>CM069921.1:31857661-36657661 GCA_036172225.1 Cryptocoryne crispatula var. balansae
GATTGGGTGGTGGAGGGCTGCTGGCTGGGCTGGCTGAGGGCTGGCCTGCTGATGTGGGCCTGGGTTGGGCCTGTTTGGCTGACCGCGGACCCCACTCAACTCCTCCTTCTAATGGGCTGTGCCACGTAGGCAGGCCTTAGGATGGGTTCGGAGATAAATTATTGGCTAATCCAAGTAAGGTCTGGACCAGCATGAATTTACACCCACGGGACTATTTAAGGACTGATTGGGTTTCGATTTAATGAGCTGGGTACAATTGTGGGCCGGACTCCAGTCTGCTTTTAGTCATAAGTCCCTTTCTTTTCTAGATTTTTTTTTTTTGGTAAAAACTTTAGCTTCAACAAACACATTTTTATGTGAGAGTATAAGTGATAGTGAAATATATTAAATATATTTACATTCTGTCATAAACGCAAGGGCACGTTTTATAGTAGTCACGGATCGACTTCGCATGTATTCAAGTTTCGGGGGTCAAGGGGACAGCGCTTCTTGTGGAGGGTATCGGGGGGAAAGCCCCTTAATTTTTTTTATGGATCAATCTACATAGGCGAGATCTTGGCGATCTCGTATCTCGGCCCCTTAGTGAGATCGAGATTCTCGGCCCAGATCTCGGCAAGATGGAAAACTATGATGTCTTCAACATTTAAGCATATGATACATAGAAGAGATTAAGAAAACACTCCCATCCATGCTACAAGACTAAAGTTGAAGGAAGAAATGAGAAGATGCGAGTGGAAAAATAAAAAAATGCAAAACCTTAAAGTTTACCGTAGGAGAACGATGGAAGAAAATGGAGGCGGTGAGGGTGACTTCCCGCGAGGCCAAGGAGGGCAAGGTGGTCGCAAGGCCAAGGTGATGGCGGCGGCTTCCATGGCTGAGGGTGGCAATGGTGGGTTCCACGCCCGCGCTAAGTGGGCATCTGGCGTTGGGAACCATCGAGTGTCAGGAGGGAGAGATGCTGCGACTGGGCGTCAAGCCATCGGGGGGAGGCATCGGGGTTAAGTTAAACAGACCAGCCGGTTCACCTTAAAGCAGGCCGGTTGTTTAAAAAAAAGGGGCGCCTGAGCTCCCGAGCAACGCCAATGCATACGCCTTGGCTGCCTAGTCAGCCACGGCATACGCTTTCTTTTGGTTGAGCTAAGCACTCAATCCAGGCTGGCTTCCAAAGCCGCCTTAGCAAGCACCGCAAGCGCTTGCTTTGACAACAATGGTTGTGGTAGAACTCCAATGACCCTTTGAGGATTGTCAGTGTCCTATGGACTTGCATAGTGTAGTGTGTGGTGTTGTTGGACCTACGTAACTAGAGAAGGGGGAACAAGAAGAGGAATTACACAGAGGCTGCATGAGAAAGGGGAGGGAGACATTGAAAACTGGCCTCCTGTCGGGGGTGGACGGATCACTGTTCTCCTGTATGGGGTGGGCAGGTCACCGACCTCTTGCCTATGGTGAAGAAGCAAGTCTCCTGAAGGAGAGAGTGAAGAGAGCACCATGGGGCAAGCCCCTACGCACAACCCAAGGGCTCCCAAAAATTATTCTACTATCTCTGTTCATTCCAATGATGGGGGCTTCTTTATATAAGGAGTCTTAATTACAAAAGAGACTTAAGAAAAGAATATTTACAGACATGTCTTGAATAGACAGATATGCAAGACTCAAAATGACTTTAAAAGAACTTAATTATTTACAAAGAAGTCCTTATAAGGAATGACGTGCAAAAAGCTCAAATTTCTGAAACCAGATCCCCATCACTCTTTTCTATAATTTCATAGTATAACTTATGAAATTGATCTTTTTATAATTTGCACAATTTTGTATATCTTATTTATATAATAATTTTGTATCTCTTGGTTTCATAAGCCAAACATTCAACTAAATGTAAGAAAACACTGATTTTGCATTTCAACAAGCTCATGGGGTTGTTGTTTGTGTGTTTATTTTGTGGATGTGTCTTTTATGAATGAATTGTTATGACTGTTAATTAAGGGTATTCAAGTTGTTAACATTGAAACTTGTAACCTCACTAGTCCGATGGGAGAGGACAAATAAAATTTTTTAAAACATCTCAACAACCCCCAATACATAAATTTTATATATCATGAATTAGTTAACACTTCTATGGAATATTACTTATTTTCATAGTTGTTCAAGCTAAGATAAATCCAAAACCTCTTTTCCAAAAAGGGTCCAGATGGATTTTGAGGTTACATCAGGGAACATGGCATAAATGTTGGTTTTGAATCCTGAATGAATTGACTATTTGTAATTGAAATTCCCAGATTTGAGAATTCGTTCCCCTTCATTTCTGCTTTTCTATTTTTTTGTCAGGACCTTCCTATTATTGAAATTGACATTGGAGCTTGAAGCCTTTGTCTTCTTGGACAATAACTGGTGTGCCTGGCACAACGGTACCCACCCATCTTGTCACAAATGAGTTTGTAACCATGTTTTCCACATCTTCTAACCACTACACCCACTGAGTTAAGTGACTAAGATGCCATGGAAGACTTGTGAGTTTACACCAAACAACCTCCTTTTCAATAACTTCCTCTGCTCCAAAATTTGTATGCCAGGTGGTGAAGTGAAGCAAGACTTCCCAAGGGCTGGGAAGGATTTCCACATGCCACATCCCTTCATTGTCCGAAAACAGGGACTTCATTATGCGATTGCATACTTATCGATACACCACTTTTTGCTGGCCGAAGGAATGCTAAAGCCTCCCTAAAATCTTCCTCCACTAAAAGTGTTCATCATAGCCGTCAGAAGAGATAGTCACTAGTCCAACCTCCTAATCTTCTCCAGAATCTCCGGTGACCATGGATATCCAAAGTGCCACCCCAGGTCACTCCTTCGACGACTAGAGAAACAAAATCCTGTCTGGGAGATAGCCTTAACCATGCCCAACTGAAATTTCAGGTGGAGAGAATTCACAACCATGGGATATGCCCAAGAGCTCTGATTGATTTCAGTAATCCTACTTTTTTCTACTGACATACAGCAAGCCAAATCCTGGTTCCAATCTTCCATCACCTTGACTTGAGCATTGCATGCCATTTTTGCAGGACTCTGCCCGATGGCCTCTTGCAAGGCACCTCGCTCACTGGTCCTCCTCCCACTTGCTTCCTGCCTTCAGTGGAACTGGGGAGGCACTAGAAGGTGGCATATATCAGAAGGCGGAGGGTGCTTCCTCTGTCTAACTTGGATCTAAACAACATCCTCCTCGTCCATTGGGAACTCACCAGGTGGGATGACCATGTCCCCAGTTGTGATGAAAAGTACCCCGACCGGCCAATGGCCCTCTCCATTTACAACAAGATGTCTTCTAAACCCAGCCAACGCCTACCTTCACACCACTTAGGCCAGCCTGTTGTGTTGGAAAGCACCCGAGATCCTGTTAGAAAGCGCAATATTCGCTGTAGGGAAACTCTAGTAGGTCAACCCAACCACATAAGTGCATGGGTTCTCTCTCTTGACATTGGGAGAGAATTGGGGGGGGGGACACTTGCCTTAAACCATCTATCAATGTTTTACATGTTCCTCATTGTACAAGTTAGAAATGGGGATCAAATGTTCTTTCTGAGACGACATATACGAAGAATAGCATCTATAGAGTAATCAGCTTAATATGCTGGACCAGATTATGAAGGGAACTTTTAGAGCCTATGAAAGCTTACTAGTTTTTTCACAATTACTATTTAATTAATTAGTTCAAGGGCATCATCTCTATTGGATATTATGGTTCATGTAGTCTTGAAAGCCATTTGATGATTATTTCAGAGCAATGTTGCATGCATTTAAATTTAAGTGGGACTGACTTGGATGTTGCTGGTTAATACCTTTTATGTTATTTAATAAATTCAAAACTGATAAATTGTTATTTGGTTATCCCCATTTTCATCTTTTGGCCAGATCTGGATAGGCATAATATTGCCTATAAGCTTGGTTTTAAAAAGATATCAGAAGAAGTTATAGATGAATGCAATTCAACAGCAGTTCTCTATAGACATTTGAAAACAGGGGCAGAGATCATGTCTGTATCAAGTGATGATGACAACAAAGTTTTTGGAATTGTTTTTCGTACACCACCGTAAGTTAAAGGAAATGCTAATTTACTCCATGTTCTTATTTTTGTTATTTTGATTTGTTTAGACATTGGTATGTTATTGTTTTTAATAGAAATCTAAGCTGTGGAGTACAAGTTTATGTTTGAATCTTTTTATTCAATATTGGGATCTACATTATTATGAAATGGATTGCTTCGAGTTTTTGTTCATTACTTTCAAGTTGATATGAAACTTCATGCTTATTACCTTCAAACATTTCATTTATTCTGTGTACTCTTTTTTTTAGTTTTTTAACATGAATTGTCTCTGCTACATTCTAGAAGGATGTTTTAGGTGTGGTTTCAGCTATAGTTGCTTAGCGATTTAGATTCAGTTGTTTTCTTTACTGAGGCATCAGATTCTGCAACCCTGAATGTGCACTATTTTCAGCAACTTGTAAACTTGAATGCACTTATCAAGATGAGGCTTCTGGGAAGTTAGCCTAGAGTCTCTAGATCATGAGTGCAGGTTCTGCTTTAGCATAATCACTTATTGCAAGGGCAAGTAACAAAAAATGATGGCCTTCCAAGTAAATAAAATCTCTTCTTCTTTTCTGAAGCATATAGATTGTTTGATGAATGTTTTAGATGAATAAAGATTCTAGGATTGAAAAGAAGAAATGAGGCATATGATAAAATGTTTAGCTAAATAAAGATTCCAGGATTGAAAAGATGAGAGGTTTTTCATCTATCCACTGAAGATTAACAATTGACTTTATTTTTTGCTTTTATCCTGTGTATGATTTTGATGAAACTTGTGAGAGAGGTTGGTTTTTCTTGTGGATCAAAGCTACTTCGTATGGAAAACAGATTGAAAAATCTATCTGCGCTTTTGAAAGAAATGAGATGCATAGTGCTGCATAAAAGCAGTTTAGTGAAGTCTATACAGTCTAGTGCATTTTAATTTGTTGTGTTCCTTGCTATATCCATTATTTTCTATTGGGTGATGCCATTTTATTCTGTTTTTGTTAATATGCCTTTTTAACTGCTATCCTGTTTATTTATTTTTATACGAAACCAGTGAAGGTTCTAGTACTTTCAAAGATGAAGAATTCTTATGCCTCTGAGCTCAGATGGACAGCATCTGTTCTCATTCATTTAATAAGGCATTAGTTTAATCTCTAGGTATGCTCTATGCTGTGACTTAGTTGTATTGCAATTATTGCTTTACCATTTTAATTTCAGGAAGGATTCCAGTGGAATACCTCACATAATTGAACACAGTGTATTATGTGGTTCAAGGAAGTACCCTCTGAAGGAACCTTTTGTAGAGTTACTGAAGGGTAGTTTGCATACTTTTCTGAATGCATTTACCTACCCTGATAGAACTTGCTATCCGGTTGCTTCTACAAATACAAAGGTAATTTTTTTCATTTCCCATTTTTTTACTTCAAAATGGTGAGTATTGTTTGTGTTTCTGTTGTTTGTCTGTCATGCCTCTTTGATCACATCTCAATATCATTTTTTTCCAGGATTTTTACAATTTAGTTGATGTCTACCTGGATGCTGTTTTCTTTCCAAAATGCGTTGATGACATCCGGACTTTTCAGCAAGAAGGTTGGCACTATGAGCTTAATGATCCTTCTGAGGAGATATCTTTTAAAGGTATCGACTGAAGCTAGTTTTTCCATTCTGCATTAAGACGTGAACAATGATTTCTTTGTGACGACGAATAAAAAGATGCAATTCTATTAAATTGCTTTCATTTCAGGCGTGGTCTTTAATGAAATGAAAGGTGTATATTCTCAGCCTGACAACATACTAAGCAGGGTATCTCAACAGGTAATTATTTTCTAGGATTTTGATAAGGTCAATTCTATAAATATAATGTGTACCATTGCTAGTTAAAACACGCCATTTTGAGGCATCTAATCGAAATGCCAACTGCATTTAAAAAGTTGTTGGGTGATCCTCCAGAGATTGTGAGCCTTCCACCGGCAATTCTACATGGTCCAGTAAGGTTTCTCCCATAGTCCCATTTCTCTTACTCCTTCCCCCTCAAGGATCATGGGATATGGGATCGGGATTGGTGGATCGATCTGGATCGGCCAATCCTCCGAATGAAAGAGTGATCCTGGATCAGTCCAGATTGGCCATTTTTTTATTTTTTTTTAAATTATAAAAATTCTCAAAAAATCAAAAAAATCATAGAAATGAGTAAAAAAATTTAAAAAAAGAAAAACAATGTGGTTGATGTTTTACCAAACAATGTCATATAAAGTAAGTTTATTTCAAGAAACTGTCATATAAGTACAAACAATCATATAAGAGAGATATGAGAGTTAAAATAGATTTTTGTAAAATTTAAGTATATAACATATTTTTTGATTGTGAATCTTATATAAATATGTGATAGTATAAGCGATAATGAAATATGTTAATATGTTTACATTATCATAAAACAAAGGTTTCGAGAATCGTAAATCGACACACGGTCGGAGTCGCGAGTCGAAAAGGGGTAGTGCCCCTTGTGAAGGGTATCGGGGGGCAACACCTCCCAATTTTTTTTACGGTGCTATCGAGGAGCCGGAAGGGCCGAAGGGGGGGGGAAGGGGCTCAAAGCAAGGATCGAGGGGGGCAAAGGGGGATCGTTGCGGAAAGGGGGATTGATGGTCGATGGGGAGGATCGCTAGGGGGCGGGAGATAGTAAGATCCGCAAGGGCTTGAAGGAGAGGGGGAGATGAGAATCGGGGATGGGGGGAATGAGATCAATCCGGAATCAATCCGAAATCGGGTCTGGATCAATCCAATTTCGAACATTTCCGGAGTTCGATGCATCTCTCGGGATCAAGTGATCCACGGTATGATCCCAGCCTAGTTGGGATTGATCCTAGGTGATGCTACCAATTACGACCGATCCAACGGGAATTCGAGTTCGGATCCCGGTTTCGCCTAGAATTGGATCAGCCGATTTAATCCAAAAATTGGCCAATCCCAATCTAGATTGACCGATTCTACAATCCATGTTCCCCTTAGGCTCCCCCCATTTCCTTTGCACACTATTGACTATTTCGGCTGAAACAGTCCAATTAGGGCGTGTTTTTTCTTCTGAACAGTTAAGGCACTTCTTGTCCCCTCTCATATTAGTCCTTTTTAAGTAGTGAGGTTAACATATTAAAGTTTTATTAATGTGTGAATATTGCATACCAATGATAAGAAGCAAGGTTTGCCGTCTTGGACCTCGGCTTCGTCTCGGGGGGGGGGGTGGAAGAGAAGAGATCTCGGAGAGATCTCGGGAACATCTCGGGAGATCAGATCTCGGATTCTCGGATCAAAATGTATATATGTAATATGTATAAAATGACAAACATAACATAATATGTTATAAAGATTGGAATACATCAATGAATTCACATACATTACATGAAAATAAATAACACAATAATTTTGCACACTAATTATGTGAATGTACAATCACAAAACACTTTCAATGTCAAACTCCACTCCCACACCAGCTGTGTGAATGAACAATAAGAAAACACTCTCAATACCAAAAAGATGATCCGTGTGCTTCTGATATATCACTTTGTTGGTCAGTTTGTGATTGTTGTGCCACAAAATCACCAACAAAATCACAATATTCAACCCATGACATATGAGACTGACGATCTCCCTCTCGTGGTAAACTGAATCTTTGTTGATAAGAATCGAAGATGTTTGAAGAGTCATCTTGTGTTGTATATCCATGGCCATAATGACCATGACTATGACCATAACCATAATAACTATTGTCATAAGGTATGTTTGAAGGAATATGTTCACTTGCAGTATGTCCATATCCACATGAAGATTCATCTCCTTCATTATAAAATGCATGTGAAGAACCTTGTTGCATTTCCCCATATCCATGTCTGTGTCCATATTCATATGATGATGAATCTTGAGAATGTCCATATCCATAATATCCCCTATCAGAAATATCCATTGAACTGAATGTGTGAGAAAGATCATATTCCTCAAGTTGTGACAAACCTTGTTGATGCGACGGACCATCACTCTTCTTTTTGCGTCTATATGTTTTGTCACGTTGATGATGAACTTCCTCAGCAGCATCAGTGGGGAATGGTTGGTTTTCTTCTACGTCGTCAGCACCACCATCACGAAGGACATTGCCTCCATCTCCATCATCATCACTTCCATGTCCATCGGAAGCATCCATATCAGAGGTTGGATCATCATTGTGAAGATGAGTTGACTCAGAAGATGATTGAAAAATTTGTTGTACAATTGTATCTACATCCATTCCGATTTCACGTGCAGCACTAACAATTTTTTCAGATGGGCGACCATCATGTTCATCCATACCATTGTTTGCAACCCACTCGGCATACGGATTTTCTCGATCATCCATGTCATTCTCTCCTAATAGTGCAAGATAATCAAGTGGGTCCTCTTCCGGATCACCTCATTGCTTTAGTTCAGCCTCCATTCTCCTTATCTTTAGCTTCATATTATAATGACAATAAACTAGTTTCTTCAATTTTGAATATGATAACCTATTTCTAGGTTTTGTATGTATCAAAGAAAAAGTGCTCCAATTTCTTTCACAAGGAGAAGCTGATGAAGTCTGCGATAAAACTTTAATTGCAAGTTTTCTTAAAGTTGGGGAATCATCTCCATACATTTTCCACCATTCACTCGAAAGTGAAACAAATAATCATATATTTGTAATTCGAACCTAAGTTGTCTTTTCGATTAAATAATTACTAACTCCGGCCACATAGATTCTCTACTTGCAATAGCACTTTTTGTCCCAAAAGAGGCCAATGCATCTCTAAACTTTATAATCTAGTATATAAAAACATTTAATGTTAATATCAACTTAAACGATGAAATCTATAAATATCGTAATGATAACTCATTTCCAAATTGGCCTCTTCCTTTAGATTTTAGAAACAACTTCTCGTAAACTTGATGAAGTGCTTTAATAAGTGCTTGATTGTCTCCAAGATGCAATTTATATTGGTACTTTGGATTCAGAAAATATGCTGTACATGCAAATATTATTATTCAAAAGGTTAGTCTCATAATTTATTTTATACATTTATAACAAAAATACAAACTTAGGATACAGGAAGAAAACATACCAGCCTTGTAGATAGGTGCATCTATTGATTTTGTCCATCTATCATCTATGATCTTATGAACCCAAGTGTAATTTCTTGGTGAAGTTGTCTTTATTACATCCTTCATCACAATGATCGCATGATATACACTGCCCATGGTTGGATAATTTTCAGTATCCATCACTCTCAAAACTTTATACATGGGCTCCATAATCTTTATCGAATCTCTTGCATAATCCCAAAACATAGGATTACATATGATTTGTTCCACATTCTTTCCAATAGGAGTGTTCCTAAACTTTGAATTAAACCACTCTGAATAAAGAAAGAAACCTCTCAAACTATCTTTTTCACGCAACAAACTTTGCAGTGCAAGATAATTTGTTGCAAAACGAGTGGCACCAGGTTGAACTAAATCACGTTCACAAGCCTTTCTTACTCGATTCACGACCCAATCATGATTATATATGAAACGTGTAACAATTCGATCAATGTCTATGGCTTTTTTTACCATAGCATTCTTTGCCACATATTCAAACATCAAATCTATACAATGAGCAGCACATGGTGACAAAAAAGATTATATTTTGATGCCAAAAGTGTTCCCGCCTTTTTATAGCTATTTGGCATTATCGGTTATAATTTGTATAACCCTATTTCTTCCAACTTCCTTAATCTTTTCCTTCATCAACTGCATAATGAACTCATGATTCTTCTCTTTACCTGATGCATCAATTGAATCTAAAAATATGACATTTTCTGCACTATAAACCATAAAATTAATGATGGACATTCTTGTGGGTCCTGTCCATCCATCACATAAAAGAGAACAACCATGGGTATCCCAATGTGGTTCTAATTTTTTTAGTTACATTTGCGTATGTACGTAACTAATTCATCTAAATATTTTTCTAATACGTCTTTCGGTGTAGGAGTTTTGATCGCACGTCCAAGATTTGTGCTTCAACAATCATATTCTTGAAATGATGATCTCCTGCAAATACGTAGCCGGAATATGATTGAATATAAAAAATTTTGAAACCATCTTACCAAGTGATTCTCTTAAAGGTCCTTTGTTTACCATTTCCTCCATTCTTTCTTGTTGTGCGCATCATCTCGATTTATACAAACTACCTTCTACAATGAGAACTTTTACTAATACCTACCGATCCATGTCCACCACGACGCATAAAGTCGCTTATACTTCGTTTCATTCTTTTCATTCCACTTCCACTTCCACCCGCAATTCTGCAAGCACCACTACTTCCGGCTCCATTGTTTGCAAGCATGTCTTATTTGACGATCGGATTCATCAATTTACCATCTAGCTTCAACAGATGCTTTTGCAATTTCCCGTTGTATTCTTTCCTCAGATCCTTCTTCTTCATCTGATGAAAAATCTTAAGAATGACCACCCATTTGTCGAAGTTCATCCATGACTACTTCTTTTGCCAATTTACTCTTCATAGTTTGTATGTGTTTTTGAGATTTCAATTCTTTCATTTATTTCCGCACCTCAAGTGGACAACTTACACATTTACTTACATCTGATCATTTGTCTCCAATCAAATGGTATTTTAACATAGTAACACCACTGCTTGCATTATTTTTCCACAAAAGTTACATTTAGAACCCTTATTACCAACGGGAGTTCCATATTGCCAGCCTATGTCATTCGTAGACATCTTCCTTCAGCAATTAAAAATATAAAGAAGTAAATATTATATATAATATGCAATATGCACCTACTGATTCGTAGATATCTTATAAATTGCATAACAACTTATTATATTTCCAAACAATATTACTTGATATTGTAATAATAAGGTTAATATTATTATTTTTATTATTAATATATTAGTTTATTTTTATATAATACTATTAGAATTTAACCGACTTCATCCCCTTATTTTCTTGTACGACTTCATCCCCTAATTTAAAATTTAAAATTTTGAGGTCTGAATTTCACGCCTAGGTCTTATTTTATGGTAATAAATATTTAATTTAATTAAAACCTTATATAAAAATTTAATTTATATTATTAACTAAGTTTTTATTTAAAGTTATAACATGTGAATGCTTGTTTCGTATTAATATCCTTTAAAAGATTAAGTATAAAAACTAAAAAGCTTAAGTATATAGCATATATTTAATCCATTTTAAAAGATCTATTTAATTAAGAGATGAATTATGGTAAATTAAGTTATTTCGTCAAACGTTCTCAATGTAAAAATCTCTAGTTTGAATAAGAGATTAGTCTTATTTGGATTTGGTAGAGCTGCATAGTTTTAAGGAGTATTGTTAATTAAGACTATAGTATAAAATCCTAATTTATCTTTGATACACTAATAAAGCTTTTGGTTGCATGTATCTTTACAACAGGAATATGTTTCTATTACAAATCTTGTTAAATAAGTGTTAATTTCCCAGTCATGATAAAATATATTTGCACCAAGAATTTCTTTAGATATTTTTTATGTTTTTATTACATTTTTTTCACGCATAGTTCTCACAATATTTAGTAGTTATTAAAACAAATTATGTATACCACATTTACCTTTTGTCACACAGTAGTATATTGAAATCAGTGTTTAATTAATGAGATGTTCAAAATTACATACAAATATTCAATTCTATTGTAGCTTAAAATATGCAAGCGTTGGATATGATAACAAAGAGCACTAAAATTATGTATGAATAAAAAATCAAATTAAAAATATGATCTTTTTTTGCCATAGAAAATCTATATAGAATATATTTATACTATGATTGTAACATATTTCTTAAGCAATGTATTTTTGTAGTAGAATTTTGGTATGCAACCAAATATTCTTTATATTTAACTTTAATCTTCTTTATATTTAACATTAATTTTAAAAAAATTATGGAATATATTAATTTTTAAAAAGTCTTATTATGTTCAATTATTACATAATCATTTTTTATTTATTTGTTTTTTCCTACAACATTCATTAAGTATATTATTATTTAATAGTTTATAATTTGTATAACATATAAAATTTAGATACCATTATTATCTTTGTACTACAAAGTACTAACTATAATAAAATCAAAAAATAAATTAATATTTATTAATTTTTATTACCTATAAAATTTATATAGTACTAATAAAATTAATATTATTATATTTATACAACAAATAGATTGCTACTCAATTTTTTATTATGTTATTATAACTAATCTTATTATATTTAAACTATAAAATATAATAACATTTAACAATAGATTAATATTAGTAATTTTTATTACATACAAACTTTATACAATACTATTCTAATTAATGTGATTAATTAATCTTATTAATCAACTTATATTTTTAGTTTATATTTTATATATTAATCTTATTAATCTTATAATGTTAAAGTGATTAATATATAAAATATAAACTAAAAATATAAGTTGATTAATAAGAAAAATACTCACAAAAAATAATGTGATTGTTATTTAAAATATAAACAAAAAATATAAGTTGATTAATCAAAAAATACTAACAAAAAAATAATGTGATTATTATTTAAAATATAAACTAAAAATATGTTGATTAATAAGAAAAATACTAACAAAAAAATAAGATGAATAATATATAAAATATAAACAAAAAAATAAATTAAAAATATTATAAGATTAATATAAGATTTATCTTATTAATTTTGTATTGTTAAAGTGATTATTATTTACAATATAAACAAAAAATATAATTTTAAATAATTTTTTTATTATGATTATTTATAAATATTATATTATTAAAGTGATTATTATACAAAATATAAACTAAAAATATAGGTTGATTAGTAAAAAAATACTAACAAAAAAATATTATGATTATTATTTAAAATATAAACTAAAAATATAAGTTGATTAATAATAAAAATACTAACAAAAAAATAAGATGAATAATATATAAAATATAAACAAAAAAATCAACTAAAAATATATATAGGTTTAATCTTAATAATCTTATATTGTTAAAGTGATTATTATTTAAAGTATAAACTAAAAATATAAGTTGATTAATAAAAAAAATACTAACTAAAAATATAAGTTGATTAATATATAAAATATAAACTAAAAATATAATAAAAATGATTAATAATTTTGTATACATATCAACTTTAAATAATACTAAAATAATTAATCAAAAAATAATTAATATTTACAAAACCCTTATTAAATAATTAATCTTATTAATCTTATAATGTTTAAATAATTAATCATATAAAATTTAAACTAAAAAAAACAATAAAATTTAAAAACAGATTAATATCAATAATTATTAATATAGATAAACTTTATATAATACTATTATAATTAATATTTATATTTCATAATTTATATTACTTTTGATGATTATATAATTTTTATATACTTACTTTTTTATATTTACGCTTTAAAACAAATTAATATTTACATAAACTTAACGTTATGTATATGTTAAGTTGTTAACACGATTGCGTTAATAGTTACCTCGATTCGTCGATGACCCGCGGGGGCGAGCGCGAATCCCCCTTCTTCCGCGACGGCGACGTGACGCGACGATGGCGGAGGGGCTCGCTGCGAGAGGTCGTCCGCCAGAGGTCGCCGCTCCCGTTCATCGCCGCTGCCGTCGGAGCCTACGCCGTGACAGCCGGAGCGCGGAGACGATGCTACCCCACTCGGAACCCGCCGTGAGAGCTGAAGACGTCGCCGCATCCCTCAGTCGCTGTGAAGGTAGGTCGTTTGATCTCTTCCTCCTGTCTTCCATCGGAGGTCTGGCGAGGGGCTTTAATAGCCCGATGAATGCTCTCATGGCCGACCAGATGATGACTTCTTTAGCCGTGTGCGGTGTGAAGGACGGCGTGGCCGACCGGCGAAGCATCTTTCTTTGCCTCTTTGTGCTCGCCGGTGGCCTTCTTTACCTTTCTTATCTTCACAGAGGGAGCACGTTGTGCCCCTGTAAACCCGCGAGAGGGCCGAGACCCGGACCGTCGTTTCGGTCATCTCGTTTCTCGCCCTCGCCGGCGAGACCGAAAATCTCGCGAGATCTCGCGAGATTCTCGCGAGATGACGAACCGTGATAAGCAATGGCCGAGCAAGGAGACGGTGATGCTACTCGTGATATCGGGTGGGAATACTGTGTTTTGGTGGATTTTCATACGAAGAGGGCACAATATAAGTGGTGTGGTAAACAAATGAATGGGAAATTGTTTCACTAAAAGCAAGACATTTGTGGTGTGAGTGGAAATGTCAAAAAATGTGATAAGGTGTCGAGGGAGAGCAGTGAGTCTACGAGGGTGTACCTCATAGGGAGAGTCTCACATAGGAGAATTCGTGTGGAACAATGAGAAGAGTTGCATGGAGAGTTGCTAGGAAGAAGGGGCAACAAGCCTAATCAAATAGGCAAGGGGAAAGGATGAGCGTATGAGGTTGAGATATCGACCGAGTTCGAGTTCGATGAAGATGAAGGTTTGAGAAGAGTAACTCATACAAGTAAACAATCCCAAAGAGAAGATGAGGAGAGAAGGAGAGGAGTAGGAGGCTCTGGAGCTTGGGAGTTAGGATATTGTCGATTCCGCTTGACCCAACCCATGCCTACTAAGGATGTGGGTGTAGGAGAGGGAGGTTTTCGTCGATCAGCTTTGACATAACTGAGACCTAGTAAGGATGCTTACATGTTTAGAAGATAATAGTTTACAAAGAATAATATGATAAGTATTTAAAGGGGTCAAGGCGATCACTTCAGTTCCAAAGAGTGAAGTGAAGCATATTTACAAGTGATTTTTATATGCAGGTAACAATATTCATTGTCCTTACTCATCTTAGGTGCATGCTTCATTTATTTTTCTTTAGTGAGTCAATAACAATTGTTTTTTATGTGCTAAATGTAGGTGTTTTAGCACATGTCACCATTAGCCCCTACTTGTGGGGAGACTGGACCAAGATTAAAGGTCTCAACCAATCGGTATATGTATGTTACCGGCCTAGATGACGAAGTCGAAGAGCTTAAGGTTTGCATAAATGGTTTATGTTTAGAAGGTTAGAATGTACAATCATGTGTAATATAGAATAAGCATAACAAAGAAACCCATGTTTAATTTTCTTGTTTATTGTTTAGAGGCCACAACATTTTTAAAGTCTATTAATGCTTTATGCCATATAAAGAATGCTGATTATATCCTTTTACTTATGGATGACGTAGAAGAAATTAGAAAGAAAAATATTGTCTAGTTTGTGATAGATAATGAATCCTCGTACAAGGCAGTATAAAGGAAGTTGATGGACAAGAGGTCACACATTTTTTGGGTTCCATGTGTAAGACACTATCAATCTGATGTTGAAGGACATAGACAAGGAGGCTGTAGTTTCTACACTTGTGAGGTAGACACAGCTGATCACATCCTTTATCTGTTCACATCCTCGTTTACTGCACATTGTGAGACATCATACAGTGGGGAATGATTTGATCAAGACTAGGTTGACTAGATTTGCTACACACTTCATTACTTTGGAGAGCTTGCACAGCACAAACATGCACTTGTCTGTTTTATAACATTGGCTGAGTTTATTTGCTATATGGCTGACTTATACAAAAGGATAGATTAATTAGAAATCCTCGCACAAATGGAACATCTAATAATAGACAAACGATTCAGGAAAAGAATTTTTTTGTTACTTGTCCATCATTGAGCCACTTGTAAATGTGTTGAGATTAGTGGATTTAAATGAGAAGAACCAAATGAGATACTTAAATGATGTTGTAGATAAAGTGAAGTTGAAAATAAAAGAGATGTATCATAAATATTATAAGAAACGATGGAAAATAATATATGTTAGATGGGATATAACACTATATCATGATGTGCGTGCAACATGTAATTCTTATTTTGCATAATTTAATTATTGTTTGATGCATAAATGTACGTTCTTATGCCATATCATATGTGATGAATACAATTTTTTAAAACTCTAGATGCAATATAGAGGATAAGTATGCAATGATTAAGAAGGCCTGAGAGATGCTTTGTTTATAATACAATGACTTTCAAGAACTCTGTAGGACCTATATGAAGTTGAGTTAGAAATAAGGAGAATATTATGTTTATTGATGTTTTTACATTAGAGCACTAATAGTCTAATAATTTGATGGCTTTCAATTTTTAGATGCAATCTTATAGAATTTGAACCAGAATATACTTAATTTTAAATTTGAGATTTTTATTTGACAAGATTTCTTTTAGCATGTTGAAATTGAAACAAACCTCATTTTATTTTATGATATACAAATCCTTATTGTGATAGTAATATTATGTTCTATTGTTCTTTTTGTAGTTGAGTGGTGGGTGCAAGTAAACACAAGAAATGGTTGAAATTCACTTATGCAATTGCTAATTGGATTTTGAGTTATAACATAAGTTTCTTTTAATGCGAGAGGAATCAGAGTATATTTAGTCTTATTCATATGAAGAGAAGAAATATGCTAACATATAACATGTTTAAGAAAGTAGTGTTTTGTCACTACAACATGCAGTTGAGTATACGGAACATCAAAAATTGCTAAAAAATTATATAACAGAGATTAACAAGATTTGCAGGTGGACCATATGAACAAAAATTTGAGGCAGAAGCACATGAATCACCTACTAAAGATGTTGATGTGGATTACTTTTTCGAAAAAAAGCACCTACTTGCTGCCTAGGTAGAGGAGAAGGTGGACAAAGCATCACCAGAGTTCGATCTTGAGGATTATACATGGATTGAGGGGGAACTTGATTATGTTCAAGTTGAAGCTGATTGTATACAAGATAAAGTCTTTACTACTCCACCTCTAGTCCCCATTTTGTCCTAATTTTAGTTGTAGCCACAACTCCAGCCTCACAACAAAAATCAAGCCATGCAAATTCTGATCCTTTGCATAACTGAAAATGGAACCGGCAAGGGAATTTAGAGTTTTTTATCGAAATAGAGAGGAAGCAACAAAGAAAAGAAAATTACAAATCTGGCGAGGACCTATTAGTCCAATAGACAGTACCCATGCACCTTCATCAGATGATGATAAGAAAGAGTTCATTTCACTAACTCAACAACAACAGTCTATTAGTTCAGATGGAGGTGGAGGTGGAGGTGGAGCATAACTAAAGGAGGATCTTTTAGTAGTGAACGCACCAGCGGGGCATGAGCTGATGACTTGGGATAGAGATAATATTCGAATGGGTGAAATTAATACTAGAATCATAGCTTTTTCGATCAGCACATAGTAACAAATTATTCAGAATTCTATCAGAACTTACAACCATATTTTTCCAACTACATCTCTCGCATACGATAGTGTCTACGATTTTTCTCAAATATCCAATTCGTTATTTTTATATGAATGGGCCAATCATGATAGATAGCTCTTAGTGGAATATTCAAGAGAATCCAGATAATGAGGGGGAAGGTCAATTTCATAAATAGTGGTGAAAGAAAGATATAATATTTTATTTCAAGTCAATATATTATTTATATCATGCTAACTTTATTTAATGAAATGATCACTGTTATTAAAGTATGTCTATTTGTCTTAAACACTATTGCAATGACATGAAATTATGTTAGATAAGTGATTTTTATTTTTAACAATTTTTAGGGGTATTCCTAATTTTTTTAGATTTTTAATGATTTTTACAAATTTTTTACAACGGAAAAATAAGGTCCGATTCCAAAGTCAATCAAATTATGATTGATTCAATTTGACGTGCCCACCGATTCTGATATTCATATGTTCATAGTATCATTAATAGTCATTTCTTGGGGGGGGGGTAATCAAAGGGAAGGCTTCCAAAAGAAAATGTTTTTGATTATGTATAAAGATCTTGGGTGCCTAGGGTGGATGCCTTGGTCACCTTGGGCACCTTTTTAGTTGGCAAGGCACCTGGGAAAAAGCGGCTTGGCACTTGCCTTGACAACTATGAGTCCAAGATTGCAAGGAGGTAATCCCATTGTCGTAGTACGTGTCTACCAGGAAAGGATGGTTGGAATTTATGCTGTTGTCGAAATCATGGGACCCTCTATTTCTGGTTCTATTTCATGGGGAAGGAGGAGCTTCGTTTAAGGGTGTTTCTAAAGCTTAGATGGCCAGAGGTTATCCTATAGTGGATATAAGTTAGCTTCTTGTGGTGTCTTATTTGTCAGGAACATTAATGTTAGCTCTTGGTTGGTGGCGATGGTGAGCAAGTCTTTCTTAAATGTTGATAGAATTGAATTTTGTTTTAAGATTTGATCGCAGGTTGTGGAGATGGAGGAGCTCTCCTCGTGTGGTGCTAGGTTGTTGCGTTTGGGTTTATGAGGCTCACGTAGTCAGTGCTAGTTATTTTAGCCATTTTCAAGATGGTGGGAGTGTTCCTTAATGTTGATAGGGAGGCTTTGCTTTGGTTATCCAGGAGGGTGGTTCTGGTGCACGTGAAGATGGTGAGGCTGATGCAGGATGAAGTGAAAGTGGTGGGTGTGCTATAAGGGAATAGATTCTGGATCTGCATCCAGAGTTGTAGCAGTGCTACCTTACCAATGCTGGATTAGATGATGAATGTTATCATGTCTTGAAATTCAAATCTGTCAATTGTTGCTATGGATGCTAGGCACTCTAGCATTGATGTCAGCATGATTTTGAGAAGGCTAAATGCAATGGGAGTTGCTTATTATAAACTATGTTATCAAAGGCGATCGTTTCAAGTGTCTAGGTGCTGAGGCGAGGTGAGGCGGGGTGCCCTTGCCTCGATTCGTCGGTGAATGCATGAGGCGGTCGCCTTATCTGCCTCAATTGCCTAGGCGGCCGAGGCATTTGCCTCAAGCGCTATCGGATCCGGGCCTGGCTTAGATCCTAAATGACTTAAGACCCCGTGGGGGTCTTTCTCTCTCCCACCCCTGCTGTTCTGCACTACTACGCACCCGACAGAAGCCCTGATTCCCTCCCCTACACACTTGTCGCTAGTGCTGCCTATCACTGAAGAAGACTCCCCCGTTGCCTAAAGTTGTTGAAAAAGCCACCAGGACCATCGAAGTGGGTGCGATTTAGGTTTTTTTTTTCAATTTTTTATTTGCCTTGGTATTTTCTATGTTCATCATCGTTCTTTTAATGCAACATTCTTATTTTATGTTTTAGTTTGTTCTTTCTTAGTGTACTTTGTGAGACGATCATATTTAGCTGAAAAGGGTATGCCCTTTGATTTGTTTACTCTCTTTTTCAGTTTGTTTTCTAAATGTAATTTAATTTTTGTTATTAGCATCCTTAAATTTGTCGTACAATATTGTTATTGTTCTTTAGGTAGTTTTTTGTTTCTATTTTTTGTTTTAGTTTAACTTTGGTTTTTTTTTATTTTTTGTTACTTTACTTTTAATTTTAGTTTAATTTCAGTATGTTTTAGTTTATATTAACATGTCTATTAGTTTAAATAGCATATTGGCCATTGTTATTTGTTTAAACTTAAAACTAAGTTTTGTTTATTTTTTATGAAGATGTCTCAAAGTGTGGAGCAAGATCATGCTTTGGAGACGGAGTCAAACACAAATGACTTTAATGGGTCCCATGATTTCAAGACATCTTAAATTGATGGATGTCGGATGGACGTATGGAATCTTGGTGGATCAAAAAATAGGGATCTTGTTAGATGTACGTTTTGTAACAAGGATTGCAAAGGTTAGATATATAGACTAAAGTAACATGTAGCTGGTCTATATACAAATATCACAACTTATAAGAAGGTTACACTGAGGTGAAATAAAAGATTAATCAACACATGGAGCAAATTAAACAAGCTTGCTTTGAAAAGATTGCAATGATAAAGGAAATTGAAGGAAGACACAATCTACTTGATATCATTCCTTCGGAGGCAAGCACCGAAGGCGAGGAGGACACACAATTTGTAAGTGATCCGACATTTATACCTCCTCGTTTGAGAGGTCCTATGGACCGGTTTATGAGATAAAATCTGGAAGTTTCCAATGGGAAAAGTGTGAAGGATAAGAAGCATTTGAAGGAAGTGAAGGAGAAAGTTGTGTAAGACATTACTCGGTGGACTTACCAAGCAGGTATTCCTTTTAACACTATATGTTTGAATAGTTTTCAGAAAATGTTAGAAGCTATTGGTCAATTTGTCTTGGGTTTGAAAGGTCTGTCATATCATGAAGTTCGTGAAAATTTATTTGTAGAAGAGATAGAAACAATTCGGGAATTAGTTGAAAATGAAAAAGGGAGTTAGGTGAAATATAGATGCACTATAATGTCGGATGTCTGGATAGATATAAGGGAAATAACATTGATAATTTTTTTAGTTAACACACTTATAAGCACAATGTTTCTAAAATTCGTGGATGCATTTTCACAAGTCATAAATGTAAGGTTGTTAACCAATTTTTTGGATAAGGTTGTGGTCGAAGTTGGAGAAAAAATGTTATCCAAATTGTAATGGATAATGAGGCCAGTTATGTACCTGTAGGGAGAATTTTGATGTTCATATATCCTCATTTATTTTAGACACCATATGCAACTCAGTGTGTTGATTTGATGTTAGAAGATATCACTAAATTGTTGGGCATCATGTTCACAATTAGGCATATCAAGTATGTCATGACATTTATTTATGGTCATACAAAGATTCTTGCTATGATGAGGAAATTCTCTGATAGAAGAAATTTGTGTAGGGTAGGTGTCACAAGGTAATATCTCAAATTGAAGTGTCTTTTTGCGATGCTTTATTTCGGTTTGTGAATTGTGACCATAATAACATTTTTAATTTTTTTTTGTACAAGGTTTGCAACAAACTACCTAAATCAAGAGAGCCGGTAAAACTTGAATGATAAATTGAGAAGAATGTTCACATCGGAAGATTAGACTACTTCTAACAATAGATGGGCTAAGCAAACTGAAGGAAAAAAAATCATTTGAGATCATTCTAAAAAGCACTTTCTGGAGAGGTGTGGTCTATGCTCTATCAATTTTCAAGTTTCTTATACTTGTCTTACGCCTAGTTGATATTAGGAAGCCAAGTAAGATTACATTTATGAAGTAATGGACCGTGCAAAGGAAGGCATTAAGAGTGCCTTGGATGATAAGTTTGACAAATATGGTCCCATCTGAGACATTGTTGATAGAAGGTGGGATAATCAACTTCATCGTCTACATGCAGTGGGGTGTTATCTTAACCTCTAAATTTTCTACTCAAAACCCCGATGTTGAGAGTGATGGAAAAATAAAACAAGAACTATGCAATAGTATTGAAAAGCTAATTGAAAGTTATTATGAGCAAGATTTTATTACTAAGCAATTGAATATATATACAGATGCTGATGGTCTCTTTGGCAGATATATGGCCATTAGATAGAAAGTATCTATTCTAGGTTGGCATTCTCATTTTAAAAATTTAATTTCTACATTTCACATGATCATTTTTAATTTGATTAACTATCTTCTCCTCAATTGCAAAGATTCCTATCAGGATATTAAACCTCACTTGTAGTGCATCTAGTTGTGAGCGCAACTGAAGTACCTTTAAACAATTGTGCATCAGTAATATTCCTCTTTTTCATAACATTTCATTTATAAATTTAAAATAATTTTTGGTTTTATATTATAGGTGCACATAAAGAAAAGAAATAGATTAGAACAAAAAATGCTAAAGATGGTGTTTATTGACGTAGAAAAAACGTATGATAAAGTTCCAAAAGAGATTTTATGGTGGATGTCGGAACTAAAGGTGGTGTCGGTTAGGTATATACAAGTGATAATAGACTTGTATGATGAAGCCAGCAACCACTAGGATATACACAATTGGAGGAGAAACTTCAGTTTTTTCTATTTCAATTGGTTTATATCAATAGTTTGCGATTAGTCCTTATCTTTTTACATTAGTTATAAATGACTTAACGAAGATTATACAGGATGATATACTTTGATGTTTGTTATTTGTAGATGATATTGTATTGATAGATGAGACACAAGAGTGAGTGTATAGAAAGTTAAAACCGTGAAAAAATATTTTAGAAGCTAAGTGTTTCATGATAAGTAGAACTAAAACATAATATTTGCATTGTAAATTTAATGAAAACCAATGAATACGTGAGAATGTTAGTTTGAATAGAGTAATATCATCTTAAAGAAAAATATTCAAGTATCTTGAATCAATTATTTAAAAAGATGGAGAATAGATGGAGAATGAGATGAAGAGTTAATCATAAGATTAAAACATGTTGGATGAAATGAAAATTGACTATATGAGTTCTATGTGATTCTAGGATTTCATTAAAGTTGAAAGAAAAAGTTCATTGTACAACTATAGGCCTTGCAATGTTGAATAATAGTGAATGATGGACACTATAAGAAAAAATATGCCTATAAAACAAGCGTTGTTGAAATGAGAATGTTAAGATAGATGAGTGATCATATTAAATAAGATAGACATATTAAATAAGATAGAATAAGAAATGAATATATTAAAAAAAAATAAGAGTAGCGACAATCGTAGATAAATTGAAAGAATGAAGATTGAGATAGTTTGAACATATTAAACGTAGACATTAGGGTGCTCCAGTTAGAAAAATATAAAAAAATTACAATAACAGAAACAAGGATGTTGTTGACGTAGGTTAACTTGGAGGAGGATAATTTAATATGATTTGGATAATTTAAATATATCTGAAGAAGTAACTCAAAATTGAGATGAGTGAAGTAGGATAATTCATATTGCCAACCCCAAGTAATATGGGACTAAGGCCCAATTTGATTTGAGTTGAGTATGGTCTAGTGTAAGGAGCTTCATTCGAGGAACATGTTCAAAATTGTTGAAATGAGACTAGGTTGGGTGCTATGAGCCTATGACTATTGATGTTTTTGTGAGCAAGCTTTAACATATTTGTAAACATCTAAGTGTGGGTAGATTCTTTAGCATGATCGTTAATTGGGACAAGGAAGTGTGAGAACCACATTCTTTAGAAAATTTTCTGTTTTGGTATCTCCTTCGGGACTACTTGAGACAATAGGTGATAACCGTGATGATACTTACAAAAATATAGACCCAACGTTCGGGTTTTGTGAAAAATTTTATTTTGACCCTTTTTTGTTTGACGGTGTGAATACCCGGCATTAATTACATCGAGCAACCGCTTGAAGACTTTTGATTAACGGTTATAACATCATATTTGATAAAGAGTGCATATCCACATAAACATCAAGAGGTCATAACCTTGAGCTTGATAAGATGCGAGTAAATTGATTTAAGTTTGTTTGATGTTGTTTTAATTGATTTTGGGTTGATTTGAATTTCTTATTCATGTTGTTGATTTTGTTTTTTTTGTTGTCGTTTCGATTTGTTTTGTATTTTTTTAGAATTATTCTTTTTTGTTTTAGTTTCAAATTAAGTGAGTGAATTAAATGTTTTTAAGATCTAATCCACTTGATTGACATGTTGATTATGATATTTTACTTATTTTTTCTTATGTCAGTTTGTATTTTTTATGTCAATTTATGTTGGTTTGAGTATGTTTGAAGTTTGATTTTAGTATTTTAAATATGTTTTGAAGGTTTTGAATATGTTTTAATTTTTGTTGGTTTGAAATTGGTTTTGTTTTATGATTTGATTTTTTCAGTTTTAAGATTGGTTTCGGTGTCATTTAAGTTATTGTCACTTGATTAAGGATTTAGTTCCATTGGATTAAATGCATTTTAAGTGAATTTTCATTTTCTTAATTACCTGATTTTGTGTATTTTCAGATTTAATGAAATGCATTTTGAATTTATTTTATCTCATTTATTTAGTTCGGGTGTGCATCCCATCTGGTCCACCGGGTTAGCATCAGTTGTCCGGACTCGAACATTGTATTGACATTCGAACTTCTTGATTCCTGAATGCACATCAGAGCAAAATAAATTGGTCGACGTGAGGATGTCGTTGTCATGATTAATAGAGTTGGACTCAGGAGGCTGTGATGACAGGATTCTTTATCTCGGGTATTTCTTCATAAGATTCAAGGAAAAAGTCGGCATTACAACAACATGACTGACCCATCCTTGATTGAATGATGTTTATCTTCAATTGGCTAAGTCTTTTGACTTGTCACACCAGGGGAAGGATGCATCGACAATGGAAACTGGCCTGTGCCTATGTCATCGACATACCGAGGCTAACCCGGAGTAGTTGTCCAAGGTGGAGCACCCAAACATTTGGCTAGCACGGAGTAGTTATCATCATTTTTTTTCAAGGGCCATTGGGCCAGTTCATGTCTCATTGGCCCGGTTGGCCGGCCTTCAAGTCTTCTAAGGCCCGGTTAGCCTGCGTAGCATATTGTGGACCCAGATGGCCTGTTTCATGCCCTGATCTTCAACTTCTGCCACATATGTTGAGTAGGAAATTTAGGGCCCGCCCTGGTGATGCTTGGCCCATCTAGCGGATTCCAAGAATTCCCGAGCATCACCCTTGCCTTAAGCTCTAAGTGAAGGTGAAAATAGCGTGGTTTATGGGTCTGATTTGTGACTGTTTGGGAGTCTGAAAACAGAGAGCTTTGGGTCGGTTTAGGGGCTAAAAACAGGTCAGTTTGTGGACTGTTTTTTGGAGCTGATTTAGGGTACTGGTCGGGTGACCCAAATAGGCACTGTTTCAGGACTGTGGGGACTGGACAAAATCTGTTTTGGGTTCACATGGGGAACTGTACAGGGTGTTCGACCTGGTTCTGGTTGGGGCTTGACCTGGGGCTGCTGAGAGGACTGATTGGTGACTGGTTTAAGGACCTGTTGTCGGGGCTGACTGGGCTTGTCAAGGGACAGAAATAGAGGCTGAACAGAGAGGCTGTTTAGGGGCTGCACTAGGTGGCAGTTTAAGGGTCTGCAGTGATTTTTCTGCATAGAGGATTGGGGGCCCACCCGGGTGACACTTGGCTCGTCCGGCGGATTCCAAGAATTCCAAGCATTGCCCTCGCCTTTTAAACTCTAAGGGGATGTGAAAAGGGGGTTGTGTAAGACCTGTGTTGAATCGGTTGAAAAGGGGCTGGGCAATGGGCTAGGACCAACTTGTTTAGGAGTTAGGCTGAGAAAGGGGCTGCAGTGGGGCTGGATAGTGGCTAAAAGGGGGTCGCTGCAATGGCTGTTTAAGGGAGTCGAACAGGAGGTGTTCAAGGGGAGGGCGTACAGATGCTTAGAAGAAGATAGGGTGATGAAGTGGAAGACGATATCACATGGGAAGAGGAGTGCGCCCCTCCATTTATTCTTTCTCCTCACTTTTTTTTTCTTCATCCTTTGGCCTTTGTTGATGTGCTGCAACAAGGAGGAGGTCGCAGCCTTTTATCTCTCCTCCCTTTTCTTCCTTGCTTCTCCTCGGATGGCTACTGTTGGAGCACTGCAGCAGGAAGGAGACGAAGAAACATGGGAACAAGGTGGGTAGCCCAATCAAAAACGTGGATCCCTCCTTTGCTTCTCTTCTTCAGGTTTTGCAGCACCTGGAATCAGGTGGATTGCTTCCTTCTTCTTTGTTCTCTTTTTTTTTTTGAGCAGATGGGAATATGAAGCCTTCTTCCTTCTTTCTTTGTTCCTCCTTCCGCATATGCTTGGAAGGAGAATGTGGGCTGCTGTGCTACTCCCTTGTTGCGGTTGGCTGTAGTACGTGGATGCCATTCCCTATTCCTTTTTTTTTGTTTTTATATATGGCATGCCCTTCAACAGATGGCAACATACATGGAGAGAGAGAGAGAGAAAAAAAATCTCCCTACCTTCCTCAACCGACTCAAGACTTATCTGGGAAAAATTTAGTCTTGAAACAACCTTATGACGGTTGGAGATAAGGTCGACCTAATTCTCATCAGGGTAGCCGTTGATTTGACGGTCGAAATTAATTCATTGGTCAGAATTATTTAAATCCAAGAAATTTGATTGGATAATGTTTCTAAAATATCACATGTTCTACCAAGATTTATAGCTGTGGGCTTCTAAATTGCATCCAATCCATGATTTTTTGATCTTTTCTGATCGATGCAATCTTGGCCGTCGATTGTCACGAAAATCAGCCGAAAAAGGCCATTAAATCTGATCTTGCCAGAAGCATAGCCTTCCTACAACAATGTGCCCGAGATTATCATCATGGATCCAAAAATTTAACTATTAGGCTTGTGAACTTGCTCTTTGGTCATTTGGGTCATTTTGGCTTTGAGGTGACGAGGTATGAAGTTCTGTCCAAATTTCATTTTTTGATTTTAACTTTCTAGATATAGATCGGATTTTTGATCCAACATCGGCATTCTTCGACTTTAAGTCAGACGGACATTATGGTGCTGTTAATTTTTTTAGGCCTACCCTAGATAGTCTAGACCCAATAAGGGCAAAATGGTCATTTTGCCACTCAGAGTAGGTTTTTGACATTTAAGGCATCAATGCGAAGGCCTTAACTGGTATTGTCTTGTGGGCCCACTGTTTTTTTCTTCTTTAGGCCCATTAGGCTTCAATAAAATTGCTCGAAAGTCAACTTTCAATGTTTTGCTCATAACTTGCTGAATATGAGTTGTGTTCCCGTCTAACTCAAATGTTTGGATGTTGTTCAAAATTGAGTTGGCAGGTCTGATGATGGTGTCAATCTGTTATTGGGCAACGTTTGGTTGCCTAGGCACAGTAAGTGTAGAACGGTCAGTTTATCGCTCGAAGCTTGTTTCTGACATTCGTGGTATTGTTGTGACGGTCTCGACTGGTACTGTCTCATGGGCTCACTTGCTTAGATTTTTGGGCCCATGAAGCTTTGCAATGGTTGTTTGCAAGCCCATTTTAACTATTTTGACTGTAACTCACTGGATATGAGTCGAATTTTCGATCGGACTTTGGCATTGTTTAAGTTGGAGTTGGGCGGACTCAATGCTGTGCGAATTTGTTATTGGGTTGATCATCGGTTGCACGGACCTGATAAGGGCAAAAACATCATTTTGTCATCCAAAATCAGTTTGTGATGTTTAGGATGCCATTGCAGAGCTCTATACTGGAACAGACCCGTTGGTCCATTTGTTTTGTCTTTTGGATCCAATAAGTCTTTATAAGGGTTGTCTGGAAGCTCACGTTGACTGTTTTGATCATAACTTGCTGAATACGAGTCAAATTTCTGAACTAGCTCTATGTTCTTCAAGTTTGAGTTGGGCAAACCTAGTGTTGATGTCAATATGTTATTGGATCAGCATTCGGTCGACCGAGTCCAGTAAGACTTGTTGAGGCTATCTGCTCATAGGGCTCAAATGCGGGGCAAAGTGGATCCATCTTGTCCAATAGGTTTTTTTTCTTTTGCTTTTGTCCAAAACTTTCTTAATTTGGGTGCCATGGAATGTTCAGGCGCCAGCAGAAAGGAACTTATGGCTAAACTTGAAGTGTTTGAACAAGTAAATGACAAATGTTTCTTGTCTGACCTACAGAGGATGGAGTAGTTGTCTTTGAAACAAGAGTACAATGAATGGAGTCTTATAGAGGAAATTAAGTGGAAGTGAGGTTTAAAAAGTTTTAGCTCGAGGAAGGAGATAAGAACACAGTACTTTCATACGTAAGTTTCCATCAGAAACACAAGAAAGTCCTTAGCTTGTGTGTTAATGGCAGCATAAAGGAAGTTATTTTCCTGATATTTATGGCAGCGGCTGATTCCTACTGGGTATTTAAGTAAGATGTTGTATGGCGACCTTTGTTGAACTTTGACTCTGTAGAAAGTTACCAGAAAAATAGGTAGTCTCTAATAGGTACTTCACAAAAAGAGGTTGAATGCTCCTCAATCAATGGATCCTAATTTTCTTTAAAACTCCTAGACCGGATGATATTTTTCCTAGACTGGATGATATTTTTTGTTAGGTTCTATCAAAAGTGCTAGTAGATTATAAAATGTAACTTTATTGCAACGGTGAAGGAATTTAAGATCGATTCAAATTGTATTAACCTTCTAAAATCATGCTCTTTAGTTTTACTGCCAAAAAGTTGTGCATTTCAGATATTAGAGAATTGAGTCCTGTAAATCTTCTTAATTGCTGTTACAAAATTTTGGCTAAGGTCCTTACAAACAGATTGAGTAAATTTATTGTGAAGCTGGTCAGTGATTCTCAATCAACTTTCATGTAAAGGAGATATTTTGGATAACTTTCTTGTAATGGAGATATATTCTCAATCAGAAATTCATGAATAAGACTGTGTGATTTTGAAGCTGAATTTTGAAAAGTTTATGATAGAGTGAATTAGAGTTATCTAAACAGGGTCATGTAGTTAATGGGCTTAAAGTGTAAATGGATTAACTGTATTCAAAGTTGTGTGAACACTACTAAGTTCTAAGTGGATATTAATGGAAGGTCCTTTTGGCTTCGAAGAAGCTTACGAGGACTCAAACATGGTGATCTATGTAGTCAGAGACGTGAGACGATTGAGGTGAGAGACCCCTTGCCTTGCCTTAAGCGTTTGAGACGGGCGCCTGAGATGACAATAAATTTTTTATTATTATATTTATTTTCAAAGCTAAAAATATATATAAAAATTGAAAATATATAAAAAATACAGTGAATACATCATAAATATAAGAAATATATATGAAAATGTAGAAAATAGATCTAAAAATGCAGGAAAAAATATAAATACAACAATTCTATTCGAAAATGCAGATAAAATTATCTAAAAATACTGGACTTATCTAAAAAAATGTGTAAAATACAAAAAATAGTAGAAATTACATAAAAATGCATAAAATGATTACATCAAAAATAAGTTGAAAGATTTACCTTTTCCCATTTCATTTCCATTAACATACTAAAAAATTGAATACATCACCAAAAACAAAAAATGTAATACATCAAGTAGACAACATTTGAATAATAATTGTAAACCAAATATAGAAGTACATAAATAACGATTAGTTCAAAACATCATTAAAAAATACATTCATCTAATGTCCCCAATCAATCAACACAATTATCAATCGGAAGACTCATCATCATCACTAAGATGAACATGAATTTCCCCATCCGATTCCGAGGTATCTTCATCTATGGCCACACCCTTTCCCCTCTCAAGCCTTTGCCTTTTAGAGGCCTCCACTTTAGTGGATGGACCTTCTTCTTCATCACGCCGGCTACTAGTTCAACTTCTCTCTATGTGAGGTCCTCTCCTTCATGCATATAGTCCTCGTCAACTCTAGTGTTCCACTCATCAGTCTCATCAATATCATTCAAAGAAATATGATTATGATTGAACTTCTTCATCCTAAAATGGCGGTCTCGAAGCCTTTGATTGTATTAAACATAGACAAGATCATTTAGCCTTTTTTGTTCTAATCTATTTCTTTTCTTTGTGTGCACCTGTAATATAAGGCCGACAATCAATTTAAACTTTTGAATGAAACATGTTAAAAAAATGAATACTATTACTAGTGCATACCTGCTCAAAGGTACTTCAGTTGCGTTTACAACTAGATGCACTATAAGTGAGGCTTAAAATCCTGATGGCGAATCTTTGTAATTGAGGAACCTTACTCCCTCAATCCTTCCACCAATTTGCTAAAAGAAAGCTGAAAATGAATCAAATTTTGAACAATAAAATCAAATGTATAAATAAAAAGTTGTAAAAGTTAAATGTCAACTTGGTATGGATGTTTTTCTTTGTCTAATGACCATATCTCTACCAAATGGGCCCTCAACATCTCTGTATGTATTTAGTTACTTGATAATCAAATCTTGCTCGTCAGAACTTTCAATTAGTCTCTTAATAGTGTCATATAGTCCTTGTTTTATTTCTCCGTCATTCTCAACATCCGAATTTGAGTAAAGAATTGGGGGTTAAGATAATAACCCGCTGCATGTAATGGCCGATGAAGTTGATTGTCCCACCTCCTATCAATAATGTCCCAAATTGGACTGTATTTGTCAAACTTATGATCCAAGGCACTCTTAATGCCTTCCTTTGCCCGGTCCATTGCCTCATAAATGCCCATTGCTGAGTTCTCACCATCCACTGGGCGTAAGACAATTACAACAGGTTTGAAAATTGAAAGAGCATATGCAACACCTCTCCAGAAAGTTGTTTTTAAAATAATATCACATAACTTTTTTCCTTCAGTTTGCTTAGCCCATCGGTTGTTAGAGGCAGCCCACTCTGTAGATGTAAACATCTTTCTCAATTTATCTTTCAAGTTATGTAGGCTCTCTAGATTTAACTAGTTTGTTGCAAACCTTGCACACAAAAATAAACATGTTAATGGTATTGACGGTCACAACTCACAACTCACAATTCACAAACCAAAATGAAACATCATAAAATTACATTTCAAAATGAGATTTTACCTTGTGACCTTTGCCCTACACAAATTCCTTCCATTGGTGAACTTCTTTATCTTGGCAAGAATCTTTGTATGACCATAAAGAAATGTCATCACATACTTGGCATGCCTAATTGTGGACTTTACAATTTAGAAATATCTTCTAGCATCAAATCAGTACAATGAGCTACATATGGTGTCCAAAACAAACGAGGATGCATAGACATCAAGATTCTCCTTGTAGTTACATAACTGGCATCGTTATCTGTTACAACTTGAATAACATTTTTCTTCCTAACTTCAACAATTATTTTGTCCAACAAATTTGTTAACAACCTTACATCTTTGACTTGTGAAGATGTATCTATTGATTTTAGGAATACTATGCCCGTAGGTGTAAAGACTAAAAAATTTATCAATGTCCTCCCCATTTTATCTGTCCATACATCGGATATGATAGTACATCCATATTTCACGTAACTCCCATTTTTTGTTTCAACTAATGCTTTAGTTGTTTGATGTTCTTTCACAAGCAATTTTTTAAGAACTCCATAATATAATGGACTTCTCATACCAAGGCCAAATTGACTAATAGCCTCTATCATGATTTGAAAACTGTTAAAACATAGGGTGTTGAAAGGAATACCTACTTGGTAGATCCACCGAGTAATGTATTGCACAACTTTCTCCCTCTCTGCCTTCAAATGCTTCTTGTCTTAAACACTTTTCTTTTTAGACACTTCTGGATTTTTCCTCATAAAACGGTCCATAGGACCTCTCTTACGAAGTGGCAAAAATGTGGATCACAAACAACTAATGTGTTTTCACCTTCCATGTTTGCCTCCGAAGTATTCATACCAAGAAGGTTGTCTCTTCCTTCAATCTCCCTTATCACCACAACTTTTTCAAAGCTAGTTTGTTTGACTTACTTCATATGTTGCTTAATCTCTTCTTTCGTCTCCGGTGTAACTTTGCAATTTGTGACATTGGTGGATAGACTGAGTATATGTTGCTTCAATCTTTATATCCCACCTTTGCAATCCTTGTTACAAAACGAACATCAAACAAGATCCCTATTTTTTGGATCCACCAAAATTTCATATTTTCAACCGACATCCTTTGACTTAGGAGGATGTCTTTAGATAATGGGGCCCGTTGAAGTCATTTGGGTGTCTAACCCCATCCCCAAAGCATGATCTTGTTCCACGATTTGAGACATCTTCATAAAAAATATACAAACATCAAATCCGCTAACAACAATACAAAATAGAAAAAAATCTAAAACTCATAACATGTTGTCGGCTGTCATTAGGAAGAGTTAATAATAAAATAACATGCCCTACAATATACGAACGTAATAAACATATATGATAAGTGTTGACACCTTTCTAACTCTAGCTAAGAGGAGGAATTGATAAGTAAAACAGAAAAAAAGAAAGAAAAATTTAACATGCTGTCCAACAACGCCTCTCTACCATTGAGAACAATAAGAAATTAGATTTAAAGTAAAGAGAAGCAAAAACACTTTCGAAAAGCAATAAACATGTTCTCCGACTACATTGAAGTAATGAAACTATGAAAGAAGTATATATGAATGTCTTAAACAAGTAAGTTGAACTATAACAAAATAAAAGAAGTATGTATGAAAAAAATGAAAAAAACAAAAATTATAGTAAGTTGAACTATTCGGTAATTTTTTCAATCCCGATTAACAACACTTCCACTTTCTCCACCTTGCCAATGTCCTAATAAAAATATTGGAATCACGTTTACAACGGAAAAAAGAAGAGAAATCGAAAGAATGTACCTTGTACGTCTAAATCCAGTCGTCCGTCAATTTACACCAAGAAAGAAGAAACTAAAACATAAGATAAGCTTCTTGTATTAGAAAAAAGATGAAGACTAAAAAAAACAAAATGAAGAAAAAAACGTCAAAACTCTAAAACGGACTTGTTGGAGAGCTCCTCCGAAGGTCTAGACACCTTCTCCGGCTAAAGAAGGCAATGACGAGGGCTTCTTTGGCAACTGGCGACTGAGGCGACTGCCTCTAATAACATAGATGGTGATCCGATTTCACCTTCTCTTTTATACTTAGTAGGTTAGGTATTATCATCATGTAGAAGACTTTTCATGGACAGTTAATAGAGGGGATTGTGGTTGTAGCCAACATAGAACAAATCACTCACTTGTAATTTGCTGATAACACTTTGTTATTCTCTACATCTTCAATGGATAAATGCATCAGGTTAAGGATCTTGTTATACATGCTGGAGGCAGCGACATGTCTGGAAATAAACAAGGAAAAATGTGAATTGATAGGGATTTATATTCATGCTATTGCTAGGGAGAGGCTGCAATTGATCTTTGGTATGCCTTGGAGTGCCTTATCTTTTAAATATTTGTTCCCACCTTTGTTGGATAGGGGGACCAGGCCTGGTGATTGGCAGCTCCTAATTCAGAAGGTGGAGAGACTTCAAGGTTGGAAGGGGAGAATGCAGTCAGTTAGTGTTAGATGGATTTTATTAAATTGTTTTCTGCAGAATATTTCTCTCTATTTCTTCTCTATTATTAAAGTCCCTAGGTGGGTTTGTAACAAAATTGAAAGCCTTAAAGCTTCGTTCTTTTGGTAATTGGGTTCACAAACCTTTGGAGTCTGGTGTTACCTGTTACCTAATTAATGTTTGCAGCTCCAATGTAAAAGATTCTGTACTGGAGTTTAGCCAACTTCCAGTTCTAATGCTCTTTGCTTACTCTGGTTTTCTTCTGCTGTTCTGATACTTCAGTGAAAATTATGGTTTCCTCTAATAACCTTCAGAGTTCCATAGATTGCTTTATGATTTTCATAGGATGTTGTAAACCTATCCTAGATACCATTTATCCCTTTCGAATCCCTTCTCAGGTCTCCACTTTCTTCACTTATCTCTAGCAATCTCTGATAATTTTACTGGTGAAAGCTTCGTTACACCTAGCCTTGCTTGGCAGGTGCAACCCCTATGCTCGCACCCATCTACTGCCACCTGGTTGGCTGGCTGCTAATGCATGTCTTGTACTTTCCAGCTACACTACCCTTGTATGATAGTTCCATAAAGTTCAGATCCTTATATGTTTCTTACTTTGCATTCACATGATTCTCCTTACTTGCACGGTTGCACCTACCATGATCTCATGTCCTGCAGGTGCCTTGCCCTACCATTTCCTAGCTGTCCATTTACCTCACACTCCCGAAACATACCTCATGCTTGGTTAACCAAATTGTGCTGCCACCACATGAATTACCTTCATGCTTTCTGAACAATGTAATAGATTTATTTATCAGTTCACAATCTTTAGCTCTTGATTGAGAAGAACCAAACCTTTTGGACAGACAAAATTCATGTATGCCCATAATTTTGCTGTGCATACACTTTAAATATCTAATGCTACATAATTCTTGCAGTTTCTGTACTCTATTCTTATCTGTTTTTCATTATTTTTGAGTTGCGTTCATGAAGCTGTTTATCTTTGTAAGATGTTTCATTTTCGTGGAGCATGCTGCATTGTCATTTTCCTACTTATATTTTGTCTAACTATCCTGAAGTGGTGCTATTTGTCTTACTTATTCTATGCCCTCGTTGTAACCATTGAAATAATTTTAAAGTTGTCTAACATTTTCTTGTTTTTAATGCCCTGCAGGCTCTGTTTCCAGATAACACTTATGCTGTTGACAGTGGTGGTGACCCAAAGGTCATTCCTCAATTAACTTTTGAAGAATTCAAGGTATGTGAGTGCTTTTTGACATCATTTTTTATATTGTATTGCCAAATGTTATCATGTTCAACTAATGTTTGTGCATGCCGTTGCTTGAAGTTGCCTTATATATTGTTGGAGGTCTATGGTTAAGTTTGGCAGGAAAATGTTCATGGCACATATATTGATATGATGAACCTTGATGTTACAAATGACGAGATCATGATGCAAACGATGGTAGGAAGGCTCATTAGTCAGAAAGCAAGCCATATGTCAGTTGGAGGCATCTTTTTTTTCCTTTGTTCGTACAGGCAGTGGTTACTATCACCTTACCCTTTTGCTTGTTACTATTACATCTTTAACGGATTATGCCTGTGTAGATGTTCAGCTCACATATTTTAAAAAATAAAAAATGAGGGGAAGAGATGAAATCTTCCTGCTGCTGCCTTTTGTGCCAACCAGGCATTAGTTGGAGAGGCCTACAAGTATTCCAACCTTATCATATACATGTGAAAACCCAAGTGGGCCCTACTGGATAAGAACATAAAAATGGGGAGAGAGGGAATTGCAGCCAGCCAGCAGGCATGCTGGACGCTCTGCACTGGGGACTTTCCCACCAGTCCAATCACAACATGTGTTGAAACCTCATTTTCTCTCACATCATGAATTGTTTAAAATGTTACAGAGATGTGATATGCAAATATATGGATCTATTTGTGTGATGTCTATAGGAACATGTAGATGGAGTTCACAAAAAAATTTCAAGTGTAGACATAGGTATCTTTCTATATACACCTGTCAGTGGATCAAATTAGTGTCGGGCCCACTAAGATCCTAACCTGGATCCAATAAGCATGAGCTTGATACAAATCAAAACCCATAACATTATAATTGTTCAAATTCGGATCCACTTCAGATATTTTGGATTCAGATTTACCAGATGATAGCTAGTCTCGTTGGAGTACTTATTTAGAACTAGGATTTCACTCACGAAGAACTTGAATGAATCCCAGAGCCATGATCCATCTGCTAACTCCATGGAAACAAATGTGTCGATTGCTCAAGTATTTTCTAGGAAAGAATGGAGCCGAATGCCTATGAGATTGGTTATTTAGGTGCCGCCAGAAGGCTGCCTAATGCTGAAGATCATGAACCCATCAGTGGATGGTGGATCAGGAGCATACACGATACAAGGAGTGCGCTGCTGCCATGGATCTGGACTGCGGCTGGTGATAGTAGCCAACGGGAGAGCGAGGGTAATGTGTTGCCAGCTACAAGGGAGGAGAAGCGGCAAAAAGGGCATACTCCACTGTTGCTCTATGCTACTTTAAATTTACCTAACCTGTGGGGTATTTGGTTGATAAAAGGAGATACCCACCGTTGCCCTTCATTTACAGGGCATGGGGGCGCTTCACCATGCCCATTGCACCTCACTGTTGGCCCCTGCCCCTGATGCCCAGCTATGGAGCCGAGCTGTACGAGAGGCTGCCACATACTGGCCATCGCTCCCAAGGTCTGCACTTAGTGGAGCTGGCCGATTCTCTCCAACTGCCAGGCCCTATGGCTGCGACGGTCTTGCTAATGATGGAGGCTCGGAGTATTTTTACTCCACCTCCTCCCCTCGATTTGATGCCACAGTCGCTGTTAGGATTGATATCAGGCAACCTGAAGGGAATCCCGAAATATCTCTTTTTCGGGTTTCCTGCTATCCTGGAACCAAAAAAGGTTGTTATAGAGTTCCTTATTAGGTGCTTAAAACCCGATAAATACTCTGGATCCAAGTTGGATTATCAGGTACACTTAATTCATTTACAGGTCTATCTCTTGACTTGGGAAATTGGGGCCTCATTTACAAATATCTTTTGACTTCTACTCATATAATTGGTGTATGTTAATTAATGAAGTTAATGACTTGAATACTTTTGATTAACCCCCATAGCAACATGTTAATATGAAGTTATTCATTCACGTAAGGAATGAAACAATTGGTATGAGACAGGAGTTAGGAAACACCATCCCTTGGTCTTTTGTATTGATTCATAATTTTGAAGTTTATATGGGTTATTTGTTTATTTCTTCCATCATTTTTTTCTCGTTGATAAGAATTAATTTGTCTCATTGTTTTACTAGTTTATTATGGTATTGCCTTACTTATTTCAGCTTTGTATTTATAATTATTGATTTGATTTCTTTTGGTTTATTGGTTTGTTGAATGAAGATTTCTTTTGTTGTTATTGGTGTTTCACTTTTAAGCTATGGATTAATTTGAACATTTATTTCTATTTTATCATTTTTATTTTTATTTTATCATATATACCTGTTTTGAGAATCATTTTTATTTTTTTATCTTTTATTTTTGTTTTATTTTTTATTTCTATTTTGTCAGTCATTTCTGTTTTTATCTTTTACTTGTGTTTTATCATTTTTGCTTTATAATTTATTTCTGTTTTATTTGGTATTTTTAGTATTTTTTGTTATTTTCATCTTTTCTTTATCTTCATTATTATTTTTGTTATTTTTTGTTTTATAGGATTGATTTTATTCATTAATTTGATGATTGATGTATTTTGAATTTTTTATTTGTTATCTATTTTTTTAATTTTGCTGTTCATGAATCTGTTTGTCATTTATTTAATCAAATTTTTATTTATGTAAATGTTTACTGTCTTTTTTTTTCAATTGTTTATTTATTTTTATTTATTTTAATTGTTTTATTATTATTTATATATCTGACTGATTGTTATTTGATTATGTATTGATTAATTATTTATCTGTCTATTAAATTATTTAATTATTAAAATACATTATTGATCTTATTTTTACTTATTTGATTGTCCTCGACTTTGTTTGATCAAAAAGTTTTTCATTAATTAATTACTTAATTAATTAATTTATTTATACTTTTTGTTTTAACCCCTAAGACAATGGGTGCACAACTCACCGTTACCCAGTATACACAACGTCTTAAAACAGGATTTTTCACTTATATTCTATGAAATATAATAAACATAAGGAGTTATAAATGAGTCATGATGTTTTTCATTAAAAATCTGAAATTGCATGGGCATAATAAGGAGTTGATTTAGCATATTCCGGGTAGTTTGGCCTTCTAATATCATGTCCTCATTCACATGGTATGACTTTGAATGAGATAATTTGGAGGATGTAAAGGGTTACGCACCTAACATGTTGATCTTCATATAATTTTGCATCATTGGTATCCTTTTAGCATTTCACATGATTGGATATGACGTTCAATATCTTAACACAGCTCATGATCTGAATGATTTTCTAACATTAGAGTTTTTCTTTTCTACTTAACCCTTTGCTATTTCTGTCTTGGAGATTTGGACTTTCCTAAGTTTTAACTCCACCAAGGTTCCAAAATATATTGGACCTCTTAAACTTGCTTACTGTGCAAACTTCATTATTTAAATATCATAAAAATATATAGTGTGAAAGTATTATGGTATATCGGAAACTCTTAATTTCCAACCTTGCTAAGAGTAATGCCTAGGTGTAGATGGATTTTAGGGAGTCATAAATGTAAAGACATTTTTCCCATCACTTAGGAAGCTTATTGAAACTTAAAATGTTTTAGGTTATTATGTGTTCATAAAAATATAATTGATCATTTTGATAATAGACATTGACATAATGCAAGGTCCATTATGAAAGGACCAAGACCCAATTTGCCTATATCAAGTGAAGAAGCCAAGACATGCAAGGCCCACATCAAAGCAACAAGGCCCATTTTAAAGAGACAAGACCTAGTGGATCTCTCTCAAAGAATGAAGCTATCAACCAACCCAAGGTCCATTAATAAGAAGACCAAGATCATTAAACTAAACATCAAAGAAATTGGTAAAGGAATACAAAAAACAAATCAAATGTTAAGTCCATCAAGAAGCTATTGATGTCTCTATTAAGTCAGTCAAATCTCACTAAAGAAAATACCACTTAGTGGATTTGATACCTATTAAGACCATTGAAGTCCCATTAAATTAGTCAAGCCCCACTCATGAGAAATACCACTTAGCAGATATCAAGGATGTTAAGAATATTGAAAGCCCATTAGGTCGGTCAAGCCCACTTGGGGGGCAATGTCATTTAGTAGATGTCAAGCTCGTTAAGATCATTTATGACCACTTAAGTTAATCAAGTCCACTTAGAAGTACCACTTAATGGATGACAAGCCCATCAAGAAATCATTAAAAGCCCATTAAGTTAGTCAAGACCACTCGAGAGAAATATCACTTAATAGATGCCATGCTCATTAAAGCTACTGAAGGCCCATTAAGTTAGTCAAACTCCACTCGGGGGGAATATCACTTAATGGACTTCATGTTCATCAAAGCCACTGAGGGTCCATTAATTTGGTCAAGCCCTACTCAGAGGAAATACCGTTTGATGGATGTTAAGCTTATTAAAGTCACTGAAGATCTATTAAATTGGTCAAGCCCCACTTAGGGGAAATATCACCTAATGTATGTCAATTCTATTAAAATCATTGAAGGCCTATTAAGCCGGTTAAGTCCTATTTGAAAGAAATACCACTTAATAGATGTTAATCTTATTAAGTTAATCCAGCCTCATTTAGGTGAAATGCAACTTAAAAGGTACGAAGTCCACCAAGCAAATGTGATGGGGAACAGAATTGACAACTAAAATTTAGGCTATTAACCCACAAATAAATTCTGACTCCCACAATTAGTTCTAGGTCCTTCAGTTTTTAGAGTGATCTAATTAAGAAATTATCCACTTAAGTTGCTTTCTCTTTTATTGAATCAGAAGTGGAAGAAGAATAGAGGAGAAGACGCCAGTTTTGAAAACCTTGTTAGATTTTGAAATTCGGTTCTAACAGCTAACGTGACCGATTTTAGTTATCTGAATTAGGTCCACTAATGATCTCGCCAAAGACCAACAACAATTATGCTAATTGCTAGGACCTAATTATCGATGTAGATAATAGAAAAACAGAATTAAAACCATACAAGGAAGAGTAAACAGAAAGTACCTCCACACCGGAGTGCGGAAGACACCTCCGAGAGATTGGTATTCCCTTCTAATTACAATGGATTTATCAAATAAGGACAAAACCAAATGCTGACCCACACCTCACAGGGTGGTACAAGGTCTACAAAAATTGTTCAAGGGAATACCAATCTTAAGGTTGACAGAAAACCAATATTCTGCACCAGCTTGGATACTTGGCAGCAATCTGGACTTTTCCAACAATGTTTACCGTCAGATACGTAGGCTCAGAAAACTAACTCCTCACAACCTAGGAATCAGGAGACCAGGATTAATTTGATTCCCTCTCCCCGCGTGAGAACTAAGCTCACTACCGCAACTTCAAGAAGCTACCAAGGCATCGTGGAATCACCGGTCCACATCATTTTCAAAGATTAAACGTAGTGCATTCATTCTCCTTTCTCGCCAATTACTCGACTAATTGTTGCCGATGTACCGAACCGAGGTTAAACTATCCACCGTATACGGTTTAAATGAAATGAACCGAGCTCGTAACCGTAAAACATCAAGGAATCAGCTGACTATAACGTGACCTGAGGTGGACCAGCCTTAACAAGCCATCGTATGACAAAGAAACAACATCAACAAGAAACCCGCCCATACGATTCCACAAAGATCAAGAAAGTAAAAGAAACGCTGATTCGTACTGAAAGGACCGCCCGCTTCCCATAACCGTCAAAATGTAACACAGAAGAACGGTATCCGCATCCGGAAGAGCTCGTTCGGACGAGAAGGACCAAGACTCGAACCGGAAGAATCAACAAGCCAAAATCGTAGTTAATTAGTTTCCGAGAAACGTAGCCGAGACTAGAAGAGAGGATTCGTTCTCATCAGACTTAAATCCCACATCAGCTCAAATAGTCGATCCTGACATCCTCGGTTTCCAACATTTCATAGAAACAAGAACTCAACTCGTGAAAATACCGAATCAATCGTAAGACGAAGTCACTATCGGAATAGAAAACATCGATGAACCTTTGTTCATCTTTTGACAACAGTAAGTCAATGGATCGAAATACTGGAGATAGTATTTGCAAAACTATTCCAGATCCGGAAGTCAACCAATATCCTCCAACCAGATTCAAAGGACAAGAGAGTATCTGTTCGATTCAGTTATATCTACCATGATATAGAACCGTATACGGGACTACAATGAGCGGGAGGACGCACTCACAAATAAGCACCATCTTTTCCATAAACATATTCAAGAGATCGAGGAAGTCTAACCAATATCAAGACGCAGATCTCATCGTCATACGTCACGTACCCTGAGTAGAGAATATTCGTAAAACTTCCACGGACGGAAACCATGCTTCCATCACCAACAAGAGGCAACGTCGTGGTTCAATATCCACTCGTAAAAAAGAACCCGCTGCCGTCGTAATGCCAACGTCGGAGCATCTCATAGCAGAGCCAAGAAGAAAGAGTCCAGGCGAGTGGAGAAGAGTCGCCAGGTACAGATCTAGAAGAAGGAAAACGGAAACGTACTATCTCCAAGAGGTAGAAATAGAAGGAAGGACGAGCTATCCTCAAGAGGATGAAGTAGAAGAGAAGACGAGCTATCTTCAAGATGCAGAGGAGGAAAGAACATCCGTATAGGTCAGAAGGTCGATCCAACGGAAATGAGATTCAAGACAAACCAGCAGATCCGAGCAAGCGGGTAAACGAACTCTCCAGAGGAACTTGTCATGTTCTCCAAGGGAGGAAGGAGTTCAGGAAGGAGTCGAATGCGCTAGGGTTCGCGGGTGGAAGAAACTCCCGCGTGAAGACCAGCCGTCCGCCGCCGGGAGAGAGTCGCGGGACAGCTGCTCGCGAATGAAGACGGGGGAGAGAGAAAAACCCTTGCGGGTTAAGTCAGTCGCACGGGGGCAAAATCGGGAGAAAACATCTCAACGGGCTCATTTCAATTTCAAAGTATATCATGCGCCTAATGGGAGGGGTCCGGTCCTTTAAATAGGATCCGGCCCTCCTATTTACACCAGAAATTCAGAAATAAAGCTAAACAATGTAAAAAATGCATAAGAAATTTCTAAGGTGTCCAAACTGATGCGGGACAAACCGGCTAGATCGGGTTAAAACGACAGAAAAATGAAATAAACCGGCGCTAATCGCCGCTAAACGACCTAAATGAACCCAAAATTAAGTAAACCGGCCTGAACTGCCGAGACAAAGCCCGAGAACAGTATCCACAATGGTTCAATCACAAAACCTCGCTCAAAAACACCACGAACCGCCCGAACCGGACACACCGGGGCGTTCCCAGCGCCGACCGGCTCGACCGGGTGAACTGGTCCGGGACTCCGCAACCGAAGCCCGGCCGGCTCGGGCGCGAACCGGCTCGGCGAGCCGTTGCGACCGTGGGGTCGCGGGCGAGCGCGAAAGGAGGCGGGTCGTGGCGCGCGGGGGTAAAAAAGCCGCCAAGGTCGCGTGGAGGGATCCATGCCGTCGCATGTTCGTCGCCGTGGCGACGTCTCCGGGCGCCCACGCGGGCGCGGACCGCGACAAAATGCCGAAGAGCACGCTGCGCACGGACTCGCATTCGCTTCGTCGTCCGGGTGCTGTTGTGCGCAGGCGGTGTAGCAGGGGGGGCGGGAGCAGGTGCTGCCCAGGTCGCGCGTGGGAGGTGACCTCGCACTCGCTCGCCTCCGCTCGTCGTCCGGGTGCTGCCGTCCGCATCGTCGTCGTTCTTCTCCGACGGTGTTAGGGTGCAGACGACAGCGCAGCGGGAAGCTTTATCCATCGCCTCGTCCTCTCCTGGGCCGCCGAGATAGTCCGGATGGAACGATCGGCGCAGCGACGGCCTCGGCTCGCGATGATGCCCGCCCGGCCCGGCCGTGCTGCTGCGGACGACAAGGAGCCGCCGGATTCGTTGGCGGACGGACGGAGACACCGGGGAAGTAGGAAGCGAGCACGGCGGGAGCTCGACGATCCGCGAGCGGGACCGCTGAAGACGCCGTACGGAAGGGCGGCATCCGGGGATCGTCGCATCTACCCCTCCCACAAACTCTTCCCCGTCTTCTTCTACTCTCGCCCCTCGCCGGCATCGGCGAACTCGGAGTGGAGACGAGAATCGCTACCGAGGTGTTGTGATTGAACGTGGATGCTTCTGTCGATAACGAGAGAACCGGGGAAGGGAAGGAAGGGGGAATCTCACTGAGGCCAGAGGATGAGGAGGAGGATAGGATCGGCTACCTGCCGGGCTTGGAAGGTGGAAGGAGAAGGCCGGGAATCCTTCCCGGAGGTGAAGAGGGGCCGGCCTCACTGCCGGAGGTGGGAGAAGAAATGGCGCCCATCGCCGGGGTTGGAGGAGAAACGGGGGGCCGCAGCCCCCTCCGCGGGAGACACTCCCAAAAGGGTTTCTAAAAATTTACTTGTATCACTCTCTATTCCTTCTGTGCGCACAAACATCTCCTCCTTATATAGGGAGAAGAGTCCAGACGTATTTACAAAAGGTCCTTGTTAAAAGGAATGTTTACAGACTTGGACAAACTTTTAAAAGACTCCAAAAATTGTCCCCATCAAAATGAAGGCCCATCAAAGTGGCTAGATCTCAAATCGGGGTAATGTTCTTCAATGGGTGTGAAGTCCATTAAGGATCATGAAGGTCCGTTTATGTGGTTAAATCTCTCACATGGGAATAATGCCTTTAATAGGTATGAAGCTGTATGAACCTCGTTTTTCTATTTTTTGAATTTTTTTTTATTTAGGAGAAATATGGATGTCGCAGACTTATCTAGGAAATAAATGACATCCTATAAAAATATTAGATAATCTAGTGGTATTTTAAAGGTATAAGAACCGAGGTTTATGTTCTTTGAAATTTAGATTTTTGACCCCTCTCCACTGGACGGTGCGAATATCCAGCGTTGACTTACATCGAGCAACTTACAGTGTTGATTATTTGTCGTAGTAAGCTGTTTAGGAGAGCGTGCGCATCCATAGAACAGTGATGAACTCAAAAATGGGTAGTGGCCTTCTGGGCTCGATGAGATGCAAATCATGGAATGTCATCTCGTCGAGATCTCGCGAGATCTCGCGAGAATCTTGGTCTCACCAAGGGGACGAGATATGAGATCGCTGAGATCTCACCCATTGTACACTGGTCCATAAAAAATTTTCTTCGAGGGGGTTTTTCCCCCCTGATATCCCCCACAAAAGGTGTTGCCCCCTTGACCCCTGCGACCTGACCGTGCAGGTCAATCTGCAACTACTATGCACCCCGTTTATAATAGTGTAAACACATTTAATATATTTCACTATCATTTATACTATCACATAAAAATGTGTTACAAGTTTAATACCATATTAGTATTTAAATAATATTACATACAAGTTTAAGTCTTTTAAAAGCACAAATTTCATCTTTTTGGTATTAAAAGTGCTCTGTAATTGTTCATTCACACAGTTGATGTACAAAATGTGTTATATATTTTCATATAAATTCATTGATGTACTCCTATTTTTATAAGATATTATGTTATGTTTCATAAATCTATACATTTTGATTTGAGAATCCGAGATCCAATCTCCCGAGATTTTTTCGAGATGTCTCCGAGATCTCTTCTCTTTCACCCCCCGAGACGAAGCCGAGATCCGAGATGGCAATCCTTGATGCAAACTAACTGTTTGGAGTTGATTTTATTTGATATAGAGTTGACTTGATAAGTTTTAAGTTTGATTTTTATGTTGTTGAATTATTTGGTTTTTGTTTAGTTTCAGTTTGGTTTATTTTTGGTTTGGTTTCAATTCAGTTAGGTTTGATTTCGGTTTGTTTTGTTGATTTATTTTGTTTTGATGTTTGGTTTGATTTAAATTGGGTTTGATTGGATCAAGTGTTTCGATTTCAATTTTGATGAGTTTGAAGTGTCTTAAACGTTATGGGATTTGATTTGATTTGTTTAATTTTATAATTTCAGATTTGTTTGACAATCTAATTTCTGTTTTCTACATGTTGATTTTGATATATTTTGAGTGTTAGGATGTTGTTTGGTTTAGTTTTCTTTGAAATTGATCTTTTGGTGTTTAATTAAGAGTTTAGTTTGACAAGGTTTATATAGCTTTAACCAAATTTCCAGGTTGTCAAAATCTGATTTTTAGATGCGTTTTCAGGTTTGTTAAAATCTGATTTTTTTATCTGAAGTTTAAATGTTGAGTTTTACTTAGTTATATGGTTCAATTCTTATTGAACATAGATGATTTAAATTGAATTTTCAGATCTATTTTTAAATCTGTTTTTTTTTAGGGACAGGTTTTGATGTTTTGTTTAATATTTTAGATGTTGTTTAAAGTTTGGTTCAATTGCTGCTTTGTTTAAGGGTTTAATTGCGTTGAATTAAGCATCTTTTGATTGACTTTTCGGATTGTCACCAATGTGAATTTTCTTGTTCTTTAGTTGTGTCTTGATGTTGGTTTATGGTTCGTTTCGTTTGATTTAGGCTTGCATCTCATCCGACTAGTCGGGCTGCTGTTCGGTGCCAGGTTCCATTCATCCCAAGTCAACAATTGAACTTCATTTCATTTTATATTATAAATTAGAGTACAAATGACTTGTGTGCGATAGCCTCTAGTGGAAAGATTAGTGTTCTCCCGATGTAATTTTTCGTAGGGTTGAAATAATTTCGGCATTATGATGACATGTCGGCATATTTCAACCTATATGAAATTTATCCATTCAAGATGACAAGTGTTTAACTTGCCATATCAGGGGAAGGATTGCCGGCTACGGGAACCAGCCTGCGCCGTTATCTGAATCGACATTCCGGGACATACCCAAGGGAGCCATCCAAAAGATGGAGTACTCATGGAAGGGTGTTTCACTACTTATTTTAATTTGGCTTTTGGTGTTTCTGATTTTTTTTTTGTCAAAGCTGCTTGGGCTGGTTCAAGTTTTATCGACGTTCTTAGCTAACTTTCGGTCTTCTTGGGCCTAACAGGCCCGTCTTAAACTTCTTGGGCAGGAAGGGCGGGCCTGCTGGACTTCAATGTTCTTTGCTTCTTCAATTAGCTTGATGGTAGGGTAAAGGCCTGCTCGGACAAACGATCGACCCGTCGTACGGATTCCAAAAGGGTATGGGATATCACCCCCACCCACCAATGTTGCAAATGACAGATTTCTGTATTTTTTGTTGAGCCGTGCAGTGCTGTTTTTTTGAAGCTCCAAGGGCTGCTGTTCTCTTTGAAGGCTGCAGGGGGCAGGAAACTGGCCGCAAAGGGGGCATGTTTAGGGGCTGATGGAAAGGCCAAAATGAGAGCTGCATAGGAGCTGTTCCAGCAGGCCGTAGAGGGGCTGTTTGGTGGACTGAAAAAGGGCCTGTTTGGGAGAGTTTGGATGGATCAAAATGGGCCTGCACAGGGGCCTGTTTTTGGGGCTGAAGTGGCCTGTTTAGGGGACCGAAGTAGGGTCTGTTTGAGAATCAGCACTGGGGTCTGATTGGGATGTCATTAGAGGTCTGTTTAGGGACCGGAATTGGGGCTATGTAAGGAGCAAATAGGGCCTATTTTTGGGTCTGTTTTGAAGCTGGATTGGGAGCTGCTCAAGGGTTAGAAAGTGATCTGCTTAGCTTGGGGCTTCAGATTTGGGTCGGGAGGACCTGTTTTTTTTCTTGGACCTACATAGAGGTCAAAGTGGGGATTGGGGACGACCTCTGTAGGGGGCTGAAAATGTGACAGAACAGTCCCATTTTTAGGACCTGTTTAGGGTTTTTTTTTGATGAACCGAGAGGGGGCCAAAAATGAAAGGACAAGTGACCTGTTTAGGAGACTGCGCAAAGGGCAAAACAGGTCCTGTTTATGGTGTTTTTTGGATGGTCCAAAAGTAGGATTGCATAGGGGAATGTTGAAGATGGGATAGTGACCTGTTTTAAGGACTTCATAGGGGCCGACAGGGGGTGGAAATGAGATCTGCTTGGAGGGTCTCCTGATGGGCTGAAAAGGGGCCAGAATGGGGGGCTGTTTTGGGAGTCCTCCTAAGTCCTATGGACTGGATAGAGGCTGAACTCTCTTGACTTGTCTAAGTGGGCAAAATTACCTGTCCAGGTACCTCAAGGTGGGCTGAACAAGGGATCTAAGATGGGGATATATAACCTGTTTAGGGACCTGCATGGGGGTCAAAATGGGATCTGTTTAGGGGATCTCCAGATGGGCCGAACAGGGGCCGGAGAGGGTCTGTTACAGGTCCTATTTTGGATGCTTAGAAGGGGCTGAACAGGGGCTGTTTATGGATAGTTTTGGTCAGTCGGAGTGAAGTGGGCAAGGAGCTTTATTTAGGCCATATGTTGTCGATGTCGATGAAGGCCGGTTTAGGCCATTAGAGGGGTTGAGAAGAGAATTTGGAGGTGATGAAACATGGATTACAGAATCAGCCGATCCGGAGGATCGGTTGATTCTTGGATCGGATCGGTACCAGGTCGGATTGGTCGGAATCGTTGGAATCGGTCGATCCTTGACTGATCCAACTGGATCGATCCTAGAATCAGTCGATCACGATTGATTCCCTAGAACCCAGAAAAGTCTGGGATCGGATCGATTCAGGACTCAATTCCAGATCATTTTTTGGTCAAATTCTCCCTAATAAGGGGGAGATCGGACCAATTCCCACTTTCCACCCCTTATTCTCACTTCCCCCCTCCCCTTCATCGTCTGACTCCCCTTGGACCCCTCCCCCCGACGATCCACCTTGAGCAGCATCAATCTGCTACTACTCTGCACCCCACTTATTATAGTGTAAATATATTAATATATTTCATTATCATTTATGCTATCACATATATAGAAAATTCATAATCATAAATATATGTTACATACTTAAATTTTATAAAGATCTATTTTAATTGTCCTCTCGTATATGATAGTTTGTACTTATATGATAATTTCTTGAAAGGAACTTACTTTATATGACATTGTTTGATAGAATGTCATCTACATTATTTTTCATATATTTTTTAAAATTTTTATTTATTCTTATGATTTTATTAATTTTTTTTAAATTTTTATATCCGAACCGATCCAAGATCACCTTTTCTTCCGGAGGATCGGCCGATCCAGATCCGTGGTCATTGATCCCGATCCCGATCCCGTGAATCTTGAGATGAAGGGGAGCTGTCCTTAGAGGACTACATACTTAATATATGTTTTTTCCTTACCTTTTCTTCTCCTCCTGTTGGCGTCGGATGAAGATGAGCTGGTCTGCCCCACAGAAGGCCATAGGGGGTGCCGTCACTCTTCCTCTTTTTCTTCTCTTCTTCTTCTTCTTCTTCTTCTTCTTCTTCTTCTCGTTCTCTTGGCCGTGGGCAGGAGACTGGTGCGCAGAGGGGCAGCAGCTGGCCGGCAGCCTGTCGGCATACTTCAGCTGATGGTTTGGCCTTGGGCACCCTCCCTTCTTTTATAGGAGCAGCTGGGATACCAAGAGACAGCAGGGGAGTCAATGCAGGATGACTTTTGGCTTCCCCTATGCTGTTTTAATTGATTTAACTCCTTGAATTCTTCTAGAATTTTAATGTTCGACCTGCCCTTTGAGTTCTCCCATGTTGACCAATCCCTTGGCTTTCCCCATACCATAAATGAGTCAAAGATGAGGTGGCTGATGAGCTGGCCTGGGCAGTGGGGGTCTGCTGAGCTGGCAGCTGATGTGGCTTGAATTGGGCCTGTTTGGCTGACCGCGGCCCACTTCTCCTTTTCTCTCAATGGGGCTGTGTGCAATGGGCTTCAAGGGCTGAAAATCAGTTAAATTAAATCAAGTGGGACTAGGCCAGCTAGAGTTTGTGCTGATGGGCCCAATCTAGGACCTGTTTTGGGTTTGATTAGACTTGATTTGACCCAATTGAGGGCTGGACCAGTCTGATTTTGGTCCAGTCCTCTTCCTTTCTTTGTTTTTTTGCTATTTTTTTTGTTGCAAAAGCTGATGCCTACAGAAGCCGACCAAGCAAATGAAGGTCAAGGCAACTATACCTGAAATCAAGGTATATTGGATGTAAATCTCATTATGTATTGCGAAGGCCCATTAACATGCCAAACTCTCCTCACATGGGGACAATGCCTCTAATAGGTAAGAAGCCCATTAAGTTTAGTGAAGGTCCATTAGGATGGCTTAACCTCTTGAGGATGATGCCATCAATGAGTACAAAACCCAAGATGCAAATGAAGACCTATTAAGCCAGCTAAGCTCTCACACATGAGGTTAATGCCTCTGATTGGTAGAAAACTCATCAAACAAATAAAGACCCATTATCATGGCTAAACCCTAAATGAACGTAATGCCTTTAATGGGTGTAAAGTCCAAGAAGTTGATTGAAGGCCCATTGACATGGTTCAACTCCCAATTGGAGACCATACCTCAAATGGGTAGAAAGCACGCCAAAGGCGAATGAAGACCCCTTCAATGGGAACATAGATCGTGGAATCGGCCGATTCGGATCGGAATCGGCCAATTCCTGGATCGGATCGACCATTGCTGATCCGATTCTTGGCCGAAGGACCGATCCGGAAAAAAGTTCTGGCAGAATCGGTCGGGATCGGCCGGATCGGTCGGAATCGGATTGTTTTTTTTCTTTTTTTGCTATTCCAGTCGGATCGACCAGGATCGGTCCGAATCGGCCAGAATCGGTCTGGAATCGGATTCAGATCGGTTTTTTTTTGCTTTTTTTACCGATTCTGGATCGATTTTATTCCATTGGATCGATCGGAATCGGTCCAATCCGATCCGATCCGGATCGGATCGGTAATCACCGATCCCGATTCGATTCCGATCCCGCGATCCTTGAATGGGAATGAAGACCGGTTGGCCTAGATACTTGAGATAATGAATGGAGCATAAAGCTCTAATGCCTACCCCTAGCCTAGACTCAACTAAATTCATGTAAAGGTCGTCAACCAGCACAAGATCCCATCCAAAAAATATGTACAAAAAGAAAATGCTAAAAAAGATGTCACACATGTTCATCTTGTTGCAAAAAGAGATCAAATACATGTTATTTCATATATTCTATCTCCTTTCGCATGTGTCACTGTGGCAGTTAATCAAGGGTTTCCAAGCCATCGTTCGGTTTAATTAACATCAAATTTTCTTAAGGATTGATGAAGAGGTCCAACCATAATTCAAAGCATGGTAAGTCAAGTTGGTATCGGGTCGGGTGACCCGGCCAGATTTAGACCCAACCGGTACACTGGCAACCCGGTCGGACCGAATTGATAGCTGGCCCTAATGGAGTCATCGGGGGGACTAGTGGTTAAACAGACCTCATTTTAAAATTGTTTATGTTTTCTTGATCTCTATTTTAAATTTGTGTTAACTTTCCTACTAATTTACTTTTTGTTTCTTCATTTGTTAATCTCATCTTTTAAGTGTTCTTCTTAATTTCTTAAATTTTAATATTTGATATGTCTTCTTTAAGTTGTGAGAGTTCCCTTTCGAGCCGCGATGACGTAGCTTAGCTCCATTGCACATTGGTGTCAATGGAGCAAAGAAAAGTCCAATGTAAGTATTATGATAAAATTCTTCATGGCAGAACATATCGGTTGAAGTATTATCTTGCTGGTATCAAAGGGGATGTGGCACCGTGCACCCAAATTCCACCCAAGGTACTAGAACAATTCTGAACTCATCTACAATGTTTTGAAAAGTCAATATGAGCGTCTAAGAGACATAAGAACACTGTTTATAAAGAAACCGCAGAATTGGCAAGACATTTGGTACACATATATAGTACCAGATAGCAACGTCCAGAAGCATCTCAATATAAGGGTTTTGATGAAGATATGTAATACTTAATCTTTAATAATTTATATCAATATATAATGAAAGGTACTTAATTATTATTTTGCGTCGCAAATAGATGACTTATCAAGAGCGATGGAGACAAATAAGAGGTCGTTTGCCGATGAAGACATGCATTGGCATAGTGGCCGATTTATGGGTCAAGGTTTGGAAGTGGTAGCAGACATGGAAGTGAGAGTGGACGCAGAAGTGGGAGAGGATCAAACTCTCTAGAACAACAAGATATCCATGATTTCACATGAGATGATGACTACGCAGTAGGTCTCGTAGATCTTGTCATCACACGACCACGACAAAGACAAGCAGCCATCAACACAGCAACGAAAAATTTGAAATTATGTAAGGAGAAGATTGGGTGGGCGACTTCTAGATGGTTCTTTCATAATAGCATACTAGTCAACGCCACAAAGGGACCTTTCTACAAGTTGACGCTCGACACTATAGACGACGTTGGTAGGGGGTGCTGGGATTGACTCTAAAAGAGATACACAACACGTATCTTTCAATGGAGGTGAAATATATCAATGAATACATGAAATTATTTGAATATATTTGGGACGAACGGGGATGCACATTAATAACAAAGGTTGGACAAGTTAGTCTCTTTTAAATTTAACACTTCTTAGCCTACAAGTTTGTATTAATTTTAAATTTAGATCTAATACATAATATTCTTCTTAATAGTAATAACTAGGAATAATATTCTTTTTAAATTTAACACTTCCAATCATATTTTTTATATTTTTTAGAATTTAAATAATTTTTTATTTTACATTTATTTTTCTTTTTTAACATTTTTTTGAAAAAAATACTAAATCCGTCTTGGTCGGACTGGGTCAGATTTGGGGCCGACCGACCCCAGGCCGACCCGTAACTTGGCCTTCGCTGATTTAAAAAAAACCACATCATAACCTCACTCTTCATACCATGCCATGTCCATATATACCGCTAAATAATCAAATCAAACCCTATCATGGTATTTATATCTTAAATTCTGAATGTTCATTGAACTCCGGAGTTGAAAAAGTATTAGTAAAAGATGGGTCTTATCCAAGGTTATCTTATCAAGTTTGCCCCTATATTTTTTTTTCTGTTTCCAAAGATCCAAAGATGATCTACAGAAGAATTGAAAGCATTAGGCCATTCTTTATGATCAGTGCAAAAAAGCCTTGCATCTTGTTTGCTGGAGCATTGCTTCTAAGAGTAAGCAGGAAGGTGGGGTTGGCCTCTGTTAAACAACATTGGATCTTTACATACCCAAATATGTAAGAAAACCCAACGAAGGAAGGATCGAAACTTGGGGTTGGATCAGCCCAGTCAAAAAATAAAAATAGGAAGAATACAGAAAAATTGGAAAGTTTTTTTCTATTCAACTTTTACATGTTGGGCTTGTTTTACAACATTTATATATTCATCCCAAAGGGTACACATGTTGGTTGTACTCTTTACTTCTTTGTTCAATTAGTCTAAGATTTAAGTTGAACATATTTTGATCTCCTCTCCAAACCCACATCTATAGGGTGAGTGCCTGAAACCTGTAGACATATCTTATTGAGAATTGAGGTAAGATTCTTGTTGATATATAAGATATTAAGCGTCTTGAGATGATTCAATTTCTCAATTTCTTAAGCTGCGGGGCTAGCTGTTGCAACCCGTATTGCATGGATTGGCTGATTTGGTCTGACCTAGACCTACCCGGCCGACTCACAAAATCTGATCAGATCTACTGGGATCAAGTTGATCCGATCCGATCTATCATTCCATAAGAAACCTAGTGACTCGTACATAGTTGTCAAGGTGACAATGTGTTCATGGGTGCCAATTCCACTTAGGTGACAAAATAGCCTCTTAGGTGTTGCCTAAGTGGTCAAGTTGGTAACAATAGATATTTATATATGTATATGTATATACATATACGCATATATATACACTTGTATACAATCGTATATATAATTAGATGTCAATACTATATATATTTATGTTTACATATAAACATATATACATAAATATAATTATATTTTATGTTATAATTTAATGTGTATGTTATGTGTGCATGCATGTGAATGTGTTTATTTATGTAATTATGTATGTGTGGGTATATATATATTTTGGAAAAGAGTTAATATTGATAAACTAAGTGAGAGAGAGAAAAGAGAGTTAAGAGAGATATTTATAAATTTTAAGTATTTAAATTATATTTTATAATTATTAATATTAAATATATGTGATAGAATAAGTGATAGTGAAATATATTATATGTTTACACTACTATTAGAAAGGTTGGGGGCACCTAGCCAGACGTCTTGGGCACCTAGGTGGGTGCCTTGGGCACCTTTTGGGAACCCAAAATGCGTCCAAGGCGCTAGACTCACTGCCTAGTCACTTGCTTTGACAACTATGCTCATACATGCCATCTTGGTTGAATAAGTTCATCATGGATTGAGCAATGTCAAGGCCCATTAAATGTGTAAATGAGTTCACTCCGGAAGGAACTGAATATACCTCATACTCAACCATTCATGACAACATGTCATGGGTGTCTTCTGGAATTAATGGGCTGGGTTTCTGGCCCATATTTTCAGTTGTATTTGGTAGTCCATCAAGGGCCAGGTTCTATTCTATTCTTGGGGCTAAATAAAGCTTAGCGTAAGGTTTGTGTTGGCTAGGCTATCAATGGTTTATAAAGTTCCAATCCACAGGCCATTAAGAGGGGCATACACTGATTTGTGACCGGGCCTATTATTGTTGTTCCAATCACATCTCAATTTTAACTCTTATCAATGCCCAATTGCAGCCTGGTCAAAGATGCTATTATCAAACCCATCAATAGGTTTATTAGGGGCCCAACCCATGTTGTAAAAGATGTGAGGCGGCTGAGGCGAGGAACCCCTGGCCTCACCTCAACCGCCTCGCGTCATCACCTCCCCTCATTGCCTCCGACGATGAAGGCGACCTTCGGCACCATCGCATGCGAGCACGATGATTTCGGGAGAAGATGAGGCCGCATATCCCTATTGAATCTTGTGGGCCTTGTTTTGCCAAATTGCGGATTCGGCCATTTGGATGCTGAATCACTCCTCGGATAGGCTTGTTCAACACCCATTTGGACTGGATCTGCAATGGCCAAACAGGTCGACAGATGGGGCCAAATGACCCGTGGATCTATCTTTCTTGCCTGAACAATCTTGCAGAGGTGGAGGTGGCACTGGAGGCATCCTACCTCAATGCTAGAGGCCACGACGGCAGTTGCCTTGGGTGACAAGGGCTGGAGTGAGGTGCTGAGGCCTTGTTGCCTAGGCGATTACCTTGCTTACCTTTGATAACATAGGGACCGACCGGGGCATGCCTTCCAGCTGTCACAAAACCCTATTTTACTCAATTTTTAGGCGCATTAACAGTCTAATTGGCGGCCAATTCTCAACCTGACCAAGTAATGACTTGCAGCCTATTCCCAGGCCTACAAACACCCTGATTGAGGCCCCTTCTCAGCTCAAACATAGGTGCCAATTTTTAGCCCATTCTCAAGCCCAAGGGCAACACAATTGGAGCTCACTTTCAATTCATTTGAGGGGCAGTTCTGTGACCTTTTCTTCACTTCTTCCAGCAGCTAGGTCTGGGCCCAAAACCAGCCCGCTCAAGGACTAATTTACATCTTATTATAGGGCCTACCAGCAGCCCAACTTTGAACCAGCATTCAGCCCTTCCTTGGACTAATTTATTGATTACATTTTAGAATTTTTAGATAGCTATTAGTGACCTAATTTTGTGTATTTTTATTCTCTGTAATGGCCCATTTTGCTGGCCCACTGAAAGGATTCAAAACCAGTCGTATTACAACTTGCTTTTAGGGTTTTATATTAACTTGATTTCAGAAGTCATTGGGTTGTTCATGGCCCATTTACCGCCCAATGTTAAAAGTTCTTTTTTCAATTGCCTACAAGGAAAAAAACCCTGGATGAGGGTCGTTGGAGTGGCTTTAGGCCCATCCAAAAGGGCTTTCTAGCTACTTCCGTTGCTCAAGTTTCATTCCCATGTCTTTGAACTTCGAAGAAGAGGAAGCCCAGGATAAGGGCTGTTGGAGTGGGCCATGGGCCTTTCCAAAGGGCGGCTCTGTAGCTGCTCCTGATGCTCAAGTTTCATTCCCATGACCTTAGGCCAGTGCTAGAGGAGATAAACCCCTGTTTAGGATTGCTTATCGATACAACAAAGAGGTTTTGAACCCCTGCTGAATCCCTTCAAGCCTCCCTTAATTGACCTTTTGCCTGATCAAGGGGAATACTTCCCTGTTATCCTACTACCGACCGGTGCAAATAAGAAGTGGTCCAAACCCCTTGTTGAACCTTTCCTGTTTCTACCCAAGAGAGAAAGAAGGGGGTTAAACTCCTACCAAAGCTTTATGGATTCCCTTGAATGGCCTTGGACCTTTCCAGGGGGGTGAAAATCTTTTTGGAGGCTGTTGGCTGATGGGCAAAGAGGGGTCAAACCCCTTCTGAAAGTTGCTCCTCTTTGCCTGGCAATGGAGAAGGGGAATAATTCCCCTGCTGAGTGCCCTCCTCCTTGGAATGACCTTAGGCTTAAGGGGGATAAATCCCCGCTGATAGTAGCTGACTGGTGGATAATAAGGGGTTAAATCGCTCTTACTGAAGGCCTTACACCCTGCTGGTAACCGAGGGTGAAGGAAGGAAGGAAGGAAGAAGGCTGTGCGAAAGAGTCTTTCTGTGCTTTTTTCTGCTGATCAGTAGAGGAAGAAAGGGTAAACCCTTGCTAAAACTCTCACTGCCTGGTGTTGGTCAATAGATGAAGAAAGGGGTTAAAGTCTCTTTTGAAGCCCACCCTTTCCTACTGTAGCTGATGGAATAAGGGGGCTAAAACCCCTGCTTGCTTCAACTGATGGAGAAGAGCAAGAAGAAAGGGGAGGATGCGCAAAATGGCCCTCCTCCACTTCTGTCCAATGAAAAAGGGGGTAAATGGGGAAAAAGAGCTTACGGAAATAAGCTCTTCCTGCTGCATCCAGAAGAGGGAGGATGAGAGAGGACTGCACACAAAGTCTCTCTCTCTCTCTCTCTCTCTCTCTCTGTGGCATCTGATGGAAAGGAAAGAGAGAAGACTGCAAAAATCTTAAAAGGATTCAACTTTTGGACTGATGGACTGCTTCGGGAGTCTCTCATACCTCATCATGTTTTTGTCATCCCTAGAGGTTTCAAGCCAAATGCCCCGATCTCTCAGAACCCCAACTGGGGCCTCATATAGCAGTTGATTCCCGGAGCTAAGAGATGGGCTGTCCTCCCAAGCCCCACGAATGCTGAAGTGGTGCCAAATGGGTCGTTCCTATCATCCGTAGCTAATAACCTAGTGTTCATTGTTATACTAAATATATCATAATTTTATGCAACGTGGTTTATTCAGGTTATCAGAGAAGTACTCATGAAATTGACAAAAAGGACATTGTGGTTTGGTGATGTGAGGAGCTCCATTTGACATTGGTTGCATTGCAACAATGGCTTTTGCAATGTGGATCACTGGGATCTGCTCCTCCTGCGGTACTCGGGGCATTTTGGGAGGAAAGGGACTCTGGGAGGATGAAAGACTCATATTCCCCTATCCGTTAGGTCATCTTTGAAGATTTCGAGTTCTACCAGGAATAGGTATTTGCAACATGCAACGTATATGCTGCTGGATGTTCCAGTGGCGAACTGTCTCCTCAGAGGTTGGAGGAATTTTCTTGTAATGATTTAGCTTGTTAGACTGGTCTCTTCGGGGTGGAGGCAAATTGTACTTCATTTATGTCTTTGTTTCTTTCAGCTTCTTCAGTGGGGGTTGGTTTTCTTTTGTTCCATCTTCTGGTTGGGTTGCCTATTTATCCTCCAATTCTTTTCACTATGTAGTTTTTTTACCAGACTTAATGTTTCCCTTTTGGGCAGGCTTAAAAAAAGTTGGTGCAACCTGCATGATTATGATTTTTAAGAGAAATTTGTCAATATTCATAATTTCTCACAAAATTAATCTCCTTGATGTTTAATCAAAGTTGGACATCTCATTTTTTTCAGGGTTTATAGTTATTCTCTTTGTCAATGCTCTCATGCCTACAATCTTCTAAACATGATTGTCATTGTCGTCCAGAGTGACTATGCCCATGAACAAACCGGGACATATAATATTTCAGCATACAAACTGTATTATATTAAATGTTTCTTTTTCACTACTGTTGCTCATCTATGTAATTTTACTTTTCACAGGAATTCCATCGTAAATATTATCACCCTTCTAATGCCAAGATATGGTTCTATGGAGATGATGATCCAAATGAACGTTTACGCATTCTAAGTGGTACCTCTGACATCTTAATTTGATTAATATTTTGTATCGCTTTCTAGATATATGTATGTCTTGTCCTGTTTATATCATATAAATAGGAAGCAATCTTTTATATAAATTACTGTTAGGTTTGTATGCTATCATCATTCTTATTTGTGGGATCAGAATTAGCCACTAGATTGGCTAATGTTGATTCTATCCAGATTAGATCGGATTGGCAAAATCAGCCAATTTCATGAGAGAAAAACCGATCCAAAATTGGTCTAGATCGATTCTTCGAAAAGCATAAAAATAAAATATCATAAAATTGATGCCTAAATTGAATTGTGGTCTGATCCAACCCTTTTGTGGCTGAAATCGACGTCATAATGGAGCCCATGGTGGCATTGAACTACGTCTTCGGACAGGGAAGAAAGCGTGTGGTGGCCGATTCAAGCCAAGTTAGTCCCAATCAAGGATTGCCGTCTCGGATCTCGACTTCGTCTCGGAAGGGTGAAAGAGAAGTGATCTCGTGAGATTCTCGAAAAAAATCTCGGGAGATTAGATCTTATTTATGTAGGGTATACCTTACCCAAGGATTGCCATCTCGTGTCTATATTTTATCTTATGGAGACTGAAAAAACAGATTTCAAAAAAAATCTCGAGAGATTGGATCTCATAAATACTAATCAATGTGCATATTTAAGTGTAAAATGTCATGTTATCTCTTTAAAAAGGACAAGGAAACTCATTTAAAACATCAAAATAAGCTAGGAGAGAATTAAAAACTTAATACAAAGAGGATGAACTATTGTTAACAAAAGACATGCAAGGAATCTTGTGTTAGATAAAGACTTCATTTTGAATAATATGGATAGGAGACTGGTGACATTTTGGGTCAATTGTATATAAATAGTCATAAAAATATTAAATTATAAAATTTTATCAAATAATAATGTCTAGATCAATATTTGGATGAATTCCATAATACAATTAGCAATATATGAAGTAAACTTAACAAAGTCATGTAACAAGTTAGGGATAATAATAGGCGGAGATGATTAAGGTACAAGAGGCACTATATAAATATTCTCGTTTCGGTGATCGCATTTCTCGGACACGTGAAGAGAAAGAGATTCTCGGGAGATCTCGAGAGATTCTTAGGAGATCGCATTCCATGATCCCAATTCATGCTAATTCGGTCTATTTCGGTCAACTCCAACAAGAAATCGCGGGTGGATCGGGTTCCCCCTCCAAAATTGGTTCAACATATCCAATCTAATATTAGAATCAACCGATTCTACAAATCATGATTATGAGTGACAACTGCTTGGCATGATAGCCCTATTAAGTACGATTGTTCTTCCATTTGACAAGAAACATTACCGGTGCATTTTGCCTATGAAGGTTGTGTGGAAATATAATGCTTACATGTATAATAAAAGCTATTTTTGTTCGATCAACTTTTATGCAAGTTTCAGCAGTAGAAGACAAACCTTTCATGTGGGTGGTGTTGGCATATCCCAAAAACTTTTTTTAATTGGGGTTGCTCTAAAAGTTTTGCACTCGCTAGCCTCTCTTTCTGGCTAATTGGTAAGTATTTAAACAATTCAACCATTATTGTGGTCTGACGTGTCTTGTTGTTACTTTGACCATAAAGGTTCATTAAGATTTTCTGTTATAGATGGGTATACTGAATAAACAGTTGAAGTTAGCCAGAAGGTTCTAGGTTACATGTTTTAATGATGTCCTGCTTCCTAGTGTCACCTTTCATGCATTTAAAGTTCATCTGAAAATTTGGTTTTTATTAAGCAGATTTTAGGAGAGTTGTTGGGTTATGTTTTGCATTGAACATCATAGAATAATTACAGTCAATTAGTTAAAGGAATATTTTGTTGCAGAGATGATGCGGAAAACGATAGTTTTTTAAGTTACCTAATAGGCATAAATTTCATGTCTTAACCATTAGCTAACCATAGAATGCCTGGTTGGGGTTAGGTCGGCCGACTCATACCAATCCCGTTAGTTTGGGGACTATTGGCACCAAAGTTTTACAATAATCAGACCCCATTTTAATGACCCACTCTTATCTCATGTCTACGGTGGAACCTGAACATCAGCACTATCAGACATGGGGTCAAGGCACAACTTGACCGAAGCCCTGCCAGCCTTCTATGGGAGGAGGAGAGTCCACTGGGGAAGGATGCAGGGGTGAAAAGGGAAAGCATCCGGCAAGATAGGAAGCCTATCACGATCGAAGTCAAGGCCAATGCGGATATCTCTAGAGAGAATCCAAATCCGATTGGGAGTTCTGGAGGGAAAGTATGGCCTATCAAGGGAAATCTTGACTGTTGCAAGATGTCCAGACTCCTATGCGAATCTGGATTGCCCTTCCGTAACCTTTCTAGAACCAAACGAGGGCCAAAATGGAAGAAAAATAGAAGGTGATGATCTTCACAGGACACTCTGACTCCTATGTGGATGTTGATTGCTATTCCGTAACCTTCCAGGAATTGGGGGCGGGGGGAGTGGAGGTTGAGCCTATAAGTAAAGGAGGCCTTCGGCCACGAAAAAAAGGGGGAGGTAGCTACGAGAAAAAAAAGGAGGGAAGGAGTCGCCAAGACCACCTACCTCACCTACCGAAGTCGTTCAAGCCAATCAATTCCTCTGTCGTCGTTGTCGGAGCCATCTCCCCCACCTACTCCTCTTGCCGACGGCGTCGGGCCCCCCTATTCCCTTTATTTGTGCCGGTAGTGACTGCCGAAGCCGTTGGATGCTTCCATTGTTTACAGAATCGGTGGAATTGGACCGATTCCGATCGATTCCAGAATCGGAACGGTGGATTCCGATCTGATTCTATGCGGAAGGACCGATTCCGGCATGAATTCAGCGGAATCGGTCGGAATCGATCCAATTCTGGCGATTCCTTGTGGAATCGGTCGATCCCGACCGATTCGTCGGAAGACCGGAAGCTTTGGACCGGTTCGATTCTGGACCGGGAATCGAACCGATTCCGGCCCTTTTTGGGCCAGAATCGACCACCGCGGTCGATTCCGGCGATCCCGCGGCGGGCTACCTTCGATTTCGGCGATTTCCAGCGCGATCCTTGCTCCGAATCGACGATTCCGACGATTCCATCGTCGATCCCAGCTGCCAGCACCGATTCCGCAGCGATTCCAGCTCTGCCAACACCGATTCCGGCGATTCCAAGCTACATTTTCAAGTGATTCCGCCGATCCAAGCTCCGATCGGCCTCCATTCAACCTCTTCTTCGATCTTTAGAAGGTTATTGGTAAGATTTCTTCGCCAAAAACTTCGTACGTCCATTCTTACGCGTTTCCGACGAGTCCGAGCGTCGTTAAACGTTGTGATTTCCGACCGAACAAGTCCGTTTAAGTTCTGAAGTATTCGATTGGATGTTGTTTGCACGGAAAAAATTCCGGATATCCCGTACGTCTATTTTTACACGTTTCCGACGACTCCGAGCATGGTTAAACTTGGTGACTTTTGATTGAACAACTCCTCTCAAGTTGTTTGAACATCGATTGGATGTTCTTTGTACTGTAAAAATTTCGGATACCCCGTACGTTGATTTACGACCATTTCTGGCAAATACGTAACTCTTTAAACATACCGAATGGTGTGTTACTTGGGCTGTCTGCTTCCCGAACAGCGCCTAAAGCAATTTTTATGTTATCTAATCATTTTTAGTGCATTGTTTACATTTTTTGCAGATATAAGCAATGGCCGATCAAGATGATGCAGCACCAGCACGTACTTCCGACGTGGGTTGGGAACACGGGCACATGGTAGACCCAGTCAAAAAGAGGGTACAGTGCAAATGGTGTGGGAAGGAGATGAACGGGGGGGTGTTCCGGCTGAAACAACATATTGCCGGAACAGGTGGAAATGTAAAGAAATGTGACAAGGTGTTGAGCGAGAAGAGTGAGGAGATGAGAGTCTACGTGATAGGTAGAGCCTCTCGACGGGTTGTTAGGATTGAGCGAGAGGGGAGGAGTTGCGCGACGAGCTACTCACGGAAGGAGGAGGATTGCCGATTTGCCTACCTCGAAAGGGAAAGGCAAGGGGAAGGCATCAGCTGAGCTGGAGCCAGAGAGCGAGGACGAGTCCACAGACTCCGAGCTTAGATGTGCTAGGCATGCTTGCAAGCGTGTATTTGCTTAGGAGGAGGACATGAGGAGGGGAGCAGGAGGGTCTGGGTCCAGAGTTGACCTAGCTTTGGGCCGATCAGCATCGACTCACCCTACCCGGGATTGAGAGACTGACCCCAGGAGACAGGAGCCATACCGCCGTTCTACTTCTACTAGTACTCGATTTACACCGAGTGATGAGTATTTATTTAGGAAACAGAGTGCTGGGCAGATAGGGTTTAAACAAGCAATGAAAGGGGTAAAGGCAACAGGAATGGCTGCAAAGAGAGCCATTCGCCACATTGTGAAATGGTTTTTGCATGCAGGTATCACTTTTAAATTAGCATTTATGTGTGTTTTATTTACTTAAACTTAATTTTAGCTTGATCCCAAATTTTTTTCACTTGATGTAGGCATCCCAGCATATGCAACCACCAGCCCCTACTTCCAGATGATGGTGGATGCCGTGGGTGAGGCTGGACCGGGTTTGCAAGCCCGAACCTTGAACGTATATACGGCGGCTGGATGAGGATGTCCGGGAGTTGAAGGAGTGGATGGATGGTTTTAAATTGGTGTGGAAGGAGAGAGGTTGTGATTATGTGCGACGGGTGGACGAGTATCACCGAGAGGAGTATGATAAACTTCTTGGTGTATTGTTCGAGGGGACAACATTTTTTGAAGTCGGTAGATGCTACGGGAAGATAAAAAATGCCTACTTCCTTTTTTCTCACGATGGATGTGGTGGTGGAGGAGATCGGGGAGTCTGATGTGGTTCGGGTTTTCCTTCGACAATGAACCTTCGTATAAGGCGAGTTTGGGAGAAAGTTGATGGAGAAGAGGAAGCACGCGTAATGCAGGTGCCAATGCGGCGCGTTACATTGTCATATTAGAGGATATAGGCAAGGAGGAGAGTGTATCCACCCTTGTCAGGCAGGCGCAGACAATCACATCATTTATTTATTCGCATCCCCATCTGCTAAATATTATGAGATCACACACAGGAGGGCATGATCTTGTTAGGCCTTGTCCGACTCGTTTTGCTACGAATTTCATTGCATTGGAGAGTCTATCTTAAGAAAGCAATGCATTGGTTAGGTTCGCGCGATCCGAGAAGTATTATAACTATATGGTGGACAACTTTGTATGACGAAAGATCGGTGGAAATTCTTGTCGGGTGCGAGAAACGGAATCGTTGACAAGAGGTTTTGGGAGAGTATTGCCTACTACTTGGCAATCATTGAGCCACTGGTAGTTGTCTTGATGTTGGTAGACTCAGATGACAGGGACCAGATGGGCACGTTATACGATGCCATGGACAGCGCAAAATTGAAAAGAAAAGAAAAAAATCCCAGAGGTTACAAAAAGTGGTGGAAAATCATAGATGACCGATGGGACCAGTGTTTTCAAGGCATCGCCTAGGCGACATGGCGCCCCCAGAGGGGGCAAGGCGATGGGCGCCTAGGCGCTCATTGCCTTAAATAACTATTTTATATATTTTAATAATAAATAATGCTAATTAAGTGTCAATATCACATACTTAAGTTGTTTTAAAGTAAAAACAAGTAGTTTTAATAGTTAATTTGACTATAAATTAACATTTTGATGAAATAATAGTTAGGCTCATATGATTTCTTAAGTGTTTACTAATAGATGATATAATTTAAATAGTAAAATTAACTAATGTGTCAAGTTATTTAGTGTATGTACCTATGCACTTCCCACATTATTAATTGATTTGCATGGTGTCAAAGTTATTTTACATCATTTTTTACATATATCTTTGCTATTTTATGCATTTTACTATATACAACAAGGCATCACCTAACGCCTCGCCTTATCGCCAAGGCGCCAGGGCGGTACTATGTGGCCTTGATCGCCTTGGCCGCCTTGACAACTATGGATGGGACAAGACCTTGCACCACGATGTCCGTGCTACATGTTAGTTGGTTAAAAAAATATTTTTGATGAATAATTGTTTTATTCATAATGTTAACTAATAAATTTTTGCAGGATATTTTTTGAACCCCCGCATCCAATATAGAGGACAGGTGGTGAACGACAACGAGGTGATGCGGGGTACACTTAACATTTATTCGACATCTCTGCGATCTCGACGGGACGGGATAGAGGTGAGATAGCAGTAAGTTAGAATTTATTGAATACTTTGGAGTAGCCTTACCGAACTATTAATGTTTTTTATAATTTTTTCAGATGCAGAAGTATAAGATGAGAGTCGGCGTATACTCAGATGCTGATCTGAAATATTCAGTTGACAAAGTGTCACCTGGTATAGTAATAGCTTGATGAAGATTTTATTTTCTTTTCATATAAGTTATGGAAGATGATGGGTTAATTGTTTACCTTTTATCTTTTTTGTTTTCTTACAGCTGAGTTGTGGGTTCAGGTGAACACCAGGAGTGGATGGAATTCACTTGCTGCCATTGGTATCAGGATACTCAGCTAGAGCACCAGTTCCTCCCATTGTGAGAGGAACTGGAGTACATTCAACTTGATACATACGAAAAGGAGGAACATGTTGACCTCGGGCCATTGGAGAAAGGGCGGTCTTCGCATTTACAACGTGAGTGCGCGTCGGGAATATCGAGATCGACGGAGAAGATCGGTGAGGAGCGATTTGCGCGATTCGCGGAGTGGTCCGTACGAGCGAGAGGCATTACTCCGCCACACACGCGAGGAGGTGGACGTGGATCGAATATTTCGGGGAGGAGCGTGCACTTGTCTCTGGATAGAAGAGAGGAAGCCGGGGATCGTACGGTGAGTTTGATCCCGATGACCGTGCGTGGGCTGAAGGAGAGTTGGATGGTGTTGAAGCCGAGGAGGATGCTCGGCTCCACCTCCATCTACTTCTCGTGCTCGGGCGGGGCCTTCTTCTGCCCCAGCAGCTATGGAGCAGCCACCTGTAGCTTTAGCCCCAGCTCCAGTCCTAGCCGCCGCTACCCAGCCCATTCGCAGTCCGGGAAAAACGAAAACAAAAGTGATTGCACGAAAAATGGGAGGATTTGCAAAGTTTAAAAAATATTTGGGTTCTGGTACTTCAGAGATGGCTGAAGAGGTGAAGAGAAGGAAGCTAGAGGTCAGGCGTCCTGTCAGCCCAGATGACAGCATGCAGGCTCCTTCTCACTCCTTAGTTGATGATGAGGAGTGCATACCAGCAACACAGCCATCAGCAGCAGCCGAGTCTCCTGATTCACGGCATCCAAAGCCGTATTACACGCTGGATGAGCAGACACCGCATTCTTATATTCGGGAGCCACAGTATTCAGCATTTGGCCAGGTTAACCAGCAGTGGATTACACCACTAGCTCCACCATCCTCTGCTTACGTCCCGGTCGTTCCGCAGTCCGATCCATACGACCTTGATAGCATGGCATCGGCATTGTTTTCATATGGATATGGTCCCGGACAGTATACAAGACTGAGCACAAGGGAGGAGCATCGACAGCAGCAGGGAGAGGAGGAAGACCAATATCTATATCCTAGATATTGGTAGTAGATTGATATGATGTAAATGTATATTTTTTTTATTTTCATGATGTATCAACTCTTTGATTTTTGAATCAATGGAATATGTACTTAACTTCAAGTGGAGTTCATTAGTAATTATTTGATGTGGTCCTGTGGATGAATGCTAATCTTATTTTTAAAATTTTTTCTAACTCATTTTCTATTTTTTAGAATTTTTTAGAATTTTTTGAATATTTTTGACTAAGAAAAAAATTCAAAAAAAAAAAACCGATTCCACCGATTCCGGAATCAATTCCCTTCCCAGGAATCGGCCGGAATTCCGGAATCCTTGGATGCTTCTCCTGCCATCATGGGGACAGGGGGACCACCATGAGAGTACCCTGTAGCCCTACAGTTGGTGTCGAAGCCTTGAAGCATCTCCACGAAGCCGTCGGATGCTTCCCTTGCTACCGGCAAAGTTGTAACACTTCCGTGGGCCGCCACGAAGGCCGTTGATGCCCCTAGCCTTCTCCACCGTTGCCGTCGAAGGTCTCTACCTCTCCTAGGCAAGCCGACAATGGCCTCTCCAAGCCCCTCCACTGTTGTCGTCGAGGACCTTCGCCTCTCTGGACTAGGTCGGCGGGAGCTCCTCTAAGCCCTAGCAACAACTGATCCTTCTCCTTTGTCGCAATTGGGCCGCAGGCGATGTCGCCATGTTCGAGCACATCCAAGCGGCGTGGGAGGGAATTATTTTTCCCAAACTTTGCTCCAACGTGGTCATGTCATAGGGCCCACCGAGAGACCATGTAAAAAAAATGAGGGAAGAAGAAAGGGGCTGCGGCAGGGCAGAACCATGAGGCCGCAGCCACGGTGGGCTACCGGAGGCCTAATACCCCCCCCTCAGATGAACAGTGCCCTCAAGAGGATCCAATCAAAAAGAATTTTTTGTTTAAAATAAATCATCAACTTAAAATAAATAAAAAAATCACTAATTAATTAAATAAACTGAGACAAGCATAAGGCTAACAGAAAATAGCTCACCTCATGGTCTCAACGTAACATAAAAGAATACAAAATAAATGGGTAACCAAGAAGCCGGCTAAAAACCCACCTCTTGACTTATAATTCAAAAAAATAATAAAACAAACAATAAATAGAAATATAAATAAAAAATTACTAATTAATTATACCAACCGAGGTAAACATAAGGCCGGCAAAGAACAATCCACCTCATGGTTTTGGTTTAACCTAAAAGAATTCAAAATAAATAGATAACTAAGAGGCCGGTTAAAAATCTACCTCTTGACTCATAATTCAAATAATAATAATAATAAAATAAACAATAAACAAAAATCAAAATAAAAATTTATTTATTTTGAAGAAACCGAGACAAGCATAAGGCCAATTCTAAACCCACCTCATGGTTTCGGCCCAACTTAAAAAAATTCAAAACAAAGAGAAACCAAGAGGCCGGTTCTAAACCCACATCTTGACTCTCTTCTTAAGATAGACATCCAAAGGTCTATTAAAAGACCCCAATGTCTTATTGTGTTATACCAATGAGTGATTCACAAAGTCACGAAGAAGCCATGAAAATCAGCATGGGCTATCTCCACATGTCTATTAAAGACCGGAGCATGCCCTACTTTCAAATCAATGGGACGGGTACCACGGCGCCTATCAAAGGCCAATAGGACATGATTTTTGTGATATACATGACATGTCACGACCCAGAATTTAATTAACATAACCAAAATTATGCAGCGGAAATACATAATGTCGTGACAATGGGATGCAACCCAAAACTTAGATTCCATAACCCAACACCAGCTCTAATATATATAGCAGTAACATATAATAAGCTAGCCCAAAGTGCACCTAGGCAGTGGTGACACTAAAGGAAAACCGCGGTAATCCGGGATCTGTGGGAGGGCCGGATTCATCTAAGTTACCCGCTGCCCATGGGGCAATTTACTAACATAGGCTGGTGAAGCCTTCATAGCACGTCATATCAAGAGTTCATAACATAATTTCAAATCATGACATACTTCGACTCATACCTACGCATACGACATAACCATCCAATTTCATAGCCCTTCACGCAAGACATAACATCCACAACGAACTCGACAAGACATATGATAACCCGACATAATCGAACTTGTTCTCAATGACAACTCGTACTAATCAGCGACCAAATTGACATGACTAATTATGCATAGCATAGCCCATGATCCTAAACCACATTAAACATATTTTACCATAACTAGACAAGACTTGTACTAATCGACTCGTCGACATATTCTAAATCAAATATACACCAAACTCGACCATACGAACATAATCATATCACGCATGACATAATACATAATTTCAAACCGTACTAATCAAAATTTATACGATCCTCACACATACAACGACAAACCGAACTAGACATACTTAATTACATATACAAGACAGTTAACTTAAATCAAGCTTGGCATAACTAAACAAATTAAATTCTGATGTACTCAGCCATAATCTGACCTAAACAGGTCCTAAAAGGTATAGTTTGATGACCCATAAGTTTTTCCAAATCTCCAAATAATTATATTTCAATTCTAGGTCCATTCTAGCACATAATCATATACATAAATAACATATGGTCAAATCTCATGAAAAATATTTCTACCCATCCAGAATCATGCCAAACATGTTCCATAATATTCAAAATATCATTTCCAAAGTTCTGGTTTCAAGGATTTTTGAGAAAAATCACAAATCTTATCTCCAAAGTCTAAACTAGTCAAATCAAGGTCCATAAGTTAAATCATGCATATTTTCTTATCAAAATGGAGTCAAATACTTAGACAAGCTTGAGAAACCTACCTGGAAGCTCCTGTGAATTTTTTGGAATTTTCTGGATTTTCTGCTGATTTCTATGGCCTTAACTCTAATTTCCGAATTTAATAATTCCGAAAATCAGAAAATGTTGAACCGGCGCCGAACCGGGCGGTTCGACCAACTGGACCGGGCGGCTCGAAGACGCTGGACCGGCGGCTGGACCGGGCTGCTGGGCCGGCTCGACCGGTGGCTCGCGACATTCGCTGCGGCGACGTTCGCGGCGGCGACGACACTCGCCGGCGACGGCGATCGGAGCTGCAGGGGCACGGCGGCGTCGGCGTTCGAAGGCAACCAGGGGGGTAGAAGAAGGTTGCAGGCACTCGGCGGCGGTGAGATAGGGCGGAGGCCGGCAACGGTGAGGGAGACTCGCGGCGGTTACGGCCGGAACAGGGAAGGTCCGGCGAGGCGATCGACGGCGACGGAGGGCTCACGTCGATGGCGGCGGCGGCTGGACAGCGGCCGAACGACAATGGCGAGGGTGAGGAGGAAAGAGGGGGGGGGTACCGACAGCTAAGGGGAAGGAGGCACAGCGGTGGTTGGTCGCACGGACACACGGGAAGATGGGGCACGACGCTGGCGCACGAGACCGGCTAACCGGCGGTGGGTCGCGCGGACAAGGTGGCAGCAGGGAGGCGGCTGGGTGGAGGCGGCGGCCGCGGGTGCGCACTGCGTCAACACGTGGGGGGGGGGGTTTGCAACAACGGCGGCGGCCGCCATGGGTCCGCGCTGCGGCTGGCCACGAAGGCAGAGGCGTCCGGGCGGCGCTTCACGCGGCGCAGCTCGGGCACTCACGCTCGTAGGCAGAAGAGGGGGGGAGTCCATGGGGAAGGAAGACGGCGCATCGACGACAAGAAGAGGGAGGGGGGGAGAAATCAACGCGGCGGGCAGCAGACGGCGGCGCCGCGGGTGCTGGTGCAGGCGGGACTGTGCGGCGGCGGCCGTGTGCGCGCAGGGACAACACACGCGGGCGCAGGGGAGGCGGCGGCTGCCGCGTGGGCGTGGGCGCAGGCGGGACGACGGAGGGGCTGGGAACAAACGGTGAAGGGGAGGAGGAAGGAGGGACGGGAGGCTGGCACGGCAGTGCAGAAGCGGCAAGCGAGTCCACGCCGGAAGGCGACGGCGGCGCGCGGGTGCGCGTTCGCGCGCAGGTGCACGACGGCGATGGAGCGAGGACGGTCCCCGGGGGGGGTGCTGGGCATGGCGGGGCCGGGGGGGGGCTTCAAGGAGGCTGGCAAGGTCGAGGGCGGGGGGGAGGAGGGGGGGGGGGCGATGGCACCAGGGAGAAGGGCTCCTCGCGGTGGCTGTTCCAGCGGAACAGGGGAGGGGGCGGAGGCCGGCGAGAGACCGGCGGAAGGGGGAGATGGGCGTAACCGGCGAGCAGGGCGGGGTGGGGGGGAGCGGAAAGGCGGGGAAGGGGGTGGCGTAACCGACGAGAGAGAGAGAGGGCGGGGCGGGGCGGGTAACCGACGAGGGAGAGAGAGAGAGAGAGGGCGAGGCGAGGCGGGTAACCGACGAGAGAGAGAGAGAGAGAGAGAGAGAGAGAGAGAGAGAGAGAGAGAGAGAGAGAGAGAGGGGCAGAGGCCGGCTTAACAGAAAAAAGAATTTATTTTATTTTAATTTCGAAATGTTACATGACAGCTCTCTACTTACCTTGTAATTTGCTTTCATGCAATGAGATGGTACATTATGTGCACAGACGATGACATCAGGAACAAAAACAGTCCTTCAATGAAATTGTTTGGAATGCAAGCACACACAAAAAAGGGGGGGAAGACTATAAAAATTTGAGATGCTAGACATCAACCTAGCCCGGGATGCACAAAATCTTCATGAATAGACAATTGAGCTGCTGGCCATTTTGATCAAGTCAGATTTGAATGGAACATTTGAAACTCATCAAGCATAAGAAACATAAACCTGTTAATACACCAAATGGGCAAAGGGAAGAAAGAGAGGAGAAGACGCATGCATCTTCTGGAAATACAAGTCTCAGGCCTTCAAATGCCATTGTTCCTACAGAGCTTAAATGAATCCCCAACCACATTCTAATACAACCAAACCCAAACCCAAAGTCTGTTCCACATTTGCTACTTTACAACACAAATTTCGAAATCTGAGAATTCAAACTTTAAAAATGAAAATAAAATAAAATCAACAACATCAAATCTGAAAGATAACAGGTCAAATTTAATTCAAACCAAGTCCAAATCAATTTTCCCTCTGACCAATCAAATCTAAATCAAATTCAAGCACCATCTGGAAATTGCAAGATTCAAAAATTGAAACTCTCTCAAGCAATTTTCATGTTCAATCGAGTCAAGTAAGACATGGTCTTAATTTCAGAGTAGATTGCCAAGCCTTGGTGACAAAGGAATTTCAACTTAAAGAAAAGGAAGAAGAGTGTTCTTAAGACACAAGTCCATTAACGACATCTTAATTAAACAAATGTAATATAAAAATGATGACAAGCCAGGATCATAATCGTTAATTTAACATGAGATTCTTTTATGCAATTCACTGTCTGCAAGGTTTTAAGAAATCAAGATATTTTCAAACAAAATTCAAAATGCATTAAATTCAAGCTGACTTTAATTAAGTAAAACATGATCTTGAAAGAGATTCCCAACAAATTCCAACCAACATTCATTTAAAAGCAAAAAAAAATTTCTGTACAAGGGAAGAAGCAGAAATTATGCCTGAGGAATAAAAAATCTGAAATTGAAGGAAGACAAACCTTAATAAAAAAAATCAGACCTCAACCAAACATGATAAAAATGCAATTAATTCGATCACATATTTAAAATCAGAGCTCGATCAGAGTTTAAACAAATCATTAAGATCAATTCAAACTGAAAGTCACAACCAAAACCCCTTTAATCAAATTTCAACCAAATCTAATTCAATTTAAATAACATACGTCTTAACCAGAAAGTAAAATAAATCATCCAATAAGCTCACATTACATGAAAGTCATCACCCAAACTCAAACCAAAAATCAAAGAAAACTAAAATCAAGACAAAAGGCTAAAATCTGAAAATTCATTACAGGATTCATCAAATTCTCAAGATAATGAACATGAGCCATCAACCTAATAACTTGCATCCAAGTCAAAATCTCAATCGGAACATTAATCCAGATCTCAAGCAGAACATTAAAATTAACCAGAATCAATAATTCCAAAGATGAAAACCATAAACCAAATCAACTCAAATCAGATTTTTCTGAATCAAGTTCAAATCAACTTTAACCAAATAATCCCAATGCAAATCAAATTGAAATTAAACCAATAAGAAAATCATGATTCAAATAATCTGTAAGCCACTGCCCAAACAAGCCAAACTCAAATTAATTAAACAAATTCAATTTAAATCAAATTTCCCAAACCAAATTCAACTTTAATTCAAACCAAATTGAATTTAAACCAATAAGCAACCCATGATAAAAAATATAATTTCTCAATCTTAATCAAATAAATTTAAAACACATCAAATTGAATTTAAAAACCAATAGGAAAGTCAGATTAATCAAATAAATCAAAGAATCAAATCAATTTAACTTGAATCAAATTAACATCAAAACAAATTAAATGCTCGCATTCCATCAAAGTTCATGGGGCTGTTTCTCCTATATGTGTATGTGTTTATTTTTGTGGATGCATGTTTTCTATTCCATGGATTGCCATTGTTTATGGAATCGGTGGAATCGGACCGATTCCGACCGATTCCGGAATCGGATCGGTGGATTCCATGCGGAAGGACCGATTCCGGCATGAATTCCACGGAATCGGTCGGAATCGGTAGGAATCGGTCTGGAATCGGCCGGAATCGGTCCGGAATCGGAATCAGATCATTTTTTTTCTTTTTTTGCTATTCCAGTCGGATCGGCCAGAATCGGTCCGAATCGGTCCGGAATCGGATCGGAATCGGAATCGGATCGTTTTTGTTTTTTTTTCTTACCGATTCTGGATCGATTTTCTTCCATTGAATCGGTCGGAATCGGTCCAATCCGATCCGATCCGGATCGGATCGGTACCCACCGATCCCGATTCCGATTCCGATCCCGCGATCCTTGTGGATTGCTATGACAGATAATCAAGAGTATTTGAGTATTCTTGATGTAATTAACATTGTATCTTCGCACCATCCGATGGGGAGAGGTCAAAAACAAATTTTCAAAGAACCTAACAACCTCAACCTATATTTTTATATATATCACAGACCTAGCTAATACTTTTATGGGATATCACATATTTTTCTAAAAGGTCTAAGCTAAAGTTAAATCTAAATGAGAAATGAATTTCCAAAGTTTTAATTGTAAATTTTGAGGTTACATCAGGGACATACACTCTGGTCGGGACCCCAAATGCCTGACCAAATTGGGTAGGGTTGTGATGGGTCATCTAGGTTCGGCGACCCGACCCGACACTTGGTGACTTGAGTTGCCAACTACTAGTTGTTGGGAACATTCCTTGCGCCCTTAAGGCCCCTCCCATTCTTGCACAACCTCACACTCCAATTTGCAGAGGATGAAAGACTCCTTAAGGGAGGAGCAGAGATGGAGAGATAAAACTTTGGGTAGGCAGAGTCAATCACTTAGTATAGTTGATTAAGATATAGATTTGGATGAAATCTTTGATGAGTATAATACATTGTAACTTGTAAGCATGTGTCAATGATCAAATAGGACAAGGAGAACCAATGTTCATTATAGAAGATCAAGCTTGGGTTGCATTCATAGATCGCGGAATCGGCCGATTTGGATCGGAATCGGCCGATTCCTGGATTGGATCGGCCATTGCCGATCCGATTCTTGGCTGAAGAACCGATCCGGAAAAAAGTTCCGGCAGAATCGGTCGGGATCGGCCGGATCGGTCGGAGTCGGTCCGGAATCGGATCGGCTGAATAGGTCGGGATCGGAATCGAAATCAGAATCGGATCGTTTTTTCCTGTTTTTGCTATTCTAGTCGGATCGACCAGGATCGGCCAGAATCGGGCCGAATCGGCCGGAATCAGTCCGGAATCGGAATCAGAAATCAAGTTATAACTGCTCTTTTGGATATCGCAAATCAAGTTACAATTGACAAAGCACGAGAAGATATAATGGTGCCAAACATTAGAGTCTAATACTAAACATATGATGATTTAACATCAAAGAATAGCAGTGATGATCCATTCGACGACAAATGAATATCTCCAATACCAAGGTGGACATCTACAAATATACAAATATTCCCTTCACCACTTCATGGCCGAGGAGCATTACATATGCCACACAAGATCATGATCTTCCCCACCTCGTGATATGCGGACACAAGGTGGGGAAGACACAAGGAGGCAGAAGTAACAGCCATCAACATTACTATTGTTGTGAACGAGCCATTTCAAGACTATTGGGTTCCTATATGTCACCAAGAGCCTTATAAGATGTCTAAAGACAATTATTGTTTTGAGAATTCTATACATCACCTATAGTAGTTATGGAGATGAAGTTTGGAGAGGATATCCTAAGATAATTGAAAGAGAGAGTTTAGAATACATTCAACATATAATGTACTCTTCCTTAATGTTTTGGTGAGAGTGGATAAATTATGTAGAATATGCACAAAATGTAAGTCTTGAATAGAAGTGAATATAAATTTTTATGGGTTATTTTGTCTATTTTTTGGATTTTTTTTTATTTGAAATTTTTAAGATTTGTATCCAAACTGGGTCCAATTGAACTTTGATTGGATCCAGGTTGACCTAGGTTACTGACCTTGGGTAACCAAGTTGAGTTGGGCTTGGCCGACTTGGTTGCGATCCTTTACCTAACCTTCCTTGTAGCTAACAATATGGCTCTAATGGATTTAAGTTTTTGCTGATGTAACAATTTACAGACAGATACAAAATTGCAAACATATTCTAATCAAATATTTTGTTACATATTTGTAAAAATTATTTACAATTTAGATAGGCAATATTAACATTCATTGGGTTGATTATTGTTAAAAGTACTGTAAAAAGTTGATCTTTAGAAAAATCTGGACAACATAAAACCTCAGTTTTGATATGCTCAATCTTATTGGCTGTCTTTTTCTCATGCCATAATCTCACTCATGGAAGGTTGGGTCGCCCAGGGGTCACCTTGGGTCACCCGACCCGGCCGGTTTCCGGGCCGACCGACCCGGCCCCGACCCGACCTGGGTTACTCTGCGGTAGTCCAATGTACGGTCGCATGGCCCGGCTGGGGTCGGGTGAACCGGCTACCTGGTCAGCAGGGTCACCCGACCCAGTCTGACCAGTGCACCCCATTTATTAATAGTATAACAATATTTTACTATCATTTATACTATTACATAAAGTTAAAATTTGTGATTATAAATATGTGATACATAATTAAAATTTATAAAATTATTTCTTAACATTTTTTACTTTCTCAGTTGAGATTAACTCTTTCCCAACATATACTAATACAACACAATCACTAAAAAATCATGTTTACTTATATTCACAGATAAAAACTCATATTTAATTATAACATAAAAATATAATTATATTTATGTATATATATTTTTTATGTATACGTAAATACATAGTATAAAAATATATTTCTTTCTATTTTTTCTTATTTTTCATTTAATTTTTGTACTTTTTAACATTTTTTGAAAAAATATAAATAAATCCGATCCGGTCCAACCCGGCCATGACCCGGTCTTACTAGGTTGGTTTTGGGGCCGACCGGCCCCAGGCTGACCCCCGACCCAGCCTTCCTTGATCTCACTTAACCTTTGGTGGATTGTTTATTTCATTTTTCAGGAACTCTTGCATGTTATCTTGTTGGGCTATTGCTGAATGCTTTCTTTGCGGATCACCTCTGCGAGTTCCTCCTTTAGAGCATGTTCTTTTATAACTTGGATGTCAATTTGGTCATTGTCAACCAAGGAAGGCGGGGTCGCGGGTCGGGAGTGGGTCGGTTGGGTCCAAATGGATCCGGGTCGGCCAGAGTCGGGATCCGGGTCGGGACTTGGGTCGGCCGGGATCGGAATAAAAAATAATAAAATAATAATTAAAAAACACCTATGGGGTCGGGATCTTGGGGCCGGGATTGGGTCGTTTGGCCCAAAAACCGACCGGGTCGGGCCCGGGTCGGGACCCGGATCCCGATCTGGCATTCCATGCTGTCAACAATTCTTTTTGGTCTCCATTGAGAAGCATATTTTGTGGAATATGGAAAATTAAGCCATACTGTCATTTACTAAATTAATTTGCGGTCTGTATATATTGCATAATCAACAGTTATCTTTGACATTTGCAATTAAGATATGGTAAGTATCATGTCTTTGTTTTTAATGACTGTGGCTTTATTTCAGTTAATAACCACCATGATATTTTACTGATTGCAGAGTATCTTGATCAGTTTGATGAGAGTCCCGCACCAAATGAGTCAAAGGTTCAACCTCAAAGCCTCTTTTCTAAACCTGTAAGAGTGGTTGAGAAATTTCCTTCTGGTGAAGGTGATGATGATAAAAAGAAGCACATGGTCTGCTTAAATTGGCTGCTATCTGCTGAGCCATTGGATCTGGAAACTGAGCTCACCCTTGGTTTTCTGGATCACCTTTTATTGGGGACACCTGCTTCTCCACTTAGAAGGATCTTGCTAGAAAGCAGGTTGGGGGATGCTATTGTTGGTGGTGGAATGGAAGATGAATTACTCCAGCCTCAGTTTAGTATTGGGTTAAAGGGCGTATCTCAAGATGACATCCAAAAGGTTGAAGAGTTGGTCATGAGCACCCTCAGTAATTTGGCAGATGAAGGCTTTGATTCTGAAGCTATTGAAGCATCCATGAACACCATCGAGTTTTCACTTAGAGAGAATAATACAGGATCATTTCCTCGAGGCCTATCTCTGATGCTTCGTTCCATCGTATGGAATGCTGTCTGTTTATTTCTTTATACAACACCATACAGTTGTCATGTTAAACTAATGTTTGTTCATGTATTTCTTTCCAGGCAAAGTGGATATATGATAAGGATCCTTTTGAGCCCTTAAAATATGTAAAACCTTTACAATCTCTGAAAGCACGGATTGCAACTGAAGGCTCTAAAGCTGTTTTCTGTTCCTTGATAAAAAAGTTCATATTGAACAATCCTCACTGTGTAACAATTGAAATGCAGGTATGTCTGAAATAAGTCTAAGGCGTAATGTTACTTTATTAGATGCTAATCACACTGTACATATTTAGCCTGATCCAGAGAAAGCTTCTCGCGATGAAGTGGCTGAAAGAGAAATCCTTGAGAGGGTTAAAGCTAGTATGACTCGGGAAGATCTAGCTGAGCTTGCACGGTGTACTGAAGAACTTCGTTTAAAGCAGGAGACACCAGATGCACCAGAAGCTTTGAAATGTGTTCCCAGTCTTTGTCTAGCTGACATTCCTAAGAAACCAATCAGTGTTCCAACAGAGGTAATTTTAAGCTTCTGGCATACTATTTTATCCTGGTAATCTGATAAATACAACTTAGGTGAGAACAATAGAAGTTTCTGTTTTTGCAGAGGAGGCAGCATACTGTTACAATGTCAGGCTGACAAGCTGCAACCGTGTTCACATAAATTTTGGTTGCTCAAATTGATTTATCCCAGGAAAACAGACTGATACCTGGAGTGCATGAAATGCAAAATAGGCCGATCTGGATCCAGATTGGGATTGGCCTATGCCAACCTGATTCCATGGGGGAGTCTGATCCTCCCCTAGATTCCCACCCAACTCAGCTGAAATCAACCAAATCAACCATGTATTGGGATGGATTCGGCCGATTTGTGGCTGCTGATTGAAGTGGCAATGCCTATGATACATGCTGAAGCAATTATATCTGGTGGTGTCGATACAACCTGCCTTCCCCGTCCTACAGAGTGATGCAGGGGCCATGCCGCCACCCCTGGCTCTTGATTCCAGCACCAATTTGATCACAGAAGTGTCAGATCGGATTGGAACCTCCTATGGAATCCATTTGTTTTATTTTTACGTCTTTTAAATTTTTTTTTAAATAACTGATCCGGGGTGATTTTGGATCAGTTTTTCTTCATTTTAGATGGCCGATTCTGTCAATGTGGTCCAGATCAGATTGGAGTTGTCACTAGCTGATTTGTCCTCCCTGCCTTTCTTGCTGGAGTAGAAATTTTGTTTTAATAAAAAATAACATAGAAAAACTTAAAGAATGGCCTTTTGATGTAGCATTGCAAAAACTAGTGTGTTATTTTTAGACTTACCTGTGGTTCTTACTCATGGTTTGCAAAGGGGGCCAATCCCACTCGGGATCTATACTAACTCATTTGATTCTACCACTTCAGAATCAATCCTTCGCTGACTTCATAGTCAGCATGGATTGATGTCATACTTAGCCGATATAGATTCTTGGTTGATTTAAATCTTGAGCTTAGATCTGAGACGTAGGTACGACATACTCCTTACGTCCACAAGTGAAGGGTGATGCTGTCGATCAGCATGAACAAATTTTGTGGTTAGCAGTGCCATATAGAATGAATACAGTGCTTGCACTGTGCCCAGCATTCGTTTCTTCATTCATAGTTGAGCCTACCAACAGGGACCAGCCTTGTCATGGTGATTATGATTACAGGTCACCTCTGATGCATGCACCTCTAATGTGACGTGTTCATTCTACTAGAACAAGGACCAATCAGCTAGAAAGTGAGTTCAGACACAGATCCAATGACCCTTGTCCCTCAGCTTGATCCAGTTAGCCAGTTAGCCACATTGCTAGAGACCTCGAGACCCCATAAGAGAAACAGAGATATGCTTTACATTCTTAACATCCTTTGATCTCGCAGCAAAAGGAGACAAGGAATGCGTTAGCACCTTAAATTTGCATAAATGTTGAGGAAGCAACAAATAAAGTGTTACTTCCACTAAAGACATATTCTACATGAATTCAGGTCCCAAAACAGCTTAGATTTCTATGTTCAGCTTATGGGAGGTTCAAGATGCCTGATTGGATTGCTGAGCTACCTATGGTTGAGATGCTTTGGATGCTAACATTTACCACCAAAATGCAAACTTATAGAAATCTGTCAATATCAGATGGGAATTTGCGCAGATTACCTAGACAATGGGGAATGGGGGCAAATCAACGATCGCATGCAAGTCTGAGCACAAGTTGAGCAAATAAACAATCAAATTTTTGGAAAGGCTAGGATCTTTCTGATCCGGAACATGTTCAAATCATCAGAGGATATGTCCTCTTGAACCCAACTCTGACAGATGCCTAAGTAGGCATCCAGGGACAGATATATGTCAATATGAACATGGTTAATGTAAGATTAGACATATCTTGGTCAGTGGGGCTGACAGCAAGAGAAACATGTCCGTATGGATACAAGTATGCACACTAGCTAGGTGATGCGGGACAACCTCTACGCCGGATATCAAACAGCAACAAATTGATACTTATACCCGCCAAGATATTGACGATTGCAAGATTTCAAAATTAACAGCTAAGTTAACTAGAAGCGACCTGAGGTGTGGGCCCACGAGTGAATGGGACCGACGTAGTTGGATAACTACCTGAATTTAGGACGCTCAAATTCAAACTCTGATCTACTAGAATCCAGATAGGTTCTCTTAAACTCATGCCGACAGTGATTTTGAATTTACTAGCTAGGCGCCTCTTCTCACGAGCGACACGACAAACGAATGACTAATAAATAAACAGAAGCAAATGTCGAGGGAGAGTGTGAGAGTCGCACCTCCAAGTCGTGGCGTGGGTGTCATTCGCTTGGTTGCTTACGCTCCAACCGACTTTGATCCTCGTTGCTCTATCGTCAGTCGACCTATCTTGAACCACGTGCTTCACGTGTGCCCCAAGGTACATTGAATTTGGATGTCTCGAACTATGTGATGATTGATGTGACTTGATGTGATGCTATTGATCAGACGTCGATAGGATGTTGATTTGACGAGACTGACGTGACACTAACTTTGACATGACTGACGTGACACTGACTTGACTGATTAGACATGTAATTAATGTTACTTGAAATATGTATACAAATTGAAATTGACTACCTAAAATAAGAATACAATTTAAACTTGACTATTTAAAATAAGAATACAACTTAAACTTGACTACGTAAAATATGAATACAATTTGAAGTTGACTTCTGGAAATAAGAATACGAATCGTACTTGACTACTAGAAATAAGAACACAAATTAAACTTGACTACTCTAATTCAATGAACAATAATTAGTATCTCGGAATACCTATGATTTGACACTGACACTACTCGACGCGATGTAATTATAAAATAATAATATTAATATCAAATTTTTTTAATAAACTCAAATTGACTAAATACCTTTTTTCTTCTTTTTTCACAAAAAAACTTCTTTTTCTTTTTTTGCCAACACAAATTCTTTTTTTACTCTTTTTTTTACAACAGACTATCTTTTTTTGAAACACTTCTTTTTTTAAATCTTCTTTTTTTATTTTCTTCACTCTTTTTTTTTCAACCGCCTTTCTTTTATTTTTCCTTTTTTTGACAATTTTTCTTTTTTTGTCGGTTTTTGATGGAAATCGAAGCCCTCTCTCTTCTTTCTTTCTTTTTTTAACACTGAGGCCCTGCTACAGTAACACAAAGTGGCTTTTTAGCTATAATACTAGGAGTTTCTCTTCCGTGCACGAAGCCCCTGTTCGGGTAGAAGGCCGCGTCAACTCGAAGCAGAGGCGACGATGACAGCGGCTAGCTATAGGAGATGGCGACGTGGCAGACTCTAGCACGGGGCGAAGTTGACGACGATGATGGGAGGAGGAGGAGGAGAAGGTGGAGGCGGCGAGACGACGACGGGAAGGAGAGAAAAAAGGGGGGCGCAGCGGCTCGCGGTTGGTCGACGGAGGGGAAGCGACGATGACAGCGAGCAACGAAGGGGGAAGAGGCGACGTTGGTAGTGGACGGTGGTGATGATGAACGACGGGAGGGAAGGCAATGATGGCGGCCGGAGGGGGAAAATAGGGGTGGCGACGTGGTTGGTGGCAAAGATGGCAATTGAGGTGGGTGGCAAGAATGGCGACTAGATGAGAAGATGGAGGCGACGACGGGGGGGCTGGCGAAAGGTGCCGGTGAAGTTGGCGGTGGTAGCGCTGTCGTGCGGAGCTACTGGCGATGACGACAGAAGGCAGGACGATGGTAATGAGCGGAATGAGAGGAAGGGGAAATACTGGACTTAACCGGGGATGGGAGAAGTGGAACCGGATGGGGCAGTGGCCTTTCAGGGAAGGGGTAGTGGCGACAAGCCTGGAGGATGGGCCTGTTGGCGGGCGAAGCAGGGAGAAGGAAGAAGGCCGGACCAGGTCCGGGGGAGGGGACGCACGCAACAGCTCAAGAATATATATTTTTTCTCAACTATTCATCATCATCATACGTAGGGGGGTGGGGGTCCTTATATAGGGGTGTGGGGTACAAAATTTAAAACAAACCCAAAATTTTCCCACAAATGCACAAAAATCCATAATTAGCCTAAATTGCCTAAATATATTTCTAACAACACCCGATGTCGACTAATCATCCCTAATCCATAGGGAGTATGATCGGACGGCGACGTCAATATACTCGGTTCAGATCAAAGCGGATCCGAGCTCGGGTGTCCTCACTAATTCTCCCCGACTAGGCGTGGTCACGACTGCTCTGATAGCGCTCCAAAAGATACGGGTCCCGTTGCTGAAGCTATTTTTGTGTCATCTAAGTATCCTCGATGGGAGATCGACCCTTCCAGCATACTAACTACCTGCTCATCCATTATGTATTCGATTTACTCGTGTCACGGTAGTGTAAAAGTTGGAGGGGGACACTCGGGTGTGGGATCACTCGAAGGAGGGGAAAGTGTCTTGGAAATCTCACTAGGTATCATTGCCGAATTTCGATAGGCTACTAGATCGGAGACATTGAATGTTGAGCTAATCTCATAATCAGGCGGTAGGTCCACAACATACGCGTTTGGTCCCAATCCGCTCAACCACTCTGAAGGGACCAGCTCCTCAGGCCTGAAGCTTCTTAATGGCTCTTGTAATTTCGATAGGCTACTAGATCGGAGACATTGAATGTTGAGCTAATCTCATAATTAGGCGATAGGTCCACAACGTACGCGTTGGTTCCAATCTGCTCAACCACTCTGAAGGGACCAGCTCCTCAGGCCTGAAGCTTCTTAACGGCTCCTGTAGGGAGTCGCTCAGGTCTGACCTTGATTATGACATAGTCGCCAACCTGAAATTCTTGTGCTCATCGATGTAAGTCGGCATGTTGCTTGTATTGTTTATTGATGTCCTCTATCTGACACCTAATTTGATCATGCAGACTTCTAATATGCTCAGCTAAGGTCTCTATAGAGGCTGACATGGGCAGAAATGGGCAGAGGTGCCAAGTCTACAGGTCTTCTAGGTTTATGGCCATTAACTATCTCAAAGGGACTCAAATCGGTAGACCTATTAACTAAGTCACTGTAGGCAAATTTTGCTAAAGGGAGGACGAGATCCCAGGTACGAACATGCTCACTGTCTAGGCATCGTAATACATTCCCTAAGCTTCAATTGACAACTTTAGTTTGATCATCATTTTGTGGATGATAGGCAGTGAAGAACTTAAGCTTGGTTCCTAGGAGATGCCGTAAGGTTTTCCAAAAATACTTAACAAATCACACATCATGGTTTGAGGCGATTGTCTTTGGTAGCCCATGTAGTCGAACAATTTCTGAAAAGAAAAGTTGGACTACTACCAATGCATTGGATGTCTTAGAACATGGAATAAAGTGCGCCATTTTGAAGAATCGATCAACTACCATGAAGATACAATCGTGGCGACGAAGGGTATGTGGCAATCCAATGACGAAATTCATGTTAACGTCATGCCAAGGAGAATCTGGGACAGGAAGTGGAGCATAGAGGCCCGTCTTTTGCTTTTGCTGCTTGGCGATAACGCAAGTACGACATTGGGCGACAATACGTGCAACATCACGCTTCAGACTGGGCCAGTAAAATTGAGCTTCCATAAGGTCAATTGTCTTATTCCGACCAAAGTGACCGGCAAGACCGCCTACATGTAATTCTCAAACCAAAAAGTCACGAACAAAAGTCCATGGAATACATAATTGAGATCCTCGGAAAAGATAACCATCTTGTAATAAATACTCGTTGTGGTCACTAGATGGTTTTGACTGAAGAGCTGAAAAGATGGAGTCAAAATCTAGGTAATCAATATATTCTTTCTTAATTCATTCAAACTCAATAACCTCGACTCCCATGGTAGAGAGTAAAGATACTCGATGACTCAAGGTGTCAGCTACTCGATTTTCTACTCCGACCCGATGCTTTATGACAAAAGTGAATGATTGGAGATACTTTACCCATCGACTATGTCAATAGTTGTGCTTCTTCTGGGCATTCAAATACTGGAGAGCTTCATGGTCGGAGTAAAGTATGAATTCTTAGGAGAGTAAATAATAACGCCAATGACATAAGGCCTACACGACTGCATAAATTTTTGTCATAAGTGGAATATTTTAGTTTATCATCACAGCTTCTCACTAAAGTAGGCCACAGGTTGACCTTCCTACGACAAGACTCCGCCTATTCCTACTCCCGAAGCATCGTATACGAGCTCAAACACCTTAGTGAAATCAGGTAGTCTAAGTACAAGTGCTTGAGTCGTCCTCGCTTTTACGGTGTTAAAAGTCATAGTCGCGGCTTTTGTCTGTGTAAATGTACCCTTTTGGAGACAATAAGTAATTGGGACAGTAATAGTACTAAACCCCTTAATGAATCTGCAATAAAAGGTGGCTAGCCCATGAAAGCTACATATATCATGGATGTTTTGGGGCTCAGGCCACTCAACAATTCTTGATCTTGTCAGGGTCAGCAGTTACACCATCAATGGACACAATGAACCTTTAGAAGGTTATAGAAGGAGTCATGAAAGTACACTTTTTAAGGTTCCCAGACAATTGCTCTTGTCAAAGGTAATGACAAATCTATCGAAGGTGATCCAAGTGATCCGTAAGGGAGCGGTTGTAGATAAGGATGTCATCAAAATATACAACAATGAATTGCCCGATATAGGGCCGAAGAACCTGGTTCATCAGCCTCATGAAAGTACTTGGGGTATTCGATAATCCAAGTGACATTACAAGCCACTCATATAAGCCGCACTTTGTCTTGAAAACCATTTTTCATTCATCACCAGGTCAAATCCAAACTTGGTGATAGCCACTCTTCAATTCAATCTTAGAGAACACAGTGATTCTCGCTAACATATCAAGCATATCATCTAAGCGGGGAACGAGGAACCGATATTTAATAGTAATCCGGTTGATGGCACGATTTTCGACACACATTCTCCAAGTGCCATCTTTCTTGGGAGCTAGAAGTGCGGGAACTGCACATAGACTCATGCTCTCCCGGATGTACCCATGACTTAGAAGTTCTTCAACTTGTCATTGTAACTCCTTATGGGATGCGGGGTCCATGCGGTAATGGGGCATGTTTGGGAGTGTGGATCCCGGGATAAGATCAATGGCATGCTGGATATCATGCTTAGGTGGTAACCTACTGTGGAGTTCCATAGGAAAAATATCTTCAAACTCCTGGAGTAGAGAAACTATTTCTGGCAGATGGGACACATTAGACTCGGGTGGTGCTTCCCGAGTAACTACTGTAAAAATGGGTGCGCTTTCCTAATGCTTAGCTCGACCTCATGGTGTCCAATGAAATGAAGGGGGCAAGTTGGGCACAGACTCACATAACGATCCCCAGATATGGCTTCCTGAACAAGATGTTTCTCAGAAGTCAGTGGAGAAGGGGCAAGCTGCAATGAGTTGGCCAACAAAGTAGGGTCGACAGAGCTTGATGGGTGGTTACAGCTGGAGGGTCAGGTTTTGTTGTAGAGGCAGGTGAGGGTGGCGAACTACTAGAAAAAGGGGGTATGGGTGGAAGAGGAGAGATGCGTCAACCGAGATGCTCAAATACACAGGTGTTGGATCACCCATCAAGGGTTGCATCCACATTAAATAACCAAGGTTGGCCTAAAATAATACCACCAACCTCCATGGGTATGACATCACACCAAATCTTCCCAGAGTATGGAGGGAAATTGATGGGAACTAAACAACGGGTATGAACTGGGATATAGAAGTGGCATCGACCCAAGAAGCCCGACAGGGGCTTGGGTGGTCAGCTAGGATTAGATCAAGACTCTTGAGTATGCGAGTGGAAATAGCGTTAATGCAACTTCCACTATCAATGATTACCTTACATGGCTTACCCTCTAAACAAAAAACAATATGAAAGATGGAAGTACGGTTCCGGTCTTCACTCAATGTTGCTTGAGTGAGAGTGCACCGGACTATTCCTAAATGACTCTCTCCTAGCCCATCATGTGTCTCAAGATAAGGGGCCTTAGGTAGGACCTCACCCTCTTGATGGTATTTTGTTAAAAGACTAGAATCGAGTATGTATGTTACTTCTTCTAACAGATCGGGTGGTTGCTCATCAATTGTGTCCTCGATATGAAGTGCACGAACAGATGGACACTGAGAGTGCATATGACCGTACCCACTACATCCATGACACTGGACTTCTACATGTTGGGTGAGTAGGCTCATTAGCTGGTGCCTTACCCTTATCATCATTCCTAGCTGGAGGTACGATCGATTGTTGTCGAGTAGTTGGAGGAGGGAGAGGTAATTGTGGTTTGCAGGCAGGGGAATTGCCTTGGAACTAATTAGGTTGGGGTGGAGGTCTAGGAAGGATAGGTTCTTCGAACCTAGAAGATTTAACACGAGAATAGGGAAGAGGAGGAGCTCGGCCTCTGCTCGGCATGGACTGCAATGGCCGAACACGAGATTGTTGTTTAAAAAGGGCTTTAAACTATTCGTACTCGGAGGCGACCTCATAAGCATGCTCGAGAGTGGTCACCCCTTGGTGGTATAGTTCGTGCTGAAATTCGAGCCAAAGTCCACGGCGGAACCGAGATAATGTCATAGCACTTTCTTCATGAACACCGCATTTAAGAAAATATGCATCAAATTCAGCGATGTAGGCAGTGACCGATCGGTTTCCCTGTGTGATGGACTGCCATCGGTCAATAAGATGATGCTGATAAGACGGGGGTTGGTACTTCTCTTGAAGTTTAGCTTTCATTTCCTCCCAGGTCTGTATCAGTTCTTGACGACGTTGCCTAAGAAGTGCCCCAATGCTTGACCAATGCAATTTGGCTTGCCCGATAAGTTTCATTTTGGCAAACCGGACCTGGCAATCATTGGACATCTCTTACCACTCAAAAAAGTAGTCCATACCAGCTTCCCAATCCAGATAGACGCTTGGGTCCAAAGATCCATCAAAACTAGGAGTCTCGATACAGACATTTCGGAGAGCCCTCTCCTCAGCCTTTGCTCGGTCGCATCCATATCGATGCTCGAAGTCAAGGTCTTCAAAATAATCGTATAGTTTCAAATCTTCAGGTCAAGCTACTAATGGGATAGTAGGTGGGACATAGCGTCGTTCATGATGGAAGGGATGTCGAATATCAAGGGCCACATGATTAGGGTTAATCGGTGGATCATGGTGATGCCCCTCGAATGTGGTGACTCGCTCAACCAGATCATGGAGAGATTGCTCAACTAGGGTAAAACGGTCCTCAAGTCTCTGAATTAGATTTTCTAAGTTGTGGTTTGGATCTGGCATTGAGGATGTGGGAGGATCCATACCTGTACTAGACTGTGTAGAAGATGACTCGGTCAGAGAAAAACTCAAATGATATCGAGTTCCATGACGCGTGGTCATGCACTGACAAACCTAAACAATACTAGACATGGGCGTCCTAATCTCGACTTGCTTTGATATCAAGTTTGACGCGGGACAACCTCTAGGTCGGATATCAAACAACAACAAACCAATACTTGTACCCGTCAAGATATTGACGTTCGCAAGATTTTAAAATTAACGACTAAGTTAACTAGAAGCGACATGAGGTGTGGGCCCACGAGTAAACGAGATCGAGGTAATTAGATAACTACCCGAGTTTAGGAAGCTCAAATTCAAATGCTAATCTACTAGAATCGAAATAGATTTGCTCAAACTCACGCCGGCAGTGATTTTGAATTTACTAGCTAAGCGTCTGTTCTCACGAGCGACACGACAAGCGAACGAATAATAAATAAACAGAAGCAAATGCCAAAGGAGAGTGTGAGAGTCGCACCTCCACGCCATGGCGTGGGTGTCGTCTGCTCAGTTGCTCACGCTCCAACCGACTTTGATCCTCGTTGCTTTATCGTCAGTCGACCTATCTTGAACCACGTACTTTACGTGTGCCTCAAACTACGTTGAATCCGGACATCTCGAACCATATGACGATTGATGTGATACTATTGATTAGACGTCGATAGGATATTGATTTGACAAGACTAATGTGACACTGACTTTGACATGACTGATGTGACACCGACTTGACCGATTAGACATGTAATTAATGTTACTTGAAATACGTATACAAATTGAAATTGACTACGTAAAATAAAAATACAATTTGAATTTGACTACCTAAAATAAGAATACCACTTGAACTGGACAACGTAAAATATGAATACAATTTGAAGTTGAGTTCTTGAAATAAGAATATGAATCGTACTTGACAACTAGAAATAAGAACACGAATTAAACTTGACTACTCTAATTCAATTAACAGTAATTAATATCTCGGAATACCTATAATTTGACATAGACACGACTTGACGTGACATAATTATAAAAGAATAATATTAATATCAAATTTTCCTAATAAACTCAAACTGAATAAATACCTCTTTTTTTCACAAAAAACTTCTTTTTGTCAACGTAGACTCTCTTTTTTTATAACAGACTATCCATTTTTTAAACATTCTTTTTTATTTTCTTTACTCTTTTTCTTTTTTTTCAACCGTCTCTCTTTTCTCTTTCTCTTTTTTTTTACAATTTTTTTTTTGATTTCTAATGGAAATCGATGCCCTCTCTCTTCTTTTTTTAACATCGAGGCTAGCTACAGTAACTGGCAATTACTGTAGTTGTACTGTAGCATAATGCTATAGTAACACAAACTGGCTTTTTAGCTACAGTGCCAAGGGTTTCTCTTCTGCATACGTGGAGCTCCTGTTCGTCAGAGGCCGTGGCAACTTGAGGTAGAGGCGACAGTGGCGGTGGCCAACTGTAGGAGATGGCAACAAGGCAGACTTCAGTGCGGGGCGAAGCTGACGGTGACGAAGGGAGGAGGAGGAAAAGGCGGAGGCGGCGAGACGATGATGACGGGAAGGAGAAAAAAGTGGGGCAGCGGCTCGCAGTGGCTCGATGGAGGGGAAGCGTCAGAGGCCGTGGCAACTTGAGGTAGAGGCGACAGTGGCGGCGGCCAACTGTAGGAGATGGAGACAAGGCAGACTTCAGTGCGGGGCGAAGCTGACGGTGACGACGAGAGGAGGAGGAAAAGGCGGAGGCAGCGGAACGATGATGACGGGAAGGAGAAAAAAGTGGGGCAGCGGCTCGCAGTGGCTCGATAGAGGGGAAGCGTCGACGACAGCGAGCGACGGAGGGGGAAGATGCGGCATTGGCAGTGGACGGCAGCGGTGACGAACAACGGTAGGGAAGGCGACGACGGCGGCCAGAGGGGGAAAACCGGGGTGGCGACGTGGTGGGTGGCAAAGACAGCAATTGAGGCGGGTGGCAGGAACAACGACCAGATGAGAAGATGGAGGCGACAACGGGGGGCTGGCAAAGGGTGCCGGTGAAGCCGGCGGTGGTAGCACTGTCGTGCGGAGCTGTTGGTGATGACGACGGAAGGCGGGACGACGGCAACGAGCGGAACGAGAGGATGGGGAAATACCAAACTTAACTGGGGATGGGAGAAGTGGAACTGGACGGGGAAGTGGCCTTCTGGGGAAGGGGCAGTGGCGACCAGCCTGGCGGGTGAAGCAAGGGGGAGGAAGATGGCCGGACTTGGTCCGGGGGAGGGGACGCACGCAGCAGCTCAGGAATATTTTTTTTCTCAACTATTCATCATCATCATACGTAGGGGGGTGGGGGTCCTTATATAGGGGTGTGGGTTACAAAATTTAAAACAAACTCAAAATTTTCCCACAAATACACAAAGGCCCATAATTAGCATAAATTGCCTAAATATGTTTATAATAACACCCGATGTCAACTAATCATCCCCGATCCATAGGGAGTCTATGATCGGATGGCGACGTTGGTATACTCAGTTCGGATCGAAGCAGATCCGAGCTCGGGTGTCCTCACCACTAGGCTTGGGTTCCCAAATATGATTGAGACAATTAGGGTGGAACCAAGACACCTCAATTGCCTAACTATTGAGTAACAGGCCATTTTCTGACCCGATATTGACCTACAGGCATGATCACAGTTTCAACAGGAAATCTGATCCCATCAAACTTATAAATGGTCGGGAAAATGTTCAGAATTGAGGGAGGACACTTCCTCTTTAGTTTTAATATGATGGATGCTCAATTATGCAACTAAGATGTCATATCAACCAAAAAGAAATTCACCTATGGCTGCCAAGGTTGATGGAAGATAGGGATAACCTCTTTATCAAATCTTCTGTAACCGATGGCCAGTTGAATGCCAAAGGAAATTTTGAGATCAGGATGGTGTTCAGAATGAGATGAGGAGCAGTTCTCTTGAACAAAATCAACCACATCAGATGCTTAATCATGCATCTAACTATCTAGGATATATGTGTGGGGTTCATCAAGGCCGGGTGCATCCCAATTGCAAAAGATGTATATATGCCATGTATCCTGTTCTACCAGTGGAAGATAGAAGGGGAACCTATGTCCTTTGAATTCTCATATGCCCAATGGCCGAACTGTTAAAATAATGAGACAATTCAGACCTTGATAGGTATGGGAATTGGCCAAAGCAATGAAGCATTGGCTCCCTCACAGCCACCATGAGGATATACACGACTGAGCACAGCCAGGATATAACCGATTGACACATGCACAGCTAGTTGATATATATGCACATAAACAGGGCAATCTAATTCTCTGTGATCCATGAATGGACAGCCAGTCAAGTTGACTCGCCTCCTAATCTCTAAGGAAGGGATGTGTTGGACAATGGACACAATTAGAGAGGAAACAAGATAAAGGAAGACCTAATATGTCCGAAGGATGTTCAGAATTGAGGTAAGATGGCTCCTCTTTGGTTTCAACTGTGTTGGATGCCCAATTATGCATCTAGGCTGTCATAACAGTAAAAGGCACATGCTTATGGCTGTGGAAATCAATGGAGGAAAGGGGTAACCCCTTATACTCTGGTAAGCAGTTGGATGCCTAGAGGATGTTTGGGACTGAGGAGGGTATGTTCTCAATTTAATCAACATAAATGCCTAATCATGCACCCAGATAAACCATAGCATCAAAACAGATTAACTGCTGCTGTGGATGCCCAAGAGAAGAGGACAATTTCTCTGAAAGCCATCCTGGTAGACAGGAAAATCTGACCTCAACAAGGCCTAAAGAGTGCTCAGATCAGCAGAGCAATGTATTTCCTTCAATCCATGCCCCAAAAGATGCTCAATTGCACACTGGAGCAGCAAGTTATGGAGCTCGATGGATCTGTTGGCAGATAGATGATGCCGCGGCAAAGAGGAGAAAAGAAGAGAAAGAGATAGACCTGCAGGTCTTCTTGCGCTGGAATCATCAAAGAACAAGTTTAATAGGCCAATTGAGGTTTTGAATCAAAGGAAGGTTTGGATCCTAGTCAAACCTAAGTGGGTTGCGCTGCCATATCTAATCCTGGTTGGACTAGGATTGAGAATTATTTAAATAAAAGATGAGATGAATGGCCGGATTTGGTGCTAGATCCGATATAGGACAAGTTTAAATAAGTCAAAGATGGGTTCGAATGTGAGTTGGATTCTTAATTGGGTCTGGATCCTACTCAAACCCAATATGGGGTCTGCCACCTCTCCTAGCGCTAATTGGATTAGAACTTGATGTCATTTAAATAAATGAGAGGCTAAATGGCATTTAAATGGATATTAACCCAAGACCGGCTCTCTTAATGGGCCTGATTTGATTACTATGAGGCCCATTGGCACAAGATTTAAATTTTATGCAAATTGGACTGAATGTCAATATGGAATTGGGCCCATTATCAAAGTCCATCACATGTTATATTTATTGGACTATGAATGACACATGGTTCAAATTATATGCAAATGGGCTATTATCAATGAGGTGGAAATCAAAGATGATCCAAAATTTGATTTGTACAAGATATCAGACATGGGCTGAATTCTAAGGTTCTTAATGAACCCAAATTTAATTGAATTCTCAAATGGGTCTAATGGTTACGTGTTCAGCACCCATATTCGCCAAAATTTGGATTTGGTTATGTGGTTTATCACCATATATCAGGTCAAATAAATGATCCTGGTGGATCAAAATAATAACCAAAGCTTCCAAAGTGGAGAAAATAAAATCAGATTGCTTTTACATCTAACTTGCAAGAAGATGATCTTGTGGAGTTAGGATTATCAGTGTTATGCACAAATATGATAATAATGGGCCTGTCTCAATAGGGACACAGATGGATCATCAAGGCCCATTCACTCAAGTTCTTATTCCTTATCACATGAATGAAATGTTAACGTAGAATTGGGTCAAGATCTGAGGCATATGCATGCATGATCAGATCCTACATCCACTGGGCCGAGGACTGACACAAAGTCAAGCCCAACTGGAATCTAAATGTGGCCCACTTAGCATCTTGATGTGCCATTATTGCTGATACAGATTGAATCAATATGAAAGTTCATGTTTAATGAGGAATTAAAATGCCAGATTAATCCCATATGTTGGTCATGCATCAAAGACATACTGGAATTTAATGGGATTCTGAAATTGAAGGCTGATTGCAAATTTCAGTGTCATGCAAGATGGGACCTATTTTGACATGCTAACAGATCCACATAACAGCTGTATATGGTCCAATTAATGGCTCCTTGTGCAATAATTATGTGATCTTAAAATATAGGATCTGATGGCCATTAATCTCCCTTAGATTATATCTCATATGGATTAGATATTCGATCAAACTTCATATCCACCGTCACCACAAGGGTTTAGCCACTGCTGCAACCTCTGCTGCAACCTTCTCGGCTCTGTGATCTTTTTGTGCTGCTATGTTCGACTGTCATCTTATTGCATTTTATCTTCTTCACCACCCAGAGATGCTGGGCATCGGAAACATCTGCCATTGACGCAGATGGAGCTTATGTGTGTCAAGTCTATCCGTGAGGGTTTCGGTTGTTGGGTGAATGATGGATAAAAATTTAATAATAAATTTTGAAAAAGGTTAAATTGAAATAGACAATAAAAAATTAACAAAAAAAAGATTACAAAAGAAGTTAAATAAACATTGGGACTAAAAAATAAATTGAAGATGAAAATAAGACCTAAAGTAAAAAACCCTATAATTAAATATACTAGCCAAAATTAGCTTGAACAAGTGTAAACCGAGCTGAACTATCTTAAACCGGCCAAACTAGGCCTGAACTGTCCTAAACTGGACTCAACTGAGACATAGCAGTGGTTAAACTGGCTTGAACCAATTAAAAGGGCTGGTCCAAGCCTGAACTGGGTTGAACAGGGGTGGTTCGGGGGCACAGGACTGGGCCAGGCTTAAGGGGGTGAACAGTCCCGATGGGTGTGCAGGTGGGTCTGAGGTCCAATGGGTGGCAGTCTGCGACGTGGACAGGGGCAGGCAGAAGCTGCAGTAGTGGTGCAGGTGTACTTATACGGTACAACATTGAAGAGGAGTGGGACATGCTGAAGCATAGAGAGCCTAAAGGGGGAAAGGGGTGGCACATCACAACAGAGAGGAGCTGGGATGAGGGTTGCTGGACAATGAAGATAAGAGGGGTCTAAGATCGTGGGTGTGCACAGGGGACATTGGGTACGTACAATCACACAGGAGGTTGGGTGGGGCAAACACTCTGAATGTGGTGGCACAGTGAAGGAGAGGGAGGGATGGTTGAAGGACGAAATCGGTGCTCCTGATGGCTTGGGCTAATGGAGGAGAATTGGGTCATCAGTGGTTGCCGATCAGGAGGAAGGAAGGGACGTGATGTGGGAAGGAAGTGGAGGTGCTCAGGTCCTTCAGGTGATTGGATTAGGGGATGGGGACTGATGAGACTGGGGACGGGGGAAAACAGTGAAAACCGGCACTGGAGGTGGAAGAGCAGGCTGCAGGACTGTTGAAGAGGGTGCCGGAGAGAAAGATAAGGCGGTGGAGTCATTGTATGGCAGTTTGGTGCTGGTCATCTGGGGAAAGTGGGGATGAGGAGAGGTCATATGGGTGTTACAGGGGAGCTGGAAGGGGCATTGTGACAAGGGGAAGTTTGACATAGTGCAAGCTGTGGCTGAGGGAGCCGGAGGGGCTCCACAGTGGAAGATGCATGGTATTTGGGCATTGGAGGCAGGCTGCCTAGTCTGGGGATAATAGCCAGAATAATGCAGCAGAAGGCTTTTGGTTCTGCTGGCCTAACAGTTGGACAGCCAGTGGCAGTGATGGCGCTGACTTGTGCGGAGGCAGCTTTCGCATGGATGACTTGTGGTTGACTCCGGGACTGGGGATTGCCAGAGGCTGCTGGAGGTGGACCAATGCTGGCATTGCTGGTGGTCAGAGTTGGAGGGTTGTAATCAGAAGTGCAGGAGCAGGGGCAGTCTCCATGGATCACCAGGTCTGCGTGGTGATCGGTGCCGATCAGCAGCTAGAAGAAGAGAGGAAAAGAGCTGGGGAAACACCGAACAGCAATGAGGAAAATGGAGTGAATGGCGCAGACCTCCAGCGGGAGGGGGGAGGATGATGGAGATGGGGAAGAAGAGTGAGGAGGAAGGCCCTCCTGGCCATATAAGGGGGAGAAGGAAGGGAGATAACCAGACCACCCTAAGGGGTTCCAAGCTTCCAAAAGTTCCAGTTCATTTTTCTTAGTTGGGTGATGGACTCTATAAATAGAGCTAACATGATACTTTTGATCTCTTTAACAAGGTCTATTTACATACATGCACTTCAACAAAAAGATACTATTTAAACCAAAATAACTTCAAAATATTCCATTTTAAATTTTCATCAAGCATTTCTCATTACACAGGGTGTTTCTTAAGAAAATTACAGGTTGCGGGATGTGATGTCGTAAACTACCCTTATTACATCTGCCTTTTTCATGGCTAAATGGCCTGATGATGAATCTATTGAGTTTCATTTAATGGAAAGTTTGATTCATGATTTGGTTGGTGGCCGGTCTGGGCCTGAATGAACATATTTTATCATCATGCCTTAGGTTTGGATCACCTTGGTGGTTAAACATTTTGATTGTTTTTTTTTTGGACCTCAGTGACCTTGATGTTATTGAAGTTATATACATTTATGATCCTACCCAAAAATTATTTCACCTCACTAGCTTTGGATATTAACTTTATGTAATTTGACAGTAATTTGCTGCCATATGAAGCTGCAGCAGGCCTGGTTACTTTATCTTGCTGTGCTTTTTCATTAGAAAGTTGGATGGCATCTGGACTTGGTTAGATGAAGAGTGATTTAGGGGAAATGAATTAAAAAAATGTTGGCGCATAGAGTCATCCACCACATTCGGTAGGCATTTTTCATAATGTGTGCATGTTTCGTAGTTTTCTTTAAGTCCCTTACACCTTAAATATATCAAGTTCGACTTCTCATTTCCCCGCATCATTTTGGGTTTACGTAGTCTATAATTTAAACTAAAGAAGCTTGTTTTCTTGGTACTCTTGATTTTCCATCTGAACTCCAAAATATTGAAGGGAGCTTTGTGGAGGCACATACTTTTTTGGTTCCAATCAAATGTTTGTTATGCACATTTTGCGTGAAATAAATGTTAACCAAGTACAATTCAAACTAAAGAAGCTTGTTTTCTTGGTATTCTTGATTTTCCATCTGAACTCCAAAATATTCTAGGGGAGCTTTGTGGCGGCACATACTTCTTCAAGAATAGTTTTGGTTCCAATCAAATGTTTGTTATGCACATTTTGCATGAAATAAATGTTAAACCAAGTACAATACGGACTATTTATAGAGCAGCAATTTTGGTATTTGCATAAATTGCATTTGTAGATATTTTCAATGCATTTTTTCTAGCTTTGAAATATTCATATGCTCTTTGTCATGGATGGCCAATTGAAAGGGATCCTAACATGCTGTTGATGTCTGTAGATTGGAAAAATCAGTGGAGTCAACATTTTGCAGCACGATCTTTTTACAAACGATATTCTGTACTCAGAGGTTGTGTTTGACATGTGTCAAATGAAACAAGAACTCATTCCCCTCGTACCTCTGTTTTGGTATGAATGTGGTGAACTTGAAATCAAATTGTTTTATTTGTAACTTTGTTTGCTTTCTCTATTTATCTGCCTGTGTTGTTCTCCCACTTTTCATTTCTATTTGTCACTTGTCTTATCAATCTACTGATCTTATGACAGCCAATCTCTGTTGGAGATGGGGACAAAAGATATGGACTTTATTCAGCTTAACCGATTAATTGGAAGGAAGACTGGGGGTATATCTGTCTATCCCTTCACATCAGCTGTAAGAGGTAAAACACATCCTTGTAGTCATATGATTGTTCGAGGAAAGGCCATGGCAAGAAGGGTGGAAGATCTATTTAATCTGGTATCTTCGTGATTACTTTATGTTGATTTCATGGTTACTTGTCTTTTTGTCTAGAAATGAACATTTATATGAAGTTTTAGAACTGCGACTTGTTATATAGAACAAGATGTGTGCCACAACCCACTAGTCTAATATTCCCGTGCCTAATTGTCAGATATAGAATTTGTTGCTTCTTCTTTTCCTGACATTTAGCAGGCAAATGTTCCTGTTTATGTGGAATTAGAAACTAAAACCTATAACTACGTAGTTCTTGGTCAGTTCTGGTGAAAATCAAGCAGGGAAGCAAATGGATCTTGCTTGTTTTGGGAGGAATACAGAATATTGGTATTGAGATGGATGTAGAAAAAAGAATGGTAAAACTTGGAGTCACCTTTAATTTGGAAATGAAGTATATCTGGAGCAAGAAGAGGATAAGAGGATGGCAACAACTGACTGTAACAGACTTGGAAGTTGTCTATCCAGTAATCTCCGTCATTAAACATTGATGAAACTTTCACCATACCTCTGACCAAGTAGGACAAATGCCCTCGGCTGCTCGATGGTGTCATCCATATCTTGTTCTGAAAGAACGTAAGAGGAGTAATCAGTTGGATTCTTTTAGTTTTTTATTTATGATAGCATAAGATAATATGCATAATACTTCCATCCTTGAACTTCTGTCCTTGTATATTCTATATGTACAGTTGTGTGTAGTGTATGATGAAGCCACACACACTCCCAAATTGTTCTTTTAGCTATATTGATTCCACATCTCCAATTTCAATTTCTGGGATCCATTTCAGAGAGGTTCAAAACATTAAACTTTCAAATCATAATCTACTAAAGTTAACCTAGATCAACACCAGCAAGCATCTCTCTTGGGCCAACATCTGCTCCTGCCTAGTGGTTCCAAGGGTTGTCGTATCGGATCTTGGCTTTGTCTCGGAAAGGTGAAAGAGGAGATCTCATGAAATTCTCGGAAAAATCTCGGGAGATCAGATCTCGGATTTCATTTATGTAGGGTATATCTTACCAAAGATCATCTCGTATCTAGATTTTATCTCACGGAGACTGAAAATAAAATATCTTAAAAAAAATCTTGAGGATTGGATCTTGAAAATACCAATCAATGTACATGTTTAAGTGTAAAATGTCATGTAATCTCTTCAAAAATGATAAGAGAACTCATATTAAACATTAAAATAAGTTGTGAGAGAATTGAAAGCGTAATACATAAATGGTGAACTATTGTTAATAGAAGACATACAAAAGATCTTATGTCAAACCAAAATTTCATCTTGAATAATATGAATAGGAGATTGATAACATCTTAGGTCAATTATACGTATATAGTCATAAAAATATTAAGTTATGAAATTTTATCAAACAATAATGTCTAGATAAATATTTGGATGGATTCTATAATAAAATTGGCAATATATGATGCAACTTTAACAAGGCCATATAACAAGTTAGGGGTAGTAATAGGCGGAGAAGATCTAGGTACTAGAGGTATTACATAGATATTCTCGTTTTGACAATCTCGTTTCTCGGACATACGGAGAGAAAGAGATTCTCAGGAGATCTCGAGAGATTCGCGGGAGATCGCATTCCATGGGTGGTTTCTCATCACCACCGGCCCTGCCCTTCCCTCTCATACATGTTTGTCTTTGTTGGTAAATAGCTTTTTCTTCTCTGCGGAATCTTCTGCCGCCAGAGCGCTAGTAGTATTTTGATTTCTTTAATCATGCGGAATTCAGGGTAAGGCCTCATGTCCCCCGCTTGTACTCTTTATTTACTATCAATAAACTTATTTCTATGAAAAAAAAACCCTAGATCTACACCATATTTTTATTTATTTTATTATCTTAATATGCTAAACTTTCAAACTGGACCCTCCTTAGGTCCATGACTAATATGTCAAGATCATCTCAACCTTTTTTTTTGCGTTGTCCTCTTCAATTTATTTACCATGAAAAAAAACAGTCATTATGAATTTTGTACAATGTTTGTGTTTGTGTGCATAGGCTTTATGCATGCATTTCTAGATGTTTGTGGTTGCACGCATGTATTATTGTATGGGTGCCCGTGCATGCATATTCGTGTGTGCATGTGTGCATTCATGTGAACGTGTGCATGTGTATATGTATGAGTGTATTCTGGAATCTTTATTTTTTTGCTTGTTTTCTAAACATCGAAAATCAAGTGATAATAAGAGCTACTAATATGTAACTCAAGGACATGCTAAATATCAATCATATCCTAAAATCAATAGGATAACTGAAGCACAACGATTTCACCATTTTTCAGAAACAAAACACATTTGTTTATTTTCTACTACATAATTCTCAAAATAAGAAAACGAGAGGTAGAATTATTGCCATAATTGAGATGAGTCAAGGTCATAGTGACCAATATGAATAAATGTTTCCTTCCTGACATTTTGATTTGTTCTTACTGAAGTTAAGGGCTATTAGTGAAAGGGTTTGGGTTCTTGTGCTTCAACGTTGCTAATTCAATTCAATTGTGTACTGATCTATTCATGTGTTGTAGGTTTTATCTAGTACTTTTGAAGGCATTGTGTAATTGGGTTAAACATTCTAGGAAAGTAGCTTTTATTGTTTTCACTTTTCAATATGTTGCACTCTCTATTATATGATATTTTCTATGTAGTTTTCCTGGGTTCACCACCATTATATTTTTTTCATGGTTTCTACAATCTAGTATTTTTATGCTTTTATTTTTACACATTTTGGTTTGGATGGAAAATACTACCATGTGCTGAGAGATACTGTTTGATACTTCCAGATTCGTTGTATCCTACAAGATGTTCAATTCTCAGATAAAAAACGGTTCAAACAATTTGTTTCCCAGAGCAAAGCAAGAATGGAGGTACAAATTCTGATTGTTTTGCAAAGAAATGTGTTTCTTAATGCTCCTGATGTTCTTCTAAGTTAAAAGTTATCTTTATCTTTGTTTTCATTATTCAGAGTCGTCTACGAGGTAGTGGGCATGCAATTGCAGCTGCAAGGATGGATTCTAAACTAAATGCTGCTGGATGGATATCTGAGCAGATGGGTGGTGTTAGGTTGTTTTTCTTTCCAGTTTCTACACGTTTAACATCTTTGCATATATAATGATCATCTTTATGAAACTTGAAGCCAAGGTTCAATGGGTCGTGGGTTCGGTGGTGGCCGACTTTTTATTTTTTTGAAAAATTCAAAAAATGGTAGAAAAATACAAAAAATGTCAAAAAAATTCTAAAAATCTGAAAAAATAGGTAACATGCTCTAAAAAAAATAATTCATTCATTTTTTTTAATCTTATATAATTTACATTTTCTATGTAAGTTATGTACTCTACCTGAGTTGAGTACATGATAATGTATAAATAGATGTGACATTTATACTCATCACTCTCTCAAATAATCATGTTGACATTAGATTTTCAAAAACCATCATAGCTGTCATAGTTGTAGGTGGATTGGATTGAAGTATCTAATGAAGATCCATAAATCATTCCATAATGCTCTTGGTCATATGTAGGGAAACTAAGAGCCTTGGGATAAATCAAAGCCATAGTTGGAGGCATAATATTGACATTTGTCCTACTGGGTGTGTTGAGCTCCTTCACCTTGAGCAAGAATCGCGGGATCTGGATCAGGATCGGTGACCTCCGATCCAATCGGATTGGTCTAGATCAGCCAATCTTTTTATTTTTTTAAATCATAAAAATTTTCAAAAAATCATAAAAAATAGGAAAAATTATAGGAATGAGTAAAAAAAAATGTAGATGACATTCTACCAAACAATGTTATACAAAGTAAGTTCATTTCATGAAACTGTTATATAAGTACAAACTATCATATGAGAGAGAGGAGAGTTACAATAGATCTTTATAAAATTTAAGTATAGTATATAACATATTTTATGATTGTGAATCTTATATAAATATGTGATAGTAGAAGTGATAGTGAAATATATTAACATGTTTACATTATCATAAATCGGTGCTTAGGAATTGTAGATTGACCTACGCAGTCAGGTTGCAGAGGTCAAGGGGGCAACGCCCCTTGTGGGGGGTATCATGGGAGCAACGCCCCCGAAGAAATTTTTTTTATGGTGATATCAGGGTAGTCGGAAGGGCTGAAGGGGGGAAGGGGCACAAAGAAAGGATCGAGGGGGTGGGGCGAAAACCACCTATTTTAGGGGGGATCGGTAGTCACCAAGTAGGATCGCCGGGGGGGAGATGGGGTCGATCTGCCCCTTATTGTGGGGATCAATCCGGGAATTAGTTCGAAATCGGGTCCTAGATCAATCCGATTTTGGATGTTTCCAGAGTCTGGTGGATTGCTCGGGATCGAGTGATGAACGGTCTGATCTAGTTGGATTGGATCGATCCTAGGAGATCTTGTCGATTCTAATCGATCTGGCCAGAATTCGGGTCTGGATTGCTAGTTTCGCTTGGAATCGGATGGATTGGGGCAGATCTGATCCAAGAATCGGTCAATACCAATTTGGATCAACTGATTCTGCAATCTATGACCATGAGGCCTCGCACCATGGTCCATGTCTTGAGTCGCGTGGGTGTACTATTGATGCGGGACCGACCGGGCACCAAGCTAATAGCTAGCTATGAAGGCCTAGCAGCACGTTGACTATGCAATTGACTAGCTAAGAAGACACCTCGGTAGACAATTATATCAAGTTTATCCAGCCCGAGAAGCGATCCCAACTAGGGAGAGGATCGGATACCATGTGGGGTACCGAGATAGGACATTGCCGACTACCAATGTAACCGATCTAAGTAGTTCGGGACGGGAACTCCACTCACATCGGACAGCGATCGAATGAAAGTAGCTAGGAGACCTAGCGTCTCACGACACGGCAATCAAAGTATAATAAACGAGCAAGTAACCTCGGTTAAGAAATCATACCTCCACGCCTAAGCGTGGGGTGTCGACCACCGTCAAAGTCCTCCACGCGGCTAGTTGCAGCACATGTCATCCTCCAACGATCATAACGCTGCCTTCCCGCTCCTTACGGAACATTTACCGAGTTGTCCAAGTCTCCAAACTGTCCGACACCGAAGGGGAACCTGTCGAACAATAGTGGCGGCGGCTAGAGGGTGCTGGAGAGAGAGGGAGAGGGCGGCAGGGAAGGGGCCTTGGGCTGGCAGCTGGTCTGTCCGGAGAAAGGGGGGGGGGACTGGTGAGGCTGCCGTAAACAGGGGGCGTACGGACACGAAGAGGGGGCTGGACGGGGCTGGGTGCCCACTAGGACTGAAGGGGGGTTGAGGGGATGAAAACAGGTCTGGACGGACCTATTTGGATGACCAAATGTGAGGGGGAGAGCTGGTGGAGGAGGGAGAACCGCCGGACATGGCTTCCGGTTCGGTTCGCCGGAATAGGGGAAACCGGGTAAGGGGGAGAGGGGAGGGGTTCGCAGGGGGCTGTGGGGTCTGCTGGGGGAAGGGGAAGGTCCAGACGGACCTGCTAGGGGTGCTGGAAGTAAGGGAGAAGACCGAGGGGGGTCCGAAGCGAGCCGGGAGGAGGGGTTCCGGTTGGTGCGCGGGGCGGAGGAGGAAGGAGAAGGGGAAGAAGGGGATCCTACCGAGGGTGCTGGGGGTGCCGAGGGTGCCGTCTCCACCAGGGAAGAAGAGGAGGAGGGGCTGGAGGGGCGTCCGCTGCCGGCTGGAAGAAGGGGAGGGAGGCCGCCGCCGTCCGCGCCTAGCGGGCTCTGCCGGTCGCGCGAGAGAGAAAGAGGGTTCGGGAGAGGGGTGAGGGAGCAGAATCACAAGAATGCCATTGTTCTCTTCATTCCATTCATTCCATCATCATATGAACATACAAGTGTAGGAATATATAACCCAAGCCCATTACAAGTATACCCCAAAAGACACCTATTTTCCAAATACCCCCAACTCTAAGTGTAAGGTGTATACATCCAAAACATATAAAGATCCCCAAAATACATACAAAATGTGTCCCAAAAAAAACCCAAAATGAAGTGTGTGCTACACAAAATAAACAAAAATAGCACCTAATCATCAATCCAAAGTGACACAACTGGTCGTCGACGCCGTCGGTAAACAAGGGCGGGGTCGAACCGGTCTCGACCGCGGGTGTCCTCACCAACTATTTTGCTCTGGTGAAGTGTTGAGCCGTTGTAGAAGATCTCTTCATATCCGTTGACCTCCATTTGTCCATCCTTCTTTGTCGTTTACCTAAGCTTTCAATAAATTATTCTTATAAAATATTTAGTTCAAATCAATATCCTCTTCTTGAATTGTTGATTTCATGGTCTATCTTCTCAAAGCTTTTGATACCACCTTTGTTCTTCCATTTTGTTCTACTTCATTCTTTGCAAATTTTTTAGTTTTAGCTTCACGTTGTAATGACAATACACGAGATTATTAAGTTTTCATGATGTTAACTTGTTTCTTTACTTTGGATGGATCCAATTGAACATTTATCAATTCCTCTCACAGTTCGAAGCTGGAGCGGTTTGACTTAGGACTCTTATGGCTACATCTACCAAGTTTTTATAGCACCCATACTTAGAAGTATTACAGCTTGCTCCACGCTACTCATTCTGAACTGAAATATCCGCCATGCATCTTATTGTAGGCGATAATAGACTGGTCGTCATCACGAACATTCGTTGGATGATGCACTTAACAGCGTCAAGCAACTTGTTTGTTTCCTTGAAATGTTGACTGTAGCAATATTGTGGATTGAAAAAATAACTTGACATACTGATAAGGCTTAAATGTTAGTAAACAACTTATATCTATGTGAAATATACACAAATTAAGTAAATGACTATGGAAATATACATGTTGCATGTATAGGTTGATGTAAGGTACATTTCCACGTATGGTCAATGATGTCCTACCACTTGGTAAAATTGGACACCATTTTTTGTTCTCTTCCTTTGCCCGTTTAATTACAATGTATAAATAACCTATGTCTACCTTTCTATCTCTATAAACTGTCTTAAGTTTCTTGACTATAGGTTGAACTATATTTAAAGTCTTCTTTATAACCTTCCAAATCCCCACTATATATTGTTTTCTCTACTTTCCTCCATTTTCTTTTATTTGAAAGGCTAGCTCTAGTCATCCAAGTACCCCATCTCAATAAGATTACCATGTGGCTTAGAGGTCTCCTCTAAGAAAATGTGTGGGAGATAAACCGAGTTGCACTAGGCCATAGGAGCTCTCACTACTTGGTATGTTCCATCATTAGGTTAATGATGTAGTTATGGTTGTAAATAAATGAAGACATAAAGTATGTTAGTTTAACTACCATATCTATTTTAATATCTTTGCATATATCCTTCGATATTAAATCTAATGATTGGGCGAAACATGGTGTCCAATACAAGTAAGGTCTCTTCATCATTAGCATATTTTTGGTAGATTTATATGTGATTGTGTTGTCTGTTTGGACAACTCAGTCCTCCCTTATCTTTTGGATAACTCCATCTCTCAAATCAAAAAGGTACTTGGCATTTTTTTACTTGTCTCGATACATCGACTGACTTCCAAAAGACGGTGCCAGCTTGATAGTAGATTAGGAAATTGATCATCTTCTTAGTTATACCTATTAAAAAGAAGACAATAAGAAAAGTATACTAACAAAAATATTAAGAAAATATACAAATAAAGACGTTAAGTCAAGTATACTTACTAATTCATCTGTCTGTCAATAACGTGCAACCTATTTCGTCTCAATTTCTTTCAAATGATTTTACATATTTCTTTGTATCTTTCACCTTTATAGGAAGATATACATTGTTTATCTCTCTCGGGTTTGATCCGAGCACTCCTCTCCCGACGTCGACAATTGTGTCGATCATGTTGTCGTAGTATAGTTGCTTGGCGGTGTTCGCACGTATGCTACACTGGAAGAACCATCTTGATGTTGCTTGTCCGATCCTCTCCTTACACAACTTTAGGTTCTTAATTTTCATTGTGATCATCATTTGACGTTGTTGTGGTCATATGATGACTGGATCTACAAGACCCACTGTCGGGTCGTCGTCTTGAGTCAGATTGTGGATCTCATCATACTTTGGTTGGTTGTTCGAGCATCTTCCACTTTCTTATCTGCTCTCACTTCCGATCCTTGACTCATCATTCAACCGATGCATCGCTAGAGGTCTTCATTGTTTGAAAGAAATTATTTATTTTAATAAAAATTAAGTAATTAATGATAACCGAAAAAAATAATCAACTACTTTTATGAGTAATACAAACGTACCATTGTCGAAGTTTTTGTCTCAAGTAATATTTGGATGGTCTTGTCCGGTTTTATAAACATGTGCGAAACTCCTCATTAGTTGGTAAATTTCTTCCTAATGGCCTCCTTGTGCTACTTAGAAGCTCCTTTGGTTTGTTACATGGATTGTAAGTGCCTACGAAATTGGAGTCTTACTCGGGTGAAATTAGCGTGCAAGGTGCAACATTGTTATTCATTCTTGTCAGATAAAATTTTAACCAATAAATAACCTAAATATAATTTTGTCATAATATTTATATTGTACTTTTCTTTCTATCATGGAGACTAAGTTACAATGCGCCCAAGCCGGATCATTTTAGGGTGCACTGGAAGTTTTAGTTGACTTAGAAAAGACATGTTTAATTAAAGTAAATGAGTATGTAATTAAGACTTATAAAATATTAGATTAACTAAATACAAAGCTACTAACTAATTACAACAAGGGGGAGACAAATAAACTTAATGAATTTTAAGTAACTAAGTGTTAGAAAATAAAAATTAGGTGTTAGACAGAAATTAATTCATTAAATAACTATTGAATTAATTAAATAACTAATCCAAAATGCTTAGAGAATAAAAGAGCACTTGTGAGTGAGTGTACAAGAGTGAGGAGTGGTGAGGAGAAGTGAGACCCCTAATTAAGCCCCCCAAGTGGCAAGGAGGGGCTTCAAAGCATTTTGGCATCAAGCAACGGTTGTATGACCGTTATATGACCATTGCCTGCTACTTGCAACTTGGCTATGACTCAGCTAATGAGTTGGCCCAACTGGGTTGTTGTCGGGTCAATTAGCCAAAAAATTGACCGGGTTTGGCCTGGGTCCTGATCTGGTATTCCATGTTTGAAACCATTATGACATTTGCTTAATCCTACGTAGTTTATCATCATAGAAAATCTTGCATTACATCATAGTTGTTATGGTACTCACCTAGGCGTTAAGGCACTTTAGCAAGGCCAAGGCACAAAGGTGCCTTTTAGATGGTTAGAAAGGCACCTACCTAGGTGTCCCTGGTCATCTATTTAAGGATAATAAATTTATAATGTTCAAGGATCGTTGGGTCTGGGGTTGCAACCAGGTTCGTCAGACCTTGAACCGACTCGGTCCAACTGGGCACGACCCGGGTTGTTATTTTATTATTTTTTTAAAAAATTAAAAAATTTGTTAAAATGACAAAAAATAAAAAATAAGAAATATAAGTAATATTATTTTTAAAAATAAATTATTGATTTTATTTCAATCTTACATGATTTACATTTTCTATATGATTTATGTAATTCCTCATGTCATTCGAGATTAGTACATAGTATGGTACAAATATACATGACGATTATACTCGTCACTCCCTGGACAATCATCTTAAGTCTAAATCCTTAAGAATCACCATAGTTATCATAGTCATAGATAGATTAAATCAAAGTATCTGATAAATTCACATAATTCATTACATAATACTCTTGACCATATGTAGGGAAGCAAGAGCCTTGGGATGAATCAAATACATAATTGGAAACATCATGGTATTGACCTCCAGCTTGTTGGATGTGTTCAGCTCCTCCACCTTGCAGCCTTGCACCATGATTCATGTCTTGGGTCGCATGGGTGTATTGGTCTTCGTTAGTGCGACCTCTTTCGTCCTAAACTCTTTCAAATGAGCTCACATATTTATTTATATCTTGCACTTGTATAGGAAGATATACGTTGTATGTCTTTTTTGTGTTTGGTCTGGGCACCCCTCTCCAGACATCTGCGATTGTGTTGATCATATTCTCGTAATACGGTCCTTTCATAGCATTTGCCGTTATATTATGGTGGAAGAACCATTTTGATGTTGCTGGTCCAATTTTTTCTTTGCACAAATTTAGGTTTTTTATTTGTCGTTGTGATAGTGCTTTGACGTTACTGTGGTTTGGTAATAACTGGATCTACGGGACCCACGTCCGGGTTATCGTCTTGAGTGAGATCATGAATCTCATCCTCTAGTTGGCTACTGGATCTTCTTACACTTTCTCGTACACTCCCACTTTCTCATCCTCTAGTTGGCTACTGGATCTATTTTTTTAAAAAATTAAGTAATTAATGATAAGTAAAGAAGGTAATGAACTACTTTTACGAGTAATACAAACATACCATCAATGAAGTCTTGGTCTCAATGAATATCCGGGACGTCTTGTCCAATCTCGTAAGTATGTCTGAAATGTCTCACCGGTTATGGGAGTTCTTCCTGGACGATCTTCTTAAGCCTCTTGGAAGTTCTCTTATCTTGTTCTATCACTTGTAGGTACCTACAAAATTGGGCTCTTACCTCCGATGGAGTCCGTATGCAAGATGCAACATTGTCCTTTATCTTGTAAGATGAAAATTCAATCGATGAATATCATCGAATATAATTTTGTTACAATATTTACGTTGCACTTTTATCTCCTCTTTAGAGAGTAAGTTGCAATGTGCTTAAGCTGGATCATTTTAGGTCGCATTGGAAGTTTGAGTTGTGTGACTTGGAGAAGACATCTTTAATTAAATTAAATAAATATGTAATAAATGTCTAAAACTTAATGAAGTTTAACACTTTAACTAATGAACTAAGAAAACTAGTGAACTAATAAAGTAATGAAATAATTAAACTACAATGAACTAATTGAATAACTAATTAACTAATTAAAATTTTAAAGTTTAAATAATGAAATAACTAATAAAGTAATTGCATAATTAAACAAGGAGAAGAGCACAAAAATGAGAGTAAGAGAGCAAGAAGAGAGCAAGAGGAGTGAGGTGAGGAAGAGGAGCCCCTTAGGGTCTACTAGAAGGGGGGCTTAAGCCCCTTTATCATTGGCAACAGTCAACCATTGCCAGTGCCCTACAATGGTCGCAACGGTCACATGACCGGGTTGGGTCGTGCAACCCAATCGCCGGATTGTGCAACCTCGTGACTAGAACGTGACCCGTCTGGAGTGTTGGCTTGACCGTGTCACAGCCGGGCCGGTCGGCTGCCAAACTGACTAGGTAGTCTAGGTTAGACCTGGGTCATGACCCAACTTACCATGGTATCATCTATATTTAAGATTTTTAAAGTTTAATTATAAAATTTATACTTAAAAGTATCACGCTTTAAACCCTTCTTTTCTCTAACTCTCACTTTATCAAGTTTATCTTATCTCAAAATGTACACATACACATGCCAACATCGTCACATAAACACCTTTTTACAGCCATGTAAAACTCTCTTTCACTTTTAAAATATGGACTTACCCTATGTCTCCCCCCATCCCCTTTCACTTTTAAAAGGCTGGACTTTCCCTAGGTCGTTCTCCACTCTCTATCCTTCTTTGTATATGTGGTATGTATGTGATGGTAGCTGCCTCTCCACGGTCAGGAGTAAGGAAGGCTAGGTCATGACTAGGTCAGCTTAGCCCAACTCGACCTTGGTTGCTTGGGGTCGATGACCCAGATCCATTTGGACTTGGTTTGGATATGAAACTAGAAAATTTAAAATTAAATAAATAAAAATAAGAAAATATAAATCATTACAAAAGGAAAAAGAATCATTTATTTCTAATCAAATCTTACATTTTGAGTATAATTTGCGTCTCCTTGACTTTGTGTGCAAACTTTCGTCTCCCCTACTTTGCAGGTAACTTCCATCTCCCCTCCATTTTAAACTATAATCAAAACTCTACTTATCTAGATTTTATAGATAAACTTTTGTTCCAGTACTACCTTTACTAAACATTTATATTTTTGGGTTATATAACATATTAATTAAAGTACAAATAGACCTAGTTTTTATTTTAATTAATATACTATATTGACCAAAAATAGAAATGTTTAAGGAAATGGTACCGTAACACCAACTCATATATGAAACCTAATAAGTAGGGTTTTGATTATAATTTTGAATGAAGATAAATTGCGAACTTTAGTGAGAGAGAGAGAGAGAGAGCAATTATATTGCTAGAGTGACAACATGGGGGGAGGGTGTGGGGAAATAAGAAGGTCATAGGCCCCCGGGGCCTTGGGGGCACAAGATGTGCCCTCAACATGGCTAGCCATTGGTGACTTCGGTCACTAGGGGTTGTGCCAAATCATCCGACTTTGTGTCTTGACCGGCACAGTTGCCTCCTGCATGAGCTTCGTTTTTTTCCAAAGTTAAGTTTGTAAAGGTTTAAGTTTAGGAAAATATGGATGTCCCAAACTTATCCAGGAAAAACAGGTGATATCCTATGTAAAGATTAGATAGTGCGGTGGTATTTTAAAAGTATTAGAACCGAGATTCGAATTCATTGAAAACTTTTTAATTTCGACCCCTCTCTGTCGGATCCAACTTTATCTTACATTGAACAATGGCTTGAATGCCTTTGATTAACCATTATAACAACTTATTTTGGAGAGCGTGCGCATCCACAAAAAGGTAATGAACTCGAAAGGGTCGTGGCCTTTTGAGCCCAATGAGATGCAAACCAACTGTTTGAGGGTGATTTTATTTGGTTTTTATAGTTTCATATTTAAGTTTTGGCTGTTCATTTTTTAGTTTGATTTTGTTTCAATTTGATTTGGTTTTGGTTTGGTTTGGTTTTGTTTTGGTTGATTCGATTTTTATTTTGATTGATTCAAGTTGTTTTGTTTTGTTTTGATTTTTTATAGACAATATGATTTTTTTTGTTTGGTGTATAAATTAGAGAGCTTTCTGTTATCTTTTATGTCGGTTGGTTGTTTTGATTTCGGTTTTAGTGTGTTTGTTATGTTTTGGGCATTTTGGAATTTGGCTTAACTTGTTTGACCTTAAAGTTTCAGATTATGTGATAATCTGAATTTTCTGTTTTTAGGTTGATTTTGGTGTATCTTCAGTGTTTGAAATATTGTTTATTTAGTTCTCTTTGGAATTATTTAATTATTACTTGATTAGGAATTTAGTTTGGTGGCTGAGTGACTTTTAAATGAATTTCTAGATTTGCACAAAATCTGATTTTTATGTATTTTCAGATTGATTGAAGTCTGCTTTTTTGTTTTAAGTTTGATTTTTGGCGTTCCTATGTTATAGTTTAATTTTTATTTGATCTTGTTAGTTAATTACTTAATTTCATTGAACTTAGGTGATTTGATCGAGTTTTCATATTTGTTTCATATCTGATTTTAGTTAATTTTCAAATTTTGGTTAATTGAGTTTTATGTTTATTTTTTTATTGTTTGTTTAATTTGAAGTTTACATCCCATCCAGTTCGACGGGCTGCCATTCAGTGCCCGGTTTCATCCATTCAGGTCAGCACTTGAACATCATTTCATTTCATATGTCGGAGTACAAGTGATTGTGTAAAATAACACCAGGTAGAAAATTGACATTCCTTCCCCTGATGTAAATTTTCATAAGGTCAAAAAATTTCGGTATTACGACGGCATGCCGTCTTATTCCATCCGTTATGGAATTTACCTATCCAAGATAACAAGTATTGGCTTGCCATATCAGGAGAAGGTTCACCAGCTTAACGGGTACAGGCCCATGCCGTCGTTCGGATCAACATCCCGGGGTGGACCCGGGGAAGCCGTCCAAATGATGGAGTACCTATGAAAGAGTGTTTACTTCTTTATTTTAATTTGGTTTTTCGCATTTCTGATTTTTATTTTAATTTTTTTGTTAAGGTTATTTAGGCTAGTTTGAGTTCCATCGGCGTTATTAGTTGGCCTTCAATTCTTTTTGGGCTTGGTGGGCCCATCTTGGACTTTCTTGAGCCAGAAGGGGCTGCTGGAGCTTCAATCCTTTTTTTTTCGCTTCACAATTGTTTGGTGGTAGGGTAAGGGTCCACCTAGGCAAACGATCAGCCTATTGTATAGATTTCAAAAGGGCCCGGGACATCACCCCCACCCACCGGTGCCGGTGGTGGACAGATTCTGCACTTTTTGGGAGCCGCAAAGGTGTCGCATGTTTTGAGCCACAAAGGGGCTGCTATTTGCCCTTTTTTGAAGCCTCGAAGGGGTTGCTTTCTGCCTCTTTTTTTTTGAGCTATAAGGGGGCTGCCCTTTTCTTATTTCTGTAAGCCACAAAGGGGCTGTTGGAAGACTTGTATGAGGCTGGAAATGAGGTTGTAAACAAAGCCCTGATTGGAGCCAAAAGAGACCTTGAGCAGGGGCTGTTTCAGGAAGCTGTCAAGGGGCACAACAGGAGCCTGTTTAGGGGGTTTTTTGGTGGACTGAGGATGGCTTGTTTAGGGGAGTTTCTGTGGGTCAGATATGACCAGTGCAGAGGGGTCTCCTATGGGCCGAAAATGGCCTGTTTTTGAGGTACTTAGCAGGTCCTATTTGGTGGTAGGGTAGAAGCCAGCCCGGACAAATGATCGACCCATTGTATGGATTCCGAAAGGGTCTGGGACATCACTCCCACCCACCGGTGTTTGGAAAGGGGGCTGTTAAGGAAGACCTGTATTGGGGCCATCTGGCAGGCCGCAGGGGGACTGTTAGTGGGAGTTTTGGTGGGCCAAGGGTGGCCCGTATGGGGGCTGTCTAAATGGGCCGCAAAGGGGCTGTTTAGAAGCCTGTTTAGGGGACTGTTTAACAGGCCTCAGGGGGACTGTTGGGTGGGGGTTTTGAAGGAACGAAGGTGGCCTGTGGGAGTCTCATTGAGGAAGGACTGGTTGTGGTCGGTTATGGAGCTGCCCAAGTGGGCCAAACGGGGGGGGGCATCAGGAGGTCAAAACAGGAGCTGTTTAAGGGGCTATTTGGCAGGCCGCAGAGGGGCTAACAGGGGGTCCCTAAAATGGGACTGTGTAAGGGGTTGCAATGGGCCGAGAATGGCCTGTTCAGGGGATCCAAACAGGGGGCTGGACAGGTCTGTTTAAAGGTCTGAATGTGACCTGTTTAAGGGGTCCTCAGGTGGGTCGAAAAGGAGCCAAAATAGAGGAAAGAATGTGACCTGTTTAGGGGACTGCATTAGGGTCAAAACAAGGTCTGTTTAGGGGCAATTTAGGTGGGCTGAAATGAGATTGAAAAGGTGTTTTGTTTAAGGCTATGGGTTGCCGATGTCAACAAAGGCCGGTTTAGGCCGTGAGGTGTTGAGTAGAGAATTTAGAATTGGAGGGGAGGTGCCCTTAAAGAGCTACATAGTTAATATATGTATCTTCTCTATCTTTTTTTCTTGGCGCTGGAGGCAAGGGAGGTTGAAGGAGGGTGCTGTAGGCAACCCTACACCAGCAGAGGTTGGCGCACAAGAGGGGCCGTAGTGGGGTTCCCTCCCTTATCCTCCTTTTCTTCTTCTTCCTCTTCTTTTCTTGGCCGCGGGTAGGAGGGCAGCAGGGCACGCACAGTAGCAGCAGCCTGTCGGTGTCTAGTTGGTGATCCTTTGGCACGTGGGCTCCCTCCTCCTTTTATAGAAATGAGGGGGAGATCAAGGGACAGGCCAGCATTGATGGAGAGATGACCTTTGGCCTCTCCAAGGCTATTTAACTCACTTTAACTCTAGAATTCTCCTAGGATCTTAATGTTTGACCAGCCCTTTGAGTTCTCCCATGTAATTAAGTGTTTGACTTATCCCTTGAGTTCTTCCATTAATGGCTTAAGGGTGAGGTGGCGGGTGAGGTGGCCAGCTGATGTGGCATGGTTGACCGGGCCAATTGTTGAACGCGGCCCATTTTCTTCCTTTTAATGGGCTTGCACAATGGTTTCAAGGGAAGCTAGAAAAATGATTATTTTAAATCAAATGGAGGCTGGACCAGCCGGAAATTGCACCAATGGGTCAATTTAGGACCTGTTTTGGCCCAATTAAGGGTCGGGCTTGCTGGAATTTTGGTCTGGCCCCCTCTTCTTCTCTCTTTTTTCTTCACATGCACATTTTGTCTTTGAAAAAATTTGACGCCAACACCTCCAAAACTGACCTTGTCAGGTTGGGTCAGCAGACCCGACGTTCCATGGTCAGGAGGCGGAAATTCTGCCAAGATTGGCCCCAGACAGGTAAAATATTGGCCAATCTAGGCCTCGGTGATTGATCCAAGCTCGATATTGGCTGCAGCCCCAGGATCATGTTTCCACTGTAGTTACCTTACTCTTGAATGGAGCAAAGTCAGGTTAATTGATCAATCCTTTTTGATGGCTGCTTGTAAGAAAAAGTTTGGAAAGAAAAATATCTATAATTTTCATCCCTCTGCACTTCAAGCAAACTGCATTCTGAAAAGTTCACACTGCAAACAACTTCTAGAGATCCTGAAGCACCCGACAGTTATGCATACATTTGTTGATTCGTGATTACTTGCAATAGCACATCCTACTGAAACTGTCCTCCCAAGAGTGCCATCCCATTCCTTCGGAAGCTTCTAATCTGTTTCCTATCCTTTCTGTCCCCTGCTCCTGTCTCTCTCCCTCCCTCCCTCTGGACAAAACTCTCCTCCAAAAGACCATTCTCTCCTGCACCGTACACTCTACCACTCTCTTTGTTTCCTCTTCTTCTTTTGAGTATTCATAAAGTGTCAGTTCTCTAGCCGCTAGTGGTACTGTGGTAGATTAGTCCATGGACTTCAACTGGATCGGCCAAGTAGGAAGTCATGTTGGATTGAAGTTAATTAGATGGACCATGTTAACGTGCTTGTATTCATTCAATGATTGTGGAATTGGAAATGGGGTTTGGATTGGCCATATCCGATTATGATTATGATTCAGATCCGGATCGGATTTGCCAAAATTGAAATTGCCAATCCTCCTGATGCAAAGTGATCTGGAATCTGCCCGGATAGGAATTTTCTGAAAAAGTTCATAAAAATTTAGAAAAATCAGCCCATTTGATTTCAAGACGATTCGTATCCAATTTTGGCTGATCCGGCTAGTATTCAAGGGAGGAATCGGATCACATCCCCCTTGTTCCATTCTGCCAGCCATAATTTATTTAGGTAGACTCATGGATTGCAGAATCGGCGGAATCGGTCCGATTCCGACTGATTCCGGAATCGGATCGGTGGATTCCCGGCGGAAGGACCGATTCCGGGAGGAATTCCGCGGAATCGGTATGAATCGCCTGGAATTGGTCGGAATCGATCCGATTCCAGGCGATTCCTTGTGGAATCGGTCGATCCCTTCGGAAGACCGGGTCAACCAGCCCGGTTCGATTCCCGGTTCGATTTCGGGCCGAGAATCGACCGATTCGCTCCTTAGTACGCGGAATCGACCGCGGGGGTCGATTCTCGATCCGCGGCGGCGAGCAGCGCAGCTGTGCCAGGCGCCGATTCCGGCGCGATTCGGTGATTCTGGCGTCGATCGGCGTCGATTCCGGCCGATTCCGTCGATCCAGCGTCGATTCCCCGCCGATTCCACCGATTCCTGCGATTCCGGCGGCGATTCCCGCGATCCGGCGATTCCAAGCTAGGTCTTCAAGGGAATCCGCCGATTCAGCTCGGACCGGCATCGAATCAACCTCTTCTTCGATCTTCGACCGTTTTAGGTAAGATTTCTTCGCCGAAAGCTTCGTACGTCCATTCTTACGCGTTTCCGACGAGTCCGAGCGTTGTTAAACATTGTGATTTCCGACCGAACAAGTCCGTCCAAGTTTTCAACTATCCGTTTAAGTCCATTTTGCACGGAAAAATTCCGGATATCCCGTACGTTAATTTACGACCGTTTCGGCAAATACATAACCCTTTAAACATACCGAATGGTATGTTACTTGATTGTCTGTTTCTAGAACAATCTAAATCAATTTTTATGTTATCTATTCATTTTTAGTGCATTGTTTACAATTTTTGCAGATATAAGCGATGGCCGATCAAGGTGATGCAGCAGCAGCACGTGCTTCCGACGTGGGTTGGGAACACGGGCAGATGGTAGACCCAGTCAGGAAGAGGGTACAAGTGCAAATGGTGTGGGAAGGAGATGAACGGGGGGGGGTGTTCCGAGTCGAAACAACATATTGCCGGAAGGTGGGAATGTCAAGAAATGTGACAACGTGCCCAGTGGAGAAGAGCGAGGAGATGAGAGGCTATACGACAGTAGAGGAGCCTCTCAACGGGGCGTTAGGATCGAAGGCAGGGAGGAGTCGCACGACGAGCTACTCCGCAGAGGAGGAGGGACCGCGATTTGCCTACCTCCAAAAGGAAAGGCAAGGGGAATGCACCAGATGTGCCGGAGCCAGAGAGCGAGGACGAGTCCACAGACTCCGAGCTTAGACGTGCTAGGCACGCTAACAAGCGATCATTTGCTGAGGAGGAGGGGGGGAGGAGGGGAGCACGAGGGTCCGGGTCCGCAGTTGACCCGGCCTTTGTGCCGATCAAGCATCGGCTCACCCGGACCGGGGACCGAGAGTCCGACCCGGAGACAGAGCCATACCGCCGTTCCATCTTAGGCACTCGATTTACACCGAGTGACGAGTATTTATTTAGGAACAGCAATGAAAGGGGTGAAGGCAACAGGAACGGCTGCAAAGAGAGCCGTTCGCCACATTGTGAAATGGCTTTTACATGTAGGTATCACTTTTAAATTAAAATTGACATTATGTGTGTTTTATTTACTTAAACTTAATTTTAGCCTGATCCCAATTTTTTTTAACTTCGATGTAGGCATCCCAAAGACACGTACGACCACCCCTACTTCCGGACGATGGTGGATGCCGTCGCTGGTGAGGCTGACCGGGCGTAAGCTCCCGGGCAACAGACACATATACGGCGCCGGCCCTGACGGATGAGAAGTCCAGGGAGTCGAGGGAGTGGACGGATGGGTTTAAGTTGGCGCGAAGGAGAGGGTTGCACAATTATATGCGATGTGGACGGTATCACCAAGAGGAGTATGATAAACTTCGGTGTACGTTCGAGGGCTCTACATTCTTGAAGTCGGTAGATGCTTCCCGGGAAGATTAAAAATGCCGACTTCATCTTTTCTCTCGATTGGATGGAGTGGTGGAGGAGATCGGGGAGGACAATGTGGTTCGGGTTGTCACCGACAACGAACCATCATATAGGCGAGTTTGGGAGGAAGTTGATGGAGAAGAGAAAGCACATCTTCTCGGGTGCCCCGTGCAACATTCCATAGATCTCATATTGTGAGGATATAGCAAGGAGGAGGGTGTATCTACACTTGTCGTGTGCGCAAACCATCACATCTTTTATTTATTCGCATCCCCGTCTCCTACATATCACGAGATCTCAATGTGAGGGCACGATCTTGTTAGGCCCGGTCCGACACGATTGCCACGAACTTCATCATACCGGAGAGCTTACACCGGCACAGCATGCATAGGTGGTTAGGTTAGCACACCCGAGGAGTATTACAACTATAATGGTGGACAACTGCATGACAAGAAAGATCACTGGAGATTCTTGTCGGCCCGAGAAGCAGATCACTGACAAGAGGTTTTGGGAGAGGATTGCCTACTACTTGGCAATCATTGAGCCACTGGTAGTTGTCTTGAGATTGGTAGACTCAGATGACAGGGACCAGATGGGCACATTGTACGATGCCATGGATCGGGCAAAGCTGAAAATAAAAGAAAAAAATCCCAGAGGTTACAAGAAGTGGTGGAAGATCATAGATGACCGATGGGACAAGACCTTGCACCACGATGTCCATGCTGCAGGTAACTTGGTTAAAAAATTATTTTTGCTGTATAATTGTCTTATATGCACAGTGTTAACTAATAAAATCCTGCAGGATATTTTTTGAACCCCCGTATCGATCCATACTACCATTAGCTCCACCATCCTCTGCTTACGTCCCGGTCGTCCCGCAATCCGATCCATACTACCTTGATGGCATGGCATCGGCATTATTTTCATATGGATATGGTCCCGGACAGTATACAAGACTGAGCACGAGGGAGGAGCGTCAAGCGCAGCAGGGAGAGGAGGAAGACCCATATTTATATCCTAGATTTTGGTAGTAGATTGATATGATGTAAATTTTTTTTTCATGATGTATCATCTCTTTGATTTTTGAATCAATGGAATTCGAATATGTACTTAACTTCAAGTCTTCAATTGGAGTTCATTAGTATTTATTCGATGTGGTCCTGTGGATGAATGCATTGGTTATTTTTAAATTTTTTTCTAACTCATTTCTTATTTTTTTAGAATTTTTTATGAATTTTTTGAAATTTTTTTGACGAAAAAAAAAATTCAAAAAAAAACCGATTCCGGACCGATCCGGAATCGATTCCCTTCCCAGGAATGGGAATCGGAATCGGAATCGGTCCGATTCCAGAATCCTTTGGTAGACTAGTCAGAAAGTATCATCTATCACATTCTTTATCAATTGTCGAGTTGGTATAACGTCAATCATCAAATTCATAGTGTACTTTAAATGATACTGCCCATCAAATGATACTGTCCACTAAATGACACTGGTCAAACAGTTTCATCTATTGCTCTCTTTATCAATTTGTTACTTGGACAGTAGGCATGGTTCACCTTATCAGCTAATTACGACCAGCACTGTCTGTTAGTTTTGATGGGCTGATCCAGTTCCAATTGCGAATCCACCTTGAAACAACCTGGATCTGCAAAAATTGGCCCGGATCAGCCAATTTCATGCCTGAATTGGATGGTCCTATTGGACCCAACTCTGTTGGGCTGAGATCGGCCAGTCAAGAGCCTGGACTGATTGATCCCTGTTGAAATTAGCCAATTGTTGCCTGGCTCTGTCTGAGTTGGCCTGAGTCAGGACTGATTAAGCCTACTAAGACTGTTTCTTGTCTTCCGACACATCAGGTCATCAGCTAATCCAATTATATCCAGATTGAGATTGGACATGGCTGATCCAGTGCCCAATCCCAACCTTCCTTCATTGATAGTGGAAGACCTTAGTGAGGCTAAAGGTGTTGGGTTTGCTTTTCTTCTTATATACATGCGGACAAATACTGTTGAGGTTACTATGTGCAATCTGCTGCCAAGATGGTCCACTGTAGCAGACTGTCTTTTTTGTTGGATGGCTACTTTTTTAATATTAACAGTAATTAATTGTGTAATGACTGTTGCTATTAATAAAAAATTTATGTTATAATACTCTTATGAAGATAGAACTGTAATATAGTAAAAAGAACAAGCAATGTAAAAGAAAAAAAATAAGAACTCCTGTCAGAAATTATACATTATTTGCTACTCTCTATCAGAATTTCATAATGGCAGTGCCGACAGTTTCTTGTGTGCCATGATTTAATACTTGATTTCTGAGGATCAGATTTCACTAGTTTTAAAGGTCAGTTTCCATCATTTCCTGTACACCATCCTTTCATGACTTTGCGTTCTTCTCTCACCACTATGAAGATTTCATATCACTTGTAGTTTCATATGGTCATATATCATACCAAAAAACTTTTTTACCCTTAAAGCAAAGGACTTATACTGAGTCTTCATGTTAGTTTGTGTAAAGTTTCATGCCTTCAAAGAATCTATTTTATCCTACAACACATTCATCGTTCATTTTGTGATATAATAGTTCCAATAATCTTGTAAAAGGGTATATACACCGTTAAAGAGCAATGTGCTGTTAATATGTCATATACGTTTGACACTGACAATGTGCTGTTTAGATATTTATTGTATTTTGTGTATATATATATGTAGTTTTTGTTGTGGATATGATAAAACTGTTAGACACATGGTGTACAATGTTACAATGCAATCTCTGATGATAGTGATACTATCATACTATATAGACTAGTGAAACTAAATGCTAGAGTAGCACCATATAACTCAGTGTACAACTGCTTGTAGCATATATACACTGTGACATAATAACTCAGAGAATTGATGACACTACAATAGATGGTAACTCATTGTAACAATATCATATAATATAATGTGATACAATTGTGCTATGGCACTATATAACAATTAAAATATAATGTTTTTTAATGCCGTATACAAGTGTGATACAATTTGTCAAAACAATTTATATCATGTATCAAAATGTTATATACATCACTTTGTAGCCATATGCATCTGACACATTTTTGGTGTTGAAATACTACATGTTTAAATTTTAAAACTATGACCACTTGTATTCATATACTATAACGTAATATTAAGCACACCATAGTTGGCACATACTCAAAACACATTGAATGAAGAACTTCTGGGACTCCCATGAATGAGAAAAGCACATTTACAAAGGCACTTAACTTCATAGATATAGATTGATGTTCTTGTGCTATGGCGCTATATAACAAATAAAAGATAGTGATTTTTAAAACTATGTTTGACTATTTGCATTGTATATTGTAACTAGATATAAAGTATATCATGATCGTGGTACTATGTTCCTAGTAGACATTAATGATATTATAATACTATGTAACTCATGTTGTAACAATTTATATGGTATAAGGTAAGATGATTTAAATCATGTTGTAACACTATAAACTGACACATTCCTGTTTTTATATTACTCCATAACTGATACCATAATCACTTATACCATATACTGTAACATAATATAAAGCACATAATACCTAACACATGCTCCAACACTTTAAATGAAGAACTGCTGTTGTTCAGGTGGTAGAGAAAAGCACATCTACAGAAGCATCACAAAATTGCTAGATATATACAAACAATGTAGTCCGGGTCAGGGGTTGGGAGTGGGTCAGTTGGGTCGACCCTGGGTGACCCGGGTCGGTCTGGATTGGAACAGGTTATCTGAGATGACTTAAATTCATTGGGCTAATTGAGGCTGACTCAGCCAACTTGGGTTGCCGACCTGGCTGACCCCAGGCCCGACCCGGCTGACCCCAGGCCCGACCCGGCTGACCCCAGACTAAATCAGCTGACTTGGGTCCCAATCGGATCAGTCGGGGTAGAGAGCCCAAATCTGACTGGGTTGGCTGACCCAACCCGACCCTACTAGTCATTCCTTGTATACAAAGATAAAGTTCAACAGTATTTATTTAAGAAAAGCTAATTTGAAAAGGTGAGTACCTCCTTTGGCAGGGGGATTGTTAAATTGAAGATGGATAGATGTTGATTTGACCCTTGTGGTCTGTGTAGAAGCTTTTTACCTTGTACATGGCCATCCTCTAGTTGGTCGAATTCATTTATATTACGAAATCTTGCTTTTTTTTTTCACATACAACGAAAGCCTTGCCTTTCTCACTAGGTCTTACCTACAGGCAGTAGCAAGAGGAGCAGAGGCGAGCAATGAGTGCAAGTAGTGAATAATAGTGTGCTTGAGGAAGTAAGGCCTTGATCATACTAGACAACACAGATAAAGGTAAACAAGGATGAAAACTAAAAGTGGCTTATGAGACGAGCCCATCGGAGGCAAAAGGGTAAAATAGAAAGCAAAAACTAATGGCATAGGGAGTCTCTTGAAACCAAGCGACACAAGGACATGGTTTGCAGGTTGAGGCTAATTGGGATTGGCATCTGCCAAACTGATGTAGGGGGATCCTAATCCACGAAGTAATTTATACTGAGATTGGACTGAAAAAGCTGGAGACCTAGATTGGCTGATCTCAAACTGGTCTGGCATAAAGAGAAAAGGAAAAACATGTAGGTTGGCTTTGCTCGGGCATATCCAATTCACAACATCATATACCTTATTCTTCAGAGCATTCAGCTCTCCAAGTCAATATATGGTAATAGAATTCCAAAAAATGCCAATCCCTCTTTGATTATGACCGTGGAGATATCCTGACATCACGTGAGCAATCCACAACAGCAAGAATCACATGAATAATCTTACGAGACCAATAATTCTTTTGGCTGTATGATTGATGTTTAGTTTTTGTATCTTTCAATTTGATTGCCATCGTAGATGTTTAAATGACTTAAACTGAATGCTATGTTAATTTTGTTGTCTAATCCCACTGTTTTTATAACTTTTCCCAATTTTTATTTGCATTTTTTTTCAATTTCAAAAAAAATAATCTGGGACAATACTATATGGAACTTTCTTCTGTTGGATCAAATGATCCAGTCCCAATTCAGGATCGGGATCATATCTGGTGGATCCCAAATACATTCCTGATCTGGAAATCCATGCATCTGCAAAATTCTTCTTGATAAGCCAGGTGAGAAGTCCAGATTGACACATGCAAGAGATATGACACAGAACTGTGGGATAGGCTTCCCTCTCTCACAGGGATTTGGAACTAACTTCCACTAAGACTTCCAACTGAGCAGCTCACTTTAAATTTTATTCAACTTTTATGATTTTATGATGTTATTCTAATTTATTTGTATTTATCTTTGCATTTTTTAATCGCTGTAATCCATTGGCTGAAAGCCTGAAACGATGTTGATGCTTAGAAAATTGTATAATCTATATCTCTGTCTCTATTGGGCAGGTTGGAGACCAGAAACATGCGACATTATCAGCTCATTATGACGTTGGAAATTTAAAATAACGAAAAAGTATATTAGGAGTTGTAATTGCAAGTAAATTAGTCATAATTTTTAATTGATGATGACTGTAATCCAGTGTTTGGTAGTTTGACCCAAGTTAGAGCTCCAACTCTTCGCATATTTTATATTATTGGTGGTTTTGAATCATAAAGCTTGAACATACAAATCCAGTCACTCTCCTCTTGCTTGGAGTCCTTGTGTCTACACAACACAATTTTGCGATCAGCTTCCTTACCAAGCCATTATATTTGATGCAACCATGATGATTAGGAAACTTAATATTTAATAGACTTTATGTAAAAAAAATTTACCACATTCATTTTCACATAAATCAGTTTGTAGAGATGAATTTTAAACCTATTTGTCAGCCGAAGAGTGAAGAATTTTTTATTTTCAGTTATCTGGAGTTCTTGCGAGATCTTGAGAAGAATATTGATAATGAATGGTTGCAAATTTCTTCGTCACTTGAGGAAATACGTTCAACCCTTCTCTCAAGGGAGGGCTGCTTGGTTAACTTGACTGCTGATGAAAAGATACTGATGGACTCTTCTAAGCACCTCACTGAGTTTATTGATTCCCTTCCAAGCACTTCATCTTCGGAGATCACATCTTGGAATGCTACCCTTAGCACAGTTAATGAAGCATTCGTGCTACCAACTCAGGTTTCCTGTTAACTACTTATTTTCATTTGTTTCTCTTCCTCAGTGTAGCATTCTATTTGGTTTCCAACCATTTTGTCTTACATTATCAGGTAAACTATGTGGGGAAAGCTGCCAATATATATCAGACAGGATATGAGCTCCATGGAAGTGCATATGTCATTTCAAAATACATTGGAAATACCTGGCTATGGGATCGTGTCCGTGTCAGTGGTGGTGCATATGGTGGTTTCTGTGATTTTGATACTCATTCTGGTATGTGCTGTGTGCTTATGGCAAATGAATGATATTTCCAGCTTCTCGATAAATTACATGATGAGGCTCTGTGGAAGATTACAAGACATTTTCTTCCTCACCGTCCATGTTTTTTCATGTTTCTTTTCTGACCTCATTACTCCTTATCATTCTAGGTGTTTTCTCCTATTTGTCCTACCGTGACCCAAACTTGTTGAAGACCTTAGATGTGTATGACGGGACAGCAAAATTTCTTCGTGAATTAGAATTGGACAATGATGCTCTCACAAAAGCTATTATTGGGACCATTGGGGATGTCGATGCATATCAATTACCTGATGCCAAAGGCTATAGTAGGTATGCATTTTAGTCTTCTTAAACTTGAGAATCCGAAATTTCTGAACTCTATACTTGGACGATGTACATGGTTGAAATAAAAGTTGCACTCTTTCGTAAGGCAAAAGAACATGAAAGAAACAAGAAAAATATACCAAGTTAGAAAAGGTATTATATTCTTTTGAAAGATAGTTATAGAGGCCATAATTCGTTGCAAATCATAGAAATAGAAGTATATAAGAGGAAGGGAGGTAAACTTTTTTGGAATCTTTAAGAGGATAGATGGCAGAAGTAAATAATAAAAACAGATAAACCAGTACAAGACGGTTCCAGATGTGTATGACAGGCTGCAAGTATTCTCTGTGAGCTATACTCAATACTTTTTTTTCTTTCTGGTGTACCATTGAGGATGCTGATGATTATAAATTACTTGTGCCCAATGCTATTATAGGTATATGTGGGTCTACATATGTACCATATTATACTTTCGATATATCACTGCTGTCTGTTATTCTACTGACAATAGAGAACCAAAATTTTTCAATTCCATCGGCAAAACAACAGAAAAGAGAAAACATTTCTACCAGCGTATGAGTATACAATTCATTTCAAATCATAGAAATAGAAGTACACAAGAAGCTAAAAGGGACAATTCTAGGATCTATTTACTAAAACGGAAAATGCACAAACTGATAACAACAGTAGAAAATGTGACCATGGACAACAATTTGAACTGTCAAAAGGTGAATCTTCTCAAGGAAAAGAAGATTACAAGCAAGATCAGTCCTTTAACCTTTTGCAAGTTAACCGACAATCTGAAGATGGTCATTGGAGGGTGGAAAGTAGCTGCTAGATTCTTCCTTGTTTCTCATAATTCTTATTGCCTCATTAAGTACTTCAACTTCAAGAATAGGATCTCTACCTGTTAACCCCTCCCATATAATCTGTAGTGCCAAAATTGAACAAAAAAGTATTATTTTAACTGCCCATGTATTTGACACCAAGTACTTTGATTCATCAGCTGTCTTAGGTTGCCAATGGTTGGCAGCTTTTCCCATGTGTTCTTCCAAGGGAATAAATGAACCTTGTAAGTTATTTTTCTACGACTGTTCAACAACTTGAGCTCAAACCCAAATGAGAAAGAAGTGTTGCGGTAGGTGTCAGCCAACAAAAAAAATCATCACATCTCTTGACATGGATTTAAATAATACAAACATTGGGGTATTCTTTACTAACGACTTGCTACACTAGAGTCCGGTTGTAGTAAAAAATATAGCATAAGTGAGGACATTCTCAATTCCCCTCATGTGACACATCACATAAGCGTTATAACATAGTATTGATTATTAGATAAGCAAAGGTTCCCATATCAATGGCAAATGTGGATAAAGAAACTAGTTGATAAGGATGAGATCAGATCCGACTTACCAAAAATTCAGAGATGGTGTTGTTCAAGTTTTAAGAAGTTTCATTTATTTTTCTTATTTAGTAGTGTTTTCCTCCAGTTATTTGGAACTAAGATTTTGAGTTTGAGTTCGAGTAGTGTTTTCCTGCATTTTCTTTTGATATTTGGAGTTCCTTTTGAGTTCCTTTTTACATTTCAGTTGTGGAGCAATATATAAGTTTTCGAACAAACTTAAAAATGAATAAACATTATTGTAGAAAGAAAAGATTGAAAAAACTATTAGAATAGGTACTTTGAATATTGGGTTCCTTACAAGAAAATTTATAGAACTTGTCGATACTATGGAAAGAAGAAAGATTAATATTACTTGCATATAAGAAACTAAATGGGTAGGAGAGAAATTTATAGAATTAGGATATGCATATTATAAACTATGACATACAAGAAATAATGAAAACAAAAATAGGATATCTATCATTGTTGATAAAACATTGAAAGATGTAGGTGGTATGATTATTATGATAAAAATAGTTATAGAAAGAATGGTAATTAATAATAGTTAGTGCTATACTCCATAAATTGGTAGGATTAAAGACATTATTAATAGATATGGATGACGTTATATGAAGTATACCTAATGAAGAAAATATATTTATTGGAGGGGATCTTAATAGACATGTTGGAAATGAATGCCATGGGCATGAGCAAGTCCATGGATGTTTCAGATATTAAGTTTAAAATGGAGAGGGGAAAAATATCCTAGATTTTACTATGACCTATGATCTTATAGTAACAATATTAAAAGATAATATCATTTAATAACATTTAAAGTGGACAAAATAAAAGTCAAATTGATTTCATTCTTGCAAAATTGACTAATTGTGCCCCTTGAGAATAAAATGGTGAGAATTAAAAGTGGTAAATCAACACATATTTAAGAATGAGCTTCTCAAGATAAATGGTCGGAAATCAGAAGGAGAAGCCAATGTTGTGTGGATGAATCTGGCTACAATGATAAGAGAGTTCAACAAAAAATTTGAGAGTCTAAAGGACATGGTCCACCTTAAAGGGAAGATTAGTCTTTCTTGCAAGAATGAAGACCAAATGAAAGAAGTTGAGGGAGTTTGTTTAGCCCGAGATTTCAAGATGCTCAATTCAAGTATCTTGAAACAATTTTTGAAATGGTAGAGAATGTGATGAGGATGTTAATAAAGATTAAAGGAGGATATATAAATTGGAGATTAACTATATGGGTTTTGTCTTTATGTGATCATAAAATTTCATTGAAGTTGGAAGAAAATTTTGATTGTACAACTATAAGAGTTGTAATGTTGTGTGGTAGTTTGGACAATACATAAACATGCTTTCAAAATAAGTGTCATTGCAATGAGAATGTTAAGATAGATAAGTGATCATAATAAATTAGATAGAATAAAGAATAAATATATTAGTGAAATATAGAAGTTATGACAATTGTAAACAAATTAAAAAGGGAGATTGAGAAAGTTTTGGTATCTTAAACATAGACTTAAGGAACTTCTAGTTAGAAAAGTAGAAAATATCAAAATAATAGAAACAAAAAAAGGCATGGTAGACCAATGTTAACTTGGAGAAAAATAAGTCAATATAATTTAGATTATTAAAACATTTTTGAAGTAGTAACTCAAAATTGACGTAAGTGGAGAAAAGAATCTGTGGCCAACCACAGATAATTTGGGATCATGATTTGAGTTGAGTTGTTCTTGACAACTTGTGGTTTTGCATCATGAGAGCATAGCGCAAGCTGAAATTCTACCTCCATTAACAAGAAGCCAACCCTCGTCTATTCTTTGCTTTCTTCTGTTATTGAGCAAAACTCATAATATTGATCATCCAAATATGTTAGACTTACATAATATGGGCTGGAATACACCAGAGCTAGAATTTCTAGGTCAGTCTCAGTCAGGTCTGACTTGATCTGACCGAGCTGCTTGATGTGCTAGCTGATCCATACAGCAGCCCTAGTTTCCAGTTCCAATGTCACTGTCCAGCATTTTCATGCTGCAGATCGGCCTCTGGATTGCCAGGAGTGATCCTCTGGCAAGAAAACCGATCCAGGATCAGCTTGTATCAGTCTTTCCCAAAATTAAAAATATATAAAAAAAACTTTTCTCTGATGGTGGGCCAGCTCAGATGGCGAAATTGCCACCTCTCAATGGTGGAAGGGTGCGAACCACCCTGCTCTTTCCCTGCCCTAAATGGGCAGAAAAGCAGGCCCCTATCCGGTCTAGTGGATCCCAATATGAGCATATCTGCTAACATAAGGTGGCAAATTCTGTGTTTATCAGGTCCAGAGATTGAAATGCAGGGATCCACCAACTCTCATTGTATTGCGTCCTCTGGACCCAATGTGGTTGCTGCTGCTCCACCCATGGTGGGGAAGGTGCAGGGGCCACCCTGTCTATCAGGATGGCCCTGGATTGGTCCCGAATTAGCCAACCCAGACTGATCTGACCCTGATCCTGGCAGAAATTGGCTCTGAGATCGGGCTCCCCTTCAAGGATTTGGTTAGGGGATCTGTGGTGGGTTCATCTTAAAGTTGCAGATCATGTGCTAGACCAAATCTGCAACTTGCGGACCCTTGCCTTATGGGATCTGCAGTGGGAAAATAGGCAGGAAGACACAAGAGGCAGCAGGTGGCTGTGTGATGGGGACCCGATCCGGTCCATTTTCGGATTTATATGCATTTATGTCCATTTGGACATGTTTGTAAATATTTGAGTTTTATTTGTTGTCTTTTCTTTTTATTTAGGTCCTCAGGAGGACATGTATGTAAATAGTCATTTAGGGTGTCTTATTTGTAATAGGTTCTTCTATTTAAGAGGGCACACATTGTTGGAATGAGAAGGAGTTTTAGTGTTGAATTTTTGGAACCCTAGGGGGATGCCCCTTGTGCTGGGGCGCTGCCCCTTTCCCCTTTCACCCCCTCCATGATGGAGGTCGTCCAGCTCCACCTCCGGTGAAGACCGGTCTCCCTCGTGACCCTCCGGGGAGAGTGCCTTCTCCTTCTCCTCCGTCCAGCGGCCTCCGAGCCATTCCTTCCCCTTCCCCCCTTCACCGGTTCGAGTTCAACCCTTACCGACTCCGTTCACCTCCGTTTCCGTCCTTTTCGGCGTCTCTGACGACGTCGACCACCTCTGCCCTAGCCCCCTCCACCTCCGGCGATCCCCGGAGTACCTCCATCCACCTCCTTGCTCCTATTTGGGCCCCTGTCAGACGGAGAAGAAGGGAAAGAGGAAGGTCCCGCGTCCGCAGCCCCTGCTAGGGCTCCGGTGCGGCCTCCCTCCACTCCGACGTCTGCGGAAGCAACCCAGTCGGCTCTTCCCTCTCCATTTGGAGGGGACGACGGGGTTTGCAAGGTCTTCGTCGACCTCCGGCTGCCTCCCCTTTTCACGCGCATCCGGTGCCTTCCGTATGACCCAACGCCGACGAAGACGAAGAAGGAGGGAGAGGAAGAAGACGGCGGCACCGAGGATGACCCCTCTGGCTACCCCCTTCCCCTCCAGCGGCGGCGAAGATGACGCCCGGCGCCGCTTCCGGCGCCCGCTGCTTCTGCCCGACGCAGCCGCCGCGGACGAGCCCGCGTGAGCCCCTCACGAGCGCGAGGTCGAAGATGGTGCTCCCCGACGGGGTACGCGGCATCCGGCGAGCCGGCCGCGTCCCCCGCCCCGCCGCCAACCACGGGCGGCCACGCCCCCCCCCCCCCGCTTAAGTCGCGGGCATAGTTGTCAAGGCGCCTTGTCCGGGGACAAAAAGGCGCCCGCCAAGGCGCTAGCCTAGGCGCCCAAGCAAGGCGCCTTGGGTATTTTTACATCATTAAAAAAAGTTTTTGAAGAGTTTTTCTCTCTTGATACTCCTCACAAGGGACACTTATTTAATGATAGTTTGAATATATTAATATATTATATTATCACTTATACTATCATACATATTTAAGATTTATGATTATAAACATATATTATATACTTAATTAAGTTCTTTTTCAGCTCTTTCTTCTCTCTCTCTCTGTCTCACTTATACTATTACATACTTTTTTGGATTCCCCCCATTTAATAATATTATAACAATATTTTACCATCACTTATACTATTGCACATATATAAATTTTATAATCATAAATAAGTTATATACTTAAATTTTATAAAAATTTATTTAACTTTCTTCTCTTTCACACACATCATATTTACTTATGTGCATTGATAAAACACTCATTCAATTATAACATAACAAATATAATTATATTTATGTTTTGTTTATATATAACAACTTCCCGACTCAGTCTTCCTTGAATACCGCCTTGACCGCCTAGGCAATGCCTAAGCGGCCGCCTTGTCGCCTAAGCGGAATCGGTACCCTTCAACGCCTTGGGCGCCTTGTCGCCTTGACAACTATGGTCGCGGGCGAACCGGCACCGGTTCACCCCGCTCGCCCAACCGGCCCGCCGATTCGCTCGGGCTGGATCCGGTTCACCTCCCAGGCCGGTCCGACCGCCGGTTCAGCCCGGTTCGACAGTCCAGAACCCGGTTCAGGGTCTAAACCGACCAGTTCACCCTGTTTTGGGCTGGTTCAGGCCGGTTCAAGCCATTTTGGGGCCGGTTCAGGCCCGTTTTGAGTGGTTCGGGCATGGTTCGGCATATTTTGGGCCCGTTTTGACCGGTTTAAGTCCGGTTTGCTTATTTCCTGCATTTCTAGGTCTTTTGAGCCTCCCGACGGTCTGCTGCAGCGCCACGTCGCCGGTCCGTCCCTCCTCGTCCCGCATCACTGTGCCTCTGCTCAGTCGGTCTGGCCTTGTTTAACATGATCCCACCCAACATATGTGGGGCTGCCCCCCTCCCACCCAACCCCCAATATTTGGTTGGTAAGTGTCAATCCTGATCTGAGATCAACTGATCCTGATCTTCTGATGTTAATCTGGAACAGCAATCCTGCAAATCATGCCTGAGATATGCCCCACGGACGGTAAATGGTACGAGGAATGGATTTCTGGATGCCAAAAGTGATTTTTCTCTTGCAGGCATTTGAAGACTCATGCCGAAAGTATGAGGCTACTGTCTCCTGCCCTGCATGGGGTGCAAAGTGTAAGCAGTTCCTGATGTTATGGCATGAAAATTTTTGCTATAACTTCTTCCTGTTGCATATCCGATGAACTGATTCTCATCCAATAGTTTCTTCAATCTTTATTTTTTTTCAGAAACCCTGATCTTATTATGTTGCCAAGAGCAAGGGTCCTTTAGTCAAATTTTGGATATCTAGCAAGAATCCTCCCATTCCATTGTGGTCTTTTGGATCTTATTGGGGCTGTCCCGGTCCCTTCACAACTTTTGACGCTTACTGCTGTTTTTGTATATCGTAAATAAGTTACTGTGTTCCGTTGTTTCTTATTCTGATTCCTTTTGCTGGTCATCCTACTGTATATTCAAAATCGACCTATAAAAACATGACTAAAATTTTAATAATTTATGGCCTGTTTGGTTAGAGTATCAAAAATGATACTATATTAGTATTGATATTGATATTTTTAGAAGATGGAGTATCAATATCAAAATTGATACAAGTTGACACTTGTATTACATAACATGTGTTGTTTGCACTACAAATTTCAAAATTGATACTATTAGTCAAACACCTCATGGTGATTACTAACAATATCAATTTTAAAAATAGTAGTGATAGAGGTGTCTAATAGTGTTACCAAACAGGGCATTAACGTCCGCAACAAACTGATTTCTAGCCACAATCAAAGTCAGTGTTGAAAAGAATGAGGCTTATAATAGAATGATGGGCGCATCATGAAATGAGTTTTTACCATAAAAATATACTTTTGTGTCAAAAGTTGTTAAAAAAAGTGAGTCATTACAAAAATATGTTCTTACAAAAAATTCTTCTTGGACAAAAGAAGAGATGAAAGCTCATTTTTTTTCTTCTGGCATCTTGTTTTGTGTTACACATGGTTCTTACCTTTTTTGTCATCATATCTCACCAACATAATAATAACTTGATGTCTTTAACTATGTTATATTTTATTTTTATACATACTTTTTTATGTTAAAAATATTTTACAACAAAATACCCTATTAGCCTTGAGCTGCTTCTATTTTTTTCACCTCCATTAAAATGTAGTCTCCCCTTCATTGCTTTTTCCATTTTGTGGAATTAACATATGGTTTCCTGGTGCAAACAATTATTTGCGAATTCCAATACTTTTATTTGCGATTTTACATGTTTGGCTCATTCATTTCTCTACATGTGACAAATTAAACCCAATTTCATTATTTACAGCATCTGTACTCTTGGGAACTAATTAAAATAATCATTTGCTTTTTGGTTTTTCAGTTTACTTAGATACTTGTTGGGTGTTACCGAGGAAGAAAGGCAAAAAAGGAGGGAGGAAATATTGTCAACTAGGTAACATGGCGGCACCTATTCCTATCTTTTCTATACAAAATTAATGCTATAGAACCATGAAGCTTGCTTTCAACATTTCCTTCTGATTATGGACTTCTTATTCTTTATCGTAAACAGTTTGAAGGATTTTAAGAAGTTCGCCGAAGTAGTTGACGTGGTCAAAGAAAATGGAGTTGTAGTTGCAGTGGCATCGCCGGATGATGTTTCCAAGGCACATGAAGTGAAGGATGGATTCTTTCAAGTGAAGGAAGTTTTCTAAGGATATCAACTAAATTCTTTCAAGAGACAGCAGAGCTGCATGTTGGTATCTGAATATTGGATTTTATTTTTTTTAAGATTTCACTTGTCATTATAGAATTTCTCTTTTCTGGATTACTTGTTCATCCATGGGGCCATTTAACCCGCTCGGGGCATTCACCAGGTAGAAAAGATCAATTAATTTATAGTTCAGAAAAAAAATTCTCTGGAAATAGAAAATCCATTCTGACATTGACTACTTGTCCTGTTTTCTCGTGCAAGGGAGCCGACCGAAATGGGTGTTTGCTTGACTGCCTATTTTCTGAGATGTAATGGAATCTTTGGTTTCTCTTTTAATATTGATACAATCTTATTTTTTAAATCAAGTTCACCTTCTTCATAGGAATAGAATTCTTTTCTGTTTGACAAAAATGTAACAATTTTTAAAAATTATAGAACGATGGTCGGTAACAATTTTAAAATTACAATTTCTAACTTGGTCAACCCCTTGGATACGCCCATAAAGAACTCTGTTTTCAACCAAAACAATCTTCCAATTCTTATATTCTTTATTTATTTTATTATTGTAACTTTTATTTCTGCTCACAAAAATTAAACTATCGTTTCGAAATTTGTCTGATTTACTCAATCTAATCAAATATCTAGAATCTAATGTAAAAATTTTAGATACTCTGATTGTATTAAACGGAATGAATCGTTTAAATTTAAATTTGGATTTATCTAGATATGCATTTTATTTATGTATCTGTCATCTATTTATCTATTTATTTCTATATGTATTTATCTATTTATTTGTCTATCTATTCAATTGTTTACATACACTGATAAAAGTTTGTCTGTTTAGTTAATTAATGTCCTATTTGGTTAGAGTTTTATTTTTGGTATTATATCAAATATTGATATTAAATATTTTCAAATGTCAGGAGTATCAATATCAAAAGTAATACAAGTTGACACTTATATTACATAGTATGTTTTGTTTGCACTACAAATTTTAAAATTAATACAATTAACCAATTATCTTTTAATGATTCTTATTCATATTAATTTTAAAATTGATAATGATAGAGGTACTTAATAGCATTATCAAACATGGCGTAAAGGAAGAGATGCACTCCTCTCACAAATAAAAGAGTGAGTTTTTTTTTGTGTGGAAGTTACCTACTATTAGACGTGCGCTCCTAAAAATTGGGGAGTTCCTTCCAAAAGTTGAATAGCTCTAACCATCCGCTCCAATTCTAAAATTGAGATAAGAAAACATTGTAAAAACGTACCCAAACTTCTTATAAGGCACTAGTATCCCTCAACGACTTGTGCATCTACAATTAGTCATTTTTTTTCTTTTTTTTTGGCAAACGCATCTACAATTAGTCAGCGTACGGATTCTAGCAAGATGATGAATACGTGGGGTGATATATTTCGACCATTTTGGCCTTGCTTGTCGTTTGGTGTCTACATTTAGTTGACTTTTAACTACATAATACTACGTGGTTAACTTAACTTATACTTTAGTCCCGGTTTGATAACCCTATTAAATATTCTTATAATTATCAATTTTGAAATTGATATTGATGGTAATCACTTAGAAGTGTTTGACTAATAGTATCAATTTTAAAATTTATAATATAAACAAAACATGTTATGTAATACAAATGTCGATTTGTATCAATTTTTATATTGGTATTTTAACTTTTAGAAATATCATTACTAATATAATATCATTTTTTATATTCTAAGCAAACGGGCCATTAATTTGTGGATCTATGCAAGGGATAAAAAAGTTGGGTTGTTTGGTTAAAATATATTTTCATGACTAAATTTGATTAAAAAGATGTTTCTCGAGCATGAAGAAAATGTTACTAGATTTTTTTTCGCGAATAAAAGATGATATGCATCTTTTTGCCATCCATTTCAAAAGATTCTGTACAGGATTTTTATATTTTGAGCCCAAAAGAATTTTATCATAAATATACATATTATAATATTATATTCAAACAACTCAGTTGAATCAAACTTAATTAATGGCTTATTTGGTTAGAATATTAAAAATGATATTATATCAATATTGATATTGATATTTTCAAAAATTGAAGTATCAATATCAAAATTAATACAAGTTGACACTTGTATTACATAAAATGTTTTGTTTTGCGTTATAAATTTTAAAATTGATACAATTAGCTAAACACCTCTTAATGATTTCTATCAATATTAATGTTAAAATTGATAGTGATAGTGATGCCTAATAGTGTTACCAAACATGGCATAAAGTAGCATACTTCTTTCAGGTTATTATTTCTCAAGCAATGAGAGATTTGATTGAACAAACCGTCCAAGTGGTGTGTGAATATGTACTTTCTTCAATCAGGGATAAACCTGGGGATGTCGGCCTTCTTGATTTTTATGGGTGCAAAATGGGACATTATCGTGTCACTTTGATCCTCTAAAATGGGCTTTTAAAATGAATGGAAAATAGACCCACTTTCTTTTCACATAATCTCACGTCACTGATCGATATGGCTGACTTTGCTTTCACCAAAGGTGATTGTTTTTTGTCATCAAAAAGGTGCAAGCTGGCCTACATCTACCTTCTCCACCTATTGGTGATGGCTGTAGCCATGACAAGATTGGTGTTCCCTTTTCTCCTCCCCCATCTGATCTTGATGGCCCCAAGAAACCCATCTTCTTTTAGTGCAAAGACTATGCACCAGATAGTTTTGTGGGCCAAGGAGATGAAATGAAGCCATCCGAAGGTATGTCCCTTCCCCTGGGCCTCTCAACTAGCTTGTCCTATGGAATGATGGGCCAAAAGAAGCCAATTGGCATGTCTAGCCCTGAGGCAATTCCTCAACGGCCTCTATAAGAGAACTAGCACCTGCATCCCCAGAGTCTTCAGGATCGGGGTCTGAGTAGAGGTAGGTTAAGGTTGGGATCTTCGCATGTGACAAGGACAAGGACCAGGTGCCCCGTTCATAGCGTGTTTAACTTTTCCAGCTAGATTTCGGCAGATTTGACCCCCAGAATGGCACGAGTAAGGGCATGGTGGGGCATTAAACACACCACTCTAGTCAAAGCACCCTGTTTGGGGGTGTGCTTTGGTACGAATGATAGCTTTTGCCCTTTCCTAATTTGCCCTTCTATTTTGTTATAAAAAGACACCATCTTCCAATGTTTTCAAGGTTCTCCCTTGGCTTTCACTCTCTCTTAACCACCATAATACACCCAACTCCACTCCAAGGAATCACCAAGCCCTCACAACTTTCATAGAACCCCTCGAAAAGGTTAAGAAAATACTCTTTTTCTTCTTCAGAAATATAGTTTCTTTTTGACTTTTGGAGGCTCCCATTTCCAATCCCCATTTTCTCAAGGCTCACTTTCTCCTCCCATATGTTCTTTAGTGTCAAGACTACCCCAAGGAATCATGCCAGTGCACCAGAGATCAACTACCAATCTAGAGCAAAGCGAGAAAAATCCCCATCGGCCAAGATTGTAGCTCTTGGCACCCCATTAATATGGCACCAAGTGCCCCATTGATTTGGAACCAGGCACCTCACCAACGAGGCACTTGCATATAATTTTTGGCTTTGTATTTTTGTAGCATTTTCGCATTGTTTTCATCCTTCTACCCCTCCCATTAATTCAAATTTGCATTTTAATATCATATAAAAAACATTAGAGCATCCATTTGCATCTTCATACATCTTTAAATCACCTAAAATAGGGGTTGGGATATAGTCCCAATCTAGTCCATTCTTAACCTTTTGTCATTTCATGTTTACTTTGATTATGTTACTACTGTAAGGAATCGTCCATAAAAATTTGGTGCAGCGGAAGCGATGATTCCTATGGGTTTCTTTGGAATCTGTCTCAATCGGAACCGAACGATGAAAACCAAAAATCGATCAAATCAGGTTCGAATATACCTGATAAGGATTCATATAATCTCATAAAGAGGAAGGATATGAGCTTCTTAAGCTCTTCAAACCGTTCAAATGTCCGGTCTCCAGTAGTATCCACACGAACTTCATCCATAGCAGGTTCTCCCTTTGCGCCGGCCTCTAGAACTCTTCCCGAACGGAGCTCCATCGACCGTGGACACCTTCTAGAGAGAGGAGGAGGTAGGGAGTAGGCCAGGGACGTGGTTTTCACCATTGGCTTGATTGAGTTTGGCTGAAACCATTAGTATTTATAGAGAATTTTAGAATTTTTCATAAAAACCTAAAATTTCCATAAATTACACCCTTGCCCCTGTACTTGTGGATAAGTCCTTTTATGTGTGACCCACTAGGCCCAATAGCCTATTTGATTGAGGCCTAAATAAAATAGAACAATTCTCTTTAATTTAATTAAATCCGTTATCCGATAATAGATTAATCGGCCTACCGATCATGAAGGGTACAAGCCACATCCCATGATCCCAAATGGATATGGGGATAATCTCATCTCCATTGAGCCTTTCCATCATTAGTTACCGCATGGATATAAACCCTCATCCATCCAATGTCCTGGTTGGAAAGGAGTACGGCATCGACTATCAACTCCTTAGTGTACCAACTCTATAGGATCCTGTACTCGGAATTGGATCAATTGAAAAACTCCTTTTCAAATTATCCTATCTACCCTGGTCAGGGATTTAGAGTACTATCCCATAGGACATTCACTCTCACTTACCGAGAATGGATGATCCCTTGTTGTCCGTTCAATTGCCTCCATCGGGTTTTCTTTGTGCCCGATTCATCGCTATACTAGACCATCTATATGGTGATCCATAAGACATTGGTCAAAGCACAAGTTCCACCCAACAAGACATCTTTGGCGACTCAGGTCAAAGGTCCAACCATGCAACCATGATGATAGAAAACCCTGATAGACAGTTTGGTAAGATACCATTCAGGGTTTCTAATTCGGTCAGTTCAGTGAACTCATTCAACTAATGAGCACCTGTATGTGTATCTTAGTGTCTCCACACTAATGACCAATGAGATTAGTCGTCCTCATCACATGAGAAGACATCACATATACTAGTCTATCCGGATCCTTGATGTCCCATCTCAAGTATCCTATGACTAGGAACATTTAGATCAAATACCTCTAGATGATCAATCTCATTATCATGATCTCATCATGATTTAATCATCATTATATTTGATCAAGGACTTCATTATGATATTCGCATCTAATAAGAGCTTATAATGAAGATTTGCCTAATTAATTGAATAAGATATATTTAGAAATGTCAAATCATATCATATATGGTTGGCTTGTAGGGCATACATTTCTATGAATCTCCCACTTGCACTAAAGACAATCACCCATCTGGCTGATCTTTATCAGCTCGAGGTGAAGCTCAAACACTCTTTGAGTAACTGCTTCAGTTAGTGGATCTGCAATGTTATTAACGGTAGATACTTTATCTTTAATTTTATCTTTATAAGCTGCAATCTCTCTGATTGTATGGTATCGCCACAGAAGTTCTAAACTTCTGATGAGACAACAGCTCTACCCCATACCTTAGATGAGAATCTTCATCTAGACTACTTCTCAAGTAGTGTGCAACCACTATGTAAACTTGTTTACATATGTTGTAAAATTTATAGTGTTCTATCACATAGAACTCTTTCAGCTCACTGCACCACCATTATTCTGACTTAATATCAAACTTATTTGATTAGAAGTTTGTGTTTGTAAAACTACAAGACTTCAAGTCTTATCCTCTAGTGTATAGAGATACAATCTTAGTGCTTCTCAAGTACCAAATGATATATCTCTAAACTATCCTGTGACTCTCACCTGGATCTTCTTAACGAATGCTCATAACACTTAGAGCATTAATCACATCATGTACATAGCATCACATAAATGATAGACCCTATGACAAAGGCATAAGGGCTCTATTAATGTGATCTTTTTATCTCTCGAGAAGTCTTTAAAGATGTCATTTTAGAGAAATCAACTCCACACCACATAGGTAAGAAACCTATCTTGGAGTTTATCATGTCAAACCCTTTGACTATGGTTGGTGACTACGTACATTAACTGGGCATTGCTTTTAGACCTATCTCCATAGATCTCAAAACCCAAATGAAGTTTGGAGGATTAATTTGATAGCTAGTCTCACTTATGATTACACACCTACTTCATTCTCAATTAGTAGCGCATCATCCACATAAAATGTCAATAAAGTAACAGCACTCCCACTTATCTTGTTGAATACACAAGGCTCCTCTTCGTTCTTAACGAAGTTATAAGATGTAATCTCATTAAACTTTATATACGATCTATGGGAAGTTTTACTTCAGTCCATAAATGAATTTAAAACACACTCTTCTTGGATGTTATTGGGACTTGATTTCCTATAGTTGTATCATATACACCTATTCCTCAAAATACCTTAAAGAAACACTATCTTAACATCCAATTAGCTTATCTTATAATCAAAGTGTGTAACAATTAAAATCCGAATAGATTAACCTATGGAATAGGTAAAAGTTCTCATCATAGTCAACCATTTGACTTCGATGATATCATTTTCAACTATTCTCACCTTTGAAGGTCTCTACCTTCTAATCTACTCCAATCTATTCTTTAGTGATCCATTTATTCCTTATAGATACTATACCCTTAGGTGGATCTATCAAGTTCTAAACTTGATTAGAATAGATAAAGTTTATATCGGATTTTATTGTCTCTTCCCATTAATGAATCAATATTTTATATTGGTTTTATATAGATCTTAGGATCAATATCCTTATTATCTTATGCCTCATTTCATCTATCAGAGATATGTCTCACATATCTCTTAGGTTGAATGGACACAAGTTAAAACCTATGAATTGTCCTTGTATAATTATTAACTAGCACCCTAATAGAAGTGTTATTGGGTTGTGGGACTGGAACATCTTCCATATATACCTTGCTCCCACTATCTTTCTTAAGAAGGAACTTTTCTTTTAGAAATATAGTGAGCTGAGCAACACATACCATTGTTCATAAGGGTGGTATATTAATATCCAAAAGTTTCCTTAGGATATCCCACAAGCCAACACTTCATAGTCTTATATTCCAACTTGTTAGAGTTATACTTCTTCACTAGGTCGAACATTTTGAAACCTTAACTTGCTTAAGGTCAAGTTTTAACCCCTTTTCCATATCCTATATGAAATAATCAGAACAGACTTAGAAGGTACCTCTTAAGATCAAGTGGTTATCATAAGTACCTAGCCAAAATTAGACAAAGAGGAATTTTACAAAGCTTGTCATTGTTCATATTATGTCTTACATAATATGACTTCTCATTTTAGCTACTCAATTAAGCTAAAATGTGTAAAGAGATGTCCATTAGATTCTATTATCCTTCAATTATATGTGAATTATGTACTTAAGTATTCCCCTCCTTGATCTCATCAAAGAGTTCTAATACTCTTTCCATTTGTATCTCTATTTCATTCTTAATCTCAGATAATTTCTCAAAGGTCTTAGAGTTGTACTTCATAAAGTACATATATCCATACCTAGAGACATCATCTTTGACATAATGAAGTAGAAATATTCTTCTTTAGCCATATTAGATATGGGCTAACATACATCTAGATGTACGAGTTTTAACGACTCATTAACCCATTATCAATGTCTACATAAAGTTAAAGTGTAGATTGATCTAAATCAACCCATTTTCTCTTAAAAGGAGTATTCACACATAACATGAGAGCTAACATATAAAATATGATTAAACAATTCATTAAGCTCCCACTGGCAAACACTTTGCTATTCAATCTATTAGAACATCTATTAATTCCATAGCTTAGAGTAAATCAACATTTATTCAAGTAGGAAATCATATAATGTTCTTGTAAAAGGATATAATAGCAATCTTAATTATTAAGACATCTCCATAAGGCTATTAAAGATTTGTACCTCCCGCTGGTAATGATGCAACTATTGCACCATTTCATATATAGGTTAACATCTTCTTTATTAAGCCTTCATTTACTTGTCATCATCTACAACTCCTTGTAGATATAAGATGCATATCTGGTATCTCATATCATTAGATGCATCCATAGTATCTAATATTATGATACACATGTATAGTATCTAATACTATTAAGTGTATATTTAAAACAAGTAAATGTCAATGACTTGGACACATGAAGCTTCTTAAGCTCCATCTTTGCATTATATACAATACACTTTGTACTTCCTCTTCCACTTACCATCATCATGATAGTGAAAGAATTCTGTCTTTTTCTGGCTTTATTATCTTGACCACCATCTTTAACTATTAACTATCTCCTATTTCTGTCTGACGATCTTACTTCTTTCTATTGGTCTCACCAACAAGAAGTAATTAAGATGTATTGTTGTTATAACTTGCCCTTTAGTTAGCTCATCAATATGAGCCATGATGGGTCTCATATCCATCTATCCATGTTGTCTCTATAATTTATGTCTCATAGAGACTAACATCTAGTTTAAGGCAAACAATGCATCTTTACTATGAGATAAGATCTTATATTTATTTCACATCATTAGATAATTTAGGAGACACCTACTTCTCAAGTAGGATAGTTAATTGGTTAACTATGAGAACAATTTTTTTAGTTCTAAACCGATCTAAGAAGTGTGAGCTATTAAGGTATTTGACATCTAGTATGTCATACTAATGGTGGTTTATTATCCTTTTCTAAAACTGAGATATAATTTTATCAATATAACATTGTAGACATTCATGAATTTAAGATATGGTCTTTCATCCTAATTTATGCTCCCACTAATTATCGACGAATTTGCATAACCCTCATTATGCAAAGATAGGATATCATGATGAAATCCTAGTGGGGACTAAGACCCTATTAACTTTATGGTGATGACCTTGTGGTAGCACAACAAATCACCACATACTTAATAGGTAGGCAACTATTAACAGTTGCAACTCTTGCAACTCTTAGTTATTTAGCCTATAGAGTTATGACCTTGTGGTTGCACAACAAGCCATATACTCTAGTTGGGTCAAACCCGCTTGTTACGTTATGAGAATGGATTCTTCACACAGCCCTTGTGGTAGCACAACAAAGCCATGCAAATGGTCCACCCCAAGGTTCGGAAAATGCCTTAGCCATGATCACCAATCCCTTGCTGAATGGGCCTTGTGGTAGCACAACAAACCTAACCAATCTAAGATTAGCTCATCAAGACCATAACAACGGAAGGTTACGTGAGTCATTCTTAATGTCACACGTTTATCAACCTAATTATGACAAGGAAGGATTTTATTTTAGTCACATCAATAATATGTGCTAAGTATATATAATACCTTTAGAATATCATATATCTAAGGTATAACTTGTAGCACACATCCACATATCAAATATGCATAAAAATAGGTGATCATGGACTTAACCCTAAGCATGCACCTAAGGCACCCCTATTGATGCAAATCCTTGCTTCAAATGCTTGAGTTGGCATGCTCCCACTTTAGAAGGGTGCTTCTCCAAGTGGTCCCGCTCTCCAACCTTCCACGAACTGGCTTCTAACTATTACAAGTGGCTTAAGGGTACGTAGACCCACACAAATGTACATAACTTAATAAGAAACCTTGGTTTTAACTAAAGGGGGTACATTAATGGAAGGAGGTAGAATGTATAATCAGATTGTATAGAGAGAGAGGAGGCACACGCAAGCCCCATTTAATAACATAACCAACACAATTAAAAGCAATCACAAGCCAAGCACAATTAAGTCCATGATCATCTCCATACACACTAGCATTCATAACATGAACATAGAACGCATACGTGATAATTATATGAGATATATCATATATATCAGCATAAAATTATTTATTTTATTTTTGAAATTCTCAATTTCATGTATGTCGAATTTTTGTAAAATAAATAGCATGAAAATAACATAACAACAGCATATAAATAATTTATATGAAATAAACATACACATATAAATAATTTAGAATATTCATGCATTTCCAATGCTATGCAAAGTCAGAATTAATGTCCCAATTTCTATTCTTTAAAATCTCATTTTACAGAATTAATTAAGACACTAATTATATAAGTTAAACTTTTAAAACAATTTCAAAGTTTAACCATAAGTGAATATATTTAAATAGAACTTAATATCATCTAACATGTCATTAAACATTTTAAAACAAGTTAAATAATATTATAAAAATTTTCAAAATTTTTTGAATTTTTGGGCAATTTTTCGGATTTTTCTATGAGTTTAAACACTTTAAAATCATTAAAAAAAGAGTTGGTGCATTGCGCCGCGTATAGAGGCGCACTGTGCCCGTCCGGTGTGCGCCGCTGGCGCTGGCGCGTTGCGCCGCCGCTGCGGCAGTGGCATCTACGCTGCCTGTGTGCCCGCCCCGACGCCGTCTGCTACGCGCGTCAGCAATGTTCATCGGAAAATTATGTCTCCCCCTAACTCGGACATATCTCCATATTCCGTGCTCAGAAAAATCCAAAAAAATATGTGTTGGAATTATCATCGAATAAGGAATCCAAAAAAGTCAGCCTCATATCCATTAAAAATCTCAATCGACCACAAAATGAGGAAGAAGAGCCGGCAATCACCTAGATTCTGTAGCAGAAATCTCTATTTTGCAACGAGGATAACTCTTTATCTCGGAAGCCAAATATTCTCCAAAAATGCAATTTAGAATTCTCATCAAATGACGTTTACAAATATGTATATATCCTTTCAGATAAAAATTCTCTAGCAACAGGAATTCAGGAAGAAACAGGTCGGCACCGCCAGACTCCGCAGAACCCTAATTCGCTGGAAAAATCAAAAATTATCTTCCTCTGCCGCCGTTCAAAACTAGAGATCAAAAGAAAAGGTTAGGTAATCATATTATTCATCTCCTAAACCTTTTCCAAGCCTCAATTTTTTCTGTGGATGAAGATTTCACAATATCCCCAAATCTGGGTGTCGGTTCGGGCATGACAAAAACACTAACTTTTTGGAGCTTCTCCCGAACTCTACAGAGATTGAAACTTCAAATAGTTTGCAACGTTAGAAATCATTATATCACGATATTCTATCATATTCAAACAATATATTATTTGAGTCATACACAGATTATGGTGGCCTCATCAAAATAGATGTTTGCACAGATTCGGGAACACATAAATAACATGAAATAATGTTGATTTGACGTCGGTTTCGAATGAGACTTGAACCTGGCTCTGATACCATTGTAAGAAATCGTCCATAAAAATTTAGTGTATCAAAAGAGACGATTCCTATGGGTTCCTTTGCGACAATCAGAACCGAACGATGAAAACCAAAAACCGATCAAATCGGGTTCGAATATACCTGATAAGGATTCATATAATCCCATGAAGAGGAAGGATATGAGCTTATTAATCTCTTCAAACCATTCAAATGTCTGGTCTCCAGCAGTATCCACACGAACTTCATCCACAGCAGGTTCTCCCTTTGCGCCGGCCTTGAGAACTCTTCCCAAACGGAGCTCTATCGACCATGGACACCTTCTAGAAAGAGGAGGAGGTAGGGAGGAGGCTAGGGATGTGGTTTTCACCCTTGGCTTGATTGGGTTTGTCTGAAACCATTAGTATTTATAGTGAATTTTGGAATTTTTCATAAAAACCCAAAATTTCCAAAAATTACACCCTTGCTCCTGTACTTGTGGATAAGTCCTTTAATGTGTGACCCACTAGGCCCAATAGCCTATTTGGTTGAGGCCTAAATAAAATAGAACAATTCTATTTAATTTAATTAAATACGTTATCCGACAACAAATTAATCGGCTTACCGATCATGAAGGGTACAAGCCACATCCCATGATCCCAAATGGCTATGGGGATAATATCATCTTCATTGAGCCTTTCCATCATCAGTTACCGCATGGATATAAACCCTCATCCATCCAATGTCCAGGTTGTAAAGGAGTACGACATCGACTGTCAACTCCTTAGTGTATCGACCCTATTGGATCTTGTACTCGGAATTGGATCAATTGAAAAACTCCTTTTCCAATTATCCTATCTACCCCGGCCATAGATTTAGAGTACTATCACATAAGACATTCACTCTCACTTACCGAGAGTGGACGATCCCTTATTGCCCGATTCATCGCTATAATTGACCATCTATACGGCGATCCATAAGACAATAGTCAAAGCACAAGTTCCACCCAACAAGACATCTTTGGCGACTCAGGTCAAAGGTCGAACCATGCAACCGTAATGATAGAAAACCCTGATAGATAGTTTGGTAAGATACCATTCAGGTTTCTAATTCGGTCAGTTCAGTGAACTCATTCAACTAATGAGCACCTGTATATGTATCTGTGGGAACCTCGGGAATCATTTTTTATTCTTGGAAAAGATTTTTTTTTTGTATGTTTTGAAATATCGACATCCGAATTTTCTAGTAAAGTAGGTAATAGACCATAAAAATACTAGATAGTCCGGGTGATAAAAAGAAGAGTATAGAAATGAGGTTCGGGTTCTGTGAAAATATTTTTTGACCTCTCTCCATTGGATGGTACGAATATCCAATGTTCATTTACATCGAGCAAACACTCGAACACCCTTGATTAACTGCCATAGCGATCTTGTTTGACGATAGCGTGCACATCCACAACATATAAAGAACACAAAGGGCCCCGGCCTTTTAGGCCCGATGAGATGCAAACAAGTTTGATTAGATTTTGTTTGAAGTTGTTTTATGTTGATTTATGAATTCATTTGGATGTGGTTTGAAATGTTGATTTCAGATTTTCATTTGACTTGGATTTGAATGTTAATGGGGTGTTTGGTTGCATGATAATGGAGCTTTTTATTTTAATTTTTAAAAATTATAAGGAAACTTGTTAAAAGAGGTGTTTGGCAACCATGACAATTTTATGTTTTAAAAGTGATTTTATTCTTAAACAAAAAAAGAGAGTCTCACCTCTTTCTTTTTCTTGTGGTCCCCCACTTTGTTTGGTCATGGATGATTGTTACTTTTTTTTGTTATCACATCCCTCCAAACATGATAATTTTATGTCATGAGTTGGTTCACTTTTTATTTTAATATAATTTTTTATCACGAAAGTGTACAAAAAATTATCATGCAACCAAACACCCCATAAGTGTTTTGAGCTTGTTTGATTTGTTTGGTTTGTTTTACTTTAATTGGTTGAAGTTTATTTTATTTTTTTGTTTAAACTTGATATTTTAGATGTGTTGATCAATTTGATTTGTTTAAGTTTAGTTGACATGTGCTGAGTCATTTTAATGTGGTTTTCTCATGTCGGTTGGTGTTTTCATACCAATCCGGGTGTGTTCGGTATGTTTTAAAAGTTTTGAAGTTTGGTTTAAATTAATTAAACTTGAACTTCAAATTGTTAATGATCTGAATTTGACATATTTTAAGATGAATTTCATATGCATTAATATTTTATTTATGTGTTCTTTTCAGGTGGTTGTGAATTATTTGATTTGCACTTGTTTAAGCATTTGAATTCAAATAAATTAAGTGTATTGAATCAATTTTTCCAGATTGTATTAAATCTGATTTTTGTTGAATGTTAAAACTTTAATGATCTGTTTTAAGCATGTTTTAAGATTAATTTGAATGTATTTTAAGATTTAATTAAGTTATCTTAAGATTTGAGTAACTCTTGTTCGGGTTGCATCCCATCTGGTCTGTCGGGCTAGTGTCGATGCCCAGTCACATGCAATCAACTCGGCACTTGAAATGTTCATTGAATATTCATGTTCATGCTGGTATACATTAGATGTGGCAGTTCATATGCCAAGAATAATGCTTGTCGAAGTGCAAATGTGTGAATGTCCTTCCCTTTTGTAAAATCCCACTTGACCAGGAAAATTTTGGCAGCATGCCGCCTTATTTTCCGATCGGTGTGGAATTTTTACCCGTCCTACATGGCATAGTCTTTTGACTTTCCAAGTAGTGGGAAGGATCGTCTACAACGGGAGCCGGCCCGCGCCTACGTCCGGGTCAACATACCGGATACGTGTCCGGGCTAGCTGCCCAAGGTGGAGTGCCCACGTGGTGGTGCTAACTCCTTATTTAATTTTGGCATTTCGCCTTCAGATTTAATTAAGGTTTATTTTAAGTGTCCAAGGCCCAATGGGCCAGCTTCATCAGCACAATGGGCTGGTCTTCATGCTATGTCAGCTCGGTTGGCCCAATCTTGAGCTTCATGGGTCCTAGCGGCCTGCTTTGAACTTCATGACCCAATGGGCCTGCTTTGCACCTCCATGGCCCGGTTGGCCTGATTTGCCCTCCATTTTTGCACCTTGACATCTTGTTGTAGCAGCGGGCTAGGTGAGCCTCAGAGGGGCTGGAATGGGTTGGCTAAGGTGCTGTTTAGGTGAGCTTTGGTAGGACTGCACAAGGGGTAGGATTAGGTATGAACTAGGACTGGTTTTAGGAATGCACAAAGGGCATGAGAATTGAAGGCCCGCCCGAGTAGTCTCGGTCCGTCCGGCGGATTCCAAGAGTCTCAAAGCGTCGACCCTCCTTCCACACATCAAAGAGGATATTTGGTTTGTTTGGGGGTGCTGTAGAAGCTGTATTGGGTGTGTTGCACATAGGGAAAACTAGGTGACCATCAAAGGGGCCTGACATGGGTGCTCACAAGGGGGCAGAACTTGGGCCAGCAAGGGGGCCTGTTTTGCATGCCATTCGGGGCCTGATTGGGAAAGGCAGGAGGTGCATGTCCAAGTGACCATCAGTGGGGTCAAACCAAGCATGATAGTAGAAGGTTTAGAGGCCAACATGGAGGGCCAAAAGGGTGCACAAAGGGGCTGGTTCAGAGGCCTATTTTGAGGGGCAGCAAGGGGCTGTTTTTTGCGATGGCCAAATAGAGGGTACACTTGGGGCTTTCTGTAGAAAAACATGAAGGGCACTCAAAGGGGCTGAATGGGAATTACTCAGAGGGTATGCCAACAAGGAGTGGGGTAGAGAAGAGAAGGTTAAGAGTTGAATTAAATGGCTACATCGGAACACACTTTTTCAACTCACCGGTTTTTTTTCTCTCTTGCACTGCAGGTGGTGTTGAAGATGATGGGCTGAAGGTTTCACCAAACCCTTATTCTCTTGATGTTGGATGATAAAAGGGGGTCTTCTCCTTGCTGATGTTGATGGATGGAGCAAAGGAATGAAGAGAGCTTGCTGCACTTGCTGAAGAGTGCACACCAATCAGGTGGGCTGGTTGCACCTGCTGCTGGCGCGCCTGCTGGAGGGAGGCCTTTTATCTTTCTTCTTATTCGCTTGGAACACCACAAAGGGTCTGGAGAGGTTGCTGACTTTCTGATGAAGACTTACAAGCAAGGATAAGATGTCTTGGAGCAGGGTAGAGGGAGGAGAGGCAGGGCTTCCGCAAGGTGATCAGCTTGTCCTGCACATGGCCAGCTGAGGGGGCTTTTATAGGGGCTGAGGGGCGCCATATACAGGAGGAGATAAGGCTGGAAGTTGTTGATAGGAGATAAGGATAACTCAAGGGAGTTTGGGGATGATAAGGATAACCCATAGTTGGTTTTTGAGGATGATTATGCGCCAACTAGAAAGAGAGGGAGAGAAGGGTGCGCACCATCTCCTCCTTTCAAGGAGGTGTGCGCACATGACATGTGGAAAGAAGGCTGGTTCGACCAAGACTTGGATGAGGATAAGCTTGGTTAGTTTTAGGATTAGTTAGGATGAAGATAAACCAAGGGAGAGATAGGGATAAGCCATGGGAGGTGGTTGAGGGAAGTGGTTGAGTGGGACCCACCAGCCAAGGAAGGAGGAGGTGGGTGCGCCTCCCTCCCCTATTTTCTAGGGCTTCTTGCACACACATCAGATGAGGGAGGATGGGATTCTTCCATGACAGGTTGGGTTAGCCCATCTTGGGTTAGGTTTAACCCTGGTTTAATCAGAGTGCTCCCGATCCAACGGCTAGCATTAATTTTGACCAAAACCAATTAAATAAATCTCAAATTGACTTCAAAAAAATTCCAGATCATGCACTGATGGCCATTGATCTTATGATCTATCCTGATGTGTGGTTGAGATCACTTGAATTGCAACGGATCTCTTAATTTAGCGAGTTTCTCTGATCGGTGCGATCTCGGCCGTCGATAATGCCGAAAACTGTAATTGAATGCAATTGCCTCCTCCCATTGGCCAAATTTATTTTTCATGCATAAATATTCATGATATCAAAGTTTTGGGTCATAAAAATTGAAATTTTTAGCACATGGGTCGATCCAGAGCTACTCGGACCATTATGCCTCTGGTGCGAGAACATACGGCTTTCCGTCCGGATTTGCTATTTCTTGCATATCTCTTCATCTGGGGGTCGGATTTTTGATCCGTTTCGAGCGTTGCCTAGATCTATCCAATCTTGAAAATGTGGTAAATTTGTAATTCCATGTTAGAGTCCCAATTTGTCCCAAAGTGTCAGGGGCAAAATGGTCATTTCGGCCTTCCGGTGTCCGTTTTTCATGTTTTGGGCACCGTTGCGAAGCTCTTTACCGGGGCTATGTAATGAGCACATTATATTTGCCATTTTTAACATGTAAAGCCATGCCAAGGCATTTCCAAAGCCTGTTTACATCATCTATTCATGAATTTTTTGAATCTGGGTCAGATTTTCTGCACTGGCTTCGGCATTGCTGAAACTTGTATCAAGCAAGCTAAGCAGAAAAATTTGATGCCAACAAATGCAACAGTATCTCAGTGTCTTCACACTAATTACCAATGAGATCAGTCGTCCTCATCACATAAGAAGACATCACATACACTAGTCTATCCGGATCCTTGATGTCCCGTCTCAAGTATCCTATGACTAGGAACATTTAGTCAAATACCTCTAGATGATCAATCTCATTATCATGATCTCATCATGATTTAATCATAATTGTATTTTATCAAGGACTTCATTATGATATTCGCATCTAATAAGAGCTTATAATGAAGATTTGCCTAATTAATTGAATAAGATATATTTAGAAATGTCAAATCATATCATATATGATTGGCTTGTAGGACATACATTCTATCAACTACACACATTTCAGTTCTAATGTTTTCTTCACTCATTTTCTATTGGACATTTCAGGAGGAGCCAATAGCAATAAGGTTGCACTATCATCGACTGAATCTAACAAAAGAAGCGTCTCAAGCTCCCTCTTCTCAGTTGGCTGAGAAGAGGAAAGTGGAAACCCACAAGCACATCTCCCTCTTTAAAGGTACATTGGTCAATATTTTTATATCTCTTTTCATTTGGAGCTCATGACTCCTGGTGACCACAAATCATCTTCAAGCACCACAAAGCGAGCACACCATGGGAGAGCTCAGAAGATAACCATGGAAGACAAGAGAACAACGATTTTGTGCTTTACATCTTTTAGTGACCACGGTGGGATGGATAATGCTTGAGTAAATTTCTTTTGGTTTCTATTATGTCCGATTGAAAGCATCCTCCTTTTCATCTCAGTTACCCGTGAACCACTTCTTTATTTCCTTTCATTGTCATTTATTTCCTTGCACTTCCATTTACTTTCCTTGCAATATCACTTATTTTCTCTTAAGTCCACCTCCTTTCCATTAGCCTTTTAAAGCATGCTTAGTTAATTTTAGTTCCTTCTTTCATCTTTGCTTGCTTTCACATCTTTGATTTCCATCTCATTTCATATCTTGTTAAGTTTACTTGCTTACTTTGCATGCTATCTTTTTGATCATTGCACTTGTATAACATATTGTTATTTCATTGCTTGCTCCTCCTTCCTTGTCATATTTCTCTTTCATTAGCTTACATTGGGGTATTGGTTTAGCCTAGCTCTGCAGGTCATCTGAGAAGGGGGGGCTCACTCTCCTCCCAAAGTTACTCACATCCAAACACCCCTCTTGGTGGTTACAAACTCCTCCTCTGGGATTCCCTCTCGAAACGACTGTGTAGTTTCTACCAAGAGAGGATAAGTCCCCATATTTTAAGGATTCCTTCTTCACTGATTGGGTAGGTTGTACCTTTTCATCCCAAAACCCGAATTATCCTTTTACCTATCATTATGAAAATTGACAATCTTAGATTGCTCGGTGTTATGAGAGCATAGAGACCTACCAATTTATTAAGTGGACAATATCTTTCTAGAAGCTTCTAATTTAATGTTGAAACAAATTTTTTTTTTAATCATTTCATACCTTGCTATTAGTTGTTTGTAAAAAAAAACTCAAAACTCCAAAAAATATTAAAACACCCAAAATCACCAAATGAAAACTTTGTTTGAGGTTTTAATTTACTTGTTTTCCAACAAAAACTTAAAAGTAAACAAAAATATTAAAATCACTCAAAAATCCAAAACAAAAAAAATTCTTGAAGTTAATTTGCTTTATAACTTCCTAGCCAAATAAAAATCCAAAGCCAAACAAAAGGTCAAAAATCAAAAACAAAGAAAACTTTGTTCTCTTACTTGTCACCTCCCTTTTCTTTTATGTTTATGACTTTAAGGTTGGGATGTGCCATTAGTATGGAGGACCAACAATCGGAGTAAGTGGAGTATGACCAAGCTTACTATGGCCCATACGATGTGCCATCACTTCACCCAAATGTCGTGTATGCTGGCATTAAACTGGAAGCCCCACTTGAACGTAGCCAAATCTCCCCTTCATCTCACCTAAATTCACTTTGGGAGGCATTCTCTCATGCCAATCCCACTCAACTCCAAGCCATTGAGGCTATCCTAGAGGGCAAGTTGCTCACCGACCACATTCCTCTTAAAGGTGGTCTTTGTATTCTACCCCTCGATTAGTGACCCATCAACTTGATGTGCCGACACAGCCATTCTCACACTAGGCCCATGGCCCCAAATTCTTCTCACCCAGTGGCCATTCTAAATGATATAGATCCAAATATTGTCATACCTTCTAGGCCACCGGTCTATTCATCTAATCACCTCAATCCCACTCATCCATTGGTGCATCCCCCAATGCACCCCTCTTATTTGACTGCCTCGACCTACCAAATCCCGCACAAGTGCACCAAGCACCAACTTCTCCTCCTCCCCTCATCCGAGAATCCACTGTTGATCAAGTAATAATAAACAAAATCAACCAAATGGATGAACAATACAAGGAACTCAGGCGCTTAATTGACACACGGGCAGTCCTTGAAATCTCTTTTCCCTCTCTCTCCACTTTTCATTTACCCCTTCCGAAATGCAATTTACTATCACTACAACGAAACTAGTAATCCTTTTATTCATATCAAAGATTTCTTCTATGAGTTTGTCATGTGGCAAAATGACCAAAGGGCCCTTGCTTTCCTATTTAGAAGATTATTAGAATGTTTAACATTGGAGTAGTTCTACTCACTTGATCCTTCGTGGTCGAGTAGCTTCGTGGGTGAGTAGTTTTGATATTGTTAAAACTAAATTCTTGCAGAGGTACCAAGATCGGGTCATCCCAACTTACTCTATCACCAACTATATAGCAAAAGAAATGAAAAATGATGAAGATTTCGTAAGATGTGCTAATAGATGAAGGGCTATGGTAGAAAAGCTCACCGAGGCAATTTCAAAGCTAGAACAGGTGAAGATGATCATCATCAATGCCATTTCGGCTTTGAAAAATGTATTGCCTTTACATCACCCCACCACCATGAATGAGCTCTATGAGCAGGCACGGTACATTCAAACACAACTTAGGAACTCTCCCATCGTCACCTATTTGACCTAAGGCCCTGAGTCATCAAGAAAACCAACTTCACCACAACTAGCCCCATGATAGAGGGTGTAGTGACCAATGAAAACATTAATATTGTAGGGAATTCACCTAACAACCATCAACATCAATTTAGAAATCCTCAACATAATCAACAATTTAGAAACTCTCATCAACCTTAGCCTTAGCTCCAACCTCAACTCTTGTTTCAGCCTTGCCAATATCAAGTGCAACACCAACAACCTTGATAACTAGTCATACAAGCTTTAATTTCCCAGCAACCCTTACAACTAGTTGTGCAAGTGTTGGTTTCCCAACCACCATAGCAACCAGCCACCTATAACCGAGCACCCCCACCTACACCTACAAACCACGAATAATAGGGCCTAAAAGGAACCATTATCCACCATTGCTATACTCCCTCATAGACATTTTAATGCTCTCATGGTGGCAAGGCATATTACATTGCCCAGAGAAAAGCTCGAGTGGTCATATAATGCCAACACAAATTGGTACTGCCTGTGCCACAGATATCCAGGGCACATTATGGATAACTATTTCTAGTTTAAGAATTACATCCATGATGTCTATGAATAAGAAAGTATTGATTGGGATCAAATGGGCGAGTACATCAAGCTTGTGAAGCACCAACCTCAACAATAGCATGCACCAACTCAACAACAATAGAACCCTGACCTAGAGATTGTTCAAAACCCTGTTGCATACACATGTGTTCACACCTGCGCCTAGGAACCAACAGGTCAACCCCATCTTTATCTCCTTCGAGGAGTATCGCAATTGGGGTCAAAATTGGCAAATTAAGGGATTCACTCCAGCCATGCATGTCAACCAAGCTCTTCTCTCTAGCCAATCCATCTACTCCATACCTCAAACCATGCCACCCAACCCCATCATCCTAAACTAGCCACCCATTATCCATGCATCGTCACGACCTATCATAACATCTCCAATTGTGTGACTCCAACCAGGACATACCATAATCAGCCCAATAGAGTAACCAACACCTCCACCATCAAGGCCCATTATCATTCCACCACATATAACCGCATCCCCACAACTCAGTTATCCTACCATACCTCAAGCTACCACTGTAGTCCCTATTCCGAGAGCTCCCATCATCATTCAACCTAGCTCGCCACCAACAACCACCATCTCAACTGTTTCCCCTCAACTCGCCATGGTGCTTAGGAGCGGGCACACGTTTCAACAAATCTTCCCCAAGGTGCATATCAAGAGCAACATAAGACTTGGAAGAGGAACATGTTAAAGAATTGTTGCCCGAAACATCTTATGATTTGTTGAAGCATCTTGATAAAACTCCGGCATAGATTTTTATCTTAGAATTGCTCAAAAGATCTATGGTCCACCAAGAGGTTCTCCAGCAATATTTGCAGTGAGTAATGGTTAATGAGAGCCTCCTTTCAGAAAAGATCACATCAGTCTTGACCCCATAAGCGAATATCTGGCCCTCACATCCACTAAGAATTGGTCGATCAAGAAATGAGGAAATGCACCTTATGCATCATTGTTAGCACCAACAGAATAGGTGTTAAATCATGTTTAGTTTACATCAGGACATCCATCAATTTCTGCCACCAGAGATATTAAATTTGTGTGAAATTTCTAAAGAGGATGTTTGGCCATCTCAAATTACAGTGATTGCATATGACAATTCAAAGAAACATGCACATGGTATGATCATGCTTGATGTCAAACTTAGGCCATTAATGGTCACCATGGATTTCTATATATTAGAGATGGACCCAACTTACAAGGCCATTATAGGACAATCTTATTTGGAAGCACTAGAAGTAGTAGCCTCTACTAACCATCAATGTATCAAATTCTCTTACAAGAGTCAAGTGGTTAAGGTAACCGGTATGCCCCTGGACTGCTTATCCTCTCCATCACCCCTTAGGCTGCCAAATGAACCTATTCTTACAATATTGTATTTACTAAAAATGAGCAAGTAGCCTAGACAAGTTTAGAGGAGGAAAAGAGTTGCAACTAAAGCCATCAGGTGTCTTATCATGAAGAGTCTGGGGTACCAACAGGGTCAAGGACTTGGAAAAGAGTTACAAGGCATTGTCAAGCTGATTGAGCCCATAACACTGCAACCAAGAAGCAAGGTTGGGTATGAGGGAACAATCATCAATTGTCAAGAGCTGAAATGCAAATACTTTGCTAGTTACCTACATAAAATTTTCATCAAAAAGGAAACAATTCGAATGCCTGAGGACCAAAAAGAGTAGGTGCAAGAGAAAAGAAGAAGAACCAATGACCACACGGATGAGTTGTATCCTAAAATATCTTAGGTATTTTCCATCGATGAAGAGAGGTCAAACAAAGAACCACTCCAAGTTGAATCATCTATTGACCTACTCGAAGGTCATCTTGCTCGTCAGACTCTGTAGACACGCCAAATTCGCCTAATTCAGAGCATAAAACTCATGTTTTATAGGGTAACACGCATGATTGATCATATGATGATGCCGGGTCCTTTTAAATTGGTTTGGAGCTTCGCCGAACGAAATCGGATGTTTTCCGACGTTTTCCGCAAAAAGCCGTAATTTCCGAGCGAAAGCTGCACGTAAATCGTGTAAACACGGAAATTGGCTGAATGACCAATGCCTAATGATCATGCATTGAAGGTTGTGGTCATATTCACACTCCGGACAAGTTTTGTTGCATTCCGTGCCTTTCCGGTTTGCCGTCGAAGTCATTTTGACCTATATCGGACCTTCTGTTCACTGCCCTAATTTCCGGATAAAATTTTGAAGTTTTGGAGGGTGTGATCGTTGATCCAATGATATAGAAAGCTTCTTAGGCCTGTTATCTTTCAAACGCAACAAACGGCGTCGAATTCCAAGTTCGGGAGTGTTCGCAATGGCTTCCGGAAGAAGGACGCGCACAACCAGTCCCATGCGCCCAGGTTCCAGGGCACATGCGCCCGGGACCCGAGGGCACATGGCCATGCGCCCTACCGATGAGGCACGTGGCCTTGTGCCCTCACTCGAGGGCACACGCGCCCCACCTTTGAGGCACGTGGGAACCGGTTTTTCCACCCGGACTCTACCGCTCAACCGACGGACCGGATAAGATCGAAATTTTCGGAGAAGATAAGATGTGCCCTCACTGGGGGGCACATGCGCCCCTCAGTGGGGCGCATGCGCCTGGCACCAGGGCGCATGCGCCCAGCACCAGGGCGCATTTAACCCTATTTTTTAGCTCCGATCAGACCGCCTGTTCTCCTTTAAAAGGACTCTGATTCTGGTTGTTCCAAGGAGAGGAGCACGACTCCCCAGGCATCTCAAGACGTCCTAGCACCCTCCTGCATCTATTTTATGATTTTTAGAGAGATAATTTCGAGTTTTTAGAGAGAGAAAAGTCGGTTCAAGAGAGAGGAAGGCTGTTCTGCAGGTGATCTGCCAAGTCTCTCTTCTTCGGACTCTACAGCAGTGTGTGGACGTCTTCTGCCTGAGCTCTCTTCATCAAAGTTCTTTCTCTCCAAGTCTTCTTGAGTTTACAATCAACGGCACTTTATTCAGAGGTCGGGTCTGGTCGTGACGAGCGCAGAAGCAAAGTCGCGCCTGGCAGATCCTGGACTGCTGCTCGGCTTTTTCGACAACAAAGATTTGGCTATATCTTTCTCTATTCAACTCAGAATCTTTCAGTTCTTTTTCCTATATCTTTGTTTTGTGATTCTCCATCTTCCTATCATTTTTTTACATTTTTTTCATTACTTTTAGTCTGTTTATCCGAAAATAAAAAAGGGGGTTAGAGATAACCCGAATCCGGTCAGTTTCTAGTCAATTGTGTGTTTTATGTTATTCTCTTTACATATACTCCACTTTGTCTAGTTATAATTATCTATTTCACTTGTTTATTTGTCTAGTTGCACAGAATATCAAGAACCCACATGTTGAGGACTCTTCTTTATCGGCCGGCCGAAGAAGGAGAAGCTTTAACTCACATTCTTCACGCTAAGGTACACACGGTCAATTTTAATTCTATAAATCGGAACCCACGGTTCCTGGCGACCACGTTTATTTCTTCTCATCCTCCTCCCACATGACCCGAACCGTCTCTTTGGTGATCGAGCGACGCCAAGGGATGAAAGTTCGGGGATCAATGTGAGTGTGGGACCGAGGTGAGAGTTGCTTTCCGAGCTTTATTCCTTTCTTTTCTCATCCCCTCTTGAGGTGACGATCTGGGTTCACGGACTTCCCTGAAAAGGAGAGGACCCCGTCGAATTTTCAAAGTCGACAGCTTTGTGGCGACCACGGTGGGACAAGCAATGTCTTCAACCGTGGGTGCTTAGTGTTTTGTTTTGCAACTAGTTCTAGCTCTAGACCGGTTCCCACGTGAGCCTTTCCTTCTTTCCACCTCTCTTAAACTTCATGCCATCTCATAATTTCTGATTTCACCCATCTTTCATCAGATCTGAAGTACCAAGTATGCCATTTAATTTCTGCATTTTATTTAAACCGGTTCCCACGTGAACCACCCTTTTCCTTTTAAACCGGTTCCCACGTGAACCAATCTCTTTCTTTACTTCGGTTCCCACGTGAACCAAACCACTTTCCTTCAGATCTATCCCTACTTGGATCAGATCTTTGTTCACTTTTAATTGGCCCCACGTGGCCCTCTTTTGATCATTCAAACCGGTTCCCACGTGAACCACCCTTTTACCCAAAACCGGTTCCCACGTGAACCACCTTTACTTTCTACCCCAGTTCCCACATCGGTCCCCACGTGGACCACCTTTTTGCTTGGCTATCAGATCTGAACCCTCTTCTTTCCATCACCTTTTCACTATCTCCATTTGGCTCACATAAGAAACCAGTCTATATTTTAGTTTCTAGTTGCTTATCTAGTTTCTAATTGCTTGTCTGGTGTTGATTGCTTTTTTAAGTTTATGTTTTGCTCATTACTTGTTTTATTACTTGATTGCATTCTCTGCTCCTTCTCTCTACCTCCTTCTTTTACACTTTTTTGAGGTGGGAGCTCACTCTCCCATTTACCCCTCCCATCCAAAACACCCTCTTGGTGGATTCTGACCTCTCTTCTGGGATATTCCTTCCTAGTTGACTTGGTTGGCTTTCATCAAGGCCTCCGTAATTCCTCATACGTGGAGTATTCCTCTTCACGATCGGGTTGGTTGTACCACTCCCCAAAACCCGAAGCATCCTACGTTACCTACACGTGGTGAGTTTGTGTGAAACCTAGGTCATTGGAGATTGGAGTTAGGATCCTAACCCATTTGTTGAGAGAAAAATTCTTAACAAAATTCATAAACCTAAGGTTTAATCAAAATCATTGCGTAATCTTGCTTTCAAGTCTTTGCATAACTTGTTTGTCAAACAAAAATTCAAACCTCTAACTTTTTGCAAGATACTAAAAAAACCAAAAAAAGTTCTTTGTTTACTTTGTCAACTTGTTTTACTTTCTCCTAAGTTCAATGCAACTAAGGTCTGGAAGGCACGTTGGAATGGAGGAACAAGCTGAACATCGAGAGCACGAGATGGGTCACCAACCGATCCAGTCAGAAGTGCAAGAGGTCCCTCCACCATCCGCTCCCGTGATGTTGAACAACTCTTTAGGAGTTGTCTCTCTATACTGACCCAGAAACCTATGCCCATATAGAATCCATGGTGAAGGGCAAAATGCCTTCAGATCAGGCTGAAACCAATCAAGTTGCCCTATCTCCTCGTCCTTTAGTTCAACCACCACTCATGCAGTCACCCTTTGTTCAATCACATGTTGTTCAACAATCTATGATTCAACCTCCTGTTGTTCAACGACCTGTAGTTCAACCCTCTCTAGTTCAACCATCTGTGGTCCAACCCTCATTTGTTCAGCCATCTTATTTCAACCATGTTGCTCCCTTGACCCATCAAGTCATGGGACAATCTTCAAGTCATGCTCCTCAATTTCAGAACCATGTCTCTAACCACATACCCCCACCGATAAACCAAGAACTCCGCTCTCACCAGGGCAATCATGGATCAGCTCACCCGGATGAACGAGCGTTATGAAGAGTTGAGATGTCGCATGGACTCCAAGTCGCGTGCTCGAGATTTCTATTCCTTCTACGCAGTCCTACTGCCACCTTCTGAGCTACCAGTTTATCGCCGCTACAATGGTACTGGCAATCCTTTTCTCCATCTAAAAGATTTTATCTATGAATCCTCATTCTGGAAAGATGATCGTAGGGTTCTTGCCTTCTTGTTTCGTCGATCACTAGAAGGGTCTGCATTGGAATGGTTCTACTCACTCGACTCCTTCGAGCGGAGACTTCGACATTGTCAAGACCAAATTCGCAGATACAGAGACGGGTGGCACCACGGCATGCTCCATTACGGACTTGATTCCGAGAAGATGAAGCCCGAAGAGGACTTCATAAAGTTTGCCGATCGCCGGAGGGGTATGCGGAAAAAATGACAGATGTGATTTCGAAGGGGAACAAGTAAAAATGCTTATTGGCAACACTACACCCTGCCGAGAAATGTATTGATCATGCACCGTCCTACCACAATGAATGAACTCTATGACAGTGCCCGATACTTACAAGCCCACTTCAAGGATGCCACCATGATAAACCCTTTTGATCCTAAACCTAGAAACCTCAGGAAAACCCCCTTTGCACCAGTTGGGCCTACAACCGAAGGAGTAGTCAACAACGAAGCTATAAACATTGTGGGGAACCAGGGAGGGAACTGTCAAAACCAGTACAGAAACCCACCACAGAACCCTTCCTATTACCACCCTCAACAACAAGTTAGGCCACAACAACCACGACAACCACAACAACCCCCTCAGCCAGTAGCACAACCCCAGCAACCTCGTCAACCTACCTACAATAGGGCACCGCCACCACCCAATCAAGCACCACGAAGGAGAGGTCCTAGGAGAGAGAACTACCAGCAACTCCCTTACTCCTTGACCGACATCTTCAATGTACTCATGGCAGAAAAACAATTGGAATTGCCCAAGGAAAGAGAGGTTTGGCCAACAAATGTAGATATGTCCCGATACTGTGCTTACCACCGGTGTCCTGGTCACACTGTAGAAGTGTGCTTTCAATTCAAGGATTACATCCACGATCTGAATGACCAAGGAAGCATTGATTGGGTCCAAATGGGGGAATGCATACGAGGTAATGAAGGCTAGGCAAGCGAGCGGCGGCCACCGGCTCAACCTCAACAACAACCTCGGCTTGGGGATTGTCCGTAATCCGCTCCCATTACATGCTCCCGCTCCAAAGACCGGCACCAAGACATCCAAACCCAGGAATTGGTCTAGTACACTCCATTGTCCAGGGAGATGTCAGCCGTGCTCAAGGTTGGCAACTAGAAAGCCACAATACAACCATGCCTGTCAACCCGGCTAGGCCTCCTGCTAGGAACCCTCCTAGACAGATAATCCGTGCACCTACTACTCCACAACTACCACAAAGCTCAATAACCCAACCACTGGCCGCCACTTCTTCTCGCCGGCCCATCATTAGGCCAGCCCCCTCCTTAACTACACCTCCTTCAACCATTGCTACACACCGGCCCTTGCTCATTCGACCACCACAATCACCACCAAACCTGAACCCCACCTTACGAGCTCTACCACTCCAAAACCCCAACCTATCATACCACCAACACCACAACCAATCCCACAACCTACACCTTCATTAAATTCATCAACCACTTCTGCACCCCGGCCTCTTCTTATTAGGCCACCGGTATCACCATCAATACCACCTCCAAATCCTACCCCTCTACCAACTAACCCCATCATCCCAGAACCATTGATCCCATTACCCATCATACCTGCACCTACACCACCCGTTCCACCACAACCCACCCCGATTAACCCGTCACCTCTACCCGACCGCCAAATAGCCGGCCGGAGTGGGAGGATGTTCCACGCTCTTTCCCCAAACCGGAACTCAACCGCAGGATCCATGGAGGAGGAACAAGTGGAAGAACCATTGCCGTGCACGGCGTATGATCCGTTAAAACATTTGGATAAGACACCAAACCCGTATTTCTATACTTGAGTTGATCAAAAGATCAAAAGTGCACCAGGAGATTCTACAAGAAGTACTTGCAAAGGGTCATGGTGAATGAAGATCTCCCACCTGAGAAGATCACTACAGTGTTAGCCCCTAGAAGTGAGCACCCAACACTCACTTTCTCTCAGGAAGAATTAGCAGATCCAGAATTTAGAAGATATGCTTTGCATGTGGCTGTTATCATCTGTAATATTGAAGTGAAATCATGTTTGGTTGACACGGGAGCTTCTATCAACGTTATGCCGCCAGAAACTTTGCAGTTGTGCGGTATTTCTGAACAAGAAATCAAGCCATCTTGTGCCATGGTGACAGCCTATGATAACTCCAAGAAGTCTGCACGTGGGGTGGTCACTCTAGAAGTCAAACTTGGACCATGTACGGTTACAACAGATTTTCATGTTCTAGAATTAGATCCAACATTTCGGGCTATACTTGGGAGGCCATACTTGGAGGCAATAGGAGCTGTGGCTTCAAGAAACCACCAAGGCATAAAATTTCCCTTTAAAGGACGGTGGTCAAGGTGACTAGCATCCCTATGAGCGATGAGATGAATGATGTTTTTACATCACCCCTACGTCTGTCAATACAACCCCATATCTCGGTGGGAGAATTGCCGCTGATGTTAGATGCATGACCGCCTCTCTACGACACACCGGGGATGGCGGATGATGATGAAATTGGGCTATCAACCTGGAAGAGGTTTAGGCAAGGATCTTCAAGGGATCACTCAGCCAATTGAAAATACGAAAAGGCCACGCAGGCAGGGGTTGGGATATGATGAGGGTTCCATCCCAAGGTGGATCTTCCAGCCAGGATATGCCATGGGACTCCATACATTCTTTATCAAAGGGGAGACCATGATGATGGCTGAAGATGGCAAAAGTTCCGTGATGGCTGTCAAGAGAAGAAAGGCTACATATGAAGAAGAAGAAGACTTGGAAGACCTGTGCTTATCTCTAACTCGTTTGTTCTCAAGTGGGGAAGAGTATCAAGAACCACCCAAGGGCAGACCAATCTTGGATCATCTAGTTAAGCATACCACCCAAGTCAAAACCATTCCACGAGGCCCAAATACAACAATGCCATGTTTAAACCTCGTGCCTTTATTTCTAGATCTTTTGGATGGGCTTCAGGGCCCACTTACCCACATTGGGCCCATGAGCCCTCTTCAACCTTCCACTCTTACTGGGCCTGCTTGCCCATTTGCTTCCCTCATCAACTTCAAAACTGAGGGCTTTTCCCAACATGGGCTCACATGCCCATTTACTTCTATGATCGGGTCCACGTACCCGTTTACTTTTTCCATCAGTTTTGGACCCATGTGTCCACTTTCTATTACCATTGGGCCCACGAGTCCCTTTTTCCCTTTTATTCTTAAGTTTTTCTCTCTATTAATTCAAATTCTCATCTTCTAGCAAGCCTCGAGTCACTCAAAGCTCATTCTATCTTTACTTGAAATTTCCAAAAAAAAACGTGTTCTCTGAAACTCACATTTCCATCGAGGAGACATCTCTACTCATCCCAGAGGGTGTTCCCAATCAGGGATCCCTCTTTTCTGAATCATTGATCGATTTACTCGATCCTCCCTCCACTGTAAATACCACCTTTCTAGCTTTATCTTCAGTAGGTCAAGTTAGGTTAGGAAATAGGAAAGTCAGAGGTAAGCGAGTTCCAAATAGGTATCTGCAACAGTTGGCACAGAAATGCGTAGAGTGTGCAAGGCTGCCAAACTTTTTAGATGATACTATCCAGCTAGATGAAATCCGATATGAAGATGAGCATAACATAGATCATACTTTGGGAGTATATGAGGTGGTATCAGAGAAGGATCCCGAATTCGAGGATGAAATTGAGGACTTGGCTGATGCATATGCATATGGACTTAGAAGATTTGAAGAACCATCACCACGGGGAATGAACCGACCAAGGAACCGAATTTAGGAACACGGAAGATCCTAAGACTATCCTCATTAGTGCAAACCTCACTCCCTCAGAAGAATAACGTTTGATCAAAGTTTTGGAAGAATATAAGGACACATTCGCATGGACATATGAAGATATGCCGGGATTAGATAATTCATTGGTTGAACATAGATTAACCTTGAAACATGGAACTACCCCGGTTAAACAAAGCTCAGGGAGGTTCCACCCCGATATTGCACTCAAAATGAAAGAAGAGGTCGACAAACTACATCAAGCAAAATTTATTAAAGTTGTCTTATATCCGCAATGGGTGGCTAACATAATCCCTGTTATGAAGAAGGATGGACGAATTCGGATTTGCATAGACTTCAGGGACTTGAACCGAGCGTGTCCAAAAGATGATTTTCCTTTACCTCATATCGATGTTTTGGTTGATAACACAGCTGGATTTGAAATGCTTTCATTCATGGATGGCTATTACGGATACAATCGGATCCGGTTACCGAGGAGGACCAAGAAAAGACCTCGTTCACTACACCTTGGGGAACATATTGCTATGTTGTCATGCCCTTTGGGTTAAAGAATGCCGGTGCTACATATCAGAGGGCTATGATGGCTATCTTTCACGACATGATGCACACCCTTGTAGAGGTGTATGTGGATGATTTGGTTATCAAGTCCAAGAGTCGGGAGAAGATCATTCTGAAGTGCTAAGGAAGGTCTTGCAAAGAGCTAGAGAATACAAGCTAAAAATGAACCCTAAGAAGTGTACATTTGGAGTTTCATCAGGAAAGCTACTTGGGTTTATAATAAGCAAAAGGGGCATAGAGATCGACCCAAACAAGGCCAAGGCAATTATTGGTATGCCTCCTCCAAAGAATATGAAAGAGCTTCGAGGATTGATTGGGAGGCTACAATTTGTCCGCCAGTTTATCTCACAACATTCCCAAAGGTGTAAACCTTTCTATGAGTTAACCAAGGCGGGGGCCGAGTTTAAATGGGATTCGAAGTGCCAAGAGGCGTTTGATGGGTTGAAAACATACCTGGCAAGTCCCCCTGTACTTAGACCACCAATTCCCGACAAACCTTTGGTCCTCTACATTTCGGTTCTTGAGAACTCTCTGCGTCCTTGCACAAGTTGATGAAGAAGGGAAAGAACGAGCTACTTACTACTTGTCTAAGATGTTTGATGCTTGTGAGCTAAAGTACACCGTGGTAGAAAAGACTGGCCTTGCTCTTGTTTGGGTGGTTCGTAAACTCAAACATTATTTCCTTGCTCACCAAGTCAAGCTCATTGCTCGTATCAATCCCATTAAGTTTCGTTAGAGACAAATTTTGACTTATCGGTTAGGCGATGGCAGAGTTTCCTATCCCAATTTGATACCACTTATGCCCCAGAGAAGGCAATCAAGGGTTATGCTATTGCTGACCACCTTGCCCATCATCCCATACCCGTCTTTGACCCAGTCCGGTCGGAGTTCCCGGATGACGAACTAATGTCAGTCCGATCTTCCAATCTTTGGACATTATATTTTGACGGGGCTCTGAATTCTCATGGTAGAGGGATAGGTATTGTCCTTCTGTCACCTGAAGGTGTCACCATTCCACGAGCTTTTGACCTTAACTTTCCGAAGAACCAACAACATAGGCCGAGTATGAAGCCTTGCTGTCGGCCGGAGGCCGCTCATTTCCATGGTGCCACCGAACCGAGGGTGATAGGTGATAGTCAATTGGTCCTACGCCAAAGTCCTATCCAAGTACCGAACTTCCCATCCAAACCTCAAACCCTACCGAGCTCACCACTCGCTACATCAAGCTATTCTTCAAACTCACCTTTGTTCATGTCCCCGCTCTCGAATATCCTCGCCGATGCCTTAGCTTCACTAGCTTCATCTCTATCCGTCCCGGCAGTGTGCAAGTACGAACTATCCACATCTGTAAGAAAACAATTCCAGCAATTGAGGATGGACGTTTTCTGAAGGTTAAGGAAAGATTCAACAGAAAAGAATACTTGGAACGTAAAGAAGAAATCTCCCTGATTGAGTTGGAAGAATTAGAAGAAGGTGAGAGACCTTGGTATGACGAGATTGCGAGGTATTGTCAAGATCAGTCATATCCACCTGGATCAACCACCAAGGAAAAGAAGGCAATCAGAAGAGTATCCCAGAGGTATACAATCCTAGGAGGAGTGCTCTATAAGAGAAGCCTAAGTGGAATCTTACTCAGATGTCTTGATGAAGAAGAAGCTGAGTTGGTGGTGAAAGAAGCACATTCTGGAGTTTGTGGTGGTCATGTGAATGCCCAAGCCCTTGCTAAGAAAATCATCCGACAAGGGTATTATTGGCCAACTCTAGAAGAAGACTGCTCCATCTTTGTCCGGCATTGTCACTCATGTCAACTCCATGCCGACAAGATTCACTCTCCCGCATCTTCCCTACATCCAATTCATGCCCCATGGCCTTTTGCCATGTGGGCCTTTGATATCATTGGCCCCCGAGTGACCTCAACTCCGAAATGCGCTCAAAATCATTCATTCGACGCAAGAACGGAGTACTTCACAAAGTGGGCTGAAGCGAAGCATTCGTGGAGATTAAAGCATCAACGATCTGCTCCTTCATCAAGCGCAACATCTGGCAAGGTTCGGGATCCCCAGCGACATGACATCGTCACCGATAATGGGCCACAATTTCTTTCTCAAGATGCGTGATCTTTGCAACGGTATTACATTTCATTGCATCATTTATCACCATACTATCCTCAAGGCAATGGTCAGCGAGAAGCCACCAACAAAACCTTAATCAAAATCATCAAGAAATCTTGTAGAAGTCTAGCAAATTTGCCGACCGGCTGATAAGCTTGTAGATGCTCTATGGGCTTATCGTACTGCAGGACTCCACTGGACAAACCCCGTATGCTGGCATATGGGATGGAAGCAGTGGTCCCTTACGAAGTATTACTTCCATCTCTCCGAGTTCAGCTCGACAGGGATATTCCTGTTGATGAGAGAAGAGAATCTCTCCTAGCACAGCTTGAACTCTTGGATGAAAGAAGGCTAGCCGCTGCCGAGCATGCCCGGACTTATCAGAATAGACTCAAAAGGTTTTATCAAAAGAGGGTGGTCGAGAGAAAATTCGAGATCGATGAGATGGTAGTCAAACGCATATTCGTTAAGCCAGGGGGTCCCCGCTCCAAGTTGCAACCTAACTGGGAAGGGCCTTTTGTAATCACTGAAAAGTATCCAGGTAATGCATATGAATTGACTAATGCAGATGGAGAAAAATTAAATCATCCTTGGAATGGAGTTTACCTCAAAAAGTACTTTCCATAAAAATGGAGAAACCACTGGTATAATCTCAAGTCATCGATCCTAGGTTGTTCGTGAGAAGTCAAGGGTAGGTACCATCCTACACACACCACACTTCCCGATCCTAGAATCCAGACAACCCGACACTTGCGAAAGGCAAGGCAGAAATATAGAAATGGAAGGAGTACCCTTACCCTATTCTCTTCTACTCGGTCCAAGATAGGGAGAAAAGATTAGAGAGGGGTAGTATCGAAAACACTCGCCACCCTAGTAGGAGGCCGTCTCAGAGGGTACAAAAGGGTGCCAAAAGATGGGCAATGAACCCCTCAGGTTAGAAAAGAAAAATGATCAACCTGTCTGAATGAGTACCCAGAATGATAGTCAAGGCAAAAGGCACTAAAAGATGGGCAATATCCCCACGGGTCAAAAAAAAACCTGTCCAAATATGTGCCACATAGAAAAGAGCAAAAAAAAAAGAAAAGAAAGAAAAACCCAAAGAGGCTGAACCCCAATGGGTAATTTGAGTGAGAGTAGAGAAATCCCTCTCAACATCTTCAAACCCTATCAAGGACTTCCTCTATACTCTTCCTCCTTAAACCCCTTGGGTAGCAGGAAACCGACCAAATCCAGGGAACCCGAGCCGATCAAAGGAAGAAGGTTAGAAGGATTCTAAGTAGGGAACTTTATTTTTGCACATGGCATCTACCATTTGAGTCTTGACGAACTCCAAAGACCGATGAACTGTCTCAAATACCAGCATTTTCTCCACAAAAAAATACATATTTCAAAAATCCAAAAAAATACATATTTCAAAACCCACAAAAATTGCATATTTCAAAAACCAAAAAAGTTGCATATTTCAAAACCCCCAAAAAATGCATATTTCAAAACCCACAAAAAATGCATATTTCAAAAACCCAAAAAAATGCATATTTCAAAAAACACAAAAAAATGCATATTTCAAAACCCAAAAAAAATGCATATTTTAAAAACAAAAAAAATTGAATATTTCAAAATTCATAAAAAATATACATATTTCAAAAAAAAAATTTGAATACTTTTGAAAATCCAAATGATTATTTTCAAGAAAATCCAAAAAAAAAAAATGACTATTTTGCTTAGTCATGATCATTGCCTTAGTTGCATCCATGCTTATTTGATTGTCATGCATATTTTCATTTCTGCATTGCATATCCATTTTTACTTTCATTACCTTGTTAAGAAGGCTCTTCCCTTTGACCTAAGTCAAAGTTGACCATAATGGGCAAAGGGATGAGTCATGATGAAGATCTAATCTCCTTTTGTCAAGTGTTACAGGCATTTCAATACAGGAGAGGAGAGGATTCACACCACGACGAGTAAGTTCTCTTAACCCTTACCCCTATTTCATTTAAGTTATTTGTTTTAGTCCACCTTGTTAAGAAGGCTCCTCCCTTTGACTCAAAATCAATGAAAATGATATACAGGCAAAGGGATGAGTAATGATAAAAATTTAATCATTTTCATTAAGTATTTTCAGGAGCTGAAGAAGCAAAAGGAGAAGGGCGATCAGGTAGAATTTTTTCTAAAAAAAAAAAAAAAAAAAAATTGGCCTCAGGGCGCATGTGCCCTCATCTGGGGGCACATGGTCAGGTGCCCCACCGCAGGGCGCATGGCCAGGTGCCCCCGATCGGGGGCACATGGCCAAAAAATTCGAAAAATTCAGAAAAATCTCAAAAATTCAGAAATTGTCTATAATGTTAAGAATGACATTTTTGATAAAGGAATCATCATTAAAAACATTGTTTTGACTTCCAAATCATGGTTCTAATAGTAAAATTTTCAGTTAATCATTTCATGAACAATCTGCTTCATATGACAATTGTCGTCATTGGGTATTAACCTTGAGAAATGTGCGAGGCAACCTTTTTAGTCCAATGAATTGGTGAGATCGGTGTTCCAGAAGGAACGTCATGCCAGCTCTGCGACGAAAAGAAAGGGAGCGCCATCTGGTCAAATATTATCATGGCGCTGATGAATCAGGTGGTAGATGCAAGTTGATAGACCACGCCTGAAGACTTCACTCAGCTTCGCATCAATCTCACATCATCACCAACACTCCATTTTTCACTTCACATCACCTTTAACATTTGCCACCTAGTTATATTAGGGCCACTTTATACATATTATAAGCATTAATGTTGAAGACCTTGAGAGTGAAGATGACTGGGCCCGAGATCCCCTTCAACAAAATCCACGACGGCTTGGTCATTTCTTCGCACTCACGGATAAGCCAAAATTGAACATTGGAGGGACGATGGTTCCTAATCGGGTGTCTTGACCTCCAATAGACAATCTATATCTTCAAATATTTTCTACATAATTTTCTATGTGTTCACAGCCATCTCCTTTTCTTTCTTCATCATTACCAATTCTATTTCATCATGTTTTTATCTTTCTTTTATTTCAACATGTTTTATTCTTTCTTTTATCCCTTTATGTTTTATTCCTTTCTTTCTGTTCCACCATGTTTTATTCTATCATTTCTTTTATCCCACCGTGTCTTTTATCCCACCCCACCGTGGCAATTGTCATGCCATTGTTTCTTCTTTCCCTTCATTCTATATTAGTCCCACCATTGTCTTTCAATCTCACTATGGCTTAAGTCTGTTTTGTCATTTTCCGAATACCGGGTTTTCTGCCAGAACATGATTCATGGTTTTCACGTTACCCGAGCAATTTTTATTTTGTTTTGCTTAAACGAACCCTTTAAGAACTTGAGGTTCTTCCACTCAGAATTAAACTGAGTATTTTGGTGAAACTTGAATGAACTTGAGATTCCAAATATGATGGATTGGTATTCTTTTCATTTTAAGATCAATTTCTCTTTTACAAAACTTTAGCCCATCACAGTACAAGAACACCGCAAAGTTCGGGTTGCTGGCTGATGATGAACCTACGAATTCGAGAACTCCTCACCACGCAGAGGGTTGGCTACATCCTTTTATCCATTATCATTTACTTTTTCATCTCTCGTGCCAAGGGCATGTCTTTTACCAGTCAATTATATGAGGTTTTGATAGAACATGAAAGCGATCTAGAATACTCAGAGAGATTCATATTGCTGGATTAGGTAGATAAGCGTGTCTATATCTACACCTTGATGCCACCTTTTCAGTCCATCACCATTCCATTCCGCTACATTCATCTACGCTCACTTGCATTCCATTATAGCTCACTACGAATCACTCCGCTTCATTACATGCCACTCCCTTACAAAGCCGACATCAAGGCGAGGCAAGCTGTAGACACGCCAAATTCGCCTAATTCAGAGTATAAAACTCATGTTTTATAGGGTAACACGCATGATTGATCATATGATGATGCCGGGTCCTTTTAAATTGGTTTGGAGCTTCGCCGAACGAAATCGGATGTTTTCCGACGTTTTCCGCAAAAAGCCGTAATTTCCGAGCGAAAGCTGCACGTAAATCGTGTAAACACGGAAATTGGCTGAATGACCAATGCCTAATGATCATGCATTGAAGGTTATGGTCATATTCACACTCCGGACAAGTTTTGTTGCATTCCGTGCCTTTCCGGTTTGCCGTCGAAGTCATTTTGACCTATATCGGACCTTCTGTTCACTGCCCTAACTTCCGGATAAAATTTTGAAGTTTTGGAGGGTGTGATGGTTTATCCAATGCTATAGAAAGTTTCTTAGGCCTGTTATCTTTCCAACGCAACAAACGGCGTCGAATTCCAAGTTCGGGAGTGTTCGCAATGGCTTCCGGAAGAAGGACGCGCACAACCAGTCCCATGCGCCCAGGTTCCAGGGCACATGCGCCCGGGACCCAGGGCACATGGCCATGCGCCCTACCAGTGAGGCACGTGGCCTTGTGCCCTCACTTGAGGGCACATGCGCCCCACCTTTGAGGCACGTGGGAACCAGTTTTTCACCCGGACTCTACCGCTCAACCGACGGACCGGATAAGATCGAAATTTTCGGAGAAGATAAGATGTGCCCTCACTGGGGCGCACATGCGCCCCTCAGTGGGGCGCATGCGCCCCACTGAGGGGCGCATGCGCCTGGCACCAGGGCGCATGCGCCCAGCACCAGGGCGCATTTAACCCTATTTTTTAGCTCCGATCAGACCGCATGTTCTCCTATAAAAGGACTCTGATTCTGGTCGTTCCAGGGAGAGGAGCACGACACCCCAGTCATCTCAAGACTTCCTAGCACCCTCCTGAATCGATTTTATGATTTTTAGAGAGAGAATTTCGAGTTTTTAGAGAGAGAAAAGTCGGTTCAAGAGAGAGGAAGGCTGTTCTGCAGGTGATCTGCCAAGTCTCTCTTCTTCGGCCTCTACAGCAGTGTGTGGACGTCTGCTGCCTTAGCTCTCTTCATCAAAGTTCTTCCTCTCCAAGTCTTATTGAGTTTAAAATCGACGGCACTTGATTCAGAGGTCGGGGATGGTCGTGACGAGCGCAGAAGCAAAGTCGCGCCTGGCAGATCCTGGACTGCTGCTCGGCTTTTTCGACAACACAGATTTGGCTATATATTTCTCTATTCAACTCAGAATCTTTCAGTTATTTTTCCTATCTCTTTGTTTTGTGATTCTACATCATCCTATCATTTTTTTACATTTTTTTGCATTACTTTTAGTCTGTTTATCCGAAAATAAAAAAGGGGGGTTAGAGATAACCCGAATCCGGTCAGTTTCTAGTCAATTGTGTGTTTTATGTTATTCTCTTTACATATACTCCACTTTGTCTAGTTCTAATTATCTCTTTCACTTGTTTATTTGTCTAGTTGCACAGAATATCAAGCACCCACACATTGAGGACTCTTCTTCATCGGCCGGCCGAAGAAGGAGAAGCTTTAACTCACATTCTTCACGCTAAGGTACACACGGTCAATTTTAATTCTATAAATCGGAACCCATGGTTCCTGGCGACCACGTTTATTTCTTCTCACCCTCCTCCCACATGACCCGAACCGTCTCTTTGGTGATCGAGCGACGCCAAGGGATGAAAGTTCGGGGATCAATGTGAGTGTGGGACCGAGGTGAGAGTTGCTTTCCGAGCTTTATTCCTTTCTTTTCTCATCCCCTCTTGAGGTGACGATCTGGGTTCACGGACTTCCCTGAAAAGGAGAGGACCCCGTCGAATTTTCAGAGTCGACAGACTCAAGAGTTAATCCAACTATACTCCACGAGGGCCTTTTCTCGTTGTTGCATCTTTTGGGACCTCTGCCCTAATTTACCTTGATATTTTCCCTGGGTCTCCTAGCTCATTTTCAACTACTAGACATGCAAGCCCATCTACTTTCAAGCCTATGAGCACACCCAATGCTTTTGGGCTTGTGAGCCCACCTACTGCTTTTAGGTCTACATACTCGTCTACCATTTCTGGGCCCTTGAGCCCACTTACTATTTTCAGGCCCATGAGCCTATCTCCTCTCACTAGGCCCTCAAGTCCACATTCTTTGGCCATCAGGCCTGTAGGCCTATCACCCATGTCACTTAACATTAGACCCACGTGCCCCCTTTATCAGACCTTGCTCGAGGTCTTCCCCTCTCTCTCAATATCTTCTCCTACTCTAGCCTCTATGGCTAACCTTGTCTCTAATTGGGCATCCAATGCCCATTCCATATTATGTTTAGTTATTCCCATAAAATAATGTCTTCATTAAAACCTAAATCTTTACTAAGGAAGCATCTCAACTATCCTCGGAAGGCAAGTCAACCCAAGGAACCACTAGATTCTTGATCGATCTACTTTGCCCTCCATCTCTTTCAATAAATTTTACCTCTTCCACTTTCTCTTTCTCTCCTCCTTCACTTTCTTATCCTTTAAAATTAGTTTTAAATAAAAATAGGACTAAAATCAAAGGTAGGAGAATACCAGGGCAATATCTACATTAATTATCTCAGAAAAGTTTAGAATGTGCCAAGCAACTGGAATACTTGAAAAATGCAATCCAGGTGTATGAAATTCAACATGAGGATGAGAACAACATTGATCAGACTTTGGGGTCTATGAGGTTGTGTCAGAAAAGGATCATGTCTTTGAGGAGGAAGAAAAGGATTTAGCTAATGCTTACACTTCTGGATTGAAAAGATTTGAAGAGTCCTCAGCCATGGTGGACGAGCCAACTAAGGAACTCAATCTTGGAACACTGAAAGGTCCCAAGAACATCCTTGTAAGTGCCAACCTCACCCTATAGAAGCATAAAAGCTACTGGGAGTATTGTAAGAATATAAAGACACATTTGCATGGACATACGAAGATATACCAGGTTTAAATAATTCATTGATAGAGCATATATTGACTCTAAAATCTAAAGTTATCCCAGTCAAGCAAACACTCAGAAGATTCCACCTAACCATAGCAATGAAAATGAAATAAGAGGTTAATAAATTACACTAAGCAAAATTCATCATAGTTGTCCTCTATTCACAATGGGTGGAAAATATAGTCTCTGCCATGAAGAAGGATGAAAAAGTCCAAATCTATATTGACTTTAGGGAATTAAACCAAGTGTGTCCAAAAGATGACTTACCCTTTCTTCATTTTTATGTTTTACTTGATAACACAACTGGATATAAAACCCTATCATTCATGGATGGATAATCAGGGTACAACCAAATCTTGTTAGCAAAAGTGGACCAAAAGAAACCTCATTAACTACACCTTGGAGAACTTATTGTTATGTCGTTATGCCCTTTAGACTAAAAAATGTAGGAACAACTTATCAAAGGGCTATGATGGCAATTTTTCATGACATGATGCATAAATTTGTAGAGATGTGTGTGAATGATTTAGTGGTTAAATTTCATGAGATGTACATGCTGAGCTATTAAGAAAGGTTTTGCAAAGAGCCAAAGAATATAAGCTTAAAATGAACCCCAAAAAGTGTGTATTTAATGTGTCATCAGATAAATTACTTGGTTTCATTGTTAGTAAGAGGCGAATTGAGATCGATCCAAACAAGATCAAGGCAATCATTTCTATGCCCCCACCAAGGAACATAAAGAACTTAGAAGATTAATCGGGAGGCTATAGTTCGTTTGCTGGTTTATCTCACAAAAATCCCAAATATGTAAACCTTGCTATGAGTTGACTAAGGCAAGGGCCGAATTCAAATGAGATTCGAAATGTCAAGAGACATTTGATGGCTAAAAGAAATATTTTTCAAGTCCACATGTGCTCAAACCTCTCAAGGCAAACCTTTAATTCTATACATCTTGGTCGTAAAATGATACCTTACAGTTAGCATAGTTAGATGATGAAGGGGAGGAGCGAGCAACATACCATCTATTTAAAATCTTCGATCCTTGTGATTAGAAGTATACAACCATGAAAAAGACTTGTGCCACCCTAGTTTGGGTAGTTTAGAAGCTTAAGCATTACTTTCTAACTCATGAGATTAGTCTCATTGCTCGCATGAATCGTATCTAATTCTTTCTCAAAAAATCTATCCTGACTAATCAATTGGCCCATTGATAGAGTTTTCTCTTTCAATTCTATATCACCTACATCCAACAAAAGTCGATCAAGGGCTATGTGATTGCTAAACACCTTGCCCACCATTCTATTCCAATCTTTGACCCCGTCCAGTTTGAGTTTCTATATGATGAATTGATGTCTGCCCGATCCTCCAATCAACGAACATTATATTTTGAAGGAGTTATAAATTCATAAAGTAGAGAGATAAAGATCATTCTTTTTATCACTTGATGGTGCCATAATTCTACATGCTTTTCAGCTCATTTTTAGCAACAAATAATACATCAGAGTATGAAGCCTTATTGGTTGGGCTAGAAGTCGCTCATCTTATGGTGCCACCAAACTGAGGCTGATTGGTGATAGTCAATTAATTCTTTGCCAAGTACTTACCATGTATTACGCATCTTACCATGGGCTTAAACCATATGAAGAACTCACCGTCAACTCCATCAAACTACTCTTCAAGCTTGAATTCAATCATGTTCCTGACGCTCAAAATATACTTGCTGATGATCTCACTTCTTTGGCATATTCCCTATCTATCCCACTAGGTAGGTAGGTTAAGACAATCTATGTCTACTAGCACACCATTCCGACCAAAGAAGATGCACATTTCTTAAAGGTCAAAGAGAGATTCAAAATGAAGGAGTACATTGAGTAGAAAGAGGAAGCATCTTTGCTTGAGTTCAAAGAATCAGAAGAAGATGAGAAACCATGATATCATAAGATTGCCAATTACTGTCAAAGTCAGACATATCCTCTAGGATTAACCACTAAAGAAAAGAGAGCTATCAGAAAGGCCTCCTAGAGGTACACTATCTTGGGAGGAGTGCTTTACAAAAGAAGTCTATCTTTGATTATGTTTAGATGCATATATGAAGATGAGACTAAGTTGGTGCTTAAAGATGCACATTCTAGAGTATTTGGAGGCCACATAAATGCCCAAGCTCTTGCCAAAAAGATCATTAAGCAAGGGTACTATTGGCCTACTTTGAAGAGAATTGCTCAATCAGTGTCCAACATTGTCATCAATGTTAAATTCACATTGACAAGATTCATTCTCCAACATCTTCTCTTCACCCAATCCACACCCTATGGCCTTTCACCATGTGGGCATTTGATGTCATTGGACCCCTTGGTGATCTTAATTTCACAAACAAATCCAAAACCTTCATTTTGACTATAATGGAGTACTTCACCAAGTGGGCAAAGCAAAAGTATATGCGGAGATCAAGGCATCAACAGTCTGTACCTTCATCTAATGCAACATTATTGCCAAATCTAGGACCTCGGCAACATCATTGTCAACAATAGACCATAATTTATCTTTCAAGAATTATAGGACCTTTGCAACAAGCATTGCATCAAATTACATCATTTATCTCCATATTATCCTCCAGGCAATGGTCAAGAAGAAGTCACAAACAAAACTCTGATAAAAATTATTAAGAAAATATGAGTCTAACAAGTTCGCTAATTGGCTAGATAAGCTAGTTGATGCTCTATGGGCCTACCGCACTTTAGTTTAGACCCCCACATGTCAAACACCCTATGCCATGGCATACAAGATGGAGGTTGTAGTCCCATATAAAGTACTCATTCCTTCACTCTAAGTCCAGATTGATTGAGACATCCCCATGGATGAAGATCAAGAATTCCTTCTCGTGCAACTCAAACTCTTGAATGAAAAGAGGCTGGCCATTGCTGAACATGTTTGAGCTTACCAAATAGACTTAAAAGATTCTATAAAAAAAGGGTGGTTGAGAGAAAAATTGCAATCAGTGATGTAGCATTCAAAAGAATATTTGTTAAGCTGGGTAGTCCCCACTCCAAACTTCAACCTAATTGGGAGGGCCCCTATATGAGCTCAACAATTTATCCTAGTAATTTCTATAAACTACTTAATGTATAAGGTAAAAATTTGTACTATCCCTAGAATGGCTTATACATAAAAAAATTTTCTTTAAAAAATTCAAAAACATAAAAAATATATAAAACAAAAATAAGAAGAATGATTGTTAGTATCCAAAGCTTGTTTGTTGCTTGGTGCACTATTCCATCATCTAGAAATTAAGGGTAGGCACCATACCACACAAACTATACACCTAGATTTTTGGGATCCGATGGCTAGAAGCTAGCAATAAAGTTAGACAACACTTAACAAAAGAAAGTCGACCCTATTCTATTCTTCTCTTGTTTTGATCTTGGATGGATGTAGGAGACTAGAGCAAGGAGTATCGAAAGTGCCTGCCACCCTAGTAGGAGGCCATCTCGTAAGGTCCAACTTCTCAAAAGAAAAGGTGCCAAAAGATGGGCAATGACCTCTTAGGTGAGCAAAAGAATAGACCTATCGAAATGAGTACCACAAAAATAGCTGGAGCAAAGAAAGAAAAATGCTCCAAAAGATGGGCAATGAAACCCTTTGGTCAAATCAAGAAAAAGGAATGACTTGTTTGAATGTGGCCCACCAAAGAATATAGGCAAGAAGAAAGGGCCCAAAGAGGTTGAACCCCAACAGGCAATTTGCATTAGTAGAGAAACAAGTTCGACATCCCCAAAGTCTACCAAAGACTTATCTTCAATATTCTTCTTTCTTCAACCTCCATAGGGTCAACCGACTAGGTCTAAGTGGCACCCTAGTTTATTAAAGGCAAAAGGTTAAACGATTCCAATTAAAGACATTTTTCTCTGCACATGGTGTTTACTCTTAGTTGTCAGATGACAATGAAGGATGCCTATTGCAAGCAAACTATGAAAAAAAATTATTTCTTCCACACACAAAAAAAGGAATATGAAAATTAAAAACCTTTACAAATTAAATATCCAAAACAAAAAAAATCATAAAATCTTGAAACCTAAACAAAATGAAAAATCTTAAAAACCCAAACAAACAAAAAAACTCTCAAAACACCTAAAAATGTGTTTTCTAATTGACTGTATGCCTATACATTTATGTTTAATTTTAGTTTTACATGTTTCCTTTTATGTATTGCATACTTTTGTGCTCTAGAAGGCTTATGTCCCTTGACAAAAGATTAAGGCATCTCATCTCTTTTCTTGTAAGGGACTAAGCCTGAATAAAGTTTTAATCATTTCTTTCAAGTGGATGCAAGAAATAGGAGGGACCTTACAAACAAGAAAGCGTGTTGACTTCACTCCCAAGATGCTCAAGAAAAGCAAAACAACAAAAAATCAAAGAAAGAAAAATAAACAAAAGTGGACTACCCCAACCCCTATAAGGACTTACATTTAGTCTTGTATCTATTAAAATAATAATATATGAGATGTCGAAGACCTCGATTCTAAAGGTGACTGAGCATGAGAACCCTTTCAATAAAATTAATGATGGCTTAGTCACTTGTTAAACTTGCGGATAGGCCAAAGTTTTATGTATAGGGACAATAGTTCCTTTAGAGGTATCTTGACCTATCGCAAGCAACCTATTGCCCTGTTTGGTTAGAGTTTCATTTTTTGTACCATATCAATATTGATATTAATATTTTCAAATGTTGGAGTATGAATATCAAAAGTAATACAAGTGGACACTTGTATTACATAATATGCTTTGTTTGTACTACAAATTTTAAAATTGATACAATTAACCAAACACCTTTTAATGGTTCCTATCAATATCAATTTTAAAATTGACAGTGATAGAAGTATCCAATAGTGTTACCAAATAGGGCGTATAGCTTTAACTATTTTCTTATGCTAATTTGTATTTCTTTGAACTCTACGTACATCATTTCATGCATACATTCACCATTTGGGCTTGGCATTTCATTATAACATTCCACCATAACCCCGCCATAATCTTGTCCTAGTTTCTAATCTCACCATACTACATCACGAACCCTTACTCCATGAGGATTGTCATTATATAACCCTTGGATGTGGTCTTGGTTTCTTGAATGACCGATTTCTTATCAAGCTTTAAATGATTATTTCAACAAACTAAACTGGCATTCCTAAGAGAACATTATGAATTTGAAAAACTCAACCTTGGTCAATTGGATGTTTTGTTTAACTTAATTTTTACAATTTACTTTTCATTGCATTTTCTTGGTTCAACACACTGTAGTTCTGGTGCTAGCTGATGACAATTTCCCTATCAAGAAGGATGTCATTTATTTACTTTCAATACTATTTATACCATGACATATTTTCATTTTAACCGATCAACTAAGGAGAAAGTTTCAATAAGATAGAAGGTAATCTCAGGATCTAACAAGGTGTGGGAACCTCGGGAATCATTTTTGTGATTCTTAGAAAAGATTTTTTGTTTTTTGTATGTTTTGAAATATCGACATCCGAATTTTCTAGTAAAGTAGTTAATAGACCATAAAAATACTAGATAGTCCGGGTGATAAAAAGAAGAGTATAGAACCGAGGTTCGGGTTCTGTGAAAATATTTTTTGACCTCTCTCCATTGGATGGTGTGAATATCCAATGTTCATTTACATCGAGCAAACACTCGAACACCCTTGAGTAACTGCCATAGCGATCTTGTTTGACGAGAGCGTGCACATCCACAACATGTAAAGAACACAAAGGGCCCCGGCCTTTCAGGCCCGATGAGATGCAAACAAGTTTGATTAGATTTTGTTTGAAGTTGTTTTATGTTGATTTATGAATTCATTTGGATGTGGATTGAAATGTTGATTTCAGATTTCCATTTGACTTGGATTTGAATGTTAAGTGTTTTGAGCTTGTTTGATTTGTTTGGTTTGTTTTACTTTAATTGGTTGAAGTTTATTTTCTTTTTTTGTTTAAACTTGATATTTTAGATGTGTTGATCAATTTGACTTGCCTAAGTTTCAATGACATGTGCTGAGTCATTTTTATGTGATTTTCTTATGTTGGTTGGTGTTTTCATACCAATTCGGGTGTGTTCGGTATGTTTTAAATGTTTTGAAGTTTGGTTTAAATTAATTAAACTTGAACTTCAAATTGTTAATGATCTGAATTTGACATATTTTAAGATGAATTTCATATGAATTAATATTTTATTTAGGTGTTCTTTTCAGTTGGTTGTGAATTATTTGATTTGCACTTGTTTAAGCATTTGAATTCAAATAAATTAAGTGTATTGAATCAATTTTTCCAGATTGTATTAAATCTGATTTTTGTTGAATGTTAAAACTTTAATGATCTGTTTTAAGCATGTTTTAAGATTAATTTGAATGTATTTTCAGATTTAATTAAGTTATCTTCAGATTTGAGTAACTCTTGTTCGGGTTGCATCCCATCTGGTCTTTCGGGCTAGTGTCGATGCCCAGTCACATGCAATCAACTCGGCACTTGAAATGTTCATTGAATATTCATGTTCATGCTGGTATACATCAGATGTGGCAGTTCATATGCCAAGAATAATGCTTGTCGAAGTGCAAATGTGTGAATGTCCTTCCCTTGTTGTAAAATCCCACTTGACCAGGAAAATTTTGGCAGCATGCCGCCTTATTTTCCGATCGGTGTGGAATTTTTACCCGTCCTACATGGCATAATCTTTTGACTTTCCAAGTAGTGGGAAGGATCGTCTGCAACGGGAGCCGGCCCGCGCCTACGTCCGGGTCAACATACCGGATACGTGTCCGGGCTAGCTGCCCAAGGTGGAGCGCCCACGTGGTGGTGCTAACTCCTTATTTAATTTTGGCATTTCGCCTTCAGATTTAATTAAGGTTTATTTTAAGTGTCCAAGGCCCAATGGGCCAGCTTCATCAGCACAATGAGCTGGTCTTCATGCTATGTCGGCCGGTTGGCCCAATCTTGAGCTTCATGGGTCCTGGCAGCCTACTTTGAACTTCATGACCCAATGGGCCTACTTTGCACCTTCATGGCCCGGTTGGCCTGATTTGCCCTCCATTTTTGCACCTTGACATCTTGCTGTAGCAGCGGGCTAGGTGAGCCTCAGAGGGGCTGGAATGGGTTGGCTAAGGTGCTGTTTAGGTGAGCTTTGGTAGGACTGCACAAGGGGTAGGTTTAGGTATGAACTAGGACTGGTTTTAGGAATGCACAAAGGGCATGAGAATTGAAGGCCCGCCCGAGTAGTCTCGGTCCGTCCGGCGGATTCCAAGAGTCTCAAAGCGTCGACCCTCCTTCCACACATCAAAGAGGATATTTGGTTTGTTTGGGGGTGCTGTAGAAGCTTTATTGGGTGTGTTTCACATAGGGAAAACTAGGTGACCATCAAAGGGGCCTGACATGGGTGCTCACAAGGGGGCAGAACTTGGGCCAGCAAGGGGGCCTGTTTTGCATGCCATTCGGGGCCTGATTGGGAAAGGCAGGAGGTGCATGTCCAAGTGACCATCAGTGGGGTCAAACCAAGCATGATAGTAGAAGGTTTAGAGGCCAACATGGAGGGCCAAAAGGGTGCACAAAGGGGCTGGTTCAGAGGCCTGTTTTAAAGGGCAGCAAGGGGCTGTTTTTTGCGATGGCCAAATAGAGGGTACACTTGGGGCTTTCTGTAGAAAAACATGAAGGGCACTCAAAGGGGCTAAATGGGAATTACTCAGAGGGTATGCCACCAAGGAGTGGGGTAGAGAAGAGAAGGTTAAGAGTTGAATTAAGTGGCTACATCGGAACACACTTTTTCAACTCACCGGTTTTTTTTTCTCTCTTGCACTGCAGGTGGTGTTGAAGATGATGGGCTGAAGGTGCCACCAAACCCTTATTCTCTTGATGTTGGATGAGAAAAGGGGGTCTTCTCCTTGATGATGTTGATGGATGGAGCAAAGGAATGAAGAGAGCTTGCTGCACTTGCTGAAGTTGGCACACCAATCAGGTGGGCTGGTTGCACCTGCTGCTGGCGCGCCTGCTGGAGGGAGGCCTTTTCTCTTTCTTCTTATTCACTTGGAACACCACAAAGGGTCTGGAGAGGTTGCTGACTTTCTGATGAAGACTTACAAGCAAGGATAAGATGTCTTGGAGCAGGGTAGAGGGAGGAGAGGCAGGGCTTCCGCAGGGTGATCAGCTTGTCCTGCACATGGCCAGCTGAGGTGGCTTTTATAGGGGCTGAGGGGCGCCATATACAGGAGGATATAAGGCTGGAAGTTGTTGAGAGGAGATAAGGATAACTCAAGGGAGGTTGGGGATGATAAGGATAACCCATAGTTGGTTTTTGAGGATGATTATGCGCCAACTAGAAAGAGAGGGAGAGAAGGGTGCGCACCATCTCCTCCTTTCAAGGAGGTGTGCGCACATGACATGTGGAAAGAAGGCTGGTTTGACCAAGACTTGGATGAGGATAAGCTTGGTTAGTTGTAGGATTAGTTAGGATGAAGATAAACTAAGGGAGAGATAGGGATAAGCCATGGGAGGTGGTTCAGTGAAGTGGTTGAGTGGGACCCACCAGCCAAGGAAGGAGGAGGTGGGTGCACCTCCCTCCCCTATTTTCTACGGATTCTTGCGCACACATCAGATGAGGGAGAATGGGATTCGGCCATGACAGGTTGGGGTAGCCCATCTTGGTTTAGGTTTAACCCTGGTTTAATCAGAGTGCTCCCGATCCAATGGCTAGCATTAATTTCGACCAAAACCAATTAAATAAATCTCAAATTGACTTCAAAAAAATTCCATTTCATGCCCTGATGGCCATTGATCTTATGCTCTATCCTGATGTGTGGTTGAGATCACTTGAATTTCAACGGATCTCTTAATTTAGCTAGTTTCTCTGATCGGTGCGATCTCGGCCGTCGATAATGCCGAAAACTGTAATTGAATGCAATTGCCTCCTCCCATTGGCCAAATTTATTTTTCATGCATCAATATTCATGATATCAAAGTTTTGGGTCATGAAAATTGAAATTTTCAGCCCATGGGTCGATCCATAACTAATCGGACCATTATGCCCCTAGTGCGAGAACATACGGCTTTCCATCCGGATTTGTTCTTTCTTGCATATCTCTTCATACGGGGGTCGGATTTTCGATCCGTTTCGAGCGTTGCCTAGCTCTATACAATATTGAAAATGTGGTAAAGTTGTAATTCCATGTTAGATTCTCAATTTGTCCCAAAGTGTCAGGGGCAAAATGGTCATTTCGGCCTTCCGGTGTCCGTTTTTCATGTTTTGGGCACCGTTGCGAAGCTCTTGACCGGGGCTATGTAATGAGAACATTATCTTGGCCATTTTTAACATGTAAAGCCATGCCAAGGCATTTCCAAAGCCTATTTACATCATCTATTCATGAATTTTTTGAATCTGGGTCAGATTTTCTGCACCGGCTTCGGCATTGCTGAAACTTGTATCAAGCAAGCTAAGCGGAAAAATTTGATGCCAACACAAAGTTTGATTTACTCAACTAGACCTATAAGAGCATGTCTAAATCTATACTTTGGCATCACCTTTTCAATACATTGTCATTTCATTCTTGTGTGTCTCACTATGCTCCGCTACACATATATATGCTTCACTAATGTTACTCCTTTGCAAAGTTGATGCCAAGGTGAGGTAAGCTGCAGACACACAATTTTAGCCTAGTTGGAGAGCTCAGAACTCTTATTTTGTGAAATACATTCAACTAGGAGAACCAAGTTTTTCCAGAAAATTGGGCTCTCCATACATTTTCGGCATGACCAGAACTTAGTGTCTAGTTAAGGGGGTGCAAGGAATAGGCTCCTAGAACCCGCTTAATGGGGCACTAGGAGCTGCTTCTGGCACCCTGTGTACAGGGTGCTGAGTGCCCTGTATATAGGGCACCTGGCACCCCACCAATAAGGCTCTAGGCACCCCATTGGTGAGGCACTTAATTTTTTGGCTGACTTTCAAAAAATTTGACCCCCATAATGGCATGGGTTAGGAGCATGGTGGGCATTAAATATGCCACTCTAGTCAAAGTGCCCCGTTAGGGGAGTGCTTTGGTACAAATGATATCTTTTGCCCTCTCTTGATTTTCCCTTCTTTATGATTATAAAAGACACCATCTTCTAATGTTTTCATGGTTCTCCCTTGGCTTTCACTCTCCCTTAACCACCACAATACATTGAACTCCATTCCAAGGAATCACCAAGCTCTCACACCTTTTAAATCCCTCCAAAAGGCCAAGAAAACACCCTTTTTCTTTTTTAAAAATATAGTTTTCTTGTGAATTTTGGAGGCTCCCCTTTTCAATCCTCATTCTGCCAAGGCTCACTTTCTCATCACATGTTGTTTGGTGTCAAGATTGTTCAAATGAATCAAGCTGGCACACCAAAGATCAACTATGAATCTAGAGTATAGCAAGTAAAAAGCCCCGTTAGCCAGAATTGCAGCTCCTGGTGCCCCACCAACAAGGCACATGCATCTAGTCTCAATATGGTCTGTTATTAACGTTTTGTCATTTCATGTTCATTTTGATTATGTTACTACACACCTTTCACTTTTAATGTTTTATTTACTTGTTTTATTTTAGACATTTCAATAGGAGCCAGTCACAGTAAGGCTATACCTCTCATCGACTAGATCAAACAAAAGGGAAGCCTCAAGCTCCCATTTTTTGGCCAGCCAACAAGAAAGAAGTTGAAACCCACATGCACATCTCCTTTCTTTAAAGGTACATAAGTCAATATTTTTATCTCTTTTCATTTGGAGCTCATAGCTCCTGGGGACTACAAATCATCTTCAAGCACCACCAAGCGAGCACATTGAGGAAGAGCCCAAAAGATAACCATAAAAGACAAGACAACAATGATTCCATGCTCTACGCTCTTCCTCTAGAAATATAGTGAGCTAAGTAACATTGACTCTTATTCATAAGGGTGGTAGAATTAATATCTATAAATTTTCTTAGGATATTCCACAAGCCAACACTTCATAGTCATATATTCCAACTAATTAAGGTTATGCATCTTCACAATGGCCAGACATTTTAAAACCTTAAATTGCTTAAGGTCAAGCTTGTAACCCCTTTCCATATTTTAAATGAAGTGATTAGAATATACTTAAAATGTAACAATTTAAGAAAAAGTGGTTATATCGAGTACTCAACCCTAAATAGATAGAAAATTTTATAAAGGTTGTCATTGTCTACATTATGTCTTACAAAATATAGCTACTCACTTTAGCCAATCAATTAAGCTATGATGTGTGAAAAGGTGTCTATTAAAATTATATTCTATTATATTTTAAATTATGTGTGAACTATGTACTTAAGTATTTCCCTACTTTTTTGATCTTATCAAAGAGTTATAATACTTTCTATTAACATCTTTACTTCATTCTTAATCTCTGATAGTTTTCTAAATATTTTGGATTTGTAATTCATAAAGTACATGTACCCATATATGGAGACATCATCTTTGAAGACAATAAAATAGAAATATTTTTTTAGCTTTAATTGACATGAGCCAACATATACATATATGTATGCGTGTTGTATGCATGCTATAAACTCATTTGCCCTTTCTCTATGTTTGATAAATGAAGAGTTGGTTATTTTGTTCAATGGGATAAGACTCACATTTGGTTATTGATTCAAAATCATTTATCTTTATACTTCCATCCATATCGAACTCTTTAAGTCTTTCTTTCTTTAATATGTCAATGTCTATATTAAGTTAAATAATAGATTGATCTATTTCAACCCATTTCCTTCTAAGAGAAGTTTTCACACATATTATGGGACTTTACATATCTAATATGATTAAATAATTTATTAAGCTTCCACCAACAAACACTTTACCATTCATAGTTATAGAACAACTCAATAAATCATCATTTATTTAAGTTGAAAATATAGATAATGTTCTAATAGAAGGATATGATAACAATCTTAATGATTAAGACATCTCTCAAGGGCTATTAAAGATTTGTATATCCCATTAGTAATGATGCAACTGTTGCACCATTTCCATATGTATGTCAACATCTTCTTCAATAACCATTCATTTACTTGTCATTAACTGCAAACCTTTGTAGACATATGATGCATATCCAGTATCCCATACCAAGGATTGCATTTGTAGTATCTAGTAGAAGATAAACATATCTAGTGTTCAATATAATAAGATGTATGTATAGTATCTACTACTATGATATGCACATATAGTCTCTAATACTATTAAGTGTATATTTAAGATAAGTAAATCAATGATTGAAATGCTTGTAGTTTCTCAAGCTCCATATTTACTTTATATGCAATGCACTTTGCACTTCCTCTTCTACCTACCTGTCGACTTTAAAAATGGGTTTGTCGTCTTACGGATCAGCACCTTAAGAAAAGGAGATGAGAGAGAAGGAAGGAAATGCGGAAAAAGACTCTCACCTCCCAGTCCCACACTCACATTGATCCCCGAACTTTCATCTCCCAGCGTCGCTCGAGCATCAGAGAGATGGTTCAGGTAGTGTAGGAGAAGAGTGAGGAATAAATAACTTAAAGCATGAGAAGATTAAAGATAAGTGGTCAATAGGAACCATGGGCTCTGATTTAAATGAAATAAAAGAAAGATTTGACCTTGTGTACCTTAGCGATGGAGCTTGATGTTCGAGTTCAACCTTCTCCCTCGTCAGCCGGCCGATGAGGAAGAGTCTCCAACCGATGCTAGCTTGATGTACCTATGCAACTAGTAGACAAAGAAGACAAGAAAACAAGTGAAGGAATGATTAGAACTGAGTAAAGTGTAGTTACTGTAAAAACAATAACATAAATAGCAATTGAAAACAAACAAACCAGATTCGGGGTTACCCCTAACCCTTTCTTTTGTCTTTTTATGATATATGAGATAATGCAAAAATAAAATAAAAATGATGTATAAAAGATGCTAGATGAATGACGAAGATGTAGAAACTTGAACGGCTCAAATCGGAGCTAAAACAGGTGAGATATCACCGATCTAGCTAGACAGCACACTAGGGTGACTGCACCCTAGGGTTGAGGGCACGGTGGCCGCACCCTAGGACCGGGGGTGCGGTGGCACTATTTGGCTCGACTTTGATGCAGAGATCGCCACGAGCAGTCCCAATGTTGGAATTTAGTGCAATTTTTTGTAATGTATAGAAGACTTGAAGGGAAAGAGTTTATTATAAGTTGAAAACTTCTCCTCAATATGTCCATACAGACCTGTAGAAATTATGTAAATGAAAGGAAACTAGAAATAGTACCAGATTGTGTGACTCTTGAAAAAATCACCATGGGCAATTTGAAAATCAGAATTGACTCATGTTTTTTTTTAAAAAAATAAGACCTACAAAGGTTTATTTAAGAAGAAGATAGTTTGAATTGAATCCTTTGAGAACTGATCTGGATTTACCTAATAAACTGGATCTTAGACAGTGAAGTTCTTGAAACTCTCGGTGCAATGTCGATGTAGGATGTGCTATGGGCACCACAAATATCAAAATTAAACGATTCTTATTTTAAATTAAAGAGAACTCACCGTTGAACAATTTCTATGAAAGATGTATGTGCTGAATCTACAAGTGCAGTGAAATTGACTGATAAAGCAATGACCAAGAAGAGGAGACTTCGGATCTGTCTACGCAGTGCTGGTGTAGAAGCCATCACAAGCCGAGGTGAAGTCAGAATTGATCTTTGTTTCTTGGAGATGAAAGATAACTTGACTAAGCACACTTCTTCTGAAGAAAGCCGAGCTAGAAAATGATCAAAACGATCTGTAGAAGCCAATGATCAGCAGTGCTGCACGTCGGAGGATAGACTGGCTTTCTTCTCACTTAGGGATCATCTCCAAGCACCGGGATGAAGAGAGAATGATTTGGAGAGGTTGGGACGAGCCTAGAGTGGCTAGAAGATGAAAAGAAGAGCCCTAGATCATACCCCAATAGCCGGAATTTATAGAGGATCAAAACCGGTGCAAAACATGAAAACTGACTGACCATGCCCCCGGTTCGGGGGCTGCAGGCCGCGCCCTTAGGTTGAGGGTGCGGTGAGCATGCCCCCACTTCGGGGACGCGTTCGGCACGTCATTACTAAAAACCTCTGTAAAATTCCATAAAATTGCTAAAAATAGGGGTTGACAAAATGAACGCATCCCTGACTCGGGGGTGTGGTCAAAATAAACGTTTTAAGAGAAGAAAACTTCCCAAAAATTGGTTTAGAAAGCCCAAATCGGGCTAATTTCCGGTTTCTAGAACTGAACGTACCCTTAGACTGGGGGCACACAGACCGCGCCCTTAGTCTGAGGGTGTGTAGGCCACGCCCTCATTGTGAGGGCGCGGTGACCACGCCCCCAAATTCTCTCACCTACACGCATGTTCTGCAAGCCTTAACCTGCAAACGGGACATCAGATTTGACTCCCGTTTGTTGCATTGGAAAGAGGGCTCTCAACCACAGCTACCCAAGTTGGTAAACTAGCTAGCACACATCCTGAGACTTCTGTACGGGTCTGTAACTTCTAGTTTATTCTCCCAGTGGTGCTGAAGGCCCGGATGGTGATCCGAAACAAAGGAAAGTGACGACAATGTGGAAAACTTTGGAATGACCCAGAAAGTCAGTGGCAACCCGTACCACTCAGGTTGATGACTGGAAAAGATGGAAAGAACCCAAAAAACTCAGTAAGGTGCTTAGAAGAGCTGGGGATGAACCGGAATACTCGAAATGACTGGAAAAGCCAGCGACAACCCATATAACATGGGTTGGCAACCGAAAACAATGAGAGGATCTGAAAAACTCAAAAAGATACATGGAAGAGCTGGGGATGACCCAGAATACTCGAAATGATAGAATAAGCCTATGGCAATCCATACAACTTGGGTTGATGACCGAAAATGATAGGATAAATCCTGGAAAACTAGGAGTGATGTTCGGAAAAGCCGGGGACAACCCGGAATACTCGGAATAACTGGAAAAGCTGGCAGAAATCCGTACAACTTGGGTTGATGATTAGAAATGATGGGACAAATCCGGTATGCTTTATGCCACCCCATTATTGATCGAAATGACCTGACGGAAACGGGGAAACCCTAACGGTAAGCAAAAAATGTATGAGGACTCGACAAAAGGACACGACACAATGGTCCTCGCTCGGCACACCTGGATTCGACCAGGGATCAACAACTCGTCTTTAGATTTCTAGTAAGCTCCTCGGCTCTCCAAAAGAATGATTCGACATGATTTTGAAGGTCTAAAAGATATGTTGCCAATGGAATAAGGGTTTAAGCCCCAAATAAGGACTAATGGGCCAATGTTTAAAAAGAGAAGTATTCTGTCAAATAAAAGAATACCAATTGAGCATATTTAGGCTCTCAAATTAATTTAAGTTTTCCAAGAAACATGATTTAATTCAGAATAGAATGATCTTGATTCCAAAAGGCAAATGTTTAGGCGTATTAATAGACCATGAGGATAATGGTGACACAAGAATGATGATCAAAATGGGTGCCCATGGTGGAATAAGGTGACTACCAGGGTGGGATAAGTAGCACAAAAGTATAGCAATGGCCACGGTGGGATAGAAATGAAAAATATTGAAGGATTCATGGTGATTGTGATAGATGATGGATGCGGTGACACGGTGGGATTAACGAACATGGTGGAATATCGAAAAGATTAGAATTGGGATAAATGATGGGATGAAGAGACCCGGTGAGATTCAAAGGATGTGATGACCACAGAGGGATGCAGAGATGATAAGTCAGAATGCAATGGAACTAATGCAAAACTATATTATGCATGCTGGGTTAAAAAAGTCAAAATTTTACTTAACATACTAGTTGAAGATATAGATTGAACATCAGAGGTTAGGATACCCAATCGGGAACTATTGTTCCTCGATATTTAATTTCTGCTTATCCGTGAGCACAAAGAATGACCCAGCCACTGTGGATTTTGATGAAGGGGATCTCGGGCCTGATCTTTTTTGCACTCACGGTCTTCAACATCAATGTATAAATTAGTAATGCACCTAATATATGCTAATAAGTAAAATGATAATGGTGTGTTTGAGGAGTGATGACATGCATTCTCACAAAAGAGTTCATGTGCCTTGATGAAGACACAAAGCAAAAGTTCCTCGGCAAAGTAGAGGCCGAGGTTATAATGACACCTCCTCCTAAGAATCATTAAGGGAGGAAAGTGGCAAGCATCGCCTTGTTGAAGTCTTGCAAAAGGTTCCTCAGCAAAGTTGAGGCCGAGGTTATGGTGACACCTCCTCCTAAAAATCCTCATGGGAGGGAAGTGGCAAGCATCACCTTGTTGTGTAGAGTTCTCTATGTTTGTTCTTCATGCCTGAAACACTCAGAAAAGGATATTAGAATGACAATATGGCTTATCTCCCTTATAAGTTGTAGTCTACCTTGACCTTTGTCAAGGGGTGTAAAGTTCTCCTCGTGCTTAAAACACTTAGAAGAAAGAGATTAGAACAACAATGTGGCTTATCCCCATGCAAGGTGTGGTCTTCTTTGACCTTTGTTAAGGGGTGATAGCCTTCTTAAGAGTGTAAAAATATAACAGTAAATATGCAATGAAAAAAAAATTGAAACATGAGAGACTAAAAGTAAATATGAATGTGAAGATGAAAATTTAAACCAAGCATAGTGATTTTTAAAAAAAAAGTTTGAAAATTTTTGTTGGAATTTTGAAAAGAAGTGTTTGTGAAAAGATTCAATTTGTTTGGAATTTTTGAAAGTAATCATTTTTTGGAGCTTTGAAAATATTTATTTTTTTTGGAGTTTTGAAAATATTAATTTTTTTGGAGTTTTTGAAAATATTCAATTTTTTATATTTTAAAATAATTCAACTTTTTTTGAAAATTTGAAAATATTCAACTTTTTTTGGAGCAAAAAATCAGTATTAACAAAAATTCTCATCACTTGTTTATTATTCTAGGTTTGTTGGTAGATACCATGTGCAATAAAAGGGGTTCCTTACCCATAATCTTTTCAACTTCCAACCTTTGAACGGCCAAGGCTTAGCTTTGATTTGTTTGGTCCATCCACACCTTGGGGGCTAAGAAAGAAGAATTGATAAGGAAATCCTTAATAGGTTTTGGAGATATCAAGAGGGATTTCTCTACTTGTACCCAATTGCCCATTGGGGTTCGGCCTCTTCGGGTCTTTTCTTCTTTATTGAAAAACCTATTTTTATGACACACATTTGGACAGGTGCTTTGACATGTGGGGTCATTGCCCAACTTTTGGTGCTTTTTTCTTCATTTTCTACATTTTTGGGTACTCATTCAGACAGGCCCATATTTGTTTAAACTTGTGGGGTTCATTGTCAATCTTTGGCACCTTTTTTTTTCTTTTTGAGAAGTTGAACCTTCCAAGACGGCCTCTTACTAAGGCGAAGAATGCTTTCAATACTCTCTCCCTCTAATCTCCTTCACCTATCTTGGACTGAACAGAAATGAATAAGGTGAGGGTTTTACTTCCATCTCTAAGCTTGCCTAGCTTCTCTTAGGTGTCAGGTCATCCACATTATGGGATTGGGATGTGTTGTGTGTGTCGACTCCGAAAACGGGTTCCAGATCAGCACCTCAAGAGAAGGTGAAAGATAGAATATGGGAAAGGGAGTGAATTGGAAAACACTCACTCGGAAAGCTGTAAAAGGTCCTCTCCTCGGTCCCACACTCACATTGATCCCCAAACTTTCATCTCATGGCATCGCTCGAGCACCGGAGATGGTTCGGGTCATGTGTGAGGAGAGTGAGGAGGAGATGAAATTAAAACATGAAAGAATGTGATCTCCAGGAGCCGCGGGCTCCGCTTTATGGGATATAAATTAAGAGATGAGTTGAATTGACCGTGTACCTTAGCGTGGGAGATCGGGATATGGGTTCAACCTTCTTCTTCTTCGGCCGGCCGATGAAGAAGAGTCTCCAATCAATGCTAGCTTGTTCAACCTGTGCAACTAGAACAATAAACCAAGTGAATAAAATAATTAGAACTATGGGAGGTGTAGTAACTGTAGTAAGAAGATGAGAAAGAAGCAATCGGAATCAAACTCACCGGATTGGGGTGAGCCTTAACCCCTTTTTTGTATTTTTGATTATGTAAAAATAATGCAAATATACTGAAATATGCTTTAAAAAAGTAAATTAACTGAGTTAAATGATTTGAGAAAGCTTATCGAATGGATCGGCTTGAGTTGAAGCCGAGTTGGTTGAAAAAGGCCGGTTCGGGTAGCTTTGCACCCTTCTGGCGAGGATGCTACGGACGACCCCGATGTCAGAATCGAGTTCCGTTTGTTGTAGTAGACAGATAACTCAGATAGGAAGAGTTCATATGTTGATAACTTCTACGAAATACTCCTTTAGAAGTCAGTAAAAATTCTTAAAGTGGGCGGATATAGAAAACAGAACCTGGATGCGCGCCCTCAGTGTAGCAATCGCCACGAACAAACGGCAAGTTGGAATTGAGTGCCGTCAGTTGGAGATGAAAGAGGACGAAGAGATGAACATCTTCTATGTTTAATACTTTTGCAGAAGGAGTCTCGGATTTTCTGCATAAGTCGATGAAGTTGGCTGATGAAGAACACCCGGATCAAGCCTTCTCCTTCACCTCGGGATCGATCTCTTGACTTCGGATCGCCTTTGGACGTCGGGACGGCTTTGGAGAAGAGCTTGGATGACCTTTGGACAAGCTAGGCACCGGGGATTTTTTTTGGGTCGTTGAGAATGGCCCTCAATTTATAGGAGAAGGAAGCCGGTGCAAAATTTGGAAACTGGACCGACCGCGCCCCCGCTTTTCAAAGGGGACGAGGGCGCGCAAGGCGCGCCCTCAAACCAAGGGCGCGCAGGGCGCGCCCCAGTTCGGGGGCGCGGTCTGCGCGCCCCCCTATTTCAAAGAGAGCGGGGGCGCATTACGCGTCTCACTGCTAAAAATCGACGGAATCTTCCGGAAATTTTTAAAAATCAACTTGACATACGTAACGCGCCCCCGAACCGGGGGCACGGTACAAATGATCAAAAATCCTCCGCGGAAACCTTCCAAAAATCCGGTTTAGAAGGTGCTAATCGGGGTAATTTACGATTTAAAGAAACTGACCGCGCCCCCATTTTGAGGGCGCGCCCCCGGGTTGAGGGCGCGCAGGGCGCGCCCTCCTCTTTCAAAGGGAGCGGGGGCGCAGTACACTCTCTCTCCTGCGCGCGTGTTCCGCAAGCCGTATCTTGCAAACGGGATGTCCGATTTGGCTCCCGTTTGTCACGTTGGAAAGAGGGCCTTCAACCGCACCTCCTCAAGTCAGTAAACCAGCCGGCATGACTCCCTATATGTTTGCATGGGGCTTTCTACCGGTTTACCCTCTCGCGGAAAGCCGAAACCCGGGGCGAAGATCCGAAAGAGCACGGTTCCGATCGAGAAATCTCGGGTCAACTCGGGATGACTTAAAATGATGACCGAACAACTCCAGTACGACTGGAAAACCCAAAGTCATCGAAAAATTTGATACTAACCCGGTAAATGTGAACCGAAACTCGGAAAAGCCGCGAAACCCTAAAATTGACCGAAATGGCCGTATAGCCCCGGTTGATAAAATATACAGCTAGAATCGACCCGGATGACCTAAAAAGACCCGGTGATGACCGGAAAGGCCTAACATGTGGTCCGGGATAGCCGTGTCAGCACAGGGCGAAAAAGCCGTAATGAAAGCCGTCATTGACCGACGCCTACCGAAATGACTTCTCGGAAACCCTGAATGTTACGGAACACATGCGGGAATCCAGAGACCTTCAATTATAGACCATTCAAGGTCGGTCATCGAGCAGGCTTCGTGTTTTTACAGTTCACGTGCGGCTCTCGCTTGAAGGTTACGACAATATTCCAGAAATCATTGGTCCATTCTCAACTTGCGAGGGGCTCCACCCATGTCCTTAGCTCATGTCCACGAGATAATCCAGATCATATAATGGTCAAATAAAGGATATCGCCTATGGAATAAGAGTCTGGGGCTCCGAATCAAGTCAATTTGACGTGTCTACAGTGTGTGGAATGGTATTCACCCTCGATTCCTAGAGAACAACCTAGGACATACGGACTTAAGTCATACTGGTAGTTCTCTCCATTTTTGGAGGTAGATTACATTCCAAGGGTGAATCAATTGTTAGCATGCCTTACAATGTAAATAATTCATTTTGATAAGACAAAAAAGTAGTTATCGTCAATCATAAATTTTCTCTCAAGTAAGAATGTCATGTGAGATTCAACATCATTTCAAAAAAAATATTGCCTTGCGAATGACGTAATGATGATAAATGCAATTTCATGTAATACTTGAGAGAAGGAGTTCATTGTTAGTGACGATGTTGCTTGTGCTTGTCTTGCCTTGCCTTGCCTTGTTGCTTCCACCTTTGATATGCTCCAAATTGAATTGGATCATAGATTCAGAGTCATATAATGAAGTGAAAGATGTGGAGGATCCAATTCGACATGGTAGAGTCAGGATTAATGATGTAAAAGGCAAAGATTGTGGTATCACCCAGAAAATATATCTACTCATAAGTAAAATTCAAAAAAGAAAAGAAAATAAACATACTTGAAAACAATAGTGAGTTAACATGGGCTCTTGGGCCCGGGAATTGACAGTGGGCTTGAAGGCCCGAGAATGGTCAGAATCAAGGGGCACGTGGGCCCAAGAGTTGAATGCGGGCTAGAAGGCCCGGTTGATGTCAATAGACATGAGGGTCCGATTGAAAGTGATGGGCTTGAAGGCCCGATTGGGGTTGAGCCCGAGGGACCCAACGAAAAGAGTGGGCACATGGACCCAATTTAGATGGTACGGAGCATGATTGTGATTTGGAAGATTTAAGATGTGTTTGCGGGCGCCATTACAGAATATGGGTGTGCAAGCCCAAAGTTGAAGAAGTGGGGGCACAGGGGCCTGATTTCGAAGAAGTATGGGCACACGGGCCCGATTGTGAAGGAATGGGAGCATGCACGCTAGAAGTTGAAGGAGTGTGGGTATGTGTACCCAAGGTTGATGGAAGGTGGGCACATGAGACTGATTTTGAAGAAATTTGGGCACATTGGCCCAGTTGCAAAAAAATGTGGGCATGTGAGCCCGGTTGAGGTGAACTCTAGGCACGTAGGCTCGATTTAAAAAAATTAAGGGCACATGGGCCCGATAAGGAATAATTGTGGGCACATAGGCCCGATGGAAAGAAAGAGGCACGTAGGCCCGGTTGGGGAAAAGGGGCATATGGGCCCATTTGAAGGAAAGGGGCACGTAGGCCCGGTTGGGGAAAAGGGGCATATGGGCCCGGTTAAAGGAAAGGGGCACATGGGCCCGATTGTTGAAAAGGGGCGCATGGGCCCAGTTGAAGGAAAGGGGCGTATGGGCCCAGTTAGATAAAGGGGGCACGCAAGCTCGGTTGAATAATGGGGGCACATCAGCCCAGTTAATGAAAAGGGACATATGGGCCTAGTTGAAGGAAAGGGGCACAAGATCCCAATTGATGAAAAGGGGCATGTGGGCCCAGCTGGATAAAGGGGGCACGTGGGCCCGATTGAATGAAAGGGACACATGGGCCCAATTGTAGGAAAGGGGCACGTGGGCTCGATTGATGGAAAGGAGCATAAGAGCCCAATTTAGTGGGATGAAATATAGGTCGTGGCCCTAAGATTGAAGAATTATGGGCCCACAGGCCCAATTGATGATTGTGAGAAGGATAAAGAAATGGTGGTGACCCTAAGATTGAGAAATTGTGGGCCGATGGGTCCGATTGTTGATTTGGTGGAGAATAAAGAAAGGGTTGTGGCCCTAAGATTGATTGATTGTGGGCCCATGGGCCGGATTGTTGCTTAGGAGGAGAATAGGGTAAGAGTTGTGACCCTAAGATTGATGCTAAGGGATTTGTCTGCCTATCTAAAGGAGGTCCCAGTATTCCCTTGCTAAGATCTACATCCTTATGGAGGCTTGTGGATTTACTCCCTATTTCATTGACCAATTTGGTCTCCTTACTTCCCAGTTCACGGGTCAATTCAATCTGACCATCTGCATTGATCAAATCCAATGTTGGTAATAGTTGATCAATGCTTGACAAATCCTTGCCTAGTCCTTCATTGGATTGACAATCAACTAAGTTTATGATTCCTTCATCTAAGCTTCCTACAATAGGCTTCTCCTCAGGATGTTCTATGAAAGAGGGCATACCTAGTCTAGAGGATTCTAAAAGGGTAGAAGGGTTTGGTTCAATCTTTCCTACTGGCTGACTTTGATCTTGAGATATAGCAATGACATGATGAAAAGCTGATTCCTCTGCCATGGTAGGAGCACAAATGGTTGGAGTGATTGATTCCTCTACCAAGGCAGGAGCATGAAGGGTTGAAATGACTAAATCATCTACTATAGTAGGAGTAGGGATGATCAGATTAATTGGTTCCTTTGCCAGGGCAGGAGCATAAATGATAGGAGTGACTGATTCCTCTACCAAGGTAGGTGAGTAATAGAAGAAACAATGGCCTTAACTGACCTAGGGTGAACCTTATTTTGAGGAGTTGATTGAATAGCCAAGGTTTGTTCAATTGGTATCGGCATAGAAGTCAGTTTGGGCTGAGGAGCTATTGGTAAACATGATTGAGGAGTCAAGGCTTGAATGGTTGGCCGAGAGGTTGTTGGTGGAATAGACCGAGAAGCCAAGGGCTAGATGATTGGCCAAGGGGCCTTTGGAAATGTTGGTAGAGTCAAAGGCTGGAGAGCCAGTTTAGGTAATGAAGTGTTTGCACCAGTGACAAGAGAAACTTGATTGTGCATAACTGTTTGTGCCATTGGCAAGGGTTGCATGACCGGCTGATGTTGGGGCATGGGTGGCATAATCAACTAGCGTCGAGGAGTTGGCCGATGATGATGATCTAAATGGGGTTGAGGAGAGCTCCTAGGTTGGTACATAGCATCAATGTTCTTCTCAGCCATGGGGCTCAATTCATCATGATATTGCATTAATTCCACATCTCCTTTTGCATCCCCAATTATTGAATAACCCAGCCCATATCGTAGAAAAAATTTGCCTTGATAATTTTGAAATCTCATATATCTATTTCCCCTAGTGAAAAAAACCATTCTAGGTTTGCACCATCCAATGATCGTTTAAAAAGGATAGCAAGAGCTCTTCGATCATTAAGCTATCGAGACGATTTGCTCAAGAAATCATTGACATGGGTGAAAGGATCACTTGAGCCATTGTAACGATGGTAGGCTGGTGTTTGTGATGGGGGGATGTAGATAGTATGGATGGGAGATTCAAGGGTTTCTTTATCCTTGACAACAGGTGGAGAGGAATTCACCAGGGAGTGTGCACGTGGCACCTGGATGGGAGGGAGGTGGGTTGGTGTGCAAGCTAAAGAATGACTCACAATGGAGTGAGTAGGTGAAGTAACATGGCAGGACTACCCTGGTGGGGTTATGGTAAGAGGCTGAACCGCTGATTGGGGAGGTGAGGCAACTCAGTTGACTTTGGCTAGACCTTCATTGACAGGCATCTTGCCCTTCACTAGAGATTGTATGAATGACAAGGTATTGGGATCAAGATGAAAAGACAGTTCCTTAAAGAGTTGCTCCAAACTATATGGAGCGGACTGATGGGCAACCCCTTGCACTTCGAGTTCCATAGCAGCATTGACATGGCTCTCTGGTTAGACCATGGGTTGTTGTTGAAGCTTGTAGAGACCCAGCTTGTACTCCTGTTACTTGTAGTAGTCCGACTTCCCAACATGGCTTCCGGACCTTAGTATCGCGGGCATCATATCGATATTTATTCAAAACAATGGTTTAAAAAAAGAAAAGCAAGTGGAGCACACAATTGAAGATTTTTTTGTTATGTTTTGTTTTCTTTGATTTTTTGGTTTCAATTTTGTTGTTGGTGTAGACACGCCAATTTGGCCTTATTTGGGGATTAAACTCTTATTCCATTGGCAACATCTCTTTTAGACCATCAAAATCAAGTTGAACGATCCTTTTGGATGAGCCAAGGAGTTCACTAGAAATCTGAGAAAGAGTTTTTGATCTATAATAAAATTCATTTTTCCTAAATTAGAGCCCATTCTAACTTCCATGTTGCTCTTGGTGGTCTTTGCACCAAAGTCGCGCCGCTTGGTTGTGTGCCAAATTATGCTTTTCCCAGCATATCCTCTACTTTAAAATTTTTCACAAGATTCTGTGGTCGTCCAATAAAGAATTATTAAACATAAATAATATTCCTCTATGAGTCCTCTTTTCAATGCAACAAACGGAATTCAATTCTGATCTCCCATTTGTCCGCAGAGCCCTTTGAAAGTCAGATGCGCAGTTATGTCCGCACGCAGCACCGATCAAGCCCAATTGCATGCAAGCCCAGCCCATAGGGCACATATCTGACAAATTCACGACCATACCTTCATTTTTACTCCTCCATATCACTTGTTATAGTATCTGTAAGCTTCAGGGTAAAAATTAGCATCATCAAATGATGGCAATCCAACTTTTTGTCTTATACATCTAAACTTGCCATTTTTAGACCAGATTTGTTTCCTCTTCAAGTGGAGACATATTTTGAACATGGGGAAGGTTATACATGGTTTACAATCCCTTTAAATCATTTGGGTAAGTTTATATATGCCTCATGATGAAAATTAGCAACATTAATTGAAGGAAATCCAACCTATGGTCGGATGTATCAAAACGTGCAATTTTTTGACCTGGTTCTCATCCCCTATAAAGGGAGACACATATGAACGACCTAAGAAGGGCATCCCCATCCTCCAGAACTCCTATACTCATTCTCCAGCTACCCTAGGCTCATCCCAACCACCCCAAATAGTTCTCTCTTCGTCCCGGTGCCCGGAGATCATCCCAAAGTGAAAAAGAAGTCGATCTATTCTCCGACATGCTGCACTGCTGATCATTGGCTTCTACAGATCTTTATAGTCATTTTACAGCCTGACTTAATTCATAAGAAGTGTGGTTAATCAAGATATATTTCATATTTAACAAACATAGATCAATTCTGACATTCCCTTGGCTTGTTACGGCTTCAACACCGGCGCTGCACAGACAGATCCGAAGTCTTCTCTTCTAAGTCATCATTTCTCAGTCAATTTAAGTACATTTAATGGTGGATTCATCCTATACATCCTTCATAGAAATTTTTCCCCGATGAGTTATCTTTTATTTAAAATAAGAATCATTCAATTCAGATATCTGTGGTGCCTATAGCACATCCTACATCGGCATTGTGCTGGGAGTTTCCAGAACTTCATTGTCCAAGATCCGGCTTATCAAGTAAATTCATATTAATTATCATAAGATTCAAGTAAACTTGTCTTCATATAAAACAACCCTTGGTGAGTTCTCTTTATTTTGAAACAAACATAACTTTATTCTGACATTGGTGCTGTTCGTTACGGTCTCTGCACCAGAGCCGTGCAGTTTACATTGAATCTGTCCAACCCGATTGCCACCTTGCCTGGGTTGTATTGTATTTAACCATTCATATTCTCTTTGCTAACTCTTCATTCAAATCATTTAGTTCATATTTAAGCATAATTTTTATTCAGTTTTTCATCATTTCATATATCACAAAAAACCAAAAAAAATGGGTTAGGGCTAACCCCGAATCCGGTGAGTTTGTTTCCAATTGCCGTTTTATGTTATTGTTTTTACAAGTTACTACACTTCACTCAGTTCTAATCATTCTTTACTTTTTTTCTTGTCTTATTGTCCTCTAGTTTCACAAATACATCAAGCTAGCACCGGTTGGATTCTTCTTCATCGGCCGGCCGAAGAAGAAGAAGATTGAACTCACATCCCTATCTCCCTCGCTAAGGTACACACGGTCAATTAAATTTAATCTTGACTTTTATTCCATAAAGCGGTGCCCACGGCTTCTGGCGACCACCTTTTATTTATGTTCTAAATTCATCTCCTCCTCACTCTCCTCCCACATGACCCAAACCGTCTCCAGTGCTCGAGCGACGCCGTGAGATGAAAGTTCGGGGATCAATGTGAGTGTGGGACCGAGGTGAGGACTTTTTTTTACCACTTTCCGAGTGTTTTTCGATTCACTCCCCTTCCTCTATTCCATCTATCATCACCTTCTCTTGAGGTGCCGATCCGGAACCCATTTTCGGAGTCGACAGTTGGCAAACAAGTTGTACGCAAAATTAAAGAGATTTTTTTGTTTTAGGTTTTTTAAAAGAAGAACTTTTTGTTGTTTCCAATTTTGGTGAGCAAGCAAGTTAAGCAAACAAGTTTTTAGAATGACTTCTCAACAATTTTTGGGTTCAAACCTTAGATTAGATAGATTGTCAGTAAATGTTCACTCAAGTAGGTATGGTTACTATTGCTTCAATCTACAAGACCAAAGGTTGTCACACAATCACCACGAGTAGGTACTTGGGTTCTTCGGGGATTTGGAAAATAGTACTACCAGCCCAATCGTGCGGAGAGGAATACTCTATGGATGAGGACTTATAGAGGTCTTGATGAAAACCACCAAATCAACTATGAAGGAATATCCTAAAAGAAAGGGTAGAATCCACCAAGAAAGTGTTTGAAGGGTGAGGGTGTGTTGGGAGAGAGAGCCCCCGCCTCGAATGCCATACAGATCGGAACAAGTCTAGTACTTGATGCAAATCTATTGCAAAAGTAAAAGTGCAGGGTAAGAAGAGAAGAAGCAATCAATATGCGCAAACATTAAATAAAAAGAAGTAAGTAAATCGAGCATGCAATATGCAAATGAGACAAACAATCTATTGACTAGAACCGAATTAAAAAGAAACTAGTTGCACAAACAAATCAAGCTAGCATGGTTAAAGACAATGGTTGTCCCACCGTGGTCACCAAAAAGTTGTCGACTCCAAAAACAGGTTTATCGTCTTACAGATCGGCACCTCAAGAAAAGGGGATGAGAAAGAAGGAAGCAAACGTGAAAAACACTCTCACATCTCGGTCCCACACTCACATTGATCCCCAAACTTTCATATCCTAGTGTCGCTCGAGCACCAAAGAGACGGTTCGGGTCGTATGGGAGGAGAGTGAGGAATAAATAACTTAAAGCATGATAAGATTGAAGATAAGTGGTCACTAGGAACCGTGGGTTCTGATTTAAATGAAATAAAAGAAAGATTTGACCGTGTGTACCTTAGCGCGGGAGCTTGATGTTCAGGTTCAACCTTCTTCCTCGTTGGCCAGCTGATGAGGGAGAGTCTCCAACCGATGCTAGGTTGATGTACTTATGCAACTAGTAGACAAAGAAGACAAGAAAACAAGTGAAGGAAGGATTAGAATTGAGTGAAGTGTAGTAACTGTAAAAAAAATAACATAAATAGCAATTGGAAACAAACTCACCAGATTCAGGGTTAGCCCTAACCCTTTTTATTGGTTTTTTATGATATATGAGATAATGCAAAAACTAAATAAAAATAATGTATAAAAGATGCTAGATGAATGATGAAGATGTAGAAACTTGAATAACTCAAATCGGAGCTAAAATAGGTGAGATATCACCGATCTGGCCGGACAACACACTGGGGTGATTGCGCCCTAGGGTTGAGGGCGCGGTGAGCGCGCCCTAGGACCAGGGGCGCGGTGGCACTGTCTGGCGCGACTTTTATGCAGAGATTGCCACAAGCAGTCCCAATGTCAGAATTGAGTTCCGTTTGTTGCAATGGATATAATACTTGAAGAGGAAGAGTTTATATTTTGAAAACTTCTTCTCAACATGTATTTACAAACCTGTACAAATTATGTAAATGGAAGGAAACTAGAAACAGTACCAGATTGCACAACTTTTTTGAAGTGATCACCAAAGACAATTCAAAAATCATAATAGACTAACATTTATTTTAAAAAAAATAAGACTTACAAAGGTTTATTTAAGAAAAATATAGTTTGAATTGAATCCTTTGAGAACTGATCTGAATTTATCTGATAAGCTGGATCTTAGACAGTGAAGTTCTAGAAACTCCCGGCGCAACGTTGATGTAAGATGTTCTATGTGCACCACAAATATCAGAATTAAACGAATTCTTGTTGGAAACAAAAGAGGACTCATTGTGGAATAATTTCTATGAAATATGTATGAGCTGAATCTACAAGTAAGTGCAGTGAAATTGACTGAGAAGACGATGACCAAGAAGAGAAACTTCGGATCTGTCTGCGCAGTGCTGGTGTATAAGCCGTCATAAGCCAAGGTGTTGTCAGAATCAATCTCCGTTCATTGGAGAAGAAAGATAGCTGGACAAATCACACTTCTTCTGAAGTAAGCCAAGCAATAAAATGATCAGAAAGATTTGTAGAATCTAATGATTAGAAGTGCAGCATGTCAAAGCATAGACCTACTTCTCTCTCACTTCGGGACGATCTCCGGGTACCGGGATGAAGAGAGAACGATTTGGAGAGGTTGGGATGAGCCTAGGGTGGCTGGAAGATGAAAAGAAGAGCCATGGATCGTACCCCAATGGCCAGAATTTAGAGAGGATCAAAGCCGGTGCAAAACATAGAAACTGACTGACCGCGCCCCTGGTTTAAGGGCGCGCAGGCCGTGCCCTCAGGTTGAGGGCGCGGTGAGCGTGCCCCTACTTCAGGGGCATGTTCAGTGTGTCATTACTAAAAACCTTTAAAAAGTTCCATAAAATTGCTAAAAATAGGGGTTGACAAAATGAACGCTCCCCGAACTCGAAGGCACGGTCAAAATAAGCATTCGGTTTAGAATGCCCAAATCGAGGTAATTTTTCGTTTTTGGAACTGAACACATCCTCAAACTGGGGGCACGCAGACCGCACCCTCGGTCTGAGGGCACAATGACCGCGCCCCTAGTTCGAGAGCGCGGTACACTCTCTCTCCTATGCACATGTGTTCTGCGAGCCGTAACTTGCTAACGGGACATCCGATTCGACTCCTGTTTATTGTGTTGGAAAGAGGGATCTCAACCGCAGCTCCCCAAGTCAATAAACCAGCTGGTACACATATCTAGACTTATGTACGGGGCTGTAACTTCTAGTTTATTTTTTTGGTGGCGTCGAAGGCCCGGACGGTGATCCAAAACTCAGAAAAGTGATGACAATGCGAAAAACTTTAGAGTGACCTAGAAAGTCGGTGGAAACTTGTACAACTTGGGTTGATGACCTAAAATGATGGGAAGAACCCAAAAAACTCAGTAAGGTGCTCGGAAGAGCCAGGGATGAATCAGAATACTCGAAATGACCGAAAAAGCCGACAGCAACCCGTATAATATGGGTTGGGGACCAGAAACAACGGGAGGATATGAAAAACTTAGAAAGATACCCGGAAGAGCCGGGTATGACCTGGAATACTCAGAATGACTGAAGAAGCCTGCGGCAACCCGTACAACTCGGGTTGATGACCGAAAACGATAGGAGAAATCCTGGAAAGCTAGGAGAGATGTTCGGAAAACCTGGGGACAACCTAGAATACTTGGAATGACTGGAAAAGCCGGAAACAATCCATACAACTTGGGTTGATGACTGGAAATGATGGGACAAATCCGGTATGCTCTATGCCACCCCGTTATTGATTGAAATGATCTGATGGCAACCGGGAAACCCTAACGGTAAGCAAAAAATGTATGATGACTCGACAAAAGGACATGACACAATGGCCCTCGCTCAGCACACCTAGATTCGACCAGGGATCAAGAACTCGTGTTTAGATTTCCAGTAACCTCCTCGGCTCATCCAAAAGAATGATTCAACTTGATTTTGATGGTCTAAAAGATATGTTGACAATGGAATAAGGGTTTAAGCCCCAAATAAGGCCAAATTGGTGTGTCTACACTACCATCATCATGATAGTAGAACAATTATCATATGTCTCATTCAGGCTTTATTATCTTCATCACCTTCTTTGACTTTTAACTATGTTCTTCTATGTCTATCTAATGGTCTTACTTCTTTCTATTGGTCCCACCAACAAGAAGTATTGAAGATTATTATTATTCTAAGTTGCCCTTAATTAGCTTTTCGCAATGAGACATAATGAATCTCAAATACATCTATCCTTGTTGCCTCTACAATTTATAGTCTAGGAGGCATCTACTTCTAAAGTATGTTAGTTATTTGGTGAACCATTAAAACAATTCTTGTGGCTCTAAATCGTTCAAAAAGTATGAGCCATTAAGCTACTTGGCATCTAGTATGCTTTGCTATTAGTTGTTTATCGTCTTGTTCTACAACAAAAATATAATTTTATTAATATAGCATTACAAACATTCATTTGAAATTCAAATACGGTTTTTCATCCTAATTCATGCTCCAATTAATTTTTTGAATAAATTGCATAATCCTCATTATGCCAAATCATAATAACATCCTAGTGGGGACTAAGAACTTATTAATCTTATGTTGATGTCCTTGTGGTAGCACAACAAATCACCTCATACTTAATAAATAAATTGCAATTACAACTCTAGCAACTCTTAGTCATATTTAGTTTCAAAATTATGCCCTTGTGGTAGGACAACATAAAAATATACTCTAGTTAAGTCAAATCTGCTTGTTACATTATGGGAATAGATTCTTCACATAACCTTTGTGGTAGCACAACAAAGCCATACAAATAGTCCACCCCAAAGTTTGAAAAATGTCTTGGCCATGATCACCAATCTGTTGCTAAATGTTGTGGTAGTAGAACAAATCAATCCAATTTAAGATTGGCTCATCAAGATTATAACAACAGAAGGCCATGTAAGTCATGTTTAATGTCTCACGTTTATCGACCTAATTAAAATAACAAGTGATTTTATTTTAGTCTCAATGATAATATATGCTTATTATAATATATATACTTTTGGAATATTATATATTTAAAGTATAACCTATAGCACACATCCATATATGATATATGCAAGCAATTAAATAGATGATCATAGACTAAACCCTAATTATGCAACATTGGAGACAGAACGGTATGCAACTAAAAGAGTTACCATATGATGCCAATGTAGTATGTTTTCACTTCCATAAGAATGTTTATTCAAGTGGTCTTGATCTCTTCTTTCCCATAAACTGGCTTCTTATCATTACAAATGGCTTAAGGGTACGCAAACCCACAAATGTACATAATTTAATAATAAATCATAGTTTTAACCAAGGGGAGTACATTAATGGAGAGAAGTATAATGAACAATCAAAATTTAATAAAGATGGGAGGAGGCACACATACCCCATTAAACATATCTACATAAATTAAACTGATAGAAATGTATGCCGTACAAGCCAATCATATATATGATATGATTCGACATTTCTAGAAATATCTCATTCAATTAATCAGGCAATTCTTCATTACAAGCTTTTATTATATGTGAATATCATAATGAAGTCCTTGATCAAATGCAATGATGCTTAAATCATGATGAGATCATGATAATGAGATTGATCATCCAAAGGTATTTGATCTAAATGTTCATAGTCAAAAGATACTTGAGACGGGACATTAAGCATTTGAATAGACTAGTGTATGTGATGTCTTCTCATGTGATGAGGATGACTGATCTCATTGGTCATTAGTGTGGAGACATTAAGATACACATATAGGTGCTCATTAGTTGAATGAGTTCACTGAACTGATCGAATTAGAAACCCTGAATGGTATCTTACCGAACTATCAATCAAGGTTTTTTATCATCACGGTTGCATGATTGGACCTCTGACCTGAGTCGTCAATGATGTCTTGTTGGGTGGAACTTGTGCTTTGACCATTGACTTATGGATCACCGTAAGATGGTCCAATATGGCAAAGGATCAGGTACAAGGAACACCAGATGAAGGCAATTGAGCAGACAACAAGGAATCATCCACCCTCGGTAAATGAGAGTAAATGTTCTATAGAATAGTACTCCAAATATTTAGCCAGGGTAGTTAGGATGGTTGGAAAATGAGTTTTCCAATTGATTTAATTTCGAGTACATGATCTTATAGAGTCAGTATATTAAGGAGTTGATAGTCGATGTCATACTTCTATCCGACTAGAACATTGGATGGACGAGGGTTTATATTCATGTGGTAACTGATGATGGAAAGGCTTAATGGAGATAAGATTATCCTCATAGCCATTTGGGATGTGGCTTGTACCCTTTATGATTGGTAGGCTGATTAATTTGTTACTAGATAACAAATTTAACTAAAGTAATTAGAATCATTCTATTCCATTTAGGCCTAAACCAAATAGGCTATTGGGCCTAGTGGGTCACACACACATGGACTTATCCACAAGTACACAAGCAAGGGCGTAATTTATGGAGATTTTGGGTTTTTATGAAAATTTCTAAAATTCTCTATAAATACTAATGGTTTCAGCCAAATCCTATCAAGCCAAGGGTTGAAACCATGTCCTCAGCCTCCTCCCTATCTTTTTATCTCTCTAGAAGTTCCATGGGTGATGGAACTCCGTTCGAGAACAGTTCTCGAGGCCGACGCGAAGGGAGAACCTGCTACGGATGAAGTTTGTGTGGATACTATTAGAGATCAGACACTTGAACGGTTTGAAGAGCTTAATAAGCTCATCTCCTTTCTCTCCATAGGATTATTTGAATCCCCATCAGGTATATTCGAACCCAATTGAATCGAGTTTCAGTTTTTGTCATTTGGTTCCGATTGAGATAGATTCTAAAGGAATCCTAGGAATCGTCGCTTCCACTGCATCAAATTTTGATGGATTATTTCTTACATAAACATTATCACATGATAATTAAAACTAAGTCTATGATCTCTATACATTCACACCATCAAACATCATATGTACATAGTGTGAATACACAATAATAATATGATATGACATTTATACTATAAAAATATAATTTTTAAATTTTTAAATTTTTAATTACATATCTGTTGAATTGTTCAGGAAATAAATAACATGAAAACAACAAATAAACAATTTATATGAAATAAAAATATCTAAACAATTAAGAACATTTATGCATTCCTAAAAGTGTATAAATTATAAAATTAATGTCCTATTCATTATTTTACAAAATTTCATTTTAAAAAATTAATTAATACATTAATTTTTTAAGTTAAGTTTTTAAAACAATTTTAATGCTTAATGATGTATGATTCTGTGACAATAGAACTTAAAATCATATAATAGATAATCAAACACTTTAAAAATCCATCATGTAATTTTTAAAATTTTTAAAAGAATCATTTTATAATTTTTATACAATTTAAAACAACTTTAAAACAAACAACAATACTTTTTATTTAAAAATGCTAATAGTGCACTACACCACTTGGCCAGCTATGGCATCTTGCACCACCAAGCAAGGTCAGCGCACACCGCCTACGCCTCGACGTCGAACTAGATCTTCTATGCACTTTCATATGCACCTCTATACATAGAACTTTAATAAATCATCTTATTATACAATCAAATAAGTAATTATATAAATTTTAAAAATTATAAACTTAAATAAATATTATTTAATATTTTATTTATGTAAATCAACATTAAATATATTTTATACATATTTATTTAGATTAAATATATAATTAACTTATAATAAAATATAAATAAAATCAAAAATTAATATTATTTTATTTTTATTAATATTTAAATAATATTTATAGTCATAATTTTAAAAATGTTTAAAATAACTTATTTGAATATATATTGTAAGATGGTTTATGGAAGTGGTGTGCATTGAGATGCATATGGAGGTGCCCACATAATCTGAACCCCATCTACGTGCCTAAAGCCACTCAAATCTAGAGCCACTAGATCAAACCAGGCTCAACTTAACATGGGATCCACTAGGCATCACTTATCAAGTTCGATGGACTCGGTACTTATGGGATGTTTGGTTACATGATAATGGAAGTTTTTATTTAAATTTTTAAAAATTGTAAGAAAATTTGTTAAAAGAGGTGTTTGGCAACCTTGACAATTTTATGTTTTGAAAGTGATTGTCTTCTTAAACAAAAAAGAGGGTCTCACCTCTTTCTTTTTTCTTGTGGTCCCCTCACTTTGTTTGATCATGAATGATAATAACTCCTTTTTGTTATCACATCCCTCCAAACATGATAATTTTATGTCATGAGTTTGTTGACTTTTTATTTTAATACAATTTTGTATCATGAAAGTGTACAAAAAATTATCGTGCAACCAAACACCCCCTTAATCTCTTTCATCCGATAAGGGTGAAGGAGATAATCAAGTAGTTTAATTGACGTCACCTTCTAAAACTGACTTTAAAATGTTAAAAAAATATTTAAAAAATAAAATTAGAATCCTAATCCAACCAGGATTCCAAGTCTATTGGCCTTATCCTCCAAATACTTCCCAAAAGACAAATCACAATGGGAACACACTACTGCCACTAGTGTTCCTCTTGTCAGAAGAACACCAAATGCTCTTATTCAGCTACCGTTTGAAGCAAGAAACCTTAAATAATCTTATTACTCATCTTTTAAAGCCTTCACAAGGCTTCAATTTCCTTCATGGATGAGATGTCATGAAATCCCCAAATTTGAATGGTGATTTATGTAAAACTAAATCACCATCTTTCATATCTTATACCAAACTCTCCGTGATCCAAAATTCAAATGGGTTAAGACTTTGTAAATACTATGTCATGAGATTCTACCAAAGTCAACCAATCTCAAATATGCATCACATACAAATTATGGTAGTCTTGAAAACACAAAGGTTTGCATAGTTTTAAGAAAACATACAATATATAAAATAATGTTGTTTCGAAATTAGTTTGGACCGAGACATGAACCTAGCTTTGATACCATTGTAAGAGATCACCCTATATAATTTGGTAGAGTGAAAGCGATGATTCCTATGAGTTCATGTTGATCTTGTCTCGATTGTAACTGAACGATGAAAACCTAATAAAAAGTGTTCAAATATACCTGCTAGAAATTCATTTAATCACTTAAAAAGAAGAAAGACAAACTTCTCAATCTCTTCAGACCATCCAATTGCATGGTCTCTAACAGTATCCACACAAACATTCTCCATCAATGGGTTCTCCTACACGTCAAACTTTCCAACTCACCTTAGACATCACTCTACCATGAAAAAATGTGATCCAAAGAGAGAAACAAGGTAGGAGGAGGCTGACCATGAAATTGGCTCCCCTGTCTTAATAGAGTTTGGCCAAATAAACTTATATTTTAAAAAATTATAATTTTTTATAAAAATTTAAATTCTTTATAAATTATGTCTATGCCTCTATACTTACTAGGTCTAATATCATATTTGGTTGAGGCCTAATTAAAATATAAGAATTATATTTAATTACATTAAATTTATTATCCGATGACAAATTTAATGACCTACTGATCATGAAGAGTACAAGCTGTGAGGAATCGGTCTAATCAGATTGGCATAGTGGAAAATATTCGATTCCTCGTATATCATTGTCTTGGTCTCGATCAGAATTGAACGACGTCGAGAAATTTGGTATTCGAAACGATTTCGAACATGTACCTTTGTGGGATTCAAATAATCCTAAAAGACTGGAAAAGATCGAGCATTCTTACGCTCATTCAACCACTCAAGTGTGCGGCCTCTAGTCATATCCACACGAGTTGTCTCCATAGTCGGGTTCTCCTTCGCGTCAGACCTCCCGACTTGCCTCGGATGAAGTCTAATCGACTCTCGACAGCCTCCAACGTGGGAAAACGTGAAGAAGAAAGGTAGGGATGATTTTTGCAGCCTTGGCTTATGGAGTTCATGCTCAATTTGCTATTATATAGAGAATTTGGCGTTTTTCACAAAAATACCTCTTTTCTCTATATTTACACCCTTGCCCCCAAACTTATGGATTAGCCCTTATGTGTGTGACCTACTAGGCCCAATAGCTCATTTGGTTGAGGCCTAATTAAAAGAACAACTTCTTTTAAATTAAATCTATTATCTCATAATAGATTTAATGGCCTGTCGATCATGAAGGGTACAACCCACATCCTATGATCCCAAACGGCTTCAGGGATAAACTCCTCTCCAAAGAGCCTTTCCATCATCGGTTACCACACAGATATAAATTTTCATCCATTCAATGTCCTGGTCGGATAGAAGTACAGCATTGACTATCAACTCCAAAATATACCGACACTATGGAATCTTGTACTCGTAATTAGATCAATTGGAAAACCCTTTTCCAATTATCTTATCTACCATGGCCAAGGATTTAGAGTAATATCCATAGGACATTCTCTCTCTCTTCTACTAAGAGTGAATGATCCCCTATTGTTCGCTCAATTACCTCTACTGGGTTTCCCATATACCAAATATATTAACTATATAGGACCACAATACTAAGTGATCCATAGGTCAATAGTCAAAGTACATGGTACACCCATCAAGATATCTTTGGCGACTTAGGTCAAAGATCCAATCGTGCAACCATGATGATAGAATACCCTAATTGACAATTTGGTAAATACCATTCAGGGATTCTATACTGGTCAGTTCAGTGAACTCATTCCTTTAATGAGCATCTGTACATGTATCTCAATATCCCCACACTGATGACCAATAAGATCGATCATTCTTATCATATGAGAAGATATTATATACACTAGTCTTACCAAATCCTTGATGTCCTATCTCAAGGATCCTACAACTAGGAACATTTAGAGTACATGTTTCTAGATGATTGATCTCATTATCATGATCTCATCATGATTCAATCATCATTACATGCAACCTATGACTTCATTACAATAGATGCATCTAAATAGTGCAAGTGATGAAGATAATGTCATTAATACTGAATAAGATATTGCAAGAAATGTAAAATAATATCACATATGATTGGCTTGTAAGGCATACATTTCTATCACAAGCCACATTCCATGATCCCAAATGACTATGAGTATAATCATATCTTTATTACGTATTTTCATCATCAGTTATCACATAGATATAAATCCTCGTCCATTTAATGTCTAGGTCATATAGTAGTATGTCATCGAATTTCAACTCCTTAGTATATTGACTATATGAGACCATGTACTCGATATCAGATAAATTAGAAAACTCTTTTTACAATTATTCTCTTTACCCTGACTTGAGATTTAGAGTATTATCACATAGATCATCCACTCTCACTTTTGTTTCAATTGGGCTTCTCTTATACCCAAGCCATTGATATATAGTACCATCAAATTGGTGATTCATAAGTCAAGGATCAATGCAAAAGATCCACCCAACAAGACATCTTTTGTAAGTCAGGTCAAAATTCCAACCATGCAACCATGATGATAGAAAACCATGATTGACATTTCAATAAGATATCATTCAAGGCTTCTAATTCAATCAGTTCAGTAAACTCATTCTATTAATGAACACCTGTATGTGTATCTCAGTATCTCCACACTAATGACTAATGAGATCTGTCATCTTCATTCAAAGATCTTATAACTAAGAATATTTAGATCACATAACTCTAGATGATTGATCTTAATATCATGATCTCATCATTATTCAATCATCATTCCACATGATCAATGGCTTTATCACAATGTACATATCTAATAAGAGTTAGTAATGAAGATTTATCTATTTAATTAGATGAGATATTTTTAGAAATATCGATCATATCATATATAATTGCCTTGTCGGATATACATTTCTATTACTATTATTGTAATGAAGAAGGACACTTCAAGTGGGTCTACCCACAGCATAAGAAGTGCGAACATTTTTAGGAGGCAAAGAAGGAGAAGTCAAAAATGTCAATAACAAAGGACAATGAACATGATGTTGATGACATCTTATATATGATGTTTGCAGGCAAGGAAAGTCAAGACTGGATTTTAGATTCTAGTTGCTCATTTCATATATACTCAGGTAGGACGACGTTTAGTATGTATCAAACATTCAGAGGTGACAAGTGTAATTAGCAAATGGAGCTCACTACTCAATTGTAGTTATCCGATTCATGAGGATAATGCATGTTGGATGGAAATGTGCGAACACCTTTGGATGTCCGACATGTGCTAGATCTAAAGAATAACCTAGTATCATTGGGAGCCATGTATTTAAGAGGATGTTGATGCACTCTTAAAGGTGGAGCTCTCAGGACATGTATAGGAGCACAAATCATGCTAAGGGGGTTGTTGACGAATGGCTTGTGCAGGCTCATAGGGAAGGTTTATACCAATGTTGTTGCAAAGTCCTTGGTGAGTAGTACAGTTCAAAGAAAGATGATATCCACTAAAGGTGGAGCATAGAGAAAATGTGTGATATTTACTTCTAGTGACAATGTTGGTCAATATCTCTCACGTCAACCAAGAGAGGAGGGACCATATCAAGATGTGTAGCAAAGTTAGGCTGTGTGGACACTTGGTCAAGGTGTAAGCCATGATGGTGGAGCTAACAGATAGATAGACACTTACAGATTTAACCCAATGTGAAGAATGTTAAGTAACAAAGTAAGTTAAGTAAATAGTATAAGGAATCATCCTGCAAATTTGGTGCAGTGAAAGTGACGATTCTTATGGGTTCATTTAGAACATGTCTCAATCAGAACCGAATGATGAAAACTAAAAATTGATCAAAACGTGTTTGAATATACCTAATAAGGATTCATCTAATCCCATGGAGAGGAAGATGAGCTTTTAAAGGTCTAAAAATCATTCAAGTGTCCAGTCTCTAGCGGTATCCACACGAATTTCATCCACAACAGGTTCTCCCTTCGCGCCAACCTCTAGAACTATTCCTGAACGGAGCTCCATCGCCCATGAATACCTTATAGAGAAATAAAAAGGTATGGAGGAGGCTAAGGATGTGATTTTCACCCTTGTCTTAATAGGGTTTGGCTGTAACTATTGGTATTTATAGAGAGTTTTGTAATTTTTTGTAAAACCTACAATCTTCATAAATTATGCCCTTGCCCCTATGCTTATAGATAAATCCTTATGTGTGTGACCCACTATTCCCAATAGCTTATATGTTTGAGACATAATTAAAATATAATAATTCTATTTAATTAAATTAAATCTATTATCTTATAACAAATTAATTGGCCTACCGATCATGAAGGGTACAAGCCACATCCCACGATCCCAAATGTATGAGGATAATATTATCTGCATGGAGCCTTTTCATCATCATCTACCACATGGATATAAACCCTTGACCATTCAATGTCCCAGTCAAAAAAGAGTATGACATCGACTGTCAACTCCTTAGTATATCGATTCTATAAGATCATGTACTCAAATTTGATCAATTAAAAAACTCCTTTTCCAATCATCCTATCTACCCTTGCCAGGGATTTAGAGTACTATCCCATAAGATATTCACTCTCGCTTATCGAGAGTGAACGCGAGACTGAACGATCCCTTGTTGTCCACTCAATTGCCTTCATAATATTTTTCTTGTACCTGATCCATCACTATACTAGACCATCTAAACGGTGATCCATAAGTCAATGGTCAAAGTACAAGCTCTGCCCAGCAAGGCATCTTTGGCAACTCAGGTCAAAAGTCCAACCATGCAACAATGATGATAGAAAATTTTGATCGACAGATAGGTAAGATATCATTCAGGGTTTCTAAATTGGTCAATTCAATAAACTCATTCAACTAATTTGACCATCATGATGGTGATTCATAAGTCAATAAAAGTAAAAGATATATTTGGTAAGACATCTTTGGTGGCTCAGGTCAAAGATCTAACTGTGCTATTATGATGTAAGAATAACTTGATAAACAGTTCAGTAAGATACCGATAAGGCTTTCCTAAATTGGTCAGTTCAGTGAACTCATTTCACTAATGAGCACCTACAGGTGTATCCTAGTGTCCCAACACTAATAACTAATGAGATAGGTCATCCTCATCACATGAGAAGAGATCACACACACTAGTCTATTTAGATCATTGATGTCCCATCTCAAGAATTTTATAACTAAAAATATTTAGATCACATACATTTAGATGATCGATCTCATTATCATGATCTCATCATGATTCAATCATCATTGCATATGATCAAAGACTTCATTACGATGTACGCATCTAATAAGAGCTAGTAATAAAGATTTGCCTAATTAATTAAATAAAATATTTCTAGAAATGTCAAATCATATCATATATGATTGGCTTGTAGGACATGCAATTCTATCATAATCTTCTTTACATTAGTTGTAAAATTTGTAATGCTCTATTGCATGAAACTCTTCTAGCTCACTGCACCTCCATTATTTTGACTTATTATCAAACTTATTTGACTAGAAGTTTGTATTTGTAAACTACAAGGTTTCAAGTCTTTTTCTCCATAATTTAGAGATTCATCCTTAATGCTTCTCAAGTACTCAAAGATACAATTTTTAATTATCCAATGCCTCTCACTTGGATCTGCTTGATGAATGCTCGTAACACATATATGATAGACTATGTGGCAAAAGCACAAAGGATATACTTTTGTGCTCTATTTATGTCTTAAGAAATCTATAAAGACATCTCTTTAGAGAGATTAACTCTACGTTACATAGGTAAGAAACCTATCTTGGAGTTTACTGCGTCAAATTCTTTTGACTATGGTGACTACATATAATAACTAGGTATTGGTTTTAGATCTATCTTCATAGATCTTAAAACATATATTATATTTAGAAGATTAATTTGATAGTTAGTCTCACTTATGATAACATAACTACTTCATTCTTAATAAGCAGTATGTTAAGAAAGTAACAACACATCCACTTATCTTATTTGAATACATAAGGCTCCTCTTCATTTCCAATGAAGTCATAAGATTTAGTCTCATTAAACCTTTTATACCAACTATGAAAAATTATATTTCAATCCATAAATGGATCTTGTACACACTCTATTTGAATGTTATTAGGACCAGATTCCCTGAGGTTGTATCATATACACCTATTCTTCAAAATTCCATAGAGAAATACTATCTTAACATCCGATTGGCATATTTTATAGTCATAGTGTGTAACAATCCAAATTCAAATGGATTAATCAATGGCATAGGTAATGTAAGGAATCATTCTAAGTATTTAAATATTTTTGATTCCTTGAATACAAGGTCTTAGCCTTTATTGAAACCAAAACGACAAAACCGGGAACCGATTAAGAAGGAGATCTAATATACCTTCTTGGGATTTGAAAAATCCCTCACCAGAGATGAAGAGTGAATGTTCCTTGCTGCTTCAAACCATTCAAGTGGACGGCCTCTAGCAGTATCCACACGAACTTCTTCCAAGGACCGGTTCTCCTTCTCTCCAAGCTCGAAAACTCTTCCAGAACGGAGTTGGACCATGCGGGGACTCCTTCCAGAGAAGAGAGGAGAGAGGGAGGATGCCAAGGACGTTCTCCCACCCTTTGTCTTGATAGGGTTTAGCTTCTTAAGCATATTATATATAGAAGATGCAATTTTTCACAAAAACCCAAATCTTCTATATATTTACATCCTTGCCCCTATCCTTAGAATTAGTTCTAATGTGTGTGACCCACTAGGCCCAATAGTCAATTTGGTTGAAGCCAAATTTTAAAAAGAACAATTCCTTTAAATTAAATCAAATCTATTATCTAATAACAGATTTGACGGCTTTCCGATCATAAAGGGTATAAGCCACATCCTATGATCCCAAATGACTTTGGGGAGTTAAATAACATTCATTGAGCCTTTCCATCATCAGTTACCACACGGATATAAATCCTCGTCCAAGTAATGTCCCGGTCGGTCAGGGGTTCGGCACTGACTGTCAACCCCTTTAATAATCCGACTCTATGAAATCTTGTACTCAGGAATAGATCAACTAGAAAACTCCTTTTCCAATTATCCTATCTACCTTGGCCAAAGATTTAGAGTACTATTCCATAGGACATTCTCTCCCTCTTACCGAGAGTGAACAATCCCTTGTTGTCCGCTCAATTGTCTCCACCGAGTTTCTCTTGCACCCGATTCATTAACTATACTGGACCATCATGGTGGTGATCCATAAGTTAATAATAAAAGTACAAGATACACCCAGCAAAGCATCTTTGGCGACTCAGGTCAAAGATCTAACCGTGTCACAGTGATGATAGAATACCCTAATAGATAGTTCAGTAAGATACCGATCAGGGTTTCTATGATGGTTAGTTCAGTGAACTCATTCTACTAATGAACACCTATATGTGTATGTTAGTATCTCCACACTAATTACCAATGAGATCGGTCATTTTCATCATATGAGAAGATATCACATACACTAGTCTATCCGGATCCTTAATGTCCTATCTCAAGGACCTATGACTTGGAACATTTAAATCACTAGCATCTAGATGATTGATCTCACTATGATGATCTCATCATGATTCAATCATCATAGCATGTGATCAAGGACTTCATTACAGTATGTGTATCTAAAGATAGATGGTAATGAAAAAATGCCTTTTATTATGAATAAGATGATACAAGAGATGTCTAATCATATCATATATGATTGGCTTGTAGGGCATACATTTCTATCAATCTCCCACTTGCACTAAAGCCAATCACCTACATGCTTGATCCCCATCAATCCTAGGTGACCCTCAAACATACTTTGAGTCAAGCCTTAGTTAGTGGATCTGCAATGTTATTAGCTGAAGATACTCTATCTATCTCTATATCTCCTCGAGCTACTATCTCTCTGATCAAATGATATCGCCGCTGAATGTGCTTTGACTTCTGATGAAACCTCCACTCCTTTGCTTGAGCAATTGCCCCGTTGTTGTCACAAAATAATGGGACAGGATCAGAGATAGTAGGGACAACCCCTAAATCTGAGATGAACTTCTTCATCCATACAGCTTCTTTAGCAGCTTCTGCAGCAGCTATGTACTCTACTTTAGTTGTAGAATCCGTAGTCGTCTCTTGCTTGGAACTCTTCCAGCTCACTGCACCACCATTCAAGGTAAATACATACCCTGATGTTGATTTGCTATCATCTTTATCTGACTGGAAACTTGAGTCTATGTAACCTTGAAGTCTCAAGTCTGCTCCTCTATAAACTAGAAATGCATCCTTAGTTCTTCTCAAGTACTTGAGGATGCACTTCACTACTATCCAGTGACCCTCACCTGGATCTGCCTGATATCTGCTCGTAACACTTAGAGCATATGCTACATCAGGTCGTGTACATAGCATGGCATACATGATAGATCCTATGGCTGAGGCATAGGGTACCCTACTCATGTATTGTCTCTCTTCAGAAGTTTTAGGGGATAACTCTTTAGAAAGATAAACTCCATGTCTCATAGGTAAGAGACCTTTCTTGGAGTTTTCCATACCAAATATCTTGACAATGGTGTCAATGTACATTGATTGGGTCAAGCCAAGCATCCTATTAGATCTATCTCTATAGATCTTAATCCTCAAAATATAGGATGCTTCACCCAAATCTTTCATGGAGAAGTTGTTTGACAGCCAGGCTTTCACTGATGATAACATACCTACATCATTCTCAATGAGTAGTATGTCATCCACATACAGTACCAAGAAAACTATAGCACTCCCACTAGCCTTCTTATATACACAGGGTTCATCTTCATTTTGAAAGAAGTCATAAGATTTGATCGTCTCATCAAACCTTTTATTCCAGGTCCGGGAAGCTTGTTTTAGTCCATAAATAGACCTTAACAACTTGCATACTTTTTTTGGATGCTCTTGGGATTCAAATCCCTGAGTTTGTATCATATACACCTCTTCCTCAAGAATACCATTGAGGAATGATGCTTTAACATCCATTTGCCATATTTCATAGTCATAGTATGCTGCAATTGCAAGCAAAATCCGAATGGATTTAACCATAGCAACTGGTGAAAAGGTTTCGTCATAGTCAACACCTTGCCTTTGATGATATCCTTTAGCAACCAATCTTGCTTTGAAGGTCTCCACCTTCCCATCTACTCCAATTTTCCTTTTATAGATCCATTTACACCCAATAGGTATAACATCTTTAGGTGGATCTACCAAGTTACAAACTTGGTTGGAATACATGGAGTCCATTTCGGATTTCATTGCTAATTCCCATTCCTTAGAATCAATATCGGATATTGCCTCTTCATAGGTCTTAGGATCATCATCCTCAATATATTGCACCTGCCTCCTTCCATTAGAGATATGTCCCACTTATCTATTAGGTTGGATGGGCACACGTGTAGACCTATGAGGTACCTGTGTATCATCCTTATCAAGTACCCTAGCAGAAGTGTCCTCTAGTTGTGTATCTGGAACCTCTTTCAATTCTACCATGCTCCCACTGTCTTCCTTAAGAAGGAACTCTTCCTCTAAGAATACACCTCTTTTAGCAATAATAACCTTTTGGTCATTAGGGTGGTAGAAGTAATATCTATGGGTTTCCCTAGGATATCCCACAAACATACACTTCTCAGTCTTAGATTCCAATTTATCAGGATTATGCCTTTTCACGTGGGTTGGACAACCCCATACCTTAACATGTTTAAGGTGTGGCCTTTTCCCTTTCCATATCTCATATGGGGTAGATGGAACAGACTTAGAAGGTACCCTATTTAATGTATAAGTGGCAATATCAAGTGCATATCCCCAGAGAGACAAAGGTAACTTAGCAAAAGATGTCATTGCCCATACCATATCTAACAATGTACGGTTTCTCCTTTCAGCTACTCCATTAAGCTGAGGAGTGTATAGAGGTGTCCTTTGAGATAATATCCCATTGTCCTTCATGAACTGTGTGAATTCAGTACTTAAGTATTCTCCTCCTCGATCTAATCGAAGAGTCTTAATACTCTTTCCTAGTTGCTTCTCTACTTCATTCTTATATTCTTTAAATTTCTCAAAGGCATCAGATTTGTACTTCATTAAGTACACATACCCATACCTAGAGAAATCATCAATGAAAGTAATGAAGTAAGAATATCATCCTTTAGCTTGAGTTGACATAGGGCCACATACATCTGAATGTATGAGTTTCAACAACTTAGTAGCTCTCTCTCCATGTCCACTAAGTGAAGAGTTGGTCATCTTACCCATGACGCAAGACTCACAAGTGGGCAATGATTCAAAATCATTTACCTTTATGCATCTATCCTTATGAAGCCTTTTAAGTCTTTCCTCATTGATATGACCAAGTCTATGATGCCATAATAAGGTTTGATCTATATCAAATCTTTTCCTCTTTAGAGGTGCATTCACACACATTATTGGAGCATGCATATCTAATATATACAAACCATTAATCAAACATCCATTAGCAAACAATTTACCATTCATAGTTATGGAACAACTTCCATTTCCAAAGCTTACAATAAATCCACATTTATTTAAGCATGAAATAGAAACAATGTTCTTAACTATTGAAGGAACATAATAACAACTATCTAATAGTAGGACATCTCTTGAAGGTAACTTGAGGTGAGCTTGTCCCATGGCCAATGTTGCAACCTTTGCACCATTTCCCATGCGCAGATCAACCTCTCCTCTTTGCAACCTTCTACTACTTGTCAACACCTGCAAGTCATTGCAGATATGAGATGCACATCCAGTATCTAATACCCATGATGTAGATCTATAAGACAAATTGACATCAATGACAAAAATACTTGAAGCTTCTCCAAGCTTTCCTTTTGCCTTTTCTACAAGGTACTGTGGACGCCGGAAAGAGAGAGAGTGTGGAGGAGGGAGAGATATGTCCTCGTGCGTGTGTGTGCTTCCTTTCTTACGGTCTTGATAGGGTGGGTTCGTGTTAATCACGCCATAGACACGGTCGTGGATGATTCCGACGGACTGTTCTATTGCCTGCTTCTCTTCCTTCTTTCCTTCTCCGCACTCACCTTGATCCCCGGACTACTCAACCCTTGATGTCACTTGGGCATCGAAGGACCGGTCCGGGTCGTGAGGAGAATCGAGGGGAAAGAAGATCAGATAGCCGGTGGCATTTTCAACACTAACTTAACCTATAAATCGAAAGAGGAAGGGATGGTGTGGTCGCCAGGAGCCAGAGAGGCTCCGATGATAGAAATAAAAGAAATGAACTAGTAAAGGAAGTGAGAGTGACCGGTTACCTCGATAAGCTGGGAGATTGCGGGGGTTCTATCTTCTCCTTCCTCGGCCGGCCGGGGAAGAAGAGTCTTGGAGAAACTCGCTTGCCTAAAAAGAAAGTATGAATGAAAGCACAACGATTAGGACTAAAGATGGAGCAGTAACTATTCGTAAGAAAGAAGAGCAATGACAAAAGGGGTTGAACGAACCGGATTAGGACTAACTCCTAACCCCTTCTTAAGGGAGGATCTAAATGACCTAAGAATAAGATGCGTTATGCTATACTAATGCAACATGCATAATGAAACCCAAATGAACAATAAAGGAGAGGGTAAGGTAAGGAAGAAGATCGTAGAGAAGCCCGGTGCTTCTGGCTTCTGGAAATTTCAGGCGCTCCGACGACAGGTCGCCTGGCGTCGCGTCGGGGGAGCGCTCCAGTCCTTCTGCGGCAGTCTTCAATGCAATCTTCTCCCGGTTCCAATGACGAGGGATCGGATTCCTAGTCGGTTTTGGAGGTTTCTTGGTACTCTTTGTAATGGCTTTCAATGGTATGATGGCAGGGGTCTTGAATGGTTTTTGAGTGGTATTGAATGAGCGGAGTGAAAGGGGTGTAATGGAGGATGGAGAGGCTTGGGAGTGAGATGGGGGCTTGGAAGCTGGTGGGAGGATGTTGGAAGGCTCAAGAAAGCTCTTGGGGAGTTAAGGCTCTGGGAATCCCTCTCTCTGCTCCTTAGACTCTCTCTCTTGGGAGCTCGGAACCTCTCTCTTGGAACCTCTTAAATGTGGGAGAAGGGTCTCCTTTTATAGGTGCGCAAAAGTGACCCTAGCGCTCCGCCCTGAGGACGCCTGGCGTCGCGGTATGGGAGCGCCTGCAAATCCGCCGACAAGTCGGCGGACCAGCACGTCCGACCATACCTGTCGCCACCTACCACCCTGCGTGTCAGGCGGCGGTTGTCAGCGGAAATCCTGGCGCTCTGACAGGGGAGCACCTACGACCTACGGCTGTCAGACTGCAAATTCGGTGCATGCGGAGCCTGCGGTGACAGTTGTCAGGCGGGAATCCAGGTGCTCCGACGGCGGAGCGCCTGGACCCTCGGTACGATTTCGACAACGCATCGCTGACCGTCTGAAAAGCCGGCTGTCACGCGCGGGATTGCAGGCGCTCCGGCAGAGGAGCGCTTGTACTACGATGCGTCTCAAGGTACGATGTCGTCCGACCGGTCAGAAGGGTGAAAAGGCGGGAAATGACAGGCGCTCTGACGTCGCGACGCCAGGCGTCGCGGAGTTGGGACGCCTCCATATTTCCTGAAATTTGATTGTTTTTATGTCAAATCGACCTCTCCGATCGGGAGAAAACAAGTGTTATCTATAGAAATGAGATTGTTCTTTCTGTAATCGGGCCGAATTCGCGTATCTACAGCTTGCCTCGCCTTGACGTTGGTTTTGCAAGGGAGCGACGCGGAGTGTAGCGGAAGTGACCGTAGCGAGGTGAAGCGAAATGAAGTGATGGCGGACTGAAAAACTGACGTCAAGGTGTAGATTTAGATACGCGACACACGTTCTGACCAGGTGAATTGAGCCTTCTCAAGTTCCGCAATTGCCTTTTGTATCTTCTAGACCGCTTCCGTGGTTGATTGGAGACGAGATGTGCCGTGGGCACGAGAGAGGAAAATAAAAGCCTGCTCCCTGCGTGTGGGGAACCTCCGAGTGCGGCTCGTGAGTTCATCTTGGTTAGCGGCCCAGCTTTGTGGTGTGCTTGTACCAAGAAGGGCTGAACAGAAGTTGATCTTAAAATCAAAAGAACCTCCAATCAACGGGGGTTAAGTCTTTAGGATTCATCCGGGTCCTTGCGGGAACCTGATTTAGCTCGGAGTGGAATAACCTCTCAACTCAATAGAAACGCTTGTTTGCCTTGTCAGAGAAAACGACCTTTCACGAAGACAACCACAATGATGATAGCCAAATGCAGATGATGCATGCAGATGTATGCTGGGTGAAAGAAAGAAATAAAAATTAATATTAAGAAACATAGTTGAAGATATAGATCATGAGTAATGGGTCAGGACACTGATCAGGAACCGTCGTCCCCATAACTCGTGATTTTGGCTTATCCGCAAGTTCATTGAACAACCGTTCCGTCCTTGATTTTTGTTGGAAGGGTTCTCGGGCCCGGTGTTTTTAGAACTTGTGGTCTTCAACATCTCAAATACTACTATAGTTAACATGCAAGAAAATACCAATTTTTGACCATTTTCAATTATTTACTCTTCCTCTTTTCGGATTCATTCAAAGCGCTCCTTCGACGCGACGCCAGGCGTCGCACTGTCAGAGCGCCTGCAAACCTGCGCAGCTTTCCGTCAAGGGCCTGTCGCCCGTCTCGTCGAGGGTAATGGGGGGCTCCCCCTCTCTCTTCCCCGTCCCTATATCACTCCTAGGCCGCCCAAGGGGAGGAGAAACCCTCCAAACTCTCCTTGGGCAGCCCCTTGCTCTATATCCTCTCCATTTCTTGCTTTCCACTGCTGCCATGGAGCTTCCACACCGACCCGATGCTCTATTGAAGGCGAGGCAGTTTTCAGGCATTCCGGGGCATATCCGGAACCGAGTTTCGGCGGGAGTGGTAAGTTTCTGCCATTATTGGTCCTTTGAAAGCTTGTTTCCATCGTTTTGCTCCCTTGTGGGTCCTCTTTTTGGCCGGTTCCTTCCCCCATTTCCGTCTTTTTCTAGTTTTCTGTCGGATTCATCCAAGCGCTCTGTCTTCACGACGCCAGGCGTCGCGTCATTGGAGCGCCTGCTATTTCTGATGACAGTTTCTGATTTTGTTCAAACTTGTTCTTGTGCAGGAACCTCCAGCATTTCCGGGAGCCCGTCGCTATGGCTCATGTCAATGGACCTCCCGTATTGTTCCGTATATCACTTTGCAAGCTCGGAATGTACTTCGGCAATGGGGCATGGCCGACTTCTTCATTCACGTGATGAATTACTCTAAGTATTATTGGGATTTTGCTCTTGTGGGAGCCTTGGTTGAGTGTTGGCATCCGGACACTAACACATTCATTCTTGATACTTTTGAATGCACCATCCTTCTTGAAGAAGTTGGAATGTTGCTAGGCCTCCCGGAATCTCCTTATGGTCAAGAAGATTTCATGTTTATCCCCCCTTTTCCTCTGACCGCTTACTTGTTTCTAGAGGAACTTATGACTCCAATGGAAGCCTCTTCATTGATTGTCGGTGGCAAAATTTCCTTTGAAGGCCTTTTGACATGGTCCCTTAAGAGTATGGACAAGGCTTCTGAAGATTCTGACAACCTTATTTGTGGGTTGAAAGGAGTGGTGACATGCGTTGTTTCTGCTTTCCTTTACCCTTCAGAGGACGGTTGGATTGCCCCAACTTCCCTGCCTTGCATTTGGGGGTTATGGCGTCGGGAGCGCATCGCCCCATCTGTCTTGGGCTTCTTATATGGAGGGCTTTCTGCGGCATGCCTCGGTCGTACTATGTTTGGCAGCATCCTTCTTTTAATTTCTTGGGCGGAACTTCACTTCAAATTTGATGTTGCTGAAGAGATTGTTCCTGCCTCGCGTTTGTTTCTCTGCAGCCCTTTGCATTCTTTATCCTCCGTTCTTGGCATGGAAGAGAAAGTTATTAAAAAGTGTCCTACAGTGAAGACCCGCCAAGACTGGCGCCTGTATCTGTCCAAGCTCAACCGAGCTAGCTTTTTATGTGTGCCACTCCCTTTACTCCAGAAGGATCTTAAAACATGTTTTATCCCGGGAGTTGACCTTCGGCTTATAACTAGTTCCTCATTGGTTTTATATAATGCTCACCGGTGCTTTCCCCAATTAGGTCTCTGCAGGCAGAAGATGCCATTGGTGTCGCATCTTCCGAGCATCAAGGACCGCTGCCTTGGAACACCGGATGATGAGGAGGAATGTCAAAGTGCAATTGTTTTGTGGAAGACGTGCAAATTACATAGTCCTTGGATGGTGACTGAAGAAGACGAAGCGCGCAAAGCTCGTTACTTGAAGAAGCTCCGGGCGATCCGTGCTTGATTTTTCTCTTTCCTGCACTTATGTTAGTTCCAAGCTATGTATTTTCAGACAATTGAACATTTGATGTAGTGAATGCATGCTTCCATGGCATTTTCCGGTTCTGATAGCAGGAAACGACCTGTCTGGGGGATTGCCCAGGTGACCCGCCAGATGGGTCCCCCGATCCGGACCCGGTTCTACTTCTTCCCTTCCCGGGGTCGGAACGATGAGCGCCGCTCCTCCCTTTGATTTCGTCAGTGACGTAAGGTTGTGGTATCCGATCTCGTTCTCTGCAGGTCGCTCGACTTCAGGCCCAGGTGGCCAATTTGGAGAGTCGACCTCCTCTGGCTGACTCCCCCCTTCTGACGGAGGCGAGTTTCTTCTTTTGAGGCTGTTCCAGTCCTGTTCTTTTCTTTGCTTGTTGCTGATCTTTGTTTGACCTTGCAGCTGGAGCAGTTAAGGGCTCGGGCCCTCCCCGAGAGTGAGCAGATCCTCCGGCTGCGGGTCCAGCATCTGGAGGAGATGCGGGCAATGGAGGCACGGCGGGCGACAGAGCTGTTGGAGCTGGCCCGCTCTCGATCACAGGGTCGGTCACATCGAACCGACTCTCAGCGGACGACGCTTCACGGCCCGAGCCGGTCGGGCACTTCTTCTCGAGCGAGCGGTGAGAGGACTCCCCTTCCCCCTCCTGTAGTAGAGCCGGTTCCCCAGGCGCCAGCGGTGGAGGGAGGCGGCGATTCTGATGTGCCGGCCCCCTCTGCCACGTGATATACTTGTATACACTTTTGAGCCCATAGTGGATTTATTTTGGCCATCTGCTTCTGCTATCTTCGTACCTGTTGTTGTCTCCTTTGAACCAAGAGCGGTTAGATTTTGTTTAGGCTTAGCCTCTTGCAAGATGTCAAGAGGCATGGGCCTTCTCAACTAGGCAAATAAGAACATAACTATGTAGTGCAGAAACGAAACGTGCATGACAGAAAATTAAATATGAATGCAACTAGACATGCGGTCAACTTACGAGCACTAACTCTTTTAGTTTTGGGGTTTTTCCTGTTTTTTTTGGATTTTGAATTTTATAGATTTTTTTGGGGTTTCGAATATTCAAATTTGTAGGAAGTTTTGAGGATTTGCAGATTTTTTTGTTCTTTTGAAATTTCTAGATTTGTTTGGATTTTAGATATATCTATTTTTTTTTGTTTTATGGACGAAGTAAATGTTCTCACCATTTGTCCTGCTTGCAACTGGGTTCCCCTTTCACAGTACGTGTAGTGGCTAAGGATAAGTGCCACGTGTAGGTGATGTGCCTCCTTCCGGGATTCTTAGGCTTTCTGCCTTCAACAAACCAGGGTCCTGCTGAGGCTCGGTTGACCAACCCTACCCATGGTGGCCTAAGAAGGAAGAGATTAAGGTAAGGGCTTGGCCAAACTCAAAGGATATCAAGCGAGCTCCCGTATTGATGCTCATACGCCAAGTTTAAATCCTTTAGGGTCCTTCTTTCTTGCCCATCTTTGTGGCCCACATTCGGACGAGTCATTTTTGCCTCGAGGGGTTCATTGCCCATCTTTTGGAGCCTTTCCTTTTTGGGGCTGTTTTTAAGCACTCATTCGAACAGTCTATGCATTTTTTCGGTTGACCTGAGGGGTTCATTGCCCATCTTTTGGTGCTTTTTCTTTTGAGACGACATACCCTATAGGATTTTCCACTTTTCTTAGATGGTGAGCATTTTCGGTATTCCTTGCCCGAAGTCCCTTGAATCTTTCCTCGGGCCGAAGCGAGAGAGGAATAGGGCATGGTTGATCTTCTTTGCCCAGCGCTACCTGATTTTCTTTTCTGGCTTTGGCCGTCGAATCCCGGAGTCTAGGCGTGCGATGTGCATAGTGTGATGCTTATCCTTAACCCTTACTTGGACGGGTGGGCCTAATAGCAAGCAAGGACAGGTGAGAACGGACTCTTCCCACAATTTTTTAGTATTTTACATTTTTTTTTGTTGTTTTTAGGGAAAATATTTCTTAAGATAGAGTCCATTCCAAGGGTGAGTCAATTCGTCTCCATCTGCGTTAACTAGCTTATAAGAATTGCCTGGGTAGGTTTCTGAAATTATAAAGGGCCCCTCCCAATTTGGTTGAAGTTTTGAGCGGGGACCGCCCGGCTTTATGAAAATCCTTTTAAGCACAACCTCACCGATTTCAAATTTTCTCTCAACCACCCTTTTCTGATAAAATCTTTTAAGCCTATTCTGGTAAGATCTAGCATGTTCGGCAGCGGCCAGCCTCCTTTCATCCAAGAGTTCGAGTTGCGCGAGAAGCGAATCTCGGCGTTCATCCATCAGGATATCTCGATCAATCTGGACTCGGAGGGATGGAATGATTACTTCGTATGGAACTACCGCCTCCGTCCCAAATGCCAAGGCATAGGGGGTCTGACCCATTGGGGTTCGAATAGAAGTGTGGTAGGCCCACAGAGCATCAACTAGCTTATCTGGCCAGTTTGCGAATTTGCTGGACTTACAAGTCTTCTTAATGATCTTTATCAGGGTTTTATTGGTGGCTTCTGCTTGACCGTTGCCTTGAGGATAATATGGAGATGAATGATGCAATCTGATGCAATACCTGTTGCAAAGGTTACGCAGCTCCTGAGAGATGAATTGCGGTCCATTGTCGGTGATGATGTCGCCTGGGATCCCGAAACTGGCAATGATGTTGCGCTTGATTAAGGTGCAGACTGTTGATGCCTTGATCTCCACATATGCTTCCGCTTCCGCCCACTTGGTGAAGTACTCCGTTGTAGTTAGAATGAAGGATTTGGTTTTGTTTGTGGAGTTTGGATCACCGAGGGGTCCGATAACATCAAAAGCCCACATAGCGAAAGGCCAGGGGGCATGGATAGGATGGTGAGCCAAATGCTCGGCAATAGCGTACCCTCTGATTGATTTCTGTTGGATGTAAGTGATGTTGAACTGAGAGAGGAAGAAACCCCAAAGTTTGATCAATGTTGTCTTTCTCCTCATATCGGATTTTATCCAACTGGATTGCACTTTCTAGATACTCCGGTAGCTTGGCACATCTTATGCTTTTCTGAGCTAACCAATGCAGGTATCTTTCTGGAATTCTCCTACCTCTAATTTTTGTCCTATTTTTATTGGAAACTAAACCTAAAGAAGAAGAAGGTGAATAAGGGAAGGAAGAATTTTATTGGAAAGAATGGAGGGCAAAGGAGGTCAATCAAGGATCTGGTGGCTCCTTGAGTCGAATGCCCTTCCGAGGGAAGTTGAGATGTTTCCTTGATCGAAATTTCAGTTTCGAGGAGGACGTTGTTTTTTGGGGAGTGCTAAACATAAAGACCGAATGGGCTTCAGGTGCCCGATTTGGGTTAAGATCAACTACGGGAGTCAAAGTAGGCGAAGATATTGATAAAGAGGGAAAGACTTCGAGCAAGGTTTGGCAAAGGGGGCTTTCGGGCCCAATGTTGACAGAAAGGGGTGATGGGCCAGTAGGCCGGATGATCATAGAGGAAGATGGGTTCATGGACCCAATAAGAGGAGGATGCGGGCTCAAAGGCCCAGGTTTAGGAGATGGGCTCGAGGGTCCGAGAATTGGAGAAAATGGGCACAAAGGCCCAGATTTAGTAGAGGGGCTCGGTGGCCCAAGAGTTGGAGAAAATGGGCACAAAGGCCCAGATTCAATAGGGGGGCTCGATGGCCCAAGAGTTGGAGGAAATGGGCACAAAGGCCCAGATTTAGTAGAGGTGCTCGATGGCCCAAGAGTTGGAGAAAATGGGCACAAAGGCCCAGATTCAATAGGGGGGCTCGATGGCCCAAAAGCAACAAGTGGGTTCGTGGACCCATGAGTTGGGCCTGAGGGCCTAGAAATAGGGATCGGGCCAAGAAGCCCGGGGAGAGTGTCATAGTGGGTTGGGGCATCGGCCCCAAAAGATGACGTAATTAGGGAAGGCCCTCGTGGAGTTGGTTGGACTTTTTCTCGAGTCGATTTGGCAATATGACCCTTGGGTGGGTCAACAGGTGGTTCAGCATGGAGTGGTTCATTGCTTGACCCTTCTTCATTGGTGGAAAACAAAAGAGATATTTCTGAATACAAGTCATCTTCAGGGTCGTCAGTTCTTCTTCTCTTGTCTTGCTCCATCTCTTGTTCTTCCTTGTTCTCAGCCAGTTGAATGGTTTCTTTCTTGATGAAAAACTTTTGTAAGCATCCAGAAAAGTATCTGCTTCTGAGATTCTGACCATTCGCTGTCGTTCCATCATATCCAACCCCGCTCTTTGGTTGTAACCTCATTATATTGATTGGCTCAGCTATGCCTTGCAGTTCTTTGCCTAGTCCTCGGCCCTCCTGGTATCCCAAACTCTTCATTATGTGCCAACCAATAGTTTCATTTTTTCCTCTTTTCCTTCTCCACACTTGCCTTGGCTGCCTACTTATTTCTGAAAGATCCAAGATTGTCAAAATCGGCTCATTTGGCAACCCAAGGGGTAGTGGAGTGGAAGGTGGATGATCTAGGGGCATGCTAGTCACCTTAATTACTTGTCCCTTGTGAGGGAATTTAAGACACTGGTGATTGGTGGAGGTGACTGCCTCTAGTGCTTCCAAGTAGGGTCGTCCCAAAATAGCTTTGTATGTCGGATCCATCTTAAGTATGTGAAAGTTAACAGTGACTGTTCGAGGTCCAAGCTTTACATTTAATGTAATCATGCCATCGGCAGGCTTTTTTGAATTGTCATATGCAGTCACTGTTATTTGAGATGGCCGGATGTCTTCCTCGGAGAATCCACAAAGATGTAATGTTTCTGGTGGCAGAACATTAATGGATGCTCCGGTATCGACCAAACATGACTTAATGCCTACTCCGTTGATGTGGACTGTGATGCACAAGGCACATTTCCTTATTTCCGGGTCGGCCAACTCTTCCTTTGTGAATGTAAGGGCCGGGTACTCACTTCTCGGGACCAGAACTGATGAGATTTTTTCTGGGGGGAGGCTCTTACTCACCAGCACCCGCAGTAAGTATTGTTGGAGAACCTCTTGATGGACTTCTAAGATAGAGATTCGTGCTGGGGTCTTATCAAGATGCTTCGATAAGTCATAGGACGTCCCAGGCAACGGCTTTTCAATGTGTTCTTCTTCTGCTTCTGGTGCCAACCCTGATTGGCCGGCCTGGGGAAAGACCCTTGGGAACACGCGCCCACTCCTAAGCACTGTGGCAAGTTGGGGAGCTATAGCTGGGGTGGTAGTGGCGGGTGGTGGGTTAGGTCGAATGATGGGAGCTCTTGCGATGGGTGTAATGATGGTGGTTTGAGGCATAGTAGGGTAGGTAGGTCGTGAAGGTACAGTTGCTCGGGGCGGGATGATGATGGGTCCTAGTGGTGGTGATGTTTGTGGTGGATTAACCGAGCGGATTAGGGTCCGTCACGATTGGAGTTGTGTGGTTGGTGGTGTTATGATGGGTCGTGATGGTGCTCGGATGATGGGTGGCCGGTTGAGAGTAATGGGGTTCGCTGATGTAGCGTGGGGTATAGAATGGACGGTTCGGTTGACATGCATGGCGGAGGTGGCTCCCTCAACTTGCCAATTCTGGCCCCGATCATGATACTCCTCGGAAGAAATCATGATGGGACTAACGTGTTGATCCCCAGGCGCGGGTGCATGTAGAGGTAAAGGGTTTTGGATAATCCCCAGGCCGGGGTTCTATTGTTGTCGCTGCTGAGCTGGTGCATGCTGCCGTTGAGGTCGATTTTCCATTGTTCTGATGTATTCCCCCATCTGGTCCCAGTCAATACTACCTTGCTCATTAAGATCGTGGATGTAGTCTCTGAATTGAAAACAATCCTCGATCATGTGACCCGAGTATCGGTGATACATGCAATACCGTCCAGTGTTTGCCGTGCCTGGCCAGACAGGTCTTTCTTTTGGGAGCTCTATCTGTTGTGCGGCCATCAAGGCATTGAAGATATCTGTAAGTGAGTAGGGCAATGGCGGGTAATTTTCTCGTCGGGGACCGATTTTCCTTGGTTGGTGTGCAACTGGAGGAGGGGCCTGGTGGTAGGTTTCTGGGGCCCTGGGTTGTGGGGCTCGAGGCATCAAGGGTTGTTGGTTCTGGGGTCGGTATTGTTGGACTTGGTATTGGGGAGGCCGTGGGGGAAGTTGGGGCCGGGGCTGGTGCTGGAGGACTGGAGCATTCCTGTTAGGAGGAGGGTTTCTATGTTGGTGTGGGTAATTGTTAGGGGGGTTCCCCACAACACTAACATGCTCATGGCTTACTATCCCCTCAGTTACTGGTCCGGAGGTGGAAGGAAAGGTTTTCTTGGTGACCCGAGGTCGGGGATCAAATAGGTTCATAATAGGTGAATCCCGGAGCTGGGTCTGGATGTACCGCGCCTTTTCATATAACTCACTCATGGAAGTGGGATGGTGAAGGGCAAGCATGTTTTTCATGGCCGGGGTTGCATTTGTTATGATCAGCTTGACCTGCTCTTGCTCTGACATCGGATCTATGAGCTTCTCTGCCATGGCCCTCCATCTATCTGCATACCTGATAAAATCCTCATCTGTTTTCATTTTCTCAGCTACCAGGTCGGTGATGGAGTAGGCTATTCCAACTCGGTCTTGATATCTCTGCAAAAATTTGGCTTTGACAATATCAAAGTTACCGGCCTCCGTTGAATCAAGTGAATAGAACCACTCAAGCGCCGAGCCCTCCAATGATCTTCTAAATAGAAAAGCAAGGGCACTCGGATCATTCTGCCATGTGACGGATTCGTATAGAAAGTCTTTGACGTGGAGGAAGGGGTTGCCGGACCCGTTGTAACGGCGGAACACCGGCATTTCGGAGTGAGGGAGATGGAAAGTAGGGAGCGAGGGGAGAGATATTTCAGGGGCAACCTTGGTGCCAACCAGGCGGCAGATTTCTTTGTACTGCTCCTCCATCTGACTTAGGCGGTTTAGCATGGCCTGGTCAATAGAGGGCTCTCGAACAATTGGAGGAGGAGGGGTGTTTGATACACCGGAGGCGGAGCTAAGTAGGCCGAAGCGGCCGGACATGGAATGTGGGTTGGTGGACATGCTGTTCGACGGGGAAGATTAAGAGGATTAGAAGAGAAGACTAGTGGCCGTGATGGTGCGGCCAAATTTGGATCCGGGTGGTTTAGGATAGCCACCGGATGAGGAGAACTTGGGGGTGATGGCCCGGTATAGGAATGGCCATGGGCGGCCGCATCGGGTCGACGTGCTACTGAGCGAGGGGTAGAAACACGTAAACCGCCGGTGAGAGGGTCATGATTGGCGGGCGACTTGCCCTTGAGAATAGCCTCTATGGCTTGAAGTTGGGTGGGGTTGGCATGAGAGAATGCCTCCCAAAGGGAACCCGGGTTGGGTGGAGGAGAAACTTGATCCGGCTCAGCGGGGGCTCCGGGTTCGTTAACGGCATAGACAGCGTCGGGAAGGAGTGACGGCTCGCCTTCTGCCCCAAAGTAGGTCTGTTCATACTCTGCTTGCTCGCAATGTTGATCCATGATGACTCGTCCGGACCTGAGCGACACAGGCATAAAGCAAAGAAAGACGAAGTTTTCTTCTTTTTGGGTGTTTTCTTTTGAGCAGATTTTTCTTTTTGGGTCGTTTAATTCTAGAAGACAAGTTTTTATCCGAAAGCAAAGTTTTCTTTGACAAAGATTTTTTGGATTGCTTCTTAGAGGTTATTTTCTTTGATTGTCGTGATCAGAGAAGTTTTTTACCTCAAAGGAACAACTTCTTTTGGTGACTTTTCTAGATTTTTGTAGGAGAGAGTCCCCCCCCTTTTTTTCTTTTTTCTTTTGGTTACACAAACAAGTTAAAGCAAAGACTTGGAATGCTTAGCGCAAAATTTTTTTTGTGTTCCAACCTTAGATTAGTGGCTTGTTTAGCAAAGCATTGTCCACTCCAATAAATGGGTGGGACCCTATGCTCACACAACGCCGAGCAACGTAAGGTGAAACGATTTCTCACACGGATAGGTAATGGGTAAACTTCGGGTTTTGGGGAAATGGTACAACCAGCCCGATCGGTGAAGAGGGAATCCTTCACGTCTGGGGACTTACGGAGGCCTTGGCGGAAACCAACTTAGTCAACCGAGAGGGAATCCCCGGAAGAGAAGTCGAGATCCACCAAGAATGGTGTTTTGGATGTGTATGGCTTTGGGAGGAGAGTGAGCCCCCTTCTCGGATGACCTACGAGGCCGGATGGAACCGGTACCTCGATGCAAGCTAATGCAAGAGAATGAGCAAGGATAAAGGAGCAAGCAAAATAAAAATAAAATAAAAGCAACACAACGTGAGAGAAGTACAAAGGAACTTAAGAGATGATGGTGCACAAAGAAATTTAAACACTAAGACGAGTTTGCATGCTGAAAATTAGAAGGTAGTAAGAGTGATAAGGGTTGGAAGTGAAACAAGAAGCGAGGAACTAAAAGCAGTTTCGTGGAATTGCAGGCGCTCCGGTACCCCGCCGCCAGGCGTCGCGGTATCGGGACGCTTTTAACGGGAATCAGCAAATTTTAAGAAAAGCTATAAAGCAAGGGTCCCGCGGGGACATAAAGGTGATATGATGCTGAGAAAGCAATAAACGACAATGCTTTTTAAATGAAAAGGTATTAAAAGTAGAGTTGACTCGTGCGGGAGTCGGTGCTTGTAGATGCTTCGAGCTCGCGGAGCTCGGTTTGCAAACGTCCTAGCAAAGGGTAGCAGCTGGTGCCCCTTTGATAGGATCAACAAAAGAGAGGGCCACGCGGGGCCGATGATGTACCACTCACACGGTGAGTGGGGAAATGGGGGGTGGCTCACGCGGGAGCCAAGGAGTAGTGGCCCACGCGGTGAGCAAGAGAGGTTCTAACTTTTAAAGGAGGGGGACGAAATACAAATAAACGTGGAGATAAAGAGATTGAATAGAAGACTTACTTGATGGAAGAGGCTTTCATTCAAAGAAATATGGCAAGCGACTTTCCCTTGGCTTTAGATGTCCCACCGTGGTTGCCAAAGGATGTGGACGCCGGAAAGAGAGAGAGTGTGGAGGAGGGAGAGATATGTCCTCGTGCGTGTGTGTGCTTCCTTTCTTACGGTCTTGATAGGGTGGGTTCGTGTTAATCACGCCATAGACACGGTCGTGGATGATTCCGACGGATCGTTCTATTGCCTGCTTCTCTTCCTTCTTTCCTTCTCCGCACTCACCTTGATCCCCGGACTACTCAACCCTTGATGTCACTTGGGCATCGAAGGACCGGTCCGGGTCGTGAGGAGAATCGAGGGGAAAGAAGATCAGATAGCCGGTGGCATTTTCAACACTAACTTAACCTATAAAACGAAAGAGGAAGGGATGGTGTGGTCGCCAGGAGCCAGAGAGGCTCCGATGATAGAAATAAAAGAAATGAAATAGTAAAGGAAGTGAGAGTGACCGGTTACCTCGATAAGCTGGGAGATTGCGGGGGTTCTATCTTCTCCTTCCTCGGCCGGCCGGGGAAGAAGAGCCTTGGAGAAACTCGCTTGCCTGAAAAGAAAGTATGAATGAAAGCACAACGATTAGGACTAAAGATGGAGCAGTAACTATTCGTAAGAAAGAAGAGCAATGACAAAAGGGGTTGAACGAACCGGATTAGGACTAACTCCTAACCCCTTCTTAAGGGAGGATCTAAATGACCTAAGAATAAGATGCGTTATGCTATACTAATGCAACATGCATAATGAAACCCAAATGAACAATAAAGGAGAGGGTAAGGTAAGGAAGAAGATCGTAGAGAAGCCCGGTGCTTCTGGCTTCTGGAAATTTCAGGCGCTCCGACGACAGGTCACACGGCGTCGCGTCGGGGAGCGCTCCAGTCCTTCTGCGGCAGTCTTCAATGCAATCTTCTCCCGGTTCCAATGACGAGGGATCGGATTCCTAGTCGGTTTTGGAGGTTTCTTGGTACTCTTTGTAATGGCTTTCAATGGTATGATGGCAGGGGTCTTGAATGGTTTTTGAGTGGTATTGAATGAGCGGAGTGAAAGGGGTGTAATGGAGGATGGAGAGGCTTGGGAGTGAGATGGGGGCTTGGAAGCTGGTGGGAGGATGTTGGAAGGCTCAAGAAAGCTCTTGGGGAGTTAAGGCTCTGGGAATCCCTCTCTCTGCTCCTTAGACTCGCTCTCTTGGGAGCTCGGAACCTCTCTCTTGGAACCTCTTAAATGTGGGAGAAGGGTCTCCTTTTATAGGTGCGCAAAAGTGACCCTAGCGCTCCGCCCTGAGGACGCCTGGCGTCGCGGTATTGGAGCGCCTGCAAATCCGCCGACAAGTCGGCGGACCAGCACGTCCGACCATACCTGTCGCCACCTACCACCCTGCTTGTCAGGCGGCGGTTGTCAGCGGAAATCCTGGCGCTCTGACAGGGGAGCACCTACGACCTACGGCTGTCAGACTGTAAATTCGGCGCATGTGGAGCCTGCGGTGACAGTTGTCAGGCGGGAATCCAGGTGCTCCGATGGTGGAGCGCCTGGACCCTCGGTACGATTTCGACAATACATCGCTGACCGTCTGAAAAGCCGGCTGTCACGCGCGGGATTGCAGGCGCTCCAGCAGAGGAGTGCTTGTACTACCGTACGTCTCAAGGTACGATGTCGTCCGACCGGTCAGAAGGGTGAAAATGCGGGAAATGACAGGCGCTCTGACGTCGCGACGCCAGGCGTCGCGGAGTCGGGACGCCTCCATATTTTCTGAAATTTGATTGTTTTTATGTCAAATCGACCTCTCCGATCGGGAGAAAACAAGTGTTATCTATAGAAATGAGATTGTTCTTTCTGTAATCGGGCCGAATTCGCGTATCTACAGGTACAACTTGCAGTTCCTCTTCCAGTGGCCATCTTTATGGCAATGGAAGCATTGTCCTTTGTCCTTCTTGGGCTCTGACTTCTTGGCTACTTTCTTGACTTTAGCTTTACCCTTCTTCCCCATTTGATTAGCCTTCCTTTTCCTGTTGGTCTTACCAACAAGTAGCACAGGAGGTTTCTTATTGTTCATAGTGCCTTCAGCAGTCTTCAACATATTCATAAGCTTTGCTAGAGAGAAATCTAACTTATTCATGTTAAAGTTCATTACGAACTGGGAGAAGGAGGATGGTAAAGATTGGAGGATAAGGTCAACTGACAACTCCTTGTTCATAGAGAACCCAAGCTCAACTAACCTTTCCACCCACTCTATCATTTTGAGAATCTGCACAGACATTCCCTCAGACATCCATGTCCTGAAAAGATTCTTAGATATCTCATATCTCTCCGTCCGACTATGTGCTTCAAATAGCTCCTCAAGATGAGCCAATATGAATATTGCATCCATCTTTTCATGTTGCCTTTGCAACTCATTGCTCATAGAGGCTAACATGTAGCACTAGACAAGAGATGCATCCTCTTTGTGCTTTTGGAAGGTGACGATCACATAATCACTAGCATCATCAGATGGTTCATCTGGTAGTGGCTTCTCAAGCACGTAGGCTATTCGCTCAACAGTGAGAACAATTCTCAAATTTCTGAGCCAGTCAGAGAACTTAGGACCAGTGAGCCTGTTGGCATCAAGTATGCCGCGCAACGGGTGGTTCGCCATTGAAATCTACAAGGAGATATATTAAAATGAGATAACATTGCAAATATTAATTAAAACTATGATAAGGTCTTTTATCTTAATTTTATGCTCCCACTAATTTCACTGAATTTGCATAACCCTCAATATGCAAAGATGGGACATCTCGATGATGTCCTAGTGGGGACTAAGATCTCATTAACCTTATGGTGATGACCTTGTGGAAAACACAACAAGTCATCCCATACTTAATGGGTAGGTAACTTTTGCCAGTTGCAACCCTTGCAACTCTTAGTCTTTAGCCTCTAGAGTTATGACCTTGTGGGAAACACAACAAATCATATACTCTAGTTAGGTTAAATCCGCTTGTTACGTTATGGGTATGGATTCTCAACATAGCCCTTGTGGGAAACACAAGGCCATGCCAATAGTCCACCCCAAGGTTCGGCTTTAAACCATGGCCAAGATCACCTATCCCTTGCTCAGTGAGCCTTGTGGAAAACACAACAAACACACACAATCTAAGATTGACTCATCGAGACCATAACAACGGAAGGCTACGTGGGTCATTCTTAATGTCCCACGCTTACCAACCTAATTTAAAATAAAGAGGGATTTTATTTTATTTTAGTCTCATCAGCATATGTGCTATGTCTAAATATAAGTATACCTTTGGAATATCATATATTTAAGGTATAAGTAATAACACATCCACATATCTAATATGCATAAAGAAAATAAGTGATCATGGACTTAATTACTAAGCATGCACCATAAACACCCTTAATAGTGCAAAATTAAAAAGCTTGCATCAGATATAAAAGGTGGTGTGTCTCCACTTCAGAAACTTCTTTTCCAAGTGGTCCTCGCCCTCGCTATCTTCCATGAGCCATCTTCTTGTCATTACAAGCGGTTTGGGGTATGCAAACCCAATGAATATACATCACATTATAAGAAACCTTGGCTTTCACCAAGGGGAGTACAAACATTGGGGAAAGATAGAATTTACAATCATATTGTAGAGAGAGAGAGAGAGGAGGCACACACAAAGGCCCCAATAAATTACATAACCAAATAAATAACCAATGCAAGATAATTGAAACTAAGTCCATAATCACCATCCACACACACAAGAAAATCATCACATGACCAAAGTGCGTATACGTGGTAATTATATGAAATAACATTTATATCGTAAAATTATAAAATATAGTTTTTGAAATTCTCAATTCCATGCTCAGCGTATTTATCATGAAATAAATAACATGAAAAGAATGCATAAACAATTTACATGCATTAAGATAAGCCCATTCATGCATATAATCACATCTAGGCATTCCCAAACTTGTGCAAACCACATAAATAATTATATAAATATAAAACTATCAAATCATATTTTCTAGAATTAATTTAATTATTATATACACTAATTTTGATCTTGAAATAATTTCAAGATCAAAAAGAGAGCATAATTTGACAATAGAGCTAAATATCATTAAATAAGACATTAAACACTTAAATGGCTCATTAAATAATATCTGTAATTTTTTATAAATTTTTCAGAATTTTTCCTGAATTTTTTACAGTTTATTTCATTTCTAAATAAATTAAAAATGAAATAAAAAATAAAAAATAAACCGCCAGACCGGGCCCAGTCCAGCACTGGTCTAAACCGAATCCGGGTCAAACCCGGATTCGTTGACCGGACCGCCGGGTCCGAATTGGACCCGGCAGATCCTCCTCTCCCGCCCGATAAGGGCAGCGAGAGCGGGAGAAAGCCCTAATCCAACTGCGACTTTCGGCTCGGATTTGGAAGTCCAAAAGGAGTAGGAAAAATCCTGAAAAATATCATTTAAAATCCTTAGAGTATCATGAAACCATTTGGATAGGTTTCGTCCTCCGAAAAAATCTGTGTAAGAAGAAATACTCGGTGGAAGTAGCTGCTGTCGCTGATACCATATCCGACGAAACAAAAAAGAAATTCTCCCTCCTGGAGAGACGATCAAAGCTAAAACTTGAAAGGAAATTCAAGGTAAGTCTATTACCTATCTTCTAAAAACTTTAGAAAGTTTCCCTCGTCCCCATAGAAGGAGAAATCCAAACTTTCCAAAATCCGGGTGACTGCGCAACCGTGACAGAAACCCCAAATCTCAAGGACTCTATCAGACTCTACAGAGGTCTAAAATTCAAAATTACTGCAGATTTCTAAAGCCCTATGTCACAAGATTATCATGGAATAAACCAATATCAATATCGTATCACATACGAAACATGGTTACTCCATGAAAATCAAGGTTTACACAATTTCGGGAAAACTGAAAAACACATGAAATAACTCAAAATAAATTTTTATTTCAACCAAGGCTTCAACCTGGCTCTGATACCACTATAAGGAATCATTCTAAGTATTTAAATATTTTTGATTCCTTGAATCTAAGGTCTTAGCCTTTATTGAAACCAAAACGACAAAACCGGGAACCGATTAAGAAGGAGATCTAATATACCTTCTTGGGATTTGAAAAATATCTCACCAAAGATAAAGAGTGGATGTTCCTTGCTACTTCAAACCGTTCAAGTGGATGGACTCCAGCGGTATCCACAAGAACTTCTTCCAAGGACCGGTTCTCCTTCGCTCCAAGCTCGAAAACTCTTCCAGAACGGAGTTGGACCATGCGGGGACTCCTTCCAGAGAAGAGAGTAGAGAGGGAGGCTACCAAGGACATTCTCCCACCCTTTGGCTTGATAGGGTTTAGCTTCTTAAGCATGTTATATATAGAATATGCAATTTTTCACAAAAACCCAAATCTTCTATATATTTACATCCTTTCCCCTGTCCTTAGAATTAGTTCTAATGTGTGTGACTCACTAGGCCCAATAATCAATTTGGTTGAAGCCAAATTTTAAGGCCCATATCTCCTTATCCAGGGCTCCAAAAAATCCAATATAAATGTGCTTTGGAATATCATCAAATGAGGATTCCAAAACAATTAGTGTTATCTCGATAAAAATTGCAATCAATTATAAAATAAGGAAGAAGAGGAGGTGGTTGGGATTTCTAAATAGAAATTTCTATCTTCCAACTTAGATAAACTTTTCCCAAAGGCCAAAAGTTATTTAAAAATACAATATAGAATCCTTATCACATGAAGTTTCCAAATATGTATATATCACTTCATTAAAAATTTTAAATTTGTAGGAAATCTTGGAGAAATAGTGCGCCACTACTGAACCCCTATATCTCTGGAAAAATTGCAAATCCTCCTACTCTGACATTGTTCGAAGCAGTAGATCATGGGAAAACATATGGTAATCATATTACCCATCTTATAAAACCTTATCAAAACTTCAATTTTCTCCATGGATGGATATTTCGCTAAATCCCCAAATCTGGGTGACTATTCAGGCATGACAGAAACACTGAATGTCAAGGCATCTCCCAGACTCTAAAAAAGTCAAAAAATCAAACGATTTATGGCATTAAAAAGTCCTAGATCATGAGGTTCTACTAACTTCAACCAATATCTAATATGAATCATATAAATATTATGATGGCCCTAAAAAAATAAGCATTTGCACATATTCGACAACACATAAGTTACATAAAATAATGTCGATTCAAAATCAATTTTGACCAAAACTTGAACCTAGATCTAATACTACTCTGAGGAATCATTATAAAAATTTAATGCAGCAAAAGCGACGATTCTCACACGTTCATTAGGGCTGTAAACGGATGCGGATAAAATTCCGATTCGCTCCGAATTCGTATCCGTTTAGGCGGATAATATTCGATTTTAGATATCCATCGGAGCGGATATCCAGATACGGATATTATCCGAATGTTAATCGGAGCGGACACGGAAATGCCCGCTCCGCTCCATTTAAGATCCGCTCCGAATCCACCTTTGATAATATATACATAATATATATAATTATATATTTAAAATCATTATATTTACAAATATGATTAAGTATTCTTTATTATATATTAATATACTAAGTTAATATTGATAAATATATGATAAATTTGATATTTTATAATTTTATTTCTATGTATTTGTATATTATTAAATATATTAATTAAATAATATTTAATTAACATTCCGAAACGGATATTATCCGTATCCGCTCCGAATCCGAAGATTATCCGACTTATAATATCCGATCTGTATTCATATCCGATTCGGACCGGATACGGATTATCCGAATAGCTAAACGGAGCGGACACGGAAACGTCATATCCGCTCCGTATTTGCTTCATTTACAGCCCTAACGTTCATGTTGAACTTGTCTCAATCGGAACTGAATGATGAAAACTGAAAGCTAATCTCTATGAGTTCGAATATATCTGATTGAAATTCATACAATTCTATAGAGAGAAATAAAAAGAACTTATTAAGCCTTTTAAGGCATTCAAATGTCCGGTCTCTAGCAGTATTTACATAAACTTCATCAACAGCAGGTTCTCCTTTCGCACCAGACTCAAGAACTCTTCTCAAACTTAGCTCGATCACCCATGGATGCCTTTCAAAGAGAGGAGGTGGTAAGGAATCTGAGGACATGGCTTTCATCCGTGGCTTGATAGGTTTTGTCTGAAACCATTAGTATTTATAGAGAATTTGAAATTTTTCTTAAAAACACATAATCTTTATAAATTATGCCATTATCTCTATACTTATAAATAAGTCCTTATGTATGTGACCCACTAAGTCTAATAGTCTATTTGGTTAAAGCTTATTTAAATTAGAACAATTCTATTTAATAAAATTTGTTATTTGATAGCAAATTAATCAGTATCTAATAACTAAGAATATTTAGATCACATACCTCTAGATGATCGATCTCATTATCATAATATCATCATGATTCAATCATTATTGTATGTAATCAATGAATTCATTGTGATGTATGCATCTAATAAAAGCAAGTAATGAAGATTGGCCAAATTAATTGAATGAGATGTTTATATAAATCTCAAATCGTATCATATATGATTGGCTTGCAAGGCATACATTTCAATCAATAAGATCCACCAGCCTCACAAACACTGGCTGCTAAAACTAACTTATATGAAGTGAAGTCTATTATAGCTGGCATGACAAAAGAAACATATGAAAAAAAATAAAGGTCAACAGTTAATAGTACTAGTAACATATACAATAGAGAATAGAATACTACTGGGAATATAGAACTAGTAAATGTTAGATTTGTCATTTAACACTTCCCCTCATGTTAGAGCAAAAGATTATTTCTATCATCTTGTTTCATAACTTTAAGAATGGATCATGTCCTAATGTTTTTGTAAAGATGTCTTTAATTTATTCTTTTGTATGAATGTGTTGAATCTCAATCATCCCACTTTGTAGTTTCTCTCTGACAACATGACAATTGAGCTCAATGTGTTTGGTATGCTCATGAAAAACTGGGTTTGCTGAGAAACATATAATCTACTAGTTGTCACTAAAAAAACTTAGCTTTATATGACTTTGCATTAAAATCTTATAATAGATCTAAGATCAATCGAGCTTCACAAACACCAACTGCTAAAATTAACTTATATCAAGTGAAGTCTTTTACAATTGGCATGACAAAAAAACATATAAAAAGAAAAAATAAAGGAATAAAGGTCAACAGTCAAGTCAATATTCTTAGTTGCATATACAACTAAGAATACTACTGAAAATATAAAACTATTAAAAGTTAGTTTTGTCTTTTAACACTCCCCCTCAAGTTGAAGCAAAGATTGTTTACACCAACTTACTTTGTAACTTTAAGAATTGATCATGTCTCAATGCCTTTGTAAAGATGTCTTCAATTTGTTCTTTTGTATGAATTTTTTTTTTCTTTTGTATGAATGTGTTGAATCTCAATTACAACCAAACACATTGTGTTTAGTATGCTCAAGAAACACAAGGTTTGTAGAGATATGTATAGTTGAGTTGTCCCCAAAAAAATTTGCTTTATTGACTGTACATTGAAATATTATAGTAGATATAAGATCCATTGAGCCTCACAAACACTAGCAGCTAAAATTAACTTATGTCAAGTGAAGTCTATTACAGTTGGTATGACAAAAGAAACATATAAAAAGGAAAAAAGAAAGGTCAATAGTCAACAATCCTAGTAGTATATGATTCATGAATACTACTAGAAATATAGAATTGGTAAATGTTAGTTTTCTCTTCTAATACCCCCCTCAAGTTGGAGCAAAGATTGTTTGTACCAACTTGCTTTGTAATTTTAAGAAGTGATCATGCCCCAACACCTTTGTAAAGATGTCTCCAATTTGTTATTTCGTATGAATGTGCTAAATATAAAATATCCCATTTTGTAGTTTTTCTCTAACAATATGACGATCAAGCTCAATATGTTTAGTACACTCATAAAAACTTGGTTTGTCGAGATATGTATAACCGATTCGTTGTCTCAAAAAAGCTTTGCTTTATGTGACTTTACAATGAAATCATCTAATTGATAGAAGATTCAATGAGCCTTTAAAACACCGGTTGTTAACATTAACTTTTATCAAGTGAAGTTAGCTACAGTTGACATAACAAAAGAAACATATAAAAAGTAAAAAAGAAAAGTCAACAATCAACAATCCTACTAGCATATACAACCGATAATACTACTAGGAATACAGAACTAGTAAATGTTACTTTTGCCTTCTAATACTCTCCCTCAAGTTGGAGCAAAGTTTGTTTGTACCAACTTGCTTTGTAACTTTAAGAACTGATCATGTCCCAATGCCCTTGTAAAGATGTCTCCAATTTTTTCTTTTGTATGAATGTGTTGAATCTCAATTATCCCACTTCGTAGTTTCTCTTTGACAACATGACAATCGAGCTCAATGTGTTTGGTACACTCATGAAAAACTAGGAAATATTAGTAAATATTAATTTTGTCTTCTAATATTCTCCCTAAAGTTGGAGTGAAGGTTGTTTGTTCCAACATGCTTTGTAACATTAGGAACTGATCATGTCCCAATGACTTTGTGAAGATGTCTCCAATATGTTCTTTTGTTTGAATGTGTTGAATCTCAATTACCCATTTTGAAGTTTCTATTTGACAACATGACAATCAAGCTCAATGTGTTTAGTATGCTCATGAAAAATTGGGTTTGCTGAGAAATGTATTGCCGACTAGTTGTCACAAAAAAACATTGCTTTATGTGACTTTACATTAAAATATTCTAATAGATGTAAGATTTGTTGAGCCTCAAAAACATCGATCGCTAAAATTAACTTATATCAAGTGAAGTCTGTTATAGTTGCGATGACAAAAGAAACATATAAAAAGAAAAAAAAGTCAACAATCAATAGTCCTAGTAACATATACAACTCAGAACACTATTAGAAATACAAAACTAGTAAATTAGTTTTGTCTTCTAATACTCCCCGTCAGGTTGGAGCAAAGATTGTTTGTACCAACTTGTTTTGTAACTTTTAGAAATGAGCATGTCCCAATGCCTTTCTAAAGATGTCTCTAGTTTGTTCTTTTGTATGAAAGTTTTGAATATCAATTATCCCATTTTTTTGTTTCTCTCTGACAACATGACAATCAAGCTTAATGTGCTTATTACGCTTGTGAAAAATCGGGTTTGCTTGGATTTGTATAATTGTCTAGTTGTCACAAAAAAACTTTGCTTTATGTGATTTTACATTGAAATCTTCTAATATATATAAGATCTATTGAGCCGCACAAACACCGATTGCTAAAATTAACTTATATCAAGTGAAGTTTATTACAGCCTACAGGACAAATGAAACATATAAGAAGGAAAAAAGAAAGGTCAACAGTTAGCTATCCTAGTAGCATATACAACTGAGAATACTACTGTGAATACAAAACTAGTAAATGTTAGTTTTGTCTTCTAACACTCCCCCTCAAGTTGGATTAATGATTGTTTGTACCAACTTGCTTTGTAACTTAAGAATTGATCTTGTCCCAATGCCTTTGTAAATAATTTTCTAATTTGTTCTTTTGTATGAATGTGTTGAATCTCAATTATCCCATTTTGTTGTTTCTCTCTGACAACATGACAATCAAGCTCAATATGTTTAGTATGCTCATTAAAAATTGGGTTTGCTGAGATATGTATAGCTAGCTAGTTGTCATAAAAAACTTTGCTTCATGTGACTTTACATTGAAATCTTCTAATAGATATAAGATCTATTGAACCTCATAAACACCAACTGCTAAAGACCTATATTCTAACTCAGTAGAAAGCCTTGAAACTATGGTTTGTCTTTTTGTTTTCGATGAGACCAGTGCATCCCCAAGAAACATTGCATAACCTGTAATTTATATTCTGCTAAGTGGGGAAGAAGCCCAGACCACATCTGTATATGCATTGAGTTTAACCAAATTATTTGATGAAAAGAAAATATCACTGCTAGGTGAAGCCTTTTGAAATTTAACTACCTTAATTGTTGTCTGCCAATGAGTTTTCCACAGATCATGCATAAATTGACTCATGATATTATTTGCATAGGTAATATATGGTAATGAAATAGTCAAGTAGATAAGCTTTCCTACTAACTTCCTGTAAGATGATGGATCTGAAATTCTTTCAAAATTATATGTATACATCACATGTCTTTCCTTAATAGGAGTTTTAGTAGGATTTGTCCCAAGTAAACTAGTCTTATCAAGTAGGTTAAGAACATTTTTCTTTTGACACAGGTGAATACCATATTTCGATTGAGTAATTTTAAGACCAAGAAAGTATTTAGGAATTCCAAGGCACTTAATATGAAAATTTTCTACAAGATGCTTCTGATCAAACTCAATAGTGTCAATTTCATTTCCAACCAGTAACATATCATTCACGTAGACTACGACAACTGTAAAGCAATCTTTCTTTGAATATGTAAACTGTGAGTGACCAACTTTGGATTGAATAAAACTAACTTCACTAAATACTTTTGACAATTTCTAAAGCCAAGATCTTGAGGCTTGTTTTAATGCATAAAGTGTTTTTGAAGTTTACATGCTATATTCTCCCTCTCAATTGTAACTCCAAGAGGAATCCTTATGTAGACTTCTTCAATTTGTTCACAACAATTTGCCTCATATACTAATTATTAATAGCTACCAAAGACAACATCACTCTTAAAGTTATCAACTTTGCTACTGGGGCAATAGTCTCAATGTAGTCTAACCCTTTAGTTTTAGAAAATCCCTTAGCTACAAATCTTACTTTTTGCATGGATATTGATTTATCAAAATTAACTTTCAATTTAAACACCCACTTGCATCCTACTATTTTCTTACCCTTTGTTAGAGTTACAATATCCCATGTTCCATTTTGATTTAAGGCCTTGAGTTCAAAGATTATTGCCTCTCTCCATTCAAAAATTTGAGAAGTAGTAGCATATGTGTTCAGCTTACAAGAAAATTTTAAAGAAGACAAGAAAACTCATATGTTTGCCATTGATTTTGCTATAACAAAGAGATTTTTGTATTGGATACCTGACCTTTTAAGAAAAATTATCATGTACGTTGTACGATGTGTAAGTTGGTGCTCTTCTCATTTTTGATTGTCGAATAGGCTCAAAATTTTTCTCATTATCAACCATTCCATGCCGGCTACTTAGAGAGATGATAGGTTGTTATTTGTGGTGATCAACAATCTCTTCAGAGGCAAGTTCATCTTTAGGACTACCAAAAGAAAAACTGGAAGTTGTCTCACCTTAAACATGTTCAAAAATAGGTTTTGATATAGCAGAACTACCAAAACTATCGTGGTTAGTTGAATGCAAACTAGAATAAGAAAAATGTTCTCAAAGAATTTAACATCTCTGTTGGTGAACACATGTCTGGTATAAATTTCATATAATATATAAGCCTTAGATTTGATGGATACCCTATGAAAATGCATCTCTTACTCCTTGAATTAAACTTGTCAAAATCCAAATGAGATGATGAAGAAAAACATAAACAACAAAAAGTGAGAAGTCTTTCATAAGCTGGTTGTTTATTAAACAATCTACTAAAAGGTATATCTCTTTTTAATGAAGCAGATGGTTGTCTATCAATAAGATAGGTGGCTGTTAAAACACAGTCACTTCATAAGATTTTAAGCAAATTATCTTGAAATCAAATACTTTTTGGAATATCAAATTTTTCCTATGTTTTCTCTCTACTGCACCATTTTGTTGAGAAGTGGATACACAAGTGTGTTCATGTAGTATGCCTTGTTCTTGAACATAACTCTAAAATTAATTTGAAAAAAATCAGAACCATTATCAGTTTTGATCTATTTCACCACCCTTTTAAACTATCGAGAGACATAAATGAAAAGTTCAAAAAAAATCTAGAAACTTGTGACTTAGAACTTATACATATATTCAAGTAAAACATGTAAATTCATCAACTATGGTAAAAAAAAATGAGCTCATTTACTTATGGTAAAAAAATACTAAATTCTATATAAATACTAATGGTTTTAGTCAAACCCTATCAAGTCAAAGGTGAAAACCACATCCATAGCCTCCTCCCTTCCTCCTTCTCTCTCTATAAGACATCTTTGAATGATGGAGCTCCTTTTAGGAAGAGTGCTTGATACTGGCACAAAGAGAGAACCTACTGTGAATAAAGTTCATGTGGATACTGTTGAAGACTAAACATTTGAATGGTTTGAAAAGCTCTAGAAGGTCTTCTTCCTTCTCTCCAAGGGATTATCTGAATCCCTATTAGGTTTATTCAAACTCATAGAGATCAATTTTTGATTTTTGCCGTTCGGTTTTGATTGAGGCGAGTTATAAATGAACCCAAAGAAATTGTTGCTTCCATTGCACCATATTTTTTAGGACGATCCTTATAGAGAAGAGAGAGAGTATGCAAGAGAAGAGAGACCATGAGAGAGAAAGAGAGTTTGTACAGTAAGACTCTCTGGGAGGGGGAGACTGTCACCATTATATAGAAGGGGTGGGGAGGGGGTTTAGGAGAAAGAAGAAATGAGATAGAAGAAAGGTGTTCATGTTGCCTTAGCAAGCTATGGAGGGTACTCCCTTTGCCTCAGACACAAACATCCATAGGGCTTATCTTTGTCATGTGAGTCCCACAAGTTAAATCAACATTCAAATCATGGTGAGTCCCATTTTTTATGTATAAGCCGAGGGAGTACCCTCCGATGACCTCCTGAGGTAATCCGAACTCAAAAGAAATGGAGGGGGAGGGTAAGGCAATAGAGAAAAAGAAAACAAAAATTAACTATCACAAATTTGAGCAGAATTTTTTAAGTATAACTTTCTCTAACCACCTAGAGAATTCAGCCACTCTTCTAATTAAACCGACAAGAGGACCCACTTAGAAAATAGAAGAAAAGTCTCTATGATTTTTGTTCTCTAAAATATAGTTGATGGGAACTCCTCATGGATGGCTCTAAGGGTACCTTTGGAACCTTGAAGAAGTGCTTCTTTCTAACTTCTCCTCCAAGGAGAAGTCCTTTTAATTTAAACTAACATTTTTAGATATGTAAACATAATGGTTTCCCCTTCTTGTCAGAGGTGGAAGTAAAAAAAAGATTTTTTTCTCCTTCCTCCTCAAACAAAATCTCCTCCCGATAACCATTTATTCAATGTTAAGTCCTACTTCACCCCGATCTAGGCATCCCCACCTCATCTACTCCACCACGCTCCCCATTTGTCATGTGAAGACAGAAGTATAAACATCTTCACACTACCACTGCTCTATCCCCCGACATCCTTCTCCCTCCTACGATGAAGCTATCCAAAGATGTATCGACACAGACAATGGTGTCACACTTCCAAACACGATAGATGTTGAAGGGGGCTACGTGGGAGAGAAGGGGAAGAACTAAGCTCTCGAAGTGAAATGAGGTTTTAAGTCACTATCTTGTCAAGCCTTCTTACGTATGACACCATCGTCTCTACCCTCTACGAGATAGGCTGCTTGCTCGAGGCTGATGCTATCTTCCACGAGATACGCTGGAGATGTCAAATGGTCAGTTATCCAACTATTGCCACCTACAACACCCTACTGTGGGGATTCCTTAGGAAAGGTCAGCTCTCAATGGACAAGGCACTGCTAGCAGAGATGAAGAGCAATAGTGCCCATAAGAATGGGGAGTTCTATTTGCTACTCCTCGACACTTTATTTGGCACCAGCCAGATGGAGGATGCTTAGTGGGCTGTGGGGGAGGTGCATAGGTTTCCACCTGGATACCTCTACCAACAGAAAAATTATAGAGCTCTACAAGGATGATAAGAGTTCGGATCACCTCAATCCCCAAGTGGAGGGTGTAGTTTCAGTCTCCAATCAGAAACAGCCACGTCCTTCGGCCATTAAATGATAGGTAGTGAGTTAGCGAGTTAGTAAGTTTGTGAACTGTTGTTGAACTGCTACCGATGTCTTACTAACTTGCTACCAAAAAGTGTTAAACCGCTATTCATGGGTAATGAGTTAGTAATCAGTAGAAGTTCAACCCTTTTTGGTAGTGATTCACTAAACTTGTTATTGAACTACCACTTAAGTGACATGGGGTCGTGACCATTTCTGATTGGAGACTAAGACTACTCTCTCCACCTGGGGACTGAGGTGATCTGAACTCCAAGGATAATGGATTCTTCCTACTATTTACACTTCCACTCACAATGAAGCACAACATTGCTAGAGTTTAGATGAATTTGAACATTTTAATGTTCTTTCTACTATAGTTGTATACTTTTATCTCTAGCCATTTCTTATTGATGTTTGAGTTGGCTAGGATTACTGTTGTGTTAGATATGAGTGATTTAAAATGTTTTATATTTATTTATTTATCTTAGCGAAAATTATGGTTTACTATTTTTTATGAATACCTTTCTACATCCACTAAGTTTAACTTGCAAATCCAAAAATTTTTAATGGTATACCTACTTTAGTTGTAAATGTCCATTTCTAATACCCATTACAGGACTGGTCCATGAATGTGCTTATATTTGGATAACAAATTTATATTTTAAATATATGTGTTATTTAGTTCTCAATCACATTGGTACAAGTAAAATTGTAGATGATTTTTACTTTAAAATAAATATTATTTTATTATTAAATAAGTATTTCAAACCTAAAAATATTACCAAATAGCTTCTACCTCTAAAAATTAGAAGTACTTATTTTTAAAGCTCCTTCCACAAAAAAGAAAATCACTTTAAATATAAGGATTTCTATCTAGATAGCAAGCGTAGTCTAATGGGATGTTTGGTTGCATGATAAATTGAGTTTTTGTTACAATTTTATATTTTTGAAATAAAACTTGTTAAAAGAAGTGTTTGGCAAGTGTTACAATTTTATATTTTTAAATAATTTTTCTTCTTGAACAAAAAAGTGAGCGTCACTTTTTTTAATCTTGTCGTCCCCCACCTTGTTTAGTCATATATGGTATCTACTCTTTTTTATTATCATATTTTTCTGAACATGATAATTTTATGTTATTGATTAGTTCACACTTTATTTTAACATAACTTTTTATAATAAAAATATATAAAAATAATTATGTAATCAAACACCCTATATAAGACATCTAGGGTGCACTACAAGCTTCTCTCCATATGGCAAGGACTCATGCATTCATGAAAGATCACAGCTTTAATACCTTGTGCACAACTTTTACCATGTAAAGACTTATGGGGTGTTTGGTTGTGTGATAATGGTCACTTTTTTATTTTTTGAAAATTGTAATGAAACTGGCCTTAAAATCATGTTTGGCTCGTGGTACCATTTTTTGTTTTAAAAAAGTTTTTCATCCGCCGGGCATTGTAAAAAGAAAGAGGCAGAGACAATTTTTTTTTGAAAATGAATCTCACCATCTCACGAAGCCCTCATGGACAAACCCTCGCGAAGTCCTCTCCGCTACGGCGCCCCCAGCCATGGCCTCCTCCTCCCAGTGCCCTCTTCGTTCCTTCTTCGAGAGCTCTTCTCGCGGAAGCGGTCTCCTCCTCCCATGCCCTCTTCGTTCCTTCTTCGAGAGCTCTTCTCGCGGAAGCGGTCTCCTCCTCCCATGCCCTCTTCGTTCCTTCTTCAAGATCACTTCTCGCGGTGGCGGCGGTAGTGGCTGCGGCAGCACATTCCTGAATCTTCTCGCGGTGGCGGCGGCAGCGGCGACTGCATCCTCTCTGCCCTCTTCTTCAAGAGTTTCCGACCTTTTGGCAGAGGTAATAATATTTTACAAAATAGAAGGCTGGGTTCCTCCCCAGCTTCGATCCATGGCTATCGACACGATCCATGGTGTCGATCATGGTGGAGCTACTAGAGGAGTACATGCTGCTGGTGGCAAGGGTGTTGGAGTAGGTGCTGCACGACGCCCCCATCCCCCGCCGCATGCACTTCCTCATGCTCCATAGCCTCCCCTTCGCCACCATCCACTGTCTCTTGCCCCGCTCCCTCCGCCCTACGCTCTCGCCGTCCGCTAGCCGCCTCCTCCTCCGCATCATTCCCTCCCATCCTCCTCCGCCGCCTCCTCGATTTCTAAATGTCCTTCCCCTCTCATGACTGAATGTTCCCTCACATCCTCCGCAAAGAGAAAATAGACAACATTGTAAGATGGGTCTTTCAGTATCGTACTTTGGAGGTGGAGACATTGTTGGCCAAAGAAAATTATGTCTGGTCGATGTCTCCTCCCTCACTGTTTTTTTTTCTTCTTGCGTGTGTGGAGACATTGGTGGAGACATTGGTGGAATTTTGTCTGGAGACATTGGTGGAGACATTGTTGACCAAAGAGAATTATGTCTAGTTCTTTAAGTAGCTAGTTAGCGCAAGTGTTCCAATACCCAAAATTGGTCTTCGTATGTTCAGAAAATCAATCAAACTGCCAACCAAAATTGTGGTGCCAAATTAGTTGATTTCTTTTTTTTTACAGTCTAGTTCGACTCATCTGATTTAAAAGAGTTTCATATTGAATCAAAATGGAAAATATTATTAGATTTGAATATGATAAATATTACTATATTATTGATAAAAATAATATCTGTATGATCCCAAATAGAAATGGTGGTTGAACACAAGTTGGATGACTTCTAGTCCTCAAGGAGGCACTGCTCATGATAATTTAGTGTCCTTTGGTCCAAGTTTAAGCTAGGGATAATTATAATTTCTTTTCTAAAAGTTGAGAAAAGACTAAATTTATCTATAATTTGGAAGAAAAGAGCAATCTGATGACTCGGGTGTTAAACAGAAGGCCAATGGTATAAATATTCTATTTTTTTCTTTCTTTCTTGGAGGTGTTGCCCTACTAAAAAAATTTAAAACAGAAAATTTGCATTTCTAGATATTCTCTTTAATTTCATCTGAAACTTTAGGTGGGCGCCAGTGTCTTTGTCCACAAGCCACATGCCCACAAACTTTAATAGCAGTCTACGATTCATTAAATTGCTTCTACAAACCTCGTTAATGTATAGTGTCTTTGTCCTTGCCATATTACATTAAGGACCAGTAGAACCTCTGATTCCATAAGAAGTTAGATGATATCACAGCCCATTTGATGAAATGTCTAACATGATCTGTATTTTCCAAGGTTCCAATTTTCAGACCATTTGACAAAATATCTGAAGGAAGACCCCAGATGCATCACTTGTTTCTTGGAAGGTCATTAAATATTTTTTCTCACTAGATATTGAGGGGAAATTATGACTTTAGATAGTCAATTAAGCCAAATCAAACACCGCGTGACTTTTTGAGGATATCCAAGAACTAGCAATTGCAAGAATATAATGGTGCATTTATGTAGTCTTAATCTTGGTTTTATATTTTCTTTTGGAGAACTTATCCATGCTAGGTAGGCAAACTGGGAATTGAGCATGCAGTCAGTCTGAAGTATTACTTGGTAGTTGGTACAAACAGTTAGTTCCGGACATATACAACATTAATTAATGTAGCTACAATAACAGCTAGCCTTTTAGTCTTGCTTAGCCAAAGATCATCTACCATGCTATTTATTTGCATGTGGGAGAGAAGAAAGGGTAGGATCCATAGAAACTTTGGAGAAGAAGAAGGTGGTTGTAACTGCTTGAGAATTGAGACCAGTGTGGTGTGGTTGAATGGGTGGAAGGGGTGGTGGGGACAGACAGTGAGGCAGTTGGGAAGAAGAGAGGAGCAAAAATGAAAGGATGGGAGTGGTAGGAATCAATGGCAGGAGAAAGGGTGAGTACTTGAAGAGAATTAAGAAGATGAAAGAGGAAGGAAAAAGGAGGGTGGAAGTAAAGTGAAGACAAGCTAGAGTGTTGGATGAATGAATGAGTGACAACCCAATAGGAGGTTCAGGAATTAGTGGGTTTAATGATGGAAACCAAGACACTTTAGGTGGGAGATCAGGGGTCAACTAAGGATTGAATGTAAGATGGTTGTTGGCTCCCCCCATGTTGTTTAATTGACCAAACTCCTTGAATTCCTCCAGATTTTGTGTTTGACTAGTCCTTTGATCTCTCCCATGTTGACTTGCCCCCATGCCGTCAATGGGTCAAGGCTGAGGTGGCTGATTTGGTGGACAGGGCGGTGGGGTCTGCTGAGTTGGTAGGCTGATGTGGCTGGGTCAGCTAAGATTTATTTGATTAAACAATAGCATGGGTGGGGCCAGCAAAATATATATGGGCTAATGGGTCTGTTAGGGGGGCCTGATTTTAATTGGGATACCCATCTCTGCATCAGTCATATTAGGGTCTTCACATATATATTCCCTTGCCTATTGACATTTGTATATTGACAAGTTGTTGCACATATATTCTAATTGGCATTTGTGTATTGGGAAGTTGCTGCACTCCCCAAAAACTGATCAAAGAGAAAATAGACAGCAGTTAATATGTTTGTTTGAGCTCAACTTGATGTTTGTTTGAGCTTGACTTATTAAAAGTTTAATATGTTCTGACTCAACTCATCTTATAATAAGCGGATGGTTGGTTTCTTAATTTTCACTCCTTTGTAGTGTTTATGTGCTTGGAATGTACGATATAGATGTATAGTTTGGATATGCATGCAAAACTTCATTAACCTTGTTTTTTTATTATAATTTTTATATTTTATTTTTTAATACATAGAATTGTACATAGATGTCTTAGATTGAGTCATTTTCTGCGGGTCGTCTGCAATGGGATAAACCACGTCAAGAATATTTTACCGAGTTATTACTTGAGCAACAACATGTTGGCAAAAAGGGAGATAATGGATGGAAACCATGTCAAGAATAGTTGTTGCTGCTTGCATGCTACATAATTTTATTAGAGATTTTACCGGTGGAAAAGACACATTGTGGATTAATATTGAGAATGAACAAGGGATTGCAATTGATGGAGATATAGAATAAAGAAGACAAGAAAGAATCAGGAATGAAGATAATGTTAGAAGCAATTCAAGCACAAATGAATAAAGACGTCTTGAAAAACTTCATCGAGATAATATAGCAAAAGAAATGTGAGAAGATTATGTTAGACGTCGTACATTGTAATTATATATTTTTAGATGTTTGACTTCTTGTATGACATGAATATTTTGTCATTTCCGTGATCTTGAGAATTTCTAAGTTTGTATGGCATGAAATTCTTGTTTTTCGAGGTTTATGAAGTTGTTGAAAATTGAATTTAAAATGCTACCAAACACCACATTATCATTTTTAAAAATTAAAATATTTTTTTCCAAACACATTCATTATCACGTTTTCACTTTTAAAAATTATCATGTTTGGTATTATAATATATATTTTTTATCATGAAACCTTTTTAAAAATTAAAATGCAACCAAACACCCCATTAGGCGACGTTTGATTAAGTTTAATTTGAAAATCTAAACTCTTAACTTCACGTCTAACCTTTAAGTGAGTGATAAAAACGTACTTTATTTGATTAAGACATAAGTGACTTATATTGTTTGATAAAATATCTAAATTAAAATTTTATAAGATGAATCAAAATCAAGTATATATATTATAATATATATGTAGAGTATATTACCATAATTTAGATCATATACCAAATAAAAAATAATTGATATGTATAATATTATTAATATGTATATATATTTAAATAGACTATAAAAATAATGTCCCTAACCGTTATTCATCTCCGAATATAAAAAGTGGATTCCAAAAATAAAATATTTCTAAATAAAATAAAAGTTTTAAAAGTTTTATTTTAAGAATTCATTTTTTTAGATGAAATGAAGTAAAGTCCCCCTTTCTAGCATTCTGCGGTCTGCACCAACGGTGTGAGTAAGGATGTCAATGGTTACCGATTATCCGATTATCCGACCCATTCGTTAGTTAACGAACAGTTAATGGATAGTTAAAATTTTCCGAATAAGTTATCCGCGTTCGTTTACCGATTAACCGTTATCTTAGCGGATACGGTCATGGATACACCATAAACCGAACTCGAAAACCGTTATCCGTATTCGTTAATTAATATATAATACAATAACTCATAATTTATGGCATCTAAGCATATATATGTCCCATCTAGAAAATCTTATTGTCCTTAACTCACCGGTTCACCCTCCTCCTTGAGACCTTAACATTGGACAAATCTTGCCCTGACATCCTCTTCCGCTTCTTGATGTTGCAATCCACGTACACACTTTTGCCGCAAATCGACTATCTCATGTTTTATGTTAGACATGTATTATTTTGGATATGTAATTAAGACTTTTGTCTATCTCATATTTTGTGTTGTACATCTAATTATTTACCACAGACTAAAAATTTATTATTACTATATACTTGTAAATCTTATTTTCTTTTTGTTCATTGCTATAAATAGATGTTTTAATTGTAATATATATTTTTATGTGTGTTTTTATAGGTAAAATTACATTTACTTCTTTATTTTGCTGGGTTGTATCATACACTTGTTATCTCTTTATATATTCAATAACCGTCCATTATCCGACTGTAAACCGTTTTTAAGCGGATAGAACAATGCGGTTGGCGGATACAGCCGATACCGATAGTTAATGAACAGCAAGTGGATACACCTTTTTTTATAGGATACGGATACGAATAATACTATTATTCGACCCGTATCCGACCCGTTGACATCCCTAGGTGTGAGCACAGTTTGCTCTGAACAAAAAAAGTTGGATTTTTTTATCTTATGGGGTGTTTGGTTGCATGATAATGGAGGTTTTTATTTTAACTTTTAAAAATTATAATAAATTTTTAAAAGGAAGTGTTTGGCAACCATGATAATTTTATGTTTTGAAAGTAATTTTTTTCTTAAACAAAAAATGATGGTCTCACCTCTTTCTTTTTTCTTGTGGACCCCCACTTTGTTTGGTCATGTATGGTATTTACTCTTTTTATTATCACATCCCTCCAAACATGATAATTTTATGTCATGAGTTGGTTCATTTTTTATTTTAATGCAAATTTTTATCATAAAAGTGTACAAAAAACTATCATGTAATCAAACAGCCCATTAATCATTAATAGCATATTTAGACATTATGGGGTGTTTGGTTGCATGATAATTTTTTATATATTTTCATAATTAAAAATTATGTTAAAATAAAAAGTGAACCAACTCATGACATAAAATTATCTTGTTTGGAGGGATGTGATAACAAAAAAGAGTAACCATCATTCATGACCAAACAATATGGGGGAGACCACAAGAAAAAGAAAGAGGTGAGATCCTCTTTTTTTGTTTAAGAAAAAAATCACTTTCAAAACATAAAATTGTCAAGGTTGTCGAACACCTCTTTTAACAGGTTTTCTTATAATTTTTAAAAATTAAAATTAAAATCTTTATTATCTTGCAACCTAACACCCCCTTAGACACGGAGTTAGAGGTATATTTAGATAGTTTGTCAAACAGTCCCAGCGTCTAACCTTGAGCGAATCAAACGTCAAACATAATTATGGACTATGTATTGGTGTGCGTTGGGGTCTATGAGTACGCTTGTTTATGTGATTAATATCAAGAGTCAACATATATATTGTTATAAATAATTAAGAACTTCCCATTAGTTTCAATTAAATTATTTATAAAAACTATATATCCCGTCAATAATAGTCAACTCTCTCATCTATGAAGAAAATGGTAATCCATATGTTACCATCAACATGGCATTTCTCTAGCAATTTGAGATTTGCATTTATTACAAATTTCACTATTATAATAAATCGTATAGAACATAAAAAATTTGAGATTTTATATAAACATCACATGAGCAGGTGAGTTCTCTCAACTAACAAACAAAAAGTCAACTAACAGTTCATAATCTGGCAAACATTTCAAAAAGTTCACTTATTTTCCCAGAATTTACATTATTAACCAGCCAAACCCATTTAAACATTTTAAAGCTTCTCGTTTTTCCATTTACAAGCATTATATGATTTTTGGTAAAAGTCATAAAATCTGATATACTTTATTGTTTCCTTTCCAAATGATCTCCAAACATCAAGAAACTTTGCCAAACCTATTGTTACCCATGATTTCATTTTTTTAATATGAAATATTAAGTTATCATCTTAATAACCTATCAATTTTATTGAAACATTAAAATACTCCTACTTGCAATACTGCGTCCTTATACATGTTTTCTAGTTGTGTTTCTAATGCAAATTTTCATAATTATCAAGGTAAAAAGAGGTGTACGTACAAGTAAATTCTGCATATTTCATGATAGGAGAAAGAGTATCATCAAGCATATTTTTAAGAACAAAGAAACATACAAAATTGCTCAAGTTATGAGTATTTTAGCCAACTAAATTTAAGTATACCTAGTCTGTATCCATGAAATCTATTATTCTCATTACAAGTCTAATAAAGAAACATCAAGATCTGAAAAGAATTTACATAGTGTTTATGAGCTTAAAAAATATTGCAAATAGAATTTAACAGATGTTTTGTGGTGGACATTAGCGCAAAAGATGGTGTTTATAAGTAATATGCAACTAATAAAATATATATAATAGCGAAACCACTAATATCTACCTAATTTGAAAAGAAACAAGGGCTTTTTTAAATTTTAGTTGACTTCCATCTAGGATCTACAATAATACATTCTCTTTTACATTAATTATGAATAAAATTTACAAAGAATATACAACATGACATATCGTTATGCGTAATATTTCCAAACTAATTATCCATAGAGTGAGACTCAATAGTTAATAAAAAGCAAAAATTTTAGAGAAACATTTTAGAGTTTAAAGGTAACAAGATAAGTAAAAGTGAGATAGCATACATGTGCGGTAAATTTAATAAAATTCCAAGAGAGAAAAATAAAAGTTTATTATAATAAAATAATATTATCTTAAATACTCAATTTGATGAAAATGCTATCCATAAGATTAAAGCATAATAGATAAAGTAGACATTGGATACAAGATGAATGAAAAATATGCTTCTAAAATAGTTGTTGTTGAAATGGAAATGTTAAGATGGATATGTCATCACATTAATCATATGAATAATATAATAAGTATTTACATGATTTAAGACAAGCTAACCTAGAGGAAGATAGTAACAGGATTTAAAATTTTCTAAAGAAATAACTCCAAATCTCTTTTATAAAGAACGAACAATTTTATGGCTAACTTCAAATAATTTAAGATTAAGTCTAGCGTATAAGCTAGTTTATAACAATCAATACTGTTGTAGTAGCTATTGCTCTTCTAGAAAATTAAATTTTAAATCATGAAATTATTGTGCATATATTAGTCAATAAAATGTTTGTTTGAAGACTACTGAAAAAATAACTATCTATTTACCATGTTTCGTTAAAGTATAAGAAATGATATTATATCAATTTTGATTTTGATTTGTAGATGATAGAGTACCAACATCAAAATTGATGCAAGACACGTGTATTGAATACCATGCATCTTTTACACTAGAGTTTTGATATTGATATTAATAGTCAAACACCTTTGATGATTTACATCAATATGAACTTCAAAACTAATAATGATAGAAGTTATGTACAACTAGCCAACAAGGCCTAAGTTATGATTGATAATTGCTAATGAATTTGGGAGTCAAACCAATTAGCAAAGTAGCAAGAGTTCCTTTTCATCAAGTACTGGGTTGAGTGCACTTAGTTAGGATTGCTTTATCTCCATTTCTCTAGTCTTTACTATATTTGTATCAAAGGTCCTTCCATTTTCTAATAGTTAACTACAAAATAATAAAAGGAGTATTCACAAAGAGATGGTTATTTTTACTCTCAAGTCTCAACAAATAGTTGATGCAATTGAGGGAAAACAAAAAATTAATAGATACCATTAATTCTATAGGAGTACCCAAGAACTTGTGGGGGGAGACCCTACATATTATATATATGTTAAATATGATATGTTGAAATATGGTGATCCCAAGTCATGCATAAGGTGTAATTTAAATTTTCTTGAAGTGTGTGGGCATCTTACAAAATTATAAATACTTGACTAGGCCTAAGACAACATATGGTTTCTGTTCATACTATATGAAGAAGTTTTGTATGAATGAATTTAAGATTCTATCATTTAAAGTTAAAAATTAAGTGTGTAAGTCAATTAGAATTTGTATGGTTGAACCATGCAAGTATCTAGACAATGACATAAAAATTATTTGTTGAATGTATTCTTTTTATTGCTTCAAAGTTAGCCAAATTAGTACATATATGTGGCACAAAATATTTAAAGAATACATTATTATCTTGTCTTTATAAATTGATGAATTTTGATCTTATATATAGTGTGCATACTATTTATAAGGTTGAGATGGTCATTTCAAAACATGGTTATGAAATGATTGCAGTTGACGCAAATTGCATTGAAGTTGAGTAGTTGAGAGATTTTTTGTGTTGTTATTCTAATGATCATGAATTCTATGTCTCCTATATATTTTATGTGAGTGCAGATCATCATGCTGATAAATGCAAATGTCAAAATGAATGACTACTTGAAAGAGATACATGTCTACAAAAGACAAATTGCAATTGCAATTTAAAGCCTTGAATTTTGAAAAATCAAAATGAAAGATTCACAAAAGACTTATCTAGAATGGTGATTCTAAAAGTTCTGAGGGGGATGAGATGGGCCATAAATGAAAAAAGATACCACAGTGGCAACCCAACTTCACAAAGGTTCAATGTATAGAAATAAGATGATCGGTAACTATGAGTGGAGCACTTATATATCATGAAATATCTATCACTTATTCTCCTAATGGATTCGAGACCTAAGTGGCAAAGAAGTTCCTTGCTCTCACCCTTGAAGGGTTCATCTTATAGAAATCTAAACCCTACAAGCCAATCATATATGATATGATTCAACATTTCTATAAATATCTCATTCAAATAATTAAGTAAATCTTCATTACTATCTCTTATTAGATGCATACATCGTAATAAAGTCCTTAATCATATGTAATGATGATTGAATCATGATGAGATTATGATAATGAGATCAACTATCAGGAGGTGTGCAATATAAATGTTCCTAGTCATAGGATCCTTGAGATAAGACATCAGAAATTAGAATAGACTAGTGTGTGTGATGTCTTCTCATATGATGAAGATGACCAATCCCATTGGTCATTAGTGTGGAGACACTGAGATACACAAACAGATACTTATTGGTTGAATGAGTTCACTGAACTAACCAAATTAGAAATCCTGAATGGTATCTTATCAAATTGTTCATCAGAGTTTTCTATCATCACAATTGCATAGTTGAACATTTGACCTAAGCCGCCAAAGATGTCTTGTTGGGCAGAACTTGTGCTTTGAACATTGACTTATAGATCACCATTTAGATAGTTTAATATAGCAATGGATTAGATACAAGAAAAACCTGATAGAGATAATTGAGCGGACAACAAGGGATTGTCCACTCTCGGTAAGTAAAAGTGAATGTCCTATGGGATAGTACTCTAAATCCCTAGATAGGTTAGAGAAGATAATTGAAAAATAGAGTTTTTCAATTGATCCGATTCTGAGTACAAGATCATATAGAGTCGATATACTAAAAAGTTGACAGATGAGGTTGTACTCCTTTCCAATTGAGACATTGAATGAAGGTTAATACATATCCATGAGGTAATTAATGATAGAAAGTCTCAATGGAGATAAGATAATCTCCATAGCCATTTGGAATTATGGGATATGCCTTGTATCTTTTATGATTCGTAGGCCGATTAATCTATTATTAGATAACAAATTTAATAAATTTATATATAATTTTTCTATTTTATTTAAGCCTTAACAAAATAGGATATTGGGCATAGTGGGTCACACACATAAGGACTTATCAATAAGTACGGGAGCAAGGGCGTAATTTATAAAGATTTTGAATTTTTATGAAAAATTATAAATTCTTTTAAATAGGAATGGTTTCAATCAAACCCTATCAAGCCAAAGGTGAAACCATGTCCTCAGCCTCCTCCCTACTTTCTTATCTCTCTAGAAGGTGTCCATGGGCAATGGAATACCGTTTGGGAAGAATTCTCGAGGTCGGCATGAAGAGAGAACTTACTGTTGATGAAGTTTAGATGGATATCGCTAGAGATTGGACATTTCAATAGTTTGAAGAGTTTTATAAGTTCTTATTCTTCCTATCCATGGGATTAGATGAATTCCTAATCCTAATCAGGTATGTTCGAACCCATTTTGATCGATTTTTGATTTTCATTATTCGATTCTAATTGAGACAAGTTCTATATGAACTTATAGGAATTGTCACTTCCACTGCATCAAATTATTTATAATGATTCCTTACATCATCGACATGTATAGAGTAGTGAGGCCACAACTATGAGATGTGGCCTATTTTCTAAAAGACACATGAGATATCTTCGCAAGGCCATTAGTAACACAACCCATATAAATCAGATTTTATGTTTGAGTCATGGGACCTGATTTAAGGTATAACATCCATTTGATAAAATGTATTTGTTACAAGCCAATCATATGTGCTATGGTTTTACATTTTTTGTAATAATTTATTAAGTATTAATGAGATTATCTTCATTACTTACACTATTTAGATGTGTCTATCATAATGAAGTCTTAAGTTGCATGCAATGATGATGAGATATTATGATGATAAGATCAATCATCTAAATACATGTGATCTAAATGTTCATAATCATAGGATCTTTCACAAGGGATATCAAGAATCAGGATAGACCAGTGTATATGATATCTTCTCATATAATGAGGATGACCAATCTCATTAGTCATTAGTGTGAAGACTCTGTGATACATATACATGTCCTCATTAGAGGAATAAGTTCGATGAACTAACCAGTAAAGAATCTCTAAATGGTATCATATCGAATTGTCAATTAAGATATTTTATCATCAAGGTTGCATGGTAAGATCTTTGACCTGAGTTGCCAAAGATGTCCTATCGGACGTATTATATATTTTGATTATTGACTTATGGATCACTTAGTATTATGGTCATGTACAGTTAAGACTAGGTCTATGGAAAACCTGGTGGAGGTAAATGAGTAGAGAACATGAGATCATTCACTCTCGGTAGGAGAGAGAGAGAGAGAGAGAGAGAGAGAGAGATAGAGAATGTCCTCTAGATAGTACTCTAAATCCTTTACAAAGATAGATAGGATAATTAAAAAATAATTTTTAATTGATTCAATTCTGAGTACAAAATTACGTAGTGTCAGTATATTTAGGAGTTGACAATCGATACTATACTCTTATTCGACCAGCACAATGGATGGACAAGAGTTTTTATCTATGTGGTAACTAATGATAGAAAGGCTCTTTGGAGAGGAGTTCTTCCTCGAAGCCATTTGAGATCATAGGATGTGATTTGTAACCTTCATGATCTATAGGTCGTTAAATCTATTATAAGATAATTGATTGAATTTAAAAAAAGTTGTTCTTTTAATTAAGTTTCAACCAAATGGGATATCATGCCTAGTAGGTCACACACATAAGAACTAATTCATAAGTTTGTGGTATTAGCATAATTTATGGAACCAATGGGGGTTTTCGTGAAAAAATTCAAGTTATATAAATAATAATGAAGAGAGCATAAACCCTATCAAGCCATAGGTGCTCATTTCATTCCCAGCCATCTTCTTCTTTGTCTCCCACTCCAACAACTACCAATGGATGGTAGAGTTCCATTCGGGACTAGTGATCAATGGCTATGTAAAGGAGAACTCCACTTCGGAGGTAGTTCATGTGGATATGACTAGAGACCACACTTGATTAGCTATAAGAGTGTGAGAATGCTCGATCTTCTCCAATCTATAGAGATTATTAGATTTCCACAAAGGAATGTATTTGAAATCTCTTCAAATATTAGTTTTCCATTGTCGCTTGGTTCTGATCAAGACCAAGACAATGATATTTTAAGGAATCGAAAAAAATTTCGTTGTGCCAATCTGGTTGGATTGATTCTTTATAGTATCAAGTGTTCTACAAGTTATCAAAAATCTCACTAAGTGGGAGTTCAAACCAAAAGGTACCTTCACCTATTACATAATATAAGAGTGAACAAAGTACACATCTTCGACGTTCACCACTCTCCGTTCTATTTTTCTATTGTTAAACGCCCAATGCAAAATGGAATTCATAAAGCTCTCCTTAAAGACATGCTAATAGAAGAGAAGGATGTCACCTACCCAAGAGTCATCGTATCTCATCACAGGAACTGCATGTCAGTTGATAATTGAACTCTTATTTCTAACCATTATATACTTTGACCTAATAGGCTATACTTATAACTCTATTTATTTGATTTTAATTAGATTGTATAATTGTGTTATATTGATTTTCAAGAAGACAACCCAACAAAATGGTAGCTCGTCGGCTATTGTCTCCTACAACACCTTGCTATGGGGATTCCTTAGGAAAGGCCAACTCTCTATGGAGAATGTGTTGCTAGTAGAGTTAAAGAGGCAACATTGTTCGCAAGAATGGGGAGTGCTATTTGCTACTTCTCAACACTTTAATAAACTTCATCAGATGGAGGATGCTAGGTGGGCTGTGGGAGAGATGTGCAGGAAGGGTTTCCACCCAACACCAAGATACCTTTGTCAATAGCAAAATTATGGTGCTTTTTAGGGATAATGAATTCTTCTTCCTACTCACACTTCCACTTGTAATGAAGCACAACATTGCAAGAGTTTAGATGAATGTGGACATTTTGATGCCGTTTCTACTATAGCTATTTGAGTTTGTTTAGATTAATGTTGTGTAGATTGCATGATTTAAAAAGTTTCATATTTATTTCTCTATCTTTGCCATATTTATGCTTTACCATTTTTCATCAATACCTTTCTACATCCGCTAACTTTATGCCCTGTTTGGTTAGAGTTTTATTTTTGGTACTATATCAATATTGAGATTAATATTTTTCAAATGTTGGATTATCAATATCAAAAGTAATACAAGTTGACACTTGTATTACATAGTATGCTTTGTTTGCACTACAAATTTTAAAATTGATACAATTAACCAAACACCTCTTAATAGTTTCTATCGATATCAATTTTAAAATTGATAGTGATAGAGGTACCTAATAGTGTTACCAAACAGGGCGTTAACTTTTAAATATGAAAAATTTTAATGGTATTCTTACTATAGTTGTATGTTTGAACAATTTCAATTAAAAGATTGGTTCATGAATGTGTTTGTATTTAGATAACTAATTTATATTTTAAATATAGGCGTTATTTATTTCTCAATCACATCTGTACCGGTACATGTTTTGTAGATGATTATTATTATCAAATAAATATTATTTTATTATTAGAGAAGTATTTTAAACCTAAAAATATTACCAAACAACTTCTACTTCTAAAACTTATAAGTACTTCTAGGGCGCTCCGCATGCTCCTTTCGAAAAAGGATTCTTTCTAAGACTTCCGGGTACTCTACAGGCTTTTCCCTACATGGCAAAGACTCAAATATTCACAAAAAGATTACAACTTTAATACCTTGTGCACAACTTTTAGCCCAAAATTACTGACCATGTATAGGTGTGCAATGGGGTCATGAGTAGACTTGTTTATGTGATTAGTGTCAAGAGTCAACATATATATTGTTATAAATAATTAAGTACTTCCCATTAGTTTAGATTAAATTATTTGTACAAACTACATATCCCATCAATAAAACTCCAATCTCTCTTTATGTTACCATCGAAATGGCATTTCTCTGACAATTTGAGATTTGCATTTACTACAATTTTCACTATTATAATAAAACATATAGGACATTAAAAATTTGAGATTTTATAAAAAAGTCACATGACCAGGTGAGTTCTCTCAACTAACGGTCAAAGAATCAGCTAATTAAGAGTTCAAAACATGACAAACACTTTCAAAAGTTCACTGATTTTCTTATGGGGTGTTTGGTTGCATGATAACGAAGGTTTTTGTTTTAATTTTTAAAAATTGTAAGAAAACTTGTTAAAAGAGGTGTTTGGTAACCATGACAATTTTATGTTTTAAAAGTGATTCTCTTCTTAAACAAAAAAAGAGGGTCTCACCTCTTTCTTTTTTCTTGTGGTCCCCCACTTTGTTTGGTCATGTGTGGTAGTTACTCTTTTTTGTAATCACATCCCTCCAAACATGATAATTTTATGTCATGAGTTGTAAAACACCTCTTTTAACAAGTTTTCTTACAATTTTTAAAAATAAAAATAAAATCTTCGTTATCATGCAACCAAACACCCCCTAAGAGTTCAAAACATGACAAACACTTTCAAAAGTTCACTGATTTTCTTAGAATTTACATTATAAACCTATCAATTTTATTGAATCACCAATTACTCGTACTTGCCATATTGAGTCCTTCTACAATGCTTTCTAGTTGTGTTTTGCATGCAAATTTTCATAATTACCAAGGTAAAAAGAAGTGTATGTCCAAGTAAATTCTTCAAATTTGAAGTTAAATGACCGATGAAAGAGTACCATTAAGCCTATTTTTAATAACAAAGAAGACTTACAAAATTGCTCAAGTTATATAGGAATGAAACTCAAATGTGATATTATAAAATTGTTGAAAAGAGTTATTGAGTATTTTAGCCAACTAATTTTGAGTACCCCTTGTTAGTATTCATGGAATATATTATTCTCATTACAAGTCCTGATAAAGAAAATCAAGATCTAAAGAAAATTTTAATAGATAATTCAAGATCTAAAAAAGACTACAAATAGAATTTAATAGATATTTTGTTGTGGGCATTAGAGCAAAAGATGGTGCTTATAAGTAATATATAACTAATATATACATAATAGAGCAACCGCTAAAATCTACATAATTTGAAAAGAAACAAAAGATTTTTATATTTTTAATCGACTTACATTAAGATCTACAATAATTCATTATCTCTTTTACATTAATTATAGATAAAATTAACAAAAAACATACAGTATGACATATCATTGTGCGTGATGTTTCCAAACTAATTATCCATAGATGAGACAATGGTTAATGAAAAGCTAAAATTTTAGAGAAACATTTTAGAGTCTAAAGATAACAAGATAAGCACAAGTGAAAATAGATTATATGTGCAGTAAATTTAATGAAAGTCCCAGAGAAAAAGATAAGAGTTTATTTGAATGAAATAATATTAAATATCTTGATTCAAAGACATTGAGAATGTCACGAAAACGTTGTCAATAAGATTAAAGCATAACAGATAAAGTGGACACTGAATACAAGATGGATGAAAAATATGTTTCTTAAATAATTGTTGTTTAAATGGAAATATTAAGATGGATATGTCATCACATTAATCATATGGATTACACAATAAGTGTTTACATGATTTACATATTTAAGATTAGCTAACCTAGAGGAAGCTATTAACAGGATTTAAAACATTCTAAAGAAATAACTCAAATTCTCTTTTATGGAGAAAGAGAATCATTATCGCCGACTTCAAATAGTTGAGGATTGTGTCTAGCGTAAAAACTAGTTTGTAACCATCAATACTGTTGTAGTAACTATTTCTCTTCTACGAAATTAAATTCATAATCATGAAATTATTGTGCGTATATTAGTCAAGGAAATATTTGGTTGAAGACTACCGAGAACAATAATTTTCTATTATCATGTTTGGTTAGAGTATAAGAAACGGCATTATATCAATTTTGATTTTGATTCGTAGATGATTTTTTTTTTTGAAAGATTGATTCGTAGATGATAGATCACCAACAACAGAATCACTACAGGACACGTGTATTGAATATCATGCTTTGTTTACACTAGAGTTTTAATATTGATATTAATAGTCAAACATCTTTCATGCTTTACATCAATGTTAACTTCAAAAACTAATAATGACATAAGTTCTATATAGTTACCAAACATGGCCTAAGTTAAGATTGATTATTGCTAATGAATCTGGGAGTCAAACCCATTAGCAAAGTACGGAGAACTCCTTTTCATCAAGTGATGATGAGTGCACTTTAGTTAGGATTGCTTTATCTCCATTTCTCTAGTCCTTTAACATATTTGTATCAAAAGCCCTTCCATTTTATAATAGTTAACTACTAAATAGAAGAAAAGGAGTATTCGCAGAGGGCAAGGAAGAGCAATAGCATTGTCTTTCATTTTTCTCAAAATGTGACACCGTGATTATTTTACAGTAGCACTCCTTACATAAGGGCCTGTTTGTTTACAGTATCAAGCACCAGTATTGATATCAGTTTTAAAACTGATATTGATACTTTGTATCAATGGGTGTTTGGATACCAATATTAATTTTAAAATTAATAGTTAAAAAGAGTATCAAAAACAATACAGGTGAGGACCTGTATTGAAATTGATACAACGCACGTCTCCCCGCGCGTCCCTCCCCCCTCCCGTGCGTCCCCGTCTCCCCCGCGCGTCCCTCCCCCTCTCCCGTGCGTCCCCCCCCTCCGCGCTGCCCCCCCCCCTCCGCGCAGCCCCTCCGTGCAGCCCCCCGCCGGAGCCCCCTCCGCGCAGCCCCTCCGCGCAGCCCCCGCCGGAGCCCCCTCCGTGCAGCCCCCCGCCGGAGCCCCCTCCGCGCAGCCCGCCCCTCCGCGCAGTCCCCCGCCGGAGCCCCCTCCGCGCAGCCCCTCCGCGCAGCCCCAGCCGGAGCCCCCTCCGTGCAGCCCCCCGCCGGAGCCCCCTCCGTGCAGCCCCCGCCGGAGCCCCCTCCGCGCAGCCCCTCCGCGCAGCCCCCGCCGGAGCCCCCTCCGTGCAGCCCCCCGCCGGAGCCCCCTCCGCGCAGCCCGCCCCTCCGCGCAGTCCCCCGCCGGAGCCCCCTCCGCGCAGCCCCTCCGCGCAGCCCCAGCCGGAGCCCCCTCCGTGCAGCCCCCCGCCGGAGCCCCCTCCGTGCAGCCCCTCCGCGCAGCCCCCGCCGGAGCCCCCTCCGCGCAGCCCCCCTCCCCCGCGGCAGCCCCCTCCCCACGGCAGAGCAGACACCCAACCCCCCCCCCCCTCAGACGCCTCCCCCCGGCAGAGCAGACACCCAAACCCCCCCTCCCATCTAATAATAATAATTTTGATGTTAAAAAATAATTTTGACTCTGATGCACTTAAATAATAATTTTCAAATTGATATTATATTACCAAACATTCAATATTAATTTTAATTTTGATATAACATTACCAAACGCTTAAAGAAACTTAATACTATCATTTTTGATATTGATATTACATCTTCTTGGAATATCAATATCAAAATTGATACAATATCAATTTTGATACTCTAACCAAACAGGCCATAAAGTAGAAATATGTACACATTTCACAACTGCACTTTTTTTCACAAGTTATGGATATCGCTAATGACAGACAATTCCATGAGCCAATTCTTCTTCTCCTTTCATTAAATTTCATACACTGAACAAATATGCACAAGAAGTGGGTGGTCAATGCTTTTGTCCCTTTTCAGTGGACTCCTCTTCCTCGATGATGGGCTCCATAACCTCCTCGACCTTTTCTTTCATTTCATCTACCTGCTTACATAAATATGTTTTAGATTTTCAAAATATCTTAGTATAAAGAAATGCCAAAACACAATTTACAAAATGATATATCTTTTAGCGATTCAAAACAATAGCAACATCATGCTTTTAGGCTTTTGCATAAACCAATATGATCTAAGGTCTACGCTCATAGAGTTCCTGATTTTATTATTTTTCTGCTTTGCGTTAAATTTTGAATCTGGTCATGATTTCCTTTTGTTTTATGATTATGGTTCGAAATGTTTTATGACCTTTATCTATCTTGCTGCTAAGATTATAATTTATGGGGTGTTTGGTTGCATGATAATTTTTTGTACACTTTCATGATAAAAAATTGTATTAAAATAAAAAGTGAACCAACTCATGACATAAAATTATCATGTTTGGAGGGATGTGATTACAAAAAAGAGTAACTACCACACATGACCAAACAACGTGGGGGACCACAATAAAAAAGAAAGAGGTGAGACCCTCTTTTTTGTTTAAGAAGAAAACCACTTTTAAAACATAAAATTGTCATGGTTACCGAACACTTCTTTTAACAAGTTTTTTTACAATTTTTAAAAATTAAAACAAAAATGTTCGTTATCATGCAACCAAACATCTCATTAAGTTATTGCTTTGGTCTGGAAGGTTACTTTCCCTTGTCTCGTATTCTTAAAATTTTTATCAGTTAAAATCACGTTTGGCCTTTTTCAAGTTTTAAATTAATTTTGTTTTCATCTTGTAATGGATTTATCTTATTTCTAATTCTAATTACCGGGATATGCTTCCTTCCATCATTTAATTTTTTCTGTGTTCATTTCTTGGACATAATATATAGGTTTCTTCCATTCATTTTTTACAAGCTTCTATTGTATTTCTGAAATTTTTTTATCAGATCACTATTTTGGTTTCCCATGATCTTGATGTGATGAATTTATGGGCTTCCTATTTCGTTTTAGGACAGCATATATATATTATCAGGGTTTTAAATTAAGTAGATTTCACCTCTTCACTTTTAGTTTTCTGATTTATTTGTTTGTTTTCCTAATGTGATGATTTCCATCATTTATTCAGTTTCACTTCTTATCTCGATTCGTTGTTCTAATTTGACATCATTTCTTATTTACGATTTATTTTTAATTTTTACTACTTATTTATCATTATTTCTTCATAATTTCTTTGATTATTTCAATATTTCTATTATTAGTTTATTATGATCTATGTTGGAGGTGCCCAATGCAGTATCCAGTCTATTAAACCAGAAAATGGCCAAACAACGATTGCTCGATCAATGGTAGGGGTGTAAACGGAATCCGATATTCCGATATTTCGATTCGATTTCGATAAAAATTAACGGGTTTGGAACTTGTTTTTGTATCCTATAAGCTATCGGAATTGGAATCGGATATTCCGGTAGCTTATCGGAATCGGAATCGGAATCAGTTGGTTCCGTTTCCGTTAATCCGATTTCGATAAAAAAATAATTATATATAAATAAAATTAAATAAAAAAGTTAAATAAATTATAAAATACAATATATAAATTGATAAAATAATAAAAATAAAATTTTAAAAAGATTATATCAAAATTTATTAATTATACGTAAATTATTGACTCACTTTTGAATAAAAATTAATATTTAATATGCATTTCGGATTTTATCGGATTCGGTTCCGATTTCGATAACGAAATTGGAATCGGATCGAAATCGGAACATAGTGATTCCGAAATTATCGAAATCGGAATCGGAACCCCTTAACCCTTATCGGAATCGGAATCGGATTCTGGTGAATCCGCTACCGAATCCGACCCGTTTACAGCCCTAATCAATGGTGACCTAGCACGGTAAAGCTCATAGGGTGTTTGGTTATATGATAATTTTTTGTACACTTTCATGATAAAAAATTGTATTAAAGTAAAAAGTAAACTAACTCATGACATAAAATTTTCATGTTTGGAGGATGTGACAACAAAAAAGAGTAACTACCGTACATGATCAAACAAAGTGGGGAATCACAAGAAAAAAGAAAGAGGTGAGACCTTTTTTATTTGTTTAAAAAGAAAATTACTTTCAAAATATAAAAATATCAAGATTGTCCAATGTCTCTTTTAACGAATTTTCTTATAATTTTTAAAAAATAAAATAAAAATCTCCATTATCATGCAACCAAACGCCCTATAAAGATAGATGCACCTTAACGCCAAGAGCCATGGTCTTTCCTCTGTCCATGACTACCCCAGACAACATCAAAGCGTCATTTGCCCTCATTGCTCCAAGGCAGGATAGAACAGACACTGAATCTGCCCCCACCATTTCTAGGCAGTAAATAAGCTCTAGTAGCACCGTACGTGTACATGCCTTGGGGTGCTAGATCAACCCACGTAGTTTACCAAACCCTGACATCTCTTGTGGTCTATTTTGTTCTTCACAACTTTATCCAGTCGGTGATTGGGTCTGTTTATGAAACTCATCAACCGATCTGATTCACATAATTTTTTCTTTTTCTCTTTTTTTTTTTTGAGCAAGTGCCTCAACGGCTAAGGCATCAAGCATGTGAGCATACAGCACGGGATCGAATCTATGGGCTCCCACTGGAGGCTATGCTAGACTGGCCCGGTGTGCACTGGGGCAAGCCATACGGACATGGGTCGCATGACATTAGGCATCGTTTGCGCCTTTGCGGGAAGTGCAACATTTGCCATCATGATGGACCCAATTCAAACGGGATGGTCGCATTGCGACTCCCGTTCCCAACCCAGATCCAGTTGATTTTTGAACCGACTGACCCCATTAAGAACCGGTTGGCCTGACTTGTCACCTGTGATTAGGTTGACCTTCATACTGTGCGACCCCCGCGACTTGGTGACCCAGTCACATCGGGGGCCTTCTAACCCCCCCGCCACCTTCTTCACTTTCTTGGAGATCAGTTCCAACGTTCATTCTTATTAAGTAACTAAGATTAATTTATTTTGCATTGGTTAATAGTTCATTATTTATTTAAGTAATTTAATAATTTATTTAGCAATTAATTTTAACCTTTTTTATATTTAGTTAGAAGCTCATTTGTTTTTTAATTATAATTACTTGATATTTTTATTTAACAATTAGTTTTCACCATTTTTTAAATATTCATACATACCAATTTAGTTTCAATCAATAGTTCTTCTCCGAACCATGACAAACAAACTTCCAACATGACTTGAAGTAATCTAGCTTGACTATATTACATCTTCATCTCCATAGCGAAGAAAAAAGTGTAATGTAAATATTGTAGGAAAGTGATGTACGGGGTATTTTTTAGTTAAAATATTATATTACCAGAATGAAAGACAACATGCACCTATGCACGCGAACTCCACCCAAGATAAGAGTTTAATTTTGTACACACTTATAAGTGATGGAACAAAAGAAGGGGCTTCAAAATGGCATAAGGAGACCCTTCAAGAAGAAATTTCCCATCCTACTAGGCATTTCGTCCACATATATGGGACCAACCAAGAGCTCCTGAGTTTTTCTAAAGATGAAGGTTTCGATGATGATACATTGTCATTACTCGTAAAAGTAGTTCATATCAATGATAGATATACGTCAATACTTAATTATAGTAATTAAAAATAGATGACTTGTTTCGAGCAATGGAGACAAACTGTAAGTTGTTCGCGAATGAAGACATTCAACAATGCCCCGGTTGATACACAGGTGTCATTACTCATAAAAGTAGTTCATATCAATGATAGATATACGTCAATACTTAATTATAGTAATTAAAAATAGATGACTTGTTTCGAGCAATGGAGACAAACTGTAAATTGTTCGCGAATGAAGACATTCAACAATGCCCCGGTTGATACACAGGTCAAAGTTTGAGAACTGGGAGTGAACGAGGAAGATGTGGAGGACGAGAAAATAAAAGAGTCCAACAACTAAGAAGAATATGAGGAGATCCATGATCTCAGCCTAGACGACGACCCAACAATAGGACCCGCGAAGCTAGTGATCACCCACCTACGACAATGACAAACGACAATTACAGTGGCAATAATGAGCATGAATCTTTGTAAGGAGAAGATTAGGCTGGGCAATGTTAAGATAATTCTTTCACCACAACATATTGAGAAACATTGCAAATGAATCGTACTACAAGAGCATGATTGACACAATCGCCGACATTGGGTGGGAATGTCCATACCAAACCCAAAAGAGAATACAACATTTATGTTCCAATAGAAGTGGGAGATATCAAGAAATTTGTTAACTCATTTGAATGCATTTGGTGGAAAGAGAGTGCATGTTGATGATAGACAGCTGAATCGGTTAGTACACTCCACCTAATCTTTATCTTTTTCAACTTTACAACTTAAAGCTTATGCGTTGCCTTTTTTCTTAATCAATATTACTAAGAGAACAGTGATCCACTTTCTAATGTACTATCAAGCTGATACCGTCTTCTGGAAGTCTGCAAATACATCGAGAAAGGTAAAAAACACTAATTATCTTTTTGAATTAATCAATAGAGTTGTTGAAAAGATAAGAGAAGATTGAGTTGTTCAAGTAGTAACGAATAGCACAAGCATTTATAAAGTTGTTAGACAGATGTGGATAGTTAAGAGACCATGCCTATATTAGTCATCATGCTCCGCCCACTCAATAAACGTGATGCTAAAAGATATGCAAGGATCCTCAAATCGATAGGATAACTAAGTTGGCACAATCTATATCATCTTTTATTTACAACCATAACTTCATCCACGACTTAGTCAGAGAACATATCAAGTGTTGATAGCTCATACAACCCAAGGAAACCCAATTCACTTCTAAGTACATTTTTCTAGAGAGTTTAGCATAATAAAAACATCCCCTAGCTCAGATGCTACTCTCACTAGGATGAGATAGGTGGTTGGCTAGGGCTAACCCTTCAGATAAGAAGAAAGGGAGAAAGGCAGAGAAGATGTTTGAAAGTGGAGATTTTTATAGAATTGTGAAGGGTACCCTTAACATAGTGCAAACTCTAATGAAAATACTTAGGATAGTTAATGGGAATAGGAAGACGGATATAGGGTACTTGTGACACCCTTGAGCAGGCAAAAAATGAGAATGCCAAGATAGTTCTGACTTTAGTAAGTGGTGGGATATCATCAACTGTCGATGAAAGTGAACATTACAACTGATATATGTAACATGTATTTTTTGTGATTAAGTGAGTTCATGTATATTTTGCATACTTATATATTCTTTATTAACATCAATATGTTGCAAGGTCATTTTTTTTCAACCACAGATACTGTTATAGTCCCTTGTTTAGGCCAACCAATGAGGGTTTTGACGATGTGAAGTCAATCATGCATAAAATACTCGATGATAATGACCATTCGTTCATAACATGCAATAAATGTACAATTACAGAATGAGAACATTTCATTTTAGAACATTAAGAATTCAACAAGCTATGATACTCCTAAGTCTAGGTACATATCATCAAACTCAAACTCAAATTCAAACTCAAAGCCTCAATCCTAAATGGTTGGGATTGACTATATAAATTCGTCTTTTCCATTCTACACAGTCTTCAGCTAACTCCTCTCGTATGCCTAATTCATCCAAGTCATATTGGATATGCCTACGCTAAGTTAACTTGGGTCTACCTCTCCGCCTCTTCTGTGCTAGCAACTTCAAAGTCTCCACTTGTCTGATAGGCGCCTCAAGAGGGCATCGCATAATATGTCCAAACTAACAAAGTTTTCTCTCCTTAACAATATCCTCAATTCTTGCAACTCTCACTTTATCTCTGATACACTCATTGCGGATTCTATCTATCCGAGTGTGGCCGCACATCCACCGTAACATTCGCATTTCAACTACACTCAATTTGGCAATATGCTTCTACTTAGTTGTCCAACACTCCCTACCAAAGATCATGGTAGGTCTTATGGCTATCCGATAGAATTTTCCTTTCAATTTGAAGTGATTTTATGGTCGTATAAATCCATGTCGCCTACCCCCATTTCAACCAACCCACTTTGATCATATGGTTGACATCTTCATCACATTCACCATCCATATGTAAGATTGAACCCAAATATTTAAATTGGATGCTTGATGCAAGGACCTTTCTGTCCAAGGTAACTTCGACCTCTTCCACTCTTGAGGTTTCACTAAATCTCAAATGCATAAATTCTATCTTCGTTCTTCTAATCTTGAACCCTTTGGCTTCCAACATGGTTCTACATTGTTCAAGTTTTCTGTTAATATCTTCTCGAGTTTCATCAATAAGGGCAATGTCATTTGCGCACATCATACACCAAAGTAAACTCTCTTGTATATCTTTAGTTATTTCGTCAATTGTTAGGACAAAAAGATACGGGCTTAGAGTGGATCTTTGGTGCAATCCAATTGATACTAAAAAGGGTCCTGACACCCCTCCCGGCAAAAAAACCTGGGCGATCGACCCTTCGTATGTGTCCCTAATGATGTTAATGAATCCACTAGGCACATTCTTCCTTCTTAACACCCACCAAAGAACATCTCTAGGAACTTGGTCATATACTTTTTCAAAATCAAGGAAAATCATATGAAGATCTCTCTACAAGTCTTGATATCTCTCTACTAATGATCTCACTAGAAAGATGGCCTCCCTAGTCAATATACTTAACATTACCCCAAATTGGTATCCAGAGATCTCAATATACTATCTGAGTGTCCTCTCCATAATCATCTCCCACAACTTCATGGTTTGACACATAAGCTTAATACCTTTATAATTTCCACAATCTTGAACGTCCATTTTCCCCTTAAATATCATGATGATGATATTCTTTCTTCACTCATTTGGCATCGTACCAGAGGTACCTATTTTGTTAAATAGTAGGGTTAGTCACTCCACTCCTTTCTCACCCAAACACTTCCAAACTTCGATCGGGATGTTATCAGGATCACATGCCTTTGAGGTCCACATTCTCCCCAATGCAAGGCACACTTCTAGCGGGATAATATTTTGGGAGGACTCTTCCCCTTGCCTCTGATTCTCACTCGACTTTGTTGTGTTTTCCTGAAAATGTTTATTAAAGAGTGTTTAAAAATAGCTTTTCCATCGTTGCTGGATATACTCGTCCCTAGTTAACACTCTCTCCTCCTTATCTTTAATTTAATACACCAACATGTCCTATGTCCTGAGATCTCCTCTCCATCAACTTAGCTAGACAGTAAATATCCTTCTCACCTTCCTTTGTGCCCAATTCATCATACAACCTGCTATAGGCTACCTCTTTAGCTCGTCTAACCGCCCTTTTTAAGTCACTCTTAGCGATTTTATACTATTTAAAGACCACACCGGTGTTGTAGTTAAGCAATTTCTTAAACCACTCTTTCTTGCTCTTCACTTCATCATTACACTACCATGATTCTTTCATAGGTGGACCTTGCCCAGTAGATTCTCCAAAAATATTTTTACCTATCATCCTGATTTTTGATGTCATGTTAGCCCATAGTGACTCGATATCTTCGTCCAAATCGTATTCCTTAAGCTTGAGAGCCTCATTCTTAAATACCTCTTGCACGCTTCCTCTCAATTCATGCCATTTAATCTTAGGGGCTCTCTTTTGCCTCCTCACTTGCATCTTCCCTATGACCTTGAAATCTAAGACCAAGAGTTTATGCTGGATTGTAAGCGTTTCACCAGGTATGACTTTACAATCCTTACATAGAACGCGGTTCATTTTCTTAGTAAAGATAAAATCAATCTGACTCCTACTCCTCTTATTCTTATCTTAAACGCTATAAGGTGTGAGTCTCTCTTGATAAAGTGGATATTTGTTAGGATTAAATCGTAAGCCAACACAAACTTTAAAATATTTTTCCCCTCTTCATTCTGCTCTCCATACCCACAACCCCCATGGACACTCTCAAATCCACTTCCTTGGGACCCGACATGACCATTAAGATCACCAAGATGTTCTCCTCATTCGATATGCCTTGTATGATACTATCCATATCATCCCAAAATTGTACTTTTAGCTCACTAATGACCCCTACTTGTAGTGCATATGTGCTAATTATGTTGATAGCTTCTTGTTGAATACTCACCTTAACTAGGATGATCATATCATTCACTCGGACCACTGACACCACTTTGTCCTTAATAGGGTGTTTGGTAGTGTTTTTTCTCCTCTTTTTTACTTAAAATTTGAAAATAGGGAAAGAGAGGTGTTTGGTCACGTCTTCTGTCCGCTCCTCTTTTTTTGAAAACAAAGAGACCTATTCCTAATATCTCTCCCGAAAATAAAACAGGGGAGGAGTTGTTTTATTTTCGGGAGAGACGCGGGCGCTTTGTGCCGTACGCGCGGGGGGGGGGGGTGTGCGGCGGCAAGGGCGGCCGTGACTTCGGCGGGGGGGCACGGCTGTGCAGCGGAGGACTCCGGTGGGGGGCGAGGGCGCGGTTGTGCAGCCGCGGAATCGCGCGGGGGGGGGGGGGAGCGAGGCTGTGCGGCGACGGCGGACTCCGCAACACCCCTGCTGCCTGAAGGGAACATCCTCGAACACACTGAGCCTCAGTGCAACGCACCTTCCAATAAGAACACCGACGATCCCCTTGAGCAACAGGCGCCGGTGCAGGGTATCTCGCAGATGGCAAAGATGAGAAGAGATGAGGGCGTCGCCGGTGATGGCTTTGTATAAATGAAAAAGCTTGTAAAGCAGTCAATCATCCTCATCTTCTTCCATCTTCTGGGTTCGCGCCGCGCCTCCTGAAGAACCCTAGTGGGGCCTTCACGTGGGCGGATGAAGCTGCCTTTGGGGCCATTGCTGACCAATAGCAGAAAACTTTGGTAAAGAACGTGGCGATGGTTACCACGCTGAACTCCGTGGGGGCGAGGGCGTGCGGCGGCGAACCTGTGGGGGCGCTCTGGCAGCCTCGCCGGCGGACTCTGGCGGGGGGGGGGGAGGCTGTGCGGCGGCGGACTCCGGCCGCTGGAGATCATACTGTGTGTGTCATAGTTGACATTATTCATTGTTGACATTAAATAAATATAGATGTTGTGACATATTACATTATATTGACATATTGACATACAGTGTGTTATAGAGTTATTTTGATTTTAAAATCATAACCAAACAGTACTCTATAAATTTAAAAATTATGACAGTTTTACCAAACATAAATGATTAGACTTTTTTGATTTTAAAATTAAAAATAAAAAGTCAAGTAATCTTGAATTTAAAAACGAGATTGACTCAAAATTAAAAGAACTACCAAACACCCTATATGGGTACCATCCAAAATGATTCCAACTTTATTTTTTTATTAGATGTCTGCCATGTGTACTAGAGTTTAAAACTCGACCTTCCCACCTCTTTGGCTTTCTCTCCTTTCCATTTAGTTTCCTGAATATAGGCAGTGTGGATCTTACGTCTTTCCATTATGTCTACTAGTTCCATCAACTTACTTGTGAGGGTCCCTATATTCCAAGTTAAAATATGTAATCTTGTCACCAATTGTATTTGACTAGGGTTGGGCCAAAGCATTCTCTTGTTAAGATAATAATGGGAGTGCAAATCTATCCTACCCCTCTTAATCCCAAGCTCTCTCTGCCTTAAAAGCCCACTCCCATCAAGCACTCTAATCTATGGCTCTTGGTGATGAGGTCTCACCCTAACCCATCAAATAAATATATATAGCTACAAAAAATATACAATAAATAAAAGGTCATCAAGAATAATATGAACTAATCAAGTCAAAAGAAAAAACACTAGCAATATGCCACCCTTTCTTTAAACAATATAGGAAGAAAACAACTATATACAATTTAATCATTTAAATACGTTCAACTCTTCAATAAAGAATATGTATGAAGTAGTTAATCTACTACTTAAGTCTACAATCACATAACTAGAGACGCAATTCACATATAATCTAAACAACACTAATTTATTAGAGTACGCACAAAATCCCTATTTCTATATGGCTACTAAAAAATAAGTTTAATTATTATTACTAAAGTATACGAGGTCTATATGCAATTTAACAGAAAAAAAAACTTTATAAATAAATCGGAGTGATCTCACCAGAGAGTCACAAACCAAAGGAGTTCTTTTTTTGCTTCTCGATTGTCCAATCCTATCTCTAGGTAACTATCATCCAATACATTATTTACAATTCAAATCGATCGGTGTTTTCAATTATCTTCTAATACATTGATATCATGCAACTGACTAGTGGATGAACCACAATAGGACATTGAGCTATGAAGATTTAGCAGATGTGACATTAAAGTCTTAAGCTAAACCATATCCATTTCGAATTGTGAGAAAAATTGATCGATGTCAACCTCATCTACAAAGCATAGATATAAGCTGACATCATGAAAACTAGAGCAATTGGTCTATTATTAGTATTAACATAAGGTGGAAACTCAAGAATTTAAAAAGGATGAGAGAGAACCAAAAGGAGGAACACAGATAGAGAGAGGAAGCTTCAAGATGTTGGATGGATAAGCCAACGATATAGGAGGATAATGACTTAAACACAATCTTTATGGTTAGCATAAAATTTTTACAATAACCTCAAGCACCTAAAGGACATTATATCCCACTAGGTCATTAGCACAGGCCCAGAGAGTTACTAACCAACTACATAGGAAGGTTCCAGATTGAGGAACAACAAATACTTAGCCCTATAGATAGGCTCTCATGAACCAAACCACAAACCCGACATAAAGGTCGTGATCAAGAGAAAGACAAGCCTCACAATTAAATTGGTACTTCGTTGGTGCCATCAGCCATGATATCATGTTACTTGCTCAATAACAAGCTATTTGTAGAACACTTGCACAAGTTAGTTATCCAAAGAAATTTACCCCTTTGGTTGGAAGTATCCGATAAGATATTGTTAAAATCCAGGGGTTAGTTCCATATTGGCTATTACAAATTTGATAATGTGTCATGGACCCTTCAACCTCAATGTTATGATTTTGGAGTTTGTAAGAGATATCCACCAACATATTGTGTGATGGGACCTAGTCATTGACATCTTAGCATTAAAATATCGCTTTCAATTTATTTATTTCCTAAATGCTTATCCAAGTAGATCACCCGACAATACAATATACCACTCATCAATTCGTCTGATAAGACATCTCCCACATGTTGTTGAGATGTAAAATATAATTCCTTGATTTCCTAAATCCCTCTTTTTATTTAGTGCGACCTCCTTGATAAAAAAATTTTATTTTCTTGGAAGATGGGTGCAATTGCAACACCTATATGATGTAAATTTAAAAAACAAAGGATCTGACTTCGCGTGTCTAAATTAACTAGCTTTAGGGAAGAATATGCATATATGTACCTCGTGCAAGAAGTCCTCTACCTCCTCAACATCGACAATCACTAGATCTGCTATCTCCTCGATCTTCAGTACTATCTTCCTCAAATTTTTACCATCTGGGATGCCCTCCGCCACGTCGGAGGCCACCTTCTTCACTGTTTTGGCCACCACTTCCACAACTTCAGTTGCCGACTCCACCCTCTTCTCCAACACCTCTGGAAAATGAAAAAGAAAAAAATAAAGAGAGTGCATGTTCTCATCATCTAATTGCTTCTTTCATTTGCTACGGGATAATGTCAAGTTTTAGCACCGAAAATTTTCAAATTATTTAGACCAGTCGGTACTAAATTGACCATTTTCACATAGTTGCATATCAACAACAAGTCCTACTACTTTAAAGAGGTGGTTTGGCGTAACCGTTGGGGCATCCTTTCAAAAAAAAATTTGATGTTAAAGTCACTAAGTCCATACTCGTTACTTTGGTTTTCAGTAGTTCAACGGTGAAACCAAAATCTAAGAAAATAAGTTATCTCACAGATAATGTAATTAACTTTAAATATATGGATGTATAGCATTCTAAATATGAGAAAAACAATGAAACTCATATACTTCCAGCTGTTTACACTGAACATGACCTAATTAAGTATCATATATAAAGCATATGAAACAATCTGTGATTCCATATGCAACATATTAAGAGATATCCACCAACATATTGTGTGATGGGACCTGGTCATTGAAAGAATCTACTTTTTAAGCCCACAACATATTAAGACTGTTCCGTGTTTGGTTCAATTTAATGAATAGAATCGAATCGAATCTATCATTCCCGTTAGTTCGATTCAACTGGAACTGCGAGTCGGTTTGGTTTGTTCGCATGAACGGATGAAATCGAACTAAATCGTCAACTTAAACGGATTCAAAATATTTAAAGGAAACAAAAAATGATACTGATAAACAATTGTTTCTATTAATATCGAAACATAGGTGTTGATTTAGACATGAATTAAATCTTAATATGTATTATTTTAAAAAATTTATTTAGTTAACGATTCGAATCGAACCGAAAAGAATCAGAGAACTATTCCATTCATTTTGAATCGATACAACCGTCATTCAATTCCGTCGACTCTTGCTGATCCAACAATATATACGACGGTGTCGATGGCGGTAATAAGTTGCGGAGTCGTACCTTCTGATCCGAGGATTCTCCTGTAGATGGGGATGGCAAACCCAAAGACGGACCCCACGACCCACTTCGCCCTGCACACACGATCAAAGGAAGCAGCAGACGAGCATGATGATCGATGATGCTGAAGATACAATAGAAAGGCGCGGTGCATCGGACCCGATAGAGACGCTTGCTTGCTTACCAGGAGGCGACGTCGGGCAGGAGAGGGCCGGCTCCCTGGGCGGGTTGCTGCGCAGAGACCATTTTTGAATCCGCTCCGCCGCAGAGAGACGGTCTCAGGTGAGGGGGGGAACAGGAGGAAATCAGAAGCCGACGGCAAGTTCTGAAAGCCTACGCAGATCCACCGACGGATGACGCCATCGCCCAGCCGGCGGCACGGCGATAGATAGATAGAGCGCGCAAGCAATCGGAAGGTCGGCCGCTGTGAAGCACCGGGGGTGGAAAAGGGGGCAGAGGTAGCAGCTGCGGGGACGGAACGGAAGGATCGCCGGATGAGAGATGACGACCGAGGACGGCGAAGTCAGCCTGCCGATCGAGTCTTCTCGTGCGACACGGAACTTACCCTACTAATTTACTCTTCCGGGCGGTTTGAAATGCAGTTCGGGTCGTCTCAGTCAGCGATGCTAATAGGGTGTTTGGCAGCGTTTTTAATTTTAAGGTAACTTTGTTTTTGAAATCAAAATTATTCGACTACTCAATTTTATTTTTAAAATCAAAATAGTCCAATTATTTGATGTTTGGCAAAATCATCGTAATTTTTAAAATTTAGACAGTAGTGTTTGGTGATGATCAGCGACTCTACGAACACGTAGCTCCCGGAGACTTCCTTGCAGTGCAGTGTCGTCCACCTCCTTCCCTCCCCCCCGCCGGCGGCCTCCCCCTGCGGTGCTGCTCCCCCCCCCGGCGAAGCCCCCCTGCCGGCGGCCCTCCCCCTGCGGCGGTGTCCGCCGCGGTGCTCCCCGCCCGGCGGCCTCCCCCCCGCCGCGGTGCTCCCCCCTGCCGGCGGCCCTCCCCCTGCGGCGGTGTCCGCCGTGGTGCTCCGCCCCCGCCGGTGAAGCCCCCCTGCCGGCGGCCCTCCCCCTGCGGCGGTGTCCGCCGCGGTGCTCCCCCGCCAGCGGCCCTCCCCCCGCCATGGTGCTCCCCCTTGCTGGCGGCCCTCCCCCTGCGGCGGTGTCCACCGCGGTGCTCCGCCCCCGCCAGCGAAGCCCCCTGCCGGCGGCCCTCCCCCGCCGCGGTGTCCGCCGCGGTGCTCCCCCCGCGCTGTCCGCTCCCCCTACCGGCGGCCCTCCCACCGTGGTGCCCCCCTCCGCCGCGGTCCCCCCTGCAGGCGGCGTCGACGCCGCGGTGCTCCCCTCCGCGGTGCACTCCCCGCAGCGAAGCCCCCCCCCCCCCCGCGCGTAGTGGCATCGACGCCGCAGTGCGCCCCCGCGCTGTCGCTCCCCCCGCCGGCGCCCGCTGCGGGAGGTCCGCCACCGCCTCCCCCCGCGGAGCCGTGCCCGCTGCCGGAGTCCGCCGCCGCCTCGCCCCCCGCGGAGCCGCGTCCGCTGTGGGAGGTCCACCCCCCCCCCCCCCCCCCCCCCCGCGGAGCCGAACCCGCTGCGGGAGGCCCGCTGCCGCCTCGCCCCCTCCCCCGGCCAGCGGAGTCCGCCTCCGTGCCCCCCCTCCCCCGCTGCCGGAGTCCGCCTCCGTGCCCCCCCTCCCCGCGCGGAGCCACGCCCGCTGCGGGAGGTCCGCCACCGCCTCCCCCCCCCCCCCGCGGAGCCGCGCCCGATCCGCCACCGCCTCCCCCCCCCCCCCCCCGCGGAGCCGAGACCCGCTGCGGGAGGCCCGCTGCCGCCTCGCCCCCCTCCCCCCGGCCAGCGGAGCCGTGCCCGCTGCCGGAGTCCGCCTCCGTGCCCCCCCCCTCCCCCGCGCGGAGCCACGCCCGCTGCGGGAGGTCCGCCACCGCCTCCCCCCCCCCCCCGTGGAGCCGCGCCCGATCCGCCACCGCCCCCCCCCCCCCCCCGCGGAGCTGCACCCGCCGCGGGAGGCCCGCTGCCGCCTCGCCCCCCCTCCCCCCGGCTAGCGAGCCGTGCCCGCTGCCGGAGTCCGCCTCCGTGCTCCCCCCTCCCCCGCGCGGAGCCGCGCCCGCTGCGGGAGGTCCGCCACCGCCTCCCCCCCCCCCCCCCCCGCGGAGCCGTGCTCGCTGCCGGAGTCCGCCGCCGCCTCGCCTCCCCGTGGAGCTGCGCCCGCTGCGGGAGGTCTGCAACCGCCTCGCCCGCTGCGGAAGGCCCCTGCACGCCCTGGTGAGCGCGAGACGTGGGGGGGGGAGACGGGCGAGTGGGAACAGACGTCCGGGTCTCTCCCGAAAATAAAACAACTCCTTTGAGGAATGGGCCGGAGACGTGACCAAACACCTCTCTTTCCTTATTTTCAAATTTTAGGTAAAAAAAAGGAGAAAAAACGCTACCAAACACCCTATAAAGTTATCGATTATTCGTTGTTAATTATTTAACGAATAGTTAAAAATAAATTATTTTTTTTAAATAAATTATCATTTATCAATTAATAGTTATTTTAGTAGATGTGATTGTAAATACATCATAAATCGACCCCAAAAATCGTTCTCGTATTCATGATCATTATTCTCATATTCGTTAATCAATAACTTAAATTTTATGACATAAATATATATGTTCCAACTAAAAAATTTTATTGTCCCCAATGCTAAAGTTCACTCTCTTTCATCGGGTCTCGACATTGGATAAGACATACCTAAACACCTGACAACCACATCTTCTGGTGAATAGAAATTACAATATCACGACAAAATATTTCACTTTTATTGTAAATCAACTATCTCGTATTTTTGTGTTTGACATATAATGTTTTGAGTATGTAATTGAGAATTTTTTTTATTTCATATTTTATGATGGACTTTTAACTATTTACATCTGACTCAAAATCATTTTTGTGACATAATAATAAATTAATTTTTTTCTATCTTATATTTTATGTTAGACATCTAATTAAGAAATTTCTTCTAATATATTGGTATAAGTGAATGTTTTCAATTGTAATATGTATTTTTTATATATGTTTTTATTGATGAAATCATTTTACTTCTTATTTTGTTAGATTGGATCGATTTTATGTTTTCTCTTTATATATGCGTTAGCCATCTATTATTCGATCGTAAATTATTTATAAATATATAAAAAAATATTATTCTTGAATATACTTGATATCAATAGTTAACGAATAACAAATGAATGTATTTTTTTTATAGAATACTATTATGAATAATATACTTACTTAGTGACATCTTTAATTTTAGGAGATCAGGAGAAAGAGTATCTCCACCCAAGATATAAACAAATGAGACTTATCATGTTTTAAATGTCATTTAAATCTTGACATTCATTTCTGTCATGTGAATTTTATTGATATTTGTGTGTGAGCATAGCATACTCAGAATGAACTCTTTCAAATGTGGCGCGCGCTCTCTCTCTCCTTTTAATTATTGCCAGATGAGTCGTACTGAGATAAATTATTATTTAATTGGATTACACATTATGAAGTTACTAAAATAAATGGTGAGTGATGCTCGACATGATTAAGCAGATTAAGCTAGTTTAACTAGTATAAAAAACTAAAACAAATATCTTAAGGGGTGTTTGGTTGCATGATAATTTTTTGTACACTTTCATGATAAAAATTTGTATTAAAATAAAAAGTAAACCAACTCATGACATAAAATTATCATGTTTGGAGGGATGTGATTACAAAAAAAGAGTAACTACCATACATGACCAAACAAAGTGGGGGACCACAATAAAAAAGAAAGAGGTGAGACCTTCTTTTTTTGTTTGAGAAAAAAATCACTTTTAAAACATAAAATTGTCATGGTTATCAAACACCTTTTTTAACAAGTTTTCTTACAATTTTTAAAAATTAAAACAAAAATCTACCTACATTTTTAGTATCCGAGGTCCTTTAAAGAAAGAAATACCAATGTATCACCGGAAAATGCTGCATAAATATGAAAAAAAAATGAGCTGCATAAAATATGCATTAAAAGACAAAAGTGAGTTAATGGAGACAAAAATTTTAAATTATCTGAAATGTTAGCAGTGTATATTGAGATTGATTTAGCACATATAATAACTCTAAATTTATTGGAAAAAAAATAGTTGAGCGTTAGTTATGAAGCGAAGAAAAATGGGTACACAGTTCAATTAAATTTTAAGAGTTGTATAATATGAAAGTATAAAATAGAAAACTCCTTTTTTCAACTCTCATGACCATTGGTAGGGGTGCAAAATGAGTGGAGCCATGCGGAGTAATATGCTATTCAAGCAAGAATTGTTTACAAATATGTTGAATACTTGTTTAAGTTTGATTCATAACCAAATTTGAACTCGAGCTCGAGCTCAAATAATAATTTGACTCAAGTTATTTTTAACATTTTAATTCAAGCTTGATATGAATTCATTTAGAAAACTTAAAATCTATCAAAAATTATTTTTGAAATAATTTATGAAATTTGATTTAAATTTAAACTCAAATTTTAACTTATATCATATCTTTAAGTAATAATATATAACTATTAATTTATATAATTTAATTTTTAAAATAAATATTTGATCGAATATCTAATTAAGTTACTTGCAAGTTTATCAAGTAGAATATGAGTTTATTCAAATTTGACTCGTATAATTAGTTGAACTTTACGTTTTGTTCAAACTCATTAGTTTAACATAATAAATGATTTGAGTTAAATTTCTACCTAATTGTTGAGTGTGTAGATTTGTTTGCATCACTATATATATCAAGTGTGGATACATCAGCAAAAATAAAAATTCATACACGTTAAACTTAGGTGCATAAACTAATATGGGCATAAACAAAGAGATTTACGGCCAACACTTGAAAAATCATGATACATACTAAAATCTAGTGGATAGAATACAATCAATTATGATGCAAATGCAAAAAATATAATAATCCATCAAGAACTGAATGCCAACGGTGCAGGAAGCACGTATACAGAGGACTAGCCGACTAGCTAGGTACTAAATCACTCTCACTCAGATGTGGGAGTCAGCGTAAGTTTTCATCCTAGGAGATTGGTGGTACAGGTATGACAAAAATTATGTATATCAACGTCTAATAACCTAAGAAATACATAATTAATTTATCTGACAATATGTAAAAAACACTGCCATAGTAACGAACATTCATGAAAGGGACAGCACCATCTCAGTCCCATGATGGTGGAGACACTCAGGCCACGTTTGGTATCAGGATAAGGTGGGATAAACCTGGTTTATCCCCTATCCTTCGTTTGGTGGACAAATAACATTCATCTTAACCTGGTTTAATTTAATCCGGTTTATCCTTGAAGATTGGGTTAAACTCATGGATAACCTATCCCCTCTTTTTAGTGGGATAGGATCCATGTTTCGGGGATACGATTCTCGCGCGGCTGGGGTTGGACGCTCGCAGCTGGCAGCTCCGGCGGGAGGGGGAGCTGGCAGCTCCGGCGGCGGGGAGCCACCGCGGGGGGAGGGGGGGGCGCTTCCGCGGGACGGGGGCACTTCCGCGGGAGGGGAGCTGGCAGCTCCGGGGGAGGGGGATGAGCGCCACCGTCCGGCGAGGAGCCGCCGCGGGGGAGGGGGAGCCGGCAGCTCCGGGGGAGGGGATGAGCGCCGCTGTCCGGCGAGGAGCCGCCGCGGGGGGAGTGGGAGCTGGGAGCTCCGGGGGGAGGGGGCTGAGCGCCGCCGTCCGGCGGGGAGCCGCGGGGGGAGCTCCGGGGAGGGGGGTGAAGGGGGGCGCCGCGGGAGGGAGCTCCGGGAAGGGTGGGGGTGAAGGGGGGCGCGCGGGGGGAGCTCGGGGAGGGGGGTGAAGGGGGGAGCTTCGGGGGGGGGGGGGTGAAGGGGGCGCCGCGGGGGAGCTCCGGGGAGGGGGGGTGAAGGGGGACGCCGCGGGGGGGAGCTCCGGGGAGGGGGGGGGTGAAGGGGGGTGCCGCGGGGGGAGGGGGGAGCTCCGGGGGGGGGTGAAGGGGGCGCCGCGGGGAGCTCCGGGGAGGGGGGTGAAGTGGGGCGCCGCGGGGGAGCTCCGGGGAGGGGGTGAAGTGGGGAGCTCCGGGGGGGGGGGGGGGGGAAGGGGGGTGCCGCGGGGGAAGTGGCGTCCGCCGGGGAGGAAGGGGTGCCGCGGGGGGAGTGGCGTCCGCCGGGGAGAGCGGGTGCCGGGGAGGAGGGGGGTGTCGCGGGGAGAGCGGCGTCCACCGAGGGGGTGCCGCGGGGGGCAGGGGGGGCGGGGTCCGCAGGGGAGGAGGGGGCAGGCGGCAGCGGCGTCCGCCCGCCGGGAGGGGGATTATATTTTTTTTGATTAAGTCAATTTAAACAATTTGGTTTGGTTCAATTTAAATCGGTTTAGATATTTTTTAAATCGAATCAAACCGAAAGGGTCCCAAACCGAACCGAATGAGTTGGTTCGATTTGGTTTCTCGGTTTGAGCTTGTTTTGTGCCCACCCCTAGTCGGAAAGAAGGGGCGGGGAGCGGCTCCGCGGGAATCACCGTCCGTCTCCGTCCGCCGGGTTTTGTACGGGAGGGAGGGCGAGCGAGCTCCGTCCGAGTTTAAACTTATATATATATATTTAAATAATATTTTAAATTTATTATATAAATGTGTAAATAAGTTAAGATATTTATGAATTTGTTATGAATAATAAAATAAGATAATATAAAAAATAAAGATAAAAATATAAAAATTTAAAGTTATCCTCGAATTTATTGTTAACATACCAAACATAGGATAGGATTATCCCTAAACCTATCCTAAGTCAAACCAAACGTAATAAGGATAGGGCCAACCACAAGGATTGGTTTATCCCTATCCCCATCAAATTTATCTCGATACCAAACGACGCCTCAGTTTCTAATCAGAATAAGCCAAACCTCTCATGTCACTTAAATGATAGTTCAATAATAACTCAATAACATGTCAATAGCGAAGAACTGGTTGTTACCGAGCGATTATTGAAATCAGTATAACTTGTTATTGAGTGTTACTAAAATTAGTGTAAGTTATTATTGAACTGGTTGGTTTAGTAACGATTTAGTAAATATTTAGTAACAACTAGTTCATCATTCCTAAAACGTCATCCAAGTGACATGAGAGATTGTGACCTATTCTGATTGGCGACAAAATATTTCTTCTACCGTCACTACAGGAAACTGGGTCATTGGCGACGGGTTATTGGCGACGGCTTTGTTAAGCCGTCGCCAATAATGATAAAAGCGACGGCTAAACTAATGCCGTCGCTAATAATTGGTAAATAGCGATGGCTAAATCTAGCCGTCGCAAATAATGTTTGTGGCGATGGTCGAAGCCGTCGCAATACCCAGAAAATGGACCCGTGCGGTTTTTTCCTCGAAAAACTGGCGACGGCTTAATACGCTGTCGCTAATAATATTAGTGGCGACGACTTAAGCCGTCGGCACTAATCCAAGCCAACCATTAAACGGTCGACTTTTGTTGGCGACGGCGTCGCCAATGTAACTTATCCTGTTATTGGCGACGGCCTCTCAAGCCGTCACCAATAAGTTTGTCTTAAAAAAACCCTCGACCCCCTCCTTTCTCCCCCCCTCCCCGCCGCTCACTCCCCCCCTCTCTCTCTCTCTCTCTCACGCGCACGCTCGCCTGGGTCTCCTTCCTGCCGCCGGCACCGCAGCCACTGTCGCCGCCGCTTCAGCTGTCGCCGCCGCCGTGGCTGGCGCTGTCGCCGCCGTCGTCGCCGCCACCGCTGGCTTTTCTGCTCCCTCCCTGCGTAGGGCACCGTGAGGGGAGAGCTACCTCTGCCACCGCCGTGGGTGTCGCCGGCTCCGCCGCCGCTGCTGCCGCCGCCTCCTTTGTGTCGGATTTAAACCCTACTTAGGGTTAATCGAACCTCCTTTGAGGTATACATCTTCAACAAACGAATTTATGTTTAATTTTTTTCCTATACATCACAAAGCATATATGCAATAGATATGTGCAAAACAGCCCTAACAAATTAAGAGGTTAGGACTTACTAAAACCAATTATGTAGCACGTTGATCACTTTAATTATTTAGGAGATAGAACAAAGGTAGATAGGTGCATAGATTTTCAATTAGATTAGCACTAAGTTTAATAGACAATGTTGCTGAAAAGTTAGATATTAAAAGGAAAACTAAGAGGTTTTTTATGGGCTTAATGTGAAAATATAAACTTTTAGTTGTCACTTAATTTAACTTAATGCAATTACTTAAAACTTAATTTTTTTATCTCTTATTTTGTGATAAAAGAATCTTAATTTTTCTACCCCTGAAAAAGATACAAATCATTGTAAATTAATTGATTTCTTAAGAGTAAAGTGATATAGGTAGATGTTATCTTAGATGTTTACATTAAATGACCTAAAATGTAACATTTGAACATTTCATTGTAGAGACGTTTTATCAACTTGTTTGTAAATCTCAACCTTTGATTGCATCATTATTAGAGATGAGTCCAAAAGATATTTATTTTGAGTTTAAAACGCATCAACTACGTTTAAGTTTATTTATAATATCTTATCTTATGTTCAAAAGATATTTATTTTGATTAAGGCATTTTCGCTAATCGACCTAATATTTAGTCAAGATTATAACATGTGCATTCCTTCTTATTTTTGTCCTCAAAAGGGGATGATATCTGAAAATAAAAAAGCTAAAAATGTATAATTTTTAGTTTCTATTTTGACTTAATAAAACAAATCTGAATTCTTAGTTTTCATGTCTAACTCTTCGTTTGTGATAAAAATATTTAATTGGTATGTATAAACATTTATTGTTCAACAACAAGTCTAATTTTGATCATTTTATCTCTTTTTCAGAAACTTCAATCGAGATATTCACTTGAGAGTTTCTTCTTTCGGTGGAGGTTCGGTTATATATTGATTTCTTTATTAAATTAACATTTCTTCATTGTACTTCAATCATTTAACAAATTAAGATGAGTAACTTAGACAAATCGTGGATGCATATTCCTAATAGATTAGATTCTAGATATATTCAAGGGATCGAAGATTTTTTAAACTATTCTTTTCATGATTCTATAATACAATTTAGACATGGACAACATAACGATCTAATACAATGTCCTTGTAAAAAATGTTGTAATACATTTATTTTTAAAAGAAATGTTGTCAAAGAACACCTAATATGCAATGGTATATGGTTAAATTATCAAAAATGGATATGCCATGGTGAAATTGAAGTCAATATGATAAATGAGGACATTACAAATTTAAATGAACCACAAGATAATTATGTAGATGATCAGGTAATGGAAATGTTACAAGATATTCAAAATAATGAATCTTCTATTCGACATAATGAGGAAGAACACATTGAAGATAATTTTCAATATTCCAAATTATTAAAAGATTCTGAAACACCTCTATATGAAGGTGTAAAAAATGTATCTAAATTAAAATTTATATTAAAGTTGATTCAACTTAAGTCCATTAATGGTCTCACTAGAAAATGTATGGATATGATATTATTTTTATTTAAGGAAGTCTTACCTAATGGGGCATGTGTTCCCGATAATTGGTATGAGCTTAAGAAATTAGTTAAGGAATTAGGACTTACTTATGAGAAAATTCATGCATGTAAAAATGATTGTATTCTATTTTGGAAAGATAATAAAGATAAAAACGTTTGTCCATATTGTAACACCTCCAGATATAAAAATGATCCTAAAAATCAAAATAAAAAATAGCACAAAAAGTTTTACATTATTTTCCATTAGGAGGTAGGTTGCAGCGTTTATTCATATCATCCAATACGGCTAAGTGGATGACATGGCACAGTCAGCCACGATCATATCAATTGAGAGGTGAAATGTGTCATCCTGCCGATTCTCCCGCTTGGAAAAGGGTGGATGAACTTTATCCAGAATTTGCGTTAGAGAAACGCAACATTCAGATTGGATTGGCTTCAGATGGCTTTAATCTATTTGGTCAAATGTCTTCAAAATATAGTGTGTGGCCTGTTGTTACAATGGTGTACAACTTACCACCGTGGATGTGTATGAAAGCCACATACACGATGATATCATTATTAATACCCGGTCCGAGAGCTCCCAGAAATGATATCGATGTATTCTTACAACCATTGGTGGAAGAGCTAAAAGATTTGTGGGAGATTGGATTGAAGACTTATGACGCCGAAAAGAAAGACATTTTCGTAATGAGAGTCATACTTTTTAGTACGATAAATGATTTTCCGGGATATGCAAATTTATCTGGATGGAGTACTAAAGAAAAATTGGTGTATCCTATCTGTAACGAAGAAACACATTCCTTTCGACTTACTCATAGTCGAAAACAATGCTACCTTGGTCATCGTCGGTTCTTACCAGTAGCACATCGGTGGAGAAAGAACCAGTATAAGTATCTTTTTGATGGTCGACGATGTGTGAAGGGAGCACCAAAGATACTTACGGGATATGACCTATGGAGACAACAAAAGGAGATGGACACTATTAGGTTCAGAAAACCATTTAAGAAAGATTTAGAGAACTTAAGGAAAAATTTGTCAAAGAATAAAAATTGGAAGAAGAAGAGTATATTTTTTGAGAAACTACCATATTGGTCATCTCTTATCATTCGGCACCATTTGGATGTCATGCATATTGAGAAGAATGTGTGCGACAATATATTAGAGATGTTTAACTTATTAGGAATCGACAAGGACAATTTGAACTCACGGAAAGATTTAGTAGATTTAAATATTCACCCCGAGTTACATCCGTACGAGGGTTCATCAAAGTTTCCAGATGCAATTTATAAACTTAGCAACGAACAAAAGTCAAGAATACTTGATTTCATTAAGAATGTTCGAGTGCCGGATGGTTATTCTTCAAATTTTAGTAGATGTGTAGATTTAAGTGTCCGGACAATTAGTGGTTTAAAAAGTCATGATTGTCATGTTATGATTTAAATAATTATTCCTTTGGCATTTCAAGGAAACGTGCCGAAGGATGTACTGAGTCCAATTGTAGAGTTATGCCAGTATTTTAAGATCATCTACGCTAAGGTTTTGAACAGTAACATTTTGAGAGATTGGGAGACAAAGATTGCAGTAATGTTGTGCAAGTTGGAACAAATTTTTCCACCATCATTCTTTGATGTAATGATTCACCTAGTTGTGCATTTGGCTTATGAGGCAAGAATGTCAGGATCAGTTCAATACCGATGGATGTATCCAATTGAAAGATATTTAAAGAGGCTCAAAGATTATGTGGGAAACAAGGCTTTGAAGGTTCTATTGCCCAGGGCTACTTGGTTGAGGAGTGTACGCAGTTTATTTCAACATATATGCGTGATACGAGTGAATATAGTAGAGATCAGAACTACGACAGTGGTCCATATGAAGTTGATACGGATGATAGTTCAATGTTCGAACCAATTGGTCGCCCATTGAGATGCAGGCGTGTGCCTAAAATATTGATGGAAAGAGAACAACAGTTAATCCATGCATACGTGTTAAATCAAGTTGATGACATCGAATATTTTCGTCAATCTCATAGTGATGCACTTAAAAATAGAACAACTACGGAAGAGAACTTCTTCGTGTGGTTCAGAACACACATTCAAGAGTTAAGGAATATAGGTTCTTCTAGATATACCAAGGAGCTAGAGATTTTATCACTCAGTCCGTCGAGATTTGCGTCATCATTAAACGGTTATATATGTAGACACGCCAATTTGGCCTTATTTAGAGCTTAAATCATTATTCCATTGGCAACATCTCTTTTAGACCATCAAAATCATGATGAACCACCCTTTTGGATGATCTGAGGTGCTTATTGGAAATATGAGGATGATTTTCTAATTTCTAATCAAATCCGTGTTTGCCGAACAAGAGACTCTTGGTGGTGTGCCAGATTATGCTTTTCCTAGCATATCCTCTACTTGAAAATTTTTCATAGGATTATGTGTACATTAAATGAAAAAGTCTTCAACATAAATAATCTTCCTCTATGAGTCCTCTTTTCAATGCCACAAACGGCATTCAATTCCGATCTACCATTTGTCTGCAGCGCCTTTTAGAAGTCAGATGTGCAGTTCTGTCCGCACGCAGCACCAATCAAGCCCAATTGCATGCAAGCCCAGCCCATTGGGCACATATCTGACCAATTCACGACCTTACCTTCCTTTTTCCTCCTCCATATCACTTGTTATAGTATCTGGAAGCTTCATGGTCGAAATTAGCATCATCTAATGATGGCAATTCAACTTGTTGTCTTGTATATCAAGACTTGCCATTTTTAGACTAGATTTGTTTCCTTTTCAAGTGGAGGCATATTTTGAGCATGGAGAAGGTGATCCACGGTTTTCAATATCTCTCAATCATTTAGGTAAGTTTCTAGATGCCTCAGTATGAAAATCAGCAACATTAATTGAAGGAAATCCAACCTATGGTCGGATGTATCAAAACTTGCTATTTTTTGACCTGGTTCTCATCCCCTATAAAGGGAGACTCATATGAACGACCTAAGAAGGGCATCCCCATCCTCCAGCACTTCTCTCTTCGTCCTCCAGCCACCCTAGGCTCTTCCCAATCTCCCCAAATAGTTCTATCTTCGTCCCGGTGCCCGGAGATCATCCCAAAGTGAAGAAGAAGCCGGTCTATGCTCCAACGTGCTGCACTGCTGATCATCGGCTTCTACAGATATTTGTAGTCATTTTCTGGCCTGACTTCCTTCATACGAAGTGTGGTTCATAAATATATATTTCATCTCCAACAAACAGAGATCAATTCTGACATTTCCTCTGCTTGTTATGGCTTCAACACCGGCGCTGCACAGACAGATCCAAAGTCTTCTCTTCTAAGTCATTGTTTTCTCAGTCAATTTTAGTACATTTAATGGTGGATTAAGCCCATACATCCTTCATAGAAATTATTCCCCGGTGAGTTATATTTTATCTCCAACAAGAATCATTTAATTTGGATATCTGTGGTTCCCATAGCATGTCCTACATCGACATTGTGCTGGGAGTTTTCAGAACTTCATTGTCCAAGATCCGAATTATCAGGTAAATTCACATTACTTATCATAAGATTCAAGCAATTTTGTCTTCATATAAAACCACCCTCGGTGAGTCCTCTTTATTTTAAAACAAACATCACTTTATTCTGACATTTGTTCTGTTCGTTATGATCTCTGCATCAGAGCTGCGCAGTTTACATTGAATCTATCCAACCCGGTTGCCACTTTGCCTGGGTTGTGTTGTCTTTAACCATTCATATTCTCTTTTCTAACTCTTCATTCATATCATTTAATTCATTTTTAAGCATCATTTTATTCTATTTTCATCATTTCATATATCACAAAAAACCAAAAAAAGGGGTTAAGGCTCACCCCGAAGCCGGTGAGTTTGTTTCCAATTGTCGATTTATGTTATTACTTTTATAAGTTACTACACTTCACTCAGTTCTAATCCTTCTTCACTTGTTTTCTTGTCTTGTTGTCTTCTAGTTGCACAAATACATCAAGCTAGCATTGGTTGGACTCTCCCTCATCGGCCGGCCGAAGAGGAAGAAGGTTGAACTCACACACTCTCTCCCACGCTAAGGTACACGGTCAAAACAACTCAATCTTGTTGTTATTCTATAAAGCGGAGCCCGCGGCTCCTGGCGACCACCTTTCTTTTTTATTCATGTTCTAAGCTAATTCACTCCTCACTCTCCTCCCACATGACCCAAACCATCTCCGGTGCTCGAGCGACGCCGTGAGATGAAAGTTCGGGGATCAATGTGAGTGTGGGACTGAGGTGAGGAGTCTTTACCGCTTTCCGAGTGTTTTCAATTCACTCCCGTTTATTCCATCTATCTTTCACCTTATCTTGAGGTGCCGATCCGGAACCCGTTTCTGGAGTCGACAATATATGTAATGGATTTAGATTTCGAACATTGGAATCCGATTCAACCAAATCAACTCAACTAAGTGGTGTTATTGTAAATGACCATCTTCAATCTGGTTGTGACGGTTATTATGGACGAATATTAGATATAATTGAGATATCGTTTGATAGGAATAGCCGTTTAACACTTTTTGAATGTGAATGGTGGGATGTATATGATAAGGATCGAGGTTTTAAGGTTAACGAATATGGTTTTATATCATTAAACACACAAAGAAGATTAGAAACAGATGAACCGTTTGCACTAGCAAGTCAAGTGGAACAAGTTTTTTATGTAAATGATAACTCTAATAAGGGATGGGTGTTACCAGTACGATCACTACTTCGTAACGATTACAACATTTCCGGAAATGAGAGTGATGATGAAAACGAACCGTATCAAGAACAACTTATTAACGTACCTATAACAATTGGCGTAAATGACGAAGATGTACAACTTCAAGAAACACAACCTATACAAATAGAAAGTTAATCTAAAGCTCCAAGTTCAACAATCCAAAGGCGGATTGCCCAATCGGAACTCAGAATGGGCCTCGGATTAGGCAATCCGGCCTCGAAGTTTCACAATCCGAAGCGACATTGCCCAATCGGAACCCGGAACGGGCGCCGGATTGGGCAATCCGGCCTCGGATTGGCAAAAAAGACGAAGTGCCACAATCCGAAGCCGGATTGCCCAATCAGAACCCGGAATGGGCCTCGGATTGGGCAATCCGGCCATGGATTGGCAAAAAAGATGAAGTTCCACAATCCGAAGCCGGAATGCCCAATCGGAACCCGGAACGGGCCTCGGATTGGGCAATCCGGCCTCGAATTGGCCAAAAAGACAAAGTTACACAATCCGAAGCCAGATTGCCCAATCAGAACCCGGAACGGGCCTCGGATTGGGCAATCCGGCCTCCGATTGGCGAAAAAGACGAAATTCAACAATCTGAAGCTGGATTGCCCAATCGAAACCCGGAACGGGCCTCGGATTGGGCAATCCGGCCGAGGATTGGCAAAAAAGACGAAGTTCCACAATCCGAAGCCGGATTGCCCAATCGAAACCCGGAACGGGCCTCGGATTGGGTAATCCGGCCTCGGATTGGCAAAAAAGATGAAGTTCCACAATCCGAAGCCGGATTGTGCAATCGAAACCCGGAACGGGCCTCGGATTGGGCAATCCGGCCTCCAATTGGCCAAAAAGACGAAATTCAACAATCCGAATCCGGATTGCCCAATCGGAACCCAGAACGGGCCTCGGATTGGGCAATCCGGCCTCGGATTGGCAAAAAAGACAAAGTTCCACAATCCGAAGCCGGATTGCCCAATCGGAACCCAGAACGGGCCTCGGATTGGGCAATCCGGCCTCGGATTGGCAAAAAAGACAAAGTTCCACAATCCGAAGTCGGATTGCCCAATCGGAACCCGGAACGGGCCTCGGATTGGGCAATTGCCCGATCGGAACCTGGAACGGGCCTCGTATTGGGCAATCTGGCCTCCGATTGGCCAAAAAGACAAAATTCAACAATCCGAATCCGGATTGCCCAATCGGAACCCGGAACGGGCCTCGGATTGCGCAATCCGGCCTCAGATTTGCAAAAAAGATGAAGTTCCACAATCCGAAGCCGGATTGCCCAATCGGAACCCGGAACGGGCCTCAGATTGGGCAATCCGGCCTATTGGCCAAAAAGACGAAATTCAACAATCCGAATCCGGATTGCCCAATCGAAACCCGGAATGGGCCTCGGATTGGGCAATCCGGCCTCGGATTGGCAAAAAAGACGAAGTTCCACAATCCGAAGCCGGATTGCCCAATCAGAACCCGGAACGGGCCTCAGATTGGGCAATCCGGCCTCGGATTGGCAAAAAAGACGAAAGTCCACAATCCGAAGCCGGATTGCTCAATCGGAACCCGGAATGGGCCTCGGATTGGGCAATCCGGCCTCAGATTGGTAAAAAAGATGAAAGTCAACAATCCGAAGCCGGATTGCCCAATCGGAACCCGGAACGGGCCTCGGATTCGGCAATCCGGCCTCGGGTTGGCAAAAAAGACAAAGTTCGACAATCCGAAGCCGGATTGCCCAATCGGAACCCGGAACGGGCCTCGGATTGGGCAATCTAGCCTCGGATTGGCAAAAAAGACAAAGTTCCATAATCGAAAGCGGGATTGCCCAATCGGAACCCAGAACGGGCCTCGGATTGGGCAATCCGGCCTCCGATTGGCCAAAAAGATGAAATTCAACAATCCGAATCCGGATTGCCCAATCGGAACCCGGAACGGGCCTCGGATTGGGCAATCCGGCCTCGGATTGGCAAAAAAGACGAAGTTCCACAATCCGAAGCCGGGATTGCTGCCTAATATTCTTATGTGATAGATAAAGAGAATTTTCAGCAAAAGTCGTAGGACATCTCAGACTGCTACACCATCTGAGGGCGGTGGACCTCGGGGTCAATCTCAGGCATCTAGGGATCGACCTTCCACCTCTAGGGGTGTTGCTTCCGAGCCAGTTAGGGAGGCACCCCATGAGCCTAGTCCATCTCAGACTCGTTCTCACCGGGTTCCGACGATGTCTCCTACAGATGGTAGTAGTTCATCTTCCCATGCTTCAGGTATATATTTGAATATATGCAAGTAAAAAGTTTTCTTAAAAATTTTCGTTGTCTAATTGTAATTTTTAATTTATACTTAAGTAGCTACATCAGTTAGACGTGGGAGAGGTCCAGCAAAGGCCATCAGTGTGCGAACACTTGGCCCTGATGAGTCATACAACGTCGTTCTAGTAGGAGGATCTGGCGTTGGATCACACGGACAAGAGTTTACCTCCTACTTAGGAGTTATGAACAGAGTTCATTGCGATTTGTGGGAGCATAATTACATTGCTCTACCGCAGGAGAAAAAGGATGCCATATTTCGTGATTTAGAGGTAACATTTAAGTAGCTTCATCTTGTTTAAATTTTGGTGAACTTTTTAATCATTTTTATATTAATGAAGCAACATTTTATCTTTGAGCGGAATCCACAATCCGATGCACAAATATTAAGGCATATGCAAAGAAAACAAAGAAATCATTTGAAAAGAATGGTAAAATATAATTTATAATGTAATTTCGAGATAACCAATTTTTTGTTAACAATATTTGTCTACAGTATTTTACAGGACGATCGAATGAGGAAGCTCGTGCCAACATTCCTCCACAGTGCAACGAGGAACAATGGCATCATATGTGTCATTCATGGAGTCAAGATGAAGCTAGAGTAAATTGTAGACACGCCAATTTGGCCTTATTTAGAGCTTAAACCATTATTATATTGGCAACATCTATTTTAGACCATAAAAATCATGATGAACCACCCTTTTGATGAGCCAAGGTGCTTATTGTAAATATGAGGATCATTTGCTAATTTTTAATCAAATCCGTGTTTACCGAACAAGAGACTCTTGGTGGTGTGCCAGATATGCTTTTCCCAGCATATCCTCTATTTGTAAATTTTTCACAGGATTATATGGACATACAATGAATAAGTCTTTAACATAAATAATCTTACTCTCTGAGTCCTCTTTTCAATGCAACAAACGGCATTCAATTCTGATCTCCCATTTGTCCGCAGTGCCCTTTGGAAGTCAGATGCGCGGTCCATTCGCGCCAAAGCACCGATCAAGCCCAATTGCATGCAAGCCCAGCCCATTGGGCACAAATCTGAAAAATTCACGACCTTACCTTCCTTTTTCCTCCTCCATATCACTTGGTATAGTATCTGGAAGCTTCATGGTCGAAATTAGCATCATCAAATGATGGCAATCCAACTTGTTGTCTTATACATCAAAACTTGCCATTTTAAGACCAGATTTGTTTCCTCTTTGAGTGGAGACCAATTTTGAGTATAAGGAAGGTGATACACGGTTTCCAATACTTCTCAATCATTTGGTTAAGTTAATAGATTCCTCATGATGAAAATCAGCAACATTAATTGAAGTAAATCCAACCTATGGTCGGATGTATCAAAACTTGCTATTTTTTGACCTGGTTCTCATCCCCTATAAAGGGAGACTCATATGAACGACCTAAGAAGGGCATCCCCATCCTCCATAAATTCTATCTTCGTCCTCCAGCCACCCTAGGATCTTCCCAATCTCCCCAAATAGTTCTATCTTCGTCCCGGTGCCCGGAGATCATCCCAAAGTGAAGAAGAAGCCGGTCTATGCTCCAACGTGCTACACTGCTGATCATCGGCTTCTACAGATATTTATAGTCATTTTATGGCCTGAATTCTTTCATACGAAGTGTGTTTAATCAAGATATATTTCATCTCCAACAAACAGAGATCAATTCTGACATTTCCTCTGCTTGTTATCGCTTCAACACCGGCGCTGCACAGACAGATCCGAAGTCTTCTCTTCCAAGTCATTGTTTTCTCAGTCAATTTCAGTACACTTAATGGTGGATTCAGCCCATACATCCTTCATAGAAATTGTTCCCCGGTGAGTTATATTTTATCTCCAACAAGAATCATTTAATTTTTATATCTGTGGTTCCCATAGCATGTCCTACATCGACATTGTGCTGGGAGTTTCCAGAACTTCATTGTCCAAGATCCGAATTATCAGGTAAATTCAGATTACTTATCATAAGATTCAAGCAATTTTGTCTTCATATCAAACCACCCTCGGTGAGTTATATTTATTTTGAAATAAATTTCACTTGATTCTTACATCGGTGCTGTCCTCTACGGTCTCTGCATCAGAGCCGCGCAGTTTACATTAAATCTGTCCAACCCGGTTGCCACTTTGCCTGGGTTGTGTTGTCTTTAACCATTTATATTCTTTTTTCTTCATTAAAATCATTTAGTTCATATTTAAGCATCATTTTTATTATATTTTCATCATTTCATACATCATCAAAAAACCAAAAAAAGGGGTTAGGGGAACCCCCGTATCCGGTGAGGTTGTTTCCAATTGTGGTTTTATGTTATTAGTTTTACAAGTTACTACACTTCACTCAGTTCTAATCCTTCTTCTCTTGTTTTCTTGTCTTATTGTCTTCTAGTTGCACAAATACATCAAGCTAGCATTGGTTGGACTCTCCCTCATCGGCCGGCCGAAGAGGAAGAAGGTTGAACTCACACACTCTCTCCCACGCTAAGGTACACGGTCAAAACAACTCAATCTTGTTGTTATTCTATAAAGCGGAGCCCGCGGCTCCTGGCGACCACTTCTTCAATCTTCTAATGCATTAAGTCATTTATTCCTCACTCTCCTCCCACATGACCCGAACCGTCTCCGGTGCTCGAGCGACGCCGTGAGATGAAAGTTTGGGGATCAATGTGAGTGTGGGACCGAGGTGAAGAGTTTTTACCGCTTTCCGAGTGTTTTTCGATTCACTCCCCTTTTTCCCCATTCTATCTTTTACCTTCTCTTGAGGTGCCAATCCGGAACCCGTTTCTGGAGTCGACATAAATCAAAAAAATCTATTCTCTTATAATTAGATTTTTAATGTCGATAAATGTTATTTCATTTGTATTTTTTTAATGTTATTTCATTTGTATATATATATATGTAGGCATTGAGTGAAAAGAATGCCGGTAATAGGCGGCAATTAACAATGCCATACAGAAGAGGAAGAACAAATATACACCAGTTAGAAAGAGACTTTGTAAGTAGTCAAAACTTAAAATTTCATATTAGTTGATTCTTATTCCCTAATAACCTTTATTCTTTTTTAATTTTTTGGACAGGTACGAAAAGAAGGTCGACCTCCAACTCGTCCGATGGTATTCCAGATGAGTCAAACGCATGAAGAACTTGTTGGAGCAGTCATTTGGGATAATGACCAAAGTCGTCTTATGATGGTAATTATTGATTGTCATAACCTATTTTTCTCTATAATCCACAATTCATCACGGTAGGATTTTAATTTTTTTCATATTATTTATAGGAAAATATGCAAGGATTGATGAATCCCCCAACATCTGAATCCTCGGATGCTGGGGTATCGCAGCCTCCACTCACCGCGGAGGAAGCTTTCATATCCGTATTTGGTAGAGATCGACCAGGACGGATCCGATGTGGTGGGCGAGGTGAAACTTGCCACACTTGGTATGGTGAGTCAAGCGGAGGTGCTTCTAGCTCGACTCAAGAAGTTCGAGAGCTTAGAGATCAGGTGGCGAGGCAAGGAGAAATCAATGAACGTTATGAAGAACAAATTACTTCATTGAAACAACAATTGGACAACCAACAGAAATCATTCCAAGAAAATTTCGATCACCTCAATCTGATCATAGAAGGCTTGACTCAAAGGTTCCCGACTTCTGATGTGCCATCCACATCGGGGCATCCTTCGCCTCAACAAATAGAGGACAGAAATGGCGATGACGACGAGAACTACGAGGATGCCGAGGAGAGTCAAGATGATGATGAAGATGAAGATGAAGAAGATGAATAGATTCAGATGTATTTTCTACTCTCTATGAATGTCAATATTCATATGTATCAAAACATTTTGTGTATGAATGTGATTTTAAATGTGGTACGTGAATATGAATTTAAATTTGGTGAATTTCAATTTGGTATGTGAATGTGTGTTGTTTCATCCTAATTCGGTGCATGTTCCGGGTTTGAAACGAGCAATCTGGCACCAAAATTGTTAATATAAATCAATTTTTGGATTGGTATATCCGATGTTTGGTCTTTCTGAAAGTTTCAAAAATGATTGATTTTTCGGATTGGATCGTATAATTGATCCAATCCGGCCAATCAAATTACTTTTTTTTTCCAGAAATTTATTATTGGCGACGGCTGCCCTAAGCCATCGCCAATAACCTTATTTGGGACGGCTTTAGCCATCCCAAATATTAAAAACATCCGTCGCAAAACCAGAGAAAAAAAATCCGGAAACCCACCCCCAGGGTTTCTGCCTACCATTTGCGACAGCTTACGTGGCCGTCGCAAGTAAATTTATTGGCGACGGCTGGTGAGCCGTCGCCAATAAGCTTGTTTGAGACGGATTAACCCGTCCTAAATAGGCTTGGTATGCCGTCTAATCTCCTTACCATTTGCGACGGCTTAAGCCGTCGCTAGTAAATTTATTGGCGACGGCTTTTTAAGCCGTTCCCAATAAATGGTCGTCTTATTAATGATTTATGCGACAACTTACAAGCCGTCTCCAATAAATTTACTAGCGACGGCTTAACGGTAGCCTTCGCTAATATTATTGGCGACGGCATTATTTGCGACGCATTTGTGACGGCTGTAGAGCCGTCGCTAATAAAGATTAGCGACGGCTTTTTGGTTTTTTGGGACGGCTTACAGCCGTCCCTAATAACCTATTTTCTTGTAGTGCGTAGAACTAAGGTGATCCGGACTTCTCACGAAAGGAAGTAGAAAAGACTCATACGGGGGTAAGTCTTAATCTTAGGTGGACGGTACAACATTCATGATCAAATTAGATAAGAATACGTGATGAAAAACACTCATGATAATGCATAAAATGTTATCAGCTGGTGGTGCATACATGAAAAAAAGATAAAGTAATTTAACATCATTGGAAAAATATCAATAAACATGAATTAAATAAATGCCATACAAGTTAAAAGTAGGTGGATAAAACAAGAATGAGCATAAACAAGATTTACAGCCAACACCTGGAAACTTATTATGATCCATTGTTCAAATTTGCCGGAAAGAGCACGTACACGATCGACCATGATATAAGAATTAAGTACTACATACTTAAGTCTAAATCAGGTGCGTAAACATATACACGGTATACTGTTATATAACAAGTTTAACGTGCCTTGAAAAACAATATGTGATACATGGTGCAAATGACTAGCTAATTTTAAGAATGGCAGAAGCAGTTAGATATAACTTTCAACAAGGCTGGAAAGTCTTTACTGGTGAAAGAAGGAAAGAGAATATAAATATTATATATATACATATATAATAAGAGGTGCCTAAAATTATGGAGCGGAACGCCTTGATTTGAAGCCGAGATGAGTGAAAATGGCCAATTCGGGTGGTTTTGCACCCTTCTAGCGTGACTTCGGTGCAGAAGCTAGTATGGATGACACCAATGTTGGAATTGAGTGCCGTTTGTTGTAACAGACATATAACTTGAAGAGGAAGAGTTGTCCTATTGGTGACTTCTCCAAAAAGAGTCTGTCCGACCTGAATAATTTGTGAAAGTGGACATATGTAGATGATAGAACCTGGTTACATGCCCTCGGTATAGTAATCACTATGGAGAAACAGTATGTCAGAATCGAGTGCTGTCTATTGCAAACGAAAGAGAACGAGGAGAGAAAGAATTCTTTTGTTGACCACTTTAGCAGAAGACACTCTGAGACTTCTACAAAATCTGATGAAGTTTGTCAATGTAGAGAGCATGGATTGGAGCTCCTTCTTTGTTTTGGGATCGATCTCTCAACGTCGGCTTGGATTTGGATGTCGGCACGGCCTTGGGAGAGAGCTTGGATGACCTATAGAAGAGCTAGGGTGTTGAGGGTAACCTCATTTCGTTGAGAATGGCCCTCAAATAGAGGAGAAGGAAGACTGATGCAAAACATAGAAAGAAGACGACCGTGCCCTTGGGCTGAGGACGCGCAGGCTGCACCATTAGGTTGAGGGCATGGTCAGCGTGCCCCCACCTCGGGGGTGCGTTGGGCATGCTACTTCTAAAAATCGCCAGAATATTCTAGAAAATTGCTAAAAAAAGACTTGACACAATGAACGCACCCCAACCATGGGGCGTGATCAAAATAAGCGTTTTTGAGCAGGGGAAACCTTCCAAAATCTGGTTTAGAAGGTCAAAACCGGGGCAATTTCTTGTTTCTGAAACTGACCATGCCCTCAGTCTGGGTGCACGTTGACCGAGCCCTCAGTCTGAGGGCGTGCAGGCCGTGCCCTCAAGGTAAGGGTGCGGTGATCGAGCCCCCAGTTCGGGGGCATAGTACACTCTCTCTCCTACGTGCGCGAGTTCTGCGGGCCGTAACCTACAAACGGGGTGTCCGATTCAGCTCCCGTTTGTTGCATTGGAAAGAGGGCACTCAACCGCAGCTCCCCAAGTTAGTAGACAAGCTGTCATGACTCCCAAGACTTCTGTACGGGGCTTTGACTACTGGTTTACCCTTCCGTAGAATACCAAAAATTGAGGCGGTGATCTGAAAAGGCACGATTTCGGTCAAGGAGCCTAGGGACAGCTCAGGATGACTTAAAATGAGCACCAAACCAGTCTGGTATGATTGGAAAACTTGAAAACATCGAAAAACTTGAGAATAACCTAGTAAATGCGAAATGAACCTCGAAAAAGCCAGGAATAATCGAGAAACCCTAAAAGTGACCGAAAGGACAGGATGGTGACTGTATATGGCTGGGGTCAACCCGGAGGACGTAGAAAGGTCTAGTGATGACTGGAAAGACCTAACACGTGGTCCGTGATAGCCATAGTGGTATGGATCGGAAAGCCATGACGAAAGCCGTTATAAACCTGCGATTGCCAAAATGACTTGTCGGAAACCCTGAATGTTGCGGAACTCACGCAAGACTTCCGAGACCTTTGATTATGGATCATTAAGGGTCGATCATTGAGTAGGCATCATGTTTCCACAATTAACGCACGGCTCTCGCTTGAAGGTTATGCCATTGTTTCGGAAACCTTTAGTTCAGTCTCAACTCACGTGGCTCTTCACTGATGTCCCTGGCTCATCTCCACAAGGTGATCCGGATCTGATAGTGGTCAAATAAAGAATATTGCCAATGAAATAAAGGTTTAAGCCTTGAATAAGGCCAAATTGGCGTGTCTATAGCTTGCCTCGCCTTGATGTCGGCTTTGCAAGAGAATGATATGTAGTGAAGTAAAGTAAAATGTAGAGAAATGCAGCGAAGAGAAATGAATTGTAATGGAATGCAGTGAAGCAGAATAACGATAGACAAAAAAGGTGGCATCAAGGTGTAGATATAGACATGCTCATCGACCAAATTTGATAAAGAGAATCTCTTCATTTTTCTTGGATTACTGTCATGTTTCATTAAGCCTTCTTACATTCAATTGGTAAAAGATATGCCATGGGCACGAGAGAAGAGTAGCCAACCCCAACGCGATGGGGAGTCCCCAAATCATGCGTTCATAGGTTCATCATCAGCCCGCAACCCAATCTTTGAAAAGAAGAGTTGTTTTTAAAATAAAAGAATACCAATCAAGCATACTCAGGCTCTCAGATTCATTTAAGTCTTCCAAAATACATGATTTGATTTGAAATGAAATGACCTTGAATTCCATAAGGCAAATGTTTAAGCTGAATAGACCGCGAGGATATCGATGGCACTAGAATGATGATCAAATAGATGCCCATGGTGGGATAAGGTGACTGCTACAATGGGTTAAATAGCAAGAAAGTGTTGCAACGGCCATGGTGGGGTAGAGATGAAAGATGTTGAAGGATACAAGGTGATTATGATAGATGATAAGCACAATGGGATTAACGAACGCGGACACGATGGGGTTAGCGAACACGGTGGGATATAGAAAAGTTCAAAATTGAGACAAATGATGGGAGAGTGCACTCAATGGGATTTATTGATCATGGTGAGAAGGTGATGATCATGATGATATGTATACAATGATAATGCAAAATGCGATGAGACTAATACTACATAATGCATGCTGGGCTCAAAAACAATAAAACAAAACTTACTTAACAATTAGTTGAAGATATAAATTGTTTGTGAGGTCAGGATACCCAGTCGGGAACCATCATCTCTCACTGCACAATTTTGGCTTGTCCGTAAACACGAAGGATGACCAGACTGTCATAGATTAATGGGATCTCGGGTCTGGTCGTCTTCACACCTACAGTCTTCAATAATAATAAATAAATAATGATATACGACTAACGACTAATATGTTAGTTGGCACCAAATGAGGGTTTCCTATGTCCATTCTTCTGTTTCCATGAACAATTCCTGACATTCATCAAAATGTTAGTTTCGAAGGGACAATGATGTCCACTTGGCCTTAAAAAAGACAAAACATGAATCAACTTGATTTATCAAATTTTTTTCCATTTTTATTGATTTTTTTTATTTTTTTGAAATTTTTGGTGGATTTTTTGGTTGATTCATCACGCCCTTGGATCGGGGGTGTGGCCACTGCGCCCCTGCTTCGGGGGTGCATTCAGTCCCAGTTTCCATTTTTGATCCGGATCCGATTTTGGTTCAAATCAGGACCGATCCACCCTATATAACCACACCATAGGATGACCAAAACGTCTTACCAACACCCAGGATGGCTCCTCCTTTGAAGAAACAATGTGTTGGCTTGGTTAGAGGTATTTCAAGCGTGCCGGGTCATTTGAAGGCTAGAATCGGTGCTAACTTGGTGAGTTTGTTGCCAATTTTAGCGTTCATACCGAATTTTTTTTCTTTTCTTCAATGTTCTTCCCTCTTACCTCCTGATTCAGGGTAGGATTACCCAAACTTCTCATGGCCTCACTGGTATTGCTCTCCTTCTTGGCTTATCGGCTTGCTCAACGTCTTCGGCTTGTCGGTCAGAGTGACCCTCAAGACTAGGGCTTGACCAGACTCTTGATCCATGCTAAGCAGTATTCTGGCTATTCACTCGACTTTGGCTTGATGGGGGCTCTTGTTGAGATGTGGCATCTCGACACCCACACATTCATGTTTAGCAGCTTCGAGTGTACAATTCTTCTTGAGGAGGTGGAGCTCCTTCTTGGCCTTCACCGGACATGGAAGGGAGAAAGTGATGGTATGTTCATCCCTTCTGGGTCACTCTCCAGCTTGGAGTTCTTGTAGGACTTCGTTGAGGCTGGTCAGATTAGTTCCTTGCTGGCCGGCAAGAGAATCAGTATTCCCAAATTGGTGGCCTGGACGATTTCTCTTCTGACGGCTCTTGGTGTGGACGAGGACCAAATTTTGTGAGGTGCGAAAGGATTCGAGGCTTGCCTTGTTGCAGTGTCCTTGTTCCCTTCAGAGGATGGCTTCCTGGAACATGATCAGCTTCTATGCATCAGCGACATCTGAAGTGGCGCGCGGCTTGGTCCTTTGGTTCTGGGCTTCTTGTATTGCGTACTATCTGCAGCTTGCGTGGGCTGTCCTCCCTTGGGCAGTGCTCTCCTACTGGCTTGCTAGGCCGATCTCCACTTTAAGTTTGATCCGGCCGATGAGGTGACAACCAGATCATAGCTCTTTTGCCGCAGCCCTTGTTCCCATATGTTGATACGCTCGGCTTTGGTGAGAGGGTTGCTAACAGGTGTGCTTCAGTGAAGAAGAGACCGGAGTGCCGTGCACATTTTGCCTCTATGAACCGTTTCGGCTTCGTGCACTCTTCTGTTGCCATGACGTAGAAGGATTTCCAGGTGTGCTTTGCGCCCGACATAGACCTCCGCTTGATCACTGGTTTGACTTTTGTGTTGTACAATGCCCACCGCTGCCATTCTCAGATCGGCTTGCCTCGCCATGAGTTGCCCAAGTTGTCCCACTTGCCACCCATCAAGGGTAGGCATCTTGGTTCCACGGACGAGAAGGAGGAGGTAATTTCAGTAGTCGCCTTGTGGGAGACGAGTCTGGTGTGCCACCTGGGTCTCTTGATCGAGGAAGACCCTGATCAAAAGTGTCATTACATCTCCGAGATAAAGCTTTTATTTGCCTGAGAGTCCTCTTCCCTGTTCTTATTTGTCAAAAAAATTATTGTTATTTTTTAATAAACAATGAATTTTATATAGAAAGTTTCTTTCAGAAAATTTTGGGATAGGTGTTGATAATTATGATGAATTTGTCTTGTTATTTTTCAACTCCATGGATGTTTTTTAATATGAAAATAAGTATTTTCCATGGATTTTAAAGTGCCCTTTTTCTTTAACTATTTTTTCAGAGCAAATCATGAGTCCAATGAATTTTCTTTTGGTGACTCCTTGATCGGCTTGACTTTCTGAGCAACATGGCGCCTTCAGATTTTTTTGCCATTTTTGTCAAATTTGGACCTAAAAATACATTTTTAACTATTTCTAGCTAAGAAATGCATAGAAATTTCTCCGGTAACCAAAAAAATATTAACTAGTGATGATAAAAAGTTGCAATATGTCTAGCTATTTTAGGACCTAAGACATTCAATGTTATGTGAAAAGAGGGATTTTTGGTGGAAATGAAAAAGAATTTTTCTTGGCAAATTAGGCATCAGATTGAAATTCTTTCGGTGGCTTCACGATCAGCTCGATTTTCTGAACCCTAAGTGATTTTTTCAAATTTCTCCTATTTTTACATTTTTATGCTCTATAATATCCCTCAAGGTTAAGATTTCTTCATTTCATCCTGCACACCATCTCTCATTGCCAAGAAGTTCCATCAGTTCTAGCTTATTTTCAGAGTCTGAGACACCTTCAAAGGTTAGTGCCCTTGTTACAAGAAATGTAGATCAAGACTTGCTCTTAGATTTGGTTCAAGTTTCACGTGATTCCGAGTTCATTTGATAAAATTATCGTGAAAATAAAGATCGAGGGGAGCGCGGTCAACAGAGGAAGTTGACCACACCCTAAACCTGGGGTGAATTCTTGCAGGCCTAGGTGAAATCCCGGTTCTCGTTGGATTTGGTGCATGTTGCCTACCTTGAACTTCTGAACTTCCAGTAGGTTTGGTTGGAGGAGATGGGGTTTGGACCCCTCCTTCGGGAGACCCCATTTTGGGAGGACCTACCCCTAGTGTAGGTCCTCCGCGGGTCATGGGACCCAGACTCCTTCATTTTTCTCTTTCCGTGGGGGCACATGGTGCCGTCCCTAGAGGATGTTGCACACATAACCGATCTCTATGTTGACGGTAGGCCGGTGGTGTATGCCACCTCTTCATATTATTCTCGGGAGTTCCAGGCCCTTTTTGCCTACGAGCCCGAGTTTGACCCGGAGGAGGGTCTACGCACCATTGCCAGACTAGAGGCTAGCGAGATAGCAGGCGTGGTAGATGCTGAGTGAGTCTGGGTTAAAAGGCAGGATGGCTTTTTTTTGCCGCATGGTCGGCCAGGCCGCGACATCTTTCACCGGCTTACCTGGCACCGCGGAGGCAGACGTGAACCTACGTCGATTCCTCCTCTTCTTCTTCAGGTGCTTGCTACTGGGCTCGAAGATGGACTACATCCATTTGCAGTTTCTTCTCTTGCTTGCTAACTTGGACCAGGTTGGCACGTACACATGGGGGCAGCGATGCTTGCTCACCTGTTCTGCGGCCTCCAACCTGAGTCGGGTTCTGTTTCCATCGCTGGCTTCTCTCCCTTCCTTCAGGTGACCTTGGTAGCTTTCTTTATGTATACTTGTATGCTCTACTCTGTTCTTGTACATGTTTCCTGATGAGTTGTGCCTTTTGCAAGTCTGGAGCTATCCTTACTTTTCCTTGGGCCAGGCACAACATTCCTTCTCGGGTCTCCTTCCCCTGATGGCTCGTTGGGAGCCTATCCGCCCTTCTAAGGGCCATTGGAGCTAGCTAGCATCTATCCGTACACAGATGTTTCACTTCCCACACACTGAGGTATATTTAATTAATGCATTAATCTTTTTTTGTTAAATTGATAATCATGATTTTTCTTCTTGCAGGTGTGTTGGAGACCGTATCTCATGACCGATGACCATCTTCAGCCCTGGATTGCTGATTCGGGCCTTATCTTTGGTCGAGATATTCATCTCATGTGCGTCAATGAGCTGGCACCGCTATGGCTCCGCCTCTCGGTGCACTCCCTAGGCTTGGAGCAAGACTGGTTGGAGCCTCCTCTCCGTGTTCTGCCGGTCGAGGCTCGCCCTAGGCGTCTGATCCTTCCAGTGGACTAGGTGGAGAAGTACCAGGCCTCAATTGCATTATGGTACGAGGGCGGCGACGTCGTTATCGGCTGGGCGGAGGATAGCCTAGACTACCTTCGCCGCTACGAGGAGGCTTAAGGACACCTATTTGGACCCGAGGGTCAGGTACCGTTTCTTTCTTTTGCCATTAACCTGATTTTGCATTGTTGCATTTTTTGACCTTTGTAACATTTCAGGAAGCCTGGGCTTTGCTGCTATGCCAAAGGCTGGAGATAGTTGGTCTTTGGCAGGAGGTGGCTTCTCTTTACACTACCCTGGAGATCGAGGCAAAGATTTAGCCTTGACTTTCATTTTTGTTGCACTACTTGCCTGGCTTTGACATGTTCTTTTTCTTGCTTAAAGCGCAAGGCACATACTAAGGGTTCACCTCCTTCGTTTCCAAGGGAAGAAGTGGGCGAGCTTCACCAGCGTCTAAGCGAGGTGAAGGAGACCCTGACTACCAGGGAGGCAGTGCTATCCTTAGTTGATTCTTCTTTCTGATTGTTGATATTCTTGCCTTATGTTCTTCTCCCTTCTTCCAGGTTGCCAAGCTTCAAAGTGCTATTGCTTCTTCATCTACCTACATCCAGTCTTTGGAGGCCGAGGTGGAGACATGGCAGTCTACCCCGGCTGACCTTCATTCCCAGATGGTCGTCTTGGATCTCTGTCTTCAGCATGAGAGAGCTATGTGCGAGGTGGAGCGCCAGCATAGCCAGGCCATCCGGTCCTTGGAGCAGATGCACTTGTAGTCGTAGGTTCATTTGTCGACGGCAGAGAAGACACTATAGGTTTACCACCAGGGCGTCCCCACTCTGCCGAGCCAGAGCCATACGCATCAGGGTAGCTCCCACGGAAGTAGCACACATAGGAGTGGCGGTGCCCCTTGTAGCAAGAGTCACCATAGCCAGAGCCAGTAGGGGCAGAGTCAGAGCCACACGAGTGGCACCACTGTGTACTTGACCACTATGTACTTGGTCATTCTCCTGGAGCGGGTAGTAGTGGTCACTAATATATGTAGCAGACTTTAGCTCTTCTAGTGTTGTAGCTGCTTTTCTTTCTTATTGTAGCACTTGATGGTGTAATCAGATCTTTATCTGTTTGCTTCAGTGTTGTTTGATTTGCTTGAAATTACTTGAAAGGATAGTCAGTATCGCATTTCGGCTTGTCCCCTTGTCAGTTTGTCAAGGGGCGAAGCCTTCTAAAAGTTGGTAAACAATAATAAAGTTAAATAATAGATGTAGGGTAAGAAACATACCTGCTGGTGAGACCTCCCCCCCTCCTTGACTCATGTTTCATTTATAAACTACTCAATAAAGGGGTTTGATCCGTGCCATGGCTTACCCCCTTGCTTATTGTCATCTTGCCTTGCTTATATGTCAAGGGGATAGCCTTATTAACAAGGTGGAACAAAACATTGACTAAAAGGAATGAGATGCTAGAAGGGTCAATAGGACTTACCTGTCATGGTGAGATTTGCTCCCCTTTCATTCATAAATTCTTGAAACACTTGTTAAAGGAGATTAAATCTTTACCATGACTCATCCCTTTCCCTGTTGCCGTCTGCCTTGACTTAGGTCAAAGGGAGGAGCCTTCTTAACAAAGTGTAATAAAATAAACTAAATGACTGAAATGAAATAGTTAAGAGAACTTTCTTGTCATCGAGAGAACCTTCCCCTTTTACTTTAAAGTCCCTGAAACACTTGATAAAAGAGGATCAGATCTTCACAACGACTCTTCCCTTTGCCTAGTATGGCCAACTTTGACTTAGGTCAAAGGGAGAAGCCCTCTTAACAGGGTGATAATAAAAATAAATATGCAATGTAGAAATGAAATATGCAAGACATAGAAATAAACATGGGTGCTAGCAAATGCAAAAATCAAGGTTATGCCAAGTTAAATGATGCATTTTTTTAGATTTTTAAAAATATTCATCATCACTTTTTTTAGAGTTTTGAAAACATTTATATATTTTTTGAATTATGAAAATATTCTTTTTTTATTTTGAAAATATTCAAAAAGAATTTGGATTTTGAAAATATTTAATTTTTTTGAGTTTTTGAAAGTATTCAATTTTTTTTGGATTTTTGTGGAGAATGTTTTGATATTAAGATAATTCATCGGTACTTGAGTGTTAATCAAGATTCAAGTGGTAAACACTACGTAAAAATGGGTTCCCTACCCAGAATCTTTCTTGCCTTCTTCTCTTGATCGGCTTGGGTTCCCCCTGAATTTGGACAGTTTACCCTACCCTAGGGGTTTAAGAAGGAAGGATTGAGAGAAGAAGTCCTTGATTGGATTTGGAGATCTCGAGGAGGGCTTCTCTACTTATACCCAAGTTGCCCATTAGGGTTCAGCCTCTTCGGGTCTTTTCTACATGTGGCACTTATTGAGACAAGTCTTTGACCTGTGGGGTCATTGCCCATCTTTTGGTGCCTTTTCTTCATTTTATACTCTTCAAGGTACTCATTCAGACAGGCCCATATTTATTTAAACCCGTAGGGTTTATCGCCTATCTTTTGGCACCCTTTTGCACCCTATGAGACGGCCTCCTACTAAGGTGGTGAGCATTTTTGATACTATCCTCTTCTAATCTCCTTCACCTAACTTGGACCGAATAGAAGAGAATAGGGTAAGGGTCCCTTTTCGCCTTCAGGGTTCTGCCTTTCCTCTCTCGAGTGTTGGGCTATCTAGATTCTGGGATCGGGAGGTGTTGTGTGTGCAAAGTGTTGTCTACCCTTGTCCTCTAGAGAACACTCCGGGATCGATGAATCAATATCATACCAAAGATTTTCTAATTTTTTCAAGGAAAATATTTTTTGAGGTAAATGCCATTCCATGGATGATTCAATTTCTCTTGATCGGCATTGGTTAACTTATATGCATTGCCTAGATATTTTTCAGTGATAACAAAAGGCCCTTCCCAGTTAGGTTGCAACTTGGAGCGGGGACCACCCGACTTAACGAATATACGTTTGACTACCATCTCACCGATTTCGAACTTTCTCTCTACCACCCTCTTTTGATAAAAATTTTTGAGTCTGTTCTGATAAGTCCGAGCATGCTCAGAGGCTGCCAACCTTATTTTATCTAGGAGTTCAAGTTATGCAATGAGAGATTCTCGTCTCTTATCGACGGGGATGTCCTGTCGAGCTGAACTCGGAGTGATGGAAGGAGTACTTTGTACGGGACCACTGCCTCCATCCCATATGCAAGGGCATACAAGGTTTGACCAGTGGGGGTCCACACGGAAGTACTATAAGTCTATAGGGCATCTACAAGCTTATCTAGCCAGTCCGTGAACTTACTAGACATACAAGTTTTCTTGATAATCTTAATCAAGGTTTTGTTGGTGGATTTTGCTTGACCAATGCCTTGCGGATAGTACAGAGATGAATGATGCAATGTGATGCGGTACCTATTGCAATGATCACACAGATCTTGAGAAAGAAATTGTGGTCCGTTGTCGGTGATGATGTCATTGGGAATCCCAAACCTGGCGATCATGTTGCACTTGATGAAGGAGCACAGTGTTGATGCCTTGTTCTCCACGAACGCTTCCTCTTCTACCCACTTGGTGAAGTACTCTATTTCCATCAGGATGAATGATTTGGAGTAGACTTTAGAGTTATGATCACTTAGAGGGCCAACGATATCAAAAGCCCACATGGCAAAGGGCCATGGGGCATGAATCGGGTGAAGGGAAGATGCGGGAGAATAGATCTTGTCAGCATGGAGTTGGCAAGAGTGACAGTGCCGGACAAAGATGGAGCAATCTTCTTCTAGGATCGGCCAATAATACCCTTGTCGGATGATCATTCTGGAAAGAGCTTGAGCAATGATATGGCCCCCATAGACCCCAGAATGTGCTTCCTTAAGCACCAACTCTACTTCTTCTTCATAAACGCATCTAAGTAAGATTCTACTTAGGCTCCTCTTGTAGAGCACCCCTCCTAAGATGGTATACCTCTGGGCTACTCTCCTGATGGCCTTCTTCTCTTTTGCATTTGATCCATGTGGATACGACTGATCTTGACAATACCTTGCAATCTCATCATCCAAGGCCTCTCACCCTCACCTAGTTCTTCTAACTCAACTAGAGAAATCTCCTCTTTCTGCTCCAGGTATTCCTTCTTGTCAAATCTCTCCTTGACCTTCAAAAATCATCTGTCCTTAATTGTTGGCATCGACCTCCTACGAACATGGATAGTCTGCACCTGTTTGCCTAGAGGGACTAATAGAGATGAAGCTAAGGAGGCTAGGGCATCGGCAAGAATATTCTGAGCTTGGGGAACAAGAACAAAAGTGAGTTTGGAAAACAACTTGATGTAGCAAGAGGTGAGTTCTTGATAGAGCTTGAGGTTTGGATGAGAAGTTCGGTATTTGGTCACGACTTGGCATATAATTAGTTGGCTATCACCTATTATCTTCAGTTTAGTGGCACCATAGAAGTGAGTGGCCTCCAGCCCAACCAGCAAGGCTTCATATTCAGCTATAATTTTGGTTGCTAGAAAGTTGAGCTGAAAATGCCTGTGGAATGGTGACACCTTCATGTGACAGAAAGATAATTGCTATTCCCCTACCGAGTGACTTTAGAGCCCCATCAAAATATAATGTTCAAAGATTAGAAGATCAGATCGACATTAGTTCGTCATCCGGGAGCTCCGACTGGACTGGTCAAAGATGGGTACATGATGGTGGGCAATATATTAGGCAATGGCATAGCCCTTAATCACCTTCTAGGGGACATAGGTGATATCAAACTATGAAAAAAAGCTCTACCAACGACCTAACCGATCAGATCGAACGGTCTTCTCCAGAAGGAATTTGGTGGGATTCATGCGGGCAATAAGGTTGACCACATGAGCAAGAAAATATTGTTTGAGTTTTTGAACTACTTAGACTAGTGCAACACAGGTCTTCTCCACTATAGTATACTTCTACTCACACAGATCAAAAATCTTGGACAAATAGTAAGTTGCCCGCTCTTTCCCTTCTTCATCCACTTGTGCAAGGACTACCCCAAGAGAATTTGACAAAACTGAGATATACAAAACTAAAGGCTTGCCACGGACTGGTGGTCTAAGCACACGGGGACTAGCTAGGTATCTTTTCAAACCATCAAATACTTCCTGGCACTTTGAATCTCATTTAAACTTGGCCCCCGCCTTGGTTAACTCATAGAAAGGTTTATGTCGACTATAAAAATATGATGAGGCTCTCCTTTTCAAGGAAGTCTATGAATCCAGATTTCCACCTCAAGAGGGGATGAGAAAGAAAGGAATAAAACATGGAAAGCAACTCATCCTAGGTCCCACACTCACATTGATCCCCGAATTTTCATCCCTTGGCATCGCTCGATCACCAAAGAGACAGTTCGGGTCATGTGGGAGGAGGATGAGAAGGAGGAAATTAAAACATATGTGGTCTCTAGGAACCATGGGATCCAATTTGTGAAGTAAAAATGACCTTGTGTACCTTAGCAGGAAGAGTGCGAGTCAAAGCTTCTCCTTCTTCAGCCGGCCGATGAAAAAGAGTCCTCAACACATGGGTGCTTGATTTCCTATGCAACTAGACAAACAAATAGATAAAAAATACAATTATAACTAAACAAAGTGGAGTGTATGTAAAGAAAATAACATGAAACACACAACTGAAAGGAAACTAACTAGATTCGGGTTATCTCTGACCCCTCTTTTTTATTTTTAGGATTAATAGACTAAAACTAAGTAAAAAATGAGAAAAAATTATAGGAGGATGGAGAATCACAAAATAAAGAGATAGGAAAAAGAATATAAAGATTCTAATAAGAATAGAGAGAGATATGGCCAAATCTGTGTTGTCGAAAAAGCCGAGAAGCTGGTCCAGGATCTACCAGGCGCGACTTTGATTCAGCGCTGGCCACGACCAGCCCCGACCTTCGAATTACATGCCATCAATTTAAAACCGAATAAGACTCAAAGAGTAAGAACTTTGATGTTGAGGGCTCGGGCAGCAGACATCCACACATTGCTGTAGAAGCCGAAGAAGAGAGACTTGACAGATCACCTGCAGACTAGCCTTCCTCTCTCCTGAACTGACTTTTCTCTCTCTAAAAACTCGAAATTCTCTCTTTAAAAATCACAAAATCGATGAAGGGGGGAGCTTAGACGTCTTGAGATGCCTGGGGGGTCATGAACAAGCCTCTAGAATGATCAGAATCGGTTTCAATTTATAAGAGACGGACGGTGCGATCTATTCCTAAAAATCAGGCTATTTGTGCCCTGGCCCAGGGCACATGCGCCCTAGTCCAGGGTGCATCTAATCCTCCCTACAAAAACAGTCCGATCTGGTCGAAAAATTCAATCCAATAGAGTCCCGATTGAAAACCGGTTCTCTTATGCGCCTGATCGGGGGCTCATGGCCACGTGCCTCAAGGTGAGGGCGCATGGCCACGTGCCCTGGATCTAGGGCACATGTGCCTAGGGACCAGGGCACATGGGACAGATTTTGCGCATCTTTCTTCCGAAAGCCATTGTGGACACTCCCGAACTCAGAATTCGATGCCAATTGTTGCATTGAAAAGATAACAAGCCGAAGAAGCTTTCTACAGTAATGGATCAGACATAACACTCTTCAAAATTTTCGAATTTTATCCAGAAATTTGGACAATGAACGAAAGATACGATACTGGTCGGAATGATTTCGACGGCCAATCAGAAAGACATGGTATGAAACAAAACTTGTTCGGAGTGAATATGACCATAACCTTCAATGCATGATCATTAGGCATTGGTCACCCAACCAATTTTCATGTCTACACGATTTACGTGTGGCTTTCGCTTGGAAACTACGACTTTGTGCAGAAAACTTCGAAAACGTTCGATTTCATTCAGCAAAGCTCTAAATCAACATTTAAAGGACCTGACATCATTCTAAGATCAATTACACATGTTACCTTATAAAACATGTGTTTTATGCTTTGAATTAGGCAAATTTGGCGTGTCTACAGTTTACACCTTTGTGAATGTTGTGAGATAAACCAGCAGACAAACTGTAGTCTCTCGATTAATCCTCGAAGTTTTTTCATATTCTTTAGAGGAGGCATACCAATGATTACTTTGGCCTTGTTTGGGTCGATCTCTATGCTCCTTTTGCTCACTATGAACCCCAACAACTTTTTAGAGGATACTCTAAATGTGTATTTCTTTGGGTTCATCTTCAATTTATATTCCCTAGCCCTTTGCATGACCTTTCTTAACACTTCAGGATGATCTTCTTGGCTTTTGGACTTAACGACCAGGTCGTCCACGTACACTTTTACAAGGGTATGCATGCATTCTCCAGTCGTGAAAATCAGGATCCTTTTTTGATACCACCTCATAGACTCCCAGTGTATGATCTACATTAAATTCATCCTCATATTAGATTTCGTCAAGCTGGATAGCATTTTCCAAGAAACTTGGCAGCCTTGCACACTCTTTGCACTTCTAAGCTAACTGTTGGAGATATCTCTTTGGAATTCACCTACCTCAAATTTTTTCCCTTAACCTAACTACTCCTATAGAAGACGGAATCGAAAAGGTGGTATGTACAGTGGGTGAAGGATCGAGTAGATCGATCAGTGATTCAGAGAACAGTGGTCCTTGGTTGGGAGCACCCTCTAAGACAAGTAGAGACATCTCCTCAATGGAAAGGTGAGTTTGCAAGAAGACGTTTTTTTTATGTTTTCAATAGCAAAAAGATATTGAGACAGTGGGTGTAGACACGCTAAATTTGAGACAGTGGGTGTAGAAATGGAAAGCTTGAGCAGAAATAATAAAAACGGGTGTAGACACGCTAAATTTGCCTAATTCAGAGCATAAAACTCGTGTTTTATAGGGTAACATGTGTGATTGATCATAGAATGATGCCGGGTCCTTTTAATGTTTATTTGGAGCTTTTCCGAATGAAATTGGATATTTTTCGGACTTTTCCTCACAAAGCCGTAATTTCCAAGCGAAAGCCACACGTTAATTGTGTAAACACGGAAATTGGCTGGGTGAACAATGCCTAATGATCATTCATTGAAGTTTATGGTCAGATTCACACTCTGGACAAGTTTTGTTTCATGCCATGTGTAGACACGCAATTTTGGTCTAGTTGAAGAGCTTAAATTCTTGTTTTCATAAAGAATATTTGAGCAACCTTTCAAAGAAACCGAGTTTTTCGGAAAAATCAAGTTTTTTGCCGCATTTCGAAGAAGATCGATAGGGCGTTGACCAGGGTCAAAGTGCCCTATATACAGGGCACCAGGAGCCCTGTATATAGGGCACTTGGCGCCCTACTTATAGGGCACCGGGCGCCCTATAAATGGGGCACCAGGTGCCCTACTCTAGCAGCTGGTCAAATCGATTCGATCGACCGATTTTACCACTCACTGGGACTCGTCTTATCGATCTGACATGGCTCATGATGCTAGCGCCCTATATATAGGGCGCTTTGTCATGTGGAACTGTTTTTCGGATTTGACCAAAGTGCCCTCTTTTTGGTTATAAATAGGCATTCATTTGAAGCTTTGAGGGGATTCCAGCTCCGTCCAACCACCCAGCTCATCCAATACCATGAATCCAAGCCCTCATCACACTCCCTAAGCCCTCAAATCACCTCAAAACTCTCTCCCAAAAACCTCAAAAACCTGCAGTTTCAGCCACCCAGAAATATAGTTTTCTTCTGACTTTGAAAGCCTCTACTCATCATTCCTCTTACATCCAACGACCAAACACCCTACCATTTGCATCATTTACATAATGGCTATAAGGAGTAGCTTCCGTTTCGTCTTGGAGGTCTTCCTACACTCCTGGGCGACACTGCGAAGAAGGGAAGAAAATCTGTTGAAACCAGTCCCTGGTGCCCCATAAATAGGGCGCTTTGACTTTGGTCAACACGCCCCATAAAGGGGACAACTGCAGTAGGTGCCACATATATGGGGCTCTAGTAGGGGCAGACCCTGTTTTGCAATTTTTGAGTTTGTTTTCCTTTCCGGTTGATCCTTTACTCCCCCCTTTCATTTTAACTTTTATTAACATGTCATTTAGCATGCATTAAGCCACACCTTTGCATCTTCATACCTCTTTAGAAACCTATCAAAAATAGGGGTTGGGATTTAGTCCCAATCTGGTCAGTTCCTTCCCTTTTTCATGTTTAAGTTCGAATTTAAGCATGATTCTACACTTTCATTAGAATTAATGAGCTTTTCACTTGTTTCTATGTTTTCATATGGACATTTGTAGGTAAATCCGGCCGAGGCGGAGCTTCAACCGGATCAAAGATGAAGGGCTCACTAAGCTCTCTTCTTTCGGCCGGCCGAGAGAGGAGAATTTTAAACCCAACAATCTCCCCGCTTCCAAAGGTACGACAATATTTTTATTCTTCATTTTTATTTCTTTCTATTATATTTTGGAGCCTTTGGCTCCTGGCGACCACAACCATTAACATCCCATCCACCAAGACCCCAAAGCAAGCGTAGGGATCAGAAAAGGGAGATCTACCGATCCCGTTTCGGGTGCTTACACCGTGTCTTTCCGGTTGGCCGTCGGAGTCATCCCGACTAGTATCATATCTTATGTTCACTATCCTAATTTCCAGATAAAATTCTGAAGTTTTTAAAAGTTTTATGGCTGATCCATTGCTATAGGAAGCTTCTTTGGCCTAATATCTTTCCAATGCAACAAACGGCGTCAAATTTTGAGTTTAGGAGTGTCCGTAATGGCTTCCGGAAGAAAGACGCACAAAATCAGTCCCATCCGCCCTAACCCTGAGGCACAAGGCCATGTGCCCCCAATCGGGGGCACGAGGTAACCAATTTTTGATTAGAACTCTACCAGATCAAATTTTTTGACCAGATCAGATTGTTTTCTTAGGGAGGATCAGATGTGCCCCCTCCAGGGGTGCATGCACCCTGGACCAGGGCGCAAATAGGCTGATTTTTAGGACTGGATCGCGACATTTTTCTCTTATAAATAGAATCCAATTCCGATCATTTTAGAGGCTGGTTCACAACCCCCTGGGCATCTCAAGACATCCAAACTCCCTCTTGCATTGATTTTATGATTTTTAGAGAGAGAATTTTGAGTTTTTAGAGATAGAAAAGTCAGCTTAGGAGAGAAGAAGGCTGGCCTGCTGCCCAATATCTCAACATTAAAGTTCTTCCTCTCCAAGTCTTATTCTATTTGCAATTGATGGCACATGATTCGGAGACCGGGGCTGGTCGTGATGAGTGCAGAAGCAAAGTTTCGCCTGGCAGATCCTGGACTACTGCTCGACTTTTTCGACAACCTAGATTTGGCCATATCTCTCTCTATTCTTATCAGAATCTTTCTATTCTTTTTCCTATCTCTTTGTTTCATGATTATCCATCATACTATTATTTTTCGCAATTTTTTGCATTATTTTTAGTTAGTTAATCCAAAAAATAAATAAAATGGGTTAGAGATAACCTGAATCCGGTCAGTTTCCTTTCAGTTGTGTGTTTTATGTTTTTTTTTACACATACTTCACTTTGTTTAGTTCTAATTGCCTTTTAATTTGTTTGTTTGTCTAGTTGCATAGGAAATCAAGCACCCATGCGTTGAGGACTCTTCTTCATTGGCCAGCCGAAGAAGAAGCTTTGACCCACACTCTTCATGGTAAGGTACACGGTCATTTTCATTGCATAAATCGGAACCCGCGGTTCCTGGCAACCACATGTCTTAATTTTACTTCTTCTTATTCTCCTCCCACATGACCCAAACCATCTCTTTGGTGATTTAGCGATGCCAAGGGATGAAAGTTCAGGGATCAATGTGAGTGTGAGACCGAGGTGAGAGTGTTTTCCGTGTTTTCTTCCTTTCTTTCTCATCCCCTCTTGAGGTGACGATCCGGATTCACGGACTTCCCTGAAAAGGAGAGCCTCATTGTGTCTTTTGGAGTCTATAGCTTTGTGGTGACCACGGTGGGACAAGCAATGTCTTTAACCGTGGCTGCTTAGTGCTTCTTCGCAACTAGTTCTAGTTCTAGACCGGTTCCCGCGTGAGCCTTTCCTTCTTTCCACCTTTCTTAATTTCATGCCATCTCAAAATTTATAATTTCACCCATATTTCATAATATCTGAAGTGCCAAGTACCATATTTAATTTCTATCATTTTATTTCAGCCGGTTCCCGCGTGAACCCACCTTTGCTTTTAAAACCGGTTCCCGTGCGAACCAACTCTCTTCTACAAACCGGTTTTCACATGAACCAACATTTATTTTCAGTCATTAAAAACAGATTTTTTCCCTATTTTGCTAAAGGTTATCACCCTCAAATTCGTCACCGCGTGACCCACTTTTATTTCTAGTTGCCATTTAAACCGGTTCCCGCGTGAACCACCCTTTTCTTTTTTAAACCGGTTTCTGCATGAACCAATCACTTTCTTTACTTCGGTTCCCACGTGAACCAAAACACTTTCCTTCATATATATCTACACTTGGATCAGATCCTTATTCACCTTTAATTGGCCCCACGTGGCTTTCTTTCAATCATTCAAATCGGTTCCTGTGTGAACCACCCTTTTTGCCCAAAATCGGTTCCCGCGTGAACCACCTTCACTTTTCACCCCGGTTCCCACGTGAACCAACTTATTCTTACATCGGTCCCCGTGTGGACCACCCCTTTTTGCTTGGCTATCAGATCTGAACCCTCTTTTTTTCATCACTTTTCACTATCTCCATTTGGCTCCCGTGTGAAACATGATCTAGATTCTAGTTTCTAGTTGCTTGTCTAGTTTCTAATTGCTTGTCTTGTGTGATTGCTTGTTTATTTATGTTTATGTTTTGCTTATTACTTTCTTTATTACTTGATTGCATTCTCTGCTCCTTCTCTCTACCTTCTTCTTTTACACTTTTTTCCTTTTGAGGCGGGAGCTCGCTCTCCCATTTACCCCTCCCATCCAAAACACCCTCTTGGTGGATTCTGACCTCTCTTCTGGGATATTCTTTCTTAGTTGACTTGGTTGGTTTTCATCAAGGCCTCCGTAATTTCTCATACATGGAGTATTCCTCTTCACGATCGGGTTGGTTGTACCACTCCCCAAAACCCGAAGCATCCTATGTTACCTACACGTGGTGAGATTGTGTGAAACCTAGGTCATTGGAGATTGGAGTTAGGATCCTAACTCATTTGTTGAGAGAACAATTATTAACAAATCCATAAACCTAAGGTTTAATCAAAATCATTGCGTAATCTTGTTTTCAAGTCTTTGCATAACTTGTTTGTCAAACAAAAATTCAAAACTCTAACATTTTTTGCAAGATACTAAAACCAGAAAAAGCTCTTTGTTTGTTTTGCCAACTTGTTTGTTTTACCCTCTCCTTTAAGTTGAAGGGTGACAATGCAATTAAGGTCTGGAAAGCACGTTGGAATGGCGGAACATACTGAACGTCGAGAACACGAGATGGGTCACCAATCAATTCCGTCAGACAGTCATGTTAATCCCTTGTTTGAGTCAGAAGCGCAAGAGGTCCCCCAACCATCTGCTCCACGTGATGTTGAACAACTCTTTAGGGAGTTGTCTCTTAATACTGACCTAAAAACCTATTCCTGTATACAATCCATGGCAAAGGGAAAAATTGCCTTTGATCAGGCTGAAGCCAACCAAGTTGTCTCATCTCCTTGCCCTATGGTTCGACCACCACTCATTTCAATCATCCTTTGTTCAACCACCTATTGTTCAGCAATCTGTGATTCAACCACCACTAGAACAACCATCACTATCACAACCATCTGTAGTTTAACCATCAATGGTTCAACCATCATTTCTCCAACCACCTTATTTCAACCATGTTGTTCCCTTGGCCCACCAAGTCATGGGACAATCTTCAGAGAATTTGCCAAATCATGCTCCTCAATTCCGAAATCACGCCTCTAACCACATACCCCCACCAGTAAACCAAGAACCTGCTCTCACCCAGGTAATCATGGATCAGCTCACCCAGATGAATGAACGTTATGAAGAGCTGAGATGTCGCTTGGACTCCAAGTCAATTCCTGAGGTCTTTATTCCTTCTTTGCCAGTTCTTCACCTACCACCTTCTGAACTACCAGTTTATCGCCGCTAAAATGATACTGTAAATCCTTTTCTCCACCTAAAATATTTTTTCTACAAATCCTCATTTTGTAAAAATGATTGTAGAGTTCTTGCTTTCCTGTTCCGCTGATCACTAGAAGGGTCTACATTGAAATGGTTTTACTCGCTCGACTCCTTTGAGACAGAAGATTTTAATATTGTAAAGACCAAATTTTTGCAAGGATATAGAGACCAGGTGGCACCATCATGCTCCATTACAGATTTGATTGCTGAGAAGATGAAGCCTAAAGAGGACTTCATATAGTTTGCTGATCGCTAGAGGGGAATGGTAGAGAAACTAACAGATATTATTTTAGATGGGGAACAAGTAAAGATGCTCATTGGAAACACTACACCTGCCCTGAGAAATGTCTTGATTATGCACCGTCCTACCACCATGAATGAACTTTATGATAGTGCCTGATACCTGCAAGCCCACTTCAAAGATGCCAAAATGATAAATCCATTTGATCCCAAACCTAGGAAGATCAGGAAGACCCCCTCTGCACCAGTTGGGCCTACAACCGAGGGAGTAGTTAACAATAAAGCTATAAACATTATGGGGAACCAGGGAAGGAACTATCAAAACTAGTTTAGGAACCAACCGCAGAACCTTTCTTACTACCCCCCTCAACAACAGGTTAGGCCACAACAACCACAACAACCACAACAACTACCTCAGCCAGTAGCGCAACCCTAGCAACCTTGTCAACCTACCTACAATAGGGCACCGCCACCACCCAATCAGGCACCATGAAGGGGAGGTCCTAGGAGAGAGAATTACCGACAACTCCCTTACTCCTTGATCGACATCTTCAATGTACTTATGGAAGAGAAACAATTGGAATTGCCCATGGAAAGAGAGGTTTGGCTAGAAAATGTAGATATGTCCCGATACTGTGCTTACCACCGGTACTCTGGTCACACCGTAGAAGTGTGTTTTCAATTCAAAGATTAGATCCATGATTTGAGTGACCAAGGCAGCATTGATTGAGCTCAAATGGGGGAATGCATACAAGCAATGAAGACTAGACAGCAGTTGCGACAGCGTCCACTGGCTCAACCTTAATAACAACCTGGCTTAGGGATTGTTCAAAATCTGCTCCCATTACATGCTCCCGCTCTGACACCAGCACCAGCGCATCCAAACCCAGGAATTGGTCTAGTACACTCCATTGTCTAGGAAGATGCCAGCTGTGCTCAAGGTTGGCGATTAGAAAACCACAATGCAACCATACTAGTCAACCCAGCTAGGCCTCCTGCCAGGAACCCTCCTAGATAGATAATCCGTGCACCATCTACTCCACAACCACCACCAAGCTCAATAACCCAACCACTGGCCACCACTTCTTCTCGCCGACTCATCATTAGGCCAGCCCCCGCCTTGACTACACCTCCCTTAACCATTGCTACAAACCGGCCCTTACTCATCTGGCCATCACAATCACAACCAAACTTGAAACCCCAACCTATAAACTCTGTCACCCCAAAACCCCAACCTATCACACCACCAACCCAACAACCTACCACCACTCCTACAGCCTGGCCTCTTCTTATCAGGCGGCCACCATCACCATCACTACCACCTCCAAATCCTACCCTCTACCCACAAATCCAATTATCCTAGATCCACCAATCCCATTGCCTACTATACCTGCACCTACACCACCTGTTCCACCACATCCCACTCTAATTAACCCATCACCTCTAACCGACCACCAAATAGCCCCGGTGCTTCAGAGTGGGAGGATGTTCTAGCGGCTCTTTCCCTAAGCAGGGACTCAACCGTAGGATCCAGTGGAGGAGGAACAAGTGAAAGAACCCTTGCTGGGCATGGCCTATTATTTTTTGAAACATTTGGATAAGACACCGGCCCGCATCTCCACACATGAGTTGATTAAAAGATCAAAGGTGCACCAGGAAAATTTACAACAATATTTGCAAAGGGTCATGGTAAATGAAGATCTCCCACCTGAGAAGATCGCTACAGTGTTAGACCCTAGAAGTGAGCAACCAACACTCACTTTCTCTCAGGAGGAATTAGCAAATCCAGAGGTTAGGAGATATGCCTTACATGTGGCTATTATCATCTGTAATGTTGAAGTGAAATCATGTTTGGTTGACACTGGAGCTTCCATCAATGTTATGCCGCCAGAGACTTTGCAGTTGTGTGGCATTTTTGAATGAGAAATCAAGCCATCCTACGCCATGGTGACAGCCTGTGACAACTCCAATAAGTCTGCACGTGGGGTGGTCACTTTAGAAGTTAAACTTGGACCATGTACGGTCACAACAAATTTTCATGTTCTAGAACTGGATCCAACTTTTTGGCCTATACTTGGGAGGCCATACTTGGAAGCAATAGGAGCTGTGGCTTCAACAAACCATCAATGCATAAAATTTCCCTTTAAAGGACAAGTGGTCAAGGTAACTAGCATGCCCATAAGGGACGAGCTAAACGATGCTTTTTCGCCCCTAGGACTATCGCTGCAACCCTAGATCTCAGTGGGAGAATTGCCAGAAGTTAGATGCATGACCGCCTCTCTACCTGACATAGTGGGATGGCAGATGATGATGAAATTGGACTATCAGCCTGGAAAAGGTTTGGGCAAGGATCTTCAAAGGATCACTCAGCCGATTGAATCTATGAAAAGGCCACATAGGCAGGGTTTGGGATACGAAGAGGATTCCATCCCAAGGAGGGTCTTCCAGCCAGGATTTGCCATGGGACTCCACACATTCTTTATCAAAGGGGAGACCATGATGATGGTTGAAGATGACAAGAGTTCCATTATAGCTATCAAGAGAAAGAAGGCTCTAAATGAAGAAGAAGACTTGGAAGATCTGTGCTTATCTGTTACTCGTTTGTTCTCAAGTGGGAAAGAGCACCAAGAACCACTCAAGGGCAGACCAATCTTGGATCATCCTATGGAGTAAGCTACCAATCAAGTCAAAACCATTCCACGAGGCCTGAATACAACAATTCCATGTTTAAATCTCGTGCCATTGTTTTTAGATCTGTTGGATGGGCTTCCAAGCCCACTCTCTTTCACCAAACTGACAACCCACTTTGGGCCCATGTGCCCTCTTCAGCCTTCCATTCTTACTGGGCTTGCTTGCCCATTTACTTTCCTCATCAGCTTTAGGACTGAAGGCTCTTCTCAGCATAGGCTCACATGCCTGTTCATTTCCAAAACCGGGTCCACGAACCTATTTACTTTTTTCATCAGTTTTGGGTCCATGTGCCCATTTTCTGTTACCATTGGGGCCACGAGCCCCTTTTTCCCCTTTTTTCTTAAGTTTTTCTCTCTGTTAATTTCGTCAGCTTCTAAAAAGTCTCGAGTCACTCAGGCTTAGTCTATCTTCTTACTAGGAAATTCTAAAAAAAAATGTCTTTCCTGAAACTTACATTTCCATCGAGGAGACGTCTCTACTCATCCCAGAGGGTGCTCCCAATCAGAGATCCCACTCTTCTGAATCATTGATCAATTTACTTGATCCTCCATCCACTGTAAATACCACCTTTCCAACTTTATCTTCAGTAGGTCAGGTTAGGTTAGGAAATAGGAAAGTCAGAGGTAAATGAGTTCCAAGTAGATATCTGCAACAATTGGCACATAAATGCATAGAGTGCGCAAGGCTGCCAAATTTTTTAGAGAATACCATCTATCGACTCCTAAAATTTGATGGGGCTCTCCTTTTCAAGGAAGTCCATGAGTCCAGATTGCCACCTCAAGAGGGTATGAGGAAGAAAGAAAGAAAACACGGAAAACACTTTCACCTCGGTCCCACACTCACATTGATCCCCGAACCTTCATCCCTTGGTGTCACTTGTGTAAGGAATCGTCCATTAAAATTTGGTACAGCGGAAGCGACGATTCCTATGGGTTCCTTTAGAATCCGTCTCAATCAGAACCGAACGACGAAAATGGAAAACCGATCAAATCGGGTTCGAATATACCTGATAGGGATTCATATAATCCCATGGAGAGGAAGGAGATGAGCTTATTAAGCTCTACAAACCGTTCAAGTGTCCGGTCTCTAGCAGTATCCACACGAACTTCATCCACAGCAGGTTCTCCCTTCGCGCCGGCCTCGAGAACTCTTCCCGAACGGAGCTCCATCGACCATGGACACCTTCTAGAGAGAGGAGGAGGTAGGGAGGAGACTTGGGACGTGGTTTTCACCCTTGGCTTGATGGGGTTTGGCTGAAACCATTAGTATTTATAGAGAATTATGGAATTTTTCATAAAAACCCAAAATCTCTATAAATTACGTCCTTGCCCCTGTACTTGTGGATAAGTCCTTTGTGTGTGACCCACTAGGCCCAATAACCTATTTGGTTGAGGCCTAAATAAAATAGAACAATTCTATTAAATTCTAATTAAATCCGTTATCCGATAACAGATTAATCGGCCTACCGATCATGAATGGTACAAGTCACATCCCAAGATCCCAAATGGCTATGGGGATAATCTCATCTCCATTGAGCCTTTCCATCATCAGTTACCACATGGAAATAAACCCTCATCCATCCAATGTCCCGGTCGGAAAGGAGTACGGCATCGACTGTCAACTCCTTAATGTACCGACTCTATAGGATCATGTACTCGGAATTGGATCAATTGGAAAACTCCTTTTCCAATTATCCTATCTACCCTGGCCAGGATTTAGAGTACTATCCCATAGGACATTCACTCTCACTTACCGAGAGTGGATGATCCCTTGTTGTCCGCTCAATTGCCTCCATCGGATTTTCCTTGTACCCGATCCATCGCTATATAGGACCATCTAAATTGTGATCCATAAGTCAATGGTCAAAGCACAAGTTCCACCCAACAAGGCATCTTTGGCGACTCAGGTCAAAGGTCCAACCATGCAACCGTGATGATAGAAAACCCTGATAGACAGTTCGGTAAGATACCATTCAGGGGTTCTAATTCGGTCAGTTCAGTGAACTCATTCAACTAATGGGCACCTGTATGTGTATCTCAGTGTCTCCACACTAATGACCAATGAGATCGGTCATCCTCATCACATGAGAAGACATCACATACACTAGTCTATCCGGATCCTTGATGTCCCGTCTCAAGTATCCTATGACTAGGAACATTTAGATCAAATACCTCTAAATGATCAATCTCATTATCATGATCTCATCATGATTTAATCATCATTGTATTTGATCAAGGACTTCATTATTATATTCGCATCTAATAAGAGCTTATAATGAAGATTTGCCTAATTAATTGAATAAGATATTTCTAGAAATGTCGAATCATATCATATATGATTGGCTTGTAGGGCATACATTTCTATCAATCTCCCACTTGCACTAAAGCCAATCACCCATCTGGCTGATCTATATCAGCTCGAGGTGAAGCTCAAACACTCTTTGAGTAACTGCTTTAGTTAGTGGATCTGCAATGTTATTAATGGTAGATACTTTATCTTTAATTATATCTCTATAAGTTACAATCTCTCTGATTGTATGGTATCGCCACAGAAGTTCTAAACTTCTGATGAGACATCGGCTCTACTCCATTGTTTTCTCAAAACAATGATACACTTTCAAAGAAAATTGGGACAATCCCATACCTTAGATGAGAATCTTCATCTAGACTACTTCTCAAGTAGTGTGCAACCACCATGTAAACTTGTTTACATATGTTGTAGAACTTACGTTGTTCTATCACATAGAACTCTTTCAACTCACCGCACCACCATTATTCCCACTTAATATCAAACTTATTTGATTAGCAGCTTGTGTTTGTAAAACTACAAGACTTCAACTCTTATCCTCCAGTGTATAGAGATACATTCTCAGTTGCTTCTCAAGTACCAAATGATATATCTCTAAACTATCCAAAGTTGACTCTCACTTGGATCTGTCTGATGAATGCTCATAACACTTAGAGCATTGATTACATCATGTACGTAGCATCATATAAATGATAGACCCTATGACAAAGGCATAAGGTCTCCATTTATGTGATCTCTTTATCTTTCAATAAGTCTACAAAGACAACACTTTACAGAGATCAACTCCACACTACATAGGTAAGAAACCTATCTTGGAGTTTATCATGTCAAACCCTTTGACTATAATGACTACGTACATTAACTGGGTATTGATTTTAGATCTATCTCCATAGATCTCAAAACCCAAATTGTGTTTGGAGGATTAATTTGATAGCTAGGTTCACTTATGATAACACACCTACTTCATTCTCAATGAGTAGTATGTCATCAACATTAAAATGTCAAGAAAGTAATAGCACTCCCACTTATCTTGTTGAATACACAAGGCTCCCCTTCATTCTTAACGAAGTCATAAGATTTAATCTCATTAAACCTTATATATGATCTATGAGAAATTTTACTTTAGTCCATAAATGAACTTAATACACACTCTTCTTGGATGTTATTGGGATTTAATTCCCTATAGTTGTATCATATACACCTATTCCTCAAAATACTTTAGAGGAACACTATCTTAACATCCAATTAGCTTATCACATAATTATAGAGTGTAACAATCAAAATCCGAATGGATTAATCCATGGAATAGGTAAAAGATCTCATCATAGTCAACCATTTGACTTCAATGATATCCTTTTCAACTATTCTCACCTTTGAAGGTATCTACCTTCTAATCCACTCCAATCTATTCTTTAGTGATCCATTTATTCCTTATGGATACTATATCCTTAGGTGGATCTATCAAGTTCTAAACTTGATTAGAATAGATAAAGTTTATATCGGATTTTATTGTCTCTTCCCATTAATGAATCAATATCTCATATTGGTTATATATAGATCATAGGATCAATATACTTATTATCTTATGCCTCATTTCATCTATCAGAGATATGTCTCACATATCTCTTAGGTAGAATGGACACAAGTAAAGACCTATCATTAGTCCTTGTGTAATTATTAACTAGCACCTTAATAGAAGTGTTATTGGGTTGTGGGACTGGAACATCTTCCATATATACCTTGCTCCCACTATCTTTCTTAAGAAGGAACTTTTCCTTTAGAAATATAGTGAGCTAAGTAACACATACCCTTGACATAAAAGTCGTATATTTAATATCCAAAAGTTTCCTTAGGATATTCCACAAGCCAACACTTCATAGTCTTATATTCCAACTTGTACAGTTATACTTCTTCACCAGGTCGGACATTCCGAAACCTTAACTTGCTTAAGGTCAAGTTTTAACCCCTTTTCCATATCCTATATGGAATAATCAGAATAGACTTAGAAGGTACCTATTAAGAACAAGTGGTTATAATGAGTACTTAACCAAAATTAGACAAAGAGGAAATTTGCAAAGCTTGTCATTGTTCATATTATGTCCTACATAATATGGCTTTTCCTTTTAGCTACTCAATTAAGCTAAAATGTGTAAAGATGTCCATTAGATTCTAATATCCTTCAATTATATGTGAATTATGTACTTAAGTATTCCCCTCCTTGATCTCATCAAAGAGTTCTAATACTCTTTCCATTAGTATCTCTACTTCATTCTTAATCTCAAATAATTTCTCAAAGGTCTTAGATTTGTACTTCATAAAGTACATGTATTCATACCTAGAGACATCATCTTTAAAATAATGAAGTAGAAATATTCTTCTTTAGTCTTACTAGATATGGGCTAACATACATCTAGATGTACGAGTTCTAATAACTCACTAACCCATTCTCCATGTCTATATAAAGCTAAAGTGTAGATTGATCTAAATCAACCCATTTCCTCTTAAAAAGAATATTCACACATAACATGAGAGCTATCATATCAAATATGATTAAACAATTCATTAAGTTCCCACTGGCAAACACTTTGCGATTCAATCTATTAGAACATCTATCAATTCCATAGCTTAGAATAAATCAACATTTATTCAAGTAGGAAATCATATAATGTTCTTGTAGAAGGATATAATAGCAATATTAATTATTAAGACATCTCAATAAGGCTATTAAAGAATTGCACCTCCCACTAATAATGATGCAACTTTTGCACCATTTCATATGTAGGTCAATATCTTCTTTATTAAGCCTTCATTTACTTGTCATCATCTACAACTCCTTGTAGATATAAGATGCATATCTGATATCTCATACCATCAGATGCATCCATAGTATCTAATATTATGATATACTCATATAGTATCTAATACTATTAAGTGTATATTTAAAACAAGTAAGTGCCAATGACTTGGATACATGAAGCTTCTCAAGCTCTACCTTTGCATTATATACAAAAACACTTTGTACTTTCTCTTCCACTTATCATCATCATGACAAGCAGTAAGAATCCTGTCTTATTCTGGCTTTATTATCTTGACCGCCTTCTTTTACTATTAACTCTCTCCTATTTTTATCTAATGATTTTACTTCTTACTATTGGTCTCACAAACAAGAAGTATTTAAGATGTATTGTTGATCTAAGTTGCCCATTAGTTAACTCATCAATATGAGCCATGATGGATCTCATATCCATCTATCCATGTTGTCTCTATAATTATGTCTCATAGAGACTAACATCTAGTTTAAGGCAAACAATGCATCTTGTCTATGAGATAAGGTCTTATCTTTCTTTCTATATCACTAGATAATTTAGGAGACACCTACTTCTCAAGTAGAGTAGTTAATTGGTAAACTATGAGAACAATTCTCTTAGTTCTAAACCAGTCTAAGAAGTGTGAGCCATTAAGCTATATGACATCTAATATGCCATACTAATGGTGGTTTATAATCGTATTCTACAACAGAGATATAATTTTATCAAAATAACATTGCAAACATTCATTAAAATTAAGATATGGTCTTTTATCCTAATTTATGCTCCCACTAATTTTCGACGAATTTGCATAACCCTCATTATGCAAAGACGGGATATCACGATGAAATCCTAGTGGGGACTAAGACCCTATTAACCTTATGGTGATGACCTTGTGGTAGCACAACAAATCACCCCATACTTAATAGGTAGGCAACTATTGCCAGTTGTAACTCTTGCAACTCTTAGTCATTTAGCCTCTAGAGTTATGACCTTGTGGTAGCACAACAAGCCATATACTCTAGTTAGGTCAAACCCGCTTGTTACGTTACGAGAATGGATTCTTCACACAGCCTTTGTGGTAGCACAACAAAGCCATGCAAATGGTCCACCCCAAGGTTCAGCAAATGCCTTAGCCATGATCACCAATCCCTTGTTGAATGAGTCTTGTGGTAGCACAACAAACCCATCCAATCTAAGATTGGCTCATCAAGACCATAACAACGGAAGGCTACGTGAGTCATTCTTAATGTCACACGTTTATCAACCTAATTATGACAAGGAGGGATTTTATTTTAGTCTCATCAATAATATGTGCTAAGTATATATAATACCTTTGGAATATCATATATCTAAGGTATAACCAGTAGCATACATCCACATATCAAATATGCACAAAATCAGTGATCATGGACTTAACCCTAAGCATGCACCTAAGGCACCCCTACGGTGCAAATCCTTGCTTCGTATGCTTGAGTTGGTATGCTCCCACTTCAGAAGGGTGCCTCTCCAAGTGGTCCCACTCTCCAACCTTCCACGAACCGGCTTCTAACTCTTACAAGCGGCTTAAGGGTATGCGTGACCCCACAAATGTACATAACTCAATAAGAAACCTTGGTTTTAACCAAGGGGAGTACATTAATGGAGGGAGGTAGAATGTACAATCAGATTGTATAGAGAGAGAGGAGGCACACGCAGGCCCCATTTAATAACATAACCAACATAATTAAAAGCAATCACAAGCCAAGCACAATTAAGTCCATGATCACTTCCATACACACACTAACATTCATCACATGAACATAGAGCGCATACGTGATAATTATATGAGATATATCATATATATCAGCATAAAATTATATAATTTATTTTGAAATTCTCAATTTCATGCATGTCGAATTTTTCATGAAATAAATAACATGAAAATAAAATGACAACAACATATAAACAATTCATATGAAATGAACATACAAAACTAAACTATTTAGAACATTCATGCATTCCCAATACTGTGCAAGGTCAAAAATTAATGTCCCAATTTATATTCTGTAAAATCTCATTTTACAGAATTAATTAAGACACTAATAATTAAGTTAAACCTTTAAAACAATTTTAAAGTTTAACCATGAGTGAATCTATGTAAATAGAACTAAAAATCATCTAACATGTCATTAAACACTTTAAAACATGTTAAATAATATTATAGAATTTTTCAGAATTTTTTTGGAATTTTATGGCAATTTTTCGGAATTTTCTATGATTTTAAACAATTTAAAATCAATAAATAAAAGATCTGGCGCATTGCGCCGCGCGCACCGGTGCACTGCGCCACGTCGGCGAGCGCCTGTGTGCGCCGTTGTGTGCGCCGGTCTTCAAGCTCGCCTGCGCCGACCGTCGTGCGCCGGCGCGTGCGCCGATCGCCATCCCCGAACGGGGACTGTTCATCCGGAGGAGAGTTAATCTCATTAACTCGGACATATCTCCTTATCCCGGACTCCGAAAATTCCGAAAAAATATGCGTTGGAATCCTTATCGAATAAGGAATCCAAAACAGTCGGACTCATATACATTAAAAATCTCAATAGACCGAAAAATGAGGAGGAAGAGGCGGCGGTCACCCAAATTCCGTAGCAGAAATCTCTATTTTGCAACGAGGATAACTCCTTATCCAGGAAGCCAAATATTCTCCAAAAATACAATTTAGAATCATCATCATATGACGTTTCCAAATATGTATATATACCTTCATATAAAAATTCTATATCAATGGGAAATCAGGAAGAAATAAGTCGGCGCCGCCAGATTCCGCAGAACCCTAGTTCGTCGGAAAACTCAAATATTCTCATCCTCCGCCGTCGTTCAAAGCTGGATATCAAAGGGAAAGATTAGGTAATCATATTACCCATCTCCTAAACCTTTTCCAAGTCTCAATTTCTACTGTGGACGGAGATTTCACAAAATCCCCAAATCCGGGTGTTGGTTCGGGCATGACAGAAACACCAACTTTTGAGGCTTCTCCCGAACACTACAGATATTCAAACTTCAAACGGTTTGCGGCTTTGGAAAACCCTATGTCACGAGATTCTACCAAGGCTAACCAATATATTATCTGAGTCATACACAGAATATGGTAGCCTCGTCAAAACAGACGTTTGCACAGATTCGGGAACACATAAATAACATGAAATAATGTCGATTCGACGTCGGTGTCGACCGAGACTTGAACCTGGCTCTGATACCACTGTCAGGAATCGTCCATTAAAATTTGGTACAGCGTAAGCGACGATTCCTATGGGTTCCTTTAGAATCCGTCTCAATCAGAACCGAACGACGAAAATGGAAAACCGATCAAATCGGGTTCGAATATACCTGATAGGGATTCATATAATCCCATGGAGAGGAAGGAGATGAGCTTATTAAGCTCTACAAACCGTTCAAGTGTCCGGTCTCCAGCAGTATCCACACGAACTTCATCCACAGCAGGTTCTCCCTTCGCGCCGGCCTCGAGAACTCTTCCCGAACGGAGCTCCATCGACCATGGACACCTTCTAGAGAGAGGAGGAGGTAGGGAGGAGACTTGGGACGTGGTTTTCACCCTTGGCTTGATGGGGTTTGGCTGAAACCATTAGTATTTATAGAGAATTATGGAATTTTTCATAAAAACCCAAAATCTCTATAAATTACGTCCTTGCCCCTATACTTGTGGATAAGTCCTTTTGTGTGTGACCCACTAGGCCCAATAACCTATTTGGTTGAGGCCTAAATAAAATAGAACAATTCTATTTAATTTTAATTAAATCCGTTATCCGATAACAGACATCCGCCTACCGATCATGAAGGGTACAAGCCACATCCCATGATCCCAAATGGCTATGGGGATAATCTCATCTCCATTGAGCCTTTCCATCATCAGTTACCACATGGATATAAACCCTCATCCATCCAATGTCCCGGTCGGAAAGGAGTACGGCATCGACTGTCAACTCCTTAGTGTACCGACTCTATAGGATCATGTACTCGGAATTGGATCAATTGGAAAACTCCTTTTCCAATTATCCTATCTACCCTGGCTAGGGATTTAGAGTACTATCCCATAGGACATTCACTCTCACTTACCGAGAGTGGACGATCCCTTGTTGTCTGCTCAATTGCCTCCATCGGATTTTCCTTGTACCCGATCCATAAGTCAATGGTCAAAGCACAAGTTCCACCCAACAAGGCATCTTTGGCGACTCAGGTCAAAGGTCCAACCATGCAACCGTGATGATAGAAGACCCTGATAGCTCGGTAAGATACCATTCGGGGTTTCTAATTCGGTCGATTCGGTGAACTCATTCAACTAACGAGCACCAGATGTGTATCTCGGTTGTCTCCACACTAATGACCAATGAGATCGGTCGTCCTCATCACATGAGAAGACATCACATACACTAGTCTATCCGGATCCTTGATGTCCCGTCTCAAGTATCCTATGACTAGGAACATTTAGATCAAATACCTCTAAATGATCAATCTCATTATCATGATCTCATCATGATTTAATCATCATTGTATTTGATCAAGGACTTCATTATTATATTCGCATCTAATAAGAGCTTATAATGAAGATTTGCCTAATTAATTGAATAAGATATTTCTAGAAATGTCGAATCATATCATATATGATTGGCTTGTAGGGCATACATTTCTATCAACTTGATCACCAAAGATATGGTTCAAGTCATGTGGGAGGAGGATGAGAAAAGGAAATTAAGACATATGTGGTCTCTAGGAACCACGGGTTCCGATTTAGGAAATAAAGATGACCGTGTGTACCTTAGCAGGAAGAGTGCGGGTCAAAGCTTCTCCTTCTTCGGTCAGCCGATGAAGAAGAGTCCTCAACGCATGGGTGCTTGATTTCCTATGTAACTAGACAAATAAACAAATGAAAAAAGACAATTAGAACTAAACAAAGTGGAGTATGTGTAAGGAAAATGACATAAAACACACAACTGAAAGGAAATTGACCGGATTAGAACTAAACAAAGTGGAGTATGTAACCTCTTTTTTTTATTTTTTCGGATTAACATACTAAAAATAATTCAAAGAAAAAAGTAAAAAAATGATAGAATGATGGAGAATCACAAAAAAAAGATATAGGAAGAAGAACAGAAAAATTTTGATATGAATAGAGAGAGATATGGCCAAATCTGGGCTGTTGAAAAAGCTAAGCAGCAGTCCAGGATCTGCCAGGCGCGACTTTGCTTCTACGCTTTTCACTACCAGGACCGACCTCGGAATCATGTGTCGTATATTGCAAATAGAAGAAAGCTTAGAGAGAAATAACTTTGATGTTGAGAGCTTGGGAAGTAGACGTCCACACGCTGCTTTAGAAGCCTAAGAAAAGAGACCTGGCAGGTCACCTACAAACCAGCCTTCCTCTCTCCTGAACCAACTTTTCTCTCTCTAAAAACTCAAAATTCTCTATCTAAAAATCACAAAATCAATGCAGGAGGGAGCTTGGATGTCTTGAGATGCTTGAGGGGTCGTGAACCAGCCTCTTGGATGACCGAAATCGTAGTCTATATATAGGAGAAAAAATTTGTGATCCATCATAAAAAATAGGGGACCTTGCACCCTAGTCCTGGGTGCATGCACCATGGTCCTAGGTGCATGCACCCCCTGGGGGGGCGCATCCTATCCACCCTACAAAGTCAGTCTGATCTAGTCGAAAAATTCAATCTGATTCGGTCAGAGGTGGAGTCCTGGTTGAAAACTGGTTACCTCGTGCCCTCGATCGGGGCACATGGCCACGTGCCTCAGGGGCAAGGTGCATGGCCCCGTGCCTTGAGTCCAGGGCACATGTGCCCAGGGACCAGGGCGCATGCGACTATTTTTGCACGTCTTTCTTCTGGAGGCCATCGCGGACACTCCCGAACTCGGAATTCAACACCGCTTGTTGCATTAAAAAGAGAACAGGCTGAAGAAGATTTATATATAAATGGATCAGCCATAACACCCTCCAAAACTTCATAAATTTATCTGGAATTTAGGCCAGTGAATAGAAGATCCGATACTGGTTGGAATAGCTCCGACGGCCAACCGGAAAGACATGGTATGAAACAAAACTTATCCGGAGCCTGATTCTGACCATAACCTTCAATGCATGATCATTAGGCATTGGTCATTCAGCCAATTTCCATGTTTACACAATTCACGTGTGGCTTTCGCTTGGAAATTATGGCTTTGTCCGGAAAACTTTAGAAAACATCCGATTTTATTCAACAAAGCTCCAAATCAACATTAAAAGCACCCGGCATTATTATAGGATTAAACACATATATTACCCTATAAAACATGAGTTTTTATGCTCTGAATTAGGCAAATTTGGCGTGTCTATAGCTTGCCTCGCCTTGATGTCGGCTTTGTAAGGGAATGGCATGCAACGAAGCGGAGTTATTCAGAGTGAACTGTAATGGAATGCAAGTGAGCGTAGATGAATATAGCGGAATGGAATGGTGATGGACTGAAATGGTGGCATCAAGGTGTAGATATAGACACGCTTATCTACTCGATCAAGAAAAATCAATCACACTAAGTATTCTAGATCGCTTTCATGTTCCTTCAAAACCCTATATAATTGATTGGTAAAAGACATGCCATTGGCATGAGAGATGAAAAATAAAAGGATAAAAGAGGTAGTCAACCCTCAACACGGTGGGGAGTACTCGAATTCGTAGGTTCATCATCAGCCAACAACCCAAACTTTGCGGTGTTCTTATACTGTGATGGGCTAAAGTTTGACAGAGAAATTGCTTTTAAAATGAAAATAATACCAATCCATCATATTTGGAATCCCAAGTTCATTCAAGTTTCACCAAAATACTTAGCTTAATTCTTAGTGGAATAACCTCAAATTCTAAAAGGGTTCGTTTAAGCATAACAAAATTGCTCGGGTATCGTGAAAACCATGAATCATGCTCTGGTAGAAAATTGAGTATTCAAAAAATGACAAAACAAACTTAAGCCATAGTGGGATTGAAAGATAATGGTGAGACTAACATAGAATGATGGGAAAGAAGAAACAATGGCATGACAAACATGACATGGTGGGATAAAATAAAAGACACGGGGAGATAAAATTGGTGGGATAAAAGAATAAAACATGGTGGGATAACAGAATAAAACATGGTGAGATAAAATTGGTAATGATGAAGAATAAAAAAAAGAAGGATATGAAAACATAGAAAATTATGTAGAAAATAGTTGAAGATATAGATTGTCTATTGGAGGTCAAGACACCTGATTAGGAACCATCGTCCCTCCAATGTTCAATTTTGACTTATCCGTGAGTGTGAAGAAATGACCAAGCCATCGTAGATTTTGTTGAAGGGGATCTCAGGCCAAGTCATCTTCACCCTCAAGGTCTTCAACATCAATGAATATAATACATATTAAATGGACCTAACATAACTAAGTGACAGATGGTAGGAGTGATGTGAAGTACAAAATGGAATGATGGTGATGATGTGAGATTGATGTGAAACTGAATGAAGTCTTCAGGCATGGTCTATCAACTTGTATTGATTGCCTGATTCATCAGAACCATGATAATATTTGACTGGGTGGCACTCCCTTTCTTTTCGTCGCAGGGCTGGCATGACATTTCTTCCAGAACACCGATCTCACCAATTCACCTGTTGGACTTAACAGGTTGCCTGCACATTTCTGGTTAGTACCCAACATATGAAATTGTCATATGAAGTAGATTTTTCCCAAAATGATCAACTAATGTTTTTACTATTAGAACCATCATTTTGAGGTCAAAACAATATTTTTGATGATGGTTCCTTTAGCAAAAATGTCATTTTCAAAATTCTAGACAATTTTTGATTTTTTAATATTTTTTTGAATTTTTTGAATTTTTTGGTCCATGTGCCCCCGATCGGGGGCACGTGCCCACGCTCCCGAGGGGTGGGGGCACCTGGCCATGTGCCCCTAGATGAGGGCACATGCGCCCTGAGCCAATTTTCTTTTTTTCCAAAATAATGTACCTGATGGCTCTTCTCCTTTTGCCTCTTCAACTCTTGAAAACACTTTGCAAAGATGATTAAGTTTTTACCATGACTCATCCCTTTGCCTATTTATCATTTGCCTTGATTTTGAGTCAAAGGGAGGAGCCTTCTTAACAAGGTAGAATAAAATAAATGACTTGAATGAAATGGGGTAAGGGTTGAGAGAACTTACTTGCCGTGGTGAGAATCTTCTCCTTCTATATTGAAATCCCTAAAACACTTGATAAAAGAGGATTAGATCTTCACCATGACTCATCCCTTTACCTATTTTGGTCAACTTTGACTTAGGTCAAAGGGAAGAGCCTTCTTAACAAGGTAATTAAAGTTAGAAATGAACATGCAATGCAACAATAGAAATATGCACGACAAAAAAATAAACATGGATGCAACTAAGGCAATGATCATGACTGAGCTAGTGATGCATTTTTTTAGATTTTCTTGAAAACATTCATTTTTTTTGGATTTTCAAGCTACTTGATTTTTTGTATTTGTTTAAAATATGCACATTTATTTTTTTTAAAATTTTGAAATATGCATTTTTTTTGGATTTTTAAAAAATACATTTTTTGTGGAGAAAATCCTGGTATTTTAGACAATTCATCGGTCTTTGAAGTTTGTCAAGACTCAAGTGGTAGATACCATGTGCAAAATAAAGTTCCCTACCTAGAATCCTTCTAACTTTCTTTCTTTGATCGGCTTGGATTCCACCTGGATTCGATAGGTTTACCCTACCCAAGGGGTTTAAGGAGGAAGAGTATAGAGAAAGTCCTTGATAGGGTTTGGAGATGTTGAGAGGGATTTCTCTACTCACACCCAAATTGCTCGTTGGGGTTCGGCCTTTCTGGGTCTTTTCTATTTTTTTGCTCTTTTCTATGTGGCACATATTTGGACAGGTGTTTTTTGACCCGTGGGGACATTGCCCATCTTTTTCTGCTTTTTTCCATGACTATTATTATGGGTACTCATTCAGACAAGTTGATCATTTTTCTTTTCTAACCTGAGGGGTTCATTGCCCATCTTTTGGCACCCCTTTTCACCCTCCGAGATGGCCTCCTACTAGGATGGCAAGTGTTTTTGATACCCCTCTCTAATCTTCTCTTCCTATCTTGGACCGAGTAGAAGAGAAAAAGGTAAGCACACTTCTTCCATTTTTAGATTCTATGATCGGGAGGTGTTGTATGTGTAGGATGGTACCTACCCTTGACTTCTCACGAACAGCCTAGGATCGATGACTTGAGATTATACCAGTGGTTTCTCCATTTTTTTATGGAAAGTACTTTTTAAGGTAAACTCCATTCAAAGGATGATTCAATTTTTCTCCATCTGCATTAATTAACTTATATGCATTGCCTGGATACTTTTCAGTGATTACAAAAGGCCCTTCCTAGTTAGGTTGCAATTTGGAGCGGGGACCCCCCGGCTTAACGAAAATTCTTTTAATGACCATCTCACCGATCTTGAATTTTCTCTCGACCACCCTTATTCGATAAAAACTTTTAAGTCTATTTTGATAAGTTGGGCATGCTCGGCGGCGGCTAGCCTTCTTTCATCCAAGAGTTCAAGTTGGGCAAGGAGAGATTTTCATCTCTCATCAACAGGAATATCCCTGTCGAGGTGAACTCGGAGAGATAGAAGTAATACTTCGTAGGGGACCACTGCTTCCATCCTATATGCCATAGTATATGGGGTTTGTCCAGTGGGAGTCCTTATAGAAGTATGATAAGCCCATAGAGCATCTATAAGCTTATCAGGCCAGTCAGCAAACTTGCTAGACTTACAAGATTTCTTGATGATCTTGATTAAGGTTTTGTTGATGGCTTTTACTTGACCATTGCCTTGAGGATAGTATGGTGATGAATGATGCAATGAAATGCGATACCTGTTGCAAAGATCACACAGATCTTGAGAGAGAAATTGCGACTCATTATCAGTGACGATGTCGCTGGGGATCTCGAACCTTGCCATGATGTTGCGCTTGATGAAGGAGCAGACTGTTGTCACTTTAATCTCTACGAACGCTTCAGCTTTAGCCAACTTTGTGAAGTACTTCGTTGCCATCATAATGAATGATTTTCAGCGCATTTCGGAGTTGAGGTCACTCAAGGGGCCAATGATATCAAAAGTCCACATGGCGAAAGGCCATGGGGCATGGATTGGATGAAGGGAAGATGTAGGAGAATGAATCTTGTCGGCATGGAGTTGACATGAATGACAGTGCCAGACAAAGATGGAGCAATCTTCTTCTAGAGTTGGCCAATAATACCCTTGTTGGATGATTTTCTTAGCAAGGGCTTGGGCATTCACATGACCACCACAAACTCCAAAATGTGCTCCCTTTAGCACCAAATTAGCTTCTTCTTCATCAAGACACCTGAGTAAGATTCCACTTAGGCTTCTCTTGTAGTGCACTCCTCCTAGGATTGTATACCTCTGGGATACTCTTCTAATTGTCTTTTTTTCCTTGGTGGTTGATCTAGGCGGATATGACTGATCTTGGCAATACCTCTCAACCTCATCATACCAATGTCTCTCACCTTCTTCTAATTCTTCTAACTCAATTAAGGAGATTTCTTCTTTGTGTTCCAAGTATTCCTTTCTGTTGAACTTCTCCTTAACCTTTAGAAAACGTCCATCCTCAATTGCTGGAATTGACCTCTTACAAATGTGGATAGTCTGCACTTGCCTACCTAGAGGGACAAATAGAGATGAAGCTAGTGAAGCTAAGGCATCGGCGAGGATATTCTGAGAACGGGGGACATGGACAAAGGTGAGTTTGAAGAATAGCTTGATGTAGCAGGTGGTGAGCTCCTGGTAAGGTTTGTGGTTTGGATGAGAAGTTCGGTATTTGGATAGGACTTGGCGTAGGATCAATTGACTATCACCTATCACCTTCAGTTTGGTGGCACCATGGAAGTGAGCAGCCTCCAGCCCGGTCAGCAAGGCTTCATACTCAACTATGTTTTTTGTTGCCATAAAGTTGAGCTGAAAAGCCTATGTAATGGTGACACCTTCAGGTGACAGAAGGACAATACCTATCCCTCTACCATGAGAGTTCAGAGCCCCGTCAAAATATAATGTCCAAAGATTGGAAGATCGGACTGACATTAGTTCGTCATCTGGGAACTCTGACCGGACTGGGTCAAAGACGGGTATGGGATGATGGGCAAGGTGTTCAGCAATAGCATAGCCCTTGATTGCCTTCTGTGGAACATAGGTGATATCAAATTGGGACAAGAAACTCTACCATCGCCCTAACCGATCAGTCAAAACTGTCTTCTCTAAGAGAAACTTAATGGGATTGATACGAGCAATGAGCTTGACTTGGTGAGCAAAAAAATAGTGCTTGAGTTTCTAAACCACCCATACAAGAGCAGCACAAGTCATTTCTTCCATAGTGTACTTTAGCTCACAAGCATCAAACATCTTGGACAAGTAGTAAGTAGTTCGCTCTTTCCTTTCTTCATCAACTTGTGCAAGGACTGTCCCAAGAGAGTTCTCAAGAACCGAAATATAGAAGACCAAGGGCTTATCGAGAATTGGTGGTCTAAGTACAGGGGTACTTTCCAGGTATGTTTTCAACCCATCAAATGCCTCCTGGCACTTTGAATCCCATTTAAACTCGGCCCCTACCTTGGTTAACTCATAGAAAGGGTTACACCTTTGAGAGTGTTGTGAGATAAACCGGTAGACAAATTGTAGCCTCCCAATCAATCCTCAAAGCTCTTTCATATTCTTCAGGGGAGGCATACCAATAATTGCTTTGGCCTTGTTTGGGTCGATATCTATGCCCCTTTTACTTACTATGAACCCTAGTAGCTTTCCTGATGAAACTCCAAATGTATACTTCTTAGGGTTCATTTTCAGCTTGTATTCTCTAGCTCGTTGCAAAACTTTCCTTAGCACTTCAGAATGATCTTCCTGACTCTTGGACTTGATAACCAAATCATCCACATACAACTCTACAAGGGTGTGCATCATGTCATGAAAGATAGCCATCATAGCCCTCTGATATGTAGCATCAGCATTCTTTAACCCAAATGGCATGACAACATAGCAATATGTTCCCCAAGGTGTAGTGAACAAGGTCTTCTCTTGGTCCTCCTCAGCTAACCGGATCTGATTGTATCCAGAATAACCATCCATGAATGAAAGCATTTCAAATCCAACTGTGTTATCAACTAAAACATCGATATGAGGCAACAGAAAAGCATCCTTAGGACACGCTCGGTTTAAGTCCCTGAAATCTATGTAAATCCGAACCCATCCATCCTTCTTCATAACAGGGACTATGTTAGCCACCCATTGCAGATATAGGACGACTTTAATAAATTTTTCTTGGTGTAGTTTGTCGACCTCTTCTTTCATTTTGAGTGTAATATCAGGGTGGAATCTCCTGAGCTTTTGTTTAATCGGGGTAGTTCCAGGTTTCAAGGTTATTCTATGTTCAACCAATGAATTATGTAATCCCGGCATTTCTTCATATGTCCATGCTAACGTGTCCTTATATTCTTCCAAAACATTGATCAAACGTTGTTCTTCTGTGGGAGTGAGGTTTGCACTGATGAGGATAGTCTTAGGATCTTCCAGGGTTCCTAAGTTCAGTTCCTTGGTTGGTTCATTCCTTGTGGCTGATGGTTCTTCAAATTTTCTAAGTCCAGATGCATATGCATCAGCCAAGTCCTCGATTTCATCCTTAAATTTAGGATCCTTCTCTGATACTACCTCATATACTCCCAAAGTATGATCTATGTGATGCTCATCTTCATATCAGATTTCATCTAGCTGGATGGTATTCTCTAAAAAGTTTGGCAGTCTTGCACACTCTATACATTTCTGCGCCAATTGCTGCAAATACCTACTTGGAACTCGTTTACCTCTGACTTTCCGATTTCCTAACCTAACCTGACCTACTGAAGACAAAGCTAGAAAGGTGGTATTTACAGTTGAGGGAGGATCGAGTAAATCGATCAATGATTCAGAAGAGAGGGATCCCTGATTGGGAGCACCCTCTAGGATGAGTAGAGACGTCTCCTCGATGGAAATGTGAGTTTCAGAGAAGATGCTTTTTTTTGGAATTTTCAAGTAAGAAGATAGACTGAGACTGAGTGACTCGAGACTTGCTAAAAACTGACAGAATTAATAGAGAGAAAAATTTAAGAATAAATGGGAAAAAGGGGCTCGTGGGCCCAATGGTAATAGAAAATGGACACATGGGTCCAAAACTGATGAGAAAAGTAAATGGGTAAATGTGAGCCCATGCTGGAAAGTTGATGAGGGAAGTAAATGGGCAAGTAGGCCTAGTGAAAATAAAAGGTTGAAAGTGAGTTGTCAGTTTGGTGGGAGAGAGTGGGCTTGGAAGCCCATCCAATAGATCTAAAAATAATGGCACGAGGTTTAAACATGGCATTGTTGTATTTGGGCCTCGTGGAATGGTTTTGACTTGATTGATAGCTTGCTGCACAGGATGATCCAAGATTAGTCTGCCCTTGTGTGGTTCTTGATGCTCTTCTCCACTTGAGAACAAATGAGTCAAAGATAAGTATAGATCTTCTAAGTCTTCTTCTTCATCTGGAGCCTTCCTTCTCTTGACAGCTATAATGGAACTCTTGTCATCTTCAGCCATCATCATGGTCTCCCCTTTGATAAAGAATGTATGGAGTCCCATGGCATATCCTGGTCGGTAGACCCTCCTTGGGATGGATTCCTCTTCTTATCCAAACCCCTACCTACGTGGCCTTTTCACAGTTTTAATTGACTGAGTGATCCCTTGAAGATCCTTGCCCAAACCTTTTCCAGGTTGATAGCCCAATTTCATAATCATCCGCCATCCCAGTGTGTCTGGTAGAGAGGCGGTCATGCATCTAACTTTTGGCAACTCTCTCACTGAGATCTGGAGTTGTATTGATAAACCTAGGGGTGATGTAAAAGTAGCATCATTCATCTCGTCTCCTACAGGCATGCTAGTCACCTTGACAACTTGTCCTTTTAAGAGAAACTTTATGCACTGATGGTTTGTTAAAGCCACAGCTCCTATTGCCTCTAAGTATGACCTCCCAAGTATAGCCCCAAAAGTTGGATCCAATTCCAGAACATGAAAATCCGTTGTGACCGTACATGGTCCAAGTTTAACTTCTAGCGTGACCACCCAATGTGTAAACTTCTTGGAGTTGTCATAGGCTATCACCATGGCACAAGATGGCTTAATTTCTTGTTCAGAAATGCCGCACAACTGCAAAGTTTCTGGCGGCATAACGTTGATAGAAGCTCCAGTGTCAACCAAACATGATTTTACTTCAATATTATAAACAACAACAACCACATGCAAAGCATATCTCCTAACCTCTAGATCTGCTAACTCCTCCTAAGAGAAAGTGAGTGTTGGGTGCTCACTTCTCGGGGCTAACACTGTAGTGATCTTCTCAGGTGAGAGATCTTCATTCACCATTACCCTTTGTAAATATTGCTGTAAAATTTCTTGGTGCACTTTTGATCTTTTAATCAACTCAAGTATGGAGATGCGGGCTGGTGTCTTATCTAGATGTTTCAACAAATCATAGGCCGTGCCCGGCAAGGGTTCTTCCACTTGTTCCTCCTCCACTAGATCCTGCGGTTGAGTCTTAGCTTGGGGAAAGAGCCGTTGGAACATCCTCCCACTTTGAAGCACCGGGGCTATTTGGCGGTCGGGAACAGGTGGTGTAGGTGTAGGTATGGTGGGTAATGGGATTGGTGGGTCTGAGATGATTGGGTTTATGGGTAGAGGGGTAAGATTTGGAGGTGGTAGTGATGGCGATGCTGGTGGCCTGATAAAAAGAGGCCGAGGTGAAGGAGTGGTTGATGGTAATGTGGTAGGTTGTGGGCTTGGTGGTGTAATAAGTTGGGATTTTGGAGTGACAGAGCTCATAGGCTAGGGGTTCAGGTTTGGTGGTGATTGTGGTGGCCGGATGAGCAAGGACCAGTGTGTAGCAATGGTTGAGGGAGGTGTAGTTAAGGAGTGGGCTGGCCTAATGATAAGTCAGCGAGAAGAAGTGGCAGCTAGTGGTTGGGTTATTGAGCTTGGTGGTGGTTGTGGAGTGGGCGGTGCATGGATTATTTGCGTAGTAGGATTCTTGGCAGGAGGCCTAGCTGGGTTTACTGGTGTTGACGCCTAAAATGCTGAAAAATTTTCAAAATAAATAAAAGTGGACAAGATGATGTAGTTCAATCGTCGAAGATGTAACGTTTGCATACGTTTTCCGAATTTGTCACAAACGGTGCCTCGTCAACAAGATCAAACTGACAACGAGGTTGGCACAAAGAGTGTCGAAGCTCTCGTACGATATTCTGACACGTCGATGGAAGGTAACCAAGAGGGTTGCAGCGATGTCCCAACTATATAGACGTATGTCCAGCAAGAACAATACCCCAGAAGCCACATCGATAAGCTCATTAAGAGCCAAAGATAACCATCGTCGGCAACGATCAACGCCACCATCGTCAGCCCATCCAAATTTTCTGTAACGCCTAGGGGATTAAGAGAGCCGCACTATGCGCACGTTACCAGCGCTATCCAAGGTGCAGCCCTCACGCAAGCATCTCCGGAAGGTGGAGGAGCTATAACGCCTGACCATCGAGTGATGACAGGAAGTAAATGTCCTCCCCAAACGTTGAGTGGAAAGAGGGGGTTCAAAAAAACTTTTCTTGACAATGTCGCACAAGAGAGGAAGGGGAGGGGAAGTTCAATCCAACGACAGCAAAGGGAGAAGGAAGAAAGGCAGGTGAGGCTTACCACATTCCTTGATCGCGGCGCCCCTCCTTCCCCTGCAGCCTGTTGATCACCGTCGCCGCCTCTTGTTCACCGTCGCCGTAGCCTCCTATTCACCTTCACTGCAGCCTGTTGATCACCGTCGCCGCCTCCTGTTCACCGTCGCCGCAGCCTCCGGTTCACCTTCGCCGCAGCCTTCTGTTCACCATCGCCGCCTCATGTTCACCGTCGTCGGACATCCCCCCGGCCACGCGAGCACCGCGCGATCGTCGCACCCCCTAGCGGCCGTCGCCGGATGCACCTCCTCTCCTTCTATCACAGCCGCGTCGCCTCTCTCTGTCCGCCTACACGCCCCCTGTTCAGCATCGCCACGCGTGTCCCTCTCTCTCTCTGTCCGCCTGCGCGCACCTGCGCCATCCCGCGTGTAACCCCCCTCCTCTTCCTCTTCTGTCGTCCCGCGCAACTCTGCCCGCAGCCGCACGTCTCTCTCTCTCCATCTGCACCTCCGCCATCACCGCGCGCGCCCACTGTTTGGCATCGCTGCGCGCGTTGCTCTCTCTCTCTCCGTCCGCCCGCGCGCCCCCTGTTCACCGTCGCCGCGCACGTCCCTATCTCTATCTGTCCACCTGCGCACCTCCACCATCGCCGCGCGTAGCCCCCCTCCTCCTTCTTCTCCTGATAGTCGCTTTCTTTCTTTCACCACTGCCTACTTCCCCTTCCGTGTTTGTGCCCGCGTGGCCCAATCGGTCGCACATCCGACAAGCAGCCGGCCGATGAGTCCCTCCGTCAGTTTGAATCGAGCCCTCTATGTCTTGAGCGGTCAAAACCGGCTAAAATCATTGTCCATACAACACTCTTTATTTTATCCTCCTCTGGCAACAAAAAGAAAAATGGGGGACGACAGACCGATTGGAGAAGGATGATGGCGTTCGTTGACTTGATGGTTCAAGTCAAATTTGACATTATGTATAAATCAAATAAAACTCACAATCAAACCGATTTGAGACTAATTGGGGGCTGGTCCAATCGGACACGCTCTACGTCTCAAATTTAAACTTAAAATAATAAATCAATCCAAAACTAATTGGAATCGGACACGCTCTACGTCTTTAGAAAATAACCAAACAATCGAGGCTAATGGGGGCCGGTCCAATCGGGCACGCTCTACGCTTTGGCATAACTTAAAAGAATTAAAAATAAATAATTTTAATTAGCATATAAAGGTCAAAATAAAATGACCCCAATGCTATATCAAATTTGCCATCAAGGGATTATTATATCAATTTTATATGATGGCTAAATGTATATGCATATATACAGGAATGCCAAAATATAAAACCGATATGATAGTGATTATATTGATAGGTAGCACCCATAAACCTTAAATACTGGTCAGTGTGCTAGGCCCATTATCGATGTGATCCATTCCATAATGCCTATCAAAGGCTCAATGGATTCAAACCGATCCGATTCATTGTGATTATGTCATTATTTTATGTTCATCATATTTGTAAGTTGTACATTTTTTCCAATTAATGAAAATTACATGTTATGTGTATTTTTGTTGTCAATGAGAGCTAAAATAGCTCCATAAGTCATATGGAATGCAAATAAGAAAAGAATAATTTAAAGAAAGATTATCTACAATAAAAAAAGGGGAAAGAAAGTTAATTAATTAAATAATCTAAAAATACCAAAATTAATCAAAATTAATCAAACTAAACTTATATAACCTAAAATTAATCTTAAGATCATTTTAAGGTTAAGAAACAAACAAACACATAAAATAAAACAAAACAAAATAAATTTTCTAACCTAAACCACCTATTAAGATTTAATATCAATTTAATCACAAAAATAAATATGAAAACACACAAAATATACCTAATTAAGTCAAAACTAATTTTTACACCCTTAAATCAATCAAATATTAAATAATCAAATCTCCTAAATTAAACTAGTAACTAATTAATTGATGAGTTCAATTAAATAACAAAAACACACATATAATCACAATAAATAAACAATAATAATAAACCAAACAAACAAATATTACTTCCTCAATTAAAAAAATGATAGTCAAAATAAATTAAGTTTCTAATCTAAAATATCTCCACACAACATTTGAATTAAACAAATTTAAAAAAATTTAAAAAATCAGTCAAATCAATTCTAATTTAATATTTAATCAAATCTTAAATCAAACATAAAAGACATTAAATCACAAATCAATTAAATTGAAGTTTTAAATCAAATCAAATCAAATTCAATTTTAAATATAAAAAGTTTGCATTCCATTGAAGTTATGGAGCCGTTGCTCCTATTGTGTTCATTTCATTTGTGGATGTATGTTATCGCTTTCGAAATTGCTTTGGCGGCGAATCAAGGGTATTCGAGTGTTCTCGATATAATTAACATCGGGTCTTTGCACCACCCGATGGGGAGAGGTCAAGACGAATTTTTAAAGAACCCAACCTCGAACTTAAATTTCTATGTATATCGTCGGATTAATTATACTTCTATGGAATATCGATATTTTCATAGTTGTAAAACCAAAATTTGACGAATAAATTTTAGATGAGATTTTTAAAAAACTATTCTTTAAAAATCAAAATCCTTTTCATGTTTAAAGTCCAAATAAAAAATGTATTTTCAAAACTTTTTGAAATACTAAAATTTTTTAATTTTCATATACACATGTTTCGAAACACATACACATACATGAACAAATTTCCAAATTTGATTTCAATCTCAAATCTTGAGGTTACATATACATATCTTCAAAAAAAATTTTCAAACGTTCCAAATCACAATTACACCAGTTTTTTTTACGCAAAATTCAAATTTCAAATGATGAGATTTAAAATTTTTCGAGGTTTCACAAATGGCACGCCCGGTGGGACCTCTCCTTCCCTTCATCTCTCCACCATAGCAATTCAAGAAAACATACATCTTCAAATCAAATGTAAACCTTTACATCTAACGTGCTCGTCTTGCCATTTGCAGGAAGATGACGTACGAAGAAAAAGTTAGCTACTCCGAGTATCATGTCAACTGAGCTATGGGTTTTGGCTCTTTGCCAAACCCGATTGTGTTCGGGGCATTCCCAGAGGTAGTTCAGCCCATCGACTGCTTGGGTGTGAAGCTGTTGCACCCGATTGCCAATGATGACGATATTCATCCAGGGGAGCAGTTGCTTTCGGCCTCCATGGCTATGGATTCAGTCCTAGAAAAGGAAAATGTGGCAGACACACAAATAGTACTGTCCGTCAACACAGTATCAAGCACTGAGCCAAAGCTTCGAAGGTTCCGTCTGGGCAAATCCATTCCATCGCGCGGATCACGTCGTTCAATAGTAATGGGTTCCATGAGGGTTTATTAGGGAAAGCGCCATGCTGTCCCAATTTACACTCATGCCGAGCTAAGACAGCAAAGGTCGAAGCTCACCATCTTATCACTCACCAATTACTTTGCCACCTTGGCTCGGATTGATAAAAAGAATAAAGTTGTTTCTCAACCTTCCACCAACTTGCAATCATCTTCTCGGGGGAAGAAGAAATCCTCCACTCGTCAAGACACATCCGGCCGATCAACGGCTACAATTGTTAAGAAGAGGGAGCAGCCCTCAAGTTCCAAGATTTCTAACTTCGGCCGATCAGCGGCCCTTCATGTTACTCTTCGGGAGAGGGACCAGCCCTCGGCCCGTCATATCAATCGGGGGGACCGATCAGCGGTTCCGCTGTTTAATGCTACCAGACGAGATGGGAACCAATCTCATGGTCATTATCTTGCCAAAGATGAAGCTCGGGCTAGGAATGTATCTAACGCCCGCTCTCAAAATTGCCCAGGTGGGGCACTCTCACCTTCAGCTCGGGTTCGGAATCAATCTGCTACTCGATATGCACCTCCTACTAGTCGATTTGTTAATTGACTACAAAAAGACTATATTCATCCGACTGGGGGCCACCCTCCAGGTCGTTTACCAACCATGCGGGCTAAGGAGCAACCGATTGCTCGTCATGTTGGCAGGGGGCAAGGGAATCAATCCTCTTCTCAAAAGAAGCAAGCTTGGGTGCCTAAGGTGGAGGTTCCAACTCCAGGACCTTTACCAAAGGCTGCCCTTTCTCATCATGCTGATCATTGCTCTTCCAGCACTCGGCCTAGCCATTCTACACAGTCGAAAGCCACCGCAGCTCGGCCTGTGGTCCAATTTGCACCCCCATATAGACAGCAGTTTGAATCCCATTATTATGATGATGGGCCTATGGGTCCACAACTTTTGCCCGAAAGTGAATCGATTTTCACTCGACTCATGCCTGTTCGCAGTGCCCCAAAGAGATATGTGATACGGGGGGCAGGGGGCAAGATGTGTATATTCACGTGTTATGCTTCAAGTTCTAATGACCATCCATATGATCTGGCAGTTCCAGCTCAATTGCGTCCGGGACCTGATACTCGGAGTCAGGACCATATTATTGCAGCACTTCATCAAGAAGTCCGTCCAATCCGTCCAATTCCTACACCGCCTCCCCCGAGTCCTCATCGACCAAGACAAGAAGAGCTGAACATGGGGAACCTTCAAGAAGAAGAGGAGGAAGTTATTCCACAGGAGATGACTATGGAAGACTTGTGGAGGACAAATCAAGAGCTTCGAGGAATAATCCAAAGTCTTACCTCTGCACAAGTAGTTGCTCAACCCACCACTCCAGTGAATTTGAAAAATGTTCCCCGAGCAATGGAGGTTAATCAACCAGAACCGATACCTCCTAGAGTTCCTCCACGTCGACCAGTATATCAGCCACAGGTGCAGTTTGAAGCTCCAGAAGTTGAACCTCAACAAGTAGGTCAAGAAACTAATGTGCCTTCTGAAGATGTTGCATTCACACAAAGAATTCTGATTGAGAAGATTGTTGATGCTAAGCTTGCAGAGCATGATGATGGGGTGACAACAGTTGATTTGTACCGGGTTCCTTACCCCATCCACCATCAATTCAAAAGTTGCCTGCTGACGTCACCAAAATTCCTAAGTGTCCAATATTTGATGGGCATGGCTCCCCAAAAGAACATCTAGCCCTTTATGTTACACATATGGGAGATCTTGCACTCGAGGAGTCTTATCTCCTCTGATATTTTGCTACCACTTTGACAGGGTCTGCCTTCGAGTGGTATTCTAAATTGAAAACAGGGTCAGTAACTGGTTGGGATGATATGCAAAAGAAGTTTATTGAACGGTTCAGATTGACAGAAAGGCCGTTCACTCTTGTTGAGTTAGCATCATTGCGTCAACACAGGGATGAGTCAGCTTTGGAGTATATCAAGAGGTGGCGAAATCTTTGCATGAAATGTTCCAATCCACTGGTAAATGAAGAAGCAATGGGTTTATGCAAGAGAGGACTACGGCCTGAGGTGTTGGAAAAGTTGTTGATTGCCAACATTCGCACCTTTGATGAGCTTAATAGGATAGTCTCCGAATTGGAGTTATTCTATGTAGATAACTCAACAGTACTTGTAGCCAAGCCAAGAATGTCTAAGGACAAGCAACCAGTGGCCAAGGAAGCTTTCACGGTAGACTTTTCTCCAGCAAAAAATGATAATGGGGGCAAGAAAGACGCATCATCATCAATGACAGCACCCAAAAACGTTAGTCAATATGGTCCCACGATCACATTGGCCGAACGCTTGAAGAAACCATATTCTTTCCACCGTGAGCATACTAAAAAGTTGTTCAATATGTGTATGAAAGGGAATTTGGTTAACCTTCCATAGCCTAAGCGACCAGGGGATGCAAATAAAGCTGGAGATCCCAACTTTTGTCCATTTCATCAGATGCTTGGTCACCCTCTTGAAGATTGTTATCTATTTAAAGATTTGGCAGAAGCTCTTATTCGGGATGGGACCATTGATATGTCCAAGCATATAGTTCACCCACCCCAACCCCATGCAAGGCCAAAGCAACAAGTTAATTTCAGTGCCAATGTGATACATCAACGGAGAGCAGCTCCAGGTGCTAGTTCATCCCGAGCTCCACAACGTCAGCATGTCCAAGCTAGGCCTGAATGTCCTAGGGTTTATGATATGGCTGCCAGAACATGTTCCATTTTGGAAAGATTCCGACAGAGGTGTTCGTCTCTTGAACGAGACTTGGAGCTCACCATGTCTCATTTGCCATAACTTTTGGCAGGAAGAATGACATTTGAAGATGTATGCCCAGCTCACAAACAACCTCATAGGCCACCGAGTGTGGGATCAAATTCACAGACTGATGAAGACACAGTAAGCCAACCAGAAGTGCGGTGAGCAACGCCAGAAAGAAGTAATAGAAATCAAAGACTATTCAGTGCACAATCATCAGAGAGTCCCAATTTGGGGCTAGGGGAGCACGAAGCAGAAAGGCACCAACGTATCCCTCATTATGTCCAATATTCATTCCCTCAGCACATGACCTATCCAATATATATAGGCTGCATTAGAGCGGGTTTGATAACCCTACACCCCCGATTTGAAGAGGCACATCTTGTGTTCCCCCGAGCAGGATGTATGTACCACCTTACCATGGAGCATACATTAGAAAATTGCTGAGCTGCCAGGGGGCAAATTGAACTCCTTATAAGAGATGGGGATATTGATGTGGGTGACCATTTGATTCGGCCACCAAGACCGCATGTTTCCAATGTACAAAATTTTTCAGCTAATGTGATACATGTCACCTCAGAAGCTAGCATGCAGCGAGGGCATCAACCAGGGAGCAGCACTCAGAGGCAGGCACGTCCCAGGACTTATTCTATATATCAAAAACTCCCACAAGAGATGGTTGATAAAAATATTGAGGCGGTTGCTAAATTCCACCAAGAAAAGGCCGAAGAAGTTGTGCCTGAGGAGTCAGAGCAACCATGGCAGAGAATCCCTACTCGAGAAGAAAGAGTCCAAGCCAGGGCAAAAATAGCTCGTGAGAAAGCAGAAGCATAGGCCTCATAGGCTGTTCACGCTAGAGAAGCCCCACAGTTAGCGTCATTTAAAAAATCTATTGACCTTGCTCACCGAAGAAAGTGGATAAAGAATAAAAGAAAAGCAGACAAGAGAAGGGCAAAACGCCAGGAAGAGAAGCTACAAGCAATGGAAGCTAGCTCAAAGAATCTCACTCCTTTGCAAAAGTTGCAGGAATTAATTGATCAGCTCGAGGATTATGAACCAAAACAACCATCGGGTCCGGTTCCCCTTGATGCATATGTCCCTTGGGGTGAATGGGCAAAATATGTAAAATTTAAAGAATGGTTATGAGAATTCAGAAGGAGAGTGGCAGAGGGTGATGAACCATCAACAGCGGAAGTAGCAAACTTCTGGGGCAATGATGAAGATGATCCAGATGTGCATGATGTCATGTCCCGTTTTCAAAATTTATCTTGCAATATGGCGAGTATTCCACCGCCGTCTGATTTGTATAATGGAACAAGAGGCCAGGGATAGAAACATTGACCTCTAATCACATATCAAAGGCGTACTGACAATAATTCGCGTGGAAGGCGTGGAGGCCGGGGTCAGGGCCAGCATAATGATAAGGTCATTTATTTTAGGGATGAGAAACCTAGGACAGTGCTCCCGCCATTGGTGAAACAACCCCCTGGGCATGTTATTCGGTTCCAGTCTTCTTCAGATGACGAAGAGGATAATAATGCAGAAGGTGCTCCTTCTAAAGTTTGCCCAAAGTCAAAACCAATTCAAGAGAAGACTGTAGTGAACAAGAATGCTCAGGCAAGCACATCACAACAACAACTTCGGACATATACAGCACAAAGCTCAGTAGATCCTGACTTGGTGGAGCAAATCATGCAACAGTTAGTTCCTCCACCAGAAACTCTCCCTCCGTTGAAAGAGATGAAAGAGAGAGTGGATAAAAAGGTTCTTTTGCAATTAAGGAGGCTTCTCATGTGTCTCAGCCTATGAGAAGTTATATCCTTAAGTAAGGAAGTTCGTGAAGCTCTTATAGTAGTTCTGCAGGAGCCAGAAATTTATGAAGCACAGTTGGCCAAGTTGGAGGAGTATGAAGCATATGTAGCGTCGGTTTCATTTACCGAGGATGATATGATGTTACCCACCACATTTCATAACCGGCCTTTGTATATGAAGGGGTCAATCAATGGGCACGAGATAAATAGAATTATGGTTGACTCGGGATCGTTCATGAATATACTCCCTTTTAAGACCTTTAAGTCTTTGTATTTAATGCCATATCTTCAGAAGGTCTCGGAAGTCACTATATCCGGGTTTAATCAAAATTCTGAAGAAGCACTGGGGAAAGTCGAAGTGGATATTGTCTTAGGTGACTTTGTGACTAAAGCTACATTTTATGTCATTGACTCAGACACCACTTATAAAGCCTTGTTGGGACGCCCATGGTTGCATGCAAATTGGGTCGTGCCCTCTACACTGCACCAAGGCATCAAATATAACAAAGAAGGAGTGCAATGCAAGATCGATGCAGATCAAGCCCCTTTTGAAGTTGTAGAATGTCATCTCTCATATGCCCACTTGTATTTTGAAGCAGAAACTTCCAAAGTTGGCTCCAATCGGGGAAAGCAGAAAGTGGTCGACAACTCTTCAGATGAAGAGATAATCATTAATGAAGTCAAAGAAAAGATGCATAGGATGACAATAAGTGCACGTAAGTCCTATAGCAAGGTCGACAGGAAAGAGTGGTGTCCAATTACTTTTGATGCTAATTCTGCCACTAAAGTGTTCGATGCCAGTGTATTTATGCCCCCAGAATTGTTATGGTTAGCAGAGGAGCGTGAACTCCAAACTGTTGAGAAGCTGGAAACCTTCAAGGTCCCGCTCCTCGATCGACTGCTGGTGTATCATCGGGAAGGGTGGATTCCAAGACAAATTTTAGAAGACAATTTTGATTGGTCAATGGACCCTGATTCATGTACAGTGCCAGTGGAGCCAAAGTGAGCATGACATCTCAGACACTACAGTCGTGTCAAAAACATGAAATTCTTCAAAGGCAGTCTCGTGAAAGAGATAGAATGTTCAGGCAAATGTGGCACCTTCAAAGTGAGTAAGAAAAACTGAATAAAAATTATGGGCTGGGATATAGTGCAGACTATGAGCCCATTGTGCACTATGCAGTAAATATGGTCAGTATTCATGAAAAAGAGGGGGTTGTTTATGATATAGCCCCAATTTATGATCAATCATCTGAAGATGAAGTGGAGCAGGAGCCTTTTCAACAAGAGGACGCCCACCAATTCCAGAATGATCCAGTGCAAGGTCTAGAATCACTAAATCTACAGGATGATGACAGTCTTGTACAAATGGAGGTTCATGAGGAGGTTCATGACATAGAAGATAAAGAAGAAAATGATGAAAAGTTTGTAGATCTACAGCCGGCACCCGATGAAATCGAAGACGGCGGACAAGCTACAGTTGATGATCTTCTAAAAGTCAATCTGGGGTCATCAAATGATCCAAAGCCCTGCTTTATAAGTAGTCTCCTCGGCGAGGAAGAAAAATTGCAATATAAATCGTTGTTCCAGGAATTCAAAGACTGCTTTGCTTGGTTTTATGATGAAATGCCGGGGTTAGCCACAGAGGTGGCAGTTCATAAGCTGGCTATTCTCCCTTCAGTGAAGCCAATCAAACAAGCACAAAGGCGGATGCGAGCAGAGCTGGAATTGAAAGTAAATGCCAAAGTCGACAAGCTTAGAGAGGTAGACTTCATTGAACCCTGTATATACCTTGTATGGCTTGCTAATATTGTCCCAGTAAAAAATAAAAATGGCCAAATCCTAGTATGTATTGATTATAAAGACTTAATAAAGCTTGTCCTAAGGACGATTTTCCTTTGCCTATTTCCGAAAATATGGTAGATATAACCATAGGACATGAAACCTTGTCATTCATCGATGGTTCATCTGGGTACAATCAAATCTTGATGGCGCCAGAAGATAAGAATTCCACGGCATTCTGAACTCCTAAGGGCATATTTAATTACAAACGGATGCCGTTCGGGCTGAAGAATGCTGGAGCAACATATCAAAGGGCAATGACCAAGATCTTTGATGAAATGCTGCATGATCTGGTCAAATGTTACATTGATGACCTTGTTGTCAAAACAAAGAAGCGGGAGGATCATTTAAATGATTTGAGAAAGGTTTTTGAGCGACTCAGACAATATAAGTTGAAAATGAATCCTATGAAATGTGCCTTTGGTGTATCAAGTGGGAAATTTTTGGGATTTATAGTCAGATATCAGGGGATTGAGATAGACCCTGATAAAATCAAGGCAATCAGAGAACTCCCACCTCCTCGCAACATTCGGGAGTTGAGATCACTCCAAGGCAAAATTGCATATATTCAGCATTTTATCGCCAACTTATCTGGCTGATGCCAACCATTCTCAAAATTAGCCAAGAAAGGGGCACCTTTTATTTGGGATGATAGTTGTCAGGCTGCCCTGGATGGGCTGAAACAATATCTCTTGAATCCACCAGTTCTAGGGGCACCCATCAAGGATAGGCCTCTCATTTTATATATCACTGCATTGGATGCATCTTTGGGTGCTATGTTGGCGCAGTTAAATGATGAAGGCAAGGAACAACCATTGTATTATCTTAGCAGAAGATTAGTGGGCCCCGAGCATAATTATTCTCCCATGAAGAAAATATGTTTAGCCTTAGTATTTGCTGCAAAGAAATTAAGGCATTATCTCTTATCCCATGAGGTCAATTTGATATCCAAATTTGATCCTCTGAAATACATGTTGAAACAACCCGTCCCTACGGGACGTCTAGGGAAGTGGACTTTAATGTTGATGGAGTTTGACATTAAGTATGTGCCCCAGAAGGCAATTAAGGGTCAAGGAATGGCAGACTTCCTTGCTGCCCATCCTATCCCTGAAAATTCTCCACTCAATCTCCAGCTACCTGATGAGGAGACCTTGAGGGAAGAAATACAAGAAGCCCAACAGGTTGAGGTAAAGTATTGGCAGCTCTACTTTGATGGTGCCGCTAGTACAGAAAGAAGACCTAATGGAAGATTAAAGCCAAGGGCTGGTGCAAGCATAGTGTTCTTGACTCCAGATGGAGGTGTGCTTCACAATTCATGTGCTCTACCTGAGACCCTCTCAAATAATGAAGCAGAATATGAAGCTCTTATCATTGGCTTAGAAATGGCTTTAGAAATGGGAATTTGGTGCCTCCAGGCATTCGGGGATTCAATGCTGGTCGTGCAACAAATGCTCGGGGTTTTTGAAGTCTGAAAGGAAGAGCTGATGGCATATCATGCAATGGCCACTCGGTTGGTTGAAAGATTTTATATTTTTAGCATACAACATGTCAAAAGAAGGCAGAATTCACAAGCAGATGCATTAGCAAAACTAGCCTCGGTGATTAAATTACCACCAGCTGGAATGTTAGAAATTGTGGTCAAACACAGGAGGTTATTCCCAATTTCTGTCACAAATGATAGCGGTTCCACATCTTGGGAAGCTAATGTCATTGAAGAAGGTGAAGATGATCACCCAGAAGAAGTTGATTGGCGGCAACTGATCATTAATGTTAAAAATGGGATTCTGCCTGAGCAACGGGCTGAGCATGTTCAAATGACACGAAGAGCGGCCTCCTACCAGTTGATTGGTGGAGAATTATACCGTTTGGTTCCAGAAAAAGAAAGGGCTATTCTAGCCAGATGTTTGTCCAAAAAGGAAGCAGCTCAAGTGATGAAAGAAGTTCAAAGTGGGTTATGCGGAGCACATCAATCCGAGCCCAAAATGAAGATAGCGATTAAACTCAAGGGGTATTATTGGCCTACCATGTTCGCTGATTGCGAAAAGTTTTCAAAGGAATGTCATGAATGTCAAGCTTTTGGGCCTGTCCCGAGGTGTCCTCAAACGCAGTTACATCCTACTACCCCAACTTGGCCTTTCGCCGAATAGGGAATGGATATTGTGGGTTCTTTCAAACCATCTTCCAGAGGGTGCAAGTTCATACTTGCCACTACTGATTATTTTTCCAGATGGGCAGAGGCTATACCAGTAAGGGAAGTCACTGGTGAGGTTGTTGCTCAATTTGTCCGGCAACATATTATATACAGATACGGAATGCCAAGTCACATCTTATCAGATAATGGTACACCATTGAGAAACCAGGTGGTCTACAAGATGGCTACTAAATTTTATATTGAGTGGAGGACGTCCACTGTCTATAACCTGCACGCCAATGGATTAGCAGAAGCTTTCAACAAGACCCTTTGTAAACTCCTAGTCAAAGTGGTTGGAGATAAGAAGCGAAGTTGGGATGAGAAGATGCATGAAGCTCTTTGGGCATACCGCACCGTATATAAAACCCCTACTGGTTGTTCCCCATTTTCCCTGGTGTATGGGACCGAAGCAGTCATACCAGTGGAGGTGGAGTTGGCTTCTTATAGAGTAGCAGTCCACCACAGTCTTCCATCTGATGAGCCCGACGAAATGCAAAGGCGGCTCATGGAGTTAGACAAGCTGGAGAGTGAAAGGTTGAAAGCCTATGAACACCTTAAAGTCTATCAAGCCATAATGTCTCGAACTTATGACAAATTGGTGAAAGAGAGAACGTCTCAAAAAAGAGATTTAGTCATGGTCAAACAAAAGGATGCAATGGCAGGTCGATCAAAGAACAAGTTTCTCCCAAATTGGCTCGGCCCCTACATTGTTGATAGAGTGTTTGAGGGTGGTGCATATATAGTGGTGGACAACAAAGGGAAACTCCTATTTCCCCCCACTAAATGGCAAGCATATCAAGAAATACTATGCTCCGGAGCATAAATTCCATAGAAACTGGCCCACAAATGAAGGTTGATGCAATTCAATGCAAGAAAGAAAAAAAGAAAAAAAAAAGAGAAGAAGAAGAAGGGAAGAAAAAGAGAGGATGATGATAAAAAAAAGAGATCCAATTGAGACCAAAAAAAAAACCCTTCAGGGTTGAAGAATCTTCATGTTTTCAAATGTATACTACCATAACCCTCCTGGTATATGTGGTTACTAAAGCAAAATTTTGGGTCTTCATGACCTTTTCAAAACCTTACAACATCATGACCACACTGGTCAATATATTTCTTTTAATTTTCACGTTGTTCAATTTAGACATAAAGCCATTCATTTTTCTCCAAGTCCCTAGAAATATTTGAAATTTAGGGTTTGAAGACAAGCCCTGATCCTTCAAAAATAACCTTTATCTTAAATTCATACTCCATGAACCGACCATGGTTATTTCATGATCATATGTCTCACGAATATAAACAGCAAAAAGCCACTTCTTCTTTGATTCACGAGGCCGAATGTGATCCTTTGACATTTAAAAGTCTTCAGATTTAATGTCAGCAATGTTGGGAATCGGTCCAATCAGATTGGCGCAGCGGAAAATTTACAATTCCCTGTATATCATTGTCTTGGTCTCGATTGAAACCGAACGACGTCGCCAAAACCGGTATTCGAAACGATTTCGAACACGTACCTTTGTGGGATTCAAATAATCCCTAAAGATCGGAGAAGATCGAGCGTTCTCACGCTCGTTCAGCCACTCAAGTGTGCGGCCTCTAGTCGTATCCACACGAGCTGCCTCCATAGTCGGGTTCTCCTTCGCGTCGGACCTTCCGACTCGCCCCGAATGAAGTCCCATCGACTCTCGACGGCCTCCAGCATGGGAAAACGTGAAGGAGAGAGGTAGGGACAAATTTTGCAGCCTTGGCTTGTGGGGCTTATGCTTAATTCGCTATTATATAGAGAATTTGGAGTTTTTCACAAAAGCCCCTCCTTTCTCTATATTTACACCCTTGCCCCCAAACTTATGGATTAGCCCTTATGTGTGTGACCCACTAGGCCCAATAGCTCATTTGGTTGAGGCCTAATTAAAAGAACAACTTCTTTTAAATTAAATCTATTATCTCATAATAGATTTAATGGCCTACCGATCATGAAGGGTACAAGCCACATCCTATGATCCCAAACGGCTTCGGGGATAAACTCCTCTCCAAAGAGCCTTTCCATCATCAGTTACCACACGGATATAAAACTTCGTCCATCCAATGTCCCGGTCGGATAGGAGTACGGCATTGACTGTCAACTCCTAAATATACCGACACTATGGAATCTTGTACCCGTAATTGGATCAATTGGAAAACTCTTTTCCAATTATCCTATCTACCTTGGCCAAGGATTTAGAGTACTATCCATAGGACATTCTCTCTCTCCTACCGAGAGTGGACGATCCCCTATTGTCCGCTCAATTTCCTCCACCGGGTTTCCCATATACCCAATCCATTAACTATACAGGACCACAATACTAAGTGATCCATAAGTCAATAGTCAAAGTACATGGTACGCCCGGCAAGACATCTTTGGTGACTCAGATCAAAGATCCAACTGTGCAACTGTGATGATAAAATACCCTGATTGACAGTTTGGTAAAATACCATTCGGGATTCTATACCGGTCGATTCGGTGAACTCATTCCTCTAATCAGCACCTGTATATGTATCTCAGTGTCCCCACACTGATGACCAATGAGATTGGTCATTCTCATCATATGAGAAGATATCATATACACTAGTCTTACCGGATCCTTGATGTCCCGTCTCGAGGATCCTACGACTAGGAACATTTAGAGTACATGCTTCTAGATGATTGATCTCATTATCATGATCTCATCATGATTCAATCATCATTGCATGCAACCAAGGACTTCATTACTATAGACGCATCTAGGTAGTGCAAGTAATGAAGATTATGCCATTTATACTGAATAAGATATTACAAGAAATGTAAAATCATATCACATATGATTGGCTTGTAGGGCATACATTTCTATCAAGCAAGACGTTTCATATAATTCTATTTTGGCATTAAGCCAGCATATCATTTCGGCATTAAGCCAACACATATTTTCGGCATTAAGCCAGTATAGCTTTTCGGCATCAAGCCAACACATATTTTTGGTATTAAACGAACGTATATTTTTGGCACCAAGCCAACAAATCATTTTTGGCATCAAGCCGATATATCTTTTTAGCATCAAGCTGATAAATATTTTTGGCAATAAGCCATCCAAAATTCGGACCCTATAGACCGAATGTTACTTCTGTACATTCACATGTTTTAAGGGTTATGTTGGCATCAAGCTACCTAAATTCTATACCCAATGGGCCGCATGCAACTCCTTTGCATACATATGTCCCACGGGTTCCTTCGGCATCAAAGCCACCCAAAATTAGAACCCTATAGAACGAATGTTACTTCTTTACGTTCACATGTTTTAAGGGTTATGTTGGCATCAAGCTACCTAAATTCTATACCCAATGGGCCGCCTGCAACTCCTTTGCATACATATGTCCCACGGGTTCCTTCGGCAGTAAGCCATTCAAAATTCAAACCCCATAGACCGAATGTTACTTCTTTACGTTCACATGTCTTAAGGGTTTTGTAGGCATCAAGCCATCCAAGTTTTATACCCAATGGACCGCATGCAACTCCTTCGCATTCGTGGTCCCAAGGGTTCATCCGGCAATAAGCCACCCAAAACTCAAACCTGATAAGCCGAATGTTACTTCTTCACATTCATATGACTTAAAGGTTATTGTTGGCATCAAGCCACCTAAGTTATATACCCAAAGAGCTGCATGCGACTTTGTCACATTCATATAGCTCACGGGTCCTTTTTGGCATTAAGCCAATTAAAATTCATATCCCATGGGATAAGTTTGCCCCTGATGTTAATATGTTATAAGAATTTTCTTAACACCAAATCACCATATTCAATAGGACGAGAATGATGCTGTCATGTTTACATGTTTTGCAAGTTCATCTTGGTCTTAAAAAAATGATGATAATGAATGAAAAAGAGAAGAGTAAAGAAGAAAAAAAAATAAAAAAAGAGAAGAGAAAGAGACGAAAGAAGGGATAGAAGAAATAAAAAAAGAGAGAACAAAGAGAGAAGAAGGAAAGACAAAAAAAAGAGTGGAGAACAAAAAAAGAGAGGAAGGGAGAAGAAAAAAAAATAGATAGAAAAGAAGAAAAAGAAGAAAGAAAAAGGGAGAGAGGAAAACCGAAAAGAAAAAAAAAGAAGGAGAGGAAGAAAAGTGAAGGAGAAAGACGAGCAGAACAAAAAAAGGAGAAGAAGAAGAAGAGAGAGAGAGTGATAGAAGAAAGAAAAGAAGAAGAAAAAAGATAAAAAAAAGAGGGGAAGGAAAAAGAGAAAGAAAGAAAAAGAAAGAAAGAAAAGAAGGAGAGGAAAGTCTACGTTCAGTCGGTTATATGTGATTTTTTTTGTATATAATTTGTTGTATGATCCTTTTTAACATCAACTCGTTCACATGTTGACAAGGCGAAAAGAAAATAAAGAAAGATGTTAAGTCAAAGGGCCCAAGCCCTTCTCGATCCTAAAAGAGTTGAATAGCTGCAATGTCAATTACAAGTGTTGGATAGCGTTATGTTGTGCAACAAGAAGTTAGAAGTCAAGAATGCTTAAATAAGATGCAAATCATTGTATTTTTGAGATAATAGAAGCAACAACACTTTGTAATAAAGAAAGACAAATACAGCAAAGAATAAAGGACTACAACTCTGGCATAGGACAATCTGTCGGGCGAAGTCTATCAAGCTCCTGCATCTCTACCGACAGGCGTGCCTCAGTGGTGATAAGTAAGGCATACTCCTCCTCCTTAGAGGCTAGACTCTTACGAGTCTGTTCATCACGGAACTGAGCAAGAGAAAGTTGGACCTCTAATACGCGTCGCCTTGCATCTAAGGCAGATAGCTTCGCACGAATTTTCCCAACGACACTCTCTGCTTGAGCCTGATCACCATGCAAAGTCTCCAAATGGGTCCATGCCGAGGAGATGGCATTGGCATTGGCCTTCTTCAAGGCTAACTTCTCCTTCGCCAAAGGAAGAAGAACTGTGTTCCAATGAACTCGCATCGTTTCCATATGAAGCTGATCACAATATCGCCTCCATAGTGCTTCTACAGCTGCTATCCATGGTTCCATATTGCAACCAAGACCATGATAACAAATGGTTACATACTTTAATTGAGCCCTCATTTCTTCTTCAGGCAGCAAGGGATGCATAAGTCGATCCAGAGCTTTGATCATACTTTCTTGCATAGGCTTAGTAAACCTCGTGCCAAAAGCAAGCATGGAAGGCCAAGTTAAACCCAACTCAGGCGGACCACTACGCATAATAGCCAGTTGAGAAGAGTCGCCAGAAGGTGCAGCAGCTACAAGAAAAGAAGAAAAGAAGAAAAATTAGTCAACAAGTATACATTCAAATAATGATGAATAAAAGCATGAAAGAAAAGAATTCAGTACATCACTCACCAGTAAACAAGACAGGGGCTATAGGTGGGATGTCATCCCCTGAGGCACTACCCTTCTCCCGAGCTGAGATCATGCTGTCATCATTTGAAAAAGAAAGAAGAAAAGAAATGAAATGAGTGGAAGTGGATAAGATAGCTCAACAAAGTGGATAAGAAAGAAAATGCAAATGATTCACAACATACCTCCAATTATGGGTGAGGTTGAGGTAACAATCAAGTCGCTCTCATCACCGCCCAAACTATCAATGTCAGGTTCTTGGGCAGGTGAATCCAGTTTTGCCAGTGGTGGGCTAGAAATCACTGCAATAAACAAAGAACCCGCATCATTTGTGTTAAAAAAAGAAAAAAAAAGAAAAAAGAAAGAGAGAGGAAGGTTAGAGGTTTAAGATTTAGTTTTCTAGCACAAAAAATGATGGCACTCCATATAAATGCAGACTAGAAGCATTATACCTTGTAAAGAAATTGCCCGAACAGTCACATCATCCGTCAAAGTCAAATCCTCCATAGGAGATGGAGGTCTGATGGCAATGGGCTCAACAATCAAACAATCCTCAATGTCTGGGGATGAGCCTATAGGAGAAGGAGAGCATATACCGGCAGCCAATGAAGAAAACTCAATAGAAGGGGCGGTAGTCGCTAAAGAAACATCAACGGCCAACGGGATCGGAATCTTGTCTGTATCAACATCTCCACTCGGCTCTCCTGGAGTAAAAATGTGCTCTTCCCTAGTCGTGGAAAAGACTACATCCTCCATACAAACACCCTCGTCAGAAGGAGGGGGTGGATCCATCTCTTGGGCAGGAGAAAAGGCTGCATACAAAAGTAAAAGAGAAAGCATGCATAAAGGTGCTCGATAAAGCAAAACATGGCATGAACTAGACAAATAAAAGAAATGAAAGACATACTTTGAGCATGGTCAACCGGCGTAGGAGATAAATATATCCTCATCAAGCGTGCCTTCTTTTTAGGTGGAGGGTTTCCTACCGATCTACGGGAACCCTTAGCACGAGTGGCAGAAGAGTCTGCAAAAGCCACCTCTGAAGAAAGGAGTATACAAAGAAAGAAGAAGATAAGATAATATGATGGTCAACGTCATACAAAAAAAAGAGTGAGTGGTTGGGAATATGAACATGATAGCAAGGAAGAAAATAAAAGTTAAATACCTGGTGATGGACAACTAGGTGGACGGGAGACTAATAGCCCGGCGTCTCACCCAACCTTGCTCGTAGCACTCATCACAGCAACTTTCAGCTCCCCAAAGCATATAGACTGTGCCACATCAAGTGCATCCTCAAGGGGTCCCCAAGAGGATATCAACTGCCTAAGGTGATCGACCCAAACTCTAACAGAGCTGGTCGGAGGTAGAAGCTCTCTCGAAAGAACATGTCGGCGCCCCGTGCAATCAATCTCCAAAAAGGAATACCAGTCGACAGGCTACAAGGGGGCTGGTTGCCGTGCCCATTGTGAAGCTCGAAGTGGCTCCACAAGAGAGTCAATAGTCCCGGTGTAAGGATCCTGGGATCCTGGAGGTAACAAACCCCGTTTTTCCCAATATTTGTATCTGGCTAACAACCTGTCTCTCCGAGACCTGTAATGGCGCCAAAGAAAAGATGAGCTGACATCTGGAGGAGCACAATCTTTCATATCCAACAGGGCTTCTTCGGCTGCAGCTATCAAATGCGGTAACATCCTGTAGTTTTGGCTACGATGAGACCACCAATTGCCATAAACAACATCGAATTCGCCGGTAACCCCCAGTGGTGGAATCACATCGTGATCTTTCGCCTCTCGGCAAAAGAAATACGACCACTCTGCTGCAACAAGGTGGCTGTCCAAATGAGCATAAACACGAGAGGGGATGTCAAAATCGACATTCGGAGGAAGCCCTTGGTCATAACCAAAGTTTCTACCAAACCGGTGCGGATAATATGGCTCTAAGATGGTGCGCCGACCATGCCCAAATACCAAAACACATATACGGGTGCACATATACCAGTCCCAAGCAGCCCATGCACTGTACTGGTTCGTTAAAGGATCCACCCAATGAAAACCACCAGCATGCTGTATGGCAGTATGTGGGCGATGACCCACTGAACAATGGGCAAAACTCAAGCCATTGCCACCATCTAGCGGCAATGTAGACGGTAGCCTCCATCCTGTAGTGAGCTCCTGCTGCTGCTGTGAACGAGGACTACCAACAAATCTATACATCAATGCACAGTGTGGATCTAGTCCTTCTTCTAGGGAGGGGAGGCCAGTAAAAAGGGAAGTAGCCCAGAGACTCACATAATGCGTAGCCATCACAATAGCACAGTCCCGTGGTGAGGAATGAGATGCAATCGCACCAAAAGAATGATATATCGCTGAAAGAGCGGCTGGAGCAATATCTAAGGTGGTGCCACAAGCAAGTCTACAAGTAGGGTACAAAACCTCTGGTCTAATCACATCTGCATCCTCAAAAGGAATCGCGTAGGTGACCAACCAATAAGCTAGAAAAGCAGCCAGATGTGTAATCTCACCAAGCCCCCATGGATCCTCTACTTCAACACAAGCTTCTAAGCTAGCGAATCTCTTGTTACAACGTGGTTTCTTGTGGCATACTAAGTCAGTCTGTTTCTTCAACAACTTGGCAAAACCATGCTTGTAACAGTAAGGACCGCCATAGAAGAAATGCAGCCAGATGTCACAACTCACTCGATAACTGACATCAGAAGAGTGGTTCTTGCTGACCATAGCCAGATCACGCCACACTTTCACCAAGTACCTGTGGCAATAAGACAATTGATAATTACCCTGGTCATCTATCTAACATCTATGAAGGTCATCCAAAATGACCTCTTCATAAGGTTCTCCATGAATCGGTAAACCAAAAAGCATATGAAGGGCCCACAAATCAGTGAAGTCTCCCCCTTAGCAGTGACAAAGGTGTTCCACCTCCTGTTGAACCACTCTACTAAAGCCTGGATATATCCATCATAACAAGGGTAGTCATACAAGGCAGCACCCACAGCAAACTTCAAGCGGATTTGCTCCAAACGAGCACTGAAATTGGCTAGAATGTATTCTAGCCATTCACAAGCTCCATCTCTCGGGCGATGAGAACGCCTCACAGAAAATCGGCCATACCAACTGTCTGTGCTATGTGCCAAAATACCGTGAAGTATACATCTGCCATCAAAGTTCTCCCCACTAAAACGGGGACTGCTGGGCTGTAAAAACCATCCATTATGGTGTCTAGATGCATTTGAAGGACAGGCTCTATCCAACTTCCATACACCTGGCCAAAAATCATAAGAACAGAAGTGTAGACACGCCAATTTGGCCTTATTTAGAGCTTAAACCATTATTCCATTGGCAACATCTCTTTTAGACCATCAAAATCATGATGAACCACCCTTTTGGATGAGCTGAGGTGCTTATTGAAAATATGAAGATGATTTGCTAATTTCTAATCAAATCCGTGTTTGCCGAACAAGAGACTCTTGGTGGTGTGCCAGATTATGCTTTTCCTAGCATATGCTCTATTTGGAAATTTTTAACAGGATTATATGGACGTCTAATGAAGAAGTATTCAACATGAATAATCTTCTTCTATGAGTTATCTTTTCATTTCAACAAACGTCATTCAATTCTGATCTCCCATTTGTCAGCAGCACCTTTTAGAAGTCAGATGCGCAGTTCTGTCGCACGCAGCACCGATCAAGCCCAATTGCATGCAAGCCCAGCCCCTTGGGCACATATATGACCAATTCACGACCTTACCTTCCTTTTTACTCCTCCATATCACTTTTTATAGTATCTGGAAGCTTCATGGTCGAAATTGGCATCATCTAATGATGGCAATCCAACTTGTTGTCTTGTATATCAAGACTTGCCATTTTTGGACCAGATTTGTTTCCTCTTCAAGTGGAGACATATTTTGAGCATGGGGAAGGTGATCCACGGTTTAAAATATCTCTCAATCATTTGGGTAAGTTTATATATGCCTCAGGATGAAAATTAGCAACATTAATTGAAGGAAATCCAACCTATGGTCGGATGTATCAAAACTTGCTATTTTTTGACCTGGTTCTCATCCCCTATAAAGGGAGACTCATATGAACGACCTAAGAAGGGCATCCCCATCCTCCAGCACTTCTATCTTCGTCCTCCAGCCACCCTAGGCTCTTCCCAATCTCCCCAAATAGTTCTATCTTCGTCCCGGTGCCCGGAGATCATCCCAAAGTGAAGAAGAAGCCGGTCTATGCTCCAACGTGCTGCACTGCTTATCATCGGCTTCTACAGATATTTCTAGTCATTTTATGGCCTAAATTCCTTCATACGAAACTGATCCGAAGTCTTCTCTTCTAAGTCATCATCTTATCAGTCAATTTCAGTACATTTAATGGTGGATTCAACCTATGCATACTTCATAGAAATTGTTACCCGGTGAGTTATCTTTTATCTCCAACAAGAATAATTCAATTTGGATATCTGTGGTGCCCATAGCATGTCCTACATCGACATTGTGCTGGGAGTTTCCAGAACTTCACTGCCCAAGATCCGGCTTATCAGGTAAATTCAGATTACTTATCATAATATTCAGGCAAACTTGTATTCATATAAAACCACCCTCGGTGAGTTATATTTATTTTGAAATAAATTTCACTTGATTCTTACATCGGTGCTGTCCTCTACGGTCTCTGCATCAGAGCCGCGCAGTTTACATTAAATCTGTCCAACCCGGTTGCCACTTTGCCTAGGTTGTGTTGTCTTTAACCATTTATATTCTTTTTTCTTCATTCAAATCATTTAGTTCATATTTAAGAATCATTTTTATTCAATCTTGCATCATTTCATGCATCATAAAAAAACCAAAAAAAAGGGGTTAGGGCTAACCCCGAATCCGGTGAGTTTGTTTCCAATTGTCATTTTATGTTATTACTTTTACAAGTTACTACACTTCCCATAGTTCTAATTATCTTCTTCAGTTGGTTTATTTTTTTAGTTGCACAGGTTGAACAATCTAGCATTGATTGGAGACTCTTCTTCATCGGCCGGCCGAAGAAGAAGAAGGTTGAACCCATATCCCGATCTCCCACGCTAAGGTACACGGTCAATTCAACTCAACTTCTTAATTTACATCCCATAAATCGGAGCCCGCGGCTCCTGGCGACCACCTTTCTTTTTATTCATGTTCTAAGCTAATTCATCTCCTCCTCACTCTCCTCCCACATGACCCGAACCATCTCCGGTGCTCGAGCGACGCCGTGAGATGAAAGTTCGGGGATCAATGTGAGTGTGGGATCGAGGTGAGGAGTGTTTACTGCTTTCCGAGTGTTTTCAACCACTCCTCTTTTCCCCAATTTCATCTTCACCGTATTCTCTTGAGGTGCTGATCCGGAACCCGTTTCTGGAGTCGACAGCTTTTTGGCGACCACGGTGGGATTACCAATGTCTTTAACTTTGCTAGCTTGATTTTTTTGTGCAACTAGTTTCATTCTAATTCAGTTGTAGTAACTAGATTGTTTGTTTTGTTGCATGATTGCTTGTTTTGTTTGCATATTGCTTGCTTGATTTGCTGACTTCTTTTCATTTTATGTTTGCGCATATTTATTGCTTCTTCTCCTCTTACCCTCCATTTTCACTTTTGCATTAGCTTTTTGCATCGGGTACCGGACTTGCTCCGATCCGTAGGGCATTCGAGGCGGGGGCTCTCTCTCCCAACACACCCTCACCCTCCAAACACCTTCTTGGTGGATTCTTACCTCTCTTCTGGGATATTCCTTCCTAGTTGATTTGGTGGTTTCCATCAAGACCTCCGTAAGTCCCCATCCGTGGAGTATTCCTCTCCGCACGATTGGGCCGGTTGTACCACTTTCCCAAAACCCGAAGAACCCAAGTACCTACTCGTGGTGATTGAGTGATAACCTTAGGTCTTGAAGATTGAAGCAATAGGAACCATTCCTACTTGAGTGAAAAATTGCTAACAATCTATCTAATCTAAGGTTTCAACCCAAATATTGTCGAGTAGTCATTTTAAAACCTTGTTTGCATAACTTGCTTGCTCACCACAATTGAAAATAACCAAAAAATTTTCTTCTTTCAAAACACCTAAAAAAAACAAAACAAAAACCTTTTTAATTTTGTGTTCAACTTGTTTTCCAAACAACCAAATTGAAACAAAAAATCAAACAAAACAAAACATAACAATAAATCTTTAATTGTGTGCTTTGTTTGCTCTTTTTTTAACCATCTTTGTAGAAAGATCGACATGATGCCCATGATGCTAAGCTATGGAAGCCATGATGGGAGGTCGGACTACTACAAGCTACAACAACCCATGGTCCAACCAGTGGGCCATGTCAACGCCGTCAGGGAGCCTGAAGTTCAAAATCCTACTCATCCACCTGCTTCACTTAGTGTGGAACAAATCCTCCAGGGTCTATCCCTTCATTTAGATCTTGAATCCTTTTCACTTGTGCAATCTTTAACAAAGGGCAAGATACCTGCCAATCAAGATCTGGTCGAGGGAAATCAAGCACCCTCACCACCTCAATCGGAAACTAGGCCCCTCATCATCAACTCTCCTACACAATCTTTCCGTGCTACCTTGCCTACTCACCCTGTTGTGCCTCTACTTACCCCATTGTGGGGCATTCATATAATTCTATGCCAGTTCCTACTTTGAAGCCACCTCTTCCAACCCATTCATCTAAATACCTTGCACCGGTGGCTCAGGAACCCAGCCTCACTCAAGCATTCATGGACAAACTCAACCAAATGGATGAGCACTTTGAAGAGTTGAGGCATCGTTTGGACTCGAAGGCCATCCCTAAAATATCTACTCCATCTATCCCTGTCCCACATATCCCTCCATCACAAACACCAGCCTACCATCGCTACAATGGCTCAGGTGATCCCTTCACCCATGTCAATAATTTCCTGAGCAAATCATCTCGATGGCATAATGATAGAAAGACCCTTGCCTTTCTTTTTAGGAGATCTTTAGAGGGTGTAGCCCTAGATTGGTTCTTTTCATTGAACGAAGTAGAGATATGGGATTTCGAAATTGTCAAGGCCAAATTCTTGAAACGATATGGGCCAGGCTATTCAATAATTGGGGAAGTAAAAGAAGATGTGGAATTGATGCAATATTCTGATGAATTAAGGCCTAGGCTTGAGAGGAACATTGATGCTATGAACCAACCTAGGAGCCCTCCCCAACCCCATCTAGATCATCATCTTCAGCCAACTCCTCGACGTCAGTTGATTAGGCCATCCATGCCCCAATCTCAGCCGGTCATGCAACCCATGTCAATGGCACAATCAATTGTGCACAATCAAGCTCCTCTTGTCAATTGTGCCAATACCTCTTTACCTAAACTGGCTCCCCAACCTTCGACTCCACCAACATTTCTTAAGGTCCATCGGCCAATCATTCGGCCATTAGCTTCTCAGCCTATTCCAACAACAACCCCTCGGCTAGCCACACAAGCCTTGGCCCCTCAACCCACTTCACCAATGGTCCCTTGGCCAATCATTCATCCTAAGCCGATCGAGCAAACCCCGGCTTCTCAACCAATCCCACCGCATAGGGATCCTCCTTAGTTGGTTGCACAAAAACCAATCATTTCTTCTATCACTCTTTCCTCAACAAAGGAATCAATCACGCCTACTATTCTTGCTCCTGCTATGGTAGATGATTCAGACACTTCGACCCTTCAAGCTCCTACCCTGGCAGAGGAATCAATCACTTCAACCATTTGTGCTCTTGCCCCGGTAGAGAAATCAGTTTCTACCCCTCAGTATATCATTGCTATTTCTCAAAATCCAAGTCAGCCAGTAGGGGAGGTCGAACCAAACTCTTCTATCATTCTAGAATCTCCTAAACTAGGCATGCCCTCTTCCCCAGAACAACCTGAGGAGAAGCCTACTGAAGGGAGCTTAGATGAGGAAATCACAAATTCAGTTGATTGTCAAGGACTAGGCAAGGATTCACCAGGTATAGATCAACCATTACAATCATCGAAATTAATCCCTGATGTTGGTCAGATTGAATTGACCCCTGAACTGAGAAGTAAGGAGACCAAATTGGTGAATGAAAGGGAGAAGGAATCAACAAGCCTCCAGAAGGGCATAGACCTTAGCAAGGGGATACTAGGACCTCCTCCAGCTAAGCAGACAAATCCGTTAGCATCAATCTTAGGGCCACAACCCTTACCCCATTCTTCTCCTAAGCAACAATCCGGCCCATAGGCTCACGATCAATCAATCTTAGGGCCACGACCTTTTCTTTATTCTTCTCAAAATCAACGATTGGGCCCATGGGCCCACAATTCCTCAATCTTAGGGCCACTGCCCTTTCTTTATCCTACTTACAACCATCAATCAGGCCCATGGGCCCAAAATCTGTCAATCTTAGGGCCACGGCCCACACTTTATCCCACTCAACTGGGCCCTTATGCCCCTTTCTCAGGCTCTTATGCCCCTTTTCATCAACTGGGCCCATGTGCCCCTTTCCATCATCCGGGCCCACGTGCCCCCTTTATCCAACCGGGCCCATGTGCCCCTTTTAATCAACCAGGCTCTTATGCCCCTTTTCTTCAACCGAGCCCACGTGCCCCTTTTAATCAATCGGGCTTGCATTCCCCTTTCCTTCCACTGGGCCCATATGCCCCTTTTCCCCAATTGGGCCTACATATCCCTTTCCTTCCACTGGGCCCATATGCCCCTTTTCCCCAATTGGGCCTACATATCCCTTTCCTTCCATCGGGCCCACATGCCTATAATTCTCTCCAATCGGGCCCTTGTGCCCTTAATTTTTCTAAATCGGGCCCACGTGCCCATAATTCACCTCAACCGGGCTCACATGCCCATGTTTTTTCGCAACCGGGCTCATGTGCCCAAATTTCTTCTAAATTGCGCCCACGTGCCCACCTTCCAACAAACTCGGGCACACATGCCCACACTCCTTCAACTTTGGGCCTCGTATGCCCCCATTTCTTCACCATCGTGCCCGCGTGCCCAAACTTCTTTGAAATCGGGTTCCCGTGCCCCCACTTCTTCAACTTTGGGATTATGCACCCATACTCTTCGATGGTGCCCACGAGCCCATCACAAATCTTCCAAATCACAATCATACTTCCATTCACCTAAATCGGGTCCATATGCCCATTCTTTTCATTGGGTCCCTCGGGCTCAACCTCCAATCGGGCCCTCATGCCCATCAACATCAACCGGCCTCTCTAGCCCACATTCAAATCTTAGGCCCACGTGCCCCCTGATTCCGACTACTCCTAGGCCTTCAAGTCCACTTTCAACTCACGGGCCCAAAAGCCCATTTTAACTCACTTTTGTTTCCAAGCATGTTTATTTCCTTTCAAATTCTTTTTCATTCTCTAAATTTTACTTTCAACAAAAAAATCAAGGTAGAGAAATTTCCTGGGTGATACCACAATCTTTGCCTTTTACATCATTAATTTTGACTCCGCCATGCTAAATCAGATCCTCTACATTTTCACTTCATCCTATGACTATGAATCTTCAATCCAATGCAATATGGTGCATATCAAAAGTGGAAGTAGTTGGGCAAGTCAAGGCAAGGCATGGCAGGCAAGGCAAGGCAAGGCATGGCAGGCAAGGCAAGCACAAGCAAAGCCGTCATCAGCAATGAACTTCTTCTTCTCTCAGGTATTACATGAAATTGCATTCATCATCACTATGTCATCTGCAAAGCAATATTTTAAATAAAATGATTTTGAATTTCACATGACAATTTTAATTGAGAGAAATTCATGACTGACGACATTTGTAGCTACCTTGTTCTTATCAAACAAATTCTTTACATTGCAAGGCATATTTTCAATTGATTCACCTATGGAATGTTATCTACCTCAAAAAAAAATGGAGAGAACTACTAGTATGACTTAATTCCACATGTTATAGGTTGTTGTCTAGGAGTCGAGGGTAGATACCATTCTACACACACAACACGTCCCGATCCCAGAATCTGGATGACTTGACACCCGAGAGAAGCTAGGCAAAGCTTAGAGATGGAAGGAAAACCCTTACCCTACTCTCTTCTATTCGGTCCAAGATAGGTGAAGGGGATTAGAGGGGGAGAGTATCGAAAGCATCCGCCACCCCAAGAGGGAGGCCGTCTCGAAGGTCCAACTTCTCAAATAAAAAAAGGGTGCCAAAAGATGGGCAATGAACCCCACAGTTTAAACAAATATGGGCCTGTATGAATGAGTCCCCAAAAAAAGTAGAAAATGTAAAAAGGCACCAAAAGATGGGCAATGAGCCCACAGGTCAAAGACCTGTCCGAATGTGTGCCACAAAAATAGGTTTGTCGATAAAGAAGAAAAGACCCGAAGAGGCCGAACCCCAATGGGCAATTGGGTGTGAGTAGAGAAATCCCTCTTAACATCTCCAAAGCCTATCAAGGACTTTCCCTCAATTCTTCATTCTTACCCCCAAGGTGTGGGTGAATCAACCAAATCAAAGCTAAACTCTAGCCGATCAAAGGTTGAAGGTCGGAAAGATTTTGGGTAAGGAACCCCATTTTGCATATGATGTCTACCAACGAACATAGAAAAAACAACCAAGTAATGAGAACTTGTGTCAATACTGATTTTTCTCTCCAAAAAAATATTTTCAAAAAAAAATCTCAAAAAAAAATGAACATTTCAAAAACTCCAAAAAAAGTTGAATATTTTCAAAAAAAAAACTACAAAAAAAAGTCGAATATCTTCAAAAACTCCAAAAAAAAATAAATATTTTCAAAAACTCAAAAAAAGAAAATAGCATTTTCAAAAATCCCAAAAAATTTGAATCTTTTCAAGAAACTTCTTTTTCAAATTCAACAAAAATTTTTAAACTTTTTAAAATATTTTATCACCATGCTTGGTTTGAATTTTTGTCTTTACATTCATATTTACTTTCAATCTCTCATGTTTCAAATTCTTCATTGCATATTTGCTGTTTTATTTTGACACCCTTAAGAAGGCTATTACCCCTTGACAAAGGTCAAGGCATACTACAACTTGCAAGGGGGATAAGCCGCATTGTTGTTCTAATCTCTTCCTTCTAAGTGTTTCAGGCACAAGAAAAACTTTACACCCCTTGACAAAGGTCAAGGCATATTGCAACTTGCAAGGGGGATAAGCCATATTGGCATTCTAATCTCCTTTTTCTAGTGTTTCAGGCACGAAGAACAAATAAGGAGAACTTCACAAAAAGGCGAAGCTTGCCACTTCCCTCCCCAAGGATTCTTAGGAGGAGGTGCCACTATGACCTCGACCTCAACTTCGTCGAGGAGCATTTTCAAGATTTCAATAAGGCGATGCTCGCCACTTCCCTCCCCTGAGGATTCTTAGGAGGAGGTGTCACCATAACCTCGGCCTTAATTTTGCCGAGAAACCTTTGCAGCGATGCTCGCCACTTCCCTCCCTTGAGGATTCTCAAGAGGAGGTATCATCATTACCTCGGCCTCTACTTTGTCGAGGAACTTTTGCTCTGTGTCCTCATTAGGACACATGAACTCTTTTGTGAGAATGCATGTCATCACATCGCAAACTCACTGTTATCATTTCCTTTCTTAGCATATGTTAGGTGCATTACTATTTATTTTATGCATTGATGTTGAAGACCGTGAATGCAAAGAAGACCGGGCCCGAGATCCCCTTCATCAAAATCCATGACGGTCATGTCATTCTTTGTGCTCACGGATAAGCCAAAGTTGTGCTGTGAGGGACGATGGTTCCAGAATGGGTATCTTGACCTCATAGACAATCTATATCTTCGACTAATTGTTAGACAAGTTTTGTCTTTGTTTTCTTGAGCCCAGCATGCATCATATAGTATTAGTTGCATTGCATTTTTCATGATCATTGCATACATTCTTTTAAAATCTTCACCTTCCTACCTTAGTCTCTAAATCTTTTATCCTAATTTCGATCATTCTAAATCCCACCGTGTTTTCTAATCCCATCGTGTTCTCTAATCCCACCATGATCTCTAGTCCCACCAACCTCTCTAATATCCCACCGTGTCTATTAATCCCACCGTGTTCGGTAATCACCTCGTGCCTTCAAATATTTTATTTCTATTCCCACTGTGGCCACTGCAACTCTTTTGCTATTCATCTTACCATGGCAGTCACTTCCTCCCGCTAAGGGCCTCCTATTCGATCTAAACTTGCACTGTCATGGTCTGTACTTAAACATTTGCCTTTTGGAATTCGAGATCATTCCATTCCGAATCAAATCTTGTCTCTCGGAAGACTTAAATGAATCAGAGAGCCTGAATGTGCTCGATTGGTATTCTTTTACTTTTTCAAAACAAATCTCTTTTTAAACTTTAGCCCATCACAGTACAGGAACACCGCAAAGATCGGGTTACCGGCTGATGATGAACCTACGAACCCATGTTTCGGGGACTCCCCACCGCGTTGGGGGTTGGCTATTCTTCTCTCGTGCCAATGGCACATCTCTTACCAATCGAACATAGGAAGACTTGATGAAACATGGCAGTTAACCAGGAGACTTGAAGAGATTTTCTTTGCCGAATTTGGTCGTTGAGCGTGTCTATATCTACACCTTGATGCCACCTTTTCAGTCCATCTCTATTTCGCTCCACTGCATTCCATTACAACTCATTTCGCTTCTCTACATTCCTCTACATTTCACTCCTCTACGCTAAATGCCATTCCCTTGCAAAGCCGACATCAAGGCGAGGCAAGCTGTAGACACGCCAATTTGGCCTTATTTAGAGCTTAAACCATTATTCCATTGGCAACATCTCTTTTAGACCATCAAAATCATGATGAACCACCCTTTTGGATGAGCTGAGGTGCTTATTGAAAATATGAAGATGATTTGCTAATTTCTAATCAAATCCGTGTTTGCCGAACAAGAGACTCTTGGTGGTGTGCCAGATTATGCTTTTCCTAGCATATGCTCTATTTGGAAATTTTTAACAGGATTATATGGACGTCTAATGAAGAAGTATTCAACATGAATAATCTTCTTCTATGAGTTATCTTTTCATTGCAACAAACGTCATTCAATTCTGATCTCCCATTTGTCAGCAGCACCTTTTAGAAGTCAGATGCGCAGTTCTGTCGCACGCAGCACCGATCAAGCCCAATTGCATGCAAGCCCAGCCCCTTGGGCACATATCTGACCAATTCACGACCTTACCTTCCTTTTTACTCCTCCATATCACTTTTTATAGTATCTGGAAGCTTCATGGTCGAAATTGGCATCATCTAATGATGGCAATCCAACTTGTTGTCTTGTATATCAAGACTTGCCATTTTTGGACCAGATTTGTTTCCTCTTCAAGTGGAGACATATTTTGAGCATGGGGAAGGTGATCCACGGTTTAAAATCTCTCTCAATCATTTGGGTAAGTTTATATATGCCTCAGGATGAAAATTAGCAACATTAATTGAAGGAAATCCAACCTATGGTCGGATGTATCAAAACTTGCTATTTTTTGACCTGGTTCTCATCCCCTATAAAGGGAGACTCATATGAACGACCTAAGAAGGGCATCCCCATCCTCCAGCACTTCTATCTTCGTCCTCCAGACACCCTAGGCTCCCAATCTCCCCAAATAGTTCTATCTTCGTCCCGGTGCCCGGAGATCATCCCAAAGTGAAGAAGAAGCCGGTCTATGCTCCAACGTGCTGCACTGCTTACCATCGGCTTCTACAGATATTTCTAGTCATTTTATGGCCTAAATTCCTTCATACGAAGTGTGTTTCATCAATATATATTTCATCTCCAACAAACAGAGATCAATTCTGACATTTACTCTGCTTGTTATGGCTTCAACACCGGCGCTGCACAGACTGATCCGAAGTCTTCTCTTCTAAGTCATCATTTTATCAGTCAATTTCAGTACATTTAATGGTGGATTCAACCTATGCATACTTCATAGAAATTGTTACCCGGTGAGTTATCTTTTATCTCCAACAAGAATAATTCAATTTGGATATCTGTGGTGCCCATAGCATGTCCTACATCGACATTGTGCTGGGAGTTTCCAGAACTTCACTGCCCAAGATCCGGCTTATCAGGTAAATTCAGATTACTTATCATAATATTCAGGCAAACTTGTATTCATATAAAACCACCCTCGGTGAGTTATATTTATTTTGAAATAAATTTCACTTGATTCTTACATCGGTGCTGTCCTCTACGGTCTCTGCATCAGAGCCGCGTAGTTTACATTAAATCTGTCCAACCCGGTTGCCACTTTGCCTGGGTTGTGTTGTCTTTAACCATTTATATTCTTTTTTATTCATTCAAATCATTTAGTTCATATTTAAGAATCATTTTTATTCAATCTTGCATCATTTCATGCATCATAAAAAAACCAAAAAAAAGGGGTTAGGGCTAACCCCAAATCCGGTGAGTTTGTTTCCAATTGTCGTTTTATGTTATTACTTTTACAAGTTACTACACTTCCCATAGTTCTAATTATCTTCTTCAGTTGGTTTATTTTTTTAGTTGCACAGGTTGAACAAGCTAGCATTGATTGGAGACTCTTCTTCATCGGCCGGCCGAAGAAGAAGAAGGTTGAACCCATATCCCGATCTCCCACGCTAAGGTACACGGTCAATTCAACTCAACTTCTTAATTTACATCCCATAAATCGGAGCCCGCGGCTCCTGGCGACCACCTTTCTTTTTATTCATGTTCTAAGCTAATTCATCTCCTCCTCACTCTCCTCCCACATGACCCGAACCATCTCCGGTGCTCGAGCGACGCCGTGAGATGAAAGTTCGGGGATCAATGTGAGTGTGGGATCGAGGTGAGGAGTCTTTACTGCTTTCCGAGTGTTTTCAATCCACTCCTCTTTTCCCCAATTTCATCTTCACCGTATTCTCTTGAGGTGCCGATCCGGAACCCGTTTCTGGAGTTGACAAGAAGTGCTCATCCTGAAATTCACTCAATAAGCCAATAGAATGGCACGATGGACTACACTTAAAATGAGGAAAACCCAGTGGAAATGATGGGTATGCATAAACAACAGTACCATGCATGATATCTCTGCCTCGTAATATGGCACATTCAAGCCGGTTCCCCTCCTCTGATGACATAGAACAAATATCGGCATTCCCTAAAGGAAAAGGGCACCGAATAAACTCCAACAAAGCTTCTTCAGAAGGATAGTGGAGGGGGTAATGTGTTGGTCCAACATATGCAAAAGACCCATGCCTGTGTTGAACCAATGTAATGTCGACATCTCCAGCACCGGTCATCGAGCCCATGTGCTCCCGGGCAGCCAAATGGTAGTCATGTTGCCTGAATCTGGTCCGAATCAGCTTATTTGGAACCGGCATATGTGATGCTACAAAAATTCTTTCTTCCTCAGAAGAACTATCATTCGCCATATTCCTAGAAGGAGCTCCGTGTCGAGCCATGAAGCACCTATCAAGTTTCAAAAGAATGATGACGATGAATCATGATGATGAAGCATCTTCAACAAAAAAAAAGAGGGAAAATAAAATGCAAAGGAAAGATGGCTGCGGCACGGGTGATTCTTTAACGGGTCTCGCCTTTGAAAAATCTCCCGTGGGGGGAAATTGTTGACGCCTAAAACGCTGGAAAATTTTCAAAATAAATAAAAGTGGACAAGACGATGTAGTTCAACCGTCGAAGATGTAACGTTTGCATACGTCTTCCAAATTTGTCACAAACGGTGCCTCATCAACAAGATCAAACTGACAACGAGGTTGGTACGAAGAGTGTCAAAGCTCTCGTTCGATATTCCGACGTGTCGACGGAAGGGAACCGAGAGGGTTGCAGCAATGTCTCAACTATATCAACGTATGTCCAGCAAGAACAATACCCCAGAAGCCACATTGATAAGCTCATTAAGAGCCAAAGATAACCATCGTCGGCAAGATCAATGCCACCGTCATCAGCCCATCCAAATTTTCTGTAACGCCTAGGGGATTAAGAGAGCCGCACTATGCGCACGTTACCAGTGCTATCCAAGGTGCAGCCCTCACGCAAGCATCTCCGAAAGGTGGAGGAGCTGTAACGCTTGACCATCGAGTGATGACAGGAGGTAAATGTCCTCCCCAGACGTTGAGCGGCGAGAGGGGGATCAAAAAAAATTTTCCTGACAGTGTCGCACAAGAGAGGAAGGGGAGGGGAAGTTCAATCTGACGATAGCGAAGGGAGAAGGAAGAAAGGCAGGTGAGGCTTACCACAATCCTTGGTCGCAGCACCCCTCCTTCCCCTACAGCCTGTTGATCACCGTCGCCGCAGCCTCCTATTCACCTTCACTGCAGCCTATTGATCACCGTCGCCGCCTCCTATTCACCGTCGCTGCAGCCTCCGGTTCACCTTTGCTGCAGCCCTCTGTTCACCGTCGCCGCCTCCTGTTCATCATCGCCGAACGTCCCCCAGCCACACGAGCACCGCGCGGTCGTCGCACCCCCTGGCGGCCGTCGCCGGATGCACCTCCTCCCCTTCTGTCACAGCCGCGTCATCTCTCTCTATTCGCCCGCACGCCCCCTATTCAGCATCGCCGCGCGTCCCCCTCTCTCTCTGTCCGCCCGCGCTCACCTCCGCCATCCCGTGCGTAGCCCCTCTCCTCCTCTTCTGTCGTCCCGCGCAACTCTGCCCATAGCCGCACGTCTCTCTCTCTCCGTCTGCACCTCCGCCGTTGCCGCGCGCGCCCTTTGTTTGGCATCGCCGCGCGCGTTGCTCTTTCTCTCCGTCCGCCCGTGCGCCCCCTGTTCACCATTGCCACGCACGTCCCTATCTTTATCTGTCCGCCTGCGCACCTCCGCCGTCGCCGTGCGTAGCCCCCCCTCCTTCTCCTCCTGATAGTCGTTTTCCTTCTTTCACCACCGCCTGCTTCCCCTTCCGTGTTTGTGCCCGCGTGGCCCAATCGGTCGCACGTCCGACCAGCAGCCGGCCGATGAGTCCCTTCGTCAATTTGAATCGAGCCCTCTATGTCTTGAGTGGTCAAAACCGGCTAAAATCCTTGTTAATTCCACACTCTTTATTTTATCCTCCTCTAGCAACAAAAAGAAAAATGGGGGACAACAGACCGATTGGAGAAGGATGATGGCGTTCGTTGACTTGATGGTTCAAGTCAAATTTGACATTATATATAAATCAAATAAAACTCACAATCAAACTGATTTGAAACTGATTGGGGGGCGGTCCAATCGAACACGCTCTACGTCTCAAATTTAAACTTAAAATAATAAATCGATCCAAGACTAATTGGGGGCCGGTCCAATCGGGCACGCTCTACGTCTTTGGAAAATAACCAAACAATCGAGGCTAAGGGTGGCCGGTCCAATCGGGCACTCTCTATGCTTTGGCATAACTTAAAAGAATCAAAAATAAATTTTTTTGATTAGCATATAAAGGTCAAAATAAAATGACCCCAATGCTATATCAAATTTCCCATCAAGGGATTATTATATCAATTTTATATGATGGCTAAATGTATATGCATATTTACATGAATGCCAAAATATAAAACTGATATGATAGTGATTATATCGATAGGTAGCACCCATAAACCTTAAACAAAGGTTGGTGTGCTAGGCCCATTATCGATATAATCCATTTCATAATGCCTATCAAAGGCTCAATGGATTCAAACCGATCCGACTCATTTTGATTATGTCATTATTTTATATTCATCATATTTGTAAGTTGTACATTTTTTCCAATTAATGGAAATTACATATTGTGTGTATTTTTTGTGTCAATGAGAGCTAAAATAGCTCCATAAGTCCTATGGAATGCAAATAAGAAAATAATAATTTAAAGAAAGATTATCTACAATAAAAAAGGGGGGAAAGAAAGTTAATTAAAAAATACCAAAATTAATCAAAATTAATCAAACTAAACTTCCATAACTTAAAATTAATCTTAAGATCATTTTAAGGTTAAGACACAAACAAACACATAAAATAAAACAAAATAAAATAAATTTTTTAACCTAAACCACTTATTAAGATTTAATATCAATTTAATCACATAAATAAATAAGAAAACACACAAAATATACCTAATTAAGTCAAAACTAATTTTTACACCCTTAAATCAATCAAATATTAAATAATCAAATCTCCTAAATTAAACTATTAACTAATTAATTGATGAGTTCAATTAAATAACAAAAATACACATATAACCACTTGGGGCCAATTTAAAGTGGTGCAAAAGGGGGGTCCACCGTTAAATTGGCCCCAAGTGGCTCTCCTTTCATTTTTCAAATCAAACAAGCCAGTTCCCGTGTGAACCACCCCTTTTCCTTCAATAAACCGGTTCCCGCGTGAACCACCTTCCTCTCCAAAACTCGGCTCCCGCGTGAGCCACTTTATTTTCAAATCAGTTCCCACGTGGACCATCCTTTTACCTTCATTTCAGATTTGTCCCCACTTGGACACTCCATTACAAGCCGGTTCCCGCACGTACCACCTTTTTAGTTGCTAGTTGCTAGTTACTTGTTTACTTTATCATTGCTTGTCTTGATTGCATTCACTTGCTTGGTTTATTTAATAGCTTTCATTCATGTTTGCATATTGATTGCTTCTTCTCCTCCTACCCTCCATTTTTCATTTTTGCATTAGCTTTTGCATCAGGTACCGGACTTGTTCTGATCCATAGGGCATTCGAGGCGGGGGCTCTCTCTCCCAACACACCCTCACCCTCCAAACACCTTCTTGGTGGATTCTAACCTCTCTTTTGGGATATTCCTTCCTAGTTGATTTGGTTGTTTCCATCAAGACCTCCGTAGGTTCCCATCCGTGGAGTATTCCTCTCCGCACGATTGGGCCGGTCGTACCACTTTCTCAAAACCCGGAGAACCCAAGTACCTACTCGTGGTGATTGAGCGACAACCTTAAGTTTTGAGGATTGAAGCAATAGGAACCATACCCATTTGAGTGAACAATTGCTAACAATCAATCTAATCTAAGGTTTTAACCTAAAAATTGTCGAGTAGTCATTTTAAGAACTTGTTTGCATAACTTGCTTGCTCACAATAGTTGAAAACAACCAAAAATTCTTCTTTCAAAACACCTAAAAAAAAATTCTCTTTAATTTTTGTGTTCAACTTGCTTGCCAAACAACAAAATTGAAACCAAATCAAATCAAACAAACAAAGCATAACCAAACAAAAACTCTCTTTGCATTTACACTTGTCATTTGCCTTCTTTCAACCATTTTGTAATAAAATTTGACAGGATGCCCATGACACTAAGGTCCGGAAGACACGCCGGGATGTCGGACTACCATGGGCAAGAAGAGGAGTACGAGACGGGACACTACGAGCTTCAACAACCCATGGTCCAACCAGAGGGCCATGTCAACGCTGTCAAGGAGCCATAAATTCAAAATCCTACTCATCAACCTGCTGCACTTAGCGTGGAGCAACTCCTCCAGGGTCTATCTCTCCATCTAGACCCTAAATCCTTCTCGCTTGTGCAATCCTTGACAAAGGGCAAGATGCCCGCCAATCAAGATCCGGTCGAGGGAAATCAAGCCCCCTCACCACCTCAATCGGAAGTTAGGCCGCTAATCATTTCTTCTCCTGGGAAACCTTGCCGTGTCTCCACTCACCCCGTTGTGGGGCATTCACATAATGCTATTCCAGCTCCTGTTTCCAACCCACCTCTTCCAACCCATTCATCTAAACACTTTGCTCTCGCGGCTCAGGAATCCAGCCTCACCCAGGCATTCATAGAAAAACTTAACCAGATGGATGAGCAGTTTGAAGAGCTGAGGCACCGCCTCGATTCTAAAGCCACCCCAGAAATTTCTGTCCCATCTTTCCCGGTCCTACATCTCCCTCCTTCTGAAATACCAATCTTTCAACGCTATAATGGGATCGGGAATCCCTTTAACAACATAAAGAACTTTCTATATGACTTTGCATTCTGGAAGAATGACTGCAAAGCACTTGCCTTCCTATTCCATCGGTCATTGGAAGGATCCTCCCTTGACTGTTTTCTACAGAGGTATAAGGATCGGGTGTGGCCAGCCTACTCGATAACTGATTTAATTGCCGAGAAGATGAGGCCAGATGAAGACTTTGCCAAGTTTGCTGATTGGTGGTGGGGAATGGCTGAGAGGCTAGTTGACACCATCTCAGATGGGGAGCAGGTGAGGATGCTCATAGGGAACACCACGCCTAACCTTCGCAACCTCCTGATCATGCACCGCCCAACAACCATGAGTGAGCTGTGTGATAGCACCCGCTACCTCCAAGCCCATTTTAAGGACGCATCCATGATCAACCCATTCGACTCCAAACCCCGTAACACTAGAAAGCCTACACCTGTAGGACCCACCACCGAAGGGGTAGTCAATAACGAGATCATCAATGCCATGGGAAACCAGGGTGGGTATCGTCAAAGCCAATACCGTAACCCACCACCCAACCAACAATACCGCCCAGCTCCTCAACCAACTCCTCAGCCCCAGCAACAACTTGCATACAACCGAGCACCACCACAGCAACCCACCTACAACCGAGTGCCCCAACAACCAAATGCCTACAACCGAGCGCCTCAGCAACAACCCATCTACAACCGACCACAACCACCACAACAACAAGCTTACAACCAAGTGCCACCACCAGCCAACCGACCTAGGAGGGGGGACCCAAGAGAGAATACTATCCTCAACTACCATTCCCCCTCACTGATATCTTTAATGCATTGATGGCTGAACAACAGCTAGAGCTTCCGAAAGAGAGAGAAGGATGGCCGGCGAATGTTGACATGACAAAGTACTGCGCCTACCATCGGTATCCTGGGCACACGGTGGATGTCTGCTTTCAATTTAAAGATTACATTCATGACCTCAACGATCAGGGGAACATTGACTAGGCACAAATGGGGGAGTCCATACAAGCTACGAAGGCACGGCAGAATCAACCATGGCAATAGCAAGCACAACAGCAGCCCGGCCTGGGTATAGTCCAAGATCCGCTACCGGTACATGCACCCGTTCAAGCACCAGCACCAGCTCAACCAAACCAACGACTCGGCTTTGTCCACTCCGCCATCGAGGAGTCAACCCACCATTCCCAGGGTTGGCAAGTCGAAGATCAAATCGCCTCCATGCCCGCCAGACCAACCCCACCCACAAACCGCACCATACTCTCCATACCAAGAGCTGCCCCCAGCCCACAAACTACCCGAACACCACTACCCTCACCAACCATTAACCCTCCACGGCGCCTAATCATTAGACCGCCACCAGCATCCCAACCAGCATTCCAACCAGCCTCCCAACCAGCCTCTCAACTAGTATCCCAACCTAACCTATCAACCATCGTTCCTCCCCGGCGTCTAATCAGTAGACTGCCACCAACACCCCAAACATCACCTAACCTACCAGCCTCCACCACCCCTCGGCCTCTCATTATCCGACCGTCACCTAACCTACCAGTCACCACCACTCTGCGACCCCTCATCATTAGACCATCACCACCAACACACCAACCATCACCCAATATACCGGCCTCCACCAATCCACGACCCCTCATCCTCTGATCCTCACCGCCCTTACCTACTACAGGCCCCTCAACATACCAACCAACCCTACCATCACCATCATCACCACTCCCTCCTACCATGCTGGTGCCGATCCTTCGTAGTGGGAGGATGTTCCAAAGGGTCTTCCCCCAGGCCGGGATGCAACCACAGGAGCAAGCAGAAGAGGAGGCAGTGGAAGAACCGTTGCCCGGCACATCATATGACCTATTGAAGCATCTGGACAAAATGTCGGCACGGATTTCAATTCTAGAACTGATAAAAAGGTCGAAGAATCATCAAGACATTCTACAACAGTATTTGCAGCGGGTCATGGTCAATGAGGACCTCCCGCCCGAAAAGATCATTACAGTCTTGACCTCGAGGAGTGAACATCCGGCACTTACATTTACACAGGAGGAGTTGGCACGGCCAGAAATCAGAAAATATGCTCTGCGCTTTGCAGTAGTCATCCGAGGCGTGGAGATCAAGTCTTGCTTGATTGACACCGGAGCGTCTATAAATGTCATGCCGCCAGAAACATTGCAACTCTGCGGCATCTCCGATGAAGAAATCGAGCCTTCTGTCGTCATGGTGACAGCATATGACAACTCTCGGAAGCCGGCACGAGGGGTGGTTACATTGGAAGTAGGGCTCAGGCCGTGTGTTACCACCGCCGAGTTTCATGTTCTAGAACTGGACCCTACATTTAAAGCCATCTTGGGACGCCCATATCTTGAGGCGATAGGAGCTGTTGCCTCCACTAATCATCAATGTCTGAAGTTCCCATACAAGGGCCAGGTGATTAAAGTAACCAACATCCCCATTCTAAATGACGTGGATGACCCCTCTTCTACATTGCCAGTATCAGAACTTGCCCGATCATTGGTTTGAACTATAGAGCTACCTGAGGTCATGATGATAACGATGCCTCCATATACAGTTGCACGGTGGATAATGAAAGGGATGGGCTATAAACTAGGAAAGGGGTTGGGAAAGGAGCTGTAGGGGGTTGTACACCCCATTAAAGTCGTACAAAGACCAAAAAGGCATGGGCTTGGCTATGAGCCCAGTTTCACTCCGAGGATGGTCTACCGGCCAAAAAATGCCATGGGACTCCACAAATTCTTTATCAAAGGGGAGACCATGATGATGTCTGGAGACGAAGAGAAAGAACCAACTAAGAAGAGGAAGGCACCAGAGCAAGAGGAGGAAGTGGACAACCTCAGTTCATCTTTGACTCGGTTGTTCACAGAGGAGGAAGAACCAGTCAAGGGCAAGTCCATCTCTAAACAACTTGTCAACTCAAACCCACCTCCAAACAACATCCCGCGTGAGCCATATCCTACGGTCACATATTTTAAAGTCCTCATGCTCTCCCTCCTGGATTCGCTTGATGGGCTATCTAGCCCAATTCCCACTTCTGGTCCGAAATAGCCACCCAAACTGATCAGTGGGCCTGAGAGTCCATTCAAATCTTATTACTCCACTGGGCTTCTATGCCCATTTCAATCCAACAACCTTGGGCCCGCGTGCCCACCAATCGGGCCCACGTGCCCTTTAAATTTCTTTTCTAGCTTTGGGCCCACGCACCCCTTAGATCTTTTCCCTAGCTTTGGGTCTATCTGCCCATGTCTTGCCATTGTCGGGCCCACGAGCCCATTTTTCCCATTTTTACTTAAGCTTTCTACTTCTGCTCGAGCCTCACTGGCTCATTTTCTTTCCATTATTGAAAACACCCAAAAAAAATATCTTCTCGCAAACTCAATTTTCCGTTGAGGAGACCTCTCTTCTTGTCTCGGAGGGTGCTCCCAACCAGGGACCCCTCTTCTCCAACTCACTGATCGATCTGCTCGATCCTTCACCCACTGTAGATACCGCTTTTCCAATTTCGTTTTCTTTAGGAGTAGTTAGGGTAGGAAAGAAGAAAACCCGAGGTAAACGTGTGCCAGAGAGATATCTCTAGTAAATAGCTCAAAAATGCAAGTAATGTGCGAGGCTGCCAAGGTTTTTGGAAAATGCTATCCAGCTTGACGAAATCCAATATGAGGGTGAATTCAATGTAGATCATACACTGGGAGTCTACGAGGTTTTATTAGAGAAGGATCCTGATTTCGAGGATGGAATTGAGGACTTGGATGATGCGTATGCATCTGGACTTAAAAGGATTGAAGAACCATCGGTCACGGTGGATGAACTGACAAAAGAATTAAATCTTGGAACACCGGAAGATCCCAAGACAGTCCTCCTAAGTGCAAACCTCACTCCCACTGAGGAACAGAGCCTAATTAAAATTTTAAAAGAATATATGGACACGTTCGCATGGACATATGAAGACATGCCGGGGTTAGACAACTCGTTAGTTGAACATCGTCTAACTTTGAAACCTGGAGCTACCCCGGTCAAACAAAAATTAAGAAGATTCCACCATGATATTGCACTTAAAATGAAAGAAGAGGTCGACAAGTTACATAAAACTAGATTTATCAAGGTCGTTCTTTATCCACAATGGGTGGCAAACATAGTCCCTGTCATGAAGAAGGATGGACGAGTTCGGATCTGTATAGACTTCAGGGACTTGAATCGAGCATGTCCTAAAGATGACTTTCCTCTACCTCATATTGACGTGTTGGTTGATAACACTGCTAGATTCGAGATGCTGTCATTCATGGATGGCTATTGCGGTTATAATCAAATCCGGTTGGCCAAAGAGGACCAGGAGAAGACCTCGTTCACCACACCTTGGGGAACCTACTGCTATGTCGTCATGCCCTTTGGACTAAAGAATGCTGGTGCTACCTATCAAAGGGCCATGATGGCTATCTTCCATGACATGATGCATACCCTTGTAGAGGTGTACGTGGACGACTTGGTCGTTAAGTCCAAAAGCCGAGAAGATCATTCTGAAGTGTTAAGAAAGGTCTTGCAAAGGGCTAGAGAATATAAATTGAAAATGAACCCGAAGAAATGCACATTTGGAGTATCCTCAGGAAAATTGTTGGGGTTCATAGTGAGCAAAAGGGGCATAGAGATCGACCCAAACAAGGCCAAGGCAATCATTGGTATGCCTTCTCCGAGAAATATGAAAGAACTTCGAGGATTAATTGGGAGGCTACAGTTTGTCCACCGGTTCATCTCACAACACTCTCAAAGGTGTAAACCTTTCTATGAGTTGACCAAGGCGGGGGCCGAGTTCAGATGGGATTCAAAGTGCCAGGATGCATTCGATGGCTTGAAAAGACACTGGCTAGTCCCCCTGTGCTTAGACCACCAGTCCCTGGCAAGCCCTTAGTTCTGTATATCTCGGTTTTGGAGAATTCTCTTGGAGTAGTCCTTGCACAAGTAGATGAAGAAGGAAAAGAAAGGGCAACTTACTACTTATCAAAGATCTTTGATCCATGTGAGCAGAAGTATACTGTAGTGGAGAAGACCTGTGCTGCACTAGTTTGGGTAGTTCAGAAGCTTAAACACTATTTCTTAGCTCATGAGGTCAATCTTATTGCCCGCATCAATCCCATCAAATTCCTTCTGGAGAAAACTGTTCTAACTGATTGGTTAGGTTGTTGGCAGAGCTTCCTTTCCCAGTTTGATATCACCTATGTCCCCTAGAAGGCGATTAAGGGCTATGCCATTGCCGAACACCTAGCCCACCACCCTATACCCCTCTTTGACCCGGTCCAGTCGGAGCTCCCGGATGACGAACTAATGTTGGTCCGATCTTCCCAGCAACCAACAATATAGCTGAATACGAAGCCTTGCTGGTCGGGCTGGAGGCCGCTCATTTCTATGGTGCCACGGAATTAAAGGTGATAGGTGATAGCCAACTAATTCTTCGCCAAGTCCTAACCAAATACCAAACTTCTCATCCAAACCTCAAACCTTACCAAGAACTCACCTCTTGATACATCAAACTCTTTTACAAACTCACTTTTGTCCATGTTCCTCGAGCTCAGAACATCCTTTCTGATGCCCTAGCCTCCTTAGCCTCATCTCTATCAGTCCCGCTAGGTAGACATGTGCGGTCTATCCATGTCTGTAGAAGGTCGATGCCGGCGATTAAGGATGGTCGATTTCTGAAGGTCAAGGAGAGATTTGGCAGGAAAGAATATTTAGAGTAGAAAGAGGATATTTCTCTAGTCGATTTGGAAGAGTTAGATGAGGGTGAGAGGCCTTGGTTTGATGAGATTGCAAGTTATTGTCAAGATCAGACATATCCTCCCGAATCAAATGCAAAAGAAAAGAAGGCCATCAGGAGAGTATCCCAGAGGTAAACCATCCTTGGAGGGGTGCTCTACAAGAGGAGCTTGAGTGGAATCTTACTTAGATGCGTTGATGAAGAAGAGGCAGAATTGGTGCTTAAGGAAGCACATTCCGGGGTCTGTGGGGGCCATGTCAATGCTCAAGCTCTTGCCAAGAAAATCATCAGGAAAGGGTATTATTGGCCAACCCTAGAAGAGGATTGCTCCATCTTTGTTCGGCACTGTCATTCTTGCCAACTTCATGCCAACAAGATCCATTCTCCCGCATCTCTCCTTCATCCGATTCATGCCCCATGGCCTTTCGCCATGTGGGCTTTCGATATCATTGGCCCTCTAAGTGATCTTAACTCTGAAATCTGTTCCAAATCATTCATCCTGACGGCAACATAGTACTTCACCAAGTGGGCAGAAGCGGAAGCGTTCGTGGAGATCAAGGCATCAACACTGTGCTCCTTCATCAAACGCAACATCATCGCCAGGTTCGGGATACCCAGTGACATCATCATAGACAACGGACCCCAGTTTCTCTCTCAAGATTTGCGTGATCTTTGCAATAGGTACCACATTGCATTGCATCATTCATCTCCATACTACCCGCAAGGCAATGGTCAAGCAGAAGCCACCAACAAAACTTTGATTAAAATCATTAAGAAAACCTGTAAGTCTAGCAAGTTTGTAGACTGGCCAAATAAGCTTGTAGATGCCGTTTGGGCTTATCGTACTTCTGTACGGACCCCCACTGGTCAAACCCCGTATGCTCTCGCATATGGGATGGAAGCGGTGGTCCCGTACGAAGTACTCCTTTCATCACTCTGAGTTCAACTCAATAGGGACATCCCTGTCGATGAGAGGCGAGAATCTCACCTTGCACAACTTGAACTCCTAGATGAAAGAAGGCTGGCCGCCTCCGAGCATGCCCGGACTTATCAGAACAGATTGAAAAGGTTTTAACAAAAGAGGGTGGTAGAGAGAAAGTTCGAAATCGGTGAGATGGTAGTCAAACGCATATTCGTTAAGCTGGGTGGTCCCCGCTCCAAGTTGCAACCTAACTGGGAAGGGCCTTTTGTTATAACTGAAAAATATCCAGGTAATTCATATGAGCTAACCAACGCCGATGGAGAAAAATTGAACCATCCATGGAACGGCGTTTACCTCAAAAAATATTTTTATTGAAGAAAAAATGGAGAATTTCTGGTATGATATTAAGTCATCGATCCTAGAGTGTTCGCTAGAGGACAAGGGTAGATATCACCGTGCACACACAACACCTCCCGATCCCAGAATCCAGATAGCCCAACACTCGAGAAAGGCAAGGCAGAACCCTGAAGGCGGAAAGGAAACCTTACCCTATTCTCTTCTATTCAGTCCAAGATAGGTGAAGGGAACTAAATGAGGATAGTATCGAAAATGCCCGCCGCCTTAGTAGGAGGCCGTCTCATAGGGTGCAAAAGGGTGGCAAAAGATGGGCAATGAACCCCACAGGTTTAAACAAATATGGGCCTGTCTGAATGAGTACCCGGAAAAGTAGAAAATGAAGAAAAGGCAACAAAAGATGGGCAATGACCCCACAGGTCAAAGACTTGTCTAAGTAAGTGCCACATGTAGAAAAAGACCCGAAGAGGCCGAACCCCAACGGGCAATTTGGGCATGAGTAGAGAAACCCTCCTCAACACCCCCAAATCCTATCAATGACTTCCTTTATTATTCTTCCATCTTAAAACCCTAGGGTAGGGTAAACTATCCAGACTCAGGGGGAATCCAAACCGATCAAGAGAAGAGGGCAAGAAAGATTCTGGGTAGGGAACCTTATTTTCACGTGGTGTTTATTGCTTGAATCTTGATTATCACTCAAAGATCGATAAATTGTCTCAATACTGGCACATTCTCTACAAAAAAACAAAAAAATAAATATTTTCAAAAATCCAAAAAAAATGAATATTTTCAAAAAGCCAAAATATTTTAAATAAATCCAAAAAAATTGAATGTTTTCAAAAATAAAAAAAATGAATGTTTTCAAAAATCCAAAAAAAATAGAAAATCTTCAAGAACCAAAAATATATATATAATTTTGCATCATTTAACTTGGCATAACCTTGATTTTTTGTCTTTGCTAGCATTCATATTTATTCTTATGTCTTGTATGTTTCATTTCTGCATTGCATATTATTCTTCATTATCACCCCATTAAGAGGGCTCCTCCCTTTGACCTAAGTCAAAGTTGCCCGTAATAGGCAAAGGGATGAGTCATTGTAAAGATCTGATCCTCTTCTATCGAGTATTTTCAGGAACTTTAAAGTAAAAGAGGAAGATTCTATCAATGATAGGATTCTAAGATCAAGAAGGGAGTGACTCTCCCCATAGCAGGTAAGCTTTCTTAACCCTTATCTTATTTATTTTCGGTCATTTTGTTCATATTACCTTGTTAATAAGGCTACCCCTCTTGAAATATAAACAAGGCAAGATGACAATAGGCAAGAGGGTAAGCTATAGAGAAGATATAACCCCTTTATTAAGCATTTCAGGAAAGAAACATGAGTCAATGAGGGGGAAATCTCGCTAACAAGTAAGTTTCTTAACCTTACATCTACTGTCTTCTTTATTACTAACAGTTACCATCTTTAAGAGGCTTCTGCCCCTTGACAAACTTGCAAGGGGCCAAGCCAAAATATGATGTTAACAATTTTTTTGAGTGATGTCGAGCAGGAAGAATAGTGCAAGTGACTCCAGAACAGATAAAGATTCGATTACACCGTCAAGTGCTACAACAAAAAAGAAAAGCAGCTACAACATCAAAAAAGCTAAAGCCTGCTACAGATATCAATGCCTACTGCTACCCTTTCTAGGAGAGCGACCACGTGGAGGAGGCATGGTGGCCGTGTCCGCCAAAGCTGCTGCTGCCACCTCATTGCGGTGACGCTCTGAAGAAGTGGCCAAGAATGCAGAAGCACCGCGCTCATGGCTCTGGCTCTGGCCACTCTGCCCCTACTGGCTCTAGCTGTGGTGACCCCGGCTACGAGCGGCGCCGCCCCGGTGCGTACCACTCCGATGGGAGCTGCTCTGGTGGGTGCGACTCTGGCTCGGCTGTGGAGGGATGCCCTGGCGGTAAACCTGTAGTGTCGCCTCTGCTGCTGACAAACGAACCTGCGACTGCAGGTGCATCTGCTCCAAAGATTGCATTGCCTGGCTATGCTGACGCTCCATCTCACTCATGGCTCTCTCATATTGAAGATGGAGATCTGAGACAATCATCTGGGAACGAAGATCGGCTGGGGCAGACTGCAATGTCTCCACCACGGCCTCCAAAGACTAGATACGGAAGGACAAACTACTCTGAAGCTCGGCAACCTGGAAGAAGAGGAAGAATATGAACCAAGAAAAATCAACAACCAGAATAAAGAACAATGAAAGATACCTCTGCCTCCCTGGTCGTCAGGGTCTCTCTCGCCTCACTAAGACACTGGCGAAGTTCAGCCACCTCTTCCCTCAATAGAGAAGGAGGTAAACACTCGGTACGGGCCTTCCGCTGCGAATAGAAGAAAAACACATCAGAGCAAGGCAAGTAAATATCGAGAACAGAAATGAAGGTCAAAGGCAGTGTCTACCTCAGTCTCTAGCATGCCACGAAGAGTGGCCACCTCTGCCGAAGAACAGCGATCTCCAGCTGTTGGCGAAGCAATAGAGCCCGAGCCTCCTGAAATGGCACGAAGGTCAGAAGAGAACAACAACATAGAATTGAAGGAAAGTAAGAAACATTCACCTGACCCTCTGGAACAAACAAGTGCCCGTACGCCTCCGCGTATCGGCGAAGGTAGTCTCGGCTGTCCTCTGCCCAGCCAATAACTACCTCGCCACCTTCGTACCATAGTGTGATTAAGGCATGGTACCTCTCCACCCAGTCCACAGGGAGGAGTAGGCGTCTGGGACGGGCCCCGACTAGAGGAAGAGAAGGAGGAGGCTCGAGCCAGTCCTACTCCAGACCGAGGGCGCGTGCCAAGAATCGAAGCCACAGTGGCGCCAACTCATTGACGCACAGAAGATGAAGATCGCAGCCGAAGACACGACCCACCTGGGCAATCCAGGGCTGGAGATGGTCGTCGGTCATGAGATATGGCCTCCAACACACCTGCAGGAACCAAAATCATGATTATTATTTCAACAGGAGAATATTGATACACAAATTAAAAACATACCTCAGTGTGTGGGAAGCGAAGAATCTGTGCACGAATCGAAGCCAGCTAGCTGCGATGGCCCCCAGTAGAGTGGATGGGCTCCCAGCGAGCCATCAGAGGGAGGAGGTCGGGGTAGGACTGCTATGCCCAACCTAGGGAGAAGTAGAGGTAGCTCCAGACCTGAAAAAGGCACAACTTGTCAGAACAAAGCAGAACAATACAAACGTACAGAAAGAAAAGCTGCTAAAAGTCACCTGGAGAAAAGGAGAGAATCCGGCAACTGAAATAGAACCTGCCTCAGGCTAGAGGCCACAGAACAGATGGGCGAGCATCGCTGCCCCCCACGTGTACATGCTAACCTACTCCCGGTCAGCAAGTAAAGGGAGGAACTGCAGATGGATGTGGTCTGTCTTCGAGCCCAACAGAAGGCTCCTGAAGAAGAAGAGGAGGAAGCGGCGCAGGTCTACGTCTGCCTCCAAGGAGCCAGGTAACACGGTAAATGCTGCTGCAGCCTCGTCGACCATGCAGCAGAAAAAGTTGTCCTGGCTCTCGCAACGGACATGCTCGGCATCTACCAAGACTACCATCTCGCCAGCCTCTAGTCTGGCGATGGTGCATAGGCCATCCTCCGGGTCAAACTCAGGCTCATATGTGAAAAGGGCCCGAAACTCCCGTGAATAATCTGAAGAAGTGGCACACACCACTGGCCTACCGTCAACATGGAGACTGGTGATGTGTGCAACATCCTCAAGGGAGGGCACCATGTGCCCCCATGGGAACAGAAATAAAAACGAGTCCGGGTCCCAGGACTCACGGAGGACCTGCACCAGTGGTAGGTCCTCCCAAAATGGAGTCACCCGGAGGATGGGCCCAAACCCCATCTCCTTCAACCAAACCTGCTAGAACTCCGGCAGGCCAAGGTAGGCGGCGTGCACCAAGTCCCACGAGATCAGGGATTTTATCCGGGCCTGCAAGAAATTCGTTTCATTAGCTCACTCAATTTTTATTGACAAAATGCAAATGAGCTAATCATTAAGTGTAGGAAAAAGAAAACGTACCTCTTGGACTGCTGGGAGCTCGGGCTCCTCGGAATCAAAGTCGTGGCGGCTAACACGTCTCGACATCTGTGCCAAAAGGGAAGTTGACATCAAACATTGTTAGATACATTTTATTTTATTTATTTCATTCACAAAAAAAAATAAAAAAATAGGAGAAAAAAATTCCGAATGCACCCTCCCCTTATTTAGAGAGGGAGGGCGCGCTCTGCGCATCCTCCATCTGAGGGCACGCTGAGCGCGCCCTCTAAACAGGGGCGCGCTCGGCGCGCCCCTATTCAGTGAGGAGAAAGAGGGCGCGCGGACCATACCGTCCTCTTGCGGGCGCGGTCAGCGCGTCCCGAAACCGAGGGCGCGCCCTGCGTTCCCCTGGTTCAAGGGCGCGGTCAACGCCTTGCGTTGACCGCACCCACTCACTTGCTCGATTCTTATTTTCACGATATCTTCGTCAAATCAACTCAGAATCGCGTGAAACTGGAACCAAATCGAAGAGCGTAACCTGATCTACATTTTTGTAATAGGGGCACTAACCTTTGATGGCGTTTCGGACTCCGAATCTGAGTTGGAGCTCTGGAGCTTCTAGCACGAGGAGAGATGGTGTACAAGTGGAAATGGGAGATTCTTACTCTCAAGGGGTATTTATAGAGAGTAAAAATGTGAAAATGGGAGAAATTTGAAAATGTCACCAATGGTTCACAAAATTGAGCTGATCGCAACACCACCGAAAGAATCTCGATCCGATTAGCGGGATGCTAAGAATAATTTTTCGAAGAAAAATTCTCTTTAAATGCCCACCAAAAATATCTCTTTTCACATAACTTTGAATGTCTCAGTTCCTAAATTAGCTAGGCATATTCATGTTTTTTATCATCACTAGCTAACATTTTTCAGATGTCAGGAGAAAATGCTATGCATTTATTAGTCAAAAATGACTAAAAATGTAATTTTCAGGACCGAAATTGATAAAAATGATGAAAATTTCAGAAAGAGCCATGCTGTTTAGAAAATCGAGCCGATCAAGGAGTTACCGAAATAAAATTCATCAGACTCACGGTTTACTCTGAAAAATTACCTAAAGAAAAAAGGCATTTTAAAACATGTCAAAAATATCCTATTTCATATTAAAAAACACTCAAGGTGTTGAAAAATAACAAGGCATATTCATCATAATTGTCAGCATCTGTCTTGCAATTTTCTGAAACAAGGTAAATTTCTATTGAATTTTCACTCAAAGTTGCTATAAAAAATTCATTGTTTATTCAAAATAAAAACAATCTGTCTGACAAGTTAAAGCAGGAAAAGAAGTCTCTCAGGCAAGTAAAAGCTTCAACGCGGAGATGTAGCGGCGCTTCCGGTCAGGGTCCTCCTCAATCAGGAGGCCTGGGCGGCACACCCGACTCGTCTCCCACAAGGCAACGGCTGTGATCGCCTCCTCCTCGTCATCCGCAGAGCCAAGCTGCCTGCCCTTGATAGGTGGCAGGTGGTACAGCTTGGGCAACTCGTACCGAGGCAAGCTGATTAGAGAGTGGCAACGGTGAGCGTTGTACAACACGAAGGCCGAACCTATAACCAGGTGGAGATCAACGTCGGGCGCAAAGCACACCTGGAAGTCCTTCTGCATCAGGGTAGCAGAAGATTGCAAGAAGACGGAACGGTTCATGGAGGCAAAGTAAGCACGCCACTCTGGCCTCTTCTTCACTGATGCACACCGGTTGGCGACTCTCTCATTGAAGCCGAGCGCAGCAGCATATGGGAACAAGGGGCTGCGGCGGAAGAGCTATGACCTGGTGGCCACCTCACCTGCTGGATCAAACTTGAAGTGGAGGTTGGCCCAACAAGCCAGTAGAAGCGCACTGCCGAAAGGAGGACGGCCCATGCAAGCTGCAGACAGTCCGCAGTACAAGAAGCCCAGAACTGAAGGCCCCAATCGTGCACCGCTCTAGATGCCGCTGATGCACGAGAGTTGATCAGCCTCCAGGAAACCATTCTCCGCAGGGAACAAGAACAACGCGGCAAGGCAAGCCGTGAAACCCTTTGCACCGCGCAGAATCCGGTCCTCGTCCAGACCAGGAGCCGTCAGAAGAGAAATTGTCCAGGCTGTCAACTTGGGAACACTGATTCGCTTGCCGGCCAACAAGGTGCTGATTTTCCGAGCCTCAACAAAACATTGCAAGAACTCCAGGCAAGAGAGGGGTCCAGAAGGGATGAACATACCTTCTGTTTCTCCCTTCTTAGTCCGAGGAAGGCCAAGAAGGAGCTCCACCTCTTCAAGAAGAATTGTACACTCAAAGCTGCTGAACACGAACGTGTGAGTGTCGGGATGCCACAACTCAACAAGAGCTCCCATCAAACCAAAGTCAAGGGAGTAGCCGGAATATTGCTTAGCATGGATCAAGAGCCCGGTCAAGCCCCAATCTCGAAGAGTCACTCTGATCGACAAGCCGAGGACGTCATGCAAGCTGAAAAGCCAAGGAGGGGAGCAATACCGGCGAGGCCTAGGGAAATTTGGGTAATCCTACAACCAAACATGAGGTAAGAGAAAATTCCTTAAGAAAAATAAGAAGGAGAAAAGTGGTTGAAAGCTAAAATTGGCAGCAAACTTACCAAGTTGGTGCCAATTCCGGCCTTCAAATGACCCGGGATGCTTGAAATACCTCGAACCGAGACAACACGCTGCTTTTTCAAAGGAGGAGCCATCCTGGGTGTTGGTAAGACGTTTTGGTCATCCTAGGAAGTGTTTATATAGGGGAAATTGGCCCTGGTATGAACCGAATTCGGATCCAGTCGAAACAGGAAACTGGGATCTAATGTGCCCCCGTGGTGGGGGCGCGCAGGCCGCGCCCCCAAACCCAGGGCGCGTAGGCCGCACCACCAAACTGAGGGCACACAGGCCGCGCCCCCGATTCTCTACGTTTCACTCTGCTTCGCTACATGCCATTCCCTTGCAAAGCAAACATCAAGGCGAGGCAAGCTGTAGACACGCCAAATTGGCCTGATTCGGAGCCCCAGACTCTTATTCCATAGGCAATATCTTTTATTTGACTGTTATCTAATCAGGATTACCTCGTGGAGATGAGCTAAGGACGTTGGCGGAGCCCCTCGCAAGTTGAGAATGGACCGATGATTTATGGAATAATGCCGTAACCTTCAGGCGAGAGCTGCGTGTGAACCCTGAAAACACGAAGCCTTCTCGATGACTGATCTTGAATAGTCCTTAATTGAATGTCTCGGGAGTCCTGCGTGTGTTCCGTAACATTCGGGTTTTCCGAGAAGTCATTTCGGTAGTCGTTGGTCAATGACGGCTTTCGTTATGGCTTTTCAGATCTATACTGACACGGCTATCCTGGACCACGTGTTAGGCCTTTTTGGTCATCACCGGGTCTTTTTGAGTCGTCCGGGTTGATCCTAGCCGTATATTTCATCAACCGGGGCCATACGGCCATTTCGGTCAATTTTAGGGTTTCCCGACTTTTCCGATGTTTGATTCACGTTTACCGGATTAATCTCAGATTTTTCGATAATTTCGGGTTTTCCGACCGTACCAAAATTGTTCAATCATCATTTTAAGTCATCCTCCTGAGTTGACCTGAGATTCCTCGACCGGAACCGTGCCCTTCCGGATCTCTGCCGCGGTTTTTGGCTTTTCGCGAAAGGGTTAACCGGTAGAAAGCCCCATGCGAACATCTTGGGGAGTCATTCTGGCTAGTTTACTGACTTGAGGAGGTGTGGTTGAAGGCCCTCTTTCCAACGCAACAAATGGGAGCTGAATTGGACATCCTGTTTGCAAGTTACGGCTCGTGGAACACGCACGCAGGAGAGAGAGTCTACCGCGCCCCCGCTCCCCTTGAAAGGGGAGGGCGTGCCCTGCTCACCCTCAACCCGAGGGCGCACCCTGCGCATCCTCAAACTGGGGGCACGCCCTGCGCGCCTCCGCTTCCTCTGAAATGCGGGGCGCGGTACATTTTCGGAAACTGGAAATAACCCTGATTAGCACCTTCTAAACCGGTTTTTTTAGAAGGTTTCCGGCGCTGATTTTCGCTTATTTTGACCGCGCCCCTGGTTCGGGGGTGCGTTACGTATGTCAAGTCATATTTTAGCAATTTCCGGAAGATTCTGGCGATTTTTAGCAGTGAGACGCGTACCGCGCCTCCGGTTATGAGATAAGATGTTTAAAGCAAACAATGCATCTTGTCTATGAGATAAGATCTTATCTTTCTTTCATATCACTAGATAATTTAGGAGACACCTACTTCTCAAGTAGAATAGTTAATTGGTCAACTATGAGAACAATTCTCTTAGTTCTAAACCAGTCTAAGAAGTGTGATCCATTAAGCTATATGGCATCTAATATGCCATACTAATTGTGGTTTATTATCGTATTCTACAACAGAGATATAATTTTATCAATATAACATTGCAAACATTCATTAAATTTAAGATATGGTCTTTGATCCTAATTTATGCTCCCACTAATTTTTGACGAATTTGCATAACCCTCATTATGCAAAGACGGGATATCACGATGAAATCCTAGTGGGGACTAAGACCCTATTAACATTATGGTGACAACCTTGTGGGAAACACAACAAGTCATCCCATACTTAATAGGTAGGTAACTTTTACCAATTGCAACCCTTGCAATTCTTAGTCATTCAGCCTCTAGAGTTATAACCTTGTGGGAAACACAACAAGCTATATACTCTAGTTAGGTCAAATCCGCTTGTTACGTTATGAGAATGAATTCTTAACATAGCCCTTGTGGGAAACACAACAAGGCCATGCAATGGTCCACCCCAAAGTTCGACAAATGCCTTGGCCATGATCACCAATCCCTTGCTGAATGAGTCTTGTGGGAAGCACAACAAACCCATCCAATCTAAGATTGGCTCATCAAGACCATAACAACGGAAGGCTACGTGAGTCATTCTTAATGTCACACGTTTATCAACCTAATTATGACAAGGAGGGATTTTATTTTAGTCTCATCAATAATATGTGCTAAGTATATATAATACCTTTGGAATATCATATATCTAAGGTATAACCTGTAGCACATATTCACATATCAAATATGCACAAAAATTAGGCGATCATGGACTTAACCCTAAGCATGCACCTAAGGCACCTCTCTAGGTACAAATCCTAGCTTCAGATGCTTGAGTTGGTATGCTCCCACTTCAGAAGGGTGCTTCTCCAAGTGGTCCCGCTCTCCAACCTTCCATGAACCAGCTTCTAACTCTTACAAGCGACTTAAGGGTAAGCAGACCCACAAATGTACATAACTCAATAAGAAACCTTGGTTTTAACCAAGGGGAGTACATTAATGGAGGGAGGTAGAATGTACAATCAGATTGTATAGAGAGAGAGGAGGCACACGCAGGCCCCATTTAATAACATAACCAACACAATTAAAAGTAATCACAAGCCAAGCACAATTAAGTCCATGATCACCTCCATACACACACTAACATTCATCACATGAACATAGAGCGCATACGTGATAATTATATGAGATATATCATATATATCAGCATAAAATTATATAATTTATTTTGAAATTCTCAATTTCATGCATGTCGAATTTTCATGAAATAAATAACATGAAAATAACATGACAACAACATATAAACAATTTATATGAAATGAACATACAAAATTAAACTATTTAGAACATTCATGCATTCCCAATACTGTGCAAGGTCAGAAATTAATGTCCCAATTTATATTCTGTAAAATCTCATTTTACAGAATTAATTAAGACACTAATAATTTAAGTTAAACCTTTAAAACAATTTTAAAGTTTAACCATGAGTGAAGCTATGTAAATAGAACTAAACATCATCTAACATGTCATTAAACACTTTAAAAACATGTTAAATAATATTATAGAATTTTTCATAATTTTTCTGGCAATTTTTCTGAATTTTCTATGATTTTAAACACTTTAAAAGCATATAAATGGTGTCTGGCGCAATGCGCCGCGTATGGCGGCGCACTGCGCCCGTCCGGCGTGCGCCGCCAATGCGCCGCGGGCGCTGGCGCGTTGCGCCGCCACCTCAGCCACGGCGTCTGAGCCGCCTGTGCGCCAGCCCGGTCAAACCAGCTGTTGACCCGGATCTGGATCCGGGTCCGAGTCGGATCCTCCTTCTCCGCCCGATAAGGTCGCGGCCAGCACTGTTCATCGGGAGGAAATCCATCTCATAGAATCGGATTTATCTCCTTATCCCGGACTCCGAAAAATCCAAAAAAATATGCGTTGGAATCCTTATAGAATAAGGAATCCAAAATATTCGGCCTGATAACCAGTAAAAATCCCAATCGTCCGAAAAATGAGGAAGAAGAGGCGGCGGTCACCCAAATTCCGTAGCAGAAATCTCTATTTTGCAACAAGGATAACTCCTTATCCATAAAGCCAAATATTCTCCAAAAATACAATTTAGAATACTCATAATATGACGTTTCCAAATATGTATATATATCTTCATATAAAAATTTTCTATAAATGGGAAATCAGGAAGAAACAAGTCGGCGCCGCTAGATTCCGCAGAACCCTAGTTCGTTGGAAAACTCAAAAATCTCATCCTCCGCCGTCGTTAAAAGCTGTATATCAAAGGTAAAGGCTAGATAATCATATTACCCATATCCAAAAACCTTTTACAAGCCTCAATTTCTTCTTTGGACGGAGATTTCAAAAAATCCCCAAATCCGGGTGTCGGTTCGAGCATGACAGAAACACCAACTTTTGATGCTTATCCCGAACACTACAGAGATCCAAAATTCAAACGGTTTGCGGATTTGGAAATACCTATATCACGAGATTCTACCAAGGCCAACCAATCTTTTATCTGAGTCATACACAGAATATGGTGGCCTCGTCAAAACAGATGTTTGCACAGATTCGGGAACATATAAATAACATGAAATAATGTCGATTCGACGTCGGTTTTGACCGAGACTTGAACCTGGCTCTGATACCACTGTAAGGAATCGTCCATTAAAATTTGGTGCAGCGGAAGCGATGATTCCTATGGGTTCCTTTAGAATCCATCTCAATAAGAACCGAACGACGAAAACCGAAAACCGATCAAATCGGGTTCGAATATACCTGATAGGGATTCATATAATCCCATGGAAAGGAAGGAGATGAGCTTCTCAAGCTCTTAAAACCGTTCAAGTGTCCGGTCTCCAGAAGTATCTACACGAACTTCATCCACAGCATGTTCTCCCTTCGCGCCGGCCTCGAGAACTCTTCCCGAACGGAGCTCCATCGACCATGGACACCTTCTTGAGAGAGGAGGAGGTAGGGAGGAGGCTAGGGACGTGGTTTTCACCCTTGGCTTGATGGGGTTTGGCTGAAACCATTAGTATTTATAGAGAATTATGGAATTTTTCATAAAAACCCAAAATCTCTATAAATTACGTCCTTGCCCCTGTACTTGTGGATAGGTCCTTTTGTGTGTGACCCACTAGGCCCAATAACCTATTTGTTTGGAGCCTAAATAAATTAGAACAATTCTATTTCACATTAATTAAATCCATTATCCGACAACACATTAACCGGCCTACCGATCATGAAGGGTACAAGCCACATCCCATGATCCCAAATGGCTATGGGGATAATCTCATCTCCATTGAGCCTTTCCATCATCATTTACCACATGGATATAAACCCTCATCCATCCAATGTCCCGGTCGAAAAGGAGTACGGCATCGACTGTCAACTCCTTAGTGTACCGACTCTATAGGATCCTGTACTCGGAATTGGATCAATTGGAAAACTCCTTTTCCAATTATCCTATCTACCCTGGCCAGGGATTTAGAGTACTATCCCATAGGACATTCACTCTCACTTACCAAGAGTGGACGATCCCTTGTTGTCCGCTCAATTGCCTCCATCGGATTTTCCTTGTACCCGATCCATCGCTATATAGGACCATCTAAATTGTGATCCATAAGTCAATGGTCAAAGTACAAGTTCCACCCAACAAGGCATCTTTGGCGACTCAGGTCAAAGGTCTAACCATGCAACCGTGATGATAGAAAACCCTGATAGACAGTTCGGTAAGATACCATTCAGGGTTTCTAATTCGGTCAGTTCAGTGAACTCATTCAACTAATGAGCACATGTATGTGTATCTCAGTGTCTCCACACTAATGACCAATGAGATCGGTCGTCCTCATCACATGAGAAGACATCACATACACTAGTCTATCCGGATCCTTGATGTCCCGTCTCAAGTATCCTATGACTAGGAACATTTAGATCAAATACCTCTAGATGATCAATCTCATTATCATGATCTCATCATGATTTAATCATCATTGTATTTGATCAAGGACTTCATTATGATATTCGCTTCTAATAAGAGCTTATAATGAAGATTTGCCTAATTAATTGAATAAGATATTTCTAGAAATGTTGAATCATATCATATATGATTGGCTTGTAGGGCATACATTTCTATCAGACTTCACTCAGATCCACATTCTCATCTTCACATCCTCACATCATCACCTGCATCTATCATATCCTCACTTCACATTGCTCCTACCATCTATCACTTAGTTATGTTAGGTTCATTTAATATGTATTATATGCATTGATGTTGAAGATCTTGAGTGTGAAGATGATTGGGCCTGAGATCCCCTTCAACAAAATCTACGACGACTTGGTCGTTTCTTCACACTAACGGATAAGCCAAAATTGAACATTGGAGGGACGATGGTTCCTAATCAGGTGTCTTGACCTCCAATAGACAATCTATATCTTCAACTGTTTTCTACATAATTTTCTATGTTTTCATATCCATCTCTTTTTCATTCTTCATCATTATCAATGTTGTCCCACCGTGTCTTTTATGTTATCTCACCATGTCTTTTATGTTATCTCACTATGTCTTTTATTTTATCTCACCGTGTCTTTTATGTTATCTCACCATGTCTTTTATGTTATCTCACCATGTCTTTTATGTTATCCCACCATGTCTTTTATGTTATCCCACCGAGTCTTTATTTTATCCCACAATGTTTCTTATTTTATGTCACTGTGTCATGTTTGTCATGCTATTGTTTCTTCTGTCCCATCATTCTATGGTAGTCCCACCGTTATCTTTCAATCCCACTATGGCTTAAGTCTGTTTTGTTGTTGTCCGAAAAACTAGGTTTTCTGCTAGAGCGTGATTCACGATTTTCATAATACCCGAGCAATTTTGTTATGCTTAAACGAACCCTTTTAGAACTTGAGGTTATTCCACTCAGAATTAGGTTGAGTATTTTGGTGAAACTTAAATGAACTAGAGATTCCAAATATGATGGATTGGTATTCTTTTCATTTTAAAATCAAGTTCTCTTTTAAACTTTAGCCCATCACAGTACAATAACACCGCAAAGTTCGGGTTGTTGGCTGATGATGAACCTATGAATTCGGGACTCCTCACCACGCTGAGGGTTGGTTACTCCTTTATCCTTTTATTTTTCATCTCTCATGCCAATGGCATGTCTTTTACCAATCAATTATATGAGGTTTTGAAAGAACATGAAAGTGATTTAGAATACTCAACGAGATTCATTTTGCTGAATTGGGTTGATAAGCGTGTTTATATCTAAACCTTGATGTCACCTTTTCAGTACATCACCATTCCATTCCTCTACATTCATCTACGCTCACTTTCATTCCACTACAGTTCACTCCGAATCACTCCGCTTCATTACATGCCATTCCCTTACAAAGCCGACATCAAGGCGAGGCAAGCTGTAGACACACCAAATTTGCCTAATTCATAGCATAAAACTCTTGTTTTATAGGGTAACATGTGTGATTGATCATAGAATCCACTACAGTTCACTCCGCTTCATTACATGCTTTCCCCTTACAAAGCCGACATCAAGGCGAGGCAAGCTGTAGACACACCAAATTTGCCTAATTCATAGAATAAAACTTGTTTTTATAAGGTAACATGTGTGATTGATCATAGAATGATGTCGGGTCCTTTTAATGTTGATTTGGAGCTTTGCCGAATGAAATTGGCCATTTTCAAGAGTTTTCCGCACAAAGCCATAATTTCCAAGCGAAAGCCACACGTAAATCATGTAAACATGGAAATTGGCTGAATGACCAATGTCTAATGATCATGCATTGAATGTTATGGTCAGATTCACACTCCGGACAAGTTTTGTTTCATACTGTGTCTTTCTAGTTGGCCGTCGGATTCATTCCAACCATTATCGTATCTTCTGTTCATTGTCCTATCTCCTAGATAAAATTCTGAAGCTTTGGAGGGTGTTATGGCTGATACATTGCTAGAGAAATCTTCTTCGGCCTGTTATCTTTCCAGCGCAACAAATGGCATCAAATTACTAGTTTGGGAGTTTCCGCAATGGCTTCTAGAAGAAATATGTGCAGAATCAGTCCCATGCGCCCTGGTCCCTGGGCACATGTGCCTTGGATCTAGGGCATGTGGCCATACGCCCTAACCCTGAGGCACCAGACCATGTGCCCCCGATTGGGGGTACGAGGGAACCAATTTTTAATTAGGACTCTACCGGATCAAAATTTTCAACCGGATCAGATCATTTTCTTAGGGAGGATTAGATGCGCCCCTCAGTGGGGCTCATGTGCCCTGGACCAGGGTGCAAATAGGCTGATTTTTAAGATTGGATCACGATGTTTTCCTGTTATAAATAGACTCAGATTATGATCATTCCAGAGACTGGTTCATGACCTCCCGGGCATCTCAAGACGTCAAATATTCCTCCTGCATCAATTTTGTGATTTTTAGAGAGAGAAGTTTGAGTTTTTAGAGAGAGAAGTAGGTTCAAGAGAGAAGGCTGGTCTGCAGGTGATCTGCTAGGTCTCTCTTATTCGGCTTCTACAGAAGCGTGTGGACGTCTTCTGCCTGATATCTCAACATAAAAGTTCTTCCTCTCCAAGTATTCTTTGGTTTGAAATTTACGGCATGTGATTCCGAGGTTGGGGCTGGTCGTTATGAGCACATAAGAAAAGTCGCGCCAGGCAGATCCTGGACCGCTCCTTAGCTCTTTTGACAACCCAGATTTGGCTATATCTATCTCTATTCTTATTAGAATCTTTTTATTATTTTTCCTATCTCTTTTTCTTGTGATATTCCATCCTCCTATTATTTTTTCACATTTTTTTCATTATTTTTAGTTTGTTAATCAAAATAATAAATAAAAAGGGTTAGAGATAACCCGAATCCGGTCAATTTCCATTCAGTTGTGTGTTTTATGTTTTTTTTCTTTACACATATTCCACTTTGTTTAGTTCTAAATGCCTTTTCATTTGTTTGTTTGTCTAGTTGCATAGGAAATCAAGCACTTATGCGTTGAGGACTCTTCTTCATCGACCGGTCGAAGAAGGAGAAACCTTGACCTGCACTCTTCACGCTAAGGTACACACGGTCATTTTCATTGCATAAATCGGAACCTGCAGTTCTTGGAGACCACATGTCTTAATTTTACTTCTTCTCATACTCCTCCCACATGACCTAAACCATCTCTTTGGTGATCAAGTAACGCCAAGGGATGAAGGTTCGGGGATCAATGTGAGTGAGGGACCGAGGTGAGAGTGTCTTCCGTGTTTTCTTCCTTTCTTTCTCATCCCCTCTTGAGGTGATGATTTGGATTCATGGACTTCCCTGAAAAGGAGAGCCTCATTGTATCTTTTGGAGTCGACAATGGACTCGCGAGCTCTACAATAATAATAAACAGGCCTACAGGCCAAAAACTAGAGAAAACCTCTAAGGGGCACATGAGCCCAATTGGTGGGCATGTGGGCCTGGTGTTGGTTTGATGCGGGCGTAGAAGCCCAGTGGGGTAAAAAAATTTGAATGGGCTTTCAGACCCAATGATCAATTCAGGTGGCCATACTAGCCCAGAGGTGGGAATTAGGCTAGGAAGCCCATCAAGCGAAGTTAGAAGGGAGAGTATGAGGATCGTGAAATACATGACCATAGGATATGGCTCATGCGGGATGTTGTATGGAGGCTTGCTTGAGTTGACGAGTGTATACATGCCAAATTTGCCTAATTCAGGGCATAAAACTCATGTTTTATAGGGTAATATGTGTGATTAATCATAGAATAATGCTGGGCCTTTTAAAGTTGATTTGGAGCTTCATCGAACGAAATAGGATGTTTTCTGAAGTTTTCCGCACAAAGCCATAATTTTTGAGCGAAAGCCACATGTAAATCATGTAAACATAGAAATTGGCTGAATAACCAATGCCTAATAATTAGGCATTGAAGGATATTGTCATATTCACACTCCGGACAAGTTTTGTTGCATGTCGTGTCTTTTCGGTTGGCCGTCGGAGTCATTCCGACCAGTATCGGATCTTCTGTTTAGTCGCCTAAGTTTTGAGATAAATTTCTGAAGTTTTGGTTGGTGTTATGGCTTAGCTATTGCTATATAAAGCTTTTTCGGCCTGTTATCTTTCCAATGCAACAAACTGCGTCAAATTCTGAGTTCGGGAGTGTCCGCAATTGCTTCCGGAAGTAGGACGTGTAGAAACAGTCCCATGCGCCCTAATTCTGAGGCACATGGCCTTGTGCCCCTGATCGAGGGCACGAGGGAATTAGTTTTCAACCGGGACTCTACCTCTAACCAGATCAAATCAAATTTTTTGAGCGGATCAGACCGAATTTTTTGGGTGGATAGGATGCGCCCCCACTTGGAGGCACATGCGCCCAGCACCAGGGCGCAAGGTGCCCTGTTTTTTTAGCGAAGATCGCAACGGTCGTTCTCTTATAAATTGAGGCTGATTCCGGTCGTTCCAGAGGCAGGTACATGACCCCCGGGCATCTCAAGACGTCCAAGCTCCTTCCTGAATCAATTTTGTGATTTTTAGAGAGAGAATTTTGAGTTTTTAGAGAGAGAAAAGTTGGTTCAGAAGAGAGGAAGGCTGGTTTGCAGGTGATCTGCCATGTCTCTCTTCTTCAGCATCTACAGAAGCGTGTGAACGTCTGCTGCCCAATTACTCAACATAAAAATTCTTCCTCTCCAAGTCTTCTTCAGTTTTCAATTGACGGCATGTGATTTTGAGGTCGGGGCTGGTCGTGACAAGCACAGAAGCAACGTTGCACCTAGCAGATCCTGGACTGCTGCTCGGCTTTTTCAAAAACCCAGATTTGGCCATCTCTCTCTCTATTTTTATCAAAATCTTTCTGTTCTTGTTTCTATCTCTTTGTTTTGTGATTATACATCCTCCTATAATTTTTATTCATTTTTCTATCTCTTTTTTTTTCTATCTCTTTGTTTTTTAGTCTGTTAATCTGAAAATAAAAAAGAGGGGTTCGAGAAAACCCGAATCCGGTCAGTTTTTAGTCAATTGCGTGTTTTATGTCATTTTCCTTACATATGCTCTACTTTATTTAGTTATAATTGTACTTTTCACTTGTTTGCTTGTCTATTTGCATAGAAAATCAAGCACTCATGCGTTGAGGACTCTTCTTCATCGGCTGGCCGAAGAAGGAAAAGCTTTAACCCGCACTCTTCACGCTAAGGTACACACAGTCAATTTTATTTCAGAAATCGGAACCTACGGTTCCTGGCGGCCACATGTCATAATTTTATACTTCTCATCCTCCTCCCACATGACCCGAACTATCTCTTTGGTGATCGAGCGATGCCAAGGGATGAATGTTCGGGGATCAATGTGAGTGTGGGACCGAGGTGAGAGTTGCTTTCCGTGTTTTCTTCCTTTCTTTCTCATCCCTTCTTGAGGTGATGATCCGGATTCACGGACTTTCTTGAATAGGAGAGGGCCCCGTCTAATTTTTGGAGTCGACAGCTTTGTGGTGACCACGGTGGGACAAGCAATGTCTTCAACCGTGGGTGCTTAGTGTTTTTTTTTGCAACTAGTTCTAGTTCTAGTCCGGTTCCCGCGTGAGCCTTTCCTTCTTTCCACCTCTCTTAAATTTCATGCCTTCTCAAAATTTCTGATTTCACCCTTCTTTCATCAGATCTTAAGTGCCAAGTACCTCATTTAATATCTGTCATTTTATTTCAGCCGGTTCCCGCGTGAACCCACCTTTGCTTTAAAACCGGTTCCCGCGCGAACTAACAAACCGGTTCCCACGTGAACCAACATTTATTTTCAGTCATTCAAATCAGATTTTCCCTCTTTTATATAGGTTATCACCCTCAAATTGGTCACCGCTTGACCCTATTTTATTTTTAGTTGTCATTTAAATCGGTTCCCGCGTGAACCACCCTTTCCCTTTTAAACCGGTTCCTGCGTGAACCACCCTTTCCCTTTTAAACCGGTTCTTGCGTGAACCAAGTTCTTTATTTACTTCGGTTCCCACATGAACCAAATCACTTTCCTTCAGATCTATACCCACTTGGATCAAATCCTTATTCACCTTTAATTGGCTCCATTGGCCTTCATTCAATCATTCAAACCGGTTCCCGCGTGAACCACTCTTTTACCCAAAACCGGTTCCCGCGTGAACCACCTTCACTTTTTACCCCGGTTCCCACCTGAACCAGCTTGTTCTTACATCGATCCCCGCATGGACCACCCTTTTTGCTTGGCTATCAGGTCTGAACCCTCTTGTTTTCATCACTTTTCACTATCTCCATTTGGCCCACATAAGAAACAAGGTCTAGATTCTAGTTTCTAGTTGCTTGTCTAGTTTCTAGTTACTTTCCTTGTGTCATTGCTTGTTTATTTAAGTTTATGTTTTGCTTATTAATTGCTTTATTACTTGATTGCATTCTCTGCTCTTTCTCTCTATCTCCTTCTTTTACACTTTTTTCTTTTGAGGCAGGAGCTCACACTTCCATTTACCCCTCCCTTCCAAAACACCCTCTTGGTGGATTCTGACATCTCTTCTGGGTATTCCTTCCTAGTTGACTTGGATGGTTTTCATCAAGGCCTCCGTAATTGCTCATACGTAGAGTATTCCTTTTCATGATCGGGTTGGTTGTACCACTCCCCAAAACCCGAAGCATCCTATATTACCTACGCGTTGTGAGATTGTGTGTAACCTAGGTCATTGGAGATTGGAGTTAGGATCCTAACCCATTTGTTGAGAGAACAATTCTTAACAAATCCATAAACCTAAGGATTAATCAAAATCATTGCATAATCTTATTTTCAGGTCTTTGCATCACTTGTTTGTCAAACAAAAATTCAAAACTCTAACATTTTTTTTGCAAGATACTAAAATCCAAAAAAAAAAAAGTTCTTTGTTTGTTTTGCCAACTTGTTTGTTTTTCCTTCTCCTTGAAGTTGAAAGGTGACAATGCAATTAAGGTCTGGAAGGCACGTTGGAATGGCGGAACACGCTGAACATCGAGAACACGAGATGGGTCACCAACCAATTCCATCAAACGGTCATGTTAATCCATTGTTTGAGTCAGAAGCACAAGAGGTCCCTCAACCATCTGCTCCCCGTGATGTTGAACAACTCTTTAGGGAGTTGTCTCTTTATACTGACCTAGAAACCTACGCCCGTATACAATCCATGGTGAAGGGCAAAATTGCCTCTGATCAGGCTGAAGCCAACCATGTTGCCTCATCTCCATGTCCTATGGTTCGACCACCACTCATTCAATCACCCTTTGTTCAACCACCTATTGTTCAGCAATCTGTGATTCAACCATCAGTAGCACAACCATCTGTAGTTAAACCATCTATAGTTCAACCATCTATGGTTCAACCATCATTTGTCCAACCACCCTATTTCAACCATGTTGCTCCCTTGGCCCAACAGGTCATGGGACAATCTTCAGAGAATATGCCAAGTCATGCTCCTCAAATCTAGAATCACGCATCTAATCACATACCCCCACCAGTAAACTAAGAACCTGCTCTCATCCAAGCAATCATGAACCAGCTCACCCAGATGAATGAACGTTATGAAGAGCTGAGATGTCGCCTGGACTCCAAGTCAATTCTTGAGGTCTCTATTCCTTCTTTGCCAGTTCTTCACCTACCACCTTCTGAACTACCAGTTTATCACCGCTACAATGGTACTGGCAACCCTTTTTTCCACCTAAAATATTTTCTCTATGAGTCCTCATTCTGGAAAAATGATTGTATGGTTCTTGCTTTCTTGTTCCGCCAATCACTAGAAGGGTATGCTTTGGAATGGTTCTACTCGCTCAACCCCTTAGAGGCAGGAGACTTTGATATTACCAAGACCAAATTTTTGCAAAGATACAGAGACCGGGTGGCACCATCATGCTCCATTACAGATTTGATTGCTAAGAAGATGAAGCCCAAAGAGGACTTCATAAAGTTTGCTGATTACTGGAGGGGAATGGCAGAGAAACTGACAAATGTTATTTCTGAAGGGGAACAAGTGAAGATGCTTATTAGAAACACTACACCTGCCTTGAGGAATGTCCTGATTATGCACCATCCTACCACCATGAATGAACTCTATGATAGTGCCCGATACTTGCAAGCCCACTTCAAAGACACCACCATGATAAATCCATTTGATCCCAAACCTAGGAACATCAAGAAGACCCCCTCTGCACCAGCTGGGCCTACAACTGAGGGAGTGGTCAACAATGAAGCTATAAACATTGTGGGGAACCAGGGAGGGAACCGTCAAAACCAGTTCAGAAACCCACCACAGAACCTTTCCTACCACCCCCCTCAACAACAGGTTAGGCCACAACAACCACGACAACCATAACAACCACCTCAACCAGTAGCGCAACCCCAACAACCTCGTCTACCTACCTACAATAGGGCACCGCCACCACCCAATCAAGCACCACGAAGGGGAGGTCCTAGGAGAGAGAATTACCAACAACTCCCTTACTCCATGACCGACATCTTCAATATACTCATGGCATAGAAACAGTTAGAATTTCCCAAGGAAAGAGAGGTTTGGCCAACAAATGCAGATATGTCCCGATACTGTGCTTACCACCGGTACCCTAGTCACACTATAGAAGTGTGTTTTCAATTCAAGAATTACATCAACGATCTGAACGACCAAGGTAGCATTGATTTGGCTCAAATGGGGGAATGCATACAGGCAATGAAGGCTAGGCAGCAGTAGCGGCAGTGTCCACCGGCTCAACCTCAACAACAACCCGGCTTGGGGATTGTTCAGAATCCACTCCCATTACATGCTCCCGCTCTAGCACTGGCACCAGCACATCCAAACCCAGGAATTGGTCTAGTACACTCCATTGTCTAGGGAGATGCCAACCGTGCTCAAGGTTGGCAACTAGAAAACCACAATGCAACCATGCCAGTCAACCCAGCTAAGCATCCTGTTAGGAACCCTCCTAGACAGATAATCTGTGCACCTTCTACTCCACAACCACCACCGAACTCAATAACCCAACCACTGGCCGCCACTTCTTCTCGCCGACTCATCATTAGGCCAGCCCCCGCCTTGACTACACCTCTCTGAACCATTACTACACACTAGCCCTTGCTCATCCGACCACCACAATCACCACCAAACCTGAACCCCCAGCCTATGAGCTCTGCCACTCCAAAACCCCAACCTATCATACCACCAACCCAACAACCTATCACCACTCTTGCACCCCGGCCTCTTCTTATCAGGCCACCAGTATCACCTTCACCATCCCTGCAAATCCTACCCCTCTACCCACTAACCCAATCATCCCAGAACCACCAATCCCATTGCCTACCATACCTGCACCTACACCACCTGTTCCACCACAGCCCACCCCAGTTAACCCATCACCTCTACCCGACCGCCAAATAGCCCTGGTGCTTCAGAGTGGGAGGATGTTCCAATGGCTCTTTCCCCAAGCCAGGACTCAACCATGTAGACATGCCAAATTTGCCCAATTCAGAGCATAAAACTCATGTTTTATAGGGTAACATGTATGATTGACCTTATAATGATGTTGGGTCTTTTAAAGTTCATTTGGAGCTTCCCCAAACGAAATCAGATGTTCCAACATTTTCCGCAAAAAGCCATAATTTCTGAGCGAAAGCCACACATAAATCATGTAAACACGGAAATTGACTGAATGACCAATGCCTAATGATCATGCATTGAAGGTTACGGTCATATTCACACTCTGGACAAGTTTTACTTCATGCCGTGTGTTTCCGGTTGGCCGTCGGAGTCATTCCGACCAGTATCGGATCTTATATTCACTATCCTAACTTATGGATAAAATTCTGAAGTTTTGGAGGGTGTGATGGCTGATCCAATGCTATAGAGAGCTTCTTCGGCCTGTTATCTTTCCAACGCAACAAACGGCGTTGAATTCCAAGTTTGGGAGTGTTCGCAATGGCTTCCGGAAGAAGGAGTTGGCTATCACCTATCACCCTAAATTCCATGGCACCATAGAAATGAGTGGCCTCCAGCCCGGCCAGCAAGGCTTCGTATTCAACTATATTGTTGGTTGCTGGGAAGTCAAGCTGAAATGCCTGTGGAATGGTGACACCCTTGGGTGATAGAAGGACAATTCCTATTCCCTTACCGTGTGAATTCAGAGCCCCGTCAAAATATAATGTCCAAAGGTGGGAAGATCGGATCAACATTAGTTCATCATCCGGGAGCTCCGATTGGACCGGGTCAAAGACGGGTATAGGGTGATGGGCTAGATGTTCGGCTATGGCATAGCCCTTAATCGCCTTCTGGGGGACAAGGTGATATCAAACTGGGAGAGGAAGCTCTGCCAATGACCTAACCGATCAGTTAGAACAGTTTTCTCGAGAAGGAATTTGATGGGATTGATGCGGGCAATAAGATTGACCTCATGAGCTAAGAAATAATGTTTAAGCTTTTGAACTACCCAGACTAATGCAACACAGGTCTTCTCCACTACAGTATACTTCTGCTCACATGGATCAAAAATCTTTGACAAGTAGTAAGTTGCCCTCTCTTTCCCTTCTTCATCCACTTGTGCAAGGACTGCTCCAAGAGAATTCTCCAAAACCGAGATGTATAAAACTAAGGGCTTGCCAGGGACTGGTGGTCTAAGCACAGGGGGACTAGCCAGGTATCTTTTCAATCCATCGAATGCATCCTGGCACTTCGAATCCCATTTGAACTCGGCCCCCGCCTTGGTAAACTCATAGAAAGGTTTACACATTTGGGAATGTTGTGAGATGAACCGGCAGACAAACTGTAGCCTCCCGATTAATCCTCGAAGTTCCTTCATATTTCTTAGAGGAGGCATACCAATGATTGCTTTGGCCTTGTTTGGGTCGATCTCTATGCCCCTTTTGCTCACTATGAACCCCAACAATTTTCCTGAGGATACTCCAAACATACATTTCTTTGGGTTCATTTTCAATTTATATTCCCTAGCCCTTTGCAAGACCTTTCTTAACACTTCCGGGTGATCTTCTCGGCTTTTGGACTTAACGACCAGGTCATCCACGTACACCTCTACAAGGCTATGCATCATGTCGTAAAAGATAGCCATCATTTCCCTCTGATAGGTAGCACCAGCATTCTTTAGTCCAAAGGGCATGACGACATAGTAGTAGGTTTCCCAAGGTGTAGTGAACGAGGTCTTCTCCTGGTCCTCTTCGGCCAACTAGATTTGGTTATATCCAGAATAGCCATCCATGAATGATAGCATCTCGAATCTAGCAGTGTTATCAACCAGTACGTCAATATGAGGTAGAGGAAAGTCATCTTTAGGACACGCTCGGTTTACGTCCCTGAAGTCTATACAGATCCGAACTCGACCATCCTTCTTCATGACATGGACTATGTTTGCCACCCATTGCGGATAAAGGACAACCTTAATAAATTTTACTTGATGTAACTTGTCGACCTCTTCTTTCATCTTAAGTGCAACATAAGGGTGGAATATCCTTAATTTTTGTTTAATCGGGGTAGCTCCAGGTTTCAAAGTTAGACGATGTTCAACTAATGAGTTGTCTAACCCCGACATGTCTTCATATGTCCATGCGAACATGTCCTTATATTCTTCCAAAATTTCAATTAAACTTTGTTCCTCAGTGGGAGTGAGGTTTGCACTTGGGAGGATTGTCTTGGGATCTTCCGGCATTCCAAGATTTAATTCTTTTGTTGGTTCATCCACCGTGGCTGATGGTTCTTCAAACCTTTTAAGTCCAGATGCATACGCATCAGCCAAGTCCTCAATTCCATCCTCGAAATCAGGATCCTTTTCCGATAAAACCTCGTAAACTCCGAGTGTATGATCTACATTGAATTCATCCTCATATTGGATTTCATCAAGCTGGATAGCATTTTCTAGAAAACTTGGCAGCCTTGCACAATCCTTACATTTTTGAGCTATTTGTTGGAGATACCTTTCTGGAACACGTTTACCTCGGGTTTTCTTCTTTCCTACACTAACTACTCCTAAAGAAGACAGAAATGGAAAAATGGTATCTACAATGGGTGAAGGATCGAGCAGATCGATCAGTGAGTCAGAGAAGAGTGGTCCCTGGTTGGGAGCACCCTCTGAGACAAGTAGAGACATCTCCTCAATAGAAAACTGAGTTTGTGAGAAGACATTTTTTTGGGTGTTCTGGGTATTTTCAATAACAGAAAGAGAATGAGCTAGTGGGACTCGAGCAGAAATAGAAAGCTTATGTAAAAGAGAAAAAAATGGGCTCGCGGGCCCTACAATGGCAAGAAATGGGCGCATGGGACCAATTGGTGGGCACGTGGGCCCAAAGTAAGAAAATGAATCTAAAAGGCACGCGGACCCGATTGGTGGGCACGCGGGCCCAATTGGTGGGCATGCGGGCCCAAGGTTGTTGGATTGAAATGGGCATAGAAGCCCAGTGGAGTAAGAAGATTTGAATGGGCTCTCAGGCCCAGTGATCAGTTCAGGTGGCCATTTTGGCCCAGAAGTAGGAATTGGGCTAGATAGCCCATCAAGTTAATCTAGGAGGGAGAGCATGAGGACTTTGAAATATGTGACCGTAGGATACGGCTCACGCGGAATGTTATCTGGAGGTGAGTTTGATTGGACAAGTTGTTTAAGAATGGACTTGCCCTTGACTGGTTCTTCCTCCTCTGTGAACAACCGAGCCAAAGATGAATTCAGGTTGTCCACTTCCTCCTCTTGCTCTGGTGCCTTCCTCCTCTTGACTGGTTCTTCCTCCTCGTCCCCGGCCATCATCATGGTCTCCCCTTTGATAAAGAATTTTTGGAGTCCCATGGCATTTTTTGGCCGGTAGACCATCCTCGAAGTGAAATTGGGCTCATAGCCAAGCCCGTGTCTCTTTGGTCTTTGTACGGCTTTAATGGGGTGCACAACCCCCTGCAGCTCCTTTCCCAACCCCTTTCCTGGCTGATAGCCCATCCCTTTCATCATCCACCATGCAACTGTATCTGGAGGCGTCGTTAACATCATGACCTCGGGCAGCTCTATAGTGGAAACCAACGGCTGGACAAATTTTGATATTGGCAGTGCAGAAGAGGGGTCATCCATGTCATTCAGAATGGGGATGTTGGTTACTTTAATCACCTGGCCCTTGTATGGGAACGTTAGACACTGATGATTAGTGGAGGCAATAGCTTCTATTGCCTCAAGGTACGGGCGTCCCAAAATAGCTTTGAATGTAGGGTCCAGTTCTAGAACATGAAACTCGGCGATGACAGCACACGGTCCGAGCCCTACTTCCAACATAACCACCCCTCGTGCCAGCTTCCGGGAGTTGTCATAGGCTGTCACCGTGACGACAGAAGGCTCGATTTCTTCATCGGAGATGCCGCAAAGTTGCAATGTTTCTGGCGGCATGACATTTATAGATGCTCCGGTGTCAATCAAGCAAGACTTGATCTCCACGCCTCGAATGACTACTGCAACGTGCAAGTCATATTTTATGATTTCTGTCCATGCCAACTCCTCCTGTGTAAATGTAGGTGCCGGATGTTCACTCCTCGAGGTCAGACAGTAATGATCTTCTCGAGCGGGAGGTCCTCATTGACCATGACCCGCTGCAAGTACTATTGTAGAATGTCCTGATGGTTCTTTGACCTCTTAATCAGCTCTAGGATTAAAATCTATGCCGTCATTTTGTCCAGATGCTTCAATAGGTCATATGTTGTGCCGGACAACGGTTCTTACACTACCTTCTCTTCTGCCTGTTCCTGTGGTTGCATCCCGACCTGGGGGAAGACCCTTTGGAACATCCTCCCACTACGAAGTACCAACGCTAGCGTGGTAGGGGGAAGTGGTGATGATGGTGATGGTAGGGTTGGTTGGTAGGTTGAGGAGCCCGTGGTAGGTAGGGGTGGTGAGGATCAGATGATGAGAGGTCGTGGATTGGTGGAGGCCGGTATGTTGGGTGATGGTTGGGGTGTTGGTGGTGATGGTCGGATGATTAAGGGTCGTGGAGTGGTGGCGACTGGTGGGTTGGGTGATGGTTGGATAATGAGAGGCCGAGAGGCTGATAGGTTAGGTGATGTTTGGGGTGTTGATGGTGGTCTAATGATTAGACGCCGAGAAGGATTAATGGTGGTTGGTAGGTTAGGTGATGGTTGTGGTGCTGGTCGGGATGTTGGTGGCGGTCTAATGATTAGGCGCCATGGAGGATTGATGGTTGTTGGGGGCAGTGGTGTTTGGGTAGTTTGTGGGCTGGGGGCAGCTCTCGGTATGAAGAGTATGGTGCGGTTTGTAGGTGGGGTTGGTCTGGCGGGAATGGAGGTGATTTGATCCTCGACCTGCCAACCCTGGGAATAGTGGGTTGACTCCTCGATGGCGGAGTGGACGAGGCCGAGTCGTTGGTTTGGTGGTGCTGGTGCCAGTGCTTGTACGGGTGCATGTACTGGGAGCGGATCTTGGACTATGCCCAGCCGGGCGTCGTTGTGCTTCTCGTCGCCGTGGTTGATTCTGACGTGCCTTCATCGCTTGAATGGATTCTCCCATCTGTGCCCAGTCAATGTTCCCCTGATAATTGAGGTCATGAATGTAGTCTTTAAACTGGAAACAGACATCCACTGTGTGCCCGGGATACCGATGATAAGAGCAGTACTTTGTTGTGTCAACATTTGCTGGCCATCCTTCTCTCTCCTTTGGAAGCTCTAACTGTTGTTCCGCCATCAATGCATTAAAGATATCGGTGAGGGGGAATGGCAATTGAGGATAGTATTCTCTCTTGGGTCCCCCCCTCCTAGGTCGGTTGGCTGGTGGTGGTACTTGGTTGTAAGCTTGTTGTTGTGGTTGTGGTCGGTTGTAGACATGTTGTTGTTGAGGCGCTCGGTTGTAGGTATTTGGTTGCTGGGGCGCTCGGTTGTAGGTGGGTTGTTGTGGTGGTGCTCGGTTGTATGCAAGTTGCTGCTGGGGCTGAGGAGCTGGTTGAGGAGCTGGGCGGTATTGTTGGTTGGGTGGTGGGTTACAATATTGGCTTTGGCGATACCCACCCTGGTTACCCATGGCATTGATGCTCTCATTGTTTACTACCCCTTAAGTGGTGGGCCCTACATGTGTAGGCTTTCTAGTGTTACGGGGCTTGGTGTCGAATGGGTTGATCATGGATGCGTCCTTAAAGTGGGCTTGGAGGTAGCGGGCACTATCACATAACTCACTCATGGTTGTTGGGCGGTGCATGATCAGGAGGTTGCGAAGGTTGGGTGTGGTGTTCCCGATGAGCATCCTCACCTGCTCCCCCTCTGAGATGGTATCCACTAGCCTCTTAGCCATTCCTCTCCACCGATCAGCAAATCTGGCAAAGTCCTCATCCGGCCTCATCTTTTCGGCAATTAAATCAGTTATCGAGCAGGCTAGCCCCACCCGATCCTTGTACCTCTGTAGAAACTTCACCTTGACAATGTTGAAATCTGCCGCCTCAATGGAATCAAGAGAATAGAACCAGTCCAGGGCGGATCCCTCCAATGACCGACGGAATAGGAAGGCAAGTGCTTTGCGGTCATTTTTCCAGAACGCGGAGTCATAGAGAAAGCTCTTTAGATGGTTGAAAGGATTACCAGTCCCATTGTAACGTTGAAAGACTGGTATCTCTGAAGGAGGAAGGTGTAGAACTGGGAAGGATGGGACAGAGATTTCAGGGATGGCTTTAGAATCGAGGCGGTGCTTCATCTCTTCAAAGCGCTCATCCATCTAGTTAAGTTTGTTCATTAATGCCTGGGTGAGGCTGGATTCCTGAGCCATGGGAGCAAAGTGTTTAGGTGAATGGGTCGAAAAAGGTGGGTTAGAAACAGGAAATGGAATAGTGTTTTGTGAATGCCCCACAACGGGGTGAGTGGAGACACGACAGGGTTGCCCAGGAGAAGAAATGATTAGGGGCCTGACTACCGATTGGGGTGGTGAGGGGGCTTGATTCTCCTCGATCGGATCTTGATTTGCGGGCATCTTGCCCTTAGTGGCATATTGGATAATTGCAAAGGTCTCGGGATCAAGGTGAAGAGATAGATCCTTGAGAGCTTGTTCTATACTATGTGAGGCGGATCGATGAGCGGGATCTTGGACCTCAGGTTCCATCACAGCATTAACATGGCCATCTCGTTGGACCATGGGTTGCTGAAGCTCGTAGTGACCCGTCTCGTACTCCTCTTCTTGGCCGTAGTAGTCTGACATCCCGATGTGTCTTCCGGACCTTAGTGTTATGGGCATCCTGTCAAATTTTCTTAAAAAAATGGTTGAAAGAAAGCAAATGAAAGGTGTAAATGCAAAGAGACTCTTTTTTTGTTTGGTTATGATTGTTTGATTTGATTTGGTTTCACTTTGGTTGTTTGGCAAGCAAGTTGAACACAAAATTAAAAGGGATTTTTTTGTTTTTAGGTGTTTTGAAAGAAAAATTTTTTTTTGGTTGTTTTCAATTGTTGTGAGCAAGCAAGTTATGCAAATAAGGTTTTAAAATGACTACTCGACAATTTTTGGGTTGAAACCTTAGATTAGATAGATTGTTAGCAATTGTTCACTCAAATGGGTATGGTTCCTATTGCTTCAATCTTCAAGACCTAAGGTTATCACTCAATCACCACGAGTAGGTACTTGGGTTCTTCGGGTTTTGGGAAGTGGTACAACCGGCCCAATCATGCGGAGAGGAATACTCCACGGATGGGGACTTACGGAGGTCTTGATGGAAACAACCAAATCAACTAGGAAGGAATATCCCAGAAGAGAGGTTAGAATCCACCAAGAAGGTGTTTGGAGGGTGAGGGTGTGTTGGGAGAGAGAGCCCTCGCCTCGAGTGTCCTACGGATCGGAACAAGTCCGGTACCCGATGCAAAAGCTTGAAAAATGGAGAGTAGGAGAATAAGAAGCAATCAATATGCAAACATGAATGAAAGCTATTAAATAAATCAAGCAAGTGAATGCAATCAAGACAAGCAGTGATAAAGTAAACAAGTAACTAGCAACTAGCAACTAAAAAGGTGGTTCGCGCGGGAACCGGCTTGTGTTGGAGTGTCCAAGTGGGGAAAAATCTGAAATGAAGGTAAAAGGATGGTCCACATGGAGACCGATTTGAAAATAAAGTGGCTCACGCGGGAGCCGAGTTTTGGAAAGGTAGGTGGTTCACGCATGAACTGGTTTTTGAAGGAAAAAAAGGGGTGGTTCACGCAGGAACCGGTTTGTTTGATTGAAAAAAGGAAAGGAGGGCCACGTGGGGCCAATCTAGAATGGTGTAAAGGGGTGGTCCACGTGGGGTCGATCTGAAAGTGGGTTGGTTCATGTGGGAACCGGTTTAGAAAAGGGGTTGGTTCACGCGGAAACCGGTTTTAGTGAAGAAAGGGGTGGTTCACGCGGGAACCGGTGTAAGAGTTGACATAATAGAAAGAGGGCCACATGGGGCCAATCTGAAGGTGCTGTAAAGAGGTGGTCCACGCGGGGACCGATCTGCAAATAAGTTGGTTCACGCGGGAACCGAGTTGGAAAAGAAAGGTGGTTCACGTGGGAACCGGTTTATAAAAAGAAAATGGTGATTCACGCGGGAACCAAGTTGAAATTAAAGATAAGTAAGTCAAGTCCACATGGGGGATAATATTAAAGGAAGAGTAAACATCAAGTTTAAAGGTAAATTGACATGGAAAAGGTAAAGGACAAGCCAGTTCGCACGGGAACCAAATTGGAAAACAACTAGTTGCACGGTTGAATCAAGCTAGCACAGTTGAAGACATTGGTTGTCCCACCGTGGTCACCAAAAAGCTGTCGAATCCAGAAATAGGTTCCGGATCGGCACCTCAAGAGAGGGTGAAAGATGGAATTGGGGAAGGAGGAGTGAATCGGAAAATACTCGGAAAGCAGTAAAGACTCCTCACCTCGGTCCCACACTCACATTGATCTCCGAACTTTCATCTCACGGCGTCGCTCGAGCACCGGAGACGGTTCGGGTCATGTGGGAGGAGAGTGAGGAGTGAATTAACTTTGAACATGAAAAAAAGAAAGGTGGTCTCCAGGAGCCGCGGGCTCCGCTTTATGGAATAAAAACAAGATTTAGTTAGATTTGACCGTGTACCTTAGCGCGGAAGATCGGGATATAGGTTCAACCTTCTTCTTCTTCGGCCGGCGGATGAAGAAGAGTCTCCAACTGATGCTAGCTTTAGAGACCTGTTCAACTAGAACAATAGACCAAATGAAAGAAGCCGATTAGAACTATGGGAAGTGTAGAAACTATAGGAGAGAAGATGAAAGAAATAAGCAATTGGAATCGAACTCACCGGATTGGGGCGAGCCCTAACCCCCTTTTTTGTGTTTTTAATTCTGTAAAAATGATGCAAATGAACTAAAATATGTTCTAAAACAGTAAATGAAATGAATAAAGTGGGTTGAGGAAGCTTATAAAGTGAATCGGCTTGAGTTGAAGCCGAGATGGTTGAAACAAGCCGGTTCAGGTAGCCTTGCACCCTCCTAGCGCGACTTTGGTGCAGAGAATGCTACGGACGAACCCAATGTCAGAATTGAGTGCCGTTTATTGGAGTAGACATAAGACTCGGAGAGGAAGAGTTACTATGTTGATGATTTCTCCGAAATCCTCCTGTAGTAGTCTTTAAAAATTATTAAAGTGTGAAGATATAGAAAATAGAACCTGGATGCGTGCCCTCAGTGCAGCAACTGCCACGAAGAAACAGAAAGTCAGAATTGAGTGCCGTCAGTTGGAAATGAAAGAGAACGAAGAGAGGAACAACTTATATTTTTAAGACTATTGCAGAATAAGTCCCAGATTTTTTACAGAAGTCTATGAAGTTGGATGATGCAAAATGCACGGATTGGGCTTCTCCTTCGCCTCGAGATCGATCTCTCGATGTCGGATTGCCTTTGGACGTCGGGACGGCTTTGGAAGAGAGCTTGGACGACCTCAGGATGAGCTAGGCATGGGGGATTAACCTTGGGTTGTTGAGAATGACCCTCAATTTATAGGGGAAGGAAGCCAGTGCAAAAAATGGAAATTGGACTGACCGCGCCCCCTCTTTTCAAAGGGGACGAGGGCGTGCAGGGCGCGCCCTCACTTTGGGAGCGCAGTACGCGTCTCACTGCTAAAATTTGCCGAAAACTTCTGGAAATTGCTAAAAATCGACTTGACAAATGTAACGCTCCCTCGAACCGGGGGCGCGGTACAAATAATCAAAAATCAGCGCCGGAACCCTTCCAAAAATCAGGTTTAGAAGGTGCTAATCGGGGTAATTTGCGATTTAAAGAAACTGACCGCGCCCCCGCTTTTCAAAGAAACCGGGGGTGCGCAGGACGTGCCCCCTGTTTGAGGGCGCGCAGGGCGCGCCCCCGGGTTTAGGGTGTGCAGAGTTTAGGGTTGAGCGCGCCCTCCCCTTTCAAGCGGAGTGGGGGCGCGGTACACTCTCTCTCCTGTGCGCGTGTTCCGTGAGCCGTATCTTGCAAACAGGATGTCCGATTCGGCTCCGGTTTGTTGCATTGGAAATAGGGCCTTCATCCGCACCTCCTCAAGTTAGTAAACTAGCCGGCATGACTCCCGAGATGTTCGCACGGGGCTTTCTACCGGTTTACCCTCTCGCGGAAAGCCGAAACCCGTGGTGAAGATCCGAAAGAACACGGTTCCGATCGAGAAATCTCGGGTCAACTCGGGATGACTTAAAATGATGACCGAACAAGTTTGGTACGATCGGAAAACCCGAAATCATCGAAAAATCTGAGATTAACCCGGTAAACGTGAACCAAACATCAGAAAAGCCAGGAAACCCTAAAATTGAACGAACCGGACGTATGGCCATGATTGATGAAAATATTTAGCTAGAATCGACCCGGGTGACCCGAAAAGACCCGGTGATGATTGGAAAGGCCTAACACGTGGTCCGGGATAGCCATGTTAGTACAGATCGAAAAAGCCATAACAAAAACCGTCATTGACCGATGACTACCGAAATAACTTCTTGGAAACTCTGAATGTTACAGAACACACGCGGGACTCCTGAGATCTTCGAATATGGACCATTCAAGGTCTGTCATCGAGCAGGCTTCGTGTTTTCACAGTTCACGTGCGGCTCTCGCTTGAAGGTCACGACATTGTTCCGGAAATCAACGGTCCATTCTCAACTCACAAGGGGCTCCACCAACGTCCTTAGCTCATCTCCATGAGGTAATCCGGATTAGATAACAGTCAAATAAAGGATATCGCCTATAGAATAAGAGTCTGGGGCTCCGAATCAGGCCAATTTGGCGTGTCTACAGCAGTCCTTGCACAAGTTGATGAAGAAGGGAAAGAACGAGCTACTTACTACATGTCTAAGATGTTTGATGCTTGTGAGCTGAAGTACACTATGGTAGAAAAGACATGTGCTGCTCTTGTTTGGGTGGTTCAGAAACTCAAACATTATTTTCTTGCTCACTGTCGACTCCAAAAATTTGATGGGCCCTCTCCTTTTCAGGGAAGTTCATGAATCTAGATCATCACCTCAAGAGGGGATGAGAAAGAAAGGAGAAAACATAGAAAGCAACTCTTACCTCGGTCCCACACTCACATTGATCCCCGAACTTTCATCCCTTGGCATCGCTCGATCACCAAAGAGACGGTTCAAGTCATGTGGGAAGAGGATGAGAAGTAGAAAATTAAGACATTTGGTCACCAGGAACCGCGGGTTCTGATTTATAAAATTAAAGATGACCGTGTGTACCTTAGCGTGAAGAGTGTGAGTCAAGGCTTCTCCTTCTTCGGCCGGCCGATGAAGAAGAGTCCTCAATGTGTGGGTGCTTGATTTTCTTTGCAACTAGACAAATAAACAAGTGAACAGACAATTGGAATTAAACAAAGTGGAGTATATGTAAATATAATGACATGAAACACACAACTGACTAGAAACTGACCGGATTCGGGTTATCTCTAACCCCTCTTTATCTATTTTTGGATTAACCAACTAAAAATAATGCAAAAAATGTAAAAAAATGATAGGACAATGGATAATCATGAAACAAAGAGATATAAAAAAAACAAAAAGATTCTGAATAGAATAGAGAGAGATATGGCGAAATCTGGGTTGTCGAAAGAGCCGAGCAGCAGTCCAAGATCTTCCAGGCGCAACTTTGCTTCTGCTCTCGTCACGACCAGCCCCGACCTTGGAATAAAGTTTCGTAAATTGAAAACTGAAGAACACTTGGAGAGGAAGAACTTTCATGAAGAGAGCTCTGGCAGAAGACGTCCACATGCTGCTGTAGAGGCCGAAGAAGAGAGACCTGGCAGATCACCTGTAGACCAGCTTTCCTCTCTCTTTAACCGGATTTTCTCTCTCTAAAAACATGAAATTCTCTCTCTAAAAATCACAAAATGGATGCAGGAGGGAGGTTGTACGTCTTGAGATGCCTGGGGGGTCATGCACATGCCTTTGGAACGATTGGAATCGGCCTAAATTTATAAGAGAACGATCATCGCGATCCGTGCTAAAGAACAGGGCACCTTGTGCCCTGGTTCTAGGCGCATGTGCCCTGGTGCTGGGCGCATGTGTGCTCACCTGAGGGTGCCATCCTTCCTATAAAAAAGGTCTTATCTCTTCGAAAAATTCGACCCGATCCGTTCAGAGGTAGAGTCACGGTGAAAAACTGGTTACCTCGTGCCTCAAGGTCAAGGCGCATGTGCCCTCAAGTCAGGGCACAAGGTCACGTGCCTCAGGGGTAGGGCACATGGCCACGTGTCCTGGGTCCTGGGTGCATGTGACCAGGGACCTGGGCGCATGGGACTGTTTTGCGCGTCCTTCTTCCGGAAGCCATTGCGAACACTCCCAAACTCGAAATTCGATGCCGTTTGTTGCGTTGGAAAGATAACAGGCCTAAGAAGCTCTATATATCATTGGATCAGCCATCACACCCTTAGAAACTTCAGAATTTTATCCGGAAGTTAGAACAGTGAACAGAAGATCCGATACTGGTCGGAATGACTCCGACGGCCAACCAGAAAGACACGACATGAAACAAAACTTGTCCGGAGTGTGAATCTGACCGTAACCTTCAATGCATGATCATTAGGCATTGGTCATTCAGTTAATTTCCGTGTTTACACAATTTACGTGTGGCTTTCGCTCAAAAATTATGGCTTTTTGCGAAAAGCTTAGGAAAACATCCGATTTCGTTCGGCCTAGCTCCAAATGAACTTTAAAAGACCCGGAATCATTCTAAGGTCAATCATACATGTTACCCTATAAAAAATGAGTTTTATGCTCTGAATTAGGTAAATTTGGCGTGTCTACAGCTTGCCTCGCCTTGATGTCGGCTTTGTAAGGGAATGGAATGTAATGAAGCAGAGTGATTCGGACTGAACCGTAATGGAATGCAAGTGAGCATAGATGAATGTAGCGAAATGGAATGATGATAGACTGAAAAGGTGGCATCAAGGTGTAGATATAGACATGCTCATCTACCCGATCCAGCAAAATGAATCTCACTAAGTATTCTAGATCACTTTCATGTTCCATCAAAACCTCATATAATTGATTGGTAAAAGACATGCCATTGGCACGAGAGATGAAAAATAAAGGATAAAGGATGTAGCCAACCCTCAGCGCGGTGAGGAGTCCTCGAATTCGTAGGTTCATCATCAACCAACAACCCGAACTTTGCGGTGTTCTTGTACTGTGATGGGCTAAAGTTTTAAAGAGAAGTTAATTTTAAAATGAAAAGAATACCAATCCATCATATTTGGAATATCAAGTTCATTTAAGGTTCATCAAAATACTCAGTTTAATTCTGAGTGGAGTAATCTCAAATTCTAAAAGGGTTCATTTAAGCACAACAAAATTGCTCGGGTATCGTGAAAACCATGAATCATGCTTTGGCAGAAAACTGAGTACTCGAAAAATGACAAAACAGACTTAAGCCATAGTGGGATTGAAAGATAATGGTGAGACTAACATAGAATGATGGGAAAGAAGAAACAATGGCATGACAGAGATGACACGGTGGGATAAAATAAAAGACACAATGGGATAAAAGAAAGGAAGGAATAAAACATGGTGGGATAAAAGAAAGGAAAGAATAAAACATGGTGGGATAAAATTGGTAATGATGAAGAATGAAAAAGGATGTGAAAACATAGAAAATTATGTAGAAAATAGTTGAAGATATAGATTGTCTATTGGAGGTCAAGACACCTGATTCGGAACCATCGTCCCTCCAATGTTCAATTTTGGCTTATCCGTGAGTGTGAAGAAATGACCAAGCCGTCGTAGATTTTGTTGAAGGGGATCTCAGGCCCAGTCATCTTCACTCTCAAGGTCTTCAACATTAATGCATAATACGTATCAAATGAGCCTAACATAACTAGGTGACAAATGTTAGGAATGATGTGAAGTGCAAGTGATGATGTGATGTGAAACTGAGTGAAGTCTTTAGGCATAGTGCATCGACCGCCTGATTCATCAGCATCTCTGGTCCATCCTTATCTTGCCTTTTGACAGAATATAGCTCCACAATAATGTTTAGCTGGTTGGCGCTTCCTCTCTTTTCGCCACAGGGTTGGTATGTCGTTCCTTCTAGAACACCGATCTCACCACTTCACCTATTGGACTTAAAAGGTTGCCTGATGGACCTTCTTTTTCTTGCTTTTTCAGCTCCTTAAAATACTTAACAAAGATGATTAAATTTTTATCATGACTCATCCCTTTGCCTGTATATTGTTTGTCTTGATTTTGAGTCAAAGGGAGGAGCCTTCTTAACAAGGTGGAATAAAATAAATGACTAAAATGAAATGGGGAGTAAGGGTTAAGAGAACTTACCTGCCGTGGTGAGAATCCTTCCCTCTCCAACATTGAAATGCCTGAAACACTTGATAGAAAGGGGATTAGATCTTCATCACGACTCATCCCTTTGCCTATTATGGTCAACTTTGACTTAGGTCAAAGGGAAGAGCCTTCTTAACAAGGTAATTAAAGGAAAAATGGATATGCAATGCAGGAATAGAAATATGCATGACAGTCAAATAAACATGGATGCAACTAAGGCAATGATTATGACTGAGCTAATGATGCATTTTTCTGGGGTTTTCTTAGAAATATTCATTTTTTTGGATTTTTGAAACATTCAACTTTTCTTTTGAAATATGCATTTTTTTGGATTTTTGAAATATGCATTTTTGGATTTTTGAAATATTCACTTTTTTGTGGAGATAATGCTGGTATTTGAGACAATTCATCAGTCTTTGGGGTTTGTCAAGACTCAAGTGGTAGATGCTACGTGCGAAAATAAAGTTTCCTATCTAGAATCCTTCTAACCTTCTTCCTTTGATCGGCTTGGATTCCACCTGGATTTGGTCGGTTTACCCTACCCAAGGGGTTTAAAGAGGAAGAGTATAAAGGAAGTCCTTGATAGGGTTTGGAGATGTTGGAGGGATTTCTCTACTCACGCTCAAATTGCCCGTTGGGGTTCGACCTCTTTGGGTCTTTCTTATTTTTTTGCTCTTTTCTATGTGGCACATATTTGGACAGGTTTTTGACCCATGGGTGATGGAAATGTATGCCCTACAAGCCAATCATATATGATATGATTTGACATTTCTAGATATATCCTATTCAATTAATTAGGCAAATCTTCATTATAAGCTCTTATTAGATGCGAATATCATAATGAAGTCCTTGATCAAATACAATGATGATTAAATCATGATGAGATCATGATAATGAGATTGATCATCCAGAGGTATTTGATCTAAATGTTCCTAGCCATAAGGTACTTGAGACGGGACATAAAGGATCCAGATAGACTAGTGTATGTGATGTCTTCTCATGTGATGAGGATGACCAATCTCATTGGTTATTAGTGTTGAGACACTGAGATACACATACAGGTGCTGATTAGTTGAATGAGTTCACTGAACTGACCGAATTAGAAACCTTGAATGGTATCTTACCGAACTGTCTATCAGGGTTTTCTATCATCATGGTTGCATGGTTGGACCTTTGACCTGAGTTGCCAAAGATGCCTTGTTGGGTGGAACTTGTGCTTTGACCATTGACTTATGGATCACCATTTAGATAGTCCAGTATAGCGATGTATCGGGTACAAGGAAAACCCGATGGGGGCAATTGAGGGGACAACAAGGGATCGTCCACTCTCGGTAAGTGAGAGTAAATATCCTATGGGATAGTACTCTAAATCCCTGGAAAGGGTAGATAGGATAATTGGAAAAGGAGTTTTCCAATTGATCCAATTCCGAATACAGGATCCTAGAGAGTCGGTACACTAAGGAGTTGACAGTCAATGCCGTACTCCTTTTCGACCGGGACATTGGATTGATGAGAGTTTATATCCATGCGGTAACAGATGATGGAAAGGCTCAATGGAGATGAGAATATCCCCATAGCCATTTGGGATCATGGGATGTGGCTTGTACCCTTCATGATCGGTAGGTCGATTAATTGGGCTGGCCAATCAGCAGTTGGAGAGGCCAGGAAGTGGGGCAGCCCTCTCCTCTAAATTATGAAGTCATATGCTGATCAGCAGCTCTAAAGACAACAACTCGGGTGAGGGACCAGCCCTCGACCAGCCTTCCTGCATCGGACTGACCAGCAGTCCAAGCTGAACAGAACTTGCAGGTGCCACCACCTACCATGGGAAAATTCTTTGTGAATGCTTGGTTCATTGACCACCCTTTCAAGTTCACTACTTAACCGACTGTGGGTAGACTCCCCGTAGGTCATTCCCTTCACCTGGCTGACCGATCAGTGGTCTGGCCCATGAAGACCTGGCAGCAGCCACTTGCCATGATGAAAACATCAATTAGCCCAGTTGTTGGCTTACTACTTCGGCACCCAGCTCCTCCGATTGGGGGCATGTTCCCCGCACAAGTTATTCCTCACGGGGAAGTCCATCCAATGGATCCCCTTGCTGACCGGGGGCAAGGTGCTAAACCCTCTACCATGGTCCCTAACTGAATTTGGCTTCTCCTCAATGGAATCAACCTCTATCAAGGTTTGTTGTTCACCATTCTCAGATGAGCGGCTTACGGGCATAAATCCTAATAGCTGCCACTGCTGAGTACCATGCATGATGCTCCACTGCAGTTTAGGCTACCCCAGCTCAGCTGATTAGGGGAAGCTCCTTGTTGGTCCTTTCCTTCTTCACGCCGACTAGCTAGCAGTCCGGCCCACGAGGATTCAACAGCAAATGCCTGCCGTGAAATTAAACACCAGCAGTCTGAGCTTGTGCCTGCAAAACAACAATAGTAGAGTCTCTTCAAGATTCGAGTCAGACATTAGTCTTTCCATCACCTGATGGTTAGCAATGTGCATTGCCCCTGGAATATCACTCTCCTGGCTGCCTTCATCCAAACACGACGAGCTCAAATCATTGATCTACTACTTGACAACCAGTTTCTTACTTTCGAGTGGTTGGGTGTCAAAGATAGGGCCCATGCCATGCACACCATTGTTGCTGCACTAGCTACAGAATAGAAGCTCAAGTCTTCTATCCAACTTAAGAAGATCGGCCGACCAATGGCCAAGCAGGACAAGGAGTGGGGGCAGCCCTCTCCTCTGAAACTTGAAAACACGAGCTAACCTACTATGGCTATAAAGGTGGCAGTCCGGGTGAGGGATCAGCTCTTAGCCCGTATTCCTCAACTAGATTGATCAGCCTCTTACCTAGAGAGAGTCGGTAGGCTCCAACACTTGTCATAAAAAGAAATTTTCCTTACATTTGGTTTGTCTGCCGACCAACTCTTCCAACACTTTGCTCTACTGACTGGTGGAAAGTTCCCCGTTCAAGCTACTCCATGCCTAGGGTCCCAGACAGTGGACTCTCATGCAGACCGAGGGCAAGGTTCCAGACCCTCTGCCCAGGTCCTTATATAAATTGGACCGATCAGTGGTCTGACTTGAAGATAGCTAGCAGACAACAACACCTACCATTAGAAAAATTCCAGCAATTGAGGGGCCAGCTGATCAACATTGTCCATGCTCGGCTCAAGCAACTAAGGGCAGCCTTCTTGTCCAAGCAACTCTCCAACAAGCTGACTGACCAGCGGTCTAGTCCTTAGGTCATCCTACTAACTTACCATTGCTGATTGATGGCAAGTTTCCCGCACAAGCTACACCCCACCGAGAGCCCCGTACAGTGGACTCTCATAACGACCGGGGGCAAGGATCCAAACCCTTTGCCCCAGTCCTCAATGTGGCTACCAAATACCAATGTTTCCCTAGTGGAGCTTATACCTTCTAAGCCTGGTCATTTACAACGCTCGGATGCAAGCCCTTCCAGGTTGAAAGCCTGGCCTTGACCACACTGAGGGCCATTCTTATATTGTTGCCCTATGTCCTCCTTTCCATAACATTTTTCAGAAAATCATCGCCACTTTAACCATTCTGATTATGGTGCTACAAGCCTCTATCACTCACGCCTGTTCAGACTTAGTGATGCTTTGAACTCCCACCACCTTGATCAATCTGATTTTAGTGGTTTACAAAAATATTCCCCAGCCTTGGCTTTTCAGCCCACATGGCCCAACAAAAAAAACAAACACATACACACACACACCACTTTCCTCTCATTTCAGATGACTCCCAACACTTTTACCATCTTGGCCATTCTGGCCCGTATGGCCCTAAAACCTCTACTACTCTGATCACCCTGATCTTGGTAGCCTACTCAACTTGCTACCTTGACCACTCGTTCATGCAGCGAGGCTATTGTAAATGCCTCTTTGGCTTCAATAGTCTCTCTCATTCTTGCCTTTTGTGCAAACCTTTAAATCAGCCCCTTTGAGGCTATCTCTCTTATTGGTCCCTCTGTGACCATCTCTTTTCTCTATGCAAGCCTTCCATAAAGTCCATCACATTAAGGATCCTCTTCACCTCTTTGCGGCACTTTAGTCCTACCCTATGTGTAGTCACTTGGGAATCCAGCCCCTTGAGGCTCCCATTTGCCCCCTTTGTGGCATTTTAGTTCTACCCTTTGTGTAGACCCTTGGGAATCCAGCCTCTTTCAGGCTCCCTTTTGCCTCTTTGTAGCAATTTAGTCATACCCTTCGTGTTGACACTTGGGAATCTCACCCCTTTGAGGCTCCCTTTCGCCCTTTGTGGCATTTTAGTCTTACCCTTTGTGTAGACACTTGAGAATCCAGCCCCTTGAGGTTTCCATTTACTCCTTTGCAGCATTTTAGTTCTACCCTTTGTGTAGACCCTTGAAAATTCAGCCCCTTTGAGGCTTTTGCCCCTTTGTGGCATTTTAGTTATACCCTTTGTGTAGACCCTTGGGAGTCTAGCCCTTTGAGGCTCCCCTTCACCTCTTTGAGGCACTTTTGTCATATCCTTTGTGTAGACACTTGGGAATCAGCCCCTTGAGGTTTCCATTTACTCCTTTGCATCATTTTAGTTCTACCCTTTGTGTAGACCCTTGGAAATTCAGCCTCTTTGAGGCTTTTGTCCCTTTATGACATTTTAGTTCTACCCTTTGTGTAGACCCTTGGGAATCTAGCCCTTTGAGACTCTCCTTCACCTCTTTGCGGTGCTTTAGTCCTACCCTATGTGTAGACACTTGGGAATCCAGCCCCTTGAAGCTTCCATTTTCCCCTTTGAGGCATTTTAATTCTACCCTTTGTGTAGACCCTTGGGAATCCAGCTCCTTTGAGGCTCCCTTTCGCCCTTTGTGGCATTTTAGTCTTACCCTTTGTGTAGACACTTGGGAATCAGCCCATTGAGGTTCGCATTTGCTCCTTTGCAGCATTTTAGTTCTACCCTTTGTGTAGACCTTTGGGAATTCAGCCCCTTTGAGGCTCCCTTTTGCCCCTTTGTGGCATTTTACTTCTACCCTTTGTGTAGACTCTTGGGAATCCAGCCCCTTTGAGGCTCCCCTTTGCCCCTTTGTGGCATTTTAGTCCTACCCTTTGTGTAGACCCTTGGAAATCTAGTCCCTTTGAGGCTCCCTACTTAGCCATTATGAGGCTCTTTATTGGTCACTCTATGACCTCTTATTGCTACCATTTGTGCTAGCTTTTCTTAAAAATCTAGTCCCTTTGAGACTCCATGCTCACCCCTTTGAGACTTTGTTTCTGCCTTTAGTGCAAATATTTACAAAAGGATAGCTCCTTTGTGATTCCTTACTAGCACCATTGTGGCTCTTAAACTTTGCTTTTTAGGTAAGATTGAAGCTCCTTTGTGTTAGCTTCATGAGCCTTCATTAGACCTTCATAACAAGTTGACTTCTACATTTGGATCACTCTTACCTCTATTTGAGCCTTCATCAGACCTTCATGATAAGTTTCCTTTTACACTTGGATTGGTCTTATCTTACTAGAAACCCCATTTGAGTAGGTTTCAAATTTTGACCCTCATAACAAGTTTCCTTTTACACTTGGATTGGTCTTATCTTACTTGAAACCCCCTTTGTGTAGGTTTCAAATTTTGACCCTCATGCCAAGTTGCCTTTCATACTTGGATTGGTCTTATCTTACTTGAAACTCCCTTTGAGTAGGTTTCAAATTCAGACCCTCATGTCAAGTTGCCTTTCATACTTGGATTGGTCTTATCTTTTTTTTCCTTCCCCTTTGAGTAGGTTTCAAATTCTGACCCTCATGCCAAGTTTCCTTTTACACTTGGATTGGTCTTATCTTACTTGAAATCCCCTTTGAGTAGGTTTCAAATTTTGACCCTCAGGCTAAGTTACCTTTCTCACTTGGATTGGCCTTATCCTGCTGAGGAAACACCTTTATGATGGTTTCTCCACTTATCCATTTAAAACCTCCCTTTTGTGTCAGTTTGAAGATTAGACCCACATGCCAAGTTGCCCTCCACACTTGGATTGGCCTCATCCCCTTGAGAAATCCCCTTTGTGTCAGTTTCTCCATTCACCTAGCTAAAGCCCCCTTGTGTTAGGTATCTCAACTCTTCTTGAACCCCCATGTTGAATTACCTCTAATTTTGACTTGGTTCATTCTTCTGGAATATGGCTTGAGGGAAGCCTTGATTCCCTACAAAAAAAAGAAAAAGATATGAAAAAAAAGAGAATGGGCTAAAAATGGAGATGCCTGATGGACTTAGTCAATCAAACACCATGATTGGCTAAGGGTAAAAATGTCAAAATAATCTAGTCAAGGTGAAAACCTGCAAAGGTGCCTTGGGCAAAATTAGATAACCCTGCTGTGTGAAAATCCTACAATGGGACGCACAGGCAAAAGTGAAAAGGGGTCAACCTGGGTGAAAAACTCTGCAAAGGAGCAATCAGGTTGATAAGAAAAACAAAATAATCAACTTGGACAAGCCCCCAACCTAACAAGATGGGTGGGTTCATCCCCCTAATTTTATTAGGGAGGAGATCCGAGTTGCCAATGACGAAAAGGCTCTCATAGGCTCATCTACCTTGTAGTAGAAATATGCCAGGGAGACCATACCTGAGGCAACGAGGAAGACCATCTCCCGCCTTTAAAATTTGAGGGAAGTTCCCACACTTCATCTTGAAAGGGACGAAGGGTAATACCCTACTCTACTCACACTCATTCTTACCCCTTCAGTCATTCTTTTGACTTTAGCAATCCCACCATCTTGATCATTCCGATCCTGATGGTCCATAAATAAAAAACTTTCTCCAATCTTGACTATTCAGCCCACACGTCCCATAAAAACTCATACTATCATGACCTTTCCTAGTCTAAACAATTTTTGAAATTAATTCAAACCCATACCACCCTGACCATTCCGGTCTTGTTGGTCTACAAGCTTCCACGTTGTCATGACCATCCAGTCTTGATGACCTACAAAAAACATGCATTATATGGACCATCATTCCAGGCAACCTTCGACAAACTAACCATCTTGGCGAGGTTGGTCTTATATGGCTTTAACACTCTCACTACCTTGATCATCCCGATCTCGATAGCCTACACAACTAGCTGCCTTGACTACTTGTTCTTGAGGCTCCAAACAAGGCATCTACAATGCCACTTTGGCTTCCATAGCCCTACTTTAGTCCTACACCATGTGTAGACCTATGGGACACCAACCCCTTTGAGGCTCCCATTCGCCCCTTTGTGGCACTCTATTCCTACACCTTGTGTAGACCCATGGGACACTAGCCCCTTGGAGGCTCCCATTCGCCCCGTTGTGGCACTCTATTCCTACACCTTGTGTAGACCCATGGGACACCAGCCCCTTTGGGGCTCCCATTCGCCCGTTTCTGGCACTTTAGTCCTACCCTTTGTGTGGACCCTTGGGAAATCACCCCCTTTGAGGCTCCCATTCGCCCCTTTGTGGCACTCTATTCCTACACCTTGTGTAGACCCATGGGACACCAGCCCCTTTGAGGCTCCCATTCACCCCTTTGTGGCACTATTAGTCCTACCCTTTGTGTGGACCCCTAGGAAACCAACCCTTTGAGATTTCTTACCGGACCCTTTGTAGTCCACAAACTTTGCCTTGTAGGCAAGCCCGAAATCCTTTTGTGTTGGTTTTACAACCTTATTAGGCCCCCAGGCCAAGTTTCCCCTAGCACTTGGATTTGTCTCATATTCACTCGACCCTCATGCCAAGTTGTTTTCCCCTACTTGGATTGGTCTTGCCTTGATTGAAACTCTCTCTGTGTCAGTTTCAAAAATTTGACCCTCATGCTGAGTTGTCTTAGGCACTTCGATTGGTCATATCTTGTTTGAAACCCCTTTGAGATAGTTTCAGTATTAGTCCTCCATGCCAAGCAGCCTTTAGCACTTGGATAGGTCTAATCCTGTTCGGAACCTCCTTTGCGTTGGTTTCGCACCTATTTGATTAATCCCTCATGCCAAGTTGCCTTTTGCACTTGGATTGGTCTTATCCTTGTTAGGAACCCCCTCTGTGTTGGTTTCTCCACTCACTTGTTTGAAGCCCCTTGATTGGTTTCACAACTTTGGTTGGACCCCCGTGTTGAGTTATCACTAATCACAAGCTGGTTCATTCTATTTGCATATGGCTTGAGTGAAGCCTTAATTCCCTATACAACAGATAGAGAGAGAAAGAAAAGAAAGTGAAAAATAAGAAAAAAAAGAGAGATAAAATAAAAAAAAAGAAAAAAAAGAAAAAAAAACGAAAGAAAAGGAAAAAAAAAGGAGAAGAAAAGAAGAGAGAAAACCTGGCTAGAGTGAAAACCTGAAAGGGCACTCTAGGTAAAATTAGGTAACCCCGCTACATGGAAACCTCTCTAGAGGCATGTAGGCAAAACATCAAGGGGGCTGGTCTGAGTGAAAATCTTGCAAGAGACAGTCAGATCAGTAAGAAAAAACAAAACAAAACAAAAACAAAAAAACAAAAAAATGAAAGACTAGCTCATTCAGAGAGCTTGCTTGTTGGGGAGCACGCAAGAATTGACACCATCAAATGTGCCTATTGAATGGAGGATGGGCAACCAAACACAAAAAGAAGCCAAGGTTGGTCATGTACAAGGGCCCAAGCCCTTCTCAGTCCTGAAGAAAGCTCATGTAGCAGAAGCAGTGGATAAATTGCCAGGGACAAAGCAGAACAAATATCGGAGGCCAACTTACATGGGCTGTCCCTTCTCGACTACCATCTCCAAGAAACTGCCCATGGGGGGCATTTGTTGGAATCAAATTTTTCCGCTTAGCTTTCTTGATACAAGTTTCAGCAATGCCGAAGCCGGTATAGAAAATCTGACCCAGATTCGGAAAATTCGTGAATAGATTATGTAAACAGGCTTTGGAAATGCCTTGGCATGGCCTTACATGCTACAAATGGACAAGATAATGTGCTCATTACATAGCCCCGGTCAAGAGCTTCGCAACGGTGCCCAAAACATGAAAAACAGACATCGGAAGGCCAAAATGACCATTTTGCCCCTGACACTTTGGGACAAATTGGGACTCTAACATGGAATTCCAACTTTACCACATTTTCAAGGTTAGATAGAGCTAGGCAACGCTCGAAATGGATCGAAAATCCGACCCCCGGATGAAGAGATATGCAAGAAAGAGCAAATCCGGACGGAAAGCCGTATGTTCTCGCACCAGGGGCATAATGGTCCGATTAGCTCTGGATCGACCCATGGGCTGAAAATTTCAATTTTCATGACCCAAAACTTTGATCTCATGAATATTTATGCATGAAAAATAAATTTGGCCAATGGGAGAAGGTAAATGCACTCAGATACAGTTTTCGGCATTATCGACGGCTGAGATCGCACCGATCGGAGAAACTAGCTAAATCAAGAGATCCGTTGCAATTCAAGTGATCTCAACCACAAATCAGGATGGAGCATAAGATCAATGGCCATCAGGGCATGATCTAGAATTTTTTTGAAGTCAATTTGGGATTTATTTATTTGGTTTTGATCGGAATTAATGCTAGCCGTTGGATCGGGAGCACTCTGATTAAACCAGGGTTAAACCTAACCCAAGATGGGCTAACCCAACCTGTCATGGCCGAACCCCATCCTCTCTCATCCTATGTGTGCGCAAGAAGCCCTAGAAAATAGAGGAGGGAGGCGCACCCACCTCCTCCTTCCTTGGCTGGTGGGTCCCACTCAACCACTTCCCTCAGCCACCTCCCATGGCTTATCCCTATCTCTCCCTTGGTTTATCTTCATCCTAACTAATCCTACAACTAACCAAGCTTATCCTCATCCAAGCCTTGGTCGAACCACCCATCCTTCCACATGTCATGTGCGCACATCTCCTTGAAAGTAGGAGAGGGTGCGCACCCTTCTCTCCCTCTCTTTCTAGTTGGCGCACAATCACCTCAACAACCTCCCTTGAGTTATCCTTATCATCCTCAACCTCCCTTGAGTTATCCTTATCTCATCTTAACAACCTCCGGCCTTATCTCCTCCTGGAGATGGCGCCCCTCAGCCCCTATAAAAGCCCCATCAGCTGGCCATGTGCAAGACAAGCTGATCACCCTGCGGAAGCCCTGCCTCTCCTCCCTCTACCCTGCTCCAAGACAGCTTCTCCTTGCTTGGACGTCTTCATCAGCAAGTCAGCAACCTCTCCAGCCCCCTAGTGGTGTTCCAAGTTAATAAGAAGAAGGATAAAAGGCCTCCCTCCAGCAGGCGCGCCAGCAGCAGGTGCAACCAGCCCACCAGATAGGTGTGCCAACTTCAGCAAGTGCAGCAAGCTCTCTTCATTCCTTTGCTCCATCCATCAACATCAGCAAGGATAAGACCCCCTTTTCTCATCCAAAAGCAAGAGAATAAGGGTTTTGTGGCACCTTCAGCCCATCATCTTCAACACCACCTGCAGTGCAAGAGAGAAAAAAAACCTGTGAGTTGAAAAAGTGTGTTCCAATGTAGCCTTTTAATTCAACTCTTCCCCTTCTCTTATCTACCCCTCTCCATGGTGGCATACCCTCTGAGTAATGCCCATTCAGCCCCCTTTGAGTGCCTTCATGTTGGCCTCTAAACCTTCTACTATCATGCTTGGTTTGACCCCACTGATGGTCACTTGGACATGCACCTCCTGCCTTTCCCAATCAGGCCTCGAATGGCATGCAAAACAGGCCCACTTGCTGGCCCAAGTTCTGCCCCCTTGTGAGCACCCATGTCAGGCCCCTTTGATGGTCACCTAGTTTGCCCTATGTGCAACACACCCAATACAGCTTCTACAGCACCCCCAAACAAACCAAACATCCCCTTTGATGTGTGGAAGGAGGGTCGACGCTTTGAGACTCTCGAAATCCACCGGACGGACCGAGACTACTCGGGCGGGCCTTCAATTCTCATGCCCTTTGTGCATTCCTAAAACCAGTCCTAGTTCATACCTAAACCTACCCCTTGTGCAGTCCTACCAAAGCTCACCTAAACAGCACCTTAGCCAACCCATTCCAGCCCCTCTGAGGCTCACCTAGCCCGCTGCTACAGCAAGATGTCAAGGTGCAAAAATGGAGGGAAAATCAGGCCAACCGGGCCATGGAGGTGCAAAGCAGGCCCATTGGGTCATGAAGTTCAAAGCAGGCCGCCAGGACACATGAAGCTCAAGATTGGGCCAATCGGGCCGACATAGCATGAAGACCAGCCCATTGTGCTGATGAAGCTGGCCCATTGGGCCTTGGACACTTAAAATGAACCTTAATTAAATCTGAAGGCGAAATGCCAAAATTAAATAAGGAGTTAGCACCACCACGTGGTCGCTCCACCTTGAGCAGCTAGCCCGGACCCGTATCCGGTATGTTGTCCTGGGCGTAGGCACGGGACATGCTTCCCACTGCAGACGGACCCTTCCCACTACTTGGAAAGTTAAATGACTATGCCTTGTAGGACGGGTAAAATTCCACACCGATTGAAAAATAAGGCGGCATAATGCCAAAATTTTCCCAATCAAGTGAATTTTACACCAAGGGAAGGACATTCACACATTTGCACCAAGGACAGCATTGAACATGGCATATGAACTGCCACATCTGATGTACACCAGCATGAGCATGAATATTCAATGAACATCTCAAGTGCCGAGTTGATTGCATGTGATTGGGCATCTACACTAGCCCGACAGACCGGATGTGATGCAAACTGAACAAGAGTTAACCAAATCTGAAATTAACTTAATTAAATCTGAAAATACATTCAAACTAATCTTAAAACATGCTTAAAACAGATCATTAAAATTTTAACATTCAACAAAAATCATGTTTAATACAATCTGGAAAAATTGATTCAATACACTTAATCCATTGGAATTCAATTTCCTGAACAAGAGCAAATCAAATAATCAAACCAATTGAAAAGAACACAAAAAGAAAGCATTAATGTATATGAAATTCATCTTAAAACATGCCAAATTCATATCATTAACAATCTGAAATTCAAGTTTAATCAATTTGAACCAAGCTTCAAAACATTCAAAACATACTGAACACACTCGAATCGGTATTAAAACACCAACCAACAGTAGAAAATCACATGAAAATGACTCAACACATTGTCAATTAAACTTAAACAAGTCAAAATTGATAAACACATCTAAAATATCAAGTTCAAACAAAAATAAAATAAACTTCAACCAATTGAAGTAAAACAAACCAAACAATTCAAACAAGCTCAAAACACTTAACGTTCAAATCCAAGTCAAATGGAAATCTGAAATCAACATTTCAAACCACATCGAAATCCATTCTTAAATCAAACATAAATCAACTTCAAACAAAATCTAATCAAACTTGTTTGCATCTCATCAGGCCTAAAAGGCCGGGGCCCTTTGTGTTCTTTATATGTTGTGGATGTGCACGCTCTCATCAAACAAGATCGCTATGGCAATTAATCAAGGGTGTTCGAGTGTTTGCTCGATGTAAATGAACAATGGATATTCGCACCATCCAATGGAGAGAGGTCAAAAAATATTTTCACAGAACCCGAACCTCGGTTCTATACTCTTCTAATATCACCTGGACTATCTAGTAGTTTTTATGGTCTATCACCTATTTTACTAGAAATTTCAGGTATGATATTTTCAACATTCAAAAACAAATCTTTTAAAATCTTTTCTAAGAATAAAAAATGATTCCCGAGGTTCCCACAATGGGACATCAAGGATCCGGATAGACTAGTGTATGTGATGTCTTCTCATGTGATGAGGACGACCAATCTCATTGGTCATTAGTGTGGAGACACTGAGATACACATACAGGTGCTCATTAGTTGAATGAGTTCACTAAACTGACCGAATTAGAAACCCTGAATGGTATCTTACCGAACTGTCTATCAGGGTTTTCTATCATCACGGTTGCATGGTTGGACCTTTGACCTGAGTCGCCAAAGATGCCTTGTTGGGTGGAACTTGTGCTTTGACCATTGACTAATGGATCACCATTTAGATAGTCCAGTATAGCGATGTATCGGGTACAAGGAAAACCCGATGGGGGCAATTGAGGAGACAACAAGGGATCGTCCACTCTCGGTAAGTGAGAGTGAATGTCCTATGGAATAGTACTCTAAATCCCTGGCAAGGGTAGATAGGATAATTGGATAAGGAGTTTTCCAATTGATCCAATTCCGAGTACAGGATCCTATAGAGTTAGTACACTAAGGAGTTGACAGTCGATGCCGTACTCCTTTCCGACCGGGACATTGGATTGATGAGAGTTTATATCCATGCGATAACAGATGATGGAAAGGCTCAATGGAGATGAGATTATCCCCATAGCCATTTGGGATCATGGGATGTGGCTTGTACCCTTCATGATCGGTAGGCCGATTAATCTGTTATCAGATAACGGATTTAATTAAATTAAATAGAATTGTTCTATTTTATTTAGGCCTCAACCAAATAGGCTATTGGGCCTAGTGGGTCACACACAAAAGGACTTATCCACAAGTACAAGGGCAAGGATGTAATTTATGGAAATTCTGGGTTTTTATGAAAAATTCCAAAATTCTCTATAAATACTAATGGTTTCAGCCAAGCCCCATCAAGCCAAGGGTGAAAACCACACCCCTAGCCTCCTCCCTACCTCCTCCTCTCTCTAGAAGGTGTCCATGGTTGATGGAGCTCCGTTCGAGAAGAGTTCTCGAGGCCGGCACGAAGGGAGAACCTGCTGTGGATGAAGTTCGTGTGGATACTGCTGGAGATCGGACATTTGAACGGTTTAAAGAGCTTGAGAAGCTCATATCCTTCCTCTCCATGGGATTATATGAATTCTTATCCCTATCAGGTATATTTGAACCTGATTTGATCAGTTTTCGGTATTCGTTGTTTTGTTCCGATTGAGACAGATTTCTAAAGGAACCCATAGGAATCGTCGCTTCCGCTGTGCCAAATTTTTATGGATGATTCCTTACAGTGGGGACATTGCCCATATTTTAGTGCCTTTTGCCTTGACTATCATTCTAGGTACTCATTCAGACAGGTTGATCATTTTTCTTTTTCTAACCTGAGGGGTTCATTGCCCATCTTTTGGCACCCTTTTGCACCCTCCGAGACGGCCTCCTACTAGGGTGGCGAGTGTTTTCGATACTTCCCCTCTCTAATCTTCTCTCCCTATCTTGGACCGAGTAGAAGAGAATAGGGTAAGGGTACTCCTTCCGTTTCTAGATTTCTGCCTTGCCTTTCTCCAGTTTCGGGTTCTCTGGATTCTAGGATCGGGAAGTGTTGTGTGTGTAGGATGGTACCTACTCTCGACTTCTCATGAACAGCCTAGGATCGATGACTTGAGATTATACCAGTGGTTTCTCCATTTTATAGAAACTACTTTTTGAGGTAAGCTCCATTCCAAGGATGATTCAATTTTTTGCCATCTGCATTAGTCAATTCATATGCATTGCCTAGATACTTTTCAGTGATTACAAAAGGCCCTTCCCAGTTAGGTTGCAATTTGGAGCGGGGACCCCTCGGCTTAACGAAAATGCGTTTATCTACCATCTCACTGATTTCGAATTTTCTCTCGACCACCCTCTTTTGATAAAACCTTTTAAGTCTATTATGATAAGTCTGGGCATGCTCGGCGGCAACTAGCCTTCTTTCATCCAAGAGTTCAAGCTGTGCAAGGAGAGATTCTCATCTCTCATCAACAGGAATATCCCTGTCGAGCTTAACTCGGAGAGATGAAAGTAATACTTCGTAGGGGACCACTGCTTCCATCCCATATGCCAAGGCATACGAGGTTTGTCCAGTGGGAGTTGTTATAGAAGTACGATAAGCCCACAGAGCATCTACAAGCTTATCAGGCCAGTCGGCAAACTTGATAGACTTACAAGATTTCTTGATGATTTTGATTAAGGTTTTGTTGGTGGCTTCTGCTTGACCATTGCCTTGAGGATAGTATGGTGATGAATGATGCAATGAAATGCAATATTTGTTGCAAAGATCACACAGATCTTGAGAGAGAAATTGTGGCCCATTATCGGTGATGATGTCGCTGGGGATCCCGAACCTTGCCATGATGTTGCGCTTGATGAAGGAGCAGACTGTTGATGCTTTAATCTCCACAAACGCTTCCGCTTCTGCCCACTTTGTGAAGTACTCCATTGCCGTCAGCATGAATGATTTTGAGCGCATTTTGGAGATAAGGTCACTCAAAGGGCCAATGATATCAAAAGCCCACATGGCGAAATGCCATGGGGCATGAATTGGATGAAGGGAAGATGCTGGAGAGTAAATCTTGTCAGCATGGAGTTGACATGAATGACAATGACGAACAAAGATGGAGCAGTCTTCTTCTAGAGTTGGCCAATAATACCCTTGTTGGACGATTTTCTTAGCAAGGGCTTGGGCATTCACATAACCACCACAAACTCCAGAATGTGCTTCCTTCAGCACCAACTCAGCTTCTTCTTCATCAAGACACCTGAGTAAGATTCCACTTAAGCTTCTCTTGTAGAGCACTCCTCCTAAGATTGTATACCTCTAGGATACTCTTCTGATTGTCTTCTTTTCCTTGGTGGTTGATCCAGGCGGGTATGACTAATCTTGGCAATACCTTGCAATCTCGTCATACCAAGGTCTCTCACCTTCTTCTAATTCTTCCAAATCAATTAAGGAGATTTCTTCTTTATGTTCCAAGTATTCATTTCTGTTGAACCTCTCCTTAACCTTTAAAAAATGTCCATCCTCAATTGCTGGAATTGTCTTTTTGCAGATGTGGATAGTTCGCACTTGCCTGCCTAGCGGGACATATAGAGATGAAGCTAGTGAAGCTAAGGCATCGGCGAGGATATTCTGAGAACGAGGTACATGGACAAAGGTGAGTTTGAAGAATAGCTTGATGTAGCAGGTGGTGAGCTCCTGGTAGGGTTTGAGGTTTGGATGGGAAGTTTGGTACTTAGATAGTACCTGGCGTAGGATCAATTGACTATCACCTATCACCCTCAGTTTGGTGGCACCATGGAAATGAGCAGCCTCCAGCCCGGCCAGCAAGGCTTCATACTCAGCTATGTTGTTGGTTGCTGGAAAGTTAAGCTGAAAAGCCTGTGGAATGGTGACACCTTCAGGTGACAGAAGGACAATACCTATCCCTCTACCATGAGAGTTCACAGCCTCGTCAAAATATAATGTCCAAAGATTGGAAGATGGGACTGACATTTGTTCGTCATCCGGGAACTCCGACCGGACTGGGTCAAAGATGGGTATGGGACGATGGGCAAGGTGTTCAGCAATAACATAGCCCTTGATTGCCTTCTGTAGGACATAAGTGATATCAAATTGGGACAAGAAGCTTTGCCATCGCCCAAATCGATCAGTCAAGACTATCTTCTCTAACAGAAACTTAATGGGATTGATACGATGTGGGAACCTCGGGATTCATTTTTATTTTTGAAATGTGTTTAAAAGATTTGTTTTTGAATGTTGAAAATATCGTACCTGAATTTTCTAGTAAAATAGGTGATAGACCATAAAACTACTAGATAGTCCAGGTGATATTAGAAGAGTATAGAACCGAGGTTCGGGTTTTGTGAAAATATTTTTTGACCTCTCTACATTGGATGGTGCGAATATCCAATGTTCATTTACATCGAGCAAACACTCGAACACCCTTGATTAACTGCCATAGCGATCTTGTTTGACGAGAGCGTGCACATCCACAACATATAAAGAACACAAAGGGCCCCGGCCTTTTAGGCCCGATGAGATGCAAACAAGTTTCATTAGATTTTTTTTGAAGTTGATTTATGTTTGATTTAAGAATGGATTTTGAGGTGGTTTGAAATGTTTATTTCAGATTTCCATTTGACTTGGATTTGAATATTAAGTGTTTTGAACTTGTTTGATTTGTTTGGTTTGTTTTACTTCAATTGGTTGAAGTTTATTTTATTTTTTGCTTGAACTTGACATTTTAAATGTGTTGATCAATTTTGACTTGTTTAAGTTTAGTTTACGTGTGTTGAGTCATTTCCATGTGAATTTTGTCATGTCGGTTGGTGTTTTAATACCGATTCGGGTGCATTCGGTTTGTATTAAATGTTTTGAAGTTTGGTTCAAATTGATTAAACTTGAACTTCAAATTGTTAATGATCTAAATTTGACATGTTTTAAGATGAATTTCATATGCATTAATGTTTTATTCATGTGTTCTTTTCAATTGGTTTGATTATTTGATTTGCACTTGTTTAGGAAATTGAATTCCAATGGATTAAGTGTATTGAATCAATTCTTCCAGATTGTATTAAATCTGATTTTTGTTGAATGTTAAAGCTTTAATGATCTGTTTTAAGCATGTTTTAAGATTAATTTGAATGTTTTTTTCAGATTTAATTAAGTTAACTTCAGATTTGGTTAACTCTTGTTCGGTTTGCATCCCATCTGGTCTGTCGGGCTAGTGTCGATGCCCAGTCACATGCAATCAACTCGGCACTTGAAATGTTCATTGAATATTCATGTTCATGCTGGTATACATAAGATGTGGCAGTTCATATGCCAAGAATAATGCCCGTCGAAGTGCAAATGTATGAATGTCCTTCCCTTGTTGTAAAATCCAACTTGACCAGAAAATTTTTGGCAGCATGCCGCCTTATTTTCCGATCGGTGTGGAATTTTTACCCGTCCTACATGGCATAGTCTTTTGACTCTCCAAGTAGTGGAAAGGATCGTCTGCAATGGGAGCCGGCCCGCGCCTACGTCCAGGTCAACATACCGGATACGGGTTTGGGCTAGCTGCCCAAGGTGGAGTGCCCACATGGTGGTGCTAACTACTTATTTAATTTTGGCATTTCGCCTTCAGATTTAATTAAGGTTTATTTTAAGAGTCCAAGGCCCAATGGGCCAGCTTCATCAGCACAATGGGCTGGTCTTCATGCTATGTCAGCTCGGTTGGCCCAATCTTGAGCTTCATGGGTCCTGGCAGCCTGCTTTGAACTTCATGACCCAATGGGCCTGCTTTGCACCTTCATGGCCCGGTTGGCCTGATTTTCCCTCCATTTTTGCACCATGACATCTTGCTGTGGCAGCAGGCTAGGTGAGCCTCAGAGGGGCTGGAATGGGTTGGCTAAGGTGCTGTTTAGGTGAGCTTTGGTAGGACTGCACAAGGGGTAGGTTTAGGTATGAACTAGGACTGGTTTTAGGAATGCACAATGGGCATGAGAATTGAAGGCCCGCCCGAGTAGTCTCGGTCCGTCCGGCGGATTCTGAGAGTCTCAAAGCGTCGACCCTCCTTCCACACATCAAAGAGGATGTTTGGTTTGTTTGGGGGTGCTGTAGAAGCTGTATTGGGTGTGTTGCACATAGGGCAAACTAGGTGACCATCAAAGGGGCCTGACATGGGTGCTCACAAGGGGGCAGAACTTGGGCCAGCAAGGGGGCCTATTTTGCATGCCATTCGGGGCCTGATTGGGAAAGGCAGGAGGTGCATGTCCAAGTGACCATCAGTGGGGTCAAACCAAGCATGATAGTAGAAGGTTTAGAGGCCAACATGTAGGGCCAAAAGGGTGCACAAAGGGGCTGGTTCAGAGGACTGTTTTAAGGTGCAGCAAGGGGCTGTTTTTTGTGATGGCCAAATAGAGGGTACACTTAGGGCTTTCTGTAGACAAACGTGAAGGGCACTCAAAGGGGGCTGAATGGGCATTACTCAGAGGGTATGCCACCTTGGAGAGGGGTAGAGAAGAGAAGGGGAAGAGTTGAATTAAAAGGCTACATCGGAACACACTTTTTCAACTCATCAATTTTTTTTTCTCTTGCATTGCAGGTGGTGTTGAAGATGATGGGCTGAAGGTGCCACCAAACCCTTATTCTCTTGATGTTGGATGAGAAAATGGGGTCTTCTCCTTGCTGATGTTGATGGATGGAGCAAAGGAATGAAGAGAGCTTGCTGCACTTGCTGAAGTTGGCACACCGATCAGGTGGGCTGGTTGCACCTGCTGCTGGCGCGCCTGCTGGAGGGAGGCCTTTTCTCCTTCTTCTTATTAACTTGGAACACCACAAGGGGGCTGGAGAGGTTTTTGACTTGCTGATGACGACGTCCAAGCAAGGAGAAGCTGTCTTGGAGCAGGGTACAGGGAGGAGAGGCAGGGCTTCCGCAGGGTGATCAACTTGTCCTGCATATGGCCAGCTGAGGGGGCTTTTATAGGGGCTGAGGGGCGCCATCTCCAGGAGGAGATAAGGCTGGAGGTTGTTGAGAGGAGATAAGGATAACTCAAGGGAGGTTGGGGATGATAAGGATAACCCATAGTTGGTTGTTGAGGATGATTATGCGCCAACTAGAAAGAGAGGGAGAGAAGGGTGCGCACCATCTCCTCCTTTCAAGGAGGTGTGCGCACATGACATGTGGAAAGAAGGCTGGTTCGACCAAGGCTTGGATGAAGATAATCTTGGTTAGTTGTAGGATTATTTAAGATGAAGATAAACCAAGGGAGAGCTAGGGATAAGCCATGGGAAGTGGTTGAGGGAAGTGGTTGAGTGGGACCCACCAGCCAAGGAAGGAGGAGGTGGGTGTGCCTCCCTCCCCTATTTTCTAGGGCTTCTTGCGCACACATAAGATGAGAGAGGATGGGGTTCGGCCATAACAGGTTGGGTTAGCCCATCTTGGGTTAGGTTTAACCCTGGTTTAATCAGAGTGCTCCCGATCCAACGGCTAGCATTAATTCCGTCCAAAACCAATTAAATAAATCCCAAATTGACTTCAAAAAAATTATAGATCATGCCCTGATGGCCATTGATCTTATGCTACATCCTGATGTGTGGTTGAGATCACTTGAATTGCAACGGATCTTTTGATTTAGCTAGTTTCTCCGATCGGTGCGATCTCGGCCGTCGATAATGCTGAAAACTGTATCTGAGCGCAATTACCTTCTCCCATTGGCCAAATTTATTTTTCATGCATCAATATTCATGAGATCAAAGTTTTGGGTCATGAAAATTGAAATTTTCAGTCCATGGGTCGATCCATAGCTAATCGGACCATTATGCCCCTGGTGCGAGAACATACGGCTTTCCGTCCGGATTTGCTCTTTCTTGCATATCTCTTCATCCGGGGGTCGGAATTTCGATCTGTTTCGAGCGTTGCCTAGATCTATCTAACCTTGACAATGTGGTAAAGTTGGAATTCCATGTTAGAGTCCCAATTTGTCCCAAAGTGTCAGGGGTAAAATGGTCATCTTGGCCTTCCGGTGTCCGTTTTTCATGTTTTGGGCACCGTTGCGAAGCTCCTGACCGGGGCTTTGTAATGAGCACATTATCTTGGCCATTTGTAGCATGTAAGGCCATGCCAAGGCATTTCCAAAGCCTGTTTACATCATCTATTCACGAATTTTCCAAATCTGGGTCAGATTTTCTGTACCAGCTTCGGCATTGCTGAAACTTGTATCAAGAAAGCTAAGCGGAAAAATTTGATGCCAACAAATGCCCCCCATGGGCAGTTTCTTGGAGATGGTAGTCGAGAAGGGACTGCCCATGTAAGTTGGCCTCCGATATTTGTTCTGCTTTGTCCCTGGCAATTTATCCACTGCTTCTGCTACATGAGCTTTCTTCAGGACTGAGAAGGGCTTGGGCCCTTGTACATGACCAACCTTGGCTTCTTTTTGTGTTTGGTTGCCCATCCTCCATTCAATAGGCACATTTGATGGTGTCAATTCTTGCGTGCTCCCCAACAAGCAAGCTCTCTGAATGAGCTAGTCTTTCATTTTTTTTTGTTGTTTTTCTTTCTTACTGATCTGACTGTCTCTTGCAAGATTTTCACTCAGACCAGCCCCCTTGATGTTTTGCCTACACGCCTCTAGAGAGGTTTTCATGTAGCGGGGTTACCTAATTTTACCTAGAGTGCCCTTTCAGGTTTTCACTCTAGCCAGGTTTTCTCTCTTTTTTTCTTCTCCTTTTTTTGCCTTTTCTTTCTTTTCTTTTCTTTTTCTTCTTATTTTTTTCTTTTCTCTCTCTTTTTTTTCTTTTTTTTCACTTTATTTTCTTTCTCTCTCTCTCTGTTGTATAGGGAATTAAGGCTTCCCTCAAGCCATATGCAAATAGAATGAAACAGGTTGAGATTAGTGATAACTCAACACGGGGGTTCAAACAAAGTTGTGAAACCAATCAAGGGGCTTCAAACAAGTGAGTGGAGAAACCAACACAGAGGGGGTTCCTAACAAGGATAAGACCAATCCAAGTGCAAAAGGCAACTTGGCATGAAGGATTAATCAAATAGGTGCGAAACCAATGCAAAGGAGGTTCTGAACAGGATTAGACCAATCCAAGTGCTGAAGGCTGCTTGGCATGGAGGACTAATACTGAAACTATCTCAAAGGGGTTTTCAAACAAGATATGACCAATTGAAGTGCCTAAGACAACTCAACATGAGGGTCAAATTTTTGAAACTGACACAGAGAGAGTTTCAATCAAGGCAAGACCAATCCAAGTAGGGGAAAACAACTTGGCATGAGGGTCGAGTGAATATGAGACAAATCCAAGTGCTAGGGGAAACTTGGCCTGGGGGCCTAATAAGGTTGTAAAACCAACACAAAGGGATTTCGGGCTTGCCTACAAGGCAAGGTTTGTGGACTACAAAGGGTCCGGTAGGAAATCTCAAAGGGTTGGTTTCCTAGGGGTCCACACAAAGGGTAGGACTAATAGTGCCACAAAGGGGTGAATGGGAGCCTCAAAGGGGCTGGTGTCCCATGGGTCTACACAAGGTGTAGGAATAGAGTGCCACAAAGGGGCGAATGGGAGCCTCAAAGGGGCTGATTTCCCAAGGGTCCACACAAAGGGTAGGACTAAAGTGCCACAAACGGGCGAATGGGAGCCCCAAAGGGGCTAGTGTCCCATGGGTCTACACAAGGTGTAGGAATAGAGTGCCACAACGGGGCAAATGGGAGCCTCAAAGGGGCTGGTGTCCCATGGGTCTACACAAGGTGTAGGAATAGAGTGCCACAAAGGGGCGAATGGGAGCCTCAAAGGGGTTGGTGTCCCAATGGTCTACACATGGTGTAGGACTAAAGTAGGGCTATAGAAGCCAAAGTGGCATTGTAGAAGCCTTGTTTGGAGCCTCAAGAACAAGTAGTCAAGGCAACTAGTTGTGTAGGATACCGAGATCGGGATGATCAAGGTAGTGAGAGTGTTAAAGCCATACAAGACCAACCTTGCCAAGATGGTTAGTTTGTCGAAGGTTGCCTGGAATGATGGTCCAGATAATGCATGTTTTTTTAGGTCATCAAGACTGGATGGTCATGACAACGTGGAAGCTTGTAGACCAACAAGACCAGAATGGTCAGGGTAGTATGGGTTTGAATTAATTTCAAAAATTGTTCAGACCAGGAAAGGTCGTGACAGTATGAGTTTTTATGGGACGTGTGGGCTGAATAGTCAAGATTGGAGAAAGTTTTTTATTTATGGACCATCAGGATTGGAATGATCAAGATGGTGGGATTGCTAAAGTCAAAAGAATGACTGAAGGGGTAAGAATGAGTGAGAGTAGAGTAGGGTATTACCCTTCGTCCCTTTCAAGATGAAGTGTGGGAACTTCCCTCAAATTTTAAAGGTGGGAGATGGTCTTCCTCGTTGCCTCAGGTATGGTCTCCCTGGCATATTTATACTACAAGGTAGATGAGCCTATGAGAGCCTTTTCATCATTGGCAACTCGGATCTCCTCCCTAATAAAATTAGGGGGATGAACCCACCCATCTTGTTAGGTTGGGGGCTTGTCCAAGTTGATTATTTTGTTTTTCTTATCAACCTGATTGCTCCTTTGCGGAGTTTTTCACCTAGGTTGACCCCTTTTCACGTTTGCCTGTGCGTCCCAATGTAGGATTTTCATATAGCAGGGTTATCCAATTTTGCCCAAGGCGCCTTTGCAGGTTTTCACCTTGACTAGATTATTTTGACATTTTTACCCTTAGCCAATCATGGTGTTTGATTGACTAAGTCCATCAGGCATCTCCATTTTTAGCCCATTCTCTTTTTTTTTCATCACTTTTTTTTTGTAGGGAATCAAGGCTTCCCTCAAGCCATATTCCAAAAGAATGAACCAAGTCAAAATTAGAGGTAATTCAACATGGGGGTTCGAAAAGAGTTGAGATACCTAACACAAGGGGGCTTGAGCTAGGTGAATGGATAAACTGACACAAAGGGGATTTCTCAAGGGGATGAGGCCAATCCAAGTGTGGAGGGCAACTTGGCATGTGGGTCTAATCTTCAAACTGACACAAAAGGGAGGTTTTAAATGGATAAGTGGAGAAACCATCATAAAGGTGTTTCCTCAGCAGGATAAGGTCAATCCAAGTGAGAAAGGTAACTTAGCCTGAGGGTCAAAATTTGAAACCTACTCAAAGGGGATTTCAAGTAAGATAAGACCAATCCAAGTATGAAAGGCAACTTGGCATGAGGGTCAGAATTTGAAACCTACTCAAAGGGGAAGGAAAAAAAAATAAGACCAATCCAAGTATGAAAGGCAACTTGGCATGAGGGTCTGAATTTGAAACCTACTCAAAGGGAGTTTTAAGTAAGATAAGACCAATCCAAGTATGAAAGGCAACTTGGCATGAGGGTCAAAATTTGAATCCTACACAAAGGGGGTTTGAAGTAAGATAAGACCAATCCAAGTGTAAAAGGCAACTTGGCATGAGGGTCAAAATTTGAAACCTACTCAAAGGGGGTTTCAAGTAAGATAAGATCAATCCAAGTGTAAAAAGCAACTTGGTATGAGGGTCAAAATTTGAAACCTACTCAAATGGGGTTTCTAGTAAGATAAGACCAATCCATGTGTAAAAGGAAACTTATCATGAAGGTCTGATGAAGGCTCAAATAGAGGTAAGAGTGATCCAAGTGTAGAAGGCAACTTGGCATGAAGGTCTAATGAAGGCTCATGAAGCTAACACAAAGGAGCTTCAATTTTGCCTAAAAAGCAAAGTTTAAGAGCCACAATGGGGCTAGTAAGGAACCACAAAGGAGCTATCCTTTTGTAAACATTTGCACTAAAGGCAGAAACAGAGTCTCAAAGGGGTGAGCATGGAGTCTCAAAGGGACTAGATTTTTAAGAAAAGCTAGCACAAATGGTAGAAATAAGAGGTCATAGAGGGACCAATAAAGAGCCTCATAATGGCTAAGTAGGGAGCCTCAAAGGGGCTAGATTTCCAAGGGTCTACACAAAGGGTAGGACTAAAATGCCACAAAGGGGCAAAGGGGAGCCTCAAAGGGGCTGGATTCCCAAGTGTCTACACAAAGGGTAGAAGTAAAATGCCACAAAGGGGCAAAAGGGAGCCTCAAAGGGGCTGAATTCCCAAAGGTCTACACAAAGGGTAGAACTAAAATGCAGCAAAGGAGAAAATGCGAACCTCAATGGGCTGATTCCCAAGTGTCTACACAAAGGGTAAGACTAAAATGCCACAAAGGGCGAAAGGGAGCCTCAAAGGAGCTGGATTCCCAAGGGTCTACACAAAGGGTAGAATTAAAATGCCACAAAGGGGAAAATGGGAGCTTCAAGGGGCTGGATTTCCAAGTGTCTACACATAGGGTAGGACTAAAGTGCCACAAAGAGGTGAAGGGGAGTCTTAAAGGGCTAGATTCCCAAGGGTCTACACAAAGGGTAGAACTAAAATGTCATAAAGGGACAAAAGCCTCAAAGAGGCTGAATTTCCAAGGGTCTACACAAAGGGTAGAACTAAAATGATGCAAAGGAGTAAATGGAAACCTCAAGGGGCTGATTCCCAAGTGTCTACACAAAGGATAGGACAAAAGTGCCGCAAAGAGGTGAAGGGGAGCCTCAAAGGGCTAGACTCCCAAGGGTCTACACAAAGGGTATAACTAAAATGCCACAAAGGGGCAAAAGCCTCAAAGGGGCTGAATTTTCAAGGGTCTACACAAAGGGTAGAAATAAAATGCTGCAAAGGAGTAAATGGAAACCTCAAGGGGCTGGATTCTCAAGTGTCTACACAAAGGGTAAGACTAAAATGCCACAAAGGGCGAAAGGGAGCCTCAAAGGGGTGAGATTCCCAAGTGTCAACACGAAGGGTATGACTAAATTGCTACAAAGAGGCAAAAGGGAGCCTGAAAGAGGCTGGATTCCCAAGGGTCTACACAAAGGGTAGAACTAAAATGCCACAAAGGGGTCAAATGGGAGCCTCAAGGGGCTGGATTCCCAAGTGTCTACACATAGGGTAGGACTAAAGTGCCGCAAAGAGGTGAAGAGGATCCTTAATGTGATGGACTTTATGGAAGGCTTGCATAGAGAAAAGAGATGGTCACAGAGGGACCAATGAGAGAGATAGCCTCAAAGGGGATGATTTAAAGGTTTGCACAAAAGGCAAGAATGAGAGAGACTATTGAAGACAAAGAGGCATTTACAATAGCCTCGCTGCATGAACGAGTGGTCAAGGTAGCAAGTTGAGTAGGATACCAAGATCAGGGTGATCAGGGTAGTAGAGGTTTTAGGGCCATACGGGCCAGAATGGCCAAGATGGTAAAAGTGTTGGGAGTCATCTAAAATGGGAGGAAAGTGGTGTGTGTGTGTATGTGTTTGTTTTTTTTGTTGTGCCATGTCGGCTGAAAAGCCAAGGCTGGGGAATATTTTTGTAAACCACTAAAATCAGATTGATCAAGGTGGTGGGAGTTCAAAGCATCACTAAGTTTGAATAGGCGTGAGTGATAGAGGCTTGTAGCACCATAATTAGAATGGTTAAAGTGGCGATGATTTTATGAAAAATGTTATGGAAAGGAGGACATAGGGCAACAATATAAGAATGGCCCTCAATGTGGTCAAGGCCAGGGTTTCAACCAGGAAGGGCTTGCATCCGAGCGTTGTAAATGACCAAGCTTAGAAGGTAGAAGCTCCACTGGGGAAACATGGGTATTTGGCAGCCACATTTGTTTGAGGACTGGGGCAGAGGGTTTGGATTCTTGCCCTCGGTCGGTACGAGAGTCCACTGTCCGGGGCTCTCGGTGGGGTGTAGCTTGTGCGGGAAACTTGCCACCAATCAGCAATGGTAAGTTAGTAGGATGTCCTAAGGACTAGACCGCTGGTCAGTCAGCTTGTTGGAGAGTGGCTTGGACAAGAAGGCTGCCCTTAGTTGCTTGAGCCGAGCATGGACAATGTTGATCAACTGGCCCCTCAATTGCTGGAATCTTTCTAATGGTAGGTGTTGCTGTCTGCTAGCTATCTTCAAGTCAGACCATTGATCGGTCCAATTTATATAAGGACCTGGGCAGAGGGTCTGAAACCTTGACGTCGGTCGGCATGAGAGTCTACTGTCTGGGACCCTAGGCATGGAGTTGCTTGAATGGGGAACTTTCCACCAGTTAGTAGAGCAAAGTGTTGGAAGAGTCGGTCGGCAGACAAACCAAATGTATGGATAATTTCTTTTTATGACAAGTGTTGGGGCCTACCGGCTCTCTCTGGGTAAGATGGCTGATCAATCTAGTTGAGGAATACGGGCTAAGAGCTGATCCCTCACTCGGACTGCAACCTTTATAGCCATAGTAGGTTGGCTCGTGTTTTCAAGCTTCAGAGGAGAGAGCTGCCTCCACTCCTTGTCTTGCTTGGCCATTGGTCGGTCGATCTTCTTAAGTTGGATAGAAGACTTGAGCTTCTATTGTGTAGCTAGTGTAGCAACAATGGTGCGCATGGCATGGGCCCTATCTTTGACATCCAACCACTCGAAAGTAATAAACTGGTTGTCAAGTAGTAGATCAATGAGTTGAGCTCGTCGTGTTTCGATGAAGGCAGCCAGGAGAGTGAGATTCTAGGGGCAATGCACATTGCTAACCATCAGGTGATGGCAAGACTAATGTCTGACTCGAATCTTGAAGAGACTCTACTATTGTTGTTTTGCAGGAGCAGGCTCAAACTGCTGGTGTTTAATTTCACGGCAGGCATTTGCTGTTGAATCCTCATGGGCTGGACTGCTAGCTAGTCGGCGTGAAGAAGGAAGGGACCAACAAGGAGCTTCCCCTGATCAGCTGAGCTAGGGTAGCCTAAACTGCAGTGGAGCATTATGCATGGTACTCAGCAGTGGCATCTATTAGGATTTCTGCCCGTAAGCCCCTCATCTGGGAATGGTGAAAAAAAAACCTTGATAGAGGTTGATTCCATTGAGTAGAAGCCAAATTCAGTTAGGGACCATGGTAGAGGGTCTAGCACCTTGCCCCCGGTCAGCAAGGGAATCCATTGGATGGACTTCCTCGTGAGGAATAACTTGTGTGGAGAACATGCCCCCAATCGGCGGAGCTGGGTGCCGAAGTAGTAAGCCAACAGCTGGGCTAATTGATGTTTTCATCATGGCAAGTGGCTACTGCCAGGTCTTTATGGGCCAGACCACTGATCGGTCAGCCAGGTGAAGGGAATGACCTACGGGGAGTCTACCCACAGTTTGTTAAGTAGTGAACTTGAAAGGGTGGTCAATGAATCAACCATTCACAAAGAATTTTCCCACGGTAGGTGGTGGCACCTGCAAGTTATGTTCAGCTTGGACTGCTGGTCAGTCCGATGCAGGAAGGCTGGTCGAGGGCTGGTCCCTCACCCGAGTTGTTGTCTTTAGAGCTACTGATCAGCATATGACTTCATAATTTAGAGGAGAGGGCTGCCCCCTCTTCCTGGCCTCTCCAACTACTGATTGGCCAGCCCAATGATGAGAGGATCTGGCAAGAATGTTGCCCCTGATCAGCTAAGTAGAGATTTGAAAAAAAAATTGGCCAATGGGCTGGCCAACTACAGGTGATTCCTGGCTGGTTGGTGGTGGCACCTGCCAGTTCTCCTCATCTTGGACCGCTGATTGGTCGAATGAGGGAAGGTGGGCTGAGGGATGGTTCTTTGCCTGCGCTGCCATTTTTGGAACTACTGTCAAGCCCCTGCTTTCAGAACTCAGAGGAGAGGATTGTTCCCCCGCTATCCATAGCATTAGCTCATATGGGGATTTGCCCCTAGCTAGCAGAATTGAGTGCCAAGGTGATTCAGTGTCATGGCTGACTACTGATGTCTCTCTCTTTTTTATGGCAGGTGGTTGCTGTCAAGCCCTTGTACATTGATCCACTGATCGGTTAGCTAGATGAAGGGAAAATCCGATGGAGAGGCTGCCCCCAGTTGGATAAGCTGTGGGGTCTTGTCATCTCAGACCACTGCTCAGTCTAATGAAGTATGGCAGGCTAAGGGCTGATCCCTTGCCTGTATTGTCCTTTTTGAGTCTTCTAAGTTCAGAAGGGAGGGCTGCCCCCTCTCCATGGCCTTTCTAGCTGCTGGCTTGTTGGATTTCTTGGGGCAGGCAGAAGGTCTACACTTCCCCCTTGCATCTGGTGCATTAACATTGGGCACAGCAAGGGTCCCATTGTTGTAATCTAGCCAGTCCAGAGTGAAGAACTATCAACAAGCGGCAAGATAACAAGTTGTAGTCATCTACGCTTCTCCTCCATAAGCTTAGAAGGAATCTTGATAGGCATCGCTTGGTGGGTGTGGTCCCACGAGCAACACACGTTGTTGATGTTGAGGTGCCGAAAGGATTCTCACTCACTCATGTTCTTCCTCAGGTTGAGGGGTGTTGTAGCAGGTGTCAGCATGGCAGCAGGTGCAGGCACAAATGTTGTGGCAGACAGTTGAGTAGGTACTATGACTGTGGGTGTGGGTGCGGGCCCAAATTCAAGGGTGATCTGATTCACCATGAAAGTCTCACGTGGGGGAGACAACAGAACATTTTCTGGGAGCAACTTGGTGGTGTCCAGGCCAACCTTTTGGAGATGCATTATGGAGTAGAAAGTGAGGGGTAGCATTGATATGTCCTCAGAAGCAGGTGGTGACTCCAAGATGGTGTCGAGCCAGTCCAGGAGCAACACTATCTTTGCAAACTTACTGAAATTGATCACCAACGTGATTGAGCTGACGCTGCATTGTCAACATAAGTTTTTAAGTAAATGACACCTTCACAAGACACCGCTGAACCTGTAAAAAGGTTGACTTGATTAGAGTGTTTTTAAGAGGTAGTGGATGTGCACTATCTCAGATCGCTATGGCAGAGAGATGAAGGGAAAGAGAGGTCCCACTGGGCGTGCCAATTTGTGGGAACCTCGGGAATCATTTTTATTTTTGAAATGTGTTTAAAAGATTTGTTTTTGAATGTTGAAAATATCGTACCTGAATTTTCGAGTAAAATAGGTGATAGACCATAAAAACTACTAGATAGTCCAGGTGATATTAGAAGAGTATAGAACCAAGGTTCGGGTTCTGTGAAAATATGTTTTGACCTCTCTCCATTGGATGGTGCGAATATCCAATGTTCATTTACATCGAGCAAACACTCGAACACCCTTGATTAACTGCCATAGCGATCTTCTTTGACGAGAGCGTGCACATCCACAACATATAAAGAACACAAAGGGCCCCGGCCTTTTAGGCCCGATGAGATGCAAACAAGTTTCATTAGATTTTGTTTGAAGTTGATTTATGTTTGATTTAAGAATGGATTTTGATGTGGTTTGAAATGTTGATTTCAGATTTCCATTTGACTTGGATTTGAATATTAAGTGTTTTGAGCTTGTTTCATTTGTTTGGTTTGTTTTACTTCAATTGGTTGAAGTTTATTTTATTTTTTGCTTGAACTTGACATTTTAAATGTGTTGATCAATTTTGACTTGTTTAAGTTTAGTTGACATGTGTTGAGTCATTTCCATGTAAATTTTCTCATGTCGGTTGGTGTTTTAATACCGATTCGGGTGCGTTCGGTATGTTTTAAATGTTTTGAAGTTTGGTTCAAATTGATTAAACTTGAACTTCAAATTGTTAATGATCCAAATTTGACATGTTTTACGATGAATTTCATATGCATTAATGTTTTCTGCATGTGTTCTTTTCAATTGGTTTGATTATTTGATTTGCACTTGTTTAGGAAATTGAATTCCAATGGATTAAGTGTATTGAATCAATTCTTCCAGATTGTATTAAATCTGATTTTTGTTGAAAGTTAAAGCTTTAATGATCTGTTTTAAGCATGTTTTAAGATTAATTTGAATGTATTTTCAGATTTAATTAAGTTAACTTCAGATTTGGTTAACTCTTGTTCGGTTTGCATCCCATCTGGTCTGTCGGGCTAGTGTCGATGCCCAGTCACATGCAATCAACTCGACACTTGAAATGTTCATTGAATATTCATGTTCATGCTGGTATACATCAGATGTGGCAGTTCATATGCCAAGAATAATGCTTGTCGAAGTGCAAATGTATGAATGTCCTTCCCTTGTTGTAAAATCCCACTTGACCAGGAAATTTTTGGCAGCATGCCGCCTTATTTTCTGATCGGTGTGGAATTTTTACCCGTCCTACATGGCATAGTCTTTTGACTCTCCAAGTAGTGGGAAGGATCGTCTGCAATGGGAGCCGGCCCGCGCAAACATCCAGGTCAACATACCGGATACGGGTTCGGGCTAGCTGCCCAAGGTGGAGTGCCCACGTGGTGGTGCTAACTCCTTATTTAATTTTGGCATTTCACCTTCAGATTTAATTAAGGTTTATTTTAAGAGTCCAAGGCCCAATGGGCCAGCTTCATAAGCACAATGGGCTGGTCTTCATGCTATGTCAGCTCGGTTGGCCCAATCTTGAGCTTCATGGGTCCTGGCAGCCTGCTTTGAACTTTATGACCCAATGGGCCTGCTTTGCACCTCCATGGTCCGGTTGGCCTGATTTGCCCTCCATTTTTGCACCATGACATCTTGCTGTGGCAGCAGGCTAGGTGAGCCTCAGAGGGGCTGGAATGGGTTGGCTAAGGTGCTGTTTAGGTGAGCTTTGGTAGGACTGCACAAGGGGTAGGTTTAGGTATGAACTAGGACTGGTTTTAGGAATGCACAAAGGGCATGAGAATTGAAGGCCCGCCCGAGTAGTCTCGGTTTGTCCGGCAGATTCCGAGAGTCTCAAAGCGTCGACCCTCCTTCCACACATCAAAGAGGATGTTTGGTTTGTTTGGGGGTGCTGTAGAAGCTGTATTGGGTGTGTTGCACATAGGGCAAACTAGGTGACCATCAAAGGGGCCTGACATGGGTGCTCACAAGGGGGCAGAACTTGGGCCAGCAAGGGGGCCTGTTTTGCATGCCATTTGGGGCCTGATTGGGAAAGGCAGGAGGTGCATGTCCAGGTGACCATCAGTGGGGTCAAACCAAGGATGATAGTAGAAGGTTTAGGTGCCAACATGGAGGGCCAAAAGGGTGCACAAAGGGGCAGGTTCAGAGGCCTGTTTTAAGGGGCAGCAAGGGGCTGTTTTTTGTGATGGCCAAATAGAGGGTACACTTAGGGCTTTCTGTAGACAAACGTGAAGGGCACTCAAAGGGGGCTGAATGGGCATTACTCATAGGGTATGCCACCATGGAGAGGGGTAGAGAAGAGAAGGGGAAGAGTTGAATTAAAAGGCTACATCGGAACACACTTTTTCAACTCATCGGTTTTTTTTCACTTGCACTGCAGGTGGCGTTGAAGATGATGGGCTGAAGGTGCCACCAAACCCTTATTCTCTTGCTGTTGGATGAGAAAAGGGGGTCTTCTCCTTGCTGATGTTGATGGATGGAGCAAAGGAATGAAGAGAGCTTGCTGCACTTGCTGAAGTTGGCACACCGATCAGGTGGGCTGGTTGCACCTGCTGCTGGCGCGCCTGCTGGAGGGAGGCCTTTTCTCCTTCTTCTTATTACAAATAACCACAACCACATGCAAAGTATATCTCCTTAATTGTGGATCTGCTAATTCCTCCTGAGAGAAAGTGAGTGTTGGGTGCTCACTTCTAGGGGCTAACACTGTAGTGATCTTCTCAGGTGGGAGATCTTCATTCACCATGACCCTTTGTAAGTACTGCTGTAGAATCTCCTGGTGCACCTTTGATCTTTTGATCAACTCAAGTATGGAAATACGGGCCGGTGTTTTATCTAAATGCTTTAACAGATCATAGGCTGTGTCTGGCAATGGTTCTTCTACTTGTTCCTCCTCCACTTTATCTTGTGGTTGAGTACTAGCTTGGGGAAAGAGCCGCTGGAACATCCTCCCACTCTGAAGCACCGGGGCTATTTGGCGGTCGGGTAGAGGTGACGGGTTAATTGGGGTGGGTTGTGGTGGAACAGGTGGTGTAGGTGCATGTATGATGGGTAATGGGATCGATGGTTCTAGGATGATTGGGTTAGTTGGTAGAGGGGTAGGATTTGGAGGTGGTAGTGATGGTGATACTGGTGGCCTGATAAGAAGAGGCCGGTGTGCCGAGTGGTTGATGAGTTTAATGAAGGTGTTGGTAATGTGGTAGGTTGTGGGGTTGGTGGTATGATAGGTTGGGGTTTTGGAGTGGCGAGCTCATAGGTCGGGGGTTCAGGTTTGGTGGTGATTGTGGTGGTCGGATGAGCAAGGGTCGGTGTGTAGCAATGGTTGAAGGAGGTGTAGTTAGAGAGGGGGCTGGCCTAATGAAGGGCCGGCAAAAAGAAATGGCGGTCAGTGGTTGGGTTATTGAACTTGGTGGTGGTTGTGGAGTAGAAGGTGCACTGATTATCTGTCTAGGAGGGTTCCTAGCAGGAGGTCTAGCTTAGTTGATAGGCATGGTTGCATTTTGGTTTTCTAGTTGCCAACCTTGAGCACGACTGGCGTATCCCTGGACAATAAAGTGTACTAGACTAATTCCTGGGTTTGGATGTGCTGGTGCCGGCGCTGGAGCGGGAGCATGTAATGGGAGCGGATTCTGAACAATCCCCAAGCCAGGTTGTTGTTGAGGTTGAGCCAGTGGACGCTGCACCTGCTGCTGCCTAGCCTTCATAGCTTGTATGCATTCCCCCATTTGAGCCCAATCAATGCTGCCTTGGTCATTCAGATCGTGGATATAATCCTTGAATTGAAAGCACACTTCTACAGTGTGACCAGGACACCGGTGGTAAGCACAGTATCGGGACATATCTACATTTGTTGGCCAAACCTCTCTTTCCTTGGGCAATTCCAACTGTTTTTCTGCCATGAGTACATTGAAGATGTCGGTCAAGGAGTAAGGGAGTTGCCGGTAGTTCTCTCTCCTAGGACCTCCCCTTCGTGGTGCTTGATTGGGTGGTGGCGGTGCCCTATTGTAGGCAGGTTGACGAGGTTGCTGGGGTTGTGCTACTGGTTGCGGGGGTTGTTGTGGTTGTCATGGTTTTTGTGGCCTAACATGTTGTTGAGGCGGGTAATAGGAAAGGTTTTGTGGTGGGCTTTTGTACTGGTTTTGACGGTTCCCTCCCTGGTTCCCCACAGTGTTTATAGCTTCGTTGTTAACCACTTCCTCGGTTGTAGGACCAACTGGTGCAGAGGGGGTTTTTCTGAGGTTTCTACGTTTAGGATCAAAAGGGTTTATCATGGTGGCATCCTTGAAGTGGGCTTGCAAGTATCGGGTACTGTCATAGAGTTCATTCATTGTGGTAGGACGGTGCATGATCAAGACATTCCTCAAGGCAGGTGTAGTGTTGCCAATAAGCATCTTTACTTGTTCCCCTTTAGAAATAACATCTGTCAATTTCTCTGCCATTCCCCTCCAGCAATCAGCAAACTTTATGAAGTCCTCTTCGGGCTTCATCTTCTCAGCAATCAAATCCGTAATGGAGCATGCTGGTGCCACCCGGTCTCTGTATCTTTGCAAGAATTTGGTTTTAACAATATCGAAGTCTCCTGCCTCTAAGGAGTCGAGCGAGTAGAACCATTCCAATGCAGACCCTTCTAGTGATCGGCGGAACAAGAAAGCAAGAACCCTACGATCATCTTTCCAGAATGAAGATTCATAAAGAAAATCTTTAAGATGAAGAAAAGGATTGCCAGTACCATTGTAGCGGCGATAAACTGGTAGCTCAGAAGGTGGCAAGTGGAGGACTGGCAGAGAAGGAATAGATATCTCAGGCACTGACTTGGAGTCCAGGCGACATCTCAGCTCTTCATAACGTTCATTCATCTAAGTGAGCTGATCCATGATTTCCTGGGTGAGAGTAGGTTCTTGGTTTACTGGAGGTGGTATGTGGTTAGAGACATGGTTCTGGAATTGAGGAGCATGACTTGAAGATTGTCCCATGGCTTGGTGGATTGGGGGAGCAACATGGTTGAAATAAGATGGTTGAACAAATGAGGGTTGGACCACAGATGGTTGAACTATAGAGGGTTGAACTACAGATGGTTGTGCTAGTGCCAATGATGGTTGAATCACAGATTGTTGAACAACAGGAGGTTGAACAAAGGGTGATTGAATGAGTGGTGGTTGAACTAGAGGACGAGGAGATAAGGCAACTTGATTGGTTTCAGCCTGATCTGAAGCAATTTTGCCCTTCACCATGGATTGTATGCGGGCATAGGTTTCTGGGTCGGTATAGAGAGACAACTCCTTAAAGAGTTGTTCAACATCACGAGGAGCAGATGGTTGAGGGACCTCTTGTGCTTCTGACTCAAATAATGGATTAACACGACCATCTGACGGATTTGGTTGATGACCCATCTCGTGCTCTCGATGTTCAGCTTGTTCCGCCATTCCAACGTGCCTTCCATACCTTAGTTGCATTGAACTTCAAGGAACAAACAAGTTGACAAAGTAAACAAAGAACTTTTTTGGTTTTTTTAGTATTTTGCAAAAAGTTAGAGGTTTGAATTTTTGTTTGACAAGCAAGTTATGCAAAGACTTGAAAGCAAAATTACGCAATGATTTTGATTAAACCTTAGGTTTATGAATTTTGTTAAGAATTGTTCTCTCAACAAATGGGTTAGGATCCTAACTCCAATCTCCAATGACCTAGGTTTCACACAAACTCACCACGTGTAGGTAACGTAGGATGCTTCGGGTTTTGGGGAGTGGTACAACCAACTCGATCGTAAATAGAAATACTCCACGTATGAGGAATTACGGAGGCCTTGATGAAAGCCAACCAAGTCAACTAGGAAGGAATATCCCAGAAAAGAGGTCAGAATCCACCAAGAGGGTGTTTTGGATGGGAGGGGTAAATGGGAGAGTGAGCTCCCGCCTCAAAAAAGTGTAAAAGAAGGAGGTAGAGAGAAGGAGCATAGAATGCAATCAAGTAATAAAACAAGTAACGAGCAAAACATGAACTTAAATAAACAAGCAATCAACACCAGACAAGCAATTAGAAACTAGACAAGCAACTAGAAACTAGAATCTATTCTTGTTTCTTATGTGAGCCAAATGGAGATAGTGAAAAGTGATGGAAAGAAGAGGGTTCAGATTTGATAGCCAAGCAAAAGGGTGGTCCACGTGGGGACCGATGTAAGAATAAACTGGTTCACGTGGGAACCGGGGTAAAAGGTAAAGGTGGTTCACGTGGGAACTGGTTTTGGGTAAAAAGGGGTGGTTCACGTGGGAACCAGTTTGAATGGTCAAAAGAGGGCCACGTGGGGCCAATTAAAGGTGAATAAAGATCTTATCCAAGTTGGGATAGATCTGGGAAAAAAAGGGGCTTGGTTCACGTGGGAACCGAAGTAAAGAAAGAGATTGGTTCACGCGGGAACCAGTTTAAAAGGAGAAGGGTGGTTCAAGTGGGAACCGGTTTAAATAAAATGACAGAAATTAAATGGCGTACTTGGCACTTCAAATCTGATGAAAGATGGGTGAAATCATAAATTTTGATATGGCATGAAGTTTAAGAGAGGTGGAAAGAAGGAAAGGCTCATGTGGGAACCGGTCTAGAACTAGAACTAGTTGCAAACAAAACACTTAGCACCCATGGTTGAAGACATTGCTTGTCCCACCGTGGTCGCCACAAAGCTGTTGACTCTGAAAATTCGATGGGGTCCTCTCCTTTTCAGGGAAGTCCGTGAACCCAGATTGTCACCTCAAGAGGGGATGAGAAAAGAAAGGAATAAAGCTCGGAAAGCAACTCTCATCTCGGTCCAACACTCACATTGATCCTTGAACTTTCATCCCTTGGCGTCGCTCGATCACCAAGGAGACGGTTCGGGTCATGTGGGAAGAGGGTGAGAAGAAAGAAATTAAGACATGTGGTCATCAGGAACCGTGGGTTCCGATTTATAGAATTAAAATGACCGTGTGTACCTTAGCGTGAAGAATGTGAGTTACAGCTTCTCCTTCTTCGGCCGGCCGATGAAGAAGAGTCCTCAACGCGGTGGGTGCTTGATATTCTGTGCAACTAGACAAACAAACAAGTAAAATAGACAATTATAACTAGACAAAGTGGAGTATATGTAAAGAGAATAACATAAAACACACAACTGACTAGAAACTGACCGGACTCGGGTTATCTCTAACCCCTTTTTTTTATTTTCGGAATAACAGAATAAAAGTAATGCAAAAAAATGCAAAAAAAAATTAGGATAATGTAGAATCACGAAACAAAGAGATATAAAAAAGAAATGAAAGATTCTGAGTTGAATAGAGAAAGATATAGCCAAATCTGGGTTGTCGAAAAAGCCGAGCAGCAGTCCAGGATCTGCCAGGCGCGACTTTGCTTCTGCACTCGTCATAACCAGACCTGACCTCGGAATCAAGTGCCGTCTATTGTAAACTGAAGAAGACTTGGTGAGGAAGAACTTTGATGAAGAGAGCTCAGGTAGCATACGTCCACACACTTCTTTAGAGGCCTAAGAAGAGAGACCTGGCAGATCACCTGCAGAACAGCCTTCCTCTCTCTTGAACCGACTTTTCTCTCTCTAAAAACTCGAAATTCTCTCTCTAAAAATCAAAAAATCAAATCAGGAGGGAGTTTGGACGTCTTGAGATGCCTGGGGGGTCATTCCCATGCCTTTGGAATGACCGGAATCAGAGTTAATTTATAGGAGAACAGACGGTCTCATCAAGACTACAAAATAGGAGACCTTGTGGTCGACCCCTGGGCGCATGTACCCTACCCCCCAGGGCGCATGTGCCTCCAAGTGTGGGCGCATGGCACTTTTTCCAAAAAAAAATCGATCTTATCCGGTCATCTGTTCAGCGGTAGAGTCCCGGTGAAAAATTGGTTCCCTCATGCCTCAAGGGCAGGGCGCATGTGCCCTCAAGTGAGGGGACGAGGTCACGTGCCTCACTGGTAGGGCGCATGAGCACGTGACCTGGGTCCCGGGCGCATGTGACCAAGAACCCGGGCGCATGGGACTATTTTTGCGTGTCCTTCTTCCGGAAGCCATTGCGAACACTCCCGAACTCAAAATTCGACACCGTTTGTTGCGTTGGAAAGATGACAGGCCGAAGAAGCTTTCTATAACATCTGATAAGCCATCACACCCTCCAAAACTTCAGAATTTTGTCCAGAAGTTAGGGCAGTGAACAGAAGATCCGATACAGGTCAAAATGACTCCGATGGCAAACCAGAAGGCACGGTATGCAACAAAACTTGTCCGGGGTGTGAATATGACCATAACCTTCTATGCATGATCATTAGGCATTGGTCATTCAGCCAATTTCTATGTTTACACGATTTACGTGTGGCTTTCGCTTAGAAATTACGGCTTTTTGCGGAAAACTTCGTAAAGCATCCGATTCTATTCGACGAAGCTCCAAATCAACTTTAAAAGACCCGGCATCATTATAAGGTCAATCATACATGTTACCCTATAAAACATGAGTTTTATGCTCTGAATTAGGCGAATTTGGCGTGTCTACACAAGGGTTTTGCTACTTGCCTTGCTGCCATGTTCTTGTTTCCCACAAAAGATGGCTTTCTGGAGCAGGGACAACTCTCGTGTATTCATGGAATCTGGTGTGGCAAGCAACTTGGTCATTCAGTGCTTCGCTTTCTTTACTGTGTCTTGTCTTCTTCTTGCGTGGGACATCCTATATTTGGCAGTGCTCTTCTGTTTGCTTGCTGGGCAGATCTCCACTTCAAGTTTGATCCATCAGGAAGTGCTACTACCACTTCACGGCTTTTTCGGCACAGTACTTTGTTCCCATATGCTGCAGCTCTCGATTTTCCTGACACGGTTCCCGTATGTGCTTCATTGAAGAAACGGACAGATTGGCATATCCATCTTGCTTCCATGAATCATTCAGGCTTTGTGCACAGTCCGGTCATTATGCAACAGAGAGATGTTCAGATCTGTTTTGCTCCTAGAGTGGATCTTCGATTGGTTACTAGCTTGGCATATGTTCTGTACAATCCGCACAGGTGTCATTCTCAGATTGGTTTGCCTCGCCATGAACTACCTGTGCTTTCACACTTGACTCTTATCAAAGACAGGAAGCTTGATGCAGTTGATGACATGGAGAAAGCTAAGACATCTATTACCTTGTGGAGTATGAGCTGGCTATAGTGTCCAGGCACGCTTATCGAGGAGAGTCCAGATGACCAACATTGCTACCTTTCTTAGTTGCAACTTCTTTGTACCTAATCATCTTTTTATTGCCATTTTCTTTTCTTGCTTGTCAAACAAATTTTGGTCATTTATGAATATAAAATGAATTTTGTTATGTCAATTTTACAATAGAAATTTCATAAAATTCTACTTTATACCTAAAAAATTGTCAATGTATGACCAAAACAATGCATGATAGAAACAACTATTTTACACCATGATTAGCAAGATTTAACAGTAAGAAATGGAATTTTCATAAAATTTAAACATGCATTTTTTTCAGTGAATTTTTCTAAGCAATTTAGAAATCTGTTTGAAATTCTTTCAGTGGTGTTGTGATCAGCTCAATTTCAGGAGTGGCAAGGTAATTTTTAAAAGTTTCATGATTTTGACATATTCTTACCTCTATAAATAAACCTTCTACCCCTACCAGTTCATTTCACCACTCACAGTCTCTCTCTTCACCAGAGCTACTCCAACTTATTCTACACTTTCAGAGCCCAAATCGCGTTCAAAGGTCAGTACTCTAGTTAAATAAAATGTATATCTCTCCATTATCTTCGATTTGACTATGATTTCATGCGATTCCGAGTTTGTTTGAGCCATTTTTGGGTCAGAAGAAGATCGGTGCACATCTCAGGTCCATGTGCCCTGGAACCAGGGCGCATGTGCCCTCAAACTAAGGCACAAGGGCACGTGCCCTAGGGTCAGGGCACATGTGCCCTCAAGCCAGGGCACAAGGGCATGTGTTCTCAAGTCAGGGCGCATGTGCCCTCAAACTAGGGCTCAAGGGCATGTGCCCTAGGGTTAGGGTGCATGTGCCCTGGACCCAGGGCGCATGGGCCCCTGGTCTGGGCACATGCCAACTCCAGCATTCTTGTATTGGTGATTGTTTTGAACTTAAAAAAAACTGACCAATTTTAAAATTTACAGATGCCTAAGAGGGTTCGACGTACGCGTATGCATGAAGACGAGGCTAGCCCTTCTAAGCCGACAGCCCCGCGCGATGTAAATGTCCTTTGAACTGGCTGTAAATTCTCTACCATCTTTGTGATCGGTTCTTGACCTGGACAACTTTTTCATTTGTAGGGACGATACAAATCACGTATATCAAGGTAGCTGGTACGATTGCGTACCGGGGTCTTCAACCGTTCATGCGTCGCCGCCTGGATGAGATGGTATTTGGTCCCGTCTTACATTTGTCAGTGCTTTGGAAGGACTTGGCTCTAATCCATGTTCTGAGGGATTGCTGGGATGCCGCGACTTGTTCATTTCTTCTTCCTTGGGAGCATATGGTCCCTACTCTGGAGGACGTGGCCCATATCATGGGGCTGTGGGTCTATGGGCACACCATCACTGGTTGCACGTATGGTAACTACGCCAAGATGGCAGTGATGCTTCTTTCTTACTCCCTGCCTCGGTCACATGATGAGGCAGTCTTGTCGATCACTCGGAAGGAGTGTCTTGAGCTAGTGGGCCTGACAGAGGCTCAGATACAGCGAAGCGAGGTGACCAAGGACTACGAGGATCGCCTGATCCGTCAGGTATTTGCGACACTATGTGGTCCTTCTAGATCAGCGGAGGCGGATCGGGATCTCCGCCGATTTATGCTCTTCTTTTTCGGTCGCTTGTTGTTGGGCAACAAGACCGAGAAGGTTCACCTACGGTTCCTTTCGCTCCTGGCTGATGTGGAGTCCATCGGTGACTATGCCTGGGGTGCAGCGGTCCTGGCACATCTGTTTGCCAGTCTCTCTCCCAACAGTGTTACTATCTCAGTAGGCGGCTTCACACCTTTTCTTCAAGTATTTCTCTTTCTGCGGCTTGCTTTCCTGTTGCATGTTATACTTGTACTAACAAAGTGTTAATTTCAGGTGTGGAGTTACCTTTACATTCCACTAGGCCGAGGCCGAATAGATCACCCATTTTGCCTGCCTTTGATGGCGTGCTGGTACGCCATCCGTGACACTACGTCCCATGCACACCAGCTCCTTCGTCTTCGAGGTGAGTTGTTGATTCTTTCTCCTACACGGGTACATCTCCCTGTTCTTCCTTGCTTTTGTTTGTTAATTGCTGATCCTTTCCTTTTTTGTAGGTATGCTGGCGCCCATATCTAACTACCAATGACGAGAGTACCGAGTGGGTGGTGAAGGGTGCCCATCTCTTCAGCAGCGACATTTACCTCCATTGTCTGAACAAGGTGGAGCCACTCTGGGTTCGCCTTGTGATGAGGACATTTGGCGGTTATCAGGAGTGGTGCCCTCCTCCTCCTTCCAGACACAGCCATAGCACAAAGGGGTTGACACACTCAGAAAATTGGGCGGCCCGATACCGATCTGCCTTGCAGGACAGGGAGGCTGAGGGCACTGTGGTTTTCTCAACTGCCATGGATGACACAAAGTTCACTCGCCATTATGATGCGGCTTAGGGTCATCTTTTTGACTATGCTAGCCAGGTTAGCTTTTTGTCTCTATCTCTTTGTTATCAATGCATTGCCTTGTCTGGTAAAATTTCTTTTTTTCAGGATTCCCGGGGCATGCTTACCCAGTAACGAGCACAAATTCATGAGTTGGAGGAGGAGGTGGCCTCCCTCAAGGCAGCTCTACAGGAAGAGGTATGTGTGTGTCTTGTGCTCTTCAATTAAGCTACCAAATATTTGACTTGCTTTATGTACTTGCAGCGCATGGCCCGCTCAGAGGGTGTTTCTTCTGAGGAGGAGGTGTAAGCCCTACGAGACGAGCTGGCTGCCGTGAAACAGTCTTTGGCGGAGAAGGAGATCATGGTAACATCTTAATAGTTGCTACCATACTTGTTCTTTCACTGTCTAAGCCTTATACATTGCTTGTAGGTGGCTGCACTAGAGCGATCAGTTGCTACTTTTTCTTCAGAGTCTTCTTCTAGGATCCAGGCCTTGGAGGCTGAGTTGCAGGCTCGGGCACCCACTCTTGAGATGGCTCAGCTTTGATTGGACTTTGATGCAGAGCTATTGGCGCGTGACCGGCGCCACTTTGAGGCTCTTCGTGAGGCAGAGAACCAGCATATAGTTGCTCTTCGTGAGCGAGACGCCGCGATCCATGCCATGGAGCACAGGCAGTACCAAACACAGATTGATCTTGTTTCTTCTGCCTAGGTGTAACTACATTTTCACCGTGAGATGGCCCGCTAGTCTACTCGGAGCTGGACCCATCAAAGTGGCAGCCACCAGAGCGGCACACAGACCCACCAGAGCAGCTCGCACCATAGCCGGGGCCGTACAACACAGGGTGGAGTTGATTCAAAGAGAAGCCAGACTCCGAGTGTGGCTGACTACTTAGTTTCTTCTCTTGAGCATAGGGATGAGTAGGTTTTGATTTGTATGCCCAGTATCGTTGTATCAGACTTTTGTCTTGTATCTTACTTCATGAATGAATCAGTGTTTGTGTCTACTTGGCTTGTTTTGGTTGTGTCTACAACATCACTTCGACAATTTTGATTAGTATAACATGGTGGCTTGGCCCTTTGCTTTTGTCAAAGGGCATAGCCTTCTTAACATGGCGAAAAATAAGGAGTAAAAGAAAAAGAATGTGGAAAAGGTTAAGGAAACATACCTGTATGGCGAGAATCCATCCTCCTTGTTATGTAGTGCCTAAAATCACTTAACAAAAGGATAAATTCTATCCATGTCTCATCCCTTTGCCTATTTTATTTGGCTTGACTTTGAGTCCAAGGGAGGAGCCTTCTTAACAAGGTAGAATAAAATAAATGACTTGAATGAAATGGGGTAAGAGTTGAGAGAACTTACTTGCTGTGGTGAGAATCTTCTCCTTTTACCTTTAAATGCCTGAAACACTTGATAAAAAGGGGATTAAATCTTCACCATGACTCATCCCTTTGCCTATTATGGTCAGCTTTGACTTTGGTCAAAGGGAAGAGCCTTCTTAACAAGGTAATTAACGCCAAAAATTGATATGCAATACAGGAATGGAAATATGCATAATAGAAAAATAAACATGAATGCAACTAAGGCAATGATCATTGACTAAGTTAAAAATGATACATTTTTTTAGGTTTTCTTAAAAATATTCATTTTTTTGGATTTTCAATTTTTTTGGATTTTTAAAATATGCATTTTTTTTGGAATTTTTTTGAAATATTCATTTTTTTTTGAATTTTTAAAATATTCATTTTTTGGATTCTAGAAATATTCATTTTTTGTGGAGAAAATGCTGGTATTTGAGACAGTTCATCGGTCTTTGGGGTTTGTCAAGACTCAAGTGGTAGATACCATGTGCAAAATAAAGTTCCCTACCTAGAATCCTTCTAACCTTCTTCCTTTGATCGGCTTGGATTCCACCTGGATTTGGTCGGTTTACCCTACCTAAGGGGTTTAAGGAGGAAGAGTATAGTGGATGTCCTTGATATGGTTTGGAGTTGCTGAAAGGGATTTCTCTACTCTCACTCAAATTGCCCGTTGGGGTTCGGCCTCTTTGGGTCTTTTCTATTTTTTTGCTCTTTTCTATGTGGCACATATTTGGACAGGTTTTTGACCTGTGGGGACATTGCCCATATTTTAGTGCCTTTTGCCTTGACTATCATTCTGCGTACTCATTCAGACAGGTTGATCATTCTTCTTCTTTTTTCTAACCTGAGGGGTTCATTGCCCATCTTTTGGCACCCTTTTGCACCCTCCGAGATGGCCTCCTACTTGGGTGGCGAGTGTTTTCGATACTACCCCTCTCTAATCTTCTCTCCCTATCTTAGATGGAGTAAAAGATAATAGGGTAAGGGTAATCCTTCCATTTCTAGATTTCTGCCTTGCCTTTCGCAAGTGTCAGGTTGTTTGGATTCTAGGATTAGGAAATGTTGTGTGCGTAGGATGGTACCTACCGTTGACTTCTCACGAACAACCTAGGATCGATGATTTCAGATTATACTAGTGGTTTCTCCATTTTTATGGAAAGTACTTTTTGAGGTAAACTCCATTCCAAGGATGATTCAATTTTTCCCCATCTGCATTAGTCAATTCATATGCACTGCTTGGATACTTTTCAGTGATTACAAAAGGCCCTTCCCAGTTAGGTTGCAATTTGGAGCGGGGACCCCCTGCTTAACGAATATGCGTTTGACTACCTTCTCACCGATTTCGAATTTTCTCTCAACCACCCTCTTTTGATAAAACCTTTTCAGACTGTTCTGATAAGTTCGGGCATGCTAGGCGGCAGCTAGCCTTCTTTCATCCAAGAGATCAAGCTGTGCAAGGAGAGATTCTAGTCTCTCATCAACAAGAATATCCCTGTCGAGCTGAACTCAAAGAGATGGAAGTAATACGTCGTAGGGGACCACTACTTCCATCCCATATGCCAAAGCATACGGGGTTTGTCCAGTGGGAGTCCTTACAGAAGTACGATAAGCCCATAGATCATCTACAAGCTTATCAGGCCAGTCAGCAAGCTTGCTAGACTTACAAGATTTCTTTATGATTTTGATTAAGGTTTTGTTGGGGACTTCTGCTTGACCATTGCCTTTAGGATAATATGGTGATGAATGATGCAATGAAATGTGATACCTGTTACAAAGATCACACAGATCTTGAGAGAGAAATTGTGGCCCCATTATCAGTGACAATGTCGCTGGGTATCGCAAACCTTGCAATGATGTTGCACTTGATGAAGGAGCAGACTGTTGACGCTTTAATCTCCATGAACGCTTCCACTTCAGCCCACTTTGTGAAGTACTCCGTTGCCATCAGAATGAATGATTTTGAGCGCATTTCAGAGTTGAGGTCACTCAAGGGGCCAATGATATCAAAAGCCCACATGGCAAAACGCCATGGGGCATGAATTGGATGAAGGGAAGATGCGGGAGAGTGAATCTTGTCGGCATGGAGTTGACATGAATGACAGTGCCGGATAAAGATGGAGCAGTCTTCTTCTAGAGTTGGCCAATAATACCCTTGTCGGATGATTTTTTTAGCAAGGGCTTGGGCATTCACATGACCACCACAAACTCTAGAATGTGCTTCCTTCAGCACCAACTCAGCTTCTTCTTCATCAAGACACCTGAGTAAGATTCAACTTAGGCTTCTCTTATAGAGCACTCCTCCTAAGATTGTATACCTCTGGGATACTCTTCTGATTGCCTTCTTTTCCTTGGCGGTTGATCCAGGCGGGTATGAATGATCTTCGCAATACCTTGCAATCTCGTCATACCAAGGTCTCTGACCTTCTTCTAATTATTCCAACTCAATTAAGGAGATTTCTTCTTTATGTTCCAAGTATTCATTTCTGTTGAACCTCTCCTTAACCTTCAGAAAATGTCCATTCTCAATTGCTGAAATTTACTTCTTACATATGTGGATAGTTCGCACTTGCCTGCCTAGTGGGATCGATAGAGACAAAGCTAGTGAAGCTAACGCATCGGCGAGGATATTCTGAGAACGGGGGACATGGACAAAGGTGAGTTTGAAGAATAGCTTGATGTAGCAGGTGGTGAGCTCCTGGTAGGGTTTGAGGTTTGGATGGGAAGTTCAATACTTGGATAGGACTTGGCGTAGGATCAATTGACTATCACCTATCATCCTCAGTTCGGTGGCACCATGGAAATGAGCAGCCTCCAGCCCAGCCAGCAAGGCTTCATACTCAGCTATGTTGTTGGTTGCTGAAAAGTTGAGCTGAAGAGCCTGTGGAATGGTGACACCTTCAGGTGACAGAAGGACAATACCTATCCCTCTACCATGAGAGTTCAGAGCCCCGTCAAAATATAATGTCCAAAGATTGGAAGATCGAACTAACATTAGTTCGTCATCTAGGAACTCCGACCGGACTGGGTCAAAGACGGGTATGGGATGATGGGCAAGGTGTTCAACAATAGCATAGCTCTTGATTGCCTTCTGTGGGACATAAGTGATATCAAATTGGGACAAAAAGCTCTGCCATCGCCCTAACTGATCAGTCAAAATTGTCTTCTCTAACAGAAACTTAATGGGATTGATACAAGCAATTAGCTTGACTTGGTGAGCAAGAAAATAGTGCTTGAGTTTCTGAACCACCCAAACAAGAGCAGCACAGGTCTTTTCTACCACAGTGTACTTTAACTCACAAGCATCAAACATCTTAGACAAGAAGTAAGTAGCTCGTTCTTTCCCTTCTTCATCAACTTGTGCAAGGACTGCCCTAACAGAGTTCTCAAGAACCGAAATGTAGAGGACCAAGGGCTTTGTAGACATGCCAAATTGGCCTGATTCGGAGCTCCAGACTCTTATTCCATAGGCGATATTCTTATTTGACTGTTACCTAATTCGGATTACCTCGTGGAGATGAGCTAAGGACGCTGGTGGATCCCCTCGCAAGTTGAGAATGGACCGATGATTACCAGAATAATGCCGTAACCTTTAGGCGAGAGCTGCGCGTGAACCGTGAAAACACGAAGCCTGCTCGATGACCGACCTTGAATGGTCCATGCTTGAACAACTCGGGAGTCCCATGTGTGTTCCGTAATATTCAGGGTTTCTGACAAATCATTTCGGTAGGCGTTAGTCTATAACGGTTTCTTTGTACGGCTTTCGATCTGTACTGACACGACTATCCCGGACCACATGTTAGGCCTTTCCGGTCAACACCGGGTCTTTCTGAGTCATCCGGGTTGATCCTAGCCGTATATTTCATCAATCGGGGCCATACGGCCATTTTAGTCAATTTTAGGGTTTCCCGGCTTTTCCGATGTTCGGTTCACGTTTACCGGGTTAATTTCAGATTTTTCGATGATTCCAGGTTTTCCAACCATACCATACTTTATCGGTCATCATTTTAAGTCATCTCGAGTTGACCCGAGATTCCCCGACCAGAACCGTACCCTTCCGGATCTCCGCCGCGATTTTTGGCTTTTCACGAAAGGGTAAACCGGTAGAAAGCCCCGTGCAAACATCTCTGGAGTCATGTTCGCTGGTTTACCGACTTGAGGAGATGCGGTTGAAGTCCCTCTTTCCAATGCAAGAAACGGGAGCCTAATCGGACATCCCGTTTGCAAGTTACGGCTCACGGAACACGTGCGTAGGAGAGAGAGTCTACCGCGCCCCCGCTCCCCTTGAAAGGGGAGGGCGCGCCCTGAGTGCCCTCAATGCAGGGGCGCGCCCTCAAACTGGGGGCATGCCCTGTGCGCCCCCTCTTCCTTTGAAACGTGGGGGTGTGGTACGTTTTCGGAAACCGGAAATAACCCCGATTAGCACCCTCTAAACCGGTTTTTGGGAAGGTTTCCGGCGCTGATTTTCGCTTATTTTGATCGCGCCCCCGGTTCGGGGGCACGTTACGTTTGTCAAGTCGGATTTTAGCAATTTCCGGAAGATTCCGGCAATTTTAGCAATAAGACGCATACCGTGCCCCCAAACTGAGGGCGCACCCTGCGCGCCCTCAGGTGGAGGGCGTGCCCTCGCCTCCTTTGAAAGGCGGAGGCACGGTCGGTCCGGTTTCCATATTTTGCACCGGTTTATCTCCTCTATAAATTGAGGGCCATTATCAATGACCCAAGGTTAATCCCCCAGTGCCTAGCTTGTCCTGAGGTCGTCCAAGCTCTCTCCCAAGGCTATCCCGACGTTCAAAGGCGATCTGACGTCGATAGATCGATCCCGAGGTGAAGGAGAAGCCCGATCCGTGCGTTCTGCAGCAACCAAATTCATCGGCTTATACAGAAAATCCACGGTTTTTTCTGCAAAAGTCTTCAACATAGAAGTTGTTCCACTCTTCGTCCTCTTTCATTTTCAACTGACGGCGCTCAATTCAGACTTGCCGTCTGTTTGTGGTGATTCCTACACTGAGGGCGCGCATCCAGGTTCTGTTTTCCACATCCGTCTACTTTCAGAATTTTTACAGACTTATACAAGCGTATCCTGGAGATGTCATCCACAAAATAACTCTTCCACTCCAAGTCTTCTGTCTACTTCAACAAATGGCACTCGATTCTGACATCGGGGTCGTCTGTAGCATTCTTTGTACTAAAGTCGCGCCAGAAGGGTGCAAAGCAACCCGAACCGGCTTATTTCACTCATCTCGGCGTCAACTCAAGCCGTTTCATTCTATAAGTTTCTCTTAACCCAGTACTTTTAATTGTTAGATCATATTTTACTTATTTTGCACTGAATTTACATAACCAAAAACACAAAAAAGGGGTTAGGGCTTGCCCCAATCCGGTGAGTTCTATTCCAATTGCTTCTTTGTTTCATCTCCTCTTCTATAGTTTCTACACTTCCCATAGTTATAATCAGTTTCTTCACTTGGTTTATTGTTCTAGTTGCACAGATTGATCAAGCTAGCAACGGTTGGAGTCTCCCTCATCGGCCGGCCGACGAGGAAGAATGTTTAACCCACATATCATCTCCCGCGCTAAGGTACACACGGTCAACTCATCTCTTGATTTACATTTCATAAAGCGGAGCCCACGGCTCCTGGCGACCACCTTTTTATTTATGCTTTAAGTTCATCTCCTCCTCACTCTCCTCCCACATGACCCGAACCGTCTCCGGTGCTCGAGCGACGCCGTGAGATGAAAGTTCGGGGATCAATGTGAGTGTGAGAACGAGGTGAGGACTCTTTACCGCTTTCCGAGTGTTTTTCGATTCACTTCCTTTCCCCTTTCCCTATTCTATCTTTCACCTTCTCTTGAGGTGCCGATCCGAAACCCGTTTCTGGAGTCGACAGGCTTGTCGGGAATTGGTGGTCTAAGTAAAGGGGGACTTGCCAGGTATGTTTTCAGCCCATCAAACACCTCCTGGCACTTCGAATCCCATTTAAACTTGACCCCCGCCATGGTTAACTCATAGAAATGTTTACACCTTTGAAAATGTTGTGAGATAAACCGGGGGACAAATTGTAGCCTCCCAATCAATCCTCGAAGCTCTTTCATATTCTTCAGGGGAGGCATACCAATGATCGCTTTGGCCTTGTTTGGGTCGATCTCTATGCCCTTTTTGCTTACTATGAACCCTAGTATTTTTCCTAATGAAACTCCAAATGTACACTCTTAGGGTTCATTTTCAGCTTGTATTCTCTAGCTCGTTGCAAAACTTTCCTTAGCATTTCAAAATGATCTTCCCGACTCTTGGACTTGATAACCAAATCATCCACATACACCTCTACAATGGTGTGCATCATGTCATGAAAAATAGCCATCATAGCCCTCTAATATGTAGCACTAGCATTCTTTAACCCAAATGGCATGACAACATAGCAATATGTTCTCCAAGGTGTAGTGAACGAGGTCTTCTCTTGGTCCTCCACAGCTAACCGGATCTGATTGTATCCAGAATAGCCATCCATGAATGAAAGCATTTCAAATCCAGCTGTGTTATCAACGAAAACATCGATATGAGGCAAAGGGAAATCATCCTTAGGACACGCTCGGTTCAAGTCCCTGAAATCTATACAGATCCGAACCCATCCATCCTTCTTCATAACAGGGACTATGTTAGCCACCCATTGCGGATATAGGACAACTTTAATAAATTTTGCTTGGTGTAGTTTATCGACCTCCTCTTTCATTTTGAGTGCAATATCAGGGTGGAATCTCCTGTGCTTTTGTTTAACCAGGGTAGTTCCAGGTTTCAAGGTTAATCTATGTTCAACCAATGAATTATCTAATTTCGGCATATCTTCTTATGTCCATGCAAACGTGTCCTTGTATTCTTCCAAAACTTTGATCAAATGTTGTTCTTCTGAGGGAGTGAGGTTTGCACTGATGAGGATAGTCATAGGATCTTCCATGGTTCCTAAATTCAGTTCCTTGGTTTGTTCATTCCCTGTGGCTGATGGTTCCTCAAATGTTCTATGTCCAGATGCATACGCATCAGCCAGGTCCTTGATTTCATCCTCAAATTCAAGATCCTTGTCTGATACCATCTCATATACCCCCAAAGTATGATCTATGTTATGCTCATCCTCATATCAGATTTCATCTAGCTAGATGGTATTCTCTAAAAAGTTTGGCAGCCTTGCATACTCTATGCATTTCTGTGCCAATTGTTGCAAATACCTACTTGGAAATCGTTTACCTCTGACTTCCTATTTCCTAACTTTTCCTAACCTACTGAAGACAAAGCTGGAAAGGTGGTATTTACAGTGGAGGGAGGATCGAGTAAATCGATCAATGATTCAGAAGAGAGGGATCCCTGATTAGGAGCACCCTCTGGGATGAGTAGAGATGTCTTCTCGATGAAATGTGAGTTTCAGAGAAGACATTTTTTTTGGAATTTTCAAGTAAAAAGATAGAATAAGTCAAAGTGACTCGAGATTTACTAGAAGCTGATGGAATTAATAGAGAGGAAAACTTAAGAATAAAGGGGAAAAAGGGGCTCGTGGGCCCAATGGTAATAGAAAATGGGCACATGGACCCAAAACTGATAAAAAAAGTGAACAGGTATGTGGACCCAAATTTGGAAATGGATGGGCATGTGAGCCCATGCTGGAAAGAACCCTCAGTCCTGGAGCTGATGAGGGAAGTAAATGGGCAAGCAGGCCCAGTGAGAATAGAAGGTTGAAGAGGGCATATGGGCCCAAAGTGGGAAAGTGGGCTCGGAAGCCCATCTAAAAGATCTAGAAACATTGGTACGAGGTTTAAACATGGTATTGTTATGCTCGAGCCTCGCAGAATGGTTCTAACTTGGGTGGTATGCTCAACCAGATGATCCAAGATTGGTCTGCCCTTGAGTGGTTCCTGGTGCTCTTCCCCACTTAAGAACAAACTAGTCAAAGATAAGCATAGGTCTTCCAAGTCTTCTTCTTAATCTGGAGCCTTCCTTCTCCTGACAACTGTAACGAAACTCTTGTCATCTTCAGCCATCATCATGGTCTCCCCTTTGATAAATAATGCGTGGAGTCCCATGACATATCTTGGCTAGAAGATCCTCCTTGGGAAGGAATCCTCTTCGTATCCCAACCCCTGCCTGTATGGCCTTTTCAAAGATTGAATCGGCTGAGTGATCCCTTGAAGATCAATGCCTAAACCTTTTCCAGGCTGATAGCCCAATTTCATCATCATCCGCCATCCCAGTGTGTCTGGTAGAGAGGCGGTCATGCATCTGACTTCTGGCAATTCTCCAACTGAGATCTGGGGTTGTATTGATAAACGTAGGGGTGATGTAAAAGTAGCATCATTCATCTCGTCCCTTACAGGCATGCCAGTCACCTTGACAACTTGTCCTTTAAAGGGGAACTTTATGCACTGGTGGTTTGTTGAAGCCACAGCTTCTACTGCTTCCAGATAAGGCCTCCCAAGTATAGCCCGAAAAGTTGGATCCAGTTCTAGGATATGGAGTTAGTTGTGACCACACATGGTCCAAGTCTAACCTCTAGAGTGACCACTCCAAGTGCAGACTTCTTGGCGTTTAGGCGGTCACCATGGCACAAGATGGCTTGATTTCTTGTTCAGAAATGCCTCACAACTGCAAAGTTTATGGCGGCATAACGTTGATAGAGGCTCCAATGTCAACCAAACAGGATTTCACTTTAATATTACAAATAACCACAGCCACATACAAAGCATATCTCCTGACCTCTAGATCTGCTAATTCCTCCTGAGAGAAAGTGAGTGTTGTGTGCTCACTTCTAGGGGCTAACACTGTAGTGATCTTCTCAGGTGGGAGATCTTCATTCACCATGACACTTTGCAAATACTGTTGTAAAATATTCTCGTGCACTTTTGATCTTTTGATCAGCTCAAGTATGGAGATACGAGCCGGTGTCTTATCCAGATGCTTCAACAAATCATAGGTCATGCCCAGCAAAGGTTCTTCCACTTGTTCCTCCTCCACTGGATCCTGTGGTTTGTCGACTCCGAAAATTCGACGGGCCTCTCCTTCTTAGGGAAATCTGTGAATCCAGATCGTCACCTCAAGAGGGGATGAGAAAGAATGGAGAAAACATGGAAAGCAACTCTTACCTCGGTCCGACACTCACATTGATCCCCAAACTTTCATCCCTTGGCATCGCTCGATCACCAAAGAGACGGTTCGGGTCATGTGGGAGGAGGATGAGAAGTAGACAATTAAGACATGTGGTCGACAAGAACCGCGGGTTCCAATTTATGAAATTAAATTCACCGTGTGTAACTTAGCATGAAGAATGTGGGTCAAAGCTTCTCCTTCTTTGGCCGGCCGATGAAGAAGAGTCCTCAATGCGTGGGTGCTTGATTTTTTGTGCAACTAGACAAACAAAAAAGTGAAAGAGACAATTAGAACTAAACAAAGTGGAGTATGTGTAAATAAAATGGCATGAAACACACAATCGACTAGAAACTGACCAAATTCGGGTTATCTCTAACCCCTCTTTTTCTATTTTCGGATTAACAGACTAAAAATAATGTAAAAAAATAATAAGAGGATGGAGAATCATGAAACAAAGAGATAGGAAAAAGAACAGAAAGATTCCGAATAGAATAGAGAGAGATATGGCCAAATCTGGGTTGTCGAAAAAGCCGAGCAGTAGTCCAGGATCTGCCAGGCGCAACATTTCTTCTGTGCTCGTCACGATCAGACCTGACCTTGGAATCATGTGCCGTCAATTGTAAACTGAAGAAGACATGGGGAGGAAGAACTTTGATGTTGATAGCTCAAGCAGCAGATGTCCACACACTGCTGTAGAGGCCGAAGAAAAAAGACTTGGCAGGTCACCTGCAGACCAACCTTCCTCTCTCTAAAAACATGAAATTCTCTCTCTAAAAATCACAAAATCGATGCAGGAGGGAGGTTGGACGTCTTGAGATGCCTGGGGGGTCATGCACATGCCTCTGGAATGAATGGAATCAGCCTCAATTTATAGGAGAATGACCATCGCGATCAATACTAGAAAATAGGGGACCTTGCACCCTACCCCAGGGCGCATGCGCCCCACTGAGGGGCGCATGTGCCTCCTAGTGGAGGCACATCCAATCCATTCAAAATTTTCGGTCTTATCCGGTCTGATCTGTTTAGAGGTAGAGTCCCGGTGAAAAATTGGTTCCCTCATGCCCTCGATCGGGGGCACAAGGCCACGTGCCTCAGGGGTAGGGCACATGGCCACTTGCCCTGGGTCCTAGGCACATGTGACCAGGGACCTGGGCGCATGGGGCTATTTCTGCGCGCCCTTCTTCTAGAAGCCATTGCGGACACTCCCAAACTCGGAATTCAACGCCATTTGTTGCGTTGGAAAGATAACAGGACGAAGAAGCTCTCTATAGCATTGGATCAGCAATCACACCCTCCAAAACTTCAGAATTTTATCCGGAAGTTAGGATAGTGAACAGAAGATCCGATACTGGTCGGAATGACTCCGACGGCCAACTGGAAAGACACGGCATGAAGCAAAACTTTTCCGGAGTGTGAATATGACCGTAACCTTAAATGCATAATCATTAGGCATTGGTCATTCAGCGAATTTCTATGTTTACACGATTTACATGTGGCTTTCGCTTGGAAATTACGGCTTTTTGCAGAAAACTTCGAAAAATATCTGATTTCGTTTGGCGAAGCTGCAAATGAACTTTAAAAGACCCGGCATCATTATAGGATCAATCACACATGTTACCCTATAAAACATGAGTTTTATGCTGTGAATTGGGCAAATTTGGCGTGTCTACAGCTTGTCTTGCCTTGATGTCGACTTTGTAAGGGAATGACATGTAATGAAGCAGAGTAATTCGTAGTGAACCGTAATGGAATGCAAGTGAGCGTAGATGAATGTAACGGAATTGAATCGTGATGGACTGAAAAGGTGGCATCAAGGTGTAGATATAGACACACTTATCTACCCGATCCAGTAAAATGAATCTTTCTAAGTATTCTAGATCACTTTCATGTTCCATCAAAACCTCACATAACTGATTGGTAAAAGACATGCCATTGGCACGAGAGATGAAAAATAAAGGATAAAGGATGTAGCCAACCCTCAGCGCGGTGAGGAGTCCGCAAATTCGTAGGTTCATCATCAGCCAGCAACCTGAACTTTGCGGTGTTCTTGTACTATGATAGGCTAAAGTTTTAAAAGAGAAATTGATTTTAAAATGGAAACAATACCATTCCATCATATTTGGAATCTCAAGTTCATTCAAGTTTCACCAAAATACTTAGTTTAATTCTGAGTGGAATAATCTCAAATTCTAAAAGGGTTTGTTTAAGCATAACAAAATTGCTCGGGTATCGTGAAAACCATGAATCATGCTCTGGCAGAAAAACTGAGTATTCGAAAAACGACAAGACAGTCTTAAGTCATAGTGGGATTGAAAGATAATGGTGGGACTAACATACAATGATGGGAAAGAAGAAACAATGGCATGACAAAGATGACACAGTGGGAATAAAATAAAAGACACGGTGGGATAAAAGAAAGAAAAGAATAAAACATGATGGGATAAAAATAAAGGAGTAAAACATGGTGGGATAAAAGATTAAAACATGGTGGGATAAAAATAAAGGAAAGACACGGTCGGATAAAAGAAAGGAAAGACATGGTGGGATACAATTGGAGTAAACATGGTGAGATAACATTGGTAATGATGAAGAATGAAAAAGAGATGGATATGAAAATATAGAAAATTAAGTAGAAAATAGTTGAAGATATAGATTGTCTATTGGAGGTCAAGACACCTGATTAGGAACCATCGTCCATCCAATGTTCATTTTTGGCTTATCCGTGAGTGTGAAGAAATGACCAAGCCGTTGTAGATTTTGTTGAAGGGGATCTCGGGCCCAGTCATCTTCACACTCAAGGTCTTCAACATTAATGCATATAATACATATTAAATGAACCTAACATAACTAAATGACAAATGGTAGGAGTGATGTGAAGTGCAAAATGGAATGCTGGTGATGATGTGAGATTGATGAGAATGTGGATTTGAGTGAAGTCTTCAGGCGTAGTGCATCGACCGCCTGATTCATCAGCATTTATGGCCCATCCTTGTCTTTCCTTTTAATAGAATACAACTCCACGGTAATGTTTAGATGGGTGGCGCTTCCTCTCTTTTTGCCACATGGTTGGTATGTCGTTCCTTCCGGAACACCGATCTCACCACTTCACCTGTTGGACTTAAAAGGTTGCCTGGTGGCCCTTCTCTTTTGCTTCTTTAGCTCCTGAAAACACTTAAAAAAGATGATTAAATTTTCATCATGACTCATCTCTTTGCCTATATACCATTTGTCTTGATTTTGAGTCAAAGGGAGGAGCCTTCTTAACAAGGTAGAATAAAACAAATGAATAAAATGAAATGGGGGGTAAGGGTTAAGAGAACTTACCTACCATGGTGAGAATCCTTCCCTCTTACATTGAAATGCCTGAAACACTTGATAAAAGAGGATTAGATCTTCACCATGACTCATCCCTTTGCCAATTACGGTCAACTTTGACTTAGGTCAAAGTTAAGAGCCTTCTTAACAAGGTAATTAAAGCAAAAATGGACATGCGATGCAGGAATGGAAATATGCATAACAGAAAATTAAACATGGATGCAACTGAGGCAATGATCATGATTGAGCATTTTTTTTTGGTTTTTCTTAAAAACAATCATTTTTTTGAATTTTCAATAATATTCGATTTTATTGAATTTTTAAAATATGCATTTTTTGGATTTTTAAAATATGCATTTTTTATTTTTAAAATATTCATTTTTTTAGATTTTTGAAATATTCACTTTTTCTGTCGTGAAAATGCTGGTATTTGAGACAGTTCATCGGTCTTTGGGGTTTGTTAAGACTCAAGTGGTAGATACTATGTGCAAAATAAAGTTCCCTACCTAGAATCCTTCTAACCTTCTTCCATTGATTGGCTTGGATTCCACCTGGATTTGGTCGGTTTACCCTACTCAAGGGGTTTAAGAAGGAAGAGTATAAAGGAAGTCCTTGATAGAGTTTGGAGATGTTGAGAGAGATTTCTCTACTCTCACTCAAATTGCCCGTTGGGGTTCGACCTCCTTGATAGGTTACCCCTCTATTTCTCTCAAGGTGTTGTGTGTGTAGGATGGTACCTACTCTTGACTTCTCAAGAACAACCTAGGACCGATGACTTAAGATTATACCAGCGGTTTCTCCATTTTTATGGAAAGTACTTTTTGAGGTAAACTCCATTCCAAGGATGATTCAATTTTTCTCCATCTGCATTAGTCAATTCATATGCATTGCTTGGATACATTTCAGTGATTACAAAAGGCCCTTCCCAGTTAGGTTGCAACTTGGAGCGGGGACCCCCCAGCTTAACGAATATGCATTTGACTACCATCTCACCGATTTCGAATTTCCTCTTGACCACCCTCTTTTGATAAAACCTTCTAAGTCTGTTCTGATAAGTCCGGGCATGCTCGGCGGCAGCTAGCCTTCTTTCATCCAAGAGTTCAAGCTGTGTAAGGAGAGATTCTCGTCTCTCATCAACAGGAATATCCCTGTCGAGCTGAACTCGAAGAGATGGAAGTAATACTTCATAGGGGACCACTGCTTCCATCCCATATGCCAAAGCATACGGGGTTTGTCCAGTAGGAGTCCTTACAGAAGTACGATAAGCCCATAGAGCATCTACAAGCTTATCAGGCCAGTCGGCAAACTTGCTAGACATACAAGATTTCTTGATGGTTTTGATTAAGGTTTTGTTGGTGGCTTCTGCTTGATCATTGCCTTGAGGATAGTATGGTGATGCATGATACAATGAAATGTGATACCTGTTGCAAAGAACACACAGATCTTGAGAGAAAAATTGTGGCCCATTATCGATGACGATGTCGCTGGGGATCCCGAACCTTGCAATGATGTTGCACTTGATGAAGGAGCAAACTGTTGACGCTTTAATCTCCACGAATGCTTCTGCTTCAGCCCAGTTTGTGAAGTACTCTCTTGCCATCAAAATGAATGATTTTGAGCGAATTTCGGAGTTGAGGTCACTCAAGGGGCCAATGATATCAAAATCCCACATGGCAAAAGGCCATGGGGCATGAATTGGATGAAGGGAAGATGCGGGAGAGTGAATCTTGTCGGCATGGAGATGACATGAATGACAGTGCCGGACAAAGATGGAGCAGTCTTCTTCTAGAGTTTGCCAATAATACCCTTGTCGGATGATTTTCTTAGCAAGGGCTTGGGCATTTACGTGACCACCACAAACTCCAGAATGTGCTTCCTTTAGTACCAATTCGGCTTCATCAAGACACCTGAGTAGGATTCCCCTTAAGCTTCTCTTGTAGAGCACTCCTCCAAGGATTGTATACCTCTGAGATACTCTTCTGATTGCCTTCTTTTCTTTGGTGGTTGATACAGGCGGGTATGACTGATCTTGGCAATACCTTGCAATCTCGTCATACCAAGGTCTCTGACCTTCATCTAATTCTTCCAACTCAATTAAGGAGATTTCTTCTTTATGTTCCACGTATTCCTTTCTGTTGAACCTCTCCTTAACCTTTAGAAAATGTTTATCCTCAATTGCTGGAATTGTCCTCTTACAGATGTGGATAGTTCGCACTTGCCTACCTAGTGGGATAGATAGAGATCAAGCTAGTGAAGCTAAGGCATCGGCGAGGATATTCTGAGAATGGGGGACATGGACAAAGGTGAGTTTGAAGAATAGCTTGATGTAGCAGGTGGTGAGCTCCTGGTAAGGTTTGAGGTTTGGATGGGAAGTCCGATATTTGGATAGGACTTGGCATAGGATCAATTGACTATCACCTATCACCCTCAGTTCGGTGGCACCATGGAAATGAGCAGCCTCCAACCCGGCAAGAAAGGCTTCATACTCAGCTATGTTGTTGGTTGCTGGAAAGTTGAGTTGAAAAGACTGTGGAATGGTGACACCTTCAGGTGACAAAAGGACAATACCTATCCCTCTACCATGAGAGTTCAGAGCCCCGACAAAATATAATGTCCAAAGATTAGAAGATCGAACTGACATTAGTTCGTCATCATCCGGGAACTCCGACCGGACTGGGTCAAAGACGGGTATGGGATGATGGGCGAGGTGTTCAGCAATAGCATAGCCCGTGATTGCCTTCTGTGGGACATAAGTGATATCAAATTGGGATAATAAACTCTGCCATCGCCCTAACCGATCAGTCAAGACTGTCTTCTCTAACAGAAACTTAATGGGATTGATATGAGCAATGAGCTTGACTTGGTGAGTGTAGACACGCCAAATTTGCCTAATTCAAAGTATAAAACTCATGTTTTATAGGGTAACATGTATGATTGACCTTAGTATGATTCTGATTTTTTTAAATCGCCGAATGAAATCGGATGTTTTCTGAAGTTTTCCACAAGAAACCATAATTTCCGAGCGAAAGCCACACGTAAATTGTGTAAACACGGAAATTGGCTGAATGACCAATGCCTAATGATCATGCATTGAAGGTTATGGTCAGATTCACACTCCGGACAAGTTTTATTTCATGTCGTGTCTTTCTGGTTGGCCGTCAGAGTCATTCCGTCCAGTATCGGATCTTCTGTTCACTGTCCAAACTTCCGGATAAAATTCTGAAGTTTTTGAGTGTGTGATGGATGATCCAATGATATAGGGAGCTTCCTCGGCCTGTTATCTTTCCAACGCAACAAACTGCGTTGAATTCCGAGTTTGGGAGTGTTCGCAATGGCTTCCGGAAGAAGGACACGCAAAATAGTCCCATGTGCCCAGGTCCCTGGTCACATGCACCCAGGACCCAGGACACGTGGCCATGCGCCCTACCCCTTAGGCACGTGACCTTGTGCCCTGACATGAGGGCACATGCGCCCTGACCTTGAGGCACGAGGTAACCAGTTTTTCACCGGGACTTTACCTCTGAACGGATCGGGTCAAATTTTTCGACGAGATAAGACCTTTTTATAGGAAGGATGCCATGCGCCCTCAGGTGATGGCACATGTGCCCAGAACCAGGGCACAAGCTGCCCTATTTTTTAGCACGGATCGCGATGGTCATTCTTCTATAAATTGAGGCCAATTCCGGTCATTCCAATGGCATGTGCATGACCCCCCAGGCATCTCAAGACGTCAAACCTCCCTCCTGCATCCATTTTGTGATTTTTAGAGAGAGAATTTCATGTTTTTAGAGAGAGAAAAGTCGATTCAAGAGAGAGGAAGGCTGGTCTGCAGGAGATCTGTCAGGTCTCTCTTCTTTGGCCTATACAGCAGCGTGTGGACATCTTCTGCCAGAGCTCTCTTCATCAAAGTTCTTCCTCTCCAAGTTTTCTTCTGTTTTCAATTGACGGAACTTGATTCCGAGGTTGGTGTCAACTCTGAAAATTCGACCGGGTCCTCTCCTTTTCAGGGAAGTCTGTGAATCCATATCGTCACCTCAAGAGGGGATGAGAAAAGAAAGGAATAAAGCACGGAAAGCAACTCTCACCTTGGTCCCACACTCACATTGATCCCCGAACTTTCATCCCTTGGCATCGCTCGATCACCAAAGAGATGGTTCGGGTCATGTGGGAGGAGGGTGAGAAGAAAGAAATTAAGACATGTGGTCGCTAGGAACCGTGGGTTCCGATTTATGAAATTAAAATGACCGTGTGTACCTTAGCTCGAAGAATGTGAGTTAAAGATTCTCCTTCTACGACCGGCCGATGAAGAAGAGTCCTCAACGCGGTGGGTGCCTGATATTCTGTGCAACTAGACAAATAAACAAGTGAAAGAGACTATTAGAACTAAACAAAGTGGAGTATATGTAAAGAGAATAACATAAAAACACACAATTGACTAGAAACTGACCGGATTCGGGTTATCTCTAACCCCCTTTTTTTATTTTCGGAATAACATAGTAAAAGTAATGAAAAAAATTGTAAAAAAATAATAGGAGTATGGATAATCACTAAAAAAAGAAATAGGAAAAAGAACAGAAAGATTCTGAGTTGAATAGAGAAAGATATAGCCAAATCTGGGTTGTCGAAAAAGCCGAGCAACAGTCCAGGATCTGCTAGGCGCGACTTTTCTTCTGCGCTCGTCACGACAAGCCCCGACCTCGGAATCAAGTTCTGTTGATTGAAAACTCAAGAAGACTTGGAGAGGAAGAACTTTGATGAAGAGAGCTTAGGAAGCAGACGTCCACACACTGCTGTAGAGGCCGATGAAGGGAGACTAGGAAGATCCCCTGCAGAACATCCTTCTCTCTCTTGAACCAACATTTCTCTCTCTAAAAACTCGAAATTCTCTCTAAAAATCACAAAATCAATGAAGGATGGAGATTGGACGTCTTGAGATGCCTGGGGGGTCGTGCCCATGCCTTTGGAACGACCGGAATCAGAGTTAATTTATAGGAGAACGGACAGCGCTATCAAGGCTAAAAAATAGGGGACTTGTGCCCCACCCCTGGGTGCATGCGCCCTGGTGCAGGGAGCATGTGCCCCAAGTGAGGGCGCATGGGCACAAATCCCGAGAAAGTTGGTCTTATCCGATCGGCGGTTCAGTGGTAGAGTCCCGGTGAAAAATTGGGTCCCTCGTGCCTCCATGATAGGGCGCATGTGCCCTCAAGTGAGGGCACGAGGTCACGTGCCTCACTGGTAGGGCGCACGGGCACATGCCCTGGGTCCCGGGCGCATGTGACCAGGAACCCAGGCGCATGGGACTAGTTTCGCGCGTCCTTCTTCTGGAAGCCATTGCGAACACTCCCGAACTCGAAATTCGACGCCGTTTGTTGCGTTGGAAAGATAACAGTCCGAAGAAGCTTTCTATAGCATCGGATCAGACATCAAACCCTCCAAAACTTCAGAATTTTATCCAGAAGTTAGGGCAGTGAACAGAAGATCCGATACAGGTCAAAATGACTCCGACGGCAAACCGGAAAGGCACGGTATGCAACAAAACTTGTTCGGGGTGTGAATATGACCATAACCTTCAATGCATGATCATTAGGCATTGGTAATTCAGACAAATTCCATGTTTACACGATTTACGTGTGGCTTTCGCTCGAAAATTCTGGCTTTTTGTGGAAAACATCAGAGAACGTCCGATTTCATTCGGCGAAGCTCCAAATCAACTTTAAAAGACCCGGCATCATTATAAGGTCAATCGTACATGTTACCCTATAAAACATGAGTTTTATGCTCTAAATTAGGTGAATTTGGCGTGTCTACAGCTTGCCTCGCCTTGATGTCGGCTTTGTAAGGGAGTGGCATGTAATGAAGCAGAGTGATTCATAGTGAATTGTAATGGAATGCAAGTGAACGTAGATGAATGTAGCGGAATGGAATGGTCATGGACTAAAAAGGTGGTATCAAGGTGTAGATATAGACATGCTTATCTACCTGATCTAGCAAAATGAATCTCTCTGAGTATTCTAGATCGCTTTCATGTTCTATCAAAACCTCATATAATTGATTGGTAAAAGACATGCCTTTGGCACGAGAGATAAAAAAGTAAATGATAAAGGATAAAAGGATGTAGCCAACCCTCAGCGTGGTGAGGATTCCTCGAATTCTTAGGTTCATCATCAGCCAGCAACCCGAACTTTGCGGTGTTCTTGTACTGTGATGGGCTAAAGTTTTTAAAAGAGAAATTGATCTTAAAATGAAAAGAATACCAATCCATCATATTTGAATCTCAAGTTCATTCAAGTTTCACCAAAATATTCAGTTTAATTCTGAGTGGAATAATCTCAAATTCTAAAAGGGTTCGTTTTAAGCAAAAAAAAATTGCTCGGGTATCGTGAAAACCATGAATCATGCTCTGCAGAAAACTCGATATTCGGAAAACGACAAGACAGATTTAAGCTATAATGGGATTGAAAGATAATGGTGGTACTAACATAGAATGATGGGAAAGAAGAAACAATGGCATGACAATTGCCATGACACGGTGGGATAAAATGAAAGACAAGGTGGGATAAAAGAAAGGAAAGAATAAAACATGATGGGATAAAATAAAGGGATAAAACATGAAGGGATAAAATTAGTAATGATAAGAATGAAAAAGGGATGGATATGCAAACATAGAAAATTATGTAGAAAATAGTTGAAGATATAGATTGTCTATTGGAGGTCAAGACACCGATTAGGAACCATCGTCCCTCCAATGTTCAATTTTGGCTTATCCGTGAGTGTGAAGAAATGACCAAGCCGTCGTAGATTTTGTTGAAGGGGACCTCGGGCCCAGTCATTTTCACTCTCAAGGTCTTCAACATTAATGCATATAATATGTATCAAATGGCCCTAATATAACTAGGTGACAGATAGTAAGAGTGATGTGAAGTGCAAAAATGCAATGATGGTGATGGATGTAAGATTGATGAGAATGTGGATTTGAGTGAAGTCTTCAGGCGTAGTGCATCGACCAGCATCTCTGGTCCATCCTTGTCTTGCCTTCTGACAGAATACAACACTATGAGAATGTTCAACTAGGTGGTGCTTCCTTTCTTTTCGCCACAAGGTTGGCATGACGTTCCTTGGGGAACACTGATCTCGCCAATTCACCTGTTAGGACTAAAAAGGTTGCCTGCACATTTCTGGTTAGTACCCAACAGACAGAATTGTCATATGAAGCAAATTGTTCTTGAAATGATCAACTGAAGATTTTACTATTAGAACCATCATTTGGATGTCAAAACAAAGTTTTTGATGATGGTTCCTTTAGAAAAAATGTCATTTTTAACATTATAGACAATTTCTAAACTTTTGAGATTTTTCTGAAATTTTTGAATTTTTTGTCCATATGCCCCCGATCGGGGGCACCTGGCCATGTGCCCTAGGGTGGGGCACCTGGCCATGTGCCCCCAGATGAGGGCACATGCGCCCTGAGGAATTATTTTTTTATTTTTTTATTTTTACAAAAAAATGTACCTAATGGCCCTTCTCTTTTGTTTCTTCAGCCCCTACAAACACTTAGCAAAGATGATTAATTTTTCATCATGACTCATCCCTTTGCCTGTATATCGTTTGCCATGATTTTGAGTCAAAGGGAGGAGCCTTCTTAACAAGGTGTAACAAAACAAATGACTTAAATGAAGTAGGTGTAAGGGTTAAGCGAACTTACCTGCCGTGGTGTGAATCTTCTCATCTTCTACATTGAAATGCCTGAAACACTTGACAGAAGGAGATTAGATCTTCATCATGACTCATCCCTTTGCCCATTATGGTCAGCTTTGACTTAGGTCAAAGAGGAGAGCCTTCTTAACAAGGTAATTAAAGTAAAAGGATATGCAATGCAGGAATGGAAATATGCATGACAGTAAAATAAACATGGATGCAACTAAGGCAATGATCATGACTAAGCAATTTTTTTTTTTTGGTTTTCTTAGAAATATTCATTTTTTATTTTTGGATTTTCAAAAGTATTCATTCTTTTTGGATTTTTGAAATATGCAATTTTTTGTGGATATATGAAATATGCATGTTTTTTTTTTGGGTTTTTGAAATATGCATTTTTTTTGGGTTGTTGAAATATTCCTTTTTTTGGGGTTTTTGAAATATTCCTCTTTTTTTATGGAGAAAATGCTAGTATTTGAGACAGTTCATCGATCTTTGGAGTTTGTCAAGACTCAAGTGGTAGATGCCACGTGCAAAAATAAAGTTCCCTACCTAGAATCCTTCTAACCTTCTTCCTTTGATCGGCTTGGATTCCACCTGGATTTGGTCGATTTACCATACCCAAGAGGTTTAAGAAGGAAGAGTATAGAGAAAGTCCTTGATAGGGTTTGAAGATGTTGAGTGGGATTTCTCTACTCTCACTCAAATTACACATTGGGGTTCGGCCTCTTAGGGTTTTTCTTTCTTTTTTTTGTTCTTTTCTATTTGGCACATATTTGGACAGGTTTTTTTTGACCCATGGGGACATTGCCCATCTTTTAGTGCCTTTTGCCTTGACCATCATTCTGGGTACTCATTCAGATAGGTTGATCATTTTTTTCTTTTTCTAACCTGAGGGGTTCATTGCCCATCTTTTGGCACCCTTTTGTAGCCTCTGAGACGGCCTCCTACTAGGGTGGGAGTGTTTTCGATACTACCCCTCTCTAATCTTCTCTCCCTATCTTGGACCGAGTAGAAGAGAATAGGGTAAAGGTACTCCTTCCATTTCTAGATTTCTGCCTTGCCTTTCGCAAGTGTCGGGATGTCTGGATTCTAGGATCGGGATGTGTTGTGTGTGTAGGATGGTACCTACCCTTGACTTCTCACGAACAACCTAGGATCGATGACTTGAGGATATACCAGTGGTTTCTCCATTTTTATGGAAAGTACTTTTTGAGGTAAACTCCATTCCAAGGATGATTCAATTTTTCTCCATCTGCTTTAGTTAATTCATATGCATTACCTAGATACTTTTCAGTGATTACAAAAGGCCCTTCCCAGTTAGGTTGCAACTTGGAGCGGGGACCCCCTGGCTTAACGAATATGCGTTTGACTACCATCTCACCGATTTCGAATTTTCTCTCGTCCACCCTCTTTTGATAAAACCTTTTGAGTCTATTCTGATAAGTCTGGGCATGCTCGGCGGTGGCTAGCCTTCTTTCATCCAAGAGTTCAAGCTGTGCAAGGAGAGATTCTCTTCTCTCATCAACAGGAATATCCCTGTCGAGCTGAACTCGGAGAGATGGAAGTAATACTTCATAAGGGACCACTGCTTCCATCCCATATGCCAAAGCATACGGGGTTTGTCCAGTGGGAGTCCTTACAGAAGTACGATAAGCCCATAGAGCATCTACAAGCTTATCAGGCCAGTCGGCAAATTTGCAAGACTTACAAGATTTCTTGATGATTTTGATTAAGGTTTTGTTGGTGGCTTCTGCTTGACCATTGCCTTGAGGATAGTATGGTGATGAATGATGCAATGAAATGCGATACCTATTGCAAAGATCACGCAGATCTTGAGAAAGAAATTGTGGCCCATTATCGGTGACGATGTCGCTGGGGATCCCAAACTTTGCCAGGATGTTGCGCTTGATGAAGGAGCAGACTGTTGACGCTTTAATCTCCACGAATGCTTCCGCTTCAGCCCACTTTGTGAAGTACTCCGTTGCCGTCAGAATTAATGATTTTGAGCGCATTTCGGAGTTGAGGTCACTTAAGGGGCCAATGATATCAAAAGCCCACATGGCGAAAGGCCATGGGGCATGAATTGGATGAAGGAAAGATGCGGGAGAGTGAATCTTGTCGGCATGGAGTTGACATGAATGACACTGCCGGACAAAGATGGAGCAGTCTTCTTCTAGAGTTGGCCAATAATACCCTTGTCGGATGATTTTCTTAGCAAGGGCTTGGGCATTCACATGACCACCACAAACTCCAGAATGTGATTCCTTCAGCACCAACTCAGCTTCTTCTTCATCAAGACACCTGAGTAAGATTCCACTTAGGCTTCTCTTGTAGAGCACTCCTCCTAGGATTGTATACCTCTGGGATACTCTTCTGATTTCCTTCTTTTCTTTGGTGGTTGATCCAGGCGGATATGACTGATCTTGACAATACCTCGCAATCTCGTCATACCAAGGTCTCTCACATTCTTCTAATTCTTCCAACTCAATCAAGGAGATTTCTTCTTTATGTTCTAAGTATTCCTTTCTGTTGAATCTTTCCTTAACCTTCAGAAAATGTCCATCCTCAATTGCTGGAATTGTCCTCTTACAAATGTGGATAGTCCACACTTGCCTGCCTAGCGGGACAGATAGAGATGAAGCTAGTGAAGCTAAGGCATCGGCGAGGATATTCTGAGAGCGGGGGACATGAACAAAGGTGAGTTTGAAGAATAGCTTGATGTAGCAGGTGGTGAGCTCCTGGTAGGGTTTGAGGTTTGGATGATAAGTTCGGTACTTGGATAGGACTTGGCGTAGGATCAATTGACTATCACCTATCACCCTCAGTTTGTTGGCACCATGGAAATGAGCGGCCTCCAGCCCAGCCAGCAAGGCTTCATACTCAGCTATGTTGTTGGTTGCCGAAAAGTTAAGCTGAAAAGCCTGTGGAATGGTGACACCTTCAGGTGACAGAAGGACAATACCTATCCCTCTACCATGAGAGTTCAGAGCCCTGTCAAAATATAATTTCCAAAGATTGGAAGATCGGACTGACATTAGTTCGTCATCCGGGATCTCCGATTGGACCGGGTCAAAGATGGGTATGGGATGATGGGCAAGGTGTTCAGCAATAGCATAGCCCTTGATTGCCCTCTGTGGGACATAAGTGATATCAAATTGGGATAAGAAACTCTGCCATCACCCTAACCGATCAGTCAAAACTGTACACATTTCTATGCCAATTGTTGCAGATATCTGTTTGGAACTCCTTTACCTCTGACTTTCCTATTTCCTAACCTAACTTGACCTACTGAAGATAAAGCTGGAAAGGTGGTATTTACAGTGGAGGGAGGATCGAGAAAATCGATCAATGATTCAGAAAAGGGGGACTTCTGATTGGGAGTACCCTCTGGGATGAGTAGAGACGTCTCCTCGATGGAAATGTGAGTTTCAGAGAAGACGTTTTTTTTTTTTGGGATTCTCAAGTAAAAAGATAGAATGAGCCTGAGTGACTCTAGGCTTGCTAGAAGATGACTGGATTAATAGAGAGAAAAACTTAAGAATAAAGGGGAAAAGGGGCTCGTGGGCCCAATGGTAACAGAAAGTGGAGACATGGGTCCAAACCTGATGAAAAAAGTAAACGGGTACGTGGACCTGATCATAGAAATAAATGGGCATGTGAGCCCATGTTGTGAAAAGCCCTTAGTTCTGAAGTTGATGAGGGAAGCAAATGGGCAAGCTAGCCCAGTAAGAGTAGAAGGTTGAAGAGGGCACATGGGCTCAAAGTGGGTAAGTGGGCCCTGAAGCCCATCCAAAAGATTTAGAAACAAAGGTACGAGGTTCAACCATGGGATTATTGTATTTGGGTATCGTGGAATGGTTTTGACTTGGGTGGTATGCTCAACCAGATGATCCAATATTGTCTGCCCTTGGGTGGTTCTTGATACTCTTCCCCACTTGAGAACAAATGAGTTAAAGATAAGCACAGGTCTTCCATGTCTTCTTCTTCTTCATCTGCAGTCTTTCTTCTCTTGACAGTCATCATGGAACTCTTGTTGTCTTCAGCCATCATCATGGTCTCCCCTTTGATAAAGAATGTATGGAGCCCCATGGCATATCCTGGCTGGAAGATCCTCCTTGGGATGGAACCCTCTTCATATCCCAACCCCTGCCTGCGTGGCCTTTTCACAGTTTCAATTGGCTGAGTGATCCCTTGAAGATCCTTGCCTAAACCTCTTCCAGGTTGATAGCCCAATTTCATCATCATCCGCCATCCCAGTGTGTCTGGTAGAGAGGCGGTCATGCATCTGACTTCTGGCAATTCTCCCACTGAGATCTGGGGTTGTATTGACAGACCTAGGGGTAAAGAAGCATCGTTCAGCTCGTCTCTTATAGGCATGCTAGTCACCATGACCACCTTTCCTTTAAAGGGAAACTTTATGCACTGATGGTTTGTTGAAGCCACAGCTCCTATTGCCTCCAAGTATGGCCTCCCAAGTATAGCCCGAAAAGTTGGATCCAATTCTAGAATATGAAAATCTGTTGTGACCGTACATGGTCCAAGTTTAACTTCTAGAGTGACCACCCCATGTGCAGACTTCTTGGAGTTATCATAGGCTGTCACCATGGCACAGGATAGCTTGATTTCTTGCTCAAAAATGCCACAAAACTGCAATGTTTCTGGTGGCATAACGTTGATAGAAGCTCCAGTGTCAACCAAACATGATTTCACTTCGACATTGCAGATGATAACTGCCACATGCAAAGCATATCTCCTAAATTCTGGATCTGCTAATTCTTCCTGAGAGAAAGTGAGTGCTGGGTGCTCACTTCTAGGGCTAACACTGTAGTGATCTTCTCGGGTGGGAGATCTTCACTCACCATAACCCTTTGCAAGTACTGCTGTAGAATCTCCTGGTGCACCTTTGATCTTTTGATCAACTCAAGTATGGAAATACGGGCTGGTGTTTTATCCAAATGTTTTAACAAATCATACACCAAGCCCTGCAATGGTTCTTCTACTTGTTCCTCCTCCACTGGATCCTACGGTTGAGTGCTGGCTTGGGGAAAGAGCCGCTGGAACATCCTCCCACTCCGAAGCACCGGGGCTATTTGGTGGTCGGGTAGAGGTGACGGGTTAACTGGGGTGGATTGTGGTGGAACAGGTGGTGTAGATGTAGGTATGATAGGTAATGGGATTGGTGGTTCTAGGATGATTGGGTTAGTTGGTAGAGGGGTAGGATTTGGAGGTGGTAGTGATGGTGATATTGGTAGCTTGATAAGAAGAGGCCGGTGTGTAGGAGTGGTTGATGAGTTTAAGGAAGGTGCTGGTAATGTGGTAGGTTGTGGTGTTGGTGGTATGATAGGTTGGGGTTTTGGAGTGGTAGAGCTCGTAGGCTGGGGGTTCAGGTTTGGTGGTGATTGTGGTGGTCGGATGAGCAAGGGCCGGTGTGTAGCAATGGTTGAAGGAGGTGTAGTTAGAGAGGGGGCTGGCCTAATGATGGGCCGGCGGGAAGAAGTGGCGGCCAGTGGTTGGGTTATTGAGCTTTGTGGTAGTTGTGGAGTAGCAGGTGCACGGATTATCTGTCTAGGAGGGTTCCTAGCAGGAGGCCTAGCCGGGTTGACAGGCATGGTTGTATTGTGGTTTTCTAGTTGCCAACCTTGAGCACGACTGGCGTCTCCCTGGACAATGGAGTGTACTAGACCAATTCCTGGGTTTGGATGTGCTGGTGCCGGTGCTGGAGCGGGAGCATGTAATGGGAGCGGATTCTGGACAATCCCCAAGCCAGGTTGTTGTTGAGGTTGAGCCGGTGGACGCTGCCGCTGCTGCTGCCTAGCCTTCATAGCTTGTATGCATTCCCCCATTTGAGCCCAATCAATGCTGCCTTGGTCATTTAGATCATGGATGTAATCCTTGAATTGAAAGCATACTTCTACAGTGTGACCAAGACACCGGTGGTTAGCACAGTATCAGGACATATCTACATTTGTTGGCCAAACCTCTCTTTCCTTGGGCAATTCCAACTGTTTTTTCTGCCATGAGTACATTGAAGATGTCGGTCAAGGAGTAAGGGAGTTGCTGGTAGTTCTCTCTCCTAGGACCTCCTCTTCGTGGTGCTTGATTGGGTAGTGGCGGTGCCCTATTGTAGGTAGGTTGATGAGGTTGCTGGGGTTGTGCTACTGGTTGCGGGGGTTGTTGTGGTTGTCGTGGTTGTGGTGGCCTAACTTGTTGCTGAGGGGGGTAATAGGAACGGTTCTGTGGTGGGTTTCTGAACTGGTTTTGACGGTTCCCTCCCTGGTTCCCTACAATATTTACAGCTTCGTTGTTGACCACTCTCTCGGTTGTAGGCCCAAGCGGGTGCGAGAGGGGTCTTCTGAAGTTTCTAGGTTTGGGATCAAATGGATTTATCATTGTGGCATCCTTGAAGTGGGCTTGCAAGTATCGGGCACTGTCATAGAGTTCATTCATTGTGGTAGGACGATGCATGATCAAGACATTCCTCAAGGCAGGTGTAGTGTTGCCAATGAGCATCTTCACTTGTTCCCCTTCAGAAATCACATCTGTTAATTTTTCTGCCATTCCCCTCCAGCGATCAGCAAACTTTATGAAGTCCTCTTCGGGCTTCATCTTCTCAGCAATCAAATCTGTAATAGAGCATGCTGGTGCCACCCGGTCTCTGTATCTTTGCAAGAATTTGGTTTTCACAATATCGAAGTCTCCTGCCTCAAAGGAGTCGAGTGAGTAGAACCATTCCAATGCAGACCCTTCTAGTGATCGGCGGAATAAGAAAGCAAGAACCCTACGATCATCTTTCCAGAATGAGGATTCATAGAGAAAATCTTTAAGGTGGAGAAAAGGGTTGCCAGTACCATTGTAGCGGCGATAAACTGGTAGCTCAGAAGGTGGCAGGTGTAGGACTGGCAGAGAAGGAATGGAAATCTCAGGAACTGACTTGGAGTCCAGGCGACATCTCAGCTCTTCATAACGTTCATTCATTTGGGTGAGCTAATCCATGATTGCCTGGGTGAGAGCAGGTTCTTGGTTTACTGGTGGGGGTCTGTGGTTAGAGACATGGTTCTGAAATTGAGGAGCATGACTTGAAGATTGTCCCATGACTTGATGGGCCAAGGGAGCAACATGGTTGAAATAAGATGGCTGAACAAATGAGGGTTGGATCACAGACGATTGAACTACAGATGGTTGAACTACAGATGGTTGTGCTAGTGCCAATGATGGTTGAACAGGTGGTTGAACAAAGGGTGGTCGAACGAGTGGTGGTTGAACTAGAGGACGAGGAGATAAGGCAACTTGGTTAACCTTAGCTTGATCTGAGGCCATTTTTCCCTTCACCATGGATTGTATGCGGGCATAGGTTTCTGGGTCGGTATAGAGAGATAACTCCCTAAAGAGTTGATCAACATCACGAGGAGCAGATGGTTGAGGGACCTCTTGCGCTTGTGACTCAAATAATGGATTAACACGACCATCTGACGGATTTGGTTGATGACCCATCTCATGTTCTCGATGTTCAGCTTGTTCCGCCATTTCATCGTGCCTTCCAGACCTTAATTGCATTGAACTTAAAGGAGAAAGTAAAACAAACAAGTTGACAAAGCAAACAAAGAACTTTTTTTTTGTTTTTTTAGTATTTTGCAAAAAGTTAGAGGTTTGAATTTTTGTTTGACAAGCAAGTGATGCAAAGCTTTGAAAGCAAAATTACGCAATGATTTTGATTAAATCTTAGGTTTATGGATTTTGTTAAGAATTGTTCTCTCAACAAATGGGTTAGGATCCTAACTCCAATCTCCAATGACCTAGGTTTCACACAATCTCACCACGTGTAGGTAACGTAGGATGCTTCGGGTTTTGGGGAGTGGTACAACCAACCCGATCGTGAAGAGGAATACTCCACGTATGAGGAATTACGGAGGCCTTGATGAAAGCCAACCAAGTCAACTAGGAAGGAATATCCCTGAAGAGAGGTCAGAATCCACCAAGAGGGTGTTTTGGATGGGAGGGGTAAATGGGAGAGTGAGCTCCCGCCTCAAAAAAGTGTAAAAGAAGGAGGTAGAGAGAAGGAGCAGAGAATGCAATCAAGTAATAAAGCAAGCAATAAGCAAAACATAAACTTAAATAAACAAGCAATCACACAAGACAAGCAATTAGAAACTCGACAAGCAACTAGAAACAAGAGTCTAGACTTGTTTCTTATGTGAGCCAAATGGAGATAGTGAAAAGATGATAGAAAGAAGAGGGTTCAGATCTGATAGCCAAGCAAAAGGGTGGTCCACGTGGGGACCGATGTGGGAACTGGGGTAAAAAGTAAAGCTGGTTCACGTGGGAACCGGTTTTGGGTAAAAAGGGGTGGTTCACGTGGGAACCGGTTTGAATGGTCAAAAGAGGGCCACGTGGGGCCAATTAAAGGTGAATAAAAATCTGATCCAAGTAGGGATAGATCTGAAGGAAAATGGTTTGGTTCACGTGGGAACCGAAGTAAAGAAAGAGATTGGTTCACGTGGGAACCGGTTTAAAAGGAAAAGGGTGGTTCACGTGGGAACCGGTTTAAATAAAATGACATAAATTAAATGGCATACTTGGCACTTCAGATCTGATAAAATATGGGTGAAATCAGAAATTTTTAGATGGCATGGAGTTAAGAAAGGTGGAAAGAAGGAAAGGTCACGTGGGAACCGGTCTAGAACTAGAACTAGTTGCAAAACAAAACACTAAGCACCCACGGTTGAAGACATTGCTTGTCCCACCGTGGTCGCCACAAAGCTGTCGACTCTGAAAATTCGACGCGGTCCTCTCCCTTTCAGGGAAGTCCGTGAATCCAGATCGTCACCTCAAGAGGGGATGAGAAAAGAAAAGAATAAAGCACGGAAAGCAACTCTCACCTTAGTCCCACACTCACATTGATCCCCGAACTTTCATCCCTTGGCGTCGCTCGATCACCAAAGAGATAGTTCGGGTCATGTGGGAGGAGGGTGAGAAGAAAGAAATTAAGACATGTGGTCGCCAGGAACCGTGGGTTCCGATTTATGAAATTAAAATGACCGTGTGTACCTTAGCATGAAGAATGTGAGTTAAAGTTTCTTCTTCATCGGCCGGGGCTGAAGAAGAAGAGTCCTCAACACGGTGGGTGCTTGATATTCTGTGCAACTAGACAAATAAACAAGTGAAATAGACTATTATAACTAAACAAAGTGGAGTATATGTAAAGTGAATAACAAAAAAACACACAATTGACTAGAAACTGACCGGATTCGGGTTATCTCTAACCCCTTTTTTTATTTTCGGAATATCAGAGAAAAGTAATGCAAAAAAATGTAAAATCACTAAACAAAGAGATAGGAAAAATAACAGAAAGATTCTGAGTTGAATAGAGAAAGATATAGCCAAATCTGGGTTGTCGAAAAAGCCGAGCAGCAGGCCAGGATCTGACAGGCGCGACTTTGTTTCTGCGCTCGTCACGACCAGCCCCGACCTCGGAATCAAGTGCCGTCGATTGCAAAATCAATAAGACTTGGAGAGGAAGAACTTTGATGAAGAGAGCTCAGGCATAAGACGTCAACACACTTATGTAGAGGCCGATGAAGAGAGACTGGGTAGATCCCCTGCAGAACAGCCTTCCTCTCTCTTGAACCAACTTTTCTCTCTCTAAAAACTCGAAATTCTCTCCCTAAAAATCACAAAATCAATGCAGGAAGGAGATTGGACATCTTGAGATGCCTGGGGGGTCTTGCTCATGCCTTTGGAACGACCGGTATCAGAGTTAATTTATAGGAGAACGGACAGCGCTATCAAGGCTAAAAAATAGGGGCCTTGCGCCCCACTGAGGGGCGCATGTGCCCCCCAGTGAGGGCGCATGGGCACAAATCCCGAGAAAGTTGGTCTTATCCGATCGGCGGTTCAGTGGTAGAGTCCCGGTGAAAAACTGGGTCCCTCGTGCCTCCAGGATAGGGCGCATGTGCCCTCAAGTGAGGGCACGAGGTCACGTGCCTCACTGGTAGGGTGCATGGGCACGTGCCTTGGGTCCCGGGCGCATGTGACCAGGAACCCGGGCGCATGGGACTGGTTTCGCACGTCCTTCTTCCGGAAGCCATTGCGAACACTCCCGAACTCGGAATTCAATGCCGTTTGTTGCGTTGGAAAGATAACAGGCCGAAGAAGCTTTCTATAGCATAGGATCAGCCATCACACCCTCCAAAACTTCATAATTTTATTCGGAAGTTAGGGCAGTGAACAGAAGATCTGATACAGGTCAAAATGACTCCGACGGCAAACCAGAAAGGAACGGTATGCAACAAAACTTGTTCGGGGTGTGAATATGACCATAACCTTCAATGCATGATCATTAGGCATTGGTCATTTAGCCAACTTCCGTGTTTACATGATTTACGTGTGGCTTTCGCTCGAAAATTATGGCTTTTTGCGGAAAACATCAGAGAACGTCCGATTTCGTTCGGCGAAGCTCCAAATCAACTTTAAAAGACCCGGCATCATTATAAGGTCAATCGTACATGTTAACCTATAAAACATGAGTTTTATGCTCTAAATTAGGCGAATTTGGCGTGTCTACAGTTGGGTCTGGTCGTGACGAGCGCAGAAGCAAAGTCATGCCTGGCAGATCCTGGACTGCTGCTCGGCTTTTTCGACAACCCAGATTTGGCCATATCTCTCTCTATTCTATTCAAAATCTTTCTATTTTTTCCTATCTCTTTTTTTCGTGATTCTCCATCCTCCTATTATTTTTTTACATTTTTTCATTATTTTTAGTCGGTTAATATGAAAATAGATAAAGAGGGGTTAGAGATAACCCGAATCCGGTCAGTTTCTATTCAGTTGTGTGTTTCATGTCATTTTATTTACATATACTCCACTTTGTTTAGTTCTAATTGTCTCTTCAGTTTTTTATTTGTCTAGTTGCATAGAAAATCAAGAACCCACGCGTTGAGGACTCTTCTTCATCGGCCGGCCGAAGAAGGAGAAGCTTTGACTCACACTCTTCACACTAAGGTACACACGATCATCTTTAATTTCATAAATCGGAACCCGCGGTTCCTGGTGACCACATGTCTTAATTTTCTACTTCTCATCCTCCTCCCACATGACCCAAACCATCTCTTTGGTGATTGAGCAACGCCAAGGGATGAAAGTTCGGGGATCAATGTGAGTGTGGGACCGAGGTGAGAGTTGCTTTCCGTGTTTTCTCTTTTCTTTCTCATCCCCTCTTGAGGTGACGATCCGGATTCACGGACTTCCCTAAAAAGGAGAGGGCCCGTCGAATTTTCGGAGTTGATAGCTTTGTGGCGACCACGGTGGGACCAGCAATGTCTTTAACCGTGGGTGCTTAGTGTTTCATTGCAACTAGTTCTAGTTCTAGACCGGTTCCCGTGTGAGCCTTTCCTTCTTTCCACCTCTCTTAATTTCATGCCATCTCAAAATTTCTGATTTCACCCATCTTTCATCAGATCTGAAGTGACAAGTACCTCATTTAATTTCTGTCATTTTATTTCATTTGGTTCTCGTGTGAACCCACCTTTGCTTTAAATCTGGTTCCCGCGCAAACCAACTCTCTTCTACAAACCGGTTCCCACGTGAACCAACATTTATTTTCAGTCATTCAAATCAGATTTTTCCTCTTTGCTGCAGGTTATCACCCTCAAATTGGTCACCGCGTGACCCTATTTTATTTTCAGTTGTCATTTAAACTGGTTCCCGCGTGAACCACCCTTTTCCTTTTAAATCGGTTCCCGCGTGAACCAATCTCTCTCTTTACTTCGGTTCCCACATGAACCAAACCACTTTCCTTCAGATATATCCCCACTTGGATCAGATCCTTATTCACCTTTTATTGGCCCCACGTGGCCCTCTTTTGACCATTCAAACCGATTCCCACGTGAACCACCCTTTTTTACCCAAAACCGGTTCCCGCGTGAACCACCTTTACTTTTTGACTCGGTTCCCACGTGAACCAGCTTATTCTTACATCGGTCCCCGTGTGGACCACCCTTTTGCTTGGCTATCAGATCTGAACCCTCTTCTTTCTATCACTTTTTACTATCTCCATTTGGCTCACATAAGAAACAAGGTCTAGATTCTAGTTTCTAGTTGCTTGTCTAGTTTCTAATTGCTTGTCTTGTGTGATGCTTGTTTATTTAAGTTTATGTTTTGCTTATTACTTGCTTTATTACTTGATTGCATTCTCCACTCCTCCTCTCTACCTTCTTATTTACACTTTTTTGAGGCGGGAGCTCACTCTCCCATTTACCCCTCCCATCCAAAACACCCTCTTGGTGGATTCTGACCTCTCTTCTGTGATATTCCTTCCTAGTTGACTTGGTTGCTTTTCATCAAGGCCTCCATAATTCCTCATACGTGGAGTATTCCTCTTCACGATTGGGTTGGTTGTACCACTCCCCAAAACCCGAAGCATCCTATGTTACCTACGCATGGTGAGATTGTGTGAAACCTAGGTCATTGGAAGGAGTTAGGTTCCTAACCCATTTATTGAGAGAACAATTCTTAACAAAATCCATAAACCTAAGGTTTAATCAAAATCATTGCGTAATTTTGCTTTTAAGTCTTTGCATCACTTGTTTGTCAAACAACAATTTAAACCTCTAACATTTTTGCAAGATACTAAAAACCAGAAAAGAGTTCTTTGTTTGCTTTGCCAACTTGTTTGTTTTACCTTCTCCTTGAAGTTGAAAGGTGACAATGCAATTAAGGTCGGGAAGGCACGTTGGAATGGCGGAACACGCTGAACATTAAGAGCACGAGATGGGTCACCAACCAATTCCGTCAGACGGTCATGTTCATCCATTGTTTGAGTTAGAAGCGCAAGAGGTCCCTCAATCATCTGCTCCTCGTGATGTTGAACAACTCTGTAGGGAGTTGTCTCTCTATACCGACCCAGAAACCTATGCCCGCATACAATCCATGGTGAATGGCAAAATTGCCTCAGATCAGGCTGAAGCCAACCAAGTTGCCTCATCCCCTTGTCCTCTAGTTCGACCACCACTCATTCAATCACCCTTTGTTCAACCACCTATTGTTCAACAATCTGTGATTCAACCATCATTAGCACAACCATCTGTAGTTCAACCATATTTAGTTCAACCATCTATAGTTCAACCATCTATGGTTCAACCATCATTTGTTCAGCCATCTTATTTTAACCATATTGCTTCCTTGACCCACCAAGTCATGGGACAATCTTCAGTAAATTTGCCAAGTCATGCTCCTCAATTCCAGAATCATGCCTCTAACCACATACCCCCACCAGTAAAACAAGAACCTGCTCTCACCTAAGCAATCATAAATCAGCTCACACAGATGAATGAACATTATGAAGAGCTGAGATGTCGCCTGGACTCCAAGTCAGTTCCTGAGATCTCTATTCCTTCTTTGCCAGTTCTCCACCTGCCACCTTCTGAACTACCTGTTTATCGCCGCTACAATGGTACTGGCAATCCTTTTCTTCACCTAAAAGATTTTCTCTATGAATCCTCATTCTGAAAAAATGATCGTAGGGTTCTTGCTTTCTTATTCCACCGATCACTAGAAGGGTCTGTATTGGAATGGTTCTACTCGCTTGACCACTTTGAGGCAGGAGACTTTGATATTGTCAAGACCAAATTTTTACAAAGATATAGAGACCGGGTGGCACCATCATGCTCCATTACAAATTTGATTGCTGAGAAGATGAAGCCCGAAGAGGACTTCATAAAGTTTGCTGATCGCTGGAGGGGAATGGCAGAGAAACTGACAGATGTGATTTCTGAAGGGGAACAAGTAAATATGCTTATCGGGAACACTACACCAGCTCTAAGGAGTGTATTGATCATGCACCGTCCTACCACCATGAATGAACTCTATGACAGTGCCCGGTACTTGCAAGCCCACTTCGAAGATGCCACAATGATAAACCTTTTTGATCTCAAACATAGAAACTTCAGAAAACCCTCTCGCACCGCTTGGGCCTACAACCGAAGGAGTGGTCAACAACGAAGCTATAAACATTGTGGGGAACCAGGGAGGGAACCGTCAAAACCAGTTCAGAAACCCACCACAAAACTTTTCCTATTACCCCCCTCAACAACAGGTTAGGCTACAACAACCCCGACAACCACAACAACCACCTCAGCCAGTCACACAACCCCAACAACCTCGTCAACCTACCTACAATAGGGCACCACCACCACCCAATCAAGCACTACGAAGGGGAGGTCCTAGGAGAGAGAACTACCAACAACTCCTTTACTCCTTGACCGACATCTTCAATGTACTCATGGCAGAAAAACAGTTGGAATTGCCCAAGGAAAGAGAGGTTTGGCCAACAAATGCAGATATGTCCCGATACTGTGCTTACCACCGGTGTCTTGGTCACACCGTAGAAGTGTGTTTTCAATTCACGGATTACATCCATGATCTGAATGACCAAGGCAACATTGATTGGGCTCAAATGGGGGAATGCATATAGGCTATGAAGGCTAGGCAGCAGAAGTGGCAGCGTCCACCAGCTCAACCTCAACAACAACCCGGCTTGGGGATTGTTCAGAATCCGCTCACATTACATGCTCCTGCTCCAGCACCAGCACCAGCACATCCAAACCAAGGAATTGGTCTAGTGCACTCCATTATCTAGGGAGATGCCAGCCGTGCTCAAGGTTGGCAACTAGAAAACCACAATTCAACCATGCCAGTCAACCTAGCTAGGCCTCCTGCTAGGAACCCTCCTAGACAGATAATTCGTGCACCTGCTACTCTACAACCACCACCAAGCTCAATAACCCAACCACTGGCCGCCACTTCTTCTCGCCGACCCATCATTAGGCCAGCCCCCTCCCTAACTACACCTCCTTCAACCATTGCTATACATCGGTCCTTGCTCATCCGACCACCACAACCACCACCAAACCTGAACTCCCAGCCTATGAGCTCTGTTACTCCAAAACCCCAACCTAACATACCACCAAACCCACAACCTACCACATTACCAACACCTTCATTAAACCCATCAACCACTCCTGCACCCCGGCCTCTTCTTATCAGGCCACCAGTATCACCATCACTACCACCTCCAAATCCTACCCCTCTACCCACTAACCCAATCATCTCAGAACCACCAATCCCATTGCCTACCATACATGCACCTACACCACTTGTTCCACCACAGTCCACCCCAGTTAACCCATCACCTCTACCCAACTGCCAAATAGCCCCGGTGCTTCGGAGTGGGAGGATGTTCCAGCGGCTCCTTCCCCAAGCCGGTACTCAACCGCAGGATCCAATGAAGAAGGAACAAGTGGAAGAACCCTTGCCAGGCACAGCCTATGATTTGTTAAAACATTTAGATAAGACACTGGCCTGTATTTCCATACTTGAGTTGATCAAAAGATCAAAGGTGCACCAGGAGATTCTACAGCAATATTTGCAAAGGGTCATGGTGAGTGAAGATCTCCCACCTAAGAAGATCACTACAGTGTTAGCCCCCAGAAGTGAGCACCCAACACTCACGTTCTCTCAGGAGGAATTAGCAGATCCAGAGGTCAGGAGATATGCTTTGCATGTGGCTGTTATCATTAGCCATGTCGAAGTGAAATCATGTTTGGTTGACACTGGAGCTTCTATCAACGTTATGCCACCAGAAACTTTGTAGTTGTGTAGCATTTCTGAGCAAGAAATCAAGCCATATTGTGCCATGGTGACGGCCTATGACAACTCTAAGAAATCTGCACGTGGGGTGGTCACTCTAGAAGTTAAACTTGGACCATGTACGGTCACCACGGATTTTCACGTTCTAGAATTGGATCCAACTTTTCGGGCTATACTTGGGATGCCATACTTGGAGGCAATAGGAGCTGTGGCTTCAACAAACCAGCAATGTATAAAGTTTCCCTTTAAAGGACAAGTGGTCAAGGTGACTAGCATGCCTGTAAGGGACATGCTGAACGATGCTTCTTTACCCCTAGGTTTATCAATACAACCCTAGATCTCAGGGGGAGAATTACTAGAAGTCAGATGCATGACCGCCTCTCTACCAAACACAGTGGGATGGCGGATGATGATGAAACTGGGCTATCAGCCTGGAAAAGGTTTAGGCAAGGATCTTCAAGGGATCACTCGGCCGATTCAAACTGTGAAAAGGCCATGCAGGCAGGGGTTGGGATACGAAGAGGATTCTATCCCAAGGAGGATCTTCTAGCCAGGAAATGCCATGGGACTCCATACATTCTTTATCAAAGGGGAGACCATGATGATGGCTGAAGATGACAAGAGTTCCATGATGGCTGTCAAGAGAAGAAAGGCTCCATATGAAGAAGAAGACTTGCAAGACCTGTGCCTATCTTTGACTCGTTTGTTCTCAAGTGTGGAAGAACACCAGAAACCACTCAAGGGCAGACCAATCTTGGATCATCCTTTTGAGCAGGCTACCAACCAAGTCAAAACCATTCCACGAGGCCCAAATACAACTATTCCATGTTTAAACCTCGTACCATTGTTTCTAGATCTTTTGGATGGGCTTCCTGGCCCACTCACCCACTTTAGGCCTATATGCCCTCTTCAGGCTTCCATTCTCACTGGGCCAACTTACCCATTTACTTCCCTCATCAACTTCAGAACTGAGGGTTCTTTCCAGCATGGGCTCACATGCCCATCCATTTCTATGATCGGGTCCACGTACCCGTTTACTTTTTTCATCAGTTTTGGACCCATGTGTCCACTTTCTGTTACCAATGGGCCCACGAGCCCCTTTTTCCCCTTGATCCTTAAGTTTTTCTTTCTATTAATTCAGTCATCTTCTAGCAAATCTCGAGTCATTCCGACTCATTCCATCTTTTTACTCAAAAATCCCAAAAAAAAATGTCTTCTCTGAAACTCACATTTCCATCGAGGAGACGTCTCTACTCATCCTAGAGGGTGCTCCCAATCAGGGATCCCTCTCTTCTGAATCATTGATCGATTTACTCGATCCTCCTTCCACTGTAAATACCACATTTCCAACTTTATCTTCGGTAGGTCAGGTTAGGTTAGGAAATAGGAAAGTCAGAGGTAAACGAGTTCCAAAAAGGTATCTGCAACAATTGGCACAGAAATGCATAGAGTGTGCAAGGCTGCCAAACTTTTTAGAGAATACCATCCAGCTAGATAGAATCCGATATGAGGATGAGCATAACATAGATCATACTTTGGGAGTATATGAGGTGGTATCAGAGAAGGATCCTGAATCTAAGAATGAAATTGAGGACTTGGCTGATGCGTATGCATCTGGACTTAGAAGATTTGAGGAACCATCAACCACAGGGAATGAACCAACCAAAGAACTGAATTTAGGAACCCTGGAAGATCCTAGGACTATCCTCATCAGTGCAAACCTCACTCCCTCACAGGAACAACGTTTGATCAATGTTTTGGAAGAATATAAGGACACGTTCGCATGGACATATGAAGACATGTCGGGATTAGATAATTTGTTAGTTGAACATAGATTAACCTTGAAGCCTGGAACTTTCCCAGTTAAACAAAAGCTCAGGAGGTTCCACCCTGATATTGCACTCAAAATGAAAGAAGAGGTCGACAAACTACACCAAGAAAAATTTATTAAAGTTGTCCTATATCCGCAATGGGTGGCTAACATAGTCCCTGTTATGAAGAAGGATGGACGTGTTCGGATCTGTATAGATTTCAGGGACTTGAACCGAGCGTGTCCTAAGGATGATTTTCCTTTACCTCATATCGATGTTCTGGTTGATAACACAGCTGGATTTGAAATGCTTTCATTCATGGATGGCTATTCTGGATACAATAAGATCTGATTAGCTGAGGAGGACCAAGAGAAGACCTCGTTCACTACACCTTGGGGAACATATTGCTATGTTTTCATGCCCTTTGGGTTAAAGAATGCTGGTGCTACATATCAAAGGGCTATGATGGCTATCTTTCAGGACAGGATGCACACCCTTGTAGAGGTGTATGTAGATGATTTGGTTATCAAGTCCAAGAGTAGAGAAGATCATTCTGAAGTGCTAAGGAAGGTTTTGCAATGAGCTAGAGAATACAAGCTAAAAATGAACCCTAAGAAGTGCACATTTGGAGTTTCATTAGGAAAACTACTAGGCTTCATAGTAAGCAAAAGGGGCATAGAGATTGACCCAAACAAGGCCAAGGCAATTATTGGTATGCCTCCCCCGAGAAATATGAAGGAGCTTCGAGGATTGATTGGGAGGCATCAATTTGTCCACCGGTTTATCTCACAACATTCCCAAAGGTTTAAACCTTTCTATGAGTTAATCAAAGCTGGGGCCGAGTTTAAATGGGATTCGAAGTGCCAGGAGGCATTTGATGGGTTGAAAACATACCTGGCAAGTCCTCCTGTACTTAGACCACCAATTCCTGACAAGCCCTTGGTCCTCTACATTTCGGTTCTTGAGAACTTGCTTGGGGCAGTCCTTGCACAAGTTGATGAAGAAGGGAAAGAACGAGCTACTTACTATTTGTCCAAGATGTTTGATGCTTGCGAGCTGAAGTACACTGTGGTAGAAAAGACCTATGTTGCTCTTGTTTGGTGGTTCAGAAACTCAAACATTATTTTTTTGCTCACCAAGTCAAGCTCATTGCTCATATGTTGGCATCAAATTTTTCCGCTTCTCTTTCTTGATACAAGTTTCAGCAATGCCGAAGCCGGTGCAGAAAATCTGACACAGATTCGGAAAATTCATAAATAGATGATGTAAACAGGCTTTGGAAATGCCTTGGCATGGCCTTACATGCTACAAATGGCCAAGATAATGTGCTCATTACATAGCCCCGGTCAAGAGCTTTGCAACGGTGCCCAAAACATGAAAAACGGACACCGGAAGGCAAAAATGACCATTTTGCCCCTGACACTTTGGGACAAATTGGGACTCTAACATAGAATTCCAACTTTACCACATTTTCAAGGTTAGATAGAGCTAGGAAATGCTCGAAACAGATCGAAAATCCGATCCCCGGATGAAGAGATATGCAAGAAAGAGATGAAAGTTCGGCGATCAATGTGAATGTGGAACCGAGGTGAGAGTTGCTTTTCGTGTTTTCTTTCTTTCTTTCTCATCCCCTCTTGAGGTGACGATCCGGATTCACGAACTTCCCTGAAAAGGAGAGGGCCCCGTCAAATTTTTGGAGTCGACAATGAGTTGTTTAGAAACAAACTCGCCCTTGAGTGGTTCTTTCTCTTCTTCCTCCTCCATGAACAACCGAGCCAGAGAAGAACTCAGGTTATCCACTTCATCCTCATGTTTTGTAGCTCTCCTCCTCTTGGTGGTAGTGTTCAGTTCTTCCTCATCTTTTGCCATCATCTTGGTCTCTCCTTTGATGAAGAATTTTTGGAGTCCAATGACATGTTTTGGCCAGTAGACCATCCTTGGAGTGAAACTTGGCTCATAGCTGAGCCCTTGCCTTCTTGGTCTTTGCACCACTTCGATGGGGGTGTACCACCCCCTGCAGCTCCTTACCCAGCCCCTTTCCTAGTTGATATCCCATTATTTTCATCATTCGCCAAGCAACTGTATCTGGAGGTGAGGTCATCAAAACCATGATTTCGGGTACCGTGTAGTTGAAACTAGTGGCAGGACAGATTCTGATACTGGCAATGCAGAAGAGAGGCTATCCACATCATTCAGAATGGGGACATTGGTTACTTTGATGACCTGCCCCTTGTATGGGAACATCACACATTAATGGTTGTTGAGGCAACAACTCCTATTGCCTCAAGGTACGGGCGTCCCAATATGGCTTTGAATGTGGGGTCCAGTTCTAAACCATGGAACCCGGTGGTCGTACATGATTCAAGCCCTACTTTCAAAGTAACCACCCCTCGTGTTGGCTTCCTAGGGTTGTCGTAGGCTATCACCGTGACGGCAGAAGGCTAAATTTCTTCATCGGAGATGCCGCAAAGCTGGTATGTTTCTGGCGGCATGACATTTATGGATGCTCTGGTGTCAATCAAGCAGAATTTAATTTCTATGCCTCTAACAACCACTGCAATGTGTAGAGCATACTTTCTGATCTCTGGCCATGCCAACTCCTCTTGTGTGAATGTGAGCGATGGATGCTCACTCCTAGGGGTCAAGACAATGATGATTTTCTTAGGTGGGAGGTCCTCATTGACCATGATCCACTACAAGTACTGTTGTAGAATGTCCTGATTAGTCTTTGATCTCTTTATAAGTTCTAGAATCAAAATCCATGCTGGCATTTTGTACACATGCTTTAGTAAGTCATATGTCATGCCGAACAATGGTTCTTCTATCACCTCTTCTTCTGCCTGCTCCTGTGATTGCATCCCATCTTGGGAGAAGACCCTTTGGAACATCCTCCTGCTTTGAAGTACCAGTGCCAGCGTGGTAGGGGGGAGTGGTGAAGACCCTTTGGAACATCCTCCACTGGTCGATATTGCTGGTTCGGTGGGGGGTTTTGATATTGGTTCTAGCGATACCCACCCTGGTTCCCCATGGCATTGACACTCTCGTTATTCACTACCCCCTTAGTGGTAGGCCCTACAGGTGTGGGTTTTACGGTGTTGCGGGGTTTAGAGTCAAATGGGTTGATCAAAGAAGCATCCCTAAAGTGGGCTTGGAGATAACAGCGCTATCACAGAGCTCACTCATGGTGGTTAGGCAGTGCATGATTTGAAGGTTACGAAGGGCTGGTGTGGTATTCCTGATGAGCATCCTCACCTGTTCCCCCTCTGAAATAGTGTCAACCAACTTTTCTACCATTCCTCTCCACCGGTCAGCAAATTTGGCGAAGTCTTCGTCCGGCCTCATCTTTTCAACAACTAGATCTGTGATTGAGTAGGCTAGCCCCACGCGATCCTTGTACCTCTACGTAAACTTTGCTTAACTATGTCAAAATCTGCCGTCTTAAAAGAATAGAAAAAATAGAACCAATCAAGAGCGGACCCTTCCATTAACTAATGGAATAGGAAAGTGAGGGTGTAGTAGTCATTCTTCCAGAAAGCGGTGTCAGACAAGAAATTCTTCAAATGGTTGAAGAGATTCCCAGTTCCATTGTAGCATTGAAAAACTAGCATTTTGGAAGGAGGAAGATGTAGGACTGGGAAAGCTAGAACAAATATTTCAGGGGTGGCCTTCGAGTACAAACGGTGCCTCAGCTCTTCAAAGTGCTCATCCATTTGGTTGAGTTTGTCCATGAACTCTTGAGTAAGGTTGGATTCCTGAGCCACCAGTGCAAGGTGTTTGTATGAACGGGCTAGAAGAGGCGGGTTGGAAGTAGAAATTGGCATGGAATTAGGCGGGTGCCCCACAACAGGGTGAGTAGGCAAGGTAGCATGACAAGATTGTGCGGGAGAGTTAAAGATGAGAGGCCTAGTTGTCGATTGAGGTGGTGAGGGGGTTTGATTACCCTCGACTGGAACTTGATTAGCAGGCATCTTTCCCTTTGCTTGGGATTGCATGATTGAGAAGGATTCAGGATCAAAGTGGAGAGATAGACCCTGGAGGAGTTGCTCCATGCTAAGCGGAGTAGGTTGAATTTCGGGTTCCCTGACGGTGTTCACATGGCCCTCTGGTTGGACCATGGGTTGTTGTAGCTCATAGTGACCTGTCTCGTACTATTCTTCTTGCCCATAGTAGTCCGACATCCCAACGTGTCTTATGGACCTTAGCATCATGGGTATCCTGCCAAACTTTCTAAAAGGATGGTTGAAAGAGCAAGTGGAATGTGCAATTTGAAAAAAAGTTTTTTTGTGTGTTTTCTTTGTTTTGATTTTTTTTGTTTCAATTTTGTGGTTGGCAAACAAGTTGTACACAAAATTAAAGAGTTTTTTTTAGGTGTTTTAAAATAATGAATTTTTTTATTGTTTTCAATTTGGGTGAGCAAGCAAGTTGTGCAAACAAGCTTTCTTAAAATGACTACTCGAAAATTTTGGGTTCAAACCTTAAGTTAGATAGATTGTTAACAATTGTTCACTCAAGTCAGGTATGATTCCTATTACTCCAATCTTCAAGACCTAAGGTTGTCACTCACTAACCACGAGTAGGTACTTGGGTTCTTCGGTGTTTTGGGATGAATGGTACAACCAGCCTAATCGTGCGGAGAGGAATACCCCGTGGATGGGGACTTAAAGAGGCCTTGTTGGAAACAACTAAATCAACTAGGAAGGAATATCCTAGAAGAGAGGCTAGAATCCACCAAGAGAGTGTTTGGAGGGTGAGGGTGTGTTGGGAGAGAGATCTCCCGCCTTGAATGCCCTACAGATCAGAACATGTCCGACACCCGATGCAGAAAGCTAATGCAAAAGTAGAAATGGAGGGTAAGAGGAGAAGAAGCAATCAATATGCTGAAACATGAAATTAAATTAAGTTATAAAATGCAAGCAAAACAAGCAATCATAGAATAAGACAAGTAAGTAGAAACTAGTGACTAAAAGGTGGTTCACGCGAGAACCGGTTTGTGAATGATTGTTCACGTGGGGACAGATCTGAAGTGGAAGGAAAAGGGTGTGGCCCTCGCGGGGACTGATCTAAAAATAAAGTGGCTCATGTGGGAGCCGAGTTTTGGAAAGGTGGGTGGTTCACGTGGGAACCAGTTTTTGATGGAAAGGGGTGGTTCATGTGGGAACCGGTTTGTCTAGTTGGAAAAAGAAAAGAAGGCCATGTAGGGCCAATTAAAAAGTGGTGCAAAGGGGTGGTCCACGCGGGGACCGATCTGAATATGGGTTGGTTCACGCGGGAACCAGTTTAGAAAAGGGGGTTGGTTCATGCGGGAACCGGTTTTTTAAGAAGTAAAGGGTGGTTATCGTAGAAATTGGTTTAAAAGTTGAAAAAAAAAGGAAAGAGGGCCACGTGGGGCCAATCTGAAGGTGCTGCAAAGGGGTGGTCCATGCGGGGACTGAATTGAAAATAAGTTAGTTCATGCCGGAACCGAGTTGGAAAAGAAAGATGGTTCACGTGGGAACCGGTTTATAAGAAGAAAAGATTGGTTCGCGTGGGAACCGAATTGAAATTAAAGAAAAGAAAGTCAAGTCCATATGGGGGACAATCTTAAAGAAAGGGTAAATAGCAAGATTTAAGAGTAGATTGACATGAAAAGGGTGAAATAAGAGCCGGTTCACGTGGGAACCAAATCGGAAAACAACTAGTTGCATGGATGAATCAAGCTAGCATGGTTGAAGACATTGGTTGTCCCACCATGGTTGCCACAATGCTATCGAATTTCAAAACAGGTTTGTCATCTTATGAATCGGCACCTCAAGAAAGGGGATGAGAGAGAAAGAAAGAAAACACAAAAAATAGTCTCACACCTCGGTCCCACACTCACATTGATCCCCGAACTTTCATATCCCGGCGTCGCTCGAGCACCAAAGAGACAGTTTGGGTCGTGTGGAGGAGAGTGAAGATGGAATAAAGAAACTTAATGCATGAATGATTGAGAATGTGTTCGCCAGGAACCGCAGGCTTTGCTTTATGTAATGAAAATAGAAAGAACCTTCTTCCTCATCGGCCGGCCGATGAGGGAGAGTCTCCAACTGAAGCTAGATTGATAAACCTATGCAACTAAAACAACAAACCAAGTGAAAGAAACCAATTAGAACTATTGGAAGTGTAGAAACTTTAATAAGGAAGATGAGAAAAGAGCTATCAGAGTTGAACTCACCGGACTGGGGCAAGCCCTAATCCCTTTTTTATGCTTTTTATTATATAAAATGATGCAAACTAACTGAAAATGTCCTAACAATTAAATAAACTGAATAAAGAAAGACTTATGTGTAGACACACCAAGTTGGCCTTATTTGGGGCTTAAATCCTTATTCCATTGGCAATACTCATTATCTGACCATTATCGGATCCGGATCACCTTGTGGAGATGAGCAAAGGATGTTAGTGGAGTGCCATGTGAGTTGAGAATGGACCAAAGGTTTTCAAAACTATGCCGTAACCTTCAGGCAAGAGCCGCACGTTAATTGTGGAAACACGAAGCCTGCTTAATGACTGGCCCTTAATGATCCATAATTGAACGTCTCACAAATCCTGCATGAGTTTTGCAACATTTAGGGTTTCCAACAAGTCATTTCAGCGGTCACGACTTTCCAATCCGTACCATTACGGTTATCCCGGACCCCGTGATAGGTCTTTTCGGTCATCACCAGGCCTTTCTACATCCTACAGGTTGATTCTAGCCATATACTGGTGTTGTATTGCCATTTCGGTCGATTTTAGGGTTTTTTTATTATTCCCGACTTTTCCAAGGTTCATTTTACGTTTACTAGGTTACTCTCATTTTTTTGATCATTTAAAGTTTTTCGGTCATATTGGATTGTTTGGTCATCATTTTAAGTCACCATGAGTTGACTCTAGGATCCTTGAACAAAACAGTGCCTTTTCGGATCACCGCCTCGATTTTTGGTATTCCACAGGAGGGTAAACCTGTAGTCAAAACCCTATACAGAAGTCTCGGGAGTCATGCCAGCTAATTTATTGACTTGAGGAGCTGCAGTTGAGTGCCCTCTTTCCAACGCAACAAACAAGAGCTGAATCGGACATCCTATTTGTAAGTTACAGCTCATGGAAGTCGCATGCGTAAGAGAGAGAGAGTGTACCACGCCCTCACCTTGAGGGTGCAACCTGTACACCCTCAGTCCGAGGGTGTGGTCAGCGCGCCCTCAGATTGAGGGTGCAGTCGATTTCAGAAACTGGAAATTGCCCCAGTTTGGACCTTCTAAACTAGATTTCAGAAGGTTTTCCACGCTTAAAAATGTTTATTTTGACCGCATCCCGAAGCCAGGGGCACGTTCGTATGTCAAGTTGATTTTTAGCAATTTTCCAAAATTTTTCGACAATTTTTAGAAGTAGTGCACCGTATGGACAAGACAAATGTTTTATGGAGAAGTGGCTAATAGAGAAACTCTTCCTCTTCAAGTTATCAATCCGTTACAATAAACGACACTCGATTCCGACATTAGGGTTGTCCTTACTAGCTTCTGCATCAATGTCGTGGTAGAATGGTGCAAAACCACCCGAACCGGTCATTTTCACTCTTCCCGACTTCAAATCAAGCTGTTTCACTCCATAAGTCTTCCTTTCTTCAGTTTATTTGCTTGTTAAGACATTTTTCAGTTAGTTTGTATTATTTTTTATAATCAAAAACACAAGAAAGGGGTTAGCACTCACCCTAATCCGGTGAGTTCAACTCCAATTGCTCTTTTACTTATCTTTCTTATTACAGTTTCTACACTTCACCTTGTCCTAATCAATTTTCTTCACTTGTTTTCTTGTCTTATTGTCTTCTAGTTGAAGGAATACATCAAGCTAGAATCGCTTGGAGACTCTCCCTCATCGGCCGGCTGACGAGGAAGAAGGTTGAACCCGAACATCAAGCTCCCACACTAAGGTACACAGTCAAATCTCTCTCTTATTTCATTTAAATTGGAACCCACGGTTCCTGCCGACCACATACTAAATATTTTTATTCATTAAGTTCGTTTATTCCGTCCTCACTCTCCACCCACATGACCCGAACCGTCTCTCCGGTGCTCGAGCGACGTCGGGAGATGAAAGTTCGGGATCAATGTGAGTGTGGGGCCAAGGTGAGAGTGTTTTCCGCATTTCTTTCCTTCTCTCTCATCCCCTTTTCTTGAGGTGCCAATCCATAAGACGACAAACCCATTTTCGAAGTTGATAGCTTTGTGGTGACCACGGTGGGACAACCAATATCTTCAACCATGCTAGCTTGATTCATCTGTGCAGCTAGTTGTTTTTTGATTTGGTTCCTGCACGAACCGACTCTTATTTCACCCTTTTTCTTGTCGATCTACTCTTAAATTTTGCTGTTTACCCTTCCTTTAAGATTGTCCCCCATGTGGACTTGACTTGTTTTTCTTTAATTTCATTTTGGTTCCCGCGCAAACCACTCTTTTCTTCTTATAAACTGGTTCCCGCGTGAACCACCTTTCTTTTCCAACTCGGTTCTCATGTAAACCAACTTATTTTCAGTTCGGTTCCCACATGGACCACCCCTTTGCAGCACCTTCGGATTGGCTCCATGTGGCCCTCTTTCCTTTTTGTAATCTTTCACACTGGTTCTCATGTGAACCACCCATTTTTCTTAAAAAAACCGGTTCCCGTGTGAACCAACCCTCTTTTCAACCTGGGTCCCGTGTAAAACAACCTACTTTCAGATCGGTCCCCATGTGAACCACCTCATTGCATTACTTTCATATTGGCCCCACGTGGCCCTCTTTCCTTTTTGTCAACTTCTAAACCGGTTCCCGCGTGAATCACCCATTTCTTCTTAAAAAAAATTGGTTCCCGCGTGAACCAACCCTCTTTTCAACCCAGTTCCCGCGTAAACTACCCTACTTTCAGATCGGTCCCTGCGTGGACCACCACATTGCATTACTTTCAGATTGACGCCATGTGGCCCTCTTTCATTTTTGTCATCTTCTAAACCGGTCCTCGCGCGAACCACCTTTATCTTTCTAAAACTTGGTTCCCGCGTGAACCAACCCTCTCTTTCAACATGGTTCCCGCATGAACCAACCCACTTTCAAATCGGTCCCCCCGTGGACCACCCCTTTACATCACCTTTAAATTGGCCCCACGTGGCCTTCCTTTCTTTTTCCATCCAAACAAACTGGTTTCTGCGTGAACCACCCACCTTTCCAAAACTCAACTCCCGCATGAGCCCCTTTGTTTTCTGTTCGGTCCCCACGTGGACCACCCTTTTCCTCCAACTTCAGATATGTCCCCACATGGACACTCATTGACAAACCGGTTCCCATGCGAACCACCTTTTAGTTACTAGCTCCCGGTTACTCATCTTTTTCTATGGTTGGTTGTTTTGCTTGCATTTGATTGCATAATTTCATTTCATGTTTGCATATTGATTTCTTATTTTCCTCTTACCCTCCATTTTTACTTTTGCATTTGCTTTTTGTATAGAGAACCGGACTTGTTCCAATCCGTAAGGCATTCGAGGTGGGATCTCTCTCTCCCAACACACCCTCACCCTCCAAACACCTTTTTGGTGGATTCTAACATCTCTTCTGGGATATTCCTTCCTAGTTGATTTGGTTGTTTCCATCAAGGCCTCCATAAGTCCCCATCCGTGGACTATTCCTCTCCGCATGATTGGGTTGGTTGTACCATTCATCCCAAAACCCAAAGAACCCATGTGCCTACTCGTGGTGATTGAGTGACAACCTTAGGTTTTGAAGATTGGAGCAATAGAAATCATACCCAACTTGAGTGAACAATTGCTAACAATCTATTTAATCTATGGTTTAAACACAAAACCTAAGGTTGTCAACCCCGGTACGCAATCGTACCAGCTACCATGATATACGTGATTTGTTTCGTCCCTGCAAATGGAAAAGTTGTCCAGGTCAAGAACCGTTCACAAAGATGGTAGAGAATTTACAGCCAGTTCAAAGGACATTTACATCGCGCGGGGCTGTCGGCTTAGAAGGGCCAGCCTCGTCATCATGCATACGCGTGTGTCGAACCCTCTTAGGCATCTGTAAATTTTAAAATTGGTCAGTTTTTTTTAAGTTCAAAACAATCACCAATACAAGAATGCTGGAGTTGGCATGTGCCCAGACCAGGGGCCCATGCGCCCTGGGTCCAGGGCACATGCACCCTAACCCTAGGGCACATGCCCTTGCGCCCTAGTTTGAGGGCACATGCGCCCTGACTTGAGAACACATGCCCTTGTGCCCTGGCTTGAGGGCACATGTGCCCTGACCCTAGGGCACGTGCCCTTGTGCCTTAGTTTGAGGGCACATGCGCCCTGGTTCCAGGGCACATGGACCTGAGATGTGCACCGATCTTCTTCTGACCCAAAAATGGCTCAAACAAACTCGGAATCGCATGAAATCATAGTCAAATCGAAGATAATGGAGAGATATACATTTTATTTAACTAGAGTACTGACCTTTGAACGCGATTTGGGCTCTGAAAGTGTAGAATAAGTTGGAGTAGCTCTGGTGAAGAGAGAGACTGTGAGTGGTGAAATGAACTGGTAGGGGTAGAAGGTTTATTTATAGAGGTAAAAATATGTCAAAATCATGAAACTTTTAAAAATTACCTTGCCACTCCTGAAATTGAGCTGATCACAACACCACTGAAAGAATTTCAAACAGATTTCTAAATTGCTTAGAAAAATTCACTGAAAAAAATGCATGTTTAAATTTTATGAAAATTCCATTTCTTACTGTTAAATCTTGCTAATCATGGTGTAAAATAGTTGTTTCTATCATGCATTATTTTGGTCATACATTGACAATTTTTTAGGTATAAAGTAGAATTTTGTGAAATTTCTATTGTAAAATTGACATAACAAAATTCATTTTATATTCATAAATGACCAAAATTTGTTTGACAAGCAAGAAAAGAAAATGGCAATAAAAAGATGATTAGGTACAAAGAAGTTGCAACTAAGAAAGGTAGCAATGTTGGTCATCCGGACTCTCCTCGATAAGCGTGCTGGACACTATAGCCGGCCTCATACTCCACAAGGTAATAGATGTCTTAGCTTTCTCCATGTCATCAATCGCATCAAGCTTCCCGTCTTTGATAAGAGTCAAGTGTGAAAGCACAGGTAGTTCATGGCGAGGCAAACCAATCCGAGAATGACACCGTGCGGATTGTACGTAACATATGCCAAGCTAGTAACCAATCGAAGATCCACTCTAGGAGCAAAACAGATCTGAACATCTCTCTGTTGCATAATGACCGGACTGTGCACAAAGCCTGAATGATTCATGGAAGCAAGATGGATATGCCAATCTGTCCGTTTCTTCAATGAAGCACATACGGGAACCGTGTCAGGAAAATCGAGAGCTGCAGCATATGGGAACAAAGTACTGTGCCGAAAAAGCCGTGAAGTGGTAGTAGCACTTCCTGATGGATCAAACTTGAAGTGGAGATCTGCCCAGCAAGCAAACAGAAGAGCACTGCCAAATATAGGATGTCCCACGCAAGAAGAAGACAAGACACAGTAAAGAAAGCGAAGCACTGAATGACCAAGCTGCTTGCCACACCAGACTCCGCGCGAATACACGAGAGTTGTCCTGCTCCAGAAAGCCATCTTTTGTGGGAAACAAGAACATGGCAGCAAGGCAAGTAGCAAAACCCTTGTGTAGACACGCCAAATTCGCTTAATTCAAAGCATAAAACTTATGTTTTATAGGGTAACATGTATGATTGACCTTATAATGATGCCGGGTCTTTTAAAGTTGATTTGGAGCTTCGTCGAATAGAATCGGATGCTTTACGAAGTTTTTCGCAAAAAGTCGTAATTTCTAAGCGAAAGCCACACGTAAATCGTGTAAACATGGAAATTGGCTGAATGACCAATGCCTAATGATCATGCATAGAAGGTTATGGTCATATTCACACCCCGGACAAGTTTTGTTGCATACCGTGCCTTCTGGTTTGCCGTCGGAGTCATTTTGACCTGTATCGGATCTTCTGTTCACTGCCCTAACTTCTGGACAAGATTCTGAAGTTTTGGAGGGTGTGATGGCTTATCAGATGTTATAGAAAGCTTCTTCGGCCTGTTATCTTTCCAACGCAACAAACGGTGTCGAATTCCGAGTTCGGGAGTGTTCACAATGGCTTCCAGAAGAAGGACGCGCAAAAACAGTCCCATGCGCCCAGGTTCCTGGTCACATGCGCTCGGGACCCAGGTCACATGCCCATGCGCCCTACCAGTGAGGCACGTGACCTCGTGCCCTCACTTGAGGGCACATGCGCCCTGCCCTTGAGGCACGAGGGAACCAGTCTTTCACCGGGACTCTACCGCTGAACAGATGACCGGATAAGATCGATTTTTTTTTGGAAAAAGTGCCATGCGTCCCCACTTGGAGGCACATGCGCCCTGGGGGGTAGGGCACATGCGCCCAGGGGTAGACCACAAGGTCTCCTATTTTGTAGTCTTGATGAGACCGTCTGTTCTCCTATAAATTAACTCTGATTCCGGTCATTCCAAAGGCATGGGCATGACCCCCCAGGCATCTCAAGACATCCAAACTCCCTCCTGTTTTGATTTTGTGATTTTTAGAGAGAGAATTTCGACTTTTTAGAGAGAGAAAAGTCGGTTCAAGAGAGAGGAAGGCTGTTCTGCAGGTGATCTGCCAGGTCTCTCTTCTTAGGCCTCTAAAGAAGTGTGTGGACGTCTGCTACCTGAGCTCTCTTCATCAAAGTTCTTCCTCACCAAGTCTTCTTCAGTTTACAATAGACGGCACTTGATTCCGAGGTCAGGTCTGGTTGTGACGAGTGCAGAAGCAAAGTCGCGCCTGGCAGATCCTGGACTACTGCTCGGCTTTTTCGACAACCCAGATTTGGCTATATCTTTCTCTATTCAACTCAGAATCTTTCATTTCTTTTTTATATCTCTTTGTTTCGTGATTCTACATTATCCTAAATTTTTTTTGCATTTTTTTGCATTACTTTTATTCTGTTATTCCGAAAATAAAAAAAGGGGTTAGAGATAACCCGAGTCCGGTCAGTTTCTAGTCAGTTGTGTGTTTTATGTTATTCTCTTTACATATACTCCACTTTGTCTAGTTCTAATTGTCTATTTTACTTGTTTGTTTGTCTAGTTGCACAGAATATCAAGCACCCACCGCGTTGAGGACTCTTCTTCATCGGCCGGCCGAAGAAGGAGAAGCTGTAACTCACATTCTTCACGCTAAGGTACACACGGTCATTTTAATTCTATAAATCGGAACCCACGGTTCCTGATGACCACATGTCTTAATTTCTTTCTTCTCACCCTCTTCCCACATGACCCTAACCGTCTCCTTGGTGATCGAGCGACGCCAAGGGATGAAAGTTCAGGGATCAATGTGAGTGTTGGACCGAGATGAGAGTTGCTTTCCGAGCTTTATTCCTTTCTTTTCTCATCCCCTCTTGAGGTGACAATCTGGGTTCACGGACTTCCCTGAAAAGGAGAGGACCCCATCGAATTTTCAGAGTCGACAGCTTTGTGGCGACCACGGTGGGACAAGCAATGTCTTCAACCATGGGTGCTAAGTGTTTTGTTTGCAACTAGTTCTAGTTCTAGACCGGTTCCCACATGAGCCTTTCCTTCTTTCCACCTCTCTTAAACTTCATGCCATATCAAAATTTATGATTTCACCCATCTTTCATCAGATTTGAAGTGCCAAGTACGCCATTTAATTTCTGTCATTTTATTTAAACCGGTTCCCACTTGAACCACCCTTCTCCTTTTAAACTGGTTCCCGCGTGAACCAATCTCTTTCTTTACTTCGGTTCCCACGTGAACCAAGCCCCTTTTTTTTCCAGATCTATCCCAACTTGGATAAGATCTTTATTCACCTTTAATTGGCCCCACGTGGCCCTCTTTTGACCATTCAAACCGGTTCCCACGTGAACCACCCCTTTTTACCCAAAACCGGTTCCCACGTAAACCACCTTTACTTTTTACCCTGGTTCCCACGTGAACCAGTTTATTCTTACATCGGTCCCCACGTGGACCACCCTTTTGCTTGGCTATCAAATCTGAACCCTCTTCTTTCCATCACTTTTCACTATCTCCATTTGGCTCACATAAGAAACAAGTCTAGATTCTAGTTTCTAGTTGCTTGTCTAGTTTCTAATTGCTTGTCTGGTGTTGATTGCTTGTTTATTTAAGTTCATGTTTTGCTCGTTACTTGTTTTATTACTTGATTGCATTCTATGCTCCTTCTCTCTACCTCCTTCTTTTACACTTTTTTGAGGCGGGAGCTCACTCTCCCATTTACCCCTCCCATCCAAAACACCCTCTTGGTGGATTCTGACCTCTTTTCTGGGATATTCCTTCCTAGTTGACTTGGTTGGCTTTCATCAAGGCCTCCGTAATTCCTCATACATGGAGTATTTCTATTTACGATCGAGTTGGTTGTACCACTCCCTAAAACATGAAGCATCCTACGTTACCTACACGTGGTGAGTTTGTGTGAAACCTAGGTCATTGGAGATTGGAGTTAGGATCCTAACCCATTTGTTGAGAGAACAATTCTTAACAAAATTCCTAAACCTAAGGTTTAATCAAAATCATTGCGTAATTTTGCTTTCAAGTCTTTGCATAACTTGCTTGTCAAACAAAAATTCAAACCTCTAACTTTTTGCAAAATACTAAAAAAACCAAAAAAGTTCTTTGTTTACTTTGTCAACTTGTTTGTTCCTTGAAGTTCAATGCAACTAAGGTATGGAAGGCACGTTGGAATGGCGGAACAAGCTGAACATCGAGAGCACGAGATGGGTCATCAACCAAATCCGTCAAATGGTCGTGTTAATCCATTATTTGAGTCAGAAGCACAAGAGGTCCCTCAACCATCTGCTCCTCGTGATGTTGAACAACTCTTTAAGGAGTTGTCTCTCTATACCGACCCAGAAACCTATGCCCGCATACAATCCATGGTGAAGGGCAAAATTGCTTCAGATCCGGCTGAAACCAATCAAGTTGCCTTATCTCCTCGTCCTCTAGTCCCACCCCCACTCATTCAATCACCCTTTGTTCAACCTCCCGTTGTTCAACAATCCATGATTCAACCATCATTGGCACTAGCACAACCATCTGCAGTTCAACCCTCTATAGTTCAACCATCTGTGGTCCAACCCTCATTTGTTCAACCATCTTATTTCAACCATGTTGCTCCCCCAATCCACCAAGCCATGGGACAATCTTCAAGTCATGCTCCTCAATTCCAGAACCATGTCTCTAACCACATACCGCCTCCAGTAAACCAAGAACCTACTCTCACCAAGGAAATCATGGATCAGCTCACTTAGATGAATGAACGTTATGAAGAGCTGAGATGTCGCCTGGACTCCAAGTCAGTGCCTGAGATATCTATTCCTTCTCTGCCAGTCCTCCACTTGCCACCTTCTGAGCTACCAGTTTATCGCCGCTACAATGGTACTGGCAATCCTTTTCTTCATCTTAAAGATTTTCTTTATGAATCTTCATTCTGGAAAGATGATCGTAGGGTTCTTGCTTTCTTGTTCCGCCGATCACTAGAAGGGTCTGCATTGGAATGGTTCTACTCGCTCGACTCCTTAGAGGCAGGAGACTTCGATATTGTTAAAACCAAATTCTTGCAAAGATACAGAGACCGGGTGGCACCAACATGCTCCATTACGGATTTGATTGCTGAGAAGATGAAGCCCGAAGAGGACTTCATAAAGTTTGCTGATTGCTGGAGGGGAATGGCAGAGAAATTGACAGATGTTATTTCTGAAGGGGAACAAGTAAAGATGCTTATTGGCAACACTACACCTGCCTTGAGGAATGTCTTGATCATGCACCGTCCTACCACAATGAATGAACTCTATGACAGTGCCCGATACTTGCAAGCCCACTTCAAGGATGCCACCATGATAAACCCTTTTGATCCTAAACCTAGAAACCTCAGGAAAACCCCCTCTGCACCAGTTGGTCCTACAACCGAGGAAGTGGTTAACAACGAAGCTATAAACACTGTGGGGAACCAGGGAGGGAACCGTCAAAACCAGTACAGAAGCCCACCACAAAACCTTTCCTATTACCCGCCTCAACAACATGTTAGGCCACAACAACCATGACAACCACAACAACCCCCGCAACCAGTAGCACAACCCCAGCAACCTCGTCAACCTGCCTACAATAGGGCACCGCCACCACCCAATCAAGCACCACGAAGGGGAGGTCCTAGGAGAGAGAACTACCCGCAACTCCCTTACTCCTTGACCGACATCTTCAATGTACTCATGGCAGAAAAACAGTTGGAATTGCCCAAGGAAAGAGAGGTTTGGCCAACAAATGTAGATATGTCCCGATACTGTGCTTACCACCGGTGTCCTGGTCACACTGTAGAAGTGTACTTTTAATTCAAGGATTATATCCACGATCTGAATGACCAAGGCAGCATTGATTGGGCTCAAATGGGGGAATGCATACAAGCTATGAAGGCTAGGCAGCAGCAGGTGCAGCGTCCACTGGCTCAACCTCAACAACAACCTGGCTTGGGGATTGTTCAGAATCCGCTCCCATTGCATGCTCCCGCTCCAGCACCGGCACCAGCACATCCAAACCCAGGAATTAGTCTAGTACACTTTATTGTCCAGGGATACGCCAGTCGTGCTCAAGGTTGGCAACTAGAAAACCAAAATGCAACCATGCCTATCAACTCAGCTAGACCTCCTGCTAGGAACCCTCCTAGACAGATAATCCGTGCACCTTCTACTCCACAACCACCACCAAGTTCAATAACCCAACCACTGACCGCCATTTCTTCTCGCCGGCCCATCATTAGGCCAGCCCCCTCTCTAACTACACCTCCTTCAACCATTGCTACACACCGACCCTTGCTCATCCGACCACCACAATCACCACCAAACCTGAACCCCCAGCCTATGAGCTCTGCCACTCCAAAACCCCAACCTATCATACCACCAACCCCACAACCTACCACATTACCAACACCTTCATTAAACTCATCAACCACTCTGGCACACCGGCCTCTTCTTATCAGGCCACCAGTATCACCATCACTACCACCTCCAAATCCTACCCCTCTACCAACTAACCCAATCATCCTAGAACCATCGATCCCATTACCTATCATACATGCACCTACACCACCTGTTCCACCACAACCCACCCCAGTTAACCCGTCACCTCTACCCGACCGCCAAATAGCCCCGGTGCTTCAGAGTGGGAGGATGTTCCAGCGGCTCTTTCCCCAAGCTAGTACTCAACCACAGGATCAAGTGGAGGAGGAACAAGTAGAAGAACCATTGCTAGACACAGCCTATGATCTGTTAAAGCATTTAGATAAAACACCGGCCCGTATTTCCATACTTGAGTTGATCAAAAGATCAAAGGTGCACCAGGAGATTCTACAGCAGTACTTGCAAAGGGTCATGGTGAATGAAGATCTCCCACCTGAGAAGATCACTACAGTGTTAGCCCCTAGAAGTGAGCACCCAACACTCACTTTCTCTCAGGAGGAATTAGCAGATCCAGAATTAAGGAGATATACTTTGCATGTGGCTGTGGTTATTTTTAATATTGAAGTGAAATCATGTTTGGTTGACACTGGAGCTTCCATCAACGTTATGCCGCCAGAAACTTTGCAGTTGTGTGGCATTTCTAAGCAAGAAATCAAGCCATCATGTGCCATGGTGACAGCCTATGATAACTCCAAGAAGTCTGCACATGGGGTGGTCACTTTAGAAGTCAAACTTGGACCATGTACGGTCACAACAGATTTTCATATTCTAGAATTGGATCCAACTTTTCATGCTATACTTGGGAGGCCATACTTGGAGGCAATAGGAGCTGTGGCTTCAACAAACCATCAGTGCATAAAGTTTCCCTTTAAAGGATAGGTGGTCAAGGTGACTAGCATGCCTATAAGAGACGAGCTGAACGATGCTTCTTTACCCCTAGGTCTGTCAATACAACCCCATATCTCAGTGGGAGAATTGCCAGAAGTCAGATTCATGACCGCCTCTCTACCAGACACACTGGGATGGCGGATGATGATGAAATTGGGCTATCAGCTTGGAAGAGGTTTAGGCAAGGATCTTCAAGGGATCACTCAGCCAATTGAAGCGTGAAAAGGCCACGCAGGCAGGGGTTGGGATATGAAGAGGGTTCCATCCCAAGGAGGATCTTCCAGCCAGGATATGCCATGGGGCTCCATACATTCTTTATCAAAGGGGAGACCATGATGATGGCTGAAGACAACAAGAGTTCCATGATGACTGTCAAGAGAAGAAAGACTGCAGATGAAGAAGAAGAAGACTTGGAAGACCTGTGCTTATCTTTAATTCATTTGTTCTCAAGTGGGGAAGAGCATCAAGAACCACCCAAGGGCAGACCAATATTGGATCATCTGGTTGAGCATACCACCCAAGTCAAAACCATTTCACGAGGCCCAAATACAACAATCCCATGGTTGAACCTCGTACCTTTGTTTCTAGATCTTTTGGATGGGCTTCAGGGCCCACTTACCCACTTTGAGCCCATGTGCCCTCTTCAACCTTCCACTCTTACTGGGCTAGCTTGCCCATTTGCTTCCCTCATCGCTTCAGAACTGAGGGCTTTTCACAACATGGGCTCACATGCCCATTTATTTCTATGATCAGGTTTGGACCCATGTGTCCACTTTCTGTTACTATTGGGCCCACGAGCCCCTTTTTCCCCTTTATTCTTAAGTTTTTATCTCTATTAATCCAGTCATCTTCTAGCAAGCCTAGAGTCACTCATGCTCATTCTATCTTTTTACTTGAGAATCCCAAAAAAAAAATGTCTTCTCTGAAACTCACATTTCCATCGAGGAGGCGTCTCTACTCATCCCAGAGGGTTCTCCCAATCAGGGATCCCTCTTTTCTGAATCATTGATTGATTTACTCGATCCTCCCTCCACTTTAAATACCACCTTTCCAGCTTTATCTTCAGTAGGTCAAGTTAGGTTAGGAAATAGGAAAGTCAGAGGCAAGCAAGTTCCAAATAGGTATCTGCAACAATTGGCACAGAAATGCGTAGAGTGTGCAAGGCTGCCAAACTTTTTAGATAATACCATCCAGCTAGATGAAATCCGATATGAGGATGAGCATAACATAGATCATACTTTGGGAGTATATGAGGTGGTATCAGAGAAGGATCCCGAATCCGAGGATGAAATCGAGGACTTGGCTGATGCATATGCATCTGGACTTAGAAGATTTGAAGAACCATCATCCACAGGGAATGAACCGACCAAGGAACTGAATTTAGGAACCCTAGAAGATCCTAAGACTATCCTCATCAGTGCAAACCTCACTCTCTCAGAAGAACAATGTTTGATCAAAGTTTTGGAAGAATATAAGGACACGTTCGCATGGACATATGAAGATATGCCGGGATTAGATAATTCACTGGTTGAACATAGATTAACCTTGAAACCTGGAACTACCCCGGTTAAACAAAAGCTCAAGAGGTTCCACCCTGATATTGCACTCAAAATGAAAGAAGAGGTTGACAAACTACACCAAGCAAAATTTATTAAAGTTGTCCTATATTTGCAATGGGTGGCTAACATAGTCCCTGTTATGAAGAAGGATAGACGAATTTGGATTTTTATAGACTTCAGGGACTTGAACCGAGCATGTCCTAAGGATGATTTTCCTTTACCTCATATCGATGTTTTGGTTGATAACACAGCTGGATTTGAGATGCTTTCATTCATGGATGGCTATTCTGGATACAATCATATCCGGTTAGCTGAGGAGGACCAAGAGAAGACCTCGTTCACTACACCTTGGGGAACGTATTGCTATGTTGTCATGCCATTTTGGTTAAAGAATGCTGGTGCTACATATCGGAGGGCTATGATGGCTATCTTTCACGACATGATGCACACCCTTGTAGAGGTGTATGTGGATGATTTGGTTTTCAAGTCCAAGAGTCGGGAAGACCATTCTGAAGTGCTAAGGAATGTTTTGCAACGAGCTAGAGAATATAACCTAAAAATGAACCCTAAGAAGTGTACATTTGGAGTTTCATCAGGAAAGCTACTTGGGTTCATAGTAAGCAAAAGGGGCATAGAGATCGACCCAAACAAGGCCAAAGCAATCATTGGTATGCCTCCTCAGAAGAATATGAAAGAACTTCGAGGATTGATTGGGAGGCTACAATTTGTCCGCCGGTTTATCTCGCAACATTCCAAAAGGTGTAAACCTTTCTATGAGTTAACCAAGGCGGGGGCCGAGTTTAAATGGGATTCGAAGTGCCAGGAGGCGTTTGATGGGTTGAAAACATACCTGGCAAGTCCCCCTGTACTTAGACCACCAATTCCCGACAAGCTCTTGGTCCTCTACATTTCGGTTCTTGAGAACTCTCTTGGGGCAGTCCTTGCACAAGTTGATGAAGAAGGGAAAGAACGAGCTACTTACTACTTGTCCAAGATGTTTGATGTTTGTGAGCTGAAGTACACTGTGGTAGAAAAGACCTGTGCTGCTCTTGTTTGGGTGGTTCAGAAACTCAAACATTATTTCCTTGCTCACTAAGTCAAGCTCATTGCTCGTATCAATCCTATCAAGTTTCTGTTAGAGAAGACAGTCTTGACTGATCGGTTAGGGCGATGGCAGAGTTTCTTATCCCAATTTGATATCACTTATGTCCCACAGAAGGCAATCAAGGGCTATGCTATTGCTGAACACCTTGCCCATCATCCCATACCCATCTTTGACCCAGTCCGGTCGGAGTTCCTGGATGACGAACTAATGTCAGTCAGATCTTCCAATCTTTGGACATTATATTTTGACGGGGCTCTGAACTCTCATGGTAGAGGGATAGGTATTGTCCTTCTGTCACCTGAAGGTGTCACCATTCCACAGGCTCTTCAGCTTAACTTTCCAGCAACCAACAACATAGCTGAGTATGAAGCCTTGCTAGCCGGGCTGGAGGCCGCTCATTTCTATGGTGCCACCGAACTGAGGGTGATAGGTGATAGTCAATTGATCCCACGCCAGGTCCTATCCAAGTATCGAACTTCCCATCCAAACCTCAAACCCTACCAGGAGCTCACCACCTGCTACATCAAGCTATTCTTCAAACTCACCTTTGTCCATGTCCCCCGCTCTCAGAATATCCTCGCCGATGCCTTAGCTTCACTAGCTTCATCTCTATCTGTCCCGCTAGGCAGGCAAGTGCGGACTATACACATCTGTAAGAGGACAATTCCAACAATTGAGGATGGACATTTTCTAAAGGTTAAGGAGAGGTTCAATAGAAAAGAATACTTAGAACATAAAGAAGAAATCTCCTTGAATGAGTTGGAAGAATTAGAAGAAGGTGAGAGACCTTGGTATGACGAGATTGCAAGGTATTGCCAAGATCAGTCATACCCACCTGGATCAACCACCAAGGAAAAGAAGGCAATCAGAAGAGTATCCCAGAGGTATACAATCCTAGGAGAAGTGCTCTACAAGAGAAGCCTAAGTGCAATCTTACTCAGGTGTCTTGATGAAGAAGAAGCCGAGTTGGTGCTGAAAGAAGCACATTCTGGAGTTTGTGGTGGTCATGTGAATGCCCAAGCCCTTGCTAAGAAAATCATCCGACAAGGGTATTATTGGCCAACTCTAGTAGAAGACTGCTCCATCTTTGTCCAGCATTGTCATTCATGTCAACTCCATGCCGACAAGATTCACTCTCCCGCATCTTCCCTTCATCCAATTCATGCCCCATGGCCTTTCGCCATGTGGGCCTTTGATATCATTGGCCCCTTGAGTGACCTCAACTCCGAAATGCGCTCAAAATCATTCATTCTGATGGCAACGAAGTACTTCACAAAGTGGGCTGAAGCGGAAGCATTTGTGGAGATTAAAGCATCAACAGTCTGCTCCTTCATCAAGCACAACATCCTGGCAAGGTTCGGGATCCCCAGCGACATCGTCACCGTTAATGGGTCACAATTTCTTTCTCAAGATCTGCGTGATCTTTGCAACAAGTATTGCATTTCATTGCATCATTCATCACCATACTATCCTCAAGGCAATGGTCAAGCAGAAGCCACTAATAAGACCTTAATCAAAATCATCAAGAAATCTTGTAAGTCTATCAAGTTTTCCGACTGGCTTGATAAGCTTGTAGATGCTCTATGGGCTTATCGTACTTCTGTAAGGACTCCCACTGAACAAACCCCGTATGCTTTGGCATATGGGATGGAAGCAGTGGTTTCTTATGAAGTATTACTTCCATCTCTCCGAGTTCAGCTCGACAGGGGTATTCCTGTTGATGAGAGAAGAGAATCTCTCCTTGCACAGCTTGAACTCTTGGATGAAAGAAGGCTAGCCGCCGCCGAGCATGCCCGGACTTATTAGAATAGACTCAAAAGGTTTTATCAAAAGAGGGTTGTCGAGAGAAAATTCGAGATCGGTGAGATGGTAGTCAAACGCATATTCGTTAAGCCGGGAGGTCCCTGCTCCATGTTGCAACCTAACTGGGAAGGGCCTTTTGTAATCACTGAAAAGTATCCAGGGAATGCATATTAATTGACTAATGCAGATGGAGAAAATTTGAATCATCCTTAGAATGGAGTTTACCTTAAAAAGTACTTTCCATAAAAATGGAGAAACCACTGGTATAATCTCAAGTCATCGATCCTAGGTTGTTCACGAGAAGTTAAGGGTAGGTACCATCCTACACACACAACACTTCCCAATCCTAGAATCCAGACAACCCGACACTTGCGAAAGGCAAGGCAGAAATCTAGAAATGAAAGGAGTACCCTTACCCTATTCTCTTCTACTCGGTCCAAGAAAGGGAGAGAAGATTAGAGAGGGGTAGTATCGAAAACACTCCCACCCTAGTAGGAGGCCGTCTCAGAGGGTGCAAAAGGGTGCCAAAAGATGGGCAATGAACCCCTCAGGTTAGAAAAGGAAAAATGATCAACCTGTCTGAATGAGTACCCAAAATGATAGTCAAGGCAAAAGGCACTAAAAGATGGGCAATGTCCCTATGGGTCAAAAAAAAAAAACCTGTCCAAATATGTGCCACATAGAAAAGAGCAAAAAAAGAAAAACCCAAAGAGGCCGAACCCCAATGGGTAATTTGAGTGAGAGTAGAGAAATCCCTCTCAACATCTCCAAACCCTATCAAGGACTTCCTCTATACTCTTCCTCCTTAAACCCCTTGGGTAGGGTAAACCGACCAAATCCAGGTGGAATCCAAGCCGATCAAAGGGAGAAGGTTAGAAGGATTCTAGGTAGGGAGCTTTATTTTTGCACGTGGCATCTACCACTTGAGTCTTGACAAACTCCAAAGATCGTTAAACTGTCTCAAATACTAGCATTTTCTCCATAAAAAAGTGGAATATTTCAAAAACCCCAAAAAAAGGAATATTTAAAAAAACCAAAAAAATGCATATTTCAAAAACCCAAAAAAAGTGCATATTTCAAAACCCAAAAAAATACATATTTCAACAAAAAAAATCCAAAAAAAATACATATTTCAAAAATCCAAAAAAAACATTGAATACTTTTGAAAACCCAAAAAGGAAAAAATGAATATTTCTAAGAAAACCAAAAAATGCTCAGTCATGACCATTGCCTTAGTTGCATCCATGTTCATTTTTCTGTCATGCATATTTCCATTCTTACATTGAATATCCATTTTGTCTTTATTTACCTTGTTAAGAAGGCTCTCCCTTTGACCTAAGTCAAAGTTGACCATAATAGGTAAAGGGATGAGTCACGATGAAGATCTAATCCCCTTTCTATCAAGTGTTTCAGGCATTTCAATGTATAAGAGGAGAAGATTCACACCACGGTAGGTAAGTTCTCTTAACCCTTACCCCTATTTCATTTAAGTCATTTGTTTTATTCCACCTTGTTAAGAAGACTCCTTCCTTTGACTCAAAATCAAGGCATATGATATATAGGCAAAGGGATGAGTAATGATAAAAATTTAATCATTTTCATTAAGTATTTTCAGGAGCTGAAGAAGCAAAAAGAGAAGGGCGATCAGGTACAAATTTTTTTTGAAAAAAAAATTTTTTTTGCCTCAGGACGCATGTACCCACATCTGGGGGCACATGAACAAAACAATTCGAAATATTCATAAAAATCTAAAAAATTCAGAAATTGTTCAGAATGTTAAAAATGACATTTTTGCTAAAGGAACCATCATCAAAAACTTTGTTTTGACCTCTAAATGATGGTTCTAATAGTGAAAACTTCAGTTGTTCATTTCAGGATAATATGCTTTATATGACAATTTCGTCTGTTGGGTACTAACCAAAAATGTGCAGGCAACCTTTTAAGTCCTAACAGGTGAATTGGCAAGATCAGTGTTCCCCAAGGAACGTCATGCCAACCTTGCGGCGAAAAGAAAGGAAGCACCACCCAGCTGAACATTCTCATGGTGTTGTATTCCGTCAGAAGGCAAGACAAGGATGGACCAGAGATGCTGGTCGATGCACTATGCCTGAAGACTTCACTCAAATCCACATTCTCATCAATCTCACATCATCACCATCACTTCATTTTTGCACTTCACATCACTCCTACTATTTGCCACCTAGTTATATTAGGTCCATTTGATACATATTATATGCATTAATGTTGAAGACCTTGAGAGTGAAAATGACTGGGCCCGAGATCCCCTTCAACAAAATCTACGACGGCTTGGTCATTTCTTCACACTCACGGATAAGCCAAAATTGAACATTGGAGGGACGATGGTTCCTAATCAGGTGTCTTGACCTCCAATAGACAATCTATATCTTCAACTATTTTCTACATAATTTTCTGTGTTTGCATATCCATCTCTTTTTCATTCTTCATCATTACCAATTTTATTCCTTCATGTTTTATTCCTTTATTTTTGTTCCACCATGTTTTATTCTTTCCTTTCTTTTATCCCACCATGTCTTTTATTTTATCCCACCGTGTCATGTTTGTCATGCTATTCTTCTTTCCCATCATTCTATGTTAGTCTCATCATTATCTTTCAATCCCACTATGGCTTAAATCTGTCTTGTCGTTTTCCGAATACTTGCTTTTCTGCTAGAGCGTGATTCATGGTTTTCACGATACCCGAGCAATTTTGTTTTGCTTAAACTAACCCTTTTAGAATTTGAGATTATTCCACTCAGAATTAAACTGAATATTTTGGTGAAACTTGAATGAACTTGAGATTCCAAATATGATGGATTGGTATTCTTTTCATTTTAAGATCAACTTCTCTTTTACAAACTTTAGCCCATCACAGTACAAGAACACCGCAAAGTTCGGGTTGCTGGCTGATGATGAACCTACGAATTCGAGGACTCCTCACCACGCTGAGGGTTGGCTACATCCTTTTATCCTTTATCATTTACTTTTTCATCTCTCATGCCAAGGGCATGTCTTTTACCAGACAATTATATGAGGTTTTGATAGAACATGAAAGCAATCTAGAATACTCAGCGAGATTCATATTGCTGGATCAGGCAGATAAGCGTGTCTATATCTACACCTTGATGCCACCTTTTCAGTCCATCACCATTCCATTCTTCTACATTCATCTACGCTCACTTGCATTCCATTACAGTTCACTCTGAATCACTCTGCTTCATTACATGCAACTCCCTTACAAAGTCGACATCAAGGCGAGGCAAGTTGTAGACACGCCAAATTCGCCTAATTTAGAGCATAAAACTCATGTTTTATAGGGTAACATGTATGATTGACCTTATATTGATGCCGGGTCTTTTAAAGTTGATTTGGAGCTTCGTCGAATGGAATCGGATGCTTTACGAAGTTTTCCGCAAAAAGCCATAATTTCCAAGCGAAAGCCACACGTAAATCGTGTAAACATGGAAATTGGCTGAATGACCAATGCCTAATGATCATGCATGGAAGGTTATGGTCATATTCACACCCCGGACAAGTTTTGTTGCATACCGTGTCTTTCCGGTTTGCCGTCGGAGTCATTTTGACCTGTACCGGATCTTCTGTTCACTGTCCTAACTTCCGGAAAAAATTCTGAAGTTTTGGAGGGTGTGATGGCTTATCCGATGCTATAGAAAGCTTCTTCGTCCTGTTATCTTTCCAATGCAACAAACGGTGTCGAATTCCGAGTTCGGGAGTGTTCGCAATGGCTTCCGGAAGAAGGACGCGCAAAAACAGTCCCATGCGCCCGGGTTCCTGGTCACATGCGCCCGGGACCCAGGTCACGTGCCCATGCGCCCTACCAGTGAGGCACGTGACCTCGTGCCCTCACTTGAGGGCACATGCGCCCTGCCCTTGAGGCACGAGGGAACCAGTTTTTCACCGGGACTCTACTGCTGAACAGATGACCGGATAAGATCGATTTTTTTGGAAAAAGTGCCATGCGTACCCACTTGGAGGCACATGCGCCCTGGGGGGTAGGGCACATGCGCCCAGGGGTAGACCACAAGGTCTCCTATTTTGTAGTCTTGATGAGACCATCTGTTCTCCTATAAATTAACTCTGATTCCGGTCGTTCCAAAGGCATGGGCATGACCCCCCAGGCATCTCAAGATGTCCAACCTCCATCCTGCATTGATTTTGTGATTTTTAAAGAGAGAATTTCGAGTTTTTAGAGAGAGAAAAGTCGGTTCAAGAGAGAGGAAGGCTGTTCTGCTGGTGATCTACCAGGTCTCTCTTCTTCGGCCTCTACAGCAGTGTGTGGACGTCTTATTCCTGAGCTCTCTACATAAAAGTTCTTCCTCTCCAAGTCTTCTTCAGTTTTCAATTGACGTCACTTGATTCCGAGGTCGGGGCTGGTCGTCATGAGCGCAGAAACAAAGTCGCGCCTGGCAGATCCTGGACTGCTGCTCGGCTTTTTCGACAACCCAGATTTGGCTATATCTTTCTCTATTCAACTCAGAATCTTTCAGTTCTTTTTCCTATCTCTTTTTTTCGTGATTATCCATCATCCTAACATTTTTTTACATTTTTTGCATTACTTTTATTCTGTTATTCCGAAAATAAAAAAAGGGGTTAGAGATAACCCAAGTCCGGTCAGTTTCTAGTCAGTTGTATGTTTTATGTTATTCTCTTTACATATACTCCACTTTGTCTAGTTCTAATTGTCTATTTCACTTGTTTGTTTGTCTAGTTGCATAGAATATCAAGCACCCACCGCGTTGAGGACTCTTCTTCATCGGCCGGCCGAAGAAGGAGAAGCTTTAACTCACATTCTTCACGCTAAGGTACACACGGTCATTTTAATTCTATAAATCGGAACCCACGGTTCCTGGCGCCCACATGTTTTAATTTCTTTCTTCTCACCCTCTTCCCACATGACCCGAACCGTCTCCTTGGTGATCGAACGACGCCAAGGGATGAAAGTTCGGGGATCAATGTGAGTGTGGGACCGAGATGAGAGTTGCTTTCCGAGCTTTATTCTTTTCTTTTCTCATCCCCTCTTGAGGTGATGATCTGGGTTCACGGACTTCCCTGAAAAGGAGAGGACCCCATCGAATTTTCAGAGTCGACACCTTGGAGCCATGAAGAAGCTATGTCTCATCAAGGCCACGAGAAGACAAAGTAGAGATGGTACAAGCTGCCAAATTTGCCTAATTCAGAGCATAAAACTCATGTTTTATAGGGTAATATATGTGATTAATCTTAGAATAATGTCGAGCCTTTTAAAGTTGATTTGGAGCTTCACCAAAGGAAATCGGATGTTTTCTGAAGTTTTCTGCACAAAGCCATAATTTTTGAGCGAAAGCCACACGTAAATCGTGTAAACATGGAAATTGGCTAAATGACCAATGCCTAATGATCATACATTGAAATATATGGTCAGATTCACACTCCAGACTAGTTTTTTTGCATGCTGTGTCTTTTCGATTGGCCGTCGAAGTCATTCCGAACAGTATCAGATCTTCTGCTCACTCGCCTAACTTTGGGATAAATTTCTGAAGTTTTTTAGGGTTTTATGGCTGATCCATTGCTATAGAAAGCTTCTTCAGCTTGTTATCTTTCCAATGCAACAAACGGCATGGAATTCCGAGTTCAGGAGTGTCCGCAATTGCTTCCGGAAGCAAGACGCACAGAAACAGTCCCATGCGCCCTAACCCTGAGGCACGCGGTCATGTGCCCCCGATGGAGGGCACAAGGGAATTAGTTTTCTACCGGGACTCTACCTCTAATCGAATCGAATTGAATTTTTCGGGTGGATAGGATGCACCCCCACTTGGAGGCACATGCACCCAGCACCAAGGCGCATGCACCTAGGACTAGGGCACATGCGCCCACCACCAGGGTGCAAGGTGCCCTATTTTTTTAGCGAAGATCGCAACAGTCGCTCTCTTGTAAATTGAGGCCGATTCTGGTCATTCCATAGGTAGGTACGTGACCCTAGGCATCTTAAGACGTACAAGCTCCCTCCTGCATCAATTTTGTGATTTTTAGAAAGAGAATTTCAAGTGTTTAGAGAGAGAAAAGTTGGTTCAGGAGAGAGGAAGGCTGGTCTACAGGTGATCTACCAGGTCTATCTTCTTTGGCCTCTACAGCAGCGTGTGGACATCTTCTGCCCTAGCTCTCAACATCAAAATTCATCCACTCCAAGTCTTATTCAGTTTGCAATTCACAGCACATGATTCCGAGGTCGGGGCTGGTCATGATGAGCGCAAAAGCAAAAATGCACCTAGCAGATCCTGGACTGCTGCTCGGCTTTTTTGACAACCCAGATTTGGCCATCTCTCTCTATTCTTATCAAAATCTTTCTGTTCTTTTGCCTATCTATTTGTTTCATGATTCTCCATCCTCATATCATTTTTTTACATTTTTTGCATTATTTTTAGTCTGTTAATCCGAAAATAAAAAAAGAGGGGTTAGAGATAACCCGAATCCGATTAGTTTTTAGTCAACTATGTGTTTCATGTCGTTTTCCTTACATATACTCCACTTTATTTAGTTCTAATTGTCCTTTTCACTTGTTTGTCTAGTTGCATAGAAAATCAAGCACCCATGCATTGAGGACTCTTCTTCAACGGCCGGCCGAAGAAGGAGAAGCTTTGACCTACACTCTTCATGCTAAGGCACACATGGTCAATTTTATTTCATAAATTAGAACCCGCAGTTCCTGGTGACCACATGTCTTAATTTTCTACTTCTCATCTTCCTCCCACATGACCCGGACCGTCTCTTTGGTGATCGAGCGATGCCAAGAGATGAAAGTTCGGCGATCAATGTGAATGTGGAACCGAGGTGAGAGTTGCTTTTCGTGTTTTCTTTATTTCTTTCTCATCCCCTCTTGAGGTGACGATCCGGATTCACGAACTTCCCTGAAAAGGAGAGGGCCCCGTCGAATTTTTGGAGTCGACAATGAGTTGTTTAGAAACAAACTCGCCCTTGAGTGGTTCTTTCTTCTTTTACTCCTCCACGAACAACTGAACCAAAGATGAATTCAGGTTGTCCACTTCTTCCTCATATTCTGTAGCTCTCCTCCTCTTGGTGGTAGTGTTCAGTTCTTCCTCATCTTCGGCCATCATCATGGTCTCCCCTATGATGAAGATTTTTTGGAGTCCCATGGCATGTTTTGGCCGATAGACCATCCTTGGAGTGAAACTTGGCTCATAGCTGAGCCCTTGCCTTCTTGGTCTTTGCACCACTTCGATGGGGGTGTACCACCCCCTGCAGCTCCTTACCCAGCCCCTTTCCTAGTTGATATCCCATTATTTTCATCATTCGCCAAGCAACTGTATCTGGAGGTGAGGTCATCAAAACCATGATTTCGGGCAGCTGTGTAGTTGAAACTAGTGGCAGGACAGATTCTGATACTGGCAATGCAGAAGAGAGGCTATCCACATCATTCAGAATGGGGACATTGGTTACTTTGATGACCTGCCCCTTGTATGGGAACATCACACATTAATGGTTGTTGAGGCAACAACTCCTATTGCCTCAAGGTACGGGCGTCCCAATATGGCTTTGAATGTGGGGTCCGGTTCTAAACCATGGAACCCGGTGGTCGTACATGATTCAAGCCCTACTTTCAAAGTAACCACCCCTCGTGTTGGCTTCCTAGGGTTGTCGTAGGCTATCACCGTGACGGCAGAAGGCTAAATTTCTTCATCGGAGATGCCGCAAAGCTGGTATGTTTCTGGCGGCATGACATTTATGGATGCTCTGGTGTCAATCAAGCAGAATTTAATTTCTATGCCTTTAACAACCACTGCAATGTGTAGAGCATACTTTCTGATCTCTGGCCATGCCAACTCCTCTTGTGTGAATGTGAGCGATGGATGCTCACTCCTAGGGGTCAAGACAATGATGATTTTCTTAGGTGGGAGGTCCTCATTGACCATGACCCACTACAAGTACTGTTGTAGAATGTCCTGATTAGTCTTTGATCTCTTTATAAGTTCTAGAATCAAAATCCATGCTGGCATTTTGTACACATGCTTTAGTAAGTCATATGTCATGCCGAACAATGGTTCTTCTATCACCTCTTCTTCTGCCTGCTCCTGTGATTGCATCCCATCTTGGGAGAAGACCCTTTGGAACATCCTCCACTGGTCGATATTGCTGGTTCGGTGGGGGGTTTTGATATTGGTTCTAGCGATACCCACCCTGGTTCCCCATGGCATTGACACTCTCGTTATTCACTACCCCCTTAGTGGTAGGCCCTACAGGTGTGGGTTTTCTGGTGTTGCAGGGTTTAGAGTCAAATGGGTTGATCAAAGAAGCATCCCTAAAGTGGGCTTGGAGATAACAGGCGCTATCACAGAGCTCACTCATGGTGGTTAGGCAGTGCATGATTTGAAGGTTACGAAGGGCTGGTGTGGTATTCCTGATGAGCATCCTCACCTGTTCCCCCTCTGAAATAGTGTCAACCAACTTTTCTACCATTCCTCTCCACCGGTCAGCAAATTTGGCGAAGTCTTCGTCCGGCCTCATCTTTTCAACAACTAGATCTGTGATTGAGTAGGCTAGCCCCACGCGATCCTTGTACCTCTACAGAAACTTTGCTTAACTATGTCAAAATCTGCCGTCTTAAGAGAATAGAAAAAATAGAACCAATCAAGAGCGGACCCTTCCATTAACTAATGGAATAGGAAAGTGAGGGTGTAGTAGTCATTCTTCCAGAAAGCGGTGTCAGACAAGAAATTCTTCAAATGGTTGAAGAGATTCCCGATTCCATTGTAGCATTGAAAAACTAGCATTTTGGAAGGAGGAAGATGTAGGGTAGGGAAAATTTGGAACAAATATTTCGGGGGTGGCCTTCGAGTACAAACGGTGCCTCGGCTCTTCAAAGTGCTCATCCATTTGGTTGAGTTTGTCCATGAACTCTTGAGTAAGGTTGGATTCCTGAGCCACCAGTGCAAGGTGTTTGTATGAACGGGCTAGAAGAGGCGGGTTGGAAGTAGAAATTGGCATGGAATTAGGCGGGTGCCTCACAACAGGGTGAGTAGGCAAGGTAGCATGACAAGATTGTGCGGGAGAGTTAAAGATGAGAGGCCTAGTTGTCGATTGAGGTGGTGAGGGGGTTTGATTACCCTCGACTGGAACTTGATTAGCAGGCATCTTTCCCTTTGCTTGGGATTGCATGATTGAGAAGGATTCAGGATCAAAGTGGAGAGATAGACCCTGGAGGAGTTGCTCCATGCTAAGCGGAGTAGGTTGAATTTCGGGTTCCACGACGGTGTTCACATGGCCCTCTGGTTGGACCATGGGTTGTTGTAGCTCATAGTGACTGTCTCGTACTATTCTTCTTGCCCATAGTAGTCCGACATCCCAACGTGTCTTATGGACCTTAGCATCATGGGTATCTGCCAAACTTTCTAAAAGGATGGTTGAAAGAGCAAGTGGAATGTGCAATTTGAAAAAAAGTTTTTTTGTGTGTTTTCTTTGTTTTGATTTTTTTGTTTCAATTTTGTGGTTGGCAAACAAGTTGTACACAAAATTAAAGAGTTTTTTTTAGGTGTTTTAAAAGAATGAATTTTTTTATTGTTTTCAATTTGGGTGAGCAAGCAAGTTGTGCAAACAAGCTTTCTTAAAATGACTACTCGAAAATTTTGGGTTCAAACCTTAAGTTAGATAGATTGTTAACAATTGTTCACTCAAGTCAGGTATGATTCCTATTACTCCAATCTTCAAGACCTAAGGTTGTCACTCACTCACCACGAGTAGGTACTTGGGTTCTTCGGTGTTTTGGGATGAATGGTACAACCAGCCTAATCGTGCGGAGAGGAATACCCCGTGGATGGGGACTTAAAGAGGCCTTGTTGGAAACAACTAAATCAACTAGGAAGGAATATCCTAGAAGAGAGGCTAGAATCCACCAAGAGAGTGTTTGGAGGGTGAGGGTGTGTTGGGAGAGAGATCTCCCGCCTTGAATGCCCTACGAGATCAGAACATGTCCGACACCCGATGCAGAAAGCTAATGCAAAAGTAGAAATGGAGGGTAAGAGGAGAAGAAGCAATCAATATGCTGAAACATGAAATTAAATTAAGTTATAAAATGCAAGCAAAACAAGCTATCATAGAATAAGACAAGTAAGTAGAAACTAGTGACTAAAAGGTGGTTCACGCGAGAACCGGTTTGTGAATGATTGTTCACGTGGGGACAGATCTGAAGTGGAAGGAAAAGGGTGTGGCCCTCGCGGGGACTGATCTAAAAATAAAGTGGCTCATGTGGGAGCCGAGTTTTGGAAAGGTGGGTGGTTCACGTGGGAACCAGTTTTTGATGGAAAGGGGTGGTTCATGTGGGAACCGGTTTGTCTAGTTGGAAAAAGAAAAGAAGGCCATGTAGGGCCAATTAAAAAGTGGTGCAAAGGGGTGGTCCACGCGGGGACCGATCTGAATATGGGTTGGTTCACGCGGGAACCAGTTTAGAAAAGGGGGTTGGTTCATGCGGGAACCGGTTTTTTAAGAAGTAAAGGGTGGTTATCGTAGAAATTGGTTTAAAAGTTGAAAAAAAAAAGGAAAGAGGGTCACGTGGGGCCAATCTGAAGGTGCTGCAAAGGGGTGGTCCATGCGGGGACTGAATTGAAAATAAGTTAGTTCATGCCGGAACCGAGTTGGAAAAGAAAGATGGTTCACATGGGAACCGGTTTATAAGAAGAAAAGATTGGTTCGCGTGGGAACCGAATTGAAATTAAAGAAAAGAAAGTCAAGTCCATATGGGGGACAATCTTAAAGAAAGGGTAAATAGCAAGATTTAAGAGTAGATTGACATGAAAAGGGTGAAATAAGAGCCGGTTCACGTGGGAACCAAATCGGAAAACAACTAGTTGCATGGATGAATCAAGCTAGCACGGTTGAAGACATTGGTTGTCCCACCATGGTTGCCACAATGCTATCGAATTTCAAAACAGGTTTGTCATCTTATGAATCGGCACCTCAAGAAAGGGGATGAGAGAGAAAGAAAGAAAACACAAAAAATAGTCTCACACCTCGGTCCCACACTCACATTGATCCCCGAACTTTCATATCCCGGCGTCGCTCGAGCACCAAAGAGACGGTTTGGGTCGTGTGGAGGAGAGTGAAGATGGAATAAAGAAACTTAATGCATGAATGATTGAGAATGTGTTCGCCAGGAACCGCAGGCTTTGCTTTATGTAATGAAAATAGAAAGAACCTTCTTCCTCATCGGCCGGCCGATGAGGGAGAGTCTCCAACTGAAGCTAGATTGATAAACCTATGCAACTAAAACAACAAACCAAGTGAAAGAAACCAATTAGAACTATTGGAAGTGTAGAAACTTTAATAAGGAAGATGAGAAAAGAGCTATCAGAGTTGAACTCACCGGACTGGGGCAAGCCCTAATCCCTTTTTTATGCTTTTTATTATATAAAATGATGCAAACTAACTGAAAAATGTCCTAACAATTAAATAAACTGAATAAAGAAAGACTTATGTGTAGACACACCAAGTTGGCCTTATTTGGGGCTTAAATCCTTATTCCATTGGCAATACTCATTATCTGACCATTATCGGATCCGTATCACCTTGTGGAGATGAGCAAAGGATGTTAGTGGAGTGCCATGTGAGTTGAGAATGGACCAAAGGTTTTCAAAACTATGCCGTAACCTTCAGGCAAGAGCCGCACGTTAATTGTGGAAACACGAAGCCTGCTTAATGACTGGCCCTTAATGATCCATAATTGAAGGTCTCAAAAATCCTGCATGAGTTTTGCAACATTTAGGGTTTCCAACAAGTCATTTCAGCGGTCACGACTTTCCAATCCGTACCATTACGGTTATCCCGGACCCCGTGATAGGTCTTTTCGGTCATCACCAGGCCTTTCTACATCCTACAGGTTGATTCTAGCCATATACTGGTGCTATATTGCCATTTCGGTCAATTTTAGGGTTTTTTTATTATTCCCGACTTTTCCAAGGTTCATTTTGCGTTTACTAGGTTACTCTCATTTTTTTGATCATTTAAAGTTTTTCGGTCATATTGGATTGTTTGGTCATCATTTTAAGTCACCATGAGTTGACTCTAGGATCCTTGAACAAAACAGTGCCTTTTCGGATCACCGCCTCGATTTTTGGTATTCCACAGGAGGGTAAACCTGTAGTCAAAACCCTATACAGAAGTCTCGGGAGTCCTGCCAGCTAATTTATTGACTTGGGGAGCTGCAGTTGAGTGCCCTCTTTCCAACGCAACAAACAAGAGCTGAATCGGACATCCTGTTTGTAAGTTACAGCTCATGGAAGTCGCATGCGTAAGAGAGAGAGAGTGTACCACGCCCTCACCTTGAGGGTGCAACCTGTACACCCTCAGTCCGACGGTGTGGTCAGCGCGCCCTCAGATTGAGGGTGCAGTCGATTTCAGAAACTGGAAATTGCCCCAGTTTGGACCTTCTAAACTAGATGTCGTGGTAGAATGGTGCAAAACCACCCGAACCGGTCATTTTCACTCTTCCCGACTTCAAATCAAGCTGTTTCACTCCATAAGTCTTCCTTTCTTCAGTTTATTTGCTTGTTAAGACATTTTTCAGTTAGTTTGTATTATTTTTTATAATAAAAAACACAAGAAAGGGGTTAGCACTCACCCTAATCCGGTGAGTTCAACTCCAATTGCTCTTTTACTTATCTTTCTTATTACAGTTTCTACACTTCACCTTGTCCTAATCAATTTTCTTCACTTGTTTTCTTGTCTTATTGTCTTCTAGTTGAAGGAATACATCAAGCTAGAATCGCTTGGAGACTCTCCCTCATCGGCCGGCTGACGAGGAAGAAGGTTGAACCCGAACATCAAGCTCCCACACTAAGGTACACAGTCAAATCTCTCTCTTATTTCATTTAAATTGGAACCCACGGTTCCTGCCGACCACATTCTAAATATTTTTATTCATTAAGTTCGTTTATTCCGTCCTCACTCTCCACCCACATGACCCGAACCGTCTCTCCGGTGCTCGAGCAACGTCGGGAGATGAAAGTTCGGGATCAATGTGAGTGTGGGGCCAAGGTGAGAGTGTTTTCCGCATTTCTTTCCTTCTCTCTCATCCCCTTTTCTTGAGGTGCCAATCCATAAGACGACAAACCCATTTTCGAAGTTGATAGCTTTGTGGTGACCACGGTGGGACAACCAATATCTTCAACCATGCTAGCTTGATTCATCTGTGCAGCTAGTTGTTTTTTGATTTGGTTCCTGCACGAACCGTCTCTTATTTCACCCTTTTTCTTGTCGATCTACTCTTCAATTTTGCTGTTTACCCTTCCTTTAAGATTGTCCCCCATGTGGACTTGACTTGTTTTTCTTTAATTTCATTTTGGTTCCCGTGCAAACCACTCTTTTCTTCTTATAAACTGGTTCCCGCGTGAACCACCTTTCTTTTCCAACTCGGTTCTCATGTAAACCAACTTATTTTCAGTTCGGTTCCCACATGGACCACCCCTTTGCAGCACCTTCGGATTGGCTCCATGTGGCCCTCTTTCCTTTTTGTAATCTTTCACACTGGTTCTCATGTGAACCACCCATTTCTTCTTAAAAAAAGCCGGTTCCCGTGTGAACCAACCCTCTTTTCAACCTGGGTCCCGTGTAAAACAACCTACTTTCAGATCGGTCCCCATGTGAACCACCTCATTGCATTACTTTCATATTGGCCCCACGTGGCCCTCTTTCCTTTTTGTCAACTTCTAAACCGGTTCCCGCGTGAATCACCCATTTCTTCTTAAAAAAAATTGGTTCCCGCGTGAACCAACCCTCTTTTCAACCCAGTTCCCGCGTAAACTACCCTACTTTCAGATTGGTCCCTGCGTGGACCACCACATTGCATTACTTTCAGATTGACGCCATGTGGCCCTCTTTCATTTTTGTCATCTTCTAAACCGGTCCTCGCGCGAACCACCTTTATCTTTCTAAAAACTGGTTCCCGCGTGAACCAACCCTCTCTTTCAACATGGTTCCCGCATGAACCAACCCACTTTCAAATCGGTCCCCCCGTGGACTACCCCTTTACATCACCTTTAAATTGGCCCCACGTGGCCTTCCTTTCTTTTTCCATCCAAACAAACTGGTTTCTGCGTGAACCACCCACCTTTCCAAAACTCAACTCCCGCATGAGCCCCTTTGTTTTCAGTTCAATCCCCACGTGGACCACCCTTTTCCTCCAACTTTAGATATGTCCCCACATGGACACTCATTGACAAACCGGTTCCCATGCGAACCACCTTTTAGTTACTAGCTCCTGGTTACTCATCTTTTTCTATGGTTGGTTGTTTTGCTTGCATTTGATTGCATAATTTCATTTCATGTTTGCATATTGATTTCTTATTTTCCTCTTACCCTCCATTTTTACTTTTGCATTTGCTTTTTGTATAGAGAACCGGACTTGTTCCGATCCGTAAGGCATTCGAGGTGGGATCTCTCTCTCCCAACACACCCTCACCCTCCAAACACCTTTTTGGTGGATTCTAACATCTCTTCTGAGATATTCCTTCCTAGTTGATTTGGTTGTTTCCATCAAGGCCTCCATAAGTCCCCATCCGTGGACTATTCCTCTCCGCATGATTGGGTTGGTTGTACCATTCATCCCAAAACCCAAAGAACCCATGTGCCTACTCGTGGTGATTGAGTGACAACCTTAGGTTTTGAAGATTGGAGCAATAGAAATCATACCCAACTTGAGTGAACAATTGCTAACAATCTATCTAATCTATGGTTTAAACACAAAAAATGTCGAGTAGTCATTTTAAGAACTTGTTTGTACAACTTGCTTGCTCACCCAAATTGAAAACAACAAAAAAAATTCCTTCTTTCAAAACACCTAAAACAAAAAAAACTTTTTAATTTTGTGTACAACTTGTTTGCCAACCACAAAATTGAAACACAAAAGAAAATCAAATCAAAACAAAACACAACAAAAAAAACTTTTTTCAAATTACACATTCCTCTTGCTCTTTCAACCATCCTCTTAGAAAGTTTGACATGATGCTAAGGTCCGGAAGACGCTTCGGGATGTTGGACTACGATGGGCAAGAAGAATAGTACGAGACGAGTCACTATGAGATACAACAACCCATGGTCCAACCAGAGGGCCATGTTAACGCCATCAGGGAACCCGAAATTCAACATGCTTTGCCTTGCATCAAGCAACTCCTCCAGTGTCTATCTCTTCACCTCAATCTCGAGACCTTTGCAATCATCCAATCGGCCGCTAAGAGCAAGATGCCCGCCAATCAAAGTCTAGTTGCGGGATATCAAGCCCCCTCACCACCTCAATCAGCAACTAGGCCCCTCATCATCAACTCTCCTGCACAGTCTTGCTAGGTTGCCTTGCCTGCTCACCCCAGTGTGGGGCACCCGCCTGATTCCATGCCAATTCCTACTTCCAACCCGCCTCTTCCAGCCCATTCATCCAAACACCTTGCATGGGTGGCTCAGGAATCCAGCCTTACTCAAGCATTCATGAACAAACTCAACTAAATGGATGAGTGTTTTGAAGAGCTGAGGCACCATTTGGACTCAAAGGCCACCCCTGAAATATCTATTCCATATTTCCTAGTCCTACATCTTCCTCCTTCCGAAATGCCAGTTTTTCAATGCTACAATGTGTAGACATGCCAATTTGGCCTTATTTGGAGTTTAATGCCTTATTCCATTGGAAAAATCTCTTTTATACCATTAAAATTATGCTGAACCACCATTTTGGATGAGCTGAGAAGTTTACTAAAAATATGAGGACAAGTTAGAGCCCATTCTTACTTCCATGTTGCTCTTGGTGGTGTGCCAGATTATGCTTTTCTTGGCATCTCTTTTATTTAAAAATTTCTTACAGGATTTCGTGGATGTCTGCAAAAGAAGTCTTCAACATGAATAATATTTTTCTCTGAGTCCTCTTTTTAGTGAAATAAACGACATTCAATTCTGATTTTCCATTTGTCTGCAGCGCTCTTTGGAAATCAGATGTGCAATTCTATCCTCATGCCCCCCTGATCAAGCCCAATTGCATGCAAGCCCAGCCCATTGGACACATATCTGACCAATTCACAACCTTACCTTTCTTTTCCCTCCTCCATATCATTTGTTAAAGTATATGGAAGCTTCATGGTCGAAAATAGCATCATCTAATGATGAAAATCCAACTTGTTGTCTTGTGTATCAAAACTTGCTATTTTTAGACTAGATTTGTTTCCTTTCCAAGTGGAGACATATTTTGAACATGGGGAAGGTGATAGATGGTTTAAAATCCCTATAAATCAGTTAGGTAAGTTTATAGAAGTCTCATTATGAAAATTATCAACATTAAATGGAGGAAATCCAACCTAAGGTCGGATGTATCAAAACCTGCTATTTTTGACATGTTTCTCATCCCCTATAAAGGGAGACCCATTTGAATGACCTAAGAAGAGTATCCCCATCCTCCAACACTATTCTCCTCATACTACAGACACCTTTGGCTCATCCCAACATCCCCAAATCGTTCTCTCTTCATCTCGATGAACGGAGATCATCCCGAAGTGAAGGAGAAGCCGGTCTATGCTTCGACGTGCTGCTTTTATGATCATTAGCTTCTACAGATATTTATGATCATTTTACATATTAGATTCCTTCATAATAAGTGTGCTTCATCAAGCTATCTTTATTCTCCAACAAACGGGGATTAATTTTGACATTGCCTTGGCTCATGACGGCTTCTACACCGGCACAATGCAGATTGATCTGAAGTCTCCTCTTTTTGGTCATCGCCTTCTTAGTTAATTTCACTGAACTTACTTGCAGATTCAGCCTATACATCCTTCATAGATATTGTTCCCCGGTGACTCCTATTTTATTTTGAACAAGAATAGTTAAATTTAAATATTTGTGGTGCCCGTGGTACATTCTACATCAACATTGCGCCAGTTGTTTCTAGAATTTCACTTCCAACAACAAAATTTTTAGATAAATTCATACCACTTCTAAAAAGAATCAAAAGAACTTATCTTAATATTAAACCATCCTTGGTGAGTTCTATTTTTTTTTGAAATAAACAGCACTTGATTCTGACATTGGTGCTATCCGTTGCAGTCTCTGCATCAAAGCCACAAAGTTTACATTTAATCTGTCCAACCCGGTTGCAACTTTGCCTAGGTTGTGTTGTCTTAACCATTCATATTCTCTTTGCAAACTCTTCATTCATATCATTTATTTCATATTTTAAGCATCATTTTTATTCAATTTTGCATCATTTTATACATCATAAAAAACAAAAAAAAGGGGTTAGGGCTAACCCCGAATCCGATGAGTTTGTTTCTAATTGCCATTTTATGTTATTGTTTTTTTTTATAGTTACTACACTTCACTCAGTTCTAATCCTTCTTTCACTTGTTTTCTTGTCTTCTTTGTCTACTAGTTGCATAGATACATCAAGCTAGCATCGGTTGGGGACTCTCCCTCATCGGCCGGCCGATGAGGAAGAATGTTTAACTCACATATCATCTCCCACGCTAAGGTACACACGGTCATCTCTTGTTTCTATTCCATAAAGTGGAGCCCACGGCTCTTGGTGACCACTTCTTCTTTTATTCATGCATTAAGTCATTCTACTTTTCCCTCTACTCCTACACGACCCGAACCGTCTCTGGTGCTCAAGCGATGCCGTGAGATAAAAGTTCGGGGATCAATGTGAGTGTGGGACCGAGGTGAGGATTTTACCACTTTTCGAGTATTTTTTGATTCACTCCCTTCTCCCAATTCTATATTTCCCCCTTTTCTTGAGGTGCCGATCTGGAACTCATTTCTAGAGTCGACAGTTTTTTGGCAACCACGGTGGGACAACCAATGTTTTTAACTGTGTTAGCTTGATTTGTTTGTGCAACTAGTTTCATTCTAATTTAGTTCCAGTCACAAGATTGTTTGTTTTGTTGCATGATTTCTTGTCTCATTTGCATATCGCATGCTCAATTTACTTACTTCTTTCAATTCATGTTCCTGCATATTGATTACTTCTTCTCCTCTTACCCTCCATTTTTACTTTTGCATTAGCTTTTTGCATCAGGTATCGGGCATGTTCCGATCCGTAGGGCATTTGAGGTGGGAGCTCTCTCTCCCAACACACCCTCACCCTCTAAACACTCTCTTGGTGGATTCTAACCTCTCTTCTGGGATATTCCTTCCTAGTTGATTTGGTTGTTTCCATCAAGACCTCCATAAGTCCCCATCCATGGAGTATTCCTCTCCGCACGATTGGGCCGGTTGTACCACTTTTCCAAAACCCGAAGAACCCCAAGTACCTACTCGTGGTGATTGAGTGACAACCTTAAGTCTTGAAGATTGAAGCAATAGGTACCATACCTACTTGAATGAACAATTGCTAACAATCTATCTAAGCTAAGGCTGGATCCCAAAAGTTGTCGAGTAGTCATTTTAAGAACTTGTTTCCATAACTTGCTTGCTCACCACAATTGAAAACAATCAAAAATTCCTGTTTTCAAAACACCTAAAAATACAAAACAAAAAAACCCTCTTTAATTTTGTGTTCAACTTTTTTTCCAAACAACCAAATTGAAAAAAAAAATTCAAACAAAACAAAACATAACAAAAAATCTTCAATTGTGTGCTTTGCTTGCTCCCTTTTTTAACCATCTTTGTAGAAAAATTGGCATGATGCCCATGATGTTAAGGTACGGAAGACACGTTGAGATGTTGGACTACTACAAGAAAGAAGAGGAGTATGAGATAGGTCACTACGAGCTACTACAATCCATGGTCCAACCAGAGGGCCATGTCAACGCCATCAAGGAACCCGAAATTCAGCCTGCTCTGCCTAGCATGGAACAACTCCTCCAGTGTCTATCTCTCCTTCTAGATCCCGAGTCCTTCTTAATTGTGCAGTCTTTAACGAAGGGCAAGATGCCTTCCAATCAATATCCGGATGAGGGAGATCAAGCCCCCTCACCACCCCAATCGGCAGTTAGGCCCCTCATCATCTCCTGTCCTGGGCAACCTTGCCGTGCCTCTACTCACCCCGTTGTGGGGCATTCACATAATTCTATGCCAGTTCCTACTTTCAAACAACCTCTTCCAACCCATTCATCTAAATACGTTGCACTGGTGGCTCAAGAACCAAACCTCATGTAAGGAATCAATACATGACAGCGGAAAATATTTGATTCCATAAAACCATGATCTTTGCCTTGATCGATGCCGAACGAGTAAAACCGGGAACCGAATATGAAGTAGAACGAGAGTACCTCTTGGGATTTCTAAAATCCCTCACCATGGATGAAGAGAGGACATTCCTCCTTGCTGAAAACTATACAAGTGTCTGGTCTCTAGTGGTATCCACACGATCTGCTTCAATAGACGAGTTCTCTCTTCCTTCGGGCCTCCAGAAACATTCTAGATCCAAGCTTGACCATGGGAGATCACCTTCTAGAGGAGAGAGGAGGAAGAGAGGATGCTTGGGACGTGCTCTAGCCCTATGGCTTGTTAGGGTTTGGCTTCATAAGCCATTTATATATAGAAGATGGAATTTTCCACAAAAACTCAAAACTTCTATAAAATTGCGTCCATGCCCTCATCTTGTTGACCAGATCTATTGTGTGTGACCCACTAGGCCCAATAGTCAATTTGGTTGAAGCCTTAATTAATTTAAAAGAACAATTCCTTTAAATTAAATCAAAACCGTTATCCGATAACATTTTTTACGGCTTTCTGATCATAAAGGGTACAAGCCACATCCTATGATCTCAAATGACTTTGGGGAGTTAAATAACATCCATTTAGCCTTTCTATCATCAATTACCACATGGATTTAAATCCTCGTTCAAACAATGTCCCGGTCAGTCAGGGGTTCGGCACTGACTGTCAACCCCTAAGTATTCCAACTCTATGAAATCTTGTACTCAGGAATGAATCAACTGAAAAACTCCTTTTCCAATTATCCTATCTACCTTGGCCAAGGATTTAGAGTACTATCCATAGGACATTCTATCTCTCCTACCGAGAGTGAACGATCCCCTATTGTCCACTCAATTGCCACCACCAGGTTTCCCATATACCCAATCCATTAACTATATAGGACCACAATACTAAGTGATCCATCAGTCAATAGTCAAAGTACATAGTACGCCTGGCAAGACATCTTTGGTGACTCAGGTTAAAGATCCAACCGTGCTATTGAGATGTAAGAATAACCTGATAGACAGCTTGGCAAGATACCAATCAGGTTTTCCTAAATTGCTCAGTTCAGTGAACTCATTCCACTAATGAGCACCTGTGTGTGTATCTCAGTGTCCCCACACTGATGACCAATGAGATCGGTCATTCTCATCATATGAGAAGACATCACACACATTATTCTATCCGGATTCTTGATGTCCCGTCTCAAGGATCCTATGACTAGGAACATTTAGATCATATACCTCTAGATGATCGATCTCATTATCATGATCTCATCATAATTCATTCATCATTGCATGTGATCAAGGACTTCATTACGATATACACTTTTAATAAAAGCTAGTAACAAAGTTTTGCCTATTTAATTGAATAGGATATTTTTAGAAATGTCGAATCATATCATATATGATTGGCTTGTAGGGCATACATTTCTATCAATCTCCCACTTGCACTAAAGCCAATCACCCATCAGGCTGATCTCTATCAGCTCAAGGTGAAGCTCAAACACTCTTTGAGTAATTGCTTTAGTTAGTGGATCTGTAATGTTATTAACAGAAGATACTCAATCTTTAATTATATCTCTATCAACTACATTCTCTCTGATTCTATGGTATTGACATAGAAGTTTGAAACTTCTAATGAGACTTTGGCTCTACCCCATTGTTTTCTTAAAACAATGATACACTTTCGGAGAAGGTTGGGACAATCCCATAAGCCAGATGAACATCTTCATCTAGTCAGCTTCTCAAGCTATATACAATGATTATGCAATCTACTTTAGATTAGTTGTAGAATTAGAAGTGTTCTCTTATATGGAACTCTTCCATTTCACTGCACCACCATTACATTGTCTTATTATCAGACTTATCTGATTAGAAGCTTGTGTTCATAAGACTACAAGACTTCAAGTCTTATCATCCATACATTAGAGATATATCCTTAGTGCTTCTCAAGTACTCAAGGACACATCTCTAAATTAACATGTGACTCTCATAAGGATTTACTTGATGAATGCTCATAAAACTTAGAGCATTAATGAAGTCATGTGCGTAGCATCACAAATGTGATAGGTGTCGACTCTGAAAATTTGACGGGCCTCTCTCCTTTTCAGGGAAGTCTGTGAATCCACATCGTCACCTCAAGGGGGGATGAGAAATAAAGAAGAAAACACGAAAAGCAACTCTCACCTCGGTCCGACATTCACATTGATCCCCTAACTTTCATCCCTTGGCTCGCTCGATCACCAAAGAGATGGTTTGGGTCATGTGGGAGGAGGGTGATAAGAAGAAAATTAAGACATGTGGTCGCCAGGAACCGCGGGTTTCGATTTATGAAATTAAATTGACCGTGTGTACCTTAGCGTGAAGAGTGTGGGTTAAAGCTTCTCCTTCTTCGGCCGGCCGATGAAAAAGAGTCCTCAATGCACAGGTGCTTGATCTTCTATGCAACTAGACAAACAAACAAGTAAAAAAGAAAATTAGAACTAGAAAAAGTGGAGTATATGTAAATAAAATAACATGAAACACACAATTGACTAGAAACTGACCAGATTCGGGTTATATCTAACCCCTTTTTTATTTTCAGATTAACAGATTAAAAATACTGTAAAAAATGTAAAAAAATTATAAGAGGATGGATAATCACTAAACAAAGAGATAGGAAAAAGAACAGAAATATTCTGAAAACAATAGAGAGAGATATGGCAAAATCTGGGTTGTCGAAAAAGCCGAGCAGCAGTCCAGGATCTGCCAGGTGAGACTTTGCTTCTGCGCTCATCACGACCAGCCCCAACCTCAGAATCAAGTGCCGCTGATTGTAAACTGAAGAAGACTTAGAGTGGAATAACTTTGTTGAAGAGAGCTTAGGAAGAAGACGTCCACACGCTGCTTTAGAGGGCGAAGAAGAAAGACCTAGCAGATCACCTGTAGACCAGCCTTCCTCTCTCTTGAACCGACTTTTATCTCTCTAAAAACTCGAAATTCTCTCTCTAAAAGTCACAAAATGGATTCAGGAGGGAGGTTAGACGTATTGAGATGCCTAGGGGTCGTGCACATGCCTTTGAAATGACTGGAATCGGAGTTTATTTATAGGAGAAACTGTCGCGATCAACACTACAAAATAGGAGACCTTGTGCCCTACCCCAGGGCGCATGTGCCCTCACGTGGGGGCGCATGTGCCTCCAAGTGGGGGCGCATACTATCCTCCCGAAATTTTTGGTCTTATCCGGTTCGATCCGTTCAGCGGTAGAGTCCCGGTGAAAAACTGGTTCCCTCATGCATCAAGGGTAGGACGCATGTGCCCTCAAGTCAGGGGACAAGGTCACGTGCCTCAGGGGTAGGGCGCATGGGCACGTGCCCTGGGTTCTGGGCGCATGTGACCAGGGACCCGGGCGCATGGGACTGTTTTGCGCGTCCTTCTTCCGGAAGCCATTGCGAACACTCCCGAACTCAGAATTCGATGCCGTTTGTTGCGTTGGAAAGATAACAGGCCGAAAAAGCTCTCTATAGCATTGGATCAGACATCACACCCTACAAAACTTCAGAATTTTGTCCGGAAGTTAGGACAGTGAACAGAAGATCTGATACTGGTCAAAATGGCTCCGACGACAAACCGAAAAGGCACGGTATGCAACAAAACTTGTCCGGAGTGTGAATCTGACTGTAACCTTCAATGCATAATCATCAGGCATTGTTCATTCAGCCAATTTCCGTGTTTACATGATTTACGTGTGGCTTTCGCTTGGAAATTATGGCTTTTGTTGAAAACTTCGGAAACCATCCGATTTCGTTCGACGAAGCTCCAAATCAACTTTAAAAGACCCAAAATCATTTTAAGGTCAATCACACATGTTACCCTATAAAACTTGAGTTTTATGCTCTGAATTAGGCGAATTTGGCTTGTCTACAGCTTGCCTCGCCTTTATGTCAGCTTTGCAAGGGAATGTCATGTAATGAAGTGGAGTGATTCATGGTGAACTGTAATGGAGTACAAGTGAGCGTAGATGAATGTAGAGGAATGGAATGGTGATGGACTGAAAAGGTGGCATCAAGGTGTAGATATAGACACGCTTATCTACCTGATCCAGTAAAATGAATCTCACTAAGTATTCTAGATCGCTTTCATGTTCCATCAAAAACCTCACATAATTGATTGGTAAAAGACATGCCATTGGCACGAGAGGTGAAAAATAAAGGATAAAGGATGTAACCAACCCTCAACGCGGTGAGAAGTCCTCGAATTTGTAGGTTCATCATCAGCCAGCAACTCAAACTTTGCGATGTTCTTGTACTGTGATGGGCTAAAGTTTTAAAAGAAAAATTGATTTTAAAATGAAAAGAATACCAATCCATCATATTTGGAATCTCAAGTTCATTAAAGTTTCACCAAAATACTCAGTTTAATTCTAAGTCGAATAACCTCAAGTTCTAAAAGGGTTCATTTAAGCATAACAAAATTGCTCGGGTATCATGAAAATCATGAATCACGCTCTGGCAGAAAATCAAGTATTCGGAAAATGACAAAACAGACTTAAGCCATAGTGAGATTGAAAGATAATGGTGGGATTAACATATAATGATTGGAAAGAAGAAACAATGGTGTGACAAACATGACACGGTGGGATAAAATAAAAGACAGTGGGATAAAAGAAAGGAAAGAATAAAACATAATGGAATAAAATAAAAGAGTAAAATATGGTGGGATAAAAGAGTAAAACATGGTGGGATAAAGTAAAGGAAAGAATAAAACATGGTGAGATAACATTGGTAATGATGAAGAATGAAAAAGAAGATGGATGTGAAAACATAGAAAATTATGTAGAAAACAGTTGAAGATATAGATCATCTATTGGAGGTCAAGACACCTGATTAGGAACCATCGTCCCTCCAATGTTCAATTTTGGCTTATCCATGAGTGTGAAGAAATGACCAAGCCATCGTAGATTTTGTTGAAGGGGATCTCGGGCCCAGTCATCTTCATGCTCAAGGTCTTCAACATTAATGCATATAATACATATTAAATGAACCTAACATAACTAGGTGACAGATGGTAGGAGTGATGTGAAGTGCAAAATGGAATGCTGGTGATGATGTGAGATAGATGAGAATGTGGATTTGAGTGAAGTGTTCAGGCGTGGTCTATCAACTTGCATCGACTGCCTGATTCATCAGCATCTCTAGTCCATCATTGTCTTGCCTTCTGACGGAATACAGTACCATGATAATGTTCAGTTGGGTGGCGCTTCCTCTCTTTTCGCCACAAGGTTGACATGACATTCCTTGGGGAACACTAATCTCACCAATTCACCTGATGGCCCTTCTCTTTTGCTTCTTTAGCTCCTGAAAACACTTAGCAAAGATGATTAAATTTTTATTATGACTCATCCCTTTGCCTGTATACCGTTTGTCTTGATTTTGAGTCAAAGGGAGGAGCCTTCTTAACAAGGTGGAATAAAATAAATGACTGAAATGAAATGGGGGTAAGGGTTAAGAGAACTTACCTGCTATGGCAAGAATCTTCTCCTCTTACATTGAAATGCCTGAAACACTTGATAAAAGAGGATTAGATCTTCACCATGATTCATCCCTTTGCCTATTATGGTCAACTTTGACTTAGGTCAATGGGAAGAGCCTTCTTAACCAGGTAATTAAAGCAAAATGGATATGCAATGCAGGAATGGAAGTATGCATGACAGTAAAATAAACATGGATACACATAAGGCAATGATCATGTCTGAGCATTTTTTTTTTTGGATTTTCTTGAAAACATTCATTTTTTTGGATTTTCAAAATATTCATTTTTTTATTTTGAAAATATGCATTTTTTGGATTTTTTTTTGAAATATTTTTTTTAGATTTTTAGAATATTCATTTTTTTGGGTTTTTGATATATTCACTTTTTTGTGGGGAAAATGCTGGTATTTGAGACAGTTCATCGGTCTTTGGGGTTTGTTAAGACTCAAGTGGTAGATACCATGTGCAAAATAAAGTTCCCTACCTAGAATCCTTCTAACCTTCTTCCTTTGATCGGCTTGTATTCCACCTAGATTTGGTCAGTTTACCCTACCCAAGGGGTTTAAGGAGGAAGAGTATAGAGGAAGTCCTTGATAGGGTTTGGAGATGTTGAGAGGGGTTTCTCTACTCACACTCAAATTGCCTGTTGGGGTTCGGCCTCTTTGGGTCTTTACTATTTTTTTTGCTCTTTTCTATGGCACATATTTAGACAGGTTTTTTTTTTGACCCGTGGGGACATTGCCTATCTTTTAGTGCCTTTAGCCTTGACTATCATTCTAGGTACTCATTCAGATAGGTTGATCATTTTTATTTTTCTAACCTGAGGGGTTCATTGCCCATCTATTGGCACCCTTTTGCACCCTCTGAGATGGCCTCCTACTAGGGTGGCAAGCGTTTTCGATATTACCCCTCTCTAATCTTCTCTCCCTATCTTGGACCGAGTAGAAGAAAATAGGGTAAGGGTACTCCTTCCATTTCTAGATTTCTACCTTGCCTTTCGCCAGTGTCGGGTTGTCTGGATTCTAGGATCGGGAAGTGTTGTGTGTGTAGGATGGTACCTACCCTTGACTTCTCACGAACAACCTAGGATCGATGACTTGAGATTATACCAGTGGTTTCTCCATTTTTATGGAAAGTACTTTTTGAGGTAAATTCCATTCCAAGGATGATTCAATTTTTCTCTATCTGCATTAGTCAATTCATATGCATTGCCTGGATACTTTTCAGTGATTACAAAAGGCTCTTTCCAGTTAGGTTGCAACTTGGAGCAGGGACCCCCCGGCTTAACGAATATACGTTTGACTACCATCTCACCGATCTTGAATTTTCTCTCGACCACCCTCTTTTGATAAAACCTTTTAAGTCTATTTTGATAAGTCCGGGCATGCTCGGTGGCAGCTAGCCTTCTTTCATCCAAGAGTTCAAGCTGTGCAAGGAGAGATTCTCGTCTCTCATCAACAGGAATATCCCTGTCGAGCTGAACTCGAAGAGATGGAAGTAATACTTCGTAGGGGACCACTGCTTCCATCCCATAAGCCAAAGCATACGGGGTTTGTCCAGTGGGAGTCCTTACAGAAGTACGATAAGCCCATAAAGCATCTCCAAGCTTATCAGGCCAGTCGGCAAACTTGCTAGACTTACAAGATTTCTTGATGATTTTGATTAAGGTTTTGTTGGTGGCTTCTGCTTGACCATTGTCTTGAGAATAGTATGGTGATGAATGATGCAATGAAATGCAATACCTGTTGCAAAGATCACATAGATCTTGAGAGAGAAATTGTGGCCCATTATCAGTGACGATGTCGCTGGGGATCTCGAACCTTGCCAAGATGTTGCGCTTGATAAAGGAGCAGACTGTTGATGCTTTAATCTCCACGAACGCTTCCGCTTCTGCCCACTTTGTGAAGTACTCCGTTGCCGTTAGAATGAATGATTTTAAGCGCATTTCGGAGTTGAGGTCACTCAAGGGGCCAATGATATCGAAAGCCCACATGGCGAAAGGCCATGGGGCATGAATTGGATGAAGGGAAGATATGGGAGAGTGAATCTTGTGAGCATGGAGTTGACATGAATGACAGTGCCGAACAAAGATGGAGCAGTCTTCTTCTAGAGTTGGCCAATAATACCCTTGTCGGATGATTTTCTTAGCAAGGGCTTGGGCATTCACATGACCACCACAAACTCCAGAATGTGCTTCCTTCAGCACCAACTCGGCTTCTTCTTCATCAAGACATCTGAGTAAGATTCCACTTAGGCTTCTTTTATAGAGCACTCCTCCTAGGATTGTATACCTCTGGGATACTCTTCTAATTGCCTTCTTTTCCTTGGTGGTTGATCCAGGCGGGTATGACTGATCATGGCCTTTAAAATTAAACTTTATGCATTGATGGTTTGTTGAAACCACAACTCCTATTGCCTCCAAGTATGGCATCCCAAGTATAACCCGAAAAGTTGGATCCAATTCTAGAACATGAAATTCCGTGGTGACCGTACATGGTCCAAGTTTAACTTCTAGAGTGACCACCCCATGTGCAGACTTCTTAGAGTTGTCATAGGCCATCACCATGGCACAAGATGGCTTGATTTCTTGCTCAGAAATGCCACACAACTGCAAAGTTTCTGGTGGCATAATGTTGATAGAAGCTCCAGTGTCAACCAAACATGATTTCACTTCAACATGGCTAATGATAACAGCCACATGCAAAGCATATCTCCTGATCTCTGGATCTGCTAATTCCTCCTGAGAGAACGTGAGTGTTGGGTGCTCACTTCTAGGGGCTAACACTGTAGTGATCTTCTCAGGTGGGAGATCTTCACTCACCATGACCCTTTGCAAATACTGCTGTAGAATCTCCTGGTGCACCTTTGATCTTTTGATCAACTCAAGTATGGAAATATGGGCCGGTGTCTTATCTAAATGTTTTAACAAATCATAGGCCATGCCCGGCAATGGTTCTTCCACTTGTTCTTCCTCCACTGGATCATGCGGTTGAGTCCCGGCTTGGGGAAAGAGCCGCTGGAACATCCTCCCACTCCGAAGCACCGGGGCTATTTGGCGGTTGGGTAGAGGTGATGGGTTAACTGGGGTGGACTGTGGTGGAACAGGTAGTGTAGGCACATGTATGGTAGGCAATGGGATTGGTGGTTCTGGGATGATTGGGTTAGTGAGTAGAGGGGTAGGATTTGGAGGTGGTACTGATGGAGATACTGGTGGCCTGATAAGAAGAGGCCGGGGTGCAGGAGTGGTTGATGGGTTTAATGAAGGTGTTGGTAATGTGGTAGGTTGTGGGGTTGGTGGTATGTTAGGTTGGGGTTTTGGAGTAACAGAGCTCATAGGCTGGGAGTTTAGGTTTGGTGGTGGTTGTGGTGGTCGGATGAGCAAGGGCCGGTGTGTAGCAATGGTTGAAGGAGGTGCTGTTAAGGAGGGGGCTGGCCTAATGATGAGTCGGCGAGAAGAAGTGGCGGCCAATGGTTGGGTTATTGAGCTTGCTGGTAGTTGTGGAGTAGAAGGTGCACGGATTATCTATCTAGGAGGGTTCCTAGCAGGAGGCCTAGCTGGGTTGACCAGCATGGTTGCATTGTGGTTTTCTAGTTGCCAACCTTGAGCACGGCTAGCATCTCCCTGGACAATGGAGTGTACTAGACAAATTCCTGGGTTTGGATGTGCTGGTGTCGGTGCGGGAGCAGGAGTATGTAATGGGAGCGGAATCTGGACAATCCCCAAGCCAGGTTGTTGATGAGGTTGAGCTGGTGGACGATGCCGCTGCTGCTGCCTAGCCTTCATAGCCTGTATGCATTCCCCCATTTGAGCCCAATCAATGCTGCCTTGGTCATTCAGATTGTGGATGTAATCCTTGAATTGAAAACACACTTCTACGGTGTGACCAGGACACCGGTGGTAAGCACAATATTGGGACATATCTGCGTTTGCTGGCCAAACCTCTCTTTCCTTGGGCAATTCCAACTATTTTTCTGCCATGAGTACATTGAAGATGTCGGTCAAGGAGTAAAGGAGTTGTTGGTAGTTCTCTCTCCTAGGACCTCCCCTTCGTAGTGCTTGATTGGGTGGTGGTGGTGCCCTATTGTAGGTAGGTTGACGAGGTTGTTGGGGTTGTGTGACTGGCTGAGGTGGTTGTTGTGGTTGTTGGGGTTGTTGTAGCCTAACCTGTTGTTGAGGGGGGTAATAGGAAAAGTTTTGTGGTGGGTTTCTGAACTGGTTTTGACGGTTCCCTCCCTGGTTCCCCACAATGTTTATAGCTTCGTTGTTGACCACTCCTTCGGTTGTAGGCCCAACTGGTGCAGAGGGGGTTTTCCTGAAGTTTCTATGTTTGAGATCAAAAAGGTTTATCATTGTGGCATCTTCGAAGTGGGCTTGCAAGTACCGGGCACTGTCATAGAGTTCATTCATGGTGGTAGGACGGTGCATGATCAATACACTCCTTAGAGCTGGTGTAGTGTTCCCGATAAGCATATTTACTTGTTCCCCTTCAGAAATCACATCTGTCAGTTTCTCTGCTATTCCCCTCCAGCGATCAGCAAACTTTATGAAGTCCTCTTCGGGCTTCATCTTCTCAGCAATCAAATCTGTGATGGAGCATGATGGTGCCACCCGGTCTCTGTATCTTTGTAAAAATTTGGTCTTGACGATATCGAAGTCTCCTGCCTCAAAGGAGTCAAGCGAGTAGAACCATTCCAATGCAGACCCTTCTAGTGATCGACGGAACAAGAAGGCAAGAACCCTACAATCATTTTTCCAGAATGAGGATTCATAGAGAAAATCTTTAAGGTGGAGAAAAGGATTGCCGGTACCATTGTAGCGGCGATAAACTGGTAGCTCAGAAGGAGGCAGGTGAAGAACTGGCAAAGAAGGAATAGAAATCTCAGGAACTGACTTGGAGTCTAGGCGACATTTCAGCTCTTCATATCGTTCATTCATTTGTGTGAGCTGATCCATGATTGCCTGGGTGAGAGCAGGTTCTTGGTTTACTGGTGGGGGTATGTGGTTAGAGGCATGATTTTGTAATTGAGGAGCATGACTTGGCAAATTTACTAAAGATTGTCCCATAACTTGATGGGTCAGGGGAGCAACATGGTTGAAATAGGGTGGTTGGACAAATGATGGTTGCACCACAGATGGTTGAACTATAGGTGGTTGAACTACAGATGGTTGTGCTAATGATGGTTGAATCGCAGATGGTTGAGCAATAGGTGGTTGAACAAAGGGTGATTGAATGAGTGGTGGTCGAACCAGAGGACAAGGAGATTAGGCAACTTGGGTGGCGTCAGCTTGATATGAGGCAATTTTGCCCTTCACCATGGATTGTATGCGGGCCTGGGTCAGTATAGAGAGACAACTCCCTAAAGAGTTGTTCAACATCACGAGGAGCAGATGGTTGAGGGACCTCTTGCACTTCTGACTCAAACAATGGATTAACATGACCGTTTGACAGAATTGGTTGGTGACCCATCTCGTGCTCTTGATATTCAGCGTGTTCCGCCATTCCAAAATGCCTTCCAGACCTTAATTGCATTGTCACCTTTCAACTTCAAGGAGAAGATGAAACAAACAAGTTGGCAAAGCAAACAAAGAACTCTTCCGGTTTTTTTTAGTATCTTGCAAAAAAGTTAGAGGTTTGAATTTTTTTTTGACAAGCAAGTTATGCAAAGACTTGAAAGCAATATTACGTAATTATTTTGATTAAACCTTAGGTTTATGGATTTTGTTAAGAATTTTTCTCCCAACAAATGGGTTAGGATCCTAACTCCAATCTCCAATGTCCTAGGTTTCACACAATCTCACCACGTGTAGGTAACATAGGAAGCTTCGGGTTTTGGGGAGTGGTACAACCAACCCGATCATGAAGAGGATACTCCACGTATGAGGAATTACGGAGGACTTGATGAAAGCCAACCAAGTCAACTAGGAAGGAATATCCCAGAAGAGAGGTCAGAATCCACCAAGAGGGTGTTTTGGATGGGAGGGGTAAATGGGAGAGTGAGCTCCCGCCTCAAAAAAGTGTAAAAGAAGGAGGTAGAGAGAAGGAGCAGAGAATGCAATCAAGTAATAAAGCAAGCAATAAGAAAAACATAAACTTAAATAAACAAGCAATCACACAAGACAAGCAATTAGAAACTAGACAAGCAACTAGAAACTAGAATCTAGACCTTGTTTCTTATGTGAGCCAAATGGAGATAGTGAAAAGTAATGGAAAGAAGAGGGTTCAGAACTGATAGCCAAGCAAAAGGGTGGTCCACATGGGGTCCGATGTAAGAATAAGTTGGTTCAGGTGGGAACCGAGGCAAAAAGTAAAGGTGGTTCACGTGGGAACCGGTTTTTGGGTAAAAAAAGGTGGTTCACGTGGGAACTGGTTTGAATGATTGAAAGAGGGCCACGTGGGGCCAATTAAAGGTGAATAAGGATATGATCCAAGTGGGGATAGATCTGAAGGAAAGTGGTTTGGTTCACGTGGGAACCGAAGTAAAGAAAGAGATTGGTTCATGCGAGAACCGGTTTAAAAGGAAAAGGGTGGTTCACGCGGGAACCGGTTTAAATAAAATGACAGAAATTAAATGACATACTTGGAACTTCAGATCTGTTGAAAGATGGGTGAAATCATAAATTTTGAGATGGCATGAAATTAAGAAAGGTAGAAATAAGGAAAAGGCTCACGTGGGAACCGGTCTAGAACTAGAACTAGTTGCAAACAAAACACTAAGCACCCACGATTGAAGACATTGCTTGTCCCACCATGGTCGCCACAAAGCTATCAACTCTGAAAATTCGATGGGCCTCTCTCCTTTTAAGGTAAATCCATGAATCCAGATCATCACCTAAAGGGGGGATGAGAAAGAAAGAAGAAAACACGGAAAGCAACTCTCACCTCGGTCCCACATTCACATTGATCCCCGAACTTTCATCCCTTGGCGTTGCTCCATCACCAAAGAGACAGTTCGGGTCATGTGGGAGGAGGGTGATAAGAATAAAATTAAGACATGTAGTCGCCAGGAACTGCGGGTTCCGATTTATGAAATTAAATTGACCGTGTGTACCTTAGCGTGAAGAGTGTGGGTTAAAGCTTCTCCTTCTTCGGCCGGCCGATGAAGAAGAGTCCTCAATGCGTAGGTGCTTGATCTTCTATGCAACTAGACAAACAAACAAGTGAAAAATACAATTAGAGCTAGACAAAGTGGAGTATATGTAAATAAAATAACATGAAACACACAATTGACTAGAAACTGACAGGATACGGGTTATCTCTAACCCTTTTTTTATTTTCGTATTAACAGACTAAAAATATTATACAAAAATGTAAAAAAATAATATGAGGATGGATAACCACTAAAAAAAGATATAGGAAAAGGAACAGAAAGATTCTGATAAGAATAGAGAGAGATATGGCAGAATCTGGGTTGTCGAACAAGCCGAGCAGCAGTCCAGGATCTACCAGGCGCGACTTTGCTTCTGCGCTCATCACCACCAGCCCCGACTCCAGAATTAAGTGTTGTTGATTTTAAACTGAAGAAGACTTGGAGAGGAAGAACTTTGATGCAGAGAGCTCAGGCAGTAGATGTCCACACGCTGTTGTAGAGGGCGAAGAAGAGAGACCTGGCAGATCACCTGCAGACCAGACTTCCTCTCTCTTGAACCAACTTTTCTCTCTCTAAAAACTCGAAATTCTCTCTCTAAAAATCACAAAATGGATTCATGAGGGAGGTTTGATGTCTTTATATGCCTAGGGGGTCATGCACAAGCCTTTGGAATGACCGGAATCGGAGTTTATTTATAGGAGAAAACTGTTGCGATCAACACTACAAAATAGGAGACCTTGTGCCCTACCCCATGGTGCATGTGCCCTCAAGTGGGGGCGCATGTGCCTCCAAGTGGGGGCACATGCTATCCTCCCAAAATTTTTGGTCTTATCCGGCTCGATCCGTTCAGCGGTAGAGTCCCGGTGAAAAACTGGTTCCCTTGTGCCTCAAGGGTAGGGCGCATGTGCCCTCAAGTCAGGGCACAAGGTAACGTGCCTCAGGGGTAGGGCGCATGGGCATGTGCCTTGGGTTCTGGGCACATGTGACCAGGGACCCGGGTGCATGGGACTGTTTTGCGCGTCCTTCTTCCGGAAGCCATTGCAAACACTCCCGAACTCAGAATTCGACGCCGTTTGTTGCGTTGGAAAGATAATAGGCCGAAGAAGCTCTATAGCATTGGATCAGCCATCACACCCTCCAAAACTTCAGAATTTTGTCCCAAAGTTAGGACAATGAACAGAAGATCCGATACTAGTCAAAATGCTCCGACGACAAACCAAAAAGGCACGGTATGCAACAAAACTTGTCCGGAGTGTGAATCTGACTGTACCCTTCAATGCATGATCATTAGGCATTGGTCATTCAGCCTATTTCCGTGTTTACACGATTTACGTGTGGCTTTCTCTTGGAAATTACGGCTTTTGCAGAAAACTTCGAAAAATATCCGATTTCGTTCGACGAAGCTCCAAATCAACTTTAAAAGACCTGGCATCATTATAAGGTCAATCACACATGTTACCCTATAAAACATAAGTTTTATGCTCTGAATTAGGCGAATTTGGCGTGTCTACAATAGGTCCTATTGCAAAAGCATAAGGGCTATACTAATGTGATCTCTTTACCTCTCAAGAAGTCTACAAAGACATATCTTTAAAGATATCAACTCCACACTACATAGGTAAGAAACCTATCTTGGAGTTTACCATGTCAAACTATTTGACTATGGTATTTACGCATATGAATTGGGTAAGGCCAAGAAACCTTTTAGATCTATCTCCATAGATCTTAAAACCCATATTAAGTTTGGAGGATTAATTGATAACTAGGCTCACTTATGATAACATACTTACTTCATTCTTAATGAGTAGTATGTCATACATATATCATGTCAAGAAGATAATAGCACTCCCACTTATCTTATATGAAAACACAAGGCATATCTTCATTCTCAATGAAGTCATAAGATTTAATCTCATTAAACCTTATCTACCATCTATGAAAAGTTTTACTTTAGTCCATAAATGGACCCTATGCACACTATTTGGATGTTTTGGAACTTGAATCCTAAAGGTTGTATCATATACACCTGTTTCTCAAAATAACATAGAGTAACACTATCTTAACTTCCATTTGATATATCCTATAGTCATAGTGTGTAACAATCAAAATCCGAATGGATTAATTCCATGGCATAGGTAAAAGGTCTTATCATAGTCAACTATTTGATTGAAATGAAATACCTTTTAACTATCCTTACTTTGAAGGTCTCTACCTTCTAATATACTTCAATCTATTCTTTAGTGATCCATTTATACCCTATAGATACTAAATCCTTAGGTGGATCTATCAAGTTCTGAACTTGATTAGAATAGATAGAGTTTATATCGGATTTTATTTTTTCTTCCCATTTTGAATCAATATCTCAAATTGCTTCAATATAGATCTTAGGATCATTATCCTTTTATTTTATGTCTCATTTCTTCCATCAAAGATATGTCTCACATATCTCTTAGGTTGATTGGACACAAGAAAAGATCTATGATTTGTCCTTGTGTAAATATAAGCTAGTACCTTAATAAAAGTGTCTATGGATTGTGGGACTGGAACCCTTCCATTTATATGTTGCTCCCACTATCTTTTTAAAAGAGAGACTCTTCCTCTAGAAATATGGAGAGATGAGCAACTCATACCCTTCTCCCTAAGGGAGACATTAATATCCTTAAATTTTCTTAGGATATCCCACAAGCCAACACTTTATAATCTTATATTCCAACTTGATAGGGTTATACTTCTTTACCAAGCTAGACATTCTGAAACCTTAACTTGCTTAAGGTCAAGCTTTAACCCCTTTCCATATCTGATATGGAATAATTGGAATAGACTTGAAAGGTACCAATTTAAGATCAAGTGCCTATATTGAATGCTAACCCCTAAATAGACAAAGAAGAATTTTGTAAAGGTTGTCATTATCCATATTATGTCCTACACAATATGGCTTCTCATTTTAGCTACTCAATTAAGCTAAAATGTATAAGAGGTGTCCATCAAAATTAGATTCTACTATCCTTCAATTATGTGTGAATTATTACTTAAGTATCCCCGCTTTGATCTCATCAAAGAATTCTAATACTCTTTTCATTAATATTTCTTCTTCATTCTTAATCTCAAATAATTTCTCAAAGGTTTTGGATTTGTACTTCATAAAGTACATATGTCCATACCTAGAGAAGTCATCTTTGAAAATTAATGAAGTTGAAATATTATCCTCTAACATTAATAGATATGGGCTAACATGCATCTAGATGCATGAGTTCTATAAAATCATTAGCCCTCTCTCCATGTCTAACAAATGAAGAGTTGGTCATTTTGCTTAATAAGATAAGACTTACATATAGTTAATGATTCCGAATCATTTACCTATATGTTTCTATCCGAATAGTACTCCTTAAGTCTTTTCTTATAAATATGACCATACTACTAAACAATAGATTGATCAATATCAATCTACTTCACCTAATGAGGATTATTCACACATATTATAAGAGCATACATATCTGATATGAATAAACTCTTTATTATGCTCCCACTGGTAAACACTTTACCAGTTATCATTTTCATACCATAGAATAAATCTCCATTTATTCAACTAGGAAATGAAAACAATATTCTTTTAGAAGGATAATTAAAACAACTCTAGAAAGCTATAGAAAATTTGTATCTCCCACTAGTAATGATGCAACATTTTGTACCATTTCATATGTAGGCCAACAATCTTCTTTAAGCCTTCATTTACTTGCTATTATCTACAACTCAATGTAGATATATGATGCATATCTAGTATCTCATACTATTTTATGCATCCGTAGTATCTTATACTAGAATACACATATATAGTATCTTATACTATCGAATGTGTATATAAGACAAGTAAATTTTAATGACATAGATATATGAAGCTTTTCAAGCTCCACCTTTGCATTATGTGCAATACACTTTGCACTTCTTTTTCTACTTACCATCATCATGATAGTAGAAGAATGCTATGTCAAATTTGGGTTGTAATATCTTGTCTTACGTCTTTGACTTTTAACTATCACCTTCTATCTCTATCTAATGATCTTACTTCTTTCTATTAGTCTCACCAATAATAAGTATTCAAGATGTATTATTCTTATTTACCTTTAAATAGCTCATCTCTATGAGCCATGATGGATATCATATCCATCTATCCATGTTGCCACTACTATTTTTATCTGATAGAAGGCAATTAATACATCTTTTCATTGAGATAAGATCTTATCTTCTCTCACATCATTAGATAGTGTAGGAGATACTTACTTCTCAAGTAGGATAGTCAATAGGTCAACTATGAGAACTATTCTCTTAGTTCTAAACCAATATAAGAAGTGTGAGCCATTAAAATACTTAGCATCTAGCATGCTAGATTAATGGTGGTTTATAATATTCTACAACAGAGATATAATTATATCAACATTACAGACATTCATTAAAATTAAGATATGGTCTTTCATCCTAATTTATACTCCCACTAATTTTCAACGAATTTGCATAACCCTCATTATGCAAAGACGGGATATCACGATAACATCCTAGTGGGGACCAAGACCCTACTAACTTTATGGTTATAACCTTGTGGGAAACACAACAAGTCATCCCATACTTAATAGGTAGGTAACTTTTACCAATTTCAACCCATGCAATTCTTAGTCATTCAGCCTCTAGAGTTATAACCTTGTGGGAAACACAACAAGCTATATACTCTAGTTAGGTCAAATCCGCTTGTTACGTTAGGAGAATGGATTCTTAACATAACCCTTGTGGGAAACACAACAAGGCCATGCATTGGTCCACCCCAAAGTTCGGAAAATGCCTTAGCCATGATCACCAATTCTTTGCTGAATGAGTCTTGTGGGAAACACAACAAACCCATCCAATCTAAGATTGGCTCATCAAGACCACAACAATGGAAGGCTACGTGAGTCATTCTCAATGTCTCACGTTTATCGACATAATTAAAATGAGGAGAGATTTTATTTTAGTCTCATCAACATAGGTGCTACATATAAATATTAATATACCTTTGGAACATCATATATTTAAGGTATAATCTGTAGCACACACCACATATCAAATATGCATTAAAACATAAGTGATCATAGACTTAACCCTAAGCATACACCTAAGGCACCCCTATAGGTACAATTCCTTGCTTCAGAAGCTTGAGTTGGTATGCTCCCACTTCAAAAGGGTGCTTCTTCAAGTGGTCCCGCTCTCCATTCTTCCACAAGCTGGCTTCTAACCATTTCAAGCAGCTAAAGGGTACACAGACCCACAAATGTACAACTCATAATAAGAAACCTTGATTTTAACCAAGGGGAGTACACAAATGGGGGGGAGGTAGAATGTACAATCAGATTGTATAGAGAGAGAGGAGGCACACGCAGGCCCCATTTAATAACATAACCAACTTAATTAACCAAGCAATCATAAGCAAAGTAAATTTAAGTCCATGATCACCTCCATACACACACCAACATTCATCACATGAACATAGAGCGCATACGTGATAATTATAAGAGATATATCATATATATCATCATAAAATTATATACTGTAATTTTTAAATTCCAAATTTCATGCTTATCGAATTTTCATAAAATAACATGAAATGCACATATAAACAACTTACATGCATATGACAAGCAATACAAAAATATTCAGATGATTCATGCTTTTCCAAAATTTCTAAAAGCATTAAATTAATGTCCAAATCATAATTCTTCAAAATCACATTTTTCAGAATTTATTCGAACACTAATTTAATCAATAAATATTTTATAACAATTTTAAAATCATTTATAAAATGATTCTATGGCAACCAAAGTCCAAAACTATTTAACAGGTTGATAAACATTTTACAAACAAATTAAATAATTTCTCAGAACTTATATGATCATTAATTTTAGTAATTTTGATCTTAAAACAATTTTAAAATAAAAATAGTAGAATTCAATGACAAAAATAGTAAAACTCTATTTAATAAGTCATTAAACACTTTAATAACTCATTAAAAAAATTATAAAACTTTTCTGCTTTTTTTGGATTTTTTTGGCAATTTTTCGGATCAAAAATTAATTTTAAACAATTTAAAAATTATTTTTGAATTATATAACTGGCGGCGCATTGCACCGGCCACGACACCCCCGGCGGCTGTGCCAATCCACCAGCCACTGCGCGCCCGTGTGCGCCGCTGCGGTCCCCCGGGGCCAACGCGGTGCGGCCGCATACCCTAGATTGGGCGCGCAGTCCTTCCGCCACGTACCCCCGTGCTGGCGGGTCTGGATCTGATCCGGACTCTTCGTCTTCTTCGCCCGATAAGGGCGGGGCGGATTGCGTGGAAACCCTAAAAAATGCCTGACTTTCGGGCCATATTTGGGGGGTCAAACGGAGTCCAAAAAATACGAAAAAATATGCATTGGACTCCTTAAAGAATAAGGATTCTATTTAAAGAAGTTTCATCTCATGAAAAATTCTATCCAATGCGCAGTTTACGGAGGAAGTTGCCACGGCCGCAATTAACCCAAACCGCAAATACCTCTCAAATCCGGCACCTCCAAGGGCCGTTGAGTGTCCAATAACTTATGGAAACTCTAGAAAACTTAATTTCCTATATTCCCACATCATTAGACAGAGGCATTTGTGTCCAAATAGGTAAGTTCATCAACTCCCCTAATTTCGGCCGGATTTTCGGATATGATCATCTTAGCAACTTTCCGAACTCCTTCCGGACTCTCCGGATGGCCAAAATTCATGAGGTTTGCGGCATTGGAAAGATCTCATCCATCAGAATAAATTGAAACTAACCACACACAGTTTGGTATCTCATAAAAACTATGGTGATCAAATCAAAACTACTCTACATACAGTTTCAGGAAAGCAAGAAATCACATGAAATGAAGCCAATTTCGATTCAACTTTGACCAAGGCTTCAACCGGGATCTGATACCACTATAAGGAATCAATACATGACAGCAGAAAATTATTTGATTCGTAGAAACTATGATCTTTGCCTTCATCGATGCCGAACGAGTAAAACCGGGAACCGAATATGAAGTAGAACGAGAGTACCTCATGGGATTTCTTAAATCCCTCACCATGGATAAAGAAAGGACATTCCTCCTTGCTGAAAACCGTTCAAGTGTCCGGTCTCTAGCGGTATCTACATGATCTACTTCAATAGACGAGTTCTCCCTTCCTTCGGGTCTCCAGAAACCTTCCAGATCCAAGCTTGACCATGGGAGATCACTTTATAGAGGAGAGAGGAGGAAGAGAGGATGCTTGGGACGTGCTCCAGCCCTATGTCTTGTTAGGGTTTGGCTTCATAAGCCATTTATATATAGAAGATGGAATTTTTCACAGAAACCCAAAACTTCTATAAAATTGCTTCCATGCCCTCATCTTATTGACCAAATCTATTATGTGTGACCCACTAGGCCCAATAGTCAATTTGGTTGAAGCCTTAATTAATTTAAAAGAACAATTCCTTTAAATTAAATCAAAACCGTTATCCGATAATAGTTTTTACGGCTTTCTGATCATAAAAAGTACAAGCCAATCCTATGATCCAAAATGACTTTGGGGAGTTAAATAACATCCATTGAGCCTTTCCATCATTAATTAGCACACGGATTTAAATCCTTGTTCATACAATGTCCCGGTCGGTCAGGGGTTCGGCACTGACTGTCAACCCCTAAGTATTCCAACTCTTTGAAATCTTGTACTCAGGAATGGATCAACTGGAAAACTCCTTTTCCAATTATCCTATCTACCTTGGCCAAGGATTTAGAGTACTATCCATAGGACATTCTCTCTCTCATACCGAGAGTGAACGATCCCCTATTGTTCGCTCAATTGCCTCCACCAGGTTTTCCATATACCCAATCCATTAACTATATAGGACCACAATACTAAGTGATCCATCAGTCAATAGTCAAAGCACATAGTACGCTTGGCAAGACATCTTTGGCGACTCAAGTCAAGATCCAACCGTGCTATTGAGATGTAAGAATAACCTGATAGACAGTTCAGTAAGATACTGATCAGGTTTTCCTAAATTAGTCAGTTCAGTGAACTCATTCCGCTAATGAGCACCTGTGTGTGTATCTCAGTGTCCCCACACTGATGACCAATGAGATCAGTCATTCTCATCATATGAGGAGACATCACACACATTAGTCTATCCGGATTCTTGATGTCCCGTCTCAAGGATCCTATGACTAGGAACATTTAGATTACATACCTCTAGATGATCGATCTCATTATCATGATCCCATCATAATCCAATCATCATTGCATGTGATCAAGGACTTCATTATGATATACGCTTCTAATAAAAGTTGGTAACAAAGTTTTGCCTATTTAATTGAATGAGATATTCCTAGAAATGTCGAATCATATCGTATATGATTGGTTTGTAGGGCATACATTTCTATCACCGCACTCAAGCATTCATGGACAAACCCAACCAAATGGATAAGCACTTTGAAGAGCTGAGGCACCATTTGGACTTGAAGGCCATCCCTGAATTGTATGCTCCATCTTTCCCAGTCCCACATATCCCTCCATCACAAACACCAGCCTACCATCGCTACAATGGCTCAGGTGATCCCTTCACCCATGTCAATGATTTCTTGAGCAAATCATCTCGATGGCTAAATGGTCGAAGAGCTCTTGCTATTCTTTTTAAGCGATCATTGGATGGTGTAGCCCTAGAATAGTTTTTTTCACTAGGGGAAATAGAAATATGGGATTTTGAAATTGTCAAGGCCAAATTATTTCAACGATATGGGCTAGGCTATTCAATAATTGGGAAAGCAAAAGAAGATGAGGAATTAATGCAATATCATTCAGTTCATCATCATCGGCCAACTCCTCAACGTCAGTTGATTAGGCCACCTATGCCCCAATCTCAGCCGATCATGTAACCCATGTCAATGGCACAATCAATTGTGCATAATCAAGCTCCTCTTGTCAATTGTGCCAATACCTCATTACCTAAACTAGCTCCCCAACCTTCGACTCCACCAACATTTTCAAAGGCCCCTTGACCAATCATCCTACCCTTAGCTTCTCAGTCTACTTCACCAATAGCTCCTTGGCCAACTACACAAGCCTTGGCCCCTCAACGAATTTCACCAATAGCTCCTCAGCTTGAACCAACTTCTATGCCGATACCTATTGAACAACCCTTGGCTATTCAATCAACCCCTCAAAATAGGGTTCACCCTAAGTCGGTTAAGGCCCTTGTTTCTTCTATTGCTCCTGCCTTGGCAGAAGAACCAGTCACTCCTACCATTCATGCTCCTGCCCTGGCAGAGGAACCAATTAATCTAATCATTCCTGCTCCTACTATGGTAGATGATTTAGTCACTTCAACTCTTCATTCTCCTGCATTGGCAGAGGAATCAATCACTCCTACTATTCTTGCTCCTACTGCAGTAGAAGATTTAGTTACTTCAACCCTTCAAGCTCATGCCCCAGCAGATGATTCAATCACTTCAACCATTTGTGCTCCTGCCCTGGCAGAGGAATCAACTACTCAACATATCATTGCTATCTCTCAAAATCAAAATCAGCTAGTAGGGGAGGTCGAGCCAAACTCTTCTATCTTTCTAGAATCCCCTAGTCTAGGCATGGCCTCTTCCTTAGAACAACCTGAAGAGAAGCCTACTATTGGGAGCTTAGATGAGGGGATCACAAATTTAGTTGATTGTCAAGGACTAGGCAAGGATCTGCCAAGTACAGATCAAATGTTGCCATCATTGGAATTAATCCCTGAAGCTGAGGAGATAGAATTGACCCTTGAACTGAAAAATAAGGGGATAGAATTGGTCAGTGAAATGGGGAATGAATCTACAAGCCTCTTGAAAGATGTAGACCTTAGAAAAGGGATACTAGGACCTCCTCCAGCTAGGTAGGCAAAATCCTTGAAATCAGTCTTAGGGCCGCGACCCTTTCCTCATTCTCCTTGTAAAGCACAATCGGGCCCATGGTCCTACAAATCGTCAATCTTAGAGCCACGACCCTTTCTCTACCCTCCTCCCAATCAAAGATCAGGCCCATGGGCCCAAAATCTGTCAATCTTAGGGCCACGGCCCACACTTTATCCTACTCAATTGGGTTGTCATGCCCCTCTTCTACAATCGGGCCCTTATGCCCCTTTCATCCAACCGGGCCCATGTGCCGCTTTCCATCAACTGGGCTCTTGCGCTCCTTTCCTTCAATCGGGCATGTGTGCCCCTTTTCATCAGTCGGGCCTGTGTGCCCCCTTTATTCAACCGGGCCCATGTGCCCCTCTTCATCAACTGGGCTCTTATGCCCCTTTTCTTCAACCAGGCCCATGTGCCCCTTTTAATGAATCGGGCTTGCATGCCCTTTTCCTTCAACTGGGCCCATGCGCCCCTTTTCCCCAAATGGGCCTACGTGCCCCTTTCCATTCATTGGGCCCAGGTGCCCACAACTCTCCCCAATCGGGCCCGTGTGCCCACAATTCACCTCAATCGGACCCGCGTCACGCAATTCACCCCAACCGGGCTCACATGCCCATATTTTTCTGCAACTAGGCCCATGTGCCCAAATTTCTTCTAAATCGGGCCCACGTGCCCACCTTCCATCAACCTCGGGCACACATGCCCACACTCCTTCAACTTCGGGCTTGTATGCCCCATTCCTTCACAATCGGGCCCGCGTGCCCATACTTTTTCGAAATCGGACCCCTGCGCCCCCACTTCTTCAACTTTGGGATTGTGCACCCATACTCTTCAATGGCGCTAGCAAGCCCATCACAAATCCCAATTACAATTGTGCTCTCGACTACCTAAATCGGGCCCATGTGCCCGCTCTTTTCGTTGGGTCCCTCAGGCTCAACCTCCAATCGGGTCTTCGAGCCCATCACCTCCAATTGGACCATCATGCCCATCAACTGGGCCCTCTGGCCCGCATTCAATCTTGGGCTCACGTGCCTCTTGATTCCAACCATTCCTGGGCCTTCAAGCCCACTTTCAATTCCCGGGCCCAAAAGCCCGTGTTAACTCAGTATTGTTTACAAGCATGTTTATTTCCTTTCATATTCTTTTCTCTTTTTTTTGAATTTTAATCAAGGGTAGAGAAATTTCTTGGGTAATACCACAATCTTTGCCTTTTACAACATTAATCTTGACTCCGCCATGCCAAATCAGATCCTCCATATCTTTCACTTCATCATATGACTAAATCTTTGATCCATTGCAATATGGAGCATATCAAAAGTGGAAGCAACAAGGCAAGGCAAGGCAAGCACATGCAATGTCATCACCAACAATGAATTCCTTCTCTCAGGTATTACATGAAATTGCATTCATCATCATTATGTCATCTGCAAAGCAACGTTTTTTTTTGAAATGATCTTGAATCTCACATGACAATCTTACTTGAGAGAAAATGTATGATTGACGATAACTACTTTTTATTTTATCCAAATGAATTCTTTACATTGCAAGGCATGTTTACAATTGATTCACCCATGGAATGTAATCTACCTAAAAAAAATGAAGAGAACTACCAGTATGACTTGAGTCCACATATCCTAGGTTGTTCTCTAGGAGTCAAGGGTGGATACCATCCCCGCACACAACACATCCCGATCCCAGAATATGGATGACCTGACACCTAAGAGAAGCTAGGCAGGCTAGGAGATGGAAGGAAATGCTCACCCTATTCTCTTCTATTTAGTCCAAGATAGGTGAAGAGGACTAGAGAGGGAGAGTATCAAAAGTATCTACCGCCCTAGTAGGCGGCCGTCTTAGAAGGTCCAACTTCTCAAAAGGAAAAAGGGTGCTAAAAGATGAGCAATGAACTCCACAGGTTTAAATAAATATGGGCCTGTCTTAATGAGTACCCAAATCATAGGAAAGGAAAAAAAGATACCAAAAGATAGGCAATGACCCCACAGGTCAAAGCACCTGTCTGAATGTGTGCCACAAAAATAGGTTTGTCAATGAAGAAGAAAAGACCTAAATAGGCCGAACCCCAATGGGCAATTGGGTGTGAGTAGAGAAATCCCTCTTGACATCTCCAAAACCTATGAAGGACTTCCTATCAATTCATCATTCTTAACGCCCTAGGGTGTGGGTGGACCAGCTAAATCAAAGCTAAGTGCTGGCCAATCAAAGGTTGAAGGTCAAAAAGATTCTGGGTAAGGAACCCCATTTTGCACAAGGTATCTACTAGTGAACCTAGAATAACAACCAAAGTGATGAGGACTTTTGTCAATACTGATTTTTCTCTGCAAAAAAAATTAAATATTTTCAAAAATTCAAAAAAAAGTTGAATACTTTCAAAAATTCCAAAAAATTGAATATCTTCAAAACTCCCAAAAAATGAATATTTTTAAAACTCTAAAAATGTGAATATCCTCAAAACTCCTGAAAAAATGAATATTTTCAAAAAATCCAAAATAAATGAATATTTTCAAAAATCCAAAAAAATGAATCTTTTTATAAAAAAACTTCTTTTTCAAATTCCAACAAAAATTTTCATCGCCATGCTTGGTTTTAATTTTCATCTTTACATTCATATTTACTTTTAGTCAGTCATGTTTCAAACTTTTCATTGCATATTTACCGTTTTATTTTTACACCCTTAAGAAGGCTATTACCCCTTGACAAAGGTTAAGGTAGACTACAACTTGCAAGGGGGATAAGCCATATTGTCATTTTAATCTCCTTTTCTGAGTGTTTCAGGAATGAAGAACAAACATAGAGAATTTTTCACAACAAGGCGATGCACGCCACTTCCCTCCCCTAAGGATTCTTAAGAAGAGATGTCACCAAAACCTCAACCTCAACTTTGCCGAGGAACCTCTTGCAAAACTTCAACAAGGCAATGCTTGCGACTTCCCTTCCCTAAGGATTCTTAGAAGGAGGTTTCATCATAACCTCGACTGATACTTTGCCGAGGAACTTTTGTTCTATGTCTTCATCAAGGCACATGAACTCTTTTGTGAGAAAGTGCATCATCACACCACAAACTGACCATTATCATTTTCCTTCTTAGCATATAATTAGGTGCATTACTACTTATTTTATACATTGATGTTGAAGATCGCGAGTGCAAAGAAAATCGGACCCGAAATCCCCTTCATCAAAATCCACGATGGTAAGGTCATTCTTTGTGCTCACGAATAAGCCAAAATTAAATATCGAGGGATGATAGTTCTTGATTGAGTATCCTGACCTCTGATGTTCAATCTATATCTACAACTAGTTTGTTAAGAAAATTTTTGACTTTTTTAGCCTAGCAGGCATTATATAGTTTTGCATTAGTTCCATTGCATTCTTACTTATCATCTCTACATTCCTCTGTGGTCATCACATCCTATGAATCCCACCAGGTCTCCTTATCCCATCATTTATCCCAATTCTGATCTTTTTAATATCCCACCATGTTCGTTAATCCCACCGTGTCACTATGTTCATCATCTATCACAATCATCTTGTGTCCCTCAACATCTTTCATTTATATCCCGTCATGGCCATTGCAACACAGTCTTGCTATTCATACCACCGTGACAGTCATCTCATTCCACTATGGGCACCCATTTTGATCATCATTCTTGTGCCACCATTATTCTCATGGTCTATTTCTTGTGCCAAAACATTTGCGTTTTGGAATCAGGATCATTCTCTTCTGAATTAAATCATGTTTCTTGGAAAACTTAAACGAATCTGAGAGCCTAAATATGCTCAATTGGTATTCTTTTATTTTGCAAAACAACTCTTTTTTTTTAAACTTTAGCCCATCACAGTATAGGAACACCGCAAAGATCAGGTTGCTGGCTGATGATGAACCTATGAATCTACGATTCAGGGACTCCCCACCACATTGGGGGTTGGCTACTCTTCTCTCGTGCCTGTGGCACATCTTTTACCAATCGAATATAAGAAAGCTTGACGAAACATGGCAGCAATCCAAGAAACTTGAAGAGATTCTTTTTGCTAAAGTTGAGCGTGTCTATATCTACACCTTGATGCCACCTTTCCAATCTATTGCTATTTTGCTCCACTACTTTCTATTACAATTCATTTTGCTTTACTACATTTCTCTACATTTCACTTTGCTTCGCAACATACCATTCCCATGCAAAGCCGACATCAAGGCAAGGCAAGCTGTAGACACGCCAATTTGGCCTTATTTGGAGTTTAAACTCTTATTCCATTGGCAATATCTCTTTTAGTCCATTAAAATCATGCTGAACCACCATTTTAGATGAGCTGAGAAGTTTACTAGAAATATGAGGACAAGTTAGAGCCCATTCTTACTTCCATGTTACTCTTGGCGGTGTGCCAGATTATTCTTTTCTTGGCATCTCCTCTATTTGAAAATTTTTCATAAGACTTTGTGGACGTCTCCTAAAGAAGTCTTCAACATAAATAATCTTTTTCTCTGAGTCCAATTTTCAGTACAATAAACAGCATTTGATTCCAATCTTCTATTTGTCTACAGTGCTCTTCGAAAATCAGATGCACAATTATGTCCTCACGCCCCCTGATCAAGCCCAATTGCATGCAAGCCCAGCCCATTGGACACATATCTGACCAATTCACAACCTTACCTTTCTTTTTCCTTCTCCATATCATTTGGTAAAGTATCTGGAAGCTTCATGGTCAAAATTAGCATCATCTAATGATGAAAATCCAACTTGTTTTCTTGTGTATCAAAATTTGCTAGTTTTAGACCAGATTTGTTTCCTCTTCAAGTGGAGACATATTTTGAACATAGAGAAGGTGATCCACAGTTTTAAATCCCTATAAATAAGTTTAGTAAGTTTCTATAAGCCTCATTATAAAAATTAGCATCATTAAATGGAGAAAATCCAACCTATGGTCGGATGTATCAAAACCTGCTATTTTTGACCTATTTCTCATCCCCTATAAAGGGAGACCCATTTGAATGACCTAAGAAGAGCATCCCCATCCTACAACACTATTCTCCTCATCCTATAGACACCTTTGGCTTATCCCAACCTTCCCAAATCATTCTCTCTTTGTCCCGGTGCCCAGAGATCATCCCGAAGTGAAGGAGAAGCCGGTCTATGCTCTGACGTGCTGCTTTTATGATCATCGGCTTCTACAGATCTTTATGATCATTTTACGGACTGCATTCCTTCATAATAAGTGTGATTCATCAAGCTATCTTTAATCTTCAACAAACAGAGATTAATTTTGACATCTCCTTGGCTCGTGACGGCTTCTACACTAGCGCTGTGCAAACAGATCTGAAGTCTCCTTTTTTTGGTCATCGCCTTCTCAGTTAATTTCATTGAACTTACTTGCATATTCAGCCTATACATCCTTCATAGATATTGTCCCCCGGTGAGTCCTATTTTATTTCCAACAAGAATAGTTAAATTTAAATATTTGTGGTGCCCATGGTACATTCTACATTGACAATGCGCCAGTTGTTTCCAAAATTTCACTTCCAACAACAGAAATTTCAAATAAATTCATACCACTTCTAAAAAGATTCAAAAAACTTGTCTTAATCTTAAACCATCCTTGGTAAGTTCTATTTTTTTTGAAACAAACATCACTTGATTCTGACATTGGTGCTATCTGTTGCGGTCTCTACATCAGAGCCGCGCAGTTTACATTTAATCTGTCCAACCCGGTTGCAACTTTGCCTGGGTTGTGTTGTCTTTAACCATTCATATTCTCTTTGCAAACTTATCATTCATATCATTTATTTCATATTTTAAGTATCATTTTTATTCAGTTTTGCATCATTTCATACATCATAAAAACCAAAGAAAGGGGTTAGGGCTAACCCGGAATCTGATGAGTATGTTTCTAATTGCCGTTTTATGTTATTGTTTTTTTTATAGTTACTACACTTCACTCAGTTCTAATCCTTCTTTCACTTGTTTTCTTGTCTTCTTTGTCTACTAGTTGCATAGATACATCAATCTAGCATCAGTTGGAGACTCTCCTTCATCGGCCAACCGACGAGGAAGAAGGTTTAACTCACATATCATCTCCCGCGCTAAGGTACACACGGTCATCTCTTGTTTCTATTCTATAAAGTTGAGCCCGCAGCTCCTGGCGAGCACTTCTTCTCTTATTCATGCATTATGTCATTTTACTTTTCCCTCTCCACCCACACGACCCGAACCATCTCCGGTGCTCGAACGACGTCGTGAGATGAATGTTCGGGGATCAATGTGAGTGTGCGACCGAGGTGAGGATTTTACTGCTTTCTGAGTGTTTTCCGATTCACTCCCTTCCCCCTATTCTATCTTTCACCCTTTTCTTGAGGTGTCAATTCGGAACCCGTTTCTGGAGTCGACACAATGGAACTGGGAATCCCTTCAATCATTTAAAGAACTTTTTGTATGACATCACTTTATGAAAGAATGACCGCAAGGCCCTTGCTTTCCTATTCCGTCAGTCATTGGAAGGGTCCGCTCTTGATTGGTTCTATTATCTTGATTCCCTTGATGCAGTGAATTTTGACATAGTTAAGGCAAAGTTTCTATAGAGGTACAAGGATTGGGTAGGGCCAGCCTACTCAATCACGGACAAAGACTTCGCCAGATTTGCTGACCGGTGAAGAGGAACGGTAGAAAAGTTGGTCGACATCATTTTAGAGGGGAACAGGTGAGGATGCATTGGGAATACCACACCAAACCTTTTCAACCTTCTGATCATGCACCACCATCATGAGTAAGCTCTGCGATAGTGCCTGTTATCTCCAAGCCCACTTTAAGGATGCTTCCATGATCAACCCGTTTGACCCTAAACCTCGCAACACCAGAAAACCTACACCTGTAGGGCCTACCACCAAGGGGGTAGTAAATAACAAGAGTATCAATGCCATGGGGAACCAGGGTGGGTATCGCCAGAACTAATACTGAAACCCCCAACCGAACCAACAATACTGACCAGCTCCTCAACCAATCCAACAACCCCATAAGCAATTGACATATAACTGAGCATTGCCATAGTAGCCCACCTACAACCAAGCACCTCAATAGCAACCTGCCTACAACCAAGCACCACAACAACAACCTGCCTACAACTAAGTGCCACCACCAGCCAACCGACCTAGGAGGGGGGGACAAAAGAGAGAATACTACCCTCAGCTACCATTCCCCCTCACTGATATTTTCAATGCATTAATGGCTGAACAATAGTTGGAGCTCCCAAAGGAGAGAGAAGGATGGCCGGCTAATGCTGACATGTCAAAGTATTGCACCAACCATCGATACCCAGGGCATACTGTAGAAGTTTGCTTCCAATTCAAGGACTACATTCATGATTTTAACGATCAAGGGAACATCGATTGGGCATAGATAGGGTAGTCTATACTAGCAATGAAAGTACGACAGAATCAACCACGATGCCAACAACAGCAAGCACAACAGTAGTCCGGCTTGGGCATAGTACAAGACCCGCTCCTGGTACATGCACCCGCTCAAGAACCTGCACTAGCCCCACCAAACCAAAGAATTGGTCTTATCCACTCTACCATCGGGGAGTCAACCAACCACTCCCAGGGTTGGCAGGTAAAAGATCAAATCGCCACTATGCCCGCAAGACCAGCTCCACCCGCAACCCATACCATACTCTTCATACTGAGGACCACCCCAAGTCAACAACCTACCCAACCACTCCAAAACCCAACCTCATCAACATTTCCATCACCAACCATTAATCCTTCCCGGCACCTAATAATTAGGCCACCCCCAACATGCCAACTAGCACCTAATCTACCAACCACCAACACCCCATGCCGCATCATCATCCGACAATCACCACCAACACATCAACCATCACCTAACCTACCAACCACCACCACTCCACGGCCCCTTATCATCCAACCATCACCACCAACACCCCAACCATCACCTAACCCACCAACCGCCACCACTCCATGACCCCTCATCATCCAACCATCACCACCAACACCTCAACTATCACCTAACCTACCAACCACCACCACTCCACGACCTCTTATCATCCGATCCTCACCACTCCTACCTGCCCTAGGCCCCTCAACATCTCAACCAATTGTACCATCACTACCTTCACCACTCCCCCCTAACATGCTGGTGCCGGTACTACAGAGCGGGAGGAAGTTCCAAAGGGTCTTCCCCCAGGCTAGGATGCAACCACAAGAGCAGGAAGAAGAGGAGGTAATAGAAGAACCATTGCTTCGCATGGCATATGATTTACTAAAGCATCTAGACAAAATGTCGACACAGATTTCAATTCTAGAACTCATTAAGAGGTCGAAGACTCACCAAGAGATCCTACAACAGTACTTGCAGCAGTTCATGGTCAATGAGGACCTCCCACCCAAGAAAATCATCACTGTCTTAACCCCTAGGAGTGAGCATCCATCAATCACATTTACACAAGAGGAGTTGGCACAGCCAGAGATCAGAAAGTATGCTCTACGCATTGCAGTGGTCGTCAGAGGCACATAAGTCAAATCCTGCTTGATTGACACTGGAGCATCTATAAATGTCATGCCGCCAGAAACATTGCGGCATTGCGGCATCTCCAATGAAAAAATCAAGCTTTCCACCGTCATGGTGACTGCCTATGACAACTCAAGGAAGCCGGCATGAGGGGTGGTTACTTTAGAAGTAGGGCTCAGATCGTGTACTATCACCACTGAGTTCCATGTTCTAGAACTAGACCCCACATTCAAAGCCATATTGGGATGCCCGTATCTTGAGGCAATAGGAGCTATTGCCTCAACCAACCATCATTGTGTGAAGTTCCCATACAAGAGGCAGGTCATCAAGGTAACCAACGTCCCCATTCTGAATGATGTGAATAACCTCTCTTCTGTATTGCCAGTGTCAGAGTCTGTCCAGTCGCTAGTTTCAACTATAGAGCTGCCCACGATCATGGTTTTGATGACCACACCTATAGATATAGTTGCTTGGTGGATGATGAAAAGAATGGGATACCAACCAGAAAAAGGGCTGGGTAAGGAGCTACAGGGGGTTGTACACCCCATCCAAGTGGTGCAAAGACCGAGAAGGCAAGGGCTCGGCTATGAGCCAAGTTTCACTTCAAGGATGGTCTATCGGTCAAAACATGCTATGGGGCTCCAGAAATTCTTTTTAAAAAGGGAGACCATGATGATGGCCGAAGATGAGGAAGAATAGAACACTACCACCAAGAGAAGGAGAGCTACAAAACATGAGGAAGAAGTGGATAACCTGAGTTCATCTCTGGCTTAGTTGTTAATAGAGGAGGAAGAGGAGAAGGAACCATTCAAGGGTGAGTCTTGTAGGCATGCCAAATTGGCCTGATTCGGAGCCCCAGACTCCTATTCCATGGGAAATATCCTTTATCTGACCATTATCTGATTTAGATTACCTTGTGGAGATGAGCTATGGATGTTGGTGGAGCCCCTCGTGAGTTGGGAATGGACCGATGATTTTCGGAATGATGCCGTAGCCTTCAAGCGAGAGCCATACATGAATTGTGAAAACATGGAGCTTGCTCAATGACCGACCTTGAATAGTCCTTAATTGAAGGTCTTGGGAGTCCTGCATGTGTTCCGTAACATTCAAGTTTTACGACAAGTTATTTCGGTAGGCGTTGTTCTATAACGGCTTTTCCTTATGGCTTTTTCGATCTGTACTGACATGGCTATCTTGGACAATGCGTCAGGCCTTTCCGGTCATCACCAGGTCTTTTCAAGTCGTCCAGGTCAATCCTAGCCTTATATTTCATCAACCGGGGCCATACGGCCATTTCGGTCGATTTTAGGGTTTTACGGCTTTTTCGAGTTTCGGTTTACGTTTATCGGGTTAGTCTCAGATTTTTCGATGACTTCAGGTTTTTTGATCATACTAGACTTCTTTGGTCATCATTTTAAGTCATCCCGAGTTGACCCGAGATTTCTCGACCGTAACCGTGCTCTTTCGGATCTTCGCCATGGTTTTTGGCTTTTCGTGAGAGGGTAAACTGGTAGAAAGCCCCGTGCGAATGTCTCAAGAGTCATGCCAGCTGGTTTACTGACTTGAGGAGGTGTGGTTGAAGGCCCTCTTTCCAACGCAACAAACGGGAGCCAAATTGGACATCCTGTTTGCAAGTTACGGCCCGCGGAACGCGCGCGCAGGAGAGAGAGTGCACCGCCCCCCCGCCCCCTTTGAAACGGGAGGGTGCAGTCACTGCACCCTCAACCTGGGGGCGCACCCTGCAAGCCCCCGCTTTCTTTGAAATGTTTACAAACCCCAAAACCATGGTGTTGAGGTAGAAGGGCCCAGGATATGTAAGCACTATATCAAGTCTCAATAGTCAATATGAAACTATCCCCACAATTCTAACACTCCCCCTCACTACCAAAGTGGATAGTGAGAATAAGAGGCAAGATAATCAAGTATTAAAGATCGATAGGTGCTCGCTCTGATACCATCTTACAAACCCCAAAGCGCCCTCGCTTCCTTTGAAAGGTGTGCACCACCGCACGCCCCCAGGGCCAACGCGGTGCGGCCGCATACCCCAGCCCGGGCGCGCTGCCCTTCCACCACGTACCCCCCAAGCGCTGGCGGGTCCGGATCTGATCCGGACTCCTCCTTCGTCCAATAAGGGTGAGGCGGTTACGCGAAAACCCTAGAAAATGCCCGACTTCGGGCCTTATTTGTCGGGTCAAACGGTGTCCAAAAGATCCGAAAAAATATGCGTTGGAATTCTTAAAGAATAAGGATTCTATTTCAATAAGTTTCATCTCATGAAAAATTCTATACAATGCGCAGTTTAAGGAGGAAGTTTCCACGGCCGCAATTAACCCAAACCGCAAATACCTCTCAAATCCGGCACCTCAAAGGGCCATTGAGTGTCCAATAACTTATAGAAACTCTAGAAAACTTAATTTCCTACCTTCTCACATCATTAGACAGAGGCATTTGAGTCCAAATAGGTAACTTCATCAACTCCCCTAATTTTGGTCGGATTTTCGGATATGATCATCTTAGTAACTTTCCGAACTCCTTCCGGACTCTCCGGGTGGCCAAAATTCATGAGGTTTGCGGAATTGGAAAGATCTCATCCACGAGAATCAATTGAAACTAACCACACACAGTTTCGTATCTCATACGAACTATGGTGATCAAATCAAAACTGCTATGTATACAGTTTCAGGAAAGCAAGAAATCGAATGAAATCAAGCCAATTTCGATTCAACCTCGACCAAGGCTTCAACCGGGCTATGATACCACTGTAAGGAATCAATACATAAAAGTAGAAAAATATTTGATTCTTAGAAACTATGATCTTTTGCCTTGATCGATGCTGAATGAGTAAAACCGGGAACCGAATATGAAGTAGAACGAGAGTACCTCATGGGATTTCTAAAATACCTCACCATGGATGAAGAAAGGACATTCCTCCTTGCTGAAAACCGTTCAAGTGTCCAGTCTCTAGCGGTATCCACAGGATCTACTTCAATAGACGAGTTCTCCCTTCTTTCGGGTCTCCAAAAACCTTCAAGATCCAAGCTTGACCATAGGAGATCACCTTATAGAGGAGTGAGGAGGAAGAGAGGATGCTTGGGACGTGCTCCAGCCCTATGGCTTGTTAGGGTTTTGCTTTATAAGCTATTTATATATAGAAGATGGAATTTTTCACAAAAATCCAAAACTTCTATAAAATTACGTCCATGCCCTCATCTTATTGACCAGATCTATTATGTGTGACCCACTAGGCCCAATAGTCAATTTGGTTGAAGCTTTAATTAATTCAAAAGAACAATTCCTTTAAATTAAATCAAAACTGTTATTCGATAATAATTTTTACGACTTTCTGATCATAAAGGGTACAAGCCACATCCTATGATCCAAAATGACTTTGAGGAGTTAAATAATATCCATTGAGCCTTTCCATCATCAATTACCACACGGATTTAAATCCTCGTTCATACAATGTCCCGGTCGGTCAGGGGTTCAGCACTGACTGTCAACCCCTAAATATTCCAACTCTATGGGATCCTGTACTCAGATTTGGATCAATTGGAAAACTCCTTTTCCAATTATCCTAAGTACCTTGGCCAAGGATTTAGATTACTATCCCATAAGACATTCTCTCTCTCTTACCAAGAGTGAACGATCCCTTGTTGTCCACTCAATTGTCTCCACCAGGTTTCTCTTCTACCCAATACATCAACTATACTGGACCATCAAGATGGTGATCCATAAGTCAATAATCAAAGTACAAGATACATCCGATAAGACATCCTTGGTGACTCGGGTCAAAGATCCAACCATTCTATTGAGATGTAAGAATAACCTGATAGACATTTCGGTAAGATACCGATCAGATTTTCCTAAATTGGTCAGTTTAGTGAACTCATTCCACTATTGAGCACATGTTTGTGTATCTCAATGTCCCCACACTAATGACCAATGAGATCGGTCATTCTCATCACATGAGAAGACATCACACACACTAGTCTGTCTAGATTCTTGATGTCCCGTCTCAAGGATCCTATGACTATGAACATTTAGATCACATACCTCTATATGATCGATCTCATTATCATGATCTCATCATGATTCAATCATCATTGCATGTGATCGAGGACTTTATTACGATATACGCTTCTAATAAAAGCTAGTAACGAAGTTTTGCCTATTTAATTGAATGAGATATTCCTAGAAATGTTAAATCACATCATATATGATTGGCTTGTTGGGCATACATTTCTATCAGATCATACACTTGGAGTCTATGAGGTGGTATCAGAAAAGGATCCTGATTTTGAGGAAGGAATTGAGGACTTGGCAGATGCGTATGCATCTGGACTTAGAAGGTTTAAAGAACCATCAACCATGGTGGATGAACTGAAAAAAGAGTTAAATCTTGGAACACTAGAAGATCCCAAGACTATCCTCCTTAGTGCCAACCTCACTCCCCCTGAGGAAGAGAGCTTAATTAAAATCTTGGAAGAATATAAGGACACGTTCGCATAAACATATGAAGATATGCCGGGGTTAGACAGCTCACTGGTTGAGCATCGTTTAATTTTGAAACCTAGAGTTACCCTGGTCAAACAAAAATTAAGAAGATTCCACCTCGATGTTGCACTTAAAATGAAAGAAGAGGTCGACAAGTTGCATCAGGCAAAATTCATTAAGGTCGTCCTTTATCTACAATGGGTAGAAAACATTGCCCCTGTCATGAACAAGGATGGACGAGTTCAGATCTGTATAGACTTCAGGGACTTGAACCGAGCGTGTCCTAAAGATGACTTTCCTCTACCTCATATTGATGTGTTAGTCGACAACACCGCTAGATTCGAAATGCTTTTTTTCATGGATGGCTATTTCGAATACAATCAAATCTACTTAGCTGAAGAAGACCAGGAGAAGACCTCGTTCACTACACCTTGGGAAACCTACTGCTATGTCTTCATGCTCTTTGGACTGAAAAATGCTGGTGTAACATATTAGAGGGCTATGATGGCCATTTTTATGACATGATGCATACCCTTCTAAAGGTGTACATGGATGACCTAGTCATTAAGTCCAAATGCCGAGAAGATCATCTTAAAGTGTTAAGAAGGGTCTTGCAAAGGGAAAGGGAATATAAATTGAAGATGAACCCACAAAAATGCACATTTAGAGTACCCTCAGGAAAGTTGTTGGGGTTCATAGTGAGCAAAAGGGACAAAGAGATCGATCCAAACAAGGCCAAAGTAATCATTGGTATGCCTCCTCCAAAGAATATGAAAGAACTTCGAGGATTAATCAGGAGGCTATAGTTTGTCCGCTGATTTATCTCACAACATTTCTAAAGGTGTAAACATTTCTATGAGTTAACCAAGGTGGGGGCTGAGTTAAAATGGAATTCAAAGTGCTAGGAAGCATTTGATGGTTTGAAAAGATACCTGGCTAGTCCCCCTATGCTTAGACCACTAGTCCCTGGCAAGCCTTTAGTTCTATACATCTCAGTTTTGGAGAATTCTCTTAGGGCAGTCCTTGCACAAGTGGATGAAGAAGGGAAAGAGCAGGCAACTTACAATTTGTCCAAGATTTTTGATCCATGTGAGCAGAAGTATACTGTAGTGGAGAAGACATGTGCTGCATAAGTCTAGGTAGTTCAGAAGCTTAAACACTATTTCTTAGCTCATGAGGTTAACCTTATTGCCCACATCAATCCCATCAAATTCTTTCTGGAGAAGACTATTCCAACTAATCGGCTAGGTCGTTGACAGAGCTTTCTTTCACAGTTTGATATCACCTATGTTCCCCAGAAGGTGATTAAGGGCTATGCGATTGCCGAACATCTTACCCACCATCCTGTACCCATCTTTGACCTAGTCTAGTAAGAGCTCTTAAATGATGAACTAATGTTGATTCGATCTTCCAATATTTAGACATTATATTTTGATGGGGCTTTGAATTCACTTGGTAGGGGAATAGGAATCGTCCTTCTATTACCGGAAGGTGTCACCATTCCATAAGCATTTCAGCTCGACTTTCCAACAACCAACAATATAGCTGAATATGAAGCCTTGCTGGCCGAGCTGGAGGTCACTCATTTTCATGGTGTCATTGAACTGAAGGTAATAAGTGATAGCCAACTGATTTTGTGCCAGGTCGTAACCAAATACCGAACTTCTCATCCAAACGTCAAACCCTATCAAGAACTCACCTCTTGCTACATCAAGCTATTTTCTAAACTCCCTTTTATTCATGTTCCTCGAGCTCAGAATATTCTTGCTGATGCCCTAGCCTCTTTGGCTTTGTCTCTATCAGTCTCGCTAGGCAGACAGGTGTGAACTATCCATGTTTGTAGGAGGTCGATGCCGACAATTAAGGATGGACGATTTCTGAAGGTCAAGGAGAGATTTGGCAGGAAGGAATACCTGGAGCATAAAGAAGACATTTTTCTAGTTGAGTTGGAAGAACTAGGTGAGGGCGAGACGCCTTGGTACTATGAGATTACAAGGTATTTTCAAGATCAGTCTTATCCACTTGGATCAAATGTAAAAGAGAAAAAGGCCATCATGAGAGTATCCCAGAGGTATACCATCTTAGGAGGGGTGCTCTACAATAAAAGCTTGAGTGGAATCTTACTTAGATGCGTTGATGAAGAAGAAGTAGAGTTGGTGCTTAAGGAAGCACATTTTGGGGTCTGTGGGGGCCATGTCAATGCTCAGGCTCTTGCTAAAAAGATCATCCAGCAAGGGTATTATTAGCCAACCCTAGAAGAGGATTGCTCCATTTTTGTCTGGCATTGTCACTCTTACCAACTCCATGCCAACAAGATCCATTCTCTCGCATCTTTCCTTCAACCGATTCATACTCCATAGCCCTTCTCCGTGTGGGCTTTTGATATCATTGGCCCTCTAAGTGATCTTAACTCTGAAGTCTGCTCTAAATCATTCATCTTGATGTCAACAGAGTACTTCACCAAGTGGGCAGAAGAGGAAGCATTCATGGAGATCAAGGCATCAACATTGTGCTCTTTCATCAAGCGCAACATCATCACCATGTTCGGGATTCCCAGCAACATCATCACCGACAACATACCATAATTTCTCTCTCAAGATATGTGTGATCTTTGCAATAGGTACCGCATCGCATTGCATCATTCATCTCTGTACTATCCACAAGGAAATGGTCAAGCAGAGGCCACCAACAAAACCTTGATTAAGATTATCAAGAAAACCTGTAAGTCTAGCAAGTTTGTAAATTGGCCAAATAAGCTTGTAGATGCCCTATGGGCTTATCATACTTTCGTGCGGACCCGTACTGGTCAAACCCCGTATGCCCTCGCATATGGAATGGAAGCGGTGGTCCCGTACGAAGTACTCCTTCCATCACTCCAAGTTCAGCTCGATAGGGATATCCCTGTCAATGAGAGATGAGAATCTCTCCTTGCACAACTTGAACTCCTAGATGAAAGAAGGTTGGCCACCTCTGAGTATGCCCAAACTTATCAGAATAGACTCAAAAGGTTTTATCAAAAGAGGGTGGCAGAGAGAAAGTTTGAAATCGGTGAGATGGTACTCAAACGTATATTCGTTAAGCCGGGTGGTCCCCGCTCCAAGTTGCAACCTAACTGGGAAGGGCCTCTTGTTATCACTGAAAAATATCCAGGCAACGCATTTGAGCTAACTAATGTTGATGAAGAAAAATTAAATCATCTGTGGAACGGTGTTTACCTCAAAATTATTTTTTTTGAAAAAAATTAGAGAATCTTTGATATTATATTAAGTCATCAATTTTGGAGTGTTCGCTAGAGGACAAGGGTAGACAACACTTTGCACACAACACCTCCCGATCCCAAAATCCAGATAGCCCGACACTTGAAAGAGGCAAGGTTGAACCTTGAAGACAGAAAGGGACCCTTACCCTATTCTTTTCTATTTGGTCCGAGATAGGTGAAGGAGATTAGAGGAGGATAGTATTGAAAATGCTCACCACCTTAGTAGGAGGCCATCTCATAGGGTGAAAAAGGGTGCTAAAAGATGGGCAATGAACCGCACAGGTTTAAACAAATATGGGCCTGTCTGAACGAGTACCTGAAAAAATTGAAAATGAAGAAAAGGCACCAAAAGATGGACAATAACCCCACAGGTCAAAGACTTGTCTAAACAAGTGCCATATGTAGAAAAGACCCAAAAAGGCCAAACCCCAACGGGCAACTTGGGCATGAGTAGAGAAATCATTCTCGATAACTCAAAATCCTATCAAGGACTTTTTCCACTATCCTTCCTTCTTAAACCCCTAGGGTACGGTGAACTGTCCATATTTAGGGGGAACCCAAGCCGATCAAGAGAAGAAGGCAAGAAAGATTCTAGGTAGGGAACCCATTTTCATGTGGTGTTTATCGCTTGAATCTTGATTAACACTCAAGGACTGATGAATTATCTTAATACCAAAACATTCTCCATAAAAATAAAAAAAATGATGTTTTTAAAAATCCAAAAAGTGAATACTTTCAAAAACAAAAATATTATTATATTTTCAAAATCCAAAAAAATGAATATTTTTAAAAATCTAAAAAAATGCATCATTTAACTTGGCATAACCTTGATTTTTGCCTTTGCTAGCATTCATGTTTATTCTTATGTCTTGCATGTTTCATTTTTGCATTGCATATTTATCTTTATTATCACCTCCGTTAAGTGGGCTCCTCGCTTTGACTTAAGTCAAAATTGGCCATACTAGGCAAAGAGATGAGTCGTTGTGAATATCTGATTCTCTTTTATCAAGTGTTTCTGGGACTTTAAATAAAGAGGGGAAGGCTCTCATGACGACAAGTAAGTTCTCTTAACCATTCCATTTTAGTCATTTAGTTTAGGTTATTACACCTTGTTAAGAAGGCTCCTTCCTCTGACCTAAGTCAAGGTAGATGGCAATAGGCAAAGGACTGAGTCATGGTGAAGATTTAATCTCCTTTATCAAGTGTTTCAGGAATTTATGAACGAAAGGGGAGCAAATCTCGCCATGACAAGTAAGTCCTTTTGACCTTTCTCGCATCTCATTCCTTTTAGTCATTGTTTTATTCCACCTTGTTAATAAGGCTATCCCCTTGACATATAAGCAAGGCAAGATAACAATAAGCAAGGGGGTAAGCCATGGCACAAATCTAACCCTTTTATTGAGTATTTTAGAAAAGAAACATGAGTCAAGGAGGGGGGAAGGTCTCGCCAGTAGGTATGTTTCCTACTGTACATCTATAATTTAATTTTATTATTTTTTACCATCTTTTAGAAGGCTTCACCCCTTGACAAACTCGTAAGGGGCCAAGTTGAAATGCGACACTGACTATCCTTCCGAGAAATGTCTAGCAGATCAAACAACACTGAAGCAAACAGATAAAGATTTGATTACACCATCAAGTGCTACAACAAGAAAGAAAAGCAGCTACAACACTAGAAGAGCTAAGTCTGCTATAGATATTAGTGACTGCTACTGCCCGCTCTAGGGGAATGACCATGTGGAGGAGGCATGGAAGCCGTGTCCACCAATGCCACTGTAGATGCCTCGTTCCGGCGATGCTTCGAAGAAGTGGCCAAGTACGTAGTGGCACCACTCGTGTGGCTCTGACTCTGGCCATGGTGACTCCGGCTACGAGGGACGTCGCCACTCCTGTGTGTGCCTCTTCGATGGGAGCTGCTCTGGTGTGTATGGCCCTGGTGGTAAACCTACAGTGTCAACTCCGTCATCGCCAAATGAACCTGCTGTCGACTCCAAAAATTCGACGGGGGCCTCTCCATTTCAGGGAAGTCCATGAATCCATATCGTCACCTCAAGAGGGGATGAGAAATAAAGAAAAAAACATGGAAAGCAACTCTCACCTCGGTCCCACACTCACATTGATCCCCGAACTTTCATCCCTTGGCGTCGCTTGATCACCAAAGAGACGGTTCAGGTCATGTGGGAGGAGGATGAGAAGTAGAAAATTAAGACATGTGGCCACCAAGAACTGCGGGTTCTGATTTATGAAATAAAATTGACCGTATGTACCTTAGTGTAAAGAGTGCTGGTCAAAGCTTCTCCTTCTTCGGCCTGCCAATGAAGAAGAGTCCTCAATGTGTGTGTGCTTGATTTTCTATGCAACTAGACAAACAAATAGATGAAAATACTATTAGAACTAGACAAAGTGGAGTATATGTAAATAAAATGACATAAAACACCCAACGAACTAGAAACTGACCGGATTCGGGTTATCTCTAACCCCTCTTTTTTTATTTTTTTAATAACAGACTAAAAATAATGCAAAAATGTAAAAAATGATAGGATTATGGAGAATCACAAAACAAAGAGATAGGAAAAATAACATAAGGATTCTGATAATAATAGAGAGATATGGCCAAATCTGGTTTGTCGAAAAAGCCAAGCAGAAGTTCAGGATCAGCCAGGCACAACTTTGCTTCCACGCTCGTCACGACCAGCCCCGACCTTGGAATCAAGTGCCATTGATTGCAAACTGAAGGAGACTTGGAGAGGAAGAACTTTGATGTTGAGAGCTTAGGCATAAGATGTCCACATGCTGCTATAGAGGCCGAAGAAGAGAGACCTGGCAGATCACCTGCAGACCAGCCTTCCTCTCTCTTAAACCAAGTTTTCTCTCTCTAAAAACACGAAACTCTCTCTCTAAAAATCACAAAATGGATGCAGGAGGGATCTTGGACATCTTGAAATGCCCAGGGGGTCGTGTACCTGCTTCTAGAATGACCGAAATCGGCCTCAATTTATAGGAGAACGATCGTCGTGATCCAAGCTAAATGACAGGGTACCTTGCGCCCTACCCCAGGGTGCATGCGCCTTGGTGCAGGATGCATGCACCCCACTGAGGGGCGCATGTGCCTCCAAGTGGGGGCACATCCTATCCATCCGAAAATTTCGATCCGATCCGGTCGAAAAATTCGATCCGATCCGTTCAGAGGTAGAGTCCCGGTTGAAAACTAGTTCCCTCTTGCCCTTGATCGGGGGCACAAGGCCACGTGCCTCAAGGTTAGGCCGCATGGACGCGTGCCCTGGGTCCAGGGCACATGTGCCCAGGGACTAGGGCGTATGGGACTATTTCTGCGCATCCTTCTTCTGAAAGCAATTGTGAACACTCCCAAACTTGGAATTCGACGCCGTTTGTTGCGTTGGAAAGATAATAGGCCAAAGAAGCTTTCTATAGCAATGGATTAGCCATAACACCCTCCAAAACTTCAGAATTTTATCCGGAAGTTAGGATAGTGAACAGAAGATCTAATACTGGTTGAAATGACTCCGACGGCCAACCGAAAGGCACGGTATGCAACAGAACTTGTCCGGAGTGTGAATATGACCATATACTTCAATGCATGATCATTAGGCATTGGTCATTCTGCCAATTTCTGTGTTTACACAATTTACGTGTGGTTTTCACTCGAAAATTATGGCTTTGTGCGGAAAACTTTGGAAAACATCCGATTTCGTTCGGCAAAGCTCCAAATCAACATTCAAAGACCCGGCATCATTATAAGATCAATCACACATGTTACCCTATAAAACATGAGTTTTATGCTTTGAATTAGGAAAATTTGGCGTGTCTACAGCTTGCCTCGCCTTGATGTTAGCTTTGCAAGGGAATGGCATGTAATGAAGCGGAGTGATTTGAAGTGAACTGTAATGGAATGCAAGTGAGTGTAGATGAATGTAGAGGAATGAAATGGTGATGGACTGAAAAGGTAGCATCAAGGTGTAGATATAGACACTCTTATCTACCCGATCCAGCAAAATGAATCTCACTAAGTACTCTGGATCACTTTCATGTTCCATCAAAACCTCATATAATTGATTGGTAAAAGACAAGCCATTGGCACGAGAGATGAAAAATAAAGTGATAAAGGATGTAGCCAACCCTCAGCGAGGTGAGGAGTCCTAGAATCCGTAGGTTCATCATCACCCAGCAACCTGAACTTTGCGGTGTTCTTGTACTGTGATGGGCTAAAGTTTAAAAGAGAAATTGATTTTAAAATGAAAAGAATACCAATCCATCATATTTGGAATCTCAAGTTCATTTAAGTTTTACCAAAATACTCAGTTTAATTTTGAGTGGAATAACCTCAAATTCTAAAAGGGTTTGTTTAAGCATAACAAAATTGCTCGGGTATCTTGAAAACCATGAATCACGCTCTGGCAGAAAATCGAGTACTCAAAAAATTACAAAACAAACTTAAGCCATAGGGATTGAAAGATAATGGTGGGACTAACATAGAATGATGGGACAGAAGAAAAAAATGGCATGACAACATGACACGGTGGGATAAAATAAAAGACACGGTTGGATAAAAGAAAGGAAAGAATAAAACATGATGGGATAACATAAAAGAGTAAAACATGGTGGGATAACATTGGTAATGATAAAGAATGAAAAAGTGATGGATATGAAAACATAGAAAATTATGTATAAAATAGTTGAAGATATAGATTGCCTATTGGAGGTCAAGACACCTGATTAGGAACCATCGTCCCTCCAATGTTCAATTTTGGCTTATCTGTGAGTGTGAAGAAATGACCAAGCCGTCGTAGATTTTGTTAAAGGGGATCTCAGGCCCAGTTATCTCTACCCTTAAGGTCTTCAACATCAATGCATATAATACGTATCAAATGGACCTAACATAACTAAATGACAAATGGTAAGAGTGATGTGAAGTGCAAAATGGAGTGATGGTGATGATGTGAGATTGATGTGAAACTGAGTGAAGTCTTTAGGCATGGTTTATCAACTTGCATCGACTGCCTAATTCATCAGCATCTCTGGTCCATCCTTGTCTTGCCTTTTCATGGAATACAACACCATGATAATGTTCAGCTGGGTGGCGCCTCTTCCCTTTTTGCCACAGGGTTGGCATGACGTTCCTTCGGGAACACTGATCTCACCAATTCACCTGTTAGGACTTAAAAGGTTTCCTGGACATTTCTGATTAGTACCCAATAGACGAAATTGTCATATGAAGCATATTTTTCCCGAAATGAAAAACTGGAGTTTTTACTATTAGAACCATCATTTGGAGGTCAAAAAAATGTTTTTGATGATGGTTCCTTTAGCAAAAATGGCATGCTCAACATTCTAGACACTTTATGATTTTTTGAGATTTTTATAAATTTGTTGATTTTTTTGTCCATGTGCCCCCGATCGGGGGCATGTGCTCATGCACCCTAGGGTGGGACACCTGGCCATGTGCCCCCAGATGAGGACACATGCGCCCTGAGGTTTTTTTTTTTTTTTGCAAATAATTGTACCTGATGGCCCTTCTCTTTTGCTTCTTCAACTCCTGAAAACACTTAACAAAGATGATTAAATTTACATCATAACTCATCCCTTTGCCTGTATATCGTTTGCCTTGATTCTGAGTCAAAGGGAAGAGCCTTCTTAACAAAGTGGAATAAAATAAATGACTAAAATGAAATGGAGGTAAGGGTTGAAAGAACTTACCTGACGTGGTGTGAATCCTCTCCTCTCCTGCATTGAAATGCCAGAAACACTTGATAAAAGGGGATTAGATCTTCACCACGACTCATCCCTTTGCCTATTACGGTCAACTTTGACTTAGGTCAAAGGGAAGAGCCTTCTTAACAAGGTAATTAAAGCCAAAAAAATGAACATTCAATGCAGCAATAGAAATATGCATTATAGAAAAAAATTAACATGAATGCAACTAAAGCAATGATCATGACTAAGTAAAAAAAATGCATTTTTTCGGTTTTCCTTGAAATGATTTTTTTTTGTATTTTAAAAATGTTTAATAAATATTTTTTTGGATTTTTGGAATATTCATTTTTTTGGGTTATTAAAATATTCATTTTTTTAAGGTTTTGAAATATTCATTTTTTTGGGTTTTTGAAATATTCATTTTTTTTATTTTTTTAAACATTCACCTTTTTTGGATTTTTGAAATATTCACTTTTTTGGATTTTTAAAATATTCACTTTTTTTAGATTTCTGAAATATTCACTTTTTTGTGGAGAAAATGCTGGTATTTGAGATAGTTCATCGGTATTTGAAGTTTGTTAAGACTCAAGTGGTAGAGACCATGTGCAAAATCAAGTTCCCTACCTAGAATCCTTCTAACCTTTTTCCTTTGATTGGCTTGGATTCCACCTGGATTTGGTCAGTTTACCCTACCCAAGGGGTTTAAGGAGGAAGAGTATAGAGGAAGTCCTTGATAGGGTTTGGAGATGTTGAGAGGGATTTCTCTACTCTTACTCAAATTGCCTATTGGGGTTTGGCCTCTTTGGGTCTTTCCTATTTTTTTGCTATTTTCTATGTGACACATATTTGGACAGGTTTTTGACCCATGGGGACATTGCCCATCTTTTAGTGCCTTTTGCCTTGACTGTCATTCTAGGTCTCATTCAGACAGGTTGATCATTTTTCTTTTTGCTAACCTGAGGGGTTCATTGCCCATCTTTTGGCACCCTTTTGCACCCTCCGAGACGGCCTCCTACTTGGGTGGCGAGGTTTTCAATACTACCCCTCTCTAATCTTCTCTCCCTATCTTGGACCGAGTAGAAGAGAATAGGGTAAGGGTAATCCTTCCATTTCTAGATTTCTGCCTTGCCTTTCGCAAGTGTCAAGTTGTCTAGATTCTAGGATCCGGAGGTGTTGTGTGTGTAGGATGGTACCTACCCTTGACTTCTCACAAACAGCCTAGGATTGATGACTTGAGATTATACCAGTGGTTTCTCCATTTTTATAGAAGTACTTTTTAAGGTAAACTCCATTCCAAGGATGATTCAATTTATCTTCATCTGCATTAGTCAATTCATATGCATTGCATGGATACTTTTCAGTGATTACAAAAGGCCCTTTCCAGTTAGGTTGCAATTTGTAGCGGGGACCCCCCGGCTTAATGAATATGCGTTTGACTACCATCTCACCGATTTCGAACTTTCTCTCAAACACCCTCTTTTGATAAAACCTTTTAAGTCTATTCTGATAAGTCCAGGCATGCTCAGCGGCAGCTAGCCTTCTTTCATTCAAGAGTTCAAGCTATGCAATGAGAGATTCTCGTCTCTCATCAACAGGAATATCCATGTCGAGCTAAACTCGGAGAGATGTAAGTAATACTTCGTAGGGGACCACTGCTTCCATCCCATATGCCAAAGCATACGGGGTTTGTCTAGTGGGAGTCCTTATAGAAGTACGATAAGCCCATAGAGCATCTACAAGCTTATCAGGCTAGTCGGCAAACTTGCTAGACTTACAAGATTTCTTGATAATTTTAATTAAGGTTTTGTTGGTGGCTTCTGCTTGTCCATTGACTTGAGGATAGTATGGTGATGAATAATGCACTGAAATGCGATACCTGTTGCAAAGATCACACAAATCTTGAGGGAGAAATTGTGGCCCATTATCAGTGATGATGTCTCTGGGGATCCCGAACCCAGCAATGATGTTGCGTTTGATGAAGGAACAGACTGTTGACGCTTTAATCTCGACGAATGCTTCCTCTTCAGCCCACTTTGTGAAGTACTCTGTTGCCATCAGAATGAATGATTTTGAGCGCATTTTGGAGTTGAGGTCACTCAAGAGGCCAATGATATCAAAAGTCCACATGGTGAAAGGCTATGGGGCATGGATTGGATGAAGGGAAGATGCGGGAGAATGAATCTTGTTGGCATGAAGTTGACATGAATGATAGTGCCGGACAAAGATGGAGCAGTCTTCTTCTAGAGTTGGACAATAATACCCTTGTCGGATGATTTTCTTAGCAAGGGCTTGGGCATTCACATGACCACCACAAACTCCAGAATGTGCTTCCTTCAGCACCAACTTGGCTTTTTCTTCATCAAGACACCTGAGTAAGATTCCACTTAGGCTTCTTTTGTAGAGCACTCCTCCTAAGATTGTATACCTCTGGGATACTCTTCTGATTGCCTTCCTTTCCTTGGTGGTTGATCCAGGCGGATATGACTGAACTTGGCATTACCTCACAATCTTATCATACCAAGGTCTCTCACCTTCTTCTAATTCTTCCAACTCAATTAAGGAGATTTCTTCTTTGTGTTCCAAGTATTCCTTTCTGTTGAACCTCTCCTTAACCTTCAGAAAATGTCCATCCTCAATTGCTGGAATTGACCTCCTACAGATGTGGATAGTTCGCACTTGCCTGCCTAGCGGGACAGATAGAGATGAAGCTAGTGAAGATAAGGCATCGGCGAGGATATTATGAGAATGGGGGACATGGACAAAGGTGAGCTTGAAGAATAGCTTGATGTAGCAGGTGGTGAGCTCCTAGTAGGGTTTGAGGTTTGGATGGGAAGTTCGGTATTTGGATAGGACTTGGCGTAGGATCAATTGACTATCACCTATCACTCTCAGTTCGGTGGCACCATGAAAATGAGTAGCCTCCAGCCCGGCCAGCAAGGCTTCATACTCAGCTATGTTGTTGGTTGCTGGAAAGTTGAGCTGAAAAGCCTGTGGAATGGTGACACCCTCAGGTGATAGAAGAACAATACCTATCCCTCTACCATGATAGTTCAGAGCCCCGTCAAAATATAATGTCCAAAGATTGGAAGATCGGACTGACATTAGTTCGTCATCCGGGAACTCCGACCGGACTAGGTCAAAGATGGGTATGGGATGATGGGCAAGGTGTACAGCAATAGCATAGCCCCTTAATTGCCTTCTGTGGGACATAGGTGATATCAAATTCGGATAAGAAACTCTACCATTGCCTTAACCGATCAGTCAAAATAGTCTTCTCTAACAGAAACTTAATGGGATTGATACGAGCAATGAGCTTGACTTGGTGAGCAAGAAAATAGTGTTTGAGTTTCTGAACCACCCAAACAAGAGCAGCACAGGTCTTTTCTACCACCGTGTACTTTAGCTCACAAGCATCAAACATCTTAGAAAAGTAGTAAGTAGCTCGTTCTTTCCCTTCTTCATCAACTTGTGCAAAGACTGCCCCAAGAGAGTTCTCAAGAACCGAAATGTAGAGGACCAAGGACTTGTTGGGAATTGGTAGTCTAAGTATAGGGGGGCATGCCAGGTATGTTTTCAACCCTTCAAATGCCTCCTGGCACTTCGAATCCCATTTAAACTCGGCCCCCGCCTTGGTTAACTCATAGAAAGGTTTACACCTTTGGGAATGTTGTGAGATAAACCAGCGAACAAATTGTAGCCTCCCAATCAATCCTCGAAGCTCCTTCATATTCCTTGGGGGAGGCATTCCAATAATTGCTTTGGCCTTGTTTGGGTCGATCTCTATGCCCCTTTTGCTTACTATGAACCCTAGTAGCTTTACTAATGAAACTCCAAATGTGCACTTCTTAGGGTTCATTTTCAGCTTGTATTCTCTAGCTCATTGCAAAACTTTCCTTAGCACTTCAGAATAATCTTCCCGACTCTTGAACTTGATAACCAAATCGTCCACACACACCTCCACTAGGGTGTGTGTTGGCATCAAATTTTTCCGCTTAGCTTGCTTGATAAAAATTTCAGCAATGTCGAAGCCAGTGTAGAAAATCTGACCCAGATTCGGAAAATTCAAGAATAGATGATGCAAACAGGCTCTGTAAATGCCTTGGCATGGATTTACATGCTATAAATGGTCAAGATAATATGCTCATTGCATAGCCCCAGTTAAGAGCTTTGCAACGTTGCCCAAAACATGGAAAACGGACCCCGAAAAGCCAAAATGACCATTTTGCCCCCAACACTTTGGGACAAATTGGGACTCTAGAACATGGAATTCTAACTTTACCACATTGTTAAGGTTGGATAGAGCTAGGCAACGCTTGAAACGGATCGAAATCTGACCCCCGAATGAAGAGATATGCAAGAAAGAGCAAATCTGGATGGAAAGCCGTATGTCATCGCAACAGGGGCATAATGGTCCGATTAGCTCCGGATCGACCCATGGGCTGAAATTTTCAATTTTCATGACCCAAAACTTTTATCTCATGAATATTGATGCATGAGAAATAAATTTGGCCAATGGGAGAAGGTAATTGCACTCAATTACAGTTTTCGGCATTATGGACGGCCGAGATCGCACCGATCAAAGAAATTAGTAAAATTAGAGATCCTGGGAAATTTGGAAGATCTAAACCACACATTTGGATGGATCATAAGATCAATGGTCATCAATGATTTTCCCATATTTTTCTGGTTTAATTTTGGCTATATTTAATCAATTTTCGGCCGAAATTAATGATAGCCGTCGGATCGAGAGTCTTTTAGATGAACGGTCCAGATTGTATCACTCTCTCTCTCTTCCCTCCACTTGGCTGGCCGAACTCCTCCCCATCTGCCATGTGCACAATCCCCTACAAGTTAGGGAGCTGGCCGAACTCCCCATCTGATGGCATAGCTAGCAACTTTGGCTTATCTCCCTCAACCACCTCAACAAGCTCAACAACCCCCATGGTTTATCATTATCCCTCTCAACAACCCATGGCCTATCCCCATCTGATGGCTGGCCGAACCAGCCTTCTCACTCCCTTGTGCATTCAATCCCCTAGAATATAGGGGCTAGCCAAACCAACTTTTTTGCCACATGTCATGTGCGCACACCTCCTTGAAAGTAGAAGGTGCGCACCCTTCTCTCTCTCTCTTTCTAGTTGGCTCACAATCATCCTCAACAACCAACTATGGGTTATCCTTATCATCCTCAACCTCCCTTGAGTTATCCTTATCTCCCTTCAACAACTTCCAGCCTTATCTCCTCCTAGAGATGGCACCCCACTCCTATATAAACCCCCCTGCTGTCATGTGCGCAAGACAAGCTGATCCCCCTGCGCAAGCCCTGCTGCTCCAGCTCCAGCCCTCTCTTCGGTGTGCCATCGACCCTACTCCGAGCTATCTTCCTCTTGCTTGGAATTCTGAAAGAGGAAGTTGGAAACCTCTCCAGACCCTTTGTGGTGTGCCAAGTGAAGAAGAATAAGGAGAAAAGACCTCCCTCCAGCAGGTGCGCCAGCAGCAGCCCAACTGGTGGTGCACCGATTCCAACAGCGGGTGTTCCTTCTTGGAGCACCAATTCCGGCCCCATCTTCAGCAACAAAAGAAGAAGAATAAGAAGGAGATAAGGCCAGCCATCTTCTCCTTCAATCTCCAACAGAAACTGTGCTAGAAAGGTGAGGAAAAATGTAATTTTAATACTCTTCCTCCCCTCTTCTTTCTCTTCCCCTCGGCCTTCTTTTTGGCCATTCAAGAAGCTCCAAAAACCCAGCCTTATTGGTACCACTTAAATCCCATGTTCAACCTCCCTATGTTGGTCCCACAATCCATCAAAAATCAGCCTCTTTGAGCCCCTCATTTCAGACCCCTTGCTGTCCTAATTCTGGCTCCTCATTGTCCATGTGCGCATAGCCCATAGGTATCCTATAAACAGCCCATTTGGCATCCCCAAGCAACCCCATGCCATCACCTAACACTGTGCCCTTTGTTGCCATCCCTCTAGCAGCCAATTAGGCTCTTGAACATGCTCCTAATCAGGCCATGTTTGACCATCCTTGCTGCCCAAGCGGACAGACTTCAGAACATACCCAAATTAGGCCCCACTGCTGGCCCTGAAATAAGGCCCCTTTGATGTCTTCGAAACCAACACCTATCTAACCCCTCTGATGGTCATCTAAACAGCACCATAAACAAACCAAACATCCTATTTAATGTGTGGAAGGAGGGGTGACAGCCTGGGCCTCTTGGAATCCGCAGACGGGCCAAGAGTTAAGACGGGTGGTCCTAATTTCCACTCATCAAATGCCTTTGCACAGCCCCTTGACTTCCCTATTTGGCCATCCAAATAGTCCAAGTTCTACCCACCTGAGCAGCATCTGAACATAAGCCCCCTTTCAGCCCATGTTTGGCCTATCAAAACACACCTTAATCAGGTCCTTGTGTGCCCCCTTGATGGCCTTCAACATAGCACCTGAATGGCAAAAGAAGTCAGCCCATTGGCAGCTCTCAAAACAGCACGAAAATAGGCCCTTCTTCACCTCTCTACATGGAAGCTTGCATCACCTACTGCTGCTGAAAGAATAAACAAAAAAATGGCAAAGGCAAACAGGGTTTGAAGCTGGCCATTTTGGCCTTGAAGTGCTATAAACAGGCCATGCTGGCCCTTGAAGAACAAATCAGGCCGCCGGGGCCCAAGATGTTCAAAACAGGCCAACCAAGTTGACATGACTTGAAGACCGGCCTTACCAGGCTGACATGACATGAAGACCAGCCCATAGTGCTGATGAAGCTGGCCTATTGGGCCTTGGACTTTTAAAAATCACATTTAACTAAATCTGAGGGCGAGATGCCAAAATTAAATAAGGAGTTAGGACCACCACATGGGCGCTCCACCTTGGGCAGCTAGCCCAGACCCATATCCGGTATGTTGACCCGGACGTAGGCATGGGACACGGTTCCCACTACAGACGGACCCTTCCCACTACTTGGAAAGTCAAATGACTATGCCTTGTAGGATAGGTAAAATTCCATACCGATTGGAACATAAGGAGGCATGTTGCCAAAATTTTCCCAATCAAGTGGATTTTACACCAAGGGAAGGACATTCGCACATTTGCATCATTGACAGCATTGAACATGGCATATGAACTGCCACATCTGATGTACATTGACATGGAATATTTTGAACATGAACAATTCAAGTGCTGAGTTGATTGCATGTGACTGGGCATCGATACCAGCTCGATAGACCAGATGTGATGCAAACCGAACAAGAGTTAACCAAATCTGAAGTTAACTTAATCATATCTAAAAATACATTCAAACCAACCTTAAAACATGCTTAAAACAGATCATTAAAGCTTTAACATTCAACAAAAATCAGATTTAACACAATCTGGAAAAATTGATTCAATGCACTTAATCCATTGGAATTCAATTTCCTAAACAAGTGCAAATCAAATAATTCACAACCAATTGAAAAGAACACATAAAGGAAACATTAAAGCATCTAAAACACATCTTAAAACATGTAAATCAGATTCATTAACAATCTGAAGTTCAAGTTTAATCAATTTGAACCAAACTTCAAAACATCTAAAACATACCGAACGCACCCAAATCGGTACTAAAACACCAACCAATATAAGAAAACCACATGGAAATGACTCAACACATGTCAAATAAACTTAAACAACTCAAATTTATCAACACATCTAAAATTCAAAACTCAAAACAAAAATAAAATGAACATCAACCAATTGAAGTAAAACAAACCAAACAATTCAAACAAACTCAAAACAAATAACATTCAAATACAAGTCAAATAGAAATATGAGATCAACATTTCAAACCACATCAAAATAAATTCATAAATCAACATAAAACAACTTCAAACAAAATCTAATCAAACTTGTTTGCATCTCATCAGGCCTGAAAGGCTAGGGCCCTTTGTGTTCTTTACATGTCGTGGATGTGCACGCTCTCGTCAAACAAGATCGCTATGGCAGTTAATCAAAGGTGTTCGAGTGTTTGCTCGATGTAAATGAACATTGTATATTCACACCATCCGATGGAGAGAGGTAAAAAATATTTTCACAGAACCCGAACCTCGGTTCTATACCCTTTTAATATCACCTGGACTATCTAGTATTTCTTTTATGGTCTATCATCTACTTTACTAGAAAATTTGGGTACGATATTTCAACATTCAAAAACAAATCTTTTAAACACATTTCAAAAACAAATGATTCTCGAGGCTCCCACAGTGTGCATCATGTCGTGAAAGATAGCCATCATAGCCCTCTGATATGTAGCAACAACATTCTTTAACCCAAAGGGCATGACAACATAGCAATATGTTCCCCAAGGTGTAGTGAATGAGGTCTTCTCTTGGTCCTCCTCAGCTAACCAGATATGATTGTATCCAGAATAGCCATCCATGAATGAAAGCATTTCAAATCCAACTATGTTATCAACCAAAACATCGATATGAGGTAAAGGGAAATCATCCTTAGAACACGCTCGATTTAAGTCCCTGAAATCTATGCAAATCCAAACCCGTCCATCCTTCTTCATAATAGGGACTATGTTAGCCACCCATTGCAGATATAGAACGACCTTAATAAATTTTGCTTGGTGTAGTTTGTCGACCTCTTCTTTCATTCTGAGTGTAATATCAGGGTGGAATCTTCTGAGCTTTTGTTTAACTGGGGTAGTTCCAGGTTTCAAGGTTAATCTATGTTCAACCAATGAATTATCTAATCCCAGCATGTTTTCATATGTCCATGCGAACGTGTCCTTCTATTCTTCCAAAACTTTGATCAAACATTGGTCTTCTGAGGGAGTGAGGTTTTCACTGATGAGGATAGTCTTATAGTCTTCCAAGGTTTCTAAATTCAGTTCCTTGGTTGGTTCATTCCCTGTGGCTGATGGTTCCTCAAATCTTCTAAGTCCAGATGCATATGCATCAGTTAAGTCCTCGATTTCATCCTCGGATTCAAGATCCTCTTATAATACCACCTCATATACTCCCAAAGTATGATCTATGTTATGCTCATCCTCATATTGGATTTCATCTAGCTGGATGGTATTCTCTAAAAAGTTTGGTAGCCTTGCACACCCTACACATTTATGTGCCAATTGTTGCAGATACCTAATTGGAACTCGTTTACCTCTGACTTTACTATTTTCTAACCTAACCTGACCTACTGAAGATAAAGCTGGAAAGGTGGTATTTACAGTGGAAAGAGGATCAAGTAAATTGATCAATGATTCAGAACAGAGGGATCCCTGATTAGGAGTACCCTCTAGGATGAGTAGAGACGTCTCCTCGATGGAAATGTGAGTTTCAGAGAAGACGTTTTTTTTTTTTTGGAATTTTCAAGTAAAAAGATAGATTAAGCCTGAGTGACTCGAGACTTGCTAGAAACTGACGAAATTAATAGGGAGAAAAACTTAAGAATAAAGGGAAAAAAGGGGCTCGTGGGCCCAATGGTAACGGAAAATGGGCACATGGGCCCAAAACTGATGAAAAAAGTAAACGGGTACGTGGACCCGATTTTAGAAATGGATGGGCATGTAAGCCCATGTTGGGAAAAGCCCTCAGTCCTGAAGCTGACAAGGGAAGTAAATGGGCAAGCAGGCCCAGTGAGAATAGAAGGTTTAAAAGGGCACATGGGCCCAAAGTGGGTTAGTGAGCTCTGAAGCCCATCCAAAAGATCTAGAAACAATGGTACAAGGTTCAAACATGGGCCTCGTGGAATGGTTTTGACTTGGTTGGTAGCCTACTCAAAAGGATGATCCAAGATTGGTCTACCCTTGAGTTGTTCTTGGTGCTCTTCCCCACTTGAGAACAAATGAGTCAAAGATAGGCATTGGTCTTCAAAGTCTTCTTCTTCATCTGGAGCCTACCTTCTCTTGATAGCCATCATGGAACTCTTGTCATCTTTAGCCATCATCATGGTCTCCCCCTTGATAAAGAATGTATGGAGTCCCATGGCATATCCTGGCTGGAAGACCCTCCTTGTGATGGAATCCTCTTTGTATCCCAACCCCTGCCTACATGGCCTTTTCACAGTTTCAATCGGCTGAGTGATCCCTTGAAGATCCTTGCCCAAACCTTTTCCAGGCTAATAGCCCAATTTCATCATTATCCACCATCTCGGTGTGTCTTGTAGAGAGATGGTCACGCATCTGACTTCTAGCAATTCTTCCACTGAGATATGGGGTTGTATTGATAAACCCAGGGGTGATGTAAAAATAGCATCATTCATCTCGTCCCTTACAGGCATGCTAGTCACCTTGACCACTTGTCCTTTAAAGGAAAATTTTATGCATTGGTGGTTTGTTGAAGCCACAGCTCCTATGGCTTCCAGATAAGGCCTCCCAAGTATAGCCCGAAAAGTTGGATCCAGTTCCAGGATATGGAAGTCAGTTGTGACCACACATGGTCCAAGTTTAACCTTTAGCGTGACCACCCGACGTGCAGACTTCTTGGAGTTGTCGTAGGCCATCACCATGGCATAGGATGGCTTGATTTCTTGTTCACAAATGCCGTACAACTACAAATTTTTTGGCAGCATAACGTTGATAGAAGCTCCAATGTCAACCAAACAGGATTTCACTCCGACATTACAAATAACCACAGCCACATGAAAAGCATATCTCCTAACCTCTGGATATGCTAATTCTTCTTGAGAGAAAGTGAGTGTTGGGTGCTCACTTCTAAGGGATAACACTGTAGTGATCTTCTCAGGTGGGAAATCTTCATTCACCATGACCCTTTGCAGATATTGCTATAGAATCTTCTGGTGCACCTTTGATCTTTTGATCAACTTAAGTATGGAAATACGGGTCGGTGTCTTATCCAAATGTTTTAACAAATCATAGACCGTACTTGGCAAGGGTTCTTCCACTTGTTCTTCCTCTACTGGATCCTGCGGTTGAGTCCCAGCTTGGGGAAAGAGCCACTGGAACATCCTCCCACTCTGAAGCACCGGGGCTATTTGGCGGTCGGGTAGAGGTGATGAGTTAACTGGGGTGGACTGTGGTGGAACAGGTGGTGTAGGTGCAGGTATGGTAGGCAATGGGATTGGTGGTTCTGGGATGATTGGGTTAGTGGGTAGAGGGGTAGGATTTGGAGGAGATGGTGAAAGTGATACTGGTGGCCTCATAAGAAGAGGCCGGGGTACAGGAGTGGTGGTAGGTTGTGGGGTTGGTGGTATGATAGGTTGGGGTTTTGGAGTGGCAGAGCTCATAGGCTGGGGGTTCAGGTTTGGTAGTGATTGTGGTGATCAGATGAGCAAGGGCCGGTGTGTAGTAATGGTTGAGGGAGGTGTAGTCAAGGCGAGGGTTGGCCTAATGATGAGTCGGCGAGATGAAGTGGCGGCCAGTGGTTGGGCTATTGAGCTTGGTGGTGGTTGTGGAGTAGAAGGTTCACTGATTATCTGTCTAGGAGGGTTCCTAGCAGGAGGCCTAGTTGGGTTGATTGGCATGGTTGCATTGTTGTTTTCTAATTGCCAACCTTCAGCATGGCTGGCATCTCCCTAGACAATGGAGTGTACTAGATCAATTCCTGGGTTTGGATGTGCTGGTGCCAGTGATAGAGCGGGAGCATGTAATGGGAGCGAATTCTGAACAATCTCCAAGACGGGTTATTGTTGAGGTTGAGCCGGTGGACGCTGTCGCTGCTGCTGCCTAGCCTTCATTGCCTATATGCATTCCCCCATTTAAGCCTAATCAATGCTGCCTTGGTCATTCAGATCATGGATGTAATCCTTGAATTGAAAACACACTTCTACAGTGTGACCAGGATACCGGTGGTAAGCACAGTATCGAGACATATCTGCATTTGTTGGCCAAACCTCTCTTTCCTTGGGCAATTCCAACTATTTTTCTGCCGTGAGTACATTGAAGATGTCGGTCAAGGAGTAAGGGAGTTGTTGGTAGTACTCTCTCCTAGGACCTCTCCTTCGTGGTACCTTATTGGGTGGTGGCGGTGCCCTATTGTAGGTAGGTTGACGAGGTTGCTGGGGTTGTGCTACTGGCTGAGGTGGTTGTTGTGGTTGTCGTGGTTGTGGTGGCCTAACCTGTTGTTGAGGGAGGTGGTAAGAAAGGTTCTGTGGTGGCTTTCTGAACTGGTTTTGATGGTTTTCTCCCTAGTTTTTCACAATGTTTATAGCTTCATTGTTGACAACTTCCTCAGTTTTAGGCCCAGCTAGTGCAGAGGGGGTCTTCCTGATGTTCCTAGGTTTGGGATCAAATGGATTTATCATGGTGGCATCTTTTTAGTGGGCCTGCAAGTATCGGGCACTGTCATAGAGTTCATTCATGGTGGTAGGACGGTGCATGATCAATACATTCCTTAGAGCTGGTGTGGTGTTCTCGATGAGCATTTTCACTTGTTCCCCTTCAGAAATAACATCTGTCAATTTCTCTGCCATTCCCCTCCAGCAATCAGAAAACTTTATGAAGTCCTCCTCGGGCTTCATCTTCTAAGCAATCAAATCTGTAATGAAGCATGATGGTGCCACCCGGTCTCTGTATCTTTGCAAAAATTTGGTCTTGACAATATCAAAGTCTCCTGCCTCAAAGGGTTCGAGCGAGTAGAACCATTCCAATGCAAACCCTTCTAGTGATCGGCGGAACAAGAAAGCAAGAACCCTGCGATTATTTTTCCAGAATGAGGACTCGTATTGAAAATCTTTTAGGTGGAGAAAAGGATTGCCAGTACCATTGTAACGGCGATAAACAGGTAGCTCAGAAGGTGGCAAGTGGAGAACTGGAAAAGAAGGAATAGAGACCTCAGGAATTGACTTGGAGTCCAGGCGACATCTCAACTCTTTATAACGTTCATTCATTTGGGTGAGCTAATCCATGATTGCCTGGGTGAGAGCAAGTTCTTGGTTTACTGGTGGGGGTATGTGGTTAGAGGCATGATTCTGGAATTGAGGAGCATGACTTGGCAAATTCACTGAAGATTGTTCCATGACTTGTTGGGCCAAGGGAGAAACATGGTTGAAATAGGGTGGCTGAACAAATGATGGTTGAATCACAGATGGTTGAACTATGGATGGTTGAACTACAGATGGTTGTGCTAGTGATGGTTATGCTAGTGATGGTTGGATCACAGATTGCTGAACAATAGGTGATTGAATGAGTGGTGGTTGAACCATAAAAAAAGGAGATGAGGCAACTTGGTTGGCTTCAGCCTGATCAGAGGCAATTTTGCCCTTCACCATAGATTGTATATGGGAGTAGGTTTTTGAGTCAGTATAAAGAGACAACTCCCTAAAGAGTTGTTCCCCATCACGGGGAGCAGATGGTTGAGAGACCTCTTGCGCTTCTGACTCAAACAAGGGATTAAGATGACCGTTTGACGGATTTGGTTGATGACCCATCTCGTGCTCTCGATGTTCAGCGTGTTTCGCCATTACAACATGCCTTCCAAAACTTAATTGCATTGTCACCTTTCAACTTCAAGGAGAAGGTAAAACAAACAAGTTGGCAAAACAAATAAAGAACTTTTTCTATATTTTTTTTAGTATCTTGCAAAAAGTTCGAGTTTTGAATTTTTGTTTGACAAACAAGTGATGCAAAGACTTGAAAACAAGATTACGCAATGATTTTGATTAAACCTTAGGTTTATGGATTTGTTAAGAATTGTTCTCTCAACAAATGGGTTAGGATCCTAACTCCAATCTCCAATGACCTAGGTTTCACACAATCTCACCACGTGTAGGTAACATAGGATGCTTCAGGTTTTGGGGAGTGGTACAACCAACCCGATCGTGAAGAGGAATACTCCACGTATGAGGAATTATGGAGTCCTTGATGAAAGCCAACCAAGTCAACTAGGAAGGAATATCCCGGAAGAGAGGTCAGAATCCACCAAGAGGGTGTTTTGAATGGGAGGGGTAAATGGGAGAGTGAGCTCCCACCTCAAAAGAAAAAAGTGTAAAAGAAGAAGGTAGAGAGAAGGATCAGAGAATGCAATCAAGTAATAAATAAATTAATAAGCAAAACATAAACTTAAATAAACAAGCAATCACACAAGGAAAGTAACTAGAAACTAGACAAGCAACTAGAAACTAGAATCTAGACCTTTTTCCACACGGGAGCCAAATGGAGATAGTGAAAAGTGATAAAAAGAAGAGGGTTCAGATCTGATAGCCAAGCAAAAAGGGTGGTCCACATGGGGACCAATGTAAGAATAAGCTGGTTCACGTGGGAACCAGGGTAAAAAGTGAAGGTGGTTCACGCAGGAACCGGTTTTGGGTAAAAAGGGTGGTTCACGCGGGAACTGGTTTGAATGATTGAAAGAAGGCCACGTGGAGCCAATTAAAGGTGAATAAGGATCTGATCCAAGTGGGGATATATCTGAAGGAAAGTGGTTTGGTTCACGTGGGAACCAAAGTAAAGAAAGAGATTGGTTCACGTGGGAACCAGTTTAAAAGGAAAAAGGGTGGTTCACACGGGAACCAGTTTAAATGGCAACAAGAAATAAAAGAGGGTCATGCGGTGACCAATTTGAGGGTGATAACCTGAAGCAAAATATGGAAAAATCTGTTTTGAATAACTGAAAATAAATGTTGGTTCACGTGGGAACCGGTTTGTAGAAAAGAGTTGGTTCGCGCGGGAACCGATTTTAAAGCAAAGGTGGGTTCATGCGGGAACCGGCTGAAACAGAATGATAGAAATTAAATGAGGTTCTTGGCACTTCAGATATGATGAAATATGGGTGAAATCAGAATTTTTGAGATGGCATGAAGTTTAAGAGAGGTGGAAAGAAGGAAAGGCTCACGCGGGAACCGGTCTAGAACTAGAACTAGTTGCAAATAAAACACTAAGCACCACGGTTGAAGACATTGCTTGTCCCACCATGGTCACCACAAAGCTGTTGACTTCAAAATTTTGACGGGGGCCTCTCTATTTTAGGGAAGTCCGTGAATCCAGATCGTCACCTCAAGAGGGGATGAGAAAGAAAGAAGAAAACACGGAAAGCAATTCTCACCTCGGTCCTACACTCACATTGATCCCCGAACATTCATCCCTTGGCGTCGCTCGATCACCAAAGAGATGGTTCGGGTCATGTGGGAGGAGAATGAAAAGTATAAATTAAGACATGTGGTTGCCAGGAATCACGGGTTCCGATTTATGAAATAAAATTGACTTTGTGTACCTTAGCGTGAAGAGTGCGGGTCAAAGCTTCTCCTTCTTCGGCCGGCCGATGAAGAAGAGTCCTCAACGCATGGGTGCTTGATTTTATATGCAAATATAAAAAAAAATAGATAAAAATACTATTAGAACTAGACAAAGTGGAGTATATGTAAATAAAATGACATAAAACACACAATTGACTAGAAACTGACCGGATTTGGGTTATCTCTAACCCCTCTTTTTTTTATTTTTGGATTAATAGACTAAAAATAATGAAAAAAATGTAAAAAATAATAGGAGGATGTATAATCACAAAAAAATATATAGGAAAAAGAACAGAAGGATTTTGATAAGAACAAAGAGAGATATGGCCAAATCTGGTTTGTGGAAAAAGCCGAGCAGTAGTCCAGGATCAGCCAGGTGCGACATTACTTCCGCACTCGTCATGACCATCCCTGACCTCGGAATCAAGTTCTGTCAATTGAAAACTGAAGAAGACTTGGAGAGAAATAATTTTGATGTTGAGAGCTCAGGCATAAGATGTCCACATGCTGCTGTAGATGCCTAGGAAGAGAGACCTGGCAGATCACCTGCAGACCAGCCTTCCTCTCTCCTAAACCGACTTTTCTCCCTCTAAAAACTCGAAATTCTCTCTCTAAAAATCACAAAACATATGCAGGAGGGAGCTTGGATGTCTTGAGATGCCCAGGGGGTCATGCACCTGCCTCTGGAATTGGCCTCAATTTATAGGAGAATGACCGTCATGATCCAAGCTAAAAAACAGGGTACCTTGCACCCTACCCCAGGGTGCATGCGCCCTGGTGCAGGGTGAATGTGCCTCACTGAGGAGCACATGTGCCTCCAAGTGGGGGCACATCCTATCCATCCAAAAATTTTGATCTGATCCGGTCGAAAAATTCGATCCGATCCGTTCAGAGGTAGAGTCCTGGTTGAAAACTGGTTTCCTCGTGCCCTCGATCGGGGGTACAAGGCCACGTGTCTCAGGGTTAGGGCGCATGGGCACGTGCCCTAGGTCCAGGGCACATGTGCCCAGGGACCAGGGTGCATGGGACTATTTCTGTGCGTCCTTCTTCCAGAAGCAATTGCGAACACTCCCAAACTCAGAATTCGACACCGTTTGTTGTGTTGGAAAGATAACAGTCCGAAGAAGCTTTCTATAGCAATGGATTAGCCATAACACTCTCCAAAAATTCATATTTTTATTCAGAAGTTAGGATAGTGAACAAAAGATCTGATACTGGTCGAAATGACTCGACGGCCAACCAGAAAGGCACGGTATGCAACAGAACTTGTCCGGAGTGTGAATCTGACCATATCCTTCAATGCTTGATCATTAGGCATTGGTCATTCAGCCAATTTCCATGTTTAAATGATTTATGTGTGGCTTTCGCTCAAAAATTACGACTTTGTGCGGAAAACTTCGGAAAACATCCAATTTTGTTCGACGAAGCTCCAAATCAACATTAAAAGACCCGGCATCATTATAAGATCAATCACTCATGTTACCTTATAAAACATGAGTTTTATGCTCTGAATTAGGCAAATTTGGCATGTCTACACCTGCGACTGCAGGTGTATCTGCTCCAAGGACCGGATGGACTGGCTATGCTGGTGCTCTATCTCATGCATGGCTCTCTCATGCTGAAGACGGAGATCCAAGATGATCATCTGGGAATGAAGGTCGGCCGGGGAAGATCGCCATGTCTCCTCCCCAGCCTCCAAAGACTAGATGCGGGTGGATGAAGTACTCTAAAGTTTGATAACCTAGAAGAAAGAGAAAGAGCATAAGGCAAGAAGATCAACAATCAGAAAGAAGAATCAGTTAAGGAAACCTTTGCCTCCTTGGCCGCCAGGGTCTCCTTCACCTCGCTCAGATGCTGGCAAAGTTTAGCCACTTCTTCCTTTGACAAAGAAGGAGGCAAACCCTCAACATGGGCCTTATGCTACAGTGTAAAAGAGAACATGTCAAAGCCAGGAGAGTGGTACAATAGAAATGGAAGTCAAGGCTAAATCCTCACCTTGGTCTCTAGAGTGGTGCGAAGAGAGGCCACCTCCTACCATAGACCAACTATCTCCAGTCTCTGACGCAGCAGCAAAGCCTGAGCTTCCTGAAATGTCACAGAGGTTAAAAGAAGCATCAATGCAGAATTAGATTAAAGGTAAAAGAAGGAAGCATTACCTGACCCTCAGGTATGAACAGATGTCCGTAGGCTTCCTTATAGCGGCAAAGATAGTCTTGGTTGTCCTCTGCCCAACCGATAACTACCTTGCCACCCTCGTACCACAATGCAATTAAGGCCTGGTACTTCTCCACCCAATCCACTGGAAGGATCATATGCCAAGGGTGGGCCCCGACTGGCAGAATACGTGGAGGAGGCTTCGATCTTTTCAATATCCCACCATGTTTGTTAATCCCACCATGTCCACGTTCGTTAATCCCACAATATCTCACCCAATCACCTAGTGTCCTTCAACATCTTTCATCTCTACCCCACCATGGATGTTGCAACACTTTCTTGCTATTCATCCCACTATGGCAATCACCTTATCCCACCATGGGCATCTTTTTTATTATCATTCTGACACCACCAATATCCTCGCGGTCTTTTCAACTTAAACATTTGCCTTATGGAATTTAAGGTCATTCCATTTTGAATCAAATCATGTCTTTTGGAAGACTTAAATGTATATGAGAGCCTGAATATGCCCGATTGGTATTCTTTTATTTTACAAAACAATTCTCTTTTAAACTTTAGCCCATCATAGTATAGAATTCCGCAAAGATCGGGTTGCTGGCTGATGGTGAACCTACAACCCATGATTCGGGGACTCCCCATTGTGTTGGGGGTTGGCTATTCTTCTCTCATGCCCATGGCACATCTCTTACCAATCGGATGTAAGAAGGCTTAACGAAATGTGGCAGTAATCTAAGAAACTTATGCAGATTCTCCTTGCCGAATTTAGTTGATGAGCGTGTCTATATCTACACCTTAATGTCACCTTTTCACTCCACTCCATTCCGTTACAATTCATTTCGCTTCACTACATTGTTGTACACTTCACTTTGCATCGCTATATGCCATTCCCTTGCAAAGCTGACATCAAGGCGAGGCAAGCTGTAGACACACCAAGTTGGCCTTGTTTGGGGCTTAAATCCTTATTCCATTGCCAATACTCATTATCTGACCATTATTGGATCCGGATCACCTTGCGGAGATGAGCTAAGGACGTCAATGGAGAGCCGTCTGAGTTGAGAATAGACCAAAGGTTTCCGAAACAATGTCATAACATTCAAGTGAGAGCCACACATTAATTGTGGAAACATGAAGCCTACTTAATGACCGACCCTTAACGATCCTTAATTGAAGGTCTCAGAAGTCCAGCGTGAGTTCTGTAACATTTGGGGTTTCCGACAAGTCATTTCGGTGGTCGCAAGTTTATAACGACTTTCGTCACGTCTTTATGATCTGTACAATTACTGTTATCCCAGACCACGTGATAGGTCATTCTGGTTATCGCTGTCGACTCCAAAAATATGATGAGCTCTCTTTTTTAGGGAAATCTGTGAATCCGGATCGCCACCTCAAGAGGGGATGAGAAAGAAAGGAAGGAAACACGGAAAACACTCTCACCTCGGTCCCACTCACATTGATCCCCTAACTTTTATCCCTCGTCATCGCTCGATCACCGAAGAGACAATTTGGGTCGTATGAGAGGAGGATGAGAAGAAGGAAATTAAGACATATGTGGTCGCCAGGAACCACGGGTTTCGCTTTATGCAGGAAGAGTGCGGGTCAAAGCTTCTCCTTCTTCGGCCAGCCGATGAAGAAGAGTCCTCAACGCATGGGTGCTTGATTTCCTATGTAACTAGACAAACCAATAAATGAAAAAGATGATTAGAACTAAACAAAGTAGAGTATATGTAAATAAAATGACATAAAACACACAACTGAATAGAAACTGACAGGATTCGGGTTATCTTTAACTCCTTTTTTTATTTTTCGGATTAACATACTAAAAATAATGCAAAAAATGTGAAAAAATGATAGGAGGATGGAGAATCATGAAATAAAGAGATATGAAGAAGAATATAAAATTTATGATAAGAATAGAGAGAGATATGTCCAAATCTGGGTTGTCGAAAAAGCCAAGTAGCAATCCAGGATCTGCCAGGCGTGACTTTGCTTCTGCGCTCACCATAACCATCCCCAATGTAGGAATCACGTGCCATCAATTGTAAATAGAAGAATACTCGAAGAGGAAGAACTTTGATGTAGAGAGCTCGAGCAGAAGACGTCCACACCCTGCTGTAGAAGAAGAGAGACCTGGCAGATCACTTGTAGACCAACCTTCCTCTCTCCTTAACCAACTTTTATCTCTCTAAAAACTTGAAATTCTCTCTCTAAAAATCACAAAATTGATGCAAGAGGGAGCTTGGATGTCTTGAGATGCCTGGGAGTCATAAACCAGCCTCTGGAATGACTAGAATCGGTCTCAATTTATAGGAGAAAACCTAGTCTGATTTGTGCTACAAATTAGGGTATTTGCACCCTGGCCTAAGGTTCAGGGCACATGCTCTCCATTTAGGGGTGCATACACCCCGTGGAGGGGGCACATCTAATCCTCCCTAAGAAAACGGTCCGATCCGGTCAAAAAATTCAATCCGATAGAGTCGCAATCAAAAACCAGTTCCCTCATGCCACCGATTGGGGGCACATGGCCATGTGCCTCAGGGTGGGGGTGCATGGCCACGTGCCCTGGGGGTAGGGCATATGTGCCCAGGGACCAGGGCGCATGGGGATTGATTCTGTGCGTCTTTCTTCCAGAAGCCATTGTGGACACTCCCGAACTCGAAATTTGACGCCATTTGTTGCATTGGAAAGATAGCATGCCGAAGAAGTTGTCTGAAGCAATGGATCAGACATCACACCCTTCAAAACTTCAGAACTCTATTTGGAAGTTAGGACAATGAATGAAAGATTTGATACTAATCGGAATGATTCCAACGGCCAACCAAAAATACACGGCATGAAACAAAACTTGTTCAAAGTGTGAATTTGACCATAACCTTCAATGTATGATCATTAGGTATGGGTCACCCAGCCAATTTTCGTGTTTACATGATTTACATGTGGCTTTCGCTCGAAAATTATGGCTTTGTGCATAAAACTCTGGAAAACGTCCAATTTCATTTGGCAAGGCTCCAAGTCAACATTAAAAGCATCCGACATCATTATAAGATCAATCACACATGTTAGGCTTTGTTAGGGAATGGCATGTAATGAAGCGAAGTGATTTAGAGTGGAATGCAAGTGAGCATAGATGAGTGTAGAAGAATGAAATGGTGATGGACTGAAAAGGTGGCATCAAGGTGTAGATATAGACATGCTTATCAACCCAATTCAACAAATGAGTCTCGTTGAATATTCTAAATCGATTTCATGTTCCATCAAAACCTCTTATAATTGATTGGTAAAAGACATGCCAATGGCATGAGAAATAAAAATAAAAGGATAAAGGAGTAGCCAACCCCTTAGTATGGTGAGGAATCCTCGAATTAGTAGGTTCATCATCAGCCAGCAACCCAAACTTTGTGGTGTTCTAGTACTGTGATGGGCTAAAGTTTAAAAGAGAAATTGATTTTAAAATGAAAAGAATACCAATTCATCATATTTGGAATCTCAAGTTCATTTAAGTTTCACCAAAGTACTCAGCTTAATTCTGAGTGGAATAACCTCAAATTCTAAAAGGGTTTATTTAATCATAACAAAATTACTCGGGTATCATGAAAATCATGAATCGTGATCTGGCAGAAAAATCGATTATTTGGGAAATGATAAAACAGACTTAAGCCATAGTGGGATTGAAAGATAACGGTGGGACTAACTTAGAATGATGGGAAAGAAGAAACAATAGCATGACAAACATGACACGGTGTGATAAAATAAAAGACATGGTGGAATATAATAAAGACATAGTGGGATAAAATAAAAGACATGGTGGACTAAAATAAAAGACATAGTGAGATAAAATAAAAGACATGGTGGGATAACAGAGTAAAACATGGTGGGATGACATTGGTAATGATAAAGAATGAAAAGAAGATGGATATAAAAACATAGAAAATTATGTATAAAATAGTTGAAGATATAGATTGTCTATTAGAGGTCAAGACACCTGATTAGGAACCATCGTCCCTCCAATGTTCAATTTTGGCTTATCCGTGAGTGTGAAGAAATGACCAAGCTGTCGTAGATTTTGTTGAAGGGGGTCTTGGGCCTAGTCATCTTCACCCTCAAGTTCTTCAACATCAATGCATATAATACATATTAAATGAACCTAACATAACTAAGTGACAGATGGTAGAAGTGGTGTGAAGTGAGAATATGATAGATGCAGGTGATGATGTGAGGATGAGAATGTGAATTTGAGTGAAGTCTTTAGGCGTGGTCTATCAACTTGCATCGACTGCCTGATTAATCAGCATCTCTGGTCCATCCTTGTCTTGCCTTTTGACAAAATACAGCACCACGATAATGTTCAGCTGGGTGGCGCTTCTTCTCTTTTCGCCACAGGGTTGGCATGACATTCCTTCGGGAACATCGATCTCACCAATTTACCTGTTGGGACTTAAAAGATTGCCTGCACATTTTTGATTAGTACCTAACAGATGAAATTGTCATATGAAGCATATTTTTCTCGAAATGGACAACTAAAGTTTTTACTATTAGAACCATCATTTGTAGGTCAAAACAATGTTTTTGATGATGGTTCCTTTTTGCAAAAAAATGTCATTTTCAACATTTTGGATAATTTTTTATTTTTTAAAATTTTTTTAAACCTTTTGATTTTTTTGTCCATGTGCCCTCAATCGGGAGCACGTGCCCATGCGCCTGGGGGATGGGGCACCTGGCCATGTGTCCCCAAATGAGGGCACATGCGCCCTAGGCCCTCTTTTTTTTGCAAAAAAATGTACCTGATGGCCCTTCTCTTTTTTCTTCTTCAACTCCTGAAAACACTTATCAAAGATGATTAAATTTTCATCATGACTCATCCCTTTGCCTATTTATTTTTTGCCTTGATTTTGAGTCAAAGGGAGGAGCCTTATTAACAAGGTGGAATAAAATAAATTACTTAAATGAAAGGGGGGGGGTAAGGGTTGAGAGAACTTACCTGCCATGGTGAGAATCTTCTCCTCTTACCTTGAAATGCCTGAAACACTTGATAAAGGGGGATTAGATCTTCATGATGACTCATCCCTTTGCCTATTATGGTCAAGTTTGACTTAGTTAAAAGGGAAGAGCCTTCTTAACAAGGTAGAATAAAATAAATGACTAAAATAAAAATGGTAATAAGGGTTGAGAAAACTTACCTGCCGTGGTGAGATTCTTCCCCTCTCCTACATTGAAATCTTTGAAACACTTGATAAAAGGGGATTAGATCTCAACTTATGACTCAAGTCAAAGGGAAGAGCCTTCTTAACAAGGTAATTTAAGCTAAAATGGACATGTGATGCAGGAATAGAAATATGCATGGCAGGAAAATAAACATGGATGCAATTAAGGCAATGATCATGACTAAGCTAAAAATGATGCATTTTTTTCTTTTCTTGGAAATATTCAAATTTTTTTAGGATTTCAAAATATTCAATTTTTTAGATTTTTGAAATATTCAATTTTTTTAGATATTCAAAATATTTTTTTTTATTTTTGAAATATTCATTTTCTTGGATTTTTTAATATTCAATTTTTTTAGATTTATAAATATTTACCTTTTTTTGGTGGAGAAAATGCTAGTATTTGAGATAGTTCATCGGTCTTTGGGGTTTGTGAAGACTCAAGAGGTGGATACCACATGCAAAATAAAGTTCCTTACCTAGAATCTTCTAACCTTCTTCTTTTGATCGACTTGGGTTCCACCTGGATTCGATCGATTTACCCTACCCAAGGGGTCTAAGGAGGAAGAGTATAGAGGAAGTCCTTGATAGGGTTTGTAGATGTTGAGAGGGATTTCTCTACTCACACCCAAATTACCCGCTGGGGTTCTACCTCTTCAGGTCTTTCCTATTTTTTTGCTCTTCTCTATGTGGCACATATTTGGATAGATTTTTTGACCCGTGGGGACATTGCCCATCTTTTAGTGCCCTTTTGCCTTGACTATCATTCTAGGTACTCATTCAGACAAGTTGATCATTTTTTCTAACCTGAGGGGTTCATTGCCTATCTTTTGGCACCCTTTTACACCCTCCGAGATGGCCTCCTACTAGGGTGGCGAGTTTTTTCGATACAACCCCTCTCTAATCTTCTCTCTCTATAGTGGACCTAGTAGAAGAGAATAGGGTAAGGGTACTCCTACCGTTTCTAGATTTCCGCCTTGCATTTCGCAAGTGTCGGGTCATCTAGATTCTAGAATCGGGAGGTGTTGTGTGTGTAGGATGGTACCTACCCTTAACTTCTCATGAATAGCCTAGGATCGATGACTTGAGATTATACTAGTGGTTTCTCCATTTTTATGGAAAATACTTTTTGAGGTAAACTCCTTTCCAAGGAAGATTTAATTTTTCTAGATTGAAAAAACATATATGCATTGCCTAGATACTTTTCAGTGATTACAAAAGGCCCTTCTTAGTTAGGATGCAATTTGGAGCCTGGCTTGACAAAAATTCTTTTAATGACCATCTCACCGATCTCAATTTTTCTCTCGACCACCTTCTTTTCATAAAACCTTTTAAGTTTGTTCTGATAAGTTTGGGCATGCTAGGCGGCGGCTAGCTTTCTTTCATCTAAGAGTTCAAGCTATGCAAGGAGAGATTCTCATCTCTCATCAATAGGAATATCCCTGTCGAGCTGAACTCAGAGAGATGGAAGTAATACTACGTAGGGGACCACTGCTTCTATCCCATATGCCAAAAAGCATGCGGGGTTTGTCTAGTGGGAGTCCTTACATAAGTACGATAAACCCATAGAGCATCTACAAGCTTATTAGGCCAGTCGACGAACTTGCTAGACTTACAAGATTTCTTGATGATCTTGAGTAAGGTCTTATTGGTGGCTTCTACTTGACCATTGCCTTAAGGATAGTATGGTGATGAATGATGCAATGAAATGTGATACATGTTGCAAAGATCATACAGATCTTGAAAGAGAAATTGTGGCCCATTATGGGTGACGATGTCGCTATGGATCTCGAACCTTGCAATGATGTTGAGCTTGATGAAGGAGCAGACTGTTGATGCTTTAATCTCCATGAACGCTTCCACTTTAACCCTCTTTGTGAAGTACTCCATTGTCGTCAGAATGAATGATTTTGAGCACAATTCAAAGTTGAGATCACTCAAGGGGCCAATGATATCAAAAGCCCACATGGCGAAAGGCCATGGGGCATGAATTGGATGAAGGGAAGATGTGGGAGAATGAATATAATCGGTATGGAGTTGACATGAATGATAATGCCGGACAAAGATGGAGCAGTCTTCTTCTAGAGTTGGCCAATAATACCCTTGTCGGATGATTTTCTTTGCAAGGGCTTGGGCATTCACATGGCCACCACAAACTCCAGAATGTGCTTTAAGCACCAACTCGGCTTATTCCTCATCAAGACATCTGAGTAAGATTCCACTTAGACTCTTCTTGTAGAGCACTCCTCTTAAGATTGTATACCTCTGTGATACTCTTCTGATTGCCTTTTTTTTTCCTTTGTAGTTGATCTAGGCAGATATGATTGATCTTGGCAATACCTCGCAATCTCATCTTACCAAGGTCTCTCACCTTCTTCAAATTCTTTCAACTCAATTAAGGACATTTCTTCTTTGTGCTCCAAGTATTCCTTTCTGTTGAACCTCTCCTTAACCCTTAGAAAACGTCCATCCTCAATTGATGGAAATGACCTCTTGCGGATGTGGATAGTCCACACTTGCCTACCTAGCTGGACAGATAAAGCTGAAGCTAGAGAAATTAAGGCATCGGGAAGGACATTCTGAGAACGGGGGACATAGACAAAGGTGAATTTGAAGAATAGCTTGATGTAGCAGGTGGTGAGCTCCTGGTAGGGTTTGAGGTTTGGATGGGATGTTCGGTATTTGGATAGGACTTGGCATAGAATCAATTGACTATCACTATCACCCTCAGTTCGGTGGCACCATGAAAGTGAGCATCCTCCAGCCCAGCTAGCAAGGCTTCATATTCAGCTATGTTGTTGGTTGCTAGAAAGTCAAGCTGAAAAGCTTGTGGAATGGTGACACCTTCAAGTGACTAAAGGACAATACCTATCCCTCTACCATGAGAGTTCAAAGCCCCGTCAAAATATAATGTCCAAAGATTGGAAGATCGGACTGACATTAGTTCGTCATCTGGGAACTCCAAACGAACTGGGTAAAAGATGGGTATGGGATGATGGGCAAGGTGTTCAGCAATAGCATAGCCTTTGATTGCCTTCTGTGGGACATAGGTGATATCAAATTGAGACAAGAAACTCTGCCATCACCCTAACCAATTAGTCAAAACTGTCTTCTCTAACAAAATTTTGATGGGATTGATACGAGCAATGAGCTTGACTTGGTGAGCAAGAAAATAATGCTTGAGTTTCTGAACCACCATACAAGAGCAGCACAGGTCTTTTCTACCACAATGTACTTCAACTCACAAGCATCAAAGATCTTAGACAAGTAGTAAGTAGCTCACTCTTTCCCTTCTTCATCAACTTGTGCAAGGACTGCCCCAAGAGAGTTCTCAAGAACCAAAATGTAGAGGACCAAGGGCTTGTTGAGAATTGGTGATCTAAGTACAGGGGGACTTGCTAGGTATGTTTTCAACCCATCAAATGCCTCATGGCACTTTGAATCCCAGTTAAACTGAGCCCCCCCCCACCTTGGTTAACTCATAGAAAGGTTTACACTTTTGGGAGTGTTGTGAGATAAACTGGCGAACAAATTGTAGCCTCCTAATAAATCCTTGAAGCTCCTTCATATTCTTCAAGGGAGGCATACCAACGATTGCTTTGGCCTTGTTTGGATCGATCTCTATGCCCCTTTTGCTTACTATGAACCCTAGTAGGTTTCCTGATGAAACTCTAAACATACACTTCTTAGGGTTCATTTTCAGCTTGTATTCTCTAGCTCGTTGCAAATCTTTCCTTAGTACTTCAGTATGATCTTCCCGATTCTTGGACTTGATAACCAAATCGTCCACATACACCTCTACAAGGGTGTACATCATGTCATGAAAGATAGCCATCATAGCCCTCTGATATGTAGCACCAACATTCTTTAACCCAAAGGGCATGACAACATAGCAATATGTTCCCCAAGGTGTAGTGAGCGAGGCCTTCTCTTGGTCCTCCTCGGCTAATCAGATATGATTGTATCTAGAATAACCATCCATGAATGAAAGCATTTCAAGACTAGCTGTGTTATCAACCAAAACATCGATATGAGGCAAAGGAAAATCGTCCTTAGGAAACGCTTGGTTCAAGTCTCTGAAATCTATGCGAATCTGAACCCGTCCATCCTTCTTCATAACAGGGACTATGTTAGCCACCCATTGCGGATATAGGCGACTTTAATAAATTTTTCTTGGTGTAGTTTATCAACCTCTTCTTTCATTTCGAGTGCAATATTAGGGTGGAACCTCCTAAGCTTTTGTTTAACTTGGGTAGTTCCAAGTTTCAAGGTTAACTTATGTTCAACCAATGAATTATCTAGTCCCAGCATATCTTCATATGTCCATGCGAACGTGTCCTTATATTCTTCCAAACATTGTTCAAACGTTGTTCTTCTAAGGGAGTGAGGTTTGCACTGATGAGGATAGTCTTAGTATCTTCCAGGGTTCCTAAATTCAGTTCCTTGGTTGGTTCATTCCCTGTGGCTGATGGTTCCTCAAATCTTCTAAGTCCAGATGCATATGCATCAGCCAAGTCCTCGATTTCATCCTCAGATTCAAGATCCTTTTCTAATACCACCTCATATACTCCCAAAGTATGATCTATGTTATGCTCATCCTCCTATTATATTTCATCTAGCTGGATGGTATTCTCTAAAAAGTTTGGCAGCCTTGCACACTCTATGCATTTTTGTGCCAATTGTTGTAGATATCTACTTAAAACTCATTTATCTCTGACTTTCCTATTTCCTAACTTAACCTGACCTACTAAAGACAAAGCTGGAAAGGTGGTATTTACAATGGACGGAGGATCATGTAAATTGATTAATGATTTATAAGAGAGGGATCCCTGATTGGGAGCATCCTCTGGGATGAGTAGAGACGTCTCCTCGGTGGAAATGTGAGTTTCAGAGAATATTTTTTTTTGGGATTTACATGTAAGAAGACAAACTGAGCCTGAGTGACTCAAGGCTTGCTAGAAGCTGATGGAATTAACAGTGAGAAAAACTTAAGAATAAATAGATAGAAGGGGCTCATGGGCCCAATGGTAACGGAAAATGGGCACATAGGCCCAAAACTGATGGAAAAAGTGGAAGTAAATGGGAAAGCAGGCCCAGTAAGAATAGAAGGTTGAAGAGGGCACATGGGCCCAAAGTGAGTTGTCAGTTTCGTGGAAGAGAGTGAGCTTGGAAGCCCATCTAATAGATCTAAAAACAATAGCTTGAGGTTTAAACATGGGATTGTTGTTTTTAGGCCTCGTGGGATAATTCTGACTTGAGTGGTAGCTTGCCCGACAGGATGATCCAAGATTGGTTTGCCCTTCATTGGTTCTTGGTGCTCTTCCCCACTTGAGAACAGTTAAGTCAAAGATAAGCACAGATCTTCCAAGTCTTCTTCTTCATCTGGAGCCTTCCTTCTCTTGACAACTGTAATGGAACTCTTGTCATCTTCAGCCATCATCATGGTCTCCCCTTTAATAAAGAATGTGTGGAGTCCCATGGCATATCTTGGCTAGAAGACCCTCCTTGAGATGGAATCCTCTTCGTATCCCAACCCCTACCTCTGTGGCATTTTCACAGTTTCATTTGGCTGAGTGATCCCTTGAAGATCCTTGCCCAAACCTTTTCCAGGCTGATAGCCCAATTTCATCATCATCCGCCATCCCACTGTCTGGTAGAGAGGCGGTCATGCATCTAACTTCTGGCGACTCTCCCACTGACATCTGGGGTTGCATTGATAGTCCTAAGGGCGAAAAAGCATCGTTTAGCTCGTCCCTTATGGGCATGCTGGTTACTTTGACAACTTGTCCTTTAAAGAGAAATTTTATGCACTGATGGTTTGTTGAAGCCATAGCTCCTATTACTTCCAAGTATGGCTTCCCAAGTATAGCCTAAAAAGTTGGATCCAGTTCTAGAACATGAAAATCAGTTGTAACCATACATGGTCCAAGTTTAACCTCTAGAGTGACCACCCCATGTGCAGACTTCTTGGAGTTGTCATAGGCTGTCACCATGGCACAAGATGGCTTGATTTCTTGTTCCAAAATGCCGCACAACTGTAAAGTTTTTGGCGGCATAATGTTGATAGAAGCTCCAGTGTCAACTAGACAAGATTTTACTTCAACATTGCAAATGATAATAGCTACATGTAAAGTGTATCTCCTAACCTCTTGATCTACTAATTCCTCCTAAGATAAAGTGAGTGTTGGGTTCTCACTTCTAGGGGCTAACACTTGTCGACTCTAAAAATTCAACGGGTCTCTCTCCTTTTCAGGGAAGTCCGTGAATCCAGATCGTCACCTCAAGAGGGGATGAGAAAGAAAGAAGAAAACACGGAAAGCAACTCTCACCTCAGTCCCAATCTCACATTGATCCCCGAACTTTCATCCCTTGGCGTCGCTCGATCACCAAAGAGATGGTTCGGGTCATGTGGGAGGAGGGTGAGAAGAATGAAATCAAGACATGTGGTTGCCAGGAACCGCAGGTTCCGATTTATGAAATTAAATTGACCGTGTGTACCTTAGCTTGAAGAGTGTGAGTCAAAGCTTCTTCTACTTCGGCCGGCCGATGAAGAAGAGTCCTCAACGCATGGGTGCTTGATTTTTTGTGCAACTAGACAAACAAACAAGTGAAAGAGACAATTAGGACTAAACAAAGTGGAGTATGTGTTAATAAAATAACATGAAACACACAACTGACTAGAAACTAACCGGATTCGGGTTATCTCTAACCCCTCTTTATCTACTTTCAAATTAAAATACTAAAAATAATGCAAAAAATTTAAAAAAAATATAGGAGGATGGATAATCATGAAACAAAGATATAGGAAAAAGAACAGAAAGATTTTAAATAGAATAGAGAGAGATATGGCCAAATCTGGGTTGTCGAAAAAGCCGAGCAGCAGTCCAGGATCTGCCAGGCGCAACTTTTCTTCTGCGCTCGTCACAACCAGCCCTAACCTCGGAATCAAGTGCCGTTAATTGCAAACTGAAGAAGACTTTTAGAGGAAGAACTTTGATGAAGAGAGCTCTGGAAGAAGACCTCCACACGCTTCTGTAGAGGCCAAATAAGAGAGACCTAGCAGATCACCTGTAGACCAGTCTTCCTCTCTCTTGAACCAACTTTTCTCTCTCTAAAAGCACAAAATTCTCTATCTAAAAATCACAAAATTGATGCTGGAGGGAGCTTGTATGTCTTGAGATGCCTGGGGGGTCATGCACATGCCTTTGGAACGACCAGAATCATAGTTTATTTATAGGAGAATGAACGGTGCGATCTACACTAGAAAATAGGGTGCCTTGCACCCTGCCCCAGGGCGCATGCACCCTGGTGCTGGGCGCATGTGCCTCCCAGTGAGGGCACGTCCCATCTTATCGGAATTTTTGGCCTTATCTGATCCGATCCGTTCAGTGGTAGAGTTCCGGTGAAAAAATGGTTCCCTCGTGCCTCAAGGGTAGGGCACATGTGCCCTCAAGTCAGGGCACAAGGTCACGTGCCTCAGGGGTAGGGCACATGGGCACGTGCCCCGGGTCCTGGGCACATGTGACCAGGGACCTGGGCGCATAGGACTGTTTTGCGCGTCCTTCTTCCGGAAGCCATTACGAACACTCCCGAACTCGAAATTCGACGCCGTTTGTTGCGTTGGAAAGATAACAGGCCGAAGAAGATCTCTATAGCATTTTATCAGCCATCACATCCTCCAAAACTTCAGAATTTTTTTCAGAAATTAGGACAGTGAACAGAAGATCCGATACTAGTCAAAATGACTCCAATGGCAAACCGGAAAGGCACGGTATGTAACAAAACTTGTCTGGAGTGTAAATCTGACCATAACCTTAAATGCATGATCATTAGGCATCGGTCATTCAGTCAATTTCCGTGTTTACATGATTTACGTGTGGCTTTCGCTTGGAAATTACGGCTTTTTGTGGAAAACTTCGGAAAACATCTAATTTCGTTCAGCGAAGCTCCAAATGATCTTTAAAAGACCCGGCATCATTCTAGGGTCAATCACACATGTTACCCTATAAAACATGAGTTTTATGCTCTGAATTAGGCAAATTTGGCGTGTCTACAGCTTGCCTCGCCTTGATGTCGACTTTGTAAGGGAATGTCATGTAATGAAGCGGAGTGATTCGGAGTGAACTGTAATGGAATGCAGGTGAGCGTAGATGAACGTAGTGGAATGGAAGGGTGATGAACTGAAAAGGTGGCATCAAGGTGTGGATATAGACACTTATCTACCCGAACCAGTAAAAATGAATCTCTCTAAGTATTCTAGATCACTTTCATGTTCTATCAAAACCTCGTATAATCGATTGGTAAAAGACATGCCATTGGCACGAGAGAAAAAAATAAAGGATAAAGGATGTAGCCAACCCTCAGTGCGGTGAGGAGTCCCCGAATTCATAGGTTCATCATCAGCCAGCAACCCGAACTTTACGGTGCTCTTGTACTGTGATGGGCTAAAGTTTTAAAGAGAAGTTGATTTTAAAATGAAAATAATACCAATCCATCATATTTGGAATCTCAAGTTCATTCAAATTTCACCAAAATACTCAGTTTAATTCTGAGTGGAATAATCTCAAATTCTAAAAGGGTTTGTTTAAGCATAACAAAATTGCTCGGGTATCATGAAAACCATGAATCACGCTCTGGTAGAAAATTGAGTATTCAGAAAACGACAAAACAGACTTAAGCCATAGTGAGATTGAAAGATAATGGTGGGATTAACATATAATGATGGGAAAGAGGAAACAATGGTGTGACAAACATTACACGGTGGTGTAGACACACCAAATTGGCCTGATTCGGAGCCCTAAACTCTTATTCCATAGGCGATATCTTTTATTTGACTATTATCTGATCCGGATTACCTCGTGGAGATGAGCTAAGGACATTGGTGGAGCACCTTGTAAGTTGAGAATGGACCAATGATTTCCGGAATATTGTCGTAACCTTCAAGCGAGAGCCGCATGTGAACTGTAAAAACATGAAGCCTGCTCGATGACCGACCTTGAATGGTCCATAATTGAAGGTCGTGGAAGTCCCGCATGTGTTCAGTAACATTCAGGGTTTCTGAGAAGTCATTTCGGTAGGCATCGGTCAATGACGGCTTTCGTTACGGCTTTTTCGATCTGTGCTGACACGGCTATCCCGGACCACATGTTAGGCCTTTACGGTCATCACCGGGTCTTTTCAGGTCATCCGGGTCGATTCTAGCCGAATATTTTCATCAACCAGGGCCATATGGCCATTTTGGTCAATTTTAGGATTTCCCGGCTTTTCCGAGTTTCGGTTCACGTTTACCGGGTTAATCTCAGATTTTTAGATGACTTCGGGTTTTCCGATCGTACCAGACTTGTTCGGTCATCATTTTAAGTCATCCCGAGTTTACCCGAGATTTCTCGACCGGAACCGTGCTCTTTCAGATCTTCGCCCCGGGTTTCGGCTTTCCACGAGAGAGTAAAGCGGTAGAATGCCCCGTGCGAACATCTCAGGAGTCATGCCGGCTGGTTTACCGACTTCAGGAGGTGCGGTTGACGACCCTCTTTCCAACGTGACAAACGGGAGCTGAATCGGACATCCCGTTTGCAAGATACGGCTCACGGAACACACGCGCAGGAGAGAGAGTCTACCACGCCCCCGCTCCGCTCAACCCGGGGGCGTGCCCTGTGCGCCCCCGGTTCCTTTGAAAAGCGGGGGAGTGGTCAGTTTCTTTAAATCACAAATTACCCCGATTAGCACCTTCTAAACCTGATTTTTGGAAGGTTTCCGGCGTTGATTTTCGATTATTTGTACCGCACCCCCGGTTCGGGGGCGCATTACGTATGTCAAGTCGATTTTTAGCAATTTTTGGAAGTTTCCATCGATTTTTAACAGTGAGACGCATAACGCGCCCCCGCTCCCTTTGAAACAGGAGGGCGCGCAGACTGCGCCCCCGAACTGGGGGCGCGCCCTGCGCGCCCTTGGTTTGAGGGCGCGCCCTGCGCGCCCTTGTCTCCTTTGAAAAGCGGGGGCGCGGTCGGTCCAATTTCCAAATTTTGCACCGGCTTCCTTCCCCTATAAATTGAGGGTTATTATCAAAGACCCAAGGTTAATCCCCCATTCCTAGCTCATCCAGAGGTCGTCCAAGCTCTTCTCCAAAGCCGTCCCAACGTCCAAAGGCGATTCGAAGTCAAGAGATCGATCCCGAGGTGAAGGAGAAGGCTCGATCCGGGTGTTCTGCATCAGCCAACTTCATCGACCTCTGAAGAAAATCCGTGACTCCTTATGAAAAAGACTTCAACATATAATATGTTCATATTTTCGTCCTCTTTCATATCCAACTGACGGCACTCAATTCTGACTTTCCGTTTGTTTGTGACGATTGCTACAGTGAGGGCGCGCATCCAGGTTCTGTTTTATATATCCGCCCACTTTCAGAATTTTTACAGACTTCTACAGGAGGATTTCGGAGAAGTAATCAACACAGGAACTCTTAGTCTCTGAGTTATATGTCTACTCCAACAAACATAACTCGATTCTGACATCAGGGTCGTCTGTAGCATCCTATGCACTAAAATCGCGCCAGAAGGGTGCAAAGGCTACCCGAACCGGCCTTCTTCAATCAACTCGGCTTCAACTCAAGCCGATCCATTTCATAAGCTTTCTCAGCTCCCTTAACTCAGTTTATTTATTGTTTTAAAGCATCTTTTAGTTTATTTACATCATTTTAACATAATCAAAATTACAAAAAAAGGGTTAGGACTCACCCCAATCCGGTGAGTTCGATTCCAATTGCTTCTTTCTCATCTTCTTACTACAGTTACTACACTTCCCATAGTTCTAATTATTTTATTCACTTGGTTTATTGTTCTAGTTGCACAAGTTGAACAAGCTAGCATTGATTGGAGGCTCTTCTTCATCGGCCGGCCGAAGAAGAAGAAGGTTGAACCCATATCCCGATCTCCCACGCTAAGGTATACGGTCAATTCAACTCATCTCTTAATTTACATCCCATAAAGCGGAGCCCGCGGCTCCTGGCGACCACATTCTTTCATGTTTTAATTTCATATTCTCCTCACTCTCCTCCCACATGATCCGAACCATCTCCGGTGCTCGAGCGACGTCGTGAGATGAAAGTTTGGGGATCAATGTGAGTGTTGGACCGAGGTGAGGACATTTTACCACTTTCCGAGTGTTTTCAATTCACTCCCCTTTTTTCCCCAATTCCATCTTTCACCTTCTTATCTTGAGGTGCCGATCTGGAACCCGTTTTCAGAGTCGACAGCTTTTTGGCGACCACGGTGGGACAACCAATGTCTTCAACCGTGCTAGCTTGATTGATCTGTGCAACTAGTTGTTTTCCGATTTGGTTCCCGCGCGAACCAGCTTGTCCCTTACCTTTTCCATGATCATTTACCTTTAAACTTTCTATTTACTCTTTCTTTAGGATTGTCCCCCATGTGGACTTAATTTGCTTGTCTTTCATTTCAACCCGGGTCCCGCGTGAACCACTTTTCTTCTTATAAACCGGTTCCCGCGTGAACCACCTTTCTTTTCCAACTCGGTTCCCGCATGAACCAACTTATTTTCAGATCGGTCCCCACGTGGACCACCTCTTTACAGCACCTTTAGATTGTCCCCACGTGGCCCTCCTTCTATTTTGTCAACTCTTACATCGGTTCCTGCGTGAACCACCCCTTCATTAAAACCGGTTCCCGCGTGAACCAAACCCTTTTTCTAAACCGGTTCCCGCATGAACCAACTCACCTTCAGATCGGTCCCCGCGTGGACCACCCCTTTGCACCAATTAGATTGGCCCCACGTGGCCCTCCCTTCCTTTCTCCAATCAAACAAACCGGTTCCCGCGTGAACCACCTACCTTTCCAAAACTTGGCTCCCGCGTGAGCCACTTTATTTTCAAATCGGTCCCCGCGTGGACCATCCTTTTACCTTTACTTCAGATTTGTTCCCAATTGGACACTCCAACACAAGCCGGTTACCGCGCGAACCACCTTTTAGTTGCTAGTTGCTAGTTACTTGTTTACTTTATCATTGCTTGTCTTGTTTGCATTCACTTGCTTGGTTTATTTAATAGCTTTCATTCATGTTTGCATATTGATTGCTTCTTCTTCTCCTACCCTCCATTTTTCTTTTTTTTGCATTAGCTTTTGCATCGGGTACCGGACTTGCTCCGATCCGTAGGGCATTCGAGGCGGGGGCTCTCTCTCCCAACACACCCTCACCCTCCAAACACCTTCTTGGTGGATTCTAACCTCTCTTATGGGATATTCCTTCCTAGTTGATTTGGTTGTTTCCATCAAGACCTCCGTAAGTCCCCAACCGTGGAGTATTCCTCTCCGCACGATTGGGCCGGTTGTACCATTTTCCCAAAACCCGAGGAACCCAAGTACCTACTCGTGGTGATTGAGTGATAACCTTAGGTCTTGAAGATTGAAGCAATAGGAACCATACCCATTTGAGTGAACAATTGCTAACAATCTATCTAATCTAAGGTTTCAACCCAAAAATTTTCGAGTACTCATTTTAAAACCTTGTTTGCATAACTTGCTTGCTCACAACAATTGAAAACAACCAAAAAATTCTCTCCTTTCAAAACACCTAAAACAAAACACAAAAAAATCCCTTTTATTTTTGTGTTCAAATTGCTTGCCAAACAACCAAAGTGAAACCAAATCAAATCAAACAAACAATCATAACCAAACAAAAAATTCTCTTTGCAATTACACATTTCATTTGCTTTCTTTCAACCATTTTGTAAGAAAATTTGATAGGATGCCCATGACACTAAGGTCCGGAAGACACGTCGGGATGTCAGACTACTACGGCCAAGAAGAGGAGTATGAGACGGGTCACTACGAGCTTCAGCAACCCATGGTCCAACCAGATGGCCATGTTAATGCCGTGATGGAACCTGAGGTCCAAGATCCCGCTCACCGATCCGCCTCACATAGTATAGAACAATTTCTCAAGGATCTATCTCTTCACCTTGATCCCGAGACCTTTGCAATTATCCAATCTGCCACTAAGGGCAAGATGCCCGCCAATCAAGCTCCGATCGAGGGAAATCAAGCCGCCTCACCACCCCAACCGGCAGTCAGGCCCCTAATCATTTCTTCTCCTGGGCAACCCTGCCTTGTCTCCACTCACCCTGTTGTGGGGCATTCACATAACACTATTTCAGTTCCTGTTTCCAACCTACCTCTTCCAACTCAATCACCTAAACACTTTGCTCCCGTGGCTCAGGAATCCAGCCTCACCCAGGCATTAATGAACAAACTCAACCAGATGGATGAGCGCTTTGAAGAAATGAGGCACCGCCTCGATTCTAAAGCCATCCCTGAAATCTCTCTCCCATCCTTCCCAGTTCTACACCTTCCTCCTTCAGAGATACCAGTCTTCCAATGTTACAATGGGATTGGTAATCCTTTCAACCATCTAAAGAGCTTTCTTTACGACTCCGCATTCTGGAAAAATGACCGCAAAGCCCTTGCCTTCCTATTCCGTCGGTCATTGGAGGGTTCCGCCCTGGACTGGCTCTATTCTCTTGATTCCATTGAGGCGGCAGATTTCGACATCGTCAAGGCAAAGTTTCTACAGAGGTACAAGGATCGGGTGGGGCCAGCCTGCTCGATAACTGATTTAATTGCCGAAAAGATGAGGCCGGATGAGGACTTTGCCAGATTTGCTGATCGATGGAGGGGAATGGCTGAGAGACTAGTAGATACCATCTCAGAGGGGGAGCAGGTGAGGATGCTCATAGGGAACACCACACCCAACCTTCGCAACCTCCTAATCATGCACCGCCCAACAACCATGAGTGAGTTGTGTGATAGAGCCCGCTACCTCCAAGCCCACTTTAAGGATGCATCCATGATCAACCCGTTCGACACCAAGCCCCGTAACACTAGAAAGCCTACACCTGTAGGACCCACCACCGAAGGGGTAGTAAACAATGAGAGCATCAATGCCATGGGTAACCAGGGTGGGTATCGCCCAAGCCAATACCGTAACCCACCACCCAATCAACAATACCGCCCAGCTCCTCAACCAGCTCCTCAGCCCCAGCAGCAACTTGCATACAACCGAGCACCACCACAGCAACCCACCTACAACCGAGCACCCCAGCAACCAAATGCCTACAACCGAGCGCCTCAACAACAACATGTCTACAACCGACCCCAACCACAACAACAAGCCTACAACCAAGTGCCACCACCAGCCAACCGACCTAGGAGGGGGGGACCCAAGAGAGAATACTATCCTCAACTACCATTCCCCCTCACCGATATCTTTAATGCATTGATGGCGGAACAACAGTTGGAGCTTCCAAAGGAGAGAGAAGGATGGCTGGCCAATGTTGACACAACCAAGTACTGCACTTATCATCGGTATCCTGGGCACACGGTGGATGTATGTTTCCAGTTTAAAGACTACATCCATGACCTTAATGATCAAGGGAACATTGACTGGGCACAGATGGGAGAATCTATTCAAGCAATGAAGGCACGTCAGAATCAACCGCGGCGACAGCAAGTACAATAGCAGCCCGACTTAGGCATAGTCCAAGATCCGCTCCTGGTACATGCACCCGTACAAGCACCGGCACCAGCACCACCAAACCAACGACTCAGCCTCGTCCACTCCGCCATCGAGGAGTCAACCCACTATTCCCAGGGTTGGCAGGTCGAGGATCAAATCACCTCCATGCCCGCCATACCAACCCCACCTACAAACCGCACCATACTCTCCATACCAAGAGTTTCCCCCAGCCCACAAACTCCCCAAACACCACTACCCCCAAAAACCATCAACCCTCCACGGCGCCTAATCATTAGATCGCCACCAACATCCCAACCAGCACCGCAACCATCACCTAACCTACCAACCACCATTAATCCTCCTCGACGTCTAATCATTAGACCATCACCAACACCCCAAACGTCACCCAACCCACCGCCGCCACCACTCCGCGACCCCTCATCATTAGAACATCCCCACCAACACCCCTACCATCCCCCAACATACCGGCCTCCACCACTCCACGACCCCTCATCATTAGACCATCACCACCAACACCCCAACCATCACCCAACATACCGGCCTCCACCAATCCACGACCCCTCATCATCCGATCCTCACCACCCCTACCTACCACGGGCTCCTCAACCTACCAACCAACCCTACCATCACCATCATCACCACTTCCCCCTACCACACTGGCACCAGTACTTCATAGCGGGAGGATGTTCCAAAGGGTCTTCCCCCAGGCCGGGATGCAACCACAGGAGCAAGTAGAAGATAAGGTAGTGGAAGAACCGTTGCCTGGCATGGCATATGACCTATTGAAGCATCTGGACAAAATGCCGGCACGGATTTCAAATCTGGAGCTGATAAAGAGGTCAAAGAACCATCAGGACATTCTACAACAATATCTGCAGCGGGTCATGGTCAATGAGGACCTCCTGCCCGAGAAGATCATTACTGTCCTGACCCCGAGGAGTGAACATCCGGCACTCACATTTACACAGGAGGAGTTGGCACGGCTGTAGACACGCCAATTTGGCCTTTTTTAGAGCTTAAACCACTATTCCATTGGCAACATCTCTTTTAGATCATCAAAATCATGATGAACCACCCTTTTGGATGATCTGAGGTGCTTATTGGAAATATGAAGATGATTTGCTAATTTCCAATCAAATCTGTGTTTGCCGAACAAGAGACTCTTGGTGGTGTGCCAGATTATGCTTTTCCCAGCATATCCTCTACTTGAAAATTTTTCACAGGATTATGTGTACATATAATGAAGAAGTCCTCAACATAAATAATCTTCCCCTCTGAGTCCTCTTTTCAATGCAACAAACGGCATTCAATTCTGATCTACCATTTGTCCGCGCAGCGCCTTTTAGAATTCAGATGCGCAGTTCTGTCCGCACGCAGCACCAATCAAGCCCAATTGCATGCAAGCCCAGCCCATTGGGCACATATCTGACCAATTCACGACCTTACCTTCATTTTTCCTCCTCCACATCACTTGTTATAGTATCTGTAAGCTTCATGGTCGAAATTAGCATCATCTAATGATGGCAATCCAACTTGTTGTCTTGTATATCAAGACTTGCCATTTTTGGACCAGATTTGTTTCCTCTTCAAGTGGAGACATATTTTGAGCATGGGGAAGGTGATACACGGTTTAAAATCTCTCTCAATCATTTGGGTAAGTTTCTATATGCCTCAGGATGAAAATTAGCAACATTAATTGAAGGAAATCCAACCTATGGTCGGATGTATCAAAACTTGCTATTTTTTGACCTGGTTCTCATCCCCTATAAAGGGAGACTCATATGAACGACCTAAGAAGGGCATCCCCATCCTCCATAACTTCTATCTTTTTCCTCCAGCCACCCTAGGCTCTTCCCAATCTCCCCAAATAGTTCTATCTTCGTCCCGGTGCCCGGAGATCATCTCAAAGTGAAGAAGAAGCCGGTCTATGCTCCAACGTGCTGCACTGCTGATCATCGGCTTCTACAGATATTTCTAGTCATTTTATGGCCTGAATTCCTTCATACTAAGTGTGGATAATCAATATATATTTCATCTCCAACAAACAGATATCAATTCTGACATTTCCTCTGCTTGTTATGGCTTCAACACCGGCGCTGCACAGACTGATCCGAAGTCTTCTCTTCTAAGTCATCATCTTCTCAGTCAATTTTAGTACATTTAATGGTGTATTAAACCTATGCATCCTTCATAGAAATTGTTACCCGGTTAGTTATATTTTATCTCCAACAAGAATAATTCAATTTGGATATCTGTGGTGCCCATAGCATGTCCTACATCGACATTGTACTGGGAGTTTCCAGAACTTCACTGCCCAAGATCCGGCTTATCAGGTAAATTCAGATTACTTATCATAATATTCAGGAAAACTTGTCTTCATATCAAACCACCCTCGGTGAGTTATATTTATTTTGAAATAAATTTTACTTGATTCTTACATCGGTGCTGTCCTCTACGGTCTCTGCATCAGAGCCGTGCAGTTTACATTAAATCTGTCCAACCCGGTTGCCACTTTGCCTGGGTTGTGTTGTCTTTAACCATTTATATTCTTTTTTCTTCATTCAAATAATTTAGTTCATATTTAAGCATCATTTTTATTATATTTTAATCATTTCATACATCATCAAAAAACCAAAAAAAGGGGTTAGGGCTAACCCCGAATCCGGTGAGTTTGTTTCCAATTGTCGTTTTATGTTATTACTTTTACAAGTTACTACACTTCACTCAGTTCTAATCCTTCTTCACTTGTTTTCTTGTCTTATTGTCTTCTAGTTGCACAAATACATCAAGCTAGCATTGGTTGGACTCTCCCTTATCGGCCGGCCGAAGAGGAAGAAGGTTGAACTCACACACTCTCTCCCACGCTAAGGTACACGGTCAAAACAACTCAATCTGGTTGTTATTCTATAAAGCGGAGCCCGCGGCTCCTGGCGACCACCTTTCTTTTCATTCATGTTCTAAGCTAATTCACTCCTCACTCTCCTCCCACATGACCCGAACCATCTCCGGTGCTCGAGCGACGCCGTGAGATGAAAGTTCGGGGATCAATGTGAGTGTGGGATCGAGGTGAGGAGTCTTTACTGCTTTCCGAGTGTTTTCTGATTCACTCCCTTTTTCTCCTATTCCATATTTCACCTTCTTTTATTGAGGTGCCGATCCGGAACCCGTTTTAGGAGTCGACAACGGCCAGAGATCAGAAAGTATGCCTTGAGTGTCGCAGTAGTCATCCGAGGCATGGAGATCAAGTCCTGCTTGATTGACACTGGAGCATCCATAAATGTCATGCATCCAGAAACATTGCAACTTTGCGGCATCTCCGATGAAGAAATCGAGCCTTCTGCCGTCATGGTGACAGCCTATGACAACTCCCGGAAGCCGGCACGAGGGGTGGTTACATTGGAAGTAGGACTTGGACCGTGTGTTGTCACCGCCGAGTTTCATGTTCTAGAACTGGACCCTACATTCAAAGCTATTTTGGGACGCCCGTACCTTGAGGCAATAGGAGCTGTTGCCTCCACTAATCATTAGTGTCTGAAGTTCCCATACAAGGGTCAGGTAAATAAAGTAACCAACATCCCCATTCTAAATGACGTGGATGATCCCTCTTCTGCACTGCCAATATCAAATTTTGTCCAGCCGTTGGTTTCCACTACAGAGCTGCCCGAGGTCATGATGTTAACGACGCCTCCAGATACCGTTGCATGGCGGATGATGAAAGGGATGGGCTATCAGCCAGGAAAGGGGTTGGGAAAGGAGCTGCAGGGGGTTGTGCACCCCATTAAAGCCGTACAAAGACCAAAGAGACACAGAATTGGCTATGAGCCCAGTTTCACTCTGCGGATGGTCTACCGGCCAAAAAATGCCATGGGACTCCAAAAATTCTTTATCAAAGGGGAGACCATGATGATGGCCGGGGACAAAGAAGAACCAGTCAAGAGGAAGAAGGCACCAGAGCAAGAGGAGGAGGTGGACAACCTGAGTTCATCTTTGGCTCGGTTGTTCACAGAGGAGGAAGAACCAATCGAGGGCAAGTCCATCTCTAAACAACTTGTCCACTCGAACCCACCTCCGAACAACATCCCACATGAGCCGTATCCTATGGTAACGTATTTCAAAATCCTCACTCTATCCCTCTTGGATTCACTTGATGCGCTATTCCGCCCAATTCCCACTTTTGGTCCAAAATGGCCACCTGAACTGATCACTGGGCCTGAGAGCTCATTCAAATCTTCTTACTCCACCAGGCTTCTATGCCCATTCCAATCAAACAACCTTGGGCTCGCGTGCCTACCAGTCGGGCCCACGTGCCCTTTAGATTTATTTTCTTGCTTTGGGCCCGCGTGCCCACCATTCGGGCCCTCGTGCCCCTTAGATCTTTTCACTAGCTTTGGGCCTATCTGCCCATTTCTTGTCATCATCGGGCCCGCGAGCCCATTTTTATCCCATTTGCTTAAGCTTTCTATTTCTGCTCGAGCCCCATCGGCTCATTCACTTTTTGTTATTGAAAACACACAAAACACCCAAAAAAAACGTCCTCTCGCAAACACAGTTTTCCATTGAGGAGACATCTCTACTTGTCTCGGAGGGTGCTCCCAACCAAGGACCCCTCTTCCCCAACTCACTGATCGATCTGCTCGACCCTTCATCCACTGTAGATACCACCTTTCCAATTCCGTCTTCTTTAGGAGTAGTTAGTATAGGAAAGAAGAAAATTCGAGGTAAACGTGTTCCAGAGAGATATCTCCAGCAAATAGCTCAAAAATGCAAGGGATGTGCAAGGCTGCCTAGGTTTTTGGAAAATGCTATCCAGCTTGATGAAATCCAGTATGAGGATGAATTCAATGTAGATCATACATTGGGAGTTTACGAGGTTTTATCAGAAAATGATCCTGATTTCGAGGATGAAATTGAGGACTTGGCTGATGCGTATGCATCTGGACTTAAAAGGTTTGAAGAACCATTAGCCACAGTGGATGAACCGACAAAAGAACTGAATCTTGGAACACCGGAAGATCCCAAGACAATCCTCCTAAGCGCAAACCTCACTCCCACTGAGGAACAGAGTTTAATTAAAATTTTTGAAGAATATAAGGACACGTTCGCATGGACATACGAAGACATGCCGGGGTTAGACAACTCGTTAGTTGAACATCGTCTAACTTTGAAACCTGGAGTTACCCCGGTCAAACAAAAATTAAGGAGATTCCACCTTGATGTTGCACTTAAGATGAAGGAAGAGGTTGACAAGTTACATCAAGCAAAATTTATTAAGGTTGTCCTCTATCTGCAATGGGTGGCAAACATAGTCCCTGTCATGAAGAAGGATGGTAGAGTTCGGATCTATATAGACTTCAGGGACTTAAACTGAGCGTGTCCTAAAGATGACTTTCCTCTACCTCATATTGATGTACTGGTTGATAACACTGCTGGATTCGAGATGCTATCATTCATGGATGGCTATTCCGGTTATAATCAAATCTGTTTGGCTGAAGAGGACCAGGAGAAGACCTCGTTCACTACACCTTGGGGAACCTACTGCTATGTCGTCATGCCCTTTGGACTAAAGAATGCTGGTGCTACCTATCAGAGGGCCATGATGGCTATCTTCCACGACATGATGCATACCCTTGTAGAGGTGTACGTGGACGACCTGGTCATTAAGTCCAAAAGCCGAGAAGATCATCCTGAAGTGTTAAGAAAGGTCTTGCAAAGGGCTAGGGAATATAAATTGAAAATGAACCCAAAGAAATGCATGTTTGGAGAATCCTCAGGAAAGTTATTAGGGTTCATAGTGAGTAAAAGGGGTATAGACATCGACCCAAACAAGGCCAAAGCAATCATTGGTATGCCTCCTCCAAGAAATATGAAAGAACTTCAAGGATTAATCGGGAGGCTACAGTTTGTCCACCGGTTCATCTCACTACACTCCCAAAGGTGTAAACCTTTCTATGAGTTGACCAAGGCAGGGGCTGAGTTCAAATGGGATTCGAAGTGCCAGGATGCATTCAATGGATTGAAAAGATACCTAGCTAGTCCCCCTGTGCTTAGACCACCAATCCCTGGCAAGCCCTTAGTTTTATACATCTCGGTTTTGGAGAATTCTCTTGGGGCAGTCCTTGAACAAGTGGATGAAGAAGGGAAAGAGAGGGCAACTTACTACTTGTCAAAGATTTTTGATCCATGTGAGCAGAAGTATAGTGTAGTGGAGAAGACCTGCGCTGCACTAGTTTGGATAGTTCAGAAGCTTAAACACTATTTCTTAGCTCATGAGGTCAACCTTATTGCTCGCATCAATCCCATCAAGTTCCTTCTGGATAAAACTGTTCTAACTGATCGGTTAGGTCATTGGCAGAGCTTCCTTTCCCAGTTTGATATCACCTATGTCCCCCAGAAGGCGATTAAGGGCTATGCCATTGCCGAACATCTAGCCCATCATCCTATACCCCTCTTTGACTCGGTCCAATCGGAGCTCCCGGATGACGAACTAATGTTGATCCGATCTTCCCACCTTTGGACATTATATTTTGATGGGGCTCTGAATTCTCACGGTAAGGGAATAGGAATCGTCCTTCTATCACCCGAGGGTGTCACCATTCGACAAGCATTTCAGCTTGATTTCCCAGCAACCAACAATATAGCTGAATATGAAGCCTTGCTGGCCGGGCTGGAGGCCACCCATTTCTATGGTGCCACGGAATTAAGGGTGATAGGTGATAGCCAACTAATCCTTCGCCAAGTCCTAACCAAATACCGAACTTCTCATCTGAACCTCAAACCTTACCAAGAACTCACCTCTTGCTACATCAAACTCTTTTCCAAACTCACTTTTGTCCATGTTCCTCGAGCTCAGAACATCCTTGCTGATGCCCTAGCCTCCTTAGCTTCATCTCTATCAGTCCTGCTAGGTAGACAGGTGCGGACTATCCATGTTCGTAGGAGGTCGATACCAGCGATTAAGGATGGTCGATTTCTAAAAGTCAAGGAGAGATTTGGCAGGAAGGAATATTTGGAACAGAAAGAGGAAGTTTCTCTAATCAAGTTGGAAGAGTTAGATGAGGGTGAGAGGCCTTGGTTTGATGAGATCGCAAGGTATTGTCATGATCAGACATATCCACCTGGATCAAATGCAAAAGAAAAGAAGGCCATCAGGAGAGTATCCCAGAGGTATACCATCCTAGGAGGAGTGCTCTACAAGAGGAGCCTGAGCGGAATTTTATTGAGATGCATTGATGAAGAAGAGGCAGAATTGGTACTTAAGGAAGCACATTCCGGGGTCTGTGGGGGCCATGTCAATGCTCAAGCTCTTGCCAAGAAAATCATCAGGCAGGGGTATTATTGGCCAACCCTAGAAGAGGATTGCTCCATCTTTGTCCGGCACTGTCATTCTTGCCAACTCCATGCCGACAAGATCCATTCTCCCGCATCTTCCCTTCATCCGATTCATGCCCCATGGCCCTTCGCCATGTGGGCTTTCGACATCATTGGCCCTCTAAGTGATCTTAACTCTGAAATCCGTTCCAAATCGTTCATCCTGACGGCAACAGAGTACTTCACCAAGTGGGCAGAAGTGGAAGCGTTCGTGGAGATCAAGGCATCAACACTATGCTCCTTCATCAAACGTAACATAATCGCCAGGTTTGGGATACCCAGCGACATCATCACCTACAACGGACCGCAATTTCTCTCTCAAGATCTGCGTGATCTTTGCAACAGGTACCGCATTGCATTGCACCATTCATCTCCTTATTACCCTCAAGGCAATGGTCAAGCAGAAGCCACCAACAAAACTTTGATTAAAATCATCAAGAAAACCTATAAGTCTAGCAAGTTCGCAGATTGGCCAGATAAGCTTGTAGATGCCCTATGGGCTTATCGTACTTCTGTACAGACCACCACTGGTCAAACCCCGTATGCTCTCGCATATGGGATGGAAGCGGTGGTCCCGTACGAAGTACTCCTTCCATCACTCCGAGTTCAACTCGATAGGGACATCCCTGTCGATGAGAGGCGAGAATCTCTCCTTGCACAACTTGAACTCCTAGATGAAAGAAGATTGGCCACCTTTGAGCATGCCCGGACTTATCAGAACCGATTGAAAAGGTTTTATCAAAAGAGGGTGGTAGAGAGAAAGTTCGAAATCGGTGAGATGGTAGTAAAACGCATATTCGTTAAGCCGGGTGGTCCCCGCTCTAAGTTGCAACCTAACTGGGAAGGGCCTTTTGTTATAACTGAAAAATATCCAGGTAATGCATATGAGCTAACCAACGCCGATGGAGAAAAATTGAACCATCCATGGAACGGCGTTTACCTCAAAAAATATTTTCCTTAGAAAAGAAAATGGAGAATTTCTGGTATGATATCAAGTCATCGATCCAAGGGTGTTAGCTAGAAGTCAAGGGTAGACATCACCCTGCACACACAACACCTCCCGATCCCAGAATCTGGATAGTCCAACACTCGAGAGAGGCAAGGCAGAATCCTGAAGGCGGAAAGGAAACATTACCCCCATTCTCTTCTATTCGGTCCAAGATAGGTGAAGGGGACTAGAGGAGGATAGTATCGAAAATATCCGCCGCCTTAGTAGGAGGCCGTCTCATAGGGTGCAAAAGGGTGCCAAAAGATGGGCAATGAACCCCACAGGTTTAAACAAATATGGGCCTGTCTGAACGAGCACCCGAAAGAATAGAAAATAAAGAAAAAGCACGAAAAGATGGGCAATGACCCCACAGGTCAAAGACTCGTCTAAATATGTGCCACATGTAGAAAAGACCCGAAGAGGCTGAACCCCAACGGGCAATTTGGGCAGGAGTAGAGAAACCCTCCTCAACACCCCCAAATCCTATCCAAGACTTCCTCTATTATTCTTCCCTAGGGTAGGGTAAACTATCTAAACTCAGGGGGGATCCAAACCAATCAAGAGAAGAGGGCAAGAAAGATTCTTGGTAGGGAACCTTATTTTCACGTGGTGTTCATCACTTGAATCTTGATTAACACTCAAAGATCGATGAATTGTTTCAATACCGGCACATTCTCCACAAAAATCCAAAAAAAAAATTAATATTTTCAAATATCCAAAAAAATCAAATATTTTCAAAAATTCAAAAAAAATTGAATATTTTCAAAAATCCAAAAAAAGTTGAATATCTTCAAAAATAAAAAAATGAATGAATATTTTCTAAAAAAAAAAAAAAATTGCATCATTTAGCTTGTCATAACCTTGATTTTTTTGCCTTTGCTAGCATTCATGTTTATTTTTATGTCTTGCATGTTTCATTTCCGCATTGCATATTCATCTTCATTATCACCCCGTTAAGAGGGCTCCTCCCTTTGACCTAAGTCAAAGTTGGCCATAATAGGCAAAGGGATGAGTCGTTGTGAAGATCTAATCCTCTTTTATCAAGTGTTTTCAGGGACTTTAAAATAAGAGGAGAAGGTTCTCTCAACGACAGATAAGTTCTCTTAACCATTTCATTCCGATCATTTAGGTTATTACACCTTGTTAAGAAGGCTCCTCTCTTTGACCTAAGTCAAGGCAGGCAGCAATAGGCAAAGAGATAAGCCATGGTGAAGATTTAATCCTTTTCATTAAGTGTTTCAAGATTCTGAGATCAAGAAGGGAGTGACTCTCACCATAACAGGTAAGCTCTCTTAACTTTTACCTTGTTTGTCATTTTGTGCATTCTACCTGGTTAATAAGGCTACCCCCCTTGACATGCAAGCAAGGCAAGATGACAATAGGCAAGGGGGTAAGCCATATAACAGATTTAACCCTTCTATTAAGAATTTCAGAAAAGAAACACAAGTCAAGGGGGGGTGAGAATCTCGCCAACAGGTATGTCTCTTAACCCTACATCAATTACTTATTTTTATTATTTGCCATCCCTTAGAAGGCTTCACCCCTTGACAAACTTGCAAGGGGTTAAGCCGAAATGTGATACTAACTACCCTTTTGAGCGATGTCAAGCAGATCAAACAAACACTGAAGCAAACAGGTGAAGATCTGATTATGCCATTAAGTGCTACAACAAAGAAGAAAAGTAGCTACAACATCAGAAAAGCTAAGCCTGCTATAGAAATCAGTGCCTGCTGCTACCCTCTCCAGAAGAATGACCACGTCGAGGAGGCATCGTAGCCGTGTCCGCCAAAGCTGCTGCGGCCGCCTCATTGCGGTGACGCTCTGAAGAAGTGGCCAGGAACGCAGAAGCACCATGCTCATGGCTCTGGCTCTGGCCACTCTGCCCCTGCTGGCTCCGCCCGTGGTGACCCCTACTACGAGCGGCGCCGCCACTCCGGTGCGTACCACTCCGATGGGAGCTGCTCTAATGGGTGCAACTCTGGCTCGGCTGTGGAGGGATGCCCTGGCAGTAAACCTGCAATGTTGCCTCTACTGTCGACAAACGAACTTGCGCCTGCAGGTGCATCTGCTCCAGAGATCGCATGGCCTGGCTATGCTGGCGCTCCATCTTGCGCATGGCTCTCTCGTGCTGAAGGTAGAGATCCGGGACGATCATCTGGGAACGAAGATCGGCTGGGGCAGACCGCAATGTCTCCACCTCAAACTCCAAGGACTGGATACGGGAGGACAAGCTACTCTGAAGCTCAGCAACCTGGAAGAAGAGGAAGAATATGAACCTAGAAAAATCAACAACCAGAATAGACAACAATGAAAGATACCTCTGCCTCCTTGGTCGTCAGGGCCTCTCTCGCCTCACTAAGATGTTGGCAGAGGTCAGCCACCTCTTCCCTCGACAGAGAAGGAGGTGAACCCTCAGCACGAGACTTCCGCTGTGAACAGAAGAAAAACACATCAGAGCAAGGCAAGCATACATCGAAAATACAAATGAAGGTAAAAGGCAGTGTCTACCTCAGTCTCCAGCATGCCACGAAGAGTGGCCACCTCCTGCCGAAGATCAACAATCTCTAGTTGTTGGCGTAGTAGTAAAGCCCAAGCCTCCTAAAATGGCACGAAGGTCAGAAGAGAACAACAACACAGAATTGAAAGAAAGAAGGAAGCATTTACCTGACCCTCTGGAACAAACAAATGGCCATACGCCTCCGCGTATCGGCGAAGGTAGTCTCGGCTATCCTCTGCCCAGCCAATAACTACCTCGCCGCCTTTATACCACAAAGTGATCGAGGCGTGGTACCTCTCCACCCAATCCACGGAGAGGAGAAGGCGCCTGGGACGAGCACCAACTAGGGGAGGAGGAGGAGGAGGCTCCAACCAGTCCAGCTCCAGACCGAGGGCGCGTGCCGAGAACCGAAGCCACAGTGGCGCCAGCTCATTGACGCACAGAAGATGAAGATCGCGGCCGAAGACACGACCAGCGTGGGCAATCTAGGGCTAGAGATGGTCATCGGTCATGAGATATGGCCTCCAACACACCTGTGGGAAGCAAAATCATGATTATTATTTCAACAGGAGAATATTGATACACAAATTAAACACATACCTCAGTGTGTGGGAAGTGGAGAATCTGTGCACGAATCGAAGCCAACTGGCTGCGATGGCCACCAGTAGGGCGGATAGGCTCCCAACGAGCCATCAGGGGGAGGAGGTCAGGTTAGGACTGTTGTGCCCGACCCAGGGGGAAGTAGAGGTAGCACCAGACCTGTAAAAGGCACAACTCATCAGAGCAAAGCAGAGCAATACAAGTGTACAAGAAAGGAAAGCTGCTAAAAGTCACCTGGAGAAAAGGAGAGAAGTCGGCAACCGAAACAGAACCCGCCTCAGGCTGGAGGCCACAGAACAAATGGGCGAGCATCGTTGCCCCCCACGCGCACGTGCCAACCTGCTACAGGTCAGCAAGCAAAGGGAGGAACCGCAGATGGATGCGGTCCATCTTCGAGCCCAACGAAAGGCACCCAAAAAAGAAGAGGAGGAAATGGCGCAAGTCTACGTCCGCCTCCAAGGAGCCAGGTAATCCGGTAAATGCCGCTACAGCCTGGCCGACCATGCGACAGAAAAAGCTATCCTGGCTCTCGCCACAGACACACTCGGCATCAACCAAGCCTACCATCTCACCAGCCTCTAGTATGGCGATGGTGCGTAGGCCATCCTCCGGGTCGAACTCGGGCTCATATGCGAAGAGGGCCCGGAACTCCCGCGAATAGTCGGAAGAGGTGGCACACACCACCGGCCTACCGTAAACACGAAGACCAGTGATGTGTGCAACATCCTCTAAGGAGGGCACCATGTGCCCCCATGGGAACAAAAACACGAAGGAGTCTGGGTCCCAGGACTCACGGAGGACCTGCACCAGTGGTAGGTCCTCCCAAAAAGGAGTCACCCGGAGGATGGGCCCAAACCCCATCTCTTCTAACCGAACCTGTTGGAAGTCCAGTAGGCCTAGGTAGGCAGCATGCACCAGGTCCCACGAGATCCGGGATTTTATCCAGGCCTGCAATAGATTCATTTCATTAGTTCACTCAATTTTTATTGCCAAAATGCAAAGGAGCTAATCATTAAGTGTAGGAAAAGAAAATGTACCTCTCGGACTACTGGAAGCTCAGGCTCCTCGGAATTGGAATCGTGGCGGCGAACACGTCTCGGCATCTGTGCCAAAAGGGAAGTTGACATCAAACATTGTTACATACATTTTTTATTTATTTATTTCATTCATATAAAAAAAATCATCAGCCGAACGCGCCCTCCCCTCCTTTGGAGAGGGAGGGCGCGCTCATCGCGCCCTCCATTTGAGGGCGCGCTGAGCGCGCCATCATAATAGGGGCGCGCTCATCGCGCCCTCCATTTGAGGGCGCGCTGAGCGCGCCATCATAATAGGGGCGCGCTCTGCGCGCCCCTGCCCGGTGAGGAGAGAGAGGGCGCACTGGGGGCGCGGTCTGCGCGTCCCCAAACTGGGGACGCGGTCTGCACGCTCCCAGTCCGAGGGCGCGGTCAACATTTTGCATTGACCGCACCCTCTCAACTGCTCGATCCTTATTTTCATGATAACTTCGTCGAATCAACTCGGAATCACGTGAAACTTAAACCAAATCAAAGAGCATAACCCGATCTACATTTTTTGTAACAGGGGCACTAACCTTTTACGGCGTTTAGGACTCCATATCTGAGTTGGAACTCTGGAGCTTCTGGCGCAAGGAGAGATGGTGTACAGGTGGAAATGAGATATTCTTACCCCCAGGGGGTATTTATAGAGAGTAAAAATGTGAAAATGGGAGAAATTTTAAAATATCACCCAAGGTTCACAAAATCGAGCTGATCGCAATGCCACCGAAAGAATTCCGATCTGATGCACGGTTTGCTCAAAATAATTTGGTTAAGAAAAATTCTCTTTAAATTCTCACCAAAAATCCCTCTTTTCACATAACTTTGAATGTCTCAATTCCTAAATTAGCTAGACATATTCATGTTTTTTATCATCACTAGCTAACATTTTTCAGGGGTCAGGATAAAATTCTATACATTTATTAATCAGAAATGGCTGAAAATGTATTTTTCAGGAGCAAAATTGATAAAAATGGCGAAAATTTCAGAAAGCGCCAAGCTGTTCAGAAAATCGAGCCAATCAAGGAGTCACTGAAAGAAAATTCATCAGACTCTCGGTTTGCTCTGAAAATTTACCTAAAGAAAAAAGGCATGTTAAAACCTTTCAAAAATATCTTGTTTCATATTAAAAAATATTCAAGGTGTTGAAAAATAACAAGGCATATTCATCATAATTGTCAACATCTGTCTTGCATTTTTCCAAAACAAGGTAAATTTATTTTGAATTTTCACTCAAACTTGCTATAAACAATTCATTGTTTATTCAAAATAAAAACAACATGGCTGACAAGTTAAAACAGGAAAAGAAGACTCTTCAACGTGGAGATGTAGCGGCGCTTCCGGTCAGGGTCCTCCTCAATCAGGAGGCCTGGGCGGCACACCCGACTCGTCTCCCACAAGGCAATGGCTGAGATCGCCTCCTCCTCGTCATCCGCTGAGCCAAGCTGCCTGCCCTTGATAGGTGGCAGGTGGGACAGCTTGGGCAACTCGTACCGAGGCAAGCCAATCTGAGAGTGGCAACGGTGAGCGTTGTACAACACGAAGGCCGAACCCGTAACCAGGCGGAGATCAACGCCGGGCACAAAGCACACCTGGAATTCCTTCTGCATCAGGGCAGCAGAAGAGTGCAAGAAGCTAGAACGGTTCATGGAGGCAAAGTGAGCACGCCAGTCCGGCCTCTTCTTCACTGATGCACACCTGTTGGCGACTCTCTCGCCGAAGCCAAGTGCATCGGCATATGGGAACAAGGGGCTACGGCGGAAGAGCTGCGACCTGGAGGCCACCTCACCGGCTGGATCGAACATAAAGTGAAGATCAGCCCAGCAAGCCAGTAGAAGCGCACTGCTGAAGGGAGAACGGCCTATGCAAGCTGCGGACAGTCCGCAGTACAAGAAGCCCAGAACTGAAGGCCCCAACCACGCACCGCTCTAGATGCCGCGGATGCACGAAAGTTGATCAACCTCTAGGAAACCATCCTCCGCAGGAAACAAGAACACCGCGGCAAGGCAAGCCGCGAAACCCTTTGCACCGCGCAGAATCCGGTCCTCGTCCAGACCAGGAGCCGTCAGAAGAGAGATTGTCCAAGCCGCCAACTTGGGAACACTAATTTGCTTGCCAGCCAACAAGGTGCTGATCTGCCGAGCCTCGACAAAATCCTACAAGAATTCCAAGCAAGAGAGGGGTCCTGAAGGGATAAACATACCTTCAGTTTCTCCCTTCTTAGTCCGAGGGAGGCCGAGAAGGAGCTCCGCCTCTTCAAGGAGAACTGTACACTCAAAGCTGCCGAACACGAACGTGTGAATGTCGGGGTGCCACAACTCAACAAGAGCTCCCATCAAACCGAAGTCAAGGGAGTAGCCTGAATATTGCTTGGCATGGATCAAGAGCCCAGTTAAGCCCCAATCTCGAAGAATCGCTCTGACCGACAAGCCGAGGACGTCAAGCAAGCCAGAAAGCCAGGGAGGAGAGCAATACCAGCGAGGCCCAGGGAAGTTTGGGTAATCCTACACCCAAACAGGAGGTAAGATAAAAAAATTTTAAGAAAAAAGAAGAAGAGAGTGGCTGAAAGCTAAAATTGGCAGCAAACTTACCAAGTCGGCGCCGATTCTGGCCTTCAGATGACCCGGGACGCTTGAAATACCTCGAACCAAGCCAACACGCTGCTTTTTCAAAGAAGGAGCCATCCTGGGTGTTGGTAGGACGATCTGGTCGTCCTAAGAGGTGTTTATACAGGGGAAATTGGTCCCGATTTGAATCGGATTCGGATCCGATCAAAACAGGAAACTAGGATCGAACGCGCCCCCGAGGTGGGGGCGCGCTGGCCGCACCCCCGAACTGAGGGCGCGCAGGCCGTGCCCCCGATTCGGGGGCACGTTCGGTCAAATTCTTTGAAATTTTTTCAAAAATTCAGAAAAATTCAGAAAAATTCAAAAAAAATATTAAAAAAATTTGTTAAATCAAATATATTTATGTTTGATCTTTATTAAGGTCGAGTGAATATCATTGTTCATTCGGAACTAACATTTTGATGAAAGACAGGAATTGCTCGCGGAAACAGAAGAACGGACATGGGAAACCCCCATAACTTGCCGACTAGCATATATGTCGCTAGTCGTGTGTTATTATCTTATGCATTATTTGTTGAAGACCATGAGCATGGAGAAGACTTGACCCGAGATCCCCTTCATCAAAATCTACGACGGTCGGGTCATCTCTAATGCTCACGGATAAGCCAAAGTTGTGCTGTGAGGGATGATAGTTCCCGAATGGGTATCTTGACCTCATAGACAATCTATATCTTCAACTATTTGTTATACAAGTTTTGTTTTGTTTTCTTGAGCCCAACATGCATCATGTAGCATTAATTGCATTACATTTTGTTTTGTCATTGCATACATCATTTCCTAAACTTCACCTTCTCACTCTCTCGATCATTCTAAATCCCACCATGTTTTCTAATCCCATCGTGTTCTCTAATCCCACCATGATCTCTAGTCCCACCAACCTCTCTAATATCCCACCGTGTCTATTAATCCCACCGTGTTCGGTAACCACTTTGTACCCTCAAATCTTTCATTTCTTTTCACCACTATGGCCATTGCAACTTCTTTGCTATTCATCCCACCATGGCAGCCAATTCATCCCGCCAAGGGCCTTCTATTTGGTCAGAACTTGCACCGTCACTATCTTCACGGTCTATGCTTAAACATTTGCCTTTCAGAATCTGAGATCATTCCATTCCGAATAGAATCTTGTCTCTTGAAAGACTTAAATGAATCTGAGAGCCTGAATGTGCTCGATTGGTATTCTTTTACTTTTTCAAAACAAATCTCTTTTTAAACTTTAGCACATCACAGTACAGGAACACCGCAAAGATCGGGTTACCGGCTGATGATGAACCTGCGAACCCATGTTTCGGGGACTCCGCACCGCATTGGGGGTTGGCTATTCTTCACTCGTGCCAATTGAACATAGGAAGACTTGATGAAACATGGCGGTTAACCAGGAGACTTGAGGAGATTCGTCTTGCCGAATCTGGTCGTTAAGCGTGTCTATATCTACACCTTGATGACACCTTTTCAGTCCATCACCATTTCGCTCCACTACATTCCACTATGATCCATCTCGCTTCACTACACTTTCTCTACATTTCACTCCGCTCCGCTACATGTCATTCCCTTGCAAAGCCGACATCAAGGCGAGGCAAGCTGTAGACACGCCAAATTGGCCTGATTCAGAGCCCTAGACTCTTATTCTATAGGTGATATCTTTTATTTGACCGTTATCTGATCCGGATTACCTCGTGGAGATGAGCTAAGGACATTGGTGGAGCCCCTTGTAAGTTGAGAATGGACCAATGATTTTCGGAATATTGCCGTAACCTTCAAGCGAGAGCCGCACGTGAACTGTAAAAACACGAAGCCTGCTCAATGACCGACCTTGAATGGTCCATAATTTAAGGTCGCGGAAGTCCCGCATGTGTTCCGTAACATTTAGGGTTTTCGAGAAGTCATTTCGGTAGGCGTCGGTCAATGACGGCTTTCGTTACGACTTTTCCGATCTGTGCTGACACGGCTATCCCGGACCACATGTTAGGCCTTTCCGGTCATCACTAGGTCTTTTCACGTCATCCGGGTCGATTCTAGCCAAATATTTTCATCAACCTGGGCCATATGGCCATTTCGGTCAATTTTAGGATTTCTCGGCTTTTCTGAGTTTCGGTTCACGTTTACCGGGTTAATCTCAGATTTTTCGATGATTTCGGGTTTTACAATCGTACGGGACTTGTTCGGTCATCATTTTAAGTCATCCCGAGTTGACCCGAGATTTCTCGACCGGAACCGTGCTCTTTCGGATCTTCGCCTCGGGTTTCGGCTTTCCACGAGAGGGTAAACCGGTAGAAAGGCCCATGCGAACATCTCGGGAGTCATGCCAGCTGGTTTACTGACTTGAGAAGGTGCGGTTGATGACCCTCTTTCCAACGCGACAAACGGGAGCCGAATCGGACATCCCGTTTGCAAGATACGGCTCACGGAACACGCGCGCAGGAGAAAGAGTCTACCGCGCCCCCGCTCCGCTTGAAAGGGGAGGGCGCACTCTGCGCGCCCTCAAACTGGGAGCGCGCCCTGCGCGCCCCTGGTTCCTTTGAAAAGAGGGGGCGTGGTCAGTTTATTTAAATCGCAAATTACCCCGATTAGTACCTTCTAAACCTGATTTTTGGAAGGTTTCCAGCATTGATTTTCGATTATTTGTACCGCGCCCCCGGTTCGGGGGCGCGTTACATATGTCAAGTCGATTTTTAGCAATTTTCGGAAGTTTCCGTCGATTTTTACCAGTGAGACGCGTAACGCCCCTCAGTTCGGGGGCGCGGTCTGCGCGCCTTCCTATTTCAAAGGGTGGGGGCGCGCCCTGCGCGCCCTCGTCTCCTTTGAAAAGCGGGGGCACGGTCGGTCCAATTTCCAAATTTTGCACCGGCTTCCTTCCCCTATAAATTGAGGGTCATTCTCAACAACCCAAGGTTAATCACCCATGCCTAGCTCGTCCAGAGGTCGTCCAAGCTCTTCTCCAAAGCTGTCCTAACGTCCAAAGGCGATCCGAAGTCAAGAGATCGATCCTGAGGTGAAGGAGAAGGCTCGATCCGGGTGTTCTGCATCAGCCAACTTCATCGACTTATGCAGAAAATACGAAACTCTTTCTGCAAAAGTCTTCAACATAGAAGATGTTCATATCTTTGTCCTCTTTCATCTCCAACTGACGGCACTCAATTCTGTCTTTTCGTTTGTTCGTGGCGATTGCTACACTGAGGGCGCGCATCCAGGTTCTGTTTTCTATATCCTCCCACTTTCAGAATTTTTACAGACTTCTACCGGAGGATTTCTGAGAATCCATCGACATAGGAACTCTTACTCTATGAGTCCTCTGTCTACTCCAACAAACGTAACTCAATTCTGACATCGGGGTCATCTGTAGCATCCTCTACACTAAAATCGCGCCAGAAGGGTGCAAAGGTTACCCGAACCGGCCTTCTTCAATCAACTCGGCTTCAACTCAAGCCGATCCATTCCATAAGCTTTCTCAGCTCCCTTAACTCAGTTTATTTATTGTTTTAAAGCATCTTTTAGTTTATTTACATCATTTTTAAATAATCAAAAATACAAAAAAGGGGTTAGGACTCACCCCAATCCGGTGAGTTCGATTCCAATTGCTTCTTTCTCATCTTCTTACTACAGTTACTACACTTCCCATATTTCTAATTATTTTCTTCACTTGGTTTATTGTTCTAGTTGCACAAGTTGAACAAGCTAGTATTGATTGGAGACTCTTCTTCATCGGCCGGCCGAAAAAGAAGAAGGTTGAACCCATATCCCGTTCTCCCATGCTAAGGTACACTGTCAATTCAACTCATCTCTTAATTTACATCCCATAAAGCGAAGCCCGCGGCTCCTGGTGACCACATTCTTTCATGTTTTAATTTCATCTTCTCCTCACTCTCCTCCCACATGACCCGAACCATCTCCGGTGCTCGAGCGACGCCGTGAGATGAAAGTTCGGGGATCAATGTGAGTGTGGGACCGAGGTGAGGACATTTTACCGCTTTCCTAGTGTTTTCAATTCACTCCCCTTTTTTCCCCAATTCCATCTTTCACCTTCTTATCTTGAGGTGCCGATCCAGAACCCATTTTCGGAGTCGACAGGTGGGATAAAATAAAAGACACGGTGGGATAAAAGAAAGGAAAGAATAAAACATAATGGAATAAAATAAAAGAGTAAAACATGGTGGGATAAAAGAGTAAAACATGGTGGGATAAAATAAAGGAAAGAATAAAACATGGGTAATGATGAAGAATGAAAAAGAGATGGATATGAAAACATAGAAAATTATGTAGAAAATTGTTGAAGATATAGATTGTCTATTGGTGTCAAGACACTTGATTAGGAACCATCGTCTCTTTAATGTTCAATTTTGGCTTATCCGTGAGTGTGAAGAAATGACCAAGCTGTCGTAGATTTTGTTGAAGGGGATCTCGGGCCCAGTCATCTTCACTCTCAAGGTCTTCAACATTAATGCATATAATATGTATCAAATGAACCTAACATAACTAGGTGACAAATGGTAGGAGTGATGTAAAGTGCAAAATGGAGTGCTGGTGAAGATGTGAGATTGATGAGAATGTGGATTTGAGTGAAGTCTTCAGGCGTAGTGCATCGACCGCCTGATTCATTAGCATCTCTGGTCCATCCTTGTCTTGCCTTCTGATGGAGTACATCTCCACAATAATGTTTAGATGGGTGGCACTTCTTCTCTTTTTTGCCACAGGGTTGGTACATTCCTTTCAGAACACCTATCTCACCACTTCACCTGTTGGACTTAAAAGGTTGCCTGATGGCCCTTCTCTTTTGCTTCTTCAGCTCTTGAAAATACTTAACAAAGATGATTAAATTTTCATCATGACTCATCTCTTTGCCTGTATATCATTTGTCTTGATTTTGAGTCAAAGGGAGGAGCCTTCTTAACAAGGTAGAATAAAACAAATGAATAAAATGAAATGGGGGTAAGGGTTAAGAGAACTTACCTGCCGTGGTGAGAATCCCTCCCTCTCCTACATTGAAATGCCTGATACACTTGATAAAAGAGGATTAGATCTTCACCATGACTCATCCCTTTGCCTATTAAGGTCAACTTTGACTTAGGTCAAAGGGAAGAGCCTTCTTAACAAGGTAATTAAAGCAAAATTAGATATGCAATGCAGGAATGGAAATATGCATAACAGTCAAATAAACATGGATGCAACTAAGGCAATGATCATGACTGAGCTAATGATGCATTTTTTTGGGGTTTTCTTAGAAATATTCATTTTTTTGAATTTTTGAAATATGCATTTTTTTGGATTTTTCAAATATGCATTTTTTTGGATTTTTGAAATATTCATTTTTTTAGATTTTTTGAAATATTCAAAAAAATTGAATTTTTAAAATATGTCATCTTTTTGGATTTTTGAAATATTCATTTTTTTATTTTTGAAATATTCATTTTTTTAGATTTTTGAAATATTCATATTTTTGTGGAGAAAATGCTGGTATTTGAGACAGTTCATCGGTCTTTGGGGTTTGTCAAGACTCAAGTGGTAGATGCCACGTGCAAAAATAAAGTTCCCTACCTAGAATCCTTCTAACCTTCTTCCTTTGATCGGCTTGGATTCCACCTGGATTTGGTCGGTTTACCCTACCCAAGGGGTTTAAGGAGGAAGAGTATAGAGGAAGTCCTTGATAGGGTTTGGAGATGTTGAGAGGGATTTCTCTACTATCACTCAAATTGCCCGTTGGGGTTCGGCCTCTTTGGGTCTTTACAATTTTTTGCTCTTTTCTATGTGGCACATATTTAGACAGGTTTTTTTTGACCCGTGGCGACATTGCCCATCTTTTAGTGCCTTTTGCCTTGACTATCATTCTGGGTACTCATTCAGACAGGTTGATCATTCTTCTTTTTTCTAACCTGAGGGGTTCATTGCCCATCTTTTGGCACCCTTTTGCACCCTCTGAGACAGACTCCTACTAGGGTGGCGAGTGTTTTCGATACTACCCCTCTCTAATCTTCTCTCCCTATCTTGGACCGAGTAGAAGAGAATAGGGTAAGGGTACTCCTTCCGTTTCTCAATTTCTGCCTTGCCTTTCTCCAGTGTCAGGTTGTCTGGATTCTAGGATCGGGAAGTGTTGTGTGTGTAGGATGGTACCTACCCTTTATTTCTCACGAACAACCTAGAATCGATGACTTGAGATTATACCAGGGGTTTCTCCATTTTTATGGAAAGTACATTTTGAGGTACACTCCATTCCAAGGATGATTCAATTTTTCTCCATCTGCATTAGTCAATTCATATGCATTGCCTGGATACTTTTCAGTGATTACAAAAGGCCATTCCCAGTTAGGTTGCAACTTGGAGCGGGGACTTCCTGGCTTAACGAATATGCGTTTGACTACCATCTCACCGATTTTGAACTTTCTCTAGACCACCCTCTTTTAATAAAACCTTTTGAGTCTATTCTGATAAGTCCGGGCATGCTCGGCGGCGGCTAGCCTTCTTTCATCCAAGAGTTCAAGCTGTGCAAGGAGAGATTCTCTTCTCTCATCAACAGGAATATCCTTGTCGAGCTGAACTCGAAGAGATGGAAGTAATACTTCGTAAGGGACCACTGCTTCCATCCCATATGCCAAAGCATACGGGGTTTGTCCAGTGGGAGTCCTTACAGAAGTACGATAAGCCCATAGAGCATCTACAAGCTTATCAGGCCAGTCGGCAAATTTGCTAGACTTACAAGATTTCTTGATGATTTTGATTAAGGTTTTGTTGGTGGCTTCTGCTTGACCATTGCCTTGAGGATAGTATGGTGATAAATTATGCAATAAAATGTGATACATGTTGCAAAGATCATACAGATCTTGAAAGAGAAATTGTGGCCTATTATGGGTGATGATGTCGCTAGGGATCCCAAACCTTGCAATGATGTTGCGCTTGATGAAGGAGTAGACTGTTGAAGCTTTAATCTCCATGAACGCTTCCACTTTAACCCTCTTTGTGAAGTACTCCATTGTCGTCAGAATGAATGATTTTGAGCACAATTCGGAGTTGAGATCACTCAAGGGGCCAATGATATCAAAAGCCCACATGGCGAAAGGCCATGGGGCATGAATTGGATGAAGGGAAGATGCGGGAAAATGAATCTAATTGGCATGGAGTTGACATGAATGATAATTCCGGACAAAGATGGAGTAGTCTTCTTCTACAGTTGGCCAATAATACCCTTGTCAGATGATTTTCTTAGCAAGGGCTTGGGCATTCACATGACCATCACAAACTCCAGAATGTGCTTCCTTCAGCACCGACTCAGCTTCTTCTTCATCAAGACATCTGAGTAAGATTCCACTTAAGCTCCTCTTGTAGAGCACTCCTCCTAAGATTGTATACCTCTGGGATACTCTTCTAATTGCCTTCCTTTTCTTGGTGGTTGATCCAGGTGGGTATGACTGATCTTGGCAATACCTCGCAATCTCGTCATACCATGGTCTCTCACCTTCTTCTAATTCTTCCAACTCAATTAAGAAGATTTCTTCTTTATGTTCCAAGTATTCCTTTCTGTTGAACCTCTCCTTAACCTTCAGAAAACGTCCATCCTCAATTGCTGGAATTGTCCTCTTATAGATGTGGATAGTTCGCACTTGCCTGCCTAGCGGGACAGATAGAGATGAAGCTAGTGAAGCTAAGGCATCGGCGAGGATATTCTGAGAACGGGGGATATGGACAAAGGTGAGTTTGAAGAATAGCTTGATGTAGCAGGTGGTGAGCTCCTGGTAGGGTTTGAGGTTTGGATGGGAAGTTCAGTATTTGGATAGGACTTGGCACAGGATCAATTGACTATCACCTATCACCCTCAGTTCGGTGGCACCATGGAAATGAGCAGCCTCCAGCCCGGCCAGCAAGGCTTCATACTCATCTATGTTGTTGGTTGCTGGAAAGTTAAGCTGAAAAGCCTGTGGAATGGTGACACCTTCAGGTGACAGAAGTGCAATACCTATCCCTCTACCATGAGAGTTCAGAGCCCCGTCAAAATATAATGTCCAAAGATTGGAAGATCGGACTGACAATAGTTCGTCATCCAGGAACTTCGATCGGACTGGGTCAAAGACGGGTATGGGATGATGGTCAAGGTGTTCTGCAATTGCATAGCCCTTGATTGCCTTCTGTGGGACATAAGTGATATCAAATTGTGACAAGAAGCTCTGCCATCACCCTAACCGATCAATCAAGACTATCTTCTCTAACAGAAACTTAATAGGATTGATACGAGCAATGAGCTTGACTTGGTGAGCAAGAAAATAGTGTTTGAGTTTTTGAACCACCCAAACAATTACAGCACAGGTATTTTCTACCACAGTATACTTCAGCTCACAAGCATCAAACATCTTGGACAAATAGTAAGTAGCTCGTTCTTTCCCTTCTTCATCAACTTGTGCAAGGACTGCCCCAAGAGAGTTCTCAAGAACCGAAATGTAGAGGACCAAGGGCTTGTCAGGAATTGGTGGTCTAAGTATAGGGGGACTTGCCAGGTATGTTTTCAACCCATCAAACACCTCCTGGCACTTCGAATCCCATTTAAAATCGACCCCCGTCTTGGTTAACTCATAGAAAGGCTTACACCTTTGGGAATGTTGTGAGATAAACCGGCGGACAAATTGTAACCTCCCAATCAATCCTCGAAGCTCTTTCATATTCTTCGGGGGAGGCATACCAATAATTGCTTTGGCCTTGTTTGGGTCGATCTCTATGCCCCTTTTACTTATTATGAACCCTAGTATTTTTCCTAATGAAACTCCAAATGTGCACTTCTTAGGGTTCATTTTTAGCTTGTATTATCTAGCTCGTTGCAAAACTTTCCTTAGCACTTCAGAATGATCTTCCCGACTCTTGAACTTGATAACCAAATCATCCACGTACACCTATACAAGGGTGTGCATCATGTCATGAAAGATAGCCATCATAGCCCTCTGATATGTAGCATTAGCATTCTTTAACCCAAAGGGCATGACAACATAGCAATATGTTCCCCAAGGTGTAGTGAACGAGGTCTTCTCTTGGTCCTCCTCAGCTAACCGGATCTGGTTGTATCTAGAATAACCATCCATGAATAAAAACATTTCAAATCCAGCTGTGTTATCAACCAAAACATCGATATGAGCTAAAGGAAAATCATCCTTAGGACACGCTCGGTTCAAGTCCCTGAAATCTATACAAATCCGAACCCGTCCATCCTTCTTCATAACAGGGACTATGTTAGCCACCCATTGCGGATATAGGACAACTTTAATGAATTTTTCTTGCTGTAGTTTGTCGACCTCTTCTTTCATTTTGAGTGCAATATCAGGGTGGAATCTCCTGAGCTTTTGTTTAACCGGGGTAGTTCCAGGTTTCAAGGTTAATCTATGTTCAACCAATGAATTATCTAATCCGGCATGTCTTCATATGTCCATGCGAACGTGTCCTTATATTCTTCCAAAACCTTAATCAAACGTTGTTCTTGTGAGGGAGTGAGGTTTGCACTGATAAGAATAGTCTTAGGATCTTCCAGGGTTCCTAAATTCAGCTCCTTGGTTGGTTCATTCCCTGTGGCTAATGGTTCCTTAAATCTTCTAAGTCCAGATGCATAAGCATCAGCCAAGTCATCAATTTCATCCTCATGAGTAGAGACGTCTCCTCGATGGAAATGTGAGTTTCAGAGAAGACATTTTTTTTTACGATTTTCAAGTAAAAAGATGGAATGAGTCGGAATGACTCGAGGTTTGCTAGAAACTGGCGAAATTAATATGGAGAAAAACTTAAGAATAAAGGGAAAAAAGGGGCTCGTGGGCCCAATGGTAACGGAAAATGGGCACATGGGCCCAAAACTGATGAAAAACGTAAACGGGTACATAGACCCAATCTTAGAAATGGATGGGCATGTGAACCCATGTTGGAAAGAACCCTCAGTTCTGAAGTTGATGAGGGAAGTAGATGGGCAAGCAGGCCCAGAAAGAGTGGAAGGCTGAAGAGGGCACATGGGCCTAAAGTTGGTAAGTGGGCCTGGAAACCAATCCAAAAGATCTAGAAACAATGGTACGAGGTTTAAACACGGAATAGTTGTATTTGGGCCTCATGGAATGGTTTTAACATGGTTGGTAGCCTGCTCAAAAGGATGATCCAAGATTGGTCTGCCCTTGAGTGGTTCTTGGTACTCTTCCCCACTTGAGAACAAACAAGTCAAAGATAAGCACAGGTCTTCCATGTCCTCTTCTTCATTTAGAGCCTTTCTTCTCTTGACAGCTATCATGGAACTCTTGTCATCTTCTGCCATCATCATGGTCTCCCCTTTGATAAAGAATGTATGGAGTCCCATGGCATATCCTGGCTAGAAGATCCTCCTTGGGATGGAATCCTCTTCGTATCCCAACCCCTGCCTGCGTGGCCTTTTCATAGTTTCAATCGGCTGAGTGATCCCTTGAAGATCCTTGCCTAAACCTTTTCTAAGCTGATAGCCCAGTTTCATCATCATCCGCCATCCCACTGTGTTGGGTAGAGAGGCGGTCATGCATCTGACTTTTAGTAAATCTCTCACTGAGATCTGGGGCTGTATTGACAGTCCTAAGGGTGATGTAAAGTAGCATCATTCATCTCGTCCCTTACAGGTATGCTAGTCACCTTGACAACTTGTCCTTTAAAAGGAAACTTTATGCATTGATGGTTTGTTGAAGCCACAACTCCTATTGCCTCCAAGTATGGCCTCCCAAGTATAGCCCGAAAAGTTGGATCCAATTCTAGAACATGAAAATCCGTTGTGACCGTACATGGTCCAAGTTTAACTTCTAGAGTAACCACCCCACGTGCAGACTTCTTGGAGTTGTCATAGGCCGTCACCATGGCACAAGATGGCTTGATTTCTTGTTCATAAATGCCGAACAACTACAAAGTTTTTGGCGGCATAACGTTGATAGAAGCTCCAGTGTCAACCAAGCATGATTTCACTTCGACATTGTAGATGATAACAGCCACATGCAAAGCATATCTCCTGACCTCTGGATCTGTTAATTCCTCCTGAGAGAAAGTGAGTGTTGGCTGCTCACTTCTAGGGGCTAACACTGTAGTGATCTTCTCAGGTGGGAGATCTTCACTCACCATGACCCTTTGTAAATATTTCTGTAGAATCTCCTGGTGCACCTTTGATCTTTTGATTAACTCATGTGTGGAAATACGGGCTGGTGTCTTATCTAAATGTTTTATCAAATCATAGGCCGTGCCTGGCAAGGGTTCTTCCACTTGTTCTTCCTCCACTGGATCCTGCGGTTGAGTCCCGGCTTGGGGAAAGAGCTGCTGGAACATCCTCCTACTCCGAAGCACCGGGGCTATTTGGCGGTTGGGTAGAGGTGATGGGTTAACTGGGGTGAACTATGGTGGAACAGGTGGTGTAGGTGTATGTAGGGTAGGCAATGTGATGGGGACCCGGTCCGGTCCATTTTGGGGTTTATTTACGTTTACGTCCTTATGGACTTCATTGTAAATATTTGAAGTTTTTTTTAGTCTTTTCCTTTAATTTGAGTCCTTACGAGGACATGTATGTAATTAGTTATTTATGATGTCTTGTTTGTAATAGGCTCCTCTATTTAATTGGGCCACTTGTTGAAATGAAGAGAGATGTTAGTGTCAATTTTTGGAGCCCTAGGGCTGGTCCCTTGTGCAGGGGGGCGCTGCCCCCCCCTTCCCTTCACCCCCTCCACGATGGAGGTCGTCCAGCTCCACCTCCGGTGAAGACCGGTCTCTTCGCGACCCTCCGGCGTGGGTGCCTTCTCCTTCTCCTCCGTCCAGCGGCCTCCGAGCCATTCATTCCCCATTCCCCCTTCACTGGTTCGATTCAGAGCCCTATCGACACCGTTCACCCCCGTTTACGTCCGTTTCGACGTCCTCGATGACCACGACTGCCTCTGCCCGTCCACCCCCGCCTCCGGCGATCCCCGGAGTACCTCCACCCCACCATCCCTTGCTGGAACCCCCCTGTCGGACCCATAGCAGAGAGGAAGAAGGAGGAGGAGGAGGAAGAGCCGCGTCTGCGGCTCTGTCCGTGCGCGCGGCCCCGCTAGGGCTCCGGTGCGGCTCCCTCCACTCCGGCGTCCTAAGGAGACGAGAGGAAGGCGAAGACGGCGCCGACGGCGCCTTTGGAGGCTCCCTACCCCTCCGACCACGGCGATGGCGGCGTCCGGCGCCGTACCCGGCGTCACCTCCTCCCGCAGGCCGTGCCACCGCGGCCGCGGCCGCATCCGCGAGGCGAAACCCTCGCGTGCTCGCGAGGGAGACGACGGCGCCCCCCCGAGGGGTACGCGGCGCTCGGCGAGTCGGCCGCGTCGCTCGCCCCACCTCCAACCACAGGCGGCCACGGCCCCCCCCACTTAAGTCGTGGCCGGGCGAACCGGCGCCGGTTCACCTCCGCCCGGCCGGCCGGTTCACCTCCACCCGGCCGGCCGGCGCACCGGCTCGCCCCGGTCGCTCAACCGGCCCACCGATTCACTCGGGCCGGGTCCGGTTCGCCTCCCGGGCCTGTAGACACGCCAAATTCACCTAATTCAGAGCATAAAACTCATGTTTTATAGGGTAACATGTGCAATTGACCTTATAGTGATGTCGGGTCTTTTAAAGTTGATTTGAAGCTTCGCCGAACGAAATCGGATGCTTTCCGAAGTTTTCCGCAAAAAGCCGTAATTTCTGAGCGAAAGCCACACGTAAATCGTGTAAACACGGAAATTGGCTGAATGACCAATGCCTAATGATCATGCATTGAAGGTTATGGTCATATTCACACCCCGAACAAGTTTTGTTGCATACCGTGCCTTTCCGGTTTGCCGTCGGAGTCATTTTGACTTGTATCGGATCTTCTGTTCACTGCCCTAACTTCCGGATAATATTCTGAAGTTTTGGAGGGTGTGAGGGCTGATCCGATGCTATAGAAAGCTTCTTCGGCCTGTTATCTTTCCAACGCAACAAACGGCGTCGAATTCCGAGTTCGGGAGTGTTCGCAATGGCTTCCGGAAGAAGGACGCGTGAAACCAGTCCCATGCGCCCGGGTTCCTGGTCACATGCGCCCGGGACCCAGGGCACGTGCCCATGCGCCCTATCAATGAGGCACCTGACCTCGTGCCCTCACATGAGGGCACATGCGCCCCACCATTGAGACACGTGGGAACCAGTTTTTCACCCGGACTCTACCGCTCAACCGACGGACCTGATAAGATCAAAATTTTCGGAGAAGATAAGATGTGCCCTCACTGGGGGGCACATGCGGCCCTCAGTGGGGCGCATGCGCCTGGCACCAGGGCGCATGCGCCTGGCACCAGGGCGCATTTATCCCTATTTTTTAGCTTTGATAAGATTGCCTGTTCTCATATAAAAGGACTCTGATTCTGGACGTTCAAGGGGCATGAGCACGACCCCCCAGGCATATCAAGACGTCCTAGCACCCTCCTACATTGATTTTGTGATTTTTAGAGAGAGAATTTCGAGTTTTTAGAGAGAGAAAAGTCGGTTCAAGAGAGAGGAAGGTTGTTCTGCAGGTGATCAGACATGTCTCTCTTATTCTGCCTCTAAAGAAGTGTGTGGACGTCTTCTGCCTAAGCTCTCTTCATCAAAGTTCTTCCTATCCAAGTCTTCTTGAGTTTACAATCGACGGCACTTGATTCCAAGGTCGGGGCTGGTCGTGACGATCGCAGAAGGAAAGTTGCGCCTGGCAGATCCTAGACTGCTGCTCGGCTTTTTCGACAACACAGATTTGGCTATATCTTTCTCTATTCAACTCAGAATCTTTCAGTTCTTTTTCTTATCTCTTATTTCGTGATTCTCCATCCTCCTATCATTTTTTTACATTTTTTTGCATTACTTTTACTCTGTTAATCCGAAAAATAAAAAAAAGGGGTTAGAGATAACCCGAATCCGGTCAGTTTCTAGTCAATTGTGTGTTTTTATGTTATTCTCTTTACATATACTCCACTTTGTCTAGTTCTAATAGTCTCTTTCACTTGTTTATTTGTCTAGTTGCACAGAATATCAAGCACCCACACGTTAAGGACTCTTCTTCATCGGCCGGCCGAAGAAGGAGAAGCTTTAACTCACATTCTTCACGCTAAGGTACACACGGTCAATTTTAATTCTATAAATCGGAACCCACGGTTCCTGGCAACCACATTTATTTCTTCTCACCTTCCTCCCACATGACCCGAACCGTCTCTTTGGTGATCGAGCGACGCCAAGGGATGAAAGTTCGGGGATCAATGTGAGTGTGGGACCGAGGTGAGAGTTACTTTCCGAGCTTTATTCCTTTCTTTTCTCATCCCCTCTTGAGGTGACGATCTGGGTTCACGGACTTCCCTGAAAAGGAGAGGACCCCGTCGAATTTTCAGAGTCGACAGTATAGACACGCCAAATTTGCCTAATTCAGAGCATAAAACTCATGTTTTATAGGGTAACATAAATGATTTACCTTATAATGATTCCGGGTCTTTTAAAATTGATTTGGAGCATTCGCCGAATGAAATCGGATGTTTTCCGACGTTATCCGCAAAAAGCCGTAATTTCCAAGCGAAAGCTGCACGTAAATCATGTGAACACAGAAATTGGCTGAATGACCAATGCCTAATGATCATGCATTGAAGTTTATGGTCATATTCACACTCCGGACAAGTTTTGTTGCATTTCGTGCATTTCCGGTTTGCCGTCGAAGTCATTTTAACCTGTATCGGATCTTCTGTTCACTGCCCTAACTTCCGGACAAAATTCTGAAGTTTTGGAGGGTGTGATGGCTGATCCGATGCTATATAAAGCTTCTTCGGCCTGTTATCTTTCCAACGCAACAAACGGCGTCGAATTCCAAGTTCGGGAGTGTTCGCAATGGCTTCCGGAAGAAGGACGCGCGAAACAAGTCCCATGCGCCCGGGTTCCTGGTCACATGCGCCCGGGACCCAGGGCACGTGGCCATGCGCCCTACCAGTGAGGCACGTGGCCTTGTGCCCTCACTTGAGGGCACATGCGCCCCACTTTTGAGGCACGAGGGACCCAGTTTTTCACCCAGACTCTACCACTGAACCGACGGACCGGATAAGATCGAAATTTTCGGAGAAGATAAGATGTGCTGTCACTGGGGGGCGCATGTGCCCTTCAGTGGGGCGCATAGACCCTATTTTTTAGCTCCGATAAGATCGCTCGTTCTCCTATAAATGGACTCTGATTCTGGTCATTCCAAAGGCATGAGCACGACCCCCCAGGCATCTCAGGACATCCTAGCACCCTCCTGCATTGATTTTATGATTTTTAGAGAGAGAATTTCGAGTTTTTAGAGAGAGAAAAATCGGTTCAAGAGAGAGGAAGGCTGTTCTGCAGGTGATCTGCCAAGTCTTTTTTCTTCGGCCTCTACAGCAGTGTGTGGACGTCTTCTGCCTGAGATCTCTTCATCAAAGTTCTTCCTCTCCAAGTCTTCTTGATTTTACAATCGACGGCACTTGATTCCAAGGTTGGGGCTGGTCGTGAAGAGTGCAGAAGCAAAGTCGCGCCTGGCAGATCCTGGACTGCTGCTCGGCTTTTTCGACAACACAGATTTGGCTATATCTTTCTCTATTCAACTCAGAATCTTTCAGTTCTTTTTCCTATATCTTTGTTTCGTGATTCTCCATCCTCATATTATTTTTTTACATTTTTTGCATTACTTTTACTCTGTTAATCCGAAAATAAAAAAGGGGGTTAGAGATAACCCGAATCCGGTTAGTTTCTAGTCAATTGTGTGTTTTTATGTTATTCTCTTTACATATACTCCACTTTGTTTAGTTCTAATTGTCTATTTCACTTGTTTATTTGTCTAGTTGCACAGAATATCAAGCACCCACACGTTGAGGACTCTTCTTCATCGGCCGGCCGAAGAAGGAGAAGCTTTAACTCACATTCTTCACGCTAAGGTACACACGGTCAATTTTAATTCTATAAATCGGAACCCACGGTTCCTGGCGACCACGTTTATTTCTTCTCACCTTCCTCCCACATGACCCGAACCGTCTCTTTGGTGATCGAGCGACGCCAAGGGATGAAAGTTTGGGGATCAATGTGAGTGTGGAACCGAGGTGAGAGTTGCTTTCCGAGTTTTATTCCTTTCTTTTCTCATCCCCTCTTGAGGTGACGATCTGGATTCACGGACTTCCCTGAAGAGGAGAGGGCCCCGTTGAATTTTCAGAGTCGACAGCTTTGTGGCGACCACGGTGGGACAAGCAATGTCTTCAACCGTGGGTGCTTAGTGTTTTGTTTTGCAACTAGTTCTAGTTCTAGACCGGTTCCCACGTGAGCCTTTCCTTCTTTCCGCCTTTCTTAACTTCATGCCATCTCAAAATTTCTGATTTCACCCATCTTTCATCAGATCTGAAGTGCCAAGTATGCCATTTAATTTCTGCATTTTATTTAAACCGGTTCCCACGTGAACCACCCTTTTCCTTCTAAACCGGTTCCCACGTGAACCAATCTCTTTCTTTACTTCGGTTCCCACGTGAACCAAACCACTTTCCTTCAGATCTATCCCCACTTGGATCAGATCTTTGTTCACCTTTAATTGGCCCCACGTGGCCTTCTTTTGATCATTCAAACCGGTTCCCACGTGAACCACCCTTTTTACCCAAAACCAGTTCCCACATGAACCACCTTTACTTTTTAACCCAGTTCCCACATCGGTCCCCACGTGGACCACCCTTTTGCTTGGCTATCAGATCTGAACCCTCTTCTTTCCATCACCTTTTCGCTATCTCCATTTGGCTCACATAAGAAACAAGTCTGGATTCTAGTTTCTAGTTGCTTCTCTAGTTTCTAATTGCTTGTTTGGTGTTGATTTCTTGTTTATTTAAGTTCATGTTTTGTTACTTGCTTTATTACTTGATTGCATTCTCTGCTCCTTCTCTCTACCTCCTTCTTTTACACTTTTTTGAGGCGGGAGCTCACTCTCCCATTTATCCCTCCCATCCAAAACACCCTCTTGGTGGATTCTGACCTCTCTTCTGGGATATTCCTTCCTAGTTGACTTGGTTGGCTTTCATCAAGGCCTCCGTAATTCCTCATACGTGGAGTATTCCTCTTCACGATCGGGTTGGTTGTACCACTCCCCAAAACCCGAAGCATCCTATGTTACCTATACGTGGTGAGATTGTGTGAAACCTAGGTCATTGAAGATTCGAGTTAGGATCCTAACCCATTTGTTGAGAGAACAATTCTTAACAAAATTCATAAACCTAAGGTTTAATCAAAATCATTGCGTAATCTTGCTTTCAAGTCTTTGCATAACTTGCTTGTCAAACAAAAATTCAAACCTTTAACTTTTTGCAAAATACTAAAAAAACCAAAAAAAAATCTTTGTTTGTTTTGTCAACTTGTTTGTTTTACTTTCTTCTTGAAGTTCAATGCAACTAAGGTCTGGAAGGCACGTTGGAATGGCGGAACAAGCTGAACATCGAGAGCACGAGATGGGTCATCAACCAAATCCATCAAATAGTCGTGTTAATCCATTGTTTAAGTCAGAAGCACAAGAGGTCCCTCAACCATCTGCTCCTCGTGATGTTGAACAACTCTTTAGGGAGTTGTCTCTCTATACCGACCCAGAAACCTATGCCCGTATACAATCCATGGTGAAGGGAAAAATTGCTTCAGATCAGGCTGAAACCAATCAAGTTGTCTTATCTCCTCGTCCTCTGGTTCGACCACCACTTATTCAATCACCCTTTGTTCAACCTCCTGTTGTTCAACAATCTGTGATTCAACCATCATTTGCATTAGCACAACCATCTGTAGTTCAACCATCTATTGTTCAACCGTCTGTGGTCCAACCCTCATTTGTTCAGCCATCTTATTTCAACCATGTTGCTCCCTTGACCCATCAAGTCATGGGACAATCTTCAGTAAATTTGCCAAGTCATGCTCCTCAATTTCAGAACCATGTCTCTAACCACATACCCCCACCAGTAAACCAAGAACCTGCTCTCACCAGGGCAATCATGGATCAGCTCACCCAGATGAATGAACGTTATGAAGAGCTAAGATGTCGCCTGGACTCCAAGTCAGTGCCTGAGATTTCCATCCCTTCTCTGCCAGTCTTACACCTGCAACCTTCTGAGCTACCAGTTTATCGCCGCTACAATGGTATTGGCAACCCCTTTCTTCATCTTAAAGATTTTCTCTATGAATCCTCATTTTGGAAAGATGATCGTAGGGTTCTTGCCTTCTTGTTCCGCCGATCACTAGAAGGGTCTGCATTGGAATGGTTCTACTCACTCGACTCCTTTGAGGCAGGAGACTTCGATATTGTGAAGACCAAATTCTTGCAAAGATACAGAGACCGGGTGGCACCAGCATGCTCCATTACAGACTTGATTGCTGAAAAGATGAAGCCAGAAGAGGACTTCATAAAGTTTGCTGATCGCTGGAGGGGAATGGCAGAGAAATTGACAGATGTGATTTCTGAAGGGGAACAAGTGAAGATGCTTATTGGCAACACTACACCTGCCTTGAGAAATGTATTGATCATGCACCGTCCTACCACAATGAATGAACTCTATGACAGTGCCTGATACTTGCAAGCCCACTTCAAGGATGCCACAATGATAAACCCTTTCGATCCTAAACATAGAAACCTCAGAAAAACCCCCTTTGCACCAGTCGGGCCTACAACCGAGGGAGTGGTCAACAACGAAGCAATAAATATTGTGGGGAACCAGGGAGGGAACCGTCAAAATCAGTACAGAAACCCACCACAGAACCCTTCCTATTACCCCCCTCAGCAACAAGTTAGGCCACCACAACCACGACAACCACAACAACCACCTCAGCCAGTAGCACAACCCCAGCAACCTCGTCAACCTACCTACAATAGGGCACCGCCACCACCCAATCAGGCACCACGAAGGGGAGGTCCTAGGAGAGAGAACTACCAGCAACTCCCTTACTCCTTGACCGACATCTTCAATGTACTCATGGCAGAAAAATAGTTGGAATTGCCCAAGGAAAGAGAGGTTTGGCCAACAAATGTAGATATGTCCCGATACTGTGCTTACCACCGGTGTCCTGGTCACACTGTAGAAGTTTGCTTTCAATTCAAGGATTACATCCACGATCTGAATGACCAAGGAAGCATTGATTGGGTCCAAATGGGGGAATGCATACAAGCTATGAAGGCTAGGCAGCAGCAGCGGCAACGTCCACCGGCTCAACCTCAACAACAACACGGCTTGGGGATTGTCCAGAATCCGCTCCCATTACATGCTCCCGCTCCAGCACCGGCACCAGCACATCCAAACCCAGGAATTGGTCTAGTACACTCCATTGTCCAGGGAGATGCCAGCCGTGCTCAAGGTTGGAAACTAGAAAACCAAAATGCAACCATGCCTGTCAACCCAGCTAGGTCTCCTGCTAGGAACCCTCCTAGACAGATAATCCGTGCACCTGCTACTCCACAACTACCACAAAGCTCAATAACCCAACCACTGGCCGCCACTTCTTCTCGCCGACCCATCATTAGGTCAGCCCCCTCTCTAACTACGCCTCCTTCAACCATTGCTACACACCGGCCCTTGCTCATCCGACCACCACAATCATCACCAAACCTGAACCCCCAGCCTACGAACTCTACCACTCCAAAACCCCAACCTATCATACCACCAGCACCACAACCAATCCCACAACCTACACCTTCATTAATTTCATCAACCACTCCTGCACACCGGTCTCTTCTTATCAGACCACCAGTATCACCATCACTACCACCTCCAAATCCTACCCCTCTACCAACTAACCCAATCATCCTAGAACCACCAATCCCACCTGTTCCACCACAATCCACCCCAGTTAACCCGTCACCTCTACCCGACCGCCAAATAGCCCCGGTGCTTCGGAGTGGGAGGATGTTCCAGCGGCTCTTTCCCCAAACCGGAACTCAACCGCAGGAGCCAGTGGAGGAGGAACAAGTGGAAGAACCATTGCCAGGCAGGGCGTATGATCTGTTAAAACATTTGGATAAGACACCAGCCCATATTTCTATACTTGAGTTGATCAAAAGATCAAAAGTGCACCAGGAGATTCTACAACAGTACTTACAAAGGGTCATGGTGAGTGAAGATCTCCCACCTGAAAAGATAACTACAGTGTTAGCCCCTAGAAGTGAGCACCCAACACTCACTTTCTCTCAGGAAGAATTAGCAGATCCAGACTTTAGGAGTTATGCTTTGCATGTGGTTGTTATCATCTGTAATGTCGAAGTAAAATCATGTTTGGTTGACACTGGAGCTTCTATCAACGTTATGCCGCCAGAAACTTTGCAGTTGTGCGGTATTTCTGAGCAAGAAATCAAGCCATCTTGTGCCATGGTGACAGCCTATGATAACTCCAAGAAGTCTGCACGTGGGGTGGTTACTCTAGAAGTCAAACTTGGACCATGTACGGTCACAACATATTTTCATGTTCTAGAATTAGATCCAACATTTCGGGCTATACTTGGGAGGCCATATTTGGAGGCAATAGGAGCTGTGGCTTCAACAAACCACCAGTGCATAAAATTTCCCTTTAAAGGACAGGTGGTCAAGGTGACTAGCATGCCTATAAGGGACGAGCTGAACGATGCTTCTTTACCCCTAGGTCTGTCAATACAACCCCAGATCTCAGTGGGAGAATTGCCAGAAGTGATATGCATGACCGCCTCTCTACCAGACACACTGGGATGGCGGATAATGATGAAATTGGGCTATCAGCCTGGAAGAGGTTTAGGCAAGGATCTTCAAGGGATCACTCAGCCAATTGAAACTGTGAAAAGGCCACGCAGGCAGGGGTTGGGATATGAAGAGGGTTCCATCCCAAGGAGGATCTTCCAGCCAGGATATGCCATGGGACTCCATGCATTTTTTATCAAAGGGGAGACCATGATGATGGCTGAAGATGGCAAAAGTTCCGTGATAGCTGTCAAGAGAAGGAAAGCTCCAGATGAAGAAGAAGAAGACTTGGAAGACCTGTGCTTATCTTTAACTCGTTTGTTCTCAAGTGGGGAAGAGTATCAAGAACCACCCAAGGGCAGACCAATCTTGAATCACCTAGTTAAGCATGTTACCCAAGTCAAAACCATTCCACGAGGCCCAAATAAAACAATGCCTTGTTTAAACCTCGTGCCGTTGTTTCTAGATATTTTGGATGGGCTTCAGGGCCCACTTACCCACATTGGGCCCATGAGCCCTCTTCAACCTTCCACTCTTATTGGGCCAGCTTGCCCATTTGCTTCCCTCATCAACTTCAGAACTGAGGGCTTTTCTCAACATGGGCTCACATGCCCATTTATTTCTATGATCGGGTCCACGTACCCGTTTACTTTCTTCATCCATTTTGGACCCATGTGTCCACTTTCTTTTACCATTGGGCCCACGAGCCCCTTTTTCCCCTTTATTCTTAAGTTTTTCTCTCTATTAATTCAGTCAATTTCCAGCAAACCTAGAGTCATGCTGACTCATTCTATGTTTTTTCTTGAAATTTCCAAAACGTCTTCTCTGAAACTCACATTTCCATCGAGAAGGCGTCTTTACTCATCCCAGAGGGTACTCCCAATCAGGGATCCCCCTTTTCTGAATCATTGATCGATTTGCTCGATCCTCCCTCCACTGTAAATACCACCTTTCCAGCTTTATCTTCAGTAGGTCAAGTTAGGTTAGGAAATAGGAAAGTCAGAGGTAAGCGAGTTCCAAATAGATATCTGCAACAATTGGCATAGAAATGTGTACAGTTTTGACTGATCGGTTAGGGCGATGGCAGAGTTTCTTATACCAATTTGATATCACTTATATCCCACAGAAGGCAATCAAGGGTTATGCTATTGCTGAACACCTTGCCCATCATCCCATACCCGTCTTTGACCCAGTCCGGTCGGAGTTCCCGGATGACGAACTAATGTCAGTCCGATCTTCCAATCTTTGGACATTATATTTTGACGGGGCTCTGAACTCTCATGGTAGAGGGATAGGTATTGTCCTTCTGTCACCTGAAGGTGTCACCATTCCACAGGCTTTTCAGCATAACTTTCCAGCAACCAACAACATAGCTGAGTATGAAGCCTTGCTGGCCGGGCTGGAGGCCGCTCATTTCCATGGTGCCACCGAACTGAGGGTGATAGGTGATAGTCAATTGATCCAACGCCAGGTCCTATCCAAGTACCGAACTTATCATCCAAACCTCAAGCCCTACCAGGAGCTCACCACCTGCTACATCAAGCTATTCTTCAAACTCACCTTTGTTCATGTCCCCTGCTCTCAGAATATCCTCGCCGATGCCTTAGCTTCACTAGCTTCATCTCTATCTGTCCCGCTAGTGTGCAAGTGCGAACTATCCACATCTGTAAGAGGACAATTCCAGCAATTGAGGATGGACGTTTTCTGAAGGTTAAGGAAAGATTCAACAGAAAGGAATACTTGGAACATAAAGAAGAAATCTCCTTGATTGAGTTCGAAGAATTAGAAGAAGGTGAGATACCTTGGTATGACGAGATTGCGAGGTATTGCCAAGATCAGTCATATCCGCCTGGATCAACCACCAAGGAAAAGAAGGCAATCAGAAGAGTATCCCAGAGGTATACAATCCTAGGAGGAGTGCTCTATAAGAGAAGCCTAAGTGGAATCTTACTCAGATGTCTTGATGAAGAAGAAGCTGAGTTGGTGCTGAAGGAAGCACATTCTGGAGTTTGTGGTGGTCATGTGAATGCCCAAGCCCTTGCTAAGAAAATCATCCGACAAGGGTATTATTGGCCAACTCTAGAAGAAGACTGCTCCATCTTTGTCCGGCATTGTCATTCATGTCAACTCCATGCTGACAAGATTCACTCTCCCGCATCTTCCCTTCATCCAATTCATGCCCCATGGCCTTTCGCCATGTGGGCTTTGGATATCATTGGCCCCTTGAGTGACCTCAACTCCGAAATGCGTTCAAAATCATTCATTCTGACGGCAACGGAGTACTTCACAAAGTGGGCTGAAGCAGAAGCATTCGTGGAGATTAAAGCGTCAACAGTCTGCTCCTTCATCAAGCGCAACATCCTGGCAAGGTTCGGGATCCCCAGCGACATCGTCATCGATAATGGGCCACAATTTCTTTCTCAAGATCTGCGTGATCTTTGCAACAGGTATTACATTTCATTGCATCATTCATCACCATACTATCCTCAAGGCAATGGTCATGTAGACGCCACCAACAAAACCTTAATCAAAATCATCAAGAAATCTTGTAAGTCTAGCAAATTTGCCGACTGGCCTGATAAGCTTGTAGATGCTCTATGGGCTTATCGTACTTCTGTAAGGACTCCCACTGGACAAACCCCGTATGCTTTAGCATATGGGATGGAAGCAGTGGTCCCTTACGAAGTATTACTTCCGTCTCTTCGAGTTCAGCTCGACAGGGATATTCCTGTTGATGAGAGAAGAGAATCTCTCCTTGCACAGCTTGAACTCTTGGATGAAAGAAGGCTAGCCGCCGCCGAGCATGCCCGGACTTATCAGAATAGACTCAAAAGGTTTTATTAAAAGAGGGTGGTCGAGAGAAAGTTCGAAATCAGTGAGATGGTAGTCAAACGCATATTCGTTAAGCCAGGGGGTCCCCGCTCCAAGTTGCAACCTAAATGGGAAGGGCCTTTTGTAATCACTGAAAAATATCCAGGTAATGCATATGAATTGACTAATGCAGATTGAGAAAAATTGAATCATCCTTGGAATGGAGTTTACCTCAAAAAGTACTTTCCATAAAAATGGAGAAATCACTGGTATATAATCTCAAGTCATCGATCCTAGGTTGTTCATGAGAAGTCAAGGGTAGGTACCATCCTACACACACAACACTTCCCGATCCTAGAATCCAGACAACCCGACACTTGCGAAAGGCAAGGCAGAAATCTAGAAATGGAAGGAGTACCCTTACCCTATTCTCTTCTACTCGGTCCAAGATAGGGAGAGAAGATTAGAGAGGGGTAGTATCGAAAACACTCGCCACCCTAGTAGGAGGCCGTCTCAGAGGGTACAAAAGAGTGCCAAAAGATGGGCAATGAACCCCTCAGGTTAGAAAAAAAAATGATCAACCTGTCTTAATGAGTACCCAGAATGATAGTCAAGGCAAAAGGCACTAAAAATGGGCAATGTCCCCACGGGTCAAAAACCTGTCCAAATATGTGCCACATAGAAAAGAGCAAAAAAGAAAGAAAAACCCAAAGAGGCCGAACCCCAATGGGTAATTTGAGTGAGAGTAGAGAAATCCCTCTCAACATCTTCAAACCCTATCAAGGACTTCCTCTATACTCTTCCTCCTTAAACCCTAGGGAAGGGTAAACTGACCAAATCCAGGTGGAATCCAAGCCGATCAAAGGAAGAAGGTTAGAAGATTCTAGGTAGGGAACTTTATTTTTGCACGTGGCATCTACCACTTGAGTCTTGACAAACCCCAAAGACCGATGACTTGTCTCAAATACTAGCATTTTCTCCACACAAAAAAAGGAATATTTCAAAAATCCAAAAAAATGCATATTTCAAAAATCCAAAAAAATTTGCATATTTCAAAAACCCAAAAAAATGCATATTCCAAAACCCAAAAAAATGCATATTTTGAAAACCCAAAAAAAATTGAATATTTCAAAAAACCCAAAAAAATGCATATTCCAAAAATTCAAAAAAATATACATATTTCAAAAATCCAAAAAAAAAACTTGAATACTTTTTAAAATCAAAAAAAAATGATGATGATGATTGTTTTCAAGAAAACCCAAAAAAAAAAATTTGCTTAGTCATGATCATTGCCTTAGTTCCATCCATGTTTATTTTACTGTCATGCATATTTCCATTCCTACATTGCATATCCTTTTACTTTAATTACCTTGTTAAGAAGGCTCTTCTCTTTGACCTAAGTCAAAGTTGACCATAATAGGCAAAGGGATGAGTCACGGTGAAGATCTAATCCCCTTTCTGTCAAGTGTTTCAGGCATTTCAATGTAGAAGAGGAGAAGATTCACACCACGGCAGGTAAGTTCTCTTAACCCTTACCCCTATTTCATTTAAGTCATTTGTTTTATTCCACCTTGTTAAAAAGGCTCCTCCCTTTGACTTAAAATCAAGGCATACGATATACAGGCAAAGGGATGAGTCATAATGAAGATTTAATCATTTTTCATTAAGTGTTTTCAGAAGCTGAAAAAGCAAAAAAAGAGAAGGGCGATCAGGTACATTTTTTTCAAAAAAAAAAAAAAATTGGCCATAGGGCGCATGTGCCCTCATCTGGGGGCACATGGCCAGGTGCCCCACCCCAGGGCGCATGGCCAAGTGCCCCCGATCGGGGGCACATGAACAAAAAATTCAAAAAAATCTCAAAAATTCAGAAATTGTCTATAATGTTAAAAGTGACATTTTTGCTAAATAAACCATCATCAAAAACTTTGTTTTGACCTCCAAATGATGGTTGTAATAGTGAAATCTTCAGTTGATCATTTCATGAACAATCTGCTTCATATGACAATTCTGTCTGTTGGGTACTAACCAGAAATGTGCAGGCAACCTTTTTTAGTCCTAACAGGTGAATTGGTGAGATCAATGTTCACCAAGAAACGTCATGCCAACCTTGCAGCGAAAAGGAAGCACCACCCAGCTGAACATCCTTATGGTGTTGTATTCCGTCAGAAGGCAAGACAAGGATGGACCAGAGATGCTGATGAACCAGGTGGTCGATGCAGCTTACCTGAAGATTTCATCCTCATCTTCTCATCAATCTCACGTCACATCACCACCATCACTTCATTTTTGCACTTCACATCACTCCTACCACTTGGTCACCTAGCTATGTTAGGTCCATTTGATACATATTATATGCATTAATGTTGAAGACCTTGAGCGTGAAGATGACTGGGCCCAAGGTCCCCTTTAACAAAATCTACGACGGCTTAGTCATTTCTTCACACTCACGGATAAGCCAAAATTGAACATTGGAGGGACGATGGTTCCTAATCGGGTGTCTTGACCTCCAATAAACAATCTATATCTTCAACTATTTTCTACATGATTTTCTATGTTTTCACATCCATCTCCTTTTCTTTCTTCATCATTACCAATTCTATTTCATTATGTTTTCTCTTTCCTTTATTTCATCATGTTTTATTTTTTCTTTTTTTATCCCTTCATGTTTTATTCCTTTCTTCTGTTCCACCATGTTTTATTCTTTCCTTTCTTTTATCCCACCGTGTCTTTTATTTTATCCCACCATGGCAATTGTCATGCCATTGTTTCTTCTGTCCAATCATTCTATGTTAGTCCCACCATTATCTTTCAAACTCACTATGGCTTAAATCTGTCTTGTCATTTTCCGAATATCGAGTTTTCTGCTAGAACGTGATTCATGGTTTTCACGATACCCAAGCAATTTTGTTGTGCATAAATGAACCCCTTTAGAACTTGAGGTTCTTCCACTCAGAATTAAACTGAGTATTTTGGTGAAACTTGAATGAACTTGAGATTCCAAATATGATGGATTGGTATTCTTTTCATTTTAAGATCAACTTTTCTTTTACAAAACTTTAGCCCATCACAGTACAAGAACACCGCAAAGTTCGGGTTGCTGGCTGATGATGAACCTACGAATTCGAGGACTCCTCACCATGCTGAGGGTTGGCTACATCATTTTATCCTTTATCACTTACTTTTTCATCTCTCGTGCCAAGGGCATGTCTTTTACCAGTCAATTATATGAGGTTTTGATAGAACATAAAAGCGATCTAGAATACTCAGACCATGCTGAGGGTTGGCTACATCATTTTATCCTTTATCACTTACTTTTTCATCTCTCGTGCCAATGGCATGTCTTTTACCAGTCAATTATATGAGGTTTTGATAGAACATAAAAGCGATCTAGAATACTCAGAGAGATTCATATTGCTGGATCAGGTAGATAAGCGTGTCTATATCTACACCTTGATGCCACCTTTTCAGTTCATCACCATTCCATTCCGCTACATTCATCTACGTTCACTTGCATTCCATTACAGCTCACTACGAATCATTCCGCCTCATTACATGCCACTCCCTTACAAAGCCGACATCAAGGCGAGGCAAGCTATAGACACGCTAAATTTGCCTAATTCAGAGCATAAAACTCATGTTTTATAGGGTAACATATATGATTTACCTTATAATGATTCTGGGTCTTTTAAAATTGATTTGGAGCATTCGCCGAATGAAATCGGATGTTTTCCGACGTTTTCCGCAAAAAGCCGTAATTTCCAAGCGAAAGCTGCACGTAAATCATGTGAACACGGAAATTGGCTGAATGACCAATGCCTAATCATCATGCATTGAAGTTTATGGTCATATTCACACTCCGGACAAGTTTTGTTGCATTTCGTGCATTTCCGGTTTGCCGTCGAAGTCATTTTGACCTGTATCGGATCTTCTGTTCACTACCCTAACTTCCGGACAAAATTCTGAAGTTTTGGAGGGTGTGATGGCTGATCCGATGCTATAGAAAGCTTCTTCGGCCTGTTATCTTTCCAACGCAACAAACGGCGTCGAATTCCGAGTTCGGGAGTGTTCGCAATGGCTTCCGGAAGAAGGACGCGCGAAACCAGTCCCATGCGCCCGGGTTCCTGGTCACATGCGCCCGGGACACAGGGCACGTGGCCATGCGCCCTACCAGTGAGGCATGTGGCCTTGTGCCCTCACTTGAGGGCACATGCGCCCCACTTTTGAGGCACGAGGGACCCAGTTTTTCACCCGGACTCTACCACTGAACCGACGGACCGGATAAGATCGAAATTTTAGGAGAAGATAAGATGTGCCGTCACTGGGGGGCGCATGTGCCCTTCAGTGGGGCGCATAGACCCTATTTTTTAGCTCCGATAAGATCGCTCGTTCTCCTATAAATGGACTCTGATTCTGGTCGTTCCAAAGGCATGAGCACGACCCCCCAGGCATCTCAGGACGTCCTAGCACCCTCCTGCATTGATTTTATGATTTTTAGAGAGAGAATTTCGAGTTTTTAGAGAGAGAAAAATCGGTTCAAGAGAGAGGAAGGCTGTTCTGCAGGTGATCTGCCAAGTCTTTTTTCTTTGGCCTCTACAGCAGTGTGTGGACGTCTTATGCCTGAGATCTCTTCATCAAAGTTCTTCCTCTCCAAGTCTTCTTGATTTTACAATAGACAGCACTTGATTCCAAGGTCGGGGCTGGTCGTGACGAGCGCAGAAGCAAAGTCGCGCCTGGCAGATCCTGGACTGCTGCTCGGCTTTTTCGACAACACAGATTTGGCTATATCTTTCTCTATTCAACTCAGAATCTTTCAGTTCTTTTTCCTATATCTTTGTTTCGTGATTCTCCATCCTCCTATAATTTTTTTACATTTTTTTGCATTACTTTTACTCTGTTAATCCGAAAATAAAAAAGGGGGTTAGAGATAACCCGAATCCGGTTAGTTTCTAGTCAATTGTGTGTTTTTATGTTATTCTCTTTACATATACTCCACTTTGTTTAGTTCTAATTGTCTATTTCACTTGTTTATTTGTCTAGTTGCACAGAATATCAAGCACCCACACGTTGTGGACTCTTCTTCATCGGCCGGCCGAAGAAGGACAAGCTTTAACTCACATTCTTCACTCTAAGGTACACATGGTCAATTTTAATTCTATAAATCGGAACCCACGGTTCCTGGTGACCACGTTTATTTCTTCTCACCTTCCTCCCACATGACCCGAACCGTCTCTTTGGTGATCGAGCGACGCCAAGGGATGAAAGTTCGGGGATCAATGTGAGTGTGGGACCGAGGTGAGAGTTGCTTTCCGAGTTTTATTCCTTTCTTTTCTCATCCCCTCTTGAGGTGACGATCTGGATTCATGGACTTCCCTGAAGAGGAGAGGGCCCCGTTGAATTTTCAGAGTCGACAGCTTTGTGGCGACCACGGTGGGACAAGCAATGTCTTCAACCGTGGGTGCTTAGTGTTTTGTTTTGCAACTAGTTCTAGTTCTAGACCGGTTCCCACGTGAGCCTTTCCTTCTTTCCGCCTTTCTTAACTTCATGCCATCTCAAAATTTCTGATTTCACCCATCTTTCATCAGATCTGAAGTGCCAAGTATGCCATTTAATTTCTGCATTTTATTTAAACCGGTTCCCACGTGAACCACCCTTTTCCTTCTAAACCGGTTCCCACGTGAACCAATCTCTTTCTTTACTTCGGTTCCCACATGAACCAAACCACTTTCCTTCAGATCTATCCCCACTTGGATCATATCTTTATTCACCTTTAATTGGCCCCACGTGGCCCTCTTTTGATCATTCAAACCGGTTCCCACGTGAACCACCCCTTTTTACCCAAAACCGGTTCCCACGTGAACCACCTTTACTTTCTACCCCAGTTCCCACATTGGTCCCCACATGGACCACCCTTTTGCTTGGCTATCAGATCTGAACCCTCTTCTTTCCATCACCTTTTCACTATCTCCATTTGGCTCACATAAGAAACAAGTCTAGATTTTAGTTTCTAGTTGCTTGTCTAGTTTCTAATTGCTTGTCTGGTGTTGATTGCTTGTTTATTTAAGTTCATGTTTTGTTACTTGTTTTATTACTTGATTGCATTCTCTGCTCCTTCTCCCTACCTCCTTCTTTTACACTTTTTTTGAGGCGGGAGCTCACTCTCCCATTTATCCCTCCCATCCAAAACACCCTCTTGGTGGATTCTGACCTCTCTTCTGGGATATTCCTTCCTAGTTGACTTGGTTGGCTTTCATCAAGGCCTCCGTAATTCCTCATACGTGGAGTATTTCTCTTCACGATCGGGTTGGTTGTACCACTCCCCAAAACCCGAAGCATCCTATGTTACCTACACGTGGTGAGATTGTGTGAAACCTAGGTCATTGGAGATTGGAGTTAGGATCCTAACCCATTTGTTGAGAGAACAATTCTTAACAAAATTCATAAACCTAAGGTTTAATCAAAATCATTGCGTAATTTTGCTTTCAAGTCTTTGCATCACTTGCTTGTCAAACAAAAATTCAAACCTCTAACTTTTTGCAAAATACTAAAAAAAAAAAAGTTCTTTATTTGCTCTGTCAACTTGTTTGTTTTACTTTCTCCTTGAAGTTCAATGCAACTAAGGTCTGGAAGGCACGTTGGAATGGCGGAACAAGCTGAACATCGAGAGCACGAGATGGGTCACCAACCGATTTAGTCAGAAGCGCAAGAGGTCCCTCAACCATCTGCTCCCCGTGATGTTGAACAACTCTTTAGGGAGTTGTCTCTCTATACTGACCCAGAAACCTATGCCCGTATACAATCCATGGTGAAGGGCAAAATTGCTTCAGATCAGGCTGAAATCAATCAAGTTTCCTTATCTCCTCGTCCTCTAGTTCAACCACCACTCATTCAGTCACCCTTTGTTCAACCACCAGTTGTTCAACAATCTATGATTCAACCACCTGTTGTTCAACAATCTATTATTCAACCTCCTGTTGTTCAACAATCCATGATTCAACCATCTATAGTTCAACCCTCTATAGTTCAACCACCTGTGGTCCAACCCTCATTTGTTCAACCATCTTATTTTAACCATGTTGCTCCCTTGGCCCACCAAGCCATGGGACAATCTTCAAGTCATGTTCCTCAATTCCAGAACCATGTCTCTAACCACATACCGCCTCCAGTAAACCAAGAACCTGCTCTCACCCAGGCAATCATGGATCAGCTCACCCAGATGAATGAACGTTATGAAGAGCTGAGATGTCGCCTGGACTCCAAGTCAGTTCCTGAGATTTCCATTCCTTCTCTGCCAGTCCTACACCTGCCACCTTCTGAGCTGCCAGTTTATCGCCGTTACAATGGTACTGGCAACCCTTTTCTCCACCTTAAAGATTTTCTCTATGAATCCTCATTTTGGAAAGATGATCGTAGGGTTCTTGCTTTCTTGTTCCGTCGATCACTAGAAGGGTCTGCGTTGGAATGGTTCTATTCACTCGACTCCTTTGAGGTAGGAGACTTCGATATTGTGAAGACCAAATTCTTGCAAAGTTACAGAGACCGGGTGGCACCAGCATGCTCCATTACAGACTTGATTGCTGAAAAGATGAAGCCAGAAGAGGACTTCATAAAGTTTGCTGATCGCTGGAGGGGAATGGCAGAGAAACTGACAGATGTGATTTCTGAAGGGGAACAAGTGAAGATGCTTATTGGCAACACTACACCTGCTCTGAGAAATGTATTGATCATGCACCGTCCTACCATAATGAATGAACTCTATGACAGTGCCCGATACTTGCAAGCCCACTTCAAGGATGCCACAATGATAAATCCATTTGATCCTAAAACTAGAAACCTCAGGAAAAACCCCTTTGCACCGGTCGGGCCTACAACCGAGGGAGTGGTCAACAACGAAGCAATAAATATTGTGGGGAACCAGGGAGGGAACCGTCAAAACCAGTACAGAAACCCACCACAGAACCCTTCCTATTACCCCCCTCAGCAACAAGTTAGGCCACCACAACCACGACAACCACAACAACCACCTCGGCCCGGTAGCACAACCCCAGCAACCTCGTCAACCTACCTACAATAGGGCACCGCCACCACCCAATCAGGCACCACGAAGGGGAGGTCCTAGGAGAGAGAACTACCAGCAACTCCCTTACTCCTTGACCGACATCTTCAATGTACTCATGGCAGAAAAACAGTTGGAATTGCCCAAGGAAAGAGAGGTTTGGCCAACAAATGTAGATATGTCCCGATACTGTGCTTACCACCGGTGTCCTGGTCACACTGTAGAAGTGTGCTTTCAATTCAAGGATTACATCCATGATCTGAATGACCAAGGAAGCATTGATTGGGTCCAAATGGGGGAATGCATACAGGTAATGAAGGCTAGGCAGCAGCAGCGGCAGCGTCCACCGGCTCAACCTCAACAACAACCTGGCTTGGGGATTGTCCAAAATCCGATCCCATTACATGCTCCAGCTCCAGCACCGGCACCAGCACATCCAAACCCAGGAATTGGTCTAGTACACTCCATTGTACAGGGAGATGCCAGCCGTGCTCAAGGTTGGCAACTAGAAAACCAAAATGCAACCATGCCTGTCAACCCAGCTAGGTCTCCTGCTAGGAACCCTCCTAGACAGATAATCCGTGCACCTGCTACTCCACAACTACCACAAAGCTGAATAACCCAACCACTGGCCGCCACTTCTTCTCGCCGGCCCATCATTAGGCCAGCCCCCTCTCTAACTACGCCTCCTTCAACCATTGCTACACACCGGCCCTTGCTCATTCGACCACCACAATCACCACCAAACCTGAACCCCCAGCCTACGAGCTCTACCACTCCAAAACCCCAACCTATCATACCACCAACACCACAACCAATCCCACAACCTACACCTTCATTAAATTCATCAACCACTTCTGCACTCCGGCCTCTTCTTATTAGGCCACCGGTATCACCATCATTACCACCTCCAAATCCTACCCCTCTACCAACCAACCATATCATCCTAGGACCACCAAACCCATTGCCTACCATACCTGCACCTACACCACCTGTTCCCACCCCAGTTAACCCATCACCTCTACCCGACCGCCAAATAGCCCCGGTGCTTCGGAGTGGGAGGATGTTCCAGCGGCTCTTTCCCCAAGCTGGTACTCAACCGCAGGATCCAGTGGAGGAGGAACAAGTTGAAGAGCCATTGCCAGGCACGGCGTATGATCTGTTAAAACATTTGGATAAGACACCAGCCCGTATTTCTATACTTGAGTTGATCAAAAGATCAAAAGTGCACCAGGAGATTCTACAACAGTACTTGCAAAGGGTAATGGTGAATGAAGATCTCCCACCTGAGAAGATCACTACAGTGTTAGCCCCTAGAAGTGAGCACCCAACACTCACTTTCTCTTATTAAGAATTAGCAGATCCAGACTTTAGGAGATATGCTTTGCAGGTGGCTGTTATCATTTGCAATGTCGAAGTAAAATCATGTTTGGTTGACACTGGAGCTTCTATCAACGTTATGCCGCCAGAAACTTTGCAGTTGTGCGGTATTTCTGAGCAAGAAATCAAGCCATCTTGTGCCATGGTGACAGCCTATGATAACTCCAAGAAGTCTGCACGTGGGGTGGTCACTCTAGAAGTCAAACTTGGACCATGTACGGTTACAACAGATTTTCATGTTCTAGAATTAGATCCAACATTTCGGGCTATACTTGGGAGGCCATACTTGGAGGCAATAGGAGCTGTGGCTTCAACAAACCACCAGTGCATAAAATTTCCCTTTAAAGGATAGGTGGTCAAGGTGACTAGCATGCCTATAAGGGACGAGCTGAACGATGCTTCTTTACCCCTAGGTCTGTCAATACAACCCCGCATCTCGGTGGGAGAATTGCCAGAAGTCAGATGCATGACCGCCTCTCTACCAGACACACTGGGATGGCGGATGATGATGAAATTGGGCTATCAGCCTGGAAGAGGTTTAGGCAAGGATCTTCAAGGGATCACTCAGCCAATTGAAAATGTGAAAAGGCCACGCAGGCAGGGGTTGGGATATGAAGAGGGTTCCATCCCAAGGAGGATCTTCCAGCCAGGATATGCCATGGGACTCCATACATTCTTTATCAAAGGGGAGACCATGATGATGGCTGAAGATGGCAAAAGTTCCGTGATAGCTGTCAAGAGAAGAAAGGCTCCAGATGAAGAAGGAGAAGACTTGGAAGACTTGTGCTTATCTTTGACTCGTCTGTTCTCGAGTGGGGAAGAGTATCAAGAACCACCCAAGGGCAGACCAATCTTGGATCATGTAGTTAAGCATATCACCCAAGTCAAAACCATTCCACGAGGCCCAAATACAACAATGTCATGTTTGAACCTCGTACCTTTATTTCTAGATCTTTTGGATGGGCTTCAGGGCCCACTTACCCTCTTTGGGCCCATGTGCGCTCTTCAACCTTCCACTCTTATTGGGCCAACTTGCCCATTTGCTTCCCTCATCAACTTCAGAACTGAGGGCTTTTTCCAACGTGGGCTCACATGCCCATTTATTTCTATGATCGGGTCCATGTACCCATTTACTTTCTTCATCCGTTTTGGACCTATGCGTCCACTTTCTATTACCATTGGGCCCGCGAGCCCCTTTTTTCCTTTTATTCTTAAGTTTTTCTCTCTATTAATTCAGTCATCTTCTAGCAAGCCTCGAGTCACTCAGGCTCATTCTATCTTTTTACTTGACAATCCCAAAAAAAAACGTCTTCTCTGAAACTCACATTTCCATCGAGGAGACATCTCTACTCATACCATAGGGTGCTCCCAATCAGGGATCCCTCTTTTCTGAATCATTAATCGATTTACTCGATCCTCCCTCCACTGTAAATACCACTTCTCCAGCTTTATCTTCAGTAGGTGAAGTTAGGTTAGGAAATAGGAAAGTCAGAGGTAAGCGAGTTCCAAATAGGTATCTGCAACAATTGGCACAGAAATGCGTAGAGTGTGCAAGGCTGCCAAACTTTTTGGATAATACTATCCAGCTAGATGAAATCCGATATGAGGATGAGCATAACATAGATCATACTTTGGGAGTATATGAGGTGGTATCAGAGAAAGATCCCGAATCCGAGGATGAAATCGAGGACTTGGCTGATGCATATGCATCTGGACTTAGAAGATTTGAAGAACCATCAGCCACAGGAAATGAACCGACCAAGGAACTGAATTTAGGAACCCTGGAAGATCCTAAGACTATCCTCATTAGTGCAAACCTCACTCCCTCAGAAGAACAACGTTTGATCAAAGCTTTGGAAGAATATAAGGACACGTTCGCATGGACATATGAAGATATGCCGGGATTAGATAATTCACTGGTTGAACATAGATTAACCTTGAAACCTGGAACTACCCCGGTTAAACAAAAGCTCAGGAGGTTCCACCCTGATATTGCACTCAAAATGAAAGAAGAGGTCGACAAACTACATTAAGCAAAATTTATTAAGGTTGTCCTATATCCACAATGGGTGGCTAACATAGTCCCTGTTATGAAGAATGATGGACGAATTCGGATTTGTATAGACTTCAGGGACTTGAACCGAGCGTGTCCTAAAGATGATTTCCCTTTGCCTCATATCGATGTTTTGGTTGATAACACAGCTGGATTTGAAATGCTTTCATTCATGGATGGCTATTCTGGATACAATCAGATCCGGTTAGCTTAGGAGGACCAAGAAAAGACCTCGTTCACTACACCTTGGGGAACATATTGCTATGTTGTCATGCCCTTTGGGTTAAAGAATGCCGGTGCTACATATCAGAGGGCTATGATGGCTATCTTTCACGACATGATGCACACCCTTGTAGAGGTGTATGTGGATGATTTGGTTATCAAGTCCAAGAATCGGGAAGATCATTCTGAAGTGTTAAGGAAAGTTTTGCAAAGAGCTAGAGAATACAAGCTAAAATTGAACCCTAAGAAGTGTACATTTGGAGTTTCATCAGGAAAGCTACTTGGGTTCATAGTAAGCAAAAGGGGCGGTTCATAGTAAGCAAAAGGGGCATAGATATCGACCCAAACAAGGCCAAGGCAATTATTGGTATGCCTCCTCTGAAGAATATGAAAGAGCTTCGAGGATTGATTGGGAGGCTACAATTTGTCCGCCGGTTTATCTCACAACATTCCCAAAGGTGTAAACCTTTCTATGAGCTAACCAAGGCGGGGGCCGAGTTTAAGTGGGATTCGAAGTGCCAGGAGGCGTTTGATGGGTTGAAAACATACCTGGCAAGTCCCCCTGTACTTAGACCACCAATTCCCGACAAACCTTTGGTCTTCTACATTTCGGTTCTTGAGAACTCTCTTGGGGCAGTCCTTGCACAAGTTGATGAAGAAGGGAAAGAACGAGCTACTTACTACTTGTCTAAGATGTTTGATGCTTGTGAGCTAAAGTACACTGTGGTAGAAAAGACCTGTGCTGCTCTTGTTTGGGTGGTTCAGAAACTCAAGCATTATTTCCTTGATCACCAAGTCAAGCTCATTGCTCGTATCAATCCCATTAAGTTTCTGTTAGAGAAGACAGTCTTGACTGATCGGTTAGGGCGATGGCAGAGTTTCTTATCCCAATTCGATATCACTTATGTCCCATAGAAGGCAATCAAGGGTTATGCTATTGCTGAACACCTTGCCCATCATCCCATACCCGTCTTTGACCCAGTCCGGTCGGAGTTCCCGGATGACGAACTAATGTCAGTCCGATCTTCCAATCTTTGGACATTATATTTTGACGGGGCTCTGAACTCTCATGGTAGAGGGATAGGTATTGTCCTTCTCGTCACCCGAAGGTGTCACCATTCCACAAGCTTTTCGGCTTAACTTTCCAGCAACCAACAACATAGCTGAGTATGAAGCCTTGCTGGCCGGGCTGGAGGCCGCTCATTTCCATGGTGCCACCGAACTGAGGGTGATAGGTGATAGTCAATTGATCCTACGCCAAGTCTTATCCAAATACCAAACTTCCCATCCAAACCTCAAGCCCTACCAGGAGCTCACTACCTGCTACATCAAGCTATTCTTCAAACTCACCTTTGTCCATGTCCCCCGCTCTCAGAATATCCTCGCCGATGCCTTAGCTTCACTAGCTTCATCTCTATCTGTCCCTCTAGGCAGGCAAGTGCGGACTATACACATCTGTAAGAGGACAATTCTAGCAATTGAGGATGGACGTTTTATGAAGGTTAAGGAAAGATTCAACAGAAAAGAATACTTGGAACATAAGGAAGAAATCTCCTTGATTGAGTTAGAAGAATTAGAAGAAGGTGAGAGACCTTGGTATGACGAGATTGCGAGGTATTGTGAAGATCAGTCATATCCGCCTGGATCAACCACCAAGGAAAAGAAGGCAATCAGAAGAGTATCCCAGAGGTATACAATCCTAGGAGGAGTGCTCTATAAGAGAAGCCTAAGTGGAATCTTACTCAGATGTCTTGATGAAGAAGAAGCTGAGTTGGTCTTTGAAGGAAGCACATTCGGAGTATGTGGTGGTCATGTGAATGCCCAAGCCCTTGCTAAGAAAATCATCCGACAAGGGTATTATTGGCCAACTCTAGAAGAAGACTGCTCCATCTTTGTCCGGCATTGTCATTCATGTCAACTCCATGCCGACAAGATTCATTCTCCCGCATCTTCCCTTCATCCAATTCATGCCCCATGGCCTTTCTCCATGTGGGCTTTTGATATCATTGGCCCTTTGAGTGACCTCAACTCCGAAATGCGCTCAAAATCATTCATTCTGATGGCAACGGAGTACTTCACAAAGTGGGCTGAAGCAGAAGCATTCGTGGAGATTAAAGCGTCAACAGTCTGCTCCTTCATCAAGCGCAACATCCTGGCAAGGTTCGGGATCCCCAGCGACATCGTCACCGATAATGGGCCACAATTTCTTTCTCAAGATCTGCGTGATCTTTGCAACAGGTATTACATTTCATTGCATCATTCATCACCATACTATCCTCAAGGCAATGGTCAAGCAGAAGCCACCAACAAAACCTTAATCAAAATCATCAAGAAATCTTGTAGGTCTAGCAAATTTGCCGACTGGCCTGATAAGCTTGTAGATGCTTTATGCGCTTATCGTACTTCTGTAAGGACTCCCACTGGACAAACCCCGTATGCTTTGGCATATGGGATGGAAGCAGTGGTCCCTTATGAAGTATTACTTCCGTCTCTTCGAGTTCAGCTCGACAGGGATATTCCTGTTGATGAGAGAAGAGAATCTCTCCTTGCACAGCTTGAACTCTTGGATGAAAGAAGGCTAGCCGCCGCCGAGCATGCCCGGACTTATCAGAATAGACTCAAAAGGTTTTATCAAAAGAGGGTGATCGAGAGAAAGTTCGAAATCGGTGATATGGTAGTCAAACGCATATTCGTTAAGCCGGGGGGTCCCCGCTCCAAGTTGCAACCTAACTGGGAAGGGCCTTTTGTAATCACTGAAAAGTATCCAGGTAATGCATATGAATTGACTAATGCAGATGGAGAAAAATTGAATCATCCTTGGAATGGAGTTTACCTCAAAAAGTACTTTCCATAAAAATGGAGAAACCATTGGTATAATCTCAAGTCATCGATCCTAGGTTGTTCGTGAGAAGTCAAGGGTAGGTACCATCCTACACACACCACACTTCCCGATCCTAGAATCCAGACAACCCTACACTTGCGAAAGGCAAGGCAGAAATCTAGAAATGGAAGGAGTACCCTTACCCTATTCTATCCTACTCGGTCCAAGATAGGGAGAGAAGATTAGAGAGGGGTAGTATCGAAAACACTCGCCACCCTAGTAGGAGGCCGTCTAAGAGGGTGCAAAAGGGTGCCAAAAGATGGGCAATGAACCCCTCAGGTTAGAAAAAAATGATCAACCTGTCTGAATGAGTACCCAGAATGATAGTCAAGGCAAATGGCATTAAAAGATGGGCAATGTCCCCACGGGTCAAAAACCTGTCCAAATATGTGCCACATAGAAAAGAGCAAAAAAAGAAAGAAAAACCCAAAGAGGCCGAACCCCAATGGGTAATTTGAGTGAGAGTAGAGAAATCCCTCTCAACATCTTCAAACCCTATCAAGGACTTCCTCTATACTCTTCCTCCTTAAACCCCTTGGGTAGGGTAAACCAACCAAATCCAGGTGGAATCCAAGCCGATCAAAGGAAGAAGGTTAGAAGGATTCTAGGTAGGGAACTTTATTTTTGCACGTGGCATCTACCACTTGATTCTTGACAAACTCCAAAGACCGATGAACTGTCTCAAATACCAGCATTTTCTCCACAAAAAAATGCATATTTCAAAAACCCAAAAAAATACATATTTCAAAAACCCAAAAAATCGAATATTTCAAAAAAAAATGAATATTTCAAAAATTCACAAAAAATATACATATTTCAAAAATCCAAAAAAAAATTGAATACTTTTGAAAATACAAAAAAAATGATTGTTTTCAAAAAAAAAAAATAATTTGCTTAGTCATGATCATTGCCTTAGTTGCATCATTGCTTATTTGATTGTCATGCATATTTTCATTTCTGCATTGTATATCCATTTTTACTTTAATTACCTTGTTAAGAAGGCTCTTCCCTTTGACCTAAGTCAAAGTTGACCATAATGGGCAAAGGGATGAGTCACGGTAAAGATCTAATCTCCTTCTGCCAAGTGTTTCAGGCATTTCAATACAGAAGAGGAGAAGATTCACACCACGGCAGGTAAGTTCTCTTAACCCTTACCCCTATTTCATTTAAGTCATTTATTTTACTCTACCTTGTTAAGAAGGCTCCTCCCTTTGACTCAAAATCAAGACATACGATATACAAGCAAAGGGATGAGTAATGATAAAAATTTAATCATTTTCATTAAGTATTTTTAGAAGCTGAAGAAGCAAAAAGAGAAGGGCGATCAGGTACATTTTTTTCAAAAAAAAAAAAAATTTGGCCATAGGGCGCATGTGCCCTCATCTGGGGGCACATGGCCAGGTGCCCCACCCCAGGGCGCATGGCCAGGTGCCCCCGATCGGGGGCACATGGACAAAAAATTCAAAAAAATTCAGAAAAATCTCAAAAATTCAGAAATTGTCTATAATGTTAAAAGTGACATTTTTCTAAAGAAACCATCATCAAAAACTTTGTTTTGACCTTCAAATGATGGTTCTAATAGTAAAATCTTCTGTTGATCATTTCATGAACAATTTGCTTCATATGACAATTCTGTCTGTTGGGTACTAACTAAAAATGTGCAGGCAACCTTTTTAGTCCTAACAGGTGAATTGGCGAGATCAATGTTACCCAAGGAATGCCATGCCAACCTTGTGGCAAAAGAGAGGAAGCGCTACCTATCGTGGTGCTGTATTCCGTCAAAAGGACAAGACAAGGATGGACCAGAGATGCTGATGAACCAGGCGGTCGATGCAGCTTACCTAAAGATTTCATCCTCAGCTTCTCATCAATCTCACATCACATCACCACCATCACTTCATTTTTTGCACTTCACATCAATTCTACTATCTGTCACTTAGCTATGCTAGGTCCACTTTATACATATTATATGCATTAATGTTGAAGACCTTGAGAGTGAAGATGACTGGGCCCGAGGTCCCCTTCAACAAAATCTACGACGGCTTGGTCATTTCTTTACACTCACGGATAAGCCAAAATTGAACATTGGAGGGACGATGGTTCCTAATCGGGTGTCTTGACCTCCAATAGACAATCTATATCTTCAACTATTTTCTACATGATTTTCTATGTTTTCACATCCATCTCCTTTTCTTTCTTCATCATTACCAATTCTATTTCATTATGTTTTCTCTTTCCTTTATTTCATCATGTTTTATTTTTTCTTTTTTTATCCCTTCATGTTTTATTCCTTTCTTTTGTTCCACCATGTTTTATTCTTTTCTTTCTTTTATCCCACCGTGTCTTTTATTTTATCCCACCATGGCAATTGTCATGCCATTGTTTCTTCTTTCCCAACATTCTATGTTAGTTCTACCATTGTCTTTCAATCCCACTATGGCTTAAATCTGCCTTGTCATTTTTCGAATACTTGGTTTTCTGCTAGAACGTGATTCATGGTCTTCACGTTACCCGAGCAATTTTTATTTTGCTTAAAACGAACCCTTTTAGGACTTGAGGTTCTTCCACTCAGAATTAAACTGAGTATTTTTGTGAAACTTGAATGAACTTGAGATTCCAAATATGATGGATTGGTATTCTTTTCATTTTAAGATCAACTTCTCTTTTACAAAACTTTAGCCCATCACAGTACAAGAACACCGCAAAGTTCGGGTTGCTGGCTGATGATGAACCTACGAATTCGAGGACTCCTCACCACGCTGAGGGTTGGCTACATCCTTTTATCCTTTATCACTTACTTTTTCATCTCTCGTGCCAAGGGCATGTCTTTTACCAGTCAATTATATGAGGTTTTGATAGAACATGAAAGCAATCTAGAATACTCAGAGAGATTCATTTTGCTGGATCGGGTAGATAAGCGTGTCTGTATCTACACCTTGATGCTACCTTTTCAGTCCATCACCATTCCATTTCACTACATTCATCTACGCTCACTTGCATTCCATTACAGTTCACTACGAATCACTCCGCTTCATTACATGCCACTCCCTTACAAAGCCGACATCAAGGCGAGGCAAGCTGTAGACACGCCAAATTCACCTAATTCAGAGCATAAAACTCATGTTTTCTAGGGTAACATGTGCGATTGACCTTATAATGATGCCGGGTCTTTTAAAGTTGATTTGAAGCTTCGCCGAACGAAATCGGATGCTTTCCGAAGTTTTCCGCAAAAAGCCATAATTTCCGAGCGAAAGCCACACGTAAATCGTGTAAACACGGAAATTGGCTGAATGACCAATGCCTAATGATCATGCATTGAAGTTTATGGTCATATTCACACCCCGAACAAGTTTTGTTGCATACCGTGCCTTTCCGGTTTGCCGTCGGAGTCATTTTGACTTGTATCGGATCTTCTGTTCACTGCCCTAACTTACGGATAATATTATGAAGTTTTGGAGGGTGTGAGGGCTGATCCGATGCTATAGAAAGCTTCTTCGGCCTGTTATCTTTCCAACGCAACAAACGGCGTCGAATTCCGAGTTCGGGAGTGTTCGCAATGGCTTCCGGAAGAAGGACGCGCGAAACCAGTCCCATGCACCCGGGTTCCTGGTCACATGCGCCCGGGACCCAGGGCACGTGCCCATGCGCCCTATCAATGAGGCACCTTACCTCGTGCCCTCACATGAGGGCACATGCTCCCCACCTTTGAGACACGTGGGAACCATTTTTTCACCCGGACTCTACCGCTCAACCGACGGACCGGATAAGATCGAAATTTTTGGAGAAGATAAGATGTGCCCTCACTGGGGGGCACATGCTCCCCTCAGTGGGGCGCATGCGCCTGGCACCAGGGCGCATGCGCCTGGCACCAGGGCGCATTAATCCCTATTTTTTAGCTTTGATAAGATTGCCTGTTCTCCTATAAAAGGACTCTGATTCTGGTCGTTCAAGGGGCATGAGCATGACCCCCCAGGCATCTCAAGACGTCCTAACACCCTCCTACATAGATTTTGTGATTTTTATAGAGAGAATTTCGAGTTTTTAGAGAGAGAAAAGTCGGTTCAAGAGAGAGGAAGGCTGTTCTGCAGGTGATCAGCCATGTCTCTCTTATTCGGCCTCTACAGAAGTTTGTGGACGTCTTCTGCCTAATCTCTCTTCATAAAAGTTCTTCCTCTCCAAGCATTCTTGAGTTTACAATCGACGGAACTTGATTCCGAGGTCAGGGCTGGTCGTGACGAGCGCAGAAGCAAAGTCGCGCCTGGCAGATCCTGGACTGCTGCTCGGCTTTTTCGACAACACAGATTTGGCTATATCTTTCTCTATTCAACTTAGAATCTTTCAGTTCTTTTTCTTATCTCTTTATTTCGTGATTCTCCATCCTCCTATCATTTTTTTACATTTTTTTGCATTACTTTTACTCTGTTAATCCAAAAAATAAAAAAGGGGTTAGAGATAACCCGAATCCGGTCAATTTCTAGTCAATTGTGTGTTTTTATGTTATTCTCTTTACATATACTCCACTTTGTCTAGTTATAATAGTCTCTTTCACTTGTTTATTTGTCTAGTTGCACAGAATATCAAGCACCCACACGTTAAGGACTCTTCTTCATCGGCCGGCCGAAGAAGGAGAAGCTTTAACTCACATTCTTCACGCTAAGGTACACACGGTCAATTTTAATTCTATAAATCGGAACCCACGGTTCCTGGCGACCACATTTATTTCTTCTCACCTTCCTCCCACATGACCCGAACCGTCTCTTTGGTGATCGAGCGACGCCAAGGGATGAAAGTTCGGGGATCAATGTGAGTGTGGGACCGAGGTGAGAGTTACTTTCCGAGCTTTATTCCTTTCTTTTCTCATCCCCTCTTGAGGTGACGATCTGGGTTCACGGACTTCCCTGAAAAGGAGAGGACCCCGTCGAATTTTCAGAGTCCACAGGGTCGGTCAAACCGCCGGTTCAGCCCGGTTCAGAGCCGGTTCGGCCCGGTTCGACGGTCCAGGGTCCGGTTCAAGGCCTAAATCGGCCGGTTCACCATGTTTTGGGCCGGTTCAGGCCGGTTCACCCTATTTTGGGGCCGGTTCAGGCCCGTTTTGAGGGTTTCGGGCACGGTTCGACATATTTTGGGCCCGTTTTGACCGGTTTAAGTCCGGTTTTGCTTTATTTCATGCATTTTAGGTCTTTTGCGCCTCTTGAAGGTCCGCTGCAGTGCCACGTCGCCGGTCCGTCCCGCCTCGTCCCGCATCAAATGGTATCAGAGCCTGGGATCGGCCCATTCTCATGAGCCGACTCCTGGGATGCTTCCGATGAAGTGCGGCGCTTGGTGGAACGTGACGGCGGCAACACTTGAAGACAAATCAAAACTCGAGGACGAGTTTTCTCCTGGTAGAGGAGAATGATGGGGACCCGGTCCGGTCCATTTTGGGGTTTATTTACGTTTACGTCCTTATGGACTTCATTGTAAATATTTGAAGTTTGTTTTAGTCTTTTCCTTTAATTTGAGTCCTTACGAGGACATGTATGTAATTAGTTATTTACGATGTCTTGTTTGTAATAGGCTCCTCTATTTAAGAGGGCCACTTGTTGAAATGAAGAGAGAAGTTAGTGTCAATTTTTGGAGCCCTAGGGCTGGTCCCTTGTGCAGGGGGGCGCTGCCCCCCCCCCTTCCCTTCACCCCCTCCACGATGGAGGTCGTCCAGCTCCACCTCCAGTGAAGATCGGTCTCTTCGCGACCCTCCGGCGTGGGTGCCTTCTCCTTCTCCTCCGTGCAGCGGCCTCCGAGCCATTCATTCCCCATTCCCCCTTCACTGGTTCGATTCAGAGCCCTATCGACACCGTTCACCCCCGTTTACGTCCGTTTCGACATCTTCGACGACCTCAACCGCCTCTGCCCGTCCACCCCCGCCTCCGGCGATCCCCGGAGTACCTCCACCCCACCATCCCTTGCTGGAACCCCCCTGTCGGACCCATAGCAGAGAGGAAGAAGGAGGACGAGGAGGAAGAGCCGCGTCTGCGGCTTTGTCCGTGCGCGCGGCCCCGCTAGGGCTCCGGTGCGGCTCCCTCCACTCCGGCGTCCTAAGGAGACGAGAGGAAGGCGAAGACGGCACCGACGGTGCCTTTGGAGGCTCCCTACCCCTCCGACCACGGCGATGGCGGCGTCCGGCGCCGTATGCGGCGTCACCTCCTCCCGCAGGCCGTACGCGGCGTCACCTCATCCGCGAGGCGAAACCCTCGCGTGCTCGCGAGGGCGACGACGGCGCCCCCCCGAGGGGTACGCGGCGCTCGGCGAGTCGGCCGCGTCGCTCGCCCCGCCGCCAACCACGGGCGGCCACGGCCCCCACTTAAGTCGTGGCCGGGCGAACCGGCGCCGGTTCACCTCCGCCCGGCCGGCCGGCGCACCGGCTCGCCCCGGTCGCTCAACCGGCCCACCGATTCACTCGGGCCGGGTCCGGTTCGCCTCCCGGGCCGGTCAAACCGCCGGTTCAGCCCGGTTCAGGGCCGGTTCGGCCCGGTTCGACGGTCCAGGGGCCGGTTCAAGGCCTAAACCGGCCGGTTCACCATGTTTTGGGCCGGTTCAGGCCGGTTCACCCTATTTTGGGGCCGGTTCAGGCCCGTTTTGAGGGTTTCGGGCACGGTTCGACATATTTTGGGCCCGTTTTGACCGGTTTAAGTCCGGTTTTGCTTTATTTCATGCATTTTAGGTCTTTTGCGCCTCTTGAAGGTCCGCTGCAGCGCCACGTCGCCGGTCCGTCCCGCCTCGTCCCGCATCACAATGGGATTGGTGGTTCTAGGATGATTGGGTTAGTAAGTAGAGGGGTAGGATTTGGAGGTGGTAGTAATGGTGATACTGGTGGCCTGATAAGAAGAGGCCGGGGTGCAGGAGTGGTTGATGGGCTTAATGAAGGTGTTGGTAATGTGGTAGGTTGTGTGGTTGGTAGTATGTTAGGTTGGGGTTTTGGAGTAACAGAGCTCATAGGTTGGGAGTTTAGGTTTGGTGGTGGTTGTGGTGGTCGGATGAGCAAGGGTAGGTGTGTAGCAATGGTTGAAGGAGGTGTAGTTAAGGAGGGGGCTGGCCTAATGATGAGTCGGTGAGAAGAAGTGGCTGCCAGTGGTTGGGTTATTGAGCTTGGTGGTGGTTGTGGAGTAGCAGGTGCACGGATTATTTGTCTAGGAGGGTTCCTAACAGGAGGCCTAGTTGGGTTGACCGGTATGGTTGCATTTTGATTTCCTTGTTGCCAACCTTGAGGACGGCTAGCATCTCTTTGGACAGTGGAGTGTACTAGACCAATTCCTGGGTTTGGATGTGCTGGTGCCAGCGTTGGAGCAGGGGCATGTAATGGGAGCGGATTCTGGACAATCCCCAAGCTAGGTTGTTGTTGAGGTTGAGCCGGTGGACGCTGTCGCTGCTGCTGCCTAGCCTTCATAGCCTGTATGCATTTCCCCATTTGAGCCCAATCAATGCTGCCTTGGTCATTCAGATCATGGATGTAATCCTTGAATTGAAAACACACTTCTACGGTGTGACCAGGACACCGGTGGTAAGCACAGTATCGGGACATATCTACGTTTGCTGGCCAAACCTCTCTTTCCTTGGGCAATTCCAACTGTTTTTCTGCCATGAGTACATTGAAGATGTCGGTCAAGGAGTAAGGGAGTTTTTGGTAGTTCTCTCTCCTAGGACCTCCCCTTCTTGGTGCCTGATTGGGTGGTGGCGGTGCCCTATTGTAGGTAGGTTGACGAGGTTGCTGGGGTTGTGCTACTGGCTGAGGTGGTTGTTGTGGTTGTCGTGGTTATGGTGGCCTAACCTGTTGTTGAGGGGGGTAATAGAAAAGGTTCTGTGGTGGGTTTTTGAACTGGTTTTGATGGTTCCCTCCCTGGTTCCCCACAATGTTTATAGCTTCATTGTTGACCACTCCTTCGGTTGTAGGCCCAACTGGTGCAGAGGGGGTTTTCCTGAAGTTTCTAGGTTTGGGATTAAAAGGGTTTATCATTGTGGCATCTTTGAAGTGGGCTTGCAAGAACAGGGCACTATCATAGAGTTCATTCATGGTGGTAGGACGGTGCATGATCAATACATTGCTTAGAGCTGGTGTAGTGTTCCCAATAAGCATCTTCACTTGTTCCCCTTCAGAAATAACATCTGTCAATTTCTCTGCCATTCCCCTCCAGCGATCAGCAAATTTTATGAAGTCCTCTTCGGGCTTCATCTTCTCAGCAATCAAATCTGTAGTGGAGCATGATGGTGCCACCCGGTCTCTGTATCTTTGCAAAAATTTGGTTTTGACAATATCAAAGTCTCCTGCCTCAAAGGGGTCAAGCGAGTAGAACCATTCCAATGCAGACCCTTCTAGTGATCGGCGGAATAAGAAAGCAAGGACCCTGCGATCATTTTTCCAAAATGAGGATTCATAAAGAAAATCTTTAAGGTGGAGAAAAAGATTGCTAGTACCATTGTAGCGGCGATAAACTGGTAGCTCAGAAGGTTGCAGGTGAAGAACTGGCAAATAAGGAATAGAGATCTCAGGAACTGACTTAGAGTCCAGGCGACATCTCAACTCTTCATAACGTTCATTCATCTGTGTGAGCTGATCCATGATTGCCTGGGTGAGAGCAAGTTCTTGGTTTACTGGTGGGGGTATGTGGTTAGAGGCATGATTCTGGAATTGAGGAGCATGACTTGGCAAACTCACTGAAGATTGTCCCATGACTTGGTGGGTCAGGGGAGCAACATGGTTGAAATAGGGTGGTTGGACAAATGATAGTTGAACCACAGATGGTTGAACTATAGGTGGTTGAACTACAGATGGTTGAACTATAGATGGTTGTGCTAATGATGGTTGAATCACAGATTGCTGAACAATAGGTGGTTGAACAAAGGGTGATTGAATGAGTGGTGGTCGAACCAGAGGACAAGGAGATGAGGCAACTTGGTTGGCTTCAGCCTGATCTGAGGCAATTTTTCCCTTCACCATGGATTGTATGCGGGCGTAGGTTTCTGGGTCAGTATAGAGAGACAACTCCCTAAAGAGTTCTTCAACATCACGAGGAGTAGATGGTTGAGGGACCTCTTGCGCTTCTGACTCAAACAATGGATTAACATGACCGTCTGACGGAATTGGTTGGTGACCCATCTCGTGCTCTTGATATTCAGCATGTTCCGCCATTTCAACATGCCTTCAAGACCTTAATTGCATTGTCACCTTTCAACTTCAAGGAGAAGGTGAAACAAACAAGCTGGCAAAGCAAACAAAAAACTCTTTTCTAGTTTTTAGTATCTTGCAAAAAAATGTTAGAGGTTTGAATTGTTGTATGATAAACAAGTGATGCAAAGTCTTGAAAGCAAAATTACGCAATGATTTTAATTAAACCTTAGGTTTATTAATTTTCTTAAGAATTGTTCTCTCAACAAATGGGTTAGGATCCTAACTCCAATCTCCAATGACCTAGGTTTCACACAATCTCACCACGCGTAGGTAACATAGGTTGCTTCGGGTTTTGGGGAGTGTTACAACCAACCCGATCGTGAAGAGGAATACTCCACGTATGAGGAATTATGGAGGCCTTGATGAAAACCAACCAAGTAAACAAGGAAGGAATATCCCAGAAGAGAGGTCAGAATCCACCAAGAGGGTGTTTTGGATGGGAGGGGTAAATGGGAGAGTGAGCTCCCGCCTCAAAAAAGTGTAAAATAAAGAGGTAGAGAGAAGGAGAAGAGAATGCAATCAAGTAATAAAGCAAGTAATAAGCAAGACATAAACTTAAATAAACAAGCAATCACACAAGACAAGCAATTAGAAACTAGACAAGCAACTAGAAACTAGAATCTAGACCTTGTTTCTTATGTGAGCCAATTGGAGATAGTGAAAAGTGAAGGAAAGAAGAGGGTTCAGATCTGATAGCCAAGCAAAAGGGTGGTCCACATGGGGACCGATGTAAGAATAAGCTGGTTCACATGGGAACCGGGTTAAAAGTGAAGGTGGTTCACGCGGGAACCGGTTTTGGGTAAAAAGGATGGTTCACGTGGGAACCGGTTTAAATGATTAAAAGAAGGCCACATGGGGCCAATTAAAGGTGAATAAGGATATGATCTAAGTGGGGATAGATCTGAAGGAAAGTGGTTTGGTTCACGTGGGAACCGAAGTAAAGAAGAGATTGGTTCACGCGGGAACCGGTTTGAAAAGAAAAGGGTGGTTCACGCGAGAACCGTTTTAAATGACAACAAAAAATAAAAGGGGTCACACGGTGACAAATTTGAGGGTGATAACCTGAAGCAAAGAGGAAAAATATGATTTGAATGACTAAAAATAAATGTTGGTTCACGTGGGAACCGGTTTGTAAAAGAGAGTTGGTTCGCGCGGGAACCGGTTTTAAAGCAAAGGTGGGTTCACATGGGAACCAATTGAAATAAAATGACAGAAATTAAATGAGGTACTTGACACTTCAGATCTGATGAAAGATAGGTGAAATCAAAAATTTTGAGATGGTATGAAGTTTAAGAGAGGTGGAAAGAAGGAAAGGCTCACGCAGGAACCGGTCTAGAACTAGAACTAGTTGCAAACAAAACACTAAGCACCCACGGTTGAAGACATTGCTTGTCCCACCGTGGTCACCACAAAGCTGTCGACTCTGAAAATTCGACGGGCCTCTCTTCTTTTTAGGGAAGTCCGTGAATCCAGATCGTCACCTCAAGAGGGGATGAGAAAGAAAGAAGAAAACACGGAAAGCAACTCTCACCTCAGTCCCACACTCACATTGATCCCCGAACTTTCATCCCTTGGCGTCGCTCGATCACCAAAGAGATGGTTCGGGTCATGTGGGAGGAGGGTGAGAAGAATGAAATCAAGACATGTGGTTGCCAGGAACCGCAGGTTCCGATTTATGAAATTAAATTGACCGTGTGTACCTTAGCGTGAAGACTGTGAGTCAAAGCTTCTTCTTCTTCGGCCGGCCGATGAAGAAGAGTCCTCAACGCATGGGTGCTTGATTTTTTGTGCAACTAGACAAATAAACAAGTGAAAGAGACAATTAGGACTAAACAAAGTGGAGTATGGGTTAATAAAATAACACGAAACACACAACCGACTAGAAACTGACCGGATTTGGGTTATCTCTAACCCCTCTTTATCTACTTTCAAATTAAAATACTAAAAATAATGAAAAAAATGTAAAAAAATTATAGGAGGATGGATAATCACGAAACAAAGATATAGGAAAAAGAACAGAAAGATTTTGAATAGAATAGAGAGAGATATGGCCAAATCTGGGTTGTCGATAAAGCCGAGCAGCAGTCCAGGATTTGCCAGGCACAACTTTTCTTCTGCGCTCGTCACAACCAGCCCTAACCTCGGAATCAAGTGCCGTTAATTTAAAACTGAAGAAGACTTTTAGAGGAAGAACTTTGATGAAGAGAGCTCTGGAAGAAGACCTCCACACGCTGCTGTAGAGGCCAAATAAGAGAGACCTAGCAGATCACCTGCAGACCAGCCTTCCTCTCTCTTGAACCAACTTTTCTCTCTCTAAAAACACAAAATTCTCTCTCTAAAAATCACAAAATTGATGCTGGAGGGAGCTTGTATGTCTTGAGATGCCTGGGGGGTCATGCACATGCCTTTGGAACGACCGGAATCATAGTTTATTTATAGGAGAATGAACGGTGCGATCTACACTAGAAAATAGGGTGCCTTGCGTCACCTCAAGAGGGGATGAGAAAGAAAGAAGAAAACACGGAAAGAAACTCTCACCTCAGTCCCACACTCACATTGATCCCCGAACTTTCATCCCTTGGCGTCGCTCGATCACCAAAGAGATGGTTCGGGTCATGTGGGAGGAGGGTGAGAAGAATGAAATCAAGACATGTGGTTGCCAGGAACCGCTGGTTCCGATTTATGAAATTAAATTGACCGTGTGTACCTTAGCGTGAAGAGTGTGAGTCAAAGCTTCTTCTTCTTCGGCCGGCCGATGAAGAAGAGTCCTCAATGCATGGGTGCTTGATTTTTTGTGCAACTAGACAAACAAACAAGTGAAAGAGACAATTAGGACTAAACAAAGTGGAGTATGGGTTAATAAAATAACACGAAACACACAACCGACTAGAAACTGACCGGATTTGGGTTATCTCTAACCCCTCTTTATCTACTTTCAAATTAAAATACTAAAAATAATGAAAAAAATGTAAAAAAATTATAGGAGGATGGATAATCACGAAACAAAGATATAGGAAAAAGAACAGAAAGATTCTGAATAGAATAGAGAGAGATATGGCCAAATCTGGGTTGTCGAAAAAGCCGAGCAGCAGTCCAGGATCTGCCAGGCACAACTTTTCTTCTGCGCTCGTCACAACCAGCCCTAACCTCGGAATCAAGTGCCGTTAATTGAAAACTGAAGAAGACTTTTAGAGGAAGAACTTTGATGAAGAGAGCTCTGGAAGAAGACCTCCACACGCTGCTGTAGAGGCCAAATAAGAGAGACCTAGCAGATCACCTGCAGACCAGCCTTCCTCTCTCTTGAACCGATTTTTATCTCTCTAAAAACACAAAATTCTCTCTCTAAAAATCAAAAAATTGATTCTGTAGGGAGCTTGGATGTCTTGATATGCCCTGGGGGTCATGCACATGTCATTGGAACGACCAGAATCATAGTTTATTTATAGGAGAATGAACAGTGCGATCTACACTAGAAAATAGGGTGCCTTGCGCCCTTCCCCAGGGCGCATGCGCCCTGGTGCTGGGTGCATGCACCCCACTGAGGGGCGCATGTGCCTCCCAGTGAGGGCATGTCCAATCTTTTCAAAATTTTCGGCCTTATCCGATCCGATCCGTTCAGTGGTAGAGTTCCGGTGAAAAATTGGTTCCCTCATGCCTCATGGGTAGGGCGCATGTGCCCTCAAGTCACGGCACAAGGTCACGTGCCTCAGGGGTAGGGTGCATGGGCACGTGCCCTGGGTCCTGGGTACATGTGACCAGGGACCTGAGCGCATGGGACTGTTTTGCGCGTCCTTCTTCCGGAAGCCATTGCGAACACTCCCGAACTCGGAATTCGATGCCGTTTGTTGAGTTGGAAAGATAACAGGCCGAAGAAGCTCTCTATAGCATTGGATCAGCCATAACATCCTCCAAAACTTCAGAAATTTGTTCGTAAGTTAGGATAGTGAACAGAAGATCCGATACTGGTCAAAATGACTCCGACGGCAAACCGGAAAAGCACGGTATGCAACAAAACTTGTCTGGAGTGTGAATCTGACCATAATATTCAATGCATGATCATTAGGCATCGGTCATTCGGCCAATTTCTGTTTTTACATGATTTACGTGTGGCTTTCGCTCGGAAATTATGGCTTTTTGCGGAAAACTTCAGAAAACATCTAATTTCGTTCGTCGAAGCTCCAAATGATCTTTAAAAGATCCAGCATCATTTTAAGGTCAATCACACATGTTACCCTATAAAACATGAGTTTTATGCTCTTAATTAGGCAAATTTGGCGTGTCTACGACACTGTGGTGATCTTTTCTAGTGGGAGATCCTCATTTACCAAGACCTTTAGCAAATACTGTTTCCTGGTGCACCTTTGATCTTTTGATCAACTCAAGTATGTATATATGGGCTGATGTCTTATCCAAATGTTTCAACAAATCATAGGCCGTGCCTGGCAAGAGTTCTTCCACTTGTTCTTCCTTCACTGGATCCTACAGTTGAGTCCTAGCTTGAGGAAAGAGCTACTGGAACATCCTCCCATTCCGAAGCACTGAGGCTATTTGGCAGTCAGTTAGAGGTGATGGGTTAACTAGGGTAGGATGTGGTGGAATAGGTGGTGTAGGTGTAGGTATGGTAAGCAATGGGATTGGTGGATTTGGGATGATTCGGTTAGTGGGTAGAGGGGTAGGATTTGGAGGTGGTAGTGATGGCGATGGTGGCGGCCTGATAAGAAGAGGCCAGGGTGCAGGAGTGGTTGATGTGGTAGGTTGTGGGGTCGATGGTGTGATAGGCTGGGGTTTTAGAGTGACGAGTTCATAGGCTGGGGGTTCAAGTTTGATGGTGATTGTAGTGGCTAGATGAGCAAGGGCCGGTGTGTAGTAATGGTTGAGGGAGGTGTAGTTAAGGAGGGGGCTGGCCTAATGATGAGTCGGCGAGAAGAAGTGGCGGCCAGTGGTTGGGTTATTGAGCTTGGTGGTGGTTGTGGAGTAGATGGTGCACGGATTATCTATCTAGGAGGGTTCCTGCAGGAGGCCTAGTTGGGTTGACTGGCATGGTTGCATTGTGGTTTTCTAGCTACCAACCTTGAGCATAGCTGGAAACTTCCTAGACAATGGAGTGTACTAGACTAATTCCTGGGTTTGGATGTGCCGGTGCCGGTGCCAGAGCGGGAGCATGTAATGGGAGAGGATTCTGAACAATTCCCAAGCCAGGTTGTTGTTGAGGTTGAGCCGGTGGATGCTGTTGCTGCTGCTGCCTAAACTTCATTGCTTGTATGCATTCCCCAAATTGGGCCCAATCAATGCTGCCTTGGTTATTGAGATCGTGGATGTAATCTTTGAATTGGAAACACACTTCCACGGTGTGACCAGGGTACCAGTGGTAAGCACAGTATCGGGACATATCTGCATTTGCTAGCCAAACCTCTCTTTCTTTGGGCAATTCCAATTGTTTCTCTACCATAAGTACATTGAAGATGTTAGTTAAGGAGTAAGGGAGTTGTCAGTAATTCTCTCTCCTAGGACCTCCCCTTTGTGGTGCTTGATTGGATGGTGGCGATGCCATATTGTAGGTAGGTTGACGAGGTTGTTGGGGTTGCGCGACTGGTTGAGGTGGTTATTGTGGTTGTTGTGGCTGTTGTGGCCTAACATGTTATTGAGCAGGGTGGTAGGAAAGGTTTTGCGGTGGGTTCCTAAACTAGGTTTGATGGTTCCCTCCCTAGTTCCCCATAATGTTTACAGCTTCATTGTTGACTACTCCCTCGGTTGTAGGCCCAGCTGGTGCAAAGGTGGCCATTTTAATGTTTCTAGGTTTGGGATAAAATAGATTTATCATTGTGGCATCTTAGAAGTGGGCCTACAAATATCAGACACTGTCATAAAGTTAATTCATGGTGGTAGGATGGTGCATGATCAAGATGTTCCTTAGAGCTGGTGTGATGTTTCCAATTAGCATCTTTACTTGTTCCCCTTCTGAAATAACATCTGTTAGTTTCTCTGCCATTTCCCTCCAGCGATCAGCAAACTTTATGAAGTCTTCCTCAGGCTTCATCTTCTCAGCAATCAAATTTGTAATTAAGCATGATGGTGCTACCCGATTTCTATATCTTTACAAAAATTTGGTCTTGACAATATCAAAATCTCATGCCTCAAAGGGGTCGAGCGAGTAGAACCATTCCGATGCAGACCCATCTAGTGATCGGCGGAACAAGAAAGCAAGAACTTTATGATCATTCTTCCAGAATGAGGACTCGTAGAGAAAATCTTTAAGGTGGAGAAAATGATTGCCAATACCATTGTAGCGGTGATAAACTAGTAGTTCAGAAGGTGGCAGGTGAAGAACTGGCAAAGAAGGAATAGAGACTTCAGGAGTTGACTTGGAGTCCAAGCAACATCTCAGCTCTTTATAACGTTCATTCATCTAAGTAAGCTGATCCACGATTGCTTCGGTGAGAGCAGGCTCTTGGTTTACTGGTGGGGGTATGTGGTTAGATGCATGATTCTGGAATTGAGGAGCATGATTTGGCAAATTCTCTGAAGATTGTCCCATGACTTGGTGGGCCAAGGGAGCAACATGGTTGAAATAAGGTGGCTGGACAAATGATGGCTGAACCACAGATGATTGAACTACAGATGGTTGAGCTAGTGATGGTTGAATCATAGATTGTTGAACAATAGGTGATTGAACAAAGGATGATTGAAAAAGTGGTGGTCAAACCATAGGACGAGGAGATGAGGCAACTTGATTGGCTTTAGCCTGATCAGAGGCAATTTTGCCCTTCACCATGGATTGTATACGGGAATAGGTTTCTAGGTCAGTATAAAGAGACAACTCCCTGAAGAGTTGTTCAACATCGAGGAGCAGATGATTGAGGGACCTCTTGTGCTTCTGACTCAAACAAGGGATTAACATGACCATCTGACGGAATTGGTTGGTGACCCATCTCGTGCTCTTGATGTTTAGCATGTTCCGCCATTCCAATATGCCTTCCCGACCTTAATTGCATTGTCACCCTTCAACTTCAAGGAGAGGGTAAAACAAACGAGTTGGCAAAACAAACAGAGAACCTTTTTCTGGTTTTTAGTATCTTGCAAAAATGTTAGAGTTTTGAATTTTTGTTTGACAAACAAGTGATGCAAAGACTTAAAAACAAGATTATACAATGATTTTGATTAAGCCTTAGGTTTATGGATTTGTTAATAATTGTTCTCTCAACAAATGGGTTAGGATCCTAACTCCAATCTCTAATGACCTAGGTTTTACACAATCTCACCACGTGTAGGTAACATAGGATGCTTCGGGTTTTGGGGAGTGGTACAACCAACCCAATCATAAAAAGGAATACTCCACATATGAGGAATTAAGGAGGCCTTGATGAAAGCCAACCAAGTCAAGTAGGAAGGAATATCACAAAAGAGAGGTCAAAATCCACCAAGAGGGTGTTTTGGATGGGAGGGGTAAATGGGAGAGTGAGCTCCTGCCTCAAAAGGAAAAAAGTGTAAACGAAAGAGGTAGAGAGAAGGAGCAGAGAATGCAATCAAGTAATAAAGCAAGTAATAAGCAAAACATAAACTTAAATAAACAAGCAATCACACAAGACAAGCAATTAGAAACTAGACAAGCAACTAGAAACTAGAATCTAGACCTTGTTTATCACGGAAGCCAAATGGAGATAGTGAAAAGTGATAGAAAGAAGAGGGTTAAGATTTGATAACCAAGAAAAAGGGGTGGTCCACATGGGGACCGATGTAAGAATAAGATGGTTCACGTGGGAACTGGGATAAAAATGAAGGTGGTTCACGCGGGAACCAGTTTTGGGTAGCATAGGGGTGGTTCACACGGGAACCGGCTTAAATGATTAAAGAGGGCACGTGGGGCCAATTAAAGATGAATCAGGATCTGATCCAAGTGGGGATAGATCTGAATAAAGAGGTTTGGTTCACGTGTGAACCAAAGTAAAGAAAGAGATTGGTTCACGCGGGAACTGGTTTAAAAGGGGAAAAGGGTGGTTCACGTGGGAACCAGTTTAAATGGCAAATGAAAATAAAAGAGGGTCATGTGGTGAAAAATTTTAGGGTGATAACCTGCAGAAAAATATGGAAAAAAACCTGATTTGAATGGCTGAAAATAAATGTTGATTCACGTGGGAACCAGTTTGTAGAAAAGAGTTAGTTCGCTCGGGAACCGGTTTTAAAAGCAAAGGTGGGTTCACGCGGGAACCGACTGAAATAAAATGACAGAAATTAAATGAGGCACTTGGCACTTCATATATGATGAAATATATATGAAATCAAAAATTTTGAGATGGCATGAAATTAAGAAAGGTGGAAAAAAGGAAAGGCTCATGCAGGAACCGGTCTAGAACTAGAACTAGTTGCAAAGAAACACTAAGCACCCATGGTTAAAGACATTGCATGTCCCACCGTGGTTGCCAAAAAGCTGTCGACTCTTATAATATGATGAGCTCTTCTTTTCAAGGAAGTCTGTGAATCCGTATTGCCACCTCAATAGGGGATGAGAAACAAAGGAAGAAAACATGGAAAACACTCTCACCTCGGTCCCACACTCACATTGATCCCCGAACTTTCATCCCTCGGCGTCACTCAATCACCGAAGAGACACTTCAGGTCATGTGGGAGGAGGATGAGAAGAAGGAAATTAAGACATATGTGGTTGCCAGGAACCGCGGGTTTTGCTTTATGCAATAAAAATGACCCACCCTGTGTATCTTATCAGGAAGAGTGCGGATCAAAGCTTCTCCTTCGGCCGGCCGATGAAAAAGAGTCCTCAATGCATGGGTGCTTGATTTCCTATGCAACTAGACAAAAAAAAATGAAAAAGACAATTATAACTAAACAAACTGGAGTATATGTAAAGAAAATGACATAAAACACAACTGAATAAAAACTAACCGGATGTTATCACTAACTCCTTTTTTTATTTTACAAATTAACAGATTAAAACTAATGCAAAAAAATGTGAAAAAATTATAGGAGGAGGGATAATCACGAAATAAATAGATAAGAATAATAAAATAAAATTTCTGATAAAAATAGAGAGAGATATGGCCAAATCTGGGTTGTCGAAAAAGTCGAGTAGTAGTCCAGAATCTGCCAGGCGCGACTTTGCTTCTGCGCTCACCATAACCATCCCCAATGTCGGAATCACATGCCATCAATTGAAAACAAAAGAATACTCAAAGAGGAAGAACTTTGATGTAGAGAGCTCGAGCAGAAGACGTCCACATGCTACTGTAAAAGCTGAAGAAGAGAGACCTGGAAGATCACTTGCAGACCAACCTTCCTCTCTCCTGAACTGACTTTTCTCTCCCTAAAAACTCGAAATTATCTCTCTAAAAATCACAAAATTGATGCAATAGGGAGCTTGGATGTCTTGAGATGCCCGGGGGGTCATGAACCTGCCTTTGGAATGACCATAATCGGTCTCAATGTTTAGGAGAAAACCCGGTACAATCTGTGCTAAAAATCAGGGTATTTGCACCCTGGCCCAGGGCACAGGGCGCATGCGCCCAACATATGGGCGCACGCACCCCCTGGAGGAGGCGCATCTAATCCTCCCTAAGAAAACATTCTGATCCGATCAAAAATTTTGATTCGATAGAGTCCCAATCAAAAACCAGTTCCCTCATGCCCCCGATCGGGGGCACATGGCCATGTGTCTCAGGGTGGGGGCGCATGGCCACGTGCCCTGGGGGCAGGGCACATGGGGACTGATTCCGTGCATCTTTCTTCTAGAAGCCATTGTGGACACTCCCGAACTTGGAATTTGACACCGTTTGTTGCGTTGGAAAGATAACATAACGAAGTTAGGACAGTGACTGAAAGATTTGATACTAATCGGAATGATTCCGATGGCCAACCAAAAAGACAAGGCATGTAATAAAACTTGTTCGAAGTGTGAATCTGACCCTAACCTTCAATGTTTGATCATTAGGCATGGATCACCTAGCCAATTTCTATGTTTACACAATTTATGTGTGGCTTTCGCTCGAAAATTATGGCTTGCTGCAGAAAACTCCAAAAAACATTCAATTTCATTTGCCAAGGTTCCAAATCAACATTAAAATGACCTGACATCATTATAAGATCAATCACACGTGTTACCCTATAAAACATGAGTTTTATGCTCTGAATTAGGCAATTTTGATGTGTCTACAATCACCTGGCATTTTCGTGTCCACCAGGTCGATTCTCGCCGTATGTTGGTGCCACACCACCATTTCGGTTGATTTTAGGGTTTTTCGATAATTCCTGACTTTTCCAAGGTTCATATCGTGCTTACTAGGTTATTCTCATTTTTTTGATCATTTTGAGTTTTTCGATCATATCAGATTGTTTAATCATCGTTTTAAGTTACCATGAGTTGACCCTAGGTTCCTTGACCAAAATTGTGCCTTTTCATATCACCGCCCGGGTTTTCAATAATCCACGGGAGGGTAAACCAGTAGTCAAAACATTGTATGGAAGTCTCAGGAGTCATTCCATCTGGTTTAATGACTTGAGGAGCTGAGGTTGAGTGCCCTCTTTTCAACGCAACAAACGAGAGCCGAATCGGACATCCTGTTTGTAAGTTATAGCTCGCAGAAGTTGTGCGTGCAGGAGAGAGAGTGTACCACACCCCCGAACCAAGGGCACGGTCACCACACCCTCACCTTGAGGTCACGGCCTACGCGCCCTCAATCCGAGGGCCTTGTTAGTGCGCCCCTGGACTGAGGGCACAGTCAGCTTCAAAAACCAAAAATTTTCCCGGTTTGGACCTTTTAAACCAAATTTTGGAAGGTTTTCCTCCTTTAAAAATGTTTATTTTGACTGTGCCCCTAGGTCGGGGGCTCATTCGTTATGCCAAGATAATTTTTAGCAATTTTCTAGAATTTTCCAATAATTTTTAGAAGTAGCATGCTGAACTCTCCCCCCAAGTGGGGGCGCGCTAACCGCGCCCTCACCGTGAGGGAACACCCTCAGTTTGAGGGCACAGCTTGCACACCCTCAACCCAAGGGCACAGTCGGCTTATTTTCATTTTTTGCACCGGTCTTCTTTCTCCTATAAATTGAGGGCCATTCTCAATGAAACGAGGTTACCCCCAACATCCTAGCTTGTCCAGAGGTCTTCCAAGCTCTCTCCCAAGGCTGTCCCAACGTCCCAATCCAAGCCAACGTTGAGAGATCGATCCCGAGTCGAGGAAGGAAGTCCGATCCGTGCTCTCTACTTTGCCAACTAAGGGTAGTATTCTCTCTTTAGGCCCCCCCCTCCTAGGTTGGTTGGTTGGTGGTGGCACTTGGTTGTAGGCAGGTTATTATTGTGGTGCTTGGTTGTAGGCAGGTTGTCGTTGAGGTGCTCGATTGTAGGTGGGCTACTGTGGCGGTTCTCGGTTGTGTATCAGTTGCTACTAGGGTTCTTGGATTGGTTGAGGAGCTGGTCGGTATTGCTAGTTCGGTGGGGGGTTTCGGTATTAGTTCTGGCGATACCCACCCTAGTTTCCCATTGTATTGATAATCTCTTTATTCACTACCCCCTCGGTGGTAGGCCCTACAGGTACAGGTTTTCTGGTGTTGTGGGGTTTAGGGTCAAACGGGTTGATCTTGGAAGCATCCTTAAAGTGGGCTTGGAGATAACGGGCGCTATCGTAAAGCTCACTCATGGTGGTTGGGCGGTGTATGATCACGAGGTTGCGAAGGTTTGGTGTGGTATTCCCAATGAGCATCCTCACATGTTCCCCCTCTGAAATGGTTTCAACCAACTTTTCTGCCATTCCTCTTCACCAGTCAACAAATCTGGCAAAGTCTTCGTCCAGCCTCATCTTTTTAGTAATTAGATCTATGATTGAGTAGGCTAGCCCCACCCGATCCTTGTACCACTGCAAAAACTTTTCCTTAACTATGTCAAAATTCGATGCATCAAGGGAATCGAGAGAATAGAACCAATCAAGAGTGGACCCTTCCAATGACTGACAGAATAGGAATGCGAGGGCCTTGCAGTCATTTTTCCAGAAAGCGGTGTCATACAAAAAGTTCTTTAAATGATTGAAGGGATTCCCAGTTCCATTGTAGCATTGAAAAACTAGCATTTCGGATGGAGGAAGATGTAGGTCTAAGAAAGATGGAACAGATATTTCAGGGGTGGCCTTCAAATCCAAATGATGCCTCAGTTCTTCAAAGCGCTCATCCATTTGGTTGAGTTTGTCCATGAATGCTTGATTAAGGTTGGATTCCTGAGCCACCAGTGAGAGGTATTTGGATAAACAAGCTAGAAGAGGCGGGTTGCAAGTAGGAATTGTCATGGAATCAGGCGGGTGACCCACAACGGGGTGAGTAGGCAAGGTAGCACGACAAGACTGTGCAGAAGAGTTGATGATGAAAGGCCTAGCTACTGATTGAGGTGGTGAGGGGGCTTGATCTCCCCTGACTGGACTTTAATTGGCGGGCATCTTGCCCTTAGCGGCGGATTGCATGACTGCAAAGGTCTCGAGATCGAGGTGAAGAGACAGACCCTGGAGGAGTTCCTCCATGCAAGGTAGAGCAGGTAGAATTTTAGGTTCCCTGACGGCGTTAACATGGCCCTCTGGTTGGACCATGGGTTGTTGTAGACCTTAGTGACCTATCTCGTACTCTTATTCTTACCCATAGTAGTCCGACATCCTGATGCATCTTCCGGACCTTAGCATCATGGGCATCATGTCAAACTTTCTAAAAGGATGGTTGAAAGATAAACAGAAATGTGCAAATTTAAAAAAATTTGTTGTGTTTTGTTTTGTTTTGATTTTTTTGTGTTTCAATTTTGTGGTTGGCAAACAAGTTGTACACAAAATTTAAAAAAATATTTTGTTTTAGGTGTTTTGAAAGAAGGATTTCTTTTTTGTTTTCAATTTGGGTGAGCAAGCAAGTTGTGCAAACAAGTTCTTAAAATGACTACTCGAAAATTTTTGGGTTTAAACCTTAGAATAGATAGATTGTTAGCAATTGTTCACTCAAGTTGGGTATGATTCCTATTGTTCCAATCTTCAAGACCTAAAGTTGTCACTCAATCACCACGACTAGGCACTTGGGTTCTTCGGGTTTTGGGATGAATGGTACAACCAGCCCAATCATGTGGAGAGGAATACTCAATAGATGGGGACATACGGAGACCTTGATGGAAACAACCAAATCAACTAGGAAAGAATATCCCAGAAGAGATGTTAGAATCCACCAAAAAGGTGTTTGGAGGGTGAGGGTGTATTGGGAGAGAGAGCTCCCACCTCGAAAGCCTTACGGATTGGAACAAGTCTGGTTCCCGATGCAAAATGCTAATGCAAAAGTAAAAATGGAGGGTAAGAGGAGAAGAAGCAATCAATATGCAACATGAAATGAAATTATGTAATCAAATGCAAGCAAAATAAGCAACCATAGAACAAGACAAGTAACTAAGAACTAGTAACTAAAAGGTGGTTCATGCGGGAACTGGTTTGTGAATGAGTGTCCACGTGTGGACAGATCTGAAGTTGGAGGAAAAGGGTGGTCCACATGGGGACCGAACTAAAACAAAGTGGCTCACGTGGGAGCTGAGTTTTGGAAAGGTGGGTGGTTCACGCGAGAACCGGTTTGTTTGGATGGAAAAAGAAAGGAAGGCCACATGGGGCCAATTTAAAGGTGATGTAAAGGGGTGGTCCACGTGGGGACCGATCTAAAAGTGGGTTGGTTCATGCAGGAACTGTGTTGAAAGAGAGGGTTGGTTCACGCAGGAACCGGTTTTTAGAAAGATAAGGATGGTTCACGTGGGAACCGGTTTAGAAGTTGACAAAAAGAAAAGAGGGCCACGTGGGGCCAATCTGAAAGTAATGCAATGAGGTGGTCCACACGGGGACCAATCTGAAAGTAGGTTAGTTAACGTGAGAACCGGGTTTGAAAGAGGGTTGGTTCACGCGGGAACCGGTTTAGAAGTTGACAAAAAGGAAAGAGGGCCACGTGGGGCCAATATGAAAGTAATGCAATGAGGTGGTCCACACGGGGACCAATCTAAAAGTAGGTTAGTTAACGTGAGAACCGGGTTTGAAAGAGGGTTGGTTCACGCGGGAACCGGTTTAGAAGTTGACAAAAAGGAAAGAGGGCCACGTGGGGCCAATATAAAAGTAATGCAATGAGGTGGTCCACGTGGGGACCGATCTGAAAGTAGGTTGGTTCACGCGGGAACCGGGTTGAATAGAGGGTTGATTCGCACATGAACCGGTTTTTTTAAGAACAAATGGATGGTTTACGTGGGAACCGGTGTAAAAGATGAAAAAAAGAAAAGAGGGCCACTTGGGGACAATCTAAAGGTGCTGCAAAGGGGTGGCCGACGCGGGGACCAAACTGAAAATAAGTTGGTTCACACGGGAACCGAGTTTGAGAAGAAAGGTGGTTCACGCGGGAACTGGTTTATAAGAAGAAAAGAGTGGTTTGTGCGAGAACCAAATTGAAATTAAAGAAAAGCAAGTCAAGTCCACATGGGGGACAATCTTAAGAAGGGTAAACAACAAGATTTAAAAGTAGATCGACCTGAAAAGGGGTAAAATAAGAGTCGGTTCGCGCAGGAACCAAATCAAAAAATAACTAGTTGCACAGATAAATCAAGCTAGCATGGTTGAAGACATTGGTTGTCCCACCATGGTTGCCACAAAGCTATCAACTCCAAAAACGGGTTTGTCATCTTATGGATTGGCACCTCAAGAAAAGGGGATGAGAGAGAAGGAAAGAAACGTAGAAAACACTCTCACCTTGGTCTCACACTCACATTGATCCCCGAACTTTGGAAAGAGAATTAGGATAAAATAAAAGAACTTAATGCATAAAAATATTTAGAATGTGGTCACCAGGAACCACGGGTTCCAATTTAAATGAAATAAAAGAGAGATTTGACCGTGTGTACCGTAGTGTGAGAGCTTGATGTTCGGGTTCAACCTTCTTCCTCGTTAGCCAGCCGATGAGGGAGACTCTCCAACTGATGCTAGCTTGATGTATTCTTGTAACTAGAAGACAATAAGACTAGAAAACAAGTAAATAAAATTGATTAGGACAAGGTGAAGTGTAGAAACTGTAATAAGGAAGATGAGTAATAGAGTAATTGGAGTTGAACTCACCGGATTAGAGTGAATGCTAACCCCTTTTTGTGTTTTTAATTATATAAAATAATTCAAACTAACTGAAAAATGTCTTAACAAGTAAATAAACTTAAAAAAGGAAGACTTATGGAGTGGAATGGCTTGATTTGATGCCAGGATGAGTGAAAATGGCCGGCTTGGGTGGTTTTGTAGCCTTTTGGTGTGACTTTGGTGCAGAAACTAGTACAGACAACCCTAATGTCAAAATCAAGTGTAGTTTCTTGTAACGGACAGATAACTTGAAGAGGAAGAGTTTATTTGTTAGCAACTTCTCCAAAAAACGTCTATCATGGCCTTCAAAATTTATGAAAATAGGTGGATGTAGATGACAGAACCTGGTTACACACCCTCGGTGTAGTGATCACCACAGACAAACGGTACATTGGAATTGAGTGCCATATATTGCAAACGAAGGAGGACGAGGAGAGGAAGAACTCTTCTATTGACAACTTTTGCAGAAGACGCTTTGAGAATTTTACAGAAGCAGATGAATTCTGTAATGTAGAGAGCACGGATCGGACTTCCTTTCTCGACTCGGGATCGATCTCTCCATGTCGGCTTGGATTGGGACATTGGGACACCTTGGGAGAGAGCTTGTATGACCTCTGGATGAGCTAGGATGTTGGGGGTAACCTTATTTTGTTAAGAATGACCTTAAATTTATAGTTGAAGAAAGACCGCTGTAAAAAATGGAAATAAGCCGACCACGCCCTCGGGTTGAGGGAGTGCAGGCCGTGCCCTCAACCTGAGGGCGCGGTCAGCGCGCCCCCACTTTGGCAGCGCATTCTGCACGCTACTTCAAAAAATCATTGGAAAATTCCAGAAAATTTTAAAAAATCAATTTGACATAATGAACGCGCCCCTGACCCGGGGGCATGATCAAAATGAACATTTTTAAGAGAGGGAAACCTTCCAAAATCTGGTTTAGAAGGTCTAAACTAGGGCAATTTCTGGTTTCTGAAACCGACCGCACCCTCAGTCTAGGGGTGTGCCGACCATGCCCTCTGATTGAGCGCGTGCAGGCTGCGACATCAAGGTGAGGGCACGGTGACCGCACCCCCGGTTCCGCAGCCGTAACTTACAAACGAGACATCCGATTTGGCTACCGTTTGTTGCACTGGAAAGAGGGAACTCAACTGCAGCTCCCCAATTTGATAGACCAGCCTTCATGACTCCCGAGACTTCCGTATGGTGCTTTGACTACCGGTTTACCCTTCCGTGGAATACCAAAAACCGAGGCGGTGATCCGAAAAGGCACGGTTTCGGTAAAGGAGCCTACGGTTTACTCGGGATGACTTAAAATGATGACCAAACCAGTCCGGTATGATAGGAAAACTCAAAATCATCGCAAAAGTGGAGAATAACCTAGTAAACATGAAATGAACCTCGGAAAAGCCGGGAACAACCGGGAAACCCTAAAAGTGACTAAAACGACGATACGGTGACAGTATACAGCTAGGGTCGACCCAGAGGACGCGGAAAGGCCTAGTGATGACCGGAAAGACCTAACATGTGGTCCGGGATAGCCATAACAGTTCGGATAGGAAAGTTGTGATGAAAGCCTTTATAAACCTACGATTGCCGAAATGACTTGTCAGAAACCCCAAATGTTGTGGAACTCACACAGGACTTCCGAGACATTCAATTATGGATTATTAAGGGTTGGTCATTGAGCAGGCTTTGTGTTTCTACAATTAATGCACGTTTCTCGCTTGAAGGTTACGACATTGTTTCGGAAACCTTTGGTTCATTCTCTACTCACGCGACTCTTCACTAATGTCCCTAGCTCACCTCCACAAAGTGATCCGGATCTGATAATGGTCAAATAAATAGCATTGCCAATGGAATAAGGGTTTAAGCCTCAAATAAGGCCTAATTGGCATGTCTATAGGTAGTGGCTGATTTTGACCTGAATCATCTTTGTTTCTTTCTTCCCTTTGTCTTCTCAATAATTAATGTAAATTTTTTAAAATTTATGCAAATGTTATGCTAATGCTAACCGTTACTTTCTTTATTTCTTGTTGAAAGTCTAAAATTGGAACTCCCATTTTATTTATTTTCTTATATAAATTTGTTTAGAATATTTTTTTGGTTTACCAAGGTAAATCTGTATAGATTCTAGAAAAAAAAGACATCATGTTGCAACTTGCTAGATGACATGTTCAGTGCTCTTTTGGCATTGATCAATCAATTCCTTGTTGATTCCTTTTTCAATTGTGTTGTTGTTGGATAGTTTGTGGTATCATTCTCCTCTCTTTGGCTTAGTGCTCTCCTCTACTCTAGTTGCTTTATCTCTTGTCTCCTTGCTGCCGAGTCCACCTTGTCACATCTATTCTACCTTGGTTCAAGGGTCCTGCCAGTCAATATTGGCCAGGACCATAAAAAGAATAAACAATTCAAGGTATGACTACCACATCTTAATCTTTTCCTCAACATACCATATCTCCGTCTTCTTTTTGAGCACCCATTATCAATTGACAATGGTAAAACAAATCTGTAGGATCTGCCAACGGAGCATGCTTTTACGGATTTTGGTCTCTGACTTTTCAAAAACAAGTTTGTAAGAAAAGCCTCTCTCTTGTCATACTGTTGGTGCTTTATTTTACAGTTAAACCCCCCTTGTTAGACTTGTTTATAAGAGGACCAAGTTTGTTGTATTAAGCCTTCACGCTTGTTCAGGTTTTTTTTGTTTGGTTGTACAAGTTTTTGATACAAAATATATTGTCTGCTAATATAATGGCAAAAAGGCTAATCATTGGGCTAATTCAAGTTCTTGTGTATAGAAGAAACTAGAACAATTTTATAAAGTCTTTGTTGAATTGCAGCTAATCTCTTTAGTCTAACAATAATAGGCATTACAAAATTTAATTTTTCTAGCATGTCAATTTTTTTTTATTTTTTCTTGCCTAGAGACAATTAATGGTACTATGTTTCTTGGGTCACAAAAAAGGACATTTTTTTACTTTGCCTTGCAGCCACCACCGAGTCGTTCATATATATTGCTGATCCTTGTGTACATATTTAGACAACGATTGGTTTCTTATTATTCTTCCAGAATAGCAAGAGGTGTACTACTGCACCCAATTCCCGCTAGGGGAACCCCTGTCTATTACTTCTGCCAAGGGACTCAACCTAAAGCTTAATTATGCTTCTCTAAAATGATATTTTATATGGGTATGTATTTTATTCAATGTTATTTTATAAGTATTCTACTTGATTGCGGTGTGCTAATACGCCACTCATTACTATCAATTTTGTTAACTCTATTATACAATGATCAATGATATTTTGCAGGTCTTGAGAAACAAGCCTGATTTTCACCAGAAACCATGGTCAAACATAAGCAACGAGGCAAAATATTTTTAAGTTAACAACTAAATATTTGGAAGGTATTCAATCCAGTCTTTTTGGCAAGAACAGAGATATGTCAATAATCTTTACTTCTATCTATTTATTTTACATTTTTCATCTTGTTTTGAATATCTCACAGGAATTCAAGTGCAGCTGGAGCGTAAGAACAATGAAGCTTCGAGCTCAAGAAGTTTTCTAATGATAAATCCAAAGGTCAAGAATCTACTACGAAGATTGGGATTCGGAGAGGCTAGAGGGGAGGAAAGAGGAAGAGATAGGAAGAATGTTTGAAAGCAACAGTTGCTTCACATTTGGAGTGTGAGAGATGTGTATAAAGTGAATTTGTATGGATTCATGTACTTTATTGTAATGAGAGGAAGAGATGAAAATCAACATCTTTTATTGAATGTGTATGAATGGGTGCATGAGAAAAAAATTAAATGTACGTTTAGTAAATTTATACTTTAGGTAAAGATGAAAATTAATATCTTTGATAGTATGTGTTTAAATGAGTTCATGAGATTGTGATTCTGGCAAGTAATATACACTAAAGATGGAAATCTAATAGGTTTAAATTTATTATCAATAAAATAGATATTATTATTAACATTAGCAATGTTTGTATTTGTTGATAATAGAATAGAATACTACGTGATTAATAATCTTTTTATTTGTTAGTATAATATATAATAAAATCCTACGATGATTAATAGCAAATGAAATTGGTATTATATGTATCTTTAATAGCTAATTTAATTGTCATTATAGTATAGTAGTTATAGTAGCCATTTGAATTGTTTTATTTTATTATCTCTAGCAGCCAAATCAATTATCATTAATTCTTTTTGAGACTAATAAGATGAGAAAAAGTGACATTTTTAAATGTATATAGAGGCAAATAAAATTGCTACTAAACATTAATTTAGTAGCAATTTAAAATAATGACTACTAATGACTTTTAGTGATGGCATCTATAGTAGCCAAAATATGTATGGCTACTAATTTGTTTTAGTAGCAAATGCGATACTTTTAGTAGCAAACGCAATTGGTGTTAAAAGTCTATTTTAGCATAGTGTAGATAAGAAACATATCTTGGAGTTTACCATGTCAAACCCTTTGACTATGGTGACTAAGTACATTAATTGGATATTGCTTTTAGACCTATCTCCATAGATCCTAAAATGCATATTATGTTTGAATGATTAATTTGATAGTTAGGCTCACTTATGATAACATACCAACTCATTCTTAATAAATAGTATGTCATTCACATAATATGTCAAGAAAGCAATAGCACTCCAACTTATCTTCTTAAATACACAAGGCCCCTCTTCATTCTTAACGGAGTCGTAATATTTAATCTTATTAAACCTTTTATACCATCTGTGGGAAGTTCATTTCAGTTTATAAATAGACCTTATACACACTATTTGAATGTTGTTGGGACTTTATTTTCTTAAGTTGTATCATATACACTTGTTTCTCAAAATATCATAGAGAAACGGTATCATCTAATTGACATATCTTATAGTCATAGTATATAACAATCAAAATCTAAATAGATTAATCTATGGCATAGGTAAAAGGTCTCATCATAGTCAACTATTTGACTTAGATGATATCCTTTTCAACTATCCATGCCTTGAAAGTCTCTCTACCTTCTAATCCACTTCAATCTATTTTTTAATGATTCATTTATACCTTATAGATACTATATCCTTAGGTGGATCTATTAAATTCTAAACTTGGTTAGAATTGATAGAGTTTATATTAGATTTTAGTGCCTATTTTCATTTTTGAATCAATATCTCATATTGCTTCTATATAAATATTAGGATCAATATCCTTTTTTTATTATGCCTCATTTCTTCCATTAAAGATATGTCCTATATATCTCTTAGGTTGATTAGACAAAAGTAAAGATTTATGAATTGCTCTTGCATAATTATTAACTAGTATCTTAATAGAAGTGTCCTTGGGTTGTCAAGATAAAGCATCTTTCATATATACCTCGCTCCTACTATTTTTCTTAAGGAGGAACTCTTCCTCTAGAAATATGATGAGCTGAGCAACATTTACCCTTCTCCAAAAGGGTGGTATATTTAATATCCATAAGTTTCTTTATAAAATATATCACACAAACCAACATGTTATGGTTTTATATTCCAACTAGTTAGGGTTATACTACTTCACCAAGTCGAACATTCTAAAAACTTGATTAAGGTCAAGCTTTAACCCTTTTCCACATCCTATGTGGAATAATTAGAATAGATTAAGAAGGTACCAATTCAATATAAAGTGATTATATCGAGTACATAGCCTTAAATCGACAAAGAATATTACAAATGTTGTCATTGTCCCTATAATGTTCTACACAACACGGCTTCTCATTTCAACTACTCAATTAAGCTAAAATGTGTAAATAAATAACCAATATATTATATTATATTATATTTTAATTATGTGTGAATTATGTATTTAAACATTCCCCTCCTTGATCTTATTAAATAATTCTAATACTCTTTCCATTAGTATCTCTACTTCATTCTTAATGTAAAAAAAAATCTCAAATATCTTATATTTGTACTTTATTAAATACATATATCTATACCTAGAGACATCATATTTGAAATAATGAAGTAGAAATATTCTTTTTTAATTTTAGTAGATATTGGTTAACATACACCTAGATGTATGAGTTCTAACAACTCATTATCTCATTCTACATTTCTACATTAAGCTAAGGAGTAGATTGATCTAAATTAACTCATTTCCTCTTAAGGGTACTATTCACACATATCATGAGAGTTTACATATCTAATATGATTAAACAATTTATTTAGCTCCCATTGGCAAACACTTTGACATTTAATGTCTTAAAACATCTATCACTTCCTTAACTCAGAATAAATCATCATTTATTTAAGCAGGAAATAAGATAATATTCTTGTAGAAGGATATAATCGCAATCTTAATGATTAAGTCATCTTCAAAAGACTATTAAAGATAAGTATCTCCACTAGTAATGATGCAACTTTTACACCATTTCATGTGTAGGTCAACAGCTTCTTTAATAAGTATTCATTTACTTGTCATCATCTACAACTCTTGATAGATATAAGATGTATATCTAGTATCTCATACCAAGAAATGCATTTATATTATCTAATACTATGACATACACATAGTATCTAATACTATTAAGTATATATTTAAGACAAGCAAATATCAATGACTTAGATGCATGAAGCTTCTCAAACTCCACCTTCACATTATGTGCGATACACTTTACACTTCCTCTTCCACTTACCATCATCATGATAGTGGAAGAATGCTATGTTTTATTTGAGCTTTCATTATCTTGACCTCCTTCTTTGACTTTTAACTATCTTCTTCTATTTCTATCTGATGATCTTACTTCTTTTTATTGGCCTCACCAACAAGAAGTATTTAAGATGTAGTATTGTTCTAACCTGCCTTTAATTAACTCATCACCATAAGCCATGATAAATCTTATATCCATCTATTCATGTTACTTCTACAAATTTTATCTCATAGAGGCTAACGTCTAGTGTAAGACAAACAATACATCATTTCTATACTATTTTATGAAATAAGATCATATCTTCTCTCACACCATTAGATAGTCTAGGAGACACCTACTTCTAGAGTAGATTAGTTATTTGGTCAACCTTGAGAACAATTCTCTTGGTCCAAAACCAGTTTAAGAAGTATGAGTTATTAAGCTACTAGGCATCTAGTATGCCATACTAGGTGATTAATCATCATATTCTACAACTGAAATATAATTTAATTAATATAACATTGTATACATTCATTAAAAATTAAGATATGATCTTTCATCCTAATTTATTCTCTCACTATTTTTTGGTGAATTTGTATAACCTTCAATATGCAAAGATGGAATATCAGGAAGAAATCCTAGTGGAGACTAAGACCCTATTAACTTTATGGTGATGACTTTGTGGTAGCACAACAAATCACTCTATACTTAATAGGTGGTAACTATTGTTAGTTGCAACTCTTACAACTCTTAGTCATTCAACCTCTAAAGTTATGACCTTGTGGTAGCACAACAAACCATATACTATAGTCAGGTCAAACCCACTTGTTACATTGTAAGAATGGATTCCTCATATAGCCCTTGTGGTAGCACAACAAAGTCATGAAAATAGTCCACCCCAAAATTTAGCAAATGCTTTAGCCATATTCACCAATTCCTTGCTGAATGGGCCTTATGGTAGCACAACAAACCCATCCAATTTAAGATTGGCTCATCAACACCATAACAACGGAAGACTACATGAGTCATTCTTAATGTTTCACATTTATCTACCTAATTAAAGTGATAAGGTATTTTATTTTAGTCTCATTAATAATATGTTCTAAGTATATATAATACTTTTAAAATATCATATATTTAAGGTATAAAAGGTAGCACACATTCACATATCAAATATGCATAAAAAAAGGTGATCATGGACTTAACCCTAAGCATACACCTAATGCCCCCTATAGGTGCAAATACTTGTTTCAGAAGCTTGAGTTGGTATCCTTCCACTTCAGAAGGGTACTATTCCAATTGGTCCCACTCCAATCTTTCGTAAACCCACTTCTAACTATTACAGCTAAAGGATATGCAGAAATGCAAATATACATAATTTATTAAGAAACTTTGGTTTAACCAAGGGGAGTACACTAATGGAGGGAGGTAGAATGTACAATTAGATTGTATATATAGAGAGGGAAGGCACACACATGCCCCATTTAATAACAAAACCAACACAATTAAATAAGTAATCATAAGCCAAGAACAATTCAGTCCATGATCACCTCCATACACATTAACATTCATCACATGAACATAGAGTGCATACATGATAATTGTAAGGAATTATCTATAACAAATTGGTGCAGCGAAAGTGACGATTCCTATGGGTTCCTTTAAAATCTGTCTCAAACGAAACCGAATGATGAAAATCGAAAAATGATCAAATCGGGTTTGAATATACCTGATAAGGATTCATATAATTTCATGGAGAGGAAGGAGATGAGCTTCTCAAGCTCTTCAAACCATTCAAATGCCGATCTCTACCGATAATGAAGGGTACAAGTCACATCTCATGATCCCAAATGGCTATGGGGATAATCTCATCTCCATTGAGCCTTTCCATCAGCAGTTATCTCATGGATATAAACCCTCATCCATCCAATGTCTCGGTTAAAAATGAGTAAGGCATCGACTGTCAACTCCTTAGTGTACTAACTCTATAGGATCTTATACTAAGAATTGGATCAATTAAAAAACTCCTTTTCCAATCATCTTTGTTGACTCCGAAAAACACAATGGGGCTCTCTTTTTCAGGGAAGTCTGTGAATCCGGATCACCACCTCAAGATGGGATGAAAAAGGAAGGAAGAAAACATGAAAATCTACTCATCCTAGGTCCCACACTCACATTGATCCCTGAACTTTCGTCCCTTGGCGTCGCTCGATCATCGAAGAGACGGTTCAGGTCATGTGGGAGGAGGATGAGAAGAAGGAAAATTAAGACATATGTGGTCTCCAGGAACTACGGGTTCTGATTTATGAAATAAAAATGACCATGTGTACCTTAGCAGGAAGAGTGCGAGTCAAAGCTTCTCCTTCTTCGGCCGGCCGATGAAGAAGAGTCCTCAATGCGTGGGTGCCTTTTTTTCCTGTGAAACTAGACAAGAAAATATATGAAAATATAATTAGAACTAAACAAAGTGGAGTATGTGTAAAGAAAATAACATGAAACACACAACTGAAAGGAAACTGATCGGATTCAAGTTATCTCTAACCCCTTTTTTTTCTTGGATTAACAGACTAAAACTAATGTAAAAAAAGATAGGAGGATGAAGAATCATGAAACAAAGAGATAGGAAGAAGAACAGAAAGATTCTGATAAGAATAGAGAGAGATATAGCCAAATCTGGGTTGTCGAAAAATTCGAGCAGTAGTCTAGGATCTTCCAGGCGCAACTTTACTTCTGCACTCGCCATGACAAGCACCAACCTAAGATTCATGTGCCGTTGATTGCAAACAGAAGAAGACTCGAAGAGGAAGAACTATGATGTCGAGATATTGGGAAGCAGACAACCACACGCTACTATAGAAGCCGAAGAAGAGAGACCTAGCAGATCACCTGCAGACCAGCCTTCCTCTCTCCTAAACTGACTTCTCTCTCTAAAAACTCGAAATTCTCTCTCTAAAAATCACAAAATCAATGTAGGAGGGAGATTGGACATCTTGAGATGCCCAAGGGGTTGTGAGCCAGCCTCTGGAATGACCTAAAACGGTCTCAATTTATAAGAGGAAAGCCATCGCTATCTTAGCCAAAAAACAGGGTATTTTTAGCCTAGCCCAGGGCGCATGCGCCCTGGTTAAAGGCACATGCGCCCCATGGAGGGGGCGCATCTAATCCTCCCTAAAAAAATGGTTCGATCCAGTCGAAAAATTTGATCTGATAGAGTCCTAATTAAAAATCGGTTTCCTCGTGCCCCCGATCGAGGGCACATGGCCATGTGCCTCAGGGTGGGGCGCATGGCCACGTGCCTGGATCCAGGGCACATGTGCCCAGGGACCAAGGCGCATGGGACTGATTTTGCACATCTTTCTTCCGAAAGCCATTGCAGACACTCTCGAGCTCAGAATTCGATGCCATTTGTTGCGTTGGAAAGATAACAGGCCGAACAAGCTTTCTGCAGCAACGTATAAGCCATCACACCCACCAAAACTTTAGAATTTTATCTGTAAGTTAGGACAGTGAATGGAAGATTCAAAACTGATCAGAATGATTCTGACGGCCAATCGAAAAGACACGGTATGAAACAAAACTTATCTGAAACATGAATCTGACCATAACCTTCAATGCATGATCATTAGTCATTAGTCATTCAACCAATTTCCGTGTTTATACGATTTACGTGTGGCTTTTGCTCAGAAATTATGGCTTTGTGCAGAAAACTTCAAAAAATGTCTGATTTCATTCGGCAAATCTCCAAATCAACATTAAAAGGACTCGGCATCATTCTAAGATCAATCACATATGTTACCCTATAAAACACGAGTTTTATGCTCTGAATTAGGCAAATTTGGCTTGTCTACAATCCTATCTACCCTGGCCAGGAATTTAGAGTACTATCCCATAGGACATTCACTCTCACTTAGCAAGAATAGACAATCCCTTGTTGTCCACTCAATTGCCTCTGTCGGGTTTTCCTTATACCCGATGCATCGCTATACTAGACTATATATATGGTGATCCATAAGACAATGGTCAAAGCACAAGTTTCACCCAACAAGGCATCTTTGGCGACTCAGGTCAAAGGTCCAACCATGCAATTGTGATGATAGAAAACCCTGATTTACAATTTGGTAAGATATCATTCAGGGTTTCTAATTCGGTCATTTCTGTGAACTCATTCAACTAATGAGTACCTATATGTGTATCTCAGTGTCTCCACACTAATTATTAATGAGATCAGTCATCATCCTCACATGAGAAGACATCACTTACACTAGTCTATCCGGATCCTTGATGTCCCGTCCCAAGTATCCTATGAACATTTAGATCAATTACCTCTAGATGATCAATCTCATTATCATGATCTCATCATGATTTAATCATCATTACCTTTGATCAAGGACTTCATTATGATATTCGCTTCTAACAAGAGCTTATAATAAAGATTTACCTAATTAATTGAATGAGATATATTTAGAAATGCTGAATCATATCATATATGATTGACTTGTAGGGCATACATTTCTATCAATAATTATATAAGATATATCATATATACTAGCATACAATTATATACAATAGGTTTGAAATTCCAAATTTCATGCTTGTTGAATTTTCATGAAATAAATAGCATGAAAGTAACAAATAAACAATTTATATGAATCATAAAAGCACATCTAAACTTTTTAGAACCTTCATGCATTCCCAATGCTGTGTAAAGTTAGAATTAATATTCTAATTTATATTTTTCAAAATTCTATTTTACACAATTAATTAAGACACTAATTAATTAAGTTAAGTTTTTAAAATAATTTTAAAACTTATTTATGAATGAATCTATGAAAATAAAGCTTAATATAATTTAATAGGTCATTAAATACTTTAAAACCTAATACATGTTATTGTATAACTTTTTTAAAAATTTTGAGAATTTTTTAGATATTTTAGATATTTAAACTATGTAAATATCTAAGTAAATAATATTATATCCCAGCGGTGCAATGTGCCATTGTACACAAGCACCACCCATGCCCACCGTGCGCCTGCATATACCCTCGACTGCCTATGCTTCAGTCTGTCGTGGTCCCGCATGCTGTGCGTGCGCACTCCTTGTCAAACTAGGAGTTGACAACCGCATCACCAGGATCCATGTGGCAACCACATCGAGTACTGATGGACCCAGTTACTTCTTCTCCCCTACCCGTTAAGCTTGGAGTAAATGTGCATGGAGGACCGATTTTAGAAATACCAAAATTGGACTTTCTAGGGTTGTAAAAGATCCCTAAAAAGAAAAATTAGAATTTTCATTGTTAACCATCCAAAAACCACAGTGTTGAGTTAGAAAGGCCCAAGCTTATAAACACAAGGTGCCTCCCCCTCACTATCCCACATGGAAATATCTAACTCCCCCTCCCCTCATGTGCATGTTCTTTTGGCTTTGACACATGTACATGTTACGGTTGACAGCTAACTAGAGGGGGCTCACTGGCCTTTGGCTCTAATACCATGTTAACCATCTCAAAATTGTGTGTTGAGTTGAAGAGGCACAAACTTATAATCACTAGGTGCCTTCCCTCACCATCCCATATGAGACTATCTAACTTGCATCAAATGAGGATTCCAAATCCATTGCTCTTATCTTTAGTAAAAATCTAAATCAACGGTAGAATAGGGAAGGAGTAAGGGCGGAGCCGTTAGACTAGTAAATAAGGACTGTGATATCTTAGGAGGAATAACTACTTATCTAACATGGATTCTAAATCACCCAACCATATTCCCTAAATATTTGACAAAAGATAGCATTCGCATAAGGGAGGTGTTGTTTCAACTAGGGCTCCCAACTTTGAAAAAATGTCAATACCACATCCAACATCGGGGTTCAACGCAGTAAATCACAGAGAAACATATGGTAATCATTTTACCCATCTTTTAAAGCCTTCTCAAGGCTTCAATTTTCTCCATACATGGAGATTTCACAAAATGCCCAAATTCAGGTCACTATTCGGGAATGATAAAAACACTAAATTTTGGACTACCAAACTTTACAGAGCCCTAAAATTCAAATGGTTTGCGACATTCGAAAGCCCTATATCATGAGATTTTACCAGTAAAAAAAAATATTTTATCTACATCACATATAGATTGCGGTGGCCTCGACAAAACAGACATTTGCACATATTCAAGAACACATAAATTACATAAGATAACATCGATTCAAGGTTGGTTTTGACTGAGACATAAACTTAGATTTGATACCACTATAAGAAATCGTCCTATAAATTTGGTGCAACGAAAGTGATGATTCCTATGGGTTCAAGTTGAAGTTGTTTAAATTAGAGCCGAACTACAAAAACCGAATACCGATCTCTACGAGTTTGAATATACCTGATAGGGATTCATTTAATCCCTTAGAGAGAAAGAATGAGAACTTAATCTTCAAACCGTTCAAATGTCCGGTCTCTAATATTATCCATACGAACTTCATCAGCAATAGGTTCTCTCTTCACACTAGGTTCAAGAACTCTTCACAAACTAAGCTCCAACACCCATGGATGCCTTCCATAGAAAAGAGGAAGAAGGGAAGAGGCTAAGGGCATGGTTTTCACCCTTAGCTTGATAAATTTTGACTAAAACCATTGGTATTTATAGAGAATTTAAAATTTTTTATAAAAACTCAAATTTTTACAAATTATGCCCTCATCCATGTACTTATGGATAAGTCTTTATGTGAACTAGGCCCAATACCCTATTTGGTTGAGGCCTAAGTAAAATATAATAATTCTATTTAATTTAATTAAGTCTATTATCCAATAATAGATTAATTGGTCTATCAATCATGAAGGGTACAACCCATATCTCATGATCTCAAAAGGCTATGAGAATAATCTTATTTCTATTGAGCCTTTCCATCATCAGTTATCACATAGATATAAAACCTCATCTATTCAATGTCTCAGTCAGAAAGGAGTACAATATTGACTATCAACTCTTTAGTAAACTGACTCTACAGGATCATGTACTTGAAATCGTATCACTTGGAAAACTCCTTTTATAATTATCTTCTATACCCTAGCCAAGGAATTAGAGTACTATCACATAGTACATTCACTCTCACTTACTAAGAGTGGATGATCCCATGTTATCCACTCAATTGCCTTTATCAAGTTTTTCTTGTACGAATTGCTATACTAGACTATTTAAACGATGATCCATAAGTCAATAATCAAAGCGTAAATTTCACTCAACAAAGCATTTTTGGTGACTCAAGTCAAAGGTTCAACCATGTAGTCATGATGATTGAAAATCATGATTAAAAGTTTGGTAAAATACCATTCGGGATTTCTAAGTTAGTTTAGTGAACTCATTCGATCAATGAACACTGATATATGTATCTCAATATCTTCACACTAATAATTAATGAGAATGGTCATCTTCATCACATGAGAAGACATCACATACATAGTCTATCCGGATCCTTGATGTCCCTATCTCAAGGATCATATGACTAGGAATGTTTAGATTGATAGAAATGTATGCCACATAAGCTAATCATTTAAATATATGATATGATTCAACATTTTTAGAAATATCTCATTTAAATAATTATGCAAATCTTCATTACTAGCTCTTATTAGATGTGTACATCATATGTAGTCTGTGATCACATGCAATGATGATTGAATCATGATGAGATCATCATAATGAGATCGATCATTTAGAGGTGTGTGATCTAAATGTTCCTAGTCATAAGATTCTTGTGATGGACCCTCAAGGATCTAGATAAACTAGTGTGTGTGTGATGTCTTCTCATATGATGAGGATGACATATCTCATCGGTCATTAGTGTGGAAAAACTGAGATACACAGATGTTCTCATTGGTTAAATGAGTTCATTGAACTGATCGAATTAAAAATCTTGAATGGTATCTTACCAAACTATCAATCATCATGATTGCATGGTTAAGCCTTTGACCTAAGTTGCCAAAGATGTCTTGTTGGGTGGAACTTTTGGTTTGACCATTAACTTATTGATCATCGTTTAAATGGTTCAGTATAATAATGGATCAGATACAAGAAAAACCCGATAGTGGTAATTGAGCTAACAACAAGGGATTGTCCACTCTCGGTGAGTGAAAATGAATATCCTAAGAGATAGTACTCTAAATCCCTAGCCAGGGTAGAGAGGATAATTAGAAAATGAGTTTTCTAATTAATTTGATTTCGAGTATAGGATCCTATAGAGTCAGTATACCAAGGAGTTGATAGTCAATGCCATACTTCTTTCCAACTGAGATATTAGATGGAAGAGGTTTTACATCCATGCGGTAACTGATGATGGAAAGGCTCAATGGAGATAAGACTATCTCCATAGTCATTTAAGATCATGGGATGTGGCTTATACCCTTCATGATTGGTACACCAATTAATCTATTATCGGATAATAGATTTAATTAAAATAAATAGAGTTCTTATATTTCATTTAGGCCTTAAACAAGTAGGCTATTGGGCCTAGTGGGTCACACATATAAGGACTTATCCATAGTATAGGGACAAGGGCATAATTTATAGAGATTTTAGGTTTTTTATGAAAACTTTTAAATTCTCTATCAATACTAATGGTTTCAGCCAAACTCCATCAAGTCAAGAGTGAAAACTGTCAAGAATTGGTCCAATCAGATTGGCGTAGAAATATATTTCTGATTCCTCGTATATCAATGACTTAGTCTCGATCGAAACTGAATGATGTCTCTGAAACTGGTATTCGAAACAATTTTGAACACATACCTTTACGGGATTCAAATAATCCCTATTGATCGGGAAGATCGAGTGTTCTTACGCTTGTTAAGCCACTCAAGCATGTGGCCTCTAGTTATATCCACACAAACTACCTCTAAAGTTAGGTTCTCCTCCTCACCGGCCCACTCATCTTGAACGGAACTCCACCATCAAATGGCAGCTGCTGGGGTGGGAGACAGTGAAGGAGGATGGCTGGGCCACAAAGATCTCCCTTGACTTGATAGGGTTTGTGCTCTCATCATTATTATTTATAGAACTCAAAGTTTTCCCAAAAAACCCTCTTTTTTCTATAAATTAACCCAATCCCCTATACTTACGGATCAGTCCTGATGTGTGTGACCTTCTAGGCCCAAGAGCTTATTTAGTTGAAGCTTAATTAAAAGAAAAACTTATTTTAAATTAAATCTATTATCTCATAATAGATTTAATGGCCTACCGATCATGAACTCCTCTCTAAAGAGTCTTTCCATCATCGGTTACCACATGGATATAAATCTTCGTCCATTCAGTGTCCCGATCGATTAAGAGTATGGCATCGACTGTCAACTCCTATATATATCGACACTATGAAATCTTGTACTCATAATTGGATCAATTGAAAAACACTTTTTTTAATTATCCTATCTACCTTGGCCAAGGATTTTGAGTATTATCCATAAGATATTTTCTCTCTCCTATCGAGAGTAGACGATCTTCTTTTGTCTGCTCAATTGCCTTCATCGGGTTTCCCATATACCCAATCCATTAACTATATAAGACCATAATACTAAGTGATCAATAAGTCAATAGTCAAAGTACATGTTATGCCCAACAAGGCATCTTTGGCAACTTAGGTTAAATATCCAACCGTGTAATCGTGATGATATAATACCCTGATCGATAGTTTGGTAAAATACTATTCATGAATTCTATACTGATCTTAGTGAACTCATTCCTTTAATGAGCACCTATACATGTATTTTCGTGTCCCCACATTAGTGACCAATAAGATTGGTCATCCTCATCGTATGAGAAGGTATCATATACATTAGTCTTATCAGAACCTTGATGTCCTGTCTCACGGATCCTATGATTAAGAACATTTAAATCGCACACTTTTAAATGATTGATCTCATAATGATTCAATCATCATTGCGTGAAATCTAGGACTTCATTACGATAGATGTATCTAGATAGTGCAAGTAATAAAGATAATGCCACTAATATTGAATAAGATATTATAAGAAATGTAAAACCATATCACATATGATTGACTTGTAGGGCATATATTTCTATCAAAAACCACATCCTCAGCCTCCTCCCTACCTCCTCCTTTCTCTAGAAGGCATCCATAGGTGATGGAGCTCTATTCGGCAAGAGTTCTCAAGGCCGGTGTGAAGGGAGAACATGCTATAGACCGAACATTCAAACAGTTTGAAAAGCTTTGAAAGGTCTTTTTATTCCTCTCCATGGGATTCATCCAATCCCTAGTAGGTATATTTTAACCCATTTTAATCAATTTTTAATTTTTGTCGTTTGACTCTGATTAAGACAAGTTCAACATGAACCTATAGGAATCGTTGCTTCCATTACTCCAAAATTTTTATGTTCATTTCTTACATAGAACGTATACCTTTAGATGATCGATCTCATTATCATGATCTTATCATGATTCAATCAACATTGCAAGTGATCAAGGACTTCATTATGATGTGTGCATCAAATAAGAGCTAGTACTGAAGATTTGTCTAATTAATTAAATGATATATTTCTAGAAATGTCGAATCATATCATATATTATCCACTTGTAAGGCATACATTTCTATCAATGATCCAACTTGACTTCATTGCATGTTGGTCTCAATGAAGCAAAGAAAAGTTAAATGTAAGTATTTAGTTAAAATTCTTTATACCGATTGAAGCATCACCTTATTGGTATTAAGAGGGATGTGGCACTGTGCACATGAACCTCACTCGAGATTCGAGCACAATTGTAACCTCATTTAAAAGGTTTGAAAAAGTCAAAAGAAGCTTCAAAGAGACATAAAGATACCATCTGTGAAAAAATTATGGAACCAAAAAGACATTCAGTACATATATACGATATCAAACAAGAGCATCCGAAAGTCTCTTGATACAAAATATATCCATGATCTCATACAAGATGAGGACCTGACAGTAAGTCTTGTAAATCTTGGTATCACACGACTATGACAAAATCAAATATTCATTAACATGACAATGAAGACTTTGAAGCTATGCAAGGAGAAGATCATATGGACAACTTCGAATTGGTTCTTCCATAGTAGCATACCAACCAACACTACAAAGGGATCTTACTACTAGTCAATGATCGACACCATAGCCAACGTAGGTAAGGGAGTACCGAGTATGACACAGAAAGAGATATAAAACACACATCTTCCAAAGGAGGTAAAAGATATTAAAAAATATGAAGTCATTTGAACATATTTAAGATGAATGTGGATGCATATTAGTGATGAATAGTTGGACAGGTTGGTCCCCTTTAAATTTAACACTTCTTAGTCTGCATATCTTTATTATTTTTAAATATAGTTTAATACATAATCTTGTTCTTAGAAGGTATAACTTGTAACATGATGATTAACTTTCTAATATATTGTCAAGCTAAAACCATCTTCTAGAAGTACGTGGATACTTCCAAACAGGTAAAGAATGCCGACTGTCTATTTGAATTAATTGATGGTGTTGTCCAAGAGATAGGAGAGGATCAAGTTATCCAAGTAGTGATAGATAATACAATAGCCGATGAAGCTATCGAACACATGTTGATGTCAAGAGACATTATATTGGGCACCGTGTTCCACTCATTACTTATATTTAATGTTAAATGACATTTGCAACGATTCCCAAATAGATTGGGTAGTTAAAACAACAGAACATATTTTATCATTTATATACAACCATAACTTCATCCTTAACCAAATGAGAGAGCACACTTAGGGTAAGAGCTCCTATGGCCTAGGGCAACCCTATGTGCTTCCTATTAAATTTTTTTAAAGAGCCTAATTCAACAAAGGGGTCCCCTTACCCAAATGATACTACTATCAAGATTGACTAGTTGAATTACTAGGGCTAGTCCATCGGATGAGAGGAAAGGGAGGAAGGTAAAGGAGATCTTAGAGAATGGAGACTTTTGGCAGCTTGTAAAGAAGACACTTGAAATAGTGCAAACATTATTTAAGGTCCTTAGAATAGTAGATGGAGACAAGAAGGTAGACATGAGGTACTAGTATGATGAACTTGAGTGGGCCAAGGAAGAAATAACGAAGAAGGCCTTGAACTTTGGCATCTTGTGGGAGATCAGTGACCATCGGTGGGAGAAAACATTGTATTATCCTATATGTGCAACATGTATGTTGATTAAGTCAAATGATATATGCCAATTAAACTATTTTGTTTATGCTCGACACTGATAATAATCTTTTTTATTGTTTATTATTAGGTCAATTTTTCAATCTAATATATTGTTATAGTCCAATCTTCGAGCTTATTAATGAACTCTTAGCTAGCATCAAGGAAGTCATTCATAAGATGCTTGGGGATGATGATCACTCAATTATACCATGCAACAAGATGCATGACTATAGAATGGGGTCATTTCCCTTTGGGACATCAAGGGTACAACAAGTAATTATGCTTCTTAGTCCTAATATGTATAATCCAATTATTTTTTTATTTATATAATTAACTTATTCTAACTATCTTTTAACATACAATATTATCATGCAACTAATTGGTGGATGGATCATGGTAGGGCATCGAGACATGAAAACTTGGCCAATGTTGCAATCCAAGTACTAAGCCAAACCACATCAACTTAGGGTTGCAAAAGAAATTGGTCAACATTCTACTTTATTCATACATAACAGAGAAATAGGCTGACATCAAAGAGACTTTGGCAATTGTTCTACTGCACTATAACATGAGATTGAATTCAAAAAAAATTACTAAAGATGACACACAACCAAAAAGGGAAACAAAGGTGAAGGGAATAGGCAAGTGGAAGAAGAAGTGAGGCGGCGACACTACAAGAAGTAGACATTGATCTAGAAAAAATATTCAAAGAGCAAAATCCTCTGCATGTTTAGGTCAACGATCGAGAACGGATGGTTGAATCAAAGTTCAATCTTGAAGATCGAGAATGAGCTTAAGGATAACTTGACAATGTTTCTCTATCTGAAGAATTCTAGATCTCTCCTTTAGTGGCAAAGAGATAGAAGACTAAAGAATATTCTCGCCAAGGTAAGTAATCAAAGGGTAATGGTAAACAAGTTTTAACTGACCCTTTGATGTCGTAAATAATGAAACGATTGATGAGAATCAAGAAGACACATTGCAACCAAATATTTGAGTGCAATATTAAACATCAGTTGATTCTTCTTCCAAGAGCAATGACAATGGAGCAGGGTACGAAGACAGTAGAGGCACCACAATCGGCATCTCTTCTCATGAAAGGAGAACTGATCTTGAGACGCACCCTATGCACCACTTCACAGAAGAAGAACATTACACGCGTGCAATGCAAGATGTCGACACAAGATGCCAATGATGGTGCGAGGCAATAACATGGAGATGGAGGAGCTAGACACACACAATGAGATGAGATTCCACACTACGAGTATGAGCACTCTAAATATGGATTTGAGTCATCATAATATTCTTTATATCCTACGTATCATCAAGAAAGATATGGGATGATCCAACCATTATTTGAAACATCATTCGATACTTCGATATAGTCCACATATGATAGCTATGGTGGATCCTTTAGATCTTATCCTAAAATGATTATACAAGGTAGCGATAAGTATAATCATTATGTATGCATATTTAATGCCTCGTATTCTCCTCAAATGTCATGGGGAGAGTACAAGCAGTATATAGAGAAACGACCCTATTCGACCAAGTCATATTTAGAGCTAACCAACCTCAAGCTGACCCTAACCTAGCTTTCCTTGGTCAAAGGACCTCAACTTTTATGACAAAACTTAATTAAAAGTATCAATTTACTCATTAAAAATATATTATACTTTAATTTATTATTAATTTTATAGTATTATCATAAATAGTCAATTTTATTAAAAATTGATAATAAGATATTTATAAAATAAAAAATTAGACTATGTCAAGTTAACAAATTTCGTGGGCCGGGCCAAGCCGGGCTTGGCCCATTCACACCGCTAGTTTAACTTACAAGTGATGTAAGGAGGTATTTAAATACATGAGAATATTGAAAGGAATGGCATGGTCTCAAAAAATAGATACGACATCGCTTCAATATGAAGGAAAGACTAATTGGCCACATGCTACCACCATGTATAACATTTGCCTAAAATGTCCAAGTAGCTTAGACTAAAGAAGTAGTCTCTTAGGAGAATGACTTACCAGATGTCCAAACTATCAATAATAATCAATATATAAACCCAAGCATTGCCTTTTCATACCATGCACAAGGTGAAATTGATATTGGGATATACATATATATATATACACACACATATCATCGTTTAAGAGTCCGTTTGTTTACACGGAGAACCTACTCCTTGAGCCAATTTTCAGGAAAATACTTTCAACGAACGTATTTGGTTGCCCGTAAAAAGGAAATCACATAAACCAAAATACTCCTCGGTTCACAGTAATGAGGATTTTGGCATCCGCTTGAATGGAGTGAATGCCGTTTCCCATGGTGTAACTTTTTTAATAAATATATAACATTAAATCGATATCACCAATTTTAATAAGTTTATTTTTTAAAATTAATTTTTTAAAGACATATATCAGCAGATAGATAAATTCTTTTATTCTTATGTGTTTGAAAAATAAAATAATTTTATTGAAAAAATATTTTTTATGCCAATCACTCATTTAATAAATTTATCAATAAAAATTTTACTGAAACTTGAGATAACAAGTGTTTGAACTATTTTTTAATTAAATTATTTTACATAATATTTACTAGATTTTTTGTGTTAAATTATTAAGTAGTTCATATTTTATTTATTTTCTATTGTAGGTTTCCAAAATATAAATTTTGAGTAAAAAAATTATATAAAAATTTAGTTCTAAATTTTTTTTATCATATACTTAATTTTAAAATATAAACTTGATATTACTGACTATTTATAAATATTCAAGTAAATAAATGACTATACTATAGTAAATTTTACGTTAACTTTAAGAAAATGATGTAAAAATATCAGAATGACTGAAAACAATTTAAAAAATGATTCAAAAATAAGAAAGTAATATATGTTGTTTTTCAGAAAAATACTTGACTAATCTCTAAATAATAAAATATGTTTTACATTTCATTGAAAATAACTTCATGCAAAATAGTTTACTTAATTTTTTTGCATCCAGATTTTGTTATAAATAAATAATTTAATTATATAAATATTGATAAAATTATCTAATGGTGTTTTGTTCTACTTGAAGCATTTGATGAAATTTGGTAGAAAAGTAACTACCAACGACCCAATGAAAATTAATTACAGATAACCGAATAACAAGGGATGTTTCCAGTTTCCATGGAAATAGTTTCCGGTGGAAGATCATTTTCTTGGGTTTTGGCTTTACATGAAATTAAATGAACCCTAATTGTACTTGCATGACTTGAAGAATATCATACCAAGTCAATTTTAAGAAGACGTGATTAATGCCTCGTCAAAACAATATTTGACTGCAAAACAACCTATATGAATAATGATGACTTAATCTCCTCAACTTTTAGCCAACCAAATACAACACAATATTGATCAATTTCTTATTTATATCATGAACCCCAATTGATACAGCCAATTTATAGCACACTAAGCAATGTTGGAAGTTGGAACCCTATATTAATAGAAATTGAAGGATAGAACAAGCTGTTATATATGAAATCTTTATTTATGTCCTTCACAAATAACGTACGATTATCTTTTTTTAAATCCTTGAAACACATCTTCCAGATAACAAATGTAGCCTTGAAACAACACGTACGTTCAACTATATATATATATATATATTTTTCTTAATTGAATGTGATGGTGTGGTTGAATTTATCTATATTTACGTATTGCACTCTTCCACTGACTCTAAGGTGACGTTTGATTAGGCTTAATCTGAAAATCTAAACTCTTAATTTTACATCTAATCTCTTAATGAGTGGTAAAAAAGTACTTAATTTGCTTTAGATATAAGTGTCTTGGGTTGTTTGATAAAAAATCTTCCTATGCGGCGTCGGAGGCAGAGCACCAGCTCGGCCAGGAAGAACAGCACCGCCTCCGCCTGGGGCCTTCTCCGGCTGGGACTCGTCAAGACCCCCGAGATCGACCTCGACGGGCTGAAGCTCCGCAAGACCGGCGCCGGGCTCATCACTGCCCTGACCGTGATGGATCACCGACGGAGAGCCGGCGCCGACGCCGGCGGAGGCCAGCCGCCAGAGAGGAAAGCGGCGCCCGTTCCGTGCAATGCCCGGTGCCGCACCGACGGCGGCGGAGGCAAGTTCGACGGCGCCCAAAGCAAGAGCAGCGGCCGCGATGAAGGGAAGCCGCCGGAGAAGAAGGCGTCGAGGTCGACCCTGGCCAGCCGTCTGCGGTGCAGCTGCTCGCCCGGCGACGTAGTGGAAGCAACCTGTTCCCGAGCTGCCGTTACCGGAGATGTGCCGGCGAGGGAGAGGGCGCAGCGACGAGGTAGCTCGAGCTCGAGACGTCGACAGGAGGGCTGGTGCCATAGCCAGCCTCGCGGCGCCGCGCGTCCCCCCGCTGCGCACCCCCCCCTCCCCGTCCGGAGCCCCCCGAGCGTCCCCCCCTCCCCGCAGGCCCCCTCCCTTCCTCCGCGCAGCCCCCCGCCGGAGCCCCCCGCGCAGCCCCCCCCCCGTGCGCGGTCCCCCCGCCCCTCCGCGCAGGCCCCTGCCGGAGCCCCGCCGCGCAGCCCCCCGCCGAGCCCCCGCACAGCCCCCCCCCCTCCGCGCAGCCCCCCGCCGAGCCCCCCCGCGCAGCCCCTCCGGGCAGCCCCCCCCCTTTGCGCAGTCCCCCCGCCCCTCCGCGCAGGCCCCCGCCGGAGCCCCCCGCACAGCCCCCCCTCCGCGCAGCCCCCTGCCGGAGCCCCCCGCCGGAGCCCCCCCTCCGCGCATGCCCGACTGGATGGACACGATCGGCTGCGATGTCGATCTCGGGGGAGACCGCGCAAACGAACGGGACGGCGTCTGAAAATGAAAAAGCGAGGGCGCCGATCTGAATGGCTCAGATGATATTAAGACTTCAGAGCTTAGTTTAGAGGGGAGTTCAGCTATTTTATCAAACGTTCCTAAACATCTGAACACTGACCGATTCAGAGTTAAGAGCTTCAATAAGCCTAATCAAACGGAGCCTAAGTTATGTGAGATCATATTGATAACGTACATACGTACGTGGTCGATCTACAATACGGTGCTAATTTTAGGGCGGAACATTGAAGTTTTCGTGATGAATTGCCCATTTAAAAACATGTACATCATGAGCCGAACTCTCCCATGCATATTCCAACTTCTAAGTGTTGGATTAATATATACCAAGTGAATGATAGAACACCACCCATATTCTCATTGTAATATTTCTCAATTCTCTTCCCATTACAGAATCAACTATGGCCCTTTTTGCAAGAATATATCTAGCAAGCTAGGTACCATATATGGCCCTTTTTTGCTTTATGCATGAGAGAAATATATATATATATATAATATAGCTAGGTGAAAACTACTCCAAACTATCAATGAATTTACCTCATGGGTCGCACTTTGAAGTAAGGAAAGAATACTTTCTTATTTAAGATATATGTGGATGGCATGATTGATGTCTTCTAGGTATCACAATAAATTAAGACAATTCAAGTATAACAGAACGTGCAATATGCATTATTCACATAATTACGATTGATAATTTGAATGAAATCTCTTACACAGAACCTAATTAGTTGACGTATTAATTGTGCCCAATAGTGTCTAAAAACATGGCCAACTATTTTTCAATACTCACACTATTATTCCTTTCATTTTATGCACATTAATTTCTTTCTTAGTAGACCCACACATGTTGGCAAAACATCATTGGGTGCATATATATATAAATATATATATACACACACACACTTGGCATGCGGTAAGACCTTCAACCAAAAGTTATTCAACTCAAGCATGATCAATCAACTGTAACGTACTATCTACATCCCTATTGCTTGGTTAGAATTTTTTAAGGTACATACACTTCAACTAACATTTTTGTGTCTATGCATATAATGACACTATAAGAAAGCATGTTATTGGCGATGGCTGAACATGAGCTGTGACCATAGCCGACCGCTCAATGGTCAGTTGTAAGTGGCAATGGCTACAACCATCATCATTGACGTTAAAGGTACCATTGACGAACATTGAGGAGCTGTCACCAATGACTTTTCAAATTTTTAACCCTCCCAACCCCCTTCTCCTCTCTCTCTCTCTCTCAATCTCTCTCAATTGTTCATTGTCGAAGTCCCTCTCATTGGATCCCCCTATCGTTGGCCACCACTGGCCACCCTCGTCATCCTCTCAATGAATATTTTCTTTTTTAGGTATATATTTATCTTAATCCATTTAGGAATTTTTAAGTTTGATTTTAATGTTTAATTTAAGGTTTATATAAATTAGATTTTAATGATATTTCGTTAATTTTGGTTGTTTTAAGGTTTATTTAAATGTGTTTGAATACGAATAGAATGAAATATTTGGTTGTATGCTAAACTACTAAAGTACAAAATTTTGTTTTTAGATAGCTCGTTTAATTTTAGTTTAAGATTTTTTAAGCATAGTTTTTAATGTTTATTTGAGTGTGATTACATCTTAATTTGTTAATTTTATTTTTTGGACCCTAGGACACATTCAATAGAAAATGGATGAATTTCATGATCGGCTACTTCTTATTTTTTTAGCCATAACCATCCATGTTTAAAAAAAAGTAAAATAAATAAATAAATTTATATGTTGACTACTTCATGCCTCTCATCTTGAGAATTGCATTCAAGGTAGATCAAAACTAACATGTTAAGTTCGGTTCAGTTTGGTTCCGTTTGAACCATCCATTTGGTTCAACCAGTTTGAAAAACCAAATCAAATGAACCGATTCGGTTCAATTTGATCACTAGTTCATCAGTTTGGTTTAATAGTCCAATTAAATCAAAACATGCACACCACTAGTTGAGATTAATCATAAAACACCAACCAACCAAATCTGTCCATCCAATCTTGGCAATAACTCATTGTATCTATACTCTATTTAAAATTTTTTGAATGCTTTGTTCCTATTCCAAAAGCATACCACATGAAAAAAAAAAGTCGTACCTAGAGTAACCAGATAGCAAATACAATGATAGCTTCATGGTGGTGGATGGGTTCCATACAAAGAAACAAAACAAGGCTTGATGCCATAAGAGTTTGATGCCACAAGTATCCATGGTCTTCAAGTGGAATTGAGATGTATTTATGTTATCATAACATCATGTGATGTGTAATACATATATATCTTGAATGATGACAAGATAGATAATTGGTCTAGAGGGCACCCATAAAATTAATATGGTGTTTTACTGGGTGTTTCCATTTTCATTATTTTTGATAGAAAGGACAAAGAACACGATCTTAATCTCTATCCTAGTACAAGGAGGAAAAGTCAAAATAACCTCAAACAAGTGGAAACCAACCTCCTAGTATTTAGACAGTGATATCCATCATTAAAGCAATGAATATATATACACTTGTTATCTTAGGGTTGGTCAAGGGCACAATGGATTGCTACCATGGCTATGGTTAAAACTTGGCATTAGAAATAGAACCATGACCTTTTAGGCCAATCCAACTGTCTGGTTTGGATTGACCTAAAGGCCTTAAAAACCAAAAAGGACCTAGAAACCAATCCAAATTGGTTTACCAATTCGGTTTAGCCTAAATGTTCATAAAACCTTATTTGAATTGGCCTAAATAACCCAAGAAACCAAAAAAAAGAGTTTGAAACCAAACCATGGCCTAAACATCCTTAAAAAAATAAAAATAAAAGACCTAGAAACAAAACCTTGACCTTTCAGGCAAATCCAAACCAGCTTCTAGTTTGGAATGGTTTGTATTGACCTAAGTAGCCTTAAAAGTGAGAAAAATAGTTAAAAAACCATGGCTTTTTAGGCCAATCCAAATTGGTTACCGATTTTAGCCAAATTTGTTTGATTTATAAGGCATCCCAAACCAATCAAACTGATAAATGTAATAAACTAGTTTGATTTAAGTTCTACTAGTTTATTTGTTTTCATTTCCAAACCATATTGGTAAAACAAATAAACTATTTGTTTTCATTTCCAAGGCATTTCAAACCACTGGTTTGGTTTGATTTATATTGTCTAATAAATTAAACCAAACCGGTAAATGGAATAAATTAGTTTAATTTAATTTTTAATAAATTTCAAACTAAACCAAATTGGCAAACTGAATAAACCAATTGTGTTTGATTTTTAAGGCCTTCTAAACCAAACCAATTTCAAAATGATACACGGAATAAATTAGTTTAGTATGATTTTTGATGTTCAAACCAAATCAAACTGGTAAACCAAATAAACCAGTTTGATTTAAACCTATTCTTTGGTTGGGGATTTGCTAAACATATTTATCTAAACATATTTCTTATCTTTTTCTTTTTAGGAAATTTTGAGACTTGCTTCATTTAAAGGAGGTGTAGTTTATATTAAAATTGTTGTTTTAATACATTAACATTTTGCATCAGATTGTGATTCATACTTTATTGTTTAAATACATATTTTAGTCTATATTAGACCTTTTTGTTAAAGTAGATGAGTGCTTTAAACAAGTCTTATATATATATTCACAATAAATTATAATGTAGGTATCTTCAATGAATAGAAGAATTTTTAAATTATACTTTTCATGAACGTAGGACCTAATTTAGACATGATTTGAATAATAATTTAATTTAGTGCCCTTGCAAAAGATATTGTAACACTTTCATTTTAAAAAGATATATTGTAAAAGAACATTAAATAGTAGATGACATATGATCAAATTATCAAACATGGAGTAGTCATGGTGAAGGCAAAGTTAGTTTAATTAACGAAGATGATGTGTCCAATTAAATCAACCACAAGATGAAAGTGTACATGATGAAGTGTTGGAATTACTCCAAGATATTCAAAATAATCAAAAAATAATTAGGCATAGCGAGGATAAACAAAATATAAAAGCTTGCAAATATTTTATTGCTAAAAGATGCAGAAATACCTTTATACAAAAGTTGTAAAGATGCTTCTAAGTTAAAGTTTATGTTAAAGTTAATTCAATTAAAGTTAATAAATAGTCTCACTTGAAAATGTGTGAATACAATACTATATTTATGTAAAGATGTATTGCCCAAAGATGTTAGTGTTCCTAACATTTGGTATGAACTAAAAAAAATGTTAAGGATTTAAGGCTTAGTTGTCTTAAAATAGATGTATGTAAGAATGATTATATTCTTTTTTAGAAAGAGAATGTAGATAAAATTGCATATTCACAATGTGAACTACAAGATATAAAAATGATCCCAAACATAAGAGAAAGAAAGTGACAAAAATATTACATTATTTTCTATTAAGAGATTGGTTACGGTGTTATTTATATCAATGAACACTGCTAAGTGGATTATATAACATAGCGAGTCATGTTCTTGTCAATTGAGTGGTGAAATACATCATCCTACTAATTCTCTCTCTTGGAGAAGAGTTGATGATCTATATCCTAATTTGGGGTTGGAGAAATGCAACATTTGACTTCGGTTGGCCACAGATAGTTTTAACCCATTTGTTAATATGCCGTAAAAGTACTGTGTGTGATTTGTCATTACATTGATTTATGATTTACCATAATTATTGTCTATGAAAGCGGTATAAATAATGATTTGATGTTTAATACTAAGTCCAAGAGCTCCTAGAAATGATCTTGTTGTTTATAAATGTTGATGGAAGTGTTAAGGTACTTATGGGAGATCGTCTTGGAGACATACGATACTTCAAAGAAAAAGAATTATTTCATGAGAGCCATATTGCTAGGCACCATAAATGATTTTTTTAGATATACAAATCTATCTATATGAAATATTAAATAAAAATTAGTAAGCCCACTTTGTAATGATAAAACACATTTTGTTTGACTAGTTCATAGTCAAAAACAATGTTACTCAACACATTGTTACAGAAAAAACAAATATAAATATTTGTTTGATAGTCAACAGTGTGAGAAAGATGCTAATAGAATATAAGATATAATGACAACAATTAGCTATGGATGCATAAAATTTAAAAAATTGTTTAATAAAGAATTAGAGAAGAAAAGAAAGAATTTAGCATGGAATAAAAATTAGAAAAAAAATAAGTATTTTCTTTGAGCAACTGTCATATTGGCTTCTTTAATTTTGTATCATCATTTGAATGTCATGAACATTGAGAAAAATGTGTATAACAATATACTTGACATATTTAACCTTACAATAAATGATAAAAACAAACTTAACTTGAGAAAATATTTATTAAAATTAGATGTTTATCAATAATTACATCTATACGAGGGTTCATCACGGTTTCTATATACTTTTTATAGGCTTAGTAATGGTAAAAAATGTCAGGTACTTGAGTTTGTAAAATTTATTCAAGTGTTAGATGATTATTCCTCACATTTGAGTAGGTGTGAAAATGTAAGTAGTAAAATAATTAGTGAGTTAAAAAGTCTTGGTTGCTTTGTTATGATACAGATCATTATTTCTTTAACATTTCAAACCATCGTATCAAAGGATGTATCATTGTAGAGTTATGCCAATACTTTAAAATCATTTGTAATAAGTTTTGGATGGTAGCATTTTGAGAGATTGAGAATCTAGGATTGCAATAATATTTTAAAAATTAGAGAAAATTTTTTCACTATCATTTTTTGAAGTTATGATTCACTTAGTTATGCATTTGACTTATGGGACTAGAATGTTTGGACCAACTCAATATCAGTAGATGTATCAAATTGAAATATATTTAAAGAGGCTCAAAGATTATATGGGTAATAAGTCTAGATTTGAAGGTTCAATTGTCCAGAGCTACTTAATTGAGAAATGTACACAGTTCATTTTTACATATAAGAATGATGTGAGTGAATATAGGAGGGATTTGAACTATGATGGTGGTCTATATGAAGATGATTATAAGGAGGGTTCAATATGTAAACCAGTTGGCCGTCTATTGAAATGTAGACATGTGACTAGAGTTTTCACAAAAAGTGTCCTAAATCAAATTAATGATATAGATTTTTTCCGCCAAGAGCATAGTGATGCTTTTAATAATGGATAAAGTATAAAATGAAATGTTTCAGTATGATTCGGATTGCACGTTCAGGTGTTAAGAACACATAAGCTCTTCTAGATACACTAAGAAGCTTGAAATTTTGTCGCTTAATTCCACAAGATTTGCATCATCATTATCTGGATATATATGTGCAATGAATTTGGATTTTAAATGATAGACTTATATTCCACCAAATCAACTTAACTATGTGGTGTCATTATAAATGCTAGACTTCAATCTAGTTGTGAAAGATACTATAGACAAATATTAGATATACTTGAGATATCATTTGATAGGAGTAGTTGTTTAATATCTTTTAAATGTGAATAATGGGATGCATATAATAAGGATCATGGTTTTAAGGTTAGGGATTACGAATTTATATCATTAAATACACAAATAAACTAGGCACTGATAAACTATTTGCACTTGAAAGTCAAGTGCAACAAACTTTTTATGTAAATGATAACTAGAATAAGGAATGGATGACACCAGTAAAATTCCTACCTTGCAACTATTATAACATATCAAAAAAGGAAAGTGATGATGAAGAAAAACTATATCACTAATAACTTTTTAACGTACCTATAACACTTGGTCGAGTTTATTGAAGTTGTTCTTTATATGATTCTATCTTTGTTTTCCAATATCTGATAATAGTTATGGAGTGAACTTTTATTAATATAGGGATATAGACAAAGATTGAGATCAAGATAAGAATAGAGACTGGGATCGAGATATGGATAGGGATAGAGGTCGGGATAGGGATAAAGACTGATTGGACAGAGATCGGGACATAGATAGATATAGAGATCAAGATTAGGATAGAGATAGAGATCAAAATTGGGATTGGCCTAAATGTCCATAAAAACCAAAAAAAGAGTTGGAAACTAATTCGTAGCCAATTAGGCCAATCCAAAGCAGTTACCAGTTTAGATTGAATTAACCGACCTAAAAAAAGTAGAAAACCAAACCATGGCCACTTAGGCCAATCCAAATCGATAAAAACCAAAATAAGTGTTAAAAACCAAACCATAGCATTTTAGGCCAATCCAAACAAATCAAAAAAGGAGTTAGAAACCAAATCATGGCCTATGATTTGGATTGGCCTAAAATGCCATAAAAGCTAAAAAAAGGAGTTAGAAACCAAACCATGGCATCATAGGCCAATCAAAACCAATTACCAATTTGGATTTGTAAAAAACCATCCTATAAATTTTGGTGTAGTGGAAGCAACTATTCATTTAAATTACATAGTCATTGTCTCAATTGGAACTGAATGATGAAAATCGAGAATCAAATTCGAAAATACTTTTGTGAAATTCTACCAATTCTTTAGACCGGAGAAGAACATGCATTGGACACTTCATACTCTCCAAGCTACCGAAACACATGGCCTTTAGCAGTATCCACACAAACTTTCTCTACATATAGGTTTACTTGTGCATTAGACCTTCCAACTTATCTCGAATGGAGCTCCACCATTCAAAAACATGCTACAAGAGAAGCAAGAGAGCAAGAGGAGGCTGGCCATAAAATTGGCTTCCTTGGCTTGATAGGGTTTGGTCATTTTTAGAAACTAGATTTTTTTTCACAAAAACCCTTGAATTTCTATAAATTAGTTCTATACCCTTGTACTCACAATTCAGTTTGTATTTATGTGACCCACTAAACCCAATAGTTTATTTAGTTGAAGGCTAATTAAAATAACAACTTATTTTAAATTAAATATATTATCTAATAACATATTTATCAATTTTTCGATCATTAAGGGTATTAGTCACTTCCTATGATCCCAAACAACTTTGGGGATGATCTTATCTCTATTTAGTGTTTCTATTATCAATTATCGTATGGATATAAATCCTCATTCATCTAATGCCCAAGTCAAATAGGGATTCGGTATTGATTGTCAATCCCTTAGTAAATCGACACTCTAGGATGGACTCTATACTCAGAATCAGATCAATTGAAAAACTCATTTTTCAATTATCCTCTCTACCTTGGCTATAGATTTATAGTGCTATCACATAGATATTCTTTCTCACTTACCGAGAGTGAACAATTAGACCATCGTATCGGTGATGCATAAGTCAATAGTCAAAACACAAGATATGCTCGATAAGACATTTTGGCAACTTAGGTAAAAGGTCTAACCGTGCAACCGTGATAATAGAAAACTCTGAAAAAATAGATAAGTAAGATGCCATTTAGAGTTTCTAATTCGGTTAGTTTCGTGAAATCATTATACTAATGAGCATATGTGTATCTTAGTCTCTTCACACTAATGACTAATATAATCGGTCACTTCTATCTTATGAGAAGATATCGCATACACTAGTATATCCAGTTCCTTGATGTCCCATCTCAAGAATTCTATGACTAAGAACATTTAGATCATATAACTATAGATGATTGATCTTATTATCATACTTTTATTATGATCTATGATATATGCATCTAATACGAGTTAATAATGAAGTTATGCTAATTAATAGAATGATATTTTAAAAAATACTAAATCATATCAAATATGATTGACTTTTAGGACATACATTTGCATCATGATTAGCCTAAAAGACCTTAAAGAAAAGAACTTAAAAACCAAAGTATGACTTTTAAGGCCAATTCAAATTGGTTACTAATTTGGATTGACATAAATAAATTTAAAATAAAAAATGTAAGAAACCAAACCATGGTGGTTTGGATTGACCTAAATAGTTAAAAAAAGGTGTAGAAACCAAACCATGCATTTTAGGCCAATCCAACGGCTGTAAAAAAGAAGTATGAAACCAAATCATGGCCATTTAGGTCAATCTAAACTAGTTACTAGTTTGGATTAACCTAAAAGATCCTGAATTGGTATAAAAGGTCTTAAAAACCAAAAAATGAGCATAAAACCAAATCATGGCCATTTAAGTCAATCCAAATCAGTTACGATTTGGATTGGCCTAAATAGCCTTAAAAAGCAAAAAAAAATTAGACTAAGAGGAAGGCAACAATGAGGTGCAGAAGTTGATGAAACACTACTCATTGTTTTAAGAAATATTGCACCTGGGAGAGTGTTGGCATCAAATTTTTCCACTTAGCTTGCTTGATACAGATTTCAGCAATGCCTAAGTCAGCACGAAAAATCTGACCCAGATTCGGAAAATTCAAGAATAGATGATGCAAAAGACTCTGAAAATGACTTGGCATGGCTTTATATGCTAACAAATGGCCAAGATAATGTGCTCATTGCATAGTCCTGGTGGAGAGCTTCGCAACGGTGCCCAAAACATGGAAAACGGACATCAGAAGGCCGAAATGACCATTTTGCCCCCGACACTTAACATGGAATTCCAACTTCACCACATTGTCAAAGTTGTATAGAGTAGGCAATGCTTGAAAAAGATCAAAAATCCGACCACCGGATGAAGAGATATGCAAGAAAGATCAAATCCGGACGGAAAGCCGTACGTCATTGCACCAGGGGCATAATGGTCCGATCAGCTCCTGGATCGACCCATGGGCTGAAATTTTCAATTTTCATGGCCCAAAATTTTGATCACATGAATATTGATTTATGAAAAATAAATTTGGCCAATGGGAGGAGGTAATTGTACTTAATTACAATTTTTGGCATTATCGACGGCCAAGATCGCACCGATCGGTGAAATTGGTAAAATCAGAGATCCAGAGAAGTTCGGGAGATCTCAACCATACATATTGATGGATCACATGATCAAAGGTCATCAGAGCTCATTTTATATTTTTTGTAATTAATTCAAGGTGTATTTAATTGATTCTAGTCAGGATTTATTATATCTGTCGAATCAAAAGCACTTAGATCAAACCTGGGTTAAAATTAACCCAAATTAGGCTAACCCAAGCTGCATCTGGCTGAACCCAGCTCTTTCCCACCTTCATTGAACGTTCAATGCCCTGAAATATAGTAGTGGGTGTGCCAACACCCTACAATGTAGGGGCAGGTGCGCCAGCTTCTCACCTCACACACACATAGCTGATGAGAAGTCTTCTTGCACTAGGACTCTCCCCCAACTGACCTTTATCCATATCCCATCTGAGCCTTATCATCCAAGGCTTATCTTAACCATTAGATGGGCATGCTTTGGTCGAAATTCAACCCATTCCCACCTACCATGTGTGCACACTCACCTAAAAAGTAGGAGCTGGTGCGCCAGATTGCATCTTACATACACCACACCTTGGTTATATGTCTAACCTAATTAGAAGTCTTGTAAAAATATAACACTTTTGGAATTATGACTCTCAATCTCTTAGGTTCGTCCTCAGCTTCAGATGGGTCTCCAATTCCCTATAGAAAGCCCCCCCATCTGGCCTTGGTCGAAGCTAGCTTAGCCCACCTGTACGCCAGCTCTGCTCCAGCCCGTTCCTCTCTTTGGTGCACCATCAACCTTGCTCCAGCCCTTCCTCATCTTGCTTGGATGTCTTCAGCATCAAGTCAGCAAGTAGGTGCGCATAGTAGCAGGTGCAACCAGCAGGTGTGCCAAGTGAAGAAGAAGAAGAAGAAGAAGAAAAAGGCTTCCTCTAGCAGGTGCGCCAGCAGCAGGTGCAACCAGTCCACCTGGTTGGTGTGCCAACTTCAACAAGTGTAGCATGCTTCTTCATCATTGGTGAGGTCTTCAACACCAACAAGACCTTCATCATCCTCCTCCAGCATCATCTATACAAGGATAAGAAGAAGAAGAAGGAGAAGAAGGGCACACATCCCTTCCATCTTCAACACCACCTGCAGTGCAAGAAAAGAAGAAAAAACGGTGAGTAGGAGAAGCATGCTCCGATGTAGCCCTTTAACTCTACTCTACCCCTTCTCTTCTCTACCACTCTCTATGGTGAAATAACCCTTGAGTATGCCCATTCAGCCCATTTGAGTCCCCTCTACGTTGATCTACAGAAAGCCATCCTTTAGCCCCGAGGGTACCCTCCATTTGGCCATCACAAAAACAGCCCCTTGCTGTCCTTTAAAATAGGCCTCTGAACCAGCCCCTTTGTGCACCCTTTTGGCCCTCCATTTCGGCCCCTAAACCTTCCACTATCATGCCTTGTTTGACCCCACTTATGGTCACTTTAACATGCACCTCCTGCCTCCCCCAATCAGGCCCCGAATGGCATCCAAAACAGGCCCCCTTGCTGGCCCAAGTTCTGCCCCCTTGTGAGCACCCATGTCAGGTCCCTTTGATGGTCACCTAGTTTGCCCTATGTGCAACACACTCAATACAGCTCCTACAGCACCCCCAAACAAACCAATCATTCTCTTTGATGTGTGGAAGGAGAGGGGACAGCCTTGGTCTCTTGGAATCCACCGGACGGGCCAAGAGTTAAGCCGGGTGGCCTTGATTTCTACATGTCAAAATGCCCTTGTGCTACTCCTAAATCAATCCTCATGTGTCTTGTTCTTCTTCCCCTTAGTGTATACGGTGAAGGTCAACGTTTTGAGACTCTCGAAATCCGCCGAACGGGCCAAGACTACTCAGGCGGGCCTTCAATTCTCATGCCCTTTGTGCATTCCTAAACCAGTCATAGTTCACACCTAAACCTACCCCTTGTGCAGTCCTAACAAACGCCCACCTAAACAACACCTTAGCCAACCCATTCCAGTCCCTCTGAGGCTCACCTACCCCGCTGCTACAGCAAGATGTCAAGGTGCAAAAATGGAGTGCAAATCAGGCCCATTGGGTCATGAAGTTCAAAACAGGCCACCAAGGCCCATGAAGCTCAAGATTGGGCCAACCAGGCCAACATGATATGAAGCCGGCCTTCTCAGGCCATGAGACATGAAGACTAGCCCATTGTGCTGATTAAGCTGGCCTATTGGGCCTTGGACATTAAAAGTCGCATTTAACTAAATTTGAGGGCGAGATGCCAAAATTAAATAAGGAGTTAGCACCACCACGTGGGCACTCCACCTTGGGCAGCTAGCCTGAACACGTATACAGTATGTTGACTCGGGCGTAGGTATGGGACACGTTTCCCACTGCAGACGGACCCTTCCCACTACTTGCAAAGTCAAATGACTATGCCTTGTAGGATGGGTAAAATTCCACACCGATTGGAAAATAAGGCGGCATGCTGCCAAAATTTTCCCAATCAAGTGGATTTTGCACCAAGGGAAGGATATTCACACATTTGCACCATTGACAGCATTGAACATGGCATATGAACTGCCACATCTGATGTACATTGACATGGAATATTTTGAACATGAACATTTCAAGTGCCGAGTTGATCGCATGTGACTGGGCATTGACACTAGCCTGACAGACTGGATATGATGCAAACCGAACAAGAGTTAACCAAATATGAAGGTAACTTAATCATATATGAAAATACATTTAAACCAACCTTAAAACTTGCTTAAAATAGATCATTAAAGCTTTAACGTTTAACAAAAATCAGATTTAATACATTCTGAAAAATTTGATTCAATACACTTAATCCATTGGAATTCAAATGCTTAAACAAGTGCACATCAAATAATTTACAATCAACTAAATAAAGCACATTTAAAACACATTAAAGCATCTAAAACACATCTTAAAACATGTAAATCAGATTCATTAACAATCTAAAGTTCAAGTTTAATCAATTTGAGCCAAACTTCAAAACATCTAAAACATACCGAACACACCCGAATCGGTACTAAAACACCAACCAATATAAGAAATACACATGAAAATGACTCAACACATGTCAATTAAACTTAAACAAGTCAAATTAAAATATGAGATTAACATTTCAAACCACATCAAAATCAACATAAGTCAACTCCAAACCAAATCTAATCAAACTTGTTTGCATCTCATCGGGCCTGAAAGGTCAGGGCCCTTTGTGTTCTTTATACATTGTGGATGCACACGCTCTCATCAAAGAAGATCACTATGGCAGTTAATCAAGGGTGTTCGAGTGTTTGCTCGATGTAAATGAACATCGGATATTTGCATCATCCGATGGAGAGAAGTCAAAAAAATATTTTCACAGAACCCAAACCCACCTGGACTATCTAGTATTTTTATGGTTTATCACCTACTTTACTATAAAATTTGGGTACAATATTTCAACATTCAAAAACAAATCTTTTAAACACTTTTTTCAAAACAAAACAAAAGATTCCCGAGGTTCTCACAGAGAGGGTGATTTCTCTTTTTCTCAATCCCTCACCATCTACTTCGGCTCAACCTCCAACATCGTTGGCACTTTCCTGGGTCCATAGAAATCAAGGTAAGTGGCAATAATGTTGGAGGCTGAATGAAAAGAGATGACAGTGGTCGAGAAAAAGAGATGTCACACTTCCTCACCAGAAATATTCTTGAAATGATGAGTAATGTTTCGCCTAATTCTCCTCCACCTTAGCATTACCTTCGTTCCAGTCTTCATCTTCTTCATATACATTCTTTGCTCCATTACCATCGGATTCACTAGTCGATTTGATTTCTAACGACTTCTCCCTCAATGGCAATCAATCTAGAGATATTTTAATGTTTGTTAGGCCTTGTAAAAATAACCAAACTAGTAACCTAGTATAGTTTGGCTTAAAAGACCTTAGAACTAATCCAAATAGTTTGGATCAATTTCTAAGGTCTTTTAGGCTAATCCAAACCAGTAACCGGCTTGGATTTGTTTCAAGTCCTTTTAGACCAAACTATATTGATTTACCAATTTGGTTATTTTCTTAGGCCTTTTAAGCCAATCCAAACAGGTTATCAGTTTCGATCGATTTCTAAGTCTTTAGACCAAATGATAATTATATTTTATTATGTGGTAGATGAAGATATTTAGTAAAAATTGATAGACATCTCAAGCTGGTACACCAACTCAACTAGTTAGATTGTAGGGCTTGCCAAGGGAATCCACTAGTAGGCCAAGTAGAACTCATTTTTGGAGAGATCCACCTCAGTCTACTTATAGATCTCATTTTCTGAGAGATTCACCTTAGTCTACTCTGGTGACACCTGCTGAGATTAGACCATCTCAAGTAGGTGCTTCTCAGCCTAGATCATCTATAGGTGGTCCATCTTCTTTTGCCTCATCAAATAAACGTGAAAAAGGTTCGACCATAGCATATAATGTGAGAGCATTAGGCCCTAGAGAGACCTTGAACATTGAATTGGTATAGAGGTCGGGTGTAGGCTCACATGGTTAGGAGTTTTCCACCTATCTTGGAGATTGCAACATAGTACATTATAATTTATGCCAACAAAATTACATCTCTCTTTCTCAAGAGAAGAAAGATGCTATTTTTTGAGATCTTGAGTTAAATATTATATTTATAATTTTAATTTTTACATGATGGTTAATAGTGTATTGCTAAGAATTAACAACATGCTTGTTGTGCAGTAACATTTTATCTTTGAGCAGTATGCATCTGTAGTTGCAGATATTTTAAGACATATGGCAGAGATGTAGATAAAACAAGAAATCATTTGAAACAAAAGGTAATATTGAGTTAATATTTTTTTTACTTATTGCCTATTAAAGCTAATAAATTTGTGTCTAATATTTTTACAAGTTGATCAGTGGAGAGAGCCCATGCGAATGTACCTCCACAATATAACGATGATCAGTGACGTCATATGTGTGATATATGGGACAGAGATGATAATAACATAAAATACATGCTCATTTAAATTCTTCTTAACTCGAGCATGATCTTTTATCAATTATTAAATCTTTCTCAATTTGTTTGCATGCACTTAGTGAAAGAAATAGAGGCAATAGATGAAATCTATTAATGTCTTACAGAAGAGGAAGAACAAATATACAATAGTTAAGAAAGATTTTGTAAGCATTTTATGCATTTGTTATCATTTGCCAGTTGGTTGAGTTTCCATATATTCTAAACCTCTTAGCTACTTTGAACAGACACAAAAAGAAGGACATTCCCTTACACTTCTAGAGGTCTTCTAGATAACTCGGATACATGAAAAGTTGGATGGATCAATTATCTAGAGTAATAAGCAAATTTGTCAAATGATTATAAATGTTTAATTTACTTGTCTAAAATTCAATCTTTCACTTGAAATTGGTAAATTTTACTATAAGTTTTATTTTAAGGACAATATGCAACAATTGGTAATCCCTTAAATGTTAGGGTATCAGATAGTCCATTTCCTCCTGAGAAGGCATTCATATCCATCTTCGGTAGAGATAGACCAAGATAAATTCTATGTGGTGGGTGAGGTTACACTTGCAACACTTGATATGATGGGTCAAGTGGAGGCACTTCTATCTCCAAAACTCAAGAGGTTTGGGAGCTAAAGAGAGTAGGTGGAGAAGCAAGTTAAGGTAAATGTTGAATGTCAATCTAAAATTACTTTTATGAAGCAACGGCTAAACAATCAATAAAGATAATTTTAAAAAACAATCAAATGTATGAGAATATCAATCAAGAACTTCTGGCATTAGATAGACCATCCACATTGATGTTGCCTCTGAGATAGACACATGATAACCACGAGGATGAGGATGATGAGGAGGGGTGTTTTGGGGAGAATGAGTAGGATGAGGATGATGAATGATTTTATCTCTTATCTATTTCATTGTATATACTAACATTAGAGTTTTATTAAATTTCTATGTATGGAATGAATGTTTTGGCATGAATGTTGTTTGAATGGAAGTTTCTAATTCCAATTGCATTATCTATGAATGAATGTATGTATGGAATGGATATATATTTTGGCATGGATGTATATAGAATGTGCATGAAATGGATGTATATTTTGATATGGATACGTGTATAGAATGGATGCATCAATGGATATGCATATATGGAAAGGATGTTTTGGCAAAGTTGTATAAAAAAGATACATGGTTGTATAATTGATGTTAAATCCTCAATTTTCATATTTAAAAGACCTTTTTTTTTCAAAGGACTGTTAGCGACAGTTGATACAGTTGCTAATAGTCAACTAGCATCAGCGTAGACTATCGCCAAAAGTTTTGAGGTGCACATACTAACATACTTTTGCAATGGCTCCAAAGTCGTTGCCCATAATAAGTCATCCCCAAACAATTACATGTAATAGCTTAAGTTGTCACCAAAATAAATCAACTTGCCTCGCGAATGTCTTTTCTACTTTGACGATGGCTTCGAGTTGTTGTCGGTACTAGTATGCGACAACTCAAGCCGTCTCCACTTATCACTGGTGACAACTTAGATAATCATTGTTTATAGGGATAGTACCGATAGCTTTTACGTTGTTGCTTATACTTTTAGTTGCAAAGTCTTATGTAACTGTCAATTTATAGGCTGCTAGCAATGGCTTCACAACAAATCGTCATCTATATCATTGGTGATAAATTTATTTATGGCCACATGTCAATGACATTGAAGTCATCGCCAATACATTTTGGTGATGAATTTTCACATTGTTGCATGACTTCCGGTCACTGCTATTAACCGTTCTTCTCATAGTGTGACATCACTCTCACCCACCACTGAAAATTCTAATAACATTAATGCATTCCTTTCTAGAGTAAGAAGACATATTAGTCAATACAACTCAAACATATTATTCAAGTCATGATCAAGCTCTAAGTTATGCTTCTTTTATATTATTTAAATGATAAATATACAATTTTTGTTCTCAAGTTTAAGCTAATTGTCTTTTGACGTACGTTATGTCATACTTATCTATCGTATATGCTTTAATATATAAGAATTAATGTTTATAATATTCTTAATATGATACATTCTTTGCATTTTATTTTAAATATTATTTTATATAAAATTCCACAAAAACATTTTGTTTCTAAAGGTATTCTATTTCTTTGACATGTTCCTTCTTATAAAAAAATTAATTTTATTAATGTCAATTTTAAAGACTATAAATAAAATTACAAAGTTTATAGATCCAAAATAGTTTCAAAAAATAAAAATATATATTTTTAATTAATATATTAATCGCTATGCCTATTACTACCTTATCTTTTATCAAACTAAAAAATACATTAAACTATTCCCCCTTATATATAAATATTACATAACTTACATCATGGACCGTTTATGTTTAAATGAATAATAACCAATTATAAGATATCTGGTAGAGTGGATATTTTGATATTTATATACATATATTATTCGAAAGTTAATAGGAACATATAAATGCAAACTCCACGTCATTTAAGATCTACTCTAAATCAATCTTTTATAATATATATAATTATATATTTAAAATAATTTTATTTATAAATATTTATATTATTAAATATATTAAACAATAAAACTTAATTAAAATTTTAAAAAACATATTATTCTTGTAAATTTTGAATTTGAAGATTATCCAACTTATAATATTCCTCATGAGTAACAAATTGGGGAACGAATTACTTTGATAGTCCAAATAAAGACGGTTCAGCCGGCACATAATTAAAGCTACTTTCATGAAAGCCCTCATGGTTTATGGCATGCTTGGTTAATTATTATACATCATTATAACAATTAATTTTAGAATTGACATTGATATACGTCATCAGAAGACGTATAACTATTAAATTAAAACTTGTACAAATAGAACATGTTACGCAATACTAACTCGCCATGTGTGTCAACTTTTGATATTGATACGTCGTCCTCTTGAAATATCGTTATCAAAATTGATGTAGCATCATTTTTGATACCGTAAGCAAACAGGGCATTAAAGCCAGTACCGAGGATAATCCAACCTTCGTTTATAACTGACCTGACGGATATTTTCAGCTTAGCGAGCAATACATGAATGGCATGAAAGAACCATGTCAAAGAATGATCAAATGGGCATTTTTCAGTGCTTGTTTCAGACAACAGGGTAAGAAAATAATTACAATGCTTTTATTGATCCTGCAACTTTACATCTTTATGCACACAAAATAGCTTAGTTAGCTCTTCCAATCTACATACGTCCTTGGAGATTTGCACCAGGCAGCCAACCAATTATTGGCCTGTAAATGGCGGAGGAACCGTAAAAATTGCAAGCACGATTTATGTAGAGAGACCAGGCAACGATACTTTGCATTCTAGTAGGGTGCATTGCCCATCCTATTAAAAGACATACTTGCCATTAATGGAGGAAGACATGCGTGTATGACCTGCCCACAATGCAAAATAAAAACAGAATAAAATGCTTGGAAACTTTCCACTGTGACCACACCCAGAAAAGGCTCAGAGTTTGAAGGAAGAAGGGGATGAGCAGGGGACATTCCAAGAGGGTATTTAATCATTGAAGAGCATTGGTTAGTGTAGATGCACGCACGACCCAAAGAGCACACCCACAAACACAGCCTGCGACACTGCATTTCCAGAGCCCCTTTGTATTGTATGTTCACTAGAAAAAGTTATTTTTGCACACAACATTTGTCAGCTGCTGTTGCAACTAGGACATTACTAGTATCATGATGTAGAGCCAAGTAGGGAACCCTCAACAAGAAGCTTCTCGACCACAACTAAGGTTGTCTAATTACTTTCTTCCACTTCTCATTGGGAACAGAGAGCATTTCATAATTTTTTTATTTTCTCTATTATGCTGACTTATTCTTCAATACTACTTAAATCTAAGCACTGAACTTGACAAACCAGAAGAAGCTAAAATCAATCAACCTAAATAGTGCCATTGCTAGAAAGGGTGGCAGAGATCTTAAAAGTACATTAAGACGAACAATGAGACCAATGTACAGAACAAGTTGTCTCTCTAATCGCTTTGTCACCTGTATCAAGGGGAGGGCTGGTGCAGAGAAATAGTCTAGAAGGCAATAGGGTTGCTGCAGATGGGAGATATAGTCTACAATCATTTTGATCAATTGGGCAGACAACGAAGGCCCAGTTTGGTAAAAGATTATTTAAAGAAGCTCCTGAGAGTTTTAAATGGGAAAACTACTTGGACCAATTGGTTATCCTGAACCAGTGTTGATTTGGCAGCAAGTCAGTACCAATTAAGTGCTAAGATGGAAAAGTGGTCTAATTGGAGTGCTTAGGCACTTAAGTTGGCACTTGATTGAGGCCCAACAAAGCAACCCATCTCCTTGACTAAACTACCATGGAAGGCACTGCAACGAGATGCTGACAGCACTACTATGCGTAACACTGGTCAGTCCCAGGCAAGGATTTTGGAATCGGCCGATTCCTGGGAAGAGAATCGATTCCGGATTGGTCCGGAATCGGTTTTTTTTTTTTGATTTTTTTTTCGTCAAAAAAATTCAAAAAATTTAGAAAAACAAAAAATTGGAAATGAGTTAGAAAAAATTTTAAAAATAACCAATGCATTCATCCACAGGACCACATCGAATAAATACTAATGAACTCCAATTGAAGACTTGAAGTTTAAGTACATATTCCAATTCCATTGATTCAAAAATCAAAAAGATGATACATCATGAAAAAAAACTTTACATCATATCAATCTACTACCAAAATCTAGGATATAAATATGGGTCTTCCTCCTCTCCCTGCTGCGCTTCACGCTCCTCCCTCGTGCTCAGTCTTGTATACTGTCCGGGACCATATCTATATGAAAATAATGCCGATGCCATGCCATCAAGGTCGTATGGATCGGACTGCGGGACGACCAAGACGTAAGCAGAGAATGGTGAAGCTAGTGGTGTAATCCACTGCTGGTCAACCTGGCCAAATGCTGGATACTGTGGCTCCTGTATATAAGAATCATGTGTATCCGAATCCAGCGTGTAATACGGCTTTGGATGCCGTGAATCAGGAGACTCAGCTGCTGCTGATGGCTGCGTCGCTGGTATGCACTCCTCGTCATCATCACCTGAGGAGTGAGAAGGAGCCTGCGTGCTGTCATCTGGGCTGACAGGACGCCTGACCTCTAGCTTCCTTCTCTTCACCTCTTCAGCCATCTCTGAAGTACCAGAAGGTCCGGAACCCAAAGTTTTTTTCAACTTTGCAAATCCTCCCATTTTCCGTGCAGTCACTTTTGTTTTCGTTTTCCCCGGACTGCGAATGGGCTGGGTAACGGCGGCTGGGACTGGAGCTGGAGCTGGGGGTAAAGCTGTAGGTGGCTGCTCCATAGCTGTTGGGGCAGAAGAAGGCCCTGCCTGAGCCTGAGAAGTAGGTGGAGGTGGAGCTGGAGCATCCTCCTCGGCTTCAACACCATCCAACTCTCCTTCAGCCCATGCACGGTCATCGGGATCAAACTCAGCTGCATGATCCCTGGCTTCCCTCACCTCTATCCAGGAGGCAAGTGTATGCTCCTCCTGGAATATCTGATCCATGTCCACCTCCTCGGGTGGTAGTGTGGCGGAGGAATGCCTCTGCTCGTATGGACCACCTGCGAAGTGTGCAAATCGCTCCTCGCTGATCTTCTGTCGATCCTTGATGTTCTTTATGCGCAGCCTCGTATTTGTAATGACGAGAAGACCGGCTTCTCGGCCGATGCGAGGTCAACTTTGTTCCTCCTTTTCGTATGTATCGGGTTGAATGTACTCCAATTCCTCTCGCGATGGGAGGAGCGGTGCTCTAGGCGAGTATCCCGATACCGATGGCGGCAAGTGGATTCCATCCACTCCCGGTGTTCACCGAACCCACCACTCGGTACGAAGAAAAAACAAGAGAAAAGGTAAATAATTAGCCCATCATCTACCATAAATTATATGAAAAGAAAATAAAATCTTCATCAAGCTATTACTATACCAGGTGACACTTTGTCAACTGAATATTTCATATCAGCATCTGAGTATACGCCGACCCTCATCTTATACTTCTGCATCTGAAAATTTTATAAAAAAAAACATTCGTTGTCTGGTAAGGCTACTCCAAGGTATTGAATGAACTCTAACTTACTTCTATCTCAGCCTCTATCATGTCCTGCTGAGATCGGCACAGACGCTGAATAACAGCAAGTGTACCCCGCATCACCTCGTTGTTGTTCACAACCTGTCCTCCATATTGGATGCGGGGGTTCAAAAAATATCCTGCAAGATTTTATTAGTTAACACTGTGCATATAAGACAATTATTCAGAAAAAATAATTTTTTAACCAAGTTACTGCCGACGTGGACATCGTGGTGCAAGGTCTTGTCCCATCGGTCATCTATGATCTTCCACCACTTTTTGTAACCTCTGGGATTTTTTTCTTTTATTTTCAGCTTTGCCCGGTCCATGGCATCATACAACGTGCCCATCTGGTCGTTGTCATCTGAGTCTACCAACCTCAAGACAACTACCAGTGGCTCCATGATTGCCAAGTAGTAGGCAATCCTCTCCCAAAACCTCTTGTCAGTGATCTGCTTCTCAGACCTGACAAGAATCTCCAACTGATCTTTCTTGTCATGCAGGTTGTCCACCATATAGTTGTAATACTCCTCGGACTGTGTGAACCTAACCAATGCATGCCTGTGCCGGTGTAGACTCTCCAACGGAATGAAATTCGTAGCAAATCAAGTCGGACCGGGCCTAACAAGATCGTGCCCTCCTGTGTGTGATCTTATGATATGTAGCAGGCGGAGATGCGAATAAATAAAAGATGTGATCGTCTGCGCCTGCCTGACAAGTTTGGATACACCCTCCTCCTTGCCTATATCCTCTAATATGAGATCTATGGAATGTGCTGCGCAGGGCACCCAGAAGATGTGCTTCCTCTTATCCATCAACTTCCTCCCAACCGCCTTATATGATGGTTCGTTGTCACTTGTCAGTGACAACCTGAACCACATTATCCTCCCCAATCTCCTCCACCACCCCATCCATCAGAGAAAAAATGAAGTCGGCATGTTTTATCTTCCCAGAAGCATCTACCGACTTCAAGAATGTTGTCCCCTCAGAACAGTACACCAAGAAGTTTATCATACTCCTCTTGGTGATACCTGTCCACCCATCGCACATAATTGTGCAACCCCTCTCCTTCCACACCAACTTAAATCCATCCATCCACTCCTTCAACTCCTGGACCTCCTCATCCAGGCCAGCGCCGTATATGTGTCTGCTGCCCGGGGCTTGCAAACCCGGTCCAGCCTCACCCACGACATCCACCATCGTCTGGAAGTAGGGGCTGGTGGCTGCATGTGCTGGGATGCCTACATCAAGTTAAAAAAATTGGGATCAGGCTAAAATTAAGTTTAAGTAAATAAAACATAGATAAATGTCAATTTAAAAGTGATACTGCGTACGCAAAACCACTTCACAATGCGGCGGACGGCTCTCTTTGCAGCCGTTCCTATTGCCTTCACCCCTATCATTGCTTGTTTAATCCCCATCTGCCCAGCACTTTGTTTCCTAAATAAATACTCATTACTCGGTGTAAATCGAGTGCTGGTAGAAGTAGAACGGCGGTATGGCTCCTGTCTCTTGGGGTCAGTCTCTCGGTCCCGGGTAGGGCGAGCCGATGCTGATCGGCTTAAAGCTGGGTCAACTCTGGACCCAGACCCTCCTGCTCCCCTCCTCCTGTCCTCCTCCTTAGCCAATGCACGCTTGCTAGCGTGCCTAGCACGTCCAAGCTCGGAGTCTGTGGAGTCGTCCTCGCTCTCTGGCTCCGGCTCAGCTGCTGCCTTCCCCTTGCCTTTCCCTTTCGAGGTAGGCAAATCGCGGTCCCTCCTCCTCTGGAGTAGCTCGTCGTGCAACTCCTCCCTCTGCTCGATCCTAATCTCCCGTTGAGAGGATCTACCTGTCATGTAGCCTCTCATCTCCTCACTCTTCTCCCTGGGCACCTTGTCATATTTCTTGACATTCCCACCTGTTCCGACAATATGTTGTTTCGGCGGAACACCCCCGTTCATCTCCTTCCCACACCATTTACCTTGTACCCTCTTCCCCGACCGGGTCTACCATCTGCCCGTGTTCCCAACCCACGTCGGAAGCACGTGCTGGTGCTGCATCACCTTGATCGGTCATTGCTTATATCTGCAAAAATTATAAACAATGCACTAAAAATGATTAGATAACATAAAAATTGATTTAGACGCTGTTTGGGAAGCAGACAACCCAAGTAACACACCATTCGGTATGTTTAAAGGGTTACGTATTTGCCGAAAATGGTCGTAAATTAACGTACGGGATATCCGGAATTTTTCCCGTGCAAAATGAACTTAAACAGATAGTTCAAAACTTGGACGGACTTGTTCGGTCGGAAATCACAACGTTTAACGATGCTCGGACTCGTCGGAAACGCGTAAGAATGGACGTACGAAGTTTTCGGCGAAGAAATCTTACCAAAAACCGATTAAAGATCGAAGAAGACGTTGATTCAAGGCCGATCGGAGCTTGGATCGGCGGAATCGGCTGAAGGAATCGCTTGGAATCGCCGGAATCGCCGGAATCGACGCCAGAATCGCTGAAATCGCCAGAATCGGTGCTCGAATCGCTGGAATCCTTCTGGAATCAGAGCTGGCAGCTCGGATCGACGCCTGGATCGCCAGATCGATGCTGGAATCGCCGCAAAATCGCCGGAATCGAACCCTTCCGCCGCGGGATCGACGGAATCAACCGCGGCGGTCGATTCCGGCCCTAAAAGGGCCAGAATCGGTTCGATTCCCGGTCCAGAATCGAACCGGGAATCGAACCGGGCCGGTTGACCCGGTCTTCCGAAGGAATCCATTCCACAAGGAATCGGTCGGAATCGGATTGATTCCGACCGATTCCAGGCGATTCATACCGATTCCGCGGAATTCTTCCCGGAATCGGTCCTTCCGCCAGGAATCGGATCGGAATCCACCGATTCGATTTCGGAATCGGTAGGAATCGGACCGATTCTGTCGATTCTGCAATCCATGGTCCCAGGGCAACATATTCTGAATTAAAAGACTATTTTTCAATGACAACCTTGATAAAACATAGAAGATATAGTGTATCAACCTTAATATATAAAATATTTTTTTATAAGTTATAAAAATATTGAAGACAGATGAAACTAAGCAAGGCATGTATATTGAAGTATGAAATGTATCGGAGACAGGGGTGAAACGGTTAACTCAACTTTTTAACAAAATTTTAATCTTTATAAAAATGTTAAATGAATGGAGAAAGGGTATCAACATACCATTTTTTTAAAAAAAAGATATACAAGATTGCTCAAATTATATAGGGATCAAACTTATAAGTCATACAATGAAATGTGAAAAAAAGTAGTGGTGTTACGAGATTGCACATATATTTCAACCAACTAATTTGGATTTATGTCTGGTCGATCTACTATGAAAGTTATTTTACTTAATAAAAGTTTGATAAAAAAATATCAACATATAAAGAAAGATTTATATAATGAAAAAAGCATATGATAGATTTCTAAGAGATGTTTTGTGGAGTTGGAGTGAAAGATGATACCCTCTTGGCACCAAAAATTTTCATAAAGAATAGGACGGAAGGAAGAATTCTATGCAGTAAACTCAAAGTGACATGTTTGCTTGGTATATAAGTAAGGATTCCGGAATCGGAATCGGAATCGGAATCGGTTGGGACCGATTCCGATTCCGATTCCAGGAATCGGCCGATTCCTGGGAAGGGAATCGATTCCGGATCGGTCTGGAATCGTTTTTTTTTTTTTTGATTTTTTTTTGTCAAAAAAATTCAAAAAATTCAGAAAAAATTCTAAAAAAATAGGAAATGAGTTAGAAACATTTTAAAAAATAACCAATGCATGATATCCACAAGACCACATCATACAAATACTAATGAACACCAATTGAACACTTGAAGACTTGAAGTTAAGTACATATTCCAATTCCATTGATTCAAAAATCAAAGAGTTGATACATCATCGAAAAAAAAAAATTACATCATATCAATCTACTACCAATGTCTAGGATATAGATATGGATCTTCCTCCTCTCCCTGTCGCTCGTGACGCTCCTCCTCGTGCTCGGTCTTGTATACCGTCCGGGACCATATCCGTATGAAAATAATGCCGATGCCATGCCATCAAGGTCGTATGGATCGGACGCGGGACGACCGGGACGTAAGCGAGAGGATGGTGGAGCTGGTGGTGTAATCCACCGCCGGTCAACCCGGCCAAATGCCGGATACCGTGGCTCCATAATATAAGACCGCGGTGTACGCTCATCCAGCGTGTAATACGGCTTTGGAAACCGTGAATCAGGTGACTCAGCTGCTGCTGATGGCTGCGTCGCTGGTATACACTCCTCGTCATCATCACCTGAGGAGTGAGAAGGAGCCCGCGCGTCGTCATCCGGGCCGACAGACGCCCGACCTCTAACTTCCTTCTCTTTACCTCTTCACCCATCTGCGAACTACCGTAAAGTCCGGAACCCAAAGTTTTTTTCAATTTTGCAAATCCTCCCATTTTCCGTGCGGTCACCTTTGTTTTCGTTCTCCCCGACCGCGAAAGGGCCGGGTAGCGAGCCGCCGGGACGGAGCCGGAGCCGAGCCGGGACTAAAGCCGCAGTGGTCGCTCCATAGCCGCAGGCGAAGAAGACCCCGCTCGAGCACGAGAAGTAGATGGAGGTGGAGCCGAGCATCCTCCTCGGCTTCAACACCATCCAACTCTCCTTCGACCTACGCACGGTCATCGGGATCAAACTCACCGTACGATCCCCGGCTTCCTCTCCTCTATCCAGGAGGCAAGTGCGTGCTCCTCCCGGAAAATCTGGTCCGTGTCCACCTCCTCGAGTGGTGGTGTGGCGGAGGAATGCCTCTCGCTCGTACGGGCCACCCGCGAACCGTGCAAATCGCTCCTCGCCGATCTTCTCGCCGATCCTCGATATTCTTTATTCGCGACCTCACGTTATAATGACGAAGACACCGCCTTCTCCAACCGGTCTGAGGTCAACATGTTCCTCCTTTTGGTATGTATCAGGTTGAATGTACTCCAGTTCCTCTCACAGTGGGAGGAACTGGTGCTCTGGCTCAGTATCCTGATACCAATGGCCGCAAGTGGATTCCATCCACTCCTGGTGTTCACCTGAACCCACCACTCAGCTGCAAGAAAAACACAAGAAGAGAAAAGGAAAACAATTAGCCCATCATCACCATAACTTATATGAAAAGAAAAGAAATTCCTCATCAAACTATTACTATACCAGGTGACACTTTGTCAACTGAATATTTCAGTCGACATACGAGTATACGCCGACCCTCAACTTGTACTTACGCATCCGAAACATTTAAAAAAAAAATAGTTGCACGGTAATGCTAGTCCAATATATTTAATGAACTCTAACTTACTTCTATCTCGGCCTCTATCCCGTCTGCCGAGATCGGCACAGCCGCTGGATAACTGCAAGTGTACCCCGCATCACCTCGTTGTCGTTCACCACCTGTCCTCCATATTGGATGCGGGGGTTCAAAAAATAACCTGCAAGATTTTATTAGTTAACACTGTGCATATAAGACAAGTATACAAAGAAAATAATTTTTTAACCAAGTTACCCGCAGCGTGGACATCGTGGTGCAAGGTCTTGTCCCATCGGTCATCAATGATCTTCCACCACTTTGTAACCTTCCGGGATTTTTTTCTTTAATATTCAGCTTTGCCCGGTCCATAAGATCATACGGTGTGCCCATCCGGTCCCCGTCATCCGAGTCTACCAACCTCAAGACAACTACGGGTGGCTCAATGATTGCCAAGTAGTAGGCAATCCTCTCCCAAAACCTCTTGTCAGTGATCTGCTTCTCAGACCTGACAAGAATCTCCAACTGCTCTTTTTTGTCATGTAGGTTGTCCACCATATAGTTGTAATACTCCTCGGACTGTGTGAACCTAACCAATGCATGCCTGTGCCGGTGTAGACTCTCCAACGGAATGAAATTCGTAGCAAATCAAGTCGGACCGGGCCTAACAAGATCGTGCCCTCCTGTGTGTGATCTTATGATATGTAGCAGGCGGAGATGCGAATAAATAAAAGATGTGATCGTCTGCGCCTGCCTGACAAGTTTGGATACACCCTCCTCCTTGCCTATATCCTCTAATATGAGATCTATGGAATGTGCTGCGCAGGGCACCCAGAAGATGTGCTTCCTCTTATCCATCAACTTCCTCCCAACCGCCTTATATGATGGTTCGTTGTCAGTGACAACCTGAACCACATTGTCCTCCCCAATCTCCTCCACCACCCCATCCATCAGAGAAAAAATGAAGTCGGCATGTTTTATCTTCCCAGAAGCATCTACCGACTTCAAGAATGTTGTCCCTCAGAACAGTACACCAAGAAGTTTATCATACTCCTCTTGGTGATACCTGTCCACCCATTGCACATAATTGTGCAACCCCTCTCCTTCCACACCAACTTAAATCCATCCATCCACTCCTTCAACTCCTGGACCTCCTCATCCAGGCCAGCGCCGTATATGTGTCTGCTGCCCGGGGCTTGCAAACCCGGTCCAGCCTCACCCACGACATCCACCATCGTCTGGAAGTAAGGGCTGGTGGCCGTACGTGCTGGGATGCCTACATCAAGTTAAAAAAAATTGGGATCAGGCTAAAATTAAGTTTAAGTAAATAAAACATAGATAAATGTCAATTTAAAAGTGATACCTGCATGCAAAAACCACTTCACAATGTGGCGGACGGCTCTCTTTGCAGCCGTTCCTATTGCCTTCACCCCTATCATTGCTTGTTTAATCCCCATCTGCCCAGCACTTTGTTTCCTAAATAAATACTCATTACTCGGTGTAAATCGAGTGCTGGTAGAAGTAGAACGGCGGTATGGCTCCTGTCTCTTGGGGTCAGTCTCTCGGTCCCGGGTAGGGCGAGCCGATGCTGATCGGCTTAAAGCTGGGTCAACTCTGGACCCAGACCCTCCTGCTCCCCTCCTCCTGTCCTCCTCCTTAGCCAATGCACGCTTGCTAGCGTGCCTAGCACGTCCAAGCTCGGAGTCTGTGGAGTCGTCCTCGCTCTCTGGCTCCGGCTCGCCCGCCGCCTTCCTCGCCTTTCCCTTTCGAGGTAGGCAAATCGCGGTCCCTCCTCCTGCGGAGTAGCTCGTCGTGCAACTCCTCCCTCTGCTCGATCCTAATCTCCCGTTGAGAGGATCTACCTGTCATGTAGCCTCTCATCTCCTCACTCTTCTCCCTGGGCACCTTGTCATATTTCTTGACATTCCCACCTGTTCCGACAATATGTTGTTTCAGCCGGAACACCCCCCCGTTCATCTCCTTCCCACACCATTTGCACTGTACCCTCTTCCTGACTGGGTCTACCATCTGCCCGTGTTCCCAACCCACGTCGGAAGCACGTGCTGGTGCTGCATCACCTTGATCGGTCATTGCTTATATCTGCAAAAATTATAAACAATGCACTAAAAATGATTAGATAACATAAAAATTGATTTAGACGCTGTTTGGGAAGCAGACAACCCAAGTAACACACCATTCGGTATGTTTAAAGGGTTACGTATTTGCCGAAAATGGTCGTAAATTAACGTACGGGATATCCGGAATTTTTCCCGTGCAAAATGAACTTAAACAGATAGTTCAAAACTTGGACGGACTTGTTCGGTCGGAAATCACAACGTTTAACGATGCTCGGACTCGTCGGAAACGCGTAAGAATGGACGTACGAAGTTTTCGGCGAAGAAATCTTACCAAAAACCGATTAAAGATCGAAGAAGACGTTGATTCAAGGCCGATCGGAGCTTGGATCGGCGGAATCGGCCGAAGGAATCGCTTGGAATCGCCGGAATCGCCGGAATCGACGCCAGACCGCCGAAATCGCCGAGAATCGGTGCTCGAATCGCCGAATCCTTACCGGAATCGGTGGCGGCTCGGATCGACGCTGGATCGCCGGATCGATGCCGAATCGCCGCAAAATCGCCGGACCGAACCCTTCCGCCGCGGGATCGACGGAATCAACCGCGGCGGTCGATTCCGGCCCTAAAAGGGCCAGAATCGGTTCGATTCCCGGTCCAGAATCGAACCGGGAATCGAACCGGGCCGGTTGACCCGGTCTTCCGAAGGAATCCATTCCACAAGGAATCGGTCGGAATCGGATTGATTCCGACCGATTCCAGGCGATTCATACCGATTCCGCGGAATTCTTCCCGGAATCGGTCCTTCCGCCAGGAATCGGATCGGAATCCACCGATTCGATTTCGGAATCGGTAGGAATCGGACCGATTCTGTCGATTCTGCAATCCATGGTCCTGTGGCAACATATTCTGAATTAAAAGACTATTTTTCAATGACAACCTTGATAAAACATAGAAGATATAGTGTATCAACCTTAATATATAAAATATTTTTTTATAAGTTATAAAAATATTGAAGACAGATGAAACTAAGCAAGGCATGTATATTGAAGTATGAAATGTATCGGAGACATAGGGGTGAAACGGTTAACTCAACTTTTTAACAAAATTTTAATCTTTATAAAAATGTTAAATGAATGGAGAAAGGGTATCGACATACCATTTTTTTTAAAAAAAGATATACAAGATTGCTCAAATTATATAGGGATCAAACTTATAAGTCATACAATGAAATGTGAAAAAAAGTAGTGGTGTTACGAGATTGCACATATATTTCAACCAACTAATTTGGATTTATGTCTGGTCGATCTACTATGAAAGTTATTTTACTTAATAAAAGTTTGATAAAAAAATATCAACATATAAAGAAAGATTTATATAATGAAAAAAGCATATGATAGATTTCTAAGAGATGTTTTGTGGAGTTGGAGTGAAAGATGATACCCTCTTGGCACCAAAAATTTTCATAAAGAATAGGACGGAAGGAAGAATTCTATGCAGTAAACTCAAAGTGACATGTTTGCTTGGTATATAAGTAAGGATTCCGGAATCGGAATCGGAATCGGAATCGGTTGGGACCGATTCCGATTCCGATTCCAGGAATCGGCCGATTCCTGGGAAGGGAATCGATTCCGGATCGGTCCGGAATCGTTTTTTTTTTTTGATTTTTTTTTGTCAAAAAAATTCAAAAAATTCAGAAAAAATTCTAAAAAAATAGGAAATGAGTTAGAAACATTTTAAAAAATAACCAATGCATGATATCCACAAGACCACATCATACAAATACTAATGAACACCAATTGAACACTTGAAGACTTGAAGTTAAGTACATATTCCAATTCCATTGATTCAAAAATCAAAGAGTTGATACATCATCAAAAAAAAAATTACATCATATCAATCTACTACCAATGTCTAGGATATAGATATGGATCTTCCTCCTATCCCCGTCGCTCGCGACGCTCCTCCTCGTGCTCGGTCTTGTACCGTCCGGGACCATATCCATATGAAAATAATGCCGATGCCATGCCATCAAGGTCGTATGGATCGGACCGCGGGACGACCGGGACGTAAGCGAGAGGATGGTGGAGCCGGTGGTGTAATCCACCGCCGGTCAACCTGGCCAAACGCCGGACATCGTGGCTCCATAATATAAGGCTGCGGTGTACGCTCATCCGGCGTGTAATACGGCTTTGGAAACCGTGAATCGGGTGACTCACCGCCGGGCCGATGGCTGCGTCGCCGGTATACACTCCTCGTCATCATCACCCGAGGAGTGAGAAGGAGCCTCGCGTCTTGTCATCCGGGCCGACAGACGCCCGACCTCTATCTTCCTTCTCTCTACCTCTTCAGCCATCTCTGAAGTACCAGAAAGTCCGGAACCAAAAGTTTTTTTCAATTTTGCAAATCCTCCCATTTTCCGTGCAGTCACCTCTGTTTTCGTTCTCCCCGACCGCGAAAGTGGCCGGTAGCGGCCGCCGGGACTGAGCCGGAGCCGGAGCCGGGACTAAAGCCGCAGTGGTCGCTCCATACCGCCGGCGTAAGAAGACCCCCGCCCGAGCACGAGAAGTAGATGGAGGTGGAGCCGAGCATCCTCCTCGGCTTCAACACCATCCAACTCTCCTTCAGCCTACGCACGGTCATCGGGATCAAACTCACCGTACGATCCCCGGCTTCCCTCTCCTCTATCCAGGAGGCAAGTGCATGCTCCTCCCGGAAAATGCGGTCCACGTCCACCTCCTCGAGTGGTGGTGTGGCGGAGGAATGCCTCTCGCTCGTACGGGCCACCTCGCGAACCGTGCAAATCGCTCCTCGCCGATCTTCGCCGATCCTCGATATTCTTTATTCGCGGCCCTCACGTTATAATGACGAGAAGACCGGCTTCTCCAACCGATCGAGGTCAACATGTTCCTCCTTTTGGTATGTATCGAGTTGAATGTACTCAGTTCCTCTCGCGGTGGGAGGAACCGGTGCTCGGCTCGCATCCTGATACCAATGGCCGCAAGTGGATTCCATCCACTCTTGGTGTTCACCTGAACCCACCACTCAGCTGCAAGAAAAACACAAGAAGAGAAAAGGAAAACAATTAGCCCATCATCACCATAACTTATATGAAAAGAAAAGAAATTCCTCATCAAACTATTACTATACCAGGTGACACTTTGTCAACTGAATATTTCAGGTCAGCATCTGAGTATACGCCGACCCTCAACTTGTACTTCTGCATCTGAAACATTTAAAAAAAAAAATAGTTGCCTGGTAATGCTAGTCCAATATATTTAATGAACTCTAACTTACTTCTATCTCAGCCTCTATCCTGTCCTGCTGAGATCGGCACAGCCGCTGGATAACTGCAAGTGTACCCCGCATCACCTCGTTGTCGTTCACCACCTGTCCTCCATATTGGATGCGGGGGTTCAAAAAATAACCTGCAAGATTTTATTAGTTAACACTGTGCATATAAGACAAGTATACAGCAAAAATAATTTTTTAACCAAGTTACCTGCAGCATGGACATCGTGGTGCAAGGTCTTGTCCCATCGGTCATCAATGATCTTCCACCACTTTTTGTAACCTGCGGGATTTTTTTCTTTAATATTCGGCTTTGCCCGGTCCATAGCATCATACGGTGTGCCCATCCGGTCCCCGTCATCCGAGTCTACCAACCTCAAGACAACTACCGGTGGCTCAATGATTGCCAGTAGTAGGCAATCCTCTCCCAAAACCTCTTGTCGGTGATGCGCTTCTCGGACCCGACAAGAATCTCCAATCGCTCTTTTTGTCGTAGGTTGTCCACCATATAGTTGTAATACTCCTCGGACCGTGTGAACCTAACCAATGCATGCCCGTGCCGGTGTAAACTCTCCGCCGCAATGAAGTTCGTGGCAAATCGTGTCGGACCGGGCCTCGACAAGATCGTGCCCTCCTCGCGCGAGATCTCGTGATATATAGGAGGCGGGGATGCGAATAAATAAAAGATGTGATCGTACGCGCTGCCTGACAAGTGTAGATACACCCTCCTCCTTGCCTATATCCTCTAAAATGAGATCTATAGAATGTGCTGCACAGGGCACCCAGAAGATGTGTTTCCTCTTCTCCATCAACTTCCTACCAGCCGCCTTATATGATGGTTCGTTGTCAGTGACAATCTGAACCACATTATCCTCCCCGATCTCCTCCACCACCCCATCCATCAGAGAAAAGATGAAGTCGGCATTTTTTATCTTCCCAGAAGCATCAACCGACTTCAAGAATGTAGTCCCCTCAGAACAGTACACCAAGAAGTTTATCATACTCCTCTTGGTGATACTCGTCCACCCATCGCACGTGATTGTGCAACCCCTCTCCTTCCACACCAACTTGAACCCGTCCATCCACTTCCTCAACTCCCGGACCTCCTCATCCAGCCCGGCGCCGTATATGTGTACTGTCGCCGGGGCTTGCGAAACCCGGTCCGGCCCTCACCCGGCATCCACCATCGTTTGGAAGTAGGGGCTGGTGGCTGCATGTGCTGGGATGCCTACATCAAGTTTTAAAAAATGGGATCAGGGTAAAATTAAGTTTTAGTAAATAAAACAGGCATAATGTCAAATTTAATTTAAAAAGTGATACCTGCGTACGTAAAAACCATTTGACAATGTGGCGAACGGCCCTCTTTGCCGCCGTTCCTGTACCCTTCACCTCTTTCATTGCTTGCTTTACCCCCATCTGCCCAGCACTATGTTTTCTAAATAAATACTCGTCACTCGGTGTAAATCGAGTGCTGGTAGAAGTGGAACGGCGGTATGGCTCCTGTCTCCTGGGGTCAGGCTCTCGGTCCCGAGTAGGGCGAGCCGATGCTGATCGGCCCAAAGTTGGGTCAACTACGGACCCGGACCCACCGCTCCCCTCCTCCTCGTCCTCCTCCTCGCCCAATGCACGCTTGGCGTGCCTAGCACGTCCAAGCTCGGAGTCCGTGGACTCGTCCTCGCTCTCCGGCTCCGGCTCGCCCGCCGCCTTCCTCGCCTTTCCCTTTGGAGGTAGGCAAATCGCGGTCCCTCCTCCTCTCGAGTAGCTCGTCCCGCAACTCCTCCTCTCGCTCGATCCTAATCTCCCGTCGAGAGGATCTACCCGTCAGCGTAGCCTCTCATCTCCTCACTCTTCTCCCCGGGCACCTTGTCACATTTCTTGACATTCTCACCGTTCCCGTGATATGTTGTTTCATCCGGAACACCCCCCGTTCATCTCCTTCCCACACCACTCGCACCGTACCCTCTTCCCGACTAGGTCTACCATCCGCCCGTGTTCCCAACCCACGTCGGAAGCACGTCTTTGGTCTTTGCGTCACCTTGATCGGCCATTGCTTAAATCTGCAAAAATTGTAAACAATGCACTAAAAATGATTAGATAACATACAAATTGTTTTAGACGCTGTTCGGGTAGCAGACAACCCAAGAAACACGTCATTCGGTATGTTTAAAGGGTTACGTATTTGCCGGAAATGGTCGTAAATTAACGTACGGGGTATCGGAAATTTTTCCCGTACAAAGAACATCCAATCGATGTTCAAACAACTTGAGCGGAGTTATTCGATCAAAAATCACCGAGTTTAACTCTACTCGGAGTCGTCGGAAACGTGTAAAACTAGGCGTACGGGATATCCGGAATTTTTCCCGTACAAAATGGACATAAACGGATACTTCAAAACTTAAACGGACTTGTTCGGACGGAAATCGTAAAGTTTAACGACACTCAAACTCGTCGGAAACGCGTAAGAATGGACGTACGAAGTTTTGGCGAAGAAATCTTACCAAAAACCTTACAAAGATCGAAGAAGAGGTTGATTCGATGCCGATCCGAGCTTGAATCGGCGGAATCCTTTGAAGAACGAGCTTGGAATCGCCGGAATCGCCTCTGGAATCGCCGGAATCGGTGGAATCGCCGCGGAATCGACCCTGGATCGACGGAATCGGCCAGAATCGACCCTGGATCGACGGAATCGAGGCCGGAATCGACGGAATCGCGCCGGAATCGCCTGCGCAGTCTCCTTCCGCCGCGGGATCGACCGAGCTGCTCTGCGGGTCAATTCCGGCCCTAAAAGGGCCGGAATCGGTTCGATTCCCGGTCCAGAGTCGAACCGGGAATCGAACCGGGCCGGGGTTGACCCGGCCTTCCGAAGAATCGGTCGGATCGACCGATTCCACAAGGAATCGGTCGGAATCGGATCGATTCCGACCGATTCCAGACGATTCATTCCGATTCCGCGGAATTCTTCCCGGAATCGGTCCTTCCGCCCGGAATCGGATCGGAATCCACCGATCCGATTCCGGAATCGGTCGGAATCGGACCAATTCCGCCGATTCCGCAATCCATGGCCTGAAGCCAATTCCTATCATCTTTGAAGATAATGGCCACTTGGAGCATATCTTTGGAGATCCACTGCATGATCATAAGATAGGCAAGTCTCGTCAGATTCTTAAAAACAGTGAGTAACACCTATCGGGACCAATTTGGCCCATTAGAAGGTGTAGAGGAGGTCATTAAGCTGCCGTATCCTGTCATATCTATCTTCGGAAAGGAAGGAAGCTAGCAGCCTATTATCCAGTATCAACAACCTCTCCACGGGGGTCAATCTGGAGACCAAGAGGATGCTGTGTACAAGGCAAAGCACCCCAACAGCCCTCAAATTTAGCAAGGCAAAATCGCAAAGGCACCTCGACACTTTTATCATGCCCTAGACTAGAACATACACACAACGGATTAAGTCCGGCAAGGTAACTAGGAGAAATAACCCCTCAGAAGATATCGGTTTGAGAAACTTCATGAATTACAATCCACTACTTTTTCATTGCGCTAACTTTGATTACTGGAAAAATTTTAAAATAACTAGGTTGAGTCACATAGAACTCAGTAGAAGCTAATCCTTCTCTCGACAATCGGATAAATACATAAACATGCACAAATAACTATGATCATATAACCAGATCTACCTCATAGCATATATAACAAGTCAAAACCAATTTCTATTACATGCCAAATGTATAAAATTTTCATGTAATCAAGCAAACATCATATATTTAAGATCATCAATTTTATACCAAGTGTTATTAGTCATATTAAGTATTTAACCATGAATTGCAACTGACACAACTCAAACAAGTTTGTTAGCCATGAGCATGAGGACCATGCCTTGGGCACACATCAAGTCATACCACAAGCATGAGGACCATACCTTGGGTATCTTTTCTTATCTTATATATCACAAGCATGAGGACCATGTCTTAGGTATCCAAAATTCTCAAATTGTCCAGTTGCATATCATGATTAACAAACTTAATACGAAACAATTATTTCACCAAACATCTTAATAACAAAGACTAACAAGATGCATGCATAAAGAAGTACCATCATGACCAAGATGCCTTTATCTAATCATCAAGATCAATACATCACATACATACAAACATGATTTCAAGATAATTTATTAACTCATCACAAAAATTACTAATCAGGGAAATAAAGCAGTGTATTAATCATAAACTCATGATTATTAAATGTTGACACCCCAAAAATGTAATGATACTCAAAAATAGCAAGTCTCAGTCAAAATACATGAAAGAAAATCGAACAGGAAAGTGTGACCCACTTTTCATAACATTTAGGGTCAACGTGCCTAACGGAACTAGCCAGATGATGGCTCGATAACGGTCAGACATCACCATCTTGTCCGTCGAGCTCAAACTTGAGCAACACCGAAATCGGATCGAAAATCTGACTTGAATTCAACAAGTTAGGGGTCAAACGATAAAAACACTCTCGAATAGCCTTTGGTAGGCCTAATGGCCCCAAATGACAACACAAGTGAGCCCACGATACTATACCAGTAAAGACATTTCTAACGACAGCCAAAATGTCAAAATCTGACTCCGGACGACAAAATGACCGTTTTGCCCTTGTGTGGTTTGGGCAATTTAGGGAAGGTCCAAAGAAAAAATGACATCACCAGAAGGTCTGCTTGACTTCCAGATAAACAATGACAGAGTCAGATCGGTAATCCGACTCATGTTTGGAAAGTTATGAGAACAATATTGAAAGTCAGTTTTGAATGGCCTCAACAAGGGCAAATTAGATCCGAAAGACAAAACAAATGGGTACATGAGACTGTACCAGTTGAGGGCTTCGCAATGGTACTCCCAATGTCAGAATCCGATTTCGGATGGCATCTGAACGGTAAAATGACTTCTTTCGCCCTTGGTAGGTTTGGGCAATTTCGGATAGGATAATATTTTGGTGCATCATTAAATCCACCCAACTCCGTATTGAGTAACATTAAAGTCAAATCAGAAATCTAACTTATATTCGGCAATATACAAGCAAAATAGTAAAATTGGACTTCCAAATAGTCTTTGCTGGGCTTGATGGGCTAAAATGACCAAGCCAACGTTTCAACAGTATTGTTTCGATAGAGAGCTTCGCAAAGGTGCCCTGAATGTCAGAATCTGACTTCGGATGAAAAAATGTCTATTTTGCCCCTATTGGGCCTAGACAAATCTAAGCAGGCCCATTAACATTCCAGATGAACAACGCTAAACTCGGATCATCAATCCAATCCAAAATGTTATAGATGAAATTTAAAAAATTGCAAAGTCAACACGCACTTCCAGATAAGGGCAAAATTGTCCAAATAATTCCAAACAGCTAGATCTACGCACAGAAACCAAAGCTCTGGTGCATAGATATTTAATTGTATTTTAAATATAATTTTTTAAAATTTTTGAGAGCCGAGATCACACTGATCGGAAAAATATGCCGAATCGGTAATCCTCGAAAAATTTGAGAATTCTCAACCGTTGATATGATGGATCACGAGATCTACAGCAATTAGAATATTTTCTGAATTATTCCAGTCAATTTTAGTGTTAATTAAATTAATTCCATCCAGAATTAATACTAGCCGTTGAATCAAACTATCAATATGATGTGAGGAGGGTGCACAGATACGATGCACAAGATGTATTCTCAACTTAAATAATGGACTCATTTTTCATAACTCATTTTTGACCATATTGATGAGCCAACATTTAACTCACTTTTGGGCCCATCACCATGTCCAAAGAAGGCCCACATGATGGTCTACTTTTGTAACCCTTTTATATGCAGTTAGTGGGCTGTATATAAAGCTCATAAGATGGCCCATCTCTATGTTGATATTGGCCTACTTTCTGGAAACTTCAAGTGGTGCGACCTTGTCATTTTCTGGAGCCTTCTCCAGCACATTTTAAAAGCCACGTGACTGCTCTCCTTTCTATCCTCATCGTGGCCTTAAAGCTTTCATTGAGATATGCCACAGCTCCCCACAACATCACGAGATACCCCCCATTTGATAGTCACGAGAGGTCTTCCTCTGACCTGGTCCAAGCCCACGTTCTCTAGAAGGTGGGAAAGGTGGGAGGTAGGCATCGGATCTCTTCTCTCCTCCCGACCAGGGGGTTGCTACAGCAAGAGAAGAGGAAGAGCGGCAGAAGGGCTCCCCCTCCTTCGGTGGCTACTGTCTTCGCTGGTGGGAGAAGAAGCTGCACCCACTGCATCGATGGAAGACCCCATCGGCTGCGCCTATGAAAAAATGAAGCTACTGTGCCCCCCTTATCTCTCTCCAGGCTGCTGTGCCAATGAATGACAAAGAAGATGCTGCCATCTGATCAAAGAGGAGGGGCCGAGAAGAGCTTCGTCTAATGTTGCTACCATTGCTGGAGTCTACTACCTATGCTGCAGTTCTTGCAAAAGTTGATTAAAAAAACTCCGAAGGAGCTATCGAGAGGAGACCCAACCGTTGCCTTCCCTATCTTCCTCACTCAGCTCCATGCCACTGTCACACAAGAAAGGAAGGAGAAGAGGGCTCTCACAGCCCCCTGCTACAGCTACTGTTATCTCTTTTTTCAGTCGACGCCTCCCCATTTGTTGCTGCCCATGCTACATGCTACATAGAAGACCAAGAGAAGGAGCCAATCCACTATTCGATGAGGACAATCTGGTTGCCAGGCCCCTGCTTGTCAAGGTTGCCAAGGCCGCCCGGGCCCATTTTGCCAAGCCCTGCCACAGGCCGCCAGGGCCCATCTTAAATCAAAAATGTCATTTGGCCGCCAGGGCCAGTTTCTGGTCAAAACCAGCAAGGTCGCTAGGACCCCATTGAAGCTTAAACAGGCCTTCAAGGCCCAATGAAGATGAATATGGCCACCAGGGCCTCAAGAAACTCAAATTGGTCATCATGGCTCAATTTAAATGGAACCGGCCATCAAGGTCTTAAAAAAATATAATTTTAATCAAATCTGAAACAAAAAATAATAATTAAGAGGCTAACCTATCTCCATAGGCACCTCATGGGACGGGCACTCGGGCATGCTCCCGGCGTGCTTAGTTCCGGACGGAGAAATAGACAAGCTCCCATCTTCTACCGATCCTTTCTTCGAAGTAGGGAGTATCAAACTCCACCTACTAAAGAGGCATATCTCATAAATTAATGGGATGTTATACCAAAATTTTCTCTTAAATTAAAAATGAGAGATATATGCCAAAGAAGGATCATCCTATGTCCATCAAGGACTAAGGAAAATTCATCAATGGGAAACACGACATTTTTATGTCTCCCACATGCAATGTGCATTCGAATTTGCCAATAAATAGAAGTTTCAAATTTTGCATATCATTATTGTCATTGGAACTTATTGAATAGCCCCATGAAAAATGAAGGAATGCAAATGTATACAAGATGGCATAGAAAAACAAAAAAACTGCAACATTTAAATCCAATCTATCTGAAAGATAAGTAAATAGGGCTTTCTGCTAGGTCGTGACCAAAGTGGAACATGGTAAAAATCAGATTGCAGATCTGAAAGTCTGAGCCTAAAGAAATTTTCCGAAATTGCAGAAAATTGAAGAGTCATCAAACTCTTAAAACAAAAAAAAATCATCAAGCTTGGATTCTATGCAAATCAGGGTGCTCACCAATGGATGGGGAGACAAAAAAGGAATTTAAGGTTTCATGAATCTAAGAATAGGTAGAACTATGAGAGATCTAGAGAGAGGATAGTCAGAACAAAATCAAAGAGAACCAAAATCCTAGAAGACTTGCATGCTCTCTCCATAAATTTTCAGCAGTAGAGGTCCAAGGGTACATCAAATTTGAGATATTAAATCCAAATGAAATTAAGATTAAGCTTTTTAGGTATCAACCTAGGTCTAAAATTTACCAAGTTTCCATTTGGAATCTCTAAAAACAGATCATAATTGGAAGGCTCATTAGAAAGGTCAAAAGATCGAATTTATAGAATAACAAACAGATCAATCAAGTTCAAAACAAATGCCAAACATACCAAACCTTAATAACCAATCCAAGGTAACTCAAATTCATAAAGAAAAATTGAAATTAAGGTATGCCTATCAGTTCACCAACTTGAGAATTGAAATTTCAAAATAAATAAAGGAATCCCCAATAGCCAAGTCTAAATCAATCTCAGATCAAAAACACTACAATAAAATCATGAATCTAAATGTTTGCCAACTTAAAATTTGAAACTCAAAACCCGTAGGTAAATCTCCAGGATCCAAAGATCTCAAAGTAGAAAAAAAAAGATTAAAACAGAAATTTGAAGACCCCAAACTCAACAAAATCCACAAATAGAATTTAAATCAAGCAAAACATGAGAATATTAAGATCAAATGAATTCCCAAACTTAAAAAGACTTTCAGAATCTTAACTAACATCTGTAACTTCAAATAAAAAATGCACTAAAAAAAGGATGATAATATCAAAGCAAACTTAAAACAAATGTTCAAACCAAAAGGGCAACAAACTCCTAATCAGAATCTAAATCAAATCATTAAGATACCAGATCTTAATAAGAAATGAACAACCAATTTAAAACAACCTATAAAACTAACACATTTCAAACAAAAATCTGAAATCTGTAAGTTTCAAGAAGTTTGAACATTCCAAACTCAATTTAAAATATAATTCTCAAGTTAGAAAATGCCAAATCAATCCAATAAACCCAGAGACAATCTCAGGTAAAAAAAAAAAAACTGTCAAGACAAAACCAAATCAAATCTCCAAGCATCCAAAAATCTTCAAATTTGAAAGTGTAAATATAAATCACCAGAATCTCAAATCTCCCAAATCAAGTCCCAAATCAAACTTTGCAAACCAAATTCAAATTAGTTTTAACCAAACAAATTCAATTCAAATCAAATTGAATTTAAACCAAATAAGGAACTCATAAAACAAATCAATTCCAAACAAAATCAATCCCAAACAAACTTAAATCAATCCAAACCAAATCACTCAACTAAAAGACACTAAGGCTCCGTTTGATAGAGCTGAATGAAGCTCTAATCTCTGATTCGGTCAGAGATCAGAGATTTCACAATGTTTGATAAAATGTCTGATCGAAAGTCTTACTTGACGTCTGAATGCTTAAAATCGTCAGAACAGTTCAGACGGTAGATGTCGTTTTTTTCGTTTCAAACCCGAAGGCATCCGTCACTGTTCGACATCGTCGTCGCCTCCGCTACCCTAGGTGTACCAAATATTGCAAGTAGAGAGGTTGGGCCAACGTTGAGGGTCGTGGCCGCCGTTGCAACCTCTCCTCCAACGGCATCGTGGCTGCTATTGAGGGTCGTCAGCTGTGATCTCTCCTCCAACAGGATCGTGGCTTCCGATTCTCCGAGGAGGACGGCGGGCACGACCTCTACGACACCCTGCCGGCGCTTGACCTCTACTTCGCCATCAACCGGTAGCTCTCGGATCCCAAGCTCCGGTCTTCTCCCAGCTCGGCTTCGACGCCTACCGTCAACGGCGGCGGCTCCTCCTCATCTTTTGTCGACACCCCAAGCCCGCGGAGCCCAGCACACCTCTGTGCCGCCGGCAGTGCTTCCACAGCTGAGTTGCCGCCGCGGAAGATTTTCAGCCCAGGTAAGTGACCGACCCCGGCCGGCGGCCGCCCGTGGCCATGGCTGATGCTGCTGCGTCTTTGCTCCTGCTCTTTTTCTTCTTACGGTAGTTTGGCGGCCGAGCAAGGTGCTGATAGATCTTAAATTCTGCCGAGATATTTGCAATTCATGGAAATTTCTGATAAAATCGAAGCTGTGATGGGAATTTGGAGAACATTCTTGATCATATATATTATATTATAGGATTAGGTGATAAAAGGAGAAAGATGAATCGAAAATTATATATATTTTGCTTCAACACAGTACACATTGATATGCTTGTCGATGGCCGTGGTTGAGGGATACTTTTGTAACAATGATATTGAAGTAAAATACCAGTTTGCAAAAATTCTGTCTTGTGTATCATCATTTTAATTTCTTTCTCTTGTCATAAATTATTCTTGAGTATGGAACATTTTGCTTGGTTTTGGTTATTTTCCTGATGATGCTTAATGAACTTCAGGTGTAAACTAGTCTATGGCTGCTTGTTTATGTAAATTTTTGATTTTGTGTAATCTGTACTACAAGGAATTTTTGATTTTATTTATGTAATTTTATCACTCTCACAGTAAACTAAACTAATTAATTTATTTAAAGGTAGCATCATCTGCAAATATTTGGATGGCTCGTCCACATCTGATGTTGTGATCATATATTTTAATATATTAGTTCTTTATGAAGTATTCCTTATGATTTTCTCATTTTTTGCTAAACTTGCAAACTGGAACTTGATGTTGCATAACTAAACAAACTCGTGTTGTTCAAGCATTATTTTTTCTTTGGTTTTTAGTTGCTGATCCTTTTTAGTTGCTTCATGTCAAAGGTCCTAAATCAAGAAGAAACACCCATACTTCACAGCAAGGATTCCGGAATCGGAATCGGAATCGAAATCGGTTGGCGATTCTAGGAATCGGCCGATTCCTGGGAAGGGAATCGATTCCGTATTGGCTCGGAATCATTTTTTTTTTTGAATTTTTTTGGTCAAAAAAATTCAAAAAATTCAGAAAAAATTCTAAAAAATTGGAAATGAGTTAGAAAATTTTTTAAAAATAACCAATGCAATCATCCACAGGACGACATCGAATAAATACTAACGAATTCCAATTGAAGTTAAGTACATATTCCATTGATTCAAAAATCAAAGAGTTGATACATCATGAAAAAAATTTAAATTTATATCATATCAATCTACTACCAATACCTACGATATAGATATGGGTCTTCCTCATCTCCCTGCTGCGCTTCACGCTCCTCCCTCGTGCTCAGTCTTGTATACTGTCCGGGACCATATCCATATGAAAATAATGTCGATGCCATGCTATCAAGGTCGTATGAATCGGACTGCGGGACGACCGGGATGTAAGCAGAGGATGGTGGAGCTAATGGTGTAATCCACTGCTGGTCAGTCTGGCCAAATGCTGGATACTGTGGCTCCTGTATATAAGAATCATGTGTATCCGAATCCAGCGTGTAATACGGCTTTGGAAGCCGTGAATCAGGAGACTCAGCTGCTGCTGATGGCTGCGTCGCTGGTATGCACTCCTCGTCATCATCACCTGAGGAGTGAGAAGGAGGCTGCGTGCTGTCATCTGAGCTGACAGGACGCCTGACCTCTAGCTTCCTGCTCTTCACCTCTTCGACCATCTCTCGAAGTACCGAAGGTCCGTAACCCAAAGTTTTTTTCAACTTTGCAAATCCTCCCATTTTCCGTGTAGTCACTTTTGTTTTCGTTTTCCCCGGATTGCGAATGGGCTGGGTAGCGGCGGCTGGGACTGGAGCTGGAGCCGAGGTAAAGCCGCAGGTGGTCGCTCCATAGCCGCCGGCGAAGAAGGCCCCGCCCGAGCTCGAGAAGTAGGTGGAGCGGAGGCCGGAGCATCCTCCTCGGCTTCAACACCATCCAACTCTCCTTCGGCCCGTACGCACGGTCATCGGGATCAAACTCGCCGTACGATCCCTGGCTTTCCTCTCCACTATTCAAGAGGCAAGTGCATGCTCCTCCTGGAATATCTGATCCATGTCCACCTCCTCGGATGGTGGTGTGGCGGAGGAATGCCTCTGCTCGTATGGACCACCTATGAATCGTGCAAATCGCTCCTCGCTGATCTTCTGTCGATCCTTGATGTTATTTATGCGCAACCTCATGTTGTAATGACAGAAGACCGGCTTCTCAAGCCGGTCTGAGGTCAACCTGTTCCTCCTTTTCATATGTATCAGGTTGAATGTACTCCAGTTCCTCTCACAATGGGAGGAACTGGTGCTCTGGCTGAGTATATCCTGATACCGATGGCAGCAAATGGATTCCATCCACTCCTGGTATTCACCTGAACCCACCACTCAGCTGCAAGAAAAAAATAAGAAGAGAAAAGGTAAACAATTAGCCCATCATCTTCCATAACTTATATGAAAAGAAAATAAAATCTTCATCAAGCTATTACTATACCAGGTGACACTTTGTCAACTGAATATTTCAGATCAGCATCTGAGTATACGCCGACCCTCATCTCATACTTCTGCATCGGAAAAATTTATAAAAAAAACATTAGTTGCCTGGTAAGGCTACTCCAAGGTATTGAATGAACTCTAACTTACTTCTATCTCAGCCTCTATCCAGTCCTGCTGAGATCGGCACAGACGCTGAATAACAGCAAGTGTACCCCGCATCACCTCGTTGTCGTTCACCACCTGTCCTCCATATTCGATACGGGGGTTCAAAAAATATCCTGCAAGATTTTATTAGATAACATTATGAATAAGAATAAGACAATTATTCAACAAAAATATTTTTTTAACCAAGTTACCTGCAGCATGGATATCGTGGTGCAAGGTCTTGTCCCATCGGTCATCTATGATCTTCCACCACTTTTTGTAACCTCTGGGATTTTTTTCTTTTATTTTCAGCTTTGCCCGGTTCATGGCATCGTACAACGTGCCCATCTGGTCCCTGTCATCTGAGTCTACCAACCTTAAGACAACTACCAGTGGCTCAATGATTGCCAAGTAGTAGGCAATCCTCTCCCAAAGCCTCTTGTCAGTGATCTGCTTCTCAAACCTGACAAGAATCTCCAGCTGATCTTTCTTGTCATGCAGGTTGTCCACCATATAGTTATAATACTCCTCGGACTGTGTGAACCAAACCAATGCATGCCTGTTCCGGTGTAGACTCTCCAACGTAATGAAATTCATAGCAAATCGAGTCGGACCGGGCCTGACAAGATCGTGCCCTCCTGTGTGTGATCAAATAATATTTAGCAGGCGGGGATGCGAATAAATAAATGATGTGATCGTCTGCGCCTACCTAACAAGTGTTGATACACCCTCCTCCTTGCCTACATCCTCTATTATAAGATCAATGGAATGTGCCGCACAGGGCACCTAGAACATACGCTTCCTCTTCTCCATCAACTTCCTCCCAGCCACCTTATATGATGGTTCGTTGTCAGTGACAACCTGAACCACATTGTCCTCCCCGATCTCCTCCACCACCGCATCCATCAGAGAAAAAAGAAGTCGGCATTTTTTATCTTCCCAGAAGCATCTACCGACTTCAAGAATGCTGTCCCCTCATAACAGTACACCAAGAAGTTTATCATACTCCTCTTGGTGATACCTGTCCACCCATCGCACATAATTGTGCAACCCCTCTCCTTCCACACCAACTTAAAACCATCCATCCACTCCTTCAACTCCTGGACCTCCTCATCCAGCCCAGCGCCGTATATATGTCGGCTGCCCGGGGCTTGCAAACCCGGTCCAGCCTTACCCACAGCATCCACCATCGTCTGGAAGTAGGGGTTGGTGGCTGCATGTGCTGGGATGCCTACATCAATTTAAAAAAGAATTTGGATCAGGGTAAAATTAAGTTTAAGTAAATAAAACACGCATAATGTCAATTTTAATTTAAAAAGTGATACATGCTTGTAAAAACCACTTCACAATGTGGCGAACGGCTCTCTTTGCAGCCGTTCCTGTTGCCTTCAACCCTTTCATTGCCTATTTAATCCCCATCTGCCCAGCACTCTGTTTCCTAAATAAATACTCGTCACTCGGTGTAAATCGAGTGATGGTAGAAGTAGAACGGCGGTATGGCTCCTGTCTCCTGGGGTCAGGCTCTCGGTCCCGGGTAGGGCAAGCCGATGCTGATCGGCCCAAAGCTAGGTCAACTCTGGACCCAGACCCTCCTGCTCCCCTCCTCCTGTCCTCCTCCTCAGCAAATGCACGCTTGCTAGCGTGCCTAGCACGTCTAAACTCAGAGTCTGTGGACTTGTCCTCGCTCTCTGGCTCCGGCTCAGCTGGTGCCTTCCCCTTGCCTTTCCCTTTCGAGGTAGGCAAATCGCGGTCTCTCCTCCTCTGGAGTAGCTCGTCGTGCAACTCCTCCCTTTACTCGATCCTAACAGCCCGTTGAGAGGCTCTACCTGTCATGTAGCCTCTCATCTCCTCACTTTTTTTCCTCGGCACCTTGTCACATTTCTTTACATTTCCACCTGTTCCGGCAATATGTTGTTCAGCCGGAACACCCCCCCGTTCATCTCCTTCCCACACCATTTGCACTGTACCCTCTTCCTAACTAGGTCTACCATGTGCCCGTGTTCCTAACCCACGTCGGAAGCACGTGTTGGTGCTGCATCACCTTGATCGGCCATTACTTATATCTGCAACAATTGTAAACAATGCACTAAAAATGATTAGATAACATAAAAATTGCTTTAGACGCTGTTCGGGAAGCAGACAGCCCAAGTAACACACCATTCGGTATGTTTAAAGGGTTACGTATTTGCCGGAATTGGTCGTAAATTAACGTACAGGGTATCCGAAATTTTTCCTGTACAAAGAACATCCAATCGATGTTCAAACAACTTGAGCGGAGTTGTTCGATCAAAAATCACCGAGTTTAACTCTGCTCGGAGTCGTCGAAAACGTGTAAAAATAGACGTACGGGATATCCGGATTTTTTCCCGTGCAAAATGGACTTAAACGGATAGTTCAGAACTTGGACGGACTTGTTCGGTCGGAAATCACAACGTTTAACGACGCTCGGACTCGTCAAAAACGCGTAAGAATGGACGTACGAAGTTTTCGGCGAAGAAATCTTACCAAAAACCTTATAAAGATCGAAGAAGAGGTTGATTCGAGGCCGATCCAAGCTTGGATCGGCGGAATCCCTTGAAGACGTTGCTTGGAATCACCGAAATCGTCGGAATTGCCGCCGGAATCGCCGCCGGAATCGCCGCTGGAATCGGTGGAATCCTTGCTGGAATCGCTGGAATCGGCCCGAAATCGATGCTGGGAGCTGGGATCGACGCCGGAATCGCCTGGGAATCGCCGGATCTCCCTTCTTCCGCCGCGGGATCGACGGAATCAACCGCCGCGGGTCGATTCCCAGTCCAGAATCGAACCGGGAATCGAACCGGTCCAGTTGAGCCGGTCTTCCGACGGAATCGGTGGAATTAGATCGATTCCGACCCGATTCCATGCGGAAGGACCGATTCTGGGACCGATCCGATTCCGGAATCAGTCGGAATCAGACCGATTCCACCGATTTTGCAATCAATGCTTCGCAGTCTTGTTTTTTGGGAAGGAGTGGTAAATGATACCACCTCGATTGTGCTTTTCAATGCAATCAAGAAACTCAAATTCAAAGCATTTTCACTTTATTTAACATATCCTACTTTTACTTCGTTTTCAGGTAGGACTTTCCAGTGCCTACACAATAAAGAAATTGTACTTTGGGAGGTGTGTTTGCAATATTCATTCTCTAATCATATAATTATGTCTTAAGTACTTTCTTTCATGCTGATTGTGCAAGAATATAGCCCCTGTTACATTTTTTTTGGAAACTGAACCTTTACCAAGATTCTACAAATGTATTGTTTCTTGATGTCTGGTAACTATTTCCTTCAATTCTTTATGTTTGTGTATAGAAGAACTTATGAGCACCCTTTACTCCTTCCAGGTCCTTTCTCTGTGGTGGACCGGTGGTTCAACTGGCTGTTGTTAGCAAATCTTAAGAGTTGAAGAACTTGAGAGGAAGAACTGGGATTCATGTTATTAGCAAATCTTTAGATTTGTTGCATAGGAACAAATTCACTTGTAACATCTTGGGAGTTGCTTAACAAAGGAGTGATAATTTGTTTTGGTATGGTCAGGATTAAGATAGAACTAAAATCAGTAAAAAATGTATACCTTTCCTTGAGGTTCATGATTGTTAATATGGTTGTGAAATCTAATAGGCCTGATCTACAAGTCTCGGTCAATTAACTTTGTGAACTGTGTGATGATCATAAAAGCCCATCTTGTTATGATACGAAGTGCAGATGAGGAGTTATGTGAATGAACTTCTTATATGTTATGTACCAAACATTTTGACTTCGTAAAAGCTTTTATTATATCCTTATGCTTTGGTGGCTGCAAGTTTGTTGGCGTTTCTATTTGCATTGATAAAAAATTATTTTGATGATCTAGAGTGCCAGGTGGGTAATGAGTTAATGGTTTCCTTCAAGTCATTAAATTGATTTTGGTGAATGTGAAAATTAAGAGGTTAGATCAAACGTAAGTATGCAAAGTCACTATTTTGTGTATTTAGAATTTGGGGAAGATTAAGTGATTGTTTCAGATTTTTTATCAAACAACATAAAGCACCTATATCTAAATCAAATTAAGTACTTTTTTACCACTCATTAAGATGTTAGATATGAAATTAAGAGTTAAGATTTTTAGATTAAGTCTAATCAAACGCCACCTAAGTCTTAATCAATTAAGATCTTGAAAATTTCCAAATCTAAAAATTCAAACGCAAAACCAAACCAAATCAGAAACTAAATAAAAATCTAAACATTCATTAAATTTCAAACCTCAATTAAAAAAAATCCTAAAAATATCAAATTTAAAAAATAAATTTTAACAACAAACCTAAAACAAACAATTCAAATAAATTCAAATCAAATGAAACTAAAGTTCAAAATACTAACTTTTGTATTCAATCAAGTGTATGGGGCTATTACTCTCATGTGTTTATCTTATGGGTGTATGTCTTCTATTTACGAAATTGCTATGGTGGTTAATCAAGGTTATTCGAGTATTATCGATGTAATTAACATCGGATCTTCACACCATTTGATGGGGATAGGTCAAAACAAATTTTTAAAGAACCTAATAACCTCAACATATATTTTTATGCATACAACTGGCCTAGCTAATACTGTTATGAAATACCACCTATTTTTCTAGTAGTCAAGGCTAAGTCAAAAGTAAAATCAAATGAAAAATAAATTTCTAAAATTTTATAAAAATTGAGGTTCCACATTAACTAAATCGTGTTTCAAAATTTATTAGCATATAGCTAGATTAGCATTTGGCAAATTCCTTTTGTTCTTTATATATCAAACATAATTATCGACTAGACACCAAGTATTAACAAGAATGTATTAAGTTGTTATCTTTGTATGCAACCAAGGTAGGTGGGGTTGGGGGTTGGGACCAAGTCTGTTGGGTCCAAACTGACCTGGGTCGGCCAGGATTGCAATAAAAAAATAAAAATAAAAATTTTAAAGCATCCACCGAGTCGGGGTTGTGGGGTCGTGACCCTGCATTCCATGTATGCAACAGTCATATCAAGTAAGTCAGAATCACAGCCACGAGCATGAGGACCATGCCTTGGGCACCTTATCACATATACCACGAGCATGAGGACCATGTCTTGGGTATCTAGAGTCTTAACATGTCCCACTACATATCATGGCTAACACACTTAACACATTCATATTCTTCAAAGACATATAACTAGCAAGAATAAACAAAATTTATCAACATGCTCTTGGCATCGCTTTTCTAATCCAGATAATTCTCGTACATAACTTCAAAACTAAATCATAATCATGACATTGTATGCTCATTCTTTAGTTTAGACATAACATTTTAACTGGAAAAAACATGTACCAAAACATATATGCAAATTATCATCATTTCTACCAAACAATAATTAACAAAATTTTAACATGTATTCAAAATTTTCATGCAAATATTTTCATAAACAAGGGTCAAAGAAATAGAAAAGATCCAGATTAACATCTACTTGGAATTTCTTTGGATTTGTATTAGTGGGCCGACCGGCTGCTTGGTGCTGGATCACGTGGCTAACGGGTGGCAGGGGGTGCTAGCAACAACCATAGTTGTCAAGGCGCCCGCCTAGGCGGCAAGGCGCCTTTCCAAGGGCGCCTTGCCAGGGCACCTTGTCTGGGGCCAATAAGGCGCCCAAGGCGCCAGCCTAGGCGCCCAAGGCGCCCAAGCAAGGCGCCTTGGGTATTTTTACATCATTAAAAAAGTTTTTGAGGGATTTTTTTCCCTTGATACCCCTCACAAGGGACACTTATTTAATGATAGTTTGAATATATTAATATATTGTATTATCACTTATACTATCATACATATTTAAGATTTATGATTATAAACATATATTATATACTTAATTAAGTTCTTTTTCAACTCTTTCCTCTCTCTCTTTGTCTCACTTATACTATTACATACTTTTTTGGGTTCGGGGGCTTCGCGACTACTCTGCGCTCCCCCGTTTAGTAATATTATAACAATATTTTACCATCACTTATACTATTGCACATATATAAATTTTATAATCATAAATGAGTTATATACTTAAAATTTATAAATATTTATTTAACTTTCTTCTCTTTCACACACACATCATATTTACTTATGTGCATTGATAAAACACTCAAATTCAATTATAACATAACAAATATAATTATATTTATGTTTTTTTATATATAACAACCTCCCGACTCAGCCTTCCTTTAATACCGCCTTGACCGCCTAGGCGACGCCTAAGCGGCCGCCTTGTCGCCTAAGCGGAATCGGTACCCTTCAACGCCTTGGGCGCCTTGTCGCCTTGACAACTATGGCAACAACGCAACGGGGTAGCAACAGCAAGTGACAATGCCAACGAAAAGTGAAGGTGTCGGGCAAACTACTTCGACAAACAGGGGGTTGGCGATGATAGGTGTCGGCTGCACGAAGACGACGTGGACAAGCATGGTGGCTGTAGTGGGCGGCTACGCGACAGTTGCTGGCTGACTGAACCAGCTATGACGTCCACGGGTAGCCGCTGGTGCTAAGTGAGTGTGTGGACGCGAAAGGTGGCAGATGGTGATGCCAAAGGGTGGGGCAGCTACGCGGTTGTGGCCTCGCGTGGGTACACAGGCAGGGACAACAGATATGGACAGTAGGTGATGACGCACACAATGGAAGCTGGCTGGGGCAGTAGCCACCGAGTGCATGGGTGCGAGAGGGAGAAGATGGCACGGGGCGGACAGGGACGCGAGAGAGAGAGAGAGAGAGCGACTTGGCGACCAATGCAAGGAAGAGAGAGGTAGCCGAAGGGGCTAGGGTGAGCTCGGGTGGGAAGAGGCTGAGGGCAACGACCGCAGGAGGAGAGAGGGAGCACGTGCAAGAGGGGAGGAAGAAATAAAATACCCAGGGAGTGATACAACGATTCGACAAAGTTTTCTTTTATTTACTTTCAGAATATTACATTTACTATCCCTTAAAATAAATTTCATCATTGAAATTTCTAAATCTTCCATCTAGCAAACATACTTATCTTTTATCTGTCTAACCATTCATCTAATCCTTGCTCTATATTTATCTATCTATCTATCTCTTTTTTATTGACCCATCTAACTACCTATCATGAAATCTAAGACTCCTCCCGATGAGAAGACCCAAATCCACATAAAAAAAACTAAATTGTAACCTTCCTACATGGCCATAGGGATCACATAAAGGCCCAAGAATTCTCAATGGCCCTAGAAGTTGGCAAGGAAGAGTGTCCGAGGGTCCTACAAGCAAGGAAGCTTTGTGCCCTTCCTAGATATGCCGTCTGAAGAGCATGGACTTAACGGGGCTTCCCTCGATTGTAGGACACCTTCTCTGATAAAAGCATCACCGTGGTCATCCTTTGTGGGATTCCAGAGGCAGCCACACAAAGAGGAGAAAGTCGGAGGAGCCTTGAGGCCCGCAACAACATCAAACCACCCCGCAACCCTCTTCCGTAGGTTCTAGAAGGGAAGAGAAAGCATATAAGAAGAAAGAAGGATGGAGAGGAAGAAAGCCGCCGTCTGCATCCCTCATCGTCATCAACTCCTATCTCTTCTGTCATCACCAACAGTCTCCCATGTTTCCCTTGATTCTGTCACATCTAACCACATCGTCCCTTATTGCTATCCCCTTCCGCTATCACGGCCGTTGTAATCCATTGCTCTTGTTAACATCAAAGCCTCTACCTTCCTCCACCATCAATGGCATCCCCTACTGAGATCGTAAGGCCAATTCCTTAGCTTATTGTAGCCACCACAGCCATCCCAATTCCCCATTGCCGGCATCAACGTCGCCGGTTCCTTCTATGAAGCATGGTGCCCATCTCCACCTGGCATCAACAGCCCTCTAGTTGCCAACATCATCTCTTTCTAGCACCAATGCCGTCAAGATTCCCTACTACTCCTACCTAACCCGACAAGGCCTATGGCATCATTTGCTGCCACCGATGTCGAGATCCCCAATGTCTTCTACTACCATCACCAACTCCTTTAGCCTCCACTGTCTAGCTATGGCCATCTCCTCCATCTACTGACGATGCTAGGCCCATCTTCTCCTTCCTTCACCATTGCTATCGAAGGCCCCACATCTTTGTTGCACTGCTAAAGTAAACTGGATGGTTGTGGAGGCCTCCCGCTAAGCCCATTAGCCGGTTCGAAGTGTTCTGGTGAAAGAAAAGGGATCAATCCGGGTTAGCTTAGACAAGGTGAGCCTACCAAGCTCGTGATCTATCAACAAGCCCAATGGGCCCAGAGCTGCGCAAAATAGGTCGGTCAGCTATTTTGAAAAAAAAGTAAAATTCTTAAAATAAACAATCCAATGTTAAGAATGATGCTAGGGTTAAGAGACACCCTAAGTCTCAATGAAAATTAAATAAAAATTTATTTATTTAATCAAACAATCAATACAAGTTAGGGGCTGGCCTTGTGCATGCTCGTACATCTTGGCTTAATTTAAGAGAATCATAACATATGAAAAAATTAGAGGGCCAGCCTTGTGCATGTTCCAACGTCCTTAAGGTTCACATAAAAATGTCAAATAAAGATCTCAATATCATACAATGTCCCGACAGAGAGCTATATTAAGCCATGAGAAGGTTGTGTGTAACATACTGATATGCCAAACCACAAGCTAATGAGGTCCACACACCCATGGGGCGAGTCCCCAAATGCCTATAAAATGCCAGAATATACTCAATCCTAAACCAATGAGAAGGATCCCCACATGCCTGTCAAAAACCAGGTGTATTCCATCCTAAACTAATCGGGATGAATTCCGTAATGCCTATTAAAGGTAAGAGAAATTTAATGATAATTCACTCAATCCATGGGAATTATGGCTTCCATGCCTTCCCACACATGTATTCCATATTTCAAGCAATGAAGAACTTATCATGTTCGGTACACATTAAGATGCTAAAATGGAGTATAGACAGCCCCATGGCTTGAAGAAATGTTCACCAACCCAAAAATCTAAAATTTGGAATGAAATGAAGCCCAAATTTTAAATGAATTCTGAAATAAGATTTCAAAAGTGCTGCCCGGAACCAGAACATCCAGAATATCTAAGGCTCGGTAAAAGAGCGGGGGAGCCAGGATCAGAAATCTGAAGCTCAAGGCCTGTCGGAATAAAAAACACTCAAATCTCTGATCATCAAAGTTTTAAAAAAAATGAAAAAATGAAGCATCCTAGATCTCTACCGTCGCTAAAACCAGGACTGAACCCATCTAGAGAAGTTAGTGACAGATCATAGATTATCATAAATCTGAAATTTATTTCAAACAAAAATATATGTAAGTCATAAGTCGGATCTAAAGGACTGTCAGTTTAAGAAAAAAAAAAGAAAAGGCCAAAACCAAAAATTCTGAGTTTGTAAACCAGAGGCAAGATACTAATAAAAAAATGAAGAGGTCTAGAATCAGGGATCTTAAAAATTTCAAAGCTCCCATGACCTACGACCAACGCCTCGACGACTTTCAAATCTGGGGACTTGGTAGAACTTAGTGACAGACAAAATGCTTGCAAGTAAGATTCAAGGACAAAATGCCCAATCCCAGAACTGTCATCTTAACTAAAAAAATCCTAAGCATCAATTTAAATCCTTGGTTCTGGGACAGCACTCTGCAAAATCAAACTAATGAAACTAAATCCATCTTCAAATTACTAAGTTTCATCCAAATCCGGAATTTAAACAAAGATCTCAGTAAGCTCAAAATCACCATCGCAAGACCATAAGTCAAACAGCTCAAACAAAAAAATTAAATAAATCCCAAAAAACCCAAAAAAAGTAATCCAAATATAAAAATTTCATCTGCCATCCGAATGTATGAAGATCTGGTATTTAGCTAAAACCCTGGGCAAAATAAAACTACATTCAAAGTGCCAATTAAATTCAAAAAAAATCCTAAAAATATTATGTCTTGATAAAAAATTTGATGTGAGCAACCAAATTCAAAAATAAATTAAATCCCTCGAATGAACATAAAACAACTCAAACTAAATTCAAAACAAATTCAAAGACATTAAGTCTAAATCCAAAAACAAACTCAAATAAAAAATGAAATTGCATTCCATCAATGGAGCCATTGATCTTGAATGATTGTTTATTTTTGTGGATGTATCTTTTCTACGCACAAATTGTTACGGTGGTTATTCAAGGGTATTCAAATAGTTATTCGATATAATTAACACCAGTACTTCGCAAGTCCAATGGGGAGAGACAAAAAACTAAAAGTTTTCAAAGAACCTAACAACCTCAATACATATTTTACACATATCATGAATTAACTATACTCCTATAGAATAGTATCTATTTTCCTAGTTAGTAAAGCTAAATCACGATTTAAATCTCTTTTTACCATAAAGTTAAAATATGATTGAGATTTTTTAGCTAACATTATACCCATTAGATATATAAAGACATGTATGATGAAGCAACCATCAATGTATGCACAATTGAAGAAGAAACAAGAGATTTTCCTACTTTAATTGACTTACATCAAGAGTTTGTAATAAGTCTTTATCTTTTTACATTAGTTATGAATACATCAACAAAGAATATACAAAATGAAATACCATGCTGTATGATGTTTGCAGACGATATTGTTATAATAGATATGACATAGAGTTAATAAGAAGCTAGAACTTTGGAGAAACATTTTTAAGTGTTGGGGAATCAAAATAAGTTAAACAAAGACATATGATTGTATTTTAAATTTAATGAAATCAAAGAGAAGTTAGTTTGGATGGTATAGTATTATCTCAAAGTACCCAATTTAAATATCTCGATTTCATTATTTGAAAAGATAGTGAATGTGACAAGGACGTTAAATGTTAACCCTAGAATTAAAGTATGATGAATGAAGTAGAGATCGGATACATGAGTTTTATGTATGATCTAACATCATTTTTATTTTATTAAGAAAATCCAAGTTTCTTCCTTGTGGAAAAAAGGAATTTCTTTTATTTGGGTTTAGCATTGACAACTATAAAATAGGTGGCATTCAATATGAGTATTAGCTAATTTGGAGTGATATGACTATTTAGAAACTTACAAAGTAAGTTCCACATAACTTCCAAGTGTTGACATAGGGAATACCCTATCACTTGAACAATCTAGACCATACATTTCTTTTATTTATTTAAGGTTGTTTGAGTTCTTTAAAAAAACTTTGACCTCTCTCTCCCCATCGGACTTACGAAGTCCCGATGCTAATTACATCAAACAAATATTTGAATACCCTTGATTAACCACCATAGCAATTCATGAATAAAAATAAAAGACATACATCCATAAAATAAACATTGGGACTTCGGGAGTGACGGCCTCATGAACTTAATGAAATGCAAAACTTAGTGTTTTGATTTGGTTTAAGTTTATTTTGGGAGTTTGATTTTATTTAGGGTAAGATACTTGGTGTATTTTTATCTTTGAGACTTGATTTAAATTAAGTTGATTAAGGTTTGTTTGCAGATTTGATTTGATTTGTTTTTATCAACATTTGATGTCTTTTGACTTGAGGATTTGTTTTGAATTTGATTAATAATTTTATTATATTTTGAGTTTGGTTTGAGTTGGCTTGGAGTTTATTTAAAATGTGTTTTGTTTTGTTTTGTTGTCTTGGTTAAGATTTTACATCTTTTAACTTTTGGGGTTTTGTTTTGAATTTGGCTTCTCTATGCTTTGGCTTAATGCCTTTTCAATGTGAGATATTTTAATCTTTATCTTACTTGATCTATTGTCATTCAGACTTATTGTATTTTAAGGGTTTTGATTTGGATTTGAATTTTGTTGAATCTTCAGATTTTGAAACTTCCAGGATTTGGGATTTTAAGTTTCAGATTTTTGATCTGCAAATTTGAGGTTTCTTGGGATTTGAGTTGCACGGATTGGGGTTTGTTGTTAGAACTTTCAGGAGATTGGAATTTCAAATTTGATGATTAATTTTGAGGTCCTTTGAAAATCAGGATCTTGGTTCAGCAAAAATATTCTTTTTGCCTCCCTCCTCCTTTTTGTGTCTTCAGAACAGCACATGCTGTTTTCTTCTTCTTTTTTCTTTTTCTTTTAGATCTGCCAGGACAGCAAACAGACCTTGCTGTCTTGGAGTTTTTTTCCTTTGTCATTGTTGTTTTCAGATATGCAGAACCAGCAAATTGCTTTTTTTTTTTGCTTGTTTGTCTTGTTTTGCTTTTGGGGTCTGAAAAAAGTAAACAGCCTTTGCTGTTTTCTTGTTTCCCTTTCTGGTTCTGCAACGTTCCAAGAAATATGGATTTTATCCTCCTTTTCCCCCACAAAGTAGATGACGACAGGATTAACAATAGGGGCTACACCCTCTGTCTTATCTTATTTGATTTTCGGTTATATATAGAGAGAGGGGTTTAGGATGTTAAACTGGCAACACACCATCTTCTCCTACTTAGAGACAATTTTCCTAAAGATAGGGTCAAACACTGATTTAAGAGAACTTCTTGTATGGTAGGGAATCGAGCGGCATGTGTGGATACCCTCTCCCCAATTTGAATGCATGAGATTTAGTTTCTTAAAATTTTATAGCAACAATATCTTAAATAATTTTGTGATACTTTATATAGCTTCTTGAAATGCTAATCATTGATATCCTGGCATGGTGGAATGATTTTGATCAAGCTAAAGTTGTGAAATTAATCAAAGATCCCCAGTTTCTCAACAAGGTAATTAAAAATCATCACATGTAAATTATATTTTTACTCGAATATTGACATGAAAATTAAACATAAACAGAATCGCATAATAAAAACATACCTTAGAAGAATAGCCCTAGATATTACAATTGATGTGTTTGATATGTGATGTATGTGATTTGATCTTGACAAGGATGTCATGTCTTTCTGATACATTGTAGAGTCTAAAAAATGTGCTAAGATATTAAGTCAGCGAACTACCTACCATAATTCGCAGAATTGGCTGATTTAGATCAGGATTGGCTGATTCTTGGATCGAATCAGACATGACCGATTTGATTATTGGCCGAATTACCGATCCAAAAGAAAGATATGGAGGAATCGGTCAATTATGGATCAATTCTGACGATGCCTTGCTGGAATTGACCCACAAGACCACCGTGGCGGTCTTCCTTGCCCTATCGGGTGAGAAAAATGTAGCTACCAGATCCATCGGCCGTGGACCCGATATGTTAAACAGGTATGGTTTAAACCTACCCGTTTGGGATCCGATGACTTATCCCAACCTTGCCGGGCCAGACGGACCTAGTTAGGCCATCTTCCCCACTTAAAAGGGTAGGAAAGATGCCATAGTAATGACGGCAATTTCGGCCCTGTTTTGGGTCCAAAATCACCCCAAAAATAGCTAGACCGATCCAGATCGATTTTTCTACTGGAGAATCAACCTGGATTAGACCGATCCAATCTGATCCGATCAGGAACACATCAAAACTAGCTGATCCGATGACCGATTTGGATCATGCAATCCTTGCTACCTACAACTCTGTTTAGCCATTTTTCAAAAGTTGAGTTAGAATAAACTTTGAAATTAAGTACACTTTGTGGTAAGGAGTCCTAAGACAAGTGACCTCCAAGGAGGTTGCCGATTAATATCGTCATTAGGTGTAGAAACCTCATTTTTCTACACATTTTTCCTACGTTATCTGAGGCCTTGAGGCCTCGGCGCCTCGCCTAGCCGGCAACCGCCTCGGGCGGCCTCCTTTTCCACCTCAGCTGCCTAGATGATTATCTCAACCGCCTCAACTGCCTCAAACGTATATACTTTCTCTTTTTCTCCTATTTTTGGATTTAATTTTTTGGCTTGTTGTTTAGTTCAACTTAAGACCATATCTTATATCTTATATATTCTTTCCTTTTAAATCAATGAAATAGTGACTTTGTGTCACATTAAAAAAACTTTAGGATCAAAGATCAAGAAAGTCAAAGACTTGATCATTATTTTTCAATTATTATTACTTCCATATTATTTTAGAATTATTAATATACTTTCATGTCTGTTTTAGAATTATTGTTCAACTGTTGTCATTTGACATATTAATGTACTTTAATTGTTGTTTCAAAGTCTAGCAATATAAAAAAAAGTCTGTCCTTCCTACATTTGTTATGTATTTTATAAATTTTTATATATTTTTTTATTTTATTATATATATTTCTTGCATTTTTAGATGTATTTGCTACTTTTTAAAATGTACCTCTTGTATTTTATAAATATTTTTTAATTTTTTAAAAAATATTTCATACTTTTTTACATGTATTTCTAGTTTTTTTTAAAGGTTTGTCTTAATTTTTTTAGTTTCAAATATTGTATAAATCATAAAAATATATAATAATAATAATAAATAAATAAATAAATAAATATCACCTCAGGTGCCTGAGGCCTCGCTTGAGGCGAGGCGAGGCGAGGCCTCCCTCATCTCAGTCGCCTTGCGTCTCTAACTACATAGCATCTTTCAAATCATTTTAGAAAAGTATTATATTAAAGTAGATGTTATGTCGAAATATATAATATATTTAGTGTGGTGTGTATGCAAGTTCATAAATGGAGTTCTAGAAGTTCTCTAAGCATAAACAAAGGAATATCCTCGCAGTTAGAGAATTACAACCACATAAAAATTGAAGTTACTACATGGGTTTATGAAGCCATTCATTGGACCTCGCCACAAGTAAATTGGTATTAATTCTGTATAATTTACACTAAGCAATTACTCAAACACCTTTAATTATCCACCATAACAACACGATGCCATCAATCCATAAGAGAGCGATAATAAACGTGAGACAAAGGAATCAGGAAACATTCTCCATGGCCTTTTATATATACTTTTTTAGCTTGTATGACATATTTGCATTTTTTTTCATCATTTTTTATTAAATAAGAATCGATTTCCCTTGGGGGTTCATGACATCATCATTTCAGATTTGCATTTATGTTGACCGATTTACTTTCTTTTGGTTTATTAGTTTATGGAATGAGGATTTCTTTTATAGTTATTTGGTGTTTCACTTTTAAATTATGGGTTATTTTGAACATTTATTCTTGTCTTATCATTTTATTTTTTTATCATATATTCATATTTTATCTTTTTTTATATTTTATTTCCATTTTCTTATTTATTTCTGCTTTATCTTTTATTATCAGTCACTCCCTTTTTCTCTTTGTTCTCCCTTCTTTTTTTATTGTTTTTACTATATATTTTTCTACTTTCTGTTTAAAGAATCCTGGTTTCCATTCATCTAATTTGATAACTCATTTATATCAAAAATTTATTTATTATTTGCCAAGTCCTCCAAAGCTAGATTCAAGCCTAGATGAGAAAAGAGGAGATTTGTGGTAAGAGACAACCACCATAAAACTATAGTCACATCTCTTTATGTGAATTCAAATGATATAACGTGGGAACCTCGATTTTTAGAGTTTGAAAGATCGATGTCTAAATTTTCTAATAAAATATGTGATATCCCATAATAATATTAGATAGTCCGATGATATTGTAAAATTATTAGAATCAAGATTCGGGTTCTGTGAAAATTTATTTTTGACACCTCTATCGGATGGTGCGAATATTTGACGTTCATTTACATCGAGCAACGACTCAAATATATTTAATTAACTACCATAATTATATGTTTCAAAAGTGCACATCCACAACGTGAAAAGAACATAGGGCTCGGGCCTTTCAAGCCCAATGAAATATGAACAAATTTGTTTAAGTTTGGTTGAGAGTTGATTTTTATTTGGATTGAAATGCTGATTTCATACTTTTGTTTAATTTTGAATTTTATGTTGTTTGGTTTTGATTTGGTTTGATTTTATTTCGGTTGCTTTTATTTCAATTGATTGAAATCTTTTTGTTTTGTTTGAAGTTTGATAAATTTTAGATGTGTAGAATAATCTGATTTATTTGATTTAGTTGACATATGTTAACTCATTTTTGTGGTTTTTATACTGGCTGGTGTTTTTTATGCTGATTTGAATGTATTCGGTTTGTTTTAAATATTTTTTGGGCTTTGTTTTGATTTGATTAAGTTTAAATTTCATATTGTTAGATCATCTGAATTTTTATGTTTCGAGATGGATTTTAGTGTTTCAGAGCGTTGTTTGATGTGTTTTATTTAATTGGTTTCGGATTATTAGGTTTTTGCTTGTTTAAGACATTGAATTTCATTGGATTAGGCGTTTTGATTCAAATGTTTCAGATTGTGTTAAGTTCTGATTTTTATTACATTTTCAAATTTAATGATATGTTTGTTTTTTAATGTATTTAAGAGAATTTTCATGTCTTGCTTTATTCTTGTTCGGTCCACATCCCATCTGGTCCGTCGAGCTAACATCGATGCCTAGTTACACGTAGTTGAGTCCGAACTTGAGATATCATTGCACTTGTTCATGTCAGTGTACATCAATTGGTAGTTCATACGTCATGAGCTGAAGTTTGAAAATAACGGTTTCCTCCCCCCCCAGGCATATTTTCATATGACCAAAGAAAAATCGATATTATAACAACATGCTGACCCATCCTTGATCGAATAGAATGTACCACCAATATGGCTAAGTCTTTTGACTTGCCACACCTGGAGAAGGATCCATCGACAACAGGAGCCGGCCCGTGCCTAAGTCCAAGATGCAACATGCCAGGTCAGACCCGGGTTTGCCGTCTACGGTGGAGCGCCCAATGGTGGACTAACTCTTTTTTTAGTTTAGCATTTCGCATTCAGAATTTAATGAAAGTTGATTTTTATATCCAAGGCCCATTGGCCTAATTTCATGTCATTCATGACCTGGCTGGTCGGCTTCACGTTCTGGTGGGCCCGGCTGATCCGGCCTACATTCCCTTGGGACTGTTTGGCTTGTTTGCATCTTGAACTGCACTTTGTGCCTCCTGTTTTGAGTAGGAAAATTAAGGGCCCACCCAAGTAGTCTCGACCCATTCCGCAGGTTCCGAGAATCTCAAAGCATCGACCCTCACTTCAAGCTCTGAAGGAAAAGAAAAAAGAGACATTTGGGTCTGTTTTTATGGTCTGAAACAGGTCCGGTTTGGGGGTTCTTTGAGCTGACAGAGGAGACTGCAGTAGGAGACCAGCAAGGAGCTGATTAGGGGGTAGCACAGGGGGCTGGATAAGTTGATAGGGATCTGGTTTAGGAGGCCAGCAAGGGGACCAGAACTGGTACTGTGTAGAAGCGGTTTAAGTGGACAGCAAGGGGCTTTACGTACTGTTTTGGGGTCAGCAGGTAGGGCGCACAAGGGGCCTGATTAAGAACACACAAAGGGGTGCTGCAGGCTGTCTAAGGGAACAGAATTAATGGCCTGCATAGGGGACATAGATGGGGTGCACAAAGGGGCTCATTTGGGACCTGTTTGTGGGGCCAGCAAGGGGGACCCCAACAGGTGACTTGAAGTAGGCGCACAAAGGGTGCTCTGAAGGCTAATCTCTGACCTGTTGAGGGAATAGAAATGGGACCGGACAAGGAGATTTTAAGGGGACAGCTTGCTGATTTCTTTTGGGCCAGCGTAGGGGACAGCACAGGGGGCTGATCAGGCGGCTACAATGTGGGATGAACAGGGACTGTTTCTAAGGTGCACAAAGGAGCTACTTGCAGGCTACTGTTTAAGGCGCCGGATCAGGGGGTTTAAGGTGCGCACATGGGCTGCTTTGGCAGGTGTAGGGGCCTGATTGGATGGCTAAAAAGGGGATGGTTTAAGGGGACAGCGGGAACTATTTTTTTTTCCATTAGAGGAGATGGAAAGGAGGAGAATGGAAGAAGAAAGAAAAGAAAGATCAATGGCCTCCTGAATTGCATCATATCTCTGATTTTATCGATTTCCTCGATTAGGGCAATCTGGGCCATTGAAAATTCTAAAAATTACAAATAAATGTAATTAAATTCTTCCCTTGGCCAAATTTTATTTTTTTGATGCATCGATATTCCTAAGACTAAAGTCTTGGACTGGGAAATTACAATATTCAGCCCATGAGCCAACTTAAGGGCTGATGGGACCATTTTACCCCTAAGGTGACGGAACATGAACTCCTATCCAAATTCGATCTTTTCTGAATAATTCCCCGATTCCTGGTCGGATTTTCGATTTGTCTCAAGTGTTATCCAGCTCCATCTTAGACCAACAATGTGGTGAAGTTGGATTTTTTCGATATAGTCCTGATTTGTTCTAAAGTGTTAGAGGCAAAATGGCTATTTTGACCTTTCGATGAATGTTTTCTATGTTTTGAGCACTGTTGCAAAAGTTGCAACTGGGTTTATGCAGTGGGCTTGTTGTCTTGGTTGTTTGGGCCCATTAAACCATGTTGAGACATTTCCAAAATCTATTTACACTAACCAGCTTTTAATTTACCGAATTTCGGTCAAAATTCCAAATCGACTTCAGTTTTGCTCAAATTTGAATTAAGCGGGCTGAATGGAGTTGTTTGCACCTTTCTGGGCCATCATTTGACCTTTCAAGCCAATTAAGCCTTCTTAGGCCTAGCTGGTCCATTGGGCCAGTAAGGTAGGCCCCACCCCTATCTTTTTCTTTTGATTGCTTCTTTTCTTCTTGTGTTCAAAATTTACTAGCCCATTCTAGACTTCAAAAATTTTGATGCCAACATATAACATTGAGATATTCTCTACTTACAATACCATAGACCAAAACTTAGGTATTGTGAAAAATACAGCAAGAGTGAGTGTATAGTTTGCATGCGATGTGACACACAAGCGCCCTAATGTAGTGTTAAATAAACAAAAGTTTTCACAAGAATAGTTGTGGGTAAATAAACTATGAAATTGTGAGAGAGTTATGGACCAACAATTACAGAATTATAGAAATATTTCAGCCAACCAATTTGTATTTATGCCATGTGGATCTACAATAAATATATTTTTCCTAATAGGCACATAAGGCTATGTTGGGTCAACCTAGTTGCATAAAAATTTAGTTGTACCCTCTACTCTCCAAATGCATAAAATATATTGAGGGTAAACCATATAAGGTGTATGCAAATTGCACCCCTTTCAACACAAGTGTATGCCATTTGGCCAATGCTCAACTCTATCTCGAGGTAGGCCCCTTGAAGCGAGACAGAGAAAAACAAAAAATCAAAGAAGCCGAAACCTTGATCCCAGAGTCCAGATTATGATAAAAAAAGCAAAGGAAAAAATACATAAACTTTTGGTCAAGTCCAAAAAGTCGTATGCTTGTATGAATCAACTAGAGTGGCGCCCTATCAAAGGCTAACGTGGTGACCATAGTGATCAATTCCCTTACATGCATGCCTCGTAACCTAATATGGCTGGATGAGAAGCAAGAATTTCATACAATTGAAAGTCTAGACACTTTCACCATTCCCTTTAATGATGGCCAACACCTTATATACTAAGGAGAGTTGGTCCCTAAGCAAACCCTAAAAGATGGTTTCAATTTCAACTGGTTGGAGCATAGAAAATCATCTAGTATTTGTTGCAAATTTGAATGGCATGTCTTATCGTTATCTGCCAGAGGTTGGGTGTACCACAATACTACCCATATGGAAGGATGAGCTGCTTAAGCAGCTTTGGTATCCAACCAGAAAGCACATGACTTCCCAAAATGAGCATGTAGGCTTCGGATATGATCTGGAGGAAGACCCCACCATGCATTGTGTGGTGAATACAATTCATGCGGGGGAAGATGATGCCTCCCTTATCTTGTAATGGACAGGAAAAAGAAGGGGATCAGCCTTAGAAGACATTGAGGGAGGAACCGAAGGAGGAAATCCAACAGACCCCTACACCCAAATTTAAAATCAATGAAGATTGGAGAGATTTCCAGCATTCATCTCCAACGCTCATGGTGACTGAAGTCCCTTCATATGCCGAAATAAATATGGCTGAGGTGAAAAGTGCTGAGAAAGACGATGATGAATTTGTCAACCTACAGCATGTGCCTGAAGAAATTGAGGATGAAGAACAAGCTATAGTCAATGACTTACTAGAGGTTGACTTGGGGACTTTAGACAACACAACCCAAATTCGTAGGCGCACTACTCGACAAAAAAGAAAAAAAGGAGGAATTTAAGAACATGTTGCTAAAGTTTATAACCATTTTGCCTAGACGTAGAAAGAAATGCTAGGGTTGGAGTCAGCAGTGGCGATTAATAAATTGAACAACCTTTCATCCACCAAGCAAATAAAGCAAGAACAAAGAAAAATGCGAACTGAATTAGAAGTAAAAGTAAATGCCAAAGTCGATAAATTATAAGACATTGATTTCGTTAAGCCTTGCATGTATTGTATATGGCTCACGAACATCATCCTTATCCAAAATAAAAATGGGCAAAATTCGAGTCTACATAAACTATAGGGATTATAATCAAGCATATCTTAAAGATGACTTTCCATTTTCAATTCTAGAGATTTGTCAACGCTACTAGAACACAAAATCTTGTCATTCATGGATAAGTCATCCAGCTATAATAAATTCTGAATGTCTTTGGAAGATAGACTTCACCTCATTCAAGACATCAAAGGGCACATCAATCATAAACATAGATTGCGGAATCAGCCGATCCAATTCGATTGGCTGATTCCTAGATTGAATCAGCCATTGCCGATCCAATTCTCGGCTGAATGATCGATCAGGATAAAAGTTTCAACAAAATTGGCCAAGATCTTTTGGGATTGGTCAGGATTGGATCAGAATCAGATAGGGATCGGAATCGGATTTTTTTTTTTTATTCTCGCCAGATCGGCCGGTATCAACTGGATCGGTTGGGATCAGATCTGATTGGAATCGGGATTGTTTTTTTTATTTACCGATTTTGAATCATTTTTATTCTAGTGGATTGGTTGGGATTAAACAGATCTGATCTGATCATGATCATATTGGTATCCACCGATCCCGACTCTGATTCTGATATTGCGATCCTTGATCATAAAAGGATATTGTTTGGGCTCAAAAATGTCAAGGCCAGATACTTGAGAGCAATGACCAAAATATGTGATGAAATGCTGCATGACCTGGTGGAGCACTACATAAATGACCTAGTGCTGAAAATAAAAGGACAAAACAATTTCCATGATCTAAACAAGGTCCTTAAAAGATTCCAACAATACTAGTTGAAGATAAGCCCACTGAAGTGTGTATTTGGTGTTTCAAACGAGAAGTTCCTTGAGTTCATTGTAACGTATCAAAGAATCAAGATCAACTCTAAACAAATTAAAGTCATTTGCCACATTCAAGGAATATATGAGAATTGTGGTCACTCCAAGGCAAATTGGCCTATATTCAAAGGTTTGTTGAAACCTATCAAGAAGAAGACTACCCTTTTCCAAATTGACAAAAAATACTCCCCTCAAATGGGACAAAAGCTCCCAAAGAGCTTTATATGGAATTAAGGAATATCTCCTTCATCCACTTGTATTTGGGGTATCGATTAAAGGAAAGCCTTAATTTTTTATATTACTGCTTTGGACACATCCCTAGAGGCCTTGCTAACATAAGTAAATGTAGATGGAAAGGAGCAAGCACTTTAGCATCTGAGCATATGGCTGGTCAATCTTGAACATCGTTTACCTTAATGGGGAAGATGTGTGTTGGAACCTCGAATTTTCCCTCGTCCTCTCTTTTTTAAAGAGGAAAAGAAATTATTGTTGGAGATTAGAATTTCTTTTTGAAATTCTTTTCCTTCTTTTGGACTAGCATTGACTACTATGAAAATATGTGGTATTCATAGGAGTATTAGTTAATTTGATGTGGTATTATTTTATAGGAACGCCGATGGTTCCACAGATTTGCTAAGCGTCGATATGGGGATCGCCGCTACTTAGATGATCGAACCACGATTTAATTTATGAGGTTATATGAGTTCTTTGAAAATATATTTTGACATCTCCCACTTAGGACTTGCGATATTCGGTGTTAATTACATCGAGCGAACACTCGAATACCACTTGATTGACGATCGCGGCAACATATTGATCGGAAGTCATTCATCACGTAAAGAAAATTTGGAAGACATATCCCATGTGACCTTATGAGATGGAATTTGGTTGAACTTAATTCAAACTTTTAAGTTTGGGTTCATTGATTTACTTCTTGATTTAAGATTTGATTTGATTTGTTTTTGTTTATGTCTTTGGTCATTTGTTGACTTAGACAATTTTGAGTTGATCTCTTTTTTAATTTTTTTGTGGGAATTAATTTCCATTTTTTTAGTGTGTTTGTTAGCATTTTTGCTTGATTTAAGTGAATTTACTATTATTATTAAGGTTTGTTCTTAATAATATTGATCACTCTAATTTTTCATGGTTGATTTTAATCCAACATAACTTGTTTTTGTAGTCATTGGTTGACATTTTTTATGCATTATTTAATGACATAATTTTGGTTGGATTATGTTAACATTTTATTAACGTTTTGATCATTTATTTGATTTGAATTTTGTTATGCATACTTATTTAATTAAGTAGCATTATCTATTTGGGTTGATTTAATTTTTTATGGTTAAGTCGGATTTAAACCTAACATGTTTTGTAACCATTTGTAGTCATTTTTTATGTATGATTTTATGGCATGAATTTGATTTGATTATGATGGCATTTTTGTTAATAAATAAGTAATTATTTGATTTGATTTAATCAGATTTACTTATTTGATTTTTAGATTTACTTATTTGATTTGATTTAATCAAATTTAATCATTTGATTAAGTTTGAAAATTACTTAAATAATTTATTTAGTTTATTCTATCTCTTGGAGTCCATGGGGATTTGATGTCACTTTTGGAGTAGCATGCTACATCGATACGAGCTTGAATTTCATTTCATGTCGTCTGAGTACATAGGAATACAACCAAAATGAGAGGGCATTCGAAGCCTTTCTTCTCAATACATGTCATAACTTATGTTCGGTTTGACCGGCATTACGGCTTTACCGATCTGGATTTTCATTTAGAATTCTCATTCGGTTTGACCGGCATTTCGGTTTGACCGATTTGGGTTTTCATTTAGAATTCTCGTTCGGTTTGACCGGCATTTCGGTTTGACCGACTTGGGTTTTCTATTTGAATTTTCGTTCGGTTTGACCGGCATTTCGGTTTGACCGACTTGGGTTTTCTATTTGAATTCCCGTTCGGTTTGCCCGGCATTCCGGCTTTACCGATTTGGGTTTTCTATTTGAATTCTCGTTCGGTTTGGTCGGCATTTCGGCTTTACCGGTTTGGGTTTTCTGCTTTTATCCAAAATAGCGAACTATTTTGGGCCCCTTTTAATGGAAAGGTAGCGCAAAACCACTTAATTTCGGCAGCATTTCGGCTAGACCGGAGTTGGGTTGGCTATTTTCTATCGAAATAGCGAACTATTTTGGGCCCCTTTTATGGAAAGGTAGCGCGAAACCACTTAATTTCGGCAACATTTCGAATTTGAGCAGGAGTTGGGTTGGCTATTTTCTATCAAAATAGCGAACTATTTTGGGCCTTTTACAATGGAAAGGTAGCGCAAAACCAGCCCCTTTTTATGGAATGGTAGCCTGAAAACCAAGGTATTTCTTACCTTGGGAGTGAGAATGTGGAGCTTCTCTGCTTCTCGGCTCTCTCTTTTCTGCTTACTTTCCAACCCATGTACGTATGGCACTTGGGGGGTATTTATAGAGGTTTTTGGAGGGGCATTCTGGTCATTTTGAAGACCCCACTAAACCCATTTTCGAGTTAGTGGGGGGTGACTGGAATGGGGTGGAGTTACCCCCATTTCCCCCCCTTTTTTTGAGTTTTTTTGGTGTTGTTTGACTAGAGTCAAACCGGGGGGTAAGTTCACCCCCCGGTGCTGGCCCGGTCTTTGACCGGGTCTCACCCCACGGCCGCCCGCGCGTGGGCATGCGCTTGGGCCACGAACCGCCCCCCCCCCCTCGGCTCTCTCTCTCCCCGACACTCGGCCCTCTCTCTCTCTCCCCGACAGGAGATGCCCGCGAGGGCCTTGTCGCGGCGAGCTCCGGCGATGGCTCCGGCGACGGCGACGGCGGGCTCCGGCAACGGCGGCGGCGGCGGCGGCTGCGGGAGGAGCTCCTCTCCCGACGGCATGACACCCGCGAGGGTTTGCTCGCGGTGCCCCTTCCGGCGACGATGGCGGCGGCAACCGCGGCTGGTGAAGGCGGCGGCGACGGCTCCTCCCCCTTCTCTTTTGCTCCCTCACGACGGGAGCTCCACTGCGGAGCCTTCTCACCGCGAGCTCGGCAGTGGCGGAGGCTTGGTCCGGCGGAGGCGATTGCGTGGTCCGATGACGGAGAAAGGGGTTCCCCTTGCGGCAAAGCCCTCATATTCCTCTCGCGGCCAACCTGTGCGGCGACAATGGTTACTAAAGTGGAGGCGGTGGCGATCGCGACGACGGCTTCTTCCTCCTTTGGCTTGAGCGGCACGCAAAGGATCTTGCAGCGTCTTTCTTTTTTTTTGTGGCTGCTCCCGGCAGCTTCTCTCCCCCTGCTTTGTTTCTTCTTCTTCTTCTTCTTCTTCTTCTTCTTCTTCTTCTTCTTGTAAAGGGGTCAAAAATTTTCGGTTTCACAATGTGTTTGCCATTAGTCTTTGTGTTTGGCGTTAGTCTTAGCGGTCAAGAAGCCAAGACACTAGAAGATGTGTTTAGCATTACTCTTAGCAGCCAAGAAGCTGAGACACCATCTTCTATGTCATGACATTCACTTGATATCTAAGTTCGATCTTTATATGCTAAAGTAGAAAAAAAAAGCTCCCAAGGAAGAGTCTCCAAGAGGGCATTGCCCAGGAAGAGGAGCTCCAAAAAGAAACAAATAAAATAAAAAAAGAAAAAATGTATAAGGAGCCCATGAAGAAGAAAAAAGGGAAATACAAATAAGATCCTAGGAGAAGGACTGGCCAAGCAAGGGTGGAGGAGAAGGGTGAAGGTGCTCCTACGTGATGCCTTGTGCAAGGAAAAAAAATTAAAGAAGCCAAGAAAGATCAGCTAAGAGAAGAATAAAAGGAAAGAAAGAGGTCTCCAATAAGCATCCCAAGAGAAAAAAAACAGACAATAAATCAAGTTGAAACATCCTCTAAATACACCAGAAGTCATAATTCAATAAAAGAAGAGAAGCTCTCAAGAGTCATCAACTAACGATTATAAGCCATTGCTGGTCTACCAATGCTGACCTCAACAAGATTAAGAAATATAGCTCCTTTATCCCTCCTCAATTTTATATGTTTTATTTTGGAATGACTACATACAAAATATTGTGTGAATCACGTAACCCATGACTTTAGAAAATAAAAATTTCATATTAATTCTTTTCTGAGATGTGCCATTAAAAGGTTAAGTAAGACTATTTAAATAAATACCATTCATAAGTAAAAAATATATAAACAAAAAAATAATAATAAATAAAACTAAAAAAAATAAAATTTCAATTAAATAATAAAACTAAGCCTTAATGAAGTTCAAAGAAATAAACATATTCTAGACAAAACATACTAAAATAAGAATAAATCACGGCCAAAAATATGGATTAACCAAATCAATCAATCAAAAAGGATACACATCATAAAATAAATAAAAAAATTTACGATAACAAAAGAAGATTCTAACATAAAAAGGCATTCGAGCAAAAAGGCAAAACATTAGTCAAAAAGCGGAAGAACTAATTAACACAAAATCATCACCATAAAAAACTGATGTTAAATAAATAATAAATAAATATAAAATAAAAGTAAGAAGGTAAAAAATCATAAGAATCGTAAAAAACAATCCTAAATTAGGAAATCATGGGAAAACAAAAAAATGTCATCTTTCTACATCTTCACATGTTAGATACAAATTCATATTTCACCATATATATTGTGTTGTCATGAATTCTTGAGCCCCTGCTCAGCATAATTAACACTAGTCTATACACAAACTAGTGGGGAGAGGTCTAACCTTAATTTTATGTACCCAAATTATAATCATATAACTTTTAAAATAAAACAAACTAACAAAAATCTCCTCCTTTGTTAAATAGAAGACACAAATTCCTATGATGGGAATAAGAAAAATAATTAAAAATATAAAATACAATTATAAAATAAGTACTTTTTAATGTAAAGATTGAGGTTTCGACATGGTACAAATAGATGTTCAATTAATTAATTTCCACTTATAGATGCTGGACACTTTTGGGAAAGATATAGAGTCAACTAAAGTTGAATAAGTAACATAAAATATACCTAGTCAAATGGTAGAGAATGGGAACAGGAACAAGATAATATACCTGTCTGACCCTAACGCTTAGCATGCCACACGTATTTGACCAACACCATCACCTGTCAAGGTGTTGTTTCTCGCTCAACTCAAACATCAATATCAGGATGAGGCAACTTCCAATAGTTCCATGAGTTAAAATACTCCTGCAAACAAGACTAAAATCAACTTACAGAAAGAGTGTCAACCAACATTATAAGGGTTTATACATTCTCCCAAATCTTGTTTATGCCTAGAAGAGGAGACTTAACCAGTTGAAACAACCTTGGCAAAACTGCCAGAATTATCTTGTGTTACAATAGAGATCAATGAGCAAAAGAAGAGCATATGTGAAATGAAGAAAAGAAACCTGTTCTGCAGCAGGCATTGCTGGAAACATGGCATTAACAAGCGAATGAAGTGAAGTATAAGATTTTGTATCGACACGACGATTCACTGCAACCTCCCCCTTTATCAAGAATAAAGAATTAGAAGCATTGAATGATCATGAAAGCAATCAGAAAGTATGGTCTTTCTAGACCTCTAGACAAAGTTCAAAGAAACAAATCTACCTTAGGGTTGATGATAAAAATTTTTCCTTTTGGGATCCCAACCTTAAGGTAGCTGATCTCATCAGTGTCTCTATTACCAAAGCCAGCATAAAACGGGTTGCATTCATGAGGAAATAAGGCCCTGATTTCCTGAAAAAATGAACATCAGACAGCTGCCTAAAAGATCTATTCTATCGTAAGAAAAATTAAAAATAAATAAAACAATTGAAGATCTTGCTAACAATAAACTGAAGTTAAAAGTTCCAAGTTCACCTAGATAACCTTCCTAGCAAACAAGTGAACAATCCCAGTCAAGACATAGGTGAGATCAAGTATCCCTTTTTTAGGATACTATATAAACAAGGAGCACAGGTGACTTGTCACTTGCGTGAAAAGGCAAGGAAGCTTATGATTGATGCTGCAAAAGAACAGCATTACAATTGTAACAGTCAGAGCCTTTGCAATATGAGGATATGCATGTTGAAAGAGGACATAAAGTCTCAAAAGTGGAAGGATGAAATAAGAATAAAAAGGATGTAGAACAGGACAAAGTAGATCAGATAAAAAACTTCAACAAGAAGAGAATTAATTTTTCATTATAGATTTTCCTACCTATTATAAGCTCAATGTAAAATACTAAAGCACCCAACACCTTGCTTGAAGATTTTAAAAGCTCAAACATAAAGGTAGCAGACTAGGTCATTGATGTTGTGATGAGCCACCTATACTCCTGAGATGCTGACTACATCTGAATAACAAATAGTAACTGCAAAATAATCTCAAGATATCTTCTGAACTGCCCCCGACATGGCACCAGATGGATGGCCAGTGCTGCCTGTATGGCTGGTCTGCCATCTGTGAATTGCAGGTGGCTGGACAGGAGCACGGGCAGATTGACGAAGCCAGCAAAAGTGTTCAAGAGAGTTGGTAGAGGCTGCCAAGCGATGGTATGGGCAGATGAGCAGTCAGAGGAACAGTGTGGTCCATATGGCATGGAGTGGTGGAACCACAGCACAGCACAAAACAGTACAGTGAGGATGAAATCACATGCAGCAAAGACAGCCTGTAGTTGATATGATAGCAGGAGTTTTTATTGCAGATGTGTGGTTGGTTTGAATGGAGTGAGATCCAGTGAGAAAGTGGGGGGAACATCCAGCTGGAGGGTGAGGATCACGGTGCAGGCATGGGACACAGCTGTCAAGCAGGAAGGTGGAGAGGGGGTGAGTGGGGACGGACCATATGGCGTTGCAGGGTAACAAAGACATTGTGAAAGCTTCAGAAAAGGAAGAGCGGAGTGCAATGACGGAAGTGGATGTGACAAGGTGGTCGGTCATGATAGGAGTACACCAAGAATGGAATTGTGGCATTGTGAGGGTGGCGTACTAGTTGATCTGAAGGCAGGAGTTGTTGCACGCAGCAAGAGTTCCAAAATTCACCATTCTTCTTCGTCTTTGAAATACAAGATAAGTTTTCTTGAATAAGGCAGCATGTATACTTGAACCCTTTTAACAAAAGGTAATTATAGACATACCCTTTAAGCTTACAAAATATGACTGTTCAAACTTAACCATCTTCAAAAAACTAAAATGTTAAATGAACAAAATGATCTCCACTTCTGTAAGTGTAGTCTGATGTGATTGCATCGTGATATAGGCTAAAAATGGTCAAGGGAAGTGGTGAACCATATTTAGCTCTTGTACTTTTCCTGCAACAGCATATTGGCTGAAAGCAAAAGCAGCACTGTTGATGAGCAGCAACATATTGACTAGGAAAACCATAGAACCTGAGTTGCTGATAATTTCCATGGTTGCATGCTTTGGGCACCCTATAATTCATGTGGGACAAAAAAAGGACCAAAATAAGGCAGACTACTTGGGGGTGGGTTTGACTGACCGGGCAAACTAAACTTCTCTATGCCAGTCAAACTGTTTTGAATTAAGATAAACCAGCCTGAACTGAGGGTGAACCAGTTTGAACCAAGGAAGGCAGGGTCACTGGTTGGCTCGGCCCAAAGCTACCCAGGTCGGCCAGGGTCGGGACCTAGGTCGGGACTTGGATTGGCTGGGGTCAGAATAAAAAATAATAAAATTGTATTTTAAAAACATTTATGGGGTCAGGATCGGGTCAGTTGGCCCAAAAACCAACTAGGTCGGGACCCGGATCCCGATCCAGCATTCCATGGTTTAAACCAAGTTAAAGTAGCCTAAATCCATGTTGAACCAAGTTGAACTAGCCTGAACCGACCCGAACCAGGGTTGAACCAGCATGACACCTGTCCAATGATTCTGGAATCGGAATTGGTCTAGGAATCGGCCATCCAAGAATCGGCCTGAATCAATTTTTTTTGAATTTTTTTTTCAACAAAAAAATTCAAAACAATCATAAAAAATTCTTAAAAATAGGAAACGAGTTAGAAAAAAAATTTTAAATAAGATTAGCATTCATCCACAGGACCACATCGAATAATTACTAATGAACTCCACTTGAAGTTAAGTACATATTCCATTGATTCAAAAATCAACTAGTTGATACATCATGAAAATATAAAAAATAAAAATTTACATCATATCAATCTACTACCAATATCTAGGATATAGATATTGGTCTTCCTCCTCTCCCTGTTGCTGTCGACGCTCCTCCCTTATGGTCAGTCTTGTATATTGTCCGGGACCATATCCATATGAAAATAATGTTGATGCCATGATATCAAGGTCGCATGGATCGGACTGCGGGACAACCGGGACGTAAGCAGACTCTGGTGGAGCTAGTGGTGGTGGTGGAGAAATCCACTGCTGGTGAGCCTCGCCAAATGTTGGATACTGTGGCTCTATAAAATGATGCTGTGGTGCCTGCTCATCCAGCGTGTAATACGGCTTTGGATGCCATAAATCAGGTGATTGGGCTGCTACTGATGGTTGCGTCGCTGGTATGCACTCCTCGTCATCATCAACTGAGGAGTGAGAAGGAGCCTGCGTGCTGTCATCTGGGCTCACAGGACGCCTGACCTTTAGCTTCCTTCTCTTCACCTCTTCAGCCATCTCTGAAGTACCAGAACCCAAAGATTTTTTTAACTTTGCAAATCCGCCTATTTTTCGTGCAGTCACTTTTATTTTCGTTTTTCCTAAACTATGAATGGACTGGGTAGTAGCGGCTGAGACTGGAGCTGGGGCTAAAGCTGTAGGTGACTGCTCCATAGCTGCTGGGCAGAAGAAAGCCCTGCCTAAGCCTGAGAAGTAGGTGAAGGTGCAGCTGGAGCATCCTCCTCGGCTTCAACACTATCCAACTCTCCTTCAGCCCATACATGGTCATCGGGATCAAACTCAGCTGCATGATCCCTGGCTGCCCTCTCCTCTATCTAGGAGGCAAGTGAATGCTCCTCCTGAAATATCTGATCCATGTCCACCTCTTCAGGTGGTGGTGTGGCGGAGGAATGCCTCTGCTCGTATGGACCACCTGCGAATCGTGCAAATCGCTCCTCACTGATCTTCTATCGATCCTTGATATTCTTGATGCGCAACCTCATGTTGTAATGACAGAAGACCAGCTTCTCCAACCGGACTGAGGTCAACATATTCCTCCTTTTTGTATGTATCAGGTTGAATGTACTCCAGTTCCTCTCACAATGGGAGGAACTGGTGCTCTGGCTGAGTATCCTGATAATGATGGCAGCAAGTGGATTCCATCCACTCCTGATGTTCACCTGAACCCACCACTCAGCTGCAAGAAAAAAAAGAAGAGAAAAGATAAACAATTAGCCCATCATCTTCTATAACTTATATGAAAAGAAAATAAAATCTTCATCAAGCTATTAGTGTATCAGGTGACACTTTGTCGCACGAATATTTCAGATCAACATCTAAGTATACGCCAACCCTCATCTTATACTTCTGCATCTGAAAAAAAATTTAAAAAAAAATCATTAGTTGTCTAATAATTAGCTACTCCATTGTATTGAATAAACTCTAACTTACTTCTATCTCGTCTTACTAAGATCGACAGAGACGCTGAATAATAGCTAGTGTACCCTGCACCACCTCGTTGTTGTTCACCACATGTTCTCCATATTGGATGCAGGGGTTCAAAAAATATCCTGCAAGAATTTAATAATAAACATTATAAATAAGACAATTATTGAATAAACTTAAAGTAGGTGAGCAAAAATATTTTTTGAACCTACTAACCTGCAGCATGGACATCGTGTTGCAAAGTCTTGTCCCATCGGTCATCTATGATTTTCCACCACTTTTTGTAACCTCTGGGATTTTTCTCTTTTATTTTTAATTTTGCTCGGTCCATGGCATCGTACAGCGTGCCCATCTGGTCCCTGTCATCTGAGTCTACCAGCCTCAAGACAACTACCAGTGGCTCAATGATTGCCAAGTAGTAGGCAATCCTCTCCCAAAATCTCTTGTCAGTGATCTGCTTCTCAGACCTGACAAGAATTTTCAGCTGATCTTTCTTGTCATGCAGGTTATCCACCATATAGTTATAATACTCCTCGGACTGTGTGAACCTAACCAATGCATGCCTGTGTCGGTGTAAACTCTCCAATGCAATGAAATTCGTAACAAAACGAGTCGAACCAGGCCTAACAAGATCATGCCCTCCTCTGTGTGATCTCATAATATGTAGCAGACGGGGATGCGAATAAATAAATGACGTGATCGTCTATGCCTGCCTTACAAGGGTGGATACACTCTCCTCCTTGCCTATATCCTATAATATGAGATCAATAGAATGTGCCGCACAGGGCACCCAGAACATGTGCTTCCTCTTCTCCACCAACTTTCTCCCAGCCGCCTTATATGAAGGTTCGTTGTCAATAACAGCCTGAACCACATTGTCCTCCCCGATCTCCTCCACCACCGCATCCATCAAAGAAAAAATGAAGTCGGCATTTTTAATCTTCCCAGAAGTGTCTACCGACTTCAAGAATGTGGTCCTCTCAAAATAATGCACCAAGTTTATTATACTCCTCTTGATGATACCTATCCACCCGTCGTACATAATTATGCAACATCTCTCCTTCCACACCAATTTAAATCCATCCATCCACTCCTTCAACTCCTGGACCTCCTCATCCAGCCCAACGCCGTATATACATGGTTTACAGAATCGGTGGAATCGGTCCGATTCCGACCGATTCCGGAATCGGATAGGTGGATTCCGATCCGATTCCATGCGGAAGGACCGATTTCGGTAGGAATTCTGCGGAATCAATAGGAATCGGTCGGAATCGATCCGATTCCACCGATTCCTTGTGGAATCGGTTGATCCGACTGATTCCGTTGGAAGACCGGATCAAGTGGACCGGTTCAATTCCCGGTTCGATTCTGGACCAAGAATCGAACCGATTCCGGCCCTAAAGGGCCGGAATCGACCGCCGCGGTCGATTCCGTCGATCCCGCGGCGGAACAACTCACATCCGGCGATTTCTAGGCGATTCCATCATCGATTCCGGCGATTCCAGCGTTGATCCCAGCTCCGAGCACCGATTCCACAAGGATTCCAGCGATTCCAGCACCGATTCCATCGATTTCGGCCATTCCGGTGGCGATTCCGACGATTCCAAGCTATATCTTCAAGGGATTCCGCCGATCCAAGCTCCGATCGGCATCGAATCAACCTCTTCTTCGATCTTTATAAGGTTTTTGGTAAGATTTCTTCGCCGAAAACTTCGTACGTCCATTCTTACGCATTTCAGACGAGGCCGAACGTCGTTAAAAGTTGTGATTTCCGACCGAACAAGTTCGTCCAAGTTCTGAACTATCCGTTTAAGTCCATTTTGCACGGGAAAAATTCTGGATATCTCGTACGTCTATTTTTACACGTTTCCGACAACTCCGAGCAATGTTAAACTCGGTGATTTTTGATCAAACAACTCCGCTCAAGTTGTTTGAACATCGATTGGATGTTCTTTGTACGGGAAAAATTTCGTATACCCCGTACGTTAATTTACGACCATTTTCCGGCAATTACGTAACCATTTAAACATGCCGAATGGTGTGTTACTTGGGTTGTCTGCTTCCCGAACAGCGTCTAAAGCAATTGTTATGTTATCTAATCATTTTTAGTGCATTGTTTCCAATTTTTACAAATATAAGCAATGGCTGATCAAGGTGATGCAGCACCAACACGTGCTTCCGACGTGGGTTGGGAATACGGGCACATGGTAGACCCAGTCAGGAAGATGGTACAGTGCAAATAGTGTGTAAAGGAGATGAACGGGGGGGTGTTCCAGCTGAAACAACATATTGCCGGAACAGGTGGAAATGTAAAGAAATGTGACAAGGTGCCGAGGGAAAAAAATGAGGAGATAAGAGACTACATGACAGGTAGAGCCTCTCAACGGGCTGTTAGGATCGAGCAGAGGGAGTTGCACGACGAGCTACTCCATAGGAGGAGGGACCGCGATTTGCCTACCTCGAAAAGGAAAGGCAAGAGGAAGGCACCAGCTGAGCCGGAGCCAGAGAGCGAGGACAAGTCCACAGACTTCGAGCTTAGACGTACTAGGCACGCTAGCAAGCGTGCATTTGCTGAGGAGGAGGACAGGAGGGGAGCGAGGAGGGTGCGGGTCCGTAGTTGACCCAGCTTTAAGCCGATCAGCATCGGCTCGCCCTACCCGGGACCGAGAGACTGACCCCAAGAGACAGGAGCCATACCGCCGTTCTACTTCTACCAGCACTCGATTTACACCGAGTGATGAGTATTTATTTAGGAAACAAAGTGCTGGGCAGATGAGGATTAAACAAGCAATGATAGGGGTGAAGGCAATAGGAACGGCTGCAAAGAGAGCCGTCCGCCACATCGCGAAGTGGTTTTCGTACGCAGTATCACTTTTAAATTGACATTTATCTATGTTTTATTTACTTAAACTTAATTTTACCGATCCCAATTTTTTTTAACTTCGATGTAGGCATCCCGAAGACACGTGCACCACCACCCCTACTTCCGTACGACGATGGTGGATGCCGTGGGTGAGGTTGGACCGGGTTCTCGCAAGCCCCGGCAGCACACATATACGGCGCCGGCCCGGACGAGAAGGTCCGTGAGTTGAAGGGAGTGGATGGATGGATTTAAGTTTGCGCGGAAGGAGAGGTTGCACAATTATGTGCGACGGGTGGACAGTATCACCAAGAGGAGTATGATAAACTTCTTGGTGTACTGTTCTGAGGGGACAACATTCTTGAAGTCAGTAGATGCATCTGGGAAGATAAAAAATGCCGACTTCATTTTTTCTCTGATGGATGGGGTGGTGGAGGAGATTGGGGAGGACAATGTGGTTCAGGTTGTCACTGACAACGAACCATCATATAAGGCAGTTGGGAGGAAGTTGATGGATAAGAGGAAGCACATCTTCTGGGTGCCCCCGCGCACATTCCATAGATCTCATATTAGAGATATAGGCAAGGAGGAGGGTGTATCCACACTCGTCAGAAGGCGCGAGACGATCACATCTTTTATTTATTCGCATCTCCGCCCTCGCTACATATCACGAGATCACACACAAGAGGGAACGATCTTGCTAGGCCCGGTCCGACTTGATTTGCTACGAATTTCATTGCGTCGGGAGAGTTTACACCGGCACAGCATGCATTGGTTAGGTTCACACACCGAGGAGTATTACAACTATACGGGTGGACAACCCGCATAACAAGAAAGATCGCTGAGATTCTTATCGTGTCCGAGAAGAAGATCACTCGACAAGAGGTTTTCGGAGAGGATTGCCTACTACTCGCAATCATCGAGCCACCGGTAGTTGTCTTCGAGGTTGGTAGACTCAGATGACAGTGGACCGGATGGGCACGTTGTATGATGCCACGGACCGGGCAAAGCCGAAAATAAAAGAAAAAAAATCCCAGAGGTTACAAAAAGTGGTGGAAGATCATAGATGACCGACGGGACAAGACCTGCACCACGATGTCCATTGGTAACTTCGTTAAAAAATTATTTTTTCCGAATAATTGTCTTATACGCACAAAGTGTTAACTAATAAAATCTTGCAGATATTTTTTTGAACCCCGCATCCAATATGGAGGACGGGTGGTGAACGACAACGAGGTGATGCGGGGTACACTTCGTCGTTATTCAAAGCCTCATGCCGATCTCGGCAGACGAGGATGTAGGCCGAGATAGAAGTAAGTTAGAGTTCATTCAATACCTTGGAGTAGCCTTACCAGACAACTAATATTTTTTTTTATAAAATTAAAAGTAAGTTAGAGTTCATTCAATATCTCAGGATAGAGGCTGAGATGCACTCGGCCCACTGATTGCCACACATACCAGCCATAACTTGACTTTAAATTTGGCCTACAGTTGGTACAAAATAAAATGAGCTAATATCCAATTCTCAGTTGACTGCCATTGCCCCATCTCATTTAAATGGCATCAATCTCAATCCTAGTAGGATTAGGAGGGGTTTAAACATATTTGGTTTTGAGTGGTTGCAAATATGACTTTGGCTCAAATTTGGATCCAATCACTTATATACCAAGCAAACATGTCACTTTGAGTTTACTGCATAGAATTCTTCCTTCCGTCCTATTCTTTATGAAAATTTTTGGTGCCAACAGGGTATCATCTTTCACTCCAACTCCACAAAACATCTCTTAGAAATCTATCATATGCTTTTTTCATTATATAAATCTTTCTTTATATGTTGATATTTTTTTATCAAACTTTTATTAAGTAAAATAACTTTCATAGTAGATCGACCAGACATAAATCCAAATTAGTTGGTCAAAATATACGTCATAATCTCGTAACACCACTACTTTTTTCACATTTCATCAGTATGACTTATAAGTTTGATCCCTATATAATTTGAAAGCAATCTTGTATATCTTTTTTTTAAAAAATGGTATGTTGATACCCTTTTCTCCATTCATTTAACATTTTTATAAAGATTAAAATTTTGTTAAAAAGTTGAGTTAACCGTTTCACCCCTATGTCTCCCATACATTTCATACTTCAAGATACATGCCTTGCTTAGTTTCATCTCGTCTTCAATATTTTTATAACTTATAAAAAAATATTTTATATATTAAGGTTGATACACTATATCTTCTATGTTTTATCAAGGTTGTCATTGAAAAATAGTCTTTTAATTCAGAATATGTTGCCCTGGGACCATGGATTGCAGAATCGGCGGAATCGGTCCTATTCCGACCGATTCCGGAATCGGATCGGTGGATTCCTGGCGGAAGGACCGATTCCGGGAAGAATTCCGCGGAATCGGTATGAATCGCCTGGAATTGGTCAGAATCAATCCGATTCCGACCGATTCCTTGTGGAATGGATTCCTTCGGAAGACCGGGTCAACCGGCCCGGTTCGATTCCCGGTTCGATTCTGGACCGGGAATCGACCGCCGCGGTTGATTCCGTCGATCCCGCGGCGGAAGGGTTCGATTCCGGCGATTTTCGCGGCGGTTCCGCATCGATCCGGCGATCCAGGGCATCGATCCGAGCCGCAGCTCCGATTCCAGAAGGATTCCAGCGATTCGAGCACCGATTCCGGCGATTCCAGCGATTCTGGCGTCGATTCCGGCGATTCCAGCGATTCCAAGCGATTCCTTCAGTTCAATTCCGCCGATCCAAAGCCTCCGATCGGCCTTGAATCAACGTCTTCTTCGATCTTTAACCGGCTTCGTAAGATTTCTTCGCCGAAAACTTCGTACGTCCATTCTTACACGTTTCCGACGAGTCCGAGCGTCGTTAAACGTTGCGATTTCCGACCGAACAAGTCCGTCCAAGTTTCGAACTATCCGTTTAAGTTCATTTTCGCACGGTAAATTCCGGATATCCCGTACGTTAATTTACGACCATTTCGCAAATACGTAACCCTTTAAAACATACCGAATGGTGTGTTACTGGGGTTGTTCCGCTTCCCGACAGCGTCTAAATCAATTTTTATGATATCTAATCATTTTTAAGGCATCGTTTACAATTTTTGCAGATATAAGCGCCGACCGATCAAGGTGATAAAGACCAAGACGTGCTTCCGACGTGGGTTGGGAATACGGGCACATGGTAGACCCAGTCAGGAAGAGGGTACAGTGCAAATGGTGTGTAAAGTAGATGAACGGGGGGGTGTTCCGGCTGAAACAACATATTGCCGGAACAGGTGGAAATGTAAAGAAATGTGACAAGATGCCGAGGGAAAAAAGTGAGGAGATAAGAGACTACATGACAGGTAGAGCCTCTCAACGGGCTGTTAGGATCGAGCAGAGGGAGTTGCACGACGAGCTACTCCAGAGGAGGAGGGACCGCGATTTGCCTACCTCGAAAAGGAAAGGCAAGAGGAAGGCACCAGCGGAGCCGGAGCCAGAGAGCGAGGACGAGTCCACAGACTTCGAGCTTAGACGTACTAGGCACGCTAGCAAACGTGCATTTCTTTGAGGAGGAGGACAGGAGGAGGGGAGCAGGAGGGTCTGGGTCCAGAGTTGACCCAGCTTTAAGCCGATCAGCATCGGCTCGCCCTACTCGGGACCGAGAGACTGACCCCAGGAGACAGGAGCCATACCACCGTTCTACTTCTACCAGCACTCGATTTACACCGAGTGATGAATATTTATTTAGGAAACAAAGTGCTGGGCAGATGGGGATTAAACAAGCAATGATAGGGGTGAAGGCAATAGGAACGGCTGCAAAGAGAGCCGTCCGCCACATTGTGAAGTGGTTTTTGCATGCAGGTATCACTTTTAAATTGACATTTATCTATGTTTTATTTACTTAAACTTAATTTTAGCCTGATCCCAATTTTTTTTAACTTGATCTAGGCATCCCAACACATGCAACCACCAGCCCCTACTTCCAGACGACGGTGGATGCCGTGGGTGAGGCTGGACCGGGTTTGCAAGCCCCGGGCAGCAAATATATGTACAGCGCTGGCCTGGATGAGGAGGTCCAGGAGTTGAAGGAGTGATGGATGGTTTTAAATTGGTGTGGAAGGAGAGGGGTTGCACAATTATGTGCGACGGGTAGACAGGTATCACCAAGAGGAGTATGATAAACTTCTTGATGTATTGTTCTGAGGGGACAACATTCTTAAAATCGGTAGATGCTTCTAGAAGATAAGAAATGCCGACTTCCTTTTTTCTCTGATGGATGCGGTGGTGGAGGAGATCGGGGAGGGCAATGTGGTTCAGGTTGACACTGACAACGAACCTCCATATAAGGCAGCTGGGAGAAAGTTGATGGAGAAGAGGAAGCACATTTTCTAGGTGCCCTGTGCGGCACATTCCATTGATCTCATATTAGAGGATGTAGGCAAGGAGGAGGGTGTATCCACCCTTGTCAAGCGGCCGCGGAACAATCACATCATTTATTTATACTGGCATCCCCGCTGCTATATATTATGAGATCGCACGGTGAGAGAGCGCGATCTTGTTAGGCCTGGTCCGACTCGATTTGCTACGAATTTCATTGCGTTGGAGGGTCTACACCGGCACAGGCATGCATTGGTTAGGTTCACATAGTCCAAGGAGTATTATAACTATACGATGGACAACCTGCATGACAAAAAAGATCAGTTTTAGATTCTTGTCAGGTCTGAGAAGCAGATCACTGACAAGAGGTTTTGGGAGAGGATTGCCTACTACTTGGCAATCATTGAGCCACTGGTAGTTGTCTTAAGGTTGGTAGACTCAGATGACAGGGACCAGATGGGCACGTTGTACGATGTCGTAGGACCGAGAGCGAAAACTAAAAATAAAAGAAAAAAATCCCGGAGGTTACAAAAAAGTGGTGGAAAATCATAGATGACCGATGGGACAAGACCTTGCACCGCGATGTCACCGTGCTACTTGCGGGTTAGTTGGTTAAAAAAATATTTTCTATTTGAATAATTGTCTTATTCTTATTCATAATGTTATACAATAAAATCTTGCGAAGATATTTTTTGAACCACCGCATCAATATGGAGGACGGGTGGTGAACGACAACGAGGTGATGCGGGGTACACTTTATTGAGCGTACATGCCCGATCTCGACGGGACAAGATAGAGTGAGATAGAGTAAGTTAGAGTTCATTCAATACCTTGGAGTAGCCTTACCGAAGTAATATTTTTTTATAAATTTTCGGATGCGAAGTATAAGATGAGGGTCGGCGTATAGTCAGATGCTGATCTGAAATATTCAGTTGACAAAGTGTCACCTGATACACTAATAGCTTGATGAAAATTTTATTTTCTTTTCATATAAGTTATGGAAGATGATGGGCTAATTGTTTACCTTTTCTCTTCTTCTTTTTTCTTGCGGGCGGTGGTGGGTTCGGGTGAACATCGGGGAGTGGATGGAATCCACTTGCGCCATCGTTATCGGGGATACTCGACGGAGGCACCGGTTCCTCCTGTGTGAGAGGAATTGGAGTACATTGACTCCGATACATACAAAAGGAGGAACGAGGTTGACCTCGGACCCGGCGGAGAAGCGGTCTTGTCATTACAACGTAAGGGGAACGCGTAAATAACATCGAAGGATCGGCAGAAGATCGGCGAGGAGCGATTTGCACGATTCGGGTGGTCCCGGTCTCTGACGAGAGGCATTTCTCCGCCACACCACCACCCGAGGAGGTGGACGTGGATCGGATATTGCGGGAGGGAGCATGCACTTGCCTCTGATAGAGGAGAGGAAGCCGGGGATCGTACGGTGAGTTTGATCCCGATGACCGTGCGTAGGTGAAGGAGAGTTGGATGGCGTTGAGCCGAGGAGGATGCTCCGGCTCCACCTCCACCTACTTCTCGAGGCTCGGGCGGGGCCTTTCGCACGCCGGCGGCTATGGAGCGAACCACTGCGGCTTTGCTGACTCAGGTCCGGCCGCCGGCTACACGGCCCATTCGCGGTCGGGAAAACGAAAACAAAAGTGATCGCACGGAAAATGGGAGGATTTGCGAGGATTGAAAAAAACTTTGGGTTTGCAGTGCTTCGAGAGATGGTGAAAGAGGTGAAGAGAAGGAAGGCTAGAGGTCGGGCGTCTGTCGGCCCGGATGACGGTCGCATAGGCTCCTTCTCGCTCCTCGAGTGATGATGACGAGGAGTGCGTACCGGCGACGCGGCCGTGAGCGACGGCCGAGTCTCACGATTCGCGGCATCCAAAGCCGTATTACAAGGCTGGATTCGGATACACCGGATTCTTATATACGAGGAGCCACGGTATCCGGCATTTGGCTAGGGCGACCAGGCGGTGGATTACACCAGCAGCTCCACCGTCCTACGCTTACGTCCCGATCGTCCCGCAGTCCGATCCGTACGACCTTGATAGCATGGCATCGGCATTATTTTCATATGGATATAGTCCCGGACAGTATACAAGACTGAGCATGAGGGAGGAGCATCGAGAGTAGCAGGGAGAGGAGGAAGACTAATATCTATATCCTAGATATTGGTAGTAGATTGATATGATGTAAATGTATATTTCTTTTTCATGATGTATCAACTCTTTGATTTTTGAATCAATGGAATATGTACTTAACTAAGTGGAGCTCATTAGTATTTATTCGATGTGGTCCTGTGGACGAATGCTAATCTTTTTTTTAAAATTTTTTCTAACTCATTTCCTATTTTTTAGATTTTTTTCTTAATTTTTTTAATTTTTTGACGAAAAAAAAAATTCAAAAAAAAACCGATTCCGACCGATCCAGAATCAATTCCCTTCCCCGGCCGATTCCTGGAATCGGAATCGGAATCGGTCCCAACCGATTTCGATTCCGATTCCAATTCCGGAATCCTTGCGTATATATGTCTGCTGCCCGGGACTTGCAAACCCGGTCCAGCCTCACCCACGACATCCACCATCGTCTGGAAGTAGGGGCTCGTGGTTTCATGTGCTGGGATGCCTACGACAAGTTAAAAAAAATTTGGATCAGGCAAAAATTAAGTTTAAATAAATAAAACACACATAAATGTCAATTGAAAAGTGATACGGCGTACGCAAAAACCAGCAACGATGTGGCGAACGGCTCTCTTTGCGGCCGTTCCTGTTGCCCTTCACCCACTTTCTTAGCTTGTTGAATCCCCGTCTACCCGGCACTCTGTTCCTAAATAAATACTCATCGCTCGGCGTAAATCGAGTGCTTGGTAGAAGTAGAACGATGGTATGGCTCACTGCATCTCACAAAGTCGGTCTCTCGGTACCGGGTAGGGCGAGCCGATCTTTGATCGACGAAGGCCGGGTCAACTACGGGGCACGACCCTCCTACTCCTCCTCCTGCGTGTCCTCCTCGTGGAAATGCACACTTGCACTGGCGTGCCTAGCATGTCTAAGCTCGGAGTACGTGGACTCTCCTCGTTCTACGGCTCCGGCTCGGCGGTGCCTTCCTGCGTTTTCCTTTCCGAGGTAGGCGAAATCGCGGTCCCTCCTCCTGCAGGTAGCACGTGTCTGGCCTCCCTCCGTATACTCGATCTAACGCTGACCGTTGAGAGGCTCTACTGTCGCGTAACCTCTCGTCTCCTTACTCTTCTCCCTCGGCACCTTATCGCATTTCTTTACATTTCCACTGCAGCGATATGTTGTTTCAACCGGAACACCCCCCCGTTCATCTCCTCCCCACACCATTTGCATTGTACTCTCTTTCGACCGGGTCTACCGTATGCCCGTGTTCCCCGACCAACGTCGGAAGGACGTCTTGCGTCTTGCATCACCTTGATCGGCCATTGCTTAGACCTGCAAAAATTGTAAACAATGCACTAAAAATTATTAAGTAACATAAAAATTGCTTTAGGCGCTGTTCGGGAAGCAGACAGCCCATCAAACACACTATTCGGTATGTTTAAAGGGTTACGTATTTGACGGAAATGGTCGTAAATCAACGTACGGGGTATCCGGAATTTTTCTCATACAAAGAACATCCAATCGATGTTCTTACAACTTGAACATAGTTGTTCGATCAAAAACCACCGAGTAACCGTGCTTGGAGTCATCGGAAATGCATAAAATTTGGCGTACGGGATATCCAGAATTTTTTCCGCGCAAAGAACATCGAATCGAATAGTTTAGAACTTAAACGGACTTGTTCGGTCGGAAATCACCGAGTTTAACGACGCTCGGACTCGTCGGAAACGCGTAAGAATGGACGTACAAAGTTTTCGGCGAAGAAATCTTACCAATAACCTTTTAAGGATCGAAGAAGAGGTTGAATCAAGGCCGATTGGAGCTTGGATCGACGGAATCCCTTGAAGAATTAGCTTGGAATCACCGGAATCGCCGTCGGAATCGTCGGAATCACTGCTGGAATCGCTGGAATCGCCCTGGAATCGGCACACACAGCTAGGATCGACGCCGAAATCGCCGGAATCCACGATTCCGAGCTTCAAATCGCCCTGGAATCGCCGCTAGAGCACTCGCCGCTGCCTAGATCGCCAGAATCGACCTGCGGCGGTCGATTCCGGCCCTAAAAAGGCCGAAATCGGGTCGGAATCGGTTCGATTCCTGGTCCAGAATCGATCTGAGAATCGAACCGGACCGGTAGACCAGTCTTCCGTGGAATCGGTCGGGATCGACCGATTCTAGACGGAATCGCCAGAATCGGATCGATTCCACAGAATTCCCGCTGGAATCGGTCCTTCTGCATGGAATCGCCGATCCGATTCCGGAATCAGCCGATTCCGATCCAATTCCGGCGATTCTGCAATCTAGGCACCTGTCTAAACTAGCCCAAATCAAGTCAAACTAGGGTGACTAGATGTTAACACCCTAAAAAAAATTTAAACAACATTAAGAAAAATTTAAACAACATTAGACGGAATCGCCAGAATCGGATCGATTCCACAGAATTCCCGTTGGAATCGGTCCTTCTGCATGGAATCGCCGATCCGATTCCGGAATCAGCCAATTCCGATCCAATTCCGCGTGCAACGATCTAGGCACGTCAAACTAGCTAATCAAGTCAAACTAGGCTGACTAGATGTTAACACCCTAAAAAAATTTTAAACAACATTAAGAAAACTATTATAAAAATCAGTTTTTTTAGTTGTTTTTGTTTGTTTTTTAGCCGACTATAAAAATATATGGTATAGAAGTATAAGCTAATTTTTTGTGTGATTTTCATATATAGGAACACAGAGGGTTCTGTTGATCTTATACGTGTTCACATAGGGATTACCCATCACTTAGATAATCTGAACAACATTTTTTCATATGTGAAAGTTAACTATGTTTTTTGAAACTTTTGACATCTTACCGCCAAACTTGTGATATTTCGATGCTAATTATATCGAACAACTACTCGAACACTCTTAATTAACTGTCAAAGTAACACATTAATTGGAAGTCATTCATCCGCACATAACATAAAGACTAGAAGACATATACAAGGATCGCAGGATCGGAATCGGTCCTTGGATCGGTGGGGACCGATCCGCGGATCGGTCCGATCCATGCCGATTCGTCGGAAGAAAAGTCGATCCGGATCGACCCTTAAAAAAACCCTAGAACACAAAAAAAATAACTAAATAAGGAGGTAGATCGGATTCCGGGCCGATCTACCTCATTTTGGGGCAATTTCGGGCCCAAAAGTGGCACGGAATCGCCGCCACGGCGGCGGCTTGCCGCCGTGACATCTTCCACGCCCTATCGGGTGGGGAAGACGGCCTTACCTGGTCCGATGGACCCGGTAAGGCCAGGATCCGGTGACTATCCTCAACCGGTAGGGTTTATACCCTACCGGTTTACGTATCGGGTCCATGGGACCCGATACGCTTAAAATTGCCGGATCCGGTTCTGCCGCTACCAGGTCCCGATGGACCCGGTAGCTTCATCTTAGCCGCCCAATAGGGCGGGGAAGAGGGCCGCCGCAGCGGGATGGCCGCTGTGGCAGTCTGTGGGCCGATTCCAGCGAGAGAATCGCCGGAATCGATCCAGAATCGACTAAATCGGTCGATTCCGGCACCGATTCCACCTACAAACACCGATCCAGACCGATCTTCGGTCCGGATCGGTAGTTCCGCCGGGAATCGGATTGGAGAGGTCCGATCCGATCCAAAAATTGGCCGATCCCGATCCGGATCGGCCGATTCTGCAATCTATGGACATATCTTTATGGCCTTAAAAGAATATATTTTCGTTTGATTGTTTTAAATTTTAGAGATTATTTTAATTAGATTATTAAGATATCATCTACATGTTTTTATTGAGTCTTTGATTATAGAATTTATTTGATTTAAAGAATTATGTTTCATTTGTTGTATGTTATTATTTTTAGTGCATGTCATTTGTCATTCATTGACTTAAACAGTTTGAATTGACATTAGATGTTTATCTTTTTATGGTGAATTATCCTTTTTGTCATTGTTGTTTTGAGCTGATTTAAGTGAATTTTGTTACTAAGATTTGTTCTTATTAATATTATCAACTTAATTTAGTGGTTAAGTTTAATCTAGCCTAACATGTTTTGTAACTTTGGTAGGTATTTTATGTATTATTTTATGAAATAATTCCAGTTTGATTATGTCAACATTTTGTTAATGTTTAAGTTGTTATTAGATTTGAGTTGTATTATGTTTACTTATTTGATTAACATTACCCACTTAATTTCATAGTTAAGTTAGGTTTTACTCAACATATTTAGTAACCTTATGTGATCATTTTATTTATTATTTTATGAGATGAAAATGATTTGATTATGTTAACATTTTATTAAGAATCAAGTTATTATTTAGTTTAAGTTTAGTTACATTTATTTGTTATGTTTCAAGTCATTTATGTAACTTATTTATCTTCATCCATCTCATTAATGTCTACAGGAATTTGTCATCTAGTCTTAATGTTTTCTGTCGATGGATGACTTCTAATCAAAGTGATACTATGATGGAAAGTCAAGAGTGTTAGAATAGTTGCTTAGATATCGCAAGTTCGATAAGGAGAGGCCAAATATGTTTTCAAAGAACTCAAATAATCTCAATATAAAAATGTGGTTCAAATTGTCTAAGCGATGAGAAATTTCCATATCAACACTTCAAAGATATGCGGAATCATTTATGTGTTCCTATATATGAATACTATACGAAACTAGTTAACACTTCCATGAACACCATATATTTTCATAGCACTCAATACTAACCAACCAAACCAAAAAAGAAACAACAAAGAAACTTTTTCTCAACTAAAAGTTCTCTTTAAAGTTTTAAAATGTTTAAACAAAATTTTTGAGATTTTAACAATTGACACGTCTGGTGAAACCTCTCCATCCCTTCATCTTTCCATCACAACAATTCAATGAAGTCATAAATCTACAAAAAAATTCTTACATATCTTTTTGTCCCCATAATGGCTTTACTTTTTCAAGAAAGAAGACTTAAGACACCAAACAGTGAGAGGGGAAATAAAGCTTTGCTTCCTAGAAGAGTTCATCACCAATTGTACCAAGGGGTACCTTGATGTGACCTTGGCATTTAGAGCATTTCCCCCATGCCCCATTCGTCCAACAACCAGATTGCCTCAGGATGGAGTTCGTGGACCTAACAACTAAGAAGGATGCAATGCAACCCTAGTCCTTATGAAGCAATCATCACTGCCACCAAGACAAAAGAGCCTCTGCTCCCCAACGCTATCAAAGTAGATGTAACACCAACCCCAACATCAATGACTATCAACCAAGTGTCAGTTATCCCTACACAACCATGGATTACAGAATCAGCCGATCCAGATCGGGATCGGCCGATTCTTGGATCAGATCGAACCCCTCCGATCCGATTCCCAGCGGAACTACCGATTTGGACCGAGTGTTTGTAGGTGGAATCGGTGCCGGAATCGACCGATTTGGTCGATTCTAGATCGATTCCGGCGATTCCCTCGCTGGAATCGGCCCACAGACCGCCACGGCGGCCCTCTTCCCCGCCCTATCGGGGGGGAAAATGAAGCTACCGGGTTCATCGGGACCCGGTAGCGACGGATCTGGTGACTAAGTCACCGGATCTGGCAATTTTAAGCATATCGGGTCCCATGAGCCCGATACACAAACCGGTAGGATATAAACCCTACCTGTTGAGGATCCAGTGACTCCTGGCCTTACCGGGTCCCTCTTCCCCGCCCGATAGGGTGGGGAAGATGTCACGGCGGCAAGCTGCCGCTGTGGTGGCGATTCCGAGCCATTTTTGGGCCCGAAATCACCCCAAAATGAGGTAGATCGGCCCAGAATCCGATCTACCTCCTTATTTAGTTTCTTTGTGTTTTAGGGTTTTTTTAAGGGTCGATCCGGATCGACTTTTCTTCCGACGAATCGGCCTGGATTGGACCAATCCGATCCGATCCGGATCGGATCGGTCCCCACCAATCCAAGGACCGATTCCAATCCCGCGATCCTTGTACACAACAAACAGCAAAAAAAATCAGGAAGGGATAGACTTCTACTCCTTTCTGTTCACATCGTTCATTCATGGTCGGCCACATGTGCATGTATTGAGATGAGCGTCCAGCAATTTATGTCAAAAGCCCTGTGTCCACAAGGCGCATCATACTACCACTCTCCAATAGGTTCACCCCATTGGAGGAGATTAATAAAGCTGGAACCGCCACTAGGTCACATGTTACAATCACATTTCAAGCAGGGAATAATGCCTCGACCATCAAAAACATGTCAATGTCAGATTTGATATATAAATCTGTTAGCATTTCTTCCCCTTGATATGATTGGGGACTAAGAGTAAGAGCATTTCAAAGTCCCCTCAGCCATCCTTATATCCAGATTGAAGCCAAAGCTCTAAGACTTAACGATCATAAGTCCATCCCTATTCCCTTTGGGATCACTCAGACTCGAAAGACTAAACACCTGATTTCATATGATTGGGACTGAGCATCGAATTCAAACCAGCCTATTCATTTTTTTTTCAGATTCCAAAACAGTCCAAATGTAATTCATATTCTCATCATTCATTTTTTTATATCCTAGATTCCAATCATATTAAGAGATGTAAAGTACATTCCATTAGCCAATTCCCATTCTATGAATGAGATTGACATCTTTGAGATATATTCCAACAATCTAATTTATACCGTGGGCATACATGGTGATTCCATCCGAATGATTCATGCATTGTTGGATCAATTCAATGCTTTGAAAATCTATTAGATCATTCATTTATCATCAGGTCTAAGAGTAGCCATGATCAAAATTCGAACCCAGCATGATTAACTGAGATCCAGTCTCAAGGGTCCAAGATCTGAACATCCAGACTTGGTATTCGACCTATTTTCCACTCGACAACATGACATCGATAGTCAACACCTATAGATCATGTTAAGAAAGGATTAATATGAAAATTGGCCTGGTTCAGATCTGATAGTTTGACATGGTCAAAAGGGCATTGCACATCTTGAACATGATCATGTTGCCACTTAGGTCCGACCATATGCATATATGTAATCTGATTCAAGCAACCACAAATCTAAAACTGTCTGATTCTTAGAGGGTTGTTCATAAGCCCTTGATTCAAAACCTATTCAAATCTATATCGACACGAACATTTCGGATCCATCTTGGTTGAGATTACATTAACTTACCATGTTCCCCATTATGGATTGATATATTTATAAATTGACTTTGTTAAATCTGAAAATTGATGTTTTCATATCTTTGAGATCATATTCTCACTATCAGTCTCAGATTTGATTAATTTCAATTCTTCTTGTGTTTGCATTCCATATAGTTCATATAGGTTACATAATGTTCCCATACCATAGATGTATGCACATTTGACACAAATGTCATTGGCAAAGCGTGAAGTACATCAGGTTACATCAACATGTGAGTAGATTCATATATCCATAATCCTTTCGAATCATATCATACAAGAATATCTCCATTACCATATATAGATATAGGATACATTCAGGTTTCTTAAACCTTCGGTTCAATTCGGCATGTTAACATGTATAATCTTCACTTAAATCAAGTAGGAAATGATCGGTGTATGGTGAGGACATGTCTACATACCCGTCCGGGATTGGTACACCATGGGGTCATGTTGGCACATTGTTTGCAGATTTGGTCAATTTAGATCAGAATCAGAGAATAGGCGGATCCAGGCCAAATCTCCGGAAAATCGGAAATACTAGAATCAAAACTGGGAGAGAATCAGCCAATTCAGTCCCCCCCCCGGTTCCCTCCCGTCAGTAGCCCCCTCTCAAACTAGGATTCCCCTTGTTACAGCATCCCCTTTGGCCTCCCCAATGATGAACATCAATTTCTCCGCCCACCAAGGTGAGTTTTTCCCCTCCTCTCCTCCCTCCCCCCCCCTCTGGATTCCCCTCCCCCCTAGCTAGTTGGCCTAATCCTAAGGGAGAGAGGGAGGATTGTACTATCACCCCTTCGGGTGACTTTACACAGTCACCCCTCGAGTATTCATATGGCAAAGTTTCTCCCAGTATGGTAGTGATAACATTTAGTATATGTTTAACATTCTTATAAGAGCAATACACATTTACTATACTACCTGTCCTTTTGAAAGTAAGTGGTGGATTCAAGTGAACAATAGAAACAAATGGAATCCACCCGCCACTATTGTAATTTGAGTATTGAGTCAGAGCACTAGTTCATTACAGTGTGAAAGAAATTAGAACACCTTCAACCTGATACACATAATAAGAAAAAATAGACTAAACATTGAAAGATTGAAAAAAACTAGTGTTTTGCCATAACAATATGCGATTAAAAATCAAAAACATTAAAGATTGGCAAAAAAAAAAAGTTTGCGAGATTTGCAAGTGACCCTTATGAGTAAAGACACAATACAAGTGGTCAAAAAAAGTCACAAGGAGATGTCGACTTGAAATACATTTTTCAAAAAGAACATTCACTTTCAGCATGGACAGATGACAAGGAAGCCAAATTAGGTCCAATTGTTCATCCTTATCAATTACACTATCAAGTTGCATGGGCCAAAAGTCAACTTGATAGTGTAATTGATAAGGATGAACAAATGCAAAAAGAAGGACAAGATATGCAAGTTCCTTGTACAGCACAATCCAAGATCCACCTCAAACTACAAGTCCAAAGCTAGCTTTATCCACAACTATAAATCTAACTTCTCGTGCCACTTTAGGTGCAGATCCTTCTAATATCTAGAAGAGTTCACAAAAGAGTAAAAGATTTGCAGGATTTAAATTATTGAAAAAGGTCTACTAGTGCAGTGTCGGACATGGTACACAAGAAAAAGAAGTGAGGAAGAGGAGGAAGCTAGTTGCTAGACTTGAATCTTATAATAGTACCCAAGCACCTTCCTCAAATGATAATGAGAAATAGTTTATTCCACCTACATAACAACAAGATGTAGTTGGTTCAGGAGGAGGTGAAGGTGGAGATGGTGGAGGTGGTGGAGGTGGAGGAATAGAAAATAGTTTTGAATTCAGCAATCCACGTACAAGTGAAGCAAGACCTAATGATTGAGAACACAAGAAACATTCAAGTGGAAAAAAATCCCCATCGGAATCAGTTGGGTTTCTTTGATGAGTATGCGGCAACAAATTATATAGAAACCACTACTTGGAGCCATCTTATTCACCCCACCTTAAGTATATGAAAGTGTGTATGATTTTAGTCAAATGGCCAAATCATTATTTTCATATGGAGACGGGCGACGGGCCAAATATGACTGATATGTCACAATGACGCATTCAAGGGATGAGAATCAGAATAACAAGAACTATGATGGTCATAGATATTTAGGAAATTGGTGATATTGCATACGAATTTTACCATGTTATTTGTATATTAGAATAAATATCAGTGTTATTTTATATTCACTTGTGTTAAAATCTATCAGTCACATAAAAGTGTGTTAAATGTCACATTTATATTTTTAACAATTTTTTTAAAGTTTCCATAGTTTTTAAAATTTATCATATTTTTTTTCAATTTTTTGAATATAAAAAATAAAAAAATACGATCCGTGCCAACTCTAGATTGGATTCCTCTAAGAGAATCGGTCTGGATCAAACCAATCCAACCTAATCCAATCCAAATTGGATTGGCACTAGCCGATCTTGGCCCCAACTCCAATCCGGTGAACCTTATTCCCATATGACTGTCCAATGCTACGAGGGGGCTAATTTAATAAACTTAGCCTCTTAAACATTTTCATATGATTCAAATATTTAAGAGATTCATTTTTATGTCATTCGGTCACATTTGGCCCATCATCATTGTTTTCATGTCATTTTGTCCATAAAAGGCCCATTATGCATCATTTTTGCCCGTCATCCTTCATCTGCCCTCATCTTGCTAAAACCAGCATATCATTTGCCATCATCTCCTTGCTCATTTTGAACCTTGAAAACTCCTTGCTTCTTGGTGCCATTCATATGAGCTATACAGAGAGATCCAACATGGATTTACATCAAGGAAAGACTGAAAAAGCTTCATATAGGCATGATATCAAGGTTACCCGGTTAGCTCTTTAACTCAACATAATGAGCACAAGAGGGCAGGGTATGGCCTTGTTTCTATAGATCTAGGTGCATGCATGTGGGGGAATGTTATAGATCATGCACAGGGATGCCAAACATGAGAGACAATGAGGGCTGTCATATGACTGAGGCATGGTGGATGGAGAAGGGGTATATGGGCTATCAGATAACCATAAGGGGGAGGCCAGATAGGGCTGACATGAAATGTGCATGGGCTGATCGGCTGATCTGTCTACATAACAGTAGGCCAAGAAAGGCTATGCATGAGAAGGATGAAACCATCGGATATGGGTGTGCATATATATGTGCTATGCATGAGGGGCCAAGAAGACCATGGAAGATGGGTTGAACAATGGCATACATAAAACTGTTATGCAGCCATCATAGGGGATCGAACAGTAGGTATACATGGGCTGTTATATGGCTACGAAGGATGGGCAAAAAACATGGTTTACAGAATCAGCCGATTCCAAGATCGGATTGGTCGATTCCGACCCAATTCTTCGCCAAAGGACCGATTCCCCCGGGAATTCTGGTGGAATTGGTTGGAATCAATCCAATTCTGAATTTCTGACTGAAACCTATTCATCAGGAAGACTTAAACTTATAGTAACGGATTAATACCGGGCCCAACTCAGACCCGATATCGATCTGATTCCGCCATTTAGGGCCGGAATCGGCCCCCTTCACGGGCAGAACCCGCAGATGTTGAAGCCCTCCAGCGATTTCAGGAAGAATCGCGGCAATCCAAGGAGAAATCGGTCAATTCGAGCGGTTGTAGCGGCAATCCCGTCGATTTTGGGCCTAATTCCGATGATTCCAGGTCAGTTTCAGTGATCTAGGAGTCGATTCCAGTGATCCAAGGGCGATTCCAACGATCCAACTCTCAATTTCAACTATGTTCAAGCCGTTCCTTCATCCTTTGAATCTTTTTGGTAAGATTTTTTTCGTCAAAATCCCCAAACGTTGATTTCTACGCGTTTTCGATAACTCCGAAATCTTTTAAATATACCAAACAGCCCGTCTGTTCTCTTCTTGAACTGCTCCGATCAGGCCGTTTCTTCAACGTTAACATCTTCTTGATAAGATTTCAGCGTCGGAATGCCTATACGTTCACTTTTACGGGTTTTTGACGACTCAAAAATAGTTATAACATACTGAAAACCCTGTCTAACGAGCTGTTATCTTCCCGAACAACTCCTAAATTAATTGTATGAATGTCTAGTAGTTGTTATAAACTATTTACGTATGTTGTAGGTATAAACAATGGTTGATCGCGATGATGATATAGTGTCAACACGTCCATCTCACGTTAAACGTAAGTGGTGTAGAAAATAAATGAATGGGGATATATTTCAGTTAAAATAACATATTGCCGGAGTATGTGACAATGTCAAGAAATGTGATAAGGTGCATAGGGAGATGAGCGAAGGAATGAGAGACTACCTTATAGTAAGAGCATCTCAACGTGAGATTATGATTGAACAAAGAGAAGAAATGCATGATAAGCTCCTTGAGAAGAGAAGAGGAGAGGTGTCAACCCACAAAGGGAAAGGGAAAGATAAGGCAAGAGTTGAACTAGACCCGGAGAGTGAGGATTCATCCACAAACTCTAAGCTCAAAAAAGCTAGGTATGTAAGCAAACGTGCAGCAACAATGGAGAAGAGAGAAGAAGGGAAGCAGGAGGGTCCAGAGTTGACCTTATTTTTGGTCAATCAGCATTGGCTCGACCTATCCACCACACTGAGGGAGGGAGACAAGAGTCACTTCGTTAGTCTAGAAGTACAAGATCTACACCAACAGATGAGTATCTTTTTAGAAAGCAGAGTGCCTTCCAGATGAACATTAAACAAACTATAAAAAGGGTGAAGGCAACAGGAATAGCTGCAAAGAGAGTAGTGAAGCACATTGTAAAGTGATTTTTACATGCAGCTATAAGTTTTAAAATGTGATGTTTACATGTTTTATTTAATTAACATTGTTTATGGCTGATATATATATATTTTACTTTAATGTAGACATCCCAGCACATGCAACTACCAGTCCTTACTTCTAGATCATGATTGATGTTGTTGCTGAGACTAGACCGAGAATGTAAGTCCCAACTAGTAAGCATATATATGCTGGTGGGCTAGATGAGGAGGTTCAAAAGTTGAGGCAGTGGATAGAGAGTTTCAAATTGGTATGAAAGGAGAGGAATTGCACAGTTATGTACGACGGATGGACAAATATCATCAAGAGGAGTATGATAAACTTTTTGTGTATTGTTCAGAAGACACGACATTTTTGAAGTCGTTTGATGCTTTAGGTCAGATAAAGAACATCGACTACATTTTTTCATTGATGGATTCCATACTAGAGAAAATTGGAGAGGACAATGTGGTACAATTTGTGATTGACAATGAACTCTCTTATAAGGCAACAAAGAAGAAATTAATGGAAGCATCTCTTCTAAGTACCTTATGCAGTGCACTCCATTGACCACATATTAAAAGATATAGGTAGGAAGACTGCAGTTTCCACACTTGTCAGGCAAACATAGACTATCACTTCTTTCATTTATTCACATCCCTGTTTGTTACACATCATGAGAGAGCACATTGGAGGGCATGATCTTGTCAGGCCAGGCCCTACTAGGTTTGTCACAACCTTTATTATACTCGAGAGTTTGCATCAGAATAGGCATGCACTGGTCAGGTTCACCCAGTCTGAGTACTATCAGTATATGGTGGGCCACCTACATAACAAGGAGGACCAGATAGAGATTATTGTCAAGGCTGAAAGATAAATCATGTACAAGAGATTCTGTGAGAGAATTGCCTACTACTTGGCAATCATTGAGCCACTAATAGTTGTTTTGAGCTTAGTAAACTCAGATGACAGAAACTACATGAGCACCTTGTATGATGCAATGGATTGTGCAAAGTTAAAAAATAAAAGAGAAGAATCTCAGAGGGTATAAGAAATGGTGAAAAATTATTGATAATCGATGAGATAGGACATTGCATCGCGATGTGCACGCTACTGGTTAGTTAATAAATATCTTTGTTATCGTGCTTGTTTACTTTGTACTTAGTCAACATTTAGTTTGTTCCTGATGTAATATGCTTAAAAAATTGCATGATATTTTTTGAATCTCCGCATCTAATATGGAGGACAGAAGTCCAATGATAATGAAATGTTGCGGGGTACACTTACAGTTATTGAGCGTTTGTGCCGATCTTAACAGGATAGAATAGAAACTGAGTTAGAAGTAAAACAAAGTTGCATTAATCATGTTTAGTCGGTAAATATTTCAAAGCAACTAATAATTTTGTATCTATCAATTTTCAGATGCAGCATTATAAGATGAGAGTTGGAGTATACTCAGATACTGATCTGAGATATTCTTACAACAAAGTCTCTATTGGTATATTTATTTACATTTTAAGAACATGTTTTTATTACCATCTTTTTTAACTTATAAGTTCATTAATTGCCTATAGAGGGCTTATTGTTTACTCTTTTTTTTAGCTGAGTGGTGGGTGTAAGTCAACAATAGAAGTGGATGGAATCCTTTCCCTGCAACGGCTATCAGGATATTGAGCTAGAGTATTACTTCCTCTCACAATGTGAGAAACTAGAGTACATTCAACCTGATACATATGAAAAGGAGGAACAGGTTGACCTCTGACAGGTTGGAGAAGCTTTTTTTCTGCCATTACAACATGAGACTGCGCATAAAGAACATAAAAGATCGACAAAAGATCTTGGAGGAGAGATTTACACTAATTGTAAGTGATCCATATAAGCAAAGACAAAAAGCACAAACATCACCACCTGAGGAGGTTGACATGAATCAGATCTTTCAGGAGGAGCATTCACTTATTTATTGGATAGAGGAGAGGGCGGCCAAGGATCATCCAGCTGAATTTGATCTTGATGACCGTACATGGACAGAAGGAGAGCTGGATGATGTAGATGTTGAGAATGTTTCACCTACTCCTCAGGCTCAGACAAGCACATCTTTTGCCCCAGTAGTCGTACAACAGTCGCCTCCAACATTAGCCCCAGCTCCAACCCTAACCCTAGCCCTAGCCCCAGTTGCCTAGCCCATTCACAGTCTAAAAGAACAAAAACAAAAGTGACATCATGAAAAATGGGACAGTTTGCACAGCTAAAAAATTTGTGGGTTGTGGGTCATCACATGATGTAGCAAAATGATAGACAATAAGCGATGTCCTGTCAACCCATATGATGGCACGCAGGCTCCTTCACACTTCTCAGGTGATGATGACGATGAGTGTATATCGGCCACACAGCTAGCAAGAGGGGGGAGATGTGCATGGACCAGATACAGATGCAACAGCTCCAGACTCACCTAGTTCACGGCAGCCAAAGCCATATTTCAGCCTAGAGGAGTAGCCACAGCAATATCATTATATGGAGCCACATTATCCAGAATTTGATGATCCCCAGTGACTGTGGATTCCTCCTACTGAGCCTACCTATGTGCCACAGTCCGATGCCTACGACTTGAGTGAGATGGCGAATGTATTGTTTTCATATGAATATGCACCGGTATCGACAAGAAGAGTATGGACAACTCAATCGTGGCAAGAGCAGCAAGAAGAGAATGAAAGCCAATATCATAGATATTGGTGAACATGTCATGAAAGGTATATTTTTACTATCATGTTATCATGTGATCATATTATATCTTATTATACTTTTTTTTGCATCTTATCATATTTTTACCATCTTCTCATGCTTATTAGCATATTGTCTTGTTATAATGTTACAATCATTAGCATCTTATTCTTATCGTGACATTTTATTCTTATCTAAGAAACAAAACAAAAAACCTCCCCACATGATTCCGGAATTGGCAGATTCCAATCCAATTAAGCCGATTCCGTGACTCATGACATGTAGATGCATACTAAATGTTACATTTCATTTTTTTTCCAATTTTTTTAAGAAAAAATTTAAAAAATTGATTCCAGATCGGCCGGAATCGATTTTCCTCTCTAGGAGTCAGCCAATTCCGGCCAATCCGATTCAAATCCGATCAGATCTGTATAGACCGAATCCAATTCCGGAATCCTTGGCAGAAAAGGAGCTCATTTGCAACGAAAGGGGGGATTGTCATATGACCATAAATGGGGCCGAACAGTGGGATATACAGCATAGACATATGGCCATCAAATGGAGGCCAGATAGGGGTTATGAGTGACCTGATATGTGACTATGAAGATCGTGCCAAACAAAGGTCCATTTGCACGAACATGGGTCATTGGGTAGGGGACCAAACAGGGAACTATATGGATTTCCCATGGGGTCCTGGTATGGAAAGGACTATCCCATCATCAAATGGGCATGTAGAGAGGAGAACAAAGGGTTAAACATGGGCTCAAGGGACTGCATGGCTCACCTTTTCCCTTTCCCTTCTCCTCGGCCTTCTTCTCTTGTGCAGGTGACAGCAAAAGGGACAGTAGCAGCAACACTTAAGAATTCGGACCTGCAGCAGCTCTCTACTCCTCCTCGGCACCTTCCTTCAACATTTGGAACCCACAACAGGTGGCTGCAGGCCTGTTTTTATAGAAAAGATCAGGGAAAAGAAGTCCCCAGTTGAGACTTCCTTGTTTGCACATGAAGAGAGCACCGCGGGGAGGAGGAAGAACTGGTCAAGCCTCCTATTTCCCAGCATTTTTTGATTTCTTGTTGAGTCCTCACATAGGTGGAATTATCCCATTGGCTGGTGGCTTATCCAAGACCCAGACAGACTTTGAGAAGGTGGAGAAGGTGCACCGGATTTTCTCGCACTTCTCCCTATGTTGTAGAAGCATCCAATATGATGCTTTGACTTGAAGTATTGTGCAGTTGTGGGAGAGGAATCGAGACTGCCATGTGGACCGCAAATTCTCCTTACGGCGACTGTGCAGCAGCTGCAACATTTGACCTAGGATCTCATTAACTAGCCCAACATCCAAGGGTCCACATTAATCACCAAATCCTATAGGCCTCGGGTATTATCTTGGCTTATTAAGATTGTCATATGATCGTCGTATGCTCAATTATAGCTATTGACATCTTTGTTTAATTATGTCCACTGAGCACTTTAAGAAAATGTCAATATTTGACATTTTATGCATGTCCATACTATAAGCCTTCTGAAATTCCCAATTAGGTTTGACCTTCATCAATATCAGCTCATTTAGGCTATGTGACATCATCAATCTCATATTGGACCTGATTTATGCCATCCGGGCCCAAGAAACACCAAATATGAGATTTTGACGTCCAGATTCATTTTTTGACATCAGTGACCCAATTTTCATGAAATATTGTGCACCATCTAAATCTCATTAATGTCGATCACGGCACAATAAACATAAATTAAGCCATTAGGGCCTACTTTGTATCATTTGTGACCCTAATAAACATAAAATATATTGAATCTGCCATTCAGGCCACTTTATGCTATATGTGACCCAGTAGGCCTGAAATATGTTGAATTTGTTATCTGGACTCATTTTTTGACATCCTTGGCCCAATAAGCACCAAACATAGTTCATATGACATCTGGGCCCGTTTAATGCCATCAGTGGCCCAATAAACATGAAGTCAGTCATTTGGACCATCTTTATATTATGTGGCCCAAGAGACAAGAAATTTGATATTGGGCCTCTCATCGGTCATATTGGGCCCACTAAGCTAATTTTGCAATAGGCAAATCATACCCATTTAGGGGCCAACATTGGGTCAAGTCCATTGAATTGCCCTTTATGTATATTTATTGGAATATCACCATGTCTTAATATAACTTAGATTAAGGGAAGGGAGCAGTACTCATATTGGGTATACCTGAGATCAGGATCCAATTAAGGACTCAATAGGAGAGAATCTACTACTTAGCTCTCTTATGATCTCATCCATGGTTCGCCGGGTCGCGACCCGGGTCGCGACCCGGACCCGACCGGGTCGGTTTTGGGGCCGACCGACCCGGTCGCGACCCCAAGACCCCGACCCCATTTTGAATTTTTTATTATTATTTTTTGCGACCCGGACCGACCCCGTCCCGACCCGGGTCGCGACCCCGGCCGACCCGAGTCGGTTTGGCCCCAAACCGACCCGGTCCCGACTCCCGACCCCACCTTCCTTGATCTCATCCATAGGATCTTGTGCCCATCATTGCCCTATGATCATCTATTCATTTAATATCATCCAACCATAACTATTCATTACTTTATGCCCTGTTTGGTAACACTATTAGACATTTCTATCACTATTAATTTTAAAATTGATATTGTTGGTAATCACCTTGAAGTGTTTGGCTAATAGTATCAATTTTGAAATTTGTAGTGCAAATAACACATGTTATGTAATACAAGTGTCAACTTGTATCAATTTTGATATTAATACTCCATCTTCTAGAAATATCAATAGCAATACTAATACAGTATCATTTTTGATACTCTAACCAAACAGGCCATTAAGTAGGATCCAGATAGTATTAAGGACACATTAAGCATAGGATCCATAACTTAAGTCGTTAAAGCATCTTGACCATTGGATTTTCCGTCATTATCATCCCATCATATCATCCATTCATTTCAATATGACCAATTATAATTAAGTAGAATCCATAACTTAAGTCATTGACATCTTGACCATTGGAGCATGAGCCAATGATTGGTAGCTCTTTTCATCATTATTTAATTAACTACTAGAAGTCAACGTAGACGCAAACTTCTTCCTAGCTGCAAGTCAAATTAGAAGGGTCGGTTGACCATAAAAGGAAGGTCTATAGTACTCTCGACGCGAGAAGACCTCAACAGAGGCTGCTATTTCTCTTCCTCTCCTTCCTCTGCAGCAATGGCCACCATCAGGTATCAGACCAACAAGGGCCCAAGTCTGCTACCATTGGTGTCTGGTGAGCCCTCTGTCAGTCTTAAATTGAAGAGAATTCCCTGCTATGCAGTTCCATATAGCCATTGGAACAATTGGGTGAGAGAATTCTGTCTGCCTACCCTTTTGTTGTGATCATCCCCCGCAGGCACTGGCTTCCTCGGGCTCCAATTCTGCCATATTTGGTGCTTGCCCAGCCATCAGTCGGGACAAGATTAAAGAGAAGACATTCTTCCACAATCCTGGCCACCTATTGACGCTTCCAGATACATGAATTTCCTGTTTCCTCATCTTTTCCCTATCTGTGTGCAGATCATGCACAGACATCATCAACTGATCGGGGCATTGAGATCCTCCCATTCAATTGTCTTATTTGATCATGATAGGGCTTATCTGATCCTCTGTTGACACTGAAGCAAGAAGAACATCATCTCCTTACATCTTGTTAGCAGTATCCAGCCCGGACTTCCTTTTTGACACCCAGAATCCCAGATCATACCAGATCTGAGCATAGCCACCTATGCTCCCCTTTTCAGGCATAGGCAGTGACCAGTAAGTCCTTCCGTACCTCTATTTTGCTGCTATGGCATTGGCAGGTGTCTTATGTATCTAAATTACTCAATTTTCAAATTTTAAGGGCCACCTAGCTGAGCAAGACCAAGTGCATACTTTGTATCATTGTTGTGGTACCCTAGCCATACATCTGAACATCCGATGTATTCAGAACTGAAGAAGACAAGTCTCCTCTTAGACTAAAGCATCCATCGGCCAATGTTGGGCTTCATTCATATTATTTTATTTTTGTCTCATGCTTTCTCAGCCATGTTTGGATCTCTATACCCATCAAGGGCTGTGGGAGTGCCGCACTAGCCACGCCCAGGCATCCATATAGTTTTTGGAATCATGAGGGGGCAAGCTCTTTGCTTGTACAGGACTTAGTATCATACTAAGTCTATAACCATTCATGTAGAAAACTATATTTTGATGCTAAGCGTTATCATCCACGTGTTATAGCCACTAATAGTCCAACCATACACATAGGACATCTCATAAGCCTAATATATATAGATCTTAATTCATATAGGATCTACATCCACATAAAATGGGATTTTGCAAGAACAAACACATATACTTTGCATGCAAATTTCAGGTGTCAACAATGCGTATCATGTATTTTGGCTAACAGACATGAGATATCATGTGTTTTCATAGTAACATATGTTAACCAAAGATAATGAAATTCCTTTTCACAAATGAATGGAAATCAAATGAATTTTCAACCATTCATAAGTTTTTATGATAAAATGAGGTTTCTCAGTTCGAAAATCTAAAATTTGTAAGAATCTAAACAAAAAAATCAGTCAAAAGAAGCCAAATCCCAAATCTGAGAAGACATCAAGTCTTTAAAATAACACTCCAAACAAATCAAATCTCCATTGAACCTAATCAACTCAAACTAAATTCAAATGCAACTTTAAAGTTTAAACATAGAAGACACTAAATCAAATAAAACTCAAATCAAATTAAACCAAATTCAAGTTTGCATCGACAAGGCCATCAGGCCATGGCTCCCACCTGTTTATTTTCATGGATGTATATATTTTGTCAATGGATTACTATAGCGGATAATCAAGAGTCTTGCTCGATATAATTAACATCGGTACTTCACAAGCCCAATGGGAAGAGGTCAAAATAAAAAACTTTTCAGAAACACAAACAACCTCAATACATATTTTATGTATCCTAAATTAATAAATACTCTTATGAAATATCACATATTTTCATAGTTTTTAAAGTTAAACAAACTTGAATTTTTCTAAAAGAAAATATTAGAATTTTTTAGGTTACATTAGATACACACAATACTAATCTTTCTCATCTCCATACTGTCAATAGGTTCTATAAGTTTTTCTATAAGGGATCCAATATTCCAAGTACATATTCTTATCATTCTTTCAATCTTTTCTTTCTTATGCTTCTTTCTATAATGATGTCTATTTGCATTTGAGTTTGTTCTAGAATTTATATCTTGTGATTAAGGCTAGAATTGGGTGGAGATGAGTTTAGTCCTCGATTTTTCTTTGGACAGTCTTGATACCTATTCTACTTTTCAGAGTAAGTGTAGGATACAGCTCTTGTTCTTATCAGGACCTAGATAGAGACATTGACAAGAAAAAATTCCATTTTCTTACAATGACCCAACTTCAGGAGTCACGGGAGAAGTTCAGTGTTACAACAGTTGTGCCTTCTAATCGGGAAAAGATCATACCACGCTAAGATACAAAGCATCTAAACAGCCCCTTTTTTTGCTTGTACTAGTCTGCAGCATATTCATTCCCTGGAGCCCAGCAAACATGTACTATTTGCTAAGTTGTCAATAAAAGAACTTCAACAGACCCCTGTAAATCTCTTTTCAATTACAAAGAATTGCATCCACTAGATTGGCCTATTTGGACACTACTTAGCATATTTGTTGACTACATGCTCTTGTTTATTGAAATACTGCAAAAATTGATTCATCAATAAACAGAAACAAAAACTGCAAGTTCTCATCAGCAAAGTGAGGCAAACAAGAAAAGCACGTAAAGGAAGTATGTCAGGATAAAAATGAGTACATGAGAATTACCTCTAAGCAGGAAATCTTGAATTCGTGTGGTGCTCTTCGAATAACTAGAAAAAGATGAAGTTAAGTGAGGTAGGAGAAAATATAATAATAATAATTTAAATAAAATTAGAAAACCATAGGCGTGATAAAAAAATAAGCATACATAAGTAATTTTATCATTTAAACTACTCACTCGAACTGACATAAAATGTAAAAACTAATATTCATGTGAAAAACACAGCTAGAATATGTTAATCAGTTTAATGTTTGTTTCTGACGGGTAAATATCTAGACAAGCAAGCTCAAATTATTCTAAGATCATGGAATAAATGAGCAATGATAATCTCATTGCATGTGAGAGAATAGAACTGCAAATGGATCGGATTCAGTGAAGGAACTGCCTGTTTCCAATTCTAAATCCAATAAGGGTTAAGTGCTTGTGATTTTGATTAAATTGGAATCATGCAATTCCGATTTCTCTCTAATTCCAATTCATTAATTGGAACTGGAACCAAATTTGATAATTTCCAAAATATGTAAAAATATAAATATCATATAATTATTAAAACTTGATATAATAACTTGACCATTTTTATTTTTACTTTTCTGATCACCTTATATGACATAATTTCATAATTTGTTTATTTATTATAATATTAATGTTTAGATATATATTTTACTGAAATTGGGAAATGGATACAAAGAATTGACTAAATTCAATTCCTATTAGCTTATATAATACAATGTTAGATTTTAAAAATATTAATCTTATTGAATTCGAACCAGAATTCAGAATTATCTGACTCCCTTGCACCCCTACAAGAGAATAATGTGGGGGCAACTCGACCCCACTAGATGCAATGAACTTCACTAGCCAAACTACAACTCAACTCCAACCTTAATCTCAAATTAATTGAGGTTAATCAAATGAGTTATCTATCTACACATTGATTGAGTCATACCTCCAGAGACTCAAATCATATTGAATTACCCTTCTTTATGTTACAATAGATCTTCAACCTTCTTTTTTTATTACTATTGTTTTGATATTTTTTATTGAAGTTTTCTTAAGTCAATGTTTTAACATATCCAAATCATCTCAATCTCCCTTCTTTCAATTTGTCAACAATCATTGCTACTCTCACATTTTCACTATTAGATTAACCATGTATTCTATCTACTATAATTACATATCCATCTTAACATTCTCATTTCAACAACACTTACTTTGAAAGTGTATTTTTCTTCATTGTTTAATATTCATCATCATACAATAATATAGATCATTAAGTGTAAGATAAAATTTCCATTCAACTTCAGTGAAATCTAACGATCACATAAAACTCTTATAGCTAAATCTCAACTTCATCCATTTTTCATAGTTGTCTTTCTTCATCATGTTCTCTACCTTTTAAATAATTGAATTGATATATTTAAATTGAATACTATGAGACAATATTATCCATCCAAACTAATTCCCTCGTCATTTACTCTTTGACTTTGATTAAATTTACAATGTATATATTACATCTTAGTTCTACCTATATTGAAACACTTAACTCTGAAGTGTCTCTAAGGTTCTTGCTTCCTATTAACAACTTCTGTCCTTTCTATCAATATAATATTGCCAGCAAACATCATATAGTTATCTTGTTTACTTTTTTTAATTCATCTATAATTAATGCAAAAAGGTAAAGAGTTAATGCAAATCTTTGAAATAAGGCAAACTAAAAAGAAAAACTCTATCTTTTCTTCCAATTATTCAGACAATAGTGGTTGCTATATCATACAAGCATTTTATTCATTTGTATCAAGAAAAGTAGTATCAGAATTGATCATTGGAATGGCCAGTGCCAATTTCAATCCGACCCAAGTCAAAATGGAAAAATCGGTCGATTCCATAAAAGAAAAACGAATTCAAAATTGATCCACATCAATTCTTCAAAAACTAAAAAAATATATCTTAAAAAACTCAAAATCAGTGCCTAAATCAGATTCCGATCTTATGTGACCTTTTTGGGACCGAAATCAGCTCCAAATTAAGCTCTTGGTGACATTGTCCCACCGTGGCATCTTCCTCACCCAAGGATCTGGTACGAGCAAGACCTGGATTGTCCAGCATATACATCCAAAAGTTAAAAAATACTTTTGAATATGCCATATCAAGTGCCCTGAACTCATTATAGTGGATTCAGTTGAGCAGGGAAGACGCAGCGGAGCCACAACGCCGCTGTGGCAATTTTGGCTGTTGATTTCAGAGGAGAATCACCAGAATCAGCCAATTCAACTCAAATCAGCCTGATCCAAGCCTATCCTGGCCAATTTCGATGGGAATTCGATGGTGGATTGTTCTAATTCAATGGGAAATTGATGGTTGATAAGCTATACAGAGGAAAAAGATTTTATAGTCCGTAACAACTCCTTAAACAATTGGCTGGTTCGAGGGTGACTTCGACATTTTCTATCTAGGAGCCAGAAAATTCATTGGTTGAGGTGTCCGTGTCTCTGTGGGAAGATGAGGCAGGCTCTGGGGTGTGCAACGGTAGGGTTCATAGATGAGTTAAGGGTCAAAAAATTCCAGATTTTGCCAGGACATTTTCCATGATAGCTGCGATTTTGAGGCCCTTCAGCATGTTGATTTCGATGCACAGGAAGCTCCTTTGGTGCCCTTCGTCAGAAGCTTCAGCGGCCTATGTAGAGGGTGCACTGGATTTCTCTATGGAAGTATCTTTTCCAGTTATTATAAGTAATGTGAAATATTCAATTGGCATCAGCTGTATTCCAGAGGAGATTGCAGCAGGGGACTTCTCTGCATCGGCGGAATTCCCATCTCTCCAGAGGTTCTCTTAATCACTGGCGTTCCCCAAGAATAGGTTTTCTGGTAAGAATTTGAATGATAGACCATTTTTTAGCAAGTCTGAAGTTTGTTTTGGTAAGACATCGGGCAAATTCAACCGTTTGCAGTGGCTTCAGCAGTCTCTCTCTTCAGCAGGCTTAACAGGTGGAGAGGATGACCTACAGTGGCCAGGTTTGGGTACCGCGGCTCTGGTAGCATTGGATCTGGTGGGAGTTAAGTTGCGCCGCTGAACCGTTGCCAGTTCACTCTTCAAAGCTGGCTCATCAACCTGATGTGTTTGGGGCCATTTCGGTGATTCATTTACTGGTTCAATGTCTGGTGCTGGTTATTGCGCCAACTGCAGTCAGCCCAGGGGAGACGATACCGGTCCAGTTTTCTTTGCCGATTCTTTCCTCAAGCACTGGTGGTGTTGGGTGCTGGGTCAAGGGAGCTGCTGCCTGTTCGAGAGAGCTGCAGCTGGTCCAGCCCTCTCAGCTACATCTGGATGGTTTGGCTTCTGCAGTGGCAGAGTTACAGAACTCTGCTCAGTTCTGTGCACAGAGGTCCTTGAGTGTACAGGATTATGTTGCCAATGATAGTGCGCCAGTCTTTTGTGAGAAAGAGGACCTTGGTTTAGGTCAGATGCTAATATTGACAGATGGGCTTCTCCTCTCTGATCTGGTGGGGGAGCTGTATCATCACAGTGATGATACTAGTGCTGGTACTAAGTCTGGGGATATGAAACTTGCAGTGATTACAAGAGAAGCTGAGGTCAGCAATCACTGGATCAGGTCAGAGGATAATGTGATGCGATGATCTATCTTAGACATAGATCGCGGAATCGGTCAAATCAGACTGGAATCAGTCAATTCCTGCTTGAAGGACCGATTCTGACATGAATTCCACCGGAATCAGTCTAAATCGGTCGAATCGGTCTTGAATCGGTCGAATTGGATTGAAATCGGAATCAGAATTGGCAACCTGATTTTTTATATTTTTTTAAAATATTCTGGCCAAATCAGTCTGAATCGGCCAGAAACTGTCGGAATCGTTCCGAATCGAAATCGAAATCAGATTTTTTTAATTTTTAAAAAAAAATCCCGATTCCGAATTGGTTTCTCTTCTTGAGAATCGGTTGGAATCGGACCGATCCGATCCGATTCGAATTGGATCGGTACTGACCGATTCCGATTCCGGAATCCTTCATCTCAGATGATGAAGTGAGGTCTATTAGAAACATTATTGGTTTGAGTTTTCTGGAAAAAGAAAAAGAAATTAGATGTTTTTTGACAACCTCAGTGGTGAGTTACTTGGCCATGATGGGAGCAGCCTTTCAAAGAAATGTAATCAACCAAGAGTCGGATCCAGGAAAATCAAATTTCTTCTTTGTAATGAAGTGTTAGCCAAAGGGAGTAAGAGGAGCAGAGATGGGAAAGGTCATATTATTTTTTAATGATTACTATCTTAAGTTGGAATTGCAGGGGAATTTCAGGCAGAGAGAAAGTCAGAGAACTTCACAATATGGTTGGAGCTAAGAAACCAGACTTTATATTGATACAAGAGACTAAGACCGACTTTGCAAATAGTGCTTTGATCAATGTTTTGAAGTTCAGGAAATTATGTGGGTTCTCCTGCATTCCATCTACAGGGATGAGTGGTGGCATAGCTATAATATGGAATACTAACAGATTTACTTGTGAGGATTTCAGTGGTGGCGGATTTCACCAGATTAGGTTACGGACAGTAAGAACAATAGTGAGTGGTTTCTTTGCAATGTTTATTGACCTGTGGATGGCTTTGAAAAGGTCACTTTCTTCAATAATATCAAGGCAGCTGTAGAAGATTCATATTGACTAGGCATCGTGCTTTGGTAAAGACTTCAATGCAGTTCTTAGGCTGGGAGAGAGGCTTGGGCAGGACTTTTGGGTTAAGTAGATGTCCCTCTTCAATGACTTTGTGGATAACTGTGGTCTTCTAGAGTTTTCTTCATTCGGGTTGGACTTGGTTTAATGCTAGGGCGAAGTCTAAGCTTGACACATTCTGTTTTTTCTCATTCTTGGCTGCATCTTTACTCCATGCCAGATGGCTTTCATCTACCTAAAGTTGTTTCAGACCACCGTTCGGTTGGAATCAATTGTGGCAAGGTTTTGAAGAACAAGAAGAGAAAATTCATATTTGAGCTCTTGTGGTGCAGAGAGCCTTCTTTTTGGCTCTAGTGAGGGAGAGGTGGGGGACTTTGTAACCTAGCAGCTCTTTGGGCCTCCTTCAGGTTTGCTTGCAAGCTGAAATTACTAAAGAAAGATCTGAAATTATGGGTTGCTCATCACTTCAACATTTCTGCCAGCACTGGGGATGAGTGGATTAGTACCATAGAACAGTATGAGTGTTTGAATGACAAGGAACTTATCACTAAGGCTCAGTGTAGAATGAATCAAGGTAAAAGGCAGATACAGAGAATGGTATTTTAGGGAAAAGGTTAAATGGAAACAAAAATCCAAGGAAACATGGCTTAAAGAAGGTTATAAAAATTTGAGGTTCTTTCATACTCAAGCTTGTCAAAGAACTCTATTCAAAAACTCAACATCCTTGGCACTATCTATGAAAGTACAGATCAGATTGGTATCCAGGCGGCTACTTACTATAGCCATCTATTCAAGGACGACAAGACTTGGAGTCCTTTAATTAACTTTTTTCCACATAAGAGGCTTGATGTTTTTGAAGTTGCCTCTCTTGTGACTACCTTTTCTGAGAAAGAAGTTCTTGATACTCGGAAAGAGATGAATCTTCACAAAGCCCTGGGATATTTGATGCGGGACAAACCGGCTAGACTGGACTAAACGGACCAAAAATTACTTAAAGCAACCTAAATCGAACCCAAAATGAAGTGAACAGGCTCAAACCAGTCAAACGGACCCGAACCGCGCTCCAAACCGAGTCGAATCACTCTAAACCGGCCTAAACCGGCGCAAAACAATCTGAACCAGCTTGAACCGGCCGGTTCAGGCGCTGAACCGGGTCGAACCGGCGTGAACCGGCCATAGACCCGATCTAACCAGTCAGACCCGCCGGTCTGGGCCACGGACCGGCTGGCGTAAGCCGCCATGGCTAACCGCCGCTCGGGCGCTGCCACAAGCGTGTGGGAGCTTCCCGAGAGGGGGGGTCATGGCCAAGGAAGGCAGGATCCTGGATCGCGACCGGGTCGGCCCGGCTCTGGGCCGACCCGGTCGGACTGGGTCGCGACCCGGTCCGATCCAAATTATTTAATTTCTTTTTTTGATAATTCGAAAAAATATCGAAAAAATGTCGAAAAAATTCGAAAAAAATCTAAAAAAACAGAAGTATAACAATAAAAATATTTTCATTCATTAACATAAACTTTACCCAACCGTTTACATAAACTTGACTTGATCTACATTTTCTACATAAGCCTTATACTCTTCCCACGACATCGTATTATATACGTATGCCACACATGCCGATGAATATTATATTCTCGGAGTCCCTTCTACAATGACCCTAATGTCGCTATCAAGTCCTAAAAAACCACCAAAGTAATGTTCATACGGGGATTGAATCGGGGTGTCCACGGGCGATCTATAACTCATCCCACTCCACTTCGGGGTCATTTGCAGGAAACCAAGAGCCTCGAGATGAATCATACCCGTAGGTCGGTTGTTCATATCCACGGTACCGATGTCCACCATGTCGGGTATGTTGAGTTCCTTCCACCCCGCGACCTCGCCCTACGGTCCATGTCTTGGGTCGCGGGGTATACCGGTCTTCTGCCGAAGCGTTCGCCGTAAGTAGGAGCTCTCCCACACATCCGCGGATCTCTCGCCTACTCAAGCCGTGGCTCGCCCTCGGTGTCCCACTCCATCACCGCCGCCGCTCTTCGAAGAAGAATCCTCCGAAGTTTGATACATCGCAATCGGATGTCGTGCTCCGGAGTGTCTTCTCGATCCTCGTCGAGTGTCTCTACATCCGGCGCATGTCAAGAGGATCGCTAAAATCGCTTACCCTTTCCCTTACTCCGCGCACCTCCGTCGGATCCTTCACCCGTCTTCCTTCTCTTGCCACGGCGGGCGAATCCGAAATTCTCGGGGCGAGAGGGACGTCGTCAAGCACGCCTTCTGCCCCATTGTCGATCTTCGTGATTGAACTCAGCTCGCCCATCCCTTCGATCATTCACCCACGCTCCTAATGGATTTCTCTCATCAAAGATTCGATCCAAGTCGATGTCTTCCTCTCGGGATCATCGGTTCCTCAATTCGACCACCCGAACCGGCCGTCCTCCACCGTTGTTCTTCCCGTTGATTTTGCCTTCATTCTATCTAGATTTTTCAACTCGAGCCTCACGTTGAGCGTGGCAATACACAAGGTCTTCAAGTCTTTCGACGTCAACCTCGTTTCTCTGCCAGGTGGATCAGCCGAACGTCGACCAATTTCTCTCGCAAATGATGCCGAAGTCGTTCGCTAAGCACTCGATAGCCACATCTCGCCAAATCTTCATAACCGGGTGCTTGCCACGGTCCATCCACCAATCGCCTACAAAAGTGTAACTACGTCGAGGGATTAATAATCAATGTTAATATAAAGAATTAATGGATAACTACCCGGACTTAGAGCATAATGCTCGCTCCACTTCGTCGTCCCAAAACGATTAGCATCGCATCCTATAAACATACATCTTGCTGTACGCAATTATCGACCGATCATCATCATCAAGCATCCCCGCGATAACCTTTTTCGACATCATCAAGTAATTCATTCGTTGTCGAATTGTTGGATCCGTAACAAGAACGAGGGTCAAGAAGTAACCTAAGAAGATACAAATGTTACTAATCAATCAAATCATATTTTCAAATACAAAAGAATGAAGTAAAAGAGAAATGAAATATACCCGCATGTATCGTCGATGTAATGTTCGCTTCCCACCGACGGTCAATAATGTCCCACCACTTATCAAAGTCGACACGGTTTTTGCAATCTCATCCTTCGCCCTATCTATCGCATCGTAGATAGCCCACGTCCGCTTTTCTATCACCGTCGATCATCCTTAAGACCTTCACTATAGGACTTACAATGCTCAACGTCTTCTTCACAACTTTCCCGTAAATCTCCGCTCTCAATCGTTTCCTCAACTTTCCTCCCTTTCCGCTTATCCGACGGGTTACATCTACCAATCAAGTACCCCACCCCGCGAGATGACTATGTGACAAAGAGCCCTCCTACGAGTCAATAGTACTCTAAGGAGATATAATGGGAGGCAAAGCGGGTGGCACCAGTGTCCGAGAAGCTCTCTTCCTTCGTATGCTCCCTCATTGTGGCGATGCAAGCTGCGGTTGTAGACAGAATGACGAGATAAAACTGGGCTAACTTCACAACCCGGCCTATTCGACTATCTTCGCAAATGTCCTCTAACATTAAATCTGTAGAATGCGCGAACACGCCGTCCAATACATTTTCGGTCTTCGACCATCAACATTCGACCGGCCGCCAGATGTACCGCGTTGTCCGTAACTACTGGACAACCCCGTCCTCCCCTATCTCCCGGATAACTCTATCTATCAACTCAAAAAGATATTCGGAGTTCTCGACCTTCCCCGATGCATCAACCGACTTCCAAAACACAAGGCTTCTCGACAATAAACTAGAAAATTTATCATCGTCTTTTTAGCTATACCTCGTTAAGAATAATATTAACAAATTGTGTATAACATAAAACAAATTAAGTAAAATCGTTTGTAAAGTTAGCTTACCAAATTCCCAACCATCCGTCATCAACGTACAACCTCTTTCATCCCAAATCCTTTCAAAGGATTCGACGTACTTTCTTGTATCGTCCACCTCCTACGGGAAGATATGTTGTATATCTCCTTCGGGTTGTGTCCAGCACTCTTTTCCAACATCACCGATGGTGTCGATCATGTTTTCATAGTACGGTCCTCGGGCTAAGCATTTCCGTCGTATACTATGATGGAAGAACCACTCGATGTCGCTCGTCCGATCTTTTCTTTGCAAATTTTCAAATTCTTCAATGCCGCCGTTATCGATGTTTGGCGTTGCCGTGGCCGGCGTGACAACAGATCAACAGACTCACTGGGTCATCATCTCGAGCGAGATCATGAATCTCCTCCTCCACAGTATGGGTTGGGATCCCCTTCCACTCCCGGGATCCTCGACCACCGATCGGCCGGTGCGGCGCAATGGTCTTCGTCGGCGAATGACTTCCGACTTGCCTCCATGCTCGATAAAGCATCCTCTAATTTTCAAACATAAGTAAAAAGGTAATAAACTTATTAGTGGAAAGAGATAAATAATACATAATACATACCATCTTCGAGGCCTATATCACGACGAATGTTCGAACGCTCTTGTCCGGTTCCATATACGTGTACGAATGTCTCACGGCTCGGCAATTTCTTCCCGAATCAGTATTCCTTATGCCGTCAAGTTCCCTTCGTCGCTTCCAATTCTAGTAGATGCCGCCGCGCTCTTACCTCGGAAAGCACGAGAGCACGGGAGCACATCGTTCTTTCATTCCGGCAAGGTGGTGTTTTAATCTAAAAATACCACCGTGCATAACTTTATCACAGCATTTTACATTGCACTTTCCCGCCGTCACGGACAAGAAAGTGCAATGTAGCCAAGCCGGATCATTCGGGTCGACTCAAGAATCTCGGTGTCACCACTGAGAAGCCACGGTGAACCAAAGTAAACAACAAGGAGAAGAACAATTAAACAAGTTAACCTTCACTAAATAAAATAAGGACCTCGTGGGTGGGAATTAGCCTTAAAACGTAAGGCTTGAGGGCAGGGCTTAGAACGAGGGGGAGGGGTGGGTATGAGAGCCTCCTCGGGGCCTTATGCCCCTCAGGCGCAAGGGGGGGCATCAAGAACCCTCGCTTGCCCCCCACGAAGCATCGGGGCAAGGATCCCCCGCGGGGATCCCTGTGGTCGCGCGACCTGGGCCGCTGGGTCGCGCGACCCGACGATCGGGTCGCGACCCGAGGGGATCCCCCGCTCGGCTCGGACCAACCGGATCCCGATCGGGCCGGTCGGCCCAAAATCCGACCGGATCGGGTCCGGGTCGCGACCCGGATCCCGATCCGGCATTCCATTGTCGTGGCACTGCTCGGCCCCTTCCGGACTGGTCGCGTGGCCACTCTCCCGCCGTCGCCCTTCCGTCGCTGTGGCGATATCGCAGCGGTCCCGCGAGGGCGCGGGCCGCGACAAAGGGGCCGAGCAGCGCATCTCGCACCGCGCCGCCGTCGTCATCATCGTCCGGACGGAGCCGTGTGCAGGTGACGGAGCGGGGAAGAACGGTGGAGATCTTGGCGGTCTCGGTGTTGTCCGGTTGGCGTGGCTGGGCGAAGGAGGAGCAAGGGGCAGACGGTGGGAGGAAGAGGGCCCGGAGGGGTCCTCCGTTCATTGTCGTCGCCAGCGACTCCTTCCCTCCGTCTCTTTCTTCTTCTCTGTCGTCATCTTCGCACGAACAAAACATCGTCGTCGCCATCGTCGTGGGAGGTCCGCACAGGAAAGGGGGGAGAATAGATCCGAGGATTTTCGGAGAGCTGCCTCCTCCCGCAGCCCCTTCGCCTCCCTCTTCTTCTAGTTCTTCTTCCTGCGTTGTCCTTCATCGACCTTTGGATGGGAGTGGATGATGGCGTCAAATGCGGAGGCTTCTGTCGATGTCGAAGAACCGGGAATGGGGAAGATCGGAGGAATGGCATGGAGGCCGGAGGGTAAGGAGGAAGGGAAGACTGGCTACTTGCCAAATCCAAAGGATGGAAGAGGAAATAAGACATCGCCTGGGGGGCTGGAAGAAGAAGAACGGGGCCACAGCCCCCTACACGGGAGAACTAGGCCGAAGGCCTCTTCCAAAAATTCCACACTGTATATCCTTCCTTTTCATGTACATTGGGTCCTCTTTTAAAGAGAGAGGAGATGCCTAATTAAAAAAAAAACCCTCTAAGACTTACTATTTACAAACTGGTCCTCACAGGGACACAAATAAAAGAAAATTTCAAAGTTATCAAAATATGTCCCCATCATTCTCTCCGATCGGGAGAAAACTCGACCTCGAGTTTTAACTCTAATTTATTTATGTACGGTCGGGAACTCGTAAGACTCGACTCGTAAGAATGAGTCGATCCGGGCTCTGATACCAAATTGATGCAGAACGAACCGGCTAGACCAGACTAAACAGACCAAAAATGACTTAAAGCAACCTAAATTGAACCCAAAATGAAGTGAACAGGCTCAAATCGGTCAAACAGACCCGAACCGCACTCCAAACCAAGTCGAATCACTCTGAACCGGCCTAAACCGACGCAAAACGATCTCAATAAAAGAATTTTTGGGGCCCTTCGGGCTGTGTTCTCCCGCACAGGGGTTGCAGCCCCATTTCTCCTCCGACCCCGGTGATGGAGCGCCGTTTCTCCTCCGTCACCTCCAGCAGATGGTCGGCCTTCTTCCCCTCATCCCGGCGACGAGTGCCGCTTCCCCTTCCATCTTCCAGAACTAGCAGGTAGCCAGTCTTCCCTTCCTCCTCACCCTCCGGCCTCCATGCCGTTCCTCCCTAATCTTCCCCTTCTCGGTTCGACAACAACGACGCGCCAGCATCGACCTCATCTCCCGATTTTGACTGTGTGCCTGCCGATTCTTCCTCCTGCTCCTGACGAGATCTGTGATTTCATCTACGGCAAGGGGGTCCGGTTGATCGGGAGAAGCCGATGGCTCCTTTGTCCAGCACATCACAAAACGTGGGGACCGGCTTCCCACGGATCTGCACGTCGACCACGCTTCCGATTTGAACGGAGGATGAACTCGCCGGTGATCCCCGGTGTAGCTCTCCCCCCGGTCCCCCTCCTCCCGTAGCTCCTCCTCTAGATCAACCTTCGTGGGACAGTCCTCCACCGGACAACACAGAAGAAGAAGGGGGAGAAAAGAGAAAGAGAGCCGGAAGACGACTCCGGCGTTGGATCACGTACACGACGGCGGCGAAGTCCCGCCTCCGCGAGGACGCTGGTGGGCGTCGCGGTCGCTCTACAGCAGCATCCGCTCGGACGGTGACGACGACGTGGGCACCACCCGCCCTCTCCCGCCTTTTGTCGCGGCTCGTGTCCACGTGGGCATCCGGAGATGTCACCATGGCGCCAAGCGAGAGACGACGAGAGGATGACCACGCAACCACCCCGGCGGTCGTCCAAGCCGTGCCACGACCCCCCCTGCGCTCGCATACGCGGGCGAACTTTGCCGTGACCGTGGTTCGCCGCGGCAGCTCGCGCCGGCTGGTCCGCGGCCCAAACCGGCCGTCAGATCTAGTCCGACCGGGTTCAGACCCGGTTTAGGCCGGTTCGACCCGGTTCAGCGCCTGAACCGGCCGGTTCAGGCCGGTCTGGGCTGATCCGGACCATTTCGGGCCCGGTTCGTCCTGTTTTGGGTCTGTTTTAATCGGTTCAAGTCCGGTTTACTTCATTTTGGGTTCGTTTTAGGTCATTTAGCGGCGATTAGCGCCGGTCCATTCTATTTTCAGTCCGTTTAGTCCGGTATCAAAGCCTGGGATCGACTCGTTCTCACGAGTCGACTCTTGGGGTTTGCTTTTGATCGTAAATAAAAATTGAAGCGGGCCGAACTGGCTAGACCGGACTAAATGGACCAAAAATGACTTAAAGCAACCTAAATCGAACCCAAAATGAAGTGAACAGGGGGGAGCAAGGGGCAGACGGTGGGAAGAAGAGGGCCCGGAGGGGTCCTCCATTCATTGTCGTCGCCATCGACTCCTTCCCTCCGTCTCCTTCTTCTCCGTCGACATCTTCGCACGAACAGAACATCGCCGTCGCCATCGTCGTGGGAGGTCCGCACGGGAAGGGGGGGAACAGATCCGGGGATCGCCGGATCATCCCCTCCCGCAACCCCTCCTGCTTCTTCGTCTTCCTTCGCCGTCTTCACACGAATGGATCCGGTCCCTGCCTTAGTCGTGCGAGGAAGCCGCGCGCGGGCGGGGGGGGCACAGATCCGAGGATCGTCGGATCTGGTCCCTCCGCAGCTCCTTCACCCTCTTCTTCTTCCATCGTCGTCCTCCAATGACAACCGGGTAGAGATGGAGTTGGGAGACGGAGAATGATGCTGGGGCGTCGTTGTCGAACCGAAAAGGGGAAATAGAGAGGAAAGGCGCGGAGGCCGGAGGGTGAGAAAGAAGGTTAGACTGGCCACCTGCCAGGTCCGGAGGGTGGGAGGGAAGGCACTCGGCCGAGAACAAGGAGGTCGAAGAAGAAGAACGGGGCCACAGCCCCCTACACGGGAGAACCAGGCCGAAGGCCTCTTCCAAAAATTCACACTTGAATAATATGTACATCGGACCCTCTTTATATAGAGGATGGGCAAAGTTTAAGAAAAGACCCCTAATCCTTTTCTATTTACAGACTTGGACAGAAATTTTAAAAGACACCTAAAATTTAAAATTTTGTCCCCATCAAGTTGGGTTTGGGACTTGGTTCAGATTTGAATGGATTTCATCTGTTGAAGCTTAATTTTATTGAAAGATGGTGTTTTCTAATTTGAGTAATTTGATTCAGATTCAACTTCATGTTTGCCGGAAAATGTTCAAGTCTTCCAATCTCCAGATTACAGGTCTATTCAAGTCCTAATTTGGGATCTGATGAACACCTTCTGTTAAGTTTATCTAGGCTCATCTTGATTAAAAGATTTGGGAAAACTCAGATTTCTGATTTATAGCTTTAAGATTTCATTTGTTCTCTCTTTTTTTATTGCACACTTAAAGATTTTAAAGTTCTGGGTTCTTCTTTGATTACAGAACTTAAGAAATCTTTTGTTTTCTTTTTTTTTGAATTTTGTCGGGACTACAGCATCTCGGGCCCTCTTTGTTCTTCACAGATTCAACTCTCCAATTCTCGGTGACTTTCTATGTGTATAAGTTGCTTTGTTCTGTTTTGTTTTTTTCTAACTTGCAATCCTCACAATTTCATGGGGTTATTGATCCTCCTTTTCCATTAAACTGCACTGAACATAATCCTTCACACTGTTAACACTTTGACATTCATTCCATCAAATTAGAATCAAGCATCTGTCGGTCTTTGATTAACTTGAATGTTGTCTTGAACACGTTCCAGCCTTTGATAGGCATATGATCCTTCCTTCCGACCGATCCAAGGTTGAGCATTCCCGGTTTTTGAAAAGCTTATGGGAACTCATCTTGTGGTTGGTATCTCTCATTAGCTCATAGTTTGGCATATTAGCATGTTAATCATGCACAGCCTCCCCATGGCATAATGGGCAAATTAACTTCCTCTTGAGGTAAGGTAAGACATTGGGGACTTAAATAGACCTTTGTATATCTACCTTAGAAGGTGAAGAGGTGGGTTTAGAATCGGCCTCTTGGTTTCCCATTTGTTTTGAATTCTTTTAGGATATGCCGAAGGCATGAGGTGGGTTTAGAACCGGCCTTATGCTTGCCTTGGTTTGTTTAAATTAAATAAATTTTTATTTAGATTAAGTTAATTATTTATTTTATTATTATTTTTGAATTAATTATGGGTCAAGAGATGGGTTTAGAACCGACCTCTTGGTTACCCATTTATTTTGAATTCTTTTATATTACGCCGAAGCTATGAGGTGGATTTAGAACTGGCCTTATATTTGTCACGGTTTGTTTGAATTAAATAAATTTTTATTTAGTTTAAGTTAATCATTTGTTTTTATTATTATTTAAAAAAAATCAATTGGCCTTTGAAGTCCTCCCGGATCCATTGTTAACCGGGGCCTGTTTGGGCTTTTCGTGGCCCATCATGCGTCGAGCTCTATTCTCCCGAGCGGGCCCGCCTGTTTCCCCCAGCCGCGCGCTCGTGTGCGCACCCCTTTTCTTTTCCCTTTTTATTGAATTTTTTTCATTAGGTGGGCCACACGGTGCTTTTCCACCGTGTATCAAAGTCGGGGAGACATTATTTCCCCCTGACGGCTTCTTCCATGCGGCAATGCTCGCCCCGACGCAGCCTCCGCCTTCGGCTATCACCTGGACACGACGGAAATGGGAGCTCGGCAACCGCGGGAGCTTGGAGGAGGTTCTGTCGACCCAACCAGGAGGTGACAACGCCCCCTGTTGCCCTTGGTAGGCAGGAGGAGGCCTCGGCAGGGGGCTTACGGCGCGACGACGAGAATAGGAGGCTTCGGATGATGCTACTCCTCCCTCGAAGGTGCTGTGGAGGCGGAAGGATCGAGACTTGGCGGCGCACCCAGGAGATGGAGAAGACAGCTTCACAGTGGTCGAACGGCTCCGGCGGAGGGAAGAGGCGGCTCCGGTAACCCCTTCTTCTGGCTCCCGACCTCGATCTCTCTCTCGGCCTCTCTGGTTCTCTCTCGATCTCCCCCTGTCGCTCACCCCGCTCCCGTGGACCCTCCCCCCCCCCTCTTATAGTCGTCCTCCAGGCACGAGGCTCCTCCGGAAGTCCGTGGGAGCCTGGATGAACTCCCGGTCGATGCAGGGTACCACCGTAGGGTCTAGTAAAGGGGCTGGCCCCCTATTCCGGAGATCCTGTAAGGGGATCACTCCTCCTGCGCACCTGACCGCAAGTCAGCTGCAGTAAAGCATTCTACTGCCCTCCCATTTATATTTGACTCCCCTTTTTTTTGCCTGCTCGTTGATCTCCATCCCTCATCATTTTCTCTTCATTTTTCTCCTTTTTTTTGAAATTCCAAGTGTCGACAGTGGATCAGATGGATCAGGAGTTGCATCAGTACTGACCCTATTCCTCCCCTTCTCTTTGTCATTGTAAGCTAGGTGATCAATGTTACGGGGCAGAGCAAGTAGGTGTTATTGAGAATATCTCTGTAAGACATGGTTGTGAACGGATTTCACGTCTTTTGTTTGCAAATGATACACTCCTTTCTTCATTTGCTGCCCTGCTTAACTTCAAGAATTATGCTTTACCTTCTGCAGGCTGTGACAGGAACAGGACTAAAGATTAATAAGAAGAAGTGCGAGCTAGTGGGGGTGAACTTGAAAGATGATAAGAATCTTGAGCTCCAAAAGATCTTTAACATGTTGTGGACTTCCTTCCCTATTAATAATCTAGGTCTCCCTCTTTCAGATAAATCTACTTGGAGCAAGGACTGGCAGTGTGTGATGCAGAAATTGCAAGCTAAACTACAAGGCTGGAAGGGCAGCATGCTTTCAACAGGAGGAAGATAGTTACTATCTAGAACAGTGCTGCAAAATATACCACTTTATTCTTTCTCTATCCTTAAAGTTCTGAAATGTATTTGTAGCAAACTTGAAAGTAAAGCTAAATTCTTCTGACAAGAGGATTCCGAAAAGAAGGGCCTACATCTTGGGAAGCAGAACATATTTGTAGACCCACTAAAGGAGAGGTTGGGTTGATCCCACTAGAGACTCTTAACAATGCTCTTCTCACCAAGTGAAGTGGGGACATGTTTGTAGACCCGCTAAAGAATGAGGGGTTGGGTGGATCCCTGCTAGAGACTCTTAACAATGCTCTTCTTACCAAGTGGATATAGAAACTGAATACCAATAAACAGGCATTGTGGGCTAAGGTAGTTGTTTCCAAGTATGGTATTGGTGCAGAAGGCACGTGGATGCACGGTTTCAAGAATATTAGCAGGGTATCTGACTTATGGTCAAGTATTTTGATTAACTGGGACTTGTTTGAATCTTCATGTAATGTTGTGGTGGGCAATGGCTCATGGATCCTGTTTTGGAAAGATAAATGAACTAGTCACTACTGGATGTCTTATTCCCCTGGCTTTCCAAGTTGAGCCAAGATCCTCAATTCACAGTTCATGGCAGTTGGGTCCCTGGATGTAAGTGGTGGTGTATACTTTTTAAAAGGGCCCTTAAGGAGATGGAAATCGCAGAGCTTTCTGAGATTTAGTCCATTCTAGAAGATCTGGGATGCAAAGTAGATTTGGAGGATAAAAATGCCTGGATACCTAGTAAAAATAGAGCTTTCATTGTTAAATCGGCTGTTGAGAAGTTTTCTAAAGGGGGGATTTCAGTTATTTGGCATGGTGATGTTTGGAAATCTAACCTTCCTTTCAAGATTCATCTGCTCCTATAAAAGATTTGTAGAGATCGGCTACCCAAAAAAAGTCATTTGAGGCAGATTTTCTCTAACATGCCCAAGCATTGTATTTTCTGCAGTTCCAGGAATGAACACATTGAACGTATCTTCTCTAAATGTGATATCATCACCTTTGGAAAGTACTCTTCACCATTTGAAAGATCCCGTGTAATGAGATGGTTAGTATTCAACATTTCTTGCGGATTTGGCCTCAGCTTAATCCTTGGCCCTCGGTGCCCGGATTGTGGGGTTTTACCTGCGATGCTCTAGACTATATGGTGGACAAGGAACAAGCATATCTTTGATGGGCTTTTTAAACATCCAAAGCTTATCTTACAGTGGATGCCTTTCTTGGTTAAGGATTGGTACTTTGCCTTCAACGGAAGTTGGAAGATTCTATTTACTTTGAAATTTTCAAGCAGTTTTCTTCCTTTTCCCTGTAGTGCCAATATCACTATCACCTCGATAGTTGATCATGGGGCACACCTCTTTCTTTTTTTCTTTTTGCTATCTCCTCTTGTACTTTTTATCATTTAAGTCAATAAAGATTGTGGTCTTGCACCGCCTTCCAAAAAAAAAGGCACAAGGAAGAGATCAAACAAAAAATAACAAGAGTCAAAGGATCTTAAAAAGCAAAGCTCTTAGGCATGGTGCATGTCGTTTCAAGGCTATCAGGGGTTCATAAATATATACACCTTACCATATATGCCAATGGATGGAACTAACTGGAGATAATATTTGTGCACATGAGCATACACATTACTCATATCTATGCTCCACAAATATATTATGCAGCTAAGGATATGAGATTATATGGGTAAATAAACCTTACTATCCCAAAATATCTGTATTACGCATGATTTCATCTTTATTTTAATGAACATTATGGCTATTAGCATTACATACCTCCCCATTTCCATTGTACTTAAATATACTCTATATTGAATAAAATATTGTTGGCGTCAATTTTCTGCAAAAAAAAAGAAAAAAAAAGACAATTCCAAAAAAGCAATTAAAAAAAGGGGCCAGAGCCAAGGCAGGCTGGACCAACCTCATTTGGGTCAAATCAGGCTCAATCAGACCTTAAGTAGGTCCATGGGCACAAATACCAGCTGGTCCAAGCTTTGTGTTGACTTAAATGAAATGTCTCCAGCCCATTTGGAATCCTTCCCGTACAGCCCAATAGAAGGGGGAGTTGAGTAGGCCATGGTCAGCCAAACAGGCCCAATTCAGGCCACGTCAGCAGGCCAGCTCAGCCAGCCAGTCAGCAAGCCCCACCGCCCAGTCCACCTCAGCTTTAACTCATTTATTGTATGGGGAAACCCAAAGGACAGGTCAACATGGGGGAGATCAAAGGACTGGTCAAGAATTTAAAATCTGTGGGAATCCAAAGAGTTTAGTCAATAAAGGAGCATGGGAAAAGCATCCAACGTGCACCACCTGGTGACCCTTCATCTCCCCCCTATTCTTATAAAAAGTGGAGGGTGCCCACAAGCAAAAGAGACCAGCTGGAGACGCCGCCAGGCAGCTGGACTGCAGCCCCACCTGCGCGCCAGTTTCAGCCCTCCTGCCGGCGGTCAAGAGAAGAAGAATAGAAGGAGAAGGAGAGCAAAGGGAGCCCCCCTGCAGGTCCCCTTGTGCGCCAATCCCCATTGGTGTGAAAAGCTCTACAACATCCTTTTATCTTCAATTGCATCCAACGCCAAGAAGACAAGGTAGGGAGAAGCTTATACATATTAATTATGTAGTCCTCTAAGGGCCCTCCTCCTACCTCTTCCAGCTGCCTCTTCTCAACCCCATTCATGGCCTAAACTGGCATTTACCAAAACCTGCACTTCAGCCCTTTGTTGCCCCTTGAAACAGGTTCTGCTTTAACCACATATCAGCCCCCCTCAACAGCCCCCCTTGCGGCCTGTTATACAGGTCCCCCTTGTGGCTAATTTCCTGCCCCTTTGTGGCCGAACCGAAGCCCCCATGTGGCTCAACCGAACACCCCTGCTCAGGCCCAAAACAAGCCCTGCTGTAACCACCGAAGCACCCCTCTGCTCAGGCCCAAAACAGGCCTTTATGCAGCCTTTGTTCAGCCCCCCTGTCGGCCCACCTGAAGGCACCCGAACAGACCCCAAAACAGGCCCTTGTTCAGCTCACATCTGAACCCCAAAGCAGGTTACCAATAGCCCCTCTGTGGCATCCACTAGAGCCCTAGGTGAGGGTGGATGATATGGAGATTCTTGGAGACCGTCCAACGGGCCAAGTCTACTCCGGGCGGATCCTCAATTCCCTTTATTCCAAACAGCCCCTAAACAGGTTCGAAAATAGCCCCTTGCGCACCTCCCTAAATTTCCTGTTTTCATGCCCTTTGCGCAGCCAAAAAATAAGCCCCCAAACTGTCCCTTGTACAGTCTCAAACAGCCCCTTAAAACAGGTCACTTTCAGTCCCCCTGTTTAGCCCATGTTTCATGCTGCCACAACAAAAGGAGAGGCACCCCAAAACAGGTGCTGTAGAAGCAAATCAAAAATAAAGGACAGAGGTTTGAACATAGGCCGGCTTGAAGGTGACGGCCCGGCACCGCTTGGAAACCGTTCGACGGGCCAAGGGCATAACCGGGTGGCCTTCCAAGCCAGTCCTACCAAGAAGGCTCCAGCAAGGCAACAGATTTTCAACAGTCCCTTCTGGCCCAAAACAGTTCAAAACAGGCTTGTTGAGCCTATGAAGATTGAAAGCCGACTAAGAACGCCGATGAGACTGAACCGGCCTAATTGGCCTCAATCCAAAAAAAACAACAAATAAAAATCAGAATGCGAAAGTCATACTAAATTAAGGAGCCTCACCCTTACGTGGGTACTCCACCTTGGACGACTCCCCGCGGGTACATCTCGGGATGTCGATACGGACGGTGGCGCGGGCATGCTCCCATGGCTGGCGATCCTTCCCCCAATATGGCTAAGTCAAGGCTGGCCATTTTGAATGGGTAAAACTTCACTAAGCTGGAAATGACCGGCATGCCGTCGTAATGTCGAAATTTTCCAAAATTGGTGAAGAACCTATGTTGATGAAAGGAATGTCTTATCTTTTTTCACAACATTGTATCCAACATCTATGAAATGAAATGATCTTCAATGTCAACTTGGAATGCATGAAGCCGGGTACCGAATGGTAGCCCCATGGGCCAGATGTGATGCAAACCGCCAAAACAAAAAACAAACAACAACAAACAACATAACAATTAACAAAATAACATAAACAAATCTAAAAATTCAATGAAGAAACCAATGTTATCTGAGGCGCTCGCCTCAGGTGCCTAGGCGCTGAGGAGAGGCGAGGCGAGACAAAAACGCCTTGCCTCGGTAGATCTCGCCTCGCCCGGGTCAAGACCCTGTGAAAGTCAAATTTGGTAACTTAAATTCTCCTTCCCCACCTCGAAACCCCCAATGCCCAGTCTTCCACCTTAAAATTCTGATATCTTGATGCATTATAGGCCCTAGAAGTGAGTTTTTTGTATTTTTTATGTTCTTCTTCAAAAGTTTCAATGTTATATAGATATTTTTCGAGAAGTTCTTCAATAAAAAAATGTCATCTCGGGCGCCTGAGGCGAGGCGAGCCCTCCCTCGCCTCGGTCACCTCTCGCTTCTGACTACATAGGAAAAAACAAGAAAATCAGAATTAAAACAAATCTGAAAAATTCAAACTTAAAATCACCCCGATTTAATAAACAACCGAACCATAACAAAGACATTGAAAACCAATCTTAAACCAAACCAAAAATCAGGTTTTGATCAACACATAAAAAAATCAGATTTGATAATCTGTGAACTCAACCAAAAAATAGAATTAACCAATCTGAAATTTCATTTTAAAAGGCACCGAACCTCAACTATATAAGCAACAAATGCTTAATCTCAAAAGAAATTAAATAGGCAACATTTCAAACATCTAAAATGTGTCAAAATCAACTTAAAACTAAAAATTCAGATCTAGAACCAAAAAAATCAGATTGTTAACCAAATATGAGAACTTCAAAAAAATCAAAACAATCTAAACCAATCAAACCCAACTTAAAACAAATAAAAAAACAAAACCGAAATCAAATAAAAAAACAAATCAAACAACTTCACTAAAAAAACTCAAACTCATAAAACCGACTCTAAGTCAACCAAAACCAACCAACAAAAACTAATAAAATCAACCCCAAACTGGTTTGCATTTCATTGGACCCAAAAGGCCATTGTCCTTTTGAGTTCATTACTTTTTTGTGAATGTGCACACTCTCCAAAAATAAGTTGCTACGACAATTAATCAAGGACATTCAAGCCGTTACTCGATGTAAGTTAACACCGGATATTCGCACCATCTAGCGAAAAATGGTCAAAATATCAAAATTTTCAAAGAACCCGAACCACAGCTCTAATATTTTTTTTAAACTACCGCCAGGCTACATAATATTTTTAGGGTATCATCTACTTTGCTAGATAAGTCCGGGGTATCGACATAAAAGTCTTTCTTTCTCAAGAACAGACATAAAAAAGAGGTTTACACAAATATATATGTCATAATCATGATCTTCATTATGTTATGTGATAATATTTGTACTCATGCAAATGCAATCTTTGAGATCCTTCAAAAATCTCTCTCTTCGTACCTCTGAGAAATGAGATCTATATAAATATGCATTTTCCTTTGTTTTCCACCATATGTTGATAACTCCAACTTTAAAACATTGTATTAATGTAAATTGTCTATATCATTCATATTATCTAACCCTCATTTTTCCTATTATTAATTAAATTAGATGACTTTACAAAGTTTCCACATGTTCACAATACCACGGTTGCATCTATCCAAAGTCTTATCTAAGTATTGTTAATTTATTTCTACTACAATTTATAAATTAAGATTGTTATATGATTATGCAAAAGTGATTAAAATTACTACACAACTTCTCAATTTTCAAGGAGAACTCTTTTCTTAATATTGCTCAAGAAAACGTCTAGAGTCATGCTAAAACCCTATATCCTATTAACAATAATCATCCTTCTTACATATGTCTTAATTCTTCCTATAACCATGTCCAGTCTTGTCCTCAAGTCTCATGTCCCTTTTGAGATTTATTATGTCATTAGCATTAACATGCCGAGAACTAATCTCCTGAGATTTTTTTCAAAACCACTTCGAGATCTCTACTCTCCGACCACCTTAAGACAAAACCAAGATACAAGATGGCAATCCTTATAATAATACCTATGTTCCATTTAATAAGATTAAAATACAAATAAATAAATCATACAAATAACAAAGAAACAAATAAATTTAATAAAAATTCCAACTAAATAAGAAAATACAGCAAACTAAAAATTAAATAACGAATAAAATGTTAGCCAATTCTAAAAATTTTAAAAAAATCAAAAAAATAACAACAAAGCATAACGAAACTTAGTTCATAAGCAAAGTTAGGTTTGCTAAAAAAATTTTAAAATGATTACAAAAATTGTTTTAAAAAAATATTAATAGCAATAATAAAACAATTAAAAATTTTTAAAAATAAAACAAATAAAAGTGCATTAATCATAAATATAGTAATCCAAAATTAGCTAAATAGAAAAAATTAGAATACAACTAAGTAAATACAAATTTCTAATAAATCAAAAAAATTACAATACATCAAATAAACATCGATAAATTTAAGATAAATAATTAAAATTCTATTAAAAATAAACATCAAGAGAAGTCAGATAAGTAATCAGAAATTTCTAATAAATCAAATAAACATTCAGAAAGTTCAAATCAGTGTTCACATAATCCAGATAAATCAAATAAATGATTGTAAAATTATGATAAATAAAATAAACATTCAGAAAATTCAAAGTATTTTTAAGAAAGTCATAATAAATCAAATAAATGATCAAAATTATAGATAACTGTAATAAATGATTTAGAATTAAACAAATTCTGTAAAAATCAAATAAATCAAATTTAACAAGAAAATTCAAAACAATCAAAAATCAAGGTGGAAATTCCAGTCAAATAAGTGAAGACCATCAACGAATGTTTAAAAAATGTTTGAATAGTAGGCCAATGGTCAGATGTTAAAAAAATATTAAAAATTCCTTTTGAATGCATGTATTTATTCTTGTGTGCTATGTTACTATGGCAGTTAAGCAACAATATTCGAATTATTGTTCAATGTGATTAACACCGTATTAATGAAAATTCAGTGAGGAGGTCCAAACATAGAACATATTTTTATAGCTACACAATACCCTCAAAATTTTTAACGTGGTTAAAGTTTCCTAACTTATAGGGACATGCCCATGTTCACACTTAAAAAATTTTGGCACTTGATTCATATGTTCTTATATATACCACCTCAAATAATATATATGCACTTCCATCTCACATATCATTTTAAATGATCATTTATTTATGGAAAAGTTAGATTACCACAAGGCACATCCATCAAAAACTGGATAAGCAGCTCACCTTCCCTGTACAATGAAGGAAAAAGTCCATCAGGAGATATTACAACAGGGCCATCAGGTAGTGCCTTCCCATCCTACTAAAAAAAGTAAAATCAAGTCCATGGGAATTAACTCATTCAAGAAAATAATATAGATCCAGTAAAGAAGTAAAGATGTTGCAAAATTCAAACAAACAATCAGTTTTTCCAATTCACCTGTTTAAGGTTGAACAGGAATTGGCGCGTTAGATAAGCTTGAGAGATTGCACGTGCACTCAGAAAAAGCAATTGATAACCATTCTCCTGAAATGGATTGGTGTAATGAGTGTTCACTGGTTTGCAAAATCACTTTAAGCAACTAACAAAGAGCACATGCAAATCATTGGTTTCTGTGAAACCTCGAAGAGAAATATAGAAATATTTATTAATATAAAAATATGTTGTATGGCATGATTTGAAAATTCATTTGATTTCCGTTTATTTGGGAAATGAACTTTCGATATCCTATCTTTGGCTACTATGAAAATACATGATATTTCATAGAAAATATTAGCCAAAATATGTGGTATGTGTATATAAAATATGTATGTCGAGGTTAGGGTTCATGAAATTTGTCTTTGGACCTCTCTCCATCGGAAGTTGCGAATTTCCGATGTTAATTACACCGAGACTCTCGGACACCCTTGATTAACTATCGTAGCAACTTGTATATGAGAGAAAATATTCATGCACAAAATATCGATCGTCTGGGGATTATGACCCATAAAAGCAATGGAATGTAGATTTAATATTTAAATCTGACAACATACTGACCATATAAGGTTAAATGACAATGCCAGAACTTAATATCTAGGCTTGAGGGTATGGGCAAGGATTTTAACCATACCTTGCAATAGGTTAGTCTCTCGACCTAATGTCTTATATTAAGACATAGGTTGAAGTATGGAGGCTAACCAAGCTCTGAGCACTATTAGATCAAAATCTATATGGATTTCATATAAGTTCTCTTATTTCGAACAAGGCGAAATCCTGGCCATATGGTACCAATTCTATGATTCAACGTTCCCTTTCAAGTCTTTTATTCTCAGACTTAGTAGGTGTTTGAGAAGTGGTCTTACCCGTCAAATTCGGAGGGTCCAGGTATGATATATATGGATTTGAGGAGAGACTATATTCTCCTCCCATGGGTTTCTCGGGTTGCCCTAGATTAAGGTAATTAGATAACCCCAAATTCCAAGCCTTGATATCCTAGACCTGGCGAGAGGGCATATGCACCTTACCGAATCAGATTTAAATTGCATATGACTATGTTCGGGATCCAAAAAGCCCTTGGACCCTACACCTTATATGCTCAGCCCCCTCTGGTTTGGCCCAAATCATGCATAGGGTTTTGGCATATTCTCAAGTTGTCCCGGATTTAAATTTGGTTTATGGTCCGGATTCACACATGGCTTCCATTGAGGAAATCTTCTAGTCTCTAATACATATGAGACCGGGCCTAGGACTTGATATATACGGACACTATATGGGGTCAGGTGGGGGACTAAATATAGCCTTGTATGAGGCTAAAATGTGTCATATGGAGGGCTGCTATATGGCCCTGTATGGGGTGTCAATAGGAGACTAAATGGGCTGATGAGTAGCTGTGTATATGACATCAACCGGACCTGTCATATGATGGGTGATAAGTCATGTAAGGGTCCAGACTTGTATGGGCCTGAAATACATATCCCTTAAGGCATTTATATGGCCTCCTACATAAGCTGTCTATGACCTGTTTATATTCAGGCCCGAGAGCAGTCGAAATTTCATCCCTATGGTTGGAAGCCTCCTAGAAACTTCTAAAATATAAGTCCCCCTGGATGGGGGTCTCGAAGTTCAGAATTCTGCACCGAACCTTGTCTTAGGCTCTGTCCACTAATGGAGGTTATATCTTCCTTCTACGAGGCCTGAAATATGCTAAGCTCATTTAAGTTTGGTATATGCCCCTCCTATGTGGATCATGGAATGATTATATTAAACCATGCCTTAAGGTCTATTCCATCCATCTTATAAATGCAATAAGGTTCATTTGGATTCGAATGACCCCAACTGTACTTGAATTCAAAGGCTGAGACCTCCTCTATCCATCCTTCAGACTTAGCACCTGAAACTGACTATATCCTAGCAACATTCTGTCGAAAACTAGGCCCTGTATATATATGGACCTTTGCCTATTTCTTCAAGATCCTAGATGCTCGAGATGATGACCTCAGATAGCCTGGACCTGAATACTTATTTGTCAGGATTCGGTCTCAGAATTGATCCTGGAATTGGTCCTCGACTGGTCAATAGTCAGGACTGAACCATGTATAGGGGGCCTGCCTAAGTAAGGCCTGAAATATAATGTAAAATAAGGCATGTGCGAGCATGAAATGTCCATCACCTGAACCACCCAAGCTCGGCCTGTAATTTTGCCCTGTAGGGCCTTTGTACATAACATGGAGAACCTATCTTGGCCTCTCCTATAATCTGATTATGCTCAAATCTAGGGATGGCTGAACATCTTTTCTTTGTGAACTCAGTGGCCTATGGCCAAAAGGCTCATGGGATGGTCATTTTGTTAAAGTTGGAACTTTTGATCCCAAACTTAGACTCTCCATGGTTAAATTTTCCAACAATCAGATTCCGGGAAAAATGGGGGATCTGAAACTAAGTCCTATCCATTATCGGGCTGTACATATGCCTTATTTGTATGCTCATACACATATAATGATACTTAATCATCGAACATCTCATTTGTGTCATATGGTAGCACACACCCTTATGTGGTGGAATTCAGGCTCATCAGGCCGGGACCTCTTTATCCCTTTTGAGGATACAGGTTAATATGGAGATGGATCAAGGAAATGGGTGTATATGGCTCAGGCCTTCATCCAGGATATGTGAATAATGCCTCCACTATTATGCACATTTTGGTGCTCATCCTCTTACCTTGCCCAATTATGCCCGGACCTAGTTCATCTTCTCTCTTCATAGTCTGTTATGGGCACAGACTCTTTGCCACTCATAGTCCTTATAACCGGAGTAAAAACATATGGATATGCACTGTTTTTTTTTGTTATGAATATCAACATTCATATCTTGGTTATGCCATATGGCATATTATATATCCTCATATGGTGGGGTCTACATATGTTCATAGCCTTGTCGTATCAAGGCTTCCTTTCCCCTCTAGGGAGTACATATGGAGATAGACAAAAGGGACTATATCCATGGTCTCAGTCCTGTCCAGGATGTGCTCAAGGAGCTAGGCCCAATGCTAGGCTCCAATCATGTCCTTCATGCGCATGAGTCAATTCCTTGGCATCCTTGGCCTCCTGATTTTATGATCAGAGGTCACTTCACCACATCTTGTGCAGTCTATAATCAGATATCATGACCTGTTCAAGGCCCGGTTGGCCATCCTCTTCCCATGCCCAAGGCTACCCGGGGAATATTTGGTCCATCATGTGGGTTCCAAATAGGCCGGGTATAACCTCATCTTCATACGGTGGCTGTCACTTTCTATTCAGTTCCTGCTGAACCTGTCGGATTTTTTGAACCTTTATCTTCAGAATTTCAAGGCCCAAAGGGGGGTTTTAGTGAGGGGGTCGAAAAGGGGTTCAAAACCTGCCCATACATGCATAGAGATGGGCTTCATATGGCGCTATAGAACTGTCCCTTAGGAGGAGACAGAAGTGGACTCATTATTGGAGCCCCAATGGCATACCCGGATATGGTTTATAAGATGATTATGGGATCACCTAGGACCTGCCCCTGGATTGGCTTTATCATTGTCCGAGGAAAGGAGGTCTTTTATGGATCTATCCTCTTGGAATATATGGGAATATGGGGGTGGATTTCAGATCTGGCATTGGGGATCATATGGTCCCTTGAGATTCTAGAACTGTCCGGGAATTTCTAAGCACTACAAGGTGACATTTTGGTGAAACTGGACAGGGACCCTAGATGTGGGGCTCTGAATAGATTTAAGACTTTGAGAAAGGCTGATGGGGAGATAGATAATAATTTGTCAATGGCCCTAGAGTTTGAGAGGAGACGGGTACAGTCATGGGTGTTATATCTCACCTTCTAACCCTTGGGATTCTGCCCTTGAACTTTCTGAAAAAAGGGTGGCCGCAGGACCTTCCTTCAATTGACTCCCCTTGCTTGATACTCCGGTGACAGACTTGACTGAAATTGGTGCTCCCTTACTGCTGAGATGGCCCAGACAGTATTTCAACTCTTTCTTCTTGCTCTCCCTCCTCCGACCCTTTTCCATGTGCGGTGATTGGCCCTATTTATAGGCCCCTGGACAGGTGTTGTTCACCCAAGGGAGAGTGGGGGATCATGGGAGTATGCGCACCATTGGGAGTGGAGATAGTGGGAGATCATGGGGGGACAGGTGGCAGTCCCCATCTCCTACATTCCCTCCCGCGGGGGAGCATCCAATGAGACACATCTCATTGACTCCCGGCCCTCAATATGATGGGCTTCCTTGATCGACCAGTGCTCCATTTGATCATAGCCCTCCATCTTGTTATTGGACATTAATCTCACTAAGGATCCGGTTGATCCATTGCATCATACCGCTGGCTATCTAGGAGAGTCATGATCCATTTGACTTGTTCAACACTTAATCCCGGCCTTTGAGTATATATCTCCACTTAATCCAAGCCATTGATCCCTTATTGGATATTAATCCTATTAAGGATCCAGTAGTCATTGACACCCGGTAATTAAACCTTATCCTTGGTTTACCCATCGGATATCCATTATAGTGGATCCATTGGATATTATCCCATTTAGGATCCGGTAGACCCATTTGTGCTATGCGCTGAGGATCCATAAGTATAAGGATCCAATTAACTTAAAAAAAACAACCAATCCTGGTCATTGGATTAATCCTATTTGAATTCTCCAATCAGTTCCCTCGCGGATCAACCTCTCTTCCTCTTTTGTTGCAAATTCAGTTGAGTCTCCATCGGGAGACAGATTCCTCCCATCGCGGGCCTTCTTCTAGCCGGTCCCTTTCTTCATCTGTCGCACCCTTCTTCTCTTATCAAGGTCTGCTGCAGCTTGGGGATTGCCAAGGAGAGCCATTGAACCTGCTGATTGGAGCTTCCGGGTGCTGTCCTCTTCTAGTTGGGGTCAAGCCGAGGAGGGGGACATTCTCCTAGCTGTTCCCGGGTAAGCAATGCTCCAATTATCCAAAATTTTATTCATTCATGCTATGCCCTCTCATCTATTTCCTGTCGGCAGCATACCCATGATCTCAATTACTCCATATCATAACATATATGCATGGCCGGCTTGCATTGGGGATGCCTCTATTGTGTGCGGAGTTTCTCCTCCTATGCTATCCTTGATTGGGGATGTCATCAATCCCCCCCATCTGTTTGTGTTTAGCTGAGCATCTCCGAGGCCCATTTGGCCTTGGTAGCTGGTTCTCGGCCTTCCCCATCTCAGTTTATCATCAACTGCATGTGTTTCATAGTTTATTTTATGCCATGAGTATGTCAATATCTGATTGCTTCCTTCAGCATGCTGATTGTCCCAATTATGTATGGCCGGCTTGTACAAGAGTGCTTGATTTTTAGTCCCCCATCTATATATGCAAGTGAAGAACCGGCTCCTCAAGGTGTTGAATTGGGCCATCTTCCAATTCCTGGGCCAAATAGCTGCCCCCTTCATGTGTCTAACTTCAGGCAATCCATCAACAGCATGTCATTACAGAGGTCACTGCCGGACCTGTTAAACAGGAACCAGTTTGGTTTCTATTTGCTATTTCCGGCCCTCTCTCTTTGAATTCCTGTTGGCAGGGTACCACACATATATGATTGATGACATTGGAATGTCCTAACTCAAAAAACATGCCTGTTACATGCCCGGGAGGGTCTGTCTCCTCTACATGTCATCCTTGGTCGGGGCTTCTTCCCAATTTCCCCACTGTTTGTGTCAATCAGATTATATGATTGAAGACCCGGTTTTTCCATATGATGAACTGGGTCTTCTTTCAAGCTGAATTGAGTCTGGAAGATCTCCCCATCTTCTCATGAAATCTGGCAGACGTCCAGCTGAAAGTTCATATCCGAGGCCCTCAGCTAGGAGCCAACTTGGCTTTTGCAGATTGACCCCGGTCCTTTCCCCTTTCATTGGGATCATGCCTTCGGTCCTAGACCATGTCCCTAACATACATAAGACCATTTGTATTGGGGTATTCCCATTGGGCCAGCACATTCAATTCCATTTTATTTCCTTTGATCCATGTGCAAGGGCCTATTCCCCTTCCTGTCCCTTTGCTCTGGGTCAAATATTGGTCCTTCCTTGGGCTAGATGGGCATTGAATATACATATCCGGTGCTGTATGTATGGGCTTGATCCCCCCCCCTTGATTTATATATGTCAAGGGAAAGTTAGGCATTTTATTCCCCATTACTTATGTCTATGTTTCGCATGAATTTTTTTTTTTTTTTTTTTTGAGTGCCAACAGTTTCCTGAAAGAGGGAAAAGTAAACATCACTTGACGCTAGGGCATTCATGGTTTGGTTCAATTCGGATTCGAGACATTTTTTGGGAATCGAACCAAACCAAACTGGTTCAGCCAGGGATTACGGAATCGGTAAAATCGGACCGATTCCGACCGATTCCGGAATCGGATCGGTGGATTCCGATCCGATTCCTGGCGGAAGGACCGATTCCGGGAAGAATTCCGCGGATACTATTGTATGATGCTATGGACCGGGCAAAGCTGAAAATTAAAGAAAAAAATCCCAGAGGTTACAAAAAGTGGTGGAAGATCATTGATGACCGATGGGACAAGACCTTGCACCACGATGTCCATGCTGCAGGTAACTTGGTTAAAAATTTATTTTTGCTGTATAATTGTCTTAAAGGGCACAGTGTTAACTAATAAAATCTTGCAGGATACTTTTTGAACCCCCGCATCCAATATGGAGGACAGGTGGTGAACGACAACGAGGTGAGGCGGGGCACACTTTCATATCCAATGAACAATCTCAAAGCAAGACAGATAGAGGCCGAGATAGAAGTAAGTTGTAGTTCATTAAATACCTTGGACTAGCATTACCAGGCAACTTTTTTTTTTTTTTTCGTACGTTGTATACAAGTCGAGGGTCGGCGTATACTCGTACGTCGACCGGAAATATTCACCGACAAAGTGTCACCTGGTATAGTAATAGTTTGACGAGGAATTTCTTTTCTTTTTCATATAAGTTATGGTGATGATGGGCTAATTGTTTTCCTTTTTCTCGTTTTCGTGTTTTTCTTTGTACCGATCGTGGTTCAGGAACACCTGTGAGTGGATGGAATCCACTTGCGTCATCGTATCAGATACCGAGTTGTAGCACCGCTCCTCCCATCACAGAGGAATCGGAGTACATTCAACCCGATACATACCAAAAGGAGGAACAAAGTTGACCTCGCATCCGGCCGAGAAGTCGGTCTTCTCGTCATTATAACGAGGTTGCGCATAAAGAACATCAAGGATCGGCGGAAGATCAGCGAGGAGCGATTTCGCACGGTTCGCAGTGGCCCGTACGAGCAGAGGCATTCCTCCGCCACACCACCACCCGAGGAGGTGGACATGGGATTCGTATATTCCAGGAGCATGCACTCGCTCTCCGGATGAGGAGAGGGAAGCCGTGGATCATGCAAATGAGCTTGATCCCGATGACCGCGTACGGCAAGGAGGAGAGTTGGATGGTGTCAAGCCGAGGAGGATGCTCCACCTCCACCTCCATCTACTTCTCGTGCTCGGGGGCAGGCCTTCTTCCGCCCTCAAATCCGAATGGCGCCCACCGCAGTTTTGCCGCAGCTCCAAATTTCTCCTCGTCTGGGCCCCAAGAATGCTACCTCACCCTTATTCGTCCGGGGGAGAACGAAAACAAAGGCGCATCGCACGGAAAATGGGAGGATTTGCAAAGTTGAAAAAACTTTTGGGTTCCGGACCTTCTCGGTAGTTCGTAGATGGTACGAAGAGGTAAAGAGAAGGAAGCGAGAGGTCGGGCGTTCCGTCGTCCCCGTATGACAAAGACGCAGCTCCTTCTCACTCCTCGGTGATGACGACGCAGGAGTGCATACCGCACGCATTTACCATCGGCAAGAAATCGATTCACGCGCTTCAAAGCCGTACACACGCCGGATTCGGATACACACGATTCTTATATACAGAGGCCACAGATTCAAAGATTTGGGTTGTCGACCGGTGATTACACCACCGGGGCCCACCATCCTCTCGCTTACGTCCCGGTCGTCCCGCAATCCGATCCATTCGACTCGATGGCATGGCATCGGCATTATTTTCATACGGAGTGGGTCCCGACAAAGATACAAGATCGAAGACGAGGAGGAGCGCAGTGAAGCGCACAGGAGAGGAGGAAAACCCATATCTTTATCCTAGATATCGGGTAGTAGAAGTAGATTGATATAATGTAATTTTTTTTTCACGATGTATCAACTCTTTGATATTTCGAATAAACGTGAATTGGAATACGTACTTAACTTCAAGTCTTCAAGTCTTCAATCGGTGTTCATTAGTATTTCAGGATGTGTTCTTGTGGATATCATGCATTGGTTATTTTTTAAAATGTTTCTAACTCATTTCCTATTTTTTTAGAATTTTTTCTGAATTTTTTGAATTTTTTGACAAAAAAAAATCAAAAAAAAAAAACCGATTCCGGACCGATCCGGAATCGATTCCCTTCCCAGGAATCGGCCGATTCCGGCCGATTCTGGGAATCGGAATCGGAATCGGTCCAACCGATTCCGATTCCGATTCCGATTCCGATTCCGGAATCCTTGGGTTCAGCTGAACCTCAAACAGATTGTGGACTGAACCGAACAATTTGGTTCAGTTTGTCAGTTTAACATAGATTATTTGTTAATAAAAATAAAATATTAAGTCATAATAATAAATCAAGGTTAACATTAAGATCAATACTTTATTTGTAAGAGATGGCTATATTTTTTGACATAGATTTATAATAATATATATTTAAAATTAATATAATATATAAATAAATTAGGTCAAATTGGGGTCAACCAGTTTATCAATCCGGATTGGTTTAGAAAGGAACTGAACCAAACCAAACCGATAAAATTATATCTGATCAGTTTGGTTCAAAAAACATACACCCAAGTCCTTAACCAAACAGAACCAGTCAGTTTAGTTTGGTTCGGTTTACTGGTTTTCCCTATTCACCTGAACAACACCCCTACTTGCCACTTTGATACTGTGAAACCTCGAGAATATATAAAACATGTAGGTATGGCATGGTTTGAAAATTCATTTAACTTCCGTTTATTTGAGAAATGAAATTTCGTCATCTTGCCTTTGGTTACTATGAAAATACGTGATATTTCATAGAAAATATTAACCAAAATATGTGATATGCATAAAATATATATATGTCGAGATTAGGGTTCATAAAGTTTGTCTTTGGACCTCTCTCCATCGGAAGTTACGAATTTCCGATGTTAATTACATCGAGATTCTTGAACACCCTTGATTAACTGTCGTAGCAACTCGTATATGAAAGAAAACATTCATCTACAAACACAATCACATGGGAATTATAACCCACAAAATTAATGAAATGCAAACTTAATATTTAAGTCCAACGCATAGTGACCATATAAGGTCAGATGGCAAATGCCAAACTTAGTATCTAAGTTTGAATTATGAAATATGGGTAAAGATTCAAACCATATCTATATACTTTGCATGAGATTAGCTATTTCAACTTAAGGTCATATGTTGGATTATTAGAACTAATCTAGATCCGAACATATTCAGATCAAATTTTATGTTGATTTCGTATAAGTTCCTATATATTTAAACAAAATGAAATCCGTCCATGGTCTAGGTCCTTTCTTTATTGGACTTACGTTATCCACATTTAAGTCTATTATCTTAGACTTAGTGAAATAGCTTATGCGCCTCATCATTGTAAGTCTTCTCATTATAAGACTCTTCCTCTTCATGTGCTTCTGATTTATGAACTTAGACATGCTTCAACCTGATTTTAGAAAACTCAAGATCATGGCTAGAGTCTAGGATTTATCTCTAGGGGCCTTCATTCTAAATATACATATCATACTGCCATACTAGGTCCGAACCTGCAACATAGTTTAACACAAGATTTGACCTAGGACCCGATGCCCAAATTATCTAGTCATGGGGTTCTTAGGGATATCCTAGGCTTTGGTCAAATTTCAAATGAAATGGCATATACGCCTTATCATTGTCAAGGTCTAAGTCTTTTCAATATTGAAAGACTCTTCCCTAGAAGTATATCAAAGTTTGATTTAAGATACCCACAGCCATGACTAAGGTCTGAGATTTGGTGTGTTATGGAACTAATCTAACCGGACTCTTAGAAAATGAAGGGGTCTCAAGGCCGATTATGGACATGCTCAGGTTCCATACTCTTAGAAAATGAAGGGCTCTCAATACCGATCATGGACATACTCAGGTTCCATAGGGTAACCAGAAAATGATATTCCAGACTATGCTCTATTCCAAGTGACATACATGTTTACCTAAATCCATAAGAATATTCCGGATCTAGGTAATTGGACATTACTAAATTTTAAGTCCTAATATCCTAGACTTAGTCAAGCTTGCTTAAATCTGACTTCTATGGTATCGGATTAAGCACACCTATGGCTATGTCCATTATATTATCATCTTTTAGATCCTCATCAAATTTGATCGAAGATGGGCCTGTCGGGAATATTGATATCAGATTTCAAATATATCTAAAGACATGTTTCTAGGGTACCCTATACACATATCCATTGTACCCCCCCCCCTTCTTTCTAAGCCTTGACATGCCAAACTTAGGACTCAATAAGACCATCATTTCATGTTCTAAGTCTTGAGTTTAAACATGTTAAACTCAGAATTTTATTCACCTCTTAGACTTAGGACTTCCAACTTCTATAGCACCCGAACTTAGCTATACTCCCTCATATTTCCAATGACTCACCAACAATTCTGCTTGAGCTGAGTTTTGCTCATGTATGGGTTATGGGCCTTTACTATTATTTTAGATGCTCAGGGATAAAGGCCCCAGCTGGCTTGGGATTCATATGACCCTGTATTTGGCATAAATAACAGCCTAAACCTGAGCTTTTAGCTGACAGATATCGCCGGGATCTAGATCCAAACCTGACCCCTATCCTGGCCTTAGTCTGATCAGAATCCTGTACTTAATCATGCCTTAGACTCTGTCCGCTGATGGGTGCTACATCTACCCTATGCAGAGCCCGAAATATGCTCATATTCTAAGTCACTCCAGTTCGGCCACAGTCCTGTCATACTAGACCTTTATACAGTCAGTGGAGTATTTATCTTAGCCTCCTGCATAGGTCCTCAATGATCTGATTATATTCAGATCTAAGGACAGCCAAAACCTTCTCTTAGCCCACCCCTTGGATCAAATGGAACCTGAGACCGAAAAGAAAACATGAAGCTATGTCATGGCCGGGAGGCTTATGTTTCATATGTTATCAAGGCCATAAAACAATTGGAAATTCAGGGTCTAATATGCCCCCGGTTTAACCTCCTGAATCTTTCCTCCATATTCTGATTATACACCCCTGAATATGGGTTTTCCGGATATGAAAACCCCACTGCATTTTGTGATAACCTAACCCTGATTTATATGTCTGTTGGCACCAAAAAATTCATAAGCACCTAAATATGTCAAGTTTTGGGCAAAAGTGTAAGGAAAAAATGAACAGATAGAGATGACCCACATTAAACCATATTTGGGACCAACGAGCCAAACGGACCTGATAAGTCTTATTGGGCTTGATCAACCCGATGGCTGGCCGATAATGATCAGATACCACTACCTGGTCTGCCCAGCTCAAACTTGAGTAATGCCGAAGTCAGATTGGAAATCTGACTTGTATTTGACAAGTTATGAGCAAAACAGTGAAAATGGACTTCTGATTGGCCTTTGGTAGGCCTAATGGACCCAAAGAACAAGATAAGTGGGTCCACAATACTGTGTTGGTCAAGGCCTTTGCAATAATGTCTTGAATGCCAAAATCTGGTTCTGGGTGGCATAATGATCATTTTGCCCCTATTCGGCCCGGGCAACCAAATGTCAGCCTAGTGACGATCAGGCACCACCATCAGATCCGCCTAGCTCAATGTTGAGTAATGCCAGAATCAGATCGGAAATCCAATGCATATTTGGAAAGTTATGCAGAAAACACCGAAAGTCAATTTTCGGATGGCCTTATTATGGACATATCAGGTCCGAAAAATAAAACAAGTGGGTCCATGAGACTGTATTTGTCGAGGGCTTCACAATGATACCTTGATTGTCAGAATCCGATGTCGGACGGACCTCAAACGGTAAAATGGCCTCTTTCGCCCTTGGTAGGTTTGGACACTTCGGGACAGATCCGATAACATACGGGCACATCATTGGGTCTGTCCAGCTCCATATTAAGCGTTGAAGTCAGATTGAAAATCCGACTAATATTTGGCAAGTTATGGGCCAAAACGCCTGAGACGGGTCCAAATGACCAAAATGCCCCTCCTCGGCCACATTCGGTTCGGAAGACCTATACTCGGCCCATTAACAAACTTGTGAGCTCATATGGTGCAGGGAAGTTAGTGCATGCGAAAATCTGATTCAGATCATAAATCCGACCCATACTCGGAAAGTTATGGAAGAAAATTCAAAATTTGTGCTTCTCGCCAACCCACCAGGTCAAGGGCAAAATGGTCCAAGTGATCAAAAATAGTCCAGATGAGCCAGAATTGAAGTCAGATGTCGGATATATTGATCAGAAAATTTTCGAGCAAATAAGCCCACCTGATAGCCTATTTTCGCAGCTCACTTAGGCCTTATTTAATGGGCTGTCTTTTAATTCACAAATGGGCCCATTTTATATAATTTTCGTGACATATTTTATGATATATTAATGGGCCATCTCTTAAATGACATATGGGCCTGTTAACATGTCAAAAGATAGCCCATGTTGATGTCAACCTTGGCCCATTTTCTGGAAACTTCAAAAATCTGCCACCTCATCAATTTTGACCACGTTATTACCTCCCCACCATCCCACTCTCACCCACTTGCCTAAGTACACCACTTCCCCCACCTTCCCACTCTTACCACAACCACACCCCCACTCACCCATGACCTCCTGACGGTTCTTCCATCCCCTGCACTCTATAAGAAGGCTTGCTGCACACAGATGGAGGGGTTGGAGACCATGGGGTGATTCCCCAGCCGCTGCCCCTCTCTCCCTTTCTGGACGCTGCTGTTGAGAAGAAGCCTACGATGGAAATCATCTTCATGTCCTCCAGCAGGCTGCAGATTCCCCCTGCTACCATGTATTGTGGTTGGAAGAAAACCTTCACGTTCCAATTCCTCCAACCACTTGTTGTCCCTCCTACATGCTGCAGACCCCCCTGCTGCCATCGATGCCCATGGAAAAGGAGAGGAATAGGCTGAAGTCTTCCCTGGTCGCATCTGCCGATGCTGCCCTATGGTGCAGCTGATGCCGACGTTATCTTCTCTTTCTCCTGCTATTTGCCAAAGCTAGTCGATGCCTCAAATGATGCATCAGCAAATGAAGACAGAAGACACTGGAAGCGATGTTGTCAATGGGAGATGGAGATGTTGCCTCCGCTGTCACCACCTATCCAAGGTGGTGGTGAAGTGGACCGATGGGGAGACTGGCAGGAGCGTTCAAGATCCATACAAAGTCCTCACTCATCATTAAAAATCTATTTTCAACCCTTGTTGACCCCATAACGGGTCAAATTTTCATCCCCCGTCTGACCCCATACAGGTCATGAAAACACTGCCCATACAGGTCACCATTTTTCAGCCCATTTGATCCCATGACAGGTCAGAATTTCAGCCTCTTTCAAGATCCATAAATCTAGCCTATATCAAACTTCATATATAGCCCGGTGAAGCACCATATGCTCCTCAAAAGCAATGAAGATTAAGGTTATATCCGGCATCTTTGGAACCCATATGATGGGCCAAGGATTTCCCCGGGTAGCCTTTTGAAGCAAAAGAACACCATGAAGCTGAAGATATGAAGCTTATGAAGTCTTGGCCAGCCGGGCATAAAAGATGCTGAAGACTTGGCCACTATTCGACCCCATTTAGGTCATGATTTCAATCTCCCTACCGACCACATATCAGGCCACATATAGCCTTTCTATCTGCCTATAAACAGGTCATATCCAACCTATGTACAGGTCATCTATCAGCCCCCCATATTGACCCCATAATAGGTCACTTTTCAGCTACATATTAATCCCGACTGGTCATGAAACAGCCCCTGATGTGAAGCACCATATGTTCCTCAAGGTGGCAATGGAAGTGAGGTTATACCCGGCCTCTTTGGAACCCACATGATGGACCAAAGATCCCCCGGGTAGCCTTGATAAAACAAAGAATATGAGGAGAAGATGGCCAGCAGGGCCTTGAAGACTTTATGATTGCTGAGCATAAAAGCATACATAACATGCAGAGGAGCTGACCATTGCCCCATGTCAGCTTGAAGATCAAGGCCGGGAGAGCCTATGTGGAAACTGATGCCTATTCCGGGGCATGATAATGGCATGTTTTGGGCATAGCCCTATACACTTATTACGGGATGTAAACCGGAGCCATATGCCCGGTCCTTAGCCTATTCCACAATGGAGGGAGCACATAAGCTCGGCTTACTAAAAAGGAACAGGGAGCAAAGCATGGAAGTGAGGTTATACCCGGCCTCTTTGGAACCCACATGATGGACCAAAGATCCCCCGGGTAGCCTTAATAAAGCAAAAAGTATGAAAAGAAGAGGGCCAACCGGGCCTTGAAGATATCATGACAGCTGAACATAAAAATGCTCAATATGCAGAGAACTGATTCATACCAGTTTGAAGATCATGAAATCCGGAGGTCAAGAGAGCCTATGAATGACTGAATTCAGGGGCATGATAGTGGCTTATGTTTGGGCATGGCCCAGTCCACATTCCGGACAGAACTAAACCTATATACATCCAGTTCCTTGGTTCTTCTCATAATAGAGAGAAAGCAAATAGGCTCAGTTACCAAGAGAGGATGATAGTTCCACATAGAGAGAAGGCCAATTATGGACCAAACTTCTATGATTAGAATGACATTCTTCTTTAAAGAAGATTTATGTTTGCAAGATGGATGAGGAGACCACAAGATGATGAAATTGTGGTTATGTTTAAACTCCACCATACAGTGATATGTTATACACCATATGACATGAATGATACTTACATGTTGATGCTCATATATTGATGGCCAAAGAGCATACTTGACCCTCCCTCCATAACCATGTAATGCTTCCATGGACAGCATGCTTATGCCCATATACAATGACCGAAGGCACATAAAAATAGCCCTATATTGACCCACATACAGGTCTGTCGTTGTCCTCTCATTAACCTATATACAGGTCATCATTTCAACCTCCATACCGCCCCATGTTCAGCTCACACTCGGGCCTATAACAATCCATATATCAGTCCCTCTACCTGACCCATATACATGTCACTTATCCAATCCTTTATCCGACCCATATACAGGTCACTTATTAAGCCACATATCGACCCACATACAGGTCACCTTTTCAGCCATCTATCGACCCCATAACAGGTCGCATATCCAGTCCCCTATTCAACCCCTATACACAGGTCATATACCTGCCCCCTCATCACCCCATATACAAACCATATACCAACCCCCTGTTCGACCCATATACAGGTCACTTTCAGCCATCTATAGACCCCATAACCGGTCACATATTCACTCTCTATCGACCCATTTACAGGTCACTTTCAGCCAGATATTGACCTTATAACCGGTCACATATTCAGTCCCTATCGACTTATATACAGGTCACTATTTTTAGCTATATATCAACCCCATAGCTGGTTATATATCTAGCCTATATTGACCCCATAACAGGTCAAATATCTAGAACCCATATGAACCCCATAACAGGTTCTCTTCAAACCATCTATAAATCCTCAGCTGGTCATGAAACAGCTCCCAATGTTGTCATCTACATGAAGAAGGAAGATGGGCTGCAGCCAAGAGATATGGCGATATCCAGCCCACTTAGAACTCATACGGTGGACTAAGGCCACCCTGGGTAGCCTCAATGAAGTCAAAGATACCATGAAGTTGAAGATATGAAGCATATGAAGACATAGCCAACTGGGCATAGAAGATGATGAAGACTTGGTCACCCGGACCAAGATATGACGATGACATGATGACAAGGCCAAATGAGGCCCAAATGACATAAAAATCATATATCTTAAATATTTTGACACATAAAAAATATTAAAGATACATAGCATCAGCCTATACTAAGGCAATATTCATGATACTTGAACAAGTATCATCGGGTACGTCCCGGAATGTTTGGTCCGAACGGGACTCCGAATATGCACTCGGTGTCATCGATCCATCCCAAAGTGGGAAGAGCACATACGCTCAATCCATTAGGGAAATTCCCATTTCACCTAGAGTGAGGTCAATTATAGACCAAAACTTTATGGTTTAAGTGGAAAGTCCATGTCTACATAAGATGGGATATTCTCAAACAAGATGTATGAAATGGCATGGTATGATGGGATTATGGCTATGTTTAAACCTCCCCACATGATGATGTGATTTTGTTTTGTGGATGACTGTTTCCTTTTATACGAGTTGCTACGACGGTTAATCAAGGGTATTCGAGAGTCTCGATGTAATTAACGTCGGAAATTCGCACCTTCCGACGGAGAGAGGTCCAAAGACAAATTTCATGAACCCTAACCTCGATATATATATATTTTATATGCATACCACATATTTTGGCTAATATCTTCTATGAAATATCATATATTTTCATAGTAGCCAAAGAAAAAATAAGGAAAGTTCATTTCCCAAATAAACGGAAAACAAATGAATTTTCAAACTATGCCATACAACATATATTCTTATATTTTTATATATTCTTTATATAAAATCTCGAGGTTTCACAATGTCCGGCCTCCAGTCTTTCATCTAATCTTAGAGCAATCTCCCTCTAACCATTTTCAATAGGTAGATCAGAACCTAGATATCAGAAATCAGGTCAATATGCCTGAAATCCGAAGGTTAGAGCTCAGTCCCGCCCATTGTTGGACTGTATATATCCCTTGCTCTCTTATATTCAGACTTAGCCTCCCAATTAGCTTCATAATTCTCATAAGTTATATGCATATGTATATATAATGATGCCTGATCATTAACATATCAACATATGTTTCATTTGTGCCCTATGGTGCAGAACATATCCTTGTACGGTGGAGTTTAAATATGGCTATAACTTCATCATGTCGGGGTCACCTCATCCCTTTTGGGCGTACAGATTCATATATATGAAAACTATCATTCCCTCTTGGTGATTAAGCTTAATAACTTTCTCTCTATCATGAGATGGACCAAGGGAATGAGCATATGGCTTCAATTTTGTCCGGAATATGTGGACATAGCCATACTCAAATATAAGCCACTGATCAGTTGAATATTTATATTCCCAACTTTAATGGCATAGATTTTCTATTACAGAATATTGCCTCTCATTATCATAGAGGTTTGGTCCATGATTGACCTCCTCTTTACATGAAATTCTTGCTCCTTCAATGAGCCGGACTTAGATGCTCCCTCCATTATGGAATGAATTAAAAAAAACTGGGCATATTGCTCCAGTTCTTGTCCAGAATAAACATGAAGAGCTATGCTCCACATATGCTATGATCATGCCCCGGAATAGGCATTAGTTTCTTCATAGGCCCTCCCGGCCTTGATCCTCAGACTGTCATGGGACAGTGGATACATATTATGCAGGCTTTCATGCTCGGCTGTTATAGATTCTTCAAGGCCCAGTTGACCACCTTCCTTTCATACCCAGTGCTCTGTCAGGGCTACCCGGGGGATCCTTGGTCCATCATGTGGGTCCCAAAGAGGCCGGGTATAACCCCTCTCTACCTTGGTGATGTAAAATACCCTTCAACTTCTGTTGGAATGACAAGGCTCTGAAGGTTTGCTTTGCAGAATTCCAAGGCCGAGGGAGGCTAAAAAGAGGGGGTAGAGAAGGGGGTCAAACCTGCCCCCATATATATATAAAGACAGGCTTCAAATGGTGCTACAGAACTGTACCCCGGGGGAGACAAGAATGGACTCAATTATGGGGCCCAATAGTGTACTCGGATATGGTTTATATCATATCTGAAATGAGGTCTACATATCTAATAGGATGATCATCAATTTGGCATTATCATGACCAAACGAAATCAACCCAAGGACCTGCCCCTTGGCTGATTTCTTTGATGCCCGGGAGGTGAGATATTCCTATGGGTCTGACCTCTTGGATTATTCTATCGAAATGTGTAGGGATGTGAGGGTGAATTTCAGGTTTGGAATTGGTGATCATATGGACCCGTGGGGTTCTATAGCCTGTCTAGGCATTTCGGCCCAAACAAGGTGGTGTTTTGGCAATATTAGGAAGGGGTCATGGGTACTGGTTAGTCAATAGATATGGTATCTAAATAGGAACGGATGGGGGTGATGAACATTGAATTGTCAATGGGCATGGTGTTTAGAGAGGGACGGATGAAGTGGTGGCCATGGTTCCTTACCTTTTGACCTTCAAACCTTGCACCTAACCTTCTGCAAAGTAGTGGCCGCAGGCCCTTTAATTGCTCCCCTCCTTTGATGATCCGGAGATCCTCTTGAATTCCCTGCTGAAGTAGCTTTAACAGAACCCCTCTTCTTCTCTTCTTCCTTCTCTTTTCTGCCTCCCTTTTCAACCCCTTGCCTAGGCCGCGGTCTGGCCTTTTTATAGTGATTGGAATCCCTCCCTTGCTCCGATGATGGGGGAAGGATATGGGTGCATATCCGGAAGTGAGGGGAATGTGGTTTATGATATGCATTACCTTTGGAGCAAATCTCCTTGGAATAGACCATGGGGGGACAGGTGGCAATCCCACCTCCGGTATTCTCTCTCGCGAGGGGGCATCCAATGAGGCATTTTTCATTAACTCCCGGCCCACTATTTGATGGGGTCATTCAATCATAGCCTTCTATCTCTTAATTGGACATTAATCCCATTAAGGATCCGGTTGATCCATTGTGTCATACCGTTGAAGCTCCATGAGGATTATAATCCATTTGACTTGTTCAACATCCAATCCCGGCCTTTGAACATATATCCTTCCATCCTGCCCTTCCATTTGATAGATTCTCTCAAGTGTATGGCTCATCCGATGGATTGATGTTCCATTTGATCTCAGCCATTGATCCTCTTATTGGATATTATTTCTTTTAAGGATCCGGGAAGACCTTGACACCCGGTAATTAACCTTGCCCATGGACTATCTATCGGATACCCCATTAGACAGGATCCATTGGATATTATCCTATTAAGGATCCGGTAGACCATCTGTGCTGTGCGCTGAGGATCCATGCACATTAGTATCCAATAGGCATATTAACCACCAAACTTAGCCATTAGATTGGCTTTTAATTAATCCCATTTGAATTCTTCAATCTATTCTCCCGCGGATTGCCTTCTCTCCCTCTATTGCTGCAGATTCTGTTGAGTCTCCCATTGGGAGACAGATTCTTCCATCCGTGGGCTTCCTTCTAGCTGGCCTTCCCCTTCATCCTGTCGCACCCTCCTATCTTCACAGGTGCTGCTGCAGCTTGTCCTTGCCAAGGGGAATCATTGGGTGCCCTCCTCTTCTTCTTGGTGTTGATCCGTGGAGGTGGACAACAGCTTAGTCATATCCGGGTGAGCATACCTGGTAAATTTCCCTTTTCAGCTCTGTGCTTTGGTAATTATGTTGTCATGTACGCATATCCCTCTCTTATTCTTTCTTCTCCTTTTCTTTTGAGTGGGCATATTGACTATATCTATGCCCGGTCCTTATCTCTACCTGGCTATCATCAGCCGCACATGATCACCCCTTTGTTTTGTGCCATGGACATGCCTATAATTCTAGCTCTCTCCTTTAATCTCCTGTCGGCAGTATATTGATTGTCCTATACCATGCCTGGCATTTTGCAAATATACGTGTGGCCGGCTGTATTGGGGTGTCCTGTTTTAAAAGGGCATATTTATCATGTGCAGGGGGGGCTGGCTCCTTTATATGCCACCCTTGGCTCGGGCCCCTTTTTTTGTTTTAAATTTCCCCTCTGTTTGTGTGAAACAGGATATATGTTTGAGGACCCGGCTTCTTCATGCTTGATTGGGTCTTCTTCCAACTTCCTGTTTTCCCGGGGGGTCCATTGGCTGCCCTCTTTCTTCTTCTTCTATTCCTTGCTCTATATTTCATCTTTACATATGTCTAGCTGTAAGCAACCGGTCGGCAGCATTCCACCTACAAGTAGATGTACAGCTGAATATATCCGAGACCTTCAAACAGGAGCCAGTTTGGCTCCTATACATCATTTTCGGCCTTCCCTCTTCCAAATTTCTGTTGGCAGCATGTCCCCCCTGTCCTATGCCATGTTTCATATATATATAAAACTGTATGTACTGAAGTATTCTCATTGGAACAGAACATTTGCTTCCCTATTTTTTTTTCTTTTGATCTATATGCAAGGACCTAGCCTCTTCATATGTCATTATTGGTCGAGGCTATTGCTATTCCTTTTCCTTTAGAACAGGAGCCTATCAGCTCCCGGACGCCTGGACCCCTTGAATTTCTATAGGAATTCAAGGGTGTATGTCATTCTCGGCCCCTCTTTTGCACCGGGGGGCTGCTGGTCCCCTCTTGGCCAGTATGGGCTTTGAGTCTTCCTTGTGTACTTACACCCAATTGTGCATATCCGGCCTTAGATATATGAATTTTGACCTCCTTCTTTGATTCATGTACCGATGGTATGCTATAGAGAATTAAGTATTTTTTATTCCCTATAGCTCTACTTTACTCTCTTCCATCCTCTTATCTCATGGTGTCCAGGTGTTGTAGTTGGTGTTGGTTGTGGGCCTCTTTTGTGCTCACCACCCTCTGCCCTTGCTTGGGCATATATGTGCCAAATTTGACCGGGCATATAGCCTCATTCTCTTCATGATTTCCTAATCCTTCTATTTTCTGGATTTCCTTCAAATTCTGCCCGCATTGCCCCATCTTATCCTGATTTCTCTGAATAACCGGCCAATGCATATATGCTGTATTTCTTTTAGTTCCTCTATAGACCCTTTCTTGGTCGGTGGAGGTAAGACTAACCTTGGGCATATGTGATAAATCAGTTGATCTTTTATGCAGGATTTCTATGTATCCATATGCTATCACCGATTGGGGTCTAGATCCAATTGTGTATATCTGTCCTTAATCATATGTGTTTGAGTCCATCTTTTATTGGTCTCCTTTGCTTATTTTGCTCCATATAATGGTGGTGGGGTGCACGGAATTAAATATATTTAACTCCCTTTTGCCTCACTTTTATCATATGTCAATGTTTTATCTAAAATTCTAAGTGCCAACAGATACATATCTTTATCTCCTGCTGTCTGGCATCAATCTTCTTGCAGGGAACAATGGCAACACTGAGTGAACTATAAAGAAGTTTGTCAACTATTCTCTTCGGACACATCCGTGGATGAAGCTTCTCTAGGCTCCAAAGCACCTTGTACTAGTATGATACTTCGATGCTGGAGACCGAAGAGAAAGGTCATGGACATCCGGTGATGCCTGTCATCATAGATAGAAATCTTGAAGACATAGGAGACTGCTATAATGCTATTACAGCATTTGAACTGCCTCACACACAACCTTTGAGCCAAGTGAGGCTGTGAATCACAGTGATCACATGAATCTAGTGTTACAGTAGGCCCACTAGCATGGCCAGGAATGAGCCCATGGGCTTCGTGGTAAGTGGTAAGTGGAAAAACTTGACAATGAAGCAGCCAATCTGGTGACGAATGAAAACTCCAGGAATGAAACTGTGAGCAGAGATGTGTGCAACTGTTTACACGTATAATCACTTGCCAATGGCCACATTGGACAGAAGACAGGACAGCTACAAGTAAGATCATTCCCTAACAGAGGTGGTTCAAGGTGAGGAAAGACTCCGGTGCTGCTGGTGTCTAGGCCTGGGAAAGAGTTCAAATGGTCTGTGGTGGTCATGGATTACAAAAACAGCCGAATTGGATCGGAATCGGCCGAAGACTGGACAGCTTCAAGTGAGATCATTCCCTGACGGAGGTGGTTCAAGGTACCCACCAATTTCGATTTCGATTTTGCCATCCATGGTGGTGGTCCATTGTTCCAGAAGCAGGCAAGGCATATAATGTAATTCAATCAGTAAACCTGACAGAGATGTTAGCTTCGGTATCTATTGTGCTGCAGATATAAACAGCTCCATTGGTGCTGCATGAGCACAGTAAAAGCAGAATTAAAAAAAAAAGGAAACCGAGAAGCAGATGGTGAATGGAGGAGAGTATGAGATTGGAAGGATTGGCACTCCAATGACTGTGAATAAATTCATTAGTTATTGATGAATTAACAAAGATTATCCAAGATAATATATCTTGGTGTATGATGCAAGGAAGGTGGGGTCGGGAGTCGGGACCGGGTTGGTTGGGCCCAAAACCGACCCGGGTCGGCCGGGGTCGAGCCAGGGTCGGCTGGGGGTCGCCAAAAATAATAATAAAATATTAATTTTGGGGTCGAGGTCTTGGGGTCGGGACCGGGTTGGTCGGCCCTAAAAGCGACCGAGTCGGACCCGGGTTGTGACCCGGGTCGCGACCTGGCGAACCATGGTATGATGTTTACCAACGATATTGTATTAACAGATGAAACAGGAGTTAACAAAAAGAGAACTATGGAAAATTACTCTAGAGACTACGATTTCAAGATAAGTAAAACTAAGATAGAACATATGTATTGTAAATGTAATGAAAACCAAAGAGAAGAACGTGAAAGAGTTGGTTTAGATGCGGTAATATTATCAAAAAAAATTCAGTTCAAGTCCCTTGGATCAAATATTCAAAAAGATATAGATTATAATAAAAATGTTAACATAGGATTAATGTAGATTGAGTGAAGTGAAGATTGACTACAAGGTTTTTATGTGATTGTAAGATTCTAATAAAGTTAAAAAAAAATTGTATCATACAACTATAAAACCTGCATGGCAATAAATGTCAGACAATAAAAGAAAATTATACTTCCCAAGTAAGAGTTCTTGAAATGAGAATATTACGATGGATGAGTGGTCATATTACATTAGATAAAATAAGAAATAAATATATTAGAAAAAATATATGAGTTATGACAATTGTAGATAAATTGATAGATTGGAGATTGAGACAGTTTATACGTATTAAATATAGACCTAAGAAGGCTCTAGTTTAAAAAATATTAAAAATTAAACAATTAAAAAGGATGTGGTAGACTGTGAAACCTCCGATTTTGAAAGAGAATTGTTATGTATCCTCGGACTATATAGAAAAATAGGTGATATCTCATAAAGATACTAACTAGTCCGGTGATATGTGTAAAAATAAGTAAATCAAGGTTATCAGATTCCATGAAAATTTATTTTTGACATTTTCTCATTGGATGGTGCGAAGATTCGATGTTAATTGCATCGAGTAATAACTCGAAAACCCTTAACTATTGCCATAGCAACATGTTTGGTAGAAGAGTGTTGGCACCTAAAAAAGTCATGACACCCAAAAAAATGGTAAGTTTCAGGTAAAATACATGAAATAAAATTAAACAGACAAGTTGGATCCATTTTTCATTGCATTTAGAATCAATGGATTAAACAGACCCAATAAACCTTATTGGGTCTAATCGACCAAACAATAGTCCGATAACGATCAGACACCACTATCTAATCTGCCTAACTCAAACTTGAGAAACGCCAAAGTAGGATTGGAAACCCGACTTGTATTCGACAAGTTACGGACAAAATAGTGAAAATGGACTGCTGACTGACTTTGGAAGGCTTAATGGGCCCAAATGATAAAATAAGTGGGCCCACTATACTATACTGGTCGAGACCTCTGCAATAGTGCTTCGAATGCCAAAATCCAATTCTAAGTGGTAAAATGTTCATTTTACCCCTATTGCATCTAACCGACCAGAGATCGGCCTAATAATGATTGTACACCGCCAAAAGGCCCACTTGATCTCCAGATGAACAATGTCAGAGTCAGATCGAAAATCCGACCCATATTTGAAAATTTATGGAGAAAACACTTAAAGTTAATTTTTAGGTGGCCTTATCAGAAGCATATTGGGCCCAAAAGATAAAACAAACGGGTCCATGGGACTATACCAATCGAAAGCTTCGCAAAGGTACCCCAAATGTTAGAATCCGATTTCAGACAGACCCCAAACAATAAAATGACCTCTTTCACCCTTGGTGGGTTCGGTCAATTTGGGACAGGTCCAATAATATATTGACACATCAGTGGGTCTACATAACTCCAACTAGAGCAACACTGAAGTCGGATTGGTAATTTGAGTCATATCCGGCAAGTTATGATGAAAATAGTCAAGTGAACTTTCGGGCAGTCTTTGCATGATTTAATTGGCCCAAAACCAAGTCAGTAGACCTACAGTACAGCCCCAGTTATAAGTTTTGCAACGGTATCTTGAATGTGGAACCCGACTCCGGGTGAAAAAGTGACCATTTTGCCCCTATTCAGTCCAGATAAATCCAATTAAGCCCATTAACATCCGGGACTGCCAAAATATCTGCGAGACTTCCAGAAGAACAACGCCGGTGTCAGATCGACAATCTGACCCGTATTCAAGAAGTTATAGACAAAAGTCAAAATTTTCGGAGTTTGCATGCATCTCAAGGCCTCCCGACAGCTCGTAGGAAGTGTTATTTATGGTGAAGATCAAAGTCCGAGTGTATAAAAATTTAATTACAATTTAAGTGTAATTTTTGGAATTTTTGAAGGCTGAGATCGTACCGATCAGAAATTTCATCAAATCGGTGATCTACGGATAATTAGAAGACCCTCTGCCATAGATCTAATGGTACACAAGATCAACGGCTATTCGGACATCTTCTGGATTTTTTCAGCTATATTGGAGTTTAATTAAATTAATTCCGACCAGAATTAATGTAAACCGTCTGATCGGGAGCATCCTGATGAGAATTAGGTCGGAAGCGGTTTGAAAATACCATCCGCCACCCTTCCCTCCTTGCCAGCGCGCCAAGCTCCTTCCTCCAGTTTTCTCCTGTGATTTAGGAGAACTAATATCCTAGCTTTGATGGCATTAAAGAAAAAATAAGAAAATAAGAGGGAAAGGAGGGTGATGGCCAGCAAAACCTGCTCAAAGGTAGGGCCATGCGGAAGCGGTCCCGGATTTTTCTCCCTCCCTCGGCAAAAAATCAAGGGGAGAAATCAAGGAAACCAGTCCCGGTTGCAGCAAGAGGAGAGAAAAAAGTAGTGGCCGGATCCTGATCCTGGAAAAAACAGCAGAGTTCCAACCTCCCTTTCCTGTGGTGGCCATCCAAGAGAGGGGCAAAACATCACGTTTTGCCGACACTAGTCATCAGAAAGAAGAGAAGGCTCAGCAGAACGCCTGCGTGCAGCTTCTTCCCTCCCTCCAATGGCCCCTTACGGCTTCTTCCAGCAAAGATCACCCTGTCAGCAGAAGCTCCCCTAGGCGATTCCTTCTGGTGGTCCTCTCCCCCCAGCAATCAAGGTGGTCCCCTCTTCCAACAACAACAACAGCAGCTGGCTCCTTCTCCAGCCTTCCCCTATTTGTGCGCAAGAAGAAAGGAGAAGAGGAAGGGGAAGGCCAGTCTTCTTCCTCCAGCGGAACCTATAGTGCAAGAAAGGAAAAGAGAAACGAGAAGGTAAGAAAGAGGAGTCCCACCATGTAGTCCTCCAATCCTTTCTTCCTTCTTCTTATTTACCCCCTACTTTCTCCACCGGTCTCCACTGTCCCCAGCCCTCTGTCCAAACCAAAAAGAAATAAAAAAAAATCAAAAAATAACCCCTGTTTGGGCTAGTCAGTGCCCCATTCGTGCACCTTGCTGATTCCCCCCATCAGAGCAAAAAAAAAAAAAACACCTTCTACAGACCCCCACCCCCTATTTAGCTTTCATTCTGCCCCCCTCTCAACCCTCCTATAAACCTGAGCAATCAACCCCCCATCAGATTACAAACAACTCCCCAACAGCCATTCGGTCTCCCTTAATCTAGCTTCATGCGCACACCAAATGGTCAGAATTAAGGGGTCCTTTGACTAGGTCCTTTTTTCCCTTGGCCGAAACTCCTTGAAGCCTGCACATGCCCCTCTATTCGGTCTCTCTTTGTCCAGTATAATCAGCCCCTGTTCAAACGTCATTCAGGCTCCTAAGATCCCTGTGTGACCCCCTGTACAGGTCCACATTCTGTCCCTTAAAAGCCCCCATGTTAACCTCTTAATTAAGTCAAAATCAGGCCTAATCTTGCCCCTGTTCGGACCCCTTAACCTGTCCCCTTTTAAGCCCCTTAAACAGGCCTGGTTATAGTCCTTTAAGCCACTGCCGGTTCTCTTCAAGAAAACAAACACCTTGAACCCCCAGCTGGACCTCAAAAGTCCCAATCGACAGTCCCTTAAAGCTGATCCATATATGAGCTCATTCAGTCCACACATGCTCCTCCAAACAGCTCCTACAGCATCCCCCAAATAAACCGGTTACCCTCTTTAATGTGTGAGAGTAAGGGTGACGGCCCGGGCCTCTTGAAATCTGCCAGACGGGCCAAGAGTTAAGCTGGGTAGCCCTAATTTCCACCCATCAAATGTCCCCACTGCAGGCCCTGAAACCGGCTCCCGAACCAATCCAATTCAGCCCATTTTAGCCCGCTATAACAACCCTAGAAACACCCCAAAACAAGTGCTGGTCCGGTCCCAAAACAGGTGTTGGATCAATGTCAAACCAGGGGCTCAATCGGCATTCCAACAGGAGCTGGTTCGGTCAAGGCGAAGCAGGTCAAAAATCAGATTTTTGCAAAGAAATCAGAAATTCCATATTGTTGTCTCCATGCGGTAGGATCCTCTCGGAATCCATACGACGGGCCGATTGTCCACCCGGATGGGTTTCCCACCTCACCAGCCAAAATTCCAGAAATCTCCAAAGCTGGTTTGCTGCAGAAAAATCAGAAAATGGCGAAGTGGGCTGAAAAATGGGCCACCCAGGCCCACATGGTGCAAAACAGGCTGCCAAGGTCCCATATGCTGAAAATGGGCCAACCAGGTCATGAAGACATGAAGTGGGCTTATTGGGCCATGCGACTTGAAGTTGGCCTTATTGGGCCTTAAACAAAACAAAACTTAAATAATAATTTGAAATGAGAAAAGCAAAATTAAATAAGGAGCTAGTCCACAACTAGATGCTTCACATTAAGCAGCTAGTCCGGACCAACTTCCGGTATGTCGACCCGAACATAGGCATGGGACACGCTCTCACTGCAGACATACCCTTCCCAGTACGTGGAAAAGTCAAAGGACTCAACCATGTAGGATGGTGATGTAACCTCAAATTCAAAGATTCATTCTTTTCTGTTTTGGAAATTCATTTTCCATTTGCATTTGGATTTGATTTGATTAGACCTTAGCATTGACTTCTTTAGGAAAATAGATGGTATTCCATAAAAATACTAGCTAGGGTCAAAATTATATGTTGAGGTTGTTAGGTTCTTTGAAATTTGTTTTGACCTCTCCCCGTCGGATGGTGCGAAGATCCGACGTTAATTACATCGAGATTTCTCGAATACCCTTGATTATCGTCATAGCAATCCATTGAAGTAGAAGACATGCATCCACAAAATAAACATTCACACATATAGGAGAAAACAATCCCATGAATTTGATGAAAGGCAAGCACTCAATTTTATTTTGAATTTGATTTGTATAGAATTGGTTGGTGTTGGCAAATTTCAGATTTTACTTAGAATTCTGCAGATCTACAGCTTCCGGTTTCTTGTCTTAGATGTGAGGTTCAAACAGGTTTATCTTGACTGAGTTTGTTTAATTTAAACATGTTGGGACCTTTATGTTCAATGAATTATCTTCAGATTTCTGCAAAGTTGACAGATTCTGCACCTCCTATTTTCAGATTTGGGGGTTCCAGATTTTAGATTACAAACTGCAGCTTCTTTTAATTTTCAGATCTTGAATTGCAGGTTTGACTTGAATTAAAATCTGTTTAGATTTCAGATTTTTAAATGGGTTCTGCACATAAGTTCAGATTTCAGATTTTTAATCTCTGGATTTTAGAAGTGGTTTTCAGATTTCAGAAAATTCAGTTTCAGGTCTGATTTTTTTGGTTTGATTTTACAGATTGACAGGTTTCAGATTTATGTGATTTGATTTGGGTTTAATTTGATTTGTTTGAAGATGTTTTCGTTTATACACGTTGCATATTTTTAAATTCTGTATATTTCAGATTTTTCAGATTTTGGACTTTACACTCGCAAGTTTGTGTGTTTAAGTTCAGAGGGTTTTTTTTATTTCAATTTTACAGGTTCGGTTTCAGATTTCATTTTTAAATTTCTTTTGTCTTATCTTCCCGGAATTTCATGGGGTTGTCCTCTCCTTGTAGTATCAATCAATGTACCGAACATGAATTTCCCTTGTTTTTCTCAATATGAGACATGATTTACAACTTGACCAACAATTTAGGTTTTTGAGTCCTTGATGAACATGGAACTTGTCTGATCAATTTGAGATGGAAAAACACCCGGTCTTTGATAGACTTGTGGGCATTCCTCTCACTGATTTGAGATTGAGCATGTCCCGGCCTTTGATAGGCTTGTGGGGACTCATCTTCCTTGTCTTGAGATTGAGCATCCCGGTCTTTGATAGACTTGTGAGGACTCATCTCCTTGTCTTGAAATTGAGCATCCCGGTCTTTGATAGACTTGTGGGAAATTAGCTCATCTCTATCTTCATGGCTTCTCCATGAGTTGATGAACTTGTCATTTCATGGGCGGCATGTACCCGGTCTTTGATAGACTTATGGGCATTCCCCACTGTTTTTTTGATGATTTCATTAGCATATGACCGGCATGACGGCATATTGATTATGCTCTAGCCTTGCATAGCTTGATGAAAAGTGGTAAGACATTGGGGTCTTTTATAGGCCTTTGTATGTCTACCTTAAGGACGTAGGGGCGGATGGTTAGTCGACCTCCCAACTAGTCCATATTTTGAATTCTTTTAAGTTAAGCCGAGACGTAGGGGCGGATGGTTAGTCGACCCCCCAACTAGTCCGGTTTGTTGAATTAAATGTAGATTTTTTATTTATTTTCATTGGATTGTTTATTTTAAAAAAAAAAAAAATTTGGTTGAAGAAGGGTCCCTACGCTGTGCGCAGGGCACTGTTTGGAAAGAGGGGGCTTCGGGCACTGTTGGACCGGCCGGACTTGATGTCCCGGACCGGCGGTTCAACTCCGCAGGGCGGTCTTCAGCGGAGGGAGAGAGAGCCGGCCGGCTTCGCCCGGTCGCGCTTCTCTTCCTCTCCCATTTTTTTTTTGCGCCTTTTCCCTCCGGTGGGCCCCACGGGATTTCCACGCTGGCATAAGGTTGGGGGGACATATTTCCCCCCCTGCTACAGTCCCGCGCGACTCCTCTCCGGCACCCGGCGGCATCGCGGCCCCTTCCGACGACGGCCCCGGCCCTGTTTGACGGCGGCGGCTCCGGAGGAAGAAGAAGAAGGGGCCGGCGGCCCTAGGGGAAGAGGAGGGAGACCCCACCGGCGGTGGCGGGAGGATCCTTCGGCTCCTACGGCAGTCGCGACCGCTTGTGGAAGGCTTGCGGCGTCCGGAAGAAGAAGAAGAAGAAGGGGGTGCTTCGTGCGGCTCCAACGGGACTCCAGGGGATTGGTAAGCTCCCTTGACTTCTACGACCTCTCCTCTTGCTCCATCATTTCTCTCCTTTTGCTCTCTCCTCCCCTCTCTGTTGCGCGGCTGCTTGCGGTAGCTTTTATAAGCCTTGGGCGATCTCCTCCTCCTAGGGGAGAGTGGTTCCGGGTCCGAAAGGGACTCGGACCTTGCTTAAACGGCCAGCCCCTCATCTCGGAAGGAGATCCAACCAAGCTAAAAATGTGAGATGTCTTCCCGTCGATCGGGACTTCATGGCAGGTCAATATTCCGATCGAGATTTCCTCCTTGCTCTGTCCGGTCTCCTATCTTTGTTTAACAGGATCTCCACATATTTTTTATGTGCGAGCCTAGGTCTCCACGGACTGATCTCCTGGCCCATTATTGGGCAGGCCTATGGGCTATGCTGGGTGAGCCGCAAATGGACTGAATTGGGCTGATCAGGGTCCTATTATGGGCCTTGGAGATGGACTGAGTTGGGCCTGTTTGGGCCAAGCATGCCATTCCTTTTGTTTTCTCTTTTTCTCTTTTTTTTTTGAAAATTTCCGGTTACAACAGATGGGTAAATTCCATTTATCGAGAATGGGTCGACATGCCATCGTAATGCCGAATTTTGTTCTCGAAATTATGAAAATTGCTTAAGGGAAGAATAGTGACCAAAGTTCAGATTTTCATGTATCCAATATAAACCAACATGAAATGAAGTCAATGCAAAGTTCAAGTGTCGATGTGGATCATTACAATCGGGCACCGATGCTAACCCGATGGACCGGATGGGATGCAAACCGGACTAAAACAAATAAGATAAAAGAAACCCAAAATATATTCACTAAATCTAAAAATACCCAAATATCACATAATTAAAAATATAAAAATTCACTTAAAATACATTTAATTCATTGAAATAAAATTTCTGATTAAATGATAACTAAATGACTTCGAAGAAAATTAAATAAACTAAATTTAAAACATTTAAAAATCATCAAAATAGCCCCTAACTTTAAAAATCAGATCATAAAATAAACCAAAACTCAAAATCAAAATTCTCCAAAACATATCCAAACAATTAAAACACATTCAAATCATCCAAATAATATCAAAAATATTCAAAACAACTTTTCAAAACATCAAATCAACATAAGAAAACAAAAATATCTTAATTCATATGTTGATCCAACTAAATAAGTCAAATTGCTTAAAATATCAAAATTCATCAAATTCCAAACTCAAACAAAAAAATATAACGTCAACCAATTAAAATAAAAGCAACCGAAACTAAATCAAACTGAAATCAAAATCAAACAATTCATAATCAGCATAAAATCAAATATGAAAAATTCACAATTCAAAGCAAATAAAACCAACCTCAAATCAAATCAAAATTCAATTCCAAAACAAATAAAATCAACATCCAACAAAACAACTTGTTCGCATCTTATCATACCCGAAAGGCTAGGCCCTTTTGAGTTCTCTTTTGTTATGTGGATGTGCATATTCTCTCAAATTAGTTTGCTATGGCAGTTAATCAAGGGCATTCGAGTAGTTGCTCAATGTAAGTTAACGTTGGATATTCGCACCATTCAACGGAGAGAGGTCAAAATTAAATATTCAAAGAACCCGAATCTCAGTTCTAGTATTTTTAAATGTATCGTCGGACTATTTAATATATTTATAGGCTATCACCTATTCCTCTAAGTAGTCCAAAAGAGATACCAAAATCTTTTTCAAAACTCCAAAAGCGAGGTTCTCACAAAGACATACATCCACATAAAATAAACACATAAGGGCAGTAGTCCAATGGGCTTGATGAGATGCAAACGAGTTGTGTTATGATGTAGTTGATGTTGATTTTAATTTGATTTGATTTTGTTTGTATATTTGAATTTATGTTCGGTTTGTTTACAATTTGAAATTTGGTTTGGTTGGAATTATTTTATTTTGATTTTTGAATTTAGTGAGTGATTTAAAGTGCTTTAAAATTAAATCAATCGATTGGAGATTGAAATGTATAGGTTGGATGATCGAGATTTTGATGTTTTCATTATCTATCTCATGACGTATGTTCACTTTTTTTGTTTCGGTTTGATTAACCTTTGATTACAATTTGCATGTTTAGGATATGTTCACTTAGAAGTTCAGCTTCTCTTTGCTTTAAATTTGATTTTCAACTTTAAGTGATTGATTTTTAATGTTTTGAGTATTTTATTAAGCAATGATTAAATCATTACTAGATTAATGACATAATTATATGGTTTAGATTGCTTATAGATGACTTATTCAGAACTAGTGACCTATTTTAGAGTTTTTTTCAGATTTAATGAAGTGTATTTAATGTTTGTTATTATATTGTTTATCTTGTTCGGGTCTGCATCCCATCAAGTCCAACAAACTAATATTTGAATGCCCGATATCCATATTGGTGTCAGCACATGTAATTCATTTCATTTGATGTCGAACTTTGAATACATCAGTATATGGCAAGCGTGCCATTGTTTATGATGTCAGGCCCGAACAGGCACGAAGATGGAGTTTTTTTAACATATCTTCATAAGATCTAAGAGAAAGATCAAGCATGGCGACATACAGATCTACCCTTGATCAAATGAGATTTACTTCCTTTGTAGGTAAAGTCTTTCGATTAACAACATAGAGGGAAGGATTCATCGGCAATGGAAACTGACCAACGACCACGTATGGGATGCGACCAACCGAGACAGACCTGGAATAGCCATCCAAGGGACCATCAAATTCAATGGACTAACTCCTTAGAATTAAATTTCTACTTGTTTCAAATTTGAATTAAATACATTTTTTTGTTGTCAAAGGCTCATTAGGCCGGTTCATGTCATCATGGCCCGGTCAGCCACTTCATGTCTTCTTGGGGCCAGCTGGGCCCACTTGCATCTTCTTGGGCCTGGATGGCCTCTTTATGCCCCGATCTTATTCACCTCATGCCTGCTGTTTTGGGGTGAAGATTGAGGGCCCGCCCTATGCAAGACTAGGCCCATCGTAGGGATTCCAAGAACGCCCGGGCATTGCCCTCACCTTTGACTCTAAGGGAGGTAAAAAATGGAGATGTTGGCTTCTATTTTAAGGGGTTCTCAGACCTGATATAAACAGGGGCATTTTGGGGCCGATTGAGGAATCGAAACACGGCTTGATTTGGGTCCAGTTTGGGGACTGTTTAGGTGCCTGTTTTAGAAACTATGTAGGGCTGGAAACAAGCTAATGAAGGGTCTGTATAGGAAACTGAAGAGGGGCTGGTCGGGTCTGATTTAAGGGTCTGTTTAGGGCATTGATTGCAGAATCGGCGGAATCGGTCCGATTCCGACCGATTCCGGAATCGGATCGGTGGATTCCCGGCGGAAGGACCGATTCCGGGAAGAATTCCTCGGAATCGGTCTGAATCGCCTGGAATCGGTCGGAATCGATCCGATTCCGACCGATTCCATGTGGAATCGGTCGATCCGACCGATTCTTCGGAAGGCCGGGTTGACCCGGCCCCGGTTCGATTCCCGGTTCACTCTGGAGAGGTAAAGAGAATGAAGTTAGAGGTCAGGCGTCCTGTCAGCCCAGATGACAGCACGCAGGCTCCTTCTCACTCCTCAGGTGATGATGACGAGGAGTGTATACCAGCGACGCAGCCATCAGCAGCAGCTGAGTCACCTGATTCACGGTTTCCAAAGCCGTATTACACGCTGGATGAGCAGACACCGCATTCGTATATTATGGAGCCACAATATCCAGCATTTGGCCAGGTTGACCAGCAGTGGATTACACCACCAGCGCGACCATCCTCTGCTTACGTCCCGGTCGTGCCGGAGTCCGCTCCATACGACCTTGATGGCATGGCATCGGCATTAGTTTCATAGGGATATGGTCCCGGACAGTATACAAGACTGAGCACGAGGGAGGAGCGTCACGAGCAGCAGGGAGAGGAGGAAGATCCATATCTATATCCTAGACATTGGTAGTAGATTGATATGATGTAATTTTTTTTTTTTGATGATGTATCAACTCTTTGATTTTTGAATCAATGGAATTGGAATATGTACTTAACTTCAAGTCTTCAAGTGTTCAATTGGTGTTCATTAGTATTTGTATGATGTGGTCTTGTGGATATCATGCATTGGTTATTTTTTAAAATGTTTCTAACTCATTTCCTATTTTTTTAGAATTTTTTCTGAATTTTTTGAATTTTTTTGACGAAAAAAAAAATCAAAAAAAAAAAACGATTCCGGACCGATCCGGAATCGATTCCCTTCCCAGGAATCGGCCGATTCCGGCCGATTCCGGAATCCTTGGTTTAGGGAGACTGAACAGGAGCTGTTGGCAGGCCGAAAAGGGGACTGCATGGGGTCAAAATAGGACCTGTTTAGGGGACTGTGTAGGATCCGATTTAAGGTCTGTTAGGAAAATGTATAGGGGTCTGTATGGGGGGGCTGTTTTGGGGCTGTTTAAGGACCATTTGGGGACTGTTGAGGGGCTGCTGTCAGGCTGAGGAAGGGGTCTGCAGTTGACCATTTTGGCTGACCAAAGAGGGGCGCGCAGGGGTTGTATACAGACCGGTTTAGGGGTCTGTTTAGGGACAAGCTAAGGACTTGTTTAGGACCTGTTTAAGGGTCAAAAAGGGGACAGTGCAGGGACTTGTTTGGGCTCTGTTTGGGGACAGGTTAAGGGCAGATTTAGGAGAATGTTGATGACCGGTATTAGGAGCTGAAATGGGGCCGAAACAGGGGCTGTTTAGGGCCTATGGCAGGCCGATTAGGGGTTGCACAAGTGTGCTGACAGGAGGACGAAGGGGCAGAGATGGGTCTGGCCGAGGGAATGGAAGGACAAGGAGAAAAGAAAAGAGATGAAGGACTCCATGGTGAGCGTCACCTTCTTCTTCTTCTTCTTCTTCTTCTTCTTCTTCTTCTCCTTGGCACAGCTGCTCTCTCTCTCTCTCTCTCTCTCTCTCTCTCTCTCTCTCCTTGGGTCGCCAACCCTTGATAAGGCTGTGGGCTGATCTTTCTTATAAGCCCTGGGTAGGAGGAACTGATAGCGCACCAGGATGCTGGCCACGACCAACTTTTTATGCAAGGAGAAGATTTCCTCTCCTCCTTATCCTCATTATTTCCTTGTTTGTCAAGTGTCTATTCGGGTAAGACTTAACCTTCAAGTAATCCAGCTAACCGGCTATGGCGGCTAAAGATTAGGGAAGGAATTTAACCTAATTCTCATCAAAATGCTCCCAATCCGACGGTGGATAATAATTCTCATCCAGAATTATTTAAATCCATTAAATGTGATTGGATATCATCCAAAATGTGTTCCTATTGTCGTAAATCGCATGTTCCATCAAGATTTATAGACAATGGTTTCCAATTTACATCCAAATCTTGATTTATATGATTTTATCAGCTAGTAAAATCTCAGCCCTAATTATTGCGAAAATTGCATATAAAATGCAAGTAAATCCATTTTCCACCGAACCTAGCCTTCTTGTGAAGATGGGCCCAAGATCATTATTATGAATCCAAAATTTTCATTCTTTTTGCATATGGGCCAACTCTTAAGTTATCTTGACCATTTTAAAAGTTAAAATTTTAATTTTTTGCCCCTAACTTGCTAGGAAATTATTAGATTTTTGATCCGACTCCGTCGTCCCTCAACATTAAGTCGGCCAGACCTCGATGTCACTTTGTTAATGGGCCGGACCTAGGTTGCTCGGGCTCAATAAGAAAAAAAAATGAAATTTTCCCAGCCGAGACCATTTTTTGGCATTCATGACTTTATCTCCCAGACAGCCAGACTTCTATTGGCATTAGGGGTGTAAATGGGTCGGATTCAGTAGCGAAATCACAAGGATCCGATTTCAATTTTGATAAAGGTTAAGGTGTTCTGATTCTGATTCCAATAATTTTGGAATCACTATGTTCCGATTTCAATCTGATTCTGATTGTTATCAGAATTGGAATCAAATCCGATAATTTTTGATTCTGATATTAAATATTAATTTCTATTCAAAAATAAATTAATAAGTCATATATAATTACCAAAATTTGATATACTATTTTTACATTTTTATTTTTATCGTTATATCAATTTATATAACATATTTTATAATTTATTTGACTTTATTGTAAGTATTTTTTATATATTTATTTATTGTCAAAATCGGATAAACGAAAATGGAATCACTTGATTCCAATTCCGAATCAGATAAGTTATTGGAATATCCAATTTTGATTCCAATAGCTTATAGGATACAAAAATAGTTTCCAAACCTATTAATTTTTATCAGAATTGAATCGAAATTTTGAAATATCGGATTCCATTTACACCCCTAATTAGCAGTGACATGTGGACCCATTTATCTATCTTTTATGGCCCAATAAGCCTCAATGGGGCTGTGAAGAAGCTCAAATTTTGGTTTTTAGAGCATAATTTGCTGAATATCACCCAAATTCTTGATCTGACTCTAGCAATCTTCAACATTAAGTCGAATGGACGACATGACATCATCTTTTGTTAGTAAGCCAAAGTTTGATCACTCAGGCCCAATAAGGGTTATTGGGCCTACCCAACCCATTGAGCCTAAGTGTGGGGCAAATGAGACCCGTCTTTTCTGATTGCCTTTATTTTCATACCCTTGTCATGTATTTGACTAAATCCGACAAATCGGGTTTTTTCTAGGTGCCAATATAGACATAAGTTAACTTGGAGGTGAGTAATTCAATATGATTTGATGATTTAAATATCTCAAAAGAAGTAACTCAAAATCGACGTACGTGAAGAAGAATCCATGTGGCCAGCCTCAAATAATTTAGGATTAAGGCTCGAGTCGAGTCGAGTCGAGTCAAGTTGAGTTGAGTTCCGAATTCTAATACGGGTAATATGTTGGTCATATTATCAACAAATTGGTGATACAACTTGGATTTTGAAGTTGCAAAAAATTTGGATCCACTCTAACTAGGGGTGCAAATAGAATCCAATATTCTAAAATGATGATTCGATTCCGATAAAAATTAATGGGTTTGAAATTTGTCTTTGCATCTTATGAGCTATCAGAATTGAAATGGAAATCGGATATTCTAATAACTTATTAGAATCGAAATCAAAATCAATTCATTCTATTTTCATTTACCAATTTTGAGAAAAAATTAAGTACATATAAGTAAAATCAATTAAAATTAAATTAAATAATTTATAAAATAAGATATATAATAAAATAATAATAAAATTTGAAGAGATTGTATCAAATTTTAGTAATTATATAAAAATTAGTATCTCTCTTTTAAACAAAAATTAATATATCATGTATTTTGAAAAATAGTATATTCAATTCTAATTTTGATAACAAAATTAAAATCAAATCGAAATACGAACATAGTGATTCCAAATTATTGGAATCAGAACATCATAATCCTTATCGAAATCGGAATCGGATACTGGTGATTCCATTATTGAATCTGACCCATTTGCAGCCCTAACTCTGACTATATCATGCTAATCTTAATTTTTTATCCTTTCTATATCCTCTTTGAACTTGTTTTGATACAAATGAACTTGGTCTTGGTTTTGAATTCAGTTAGGATAGGACTGAAGTGAAGTTCCCTCCTGATTTAAGGCCATTTGTGGAAAGGCCAACTACATCTGACCCAAAAGCAGATTGTAGGTCGAATTTGGAAATGGAGTTGGCATGGTTTTGTACACAATCCAGAATTAAACTAGGACTCAAAACAAAGTATTACTGGAACATAGTTCAGGCCCTAGTCAGTTCGAGTCCAATAAAACTAGGTTTATCACAGTTAGAACTCAAATTTTATTGCAATTAGCATTCAGCTCAGATTCCATAAAAAACATCGATCTCCTTTATTTCCTTCTTTTTTTCAGTTTCTTCCCTTGTATCTTTGCTCTTTAAAACATGCACTGCTGGAAATACCAATTCAGTATCTACTCTGCTTTTTTTGTACTTCAAGGAGAAGGGAAGGAGGCAGTTAGCATTTACTTGCATCTAGTAATGAACATAAACCTAAAAGGAATGGCTCAAAGACTGGTGAATGAGAGCTGCTAAACACTCGCATGTTTCTGAACACACAAATGTTACTTAAGTTTGATGCAGCAAGTAGAGCAAATAAAATGATTTATTTGATTCAGTCACTTCTGGTGATCTACATCTAGTCTTTCACTCCAAACCCAGCAAAAAAGTTTTTTGCTAACTGCCTAAGCCACATTTATCTTCCATAAATAGTGGAAATTATGCATACATCCGGTTGTAATGAAACCTTCAACCCAACAAGTGGCTGCCAAATGCAGGACTTACCACCAAAATGCATGAAACACCAACAGATCTCTATGGTTTGCAAAACTGTAGCAATGCCTCTTAGATAAGCATGTTATAGTTGAGTTGACAAGCACAAAAAAAGCCTAATGAAGATCAAACAAAAGAAAATAAGTGGAGTTTAAATCTTAATGTCACTACATGATGGTATTGATTAAGTCAGTGGTTGAATAGAAGCTTTTTCGCCTGATATTTCTGCATGCGAGTAAACTACTTCTAATGCATTGTAGGATTACACAGTGAAAAACATTTTTTTCTTCTTAGAATGAACTTCAACTTGAGCTTCTATGCTCAGCTGCTTTTGATAATTGCTTATAAAAGAAGAATTGGTCTCACTAAGAAGGTGCTTGGAAGATAGTTTTGCATTCGAGCATCTATAACTTTCATCTCCTCTTATATCTTCTATCTCCCGGAGGTTGAACCTCAAGAAATCTTCGGGCTTTTTCTTCTTCCTCTTCTACTTAGTTCAAAGTAAACTCTGGATACCATTTCTCTCTCATTTATCTATATTCATCTTACAAGAAGCCTTTAACTTAAGTTGTCGATGAACAACACGATAGGCCAAAGTGTAACCAAGCTGGTTTTACTCCTCCATGCATTTCTTCGTATGAGTATATGGTTCAGTAAAAAAAATTGTCAGATAATCATAGCAGTTTCTAAAGAAATCTGCATGTACTAGAGAAAGCACCATAGCTTGATAAAAAAGAACTACTGATACGCCCATCATGAGATAGCTAGAAATCCTCAAGATATGCCAGCTGATTGATTTTACTATATTACATGATTTACATTGTAAGGAACACAACGAGTAACGATCTATTGCAGATACATGCCAGTCTAGAATTTAAAAGGCATCCAGGTCTCAGCTTAAATTTTCAGAATTTTTAATTGGATTTAAGATACAACTAACAAAAAATTGTTTCCACAAGATTGATATCGATTAGATTTTCTCTAGCAAAGGCATGATATGGATACTGAAAGGCATCTTGACACAACCAAGAATGACCCTTTACCCATAGTTGTCAAGGCGCCCGCCTCGGCGGCAAGGCGCTTTTCCAGCAGCGCCTTGCCAGGGCACCTTGCCTAGGGCCAAAAAGGCGCCCGCCTAGGCGCTCAACGCGTCCAAGGCGCCCGCCCAAGTGCCCAAGGTGCCCAGGCAAGACGCCCTGGGTATTTTTACATGATTAAAAAAATAATTTTGAGGAGTTTTACCCTCTTGATACCCCTCACAAGGGACACCTATTTAATGATAATTTGAACATATTAATATATTTCACTATCACTTATAATATTATATATATTTAAGATTTATGATTATAAACATATATTATATACTTAATTAAGTTCTCATTCAGCTCTTTCTTCTTCCTCTCTCTGTCTCTCTTAAGTCTTAATTTATCAAGATTAACTTCTTATCCAAAAATAAATACTCACACTTTCATAATTACATATATAAGATCACTTATATTATTACATACTTTTTTGGGTTCGGGGGGCTTCGCCCCCCTGACAAGCCCCCACAAGGGGAGCTGCCCCCTTGACCCCCGCGACCTGAACGCGCAGGTCGATCCACGACTACTCTGTGCCCCCATTTAATAATATTATAACAATATTTCACTATCACTTATACTATCGCACATATATATAAATTTTATAATCATAAATGTGTTATATACTTAAATTTTATAAAAATCTATTTAACTCCTTTCTCTTTCACATACACATTATATTTACATATATACATAGATAAAACACTCATATTCAATTATAACGTAAAAATATAATTATATTTATGCATACTTTTATGTATCACAACTTAATCCAGTCTTTCTTGAATACCGCCTTGACCGCCTAGGCGACGCCTAAGCAGCTGCCTTGTCGCCTAAGCGGAATCGGTACCCTTCAACGCCTTGGACGCCTTGTCGCCTTGACAACTATGCCTCTACCGCACATTTAAACCATATTTGCAATAACCAAGAGCTGAAATTATGATGTAAACGTTTCACCAAGATTTGTCAACTTGAGAGCTAACTGGATCAGGGTCTGATCGGATAGATTTCCTCATAAGGTCCAGGGATGCACATTGATTATGCAATCCTTACAGTAAATAACTGGCAGCATGATAACTCTTATTCACTTTTTAATATTTACTTTCTTGTTAAACAACAATAAAAATATAATATAAAGATGGTACATAGAAAACCATGTGTAATGATGATAAATTAAGTCTTGAGTTCCAAGGCACCCTATAGGCAGATGGACATCCAATGACAATTGCAGAGTACAAAGAAAACAAAATTGACTCAACAAAATTAAATCAGTTAATTCATCATTCATAACTCAATCTTGTGAACACTAAAAAAAGAAACTGTAGAACAAAGACCTACTAACTTGATACAGTAATGGGATAACGAACTTTATCAATAGCCTATGTTATCGGAGGTGATCGAGGAGCGGTAAGGAGAGGCCTCGCCACCTCATCTCACAGGCAGCACCCCAGGCTACTGCCTTTACTGCCTCCTCTGCCGAGGCAGCTGAGGTGAGGCAAGGCAACTGCCTCGCCCGCCTTCAGCCAGCTCCAAACCCAATAAGGGCCTGAATCCAGTAACAAAAGTCCCCCTCCCAAGGGCTTCTCTCTCCCCCCTGTCCTGATCATATTTCTCTTCTCCCCTCCCTGACAGACTAATGAACCACTGGAGCCCTAGTCAGAGCCGCCACCGATGCTCGCCACAGCTGCCACCACTTGCCGCCACCGGAGAAGGTTGCTGGGGAAGCCACCTTTGCCGAAGAAGCTGGACCTCGCTGGAGAAGCTATTTTCGGTGAGTTTTTTCATTTTTCATTTTTTTTTTCGGTTTTTCTTCTGGTTTTCATCCTTGTTCTAATATGTTATCCTTATTAAAGAGACCAGTTTGTTCACCTTTGGCGGAGTTTGCCGAAGGAGCCATTTTCGCCGAAGAATGTATGTTTTGCTATTTTCGGGTTTGTTTTCTTTTTTCTTCCAATTTTCATTCTTCTTCTAATATCTTGTTGTGATTAAAGAAACCAGTTTGTTCCCTTCGTCGAAGGAAGACTAAGAAGCCAGACCTCACCATTGTCCTCATTTTTGGTGAATTTTTCTATTTTTTATGCTTTCACTTATTTTCAGCTTCTCTTCCTTTGAAGATTCTACTTATAATCCATTGTTTTTGTTAAAGGGGCATCTTTGTTCCTTTTCATCCAAGTTTGCTGGAGAAGTTAAACCTCACCGGTCCATTTTCTGTTTTCAGTTTTTTTAGTTGTTTTCTTGTTTTAGTTCATGTTTTGGACATTAGTACACCAATTTGTTTTCCATATAGTTATAGAAAATCCCCAAATAGACATTTTTTTGGTATTAGGATCTAATCTATTACTTTCTTTTTTCTGCATTTTACAAGTATTTCCTGTGTTTTTAAAAGTAATTCCTGTATTTTTTTCATTTTTAAACAATTACCAGATATATTATTATCAATATAAAAAAAACATCGGCTGAGGTGCTTGGGGCGAGACAAGGGCCCCCTCACCTCAAGCTCCTCGCACCTCTGATAACATAGTCAATAGCAGTATTTGCTCTTACTTTCAATGGTCCATTTCCCAAACTGATGGGCTAACTAACAAAGTATTCTGGACAGCATATGAATTACAACATTCTTGGTGAATAATCCTATTCATCAGCCATCTTTTATGAATGGATATAGTTGTTTGATATATAGAGAGAAATCCTTGTTCTGCGATAACTGAATGCAAGGCATCCTGTATGCTTTTATATTTTACAAAAGGTAGGCAGTAGTCAAATAGAAATTTCAAATGACAGATGGTACTGATGCTTAATGTGCTAAAACTAGATTATAGCTTTAAAAACCAACCTTAATTGCAGAAAATAGATGTGCAACTCCAGTTTGGTTCCAATCTCTCCCAACCAATGGCATAAATTGTCCAAGAACATCGGATCTGTAATGTACAGAAATGTAGACTAAACTGAACTTCACTTGCCATTATCTACTAAAAATTTATGAATTCTCAGCAATAATAATTTTCATCTAGTGTTCAGGAAGCATACAAGTTGCTCCATGAAGAATGATCATGAAATTTGTAACAAGTAGCACACTTTGTATTTTAGAACAACACTCAAGATGAAAAAAAAAAGAGAGAGTTAAGCAAGAATATACAGTACCATACTAAGTAATAGCAAAATGGTCATCTAGCTTCAACCAACATACATTGAGATCACTAAAATATTATTGCCACAGAATAGAACTATAGAAGATTAGATATGAAGACAAGGAACTACTACTTTTGTGCTTAAACCAACTGTGGGATGTAAATAGACACTTTACAGGATGAAAGAAAAAGAACCAATAGGAATCTGCAACAACATATAGAACTACAACGGAAACCAAATGATAAATGACCAAGATTTCTGAAGTTGTGTAGGCCAAAATAGTTGAAATCATGTCCATGGAGAAGCATTTGGTAAATACAGCTCTTTAAAGAAGTTTAGTTGCATCCTAAATAGAACTTCACAATGGTCATTATGAAATGAATCATGCGTAGAATGTGTGTAGAGATTTCTACAAATGGGGGGAGTTCATGTTTTAGAAAAGGCCTCCGATTTCAGCTCCCAAGGGAGGGTGGAGTGAAATTGAGGTGAGAGAGGGGAAGATCGACCAATTTTCCCTCACTAAGGGCAATCAGATCTGGGGGCCCAATTCCCTTTTTTCCAGGGTCGACCAATTCCCAATCTAATCTTACAAGAACGACCGATCCATGGCAGATTCATCCAATCCAGGCTGATTTCTCCAAGAGTCAACCTTCGATTGGTTGTTCAAGGTGAAAATCGGATCAGTAGGTTTCTATCCAACCCAAGAATTGGCGGAACCCGATCTGGATTGGTTGATTCTACAAACTATGACGTGAATAGGTGGCACCTATCAATTTGAACTTTGGGACTTCTAAACAGATTTATTCTAGAGTTGGTGCCAAAAAACAAGTTTCTTCTTAATAATGACTATATCTCTGATGTGAAGAGAAGAAGAATGGAAGAAAAAAATATCGTCGTTTATACATTATGAAGATATTTATATGGAATATCAAAGGTATCCATGGAAAGGGTAATGAGGCAGCTGAGGTGTTTGGTGTCTTCTCACTTCTCAGAAGTTGGATATCGTGGCTATCTAAGAGACCAAATGTGACTTTGCATTGAGAGACAAATAGAGTTTCATTTATAATTGGAGGATTAGGTTTTCAAAAGTTAAAGAGCCACTGAAGAAGTTAAAACAAGCAAGCAAGACATGTGGTTTCAATAGAATCCATATTGAAGTATAAAAATGTTAGGAGGATTTAGTGGTGAGATGGTTAACTCAACTTGTTAATAAAATCATAATCTCTAAAATAATATCGAATAAATAAGAAAATAAAGTATCATCTCACTATTTATAAGAAAAAAAAAGATATATACAAAAATGGTTATTATAAAAGAATCAAACTCATTTATGAAATTGTGGTAGAGAATTATCAAGTGACTTACAAGACATTACAACTATTTCATTCAACCAATTTGTATTCAAGCATTGGTGGCCTATAATAGAAGTTATTTTTCTCATTAGAAGCATAATAGGGAGTTATCGAGATATAAAGAAAAATTTCATATGATTAATCTAGTATTCTAATAGATGTTTTGTTGTAGGTATTGGGGCAATAGTTGATGTATGTTAGATATGTACAAATGATAAAGGCATTTTTAGGGAGCAACCATTGGTATCTGCACAATTAGAGAAGATGCCAGAGATTTTTGTATTTCAATTGACTTACACCAAGGATATACAATAATTCATTACCATTTCTCATTAGTTATGAATCAATTAACAAAAAATACACAAGATAGCATACCAGGGTACATGGTATTTATAGACAATAGTGTATTGATAGAGGAGACACAAAGTTAATAAAAAGTTAGAACTTGGAAGAAACACTTTATGTTCTAAGGATTTCAAGATAAATAGAATTAAACAGAATATATGCATTTTAAACTCAATGAAAGTCAAAGAAGAATATATGAGGAGTTTGTTTGGATAGAATAATAATATTTCAAAGTACTAAGTTTAAGCATTTTGGTTCAATTAGCCAAAAAAATAGAGGATGAGAAGAAAACATTAACCATAAGATAAAAGTAAGGTGAATGAAGTAGAGATTTTTAACAGAGGTTTTATGTGATTATAAAATTACACTAAAGTTGAAAGAAACATTATATTGCACAACTATAAGACTTGTAATATTAAATTGTAGTGAATGTTGAACAATGAAAGAAAAAACATATTTTCAAAATAAATATTGTTGAAATGATAATGGAAATATGGATATGTAGTCCTATTAAATTAGATAGAATGTGTAATAGATATGTTAGGGGAACAAAGCGGAAGTAGTGACAATCATACACAATTCGTAAGGGAGATTTAGTGGGCATATTGAACATAGACTTAAAGAAGCTCTAGTTTGAATTATAAAAAATAAAAAAGTAAAAATAAAAAGGAAGTGGTAGAACTAAGTTGACATGGAGAAGGATAATTTAATATAATTTGGATAACTTAAATATCTTTGAAAAATTCACCCAAAATCGTTGTTTATACATAATGAAGATATTTAGTTGAAATATCAAAGGTGTCCATGGAAAGGAGAATGAGACAGCTGAGGTGTTTGGCATCTTCTCGGAAGTTGGATATCGCGGCTATCTAAGAGACCAAATGTGACTTTGCATCGAGGGACAAAGAAAGTTTCATTTACACTTGGAGGATTAGGTTTTCAAAAGTTATAGACCCATTGAAGAAAATAAAAACAAGCAAGCAAGACATGTGGTCTCAATAGAATCCTTATTAAGTATGAAAATGTTAGAAGGATTTAGTGGTGAGATGATTAACTCAACTTGTTAACAAAATCTTAATCTCTAAGATAATATCGAGTATCATCTTACCTATTTATTTAAAAAATGAGATATACAAAATTAGTTATTATGGAAGAATCAAACTCATTTATGAAATCGTGGGAGACAATGACAGGATTATAAAGCATCTTCTAGGACATTACAACTATTCCATTCAACCAATTTGTATTCAAGTATAGCCAGTCTGTAATGAAAGTTATTTCGGAAGTTATTTTTCTCATTAGAAACAAAATAGGGAGTTATCGAGATATAAAGAAATATTTACATATGATTATGACTTGGAAAAAGCTTACTCTAGTGTTCTAATAGATGTTTTGTTGTAGGTATTGGGACAAAAGTTGATGTATGCTAGATATGTAAAAATGATATAGGCATTTTTGAGGTGCAACCATTGATATCTGCACAATTAGAGAAGAAGCCAGAGATTTTTGTATTTCTATTAACTTGCACCAAGGATATACAATAATTCCATACCTTTTCGCAATAGTCATGAATGAATTAACAAAACATAAACAAGAGAGCATACCATGGTGCATGATATTTCCAGACACTATTGTATTGATAAATGAGGCACAAAGAGTTAATGTGAAGCTAGAACTTTGGAGAGAACATTTTAAATTTAGAGGGTTTCAAGATAAATAGGACTAAACAAAATATATGCATTTAAACTTGATGAAAGTCAAAGAAGAAGATGAGAGAGTTTGTTCAGATAAAGTAATAATATTTCAGAGTAGTAAATTTAAAAATCTTAGTACAATTATCCAAAAAAATAGAGAATAAGACAAAAACATTAACCATAAGATTGAAGTAAGGGAAATGAAATAGAGATTGGCAATAAAGGTCTTATGTGATTATAAGATTACACTAAAATTGAAAGAAAAATTCTATCGCACAACTATAAGATGTGTAATATTATATTGTAGTGAATGTTGAACAATGAAAGGAAAAACATATTTCCATAACAAATGTTGTTGAAATGAGAATGGAAAGATGGATACATAGTCATACTAAATTAGATAGAATGCATAATGGATATGTTAGAAAACAAAGTGGAAGTAGTGACAATCATACACAACTCGTGAGGGAGATTGAGATAGGCAAAATGAACATAAATCTAAAGAAGCTCTATTTTGAAATATAAAAAAGTGTAAAAATAAAAAGGATGTGGTAGAATTAAGTTGACATGGAAGAAAATAATTCAGTACAATTAGGATAATTTAAATATCTTTGAAAAAATCACCCAAAATTGACGTTAGTGGAGAAAGAAAATCAATCTAGCTGACCTCAAAGGATGTTGGAAAAGGATGTTGAAAGGGGAAAACATCTATCATAGAAAACATGAAATGCAGTATTCTGAGAACTTCAATAGAACACATTTATGATGCTCTTAAAATGCCCTTAAAACTACTTTTACGAGATCACCCATAAGAAAATCGGTTTCTTTAGACTCATTTCTACATTAGTTTCAATTAACATATTCTTATTTCTACATTATTGCACATCTACTAATTATTTCAATTAACTTAACATATTCTATTAATTATTTTTTGGAAAACATGTGAATGTCTTATATAATAGATATGTTTGTGTGACTAAATTCAATGAGTATCATGTTTTCCATATTGCCAACCCATAACAATCTGTCCTAACAATGTGTCTCATCTATTTCACAAAATCCCTTTGATTCTTGCATGTTAGCTCCCGATGTTTTCCCTGCTCGTTTCAAGTAGGCAAGACAAATTATAGGGTCAACAGACCTGATATCTCAAGCATGGAATGCGATCTCCCGAGAATCTCTCGAGATCTCTCGAGAATCTCTTTTCTTCCATGCGTCTGAGAAACGAGATCGCCGAAACGAGAAAATCTATGTAGTACCTATGATACCTTGATCTTCTCCGCCTATTATTATCCCCAACTTGTTAGATGGTCTTGTTAAGTTTCTTTCTTATATTGTCAATTTTATTATGGAATCCATCCAAATATTCATCTAAACATTATTGTTTGATAAAATTTCATAGCTTAATATTTTAATGACTATATATGTATAATTGGCCCAAAATGTTATCAATCTCCTATTCATATTGTTCAAGATGAAACTTTGGTCTGACATAAGATCCTTTGTATGTCTCATGCTAACAATAGTTCACCATCTCTGTACTACGCTTTTAATTCTCTCACAACTTATTTTAATTTTTAATATGAGTTCTCTTGTCCTTTTCAAGGAGATTATATGACATTCTACATTTAAGCATGCACATTGATTGGTATTTCTAAGATCTAATCTCTTGAGGTTTTTTCGAGATCTTTTATCTTCAATCTCCATGAGATAAAATATAGATGTGAGATGACAATCATTGAGTAAAGTATAAATGAAATCCGAGATCCAATCTCCCGAGATTTTTCCGAGAATCTCACGAGATCTCTTCTCTTTCACGCTTCCGAGATGAAGCCGAGATCCGAGATGACAATCCTTGATCTCAAGAATCCAAAACTTAAACTTGCAGTTGGGCTCTCACATGTAAAGGATCCACAACATGTAGATCCTTTAAGTATTGGGTCCATAGACCTCAAGCTTAGTCCTCCCTAAAAGAAATGCGTGAGAAAGAAATGCAGGGCAGCCAGTGGACACCACTCTGCCTGAAACAGCAGCTTCCACCATGGAACACCCAATTTAGTCCAATCTGTTCTCATTTAGCTCGATCCTGCAAAAAAAAAATCCAGGATCAAGCTTACTCCCAAAATCAAGTCATTGCGTGCCAATCCTAATCCAAGATCAGCCAATCCATACCCACATCAGTCAATCCTGAAAACCATGCCCCCTTGGTATCCTTCCACAGGGAGAGAACTAATATACTATGCAAAATCCAACTTTCCCTACTAAAATGCTTTTCCAGAGGATGCAGATGTTCTATTATTGATGACTTTTAGTTTTAATATCTTATAAAGAGTCTATAACCTATCATTGGTACCAAAAAATTCTACCTGGGTAATTATAAAGTTAACCACTTAAAACAGTAATGAAGTGGAAAAGGATGGTTTAATCATCAATGATGTTAAATAAAAAATTGGAGGAGTAAGAAGTTGACAGTACATGCCATCAAATAAATGGCAACCACGACCATGACTTAGTGACTAGCCAGGAGCAATAGAAAATAGTGAAATTTATTATTCTCATTGCAACGTCTACAAGGAAAGCAGATGGACGCTGAACTCCAAGAGGTTGATTAAATGATTAGATTATTTTAAAGGAAGTTATTTAAAAATGAAACTCATAAGTCAGTCATGTTCAAGCTCCCAAAGTTCAAATAATTAAGTCTGCACCTAAGGCAACAGCTTAAGTAAAGGTATTGTTTTCAAAAAAAGCTTAAGGTATTTAAGATCAAGATCAAATTGGTCTGCTTGACCAATCAGCCGAAGTAAAATCTACCCAGGATCTGCCTGGATCGGTCTTCCAAAATCTGAAAGAAAAACAAAAAATGGATAGCAATAAAGTCATTAATCTTTCAAGGGCGACAACCCCACCCTAGAGTGGGGATGATAGTGGGGCTGCAGCCCCTCCACCGCCAAAAAGGCTTGATCCAGTAATGGATCAGTCAGAATTGTCCATTCCGACCGATGGCCAATCGTGCTCCCCCCACCCTTTGGGGATCAGGTTGGTAGGTGCTAATCCCGGCCACAGATCAACCTAATGAAGATCATATGATCCTACAAACCATGGCTTATGCACATGCAATGAGAAAATACAGAAAAGCATTCGAACCCACTTGGTGATTGTTCCATCAACATCTGAGACAACAATTTGAGTATTCCATTTCCACAAGTAAATCCTAGCATCAACCTGAATAATATCAATAAAACAAAAGTTAAAATTTGTCTAGGGAATAAACAACAAACTGACCACAACGGGTTCCGTAAACACCAAGAATAATGATCTAAATAAAAATGCCCCATAACCTGCTGTTTTCCAAGCATTGCCGTTGAGAAGCTAAAAGTTACAAAATTCTGCCCATCCTTCAGATTCAGAGAAGCCAATTGCTCAGACGTTGGTGTGACAGAACGAATCTTCTTTTTTATGGGCCCAGGCTTTTGAAAGCTTTTGTCCCTCAATATTTCAGTCTCCAAAGGAGCCACTTTTGCATTATTATCTGTTCTGTCATTGGCATTTGGTGCTAAATGAGCAGTGTTCATGCTTCTCTGCTTTTTGAAGTTGAAAGGCCAAAGTGACCATGACCCTCCAGAGGATACAGCAGAGCAAGATGGATTTTTCATTGGTGTCTTGTCATTTTGGTCCACAGATATCATGCCTTGAGCATCAAAATTTTCTTCATGACCAAAAGAAGCAATGCCCAAGACAATAGGAGCTGCTGCATTCCATGGAAAGTAGCGATCACCAATTCTAATAACCAACTTATCATCTTTGACAAGTGATGGACCCAATGTTGCAAACTTTTCAAATTCCACCTTTTTCATATCAAAGGCTTTGGATGCTGCTTCTGCTCCCATACCCTCAAATAACAAGTGCCGGCATAGGGACATCTCTACAATAGAACATAAAATAAAAGAAATAAAATAACTTCAATTTGATGAAAAAGGAAGAAACAGATACTGAATAATGATATCATGGACATATATTTAAAGGAAACATCATTTCAGTCCAATATCCATATACATGGAGTGATTCCAAGACTTATATGGCTACCAAGTTCTATGTTGAAGTGCTGCAGAAAAGAAAATTTTCATAGGCACTAAATGTAACCTTTAGATACTCTTAGAAAAACATATGGATATACAATTTACCAACGGCTCGGCTGATTGGCATTTCAGTTTTTCCTCTTGTCCTACATATTTCATTGTTTGCAGATGCATCCTGAGATATACTGTAAGAACGCACCAGATTGCTTTCAGACTTAGATTTGACCATTGAAATATCACTGCTAGACGTGCTCCACATGGATGAGTTGGATGGTATATGCAATGAATGACTTGTTGGTTGAACATCAAAGTTCTCAAGATCATGGATGTGAGAATAGATATCTGGTAAAGATACTACTTGTTGTTCTTTCTCTTCAGAGGTTCTTTCCAGCTTAGGAATGGATATCATGTACCTTTGATCCTTTGGTGGTGTAAAGGTATCTACATTGTGCACATCTTGTCTTGTTCCTACAAACTCATTGTCTCCAAGACCATCCTTTGTAGAAATAAATGGGATATGCTCACTATCAGTTTCAAATTCAATGGCATGTACCAACTGTTTGGGAGACTCACTTGTCCCAAAATTGTCTTCATCAAATAGAAACTGTTCTTCGTCTGCATTTTTTGGAGACAAAAATTCATCATTTGCCATCTCTTGCATATTTAAACCAGATTCATGAGTAATATTGCTCTCAGTAGAAAGACCACAATTATCAAAATTAACACTTTCCATTGCATTATGTAGTTCGTATATTCTATCACTACTTCTAAGGGTTCCAATGGAACCATGGTTGCTCTCTGGTTTTCTTTCTTCAGTACGAGAAGGCTGTTCTTTGCCATTAGGTCCTGTCATATGACAATTGAGCTTTTCAGAAATTCCATCCATCTCATAGAGATTTTCAGAGATTCTTGTCAAGTTGATATATGGTATATTCTCTTTACTTTCCATTCCAAATGAACTTCGGTGCATGACACCCACTACCTCACTTACAGTAGCCTGTATAGCATCTAAAGAACCAGAAGGAAAACACTCAGTAGCCGTTGCAGATAGCTTCTCACAAGCTACCATAGTTGCATCCTCATCAGTCTGCATGGTATCTGTGTGATTGTCAGGCTTTGTATTCTCATCACAACATGCATCATCTGTACTAGATTGCCATTCCAATCTCTGGTTCCCTTTGGTGGCTCGGCAAACAGCATCCATGCATTCAGTAATTCGTTCTTCTCTTTCCCCCTTGGACACCAAATTCAGAAGCCGAAGTGGCGCCTCAACAGAAGCATCGTGCACCATATTTGAGCTTTCTGATGTTTCACAATAAAGAAAAGAAGATACTTCTCGATGTCCATTCTCATCTCCAGAGACATCAGCAGATGAAAAGTCCTGATTACATGAAAGCTCGTGAAAAGTGTGATCATACAGATCAAAGTCAATAGCTTCTGGCGAGGTCAAGATATCTTCATTCGCATGAGGTAATTCACCAGCTTCTGAAGAATAAATTTCAATGACCTCCTCAAAGGTTCTATGTTCGGGATATTCATCCTGCTCTGACTCATGGATATCTTTCGTACTTCCAACATCACTTTCAAGCTTGTCAGCATCTTCTTCACCGTGCGAAGCTGCCTCATCATCACGAACTGAGCTACTCAGCGAAGAATGCACAGAAAGCATCTTCCCCCTGCCGATCGTAATGCTCTCTCTATCCACAGCGGATGTGCCATTCGAAGGAGTCGCTCCCATCTGATTGCTTGTAGATAGATTGGTGGACCACTTCATTTCTAACAGGTCTGCTGCGATCTCGGCGCGCTCTAACGAACTAATCCGCTTTACATCCCCGGGACTACCAGCCTCCTCCTTTACCATTCGACGGCCAAACACAAAACCAAGGATCCTGGGTCGTCGGGAGCTTGCCGTTTTGGCGACCATTTTCCCGTCCCCCACATTGAGCTGACCGCTAATGAGCTCCCTGGAACCATCACCATGATGGCTGCCCTGCGCCTTTCTCAGCCGATCATTCTTCACCTTCCGTTCCGCCTCGTCCCCGGAAGAAGGAGGTGAGGCGAGGTGCCCCCCTTCGTCCTGGCCGTCGTCCCCGAGGAAGTAAGCCTCACCCTTGTGATCCAGGTACATGTGGAAGCCGGCGTCGGCGCCATTGACGCATATATCCACAATCTTCTCCTTGGTTTTGAGCACGCCCTGGAATTTGCCAAACCTGACGTTCCAGGGGGAGGACTTGAAGCTCCCGTCCTGCTGCTCGACAACGATTATGTCCACGGCACCGCCGAAGGGATGGAAGGGCCCGGACACCGTATACACGCCGCGGGTTATGTAGCGGCTCAACCTCTCCACCGCATACATGATTTCCGCCGAGCGGATAGATTCTCCCAATTTCCCCCCGGCAAAGCCCCAGCTCGCCAAACAGCGGTGATCAACGGAAGAGGAAGACGTGAGTCACGAGGCCCCCCCCCCCCCCCCCCTCTCTCTCTCTCTCTCTCTCTCTCTCTCTCTCTCTCTCTCTGCTGAGAAGATAGACGGGACCGGCCTGTGACCGTCGATAAACGGAAAGGCGCCTGCGCGATCTAGGCCAAGGACGGTGACATAGGCATGGCCTGGAGAGGCATCCGCATGCAGATCAGAGGAGCTCGACGCACCCAGAATCAGGTCGACGAACGCGGACGAGCGCCGAGGGAGAAGGGGAAGGAGAGAGAAGCCCAAGAATGATACACGCACCGCACCACGCACGCGCAGATGGACGCATCGCAGAGGACTCGAGCGGTCGGCCGGCCGTGGCGAGTCGGCGACGAGACGTAAGCGGCTGGACACGACCCCGAATATTCCTCGGGCGTTCGGGTAATAATGCTCTTCCGTAGGGGTGTTCATGGTTTGGTTTGGTTTGATTTGATTTTTGAGTATTTTTTCTCAAACCAAACCAAGCCAAATTATCTTCCAAACCAAACCGAACCGAACCAAATTAGTTCGGTTTGGTTGGTTTGGTTCGGTTTGGTTCGGTTCAAATCATATTTTACTAAGGTGTAGTAGATATATCAATATATAAATTTATTTTGTTTGTTTTAAATCATATTCTATTAAAATCTTGTGTATATGTTTATACATTACATTAATTTTACCTTAAAAACTCTTGAAACAAATTTAGTTTTATAAGAAAAGATGCATAAATACTATATTATATATAACTTAAACTAAACTATTTAATCTGATTCGGGTTATTCGGTTTACCGATTTGGTTTGGTTTGAAGAATCATAGAAATCAAATCAAACCGATCGGTGGTTCAAACCAAACCAAACCGAACCAAAGTACTGGTTTGGTTTAGTTTTTCGGATTGAACCGAACAGTGAACAGCCCTACTCTCCGGAGCCGACCGCCGGACGGAAAACGTCCGAAGCCGTCGCCTGTCACGGGTCCAATGATCGCCGGATCAGGATCGAATCCTGGATTGGTGGAGTCCAATCTGATTCGATCCAGGCCGATTCTCTTGGATCCAGATCGATCGGTCTGGATCAGTTTTTCTTTTTTTTGCTCTATGAAAAAATCTGAAAAAATCATCAAAAAATCAATAAAAATACATAGAACTCAGAAAAATGTGAAAAAAATATAAGGAACACTCTATCATATAACAAATTATCAATCAATCATATAGAACACATATCATATCCAATCACACAATAGAACACATCATACATCAAATAAGATACATATTTTTATCAAACAAACAATCATATCCAATCACACAATAGTACAACACATATTCTTCTTACCACTCATATTACATTGCGTGAAATAAACAAACAAATACATTATACATATGTCATCACCACCAACTATGGTAATGCCCGGAGTAGGATGGATCTGGATCTCTGTCCTGGTCATTCTGATTTTCTGCAAATCTCCATTGATTATGGTCAGTCATACTTGACCCGTATCCATAAGAAAATAAAGACTGGGCCATGTCAGTAAACTCATAAACTCCTTGATCAGTCGGAGGTGGAGCTAGAAAAGATGGTGGATAGCCAGGCTCACTGTCTGAGGCAGACTCTGGATAGGAAGTTGCAAACTCGTCAAAAATAGTCATCCTCGTCCAGCGTCCGCTGCCCCTGCCACTCGAACATGAGTGTCTTTTATCACTCAAATCATCTGGACCTGCTCCACTCGTGCGTGCACTACTAGTAGAGCCACCCTCACCTCCGCCACCCCCACCTCCACCTCCACCTCCACCTCCACCCCCTGTACGCTGTTGTTGTGTGAGTGGGACAAATTCTTCTTCATCCTCATCCGATGAAGGTGGCTGAGTGGTCTCGGTGTTAAGGAGATGATGTCGCCGTTTGATACTTATCTTCTTCCTCTTCATTGTAGGATCTCCTTGACTTGCTTGCTGTGAAGGTAAGCATACTTTCTTTAAAACCCTAAATAATCCACCATTCTTCTTGGTGGTGGTGGTGGTGGTGGTAGATGGACCCGCAACTGGAATCCGAGCTAGAGCTGTAGCGGCCGGGGGGGAGCTGGATGTCTCTCTGGAGAAGTTGTAGTCCGGGGTGGATCAGGAAGTGGAGCTGTGCACAGAACTTGACTTTCTTCAGCTTCCTGCATGTCTTCATCCTCACCAAGGACGCTGTCAAGCTCTCCTTCGGCCCATGATCCGTCATTCGGGTCGAACTCTGGCTCTCCCTCAGCATCATTGTCTTCCACCTATACTGCAAGTGGATGTTCTTCTTGGAATAGATATTCCAAGTCCACATCCGCCTAGGGCAAGCCCTGAGTAGCTTGGGCCTGTGCTCTTTCTTGGTACAATCCACCTGCAAACTGTGCAAATCTCTGCTCCGATGTCTTCTGCCTATCTTTGATATTCTTGATCCTCAGCCTCATATTGTAATGGCAGTAGACAAGCTTCTCCAATCTTTCTGTCTTCAACCTATTTCTCCTCTTCGTGTGAATAAGGTTGAAGGTGCTCCAATTTCTCTCGCACTGGGATGATGATGTGCTCTGACTTAGCACCCGAATTGCAACGGATGCGAGTGGATTCCATCCAGTCCTGTTTGTCACCATAATCCACCACTCAGCTGTAATTGTAAAGAAGACAATTACAAGTATCAGTAACGTTATGTAAAAAAAATCAAGTAACCAAAGAGTCATTAATGAGGGTAAGCATATTACTAGGGAGACCCTATCATGTGAGTACTGCAAATCTGGATCCACGTACACCCCAATCTTGTGCCTGTATGAAGTCATCTGAAAAGTCAAAATAAATCAGTTATCTTCTCTTCTTGAGATAAAGTTAAAAGTGTAATTAATATGAAATGTATTACTTACTTCAACCTCAGCGCACGTTCTGTCTTCTTGGGTCTTACATAGTCGTTTAATTACAGATAGTGTGCCTGATAATACTTCACCATCATTACATACTTGGCCACCATACTGTATCCTTGGGTTCAAGAAGTACCCTGTAACGACATAATTACTCCATTAGTATTAGGACAGTGGGGGTAATACACAAAATAGAACTTGTAATACAATTATATCACACTAGTAAAGTATACCTGCAGCATGAATGTCGTGGTGTAGGGTTTTGTCCCATCTGTTGTCAATCACCTTCCACCACTTCTTGTAACCCTTGGGATGCTTCTCTTTAATTTTCAACTTAGCTTTATCCATAGCATCATACAGGTACCCCATCTGATTTTTGTCATTTGAATCCACCAACCTAAGTACCTGCACCAAAGGCTCTATGACAGACAAGTAGTACTGCACCTTCTCCCACCACCTGTTATCTTCTATCAGCTGCTCCATCTTTAGCAGTATCTCATACTGATCCAAGGAGCTCCTGTATGTATCCATGTACTCCTGATAAGCAGTGGAGAGGATGAACCTTTTTAAACTAGCCCTGTACCTGTATAGGCTCTCTAAAGCAATAAAATGGATGGCAAATCTTGTGGGACCCGGTCTGATCAAATCATGACCATCGGTGTGCTGCCTCATGATATGTAAAAGTCATGGATGACCATAGATAAATGAGGTGATAAGTTGTCCTTGGTTGACCAAGGACTTGACATTAGCATCCCTACCAATATCTTCTAACATCAGGTCAATAGAATGTGCCGCACAGGGCACCCAAAACAAGTGAGGTCGAGCCTCCATGAGCTTCTTTCCTGCAGCCTTATATGAGGCCTCATTGTCTGTGACAAACTGCACAATGTTGGCCTCTCCTATCTCATCCACCACAGTGTTCATCAAGCCAAATAGGTAATCTGCATTTTTCACCTGACCTGATGCATCAACCGACTTCAGAAATACGGTACCCTCAGAACAATACACAAGGAAGTTTATAAGTGACCTCCTTGTGATTCCAGTCCACCCATCGCACATTACAGTGCACCCCCTCTCCTTCCAGATGGATTTGAATCCATCTATCCATGAGGTCAACTTATTGACCTCCTCATCCAAGCATATTTCATATATATACTTTGATGTAGGGGCTTTCATCCCCGGCCTAGCCTCACCAATCGCATCAACCATAGTCTGGAAATATGGACTCGTGGCTGCATGTGCCGGGACACCTACAAATTCAAAAACAAGATAAGGGAGAAGAGAGGGTTGTTAATAATAACTAACCTAACAAGAAATTCATATCAACAAGCAAATGCTAACCACAACTTCACCAAATCTTTACCTGCATGTAGAAAGAACTTGACCATATGCTTTAGGGCTTTCTTTGCTGCCCCAGTCGAAGCCTTCACCCCTTTAAATGCTTGTTTTATACCCCTCTGACCTCTGCCACTCTCCCTATACATGGCAGTGTCTCCTGTCGGCATCGGTCGAACAGAATGTGTCCTCCGAATTTCACGCTCTCGAACAGGGCGTGTGCCCGCCCCCACATCAGATCGTCTGGCAGCCGAACCTCCTGCTCCTCATCTTCGTTCCTCATCCTCACCGGCCTGAGCCCTACTCTCATGTAGGGCTCTCCTGACCTGAGCCTCTTCCTCATCTGATGAAGATGAAGAATCAACTTGGACCCTTTCATGTGCTGGCCCTTTCCCTTTCTTGCTCTTTCCGGCCATAAGATCGGCGTCTCTCCGACCTAGCAACTCGTCATGTAGCTCTTGTCTCTGACCAATTCTCACCTCCCTCTGTGATGCCCTTCCAGTTATATAACCCCTCATCTCCTCCCTCAGCTCAGCCGGTACTTTATCACACTTCTTTACATTGCCACCCGTCCCGGCTATATGTTGCTTGAGCCGATACACACCTCCATTCATCTCTTTTTGGCACCACTTGCATCTAACTCTCTTCTTCTCTGAATCAAGGAGATGGCCATGTTGCAATCCAATGTCACGAAATTCCGCGGGACCGGTGCCATGCTCCTCGTCCGACATCTTATCTACAACACATAAAAGCATACACAATATTAGGCCAATTAAATCCACCCCCATTGGGGGGTGAAATAATCCCCCCCAATGGGGGGATTTCATACCAGCCCCCCCCCCACCTAGGGGGGGCGCTGTCAAAACAGTCACCCCTTCGGGGGTGACTGTTCAACACCCCCGAAGGGGTGCTAATCACCCCTTCGGGAGTGCAATTCCACCCCCATTGGGGGGGTGAAATAATCCCCCCCAATGGGGGGATTTCATACCAGCCCCCCCCCCACCTAGGGGGGCGGCGTCGGTCACCCCTTCGGGGGTGATCGTTTAATACCCCGAAGGGGTGATTAGCACCCCTTCGGGGGTGCAATTCCACCCCCATTGGGGGGTGAAATAATCCCCCCAATGGGGGGATTTCATACCAGCCCCCCCCCACCTAGGGGGGGGGGCGCTGTCAAAACAGTCACCCCACCCCCGAAGGGGTGATTAGCACCCCTTCGGGGTTGCAATTCCACCCCCATTGGGGGGTGAAATAATCCCCCAATGGGGGATCCCAAACCTGCAGCTGGCCAAGGCCGGGGGGGGGAGAGGAGATCGAAGGTCCCCCCCCCTTACAAACCTTGTGTAGGGTGGATCGGCCGCGGGGAAGGCTGGATCGCCCCTTGGGAAGGCTGGATCGGCCCTCCAACAGCTGGATCGCCGGCAAGAGGAGCCCTAGAACTCCAAGGAGGCTTGGGGGGAAGGAGAGGAAGGAGAACCTTGGCGCTGGGGGGAGAATCGGTCCGGATCGACCCCAAATAGGGGGTGATCGGGCCTTAAAACATGTCCGGATCGATCCCGGAATCGGTTCGATTCCGGGTCTTCCGGTTTTCCGGCGAATCGGTCCGGATCGACCGATTTCGGGATCGATCTGGGTGGATCGGTCCGGGATCGACCGATCCGACCGATTCCGGCCGATCCAGCCGGGACTCCCGGCTGGATCGCTAATTCCGATTGGAATCAGATCGGTAGGTACCGATCCGATCCAAGAATCGGTTGATCCCGATCCGGATCGACCGATTCTGCAATCCATGCACGGGTCTGCACTGGACCACCTCGCACCGTCAACAGGGAGACTTCAACTGTTCGGTAATATATGCAACCTGAGTATAATAAAAAAATATTTAAAATTAATAGTATATATAATAAGTTAATAAGATACGTAAGCACTACGTCTAAGAAATTAGTTTTGTATATCGTGGATTGGTATTATACATAATGCGTTAGTATTATACATAAAATGTTGGTACTATATGCAGTAGAGTATATTGGTATTATATGTAATGCTTTAATAAGTTAATATTATTTACAGTTGGTTAATTTTATATGTAGTATTTTTTTTCAAAAAATAAGAAAATTGATAATGAATAAAGAATACGCAATGAAGACTTAAGGCGTTACCCTTAGTCACGTACGTGACTATGGGATGTGTTTGGATTAGAAGAATTTATTTTTCATGAAGATAACTTTTCATGGAAAGTATATCCAATTCTATCATTTGGTGCAACCCAAAATATATTCACCAAGTGATATAAAAAATCTTCTAAATATAAATTAAGTTTTTAAAATTTTTATTAGCAACTTTGTCTTGTTAAAATTTTTATTTGTTGCTGGCTAAATTCAAGGAGAGGGGATTCACCTACTGTAGGGAGGTGCAGCACCTCCATAAATTCAAGGAGATATTGAGGCTTGATTTCCACCGGTCACCTTTCTCTCACTTTTTGGACTAAACACTGATATGTGTCATTTAGAGGTGGGAAGAGACACCACACCAGTCTCCTGTCTCTAGGCACTAAAATGGGTCAAGGGTCCAATCTTACGGTATATTAAGGAGGCATGTGTTGGCATGCTAATGATAAGAGCTATGACAGGTATTGAAGCCAAGGGTGTGGAACCTTATGGTTACCTCCCTATCATAAATATGCTATAGATATTGCTAAATAGGACATGAGATTAAAGAAAAATTAATACTTAATATCTCAAAATATTATTTACATGCTCAAGAATTTTGATCAAAAAAATAATACTTTATATCTCATAATACCTTTCATCACATGCTCAAGAATTTTGATTATATAAATGGGTGTTACGAGTTTTCAGGTCTCCCCATTTTTTTTCTATGTACATAGATGTATTTTGATTTTATATATGAAGCTAAATATTTGTTTGTATAAGAGTCATATTTGAGACACTACAAGAATTTTGGTTAATGGCGACGGTTAACAACCGTCGCAAACAACCAAAAAGTTGTCGTCATTTTATATTAGCGACGGCTTAAAAGTCATCACAAACCCATCCTAAATAAGTTGTTGCCAATTTAAATAGTGACGGCTATCCTAAAGCCATCACTAGAAAGCTTAGTGGCAACGGCTGGATAGCGACGGCTTATATGAGTCCAAAAAAAAATGTAGTGGCGACGGCTTTGAGGCCGTCGCTAAAGTTTTAATATTAGCAATAGCTGAAGAGCCGTCGCCAAATCAGAAATTCGCATCTGGGTGAAGGTCCCGCGGAGTGCATTTTCTAGTTTATTGACGGCTCTTTAACCATTGCTAAAAGTGTATAGTCATCACTAATAAAAATATCAGCAATGGCTTTTGGAAGCCGTGGCCAATAACTTACAGTTTTTTTTAAAAAATACAATGCACACAAAATAAAAATTTATATGTAGAAACACATCCATACATTAATATACAAGATTTACAATCACCAAATAAATTTGATAATCATAATTTACATCATCTCTTCCAATTACAACACATATATCACAACCACATTGAATTAAAAGTACTTCACATCAACACATTCATTCATTTATAAAGAATCACATTCATTCAATCATAAACAATTCATTTTAACATAAAACAACATAGGTTCACACATTCATCTATAAACATCAATATTTATTTATAATAAACTAAAATTTGTTCAATACACAATGATTAGTAGAAATGAATACAAATGGGTAGAGAGATAATTCACTCACTTATCCTCCCCAAATTCACCCTCGTCGTCATCGTCGTCGTCGTTGTACTCCTCCTCCTCGTCCCTCCGTGCAACTCTATGTGGTGGAGGTGGCCTTGAACTCGATGGACCCACAGGTGGGGGGCTCTACTTTCTAATCAGTCTAACATTTCTTGTGTTAGCCATTCCATTGACTCCTGGAATTGTTGTTGTTGGACATTTAGTTGTTGTTGGAGTGAGTCAATAAGAGAGTTTTGCTTCTCTATTTGACTAACTTGAGTGTTAAGCAACTCATTTTACTTGGGTACTCGCACCTCCACCGCTTACACCATACCAGGTGTTGCGGGTCTGTCCCCTCCCCCTACATCAGATCCGTCCCAGCCTATCCCTGCCGAACACGGTGATGAATGCATACTCAGGAGAGAATGGATGTTCGGAATTTCGAGCATCCGATTCCTCTGACTGGGGGCATTCATTAACTGGCACATATCATCCTACATAATGTAAATATAAAGTCAGTTGATATATGGGACCAAAATTGTTCTAATGATACAAATAAATTAAATTATCTACCATCATTTGATGACCTTTCTCGTTACGCCATACGAGGGATCCATCCTTTGCCTCACGTGTCTAGGTCATCTCAAATACCACTGGACGGGCAGGACGGTGCCCTTCTTTTCACGTATGTTCAAAGAAAAAAATTAATTTAATATATGTATACAATAGTAAATAAGAAAGATTTTAGAAACTTACGAAATCTATCTCAAGTTGATGAATTTTGGTTCTTTCTTGCCTATAAGGCATGCTCAGATGAGTCTTATTTGTTGACTAATTGACTGCAAACAAGTAAAAATAAATTGTTAGTTTTTTTAGAAAAAAATAATTTGTCAGATATAAATAACTTTTAAATTGGGTCAATTCTTTACTTTATTATCTTCCCTCGACCATATCTCACACATATGACACCACTAGTCGGGGTCACATTGTGGAGGCACAACGGCAAGTGACTCCTCCAGTGAGCGTCTTGTAAAATATTGCATGCCAAAATCGCATTAGTTGTATTACACAACAAGAAAAAAAATATTAAAATTTTTATCTTTTTCTTTAGATGACCTCTTTGTTTTCTCTGCATCTCCCCCATATGTCTTAAAATCTCTACTTCTATGGATGGAGATCACTCAAATGTAAAATATTGCTACAAGTATGAAAATTATAGTTATTAGTATTTTCAAACTAAAATTAAATAAATTGGAGCCGAACTTCTTTTATTTACCTCGTGATCTCTAAAAATGTCCTTTCTTCTCATTTGGAAGAGTGATGTAGTCATGTTGCCATAAATTGCAATGTATCATGTTGCAGACTCCAAGGTATGAGGTGAACTCTTGGCCATTCGGGCCTACACCCGATCCTCCCACAATCCAAACGTTCACGGTTTGCCCAGGCACTAATGTCCACAAATTATACACCTTGGCAGGACCTCTCCCACGTCTAGCAACTGTAGCTGCAAGCCAAAAATTTTAACAATTTTAAAACTTGATATCTACAACAACAAAAGAAGCAATTAAATATTTACCTGAAGCGGAGGAAGATGGACTGTCTGCAGGAGGTGTCACCAAAGTAGGGTGAGTGCCAACCACCCAAGATGGTCCAGCTGATGTCACCACATCCAGAGTAGGCTGAGACGGGCCCTAAGATCTAGCGGACTGATCGATGGATCCATCGGGTGTCTCACTCCAAGATGTACGGCGGCTCTTGCTAAATTTCTTCATCTACAACATAATAAATTTCATAAAACAACTTGATTTTCAACTCTATATTTTTTAATTCTTTTACATGTGCTCTAAACCAAACTGAAAAACTTTGTTGGCAACTTTCTCTATGAATAAGAGCATCACTATACTTCTAACAAAAATAATTGATATCATTAATTTGATTTAACACATATGAGTGAATTAAATCTTGTTCTCTTTCCATCAACATTCTAGGGACACGGGCTCATCTTAGTGGATGGCCGACTGGCTTAAACATTGAACTCTCTTCGCGATCATCTTTATAGGGACCACCATCATAGTTTCGATCCCTATTATGATCGCTGTCATGTTGCATGTACAAAGAAATAAATTGTGTGCACTCCTCTACCAAATAACCCTGGGCAACGGATCCTTTGACTTTCGCCTTGTTGCCAACATAATCTTTCAACCTCTTCAAATATTTTTCAATCGGATACATCCACTGGTATTGAACTGATCCGGACATTCTAGCTTCATAAGCTAGATGCACAACAAGGTGGACCATAACATCAAAAAATGATGGTGGAAAGATTTATTCCAACTTACACGTTGTGATTGCAATCTTAGATTTTCAATTCCTTAAAATACTAGTGTCTAAAACCTTAGCATATATGACCTTAAAATACTAACATAACTCTATAATGGGGAGTGCATCCTTTGGTACAATCCTCTGAAAAGCTAGAGGAATAATCATCTATATCATGACATGACAATCATGATGACAATCATGACTTTTTAATCCAGTAATGATCCTACTACTTATATCTACACACCTACTCAAATTAGATGAATACCCATCCGACACTCGAATGTTCTTCACAAATTTGAGGATATGAGATTTTTGTGCGTTTCTAAGCTTGTAAATAGCATCTGAAAACCTAGATGAACTCTCTTGTGGATGCAGCTCTGGGCGGATTTCTAAATCTACCAAATCTTTTCTTAAGTTCAGGTTGTCTTTATCCGATCCTGACAAGTTGAACATATCTAAAATATTGTCACACACATTCTTCTCGATGTACATGATGTCCAAATGATGACGGATAATCAGAGATGCCCAATACGGTAGTTACTTAAAAAAATACTTCTTTTCTTCCAATTCTTATTTTTTACTAAATTCTTTCTCAAGTTCCCTAAATCTTTCTTAAACGTTTTTCCAAATCTTAATGGGTTCATCTCCTCTTGTTGTCTCCAATTCTCATGTCCGGTTAGCATCTTTGGTGTGCCCCTCTCACACCGTCGGCCATCAAATAGATGTTTATAATGATGCTTTCTCCACCGATGTGCTATCGGTAAAAGTCACCGATAGCCTAGATAACATTGTTTTCGACTATGAACTAGTCAAATCGAATATGTTTCTTCATTACAAATTGGACATGCTAATTTTCCTTTGGTACTCCATTCGGATAGGTTGGCATAACCTGAAAAATTGTTTATGGTGCCTAGCAAGACGGCTCTCATGAGAAAATTCTCCTTCGTTAAAGCATTATATGTCTCCAATCCAATCTCCCACAAGGACCTTAACTCATCCACCAACGCCCACAAGTAGACATCAATATCATTTCTGGGGGCTTTGGGTCCCGGTATTAAACACAAATTCATCGTGTGAGCTGCTTTCATACACATCCACGATGGTAAATTGTAAACCACTGTAACGACAGGCCACACACTATACTTTGATGAGATGTTGTCGAATGGGTTAAAACCGTCAGCGGCCAATCCAAGGCGAACATTACGTTTTCCGATGTAAAATCCGAATGAAGTTCATCCACTCTTTTCCATGAGGGAGAATCGGCAGGATGATGCATTTCACCACTTAATGTATATGACTGTGGCTCTCTATGCTATAACATCCACTTAACAGTGTTCAATGATATATATAAATGCTGCAACCTATCTCTTAAAGAAAAATAATGTAATGTCTTTCATGTCACCTTCTTACTCATATGTTTATGATCATTCTTATATCTGGGACTCTCACATTGTGGAAACGTAATTCTATGTGCATTCTCTTTTCAAAAGATAACAGAATCATTCTTACATGTATCTATCTTTTCGTAACTAAGTCCTAAGTCCTTAATAAATTTTTTTTTAAATTCATACCAAGTGTTAGGAATACTTGCATCGTTGGGTAATACATCCTTAAATAATGATAATATACTATTCATATATTTTCCACTCAAACCATTTACTGACTTCCATTGAATCTGATAGAAATGTATGCCCTACAAGCCAATCATATATGATATGATTCGACATTTCTAGAAATATCTCATTCAATTAATTAGGCAAATTTTCTTTATAAGCTCTTATTAGAAGCGAATAACATAATGAAGTCCTTGATCAAATACAATGATGATTAAATCATGATGAGATCATGATAATGAGATTGATTATCTAGAGGTATTTGATCTAAATGTTCCTAGTCATAGGATACTTGAGATGGGACATCAAGGATCCGGATAGACTAGTGTATGTGATGTCTTCTCATGTGATGAGAACGACCGATCTCATTGGTCATTAGTGTGGAGACACTGAGATACACATATAGGTGCTCATTAGTTGAATGAGTTCACTGAACTGACCGAATTAGAAACCCTGAATGGTATCTTACCGAACTGTCTATCAGGGTTTTCTATCATCACGGTTGCATGGTTGGACCTTTGACCTGAGTCGCCAAAGATGCCTTGTTGGGTGGAACTTGTGCTTTGACCGTTGACTTATGGATCACAATTTAGATGGTCCTATATAGCGATGGATCGGGTACAAGGAAAATCCGATGGAGGCAATTGAGCGGACAACAAGGGATCATCCACTCTCGGTAAGTGAGAGTGAATGTCCTATGGGATAGTACTCTAAATCCCTGGCCAGGGTAGATGGGATAATTGGAAAAGGAGTTTTCCAATTGATCCAATTCCGAGTACATGATCCTATAGAGTCGGTATACTAAGGAGTTGACAGTCGATGCCGTACTCCTTTCCGACCGGGACATTGGATGGATGAGGGTTTATATCCATGTGGTAACTGATGATGGAAAGGCTCAATGGAGATGAAATTATTCCCATAGCCATTTGGGATCATGGGATGTGGCTTGTACCCTTCATGATCGGTAGGCCGATTAATCTGTTATCGGATAACGGATTTAATTAAATTAAATAGAATTGTTCTATTTTATTTAGGCCTCAACCAAATAGGTTATTGGGCCTAGTGGGTCACACACATAAAGACTTATCCACAAGTACAGGGGTAAGGGCGTAATTTATGGAGATTTTGGATTCTTATTAAAAATTTCAAAATTCTCTATAAATACGAATGGTTTCACCCAAACCCCATCAAGCCAAGGGTGAAAACCACGTCCCAAGCCTCCTCCCTACCTCCTCCTCTCTTTAGAAGGTGTCCATGGTCGATGGAGCTCCGTTCGGGAAGAGTTCTCGAGGCCGGCGCGAAGGGAAAACCTGCTGTGGGTGAAGTTCGTGTGGATACTGCTGGAGACCGGACACTTGAACGGTTTGTAGAGCTTGAGAAGCTCATATCCTTACTCTCCATGGGATTATATGAATCCCTATCAGGTATATTCGAACCCGATTTGATCGGTTTTCGGTTTTCGTCATTCGGTTCTGATTGAGACAGATTCTAAAGGAACCCATAGGAATCGTCACTTCCGCTGCACCAAATTTTAATGGACGATTCCTTACAGAATCAACTTTAAAATAAATTTTAACTTAGATATTTCCATACAACCTTCGTATAAAGGTGTTTCGGCATCTTTTAATAACAAGAAATGCTTGTGTGTATCTTGATTTGGTTCACCCTCATGGTGTCTAGATGGTTTATAAAGTTTTTGGATATCTTCAATCATTTTTAACATCGTCGTTTAAAATCTCAACTTGTGATTCATCTAATTGGACTTCATGTGTCCCTACTTAAACTCTATTCTATTTCTCCGTGACTTATCCACATTCGATAATTTGACCATATACCATCACATATTAAATGTTCTTTAACTATATGTTTTTTTAAAGTGAATGTGTTACAACATTTACAAGGGTATTGAATCAAACTTTTATCTAGTCCGCCTAAATCGGGTCCTAGATTCATGCAAAGCAAAATCTAGAAATTCTTCTACTCTTTGAAGATAGGTAGGACTTAATCTGTTAGGAATATCTATCCAAGACTTGTCTAAATTACTCACCATATTCCGTAATTAGTCTTTTAACGTTATAAACAAATATATACACAAAAAGTAAAAATTATATTATAGAAAGTTAAAAGTAAACCAAACCTCCTCCAAACGAAGTAGGTCTTGAACAAGAATGTCATTTGAAACTACCTGAAAATGAAAAGTAGAGCTAACATAAGATAAAAAATTGATAAAATTGTGTTTGAAAGCCCTAAATTGGTTTCTAATGCCATTGTGTGACAAATAAAACTGGAAACCCGGTTTGAGTTGGTGTCCATGGGATACACAATAATTGAAACTACTTTGCGATTTTAAGTGGTTTATATCGTCACTTTGGAACAAATCAACCAGAAAATTGGGTTGAGTTGGTTTAAACTGTCTCTACACCTCTTTGTTTGGATTCGGTTTAAGATAACGAACTTGATTTCTTTTTTTAAATTGGTTATTAATATTGGTTTGACCAATCCAAGTCGAATTTCGATTTGGATTGGCCAAATTGACCATGGAAAAGATGATTTTCCAAATTTCAAGTTAATGTCAATTTCAAATTTTCATATCATGATATGTATTTAAATTTATTTATTTATTACAGTTGATATGAAATTACTCTAAATAATATTAATTTAAATATTTTATCAAACAAAATTTTTTAAATTGTATGTTAATCAAATAAAATATTTTTACCACCAATTAAGAGATTAGAGGTGACATTAAGACTTTATATTTTTAGATTAAGCCAAAACTAATATGCCTAACCCCCTTAACGACAAATTGTAAATAAAAATGATTAACTATAAACTAATATGCTTAACTACATGAATTAATATGTTTAACATCATTTAAATAATTTTATGATAGTTAACATGATAAACGATAACATTAAATTCCTAAACAATAACCATAATCTCAAAAATTAACAACATTAACATTGTTTAACCGAAATAATAAACCCTACATTCGTTTAAAAGAGTTGCTAGGGTATAAATTATCTTGAAGAGGAGGAAATTGGCGTAGGCGGCAGTGGAGGTTGGCGGTGGCGAAAGTTTGGTGCCGTAGGCGGTGGCGGAGGCCGGCGATGGAGGCTGGCGACGGCAGCGGCTGTGCGGTGGCAGTTACGCGGCGGCAACGTCAGCGACAGCGACGAGAAGCACAACAACTACGACGAGGTCGCATGAGAGAGAGAGAGAGAGACAGAGAGAGAGAGAGAGAGAGAGAGAGAGGAGAAGATTGATGATTTTAAAAATGGACGAATTATTGACGACGACTGAAGCCGTCGCCAATGGTACATTAAAGTATAATAGCGACGGCTAAAGCCGTCGCTAAATAAATCCGGCTGTTGAACGGTCGGATGAAAAAAATTAGTGACAGCTTAAGTTGTCGCTATTAACATTATTTATGGGGTGTTTGGTTGCATGATAATGAAGGTTTTTATTTTAATTTTTAAAAATTGTAAGAAAACTTGTTAAAAGAGGTGTTTGGTAACCATGACAATTTTATATTTTAAAAGTGATTTTCTTCTTAAACAAAAAAGAGGGTCTCACCTCTTTCTTTTTTTCTTGTGGTCCCCCACTTTTTTTGGTCATGTGTGGTAGTTACTCTTTTTTGTAATCACATCCCTCCAAACATGATAATTTTATGTCTTGAGTTGGTTCACTTTTTATTTTAATACAATTTTTTATCATGAAAGTGTACAAAAAATTATCATGCAACCAAACACCCCATTAGCGATGACTTAGCAAGGCCATTGCTAATTGCCGCCGCGGAAGGGGTTTCAGAAGTTATTTCTAGTTTGGCAACGGTTTAAGCCGTCGCCAATAACTTTAATGGCGACAGCTTTAAGTAGTCGTTGCATATAACTATGTAACAGTGACGTTTTTATGGGCGACGGCTTAAGCTGTCGTTGATATCTCTTTTGGAGATGGCTTTTCAAAGCTATCTCCATTAATCCGTCTCCGATTACCTGATTCCTTGTAGTGGGATATATAACATAAGGGACATTGACCTTATGCTAATAAAATACATATCCTAAAATATATGCTATAAAATATGTCAATGAAAAGGGCTGATTGGGGTACAGTATGTAAGACGTGGACAATCCTACGTATTAAATAATATCACTAACTTGTCCTATGTAAGAGTGTCAACTTGGCGGGCCTGGCTGGCCCGGCCCAAGCCCGTCCCAGCCCACCCATTGTAGATGCCCGGCCCAAGCCCATGGTTTTTTTAGCGTGATTTCATGGGTTTAAAACCCACAAAAGCTATTAAAAACCCATAAACTCACCTGCAGCCCGGCGGCCCGTTTCTTTTTATTAAAAATATTTTATTGACTGAAGATGACGTCTTACGAAAAGAGTAACCGTGTGTGTCACGAAAACAATGTTAAATGTATATATGCATATATATTAAAGATTGTGTCCTCGTTGAATTAATTAACAATGTTAAGAAATATATGTTAAAGTCATGAAAGAATAAATTGTCTGCTCGTACAAGTTCTTTTCTTTAATACTAATTATGCATTTATTTAAATAAATATTTAGTTAGTCGTAATTAGTTATCTGGGTATGTAAAACTAAATTCGACTAAAATTAGAAATGTTCTAATTTATTATGTTAATCATTATAAAATAATATTACTCTCTATAAATTTATTGTCCTTTTATATTCATATTATTCATATTTGTTATCAAAATATCTTAGATCATGTTATATTCGATTTCGAAAATAGTTTAGACATTCTTAATTTTACTGTCATTGAATTAGAATTATAATATTCTAATTTCACTCTGGATTTTGTTTCATTTTTTTGAATTGGAGTAATTTTAGGATTCTTAAAATATATAATATATTTCAACTTTTGTTTAAAATATTAAGTAAACCCACTTTATTAATAATTTGTTGATGTGTTATATTTTAAATTTTATTTTATTTTTAAATTTTATATATCATATTTTAATATTTTTATTTATTTTAATATTACATTTAATACATAGGGAATTCAATCATAAAATTTGAAAATTTCTGTGGAGAATTTAAAAACAACCAAAAAATCTATCAATTTGTGAATTGCCATAATCTGAGAAGTGAAAAAAGGAAAATATAACCTGGAAATTTTGAAAAACTCATAATTCTCAAAAGTGAATGAATGGGAAAATTGCTAAAAACAATTAACCATAAAATTTAAAAATTTCTACGGATTGGAATGTTCGGAGATTCTAACATCCAAAATTTGTAATTCTTGTATTTATGCAAAATATAAATTCTAAAAAAACTCAAAAAAACTAGAAAATCTATGAATTTGTAAATTGTCATAATCTGATAAATCAAAAATAAAATGAAACCTAAAAATTTTTAAAACTCAGAATGCTCAAAAGTTTAAAGAGAGATGAAGAATAAATATAATTATTTTTTAATTTAAATAATAAACAATTTGATTGTTAAATTTCTATAAAATTATCTTTATCTTTTAATTACCTAATCTTATCTTAATAACTTTTCTAACATGCTAACTTCTCCGATTTATTTATTTATTTTCAAGATATTACAATGTCAATATTAAAATATATTAAGTGGCTTCTCACGCAAGCAGACGAGGAGATAATATTTTAATATATTAAAATATATTAAGTGGCTTGTCTGGTGGTATGTTGGCAGAGGACCTCCTTTGCTCCTACGCGGCGTTGACACTCTTAGGCATGGGCCCCCTGCGTCGCCTCTGCCCAGAATGGGAAACGAAGCCGCGTAGCCCATTCTCCCGCCTCCTTGTCTATCACTGAAGTGCCGTGTGGAGTTCCGCGGGCTCAGCGGGTCGAAGAGCCTCGGGCCCGTCAGGCCCGCCAACAACATTCAAATTAAAACTTGATTATTCATCAGACCTCATGACTATTTTTAGCGGGCCTAAGCCCAACCCACGGCAGGTTTTTTGGTGGGCTGGCGGGCTTGGCCCGCCCACTTTACAGGCCTAGTCCTATGTAATGACCTTGATGAGAATACAGGACAAAAAAAATATCAGACCTTTATGGGGTGTTTGGTTGCATGATAATTTTTTGTACACTTTCATGATAAAAAATTGTATTAAAATAAAAAGTGAACCAACTCATGACATAAAATTATCATGTTTGGAGGGATGTGATTACAAAAAAGAGTAACCACCGCACATGACCAAACAAAGTGGGGGACCACAAGAAAAAAGAAAGAGATGAGACCCTCTTTTTTTGTTTAAGAAGAAAATCACTTTCAAAACATAAAATTGTCATGGTTACCAAACACTTCTTTTAACAAGTTTTCTTACAATTTTTAAAAATTAAAATAAAAACCTTCATTATCATGCAACCAAACACCACATAATTAGTAACCAGCATATTGATTTGGAAAAAGAGAAAATGACGTCCAGATTTTTTTTTGGTAAACACTATTCAAAACTTATACAAAAGATCATAATACGTCCAAACTATCTCCAAACTTAATAATTCAGAATAACCTATAAATTCAAGATGATCACAAACTAGTGATCAACCAACTTCTTGGATTCTGATTCCAATATAATTATGTTACTCTACTCTGAGTACCTAAAAATAGTAGAAGATTGGGAGAAGTCGTATGGACTCAAGTAGGTTCTTCATCACAACTATTTATCAGCACTATCAAAATATCAAATATGAATACTTATTTCATATGTTAACAAAAAACACGATATCATAAATAATAATAATAAATAAGGTGATTTTTTAGACAATTTTATTCTAAATCAAACATGCATATAGTTTCTAGACAACCTTAGTTTCATGACAGACACTATACCATATAAGGCATCATAATTAATACAAATGTATGGTCAAAGACAAATTATAAGAATTAAAGGTGTATTTGTTTGAACATAAAAGTGGTTGCATGGGTAGGTTTTTTTGAAATAGTGATCATTTCTGTTATGTTATTAGTCTGCATGTAAAAGATTGGTCAAAAGAAAACACTCTCCTTTGACCATGCCAAAACGAGGATTCTGATATCTCAAATTTTTTGACAGAAATCGTCTTCTGATCACTCACCTATTCCATTAGAGTTAATAATAATTAAAATTTAAATCATTATTTATGTTATTAAATAATTAATTTATTTTGAAATTATTTTTATGTGCTTGAAGAATGAAATATCTTTATTGAAAAATTATTTTACTATACAAATTACTCATTTAATAAAATTTTAATTGAAACTTGAATTTGTGTTTGAACTATCTTGTTAACTAAATTATTTTTATATAGAAATAATAACACTTTATATTGTACTATTAGGTAGTATATTTTTATTTAATCGTTGATAAAATTTTCAAATATAAATTATGAGTAAACTAATTTTTATAAAAATTTCTAATTTTTAAAAATTATTTATCATATACTTAATTTGAAATACAAGCTTCATATTTAATAGTTATTTCTAGATATTTTACAGATATCTGAATGGTTAAAAATAATTGGGTAAAATGATTTTAAAGTAACAAAATAATAAATCTTGTTTTTTTTTTAAAAATTACTAATATATAAATAATAAAATTTGTTTTAAATTTACTAATATATAAATAATAAACTTTACTAGTCAAGTCAAAATCGAGATAGGGATAAGAAAAAAACAATCTAAGTTAGTGACTCATTTGGAATGTTAGATGTGGAGAAAACCATTGAGAAAGAAAATATATATCTATATTTTAGCAGAGTTCGACTTTTTCGAATATCTAGTCTTCACGTTGTTGGCATCTTGATTCGTGAGTGATTGGTTGTCGGTTTTTGCGACATTTTGGACCAGAGCATCTGGTTTGATCGACAACGTTGAAGACGTCGTTGCGAAGATGTTGACGAGAAGGTTGGGTGGTGGCACTCCCTTCCTCGACTGGTACCTGCAGCGATTGGGCTGCAGGGGGAGGGGGGGGGGCAACGGCGCTGTGCTCCGGCAGCGGTGATTGTCAGGACCTGGCTGGAAAGAAGATCTCCGGCGGCGGCATCGTGGTTACCGGAGGGTGCTTCTTGCGTGCGTGAGGAAGGCGGCGACGTCAAGAGCTTGACGACGCTGGGATCCTGTTTCGGCGAAGTCCTCAGCGGCACGGAGGCAAGGAGGTAGCGCTCCAGGGGCGGGCGGCCATGATGAATGGCGGCTTCCCAAATCAGGGGCTCCGTGCAGGCGTAGAGGCCCTCTCGGCGGCAACGGACACCCGAGCTCCAGCAGTGCATTGGTGGTCTTCAGGCTGAAGTGGAGCATAGACTGTGGCCTCCGCGGGCAGGCGACAGCGGCGTCGGGAGGTTAGTTCCGACGGCTTCCTTGTTGGCGTGAATAGGCCTCGGCGGTGCTTCGGCGGGCTTGTTTACTTCTAGACCGGTTGTGCGGAGGAATCCTCTGCCAGGCAGCGGTGTTGCAGAAGATTTGATGACGAACCAGAAGAGAGTAACTCCGGCGGCGGTGAAGACCAAGAGGCGTAGCAGAGCACGGTGAAGCATCTCTGCTTCGGTAACCGTGTGTCACGATTCAAATTTTAATGTGCACGACGGAAGATAATTCCACGAGGTAAAAAAAAAAATATTAATTTAAAATCAAATGAGATTAAATCACATTTTAAAGTCATAATAATATCTACCCATGAGTATATAAATATCTATGTAAATAAATTAGATACCAATATTGAATGAGTAATCCACTAGTTCCTCGAATTCTAAAATATCACTACATTTTTTCTGCGCTAAACCTGCAATCTTGAAAATATTAACGGAAGGGATGAGTCACCATAGACTCAATAAGACTTACACCTGAACTATCCCACTATATTAGTGATTCTCTATTGATATTAAAGATAATAAACCTAAAAAAAATCAGATTATAATACATAGAGTTTAAACTAATTATATATCTTCGATTAGAATGATTACAGTGCCTTTCTACTGCCCTATAAACTAACATGATTCTAGATACACTAAAATCGACATATCTTGCTCAAATAACTAAGCTAGGTATGCCTACACTACATCAACCTATCATAATGCAAAAGACACAATTGAACCACTAATATCCATGCCAAAATGCACAACTAAACACTTGTCTGAGTAAATATCATGTTCCATTTGGACAATGTAGTCATGTCACAAAACTAGCACCAGATTTACCATATAGTAAGAAGTAACATATAGTAACAAAATCTCATAGTACCCCTAGGCAGGGGAGTACTTAGGATAAACCGCAATATCCGGGATCGAAAGATGCTCTGGATTCAACTAATCTCCGTTGCCCATGGACCACTAACATAGTATGGTGAAGTAAACTTCCATCACAATGCAACTCATTGTATTAACTACATCTCACACAATGCAAGCATATAAATAACTCAGACAAATAACTATGAACATGCAATCGGCAATCCAAACATGAAATACATAGAAGAACACACATGGCTCTATGTACCACATATTTGCATACCACACCACAATCTAGCACAAACTAGAATCATTCAATCATATGATGCATCTAAGTAGAATCATGCAAATACAAACTAGACATATCAATCACATGCTTTGACAGTCATTACTACCTATTGCATATATGGAACTAAACTAAACTCTAACATCACTATGCTTAAATCTTACATCGACTTTTTAACAAATCAGGATATATATATATATCTATGTTAAAGATCACCGCAATGCAAACATGTTAAGCTAACTAGACTCAATCATAGTAAAACCTAACATACCGATTAACATACATAGATAATTAAATCAACCTAACTATGCATGGTTAAACAAGCTAATCTATCTCTATCTAAACATGCCAATACACCAGAAATAACTCACTATTTATATCTTATTAATCATGGTGATTTAAACTTATTTTTACGATTTAATCGATTATATAAAAATGTTAAGAATAGCCAAGATGCCTACCTTAATGACGATGACGAACGGCACACGAAATTTCACAGGGATCGATCCGGGTGACGAATATGCCACGATCATGATGGCGATGTAAAACTGAATCGAACGGTATCCTGACAATCTGTTAGATTAAAGAGAATAACACAAAATAGAAGAAATGAGAGAGGAGTGATCGGATTGGAGAGAGAATGATAGGAGAGAGAGAGAGGGGAGATACCTGCTGGGGGGTTAAAGGGGCGATGGCACACTAAGGTGCACGAGGGCCACCAAGCACCGGCGGTGCACAGTTGGCACGAGCATACGACCGAGGGGGGGCTGTTGGTGGTAGTCGGCGATGCGGGAAGGCGGCGGGGACGCCACAGGTGACATCGCCAAGAGGGCGCGGCGGGACCGCGGGCTCGGCACTACTGCGGCTGCGGGCGGCTGCGACCGAGGGGCGAAGATGGCGGTTCAACGGGGCGACGAGGGTGGCCGAAGGGGCGGAGGACGGTGGCAGTGGCCGAGCGAATGTGCTGGTGTTTGAGGAGAAGCGACGCATGGGCGAGGCTGACATGCGGTGGTGACCGAACGGGAGGCGGCCGCGGTGGCATGGCAATGGAGGGCCACACGGGGTCGCAGCGGCACTGTTGCCGCGTGTGCGCTCGCACGGATGGTGGGGGGAGCCGGGCCAGCGGCTGGACGGCATGAGACGCCGGATGACGCATGAGGCTGCTTGACGGGGACGAAGAGTAGGCAACTCGGGAGCGACGATGGGGCCGGGACCAAGGCGGCGATGAAGGCGAATGGCGCTACGGCTGAAGGGGGAAAAAGGAATGACCGAGTGAGAGATTTGTGAACTCGATGAGCATGCAGGATAAACGGCGGGTGGATGGTTAGGATAAGAAGAGGCAATAAAAAATGGAAAGGAGGAAGAATAAGGAAACGGAGGAGAGAATCATGATAGGAAGAGAGATCAGGGAAACAGAAAGGATGGGAGAGAGAGAATAACATTCATTGAATATAATTAATCTCATAATAAATATAATAACTATTTTTAATTAAATAAAAATACCCTAATCGTTACAGAGCAGCCCTGTTAGACAAAGATATTGTCAATATGACTATGGATGAAATTAACGGTTTGTGAGAGTTCCACATATAATTTCCTATTTACAATTTTACCATGTATTCATTGGCATGTATATACATATATAAAACAGAGAGGTCATAGAATAGTAGATTGACTGATTTCTTCAAGCTCATTTTCTCTTTCTGAGTTTGACAGTTTTCTGCTCTTCCTTCTCTCTCTGCTTGTCGCTGTTGTCTTGCAGAATCTTCAAGGATTTTCATAGTATTTTGAAGTCATTCTTCTTCTATTTAACTTAGTATCAGAGCTATAAATGATTCATCAGAATTTTCTTTCAGGTTTTCTGGTTTGAGATCTCCAAGTTTGTCTTCATTACTCAGTTTGGTACCAAATGTTTTTAGTTGTGTCTCTATCAAGTTCAATGTAGAGAACTATGTAATCTAGAGGGGACAAATTGTTCCGTTCCTTAATTCTTACAAATTGATGGGGTTTGTAGGTGGTACCATTCCCTGTCCCTCAACTTTTCTTTCATATTCTTCTGATTTTACAAAGTTCACTCTAAATTCAGATTATGAGGTCTGGAAACAATTGGATAGTTTGATAATGACAATTCTTGTTTCATCAACTTTGGAATCTATTTTACCCCTTATCGTTAGGCTTTCTACTTCAGCAATGATATGGAACACTATAACAAACATGTTTGCTTCTTCGTCTAAAGCTAGGGTTCTATAACTCAAGTTACATGTTCAAACTCTTAAGAAAAATTCTATGAAGATATCTAAGCATCTTTAGAAAATTAGTTCTATAGCCAATTCTCTTGCTATGGCTAATGATCATATTTCTTCAAGTGATCTCCTATTGTATGTACTTAGTGGACTTGGTCTTAAGTGTAGACATGTAATTTTAATCTAGTTGAAGAGCTTAAATTTTTGTTTTCATGAAGAATATTTGAGTAACATTTCAAGGGAACCGAGTTTTTTTGGAAGAATCAGATTTTTCAGCACATTTCGAAGAAGATCAATAGAGCGTTGACCGGAGTCAAAGCGCCCTATATATAGGGCACCTGGTGCCCTGTTTATAGGGCGCCAGGCGCACCTGGTCGAATCGACTTGACCGGCCGATTTAACCACTCACAGGGACTCGTCTTATCCATTTGACATGGCTCATGATGCTGGCGCCCTATATATAGGGCGCTTTGCCGCGTGGAACTATTTTTCGGAATTGACCAAAGTGCCCTCTTTTTGGCTATAAATAGGCACCATTTGAAGCTTGGAGGAGGTTCCAACTTCGTGCCACCCTAGAGCTCATCCAATACCACATTTCTAAGCCATTTTCACTCCCCTTAAGTCTTCAAACCGATCCAAATTCCCTCCCAAAAAGCTCAAAACTTGCTGTTTCTGCCATCCAGAAACATTGTTTTTCTTCCACTTTGAGAGCCTTTACCCATTTCCCCCCTTTCATCCAGTATCCAAACCCCCCACCATTAGTTTTATTTGCATATTGTCTACAAGGAGGGGCCTCTACTTCGTCCCAGAAGCCATCCAGTACTCCGGAGCGGCATCGTGAAGAGGGGAATAAAATCTACCCGAGCCAAACTTAGTGCCCCATATATAGGGCGCTTTAACCTTGGTCAACACGCCCTATAAAGGGGGCACCTGCAACTAGCACCCCATATATAGGGCACCAACAGGGGCAGAAGCCGGTTTTGCACATTTCAGAGTCCGATTGCCCGTTAGACCAGATTTTTGTTCTCCGTTTTCATTTTAGAACCTTTTACCACTTCATTTAGCATGCATTAAGTCATTTTACATCTTTCATATATTTAAAAATGTACCAAAAATAGGGGTTGGGATTTCTTCCCAATCCGGTCAGTTTATCCCCTTTTTCATGTTCAAGATTCACACTAAGCATGATGCTATACTCCCGCCAGAGCTAATGATCTTTACTTGTTTTTATTTTTTTTCCGCAGGACAGTCTTAGGTGAACCCGACTGAGACGAAGCTTCGACCTGATCGGGAGCAAAGAGCTCACTAAAGCTCTCCTCTTTCGGCCGGCCGAGAGAGGAGAAGTTAGAACCTAGCAATCTCCCCCCCCCCCATTCCAAAAGGTACGACGGTCAACTTGCCTTTCATTCCATTTACTTTATATCTAACCATGTTTTGGAGCCTTTGGTTCCTGGCAACAACACACACATACCACTAAACTCTTCGCTCCAAGAAAGAAAGAGGGCGAAGAACCGCCGCGAGCCGTTTTTGGGTGCTTACATTAAGTATGAGTCTTTTATTACAACAGTTATAGTTCAGTCATATGCACATCTTTTGTCTTTAGATGATATTCATCATTTTATTACCTAATCATGAGGTTTTTTTGCAAAAACATCATCAAAGTATAATTGAGTTTACTGCCAATTTAGCTTGTACTTCTATTAATTATGGTCAACGACAGCAACAATTCAATAATAATCGAGGAAATGGCAGAGGTAGAGGTTATCAAGGAAGAAATAATTACAATAGAGGGAGCTCAAAATTTTCTAATTCTGATAGGTCTCAACAAGGCATTTTCAGTCAACTCAAAATACTGATAAGAATAAGATTGAATTTCGAGGAACCAATCCGGTTGTGTGTCAATTATGTGAAAAATGAGAGCATGTTGTCACAAATTGTTGGAAAAGATTTGATGTATATTTCAGAAATGGTGTAAATACTGAAAATAGTTAATGAGGCAATTATCAGTCCTATAATGCCAATTTTCAGCCATTCACAGCAAATGTTGCTTCAACTGTATCTAGTGTCTCAAATTATGATCCAAGGTGGTTCCCAAACTCTGGAGCTAATAGTCACATGACACCTAATTTGGATATTCTTAATAATCCGATTTCTTATGATGGTTTTAACAAAGTTCAAGTGAGAAATGGCGAGAGACTTCCAATTGCACATATCAACCAAGCAGGTTTCAGCTCCTTTTGTCTTCCTAATACTTTGCATATCCCTTCTATTATTAAGAATCTCTTATTAGTTTCCTAGTTCACAAAAAATTTAAAAAAATCTATTTTGAATTTGTTCCTGAGGAATGTTTTGTCAAGGATATCAAGACAAGAAAAGTTCTATCTCAAGGAATTAATGTTGGAAGCTTATATTGCCTTCCTTCTAGACCGTCTACATCTCCAATTGGTTTATTGGTTGAGGTTACAAAGCTGGCATCTACAACTAGGTCATCCAGTGTTGAGAGTAGTTAATACAATTTTTAGTTCTCTTAGAACACCCTTTAGTAGCAATAAAGATTTTTTATGTTCTCATAGTGCTAGTTCTTAGTCTCACAGACTATCTTTTCCATCTTCTAATTATGTCTCTAAGTTTCCCTTGGAGATTGTTGCTTCTGATTTGTGGGCCCCTTCACCCCATGTTAGTATGAATGGATGTAAATACTATGTCACTTTTATTGACTTCTTTAATCGTATTGGATATACCAAATTCCCTTTAAAAAGAGATGCTATGAATGTGTTCTTGCATTTTAAGGAACAAGTTGAAAATCTTGTTTCAAGGAAGATTACATATTTTCAAAGCGATTGGAGAAGAGAATATAGAAGTCTTGGTCAATGTTTTTCAAAATGGGGCATTATTCATAGGATAGCTTGCCCATATACTCATCATCAAAATGGTATAACTGAATGGAAACATAGGCATATTGTTGAAACTTCTTTGGCTTTGTTAAATCATGCACACTTACCTTTCGAGATTTGGGATTGTGGTTCAGTGTGCAATTTAACCTATCAATCAGATGCCTACTCTTGTTCTTAGGAATTAGTTTTCTTTCTAGAAATTGTTTGGACGATTACCTGATTATGAGTTAATGTGTTTTTGGATGTGCATGTTATCCATATTTACAACCTTATAATTGACACAAATTCATGTTTCGATTTAAGTGTTGTATTTTCTTGGGTTATAGTTCAGACCATAAAGAATATCATTGTTTTAATTCCAAGACAGGCATAATATATATAACAAGGAATGTGGTGTTTGATGAACAATCCTTTCCCTACATGGTGTTAACTAAAACACCTTCTGACAACTCTTTGAGTACTAATGTTCTTACTTTGCTTGTGCTAAGTTTTAATCATCACGCTTTAGACACAGACTGTGCCAAGTACTCCTGTTGTTAATTCCAGTGCTGTTCAGTTTGCAATAGTTTTTGAACATTATGTTTAGTCACTTGATTTACCCTTTGTTCAATCGGCTTCTAGTTCTAAGCATGCTGATATTAGTCCTTCCAGTACCTAATCTGATAGTATGCCTAAGACGTTTAGGTCCTTATCTTAGATTCTTCATATTGTTGCACCTGCTAATCTTTCTAAAAGTAGTAGATATGCTTTATTGGTTGAAAATCTGATGTAGAAGAACCAACAAATTTTAGATTTGCAAATCAACATGCTTTTTGGAGGACTACTTTGTTTGAGGAGTTTAATTCTCTTTAATATAATGGTACCTGGTCTCTTGTTCTACCTCCAACTGGTGTTAATATTGTCGGCTGTAGAAGGGTCTATAAAGTGAAAAGAATTTTGATGACAACGTTGCCCGATACAAGGCACGTTTAGTAGCAAAAGGCTATACACAAGAATATGGATTTTACTACTTAGAAACCTTTAGTCCAGTGGTGAAACCTACTACCATTCAACTGATTTTGTCAATTGTCGTTTCTTCTAATTGGATGCTTAGATAATTGGATGTGAACAATGTTTTTCTTCATGGACATGTAGGTGAAGAAATTTATATGGCTCAACCACCCAATTTTGTTGATACTCATAATCATCATCATGTTTGTAAACTTCTCAAAGCACTCTATGGCTTGAAACAAGCTCAAAGAGCATGGTTTTATCATCTTTATTCACATCTTTTGAAAATGGGCTTCACAAGTTCTATGTATGATTTTTCATTGTTTCTATATTCAAAAGGGCATGAGGTGGTATATTTTCTGGTTTATGTTGACGACATCATCATAATCGATAATGATTATAGAATTGTTGCATCTTTGATTGAAGATTTAGCTGTAGTTTTTTCTTTGAAAGAGCTAGGTACATTGAGTTATTTTTTGGGATTAAAAGTAATTCGAACTTCTGTTGGTGTTCATCTTAGTCAATCTAGATATGTCATGGATATCTTGGTTAAGTCTCAACTAAAATATGTTAAGCCTTTTTCTACTCCAATGGTCTGTAAAGACAATCTTTCTCAAGATGATCGAGAACTATTTTTAGATCCTACTCTTTATAGAAGTTTAGTGGGTTCATTGTAGTTACCACCATCACTAGACAGGATGTTGCATTTTTAGTGAATAAGGCCTGTCAATTTTTAACTCATCCAATTGATGCTCATATGTCCTTGGTAAAAAAGATTATTAGATATTTAAAGAGCACTTATGACTATGGTTTATATATTCAGCCGAGCAATTTTGAGTTGAATGCATTTTTAGATTTTGATTGAGCCTGTTGCCCTAATGATCACAAATCAACTATGGGTTTTGGTATTTTCTTGGGTACAAATCTTATTAATTGGATTGCTAGGAAGCAAAAGACCATGGCTCGATCAAGTACTGAAGTTGAGATGAGGGCAATGGCACATGTTGTAACTATGTTGCTGTTGATTCAGTTGGTTAAGGAATTGAACATAACATTGACATCTCCTCCTACCATTTGGTGTGATAATATTTCTGTAATCTACTTGTCTTCAAATCTAACTTTTAAGGTAAGGATTAAACACATTAAGGTTGATTTTCACTTTCTTAGACAGTTGGTGTTGAATAAGAAAATTTAAGTGAATCATGTTGTAACTAAGGATCAGACAAATGATATTTTTACTAAATCGTTGCCAGCATTACAGTTTACATATTTTTGGAACAAGCTGTGCGTGGTTTCCCCGCATAGCTTGAGGGGGATGTTAGACAAAGATATTGTCAATATAACAAAAGATGAAATTAACAGTTTGTGAGAGCTTCATGTGTAATTTCATATTTACAATTTTACCATGTATTCATTGGCAGACATATATATATATATATATATATATATAACACGGAGGTCACAGAAAAGTCAATTGACCGATTCCTTCTAGCTCATTTTTTTCTTCTGAGTTCAACAGTTTTCTACTCTTCCTTGCCTCTCTGCTTGTCTTTGTTTCCTTGTAGGATCTTCAAGGATTTCCACAGTATTTCGAAGTTGTTCTTCTTCAATTTAACTGGTCCTAAGTAGTGGAGCTTCAGCGAGGTGCACAAGTAGAGGACATTAGGCAATGGTAAATCTTAAGCTGCGGTGCCATGGAAGAGTTCCAACGAAGAGGCTTCTACGAGGGACGGAAGTGCGGCGGCGCTGTGTTTCTCAAAGCTAGGCGATGGTGGTCTTTAGAAGAACAACGTGTGCGGTGTGTGTGTTTTATTTTAAAGCGTGCTTGGTTGCAATTTATTTTTTTTATAAAATTTGATGATAAAAACATTATGTTGTACGAACATTATAATTTTTAAAAATAAAATATTACAATTATCATGTTTATCCAAAAATTTTAATTTTTTTTAAAATGACAACAAATTATTTAGCAATATTTTAAATTTAAATTTTCATCAAATTTGAAAATGTTAAAAAATAAGAATTCCGTGTTATAAAAAATTATAAATTTATAAGATCATATAAAATAAATAAAATATTTATATCATACAAAAATTCATTCATCTAAAATATATATAATTACAATGCACGATGCCTAACATAATCTTTTCACATCTTTTTTGTTATATTATCTTGACAAAAAATTTTAAGACGTCTTTGCATATTTATGTTTGAATTACTTCTAAGGTTATCTTTATTTTTGATTTTTTTCTTGTCTTCTTTATTCTATTTCTCTATCAATTGCAATCCCTTCGTCATTTTCAATATCAATTTACAATTTGTCTTTTTCACCTATAAAATCTCTAATAAAATTATGTAGTATGCAAGCAACAACAACTAAGTTTAGTTGTACATCTAAAGGATATTTTAAAATACTTGAAAAATTTTTAAAGTGTTTTTTTAGAACCCCAGACAAGTGTTTAACAACTTTCGAAGTAATGAATGACATAATTAAAAAATTCCTTAGAATGATTTGGCCCAAATTCTTTAAGATAATATCTCACTTCCTGATGAGGAGTCAAAAATTGACATGCATTTACATAGTTAGCATCCACAAGGTAATATTTCCCTAGCCTAAGTAAATAAATATTAACATATAAAACACAAAAATTTTGTACCATGGAAGGAAAAGTAGAGAGAAAAGAGAGTGGGAAGAGAGAGTGATAGTGAGAGGGAAAGAGAGCACTGAATCCATTTAAGGACTAATTGGGTTTGGGTTCGACTAGTTCTTATCAAATCTGGTTATTAGGGTTTGGATATTAAGTTCGACAAGATTCGATAAGGTTAGTTTGCTAGATTTGGTTTTCAGATAGGGTTGTTGGGTATTGCCCATACCTGTTAACAAGATCTGAGAATGCAAGGAGCATGCTTATCAATCGGGTAGCCGAGGTTGTTCTAACTTGATCGGGGGAGATCAGTGTCAAAATCAAGCGAGTGATTTTTGAAATTGATAGTCTGATTTGTCTAGATGCAAGGTGTGCGTCAATATCAATCAAGGTCGTACATGATCAGGATATATTAATGGCAGGGCTGGAAAGCACAAGTCACATATTGAAAGGGTTATGAACTGCTTTGTGGAACCCTTCTATCGTTGTGGAGACTTCACTTTATGGTAACAACACATGAAGAATATTCTAACATGGAAAGGACTGGTCAATGCTCTCAGTAAAAGGGTAGACAAACCGGAGAAGTTGATGGAGAAAGTGTGGGCTGAATTGTGGGTACTGACAAATAGCACAATACAACTATACCTAGCAGACAACATGCTCTAGAAGGTGATCAACTTGGAAGATCCGATGGATGTCACATGCAAGTAGGCATATGTCAAATTTGCTGACAAATCAGTTGTTAGTAAAGAAGCAACTATATGGCTTGAAGATGATTGAGGAAACAAGGATAGAAGCACATCTCGATCAATTCAACAAGATTCTAATAGACGTGCTATCTCTAAGCAAGAAAATCAAAGAAGAGGATCGAACACTTCTCCTGTTATTGTCACTTTCGATATCATACAATCACATTGTGACTACTATGCTATATAAAACTGATACTCTCAAGTAGGATGATGACATAACTTCATTGCTTTCAAAAGAGTCTCATCAAAAAAGTAACAAAGCGAGGACGTCAGATGAGAGACAAGCTTTAACTGTAGATAATGTCATGCAAGGATGGACAATCAACAAGGGAGGTGAGATGATAAAAAGTGTTCTAGGATGTGGGGTCATAGATGCTACTACTATGAAGAGGATGGACACTTCAAGAGGGACTACCCATAGCGTAAGAAAATCCAACAGCTATTGAAAAAAAGAAAGAGAAGGTAGAAGCATCAACAATGGAAGACAACGAGGAATATGTGGGTGACATTCTCTATATGACATCTACATGAGAGGGAGATCCAAGTTGGATCTTAGATATTGATTGCTCATTTCATGTATGCTCGGATAGGACAATGTATGACAAGTATCTAATATACAAAGGTGATGTGATCCTATTGGCAAATGAAGCACACTGTTCAGTTATGGGTATCGAATCCGTGAGGATATGCATGTTCGATGGGAAGGTGCAAACACTTGTGGATGTCTGATGTGTACCGTATCTAATGGAGAACTTGTTCTCATTGGGAGTCGTGTGTTCAAGAGGGTGTAAGGAATCGTCCCTAAAAATTTGGTGCAGCGGAAGCGACGATTCCTATGTGTTCCTTTAGAATCTGTCTCAATCGGAATCGAATGACGAAAACCAAAAACTGATCAAAACGGGTTCGAATATACCTAATAGGTATTCATATAATCCCATGGAGAGGAAGAAGATGAGCTTCTCAAGCTCTTCAAACCATTCAAGTGTCCGGTCTCCAACAGTATCCACACGAACTTCATCTACAGTAGGTTCTCCCTTCGCGCCAGCCTTGGGAACTCTTCCCGAATAAAGCTCCATCGACCATGGACACCTTCTAGAGAGAGGAAGGGGTAGGGAAGAGGCTAGGGATGTGATTTTCACCCTTGGCTTGATAGGGTTTGGCTGAAACCATTAGTATTTATAGAGAATTTTGAAATTTTTAATAAGAATCCAAAATCTCCATAAATTACGCCCTTACCCCTGTACTTGTGGATAAGTCTTTATGTGTGTGACCCACTAGGCTCAATAGCCTATTTGGTTGAGGCCTAAATAAAATAGAATAATTTAATTTAATTTAATTAAATTCATTATCCGATAATAGATTAATCGACTCATCGATCATGAAGGGTACAAGTCACATCCCATGATCCCAAATGGCTATAGGGATAATCTCATCTCCATTGAGCCTTTCCATCATAAATTACCACATTGATATAAACCCTCATCCATCCAGTGTCCCGATCGGAAAGGAGTACATCATCGACTGTCAACTCCTTAGTGTACCGACTCTATAGGATCCATACTCGGAATTGGATCAATTGAAAAACTTCTTTTCCAATTATCCTATCTACCCTGGCCAAGAATTTAGAGTACTATCCCATAGGACATTCACTCTCACTTACCAAGAGTGGACGATTTCTTGTTGTCCGCTCAATTACCTCCATTGGGTTTTTTTGTACCCGATTCATCGCTATTCTGGACCATCTAAATGGTGATCCATAAGTCAATGGTCAAAGCACAAGTTCCACCCAACAAGGTATCTTTGGCGACTCAGGTCAAAGGTCCAACCATGCAATCGTGATGATAGAAAACCCTGATTTAAAGTTTGGTAAGATACCATTCAAGGTTTATAATTCGATCAGTTTAGTGAACTCATTCAACTAATGAGCACCTGTATGTGTATCTCAATGTCTCCACACTAATGACCAATGAGATCGGTCATCCTCATCACATGAGAAGATATCGCATATACTAGTCTATCCGAATCCTTGATGTTCCGTCTCAAGTATCCTATGACTAAGAACATTTAGATCAATTACCTTTAGATGATCAATCTCATTATCATATTCTCATCATGATTTAATAATCATTGCATTTGATCAAGAACTTTATTATGATATTCGCGTCTAATAAGAGCTTATAATAAAGATTTGCCTAATTAATTGGATGAGATAATTCTAGAAATGTCTAATCATATCATATATGATTAGCTTGTAGGGCATATATTTCTATCAATCTCCCACTTGCACTAAAGCCAATCACCCATCTGGCTGATCTGTATCACCTTGAGGTGAAGCTCTAACACTTTTTGAGTAACTGTTTCAGTTAGTGGATCTGTAATGTTATTAGCGGTAGATACTTTATCTATAATTATATCTCTATAAGCTGCAATCTCTCTGATTGTATGGTATCGCCATAGAAGTTCTAACTTCTCATGAGATATCAACTCTACCCCATTGTTTTATCAAAATAATGATACACTTTCAGAGAAAATTGGGACAATCCCATATCAAATATGTAGATGAAAATCTTTATCTAGACAACTTCTCAAGTAGTGTGCAACCACTATGTAAACTTGTTTACATATGTTATAGAATTTATAGTGTTCTATCGCATAGAACTCTTCCAGCTCACTGCGCCACCATTATTTTGACTTAATATCAAACTTATTTGATTAGAAGTTTGTGTTTGTAAAACAAAAGACTTCAAGTCTTATCCTCCAATGTATAGAGATACATTTTTAGTGCTTCTTAAGTACCAAATGATATATCTCTAAACTATCTAGTGACTCTCACCTGGATCTTCTTGATAAATGCTCATAACACTTAGAGCATTAATCACATCATGTATGTAGCTTCACATAAATCATAGACTCTATGACAAAAGCATAAGGGCTCTATTAATGTGATCTCTTTATCTCTCAAGAAGTCTTTAAAGATATCAATTTAGAGAGATCAACTCTACACCACATAGGCAAGAAACCTATCTTGGAGTTTATCATGTCAAACCCTTTAACTATGGTGACTACATACATTAACTGAACTATGCTTTTAGATCTATCTCCATAGATCTCAAAACTCAAATTATGTTTGGAGGATTAATTTGATAGCTAGACTCACTTATGATAACACTTACTTCATTCTTAATGAGTAGAATATGATCAACATAAAATGTCAAGAAAGTAATAACATTTCCACTTATCTAGTTGAATACACAAGGCTCCTCTTCGTTCTTAACAAAGTCATAAGATTTAATCTCATTAAACCTTATATATGATCTATGAGAAGTTTTACTTCAGTCTATAAATGAACTTAGTACACACTCTTCTTAAATGTTATTGGGACTTGATTCCTTATAGTTGTATCATATACACATGTTTCTCAAAATACCTTAGAAGAACACTATCTTAACATCTAATTAGCTTATCTTATAATCATAGTGTGTAACAATCAAAATACAAATAGATTAATCCATGGAATAGGTAAAAAATCTCACCATAGTCAACCATTTGACTTTGATGATATCCTTTTCAACTATTCTCACCTTTGAAAGTCTCTACCTTCTAATCCACTACAATCTATTCTTTAGTGATCCATTTATTTCTTATGGTTACTATATCCTTTGGTGGATCTATCAAGTTCTAAACTTGATTAGAATAGATAAAGTTTATATCGAATTTTATTGTCTCTTCCCATTTTAGAATCAATATCTCATATTGCATCTATATAGATCCTAGGATCAATATCCTTTCTATCTTATGTCTCATTTCATTCATCAGCGATATGTCTTACGTATCTCTTAGGTTTAATGGACACAAGTAAAGACCTATGAACTATCCTCGTGTAATTATTAACTGGTACCTTAGTAGAAGTGTCCTTGGGTTGTGGGACTGGAACATCTTCCATATATATCTTACTCCCACTGTCTTTCTTGAAAATGAACTTTTCCTTTAGAAATATAGTGAGCTAAGCAACACATACTCTTATTCATAAGGGTCGTATCTTAATATCTAGAAATTTCCTTAGGATATCCCACAAGCCAACACATCATTGTCATATATTCTAACTTGTTAGGGTTATACTTCTTCACCATGTTGGACATTCCGAAACCTTAACTTGCTTAAGGTCAAGTTTTAACTCATTTTCCATATCCTATATAGAATAATCAGAACAGTGGTTATAACGAGTACTTAGCCAAAACTAGATAAAGAGAAAATTTTGCAAAGCTTGTCATTGTTCATATTATGTCCTACATAAGATGGCTTTTCATTTTAGCTACTCAATTAAGCTAAACTATGTAAAAAGGTGTCTATTAGATTCTATTATTCTTCAATTATATGTGAATTATGTACTTAAGTATTTCCTTCCTTGATCTCATCAAAGAGTTCTAAAACTCTTTCCATCAGTAGAAATATTCCTTTTTAGCCTTACTAGATATGGGCTAACATGCACCTAAATGTATGAGTTCTAATAACTCATTAACCCATTCTCCATGTCTACATTAAACTAAAGTGTAGATTGATCTAAATCAACCCATTTCTTCTTAAAAGGAGTATTCACACATAACATGAGAGCTAACATATCAAATATGATTAAACAATTCATTAAGCTCCTACTGGCAAACACTTTGCCATTCAATCTTTTAGAACATCTATCAATTCCCTAACTTAAAATAAATCAACATTTATTCAAGCAGGAAATCATATAATGTTCTTGCAGAAGGTTATAATAGCAATCTTAATTATTAAGACATCTCCATAAGGCTATTAAAGAATTGTACCTCCCACTAATAATGATGCAACTTTTGCACCATTTCATATGTAAGTCAACATCTTATTTATTAAGCCTTCATTTACTTGTCATCATCTACAACTCCTTGTAGATATAAAATCCATATCCAGTATCTCATACCATTAGATGCATCTATAGTATCTAATATTATGATATACACATATAGTATCTAATACTATTAAATGAATATTTAAAACAAGTAACTGTCAGTGACTTGGATGCATGAAGCTTCTCAAGCTCCACCTTTGCATTATGTATAATACACTTTACATTTCCTCTTCCACTTACCATCATCATGATAGTGGAATAATTTTGTCTTATTATGGCTTTATTATCTTGACCACCTTCTTTTACTATTAACTATCTCCTATTTCTATCTAATGATTTTACTTCTTTCTATTGGGCTCACCAACTAGAAGTAATTTAGATGTATTGTTGTTCTAACTTGCCCTTATTTAGCTCATCACTATGAGCCATGATGGATCTCATATCCATCTATCCATGTTGTCTCTATAATTTATATCTTACAGAGACTAACATCTAGTTTAAGGCAAACAATGCATCTTGTCTATAAGATAAGATCTTATCTTTCTTTCACGTCATTAGATAATCTAGGAGACACCTACTTCTCAAGTAGGATAGTTAATTGGTCAACTATGAGAACAATTCTCTTAGTCCTAGATCAGTCTAAGAAATGTGAGCCATTAAGCTATTTGGCATCTAGTATGTCATACTAATGGTGGTTTTTTATCGTATTCTACAACTGAGATATAATTTTATCAATATAACATTGCAGACATTCATTAAAATTAATATATGGTCTTTCATCCTAATATATGCTCTCACTAATTTTTGACGAATTTGCATAACCCTCATTATGCAAAGATGGGATATCACGATGAAATCCTAGTGGGGATTAAGACCCTATTAACTTTATGGTGATGACCTTGTGGGAAACACAACAAGTCATCCCATACTTAATAGGTAGGTAACTTTTACCAATTGCAACCCATGCAATTCTTAGTCATTCAGCCTCTAAAGTTATAACCTTGTGGGAAACAGAACAAGCTATATACTCTAGTTAGGTCAAATCTGCTTGTTACGTTATGAGAATAGATTCTTAACATAGCCCTTGTGGGAAACACAACAAGGCCATGTAATGGTCCACCCCAAAGTTCAGTAAATGCCTTAGCCATGATCACCAATCCCTTGCTAAATGAGTCTTGTGGGAAATACAACAAACCCATCCAATCTAAGATTGGCTCATCAAGACCATAACAATGGAAGGCTACGTGAGTCATTCTTAATGTCACACGCTTATCGACCTAATTAAAACAAGGAGGGATTTTATTTTAGTCTCATCAATAATATGTGCTAAGTATATATAATAACTTTAAAATATCATATATCTAAGGTATAACCTATAGCACACATCCACATATCAAATATGCATAAAAAATAGGTGATTATGGATTTAACCCTAAGCATGCACCTAAGGAACCCTTATAGGTACAAATTCTTGCTTCAGATGCTTGACTTGGCATGCTCTCACTTCAGAAGGGTGCTTCTCCAAGTGATCCCGCTCTCCAACCTTCCACGAACCGGCTTCTAACTCTTACAAGAGGCTTAAGGGTATGCAGACCCACAAATGTACATAACTTAATAAGAAACCTTAGTTTTAACCAAGGGGAGTACACTAATGGAGGGAGGTAGAATGTACAATCAGATTGTATAAAGAGAGAGGAGGCACACGCATGCCCCATTTAATAACATAACCAACACAATTAAAGCAATCACAAGCCAAGCATAATTATGTCCATGATCACCTCCATACACACACTAACATTCATCACACGAACATAGAGCACATACATGATAATTATATGAGATATATCATATATATCAACATAAAATTACATACTATATTTTTGAAATTCTCAATTTCATGCATGTCGAATTTTCATGAAATAAATAACATGAAAAATAACATGGCAACAACATATAAACAATTTATATAAAATAACCATACACATATAAACTATTTAAAACATTCATGCATTCCCAATACTATGCAAAGTCATAAATTAATGTCCTAATTTCTATTATGTAAAATCTCATTTTACAGAATTAATTAAGACACTAGTTATTTTAAGTTAAGCCTTTAAAACAATTTTGAAGTTTAACCATGAGTGAATCTATGTAAATAGAGCTTAACATCATCTAACATGTCATTAACACTTTAAAACATGTTAAATAATATTATAAAATTTTTAAGAAATTTTCTGAAATTTTATGACATTTTTAGAATTTTCTATGATTTTAAACAATTTAAAATCAATTAATAAAATGTCCGGCGCATTGCGTCGCGCGCGCCGGTGCACTACGCCACGCTGGCATGCGCCAGTGTGTGCCGCCGTAGCCCAATGGTGCTAGTGTGTTGCGCCGCCAGTGCTTCCACGGCATGTAAGAAACTTGGTGGAGCAATTGAGTGGACAATAGAGAATCATCCACTCTCAGTAGGAGAGAGAGAATGTCCTATGGATGGTACTCTAAATCCTTGGCCAAGGTAGATAAGATAATTGAGAAGGAGTTTTTCAATTGATTCAATTACGAGTACAAGATTCCATAGTTTCAATATATTTAGGAGTTGACTGTCGATGCCATATTCCTATCTGACCAAGATATTGGATGGATGAAAATTTATATCCACATGGTAATCAATGATGGAAAGGCTCTTTGGAGAGGAGTTCATCCCCAAAGCCATTTGGGATCATAGGATGTGGCTTGTACCCTTCATGATCAGTAGGCCATTAAATCTATTATGTGATAATATATTTATTTTAAAAGAAGTTGTTCTTTTAATTAGCCTTCAACTAAATGGGTTCTTGGGCCTAGTAGGTCACACACATATGGACTAATTCATAAGTTTTGGGGCTTGGGTTAATTTATAAGAACAAGGAGGGGTTTTTGTGAAAAAGTCTGAGTTCTATAAATAATAGTGATGAGAGCACAAACTCTATCAAGCCAAGGGAGCTCTATATGCCCCAGCCACCCTTCTTCACTGTCTCCCACCCTAGCAGCCACCATTCGATGGTGGAGTTTCGTTCGGGACGAGTGATCGACATTGGCACAAATGAGAACCCGACTTGGGAGGCAGTTTATGTGGATACAACTAGAGGCTACACACTTGAGCAGTTTGGAGAGCATAAGAACGCTTTATTTTCTTCAATCTGTAGGGATTATTTAAATCCAACAAAGGTACATGTTCAAAATTATATTGAATACCGATTTTGGCGACATCATTTGGTTCCAATCAAGACTAAGACATTGATGTACGAGGAATCAAAGTTTTTCCATTGTGCCAATCTAATTGGACCGATTCTTTATAGTGTTGACTTGTGGAATATTCTAAGAAAACATATGGATATTAAATATACCACCCTTATAAAGAACGGTATATGTTGCTCAACTCATTGTATTTGAAGACGAAGAGTTCCTCCTTAAGAAAGATAGTGGGAGCAATGTATATATGCAAAGTGTTCTAGTCCTACAACCCAAGGACACTTTTATTAAGGTGCTAGTATATAATTACAAATAGGCAATTATAGATCTTTACTTATGTCCAATCAACCTAAGAGATATGCGGGACATATCTTTGATTGAAGAAATGAGGCATAAGGTGGTAAGGATATTGATCCTATAAGATCTATATAGATACAATATGAGATATTGATTTAAAAATGAGAAGAGGTAATAAAATGCGATATAAACTCTATCTATTCTAATCAAGTTTAGAACTTGATTGATTCACCTAACTGTATTATATTCATAAGGTATAAATAGATCACTAAAGAATAGATTGAAATAGTTTAGAAGGTAGAGACTTTCAAGGTAAGGATAGTTAAAAGGATATCATTTAAGTCAAATAGTTGTCTATGACGGGACCTTTTACCTATTCTATGGATTTAATCCATTTGGATTTTGATTGTTACACACTATGATTATAAGATATGCGAATTGGATGTTAAGATAGTGTTTCTCTATGGTATTTAGAGAAACATGTGTATATGATACAACCTTTGAAAATCAGGTTCCAAAACATCCAAATATTTTGTGTATAAAGTCTATTTATGGACTAAAGTAAAACATCCATAGCCGGTAGATAAGATTTAATGAGATTAAATGTTTTGACTTCGTTGGCAACAAAGAGATGCCGTGTGTATTCAAATAAGATAAGTGGGAGTGCTATTATCTTTTTGACATGATATATCAATGACATACCATTCATTAAGAATGAAATATGTATGTTATCATAAGTGAGCTTAGCCATCCAATTAATCCTCCAAACTAAATATGGGCTTTAAGATCTATAAAGATAGATCTAAAAGGTTTCTTGACCTTACCCAGTTCATGTATGTAATTACCATAGTCAAAGGGTTTGACATGGCAAACTCTGATATTGGTTTCTTACCTATGTAGTGTGGAGTTGATCTCTTTAAAAGGATGGTTTTCTTGAGAGATAAAGAGATCACATGAGTAATGCATTTTTGCTTTTGCAATAGGGTCTATCGCATTTGTGTTGATACGTAGATGACTTGATTAATGCTCTAAGTGTTATGAGTATTCATCAGGTAGATTCATGTGAGTGTCACTAAATAACTAACAGATGTATCCCAGAATACTTGAGAACAACTAAGGATGTATCTTTAGTGTATAAAAAATAAGACTTGAAGTCTTGTAGTTTTATAAATGTAAGCTTCTAGTCAAATAAGTACGATAATAAGTCTAAATAATTGTAGTGTAGTGAGTTGGAAGAGTTCCATGTAATAGCACACTGTTAATTCTACAACTATTCTAAGGTAGATAGAATAATTGTTGCATAATGCTCGAGAAGCATGCTAGATGAAAATGTTCATCTAAATATGGGATTGTATCAACTTTCTCTAAAGGAGTACCATTATTTTGAAAAAATAATAGGGAAGAGCCAAAGTCTCATCATAAGTTTAAAAATTCTATTGCAATACCATATAATCAAAAGGAATGTAGCTTAGAGAGATATAATTAAAGATAGAGTTTTTTCACTAATAACATTGTAGATTCACTAACTGAAACAATTACTTAAAGAGTGTTTGAGATTCACCTTGAGTTGATAGAGACTAGCTAGATGGGTGATTAGCTTTAGTGAAAGTGGGAGATTTATAGAAATGTATGTCTTACAAGCCATTCATATATGATATAGTTCGACATTTCTAGGAATATCTCATTCAATTGATTAGGCAAATCTTTATTACTAGTTCTTACTTGATGTGTGCATCAAAATGAAGTTCTTGATCACATGTAATGATGATTGAATCATGATGAGATCATGATAATGAGATCGATCATCTAGAGGTATATGATTTAATGTCCCTAGTCAGAAGATCATTGAGATATGACATCAAGGATCCTGATAAACTAGTGCACGTGTGATAACTTCTCATATGATGAGGATGATCAATCTCATTGGTCATTAGTGTGGGGATATTGAGATACACATATAGGTGCTCATTAGTGAAATGAGGTTACTGAACTAAACAATTTAGAAAACCTAATCGTATATTATCGAATTATCTATCAGGTTATTCTTACACCTCAATAGCACAGTTGAATCTTTGACCTGAGTCACCAAAGATGTCTTACCAAATATATATTGTACTTTGATTATTGACTTATGAATCACCATCTTTATGGTATAGTATAGTTGATAAATTGGGTGCAAGAGAAGCCCGGTAGATGTAATTGAGCATATAACAAGGGGTAGTTCACTTTCGATCGATCGATCGATCGATCGATCGAGAGAGAGAGAGGGAGAGAGAGAGAGAGAGAATGTCCTATGGGATAGTACTCTAAATCCTTGGCCAATTAACTTTGGATAATTGGAACATATTTTTTCCAATTGATTCAAACCCGAGTACAGGATCCCATAGAGTCGGATTGTTTAAGGGTTGACAGTCGATACCGAACCTCTAACCGACCGGGACATTGTATGAATGAAGATTTAAATTCTTGTGGTAATTCATTGATGGAAAGGCTCAATGGATGTTATTTAGTTCTCCAAAGTCATTTAGGATTATACGATGTGGTTTGTACCCTTTAAGATTAGAAAGTTGTAAAAACTATTATCGGATAATAGTTTTAAATCAATTTAAAAGAATTGTTCTTTTAAATAAATTAAAGCTTCAGCTAAATTGACTATCAGGCCTAGTGGGTCATTCACATTAGATTTGATCAATAAGATGAGGGCAAGTGCATAATTTTATAGAAGTTTAAGGTTTTAGTGAAAATTTCAAGTTCTATAAATAAATGGCATATGAAGCCAAACCCTAAGAAACTATAAGGCTGGAGCACGCCCCAAGCATATTCTCTTCATCCTCTCTTCTTCTAAAGGTGATCACCCATGGTCAAGCTTGAATCTGGAAGTTTTCTCGAGGCCCAAAGATAGGAAAAACTCGTCTTTTGAAGCATATTATGTGTATACCTCTAGAGACCGTTCACCTGAATAGTTTTTAGCAAGAAGGAACATCGTGTCTTCATCTATGGTGAGAGGTTTTAGAAATCCCATGAGGTACTCATTTTTTACTTCATATTCGATTTCAATTTTTCTAGTTTGGCATCAACCAAGGCAAAGACTATGGTTTCAATGAATCAAAATGTTTTCACTACCTTAGATTGATTCCTTACATCTCATTCACAATGCAAGATATGCCATACAATGACCTGATGACCACATAACATATACATCCTTGATTCATGATAACAACATAGACACATGCATACACAATGTCATTAAACAATCTAAGTACCACACAACATATCTTGTACGTCCAACACATCATCTCTATATGCAACATACTTAAAAAACGTCATTCTAAACAACCATGGTCAATATGAACTAAGAATGAGACATAACCAACCATAGCCACCTTGACATGACTAAACAAAAGATTAATCAGGTGTTGGAAAAATAACCACCAAGCTCACAAATCTTGTTACCACAACACGATTAGTTAGGTTAACATATTTTACACATATCAATGTGGACACTGCCTCGAGGTCAGGTCTCCCCAGCTCCTAGAACGCCACTCCTCTCCTGGCTTCGAGCTCCAATGGGTGTTGGTGTGTGTGGCCGCCAGGAACTACGAGCTCCAATAGTAGAAAGAAAAGAGACAATGAAAGTATTAAAAGAAATGATTGAATGTACCTAAGCAAAGAGATCATGTTGGGAGATTATGAGTTCCATCTTCTTCCTATCGACTTTGAGAATAGGTTTGTCGTAATCCAGATCACCACTTCAAAAGGGAAAGATAAAGAGGGGTAGAAGTACAGTGGAAAAATTCACACCTCGGTCCCACACTCACGTTGATCCCTGAACTTTCATCTCTCAGCGTCACTCGAGCACCGTAGTGATGGTTCGGGTCATGTGGGAGGAGAGTGAGGATGGAATGAAAGAACTTAATGTATAAAGGAATTGAAATAGGTGGTTGCCAGGAGCCGCGGGCTCCGCTTTATGTGGTAGAAAAAAGAGAAAAGTGACTGTGTACCTTAGTGCGGGAAATTGATATTCGAGTTCAACCTTCTTACCTGTTGGCTGGATGATGAGGGAGAGTCCTCAACCACTGCTAGCTTGATAAACCTGTGTAACTAGAATAATGAACTAAGTGAAAGGATTTTATTAGAACTAGGTGAAGTGTAAAAACTGTAAAGAAAAGGATGAGAGAATGAATCAATCAGATTTGAACTCAGCGGATTGGGGCGAGCCCTAACCCCTTTTTTGTATTTTTGATGATATAAAAATAATGCAAAAATAAATTAAAATGACCTAAAAATGTTATAAATGAAAGAGGGCAGACTTAGAGAGTAGGATGGCTCGGATAGGAGCCGGGACGAGCAAAAGAAATCGGTTCGGATGGCCTACACTCGGGTGAGCACAGTATCCTACTGGCGTGACTTTGGTGCAGAAGTTGCTACGGTCGACGCCGATGTCAGAATCGTCGTTTGTTGCTACAGGCAAAGAACTCAGAGAAGAAGAGACCTTCTGTTGATGTCTCCTCCGTAAAATGCCTATACAGACCTGTAGAAATTTTGTAAGGGGATGGATGTAGAAACAGAACTTGATTGTGCGCCCTCGATGTAGCAATCGCCACAAATAAATGACATGTCAGAATCGAGTGCCATCTATTGCAAATGAAAGAGTATGTGAAGTAGAAGCTTTATCCTATTGACAACTTTTGTAGCATGTGTCCCAAGAGATATGGGGAAGCCAACAAAGTCTGTCTATGTGGAAAGCATGGATCAGATCTCCTTTCTCACGTCGGGGTCGATCTCTCACCAATGGGATGAAGTAGAACGTGAAAGAGATCTTGGGGGAGAGCTTGGATGACCTCTAGACGTGCTAGGGCATGCTTGGTAACCCCCGGTTGTTGAGAATTGCCTAAAATTTATAGGGAAATGAGGATCGGTGCAAACATAGATGGAATTGGATGTGCCTTGGGGTGAGGGTGCGCATACCGCACCCTCAACCCGAGGTAGCACCCAGCGTGAGTTGCCAAGATTTGCCCGAATCGATTTAAAAAGTTTCCAAAATGGTTTTTTTTTTCTAAAATGGATGTGCCCCTTGGTCAAGGGCACGATCAAAATAAGCATTTTTTTAAAAAGGAAAACTTCCAACATAAATTTGAAAATTTAAAAACCGAGGCAACAAATTGGATCTCGGAATTGGAAGCATCCTCAGGAAAGGATGCGCTTACCGTGCCCTCACCGTGAGGACACACATACTGCGCCTTATGTGAGGGCACGGTGGTCATGCCCTCAACCCGAGGGCACGCATACCACACCCTTGACCTGAGGGCACGCATACTGTGCAACTAGTTTACGCAGTTGAGAAGCTGTTCTCGTCTCTCTCCTATGTGCATATGGTTCGGAAGCCGTAATTCGCAAACGCGACGTCCGTTTTGACTTCCATTTGTTGCATAGGAAAGAGGACTCACAAACACAGCTTCTCAACTTAGTAAACTAGTTGGCACACCTTCCTAGATTTTTGTATGAGATTTTGTTGTCCAATTTACCCCTCCGGTGGTGCCGAAAGCTGATGCAGTGTTTCGAAAAGATATGATTTCGGTTAAAGCATCTGGAGATCACTTGGAAACCTTACGACTATCAAAAAGACATGATCCAAAGTCTGGGGTTGTCATGGATACAATATTCTGATGAATTGAGGCCCAGGCTTGAGAGGAGCATTGATGCTATGAACCAACCTAGGAGCCCTCCCCAACCCCATCCAGATCATCATCATTGGCCAACTCCTCGACGCCAGTTGATTAGGCCACCGATGCCCCAACCTCAGCCAGTCATGCAACCCATGTCAATGGCACAACCAACCATGCTTAATAAAGCTCCTCTTGTTGCTTGTGCGAATACTCCATTACTTCAACCGCTCCCCAACCTTCAACTCCACCAACATTTCTTAAGGTCCATCGGCCAATCATCCGACCATTGGCTTCTCAGCCTATTTCAACAACAACCCCTCGGCTAGCCACGCAAGCCTTGGCCCCTCAACCCACTTCACCAATGGTCCCTCGACCAATCATTCATCCTGAGCCAATCGAGCAAACCCCGGCTTCTCAACCAATCCCACCGCTTAGGGATCCTCCTCAGTTGGTTGCACAACAACCAATCATTTCTTCTATTACTCTTGCCTCAACGAAGGAATCAATCACTCCTACTATTCTTGCTCCTGCTGTAGTAGAAGATTCAGACACTTCGACCCTTCAAGCTCCTGCCATGGTAGAAGAACAAGCCACTCCGATCATTCATGCTCCTGCCATGGTAGATGACTCAGACACTTCGACCCTTCAAGCTCCTACCCTGGCAGAGGAATTAATAACTCCAACCATTTGTGCTTCTGCCATGGCAGAAGAATCAACTCCTCAACATATCCTTGCTCTCTCTCTCAAAATCAAAGTCACCAATAGGGGAGGTCGAACCAAACTCTTCTATCATTCTAGAATCCTCTAAACTAGGCATGCCCTCTTCCCGAACAACCCGAGGAGAAGCCTACCGTAGGGGAGCTTAGATGAGGGGATCACAAATTTAGTTGATTGTCAAGGACTAGGCAAGGATTCTCCAGCATAGATCAAATGTTGCCATCATTAGAATTGATCCCTGAAGTTGAAAAGATAGAATTGACCCCTGAACTGAAAAATAAGGGAATAGAATTGGTCAATGAAATGGGGAATGAATCGACAAGTCTCCTGAAGGATGTAGACCTTAGCAAAGGGATACTAGGACCTCCTCCAGCTAGGCAGGCAAAATCCTCGAAATCGATCTTAGGGCCACGACCCTTACCCTATTCTTCTCCTAAGAAACAATCCGGCCCATGGACACATGATCAATCAATCTTAGGGCCACGACCCTTTCTTTATTCTCCTCTAAATCAACGATGCCATGGGCCCACAATTCCTCAATCTTAGGGCCATCAGCTCTTTCTTTATCCTTCTTACAACCATCAATCAGGCCCATGGATCAAAAATCTGTCAATCTTAGGGCCATGGTCCACACCCCATCCCACTCAATTGGGCCCTTATGCCCCATTTTTGGACCCTTATGCCCCATTTTCGGGTACTTATGACCCTTTTTATCAATCGGGCTCTTATGCCTCTTTTCATCAACTAGCCCCATGTGCCCCTTTCCATCAGCCGGGCCCACATGCCCCCTTTATCCAACCAGGCCCATGTGCCTCTCTTCATCAACCGAGCTCTTATGCCCCTTTTCTTCAACCGGGCCCACGTGCCCCTTTTAATCAATCAAGCTCGCATCCCCCTTTCTTCTAATCCGGCCCATATGCCCCTTTTCCCCAACCGGGCCTACGTACCCCTTTCCTTCCATCGGGCCCACGTGCCCATAATTCTTCCAATCGGGCCCATGTGCCCTTAATTTTTCTAAATCGGGCCAACGTGCCCGCAATTCACCTCAATCGGGCCCACGTGCCCGCAATTCCACCTCAACCGGGCTCACATGCCCATGTTTTTCTGCAACCGGGCCCATGTGCCCAAATTTCTTCTAAATCGGGCCCACGTGCCCACCTTCCATTAACTTTGGGCATACATGCCCACACTCCTTCAACCTCGGGCCTATATGCCCCCATGTCTTCACCATCGGGCCCGTGTGCCCATACTTCTTCAAAATCGGGCCCGTGTGCCCATACTTCTTCAAAATCGGGCCCTCGTGCCCCCACTTCTTCAAATTCGTGTTTGCGCACCCATACTCTTCAATGGCGCCAGCGAGCCCATCACAAATCACAATCTTGCTCCCAACCATCTAAATTGGGCTGGTGTGCCCGCTCTTTTCGTTGGGTCCCTCGGGCTCAACCTTCAATCGGGCCTTCGAGCCCATCACATCCAATTGGGCCCTCATGCCCATCAACATCAACTGGGCCCTCTGGCCCGCATTCAACTCTTAGGCCCACGTACCCCCTGATTCCAACCCTTCACGGGCTTTCAAGCCCACTATCAACTCTTCGGCCCAAGAGCCCACTTTAGAACACACTTTTGTTTTCAAACATGTTTTTTTTTACTTTTTGCATTCTCTTTCCTTTTCAAAATTTTATTTTCAAAAAAATCAAGGTAGAGAAATTTTCTGGGTGATACCACAATATTTGCCTTTTACATCATTAATTTTGACTCCGCCATGCTAAATTAGATCCTCCACATTTTCACTTCATCCTATGACTATGAATCTTCAATCCAATGCAATATGGTGCATATCAAAAGTGGAAGTAGTTGGGCAAGTCAAGGCAAGGCATGGCAAGGCAAGGCAAGGCATGGCAAGGTGCAAGGCAAGCACAAGCAAAGCCATCATCAGCAATGAACTTCTTCTTCTCTCAGGTATTACATGAAATTGCATTCATCATCATTATGTCATCTGCAAAGCAATATTTTTTTTAAAAAAATGATTTTGAATTTCATATGACAATTTTGATTGAGAGAAATTCATGACTGACGACATTTGTAGCTACCTTGTTCTTATCAAACAAATTCTTTACATTGCAAGGCATATTTTTAATTGATTCACCTATGGAATGTAATCTACCTCAAAAATGGAGAGAACAACCAGTATGACTTAAGTCCACATGTTCTAGGTTGTTGTCTAGGTGTCGAGGGTAGATACCATTCTACACACACAACATGTCCCGATCCCAGAATCCGGATGACTTGACACCCGAGAGAAGCTAGGCAAAGCTTAGAGATGGAAGGAAAACCCTCACCCTACTCTCTTCTGTTCGGTCCAAGATAGGTGAAGGGGATTAGAGGGGGAGAGTATCGAAAGCATCCGCTGCCCTAGTCGGAGGCCGTCTCAGAAGGTCCAACTTCTAAATAAATAAATAAATAAAATAAAATGGGTGCCAAAAGATGGGCAATGAACCCCACAGGTTTAAACAAATATGGGCCTGTCTGAATGAGTACCCAAAAATGCAGAAAATGAAAAAAGGCACCAAAAGATGGGCAATGACCCCATGTCAAAGCACCTCGTCCGAATGTGTGCCACAAAAATAGGTTTGTCGATAAAGAAGAAAAGACCCGAAGAGGTCGAACCCCAACGGCAATTGGAGTGTGAGTAGAGAAATCCCTCTCGACATCTCCAAAGCCTATCAAGGACTTTCCCTCAATTCTTCATTCTTACCCCAAGGTGTGGGTGAACCAACCAAATCAAAGCTAAAACTCTAGCCGATCAAAGGTTGAAGGTCGGAAAGATTTTGGGTAAGGAACCCCATTTTGCACGTGGTGTCTACCAACGAACCTAGAAGAACAACTAAGTGATGAGAACTTGTGTCAATACTAATTTTTCTCTCCCAAAAAAATATTTTCAAAAAAAAATCTCAAAAAAAAAAGTTCAACATTTCAAAAACTTCAAAAAAAAGTTGGATATTTTTAAAAAAACTCCAAAAAAAGTTGAATATCTTCAAAAACTCCAAAAAAATAAATATTTTCAAAAACTCAAAAAAATGGCATTTTCAAAAATCCCCAAAAAATTGAATCTTTTCAACAAAAAAAAACTTCTTTTTCAAATTCAACAAAAAATTTCAAACTTTTTAAAATATTTTATCACCATGCTTGGTTTGAATTTTCGTCTTTACATTCATATTTACTTTCAATCTCTCATGTTTCAAATTCTTCATTGCATATTTGCTACTTGATTTTTACACTCCTAAGAAGGCTATACCCCTTGACAAAGGTCAAGGCATACTGTAACTTGCAAGGGGGATAAGCCACATTGTTGTTCTAATCTCTTTCTTCTAAGTGTTTCAGGCACAAGGAGAACTTACACCCCTTGACAAAGGTCAAGACATACTGCAACTTGCAAGGGGGATAAGCCATATTGGCATTCTAATCTTGTTTTTCTAAGTGTTTCAGGCATGAAGAACAAACAAGGAAAATTGCACAACAAGGCGATGCTCACCACTTCCCTCCCCAAGGATTCTTAGGAGGAGGTGCCACCATAACCTCGGCCTTAACTTTGCCGAGAAACTTTTTGCAGGCGACACTCGCCACTTCCCTCCCCTGAGGATTCTCAGCTGGAGGAGACATCATTACCTCGGCCTCAACATTGCCGGGAAGCTTTTGCTCTGTGTCCTCATTAGGACACATGAACTCTTTCGTGAGAATGCATGTCATCATACCGCAAACTCACCGTTATCATTTTCTTTCTTAGCAAATATTAGGTGCATTACTATTTATTTTATGCATTGATGTTGAAGACCGTGAATGCAAAGAAGACCAGGCCCGAGATCCCCTTCATCAAAATCCACGACGGTTAGGTCATTCTTTGTGCTCACGGATAAGCCAAAATTGTGCAGTGAGGAACGATGGTTCCCAAATGGGTATCTTGACCTCATAGACAATATATATCTTCAACTAATTGTTAGACAAGTTTTGTTTTTGTTTTCTTGAGCCCAGCATGCATCATATAGTATTAGTTGCATTGCATATTTCATGATCATTGCATACATTCTTTCAAAAGCTTCACCTTCTCACCCTCTTGTATCATAATTCCGATCATTCTGAATCCCACTGTGTTTTCTAATCCCATCGTGTTTTCTAGTCCCACCAACCTTTCTAATATCCCACCGTGTCTGTTAATCCCACCATGTTCGGTAATCACCTCGTGCCTTCAAATATTTTATTTCTATTCCCACTGTGGCCACTGCAACTCTTTTGCTATTCATCTCACCTTGGCAGTCACTTCCTCCCGCCAAGGGCCTCCTATTCAATCTAAACTTGCACCGTCACGGTTTGTGCTTTAACATTTGCCTTTCGGAATCTGAGATCATTCCATTCCGAATCAAATCTTGTCTCTTGGAAGACTTAAATGAATCTAAGAGCCTGAATGTGCTCGATTGGTATTCTTTTACTTTTTCAAAACAAATCTCTTTTTAAACTTTAGCCCATCACAGTACAGGAACACCACAAAGATCGGGTTATCGGTTGATGATGAACCTACGAACCCATGTTTCGGGGACTCCCCACCGCGTTGGGGGTTGGCTATTCTTCTCTCGTGCCAATGGCACATCTTTTACCAATCGAACATAGGAAGACTTGATGAAACATGGCAGTAATCCAGGAGACTTGAAGAGATTCTCTTTGCCGAATTTGGTCGTTGAGCGTGTCTATATCTACACCTTGATGCCACCTTTTCAGCCCATCACCATTTTGCTCCACTACATTCCACTATGATCCATCTCGCTTCTCTACATTCCTCTACATTTCACTCCGCTGCGCTACATGCCATTCCCTTGCAAAGCCAACATCAAGGCGAGGCAAGCTGTAGACACTCCAATTTGGCCTTATTTAGAGCTTAAACCATTATTCCATTGGCAACATCTCTTTTAGACCATCAAAATCATGATGAACCACCCTTTTTTATGAGATGAGGTGCTTATTGGAAATATTAGGATGATTTTCTAATTTCTAATCAAATCCGTGTTTGCCGAACAAGAGACTCTTGGTGGTGTGCCAGATTATGCTTTTCCCAGCATATCCTCTACTTGAAATTTTTTCACAGGATTATGTGGACATACAATGAAGAAGTTATAAACATAAATAATCTTATTCTCTGAGTCATCTTTTAAATGCAACAAACGGCATTCAATTCTGATCTCCCATTTGTCCGCAGCGCCTTTTAGAAGTCAGATGCGCAGTTCTGTCCGCACGCAGCACCAATCAAGCCCAATTGCATGCAAGCCCAGCCCATTGGGCACATATCTGACCAATTCACGACCTTACCTTCCTTTTTTCTCCTCCATATCACTTGTTATAGTATCTGGAAGCTTCATGGTCGAAATTAGCATCATCTAATGATGGCAATCCAACTTGTTGTCTTGTATATCAAGACTTGCCATTTTTAGACTAGATTTGTTTCCTCTTCAAGTGGAGACATATTTTGAACATGAGAAAGGTGATCCACGGTTTACAATCTATCTCAATCATTTAGGTAAGTTTCTAGATGCCTCAGTATGAAAATCAGCAACATTAAATGGAGGAAATCCAACCTATGGTCGGATGTATCAAAACTTGCTATTTTTTGACCTGGTTCTCATCCCCTATAAAGGGAGACTCATATGAACGACCAAAGAAGGGCATCCCCATCCTCCAGCACATCTCTCTTCGTCCTCCAGCCACCCTAGGCTCTTCCCAATCTCCCTAAATAGTTCTATCTTCGTCCCGGTGCCCGGAGATCATCCCAAAGTGAAGAAGAAGCCGGTCTATGCTCCAACGTGCTGCACTGCTGATCATCGGCTTCTACAGATATTTATCGTCATTTTATGGCCTGAATTCCTTCATACTAAGTGTGGTTAATCAAGATATCTTTCATCTCCAACAAACAGAGATCAATTCTGACATTTCCTCTGCTTGTTATGGCTTCAACACCGGCGCTGCACAGACTGATCCGAAGTCTTCTCTTCTAAGTCATCATCTTCTCAGTCAATTTCAGTACATTTAATGGTGGATTCAACCTATGCATACTTCATAGAAATTTTTACCCGGTGAGTTATATTTTATCTCCAACAAGAATCATTCAATTTTGATATCTGTGGTGCCCATAGCATGTCCTACATCGACATTGTGCTGGGAGTTTCCAGAACTTCATTGTCCAAGATCCGGATTATCAGGTAAATTCAGATTACTTATCATAAGATTCAAGCAAACTTGTCTTCATATCAAACCACCCTCGGTGAGTCCTATTTATTTTGAAACAAACATCACTTTATTCTGACATTGGTGCTGCTCTTTATGGTCTCTGCATCAGAGTTGCGCAGTTTACAATGAATCTGTCCAACCCGATTGCCACTTTGCCTGGGTTGTGTTATCCTTAACCATTCAAATTCTCTTTTCTAACTCTTCATTCATATCATTTAGTTCTTGTTTAAGCATCATTTTTATTCAGTTTTACATCATTTCATACATCATAAAAAAACCAAAAAAGGGGTTAGGGCTAACCTCGAATCCGGTGAGTTTGTTTCCAGTTGTCGTTTATGTTATTGTTTTTACAAGTTACTACACTTCACTCAGTTCTAATCCATCTTCACTTGTTTTCTTGTCTTATTGTCTTCTAGTTGCACAAATACATCAAGCTAGCACTGGTTGGACTCTTCTTCATCGGCCGGCCGAAGAAGAAGAAGGTTGAACTCACATCCCAATCTTCCAAGCTAAGGTACACACGGTCAAATCAACTCTTCTCTTTATTTTCAATACATAAAGCGGAGCCCGCGGCTCCTGGTGACCACCTTTCATTTATGCTTTAAGTTCATCTCCTCCTCACTCTCCTCCCACATCACCCGAACCATCTCCGGTGCTCGAGCGACGCCGTGAGATGAAAGTTCGGGGATCAATGTGAGTGTGGGATCGAGGTGAGGAGTCTTTTACCGCTTTCCGAGTGTCTTACGATTCACTCCCCTTTTTCCGCATTCTATCTTTCACCTTATCTTGAGGTGCCGATCCGGAACCCGTTTCTGGAGTCGACATGGGGTAGAGATGAAAGACGTTGTGGGACACAAGGTGATTATGATAAATGATGGACACGGTGGGACTAAAGACACAGTGGGATACTGAAAAGATAAGAATTGGGAAGAATGATGGCATGAAGAGACTCGAAAGGATTTAGAGGAAGTGATGACAGTAGTGGGATACTGAGATGATGAGAAAGAATGCAATGGAACTAATGCAAAACTATATGATGCATGTTGGGCTCAAAACAAAACAAGACTTGCTTAACAATCAGTTGAAGATATAGATTGTTTGTGAGGTTAGGATACCCATTTGAGAACCATCATTTCTCACTTCACAATTTTGGCTTATCCGTAAGCACGAAGAATGACCCGACCGTTGCAGATTTTGATGAAGGGGATCTCGGGTCTGGTCTTCTTCACACCCACGGTCTTCAACAATAATGCATAAGTAAATAGTAATGCACCTAATATATGCTAAGAGAATAAATGATAATGGTGAGTTTGCGATGTGATGACATGCATTCTTACAAAAGGTTCATGTGCCCAGATGAGGACACATAGTGTTGTTGAAAAAAATTCCTTGGCAAAGTCGAGGCTGAGGTTATAGTGACACCTCCTCCTAAGAATCCTCAGGGGACGGAAGTGGCAAACATCACCTTGTTGTGTGAAGTTCCCCTTGTTTGTTCTTCATGCCTAAAACACTCAAAAAGAAGATTAGAATGACAATATGGTTTATCTCCTTTGCAAGTTGCAATCTACCTTGACCTTTGTTAAGTGAGTAGCCTTATTAACAAGGTGGGATAAATAAATGACTAAAAGAAATAAAATGTAATAAAGGTTGAGAGGACTTACCAGTCATGGTTAGAATTGTTCCCCTTTTGTTAAAAATCATTCTCTCCTTTTCTCGAATTCCTGAAACACTTGATAAAGAAGCTTAAATCTTCACCATGACTGATCCCTTTGCCTATTGCCGACTTCCTTGACTTAGGTCAAAGGGAAGAACCTTCTCAACAAGGTAGGATAGAAGAATGAATGACACAATAAATCCTCTCCATTTGTGAATTTCTGAAACACTTGATAAACAAGATTAAATCTTCACCATGACTCATCCCTTTGCCTATTGCCGTCTACCTTGCTTAGGTCAAAGGGTAGAGCCGTCTTAATGGGGTGATAACAAAGATAAATATGAAATGCAAAAATAGAAACATGCAAGACCGGATAATGAACATGGATGTAATTAAAGGCAAAAATCAAGGTTGAGCCAAGTTAAATGTTGCATTTTTTCGATTTTTTTGAAAGCATGCACTAATTTTTTTTTTGAGTTTTAAAAAATGTTCACCTTTTTTGGACTTTTCAAAATATTCACTTTTTTGAATTTGTAAAAATATTTAATTTTTTTTAAAGATGTTCACTTTTTTTAGATTTTAAAAAATATTATTTTTGTTTAGATTTTTAAAAATATTCAATTTTTTTGGGTTTTTATAAAAAATGTGCTTGTATTGAGACAATTCATCGGTCCTTGAATGTTAATCAAGGTTCAAGTAGTAAATACCATATGAAAATGAGGTTCCCTACCCATAATCTTTGTTGCCTTCTTCTTTTAATCGGCTTGGGTTCTCCCTGAGTTTGGACAGTTTACCTTACCCATGGGATTTAAGAAGAAAAGATAATAGAGGAAGTCCTTGATAGGATTTGGAGATGTCGAGGAGTGTTTCTCTACTCTTGCCCCAGTTGCCCATTAGGGTTCAGCCTCTTTGGATCCTTTCCTATTTTCTTTATGTGGCACTCATTCAGACAAGTCTTTGACCTATGGAGTCATTGTCCATCTTTTGGTGTCTTTTTTTTTTCATTTTCTACACTTCTGGGTATTCATTCAAACATGCCCATATTTGTTTAAACCTGTGGGGTTCATTGCCGATCTTTTGGCACCCTTTTGCACCCTATGAGATGGCCTCCTACTAAGGCGGCGAACTTTTTTGATACTACCCATCTCTAATCTCCTTCACCTATCTTGGATCAAATAGAGAAGAATAGGGTAAGGGTCCCTTTCCACCTTTAAGGTTCTGGCTTGTCTCTCTCAAGTGTTGGGTTGTCTGGATTATGGAATTAGGAGGTGTTGTGTGTAAGAAGTGATGTCTACCCTTATCCTCCAGTGAACACTTCAGGATTGTTGACTTAATATCATACCAAAGATTCTCCATTTTTTAAGAAAAATATTTTTTGAGGATTGAATGGGAGGCTACAATTTGTCCTCCGAAGAATATGAAAGAGCTTCGAGGATTGATTGGGAGGCTACAATTTGTCCGCCGGTTTATCTCACAACATTCCCAAAGGTGTAAACCTTTCTATGAGTTAACCAAGGCGGGGGCCGAGTTTAAATGGGATTCGAAGTGCCAAGAGGCGTTTGATGGGTTGAAAACATACCTGGAAAGTCCCCCTGTACTTAGACCACCAATTCCCGACAAGCCTTTGGTCCCCTACATCTCGGTTCTTGAGAACTCCCTTGGGGCAGTCCTTGCATAAGTTGATGAAGAAGGGAAAGAACGAGCTACTTATTACTTGTCTAAGATGTTTGATGCTTGTGAGCTGAAGTACACTATGGTAGAAAAGACCTGTGCTGCTCTTGTTTGAGTGGTTCAGAAACTCAAACACTATTTTCTTGCTCACCAAGTCAAGCTCATTGCTCGTATCAATCCTATCAAGTTTCTGTTAGAGAAGACAGTCTTGACTGATTGGTTAGGGCGATGGCAGAGTTTCTTATCCCAATTTGATATCACTTATGTCCCACAGAAGGCTATCAAGGGCTATGCTATCGCTGAACACCTTGCCCACCATCCTATACCCGTCATTGACCCAGTCCGGTCAGAGTTCCCGGATGATGAACTAATGTCAGTCCGATCTTCCAATCTTTGGACATTATATTTTGACGGGGCTCTGAACTCTCATGGTAGAGGGATAGGTATTGTCCTTCTGTCACCTGAAGGTGTCACCATTCCACAGGCTTTTCAGCTTAACTTTCCAAAGAACCAACAACATAGCTGAGTATGAAGCCTTGCTGGCCGGGCTGGAGGCCGCTCATTTCCATGGTGCCACCGAACTGAGGGTGATAGGTGATAGTCAATTGATCCTACGCCAAGTCCTATCCAAATATCGAACTTCCCATCCAAACCTCAAACCCTACCAGGAGCTCACCACCTGCTACATCAAGCTATTCTTCAAACTCACCTTTGTCCATGTCCCCCGTTCTCAGAATATCCTCGCCGATGCCTTAGCTTCACTAGCTTCATCTCTATCTGTCCCGCTAGGTAGGCAAGTGCGGACTATCCACATCTGTAAGAGGACAATTCCAGCAATTGAGGATGGACATTTTCTGAAGGTTAAGGAGAGGTTAAACAGAAAGGAATAATTAGAAAATAAATAAGAAATCTTCTTGATTGAGTTAGAAGAATTAGAAGAAGGTGAGAGACCTTGGTATGACAAGATTGCGAGGTATTGGCAAGATCAGTCATATCCGCTTGGATCAACCACCAAGGAAAAGAAGGCAATTAGAAGAGTATCCCAGAGGTATACAATCCTAGGAGGAGTGCTCTATAAGAGAAGCCTAAGTGAAATCTTACTCAGGTGTCTTGATGAAGAAGAAGCCGAGTTGGTGCTGAAGGAAGCACATTCTGGAGTTTGTGGTGGTCATGTGAATGCCCAAGCCCTTGCTAAGAAAATCATCCGACAAGGGTATTATTGGCCAACTCTAGAAGAAAACTGCTCCATCTTTGTCCGGCATTGTCATTCATGTCAACTCCATGCCGACAAGATTCACTCTCCCGCATCTTCCCTTCATCCAATTCATGCCCCATGGCCTTTCGCCATGTGGGCTTTTGATATCATTGGCCCTTTGAGTGACCTCAACTCCGAAATGCGCTCAAAATCATTCATTCTGACGGCAACGGAGTACTTCACAAAGTGGGCTGAAGTAGAAGCATTCGTGGAGATTAAAGCGTCAACAGTCTGCTCTTTCATCAAGCGCAACATCCTGGCATGGTTCGGAATCCCCAACGACATCGTCACCGATAATGGGCCACAATTTCTTTCTCAAGATCTGCGTGATCTTTGCAACAGGTATTTCATTTCATTGCATCATTCATCACCATACTATCCTCAAGGCAATGGTCAAGCAGAAGCCACCAACAAAACCTTAATCAAAATTATCAAGAAATCTTGTAAGTCTAGCAAGTTTGCCGATTGGCCTGATAAGCTTGTAGGTGCAATATGGGCTTATCGTACTTCTATAAGGACTGCCACTAGACAAACCCCGTATGCTTTGGCATATGGGATGGAAGCAGTGTTCCCTTACGAAGTATTACTTCCATCTCTCCGAGTTCAGCTCGACAGGGATATTCCTGTTGATGAGAGACGAGAATCTCTCCTTGCACAGCTTGAACTCTTGAATGAAAGAAGGCTAGCCGCCGTCGAGCATGCCCAGACTTATCAGAATAGACTCAAAAGGTTTTATCAAAAGAGGGTGGTTGAGAGAAAATTCGAGATCGGTGAGATGGTAGTCAAATGCTTATTCGTTAAGACAGGGGTCCCCGCTGCAAGTTGCACCCTAACTGGGAAGGGCCTTTTGTAATCACTGAAAAGTATCCAGGTAATGCATATGAATTGACTAATGTAGATGGAGAAAAATTGAATCATCCTTGGAATGAAGTTTACCTCAAAAAGTACTTTCCATAAAAATAAAGAAACCACTGGTATAATCTCAAGTCATCGATCCTAGGCTGTTCGTGAGAAGTCAAGGGTAGGTACCATCCTACACACACAACACCTCCCGATCCTAGAATCCAGACAACCCGACACTTGCAAAAGGCAAGGCAGAAATCTAGAAATGGAAGGAGTACCCTTACCCTATTCTCTTCTACTCGGTCCAAGATAGGGAGAGAAGATTAGAGAGGGGTAGTATCGAAAACACTCGCCACCCTAGTAGGAGGCCGTCTCGGAGGGTGCAAAAAGGTGCCAAAAGATGGGCAATGAACCCCTAGGTTAGAAAAAGAAAAAAATGATCAACCTATCTGAATGAGTACCCAGAATGATAGTCAAGGCAAAAGGCACTAAAAGATGGGCAATGTCCCCACGGGTCAAAAAAAAACCTGTCCAAATATGTGCCACATAGAAAAGAGCAAAAAAATAGGAAAAACCCAAAGAGGCCGAACCCCAATGGGTAATTTGAGTGTGAGTAGAGAAATCCCTCTCAACATCTCCAAACCCTATCAAGGACTTCCTCTATACTCTTCCTCCTTAAATCCCTAGGGTAGGGTAAACCGACCAAATCCAGGTGGAATACAAGCCGATCAAAGGAAGAAGGTTAGAAGGATTCTAGGTAGGGAACTTTATTTTTACATGTGGCATCTACCACCTGAGTCATGACAAACTCCAAAGACCGATGAATTGTCTCAAATACCAGCATTTTCTCCACAAAAGTGAATATTTTCAAAATCCAAAAAAAAATGCATATTTCAAAAATCCACAAAAAAAACATATTTCAAAAATTCAAAAAAATACATATTTTAAAAATCCAAAAAAATTTGCATATTTTGAAAATCCAAAAAAATATGAATATTTCTAAGAAAATCCAAACAAAAAATGCTCAGTCATGATCATTGCCTTAGCTGCATCCATGTCTATTTAATTGTCATGCATATTTCCATTTCTGCATTGCATATCCATTTTTTTCTTTAATTACCTTGTAAAGAAGGCTCTTCCCTTTGACCTAAGTCAAAGTTGACCATAATAGGCAAAGGGATGAGTCATGGTGAAGATCTAATCCCCTTTCTATCAAGTGTTTCAGGCATTTCAATGTAGGAGAGGAGAGGATTCACACCACGACAGGTAAGTTCTCTCAACCCTTACCTCCATTTCATTTAAGTCATTTATTTTATTTCACCTTGTTAAGAAGGCTCCTCCCTTTGACTCAAAATCAAGGCAAACGATGAACAGGCAAAGGGATGAGTCATGATGAAAATTTAATCATCTTTGATAAGTGTTTTCAGGAGCTGAAGAAGCAAAAGAGAAGGGCCATCAGGCAACCTCTTAAGTCCAACAAGTGAATTGGTGAGATCAGTGTTCACCAAGGAAGGTCATGCCAACCTTGTGGCGAAAAGAGAGGAAGCGCTACCCAACTGAACATTATCGTGGTGTTGTATTCCGTCAAAAGACAAGACAAGGATGGACCAAAGATGCTGATGAATCAGGCAGTCGATGCAAGTTGATAGACCAAGCCTGAAGATTTCATCCACATTCTCAACAATCTCACATCATCACCATCACTCTATTTTTGCACTTCACACCACTCTTATCATTTGCCATTTAGTTATGTTAGGTCCATTTGATACATATTATAAGCATTAATGTTGAAGACCTTGAGCGTGAAGATGACTGGGCCCGAGGTCCCCTTCAACAAAATCTACGATGGCTTGGTCATTTCTTCACACTCACGGATAAGCCAAAATTGAACATTGGAGGGACGATGGTTCCTAATCAGGTGTCTTGACCTCCAATAGACAATCTATATCTTCAACTATTTTTTACATAGTTTTTTATGTTTTCACATCCATCTCCTTTTCATTCTTCATCATTACTAATTTTATCCATCATGTTTTATTCTTTTCTTTCTTTTATCCCACTATGTTTTATTCTTTTGTTTCTTTTATCCCACCGTGTCTTTTATTTTATCCCACCATGTCATGGCAATTGTCATCCCATTGTTTCTTCTGTCTCTTCATTCTATGTTAGTCCCACCATTATCTTTCAATCTCACTATGGCTTAAGTCTGTTTTGTCATTTTCCGAATACTTGATTTTATGCTAGAGCGTGATTCATGGTTTTCACGATACCCGAGCAATTTTGTTATGGTTAAAACGAACCCTTTTAGAACTTGAGATTATTCCACTCAGAATTAAACTGAGTATTTTGGTGAAACTTGAATGAACTTGAGATTCCAAATATGATGGATTGGTATTCTTTTCATTTTAAGATCAGCTTCTCTTTTAAAATTTTAGCCCATCACAGTACAAGAACACCACAAAGTTCGGGTTGCTGGCTGATGATGAACCTACGAATTCGAGGACTCCTCACCACGCTGAGGGTTGGCTACATCCTTTATCCTTTATCCTTTAATTTTCATCTCTCGTGCCAAGGGCATGCCTTTTACCAGTCAATTATATGAGGTTTTGATAGAACATGAAAGTGATCAAGAATACTCAGTACGATTCATTTTGTTGGATCAGGTAGATAAGCATGTCTATATCTACACCTTGATGCCACCTTTTCAGTCCATCACCATTCCATTCCGCTACATTCATCTACGCTCACTTGCATTCCATTACAGTTCACTCCGAATCACTCCGCTTCATTACATGCCATTCCCTTGCAAAGCCGACATCAAGGCGAGACAAGCTGTAGACACGCCAAATTTGCCTAATTCAGGGCATAAAACTTATGTTTTCACATGGTAACATGTATGATTGACCTTATAATAATGCTGGGTCTTTTAAAGTTGAATTGGAGCTTCGTCGAATGAAATCGGATGTTTTCCGAGGTTTTCCACAAAAAGCCGTAATTTCTGAGCGAAAGCCACACGTAAATCGTGTAAACACAGAAATTGGCTGAATGACCAATGCCTAATGATCATGCATTGAAGGTTATGGTCATATTCACACCCCAGACAAGTTTTGTTGCATACCGTGCCTTTCTGGTTTGCCGTCAGAGTCATTTTGACCTGTATCGGATCTTCTGTTCACTGCCCTAACTTCCGGACAAAATTCTGAAATTTTTGAGGGTGTTATGGCTGATCCAATGCTATAGAAAGCTTCTTCGGCCTGTTATCTTTCCAACGCAACAAACGGCGTCGAATTCTTTGTTCGGGAATGTTTGCAATGGCTTCCAGAAGGAGGACGCGCAAAAACAGTCCCATGTGCCCGGGTCCCTGGTCACATGCGCCCAGGACCTAGGGCACGTGCCCATGCGCCCTACCAGTGAGGCACATGACCTTGTGCCCTCACTTAAGGGGCACATGCGCCCTACCCTTGAGGCACGAGGGAACCAGTTTTTCACCGGGACTCTACCGCTGAACAGATCGACCGGATAAGGTCGAATTTTTCGGACAGGATAGGATGCGCCCCTTCCAGGGGGCGCATGCGCCCCTCTGAGGGGCGCATGCGCCCTGGGGTAGGGCGCAAGGTCCCCTTTTTATTAGTCCGGATAGGTCTGTTCGTTCTCCTATAAATAAACTCTACTTTCGGTCGTTCCAAGGGCATAAGCATGACCCCCAGGCATCTCAAGACGTCCAACCTCCCTCCTACATCAATTTTGTGATTTTTAGAGAGAGAATTTCGAGTTTTTAGAGAGAGAAAAGTCGGTTCAAGAGAGAGAAAGGCTGTTCTGCAGGTGATCAGCCAGGTCTCTCTTCGTCGGCCTCTACAGCAGCATGTGGACATCTTCTGTCCGAGATATCTTCATCAAAGTTCTTCCTCTCCAAGTCTTATTCAGTTTTCAATCGACGGCACTTGATTCCAAGGTCGGGGCTGGTCGTGACGAGCACAGAAGCAAAGTCGCGCCTGGCAGATCCTAGACTGCTGCTCGGCTTTTTCAACAACCCAGATTTGGCCATATCTTTCTCTATTCAACTCAGAATCTTGTTGTTTTTCTTCCTATCTCTTTTTTTTAGTGATTCTCCATCCTCCTATAATTTTTTTTACATTTTTTTGAATTAGTTTTAATCTGTTAATCCGAAAATAGGAAAAGAGGGGTTCGAGATAACCCGAATCCGGTCAATTTCTAGTCAATTGTGTGTTTCATGTTATTTTCTTAACATATACTCCACTTTGTCTAGTTCTAATTGTCTATTTCACTTGTTTATTTGTCTAGTTGCATAGAAAATCAAGCACCCACCGCATTGAGGACTCTTCTTCATCGGCCGGTCGAAGAAGGAGAAGCTTTAACCCACATTCTTCTTGCTAAGGTACACACGGTCATCTTTCAATTTAATTTCATAAATTGGAACCCACGGTTCCTGGCGACCACATGTATTAATTTTCCTATTCTCACCCTCCTCCCACATGACCCGAACCGTCTCTTTGGTGATCGAGCGACGCCAAGGGATGAAAGTTCGGGGATCAATGTGAGTGTGGGACCGAGGTGAGAGTTGCTTTCCGTGCTTTATTCCTTTCTTTTCTCATCCCCTCTTGAGGTGACGATCTGGATTCACGGACTTCCCTGAAAAGGAGAAGGCCCCATCGAATTTTCAGAGTCGACAGGCCCCCGCCTTGGTCAACTCGTAAAATGGTTTGCACCTTTAGGAGTGTTGAGAGATGAATCGACGGACAAACTGTAGCCTCCTGATTAATCCTTAAAGTTCCTTCATATTTTTCGGAGGAGACATATCAATGATTACTTTAGCCTTGCTTGGGTCATTCTCTATGCCCCTTTTGCTCACTATGAACCCTAGCAACTTTCCTGAGGAGACTCCAAACGTGCATTTCTTAGGGTTCATCTTCAATTTATATTCCCTAGCCCTTTGCAAGGCCTTTCTTAACACATCAGGATGATCTTCTTGACTTTTGGACTTAACGACCAAGTCATCCATGTACACCTCTATAAGTGTATGTGTGAAAAATAGACATCATGACCTTCTGGTATGTTGCACCAGCATTCTTCAGTCCAAAGGGCATGACGACGTAGCAATAGGTTCCCTAAGGTGTAGTGAACGAGGTCTTCTCTTGGTCCTCTTCGGTTAACCGGATTTGATTATACCCAGAATAGCCATCCATGAATGAAAGCATTACAAATCCAGTAGTGTTGTCAACTAATACATCAATATGAGGTAGAGGAAAGTCATCTTTTGGACATACTCAATTCAGCTTCCTGAATTCTGTGCAAATCTGAACCCGTCCATCCTTTTTCATGACAAGGACTGTATTTGCCACCCATTGTGGATAGAGGACAACCTTAATAAATTTTGATTTATGTAACTTGTCAACCTCTTCCTTCATTTTAAGTGTAGTGTCTGGGTGGAATCTTCTTAATTTTTGTTTTGATCAGAGTAGCTCCAGATTTCAAAGTTAGTTGATACTCAACCAACGAGTTGTCTGAGCCCGGGGTAACTCCATATTTTTGTTTGACCGTAGTAGCTTCAGATTCCATGTGAACATGTCCTTGTATTCTTTCAAGATTTTGATTAGGCTCTATTCCTCAATGGGAGTGAGGTTTGCACTCAGGAGGATGGTCTTGGGATCTTCCTGTGTTCTTATATTTAATTCTTTTGTTAGCTCATCCACCGTGGCTGATGGTTTCTCAAACCTTTTAAGTCCCGATGCATACGCATTAGCTAAGTCCTCAATTCCTTCCTTAAAATCAAGATCCTCCTCCAATACCATCTCATAGACTCCCAGTGTATGATCTACATTATGGTCATCCACATATTGGATTTCATTAAGCTGGATAGCATTTTCCACGAAATTAGGCAGCCTTGCACATTCTTTACATTTTTAAGCTAACTGTTGGAGATATCTTTTCAGAACTTAGTTACCTCGAATTTTCCTATTTCCTATCCTAACTACTCCAACATAAGATGGAATTAAAAAGGTGGTATCTACAATGGGTGAAGAATCCAGAAGATCAATCAGTGATTCAGAGAAGAGTGGTCCCTAGTTAGGAGCACCCCCTGAGATAAGTAGAGGCGTATCCTCAATGAAAAAGTGAGTTTGTGAGAGGACATTTTTTAGGTATTTTCAATAAGAAAAAGAGAACGAGCCGATGGGGCTCGAGTTGAAACGAAAGCTTAAAGAGAAAGAAGAAAACTGTGCTCGTGGGCCCCACATCAATAAAGAATGGGCTCATGAGCCGAAAGCTAGGGAGAAATTCTAAGGGGCACAGGGGTCCAATTGATGGGCATATGGGCCCGGTGTTGTTGATTTGGAGTGGGTTGTCAGGTCCAATGACAACTTTATGCGGGTATGGTGGCCTGATGTGATGATTATATCTTAATGGGCTCTCAGGCCTAGTGATCAACTCGAGTGGCCATACCGGCCTAGAAATGAGAATTGGGCTTGGAAGCCTGTCAAGTAAATTCAAGAAGAGGGGTGCGAGGACCTTGAAATATATAACCGTGGGATATGGTTCTCATGGAATATTGATTGGAGGTTTACTCGAGACAGTGAGCTGTTTAGAAAGGGGCTCACCCTTGAATGGTTCTCTTGGTTCTACCTCCTCCATGAACATCTGAGCCAGGGATAAACTTCGGTCATCCATTTCTTCTTCATGTTCCAAGGCTCTCCTCCTCTTGGTTGTGAATTCTAGTTTTTCCTCGTCTCCAACTATCATCATGGTCTCCCCTTTGATGAAGACTTTTTGGATCCCCATGGCATGTTTTGGCCGGTAGACCATCCTTGGAACAAAACTTGGCTCATAGCTGAGCCCTTGCCTTCTTAGTCTCTGCACAGCTTCAATGGGGTGTACAATCCCCTGCAGCTCCTTGCCTATCCCTTTTCCTGGTTAATATCCCATTGTTCTCATCATCCGCCAAGCAACTGTACCTAGGGGCAAGGTCGTCAATGTCATGACCCCGAGCAGCTCTGTAGTTGAGACTAGTGGCTGAACAGCTTCCGACATTGGCAATGCATAAGAGAGATTACTTACGTTGTTCAGAATAGGGATGCTGTGTACTTTAATCACCTGCCCTTTGTATGGGAACTTCACACAATGATGATTAGTCGAGGTGACAACTCTTATTACCTCGAGATATGGGCATCCCAATATAGCTTTAAATGTGGGGTCTAGTTCCAGAACATGGAACTTGGTGGTGATAGTTCCCCTTGTGTTAGTTGCTGGGAGTTGTCATACGTAATCACTGTAATGGTAGAAGACTCGATTTCTTCATTGGATATGCCACATAGTTGCAATATTTCTAGCACTATGACATTAATTAAGGCTCTGGCTGGTGTTAATCAAGCAAGATTTGATCTCAATGCTTCTGATGACAACTTCAATGCACAAGGCATACTTCCTGATCTCTGGCCGTGCCAACTCTTCTTGTGTAAACATAGCGATGGGTGCTCACTCCTAGGGTTAAGACGGTGATGATCTTTTCCGACGAGAGGTCCTCATTGACCATGACCCACTGTAAGTACTGCTACAGAATTTCTTGGTGAGTCTTCGACCTTTTTATGAGCTCCAAAATTGAAATTCGTGCTGGCATTTTGTCCAGATGCTTCAATAAGTCATATGCCGTGCCAGACAATGGTTTCTCTATTACCTCCTCTTTTGCCTACTCTTGTGATTGCATTCCAACTTAAGGGAAGACCCGTTGAAACATTCTCCCGCTCCTAAGTATCGACGCCAGTGTGGTTGGGGACAGTGATGAAGGTGGTGATGGTATGGCTGGTTGGGGTGTTGAGGGGCCTGAGGCAGGTAGGGGTTGGGAGGGTCAGATTATAAGGGGGCATGGAATGGTGGTGGCTGGTAGGTTAGGCGATGGTTGAAGTGTTGGTGGTGATGGTCGAATGATGAGAGGTCGTGGAGTGGTCGTGGCTAGTGGGTTAGGTGATGATTGGATGATGAGAGTCCATGGATTGGTGGTGGTTGGTGGGTTAGGTGTTGGTTGGCATGTCGGGGTGGTCTAATTATTAGGCACTAGGGAGGAATAGTAATTGGTGATGGCAGTGTTGATCTTGGGTATGGTAAGGTTGGGCTTTAGGGTGCTCAGATAAGTTGTCAGCCAGGGGTGTCTCTTGGAATAGAGAGTATGGTACGAGTTGTGGGTGCAGCTGGTCTTGCGGGCATGGTGGCACTTTGATCCTCCACCCACCAACCCTGGGAGTGGTTGGTTGACTCCCCAGTGGCAGAGTGTACAAGACTGATATGTGGGTTTGGTGGGGCTGGTGCTGGTGCTGGAGTGGGTGCATATACCAGAGTGGGTCTTGAACTATGCCCAGGCTGGGCTATTGTTGTGCTTGCTGCTGTTGGCACTGTGGTTGATTTTTTCGTGCTTTCATTGCCTGTATAGACTCCCCCATCTATGCCCAGTTGATGTTACCTTGATCGTTAGGATCGTGAATGTAATCCTTGAATTGGAACCAAACCTCTACACTGTGCCCTCGGTACCAATGGTAGGCACAATACTTTGACATATCTACATTTGCCGACGATGCCTCTCTCTCCTTCGGGAGCTCCAGTTGCTGTTCAACCATCAGTGCATTAAAATATCTGTGAGGGGGAAGGGTAGCAAAGGGTAGTACTCTCTCTCTGGTCCCCCTCCTAGGTTGGTTGCCTAGCGGGGGCACTTGGTTGTAGGCAGGTTGCTGTGGCAGCACTTGGTTGTAGGCAGGTTGCTGCTGAGGTTGTTGTTGGGCTAGATGAGGAGCTAGTCAATATTGTTGGTTCAGTGGGGGGTTTCGGTATTGGTTTTGGCGATTCCCACCTTGGTTCCCCACGGCTTTGATACTCTTATTGTTGATGACCCCCTTGGTGGTAGGCCTTGGCTTTTCTAGTGTTGTGGGGTTTAGGGTCAAAAGGATTGATCATGAAGGCATCCTTAAAGTGGGCTTGAAGGTATCAGGCACTATCACAGAGCTCACTTATAGTGGTTGGGCGATGCATGACTAAGAGGTTACGAAGGGCTGGTGTGGCATTTCCAATGAGCATCCTCACTTGTTCCCCCTCTAAAATGGTGTCAACCAATTTTTCTCCCATTCCTCTCCACAGGTCAGCAAATTTGGTGAAGTCTTCATTTGGCTTCATCTTCTCAACAATTAAATATATGATCGAGTAGGCTGGCCCCACCCAGTCCCTGTACCTTTGTAGAATATTTGACTTAACATATCGAAGTCCGCTGCCTCAAAAGAATCAAGAGAATAGAACCATTCAAATGTAGACCCTTTCAATGATCGACAAAAGAGAAAAGCGAGGGCTTTGCGGTCATTTTTACAAAAGGTGGAGTCATACAAGAAACTCTTGAGGTGTGTTAAGAGATTACCAGTCCCGTTGTAATGTTGGAAGACTGGTATCTTTGAAGGATGAAGGAGTAGAATAGGGAAGGATGGAATAAATAGCTCAGGAGTGTCTTTGGAATCCAACCGGTGCCTGAGTTCTTCAAAGCGTTCATCCTTTTGATTGAGTTTATCTAAGAATGCTTGGGTGAAGTTAGGTTCATGAGCTACTGGTGCTGGCACGTGATTTGCAGGATGATTAAAGGCATGGGCCGGAAGTGGCGGATTGGAAGAAGTAATTGGCACGGAACTTGAGAGATGCCCCACAATGGGGTGAGTGGGCAAGGTAACACAGCAGGATGGCCCAGGAGAGGTGATGATGAGAGGCCTAGCTGCCGATCGGGGTGGTGAAGTAGCTTGGTCGCCCTCGACTGGACCTTGGTTGGCGGGCATCTTGCCGTTTGCTAGGGATTGCGCAATTGCCAAGGATTCAGGATCAAAATGGAAATACAAATATTTAAGAAATTTCTCCACACTACATGAAGCAGATTGATGGATGGGATCTTGAACTTCGGGTTCCATGACATCATTAACATGGCCCTCTATTTGGACCATGGGTTGTTGAAGCGCATAGTGACCCATCTCATCTTTTTCTTGCCTGTAGTAGTCCGATATCCCGACGTGTCTTTCGGACCTTAGCATCATGGGCAACCTGTCAATCTTTCTAAAAAGATGGTTAAAAGAGAGCAAGTGGAATGTACAACTAAAAGTTTTTTGTTATGTTATGTTTTGTTTTGTTTCATTTTTTTGTTTTAGTTTTGTTGTTGGCAAACAAGTTGCACACAAAATTAAAGAGATTTTTTTTATTTGTTTATGTGTTTTGAGAGAAGGAAATTTGTTGTTTTCAATTTTGGTGAGCAAGCAAGTTGTGCAAACAAGTTTTTAGAATGACTACTCGACAATTTTGGGTTCAAACCTTAGATTATATGAATTATTAGCAATTATCCACTCAAGTGGGTATGGTCCCTATTGCTCCAATCTCCAAGGTTGTCACATAATCATCATGAGTAGGTACTTGGGTTCTTTAGGGTTTTGGGGAGAATGGTACAACCAGCCCAATCATGCAGTGATGAATACTCCACAGATGGGGACTTACAGAGGTCTTGATGGAAGCAATTAGATCAACTTGGAAGGAATATCCCATAAGAGAGGTTAGAATCCACCAAGAAAATGTTTGGAGGGTGAAAGTGTGTTGGGAGAGAGAGCCCCCCGCCTCGAATGCCCTACGGATCGAAACAAGTCCGGTACCCGATGCAAAAAGCTAATGCAAAAATAAAAATGGAGGATAATAACAGAAGAAGCAATCAATATGCGCAAACATGAAATGAAATTAAGCTATTAAGTAAACCAAACATGAGTCATGCAAGCAAAACAAGCAATCATATAGCAAAACAAGTAACTAAAGACTAGTACCTAAAAGGTTGTTTACACAGAAACTGGTTTGTGAATGAGTGCCCACATGGGGACAGATCTTAAGTGGAAGAAAAAGGGGTGGTCCACACGGGGACCGATATGAAAGTAGAGTGGCTCACATGGGAGTCGAGTCTTGGAAAGGTGGGTGGTTCACACGGGAATAGGTTTTTGAAGGAAAGGGGTGGTTCACGTGGGAATCGGTTTGTTTGATTGGAAAAGGGAAGGAAGGCCACTTTAGAACAATCTAAAGGTTGTGCAAAAGGGTGGTCCACGCGGGGACCAATCTGAAAGTGGGCGGGAGCTGATTTATAAAAGGGGGGGTTGGTTCACGCGGGAACCAGTTTTTAGGAAGAAAAAGGTGATTCACGTGGGAACCGGTAGAAAAGATGACTAAAAGAAAAGAGGGCCATGTGATGCCAATATGAAGGTATTGCAACGGGGTGGTCCATGCGGATACCAATTTGAAAGTGGGTTGGTTCATCCGGGAACTGGGTTAAAAATTATGGTTGGTTCACGCGGAAACCAATTTTTAGGAGAAACAGGTGATTCGCGTAGGAACTAGTTTTGAAATTAAGAGAGAGCAAATCAGATCCACATGGGGACAATCTTAAAAGGAAAGATAAACATCAAGCTTTGAAGGTAAATGAGCATGAAAAATGTAAAAGATGAGCCGGTTCATGGGGGAACCAAATCAGAACACAACTAGATGCGGATGAATCGAGCTAGCACGGTTGAAGACATTGGTTGTCCCACCATGGTCGCCACAAAGCTATCGACTCCGAAAATGGGTTTGTTGTAATCTGTATCACCACCTCAAAAGGGAAAGAGAAAGAGGGGTATAAATATAGTGGAAAAACTCTCACCTCGGTCCCACACTCACGTTGATCCCCTAACTTTCATCTCTCGACATTGCTTGAGCACGAGAGAGATAGCTCAGGTCATGTAGAAGGAGAATGAGGTTGGAACAAAAGAACTTAATGTATAAAGGAAATAAAATAGGTGGTCTCTAGGATCTGCGGGCTCTGCTTTGTGTGGTGGAAATAAAAAGAAAGTGACCGTGTACCTTAGTGCGGAAAATTGATATTTAGGTTCAACCTTCTTCCTCATCGGCCGGCTGATGAGGGAGAGTCCTCAACCGCTACTAGCTTGATAGACCTATGCAACTAGAACAATGAACCGAGTAAAAGGATTCGATTAGAACTAGGTGAAGTGTAGAAACCATAAATAAAAGGACAAGAGAATGAAGCAAATGGACTTGAACTCACTAGATTAAGGTGAGCCCTAACCCTATTTTTGTATTTTTGATGATATAAAATTAATGCAAAAACAAATTAAAATGAATTAAAAATTCTGTAAATTAAAGTGGGGAGACTTAGAGAGTGGGATGGCTCGGATCGGAGCCAGAACGAACAAAAGAAAACGGCTTGGATGGCCTGCACTCGGGTGAGCACAGTATCCTGCCGATGTGACTTTGGTGCAGAAGCTGCTATGGTTGACCCGAATGTTTGAATTGAGTGCCGTTTGTTGAAATGGACAAAGAAATTAGAGAAGAAGAGATATTATGTTGATGACTCCTCCATAAAATGTTTGTCCAGACATGTAAATTTTTTTTAATGGGATGGATGTAGAAACAGAACCTTATTGCACGCCCTCGATGCAACAATTGCCACAGTTAAATGACACGTTAGAATTGAGTATTTTCTATTGCAAATGAAAGAGGAAGTGAGGTAGAAGCTTTATCTTGTTGATCACTTTTGCAGCACACTTCTCAAGAGATCTGGGGAAGCTGATGAAGTCTGTCAATGTGAAAAGTATGGATCGGACCTCCTTTCTCACGTCAGGGTCGATCTCTCACCAATGGGATGGAGTAGAACATGAAAGAGAGCTTGGGAAAGAGCTTGGATGACCTCTGGACATGCTAGGGTGTGTGTGGTAACCCCCGGTCATTGAGAACGGCCTCGAATTTATAGAGAAATGAGGACCGGTGAAAAACATAGAAGGAATTGGACACACCCTTTGTTCACGTCCTCAAGTGGCTTGGATTAGATAACGGTCAAATAAAGGGTATTGACAGTGGAATAAGAGCTCGAAACTTTGAATCAGGCTAGTTTGGCGTGTCTACACTTCCTTTTCGGCCGACCAAGAAGAAAGAGCTTGAAGCACTTTTAGTTGTTCCTACAAAAACAAGTAAGCCACAAAAATAAGTGAAAGTGGATTAAAACTAAGTTACTGAAGCATCTTGCAAGATAAATAAACTAAAATCATAAATGAAAAAAAACTAAACAGATTGGGAATGATTCCCAACCCCCATTTATCTGTTTTGGATGATGATAGATGATATGATTAAGCTAAATATGCATGCAAACATGGAGATCTATGATGGAAAAACATAGAAATAAAATAATGCTAGAAGATGGGAGAATAAAAATGGGTTTCAGCTCCAAAAATGGCAATTTGGAGCCCTGGGTGACCACACAGATAGGTCACCGTATGCCCCAACAGGGAGTCACTAGGCGACCCGGCTGGGGTGTCACCAGGCGACCTGGCACCAGGTCTTCTCCCACACCAGAACCCAGTTTGCTCCTGGATGCTCCCTTGATTTTTTTGGACGGCCTTCGAAGCTTGGTGATGACTCCCAAGAGCTCCTAGAATGTAGATGATGATCTCCTCCTGGATTTAAGAGCTTGAAGAGCTTCAAAATGGATGTCGGTGAAGAAATGGAATGGAAGACACCAATTTATAGAGGTGAATGGAGTGGGAAGCTCTCAATCTCTTAGGCAATGAAGCTTGGAGGATGGAGATGGCTTGAAGCTTTCTAGGGCTCTCTCTTAGGACCTTAGGACATTTTCACTTTTCTCCCACTATTCCAACCCTTGAAAATGCAGTTAGGGGTTCTCTTTTTATAGACAAAGAGGCCACAGGAGGATTTCAGTTTAAAAAGTGTCATCTGAAACAGCAAATGACCCGCCTGACGAGTCACTTGCGGAACCAAAAATGCCATTAAATTCACGTGCGTTGAAAGCCAGTCGCGTGCCATCTGGGCCTACTACAGTGGCATGCATCCCGGTTGAAGGGACACTTATGTCCAGTCGGTCCCGACCATCTAGATGAGCGTGCGCCGCTCATGGGTCACTTCGGTTAGTCCGTACACTATAGTGTTGGGCGACCCATTGACTGGGACGTTTACGTACTGGACCGGATTTGACCCCTCACCTACCACCATCTGGATGGTAAAATTTGGGTGGGAGATGCGAAATGACCCATTGATCGGGTCGCTTGGTGACCCGGTAGGGGGGTCATCTTACCTTCCAGATCCAATTTTTTGTCATTTTTTTGGATATTTGGTTTGTTTATCGAAAAATTCGAGTATCTCTTAAGAAAACATAGATCTTAAGCTCCTCAAATAGGTAAAATTTGCGTGTTTATAGCTTTGTAAAGGAGCGGCATAGAATTGAGCATAGTTGAATGAAATGGAGTGTAATGAGACATAGCGACGTGCAATGTCATAGACTGAAAAGGTGACACCAAGGTGTAGATTAGACACAGACTATCGCCTAATTGGGCAAAGATCGGACATTGTCAGTGCATTACAAAGCATTTGTTCTTTCTAGATCATTCCCATTGTTGATTGGATGGATAAAGTGCCGTAGGCACAAAAATGGAAGAAGAAGCCTGCCCCCAGTGTGGGGGACCTCTAAGTCACGGCTTGTGAGTTCATCTCGATTAGCGGCCCAACTTTGTGGTGTGCTTGTACTGGGAAGGCTAAACTAGACTAGCGAAAACAAAAGGTGAACATCCAATCATCTCAAGGTTAGATCTTTTGGGTTCATCTGGTCCTTGCGATGGCACCAATTTTGTCTGGAGTGGAATAACTCCATGTACTTCTAGAATCTAATGAACTTAGCGAGAAACATTTCGGAAAGTTTGAAAATGGCCCGTTCATTGTTTGTGAGATGCATGAACATGATCACTAAATGATGCATGCTGATGTTTGTTGGGGGTTTTAAAACAAATTGCAAACATAAAATAGGCACATAGTTGAAGATATATGCCCTGTGTGTAACAGGTCAGGATACTTTAGAGAGAATCGTCATCCCTGCATGTAAGACTTTAGCATATCCATGAGTTTGGGAATGGTTGTCCCATCATTGTTTTTGTTGAAGGGATTCTCTAGCTCAACCATTCCTGGAGTCGAGGTCTTCAACATTGATTATAAGATTGTAAATATATATTTATAGGGGCCCGGCACCCCCTTGTTCGGGATGTCAAGTGTCCCAACTCCTAGGTCGCCTGGCGTCCTAGGGAGGGGGTCTCCAGGCGTCCCCCCTGGCGGGTCACTAGGCGTCCTGTCAGGCAAGTCGCCTGCGATCGTTGCCAAAGTAGGCTGATGTGACTTTGGGCATCTCTTCAGTCTTATAGAGAGGTCTTGAGCCACTTTTCCCTCCTTTAAAGGCTCAAGTTCGTCCAAACCTATGGAAACACCAAACCTCTACTTATCTTGTTGCTATTTCCTGTTCCATACAATGTCTCTACCTTCGAGGTTCATCCATCCAAGGAAAGCGAGACTGTTTTCTGAGATACCGGGGCATGTCTTCAACAGAACGATGGCCTGAATAGTGAGTTTTTTTCTTACCCACAACATTCTCTTCTTTTGAGCCTGATGGTGCATGGTTATTGGATTTAGATCACTTTGTTTTTGAATTTTTTCAAAATCGGTTCTTTGTCATGAAGTGCCCTGGGCATCGGGTCGCCTGAGCGACCCGGCATTGCGTCACCTAGGTGACTCGATATCGGGCCACCTAGGCGACCCAGCAAGGGGTCACCTGCACAGTACTGACATTTTGTTGTTTGTTTATTCAGGATCCTTCACCTTTTTTGGGAGCTCGCCGCTATGGCTCATGTCAAGGGTCTCCCATATCATTCTATATATCACTTTGGAGGCTTGCCATATGCTTTGGCAATGGGGAATGGCTGTCTTCTTTGTTCATGTGGTTAATTGCTCTAAATACTATTGTGATTTCGCTTTAACAGGGGCCTTGATTGAATGTTGGCATCCAGATACTAACACTTTCATTCTTAATACCTTTGAATGCACTATTCTTCTACACATGCCTCTGCTTCCGCCCACTTGGTGAAGTACACCGTAGCCGTTAGGATAAAAGATCTGGTTCTGTTGGTAGAGTTTGGGTCACCAAGAGGTCCAATGATATCAAATGCCCATATGGCAAAAGGCCACGAGGCATGAATTGGATGAAGGGAAGAGGCGGGTGAGTGAATTTTGTTGGCATTGATGATAGTGCCGGACAGAGATCGATCATTCCTTTTCTAGAGTGGGCCAATAATACCCTTGTCAGATGATCCTTAGTAGCCCCATGAAGATGAGAAACTCTCAATCCAGTTAGCAAGGCTTTGTATTTAGCTATGTTGTTGGTTACAGAGAAGCCAAGTTGGAAGGCTTGAGCGATGATTATGCCTTTAGGAGATAATAAGATTATTCTAATACCCCTACCTTGGGAATTAAAAGCTCCATCAAAGTACAATGTCCATAGATCGGGAGTTTGGATGGACATTAATTCTTCGTCGGGCAAATCGTTTCGGACAGGGTCTGGGACTGGATGATGAGCAAGATGTTCGATGATAGCATACCCCTTGACAGATTTTTGTTGGACATAGGTAATATCAAATTGAGAAAATAAACTTTGTCAATGGGCAAGTCAATCAATTAGGACCGACTTTTCAAGAAGAAACTTGATTGGATTCATTCGGGCAATGAGATGGACTTTGTGAGCCAAGAAGTAATGCTTGAGTTTTTGCACCACCCAAATGAGGGTGGAGCATGTTTTCTCCATGTTGGTGTACTTGAGCTCACAAGAATCAAATATTTTGGAGACATAATAAGCTGCCTTTTTCCTTGCCATCCTCATCTACTTGTGCTAGTACTGACCCTAAAGATCCTTCGAGCACAGAGATATACAAAATTAGGGGCTTTCCTTGAATAGGTGGCCTAAGCATTGGTGGACTTGCTAAGTATTTTTTGAGTCCTTGGAATGCTTCTTGGCACCTCATGTCCCACTCGAATTTGGCTCCTGCTTTGGTCAGCTCGTAGAAGGACTACATCTTTAGGAGTGTGAAGAAATAAATCATCGAATAAATTGTAGACTTCCAACCAATCCCTTGAGCTCCTTCAAGTTGCGAGGTGGTGGTAACTTGGTGATTGCCCTAGCCTTATTGGGATCAATCTCAATTTCTCTTTTGCTAACAATAAACCCTAACAGTTTCCTTGATGAAACTCCAAACATGCATTTCTTAGGGTTCATTCCGAGTTTATATTCTCTGGCTCTCTACAATACCTTTCTTAGGGCTTCTAGATGATCGTCTAAAGTTCTAGACTTAACTACTAAGTCATCCACATATACTTCTATAACTTTATGCAAAATGTGATAAAAATAGCCATCATGGCTCTTTGGTAGGTTGCACCAGCATTCTTTAATCCAAATGGCATGACAACATAATAATATGTGCCCCAAGGTGTGGTGAAAGAAGTCTTTTCCTCATCCTCCTTAGCTAACCGGATTTGATTGCATCCTGAATATCCATCCATAAATGAAGAGCCTCATACCCAACTATGTTATTGACCAATACATTAGTATGAGGAAGAGGGAAATCATCTTATTTAAGTCCCTAAAATCAATGCAAATCCGAATCTTACCATCCTTTTTCAAAACTGAAACTATATTTTTCACCCATTGAGGATAGAGGATGACTCTAATGAATTTAGCTTGATGTAATTTATCGACCTCTTCTTTCATTTTCAAAGCAATATCTGGGTGGAATCTTCTAAGCTTTTGTTTTACCAGGCTAGCTCTCTCGTTAAGAGTTAATTGATGTTCAACTAGTGAGTTATCTAAACCCGGCACATCTTAATAAGTCCAAGCAAAGGCATCCTTATGGTCTTGCAGTACTTTCACAAGATTCTTTTCCTGAATGGGGGTGAGGTTAGCACTTATGAGAACAATTCTAGGGTCTTCTGACATACCAAGATTGAATTCCTTGTGGGCTCATCAACCGTGACTGAAGGTTTTTCGAATCTTTTAATTCTAGATGCATAACTATCAACCATGTCCTTCCACTTTTTCTTCCTCAGATTCAGAATCCTTTTCGGTTGTCACCTCATATACCCCCAAAGATGTATTGATATTATCTCCATCCTCATACCGGATCTCTTTTAGTGGTAGAGGGTCTTCTATGAATCTTGGTATCCTGGCATACTCTAATGTTACCCTAGCAAGTTGGTGCAAGTATTAGTTCAGAACTATTTTTCCTTTTTTCTTGTGACGAACTACTCCTATGGAAATAAATGAAGACGTGATATCTACAAGTGATGTTGGAAAGGGTAGGATGTTCAACCTAGTGAGGGAAGAGGTGGCCTTTGGGGCCAAGAGAGACATCTCTTCGATTGACCAATGGGTTGCAAAGAGGACATTTTATTTGGTGAAGATCAATCATAGAGATCGATCTGGTTTTAGGTGCTTGATCTATGTAAAGGGATAGAAGGGCGGGAAGTTCTGATAGATCCTCAGGATCATGGTCGGTGTCAAAAACCATTGTGATTAAGCAGGATTCTAGTGGCGTTGGGTCGGGAATAGGACCAAGGGTCAGGGAGGAGAATGCTCGGAGGAGAATTGAGTGTAGGGGGCTAGTTGGCCCGATAGAAAGGGTGAGAGAGAAAGGGCACAAGGGCACAAGGGCACAAGGCCCCGGATGTATTTAAAAAGGGTGGGTGCTTGGTCCTATTAATATTGAAAGAAAGGGGAAGTCTATGGGATCGGCTAAGCTGAATGGGTAAGTGGAACCTAGAAAAAGTGAGAATGAGGGAAGACCCTCGAGGAATAGATTGATAATGAAAAGAAAATAACCCGACAAGAGTTAAGGCCAAATTGGCTTTCATTTTGGTTTCTTTGCTCAGTCCTTCTTCATTGGCCAAAAATAATGAGTGCAATGAGAGATAGAGCTCTTCCTCACCTTCATCGGCTCTTTGGCATTTTCTGGGCCTTGTGTTGATGTCGTGGACGTACCCTGGCCCTTCTTGATAAATTTGGATTACCCTGCCTCTGAGGAAATGCACAAACATGTTGCCCTTCCATGGTGCCGGTTCAGATATTCTCCTGCCTTTGTTGGTCCCTTGATACCCAAGCCCTGCTTTTGTCTTGTGATGGGGGAGCTTGAAGGGTTCATTAATCCCCTGAGAGAATTTCCCCAAGCCTTGCCCTTCTTGATAACCCAGCATTTTCATAATGTGATAGCCGATGGGGAGCTCATCATTTATCTTTCCTCATTGAATTTGTCGTGATGATTCCCCAATTTTCAGTAGCCCTAGCAAAGTCATCACTAGTTAATTTGGCACCCATGAAGATGTTGTAGGGGTAAGGGACTCACATAGCTTGACACCTTGATGACTTTCCCCTTGTATGGAAATTTGATGCACTAGTGATTTGTGGATGCCACTACCCCGAGTGTCTGGCATCCCAAGATGGCCTTGTAGGTATGGTCCATTTCAAGTATGTGGAATTCGGCTATGATGGTCTTGGGACCTAACTTAACATCTAACATTATGGTGCCTTGAGCGGGCCTCTTAAGGTTATCGAATGTTGTCACTATGAGGCTTGAGGGGCTGACTTCTTCAATAGGCATGACACATATCTCCAATGTTTCCGGTGGCATAATGTTTAAGGAAGCCTCAGTGTCTACCAAGCAATTTGTAAGCAATACTCCTTTTATGCCAATGGTCAAACATAGGGCACACCTTCGAACATCAACGCTTGCTAGTTTCTTATTGGTGAAATTTAGGGTGAGATGCTCACTCCTAGGTGCCAGGACAGTAGTGATCTTTTCAGGAGGTAGGTTTTCATGCACCATTACCCTTTGAAGCTATTACTGCAAAACATCTTGGTGTGTCTTGGACCTTTTGGTTAATTCCAGAATGGAGATTCGTGCCAGCTTGTTGTCTAGATGCTTTAATAAGTCATATGACATTCTTGGCATTGGTTCTTCAACTGGTTCCTCTTCTGGCTCCTAAGTTGCCCTAGCCTGTGGAAATATGCATTGAAACATGCACTGGCTATGCAACACTGTGGCGAGTTGGGGTTGGGAGGATTGAGAAGGTGTTGTAGGTGATGGTAAAATAGGTGGCGGGTTGGCAATGGAAAGTGTCAGGTTTGGGGATATTAGCATTGGGTTGGTGGGTACCGGTGTTGGTTTCACGAGCACCAAAATTGGGTTTGCAAGCGGTATTGGGTTGATAGGTGGTGTTAGGTTGGCAGGTGTTATTAGGTCAGCGGGTGGTGAGGCCTCTTGTGACTGAACGATGATTGGAGGTGTGGATATGGGTCGGGAGGGAGCTGGTCGGATGATGGGTTCAAGGGGGAGTGTCGGTGGAGTGGACAGGGTCATGCTTAGTCGGATTATGGTCTATCTAGGGCATAATGGGGGTGGAGGAGGCCTTATGATTAGCGAAAGGTTAGCTGGTGATCAGGGTACGGTGAGCAGGATTCGGTTGGCATGGGTTGGTGGCGGTAGAGTGGGGAAGGTCGAGGTGAGGTTCTCAAATTTCCATTTCTATTCTTGGTCTCAAGAATCCACCGAGGGAGTTGATATGTGGACAACCTGGTGGTCATTAGGTGCCGGTGCGGGCACATGCACTGGTAATGGATTTTGTACTATCCCTAGGTTTGCTTGCTGTTGTTGTCTTTCTTGTGCGGGTGGTGCACGAGCCTTGAGTGACTTGATGTACTCTCCCATTTGTGTACAATCTATGATGCCTTGTTCATTTAAATCATAAATGTAATCCCGAAAATAAAAATAGTTTTCTATTGTGTGCTCAGGATATCTATGATAGATGCAATACTTGTCCGTGTTTGTTGTTCTTAGCTAGACTGCTCTTCCCTTTGGAAGTGTTATATGCTGGGTGGCATCAGGGCGTTGAAGATGTCGGTTACGGAATAAGGCAAAAGTGAATAATTCTCTCTTTTGGGCCCCACCCTTTTTGGCCATATGTGTTCGATGGAGGTGCTTGTTGGTAGTTTGGTTATCTAGGTGGTTGATGTTAGTTGCTAATTGGGTTTTGGAATGCTTGGGTTGGGTGGGTTCGCTGTTGTGGTTGCTAAGGTGGAGGCAGCAGTTGGGGCCTTGGAGGTCGAGGAGGTAGTTGCTGGTAGGCTCTTGCGTTGTGGTTAGGTCGAGGGTTCCAGTATTGGGGTAGAAGGTTGCGGATTGGGTTTCCTACCAGGCTTACATTCTCGTTATTAACTGCCCCTTCGGTTATTGGTCCAGTAGTGGTGAAGGCGGCTTTCTTGGAGGCTCAGGATTTTGGGTCATAGGGGTTCATTAGGGGCATGTCTTTGAGCTAGGTTTGGATATATTTGGCCCTTTCATATAACTCAGCCATGGTTCCCGAATGGTTCATGACAAGTATATTCCTCAATGTCGGAGCGACATTGGCTATGATTTTCTTGGCTTGCTCAACCTCAAAAACTGGGTTAGTTAACTTTTTAGCCATAGATCTCCATTTGTCAGCATATTTGACAAAATCTTCTTCTACCCTCATTCTTTTTGACCATAAGTTCGTGATTGAATAGCTCGTGCCCATTCTGTCCCTGTATCTCTAAAAAAATTTGGACTTAACAATGTCCAAGTTATCGACCTCCGAAGAGTCGAGCGAATAAAACCATTCAAGGGCGTGCCCTTTTAAAGATCTTCGAAAAAGGTAAGCAAAGGCCTACCGATCGTCTTGCTAGGCGGATGATTCGTAGAGAAAATCTTTAACATGAATATAAGGGTTACTGATGCCGTTGTAATGACAGAACACTGGTAATTCGGAAGAGGGGAAATAGAGAACCGAGAGAGAGGGAAGAGAGACATCGGGCGCTGACCGTGTGTCAATCATACAACGGAGCTCTTTGTATTGCTCTCTAAGCTCATTGATTGCCACGATGTTGGCGGTTGGTTCATGGGCAACTAGAGGAGACGAGGCATAAGTAGGTTCTTGGTGCATCGGATTTTGAAGAGGGAAGGTTGTGACCCAAAGGGGTGGGTGTACGGAAGAGTATGCTAGATGAAGGAGATGATTAGAAGAATAAACCAAGGGTCTAGAGGGTCTGGCTAGATTAGGATCCAGATGATTGAGGTTTGCTATTGGGAAGAGAGAGTTACCATGTGGCACCGCTTCAGGTTGGCAGCCCACAAACCGGGGAGTAGAGATAGGAGGAAGCCCCTCCACTTGGGGGTGATTAGCGAGGGATTTGCCCTGAAGGGCAACTTGAAGAGCTCGAACAAGTTAATCAAGATTGGCTTGAGACAAAGCCTCTTGAAGAGAAACTGGGTTAAGGAGGAGGTGAGAGGCGGCCCTATCAGGCTCATATGGTTGATCAAGATCATGGACGACATGAACATTTCCCGGAGTGACTTTGGCATGAACTGATTGTGGGCCGTGGTGCGCCTGGTCATAATCCTCGGCCTCATAGTAATTCGCCATGACACGTCTAGACCTAAGTGACATAGGCATAAAAGCAAAAGAGCAAATAGTGAAGAAAATAAAAAAAATCTTGGGTGTTTTTGTTTTTTCCTTTTTTTTGGTTTTGAATTTTGATTATATCAAACAAGTAATTACCAAAATCAAAGTTTTTTTCTTTTCGATTTTTGGGTTTGTTTCTTAAGGGCTTCATTCTTTCGATTATTGTGAACAAAGAAGTATTACTTGAAACAATAATTTCTTTTATAAGTTAGAAGATATATATATTTTTTGTTTTTTGGCAAGAGGGTTGGCTCCTTCTCCTTTTTTCTTAGTTTTGCTTTTGTGACACAAACAAGTTAAGACAAAGACTTTAGATGATCAAACGTAATTTTTTTTATTTAATCCTTAGATTAGTGAGCATCTTAAGAGAATATTGTTCCCTCAACAATAGGTCAGACCCTATGCTCCCACAATGTCGAGCAATATAGAATTAACACTTTTCTTACAATGGTTAAGTAATAGGTAACACTAGGTTTTAGGATAAAAGGTACAACTGGCCCAATTAGTGAAAATGGAATCCTTCACTTTTGGGGACTTACGAAGGTCTTAGTGAAAACCAATCTAATCAACCAAGAGGGAATATCTAAAAGAGAGATCGGAATCCACCAAGAGACACGGGTGGGATGGAGGTAGTAGCTTTGGGAGGAGGGTGAGTCTCCCATCTTGAATGACCTAGTGAGTCGGGCAGACCTAGTACTCAATGCAATCTAATGTAAGAAATAAGAAAGGATGAGATGGCATGTAATAAGAAAGAAAAACAACACAATGGTTAGCAAGCAATAACTAAGATGGTGATTAAACTAACAAAAACAACAACTAAGGCAAGTCAGAGATGCTAGAAAACATTATTTTTTTGCAAGTTTAATCAAAGGAAATGACCAAGAACAAGTAAAATAAAAAACAACACTAAAACAGAGTTTCTAGAAGAGAAGATGACTCATCTCCTGGGTCACCAGGCAACCTGGTTAGGGGGCACCTGGTGACCTGGTTAGGAATTGCAAGGTGACTCGGTAGGCATGTCACCAATGAAAACAGAACACTTCTGGGAGCTTGTTCCTTTAAATCGGAAGGAGGTCCACACGGGGACCGGCTAGATGAAGGAAATAAAAGACAATATGAAGATAATGAAAGTGGAAAGAGGCTTACTTGGAAATGGAGGAACAATTAAAGTTGCTTCAAGCATGAGATTGTCCCACTGTAGTCACCAAAAGATGTGGACGCCGCCTCAGAGTTGGGTCTCCCTGGCTCCAAGAACACCACCACTCCTCTCCTAGCTTCGAGCTCCGGTGGGTGTTGGTGTGTGTGTGGTCGTTAAGAACTGTGGGCTCCAAGGGTAGAAAGAAAAGAGACAATGGAAGTATTAGAAAAATGATTAAACGTACATAAGAGAAGAGATCGTGTTGGGAGACTATAGGTTCCATCTTCTTCTTTTTTGGCGGACCGAGAATAAAGAACTTGAAGTACTTTTAGGTGTTCCTACAAAAATAAGTAAGTCACAAAAACAAGTGAAAGCAAATTAAAACTAAGATAGTGAAACATCTTGCAAGAGAAATAAACTAAAACCATAAAAGAAAATGGACTAACCGGATTGAGAATGACTCTCAACCCCCCTTTTGATGTGTTTTGAATGGTGATGGATGATATAATTAAGCTAAATATGCATTCAAACATGATGATTTATGATGAAAAAATATAGAAATAAAATAATGCTAGAAGATGGGGAAAGAAAAGTGGGTGACCTTAGGATGGAAATCTTAGTAATATTAAGTATCAAGATGATTAACCACTTTAGATTAAGGTGGTATTTGATTTGACTTAATAAAATGTCTCTCTTATGGAACACAAAATCTTAAAATATAAAAAATATAATGAACTAGTTAAAATTAAGTAATTTTTCAAGAGGTGACAGACCATTTGGATATCGAACCTCTGAGCACTCTAGAGATTTGACATCAATCAAGCCAAAAACAAAGAGAAATTAAGTCTATATAGTTGAGTTTTATAACATATAAAGACAATGGAGATTTAGAGGTAGTGAAATGTTGAAACAAAAAATAAACATTAAGCACTTCGTATGTTCATTTTGCTTTAAATTGTCCGTATATAAGCGCTGGATTAGTGGACGACACAACCTCAATAAAACTTTCCATCAGCTTATTTTGTAGTCACATCTATTAAAAGCCGAAAAATAAAAAGTTATTGATATCTTTATTTGGGCTGAAGCAACCTCTAATCTCTCGTAACGTAAAGGTAAGGCATTTCAACTAATTTGAAAAATAACATTTAACATATTAAAATTTGAGAACAGTTGGTGAAAAAACTGAATTGATGCCTAAATGTGACAATTTTTATAGCTATTTTTTAGACATTTAAAATAAGCTGTCAAATATCATTAAAACATACAGCTGCAAACACTGCTGAAAGGTCATTATAACGCTGTTGAAATTTTGCTTGTTGATTACGGAGAATAATCGAAACGCCTAAAAATAACCAGTTCGAGGACCTGGTTATCCCTGTGATCTGTTAAGTAGAAATGCAAATGCCCGAATATAGTGATGAATAATGCCCCTCAAAATATAAAAAATATTATAACAGCTTTTATATCAACATTTGAAGAGGCTACAGCATCAATATCAAGAACGATGCAAGTGATCGTTGTATTCCATAACGTGCTTTGTTCAATAAATTTTAGAATTGATACTATCAACCAAAGATTTCTTGATGATTTATATTAATATTAATTTAAAAACTAAACAGCAACAGAGATCATTAATACTATTATCAAGCATAACCTAAGATAAAAGTTGTCATTATATAATACCCTGTTTGATTAATATTGAAAAACAGTACATCAATTTCAATATTAATATTTTCTAAGAATAAAATCAAATTGATGCACATAATATTACAATACATACCTTTTTTGTACTAAAAATATAAAAATTGATATTAATAACTAAACAAGTTGTGATGACTCATACCAACATCAATTTCAAAATTAAGTGGTAGTGGTGTGTAATATTACTACCAAATTGAATGTAAGACAACAGCCAGTATAACTGACTACTTGCAGTGTTAGAATAAAATATAGAAGAATTTGATTCGTTCTCCTGCCTGCATTTAGAGAAAGCGGTAGGTCCTACCAACTGTCCTCCTGAAGCTTTTAGTATGATCTTCTTGTAACCTAACACTTAATGAAATTAGTTCCCTCAAAAGTAATATAAACAGCAAGTCTTCGAAGTATAAAATGCACAGCGTGCAAGAGAAAACGATCGCTAGTAACAATTACATCACACAACCATCCACATCCTACTCGATAACAATATTAGATACTTCTATAACTATCAATATTAAAATTAATATTGATAGCAATCATCCAGGTATTTGGCTAGTAATATCAATTAAGGTAGGTGGGGTCGGGGTCGGGACAGGGTTGGTTGGGCCCAAACCGACCCGGGTCAGCTGAGGTCGCAATAAAAAATAAAAAAACAATACTTTTAAAACAACTACCAGTTCGGGGTCGTGGAGTTAAGACTGTGCCGGTCAGCCCAAAAATCAACCGGATCGGGCCCGAGTCACGACTCAGGTTGCGACCCCGCCTTCCATGATATCAATTTTAAAATTGTAATACAAACAAAACATGTTATGCAATACAAATATCAACTTGTATCAATTTTGATATTGATACTCTAATCTCAAAAAATATTAATATCAAATTTGATATAATATCATTTTTAATACTCTAACCAAACAAAGCAAAACCTTTTGCCTTCTCTAAATTCTCAATTTTGTGATGACTTGAAATTGAAACATCATATAAAATCAATCACTAATGATTAATATCATGTTTGGTTAGAGTATTTTGATAATGATATTTCAAGAAGATAGATTATCAATACAAAGGGACACTAATATTGCATAAGACCTGTTTGATAACATTATTAGAGACTTTTATCATTATCCATTTTGAAATTGATATGTCATTCATCAAGAGATGTTTGGCTAATAGTATCATTTTTTAAAACTTGTAGTGCAAACAAAACAACTTATGTAATACAAGTATCCAATTGTATCAATTTCAATATTGATACCCTTATCTCTTGAAATATCAATATCAAAATTGATACTATTAACATTAACCAAATAACTCTTGATGATTGATATCGGTATCAATTTTGAAATCGATAAAAGTATCCAGCCTATGAACAAACATGGCCTAATAGTGTTACCAAACAGGGCCCGTCTGAGAATAGAAGGCATACATGACCTTTATGCCATTTGAAGAAACAAGAGGAAATGATGTACCACTTCACCTGCATGGCTGCATCTCCGATATGCAAGCGCACACACAAATCTATATATACATATACATATACATATACGTAAATATACATTTATATGTACAAGTACCGAAACAATATTGTCATGTCTGTTCCCGTTCTTGAAAGGAAATATCAATAATGAATAGTTAGACAATTCTATTTGTGCCAGTTAAAAATGTTCAAGTTTATTATTTATCAATGGAATATTTTAATATGTAGTGAAATGTATGAAGTAGCTTTTAAGAAGATGAGTTATGCTACATTATCATGAGGATATGTACAAACTGCAGAAATGGTAACTCAAAAAGTTCATAAAACCTCATCACAATCAATTGAATATTTCTGCCTCATATGGTGCCATTTAAGATCAAGTTTGTGAACAGTTCGTACAAAAAACTAGGGCAACGAAACTGAAGCTCGTCTTTGTTGGAGATTATACCTCACGGCTCGTACATTAGCAAACAACAAGCTTAGAGGCGTGAGTCATGTGCTGTCGATATCAGCAGCTGTCAATTAACGCCTAAGAGAAACCAAATGCCATTTCGTATGAATATCCGTTTGGCGTTAGGTCACAACAATGCCAGTATTACAGGCTTACAGCAATCATTTTTCTTGATCCCCAAGTTAGCTGGTGCCAACATTGTAATATCTGTTTTTTTTTTCCTGTAAATATATTATATATCATTCTCCCCCTTCCCCTTTTGCCCCTCCTTTTCCCAAATTTTACCCCCGTCGAAACCCCCATTTTGTGCCCTAGCCGCTCCATTTCCTCCCTCCCTCTCTCGGTTCTCCCTTGCGGCACCTCCCTCCCGTGTGCCTACGCGGAGTCCAGCCCCCCTGCTCGACCGGCGCCGTTTCCGCCCCCCCTGCGCGCGAACTGCGGCACCCCGGCTCTCCCTCGCTCGGCCGCCCGCGTGGACGCGGCAGCTGCGGCGACGCAGCAGCTCCCCCCTCCTCCGAGCGCGTTCCCCCGCGCGGACCAGCGCCGCGGCGCTGCCCCTCGGCGCGCGCGGATGCGCCAGCGGCTGCAGCCTGCAGCCATCCCCCCTCTTGGCGCTGACCAGCGCGTTGATGGCGCTGGGCTGCCCAGCAGCCCCCCAGCCACCTCGGAGCCCCTGCGCCCACCCCCTGGCCGCCTAGTCTCCCTGCCGCGCAGCGCGCAGCGCCCAGCCCCCTACTGCCCAGTGTGCAGCGGCCCTGCCGCCCCCACTCTGCCCTCGACCCCCCCCTCGGTTCTACCTCAGCCGACCAGCGCTGCGGTGCCTTTGAACCCCCCTTCAAATCCTGCTTCCCTCAGCACACTAGCACCTCCCACGCGGGCACCAGCGGCTGGTGCGTCGACTTGTCCCCCCGCTCAATCCGGGTATTCTTTTATTTTCCCCTCACTCTCTCTTTCTCCTGAGCTATCAAATTGTGTTATATTCTTCTATATTATTATTTGCTTGCAGCTAGCTTAGATTGAGGAGTGGAATCTTTATTAACTGGTCAAGGCACGTGCTAATCTCGGATCGAAAATTGTCGACTCCATCCCGGTAGGCATCCCGGACATGTCTATTATCACTAAATTTCTATTAAAATATATTACCATGACTTGTAGGTAATAATCAAATAGATAGATGTGTGATTTTAGAAAAGTGAAGTTATCTTTAGTTGTCTATTTCGATTTATTTAGCATGTATTTGCAAGTCAATTAGTGATGATCGTATAATTAGCTCTATCATAGTTAATTGGTTGTATTCTTGTACGATATGTGCTAAACCTCTTTTATTAATTGGTTAACCCTCCAGATTATTGTTAGATCGATCAATTCTTTGTTTTAGATAATGTTTAAAGTTGTGAGTTAACCCTATCATATTGAGTTTGGATCATTTATTTAAACCTGAAATTTCATGTAACACCATGATCTCTTTCATATAGTGGTTGTTTTAAGGGTCTAAGTCATGTTGGCATATCATGAATAAGTAGGTATAGAATGTCTTTTTTTTATCCATGATAGATAGAGTGCTAGTAGCACGGGTGTCTCTTTGCTTAGATTGTGGAAATGCATGGTTCATTAGTTTGTTTAGTGTCTATCATGGTGGCATGTCTTCATCTTGAATGCGATAGTTTGTCATTGCAAAACGGTATTGCATATTTGTGAGAAACTCATGGCAAGGCATGAGATGTTGTGATGCATGTGTGCATTAAAGACATTTAATGAGACCGAGCTATACTAGACTAGTAGTCGTGTCCGTGGGCCGGAGCTTTGTAACCGTCTCAAGTGCATCCTTCGATCCCAGATCCCGCGGGTTATCCTAAGTGCCACCCCTGCCTAGGTGCACTACGGGATTTAGCTTAGCTATAAATTACTTCTATATATGGTAGATCTAGTCATAGCTCGTCGAGATCGCAAGACGACGCTTTCCTTGCGAAAAATGAAAATGTTGATGTTTCATGAGTGGATAGAGGCATTGTAGAGTGGTATCGGCGTTAGTATTCATGTTGTGTTCATTAGTTCATTTAAGCATACATGTTTTGTATGATATGCATGGTAAGTCCTTTAGTTGGTGTTGCATGGCATAACCTCTTCATCTTATTAGATATATTTGTGAGAAGCCCTCTTTGGTCCTAGTGGTTGGTTGGTTATGGTTTTATGTCTTAAAAATTGTGGAATGCCAAATTGTATATATATATATTGTTTAGTTTTATATGGTATGTATCAAGTGCAGGTTGAGTACTTATAACTTATCATGTTAGGGCCTTTGGCTAACCAATTTGGTGGATGATGGGATGTCTATGAGTCGTTATGACTCACTCCAATCCGTTATTATATTTTCAGAAATCGTTTGGGCGCGGCGAAGCTTGTTGGTATGGACTCTAATGAATGATTTGAGCAGTTATTGTGCAATTTAGACTGGTATATGATTGCTTAGATCGAAATTTTATTACGTGATTTGAGATGATTGGATAGTGTTAGAATTATGAACTGGGACCTCTGTCTTCGAGTTTTTCCAAACCGATGTGTTTTTGGGGTTGTTTCCCCGGTTACGTCGCCGGATTGTTTTTCCGTTGTGCAGGTTAAAATCTGGGTCGTGACAAACATCATCTATGTTTTATGTTGCTAGATATTTGGCATTTCACTAGACCATGTATTAAGTGATAGGTAAGGGTGGTGCTAGCATTCAACTGAACATGCAAAATACCATTAGCAAGGAAGAGGGACTGGCCAGGATAGGCCTAGATCCGCTGGTCAGATCAGTTTTTTTCAATGAGGCCAGATCCAAGCCTTAATCCTGGGAAGAACTGAAGAAATGAGCCGGATCAAACAACTAGGTCAAGATCAGCAGACGTCAGCCAAAAGGGCTCATGATCTACTTAATTCAGCCTACGATCAGCTGGAGTCGCAGTTCCTAAGGATCAGCTATAATTAGAAAGGATAAATCTGTATTAATATTGTACATATTTTATGTTTTAATTAGTTCTACATCAGAACAAATTAGAAAGATCACTGAAGATTTGCAGAACCATAGTTGTCAAGGCGACAAGGCATTGAACGGTACCGATTTCGCTTAGGTGACAATGCGGCCGCTAGGGGTGCAAATGAGTCGAGCCGAGCCGAGTAGTATGGTGTTCAAGCTTGGCTCATTTATTTTACACGAGTTTGAGCTCGAGCTCGAGTTTTAACAAGTATGTTAAATCCTTGTTCAAGCTTGGTTTGTTTTTTAATCGAGCCGAGTCGAGTTCGAACTCGAGTAGTAGCTGAACAAAATTTCAATTCACATTCAAGTTTAACTTACGTACAAACTCATTTATAAAACTCAAAATGAATGAAAAGTTATTTGTGAAACTCTAGAGTTAGCTCATTTACGAAACTCGATCTGAGTTTTAATTCAAATTTTGAATTATTTAATATATTTAAGTGACAATATATAAATATTAATACTCATAATTAATTTTTTAAAAATAAATATTTAATAAAATATTTAATCGAGTTACTTGCGAGCTTATCTAGCCGAGTAGGAGTCTGTTCAAACTCGACTCGTTTAATGCGTTGAGCTTTATTTTTTGTTAAAACTTGTTTATTTAACATAATAAACGAGTCGAGTCGAGTTTTTGTCGAACCGAGCTTCGAGCTACTTGCCGAGTGTATTGGTTCGTTTGCACCCTTAGCGGCCGCTTAGGCATCGCCTAGGCGGTCAAGGCGGTATTTAGGGAAGGCTGGGTCGAGGGGGTTGTTATACGTAAAAATAAGCATAAATATAATTACATTTTTATGTTATAATTGAATATGAGTGTTTTATCTATGTACATAAGTAAATATGATGTATGTGTGAAAGAGAAAAGAGTTAAATAGATTTTTATAAAATTTAAGTATATAACATATTTATGATTATAAAATATATATATATATATATGTGCGATAGTATAAGTGATGGTGAAATATTGTTATAATATTATTAAACTGGGGGAGCGCAGAGTAGTCGCAAATCGACCTACGCAGTCAGGTTGCGGGGGGTCAAAGGAGTAGTGCCCCTTGTGGGAGGTTGTCAGGGGGCGAAGCCTCCCGAAAAAAAAAATGTAATAGTATAAGTGATCTTATATATGTAATTATGAAAGTCAGTATTTATTTTTGGACAAGGAGTTGATCTTGATAAATTAAGTGAGATAGAGAGAAAGAACTGAAAAAGAACTTAATTAAGTATATAATATATATTTATAATCATAAATCTTAAATATGTATGATAGTATAAGTGATAGTGAAATTCAAGCTATCATTAAATAAGTGTCCCTTGTAAGGGGTATCAAAAGGGAAAAACCCCTTAAAATTATTTTTTTAATCATGTAAAAATACCTAGGATGCCTTGGGCGCTTAGGCGGGTGCCTTGGGAGCCTTTTTGGCTCCAAACAAGGCGCCCTGGCAAGGCGTTGTTGGAAAAGCGCCTTGCCGCCTAGGCGGGTGCCTTGACATCTATGTGTAGAACCAACACAACTTGGATCCTAGTGTCTTTCTTTCATTGTCAATTTTCACAAGATTCACAGACCCTCAAGCATTTCAAAATTCAGAGAAGATGTTCTTCGGAAGGAGCAAGATATAGACAATGTGGAAGCTACGTATCTTTTACAAAATTTTTGTTATTCTTAATTTTAAATATTTTATCTTAATATACGAAAAATATTACATTATATAAATTTTAGTTTTGGTTAGGTTAAAAATGAAAACAAACCATATCAAACAGATGATTCACAAGTCTTATAGAAAGTAGGTTTTTCTTCCCTTCTATTTCTGCTCTCCCCAAGACCTTCCCTCTTTCTAAAGTTACTATGCATGTATTCATTTTACTATCACAGAAATTCCTTAGTGCAATAACTTCTAAAGGTCAACAGAAACAATAAAGACCGCTGCACATTGGCATTAGAAATTACCTGGTTTTCCCAGCACAAGCCAAGCTTCGGCAGTCACATAATGCAAGAAAGTTTTTTGACAATAACATGGTAATCCTATTTTCAATGATAAATATGAGAACATAACATCATCAAACCTTAGCCACTCATCACCATTAAGATTTTGAGTTGGATGTTCAACAAATTCAGTGTATTATTAGTGTCGATGGTTAAATTTAGACTGTGTATGCATGCCCTTTGGATATGATTCAACATTTTTTTAATTATCTCATTCAATTAAATTGGCACATTTTCGCTACTAGATCTTATTTAATGTATATATTGTAATGAAGTTCTTGATCACATGCAATGATGATTGGATCATAATGAGATCAATTATTTATATACGTATGATCTAAATGTTCATAGTAGTAAGATCCTTTAAGCAAATATTAAAGATTTGAATAGACTATTGTATATGATATCTTTTCATAAGATAAGGATGATCAATTTCATTGATCATTAGTGTGGAGACACTGAAATACATATACATGTGCTTATTAGTGGAACTGAGTTTGCTGAATTGATCAAATTATAAACTTTGAAAGATATTTAATCTAACTGTACATCAGGATATTCTGTCATCATGGTTTCATGATCTAACTTTTGACTTGAGTCACTAAAAATGTCTTACTAGGTGTATCTTGTATTTTGGCTATTGAGTTATAGAACACGGATGGGATGTTATGATGCATGGAAGAAGGATGGGATGTTACCCTCCATCTCTTCTGTGCACTATAGGGGTGTGCTTCCCCGTTAGTAGAGCCTCTTAGAGTTCCGCAGTATAATATACGGCCTACTGAGCCCTCAGCCGTTGACTGGTACGGCATGTTTGTATGGGACTGTACATGCCACTCCAAGGTTCTTGCTCATGAGCGTCTATTTGGTGATCATGCTTTAGAGAGCTGGACCAGGTATTTGGTGGAGCTATTTCTTACTGGGGGCCACTTGATGATGCCTTGGATGTGGAGCAGGTTGCTACTTTTGGCGATGTTTATTCCGCAGTTTTGAGTGCAACCTCCAAGGTGGGGAGGGACGCCGGCTTGTTGCTACACCGTCCACCTACTCTTCTTCCACCAGGTATTCTTTTGTCCACCTGTTCCTTTTTCCATATGTGTCTATCTTGTTAGTTGTAACATTAATTTACACAACATATACAGAGCCTCGGGACGTGGGTTCCTCTCGTAGTCGCCCTAGGACCTCCTCAGGTGGAAGTGAGACTTCTCGGCCTTCTAAAAGGCCACGCGCTATACCAAGCTCTGATCCCCCCCTCTCGAGGTATGGATTAGCCTGCTGTTTAATCTATGTATGTTGGCTTGATGTGAACTAACACACACTTTCTTATAGCTTCTTCTGCTACAGAGGCTGTGTCATCTTCGGGACCGAGCCTTCATACCAGGTCCAAGGGGAAAGCCCCTATTAGGAGTGAGCCGGCCGAGCATCCTGCCCCAATTGTGATCGATGCCTCTCCTTCTCCTTTGAGTGATGGAGTAATAGCTGGGGAGGATGTCTATTCTTTCTTCACGGAGGATCTCTTATCAGGGGATGCTCCTCTTTCAGGTATATTTTCTTTTGGCATTATCACTCCAGGAGTAACCCTATTGTATGTTCAAGGTTATTAACTCCTTTTTCATTTGCAGTTGAGGTACCTGCGGCCCACGATATGGACGACGATGTTTTGAGTGCACCACCTGTACCTGGTCCATATCTTCTACCATGGTATCAGATTGTAGTCCCATGTGCTACCCTTCCTCCACTCTCAGAGGTAAGTTTTTTAGGAGTCGTTCTCATACCGTTGTTGGCTTTGATGAAGCTGTGTCTTCACTTTCTCGGGCTATTTCTTTTTTCCTTGTAGGCCTCTAAACCAGTCATTTCATCATGCCCTGAAGGCGGCAATGAGCCAGATGGTCCACCACTGGTTAGTCCAGACGTAACCTTGATTGAAGATGAGGTTGGAGGGTGTTCCCCACATGGTAAGGCTTTTCATATTTTCTATTGGGAGGATGCTCTTTACAAGTTCTGACTCCTTGACTACTTAATGCTTTCAGATCAAGGAGCTCAGATTGCCAATGTCGCCCAGGAAGCTGATCCTGAGCTCGGCGTAGTGTGGCGGGCCTCTTCCACGGGACACCAGCGATCCTCCCAAGGCATGGGTCAGACCCTCCTACAGTCTTTAGACGGCCTTTTGGATCCTCTTCTCTCAGTGGAGGATATGCGAGAAGATCTTCGACTTCTTGCTACCATGCTTTGGGCTGCCCGATGGAGCCATGGATTACAGTAGTAGACCGGCTTTGGCAGCAATTTTGCCAGCGACTGATGGACGAGAGGGTCCGAGTCACTTGGGAGACTGTCACGCAGCCTCTTATTTGTAAGAAGACCACCCTTGTACGTGTTGTCCAGGCCGAGATCCAACAGTTGGATACACACTTGGGCATTTTCGTGGAAGAGAGATTGCTTCAGGAGGAGTGCACCACGCTTGAGGACCGCCGCCGAGAGCTAGATGCTGAAATCCATATGGCGAAGGACCGTCTTGGGAAGCTTGCAGGGCTTGTACATGGGGTGAAGCAGCAGCATGGTGTGAAGACAGCAGAGGCTGCCCGCCTGACACATGAGATTCAGGAGCTCGAGAGGACAAGGCCCTCTTAGCTTTTAACTTTTCTACTCCTTTGTATCTGCTTATATTCCATGATACACTTGTACTTTTCCTTTGTTTTATTGAAAGAAAAGACACTTTTGTGTACAGTGTGTTTTTCTTCTGTGAATGTGTGAATGCGGCAGAGAATAACAAAATTATTTGTTAGTGAGACCTAAATTGTTTGTAGGCCTCGATATAGACACCATCCTAGGGTGCATGTTGGATGGAATTGTGGGAGCCATATGGACTTAAAGGTTTTTATGACGTAGATTTGTAGAATATGAACTATGTGGATGTAGACTTAAAGGTCATGATGGTATGAAATTTCGAACCATATAGGCTTAAAGGCCATGATGGTATAAAATTTGAAGCTATATAGGCCTTGAGGGCCATGATAACATGGGGGCTTTGAAAAACCATATAGATCGAATAGGTCATAATGGTATGAGATCTTTTTGAAAACCATATATACCGAAAGGGTCATGATGGTATGAGAAATTTTGAAAACCATATAAACCAAAAGGGTCATGATGGTAAGAGTTTGATAACCACATAAGCCTTGTTGTTTATTGTGGCATATACTCTTTAAGGCTATGTAGGTCATGGAGACCATGATAGCTTGTGATTTTGAAAAGCTATATAGGTCTTGAGGGCCATGATAGCATGATTTTTGTTTGTTTTGTTTGTTTGTTTGTTTTTCTTACTAGCCTGACTGCCCTTTCAGGTTTTCACCCAGACTAGCCCCCTTTGTATTTTGCCTACATACCTCAGTGAGGTTTTTTCATGTAGCGGGGTTACCTGATTTTGCCTAGGACACCCTTTCGGGTTTTTACCCTAGCTAGGTATATTTTGACGATTTTGCCCTTAACCAATCGATTGAAGATGAATGGCTAAGTCTGTCGGGGCATCTCTATTTTTAGCCCTTATTTGATGATTTTTTTTTGGTAAGGAATTTAGGCTTCCTTAGACCATAGAATTTTCGGGCGGTGAGGAATTAAGGCTTCCCCTGGGCCATAAGGTTTTAAGGGTTTTGTATCATTTAGTCTGTGACCATGAATGAATCACATTCGACTTGTATGATACAAAATTTGGGTGGCTTCATTCCATTGGGACCCTTTGGCTTATGAGTATGAAAGGAAGTATGCTTGGCTTACAGGGTATGCCATTGGGGCCTATATGCTTGGAAGGATGAAAGGATCATTCTCGGCCTTGGGGGTATGAAGTTTGGGGTGGCTTGATGCCAAAAGGAAACCCATAGGCTTGGGAGGATTAAAGGATCATGCCCGGCCTTGGGGGTATGAAATTTGGGGTAGCTTTGTGCTGCTTGAACCCGTAGACTTGGGAGGATGAAAGTATCATACTCGGCCTTGGGGGTATGAAGTTTGGGGTGGCTTTGTGCTACTTGAACCCGTGGGCTTAGGAGGATGAAAGTATCATGCTCGGCCTTGGGGGTATGAAGTTTGGGGTGGCTTTGTGCTGCCTGAACCCGTGGGCTTGAGAGGATGAAAATATCATGCTCGACCTTGGGGGTATGAAGTTTGGGGTGGCTTTGTGCCAAAAGGAAACCCATAGGCTTGGGAGGATGAAAGGATCATACTTGGCCTTGGGGTTTAGAATTTGGGTGGCTTCATGCCATTTGAACCCGTGGGCTTGGGAGAATGAAAGGATCATGCTCGGCCTTGGGGGTATAAATTTATAGCCCATTCTCTGGCCAATTTTGCTGAAATTCATGCTCAGGTGTATAATATTTCTTAATATGCTTCCCATTCAAAGGCGGAAAAGGAATTTCTCCCTTACTGTCTATCACAGTAGGCACCACCTTCAAACACCCTGTCAATGACATATGGGCCAAGCCAGTTTGGAAGGAATGAATTTAGTTTTAGGACGTGCTGCCATGACATCCTTTTGTTTTACCATGACGAGATCTCCTTTTTGGAATGCTCTCTCTTTTACCAGTTTGTCGTAGGCTCGAGACATCCTGGCTTGGTAAATTTTGATGTGTTTGTAGGCTTCTAGCCTTTTTCCCTCCAACTTTTCCAACTCCATGAATTGCCTTTGTGCTTCGTCAAGTCCCTCAAAGGGAAGGCCATGATGCAGTGCGACCCGGTATGAGGCTAACTCGATTTCTACGGGTATTACAGCCTCACTTCCATAAACTAGGGAGAAGGGGGAACAACCTGTGGGAGTTTTGTACATGGTACGATAAGCCCATAATGCTTCTTGCATTTTGTCATCTCAGTTCTGCTTCTTGCTCCCTACCACTTTGACAAGGAGTTTACAAAGTGTTTTGTTAAAGGCTTCGGCTAAACGATTGGCCTGTAGATTGTAGACGGATGTCTTCCAATCAATATGAAATTTGGCAGCCATTTTATAGATGGTTTGATTCCGAAATGGGGTACCGTTATCAGAAATAATCTGATTTAGTACACCGTATCTGTTTATGATATGATGCCGAACAAACCGGGCGACCACTTCTCCTATGACTTCCCTTGCTGGGATTGCCTCAGCCCATCGTGAAAAATAATCCATTGCTGCGAGTATAAACTTGCAGCCTCTGGAGGAGGGTTTAAAAAGGCCCACAATATCCATACCCCATTCGGCAAAGGGCCATGTCGGAGTAGTTGGAAATAGTTGCCTTGGAGGGCGTTTCGAGACTGGCCCAAATGCTTGGCATTCGTGACAGGTTTTAGCATATTTTTCACAATCAGTGTACATGCTGGGCCAGTAATAGCCTTTTAGCTTAATCGTAATTTTCATTTTGGGGCCAGATTGATGGGCTCCACATAAGCCACCATGAACTTCCCTCATTATTTGATGTGCTTCTGGCATGGATAGACATCTTGCAAGGATGACTCTTTCCTTTTCGGGCATCAACCGATATAATTCCCCATCTAAAAGTTGGTATGAGGCCGCCCTCCTTGTGAGCTAAATACGTTCTGCCCGGTCATCAGGTAGAATGCCGTTCTTGATGTTGATGATTGGTTGGCGCCAATATGCTTCTTCCAAATGTTTGTCATTGCCTTCTTCTAGGAAAATGACCTCCCCAGTGGCAAATTCACTATTCTCTTTAATAGAGGTTGGGATCAACCTTCGATGTTTGACCACAATGTCAAGCTTTCCTTCGGGTGGTAATTTAATTACCGAGGCTAGTTTGGCCAATGCATCAGCTTGAGAATTTTGCCTCCTTTTGACATGTTGGATGCTAAAAAGGTAAAACTTTTCAGCTAGTCGGGAGGCCATAGCATGGTACGCAACGAGCTCTTCCTTTCGGACTTCAAATATGCCCAGCATTTGTTGCACCACTAGCATTGAGTCCCCAAAAGCCTTGAGGCATCGGATGCCCATATCGAGGGCGATTTCTAAACCGATGATGAGTGCCTCATACTCTGCTTCATTATAGGTGAGGGATTGCTGCAAAGCACACGAGCTGTGTAGTACTCTGCCATCAGGGCTGAGGAGTACTATGCCAGCACCTGCCCTCGTCTTGATTTGCCCATTGGATGTTCTTTCCAGGCTAGATGCTCCATCGAAGTACAAGTGCCAGTACTTGATTTCAACTTCTTGGACTTCTTGTGATCCTTCTTCTCTCAATGTCTCTTCGTCAGGCAATTGGAAGTTGAGAGGGGAATCCTCGTCCACGGGATGGGCTGCTAAGAAATCGCCAATCCCTTGCCCTTTTATGGCCCTTTGTGGGACATATTTAATGTCGAACTCCATGAGAAGGAGTGCCCATTTGCTAAGACGTCCGGTCAGGACGGGTTGCTTCAACATATATTTCAATGGGTCAAACTTAGATATTAAGTTGACTTCATGGGACAAAAGATAATGCCGTAACTTTTTGCGGCGAACACCAGTGCCAAGCACATTTTTTCCATTGAGGAAAATCGGTATTCAGGGCCAATTAACCGTCGACTTGAATAGTACACCGGTTGTTCTTTTCCCTCCTCATTCACTTGGGCTAGAAGAGCTCCTAAAGAGGCATCTAATGCAGTAATGTACAAGATGAGGGGTTTGCCTTTGATGGCGGCTCCTAGGTCAGGCGGATTGAGTAAGTACTCTTTGATTCCATCTAGGGCAACTTGACAGCTTTCATCCCATTTGAAGGGCACTCCCTTTTTGGCCAACTTGGAGAATGGATAGCACCTTCCTGACAGATTGGCGATAAAACGCCGTATATAGCCAGCTTGCCTTGCAATGACCTTAATTCTCGTATATTCTAAGGAGGTGGCAACTCTCTGATGACTTTGATTTTATCGGGGTCTATTTCAATCCCTCGATATCTGACTATAAAGCCCAAAAATTTCCCACTGGATACGCCGAAGGCACATTTCATGGGATTCATTTTTAACTTGTATTGCCGTAGCCTTTCAAAGACCTTTTTCAAATCATCAAGATAATCATTTCGATTTCTTGTCATGACAACCAGGTCGTCAACATAGCATTCGACCAATTCATGAAGCATTTCATCAAATATTTTGATCATAGCCCTTTGATAGGTGGCACTGGCATTTTTGAGCCCAAAGGGCATCCTTTTGTAATTAAAGATTCCTTTCGGCGTCCTGAAAGCCGTGGAATCTTTGTCTTCTGAGGACATAAGAATTTGATTATACCCAGATGACCCGTCTATAAAGGACAAAGCTTCATATCCCGTGGTAATGTCTACTATATTTTCGGGGAATGGGAGTGGGAAATCATCTTTGGGGCATGCCCTGTTTAAATCCCGGTAGTCAATGCAAACACGAATTTGCCCATTTTTCTTTTTGACCGGGACAATATTTGCAAGCCACGTAGGATACATACACGGCTATATGAAGTCAACTTCTCTCAATTTGTCGATTTCTGCATTGACTTTGAGTTCCAACTCAGCCCTCATTCGCCTTTGACCTTGTTTCACAGGCTTGGCTGACGGAAGTATGGCCAATTGATGAACTGCGACATGCGGCTCTAGGCCAGGCATTTCCTTATAACTCCAGGCAAAATAGTCCAGGAATTCTTGTAATAGTGCGGTGTACTCCTGCTTTCCCCAATCATCAAGGAGTGCACTTATAAACATTGGCTTGGGATTTTCGGCGGTGCCAAGGTTGATCTCAACCAAATTATCCACAGTAGCCTGACCACCATCCTCGATTTCTTCGGGGGCTGGCTGCAGATCGACGAACTCATCGTCAATCTCTTCTTCTTCGGTATCATGTACCTCCATTTGTATGGGGTAGCCGATTATTTGAATCTTTTCAAGGGAGGCCGACTTTGAGCTTTGCCCCCTGTGATTAGGAGGTTTGGTAGAAACCTTTTCTATTACATCCAAGGGCGAGCTATAGAGAATCTCTTCTTCGGCATCATTTTCATCAGAGGAGTCAAAAATTGGTGTCACATCGGGGATGATCCCATTTTGATGGACATCCACCATGTTCACAGCATAATGCACGATAAGCTGCCAGTCAGGGTCATATCCCAAGCCTGAATGTTTGCTTTGTGCATATTCATGCCCTTCAGTAGGATACCATAGTCGTTGGAACAACTGTGCTCTCTCATGAGAGTGCTCTGTGGGGATACCCTGCTTTTGACAAACCTGGCGTATATGGGGTGACATGTCATCCATATTTTCAATTGCCACCTTTGAAGCTGCCAGATTCTCGTCCCATCCGAAATCATCCTTCGGGGAGCATTTGGGAACAAGCTCTTCTTTTTGGAACACAAGGCGCCGTCCGTCCTTAAAAGGGACCACAAAAGTGTCCATTGTTTCAACAGTACGGAGCTCCTGCTCTGCTTCAAGCCATACGAAGTTAGGAGGCATGCATATGCCGGCTTCATACACCTTTGTAACGGTATGTGCTTCAAATTGAATAGGGCGCCATTCTGATTTGCCCACCCACACATTTGGACTCTTTGATTGCATAATGCGCCGATGGATTTTTGCCTTTGCTTCATCTATGACAATTTCAAGTTCGGGGGTTTCTTCCCCTACTTTTTGCTTTCCCTTGCTTTTGTCATGTTTTGAAGGACCTGCCTCGAAGTATAGCTGGGCATCTGCCAGGTGACATTCATAAACTGCAAAGGGGCATGGTCTGCATCTATCTTGTACTGTCTTCCATCCTTGGCATATTTTATGCATTGGTGGAGTGTGGATGGCACGACCCAATTTTCATGTAGCTAGGGTCTCCCAAGGAGGACCTTGTAGGTACTATCCATGTCGATGACATAAAATGTCGCTCGAGTTTTGAATTTATCGAAGGTGAGCTCAAGCTCAACCTTTCACAAGGCCTCTTTACAATTCTGATTGAAGCCAGGTATGCATACACCTAACACCTTTTTGAGGTGGGGCATGAGATACAAAGACCTGTATGTCTTTAATGAAAGGATGTTGACGGTAGCGCCAACATCTACCAAGCGATTCATCTCATGTCCATTTAGGTGTCCCTTTATGTACAGAGGCCGGTTATAGAAAGCCGTCTGTAACATCATGTCTCCATCAGAAAAGGAAACTGAGGCTGCATAAGCCTCATAGCTCGGTAAGTCCACGGTATGAGCTACATAGGCTTCCGGGTCCTGTAGCACCGAGATTAAAGTCTGCCGCAGCTCCTGACTTAGGGATATAGCTTCCCATATGCTAAAGGAAGCAGACAATCTTCTTATTTGACGGAGGACCTTTTGGTAAATTCGTTCTTTTGCTTCTTGAAGAGACGGGAGGACCACTTGGACATCGTCAGCCATCGTGTGTTGTAGTTGGTCCCCTTTCTGAGCACCTTCAGCCGGTTCCCTAGCTTCGTGCCTATCGGCAATTTGCAAATGCTCCTGCAGCAAATTTGCTATTACTCCTTCCTCTGTGGCCTGAGCAGAGGGGCTTCCAGAGTTACCTTGAGGTGCGGGGTGTTCAACCCCAACTCCCTCCTCAGATAGGCAAAATTGGACAGTCTTCTTGGGAGGTTGCCTAACCATGGGACGTGGTATAAACTTGTTTTGTTCTCCGTGCAAGTAAATGACTCGATCATTTGCTTTGTTGCGTTTCGAGCCATTCGATTTTTACCGAGGGTTTCAGCGTTGATATGTGGTAATCGGCCGAGAGGATTGATTCCTTGCACCTCGGCCTCCTGTGCCGTTGGGATACAATCCCTCCGGCGGTGGTACACTGACCACGTTGCAAGATAACTTGCCAAGGTGGGCGACAATGTCTTCAAAGGAAGGTATTTGACCATCCTCATGCCAAATATCTCGAATTTCAATTGGCACATAAGTGGGGTCAATGTTGACTTTTTGTGCCCATTCTTCAAGCAATCGCTCAATGCGATTCTTGGCGGCCAACCTATCCCAAGGGATATATTGACCTAAAGTTGGTAGCCTAGAAGGCTGTTTAGGCTCATACTCCTCCAACTGGTCGATGAGGGCTTGAAGCTTTTGGAGGGGTGTGAGTTGTTGATACTCTGCCTCCATTTCTTGGAGTAGTTTCTCCTGTCGTCTTTCTTTTCTTTTCAAGACCTTTCGCCAGTTCTTCAGTAGCCTCCTCCTTTGAGCCGCCTCGAACATTTCGTTCCTTGGGGCAAGATTCGGTTGACCTTTCTGGCCATTCGGCGCATTGCCTGTAGCCGGGTTTGGTTGATCCTTTTGGCCTTCTTGAAGGGCTTTCAGGGCAGCCTCCTGAGCTTCTCTCCGTTTGGCTTCATGTTTTCGGGCTGCTTCAGCCCTAGCTTCCATCTTGTCCTCCCTGGTTGGCACAACCTGCCATTCTTGTGTCAGAACTAGAGACGTTGATAACTGGTACTTGTTGCTCCGCTGATATTTCAATGCTAGCGGCACCATCTGAGAAGAAATCTTCCTGGGGCAAGCCATAGGGCAAGTCGTGAGGCTCTCCAGATGCCTCAGAATTCTCTCCAGACTCTGCGAAGTAGTCGAATACATCGAAATCTCCCCTCATGATGTCCTCTATATGGACGATCGTATCTTGCATATCGTGCTCGAGTGAGAGAAATCTTTGACGAAATGTCTCTAGTACATTCACGACTCTCGCAGCCATCTGATTTAGATTGATGCGGGGGTGGTCTTCAATTGCCTGTGGTCCCCGACGTCCCGCAGGGGGGGCTTGACCACTAATCACATTAACTGTGAAATTTTGTTGCGGCCTTGGCTTGACATGTGACTGTGGAGGATTAACCACGTGCTGTCCCATATCAATCGCTCCCTCCTTAATCAAATTCTCTACTATGTCTTTTAACAAATAGCAGTCTTCAATAGGATGACCCAGCATACGATGATACACACAAAAATTCGGGTCATCAAATTTATTGACTTCAGTCGGCCGCTTTGGTCGAGGCAGGCTGATTAGACTTTCCTTGATGCAGACATCAAAAAGTCTTCTAGTGTGCTCACGAGCAAAGGAGTAAGGCTTCTTCATTCGCTCAGCCAAAGGGATGTTGTTCTTTTGCTGAGCGGGCTTCTTGACGACGGAGGGGGCGGGAGTCTCCTTCTTGCCCCCATTACGACTGTTGCTTGCCCTTGGTGTGAAATCAAGGGTATGGACATCTTTATGTAAGGACGTGGAGGCTTTCTCTTTTGTTGCCCTTGGTTTGGCAACTAGCATAGTGGGGTTATCTGCGTAGAACATTTCTAATTCGGACACGACCAGGTTCAACTCATCAAATGTCCGAATGTTGGCTATCAAAAGCTTCTCAAGAATTTCTGGGGGTAAGCCCCTCTTGCATAGCCCCACAGCTTCATCATTTGCTGGCGGATTAGGGCATCTCATGCTGAGATTCCGCCATCTCTTAATGAAGTCAACAACAGTCTCATCCCTACATTGACAAAGAGAGGTCAATTCTACCAATGTTACTGGCCTCTCGGTTAACTTAAAGCGCTCGATAAACTTGCGCTGCATATCCTCCCAACTTATGACTGAGTTGGGTTTCAACTTAGAGTACCACTCAAAGGCAGAACTTGTGAGAGTGGTAGCAAAGTAGCGAAGTAAGTAGGACTCCTCTAGGGCCAACTCGCCCATATGAGTCACATACATCTCCAAATGTTCTTTAGGTGACCCCCTTCCATCGAATCAAGGGCATTTTGGGACTTTGGTCACCTCTGATGGTAGCTGTTTGAACTGGTGGTGAACAGGGTAGGGAACCCGATACAAATCCACGGTCGTTAGACCATCATCATGCTCTGCCAGTTTGGTGTCCACAATTTGCTCAATCATCATCTTGTGGGCAACTGCAGGGTGGTCTGCCAATGTGCCTTGCTCCTGGATGTTAGCATTGCCCTCCGGCTCATTTTGTAACCAGGGAGTAGGTTGTTGGTTTGGTCGAGGGAGTGTCAGTTGTTCCGAATGTCTCCCTTGGGCAGCCTCACATGCTTCGGCTAACCTAGGTTGAGGTGCGAGTTGAGATGCAGGTTGAGGCTGCAACCCTTTCAAACTCATCACAAGAGCCTTAAGCTCTTGATTTTCTTTCCACAACTCAGCCAAACTGGGCATGGGAGGTGCAACTTCAACTTCCACGGGGGGGTCTTGACGACGTACTTCCCCCTGCCCCTCCTGTTGGAGAGGATCAAATGGAAGATTTTGTTGTGCCATAGCCGTCTGCTGCCATGTAACCGGACTTGGCCGGGTTGGCTGTCTCAAAGCTTCTCCAACATCATCGGACCGATTATTGGAACTTGATGTATAGCACGTAAAGATTGTCATCTTACCACGTGCCCCCTGTGTGGCACTTCTTGCAGCAGAGGTTCCTGGAAAGGAGAGTCGTTCGAAAATTGACACCCCCCTAGGGTTATTTTCGTTCTTTTGTGGCGGCGATAGGTTTGGAGAAGTATTTATCCGACCCCTGCGCCAAGGTGGTTGATTTCGAGGTCGAAACAGTCCCTAACCCCTTGATGATTGAGGTGCATCCACAGCAGCATGATGCACTTGGGTTTTGGGCACCCAGACTTGCTTGAATTTTGGGGAGTGGTTCCCCCATAGACAGCTTGCTGCCCCCTGGGCAAAGGATTTGCCCCCAGTCAGAAAAACAGTTCGTGACACAGGAGAGCTCTTTTCGATACTCTCCTCAATGACTTTTGATCGATTCAAAGATCGACCTGTCTTCGTCCCCAGGGAGTGGTTCCCTGGTTGAGTCATCCTCACAGAATGGGCCTGTGATAGACCCGTTGGAACAACATTGTGGGCAAGAGATTCCCTCTCTGCCCTGGCCCGTCGGCTTTGTGCCGAGTTCGTCTTGATCCTTTTGAAGGCCGAGGAGTTCTTCCTCGCCCGAAGAGTAGCAGTGACTTGGGACTCGTTGACAGATCCAGCTTCATTGTTTCTCCCTAACAGGGCAAACCTGTTGAAGAGAGGTAGAGGAACGCACCTAGCAAGGGTGGCCTAGCGAGCGCGGTGTTCAACAGGGCTCCTGACATAGGTTGCCGGGCGCCCGTCCCAGTAGATGCGCATCTGGCCGACCATGAAGGATTGGCGTGAGCAGAAAGGAGTGAAAGTCCGCCCCTTCCGAAAGTTCTTGGCTTTCGGTTGTGTAGTAACAACCGAAACTTGATTCACAACAAGCGGCGCCGGAATAGGTGCCGCCTCAGTCTTGATGTCCTCGTGGAGCAAAGACTCCATTGCCTTGGTGGCGGTGATGATTGTTTGGAAAGGACTCAAGGTTGGGTCCTCAGTTTCTAGGATGGCAAGCTCCACCCCAAGACGATCCGGTCGCTGAATGACCGAAGGAAAGGCACCGAACGTCATGGGTGTATCAAGATACCCCCTGACGCAGCCGATGACGTAGCCCTCTGAGAAGGTAACTCGCGCCTCCTCTTCCATTGCTTGGTGTCGATTGCTTTCTTGCTTTCCTGAAAGGGCAAAGATCGACTAAGAGGATGTAAAGGTTTTTAAAAGAAGTTGGTGGATTTATGACTTCACTACATTGCTGTAATGGAAAGATGAAGGGAGAAAGAGGTCCCACCGGGCGTGCCATTTGTTGAAACCTCATTTTTCCCTCATCAGATTTCCCTTTTTTAGAAAATTCTTTTGCTTTAGGCTAGCATTGACTACTATAAAAAAATGTGGTATTCGTAGGAGTATGTATTAGCTAATTTGATGTGATATTATTTTATAGGAACACCGATGGTTCCACAGAATTGCTAAGTGCCGACATGGGTATCACCCACCACTTAGATGATCTGAACCACAATTTAATTTATGAGGTTTTATGAGTTCTTTGAAAATAAAATTTGACTTCTCTCCACCGGACATGCGATATTCTGGTGTTAATTACATCGAGCGAACACTCAAATACCCTTTATTGACCGTCACATCAACATATTGAACAAAAGTCATTCATCCACATAAACACAAAGCTGGAAGACATATCCCCATGGCCTTATAAGATAGAATTTGGTTGAACTTAATTCAAACTTTTAAGTTTGGGTTCATTGATTTTCTTTTTTTTATTTAAGATTTGATTTGATTTGATTTGTTTTGTTTATGTCTTTGGTCATTTGTTGACTTAGACAATTTTGAGTTGATCTTTTTTTTTATTTGTTTGTAGGAATTAATTTCCATTTTTAGTGTATTTGTTAGCATTTTTTTGCTTGATTTAAGTGAATTTCTTATTATTATTAAGATTTTTTCTTAATAATATTGATCACTTTAATTTTTCATGGTTGATTTTAATCCAACATAACTTGTTTTTATAGTCATTACTTGACATTTTTTATGCATTATTTAATGACATAATTTTGGTTGAATTATGTTAACATTTTATTAACGTTTTGATCATTTATTTGATTTGAATTTTGTTATGCATACTTATTTAATTAAGCAGCATTATCCATTTAGGTTGATTTAATTTTTCATGGTTAAGTTGGATTTAAACTTAACATGTTTTGTAACCATTTGTGGTCATTTTTTATGTATGATTTTATGGCATGAATTTAATTTGATTATGATGGCATTTTGGTTAATAAAAAAGTAATTATTTGATTTTATTTAATCAAATTTAATTATTTGATTTGATTTAATCAAATTTAATTATTTGATTAAGTTGGAAAAATTATTTAAATAACTTATTTAGTTTTATCCATTTATTGGAGTCCATGGGGATTTGATGTCACTTTTGGAGTAACATAACACATCAATCGAACTTGAATTTCATTTCATGTCGATCTGAGTACATAGAAGTACAACAAATAAGAGGGCATTCAAGCCTTTTTTTCTCAATACATGTCATAACTTGTGTTCGGTTTGGCCAACATTACGGCTTTACCGACTTAGGTTTTCATTTAGAATTCCCGTTCGGTTTGACCGGCATTTCAGTTTGACCGACTTGGGTTTTCATTTAGAATTCCCGTTCAGCTTGACCGACATTTCGGTTTGACCAACTTGAGTTTTCATTTAGAATTCCCGTTCGGTTTGACCGGCATTTCGATTTGACCAATTTGGGTTTTCTATTTGAATTCCCGTTCGGTTTGACCGGCATTTCGGCTTTATCGATTTGGGTTTTCTATTTGAATTTCCGTTCAGTTTGACTGGCATTTCGGTTTGACCGATTTGGGTTTTCTATTTGAATTCCCATTCGGTTTGACCGGCATTTCGGCTTTACCGATTTAGGTTTTCTATTTGATCCCGAGTAGCTTAAGTTCGCATTTTTTAAATGCGGGCTACTCGATCCCTCTCGCGAAACGAGATAAGATCGGGATCAACTGGACTTTGGAGGTCGGGCGAAACCCTTACTCCCTTCTCGAATGGCCAAAAGCCGATTCGAGGCGGTTCGAATTTTCTTTGGAAGTTGGGCAAAACCCTTCCTCCCTTTTGGAGAAATTGAGACTCACTTTGAAGATCAGAGCTTCTCTCTCCTCTGAAATCTCTTTTTCTCACCAATACAATTTCTTTCCAACACTCTCCAACCCCTCTCACGTATGGCCATGTGGGGGGATTTATAGAAGATTTTGGAGGGGTATTTTGGTCACAAAAAACCACTCTATTAAGCCCATTTTCGCAATAGTGGGGGGTGACTCGATTCAGGGGTGAGTTTAACCTCCCTTTCTCCCTCTTTTATGTTTCTGTTTGACCGGAAGTCAAACCTAGTGGTAAAGTCACCTTGGGGTGACCGGATCCAAGGAGTGGGGCCACTTCCTGGACGTGGAGATCGTGGGGGGACTGGTTGATCGAGTCTCCCCATTTTTTTATTTTTTTTTTGATTTTTCTATGGTCTGTTTGACCAGAATTACCCCTGTTTGACCGGGGGTGGTGCGCGGTTGCACCCGCGCGCCCGCTGGCCGCTGGCCAGCGTGGCATTCAATTTTTTTTTCTTTCCCGGTCAACTGGGAGGAACCCGGTTTGACCGGGTCTTGCGCAGCGGCTGCGGCCGCTGCGCGCACTCGTGCGGCCCACCGGCCCACGTGGGTTTTTTTTTTGTTCAAAATTCCCCCCGGTTTGACCGGGGGAGGGCGCGCGGTCGCGCGTTCGCCGCACGGCTTTTTTTATTATAAAAACCCCTTTTTTCTACTGTTCACCTGCAGTTTTTTGTCGCCGTTGACCGGGAGTTGACCCCGGGGTACTGTTCACCCGAAAAAGCACTGTTCACCCGAGAGATATCGCGGCTTCTTCTCTCTCCCTGACGTCTCTCTCGCGGCGGAACAACGCGGCCTCCGGACGCTTCTCTTCGCGGCGGCAACTTCTCTCTCTCGCGGGTCTCCCGATGGCTTCTCCCCCTCGCGGCGGTCTTCCTCTCTCGGCGTCCCCTGCTCACTTGCGACGAAAGCGCGGCGGCGCTCGCAGCGGCGCTCGCAGCGGCCGCAGTTTTTGGAGACGGTGACAGTGGTGCCGCTTCCATCCCCTTCTTTCCCCCTTTCATCGACGAGAACTCCCCCTAGCGGCTCTCCCTTGTGGAGACAACGGCAAATGGGGAAGTTGGCTACGCCGGTTGGTGTCCGACGACGGTGACGGGAGAACAACCGGTTTTTTTGGCACATAGGTATATATATATTTTTGTTTTATTTCGACAGCGACGTCGGCGCCGTTTTGCGACGTCGACGGACATAAACATGTCTCGGACCGTCCTTTACGCATCAGCACTTTCAGATCCGGTTTCGGCAGCGACGTCGACGGGGGCGAACATGCCTTGGATTGTCCTTTACGCATCAACATTTTCGGATTCGGTTTTGGCAGCGACGTCGACGTCGTTTCGCGGCGTCGACGGAGGCGAGCATGTCTTGGACCATTTTCTGCGCGTAGGCACTTTCGGATTTGGTTTTGGCAGCGACGTCAGCGTCGTTTTTGCGACGTCGACGGACATAAACATGCCTCGAACCATCTTTTACGCATCAACGTTTTCAGATCCGGTTTTGGCTGCGATGTTGACGTCGTTTCGCGACATCGATGGGGGCGAACATGCCTTGGACCGTCTTTTACGCATCAGCATTTTTAGATCCGATTTTGGCAGCGACGTCGACGTCGTTTCGCGGTGTCGACAGAGGTGAATATGCCATGTACCCTTCCTCAGCGCATTGACGCTTTTGGACCTGGTTTCGGCTGTAACGTCGACGTCGTTTCGCGACGTTGACGGAGGTAAAAGGCCCTCAGCCTTGTTCCTTTCATGTATGGCGAAAAAGGGGCCGTTCGGACCTGATTTCGACGTCGACGTCGGTGTTGTTTCATGACGTTGACGGAGCTAAGAAAGTGTTGTTTATCCAATCAGGATTTATTTCTTTCTAGATTTGGTTTCAACGAAACCGGTATATATTTTTTTGATTAACACGCGCACGCGTTTGACCCTTTTTGGGTTTTAGAATTTTTTGGTTCAACAAAACTGAACCAAATGGGTGGTTTGGTGCACACTCCTAATTGCAGAAAACTAAAATTTAGGAAAGTCAGGAAATCCCTGAAAATTGAGGAAACCAGAAAGATATAGAAAACATAAATCTGGAAAACTTGGGAATCTGCAAAAATACAAATTTTCTAAGTCCCCAAAAAGAAAATCTGAAGAGAGGCCGAAAAAGAAGATAAATTTCCGAAGCTTAAAACTGGAATTTCAGTCCAAGAATAAAAAATCCATAAGGCTGAAATCTGATGAATCCAAAATTGAATTGTAAAAATTCCCAAATATCCAAGTAAAAAGGCCTTAATGATCGAAAACTTAAAGTCCTTGATTCCTTAAATCCCCAATGTTCGAATTCAAAATAAACCAATCAAAAGGCTTGAAAGAATCCAAATCTAAAACTCAAATTCAAATATAAGAAAATGGCCCCAATCTAAAAATTCAAATTCTTCAATGCGCTAAGTATCCCAAACTTCAAAACAATGCAAATATGAAATCATAAGTATAAATCTCCATAAGTTTCAATCCAGGCTGAAAATTTCCCAAAATACCACAAACTGAAAGACAACAAGTCAAAATGAAAATAAGACAAGCACTTTCCAAAGCTTAAATTAAGACGTCAAGTCTAAATAAAAAACATCAAAGAATATAAAAATCCCAAGCACAAAGTAACTCAAAACCCAAAACAATTTAAAAAGAACAAAAGGCTGGCATTCTAATTAAGGCAATAGGGGCGTGTCGCCAATGCTTTGTAGATGAATGGTTTGCGTGTATAAATTGTTATGATGGTTAATCAAGAGTATTCTAGTAGTTGCTTGATGTAATTAATAATGAAAATATTGGAAGTTGGGTGAGACTGCGAGAGAAGTAAAATGAATTTTCAAAGAACTCAATTAACCTCAACAAAAATAAAAATGATATTTAAATCATATAAGTGATGATAATCCCTATGCCAACTTTTAAAGAAGATTTTCGGGACCCATTTTGTGAGTTCCCATATATCCATTCCACGCTCAAATAGATACATTCCTATGGTTTACCATCTATTTTAATAGCAAAGGTAGTCTATTTTTTTGGAACAATAGCAAAGGTAGTAAAAGCTAACAAAATTCATTTTATTTCTAATTTTTTAACGCATCACATAGATCACCCTTGATCCTATTCAAGTAAAATGCTAGACCTGCAAATTACCGTATCAAATTCAAATATTTCATCACTTTTTCCCATTTAAGCACAATGCTAGACTGCAAAGAGGATATCATAATCATATCCAAAGACTTCACCTCCTTATTTTCAGAATGCCAATCAGTTATATATGCCCATCTCGGTCTAAATAGTCTTTTAGTGTCATATTTTAGTTCGAATCAAGTAATCAATGTCTCATCAAACCCTGACAAACACAAAATATCTTGAACACAGGTTGTTGGAGATTGGAACAGACGGTTGGGTGTTGAATTTTACTTGGAAGTATTTAAGTTCCAACATGGAGGCAACATCTTCATTTCACTCGGTCTAATTGGAAAACAGAAAAACATCATTTTACTTTTGGAAATCTGTTTTACTTTTATTGGGAGCACAGGAAGAATGATATTGCCGATAATGTAGAAATACTATAAATTGCTTGATACTATCCTTAAAAGAAGAGGGTTTATAGATCGAAAATAAACTTGAAAAGCAATTCTTTCAAAGTGAATGTTCAAACAGAGGTCTTGCATTTGTATGTTGGCATCACAGACTTCCTTTTCTTGTATTTCCTCTGCCTTGAAAGGCCTAAAATTCATCTAAAGAATCTAGAGTTGATGTCTGGTTTTCCTGCAAATCCTGAGCACACAAATTTTAGCTTGCCAGAAAAAAACCTTGGTCCTGAAAGCTCCTATCTATGTCATTCAAAAAAAAAAAAAAAATTTCAGGCCAGCATGTTATGCACTTGAAGAATGAAGACCTCATTCTAGAGATGCATATAAATAAAAGTGATCATTGAAGAACATATACGGTATGAAAAGATAATTGCATGACAAATGAATCAGCAGAAATTATGAGCAAAACATGTGGCTGAGTTCAGAAAAAAGTCCAGCTAATTCTCCTAAGATCATTTAAGAAACAATACTGAAAAGATGAGCTTCAACATATCTATGATGACAATCTATATATGAAGATATACATTGGAGCATAAATGGAATTTGAGGATCATCCAAACATGTATCTGCATCACTTACTTGATTGGATGAACTGTAACTAGATGCAGCCTGCTCAGCCGTAAAACTCGGTATAGACTTTCCAACAGGACTACAAAACGGCAGGTTTTAGTTCTGGTTATGACCCAAACAGCTAGACAAATAGAACTAAAATGGTAGACGAAAGGTTGACACGCCATTGAAACTCGCCTCGGCATATAGGTAAAAGATGTAGCAACAGGAGACTTAGGAGATGTTCTATTTGGCGGCAGCATATTTATCCTGATCCTGCAGAACCCCAAAAAAAGGTACAAGGCCAGGCTAGCAGCAAAACAACACATGCACATTACATAGTATTACTTACTTATTATGCACATCAACGTACTCATCAGTTTCGTCCAAAATCTCCTCCTTTAAAAACAATAAGTGGAATATGAGAAAAAGATGAGCTAAAGAGGGTTAAAAGATCAAAGACAATGAAATGTTCTAATGACCAGCCTCAAGTGCAAGATAAATAAAAATAGGAACACGGCACCATAATCTAGAGATTACGATTTTGCTTTGTTTTGTAAGATAAATAATGCATGATAATTGATGACAAGTAACAAGGTGGTTTGTCGTTTGGTTGTACGTGTGCCAAATTTATAGAAACCTTCCATAATTTATACTCTGTTTGCTTCCTTTATTCATGTAAAAAAGAATATGACTAGATTGTTTTTCTTCAACATGTAACTGAGGCACAACTACAACTACAAAATAAAAATTCTGTTGCTTCATGCAAAACTACAGTTACCGATTCATAAAAAATGATGATTTTGTTGTAGATGCCACATTAAAATGTTGACATCATATGCCACCGAAAAATGGTATTTTACCAGTTCAAAACTGACAGCTTGGCCCATCCTTTTTCAGGACTCAAGGATTTTAATTCCATACTTTCCTCAACTTGGAGTTGGTTTCGGTAGGAAAACATCTTATATGCAATCTAACTGTTTTCTCTACACAAAATGAAACAGGGACCTGATACATTAGATTAGATAAAGATGAATTAAATGGCAAATCAGCTTGTGATTATGTAAGCTTATTGCATGGATGGTATGAATACTAATGATGCACTTTCTAGCCAAAAAATATTTGGTTTAGCTGTAACCCACTTTTCAACCCTTCAAAGATCGCCTAGTATTATTTACAAAGTTTACTGTTCCAATGCAGGCAAGAAACTACAATTACCACAAATTTTGAAACGAATATAAACTACTTCCTCTGATGCAGTCCAGGTGTTCCTTTCATCAGATAGGAAGCGAGTAACAGCAACAAATGTGATGAAAATCATGGTGTTCCCTTCATCAGAAAAAAAGCGAGTAACATCAACAAATGAAGGCCAGCGGGCATTTGCTGTTACACGTTCAGACGTGTGGCCTGTTCTTAATTGGGTGCTTTGTAAATTGCATCCCAAGAGCATTCCAACGATAAGGGCTTTAACCAAAGGAGATCAAGAAGATTGCATAGGTGAACTCGTAACTTTCATCATGTCATTGACCTAAAAAACTGCTGGTTCACAAGCTCAGGTTAATCCTACATAACTAAAATAAATTCCACCAGTATTATCTTTTACACAGATGGATATATGTTTCTCGTATCTATCTCTAAAAATAAATAAAACAAATTAAGTTGCACAAGTATAGAGAATAACCTCACGAGTTACAATGTGAAAGTGCAAGAAAATTAATAAAGTGTTGCATATATGACATTACACAGGGTTATCAACAAGTTCCATACGGGTCAGACATTGACACTATTTGTAGCCTTATCCTATAAGTAAAATGTTTATTTACTTGGGCCCCATTTGTTTTGCTTTAACTGATGTCTAAATTCTGCATTGGTCAAAGATTATATAATTATATATTGAGATCTTTGGTAAAACGTTTGAACACAATGGTAATTTCTTCATAAACCACTCATTTTAAATGGTTCACCATAGTTTTTGTATTTATAAAGATGAATAACTATGATTGCGTTCCACAAGGAAAATTAGAGATGAAATTAAGACTTCAAACATTTCATTAAGTCAAATCAAATGCCACCTTTAATGTACATTAACTATCACTTTGTGCTATTCACTAAGCAACAATTAATGATTGATTAACAAACAATAATGGATATATATAGAATATTTACAATGATCCAATACGCAAGCAAAAAGTAAAAGAACTTAAAGTAACAAAAATCAAAGTGTAATAGCCTGTTTGGTTAGAGTATCAAAAATGATACTATATTAGTATTGATATTGATATTTTTAGAAGATGGAATATCAATATCAAAATTGATACAAGTTGACACTTGTATTACATAACATGTGTTATTTGCACTACAAATTTTAAAATTGATACTATTAACCAAACACCTCGAGGTTATTACCAACAATATTAATTTTAAAATTAATAATGATAGAGATGTCTAATATTGTTACCAAACAGGGCATAAAAGATAATATATATCAAAACATCTACAAAAAAATACTTATGAAACTACAAGATAGTTCTACTATTGCTTGCAATAGATGCCCACTGTTCCCTAGGAATCCTAGTTTAAGACGTCATCAAGCATCAAGATAAGAGGATTGCCCAAAAGGTTGCAGCGAAGTGTGATAAAGTATATGTTGTCGTTGATGGGCAACGAGCACAGGTGGTGGGAAATGAATGTTTACTTCAAAATGTAATATTTTGAAAATATTTTAATTTGAATAGTCTTTGGGTCAGGGGTTGAGACCGGAGGCCAAACTTGACTTGGTCGGACAAGGTTTGTGTAAATCAGATCCAATTAAAAGAACTTATTATTTATAAATTATAAAAATGATAAAAAGTATTATTTTTTATTATAAGTAAAAAGAATTATTTAAATAGTTAACATATATTTTTAAATGTTTTTATAAATAATATATATTACAAATATTAAAAAATGAAATGCCATCACAAATTTTTTAAATACTTTTATAAATAACATATATTATAAAATATTTAAAAATAAAATGCCATCATGGGAGCATTTTTGCTCTCATGCACGCAATGCCTTTTCGATATTCTTGGAGTCAGGGAAACGGGATCGGGTCATCACCAATACAATTGATTGGGTCTAGCGACCCAACCTGACCCAACTCGATCCAGCAAACCATAGTAAGCAAAATTAAATGATCTAGATCAGGATTAGTTGATTCTTGGATAGGATTGGCATCTAATCCAATTTAGGCCTGGTAGACCAATCCAGAGCCGACTCTAGGAAGAATTGGCCAACATCGGATTGGGAATCGGCTGCTTGGGAACTGAAGTATTAGTCCTTAAAAAGACCCTAAAATCAAACAATACAAAATGGGCCTAGATCATATCCTTTTGGGGTCAACTTTGGCCCCAAATAGGGACTGAAATGGCCACAGTGGCAGTGCTGTGCCTCCGCGGCATCTTCCTCGCCTTGTATCTGCTATGCCCTATTTAGGGCCAAAATTAGCCCCAAAAGGGTCAAGATTGGATCAGAATCCGATCTGATCAACCTCAGATGATGATGAGGAAGAGTTCATTCTGCCTATAAAACAACAACATGTAGGAGGTTCAGGTGGAAGTGGAAGAGTAGGAGAAGGTTCTTCTAGCAATACACGTACCAATGGGGCATGAGATGATTATTTAAGTCAAATGCAACATTCAAGTGGCAGAAGTCTGCGTTGGAATCAAATGGGGTTTTTGATAAGTACACAACTCAATTATCTGGAACCCACCAAGGACTTTGCAACTATATATTTTTTGCAATGAAAATTTTCAAAATATGGATGTAGATTAAATTCAATTCAACTTTCATTTAGTCAAATAAGGTTCAAGTTTCCAGATTTTACCCACTAATTAGGCCCAATTCAATTGCCATGTTCAATTGCCTAGATTATTTTTCATATGCCATATGAGTTGCCTCTTTGTCTTAAATCAAATCCATCAAGGGTTAATTTAAACCCAATTTAGTGCACCCTTTCCACCAATTTAATGGACTGATTTTGGTCTTGAAATAGGCCCATAGTCCCTTCCCATGTTATCAGCCATATATATTCCATGGTTTCATTGCACCAGTAAGGTCTCCCATGTACAAAACTGTTGCTTGTCCCATAAGGTTGGGAAGATCATGATGGATCCTATAGCTCACTACGGTTGCCGCAACTACTGCTTACGAAGCCCACTCCTTCCAAGACTTCCCTCGACAGTGGAAGAGACAAATCTACATCTACATCAAAATAGGATTGTGGCTGGCAAGGATTGCCGTCTCAGATCTCGGTTTCATCTCGGAAGAGTGAAAGAAAAGAGATCTCGTGAGATTCTCGAAAAAAACTCGAGAGATCGGATCTCGGATTTCATTTGTGTAGGATGTCTTACTCAAGGATTACCATTTTACATCTAGATTTTATCTCATGAAGATTGAACAAAAGAGATCTCTGAAAAATCTCGAGAGATTGTATCTTGAAAATACTAATCAATGTACATGTTTAAGTGTAAAATGTCATGTAATCTCTTCAAAAAAGACAATGAAACTCATATTAAACATTAAAATAAGTTATGTCAGAATTAAAACGTAATACAAAGAGGTTGAATTATTGTTAACATAGACATACAAAGGATCTTGTGTGAGATTAAAGCTTCTTCTTGAACAATATGGGTAGGAAATTGATAACAACTTGGGTCAATTGTACATATATAGTCATAAAATATTAAGTTATAAAATTCTATCAAACAATAATGTCTAGATAAATATTTATATAGATTTCATAATAAAAATTGAAAATATATGAAACAAACTTATCAAGGCCATCTAACAAGTTAGTGATAGTAATAGGTGGAGAATATCAAGGTACCAATGGCACTATATGGATATTCTCGTTTTGACAATCTCGTTTCTCGGACATGTGAAGAGAAAGAGATTCTCGGGAAATCTCGAGAGATTCTCAAGAGATCGCATTCCATGGTGGCTGGCTCCAGAAGATGATATGAAGGCAACTGAGGATCCTAGCTATCAGATGTTACTACAATTGTCATTTGATAAGCTTCGTAGTGTCACAACCTCATTGAGAAGAAGCTTGACACCCTCCGGGACTTTCCTGATAAAAGGAAGCTTGCTTTGGATCCCACGGAATGCAAGATATACATCAAATATGGCAATAGAGATCGTATGGGTAGAGCAACTAGCCGAGACTTCTTGGAGGGGTGTGCAAGTAGGCCGTTGGTAGTGGGGGTCCTCTATGATAATAGAGAGGGACCAGCACTTTGCAAAGGAGGAGGGGAGGGGGAGGATAAAAAGAGAAAAAGGGAGTAGAGAGGGGAGGGCCGCAGTCAATTGCATCTTCTGTCGGATTACTCTACGATGGCCATCGTCATCCTCCTCTACTACCATATGCATCACCATCCTCTCCTACCATCATCGTTGCCTTCCTCCACATCTTCCACCGTCAAAATCCTTGCCTTCGTCCACTACAACTATCATCGTCCGTTCTCGAAGCCGATTCTACCGGTTTCCTTTAATTCCCTGTTTCCATCACCGCCAAGCCCATCTTCCCTAAGTTGTGTCAAAGCTGGCCCTTGGTTTGTTGCAGCCATCACCGTCGAGACTACCTACCTCACTATCAATGAAGTCGCTTCCCGCCGCTGCCGACATCTACAGGGCCTTTCGCCTTTCCCATCATCACTGGTGAGGCCACCTTCGTCCACAATTTTTGTCGTCGAGGGCCTCTCCAGATTCCCTCCTCACCATCAAAGCCAATTGGAGCCTCTGCAGTAGTTGGAAGCCCACGTGAAGGTCTAGTTGTGGAGTCGGCTTTGTGCTCGCCCCTACGTCTTGTCTTGACTTAAAAGAATTTTAACATATAGACTAGTTGGGGGGTCGGCTTTGTGCCTGCCCCTACTTTCTTAAGGTTGACATAGAAAAGTCAAATAAATACCCCAATAGGGAGCCATATACCCATTAAGTCATGAGAAAGTCATGTGTGTTTAACATGTTGATATGCCAAACCACATGTTAATGAGGTTCATAAATCATGGGGCGATACCCCACACGCCTACCAAAGGTTGGGTGTATCTGATCTTGAAACCATGGACGAATCTCTATATGCCTGTTAAAGACTAGGATATACTCGATCCTAAACTCATGAGAAGGATCCCCATATGCCTATCAAAGGTCAGGTGTATTCAAGCCTAAATCAATTGGGATAAATTTCATAATGTTGATAAAAGACTAACTAAGTTTAATCCTAATTTACTCAAATTAATAAGACTTATGGCTCCTACGCCTTATTCTCACGTATATGTATCTCAAGTTATTCAAGCAATAAAGAAACTTCATATTTGGTACACTTAAATTCAACAAATCTAAGTGACCAGTGCTTGCCAGAAGTGAGAATTAGGAATTTCTTCTAGAGCTTAACCAAAATAGAATGTGGTAGAGTTGAGAGTCAGAGTATAGATAAACTTGAATCGGAGAGAGGTCATTATCTAAATAAAGAACTTAGGACATGAGGATGCCCTTACATTCTGTGAGAACGTCGTTTTTTCGTTTTCGATTTGAAAATTTTTTTAGGTTTTTGGAGAATATGGAATCCCTGGGCTTGTCTAGGAAAATAGGTGATATCCTGTAAAAATATTAGATAATCCAGTGATATTTTAAAGGTATTAGAATTAAGGTTTAGTTTCTTTGAAAATTTGATTTTTGACCCCTCTTTGCTGGATGGTGCGAATATCCGGCGTTAACTTACATCGAGCAGCAACTTGAATGCCCTTGATTAACCATCGTAGCAACCTATTTTGGAGAGCGTGTGCATCCATAGAAAAATAATGAACTCAAAACAACAGTGGCCTTTTATGCCCAATGAGATGCAAACCAATTTGTTTATGGTTGATTTTTTTTCATTTTTATGAGTTTGTTGGTTGATTTTAGTTGGTTTAGAGTCAGTTTTGATGAGTTTCAGATTTATGTTTGGTTTCATGTTGATTTTTGAAGTAGTTTGATTTTTATTCGATTTGGTTTCAGTTTTGTTTTGATTTGTCTTTTTTTGGTAAGTTTTTTCTTGTTTGATTGGTGTTTTATTTAGTTTGGTTTAGTTTAAGTTGTGTTTGGTTGGTTTAAGTGGTTTTGATTTCAGTTTTAATGTTTTTGATATGTTTTAAGCATTTTGAGATTTGGTTTGATTTGTTTAATTTTAAGATTTTAGATTATGTAACAATCTGATTTTTCTGCTTTTAGGTTGGTTTTGATGTATTTTGAGTGTTGAAATGTTGCTGATTTAGTTTTCTTTGGAATTGGTCTTTTGGTGTTTGATTAAGAATTCGTTTAGGTAAGATATGATGCCTTTTAAATGAATATTCAGGTTGCTCAAATCTGATTTTTATAAGTGTTCTCAGGTTTGTTAAAATCTGATTTTTTTGTTTGGAATTTGATCTTTTGAGTTGAACTTAGGTGGTTTTTCAATTGAGTTTTCAAATCTATTTTAAATCTGTTTGTATAAGGATCGGTTTTAATGTCTTCTTTTGATGTTGTAGATGCCATTTAGGGTTTAATTTAATTGTTACTTGATTTAATGGTTCAACTTTATCAGATTAAGTGTTTTCTTACTAAAAATCCAGATTGCTGTCAAATCTAATTTATCATGGGTTTTGAGTTGAATATGTTGTGTTTTGTGTTGCTTTATGGTTAGTTTTGTTCGACTTAGGTTTGCATCTCATCCGATTCATCGGGCTGTCATTCGATGCCCGATTTCATGCATTCTGAGTCGACATTTGAATATCATATCATTTCATTTCATAAGTTGGTGTACAAGTAATTTGAATACAACACTGGGTGAAACGACCAGTGTTCCTTCCCCCGTTGTAAATTTTCATAAGGTTAAAATAATTTCGGCATTACGACAGCATGTCTACATATTTCAACCAATATGAAATTTACCCATCCAAAATGACAAGTGTTTTAACTTGCCACATCGGGGGAAGGATTGCCGACTACAAGAGTGTGACCGCGCCATCGTCCAGATCGACATTCCGGGAGCGTGCTCGGGGGAGCCGTCCAAAAGGTGGAGTACCCGTGGAAGGGTGTTTTACTCCTTATTTAGTTTTTGCTTTTCGTATTTCTGATTTTTATTATTTTTTTGGTCAAGACCGCTAGGGCCAGTTCAAGTTCCATTGACGTTTTTAGTCGGCCTTCGATCTTCTTTGGCTTGATGGGCCCATCTTGGACTTCTTGAGCCGGAAGGGCCCGCCTGGACAAATGATCAGCCTATCGTACGGATTCCGAAAGGGTCTGGGACATCAGCCCCACCCACCGATGTTGCAAATGACAGATTTCTGCATTTTTGTTGAGCCGCGCAGTGCTGTTTTTTTGAAGCTCAAGGGGCTGCTAGGAGGAGACTTCAAGTCTTTTTTTTTTGAAGACAAACAGGACCTGTTTAAGGATTGTTCGGCTGAGCCACAAAGGGGCTGAGATTTGGCTGAAAAGGGGCCATTAAGGGAACCAACAGAGGGTTGAAATAGGACCTGTTTTAAAGGGCTGCAACGGGCCAAGGTGTAGACTATTTTAAAGGGTTCTGGATGGATCAGAATGAGTCCTGTTTGGAGACCTGACAGGGGGGCTGTTTTGAGGTCTTTTGGTGGACTGAACATAAACCAAATTGAGGCAGGGATAACCTGATTGAAGGGGTGGGGGGGGCGCAAGGGGCAGAAAGTGATCTGTTTGGGGGGTCTCAATATAGGTCAAGATGACCTGTTTTTTTGGACCTGAAAAGGGGTCGAAATAAGGATTGGAGATGACCTGTGTAGGAGTCTGAAAATAAAGTAGAAATGTCTTGTTTTAGGACCTGTTTAAGAAAGCTTTTTGATGAGCCAAAAGAGGGGCCAAAATTGAAGGGACAAGTGACCTGTTGGGGGTCTCCATAAGGGTTGAACAGGAGCTGTATATGGAGTAGAAATGGGACCTGATATAGGGGTCTCTTGGAGAACCGAAAGGGGTCAAAAGGGGGCTTGTTCGGGAGGCCTTTAGTAGGATTGGACAGTGGTTGAACAGGGGGGTGGTTTTGACCTGCTTGAAGGGTCAGAGAATGACCTGTTTAGGAGACTTCTATGGTGACCCAAACAGGTGACAAAATGTGGGGGTATGTGACCTGTTTAGGGGACTGCACAATAGTCAAAACAGGTCATTTTGGGGTGTTTGAGAAGGCCGAGCAGGGGCTGTTATGAGATGTCAAACAGGAGCTGTGGGTGACCTATGTGGGGGGTCAGAAAATGGACCGAGAGGTGGCTGATTCCAGGACCTATTTAGGAGTCTCCCGGTGGACCAAAAGAGGGGTCAACATGGGGGAAGACAGGAACTCTTTTGGGGCTATTCATGTCTGAAAATGGGCCTGGCATGGGGATCCAGACAGGTGACGGTTTAGAGATCTGCATGGAGGGCTTTGGGGGGGGGGGGGTACCATGGGGTGTTCAGGCTGCTGGATATGGAGCTGAACAGGGACCAAACATGGGTCTTCCAGGTGGGCCGACAAGGGGCTGAGGGTGAGCTGTTCTAGAATCTGTTTAGGGTTCCCCTAGGTGAGCTGATAGAGGATGGAACAGGGACTGGTAAGGGGAGCCAAAATGGTGACCGAACAGGGGGTCAAACAAGGTTTTTTCTTGGAAATTTTGCATGGGTCATCTTGGGCTTTAGATGGTTTTTGGGTTGCTGATGTCGATGAAGGCTGGTTTAGTCCATAAGAGGGGTTGAGAAGAAAATTTTGAAGAGATTGGGGAGGTGCCCTTAAAGAGCTACATAGTAAGCACCACTGCAGCAAGGGGACTAGCGCACCAAGGGAGGCCGCAAGGGGGGCTCCCTCCTCTTCCTTCTTCTTCTTCTTCTCTTGGCTGTGGGCAGGGAGAGAGCAAGGGCACACAGCAGCAGCCTGTCGGCATCATATTCCGATCCTCTTTGGCTTGGGCACACCTCTCTTTTTATAGGAATAGGGGGGAGATGAAAGGACAGCTGAAGAGCTAATGGGGAGGTGGCTGTTGGCTTCTCCAAGAAGGTTAATTGAACTTAACTCTTTGAATTCCCCTGGTACTTCAATGCCTTGACCAGTCCCTTGAGTTCTACCATGTTGACCTGCCTTTTGATTTTCCCATGCCATTTATCAGTTAAAGATGACATGGCAGGTGAGCTGGACGAGGGCGGTGGGGCCAGCTGAGGTGGACACCTGATGTGGCCTGAATTGAGCCTTTTCTTGACGGCAGCCCACTTCTCCTTCCTCTTAATAGGGCTGTGCGTCGGTGGGTCATGGGGAAGCTAAGAAATTATCCAATTAAATGGAAATAGGGGTTGGGCCAGTTAAGTATGTGCTCATGGGTCTGTTAAGGGTCTGATTTGACCCAGCCTGCCTTGGCTCTGGCCCTTCTTTTTTATTATTTATTTATTTATTTATTTTTTACAAAAATAGATGCCAGCAGATTCTAATGTTCAGGGTTAGAGTCAAAATAGTCAAAGTGAAAGAAAAGATAGGTGCTCAATATCGGCATCCAAAGTCAAAAAATCCAAAAAAAAAACTTAATGGGCTACCGACTCTCCACAGTTTGACAAACCTAAGAACTCTGTGGACAAAAAAAGGTAAGGGGAAGATACGATGACAGATAAAAAAAGAACATTAAAGAAGAGGACCATTCAATTCACACTTGGGGAGAAAAGATTTTAATCAAGCTTTTGAGGACTCAAACTCCCATAGCCCTAAGTTCCTTGAATTCAAACAAAACAAAAGAAAATCATAAACCAAAAAGTTCTAACACTCAAAGTCCAAATATCCCATATTCCCATTTCTACTCAGAAGGGGCCTATAATAAAAAAAATGATACCCGAGGCAAGCAAAAGACCCAAACCGGAGGTCCAATGGAGGTTGACAGTTTTCTGATTTCAGAAATGATTCAGCCAGGGCATAATTATAAAAATAATAAAAAACAATGCATAAGCAAGATCAGACCACAGTCTGGGCCCTTCAGAGACTCTAAACCAATTCCCTTGGTCAGGCTACAGCCAGTCCCCATCCTAGATCCTTAAAAGCCTCTGCAATAGCCTGTTCCGATCCTCTTTGAAACAAACCCAAATCAGGTCCACAGCAGACCCGGATGTAGATTTTAAATGCCTGTTTAAATCTCCTTAAGCAGTTTTTAGAATCCACCAATCAGATCCTAAATAATCCCATAAAAACCAGCTCACCAAACCCCAAGATTAAAAGACACTAAAGTTAAGCCAAGTAACAAGACAGAACAAATAAGGAATCAAATGGGGTAATTCAGATATTAACAAAAAAAAATCCACCTCTGGAATCTCTAATGTGGGAATCATAAACAAACCACCAATTATTCCATATTGAGCAAAACCTAAAGACATTGCATTAAAGCATACGAGAAGCCAAAACTTAAAATAAACCTAGGAAACTAGAAAAGGAACTAGAAAAAAATATGGAGAATGTTGAGCCCTGAGCTTAAGACCGAAGGTTTCCAATCTTCAAAGTTTAAATCCATGAATATGAAATCAATAACTCAAAATTTCAAATTCTAAAATCTAAAAGTTAAATTCCCAATCGTGAAACATAAGGTCAAGGTCCCAAATCACAAAATTCTCATGTCTAGACCTAAATCACCAAATCAAATAAAAAGAGGGATCTTTTAAAAGGCACTTAAATACTAAGGCTGAAATATCAGACTTGTCTAAAAAACAGATGTTTGAAATCCTCAAACCTCCAATGAAAAAATTTAAAAGATGAAATCTCAGATCAAACGATTGGGATTGAAATATTAAGATATCAAAACCAAACCCTTAAATGAACTTTAATTAATAAACCCTAAAGACAAAAGACAGACAAAAGTCACCAAGTCATGATCAAAGCAATCCCAATAAAACACAACTAAAGTAAAATCCCAATCAAAATTTAAAACAAATCGCCAAGATGTCAAATCGTAATAACAAAAGAACAACCAATTTGAAACAAACCAAGATCTCTAATCAAGCCTTAATCAACTTAGATTAAAATAAAAAATCTCTAAGATAAAGACATTAAGTCACAACCCATAAACAAATTAAATCTCCCAAACAAACTAACATAAAAAAGGAAGAATTAAATCCGATTAAATCCAAAAAACACAAAGTGTTGCATTCCATCAAGTTTATGGGGTCGTTGTTCCTATGTTTTTACTTTGTGGATGTATGTCTTCTACGAATAAATTGTTATGGCGGTTAATCAAATGTATTTGAATTGTTGCTCGGTGTAATTAACATCGGTACTTTGCAAGTCCCATGGGGAGAGGTCAATAAAATATTTTCAAAAAACCTAACAACGTTAACATTTATTTTTATCCATATCATTAAATTAACTTAGACTCTTATAGAATATAATCTATCTTGTTAATTGTTCAAAGCCAATTCAAAACAAAATTCTTTTTCCCCTAATGAAGAAGTTTAATTTTTGAGGTTACATCAATATTTCACCCACATCTCTAGTGCAAGATGATGTGTATGATTTTAATCAGAAAGTCAAATTATTATTTTCTTATGAATATAGCCTAATCATGACTAACAATTCTCAATACAACATCTAGGAGAATCTAAAAAACAAGAACTACACAAGTCAGTTCCATAAATATTGATGATAGAACGGCATATTTTGTATTACAAATCATTTGTACATTGTTTCTTTATTGTAATCATTATTAGTGTTAACTTATATCCACTTGTCATAAATTACTGAATTGGAATTGGTACCGAGATCGTTAGGTACCGATGCGACCCACAAGTAAAACCGAGTAAGAATCAATTCAGATTGGTGATTTTTTCCATTGAAAAAATCCATAAAAATCATTAAAAAATTTTAAAAATAGAAAACAATATAAAATTGTCAAAAATAAGATTGCAACATCTAGCATACTTTCACATCATGCTAAGAGAGTTTAAGACAAGTATATATACTTTAACGACAATGATCATTTGATTGAATAAAGGTAACAATATATAAATGTAGTTTTCATATACAACATAATGTTATACCTTTCTTTCACCAATATTTATGATATTGACTTTCATCTCCATTCTATGGATTCTCTTGGATGCTCCATTGAAAGCTATGTGTGCGACAGATGTGTCTGGAATATGAGTGAAAGTCCTTAGGGGGTCCTGAATAAGTGGTTGTGGTGTAATGATAAAAAAATCCCCAATTCCAAAGCTGACTTCTATCACTCAAATGTTGCCATAAGGTCAAATCATTGACAACAACCTAAGAATGTAAACAGAATCTGATATTCCGATATTCTGATTCGATACCGATAAAAATTAACTGGTTTGGAACTTGTTTTTGTATCCTATAAGCTATCAAAATTAAGATCAAATATTCCGATAACTTATCGAAATCAGAATCAGAATCGGAATCAGAACCCCTTGACCCTTATCAGAATTAGAATTGGATTCTGGTGATTCCGCTACCGAATTCGACTTGTTTACGGCCCTATAGCAGCCCCACTGGTACGTGCGCTACTAAAAGAATCTACTCCTCCACCTCCACCCCTTACATTTTGATGTTGAGTAGGGGGGGAATGAACTCTTCCTTATCATCATTTGAGGAAAATGTATATGTACTATTCGTTGGACTAATAGGTCTTCATCTGATTTTCAACTTTCTTTTCTTTGTTGATTGTTTTGCTTGGAATGAAAAACTCCCAAGCCCCATGCCACGTTAATATATCTTTTTCAATTGTAAAAGGTGCAAAATCTCCTTGCCATGGGCCCTTGTCTTGGTGGGAGTTGGTTGTGAGGCTAGAGTTGAGGCTAAAACTGGGACTAGAGGTAGAGTAGCAAGGACTCTCTTTTATCTCTTGATCTTCAAGCTCAACATCATCAAGTTCTCCTTTAACCTACTTAACCCTCATGATCGAACTCTAGTGGTGCTCTACCTATCTTCTCCTTCACCCATGCAACAAGTGGGTGCTCCTCTTGAAAAAAGGTAATCCACATAAATGTCTTTAGTAGGAGGTTCAGGTGCTCGTGCTTCAACTCTTTACCATATAGTTCACCTATAAATCTTGTGAATACCTATTTTGCAATTTTTTGATGTTGTTCGGTGTTCTTTATTTTCTACCATATGTTGTAATGATAGAACACAAGTTTCTTCGACCTATAACATGTTAGTTTATTTCTTCTCTTAGTATGAATTATGATAAATACACTCCAATTCCTCTCGCATCTGGAGAAACTTGTACTTTAACTTAAATTTCGATGGTAATTGCGATAGGTGGATTTCATCGACTTCTTATATTCACTTGTACCCACCACTTAGCTACAAAAAAGAACAATAGAAGATGACATTAATCACACAATAATATGAAATATCATTATAAAATATGTTCTTTTAATATAATAAGAGAAACCTTGTTAAATAAATACCTCAGATCTGGATTTGAGTAAACTCCAGTTCTCATTTTACAAGATTGTATCTATGAAGTAGCATAGTTAGTGTTGGTATGTAAAAAAAAAAATTGATAAATGACAATTTTCACTTATTTCCAACTCAACTTCTGTTTGATGCTACTGAGTTCTTGACATCCGTTGGTATTACAGATAAGTACCCCTCACTACCTCTTGATTAGTGTTCACTTCCCCATTTTCAGTTAAAAGATAACCACACCACCTCTGCAATCTCCGTGGTTGAATGAAGTCCCATGAAGCCTAGACTATGCTCTACCAGCACCATTTTCATTTTTCCTCTTTCCCTTTGATTTTCCTTCCCTACTTTTCAGATGGTATATACCAGTAGAAAGTTCTTTAGCCAAGTATGGGAACCAGTACTGATGATGGTACCTGCAATCGCCATCTGGATTCCCAGGTATGTGCTTGGAGAACAGAAGCAGAACATAATGCAACCTCATGGGAGTCTCTCGGTATCTCCCAAGAATCTCTCACCAGGCCTTCAAGATATGAGGTAGTCCTAAACTTTTTGGCTCAGTTTTCATGTGTTTCCTCAACATACATATTTTACTAGCACATTCTGTATTTTCCCACCTACCTAAATTTCCATTGCTGCACTTGTTTATCTCACAGGTAGTACCTTTGTTCCCGAGTCAAGTACACCTATTTAGGGAGAACAACCTTACGAGTTTATCCTTGTTGACAAGCGTCAACAAGACTAGATCCGTAATTGCATTTTGTCTTCTTTTTCCCAATATAGTTAGCATATCGTGTTATCAGACAAAAGGGAATTCACTAAGACTGTATACAAATCTCCCAAGATTTTTAAGATACCTCTTAAATGTACCTTTGCTTTGCCAACTCCGAGACAAAGCCAAGATCCCAGTTGACATTCCTGAAGCATTTAAGGCTTTCAGAATCTTCAATCAATTGAAGGAACTCACCTACCTTTTCTAGTGCAGGTTTTGTTGTCTTTGCATTTTTCTCCTGCAACACCCACTACAAGAGATTTCATAATAAAGAAACAAAAAAAACCATCAATCCTTAAAAGGCATCTTGACAGACATGAAGTAGGTGAAGCTTCGCTGCAGTTTTTCACTATCCCAATAAAAATGCTTACAGAAAGAGATGTCTATGTATTGAGTTTATCAGAATACACACCAGCATTGATATTTTATACCTGTAGTAATTCCTCCATAACATCTTCCATTGTTATGATACCAACGACCTCCTCATTTGATGGATAGCTGGGGAGTGAATCCAAATCATTCAGTATATTTTGATGCCTCCCTCGTTCCCATTTCCTTAGTTGTGGGCGCACATCAACATGATGATCCATAGTTCTCACAATGTGATTGTGTTTCCCTTCACCTGAATGCAATAACTTGCCCATCAGAATCCACAAATAGAATATATTGCAATGGATTCAAAATTACAATAACATCTAGGCTCGATTTAAAAAACAATTAATAACAATAAAAGCCATTACTAGAAATACCATCAGTTCGAGTATGCTTAAGACTGTTGCTTGTCTTGCTTACAGACATACTGGACTTGAACCTATCCATAGTTGTGGTAGTATCTTTTGAGTGCTTGACAACAACAGCCATGTGGCTATGACCCTTTTGGAATTCATTTAGCATGTCATAAAGTGGAAGATCGTCTGGCACCCTGAAAAATAAAAAAAAGATTTTGAAACAGAGAATATTTTAGAACAAAGGAAGAAGATTTAACTGCTACTTAGACCAGATCAAAAGCAACAGATAAATTATACATGAACGTATCACATTTTATGCAAGTACAAAAAGGATTTGAGTAAGCTGCAAATGATATCAGATATGAGAACTCAGTTCATCATCAGACAAAAAGGTTCTTCCATGCAACCAATACATGGATTGCAAGATTGGAGATGTAAACAACAATGAAACTGCAAAACTGAAAATTGAAGCACAAATGATCAATACTTGAAATGATTTCAGGGGTACTTACTCCAGTATAAAAGAACAAAAAACTCCCTGACCATAAATCATGAAGGAGATGCTGTATGTTTTAATCAAGGTAACGTGATACCTGATAAACACATGAATTGCAAAATTGGTCGATCCAGATTGGGATCGACTGAATCTTGGATCGGATTGGTGGTAGTCAATCCGACTTTGCCTGAGATAACTGATTTGGCAGGAAGTTCCAACCGGATCAATCTAGAATCGGTCAATCCTCCCAGATCGAATTGGGAATTGGTTGATGTCGACCGATTAACTGAAAACCAGTAGGTTCAGAATTGGGTTGTTCTGGAACCCGATTCCCGACTGATCTCCCCCCGACAAGGGGGATCAGATTGATTCCCTCCCCCCAATTCTTGCTTCCCCCCAAATCCCCCTCAATTTAGAGCTCCCCTCCAGCACTCCTTCCCCTTCTTTTCAAGGATACTTTGGCAAAGGTAGTGATCCCCTTTGTAAGAGGTAGAATAGGCCGATTCCTCCACCTCTAAGGGGCGATCCCCCTGCTTTCTCCCTTCCCCTCCCCCTCCTTCTATATGTTGAGCACCCCTTCAGGGGTGTTTTTCCTCACCCCTGAAGGGGTAGAAGAGGTGGCTTTGTCAGACACTTGGGGTGTCTAACAAAGCCACCCCTTCGGGGGTGAACTTTAGTCACCATAAAAGGGTTGTCCGATGAAAGTCACCTCTCAGGGAGTGGTTTTTCTCACCCTCGAAGGGGTAGGGGTGATGCTTAGTCACCCTCGAAGGTGTCTCTGAGCAAGGATCACCCCTTCGGGGTGACTAGCCTATTAAATATATTTCTAAATTTGATTAGAAATTTTAAATTATTGTAGTTATATTTGTATGTGTAGATAAAACATCGGACGAGGAACAAATTACTACTACACATCGCGACATTAGGTGGCAACATGGATATTTATTGAATGTTGAGAAAAAGAAGGTGAAATGTATGACATCAAAAAACTATTAATGGAGGTGTATATCATCTCGAGCAACATATAGTTGGTGTTGATAGAAATGTCAATAAGTGTGACAAGATCCTAGCTGAGTTGAGAAAAGAGATGACATGTTATTTAACTAGGAGATCGTCTTAAAGGGAGGTCATAATCAAATAAAGAACAAATTTACATAATGAGAGTTACTTGGATAGAGGGACACCGATTTCATCATGTCTAAAAAGGGTAAGAAGAAAAAATGACAAGCACATATCCAGGTTGATTCATCATCTTCAGATGATGAAGATGAGGCTTAGGTGAGAAGAGCTATGGATACTAGTAGGGCTTAAGCACGTAAAGATGAGAAAATAATAAGGGGGCAGGAGGTTCGGATGTCACTGTTAGATGTTCTAATGTGGGAGAAGGCACTCGCCATGTTTGAGATATTGAATTATGTTGGTTGCACTCAGTTCGGCTGATGGCAGATACTGCCATGTATAGACAAAGTGAAAGGCTAAAAGTCGATAAAGCAGGGCTTAAAAGAAGTTAACGCTACGACAGGGTTTGCAAAGAAAGCAATCAAACACATGGTCAAATTCTTTCTATATATAGGTATACGAAGATATGTTAAGTTTTATTAATTGTATGCATAGATGTTTACTATTCTTTAAAAATTATTAAAAATGATGTCTTTATTTTGTTTCACTACATACCAATAGTACATGGTCGCCTATAGAAGCTCAATAGACCAATAGGATATTCTATTAAAAATGAAATAGTTGATTGAGGATAATATGCCAAGGGAAAAAGTGCAATACTACTTGTTTGTGATAGAACATTTGTATAAGTGTTTAAATTGGTAGACTCAAATGATAAAAATCAAATATGATATTTATATGATGCTATGGACAAAGTAAAGATAAAAATTAAAGAGAAGCATCCTAGAGGTTATAAGAAGTGATGAAAGATGATAGACAATAAATGAGACAAGCCAACACCACGATATTTATGTTGCATATATAATTTTATTTGTTGTGTTTTATTTTATTTCATAGTAATGTGTTAATGCCTTAAACGTTGAATTGTGTTATATTTTGATAGGTATTTCTTGAACCCAAGGATACAATATGGTAGAAAAGTGTGCAATGCTGTTGATGTATTCTCAGGCACGCTATCAATGATTAAGCATTTGTGTAGGACTTCACAAGACAAAACAGAAGCTAAGATTGTAATGAGTAATTCTTACTTAGTAAACATTGAACTTGAACATAACTTAACTATATTTCTTATTGTATTTCAAATGACTTCATACAAGCATAAAACTGGAGCTATGAAGATTCAGATCTTTTGTATTCACATAATAAAATTTCTCCTAGTAATCTATTACACATTTAGAACATGGTAAACATCGCTATAAAAACATTACACACTTAATAATTTCTACACTAGTTGTGTTTTTTATAGTTGAGTAATGGATTCAAGTCAGCAACAAAAATGGATGGAATCCACTAGCAACTATTATAGTTCAAGTACCAATTCATCTCAATGTGAAAGGAATTATAATGTCTAATACACACGAAGAGAAGTAATATGTTGAAGAGTGCAAGATTGGACAGTTAGTTTTCTATCATTACAATATGAGATTGAGAATAAAAGATATCAAAGATAGGCAGAAGACACTGAGAAAAGATAGCAAAATTTGTGGGTGGATTGTACTAGGAGAGAGCTCAAGCTCAAGCCAATTAGGGATTGTCACAAAATGATGTTGACTTGGAGGTGGAGGTGGAAGTCATGGTGAAGGTGGTTCTACTAGTAGTGCACACATGAGTGGAGCAGGTCTAAATAATTTGATACTAGGCATTCAAGTGGAGGGAGCAACTTCAGCAGACACTAGAATAAGATGAATGTCTTTGATAAGTACAAAACATTATATCCAGACCCTGCTTTAGACTTTGAGGCTTATTATCCACCCTCTTCTCTAGCTCTAGTCAAGAGTGGAGTTTATGATTTTAGTCATATGACCCGGTCATTGTTTTCATATGGTTATGGGCTAATCATGAGTGATCAGAGTCAGTGGAGAATCTAAGAAAATGAGAAGCATGAGAAAGATTATGAGAGGTAATTTTGTAGTTGGTGGTGATTGGAAGATATATTTTCTAATACATATTACTTGTATCTTCTTTATTTAATAAAATGCATATTGGTGTTAGTTTGTAACTTTGTATCCATTTCTGTTAAAATCTCTCATAGTTACATGAAAACGTGGTAGATGGCAAAATTTCTTTTGTTACCAATTTTAGAATTTTTCCTCATTTTTTTATATTTTTATGATTTTTATGAATTTATTAAAAACAAAAAAGTAAAAAAAGAGGACCGATCAGGACATATAATGTATCGGTCTTTGCTCTGGTGGATCGATCGGGATTGGACCGATGTGATCCGGATCAGATCGGCACCCACCAATCTAGCTTTGATTCGAATCCCGCAATCCGTGGATACACAATAAAATCAAGTTTAGCAATAAGCCCCCCTCCCCCCACAATATTTTAATAAGAGACCCATAAATCTTAATATTTATAACTTCTGCATTTTGGGGGAGAGATGTTAAAGGTTAATTATATGTGATAAAACGACAAATAAGCCTCTGTTCCTATTTTACTTAGAAGTCTGTCATTTTCAGTTCAACCCCTGTTTTATTTTGATGTTTTAACAATCAGAACATGCATGCATGATTATTTTCAATGTGATAATAAGCAGCAGATGTTTGTAAATTTAGAGGTAAAACCTCAAAGGTATTCTCATTGTAGATTGAAACAAGGAGGGTTGGGTCGGGGGTCGCGACCGGGTCGCGGGACCCCCAGGCCGACCCGGTTGCGACCGGGTCGCGACCCTCATTTTTAATTATTTTTTTTTGAAAAATTCAAAAAAATAAGAAAAATGCGAAAAAAAATCTGAAAAAATACATAAAAATTGGATAAATTAAATGACATGATTTAAATAAATAATGCATCAATTTTATTCCAACATGATGTGTTGTACACTTTGTAGGTAGTTGATGTACTCTCCCGTGTCATTTGAGTTAGTAGTAAACGATACGTACACACATGACGATCGTATTCGTACGTCTCGGGAAACCATCCCAAGACTTGATACAACGAGTCACCATAACTATAGGTCGATTGGATCGAAGTATCCGATGACTCCACGTAATTCATTCCACGGTACTCTTGATCGTATGTAGGGAACCGAAGAGCTCGGGATGAATCGTACACATAGTCGGAAGCATCGTGGTATTCGCTCCAACTCGTACGGCTACGATGACCTCCTCTACCTTATGGCGGCCTTCTACACGGCAGTCGGTATCTTGGGTCGCGTGAGTATGTGCTCCTCGCCGGTAAAACGTAGCGACGTGGTAGGAGATATGGGAGGATGCGAGGTCCCTCGTACTTATAAAGTGTCGTGCCCCCATATCGAGCACCATCGTATTTGCTACTCTTTGACGACGAATCCTCGGACGTCTGATCGCACTCGGATGTTCGGCTCCGGTGTATCTTCTCGATCGTCTTCGACCGTATCGGCATTCCGATATCAAAAGGATCGGTCGTAACTTGTTTACCTTTTCGCCTACTTTGTGTGCACCTTGGCTAGTTCCTTCCTCCGGTCCTCTGGCGCTTTCTTTAGTGAGGAGGGATGCGGAATTCTTCGGGTAAAGGACATCGTCGAGCACTCCTTCGGCCCATTGTCGGTCTTGGGGGTTGAACTCCGGTTCTCCCGACCCTTCTCGGTCGTTTACCCAAGCATGAGTTCTTCTCGTAGAATATTTGATCGAAATCGATATCCTCCTCTTCGATTGGCGGCTCGTCGACCGAACGTCCCGCCGCTGTGCTATCGACTCTTTTGTTCCATACGGATTCGCTTCATTCTCTCGAATTCCTCAACTTTAACCTCGTATATGACGAATACACGAGGTCTTCGAAGCCTCCTCGATGTCAACTTTATTTCTCTGCTTTTGTGTGAATCGGCGAATGTGAGCCAATTTCGCTCGCGGCCCGAAGCCGATGTGGTTTGACTTAGGACACGATGACTACGTCCGCCAAGTCCTCGTACCCCGGTACTTTACCGTGGTCCAGTCCACCCAATCGTTGCATAAATTGAATGTCGTACATTATTATCTAAGTAAGCTTTGATTAATTAAGTGATGAAAAACATTTCTACGTGCCCGGACTTAGTATCGTCAGCGGCTCGTTCAACTACGCTCGTTCGAAAGTGAAAACTCCGCATTCCGTAATCATACATCTTGTTGCGAGCGATAATAGCCCGGTCGTCGTCACCAAGCAACCGTCGGATGACGCTGCGCGTCATCTCTCGTTCGTCGCCTTGAAATGTGACTATAGCGAGTATCTTGGGTTGAAAAAGTAACCTACGAAACAAATAGTATTAGTAAAAAAGTTATACACATGACTTTGATTAATAAAAAGATTAGTAAATGTTTAAGAAAATATACCTCGTTGCATGTATGGGTTGATGTAATGTACGCTCGGCCGACGATCTATAATATCCCACCACTTGGCGAAGTCGGACACGGTCTTGGAGATTTCTTCTTTGGCTCTCATTCGCGTCATATAAATACCCCGTATCCTTTTCTATCTCCGTCAACTATCATCAGATCTTGTTATGGGTTGGACGATGTCTAACGTCTTCTTTACAACTTTCAAAAATCTCTACTCTCTATATTGTCTCTTCTACTTTTCTCCCCTTTCTCTTATCTCAGATGGGTTACATCTAGCCATCCAACTAAACCCGGTGAAATGACCATTTGAGTTAGAGCTCTCCTTTGACTCGATAAACTTTCTAAGGAAATATAGTGGGAGGCGAACCGGGTTGCCGCACCGGGCCGTAACAACTCTCGCCCTCGGTGTGTTCCCTCGTAAGTGCGGACAACGTTGTGGTTATAAATAAATGAAGAAATAAACTGGCTAGCTTAACTACCCGTACATATTGAGGATCCTTGCATATATCCTCAACATCAAATTTAAAGAGTGGGCGGAACAAGGTGTCCAATACAACTTTGGTCTTTTGACCGTAAGCATCGACCGGCCGCTTTGTATGCCGCCGCCATTACGTGACTACTTGAACTACCCGGCTCTCTCCTATTTCTTCTATCGCTCCATCTATCAATTGGTAAAGATACTCCGCATTCTTTACCTATCTGATGCGTCGACCGACTTCGAAAAGACCGTGCCGTATTTTGTACCAGGAAATTGATCGTAGTCTTCTAGTAATACATTAAGTATAAGATGTTAACTAAGTTATACCAAAAAAGAATGTTAATACATATAATATGAATGAGTAAAAGAAAATTTAATTACCGGTCCATCCGTCGGTCATTAACGTGCAACCTCGTTCCTCGAGATGCGTTCGAAATTGCGCACGTACTTCTTTGTTTCTTGCACCTCCGTAGGAAGATATACATTGTATATCTCCTTTGGGTTTGGACCGAGCACTCCCCTCCACGACATACGCGATCGTGTCGATCATGTTCTCGTAGTATGGTCCCTTCGCGGCATTTACGAATCTTGTGGTGAAAGAACCACCTTGACGTTGCCCGCCAATCCTCTCCTTACATAATTTGAGGTTCTTCATCGCCGTCGTGATTGTTGTTTGACGTTGCCGTGGTCCGGTGATTACGGGATCACGGGACCTACCGCCGGGTCGTCGTCTTGTGTGAGATCGTGAACACGATCTTGCGGTTGGTTGTTGGATCCTCTTCCGCTACCTCGACCACTCCCACTTCCGGACCCTTGACCCATCATTCGGCCGCTATGTCTAGAACTCTTCCTCGGCGAATGATCTTCGACTGCTTCCATCCCTCGTAGAGTTCATCTTTTTAAAAAACATTTAAGTATCAAGGCTACTTAATTATCCTTTAAAATAGAATAATAAACAACGTTTATGAGTAACACCTCCCATACCTTCGTACTCTTCGTCTCCAAAAATATCCGGCCTCTCTTGTCCGGTTCCGTAAATGTGTACGGATCGTCTCCCCGATTGTTGCGATTCTTCTCGGACGGTCTCTTTATGTCTTTTGCTAGTTCTCTTCGTTGCTCCATCGCTTGTAGGTGCCTATGAAATTGAGCTCGACCTCCGGCGTGAGTTCGTGTGCGAGAAGAACATTTCCCTTCGTACTGCGAAGATGAAATTTTAAACGATAAATACCACCGAATATTACTTTGTCGCAATATTTACATTGCACTTTTCTCTCCGCCATGGAGATCAAATTGCAATGCAACCAAATTGGATCACTCCGGGTCGCGCCGGTAGTTTGGGTTGTTTGGCTTGGAGAAGACATTTTTTTAAGTAAATAATTACTTAAGTAAGTAATTAATTATTTAAATAGCTAATAACCTTAATTAGTGACTTCTAATGTAAGTATATTTTTATTTATATAAATTGAATGATTAACTAAATATATGATTAAGTAAGTAATTAATATTCCTTCAAACTAATGATGTGTTAAGTAACTACTAAACTAAATATCTAACTAATCTTCTAGCTAACTAACTATGCAAGTAAGCAAATAAGTATTAAAAGAATAAACTACTTAACCCACTTTAATCAATGGGCCCAATATTAAATAAATATACTAAATAGTAATGAAATGCTTGATGAAATAATTAAGTAAATGAGAAAAAAAATTGAACGATAACGAGAGCGAACGAGAGCACTGAATGAGAGGTTGAGAGTGAGAGTGGGGGGGGTGGGAGTAAGGAGAGCCCCGGGGGCTTTAAATAGCCCCGAGGGGATGAATGGGGGGGCTGCGCCCCCTGAACCGTTGGCCAACGGTGCGAGACCGTTAGCACGACGGTCCGGCAGCCGGTCAGTGACCGTTGCCGACCGGGTCGCGCGACTCGCGCGACCCGGCCACGACTCCGCGACCCGGCCGGGGGAGTCGCCCCGACCGGGCCGGTCGGGCCTAAACCCGACCGGGTCGGGGCCGGGTCGCGACCCGGGTCGCGACCCGGCATTCCATGGGTAGAACTACAAAGATATTTTTCGATGTTTAAGTCATAACCTCAAATAATCATACTAGAGACACAACAACGCACATGAATTAATATATATATTTTTTCATTTGACAACACCGCTACTTCTGCCACAACATTGTCCACTTTGCCACAATGTTTCTACGCTTGATCTAAGCTTCGCCCATGTGGAGTCTTCGTTTCCTACATTGTAACTCCCTAGTGTGCTTTACTTCGTCCAATAGGTCAAAATGGGTCCTAAAAGGAGTTCAACAATAAAAGAAAATTAGAATAGGAAAAAGCTCTTAATGGCAAGGTGTAACATCCTACATTATGTTAAACATTTAAAATTAATTTATGAGTTGATATTGAAGATTAGATTGATGTAAAAAATAGTTTTATGTAAAAAATTATTATAATAAAAAATATAAGAAAATAAAACAATAAGATAGTAGACTATATGATTGATCTTACGATCATATAAGCTTTTAATAGGCCTTAAAACAAAAAAATCATCAATGAATTTCATTGGATCTCCTAGAAGGACACTTAATGAGCTAGACTGGGTAAATTAATGAGCAAGTTACTAATATATTTATTATTATTAGGCTATTTAATGAGCATGTTGGCATTATTAGACTACTTAAAAAATAAGTAACTCAAGGGTTTATCATTATTAGGCTACTTAAGAAGCAAGAAACTCAAGTTTAGCATTATTAAGTTACTTAAAGGGTAACTTGGGGTTGGCCCTATTAGACTACTTAAAGCACAAGTAACTTGAGAGTTCGATATTATTAGACTATTTATGTAGTAAGGTAACTCGAGTTTGACATCAGTGAACTATTTAAGGAATAGGGAGCTTAATGCTTTAGCACCATTAGACACCTCAATCCCTATAAATAGGGCAACACACTCTTGAGGTGGACTCAACCCTATATCTTCTCTCATTTCATCATCAGTATTAGATAGGGAGAGAAGAAGAAAAGACGAAAGGAAGAAAGATAGTGTGGAAACGAAGATTCGTGCAAAGGAGGTGCTGCATTAGATCCATCACATAATCGGCCAAAGGGAGGTCCTGTCATCAATTGCCCAATCTAGGAGAGGTATCGTTAGATTCATCAGTCACTGCACCAATCTAAGGGAGGCTCTACCAACCTCCATGTTATGTGACAATTGTATTAGGGGGAACTCCAACGGATGCATGTTGCAAAAATACGTCAAATGATTACAAGTATTATGTGAAACGCTTGCAAACACACATTTCATTATAATCCCATTCTATCAATGCATAGGTAAATTATACGTTATTTATATAATTGTTGTATCCATTATTATTGCTCTATTCTCAAGTCTTCATATTCTTTTACCTTATGATTGTGTCTAATGATTTTTGATACATCATCTTATTGAGATATCCATGATAACTCTCCATAGGTTATGCATATGCGATTCTACACTGTGATAGTGATACTGTGTGAACCTCTTTTTTATGCGTCTATTTTTTAAAAAGAAAGACATCTCCGGACTTATCTAGGAAAATAGATGATACCTAAAATATTAAACCTGAGGTTTGGGTTCTTTGAAAATTTGATTTTTACCCTTCTCTGCCGGATGGTGCGAATATCCGATGTTAGCTTACATTGAGCAAAGACTCAAACGTCTTTGATTAACTGTCATGGCAATCTGTTTTCGAAGACATGCACATCCACAGAAAATAAGGAACTCAAAAGGGCAGCGACCTTTTGGATCCGATGAGATGCAAACCGATTTGGTTCGGGTTTGTTTTATTTGTTTGTTGGTTGACTTGAAAGTCAGTTTTGAGAGTTTGAGTTTGAATCAATTTGTTTGATTGGTTGTTTTTTATGTTTGTTTGTTATTTGTTTTTGGTTTCAGTTTGGCTTTTTGGTTTGTGATTATGAATTTGTTTGATTCAATTTATTTTGGTTTTAATTTTGATGTGTTTGAAGTGTTTTAAGCATGTTTGGATTTTTATTTGGTTGGTTTTCTGAATTTTCAGATTTCTGAATTTTCTGTTTTATGTTGGTTTTGATACATTTTTGAATGTTTGGAATGTTGTTTGTTTGGTTTCTTTTGAAAAAAGGTTGATCTTTGTCATTTATTGAAACAAGGTTTGGTGTCTTTTTGAATGGATTTTCAGATTGCTAAAACCAGTTTTTTGAAGTCGGTTAGAATCTGTTTTTTGGTAGATTGTTCAAATCTGAATTTTTTTGTTTGCAGATTTAATTGAAATCTTTTTTTTTGGGTGGTTGACAGATTTGACTTAAATCTGAATTTTATCTGTTTTGACTTGATCAAAATCTGATTTTAGTTTGATGTGTTTCAAAACCGGTTCGGCTGTTGGATTAAACCGAAATAAGTTGAATTTCAGATTTTCCTTTAATTCTGACTTTCTGTTTTGACTTTCAAATTTTTTGTTTAGTTCTGTTTTTGTTTGAATTTTTGGATTTGGTTTTCTGTTTTAGTTTTATTTTTTAGTTTGGCGGTTTGCATCGCCTCTAACCCATCGAGCGGGCTATCATTGGGTGCCCGGTTTCATACACCAATGTAGACATCAAATTTTCATTTCATTGAAGAAAGGGGTACATCGGTGTACAATATGGTCAATCCTTCCCCCAACATAGGTTTTTTCACTACTTTGGAAAATTTCGGCATTACGACGACATGCCGGTCATTTTCCAACTTAGTGAAATTTACCCATCAAAATGGCCAGCTTTTACTTAGCCAAATTGGAGGAAGGATCGACGGCTACGGGAACTTGCCTGCGCCCCCGTCCGGATCGACGGCTACGGGAAAATGCCCGCGCCCCCGTCCAAGGTAGAGCTCCCCGCTAGGGGTGAAGCTCCTTAATTTAGATGTTGCTTTCGCTTTCTGATTTTTATTTTATTTTTTTAAGGCCACTTCGGTCCGGTTCATTCCTTTGGCGTTCAAAGCCGAGCTTCAATTTGCTTGAGTTGGAAGGACAGCTCCTTGGAGGCCAAGGTGGACCCGTGAAAGGGCCGTTGAGGCTCACTCCTCCTTTGATATGCTGAGGGGAGAACCGGACCCATGAAAGGGCCGTTGAGGTTCATCCCTCCCTTGATGAGTTGAGGGAAGAACCGGACCCATGAAAGGGCCGTTGAGGTTCATCCCTCTCTTTGCCGGTTCAAGCCACATGGGGGCTGCTACGACCTTCTTTTTCTTCATTCTTTTTGCACTGCTACAAAGGAGCTGCTGGTGGGCTTCTTGGAAAGCGGATTGGACCCGTGAAAGGGCCACTAGGTTGAGCCTCAATGGGGCTGGAACCTGGCTGCAAGGGAGCCGAAAATGGTCCTGTTTTGGGCCTGAATTGGGTGCCAAACATGGGCTGGAAATGGACCGGTTTGGGGTTTGTTTAGAGTGCCTGCAAGTGGGCTGGAACCGGGTCACAAAGGGACCGGTCATGGGCTGTATATGGGCCTGTTTGGAGGTCTGCTAAATGGGCTACAAAGGGCTGAAAATGGGCTGCCTAAAGGCCTGTTTTGGGCCAGCTTTGGGTAAGCTACAAGGGGCTGGAAGTCAGACACGTGAAGGCTGCCAGACTTGGGCTGAATTGGGGACAGTTCAAGGCCTGGGTAAGGACCAGGAAATGGGCCGATTATGGACCAGTCTGGGGTCTGCTGGAGGGCTGAACAGGTCCTGAATTGGACTGGGCAAGGGCCAGATTTTGGGCCTAATATGTGGGCTCGGACTGGGCCTGTAGAAGGGCCAGAAGGTGGGCCGGACAAGGGCTATCCATGGGCCTGGATTGGGGTACCTGCAGGTGGTTTAAACCGGGTCAGATAGGGACCGGATATGGGCTTAACCTCGGCCTGCAGGTGGGCGGTTATGGGCCTGATGGTAGGTCTGGAAATGGGCTGAAATGGGGCTCTTTTGGGCCTTGATTGGGGCTGAAACCGGGTCACAAGGGGACTATTTTTTTTGTCTCCGGACAAGGGCCAGAAAGGGCCAGATTTATGGGTTCGGCTCAAGGGGATTACAGTCCAATCTAGGGGGGTTTGAATGGACTGAAATGGAGCATTTTGTGAAGGTGGATAAGGGTAGGAGATAACAGGTAGAATCGATAGAAAGAAGGCCCTTTAAAGGGCTACATAGACATACCAACTATCCCTTCTTACCTTGTCTTCTTCTCCTCCTCTTCTCCTTCTTTCTCCTGGCAGCAGGTGACAGGCGCAGCAGCAGGGCACGGCAGGTGACACTTCGGCAGCCTGGCGGCCTCCTCCAGCAGTCTCCCCCCCTGGTGGCTGGCGTGCCCCTCTTCTCTTATAGAGAGTGGGGGGCAGATGAAGGGCCAGCAGGTGCACAATAACCGGTGGCCTTTGGCCTCCCCCATTGGGAGTTACACCATTAAACCCAATTAATTGATTGGCTGTCTCTTGGCCGCCTCCTGGCCTCTTCAACTTCCCTCTCCCATAACCTGGCCAATTGATGGCTTGGCATGGTGCGCCTGGAGGTGGCAGGTGGGCCAGGTACGCTGGCAGGCTGGAAGGAGCCAAAATGGGCCTAAATTGGGCAGCCGCAGCCCAGCCAGGTCTGGCTTCTGCTGGGTTGTGCGCCAGCCTCCACATGGGCTGGACTTTTTTCTGATTTGCATGGGCTCATGGGCTGGCTGACCATAACAGCTATTGGAGTACCCAATCGGGCCTAATTTGACTAAATCATGGCCTGTCCGCCCTACACTTAAGCCCACTTTTTCTTTGGCCTGATTTCCTTTTTTTTTTTTTTGAAAAATCTGGACGCCAACAGATACCTATTATCATTCTCACTATTTTCCGTATACTAAATCTCCGTGATTATATTTGATCATTCTTGATACATTTACCTTGTGGATACATCCACAGTTATCCTCAGTTCATTTTTAACTTTGAATATGTTTCTTTTACTACATATTATATATATCTTCATTATAAGATTTTCCGTACGGTATACAAGAGAGAGTGCCAAATGTTGTGTGCAAGACTGATAAGCACCCAGTGGTAGTAGTAGCAATGTAAAGGATTTTGGCAGGCACGCCACAAGTCCGGTTCAGCCCACAAAGATGAAGAGAGATCGAAGCCCAATAGAAAACAAGCTTTAAACAATGTAAACAGCTTTAGCCCCCCAGAACCCACATCAGCCAATCAACCCATTTCAAGCAATACTCCTTGCTCATAAAAAAGATAAATACAAAGAAAGAATATAACAATGCAACAGTGGAAAAAATTCTCTAGCGGGTGAAAGACTGATAACAATGCAGTGTGAAGAAAGACTAGAAACTTAGGCAAGGAATCAAGAAAAGGGACTAGGGCTAAATACCAATTTTGGGAGTAAAAAGTAATCATTTTAGACTTTTAGTCAATGGAGCTAAAAAAAGTAATAAATATTTTTTTGGAAAAAAAAAACAGGACATGACTTGATTTTTCTAATTATTGATAAAGAGATGCATATGTAGAGCACCCTAAAGAACGTTTTTGACAATAAGGTCTCTTCTGGGTGATGCACAGTGATTATTCTTTGTTCTTAATATTACATATCAGAACACATGGGGTCAACAAAACTCAACAACTTGGAGTTAGTGATGAAGAGAGATTCTCAAACCACACTCAAAACTCTGGGAAACATCTTCAGGCTGATCAAAATGGCTGATACTAGAACATATTCACCTTACACTATCAGGCCCACAATTGTAACTCTCATGTACTAGGCCATCCAATCTTAGGATAAATAACAAAGTTATTTAAAACATCAAAGAGTATAAAATATCTAGCAGCATTTAAAACATGGCAAGTAGAGAGTCATGTTCTTTCTTCTCTGATCTTCACAACCAAGAAACAAACCAATCACTTATTGGAGGCAGGTCATCCCTAATCTGGGTCAGCAAACAACTTTGTTGCAGGAATACTTCAACAACTAGGTGCCGTATAGCATGGCTGTGTCATATCTGTTATGGACCATATAATGTAGGCATGGATTGCAGAATTGGCTGAATTGGCCGATTCTTGGATCGGATTGGTACCCACCGATCCAATTTTTCCGGAGTCTAAATCCTAATCGGACTCCAGATGGAATCCGATGAATCAGCCTATATCAGGACTGATTCAACATGAATTGGCTGATTCCACACTGGAATCAGTCCCCCATGATGGCCATGGTGTCTCAGGCGTCTTCCCCGCACTACCAGGTCTAATATGGTGACTTGCCATATTGGGTCCCGTAGACTTGATATGGCATATTTGTAAGGTACTCATCATACCGGGTCCAATACATCTTCCCCGCCCAATAGGAGAAGTCATTGTGGTGGCATAACGCCGCTGTGGCCACCATTTCCGGTCCATTTTGGATCCAATCCAGACCGATTTTGGATCAATTTTTCTCCCAAAAAATCAGCCGATTTGGCCGATCTGGTGGTCAATTCCAATTCTGCTTTCCTTGAATTCAAGAAAAAAAAATAGTGGGTGAAACTTTGCAATGCCACAACGACAGATCAAAGAGAATGCTTAGTGGGCATTTCTTTTGACCCTGCCAAGTTGGGTGATGGAAATTGGAGGGATTGGTTGTCATGTTGTCATGGCACCATATGGAGATAATGGTACATCATTGCTTAAAACAAATATACCAATAATTCAAAAACCCTAGGTGGGTCCATGCAGCCCAACCCAAACCCACCCAGCCTTTCAGTAACTTGGGTATCACACTAGACTTAGGCTACATTTGATTGGGCTGAATACTTACCAAACCTTTGATTCAGTTAGAGATTGGTAAATTTAACTATTTGATATTATATCTTAATTAACCTTAAAAAAAACCTTTATATGTTAATAAACCTCTTAAAAGATGTGGTAGGGGGGTTAGTTTTTTATCTTCCAAACGTAGTCTCTTATTGAGGATAAAAGTAACATATGTAATATGTTTTTGAGTAAAAACTAACTCAACTCAATCCCAAATTAATTGGGATAGGCCGTATGCCATTCCTTTTCTCCATTTAAGTTGATTTTGAGTTATTTATTTAGAGATATTTAACTTCCAAATCATAATGAATCATGTTCCTCCTGGTTAACTTGGATTTAATTTTTTTCTTTTCAATTATTTTGAAAATTTCTAATTTCCTGACTTAAGCTTTCTTACATTTACATTTAATATATTCAAACCATCTCAATCTCTCTTCTTTCAATTTGTTTATAATTGCTGCTACTCTTACATTTTTACTAATCTATTCACTACATATTCTATCAAACCTAGTATGACCACACATCCATCTTAACATCATCATTTCACGTACACTTATTTTGAAAGCATATTTTTTTCTTTATTATCAAATATTCACTACCATATAACCTTGCAAATCTTATGGTTATACGATCATTTTTTCTTTTCAATATTAGTGAAATCTTATGTTCACATAGAACTCTTATAGACTATAGTCAATCTTCACTTTATCCATCCTACTTTGGTTAATATCATCATTATATTTTTCATATATTTAAATAATTGAACAAAGATATATAAATTGGATACTTTGAAGTATTACTTTGTACAAACTAACTCCCCCCTTGTTTCTTTTAATTTTTATAAAATTTACAATGTATGTTTTCTATTTTAATTTTATTTATTTTGAAATCCTTAAACTCTAAAGTGTTTATCTAAAGTTCTAACTTCTTATTAACTCTTTCTTATGTCTCATCTACAATGGATATGAACAACTGACTTTTGGGTATGACTCATCCTAAGGCTCTTGGTTCACATATAACCAACATTGGAGTGAGATAAATTATGGATCATCATTAGACATCCCAATTCAATCCCCCTTTAATAATTATTTTAGTAGCTTTTTGAGACCCAATAGTGAGATTAGGATAATTCTACAATGGACTCCCAAGTATAATCTTCATATGCAAATGTGGCATATCGTACGTACTAAAATGATATGGGAAGAGTACAAAGCTTATATAGAAGATGAACACCAAGTAAAGTTTGTGTAAGATGAATACAAATATTTTTATTGCATATCTCCTATTTTATCAAATTTGTTGTAATTTTTTTGCCATTTTTTATTTTTTAAATTTTTTCAAAAAAATGATAATAAAATTGGGTTGGGCCAGGGCTAGGGCCAGGCTAACCCAGTTGCGACTCAGGACCCAGCCTTCCTTGTTTCATACTGCAATAAAATACTATTAAAGCCACTTGCGAAATACAAGCAAAATCATCATTAGACCCTGTGAAACCTCGAAAAATTATATACATATAGAAATATGGGCGATATAAAAATATGTGACATGGTTTGAAAATTCATTTAACTTCCGTTCATTTGGGAAATAATCTCTCGTTATCTTATCTTTGGCTACTATGAAAGTATATGATATTCCATAGAAAATATCAGCCAAAATAGATGGTATGCATATAAAATATATATGTCGAGGTTAGGGTTCATAAAGTGTCTTTGGACCTCTCTCCATCGGAAGTTGCGAATTTTCGATGTTAATTACATCGAGATTCTCGAACACCCTTGATTAACTGTCGTAGCAATTCGTACATGAAAGAAAACATTTATCCACAAAATACAACCACATGGGAATTATAACCCATAAAGTCAATGGAATGTAAACTCAGTATCAACGCATAGTGACCAAATAAGGTCAAATGGCAATGCAAAACTTAGTATCTAAGTTTGATCTAGCTCCTTGATTTATGTTTTATGGAGCATGGGTAAGGATTCCAACTACACCTTGTATGAGACTTATCTTCTCGACTTAATGTCTTATATTAAGACATATATTGGATTATTAACACTAATCTAGAGCTGAGCCTATTCAGCTCAAATTCTATGTCGACTTCATACAAGTTGTTATGTATTGGACAAAATGAAATCTGACCATACACATACCATTCTATGGTCTAAGTCCCTCCTTTATTGGACTTATGTTATCTTCACTTAAGTTTATCAGACTTAGTGATGAAAACAGAAATTGTTTAAGTCTTTATGCCTAGACTTAATTAGAATGTATATGCTTGGATTTAGAAAAGGACCATGGTCTTCTCTTATGTTTATCCAACCATGGGGTTCTTGGGGATATCCTAGGCTTAGGTAGTTGGACACCCTCAAAATTTAAGTCTTAAAATCTTAGACTTGGTGAAATGGCATATGCGCCTGATTCAGATTTGCTCATGGTTGCGACCGAAATCTAAAACTTAGAAGTCCTTAAACCAAACACCCTATACGCCTATCCCCATCCGGCTCAGCCAAAGGCATACTTAGATTACCGGTCCTAAAGAGATATATTTCCAGGATGTCCCGGGTCTAAGATTTATTAACATCATCATTCAGATTGTAAGCTTCCGAACTTATCTTTTCAAAAGGTTCATACATGGATTATAGGCTCTTGCTATTGTCTTAGGTGTTGATGGATGAAAGCCCCGGTTTGTCATATATTTGACAGAAGCAATTAGCCTGGCAATTAGCTCTATAAATGTTGCCAGGACTTAACTCTGAATCTGTCCCCTATATCGCTCTTCTCCTAAATCTGGACATACCCGACTTGGGATTTATCAAAGGTCATCACCTTTGACACCCGGACTTCACCAGAGTCTTGTTTGAATTAGGCCCTGCTTACCTATGGGCTCTAGACCTTGACTATTATCCTGAATAATCAAGGATGAGGGTCCTGTTTTATTTAGGATTACGCTCTCCTTATCAAATCTGATCAAAGATGAATAGATCTGGAACTTCGGTATCAGATTTGAAACACATTTATAGGTATGTTCCTAGGCCCCCTTCTCCTAAGCTTTGATATATTAAACTTAGGATCTATTAAGATCATCACCCTATATGAAACTTGAGATGTATTACTCACCCCTTAGACTTAGGATCCCTAACTTCTATAGGTACCTCGGACCTTACTGTGCTTCCTTGCCTTCCCAATATTCAAGATTTTGTTTAGGCCCGGCCTCACCCATATATGGGTCCGGGGTCTCTCCTCTTATCTTCATGGATGAGGATCTCAACTTGCTTAAGATCCATGCAATCATATATTTGACATGAATATCACCCTGAGCCTAGGTATCTAGCCCCTGAATATTGCTAGGATTCAAGCCTATAACTGATCCCGAAATTGACCCTAAAATGGTCAGAATTCTACACCGAACCAAGCATTAAGCTCTGCTTGAGTAAAGCCTGAAATACCATGCAAAATAAGGCTTGTATAAGCCTGAAATGTCTACCACCTAAACCACCCAAGCTCAGCTACAAAACTATCCTACAAGACCTTCTATACAACCCCCTTAATGATCTGATTGCATCCGGTTCTAAGGCCTGCTACCTTTTCTTCTTCTGGCCTTCTCCCCCTTCGGACTAGCTGAAACTAGGATCAAAACACAGAAAGCTAAATCATATAACCCATGGCCGAGAGGCTTATGCTGTCAAGATCACAACATAAATCAGAATTAAGGTCTCAGAACTGCAGGACTCCGGGGTAAAGGTCTTTAAACCCTCTTGATAAAGTTGGAACTCCAAAGTCTATGATGCCCTGGGTGTCACTGGGATTCAGACCCAAAGCCGATCCTGAAATTGACTTTAGGCTGGCCAATGCCCGGGGCTGAACCATATATTAGGACCTGCCCTATGATAGGTGTTAAATCCATCCTGAAATCTCATGTAAAAAACCCAGGCTTATATGAGCCTGAAATGTATGTCATTTGAGACACCCAAGTTCGGTTAACATTCTGCCATATATAGGCTGTGGAATATTCACCATAGCCTCCTCCACAAGCTCTCAATGATCTGATTATGTTCAGATCCAGGACCAACCAAAATTTCATCCTTATCTGCCCCTCAGACAAGTTGCTCCTGGGATCAACATCCATGGAGCTAAGTCCGATGGTTCATGGGCGAGTGACTTATGTTTTGTATGTTAACAAGGTCATAGCATCAGTTTTAAATATCTGAAATCAGAATCTTTGAAATGATTGAAACTCCAAGGCCTGAAATGTCCTGGATATAATCTTATGAATCTCTTTATAACATGATTGGGATCTTGATATGGAGGGTCAGATTTGCAAGTCTGTTTTTAAGGATGAGTCCCATAACTCCCTTCCCTCTCTAAAATGGGCCTTAATATAAGGTATCTGAATGTGTGAATATCCTGGGCTAGGCCCATCATCTTATCACCTGTCTAATGAAATCTAAATCAAACAACTTGGCAGTGTCTTTATGTGGGAGTGCAACTCTATCTGGTTTTGAGATTTCATGCTTCGGTATGGGTCAGTAATTATGATCCTATACTTTGTATATCCAGCCTTTGATTTCTTATTCAAGTTCAATGGATATTCCAGAACCTGAAATCAGGTTTGCACTGCACCTACATGCTTCCTCTGCCTTATCATGTTCGGGCTTCACTCTTCAATCAGTTCTGTGGTCTAAATTCTGTACTACATATGGTTCTTATAACCTGTATATATATATGTATACAATGGTCTTTGCTCATCAACATATGAGTATCAACATATATGCCTCAATCATGTCATATGACATATTAACATATCCTTGTACGGTGGGATATAGATACAACCACAGTCTCATCATATCGAGGTTATCTCATCCCTCTTGGGGGTATATGTCTTTATGCATGACAATGAATTATTTATCTCATAGGGATCTGCCCCGCAATTGGTCTTCTTCATTATAAGATGGACCAAAAGGGCTGCATATAATTTCAGTCCTATCCGGGACATATGCACTGAGCTAGGCCCGAAGCTAGCAGGTAATTCATTTACAACTTGTGCATGTTTTGTGCTCAGCCATCATGGAGTCTTCAAGGCCCAGCTGGCCATTCTCCCCTCATGTTCATAGCTCTATCAGGGCTACCCGGGGGATCTTTGGTCCATCATGTGGGTTCCAAAGAGGCCGGGTATAACCCCTCTCTACCTTGGTGATATAAAATGTCCTTCCACTTCTGTTGGAATGATAGGGCTCTGAGGGTTTGTATTACAGAGATTCAAGGCCAAGGGAGGTTCTAAAGAGGGGGTCGAGAAAGGGGTCAAACCTGTCCATGTATGTATAAAGAAAGACTTCATATATGGTGTTACTGAAATCTACCCCGGGGGAGACAGAAATGGACTCAATTATGGGGCTCAATAGTGTACTCGGATATGGTTTATATCATATCTGGAGTGAGGTCTGTATATGCAATAAGATGATCATTAATTTGGTACTATCATGACCAAACTAAATCAAACCAAGGACCTGCCCCTTGGCAGACCTCCTTGAAGCCCGGGAGATGAGATATTCCTATAGGCCTGACCTCTTGGTTTATCCCTACTGAAATATGTGGGGAATGTGAGGGTGGATTTCAGGTTTGGAATTGGGAATCATATGGGCTCGCGGGATTCTAACACTGTCTGGAAATTTCTAGATCAAACAAGGTGATATCTTGGTGAAATTGGACAGGGATCCTGGGCATTGGGTTATTAATAGACATAACATTTGGAGAGGGACGGATGAAGAGATGGATACTAAGCTGCCAATGGATATGGTGTCTAGGAAGGGACGGATGAAGTGATGGACACCATATCTCACCTTCTAGCCTTTGAGACTTGCCCTGAATTCTCTGCAAAACAGTGGCCGCAAGACCTCCCTTTTGGTTGCCTCTCTTTGCTTGGTGCTCCGGTGGTGGATTTGAGTATGACTGATGCCCTCCTTGCTGCTGAGATGACTTTGACAGAATCTCCACACCTCTCTTCTTGCTCTCTCCCCATCACAGGCCGTGGGCTGGCCTTTTTATAGTGATTGGAATCCTTCCCTTGCTCCGATGATGGGGGAAGGATATGGGCGCATATCCGGAAGTGAGGGGAAATCTGGTGTATGATATGCATTACTTCCGGAGCAAGTCTCCTTGGGATAGATCATGGGGGGACAGGTGGCAATCCCACCTCCAATATTCTCTCTCGCGAGGGGGCATCAATGAGACATTTCTCATTAACTCCCGGCCCTCCATTGGATGGGCTTCTTCTGGTCGACAGGTGCTCTATTCAATCATAGCCCTCCATCGCTTAATTGGACATTAATCCCATTAAGGATCCGGTTGATCCATTGTGTCATACCGTTGAAGCTCCATGAGGATTATAATCCATTTGACTTGTTCAACATCCAATCCCGGCCTTTGAACATACATCCTTCCATCCTGCCCTTCCATTTGATGGATTCTCTCAAGTGTATGGCTCATTCGATGGATTGATGTTCTATTTAATCTTAGCCATTGATCCTCTTATTGGATATTAATCCTATTAAGGATCCGGGAGGACTTGACACCCGGTAATTAACTTTGCCCATGATTTGTCTACCGGATATCCCATTATGGTGGATCCATTGGATATTATCCCATTAAGGATCCACTTAGGCTATCTTAATGCACCGATGAGGATACATGATCCAATTGACTTATTAATTAATCAATCTCGGCCATTGGATGATCTTGGCCTCCCTCTCGGATTTGTTTTGAATTCCATAGATTGTTTTCCCCCCGCGGATCATCCTCTCTAGCTTTCTGTTTAGTCTCCTAGCTGAAGACTAATTCCTCCATCCGCGATCTCCTTTTTAACTGGCCCACTGCCTTCTTCTGTCGCATCCTCTCTCCTTGACAGGTTTTGTTGCAGCTTGCTCTTGCCAAGGGGAATCACCGGACCTGCTGTTTGAAGCTCTTGGGTGCCTCCTTCTCCCACTTGGGGTCAGGCCAAGGAGGTGAACAACATCCTAGCTGTCCCCGGGTGAGCATACTTGGTTGATTTCCCCCTTTAGCTTTGTGCTTTGGTAATTCCTCTATTGATGATTGTTACACCATGTGGTTATGTACACATATCCTTCTCTTATTCTTTCTTCTCATTTTCTTTTGAGTGGGCATAATGGCTGCCCTCTTTCTTCTTCTTCTATTTCTGAATTTATGCCCAGTCTTCATTCATGTCCGGCTGTAGGCAAATCTGTTGGCGGCATTCTTTTCACCTCTTATAAGTGTATGTATGGTTAAACATATATCCGCAACCGTTAAACAGGAGCCAGTTTGGCTTCTGCAGATTATTTCCGGCCTTCCTTCTTCCAATTTCCTGTTGGCAACATGCCGCCCGTCTCCTGTTTTTCCCCTTGATCTATATGCAAGGGTCTAGCCTCTTCATAGGCCATCATTGACCAGGGTTTTTATCAAAACCATTGGAGGACTTTTGCTGTTCGAACAGGAGTCTATCAACTCCTCAGTAGGTAAATGTATATGATGATCCGGAGGTGTGGGATGTAAGACACTCCCGGCCTCCCTTATTCCCATGTATATTCACATCCAATTATGCATATCCGGCCTTAGATATATGAATTTGACTCCTTCTTTGATTCATATACTGATGGTAAGCTATAGGGAATTAAGTATTTGTATTCCCCATTGCTTCATTTTACTATCTTCCATCCTCTTATCTTATGGTGCCCGGGTGCTGCAGTTGGTGTTGGTCGTGGGCCTCTTTTGTGCTTACCACCCTCTGCCCTTGCTTGGACATATATGTAGCCTCATTCTCCTCATGATTTCCTAATCCTTCTATTTTCTGGATTCCTTCAAATTCTGCCTGCATTGCCGCATCCTATCTTGATTTCTCTGACTAGCCGGCCAATGCATATGTGCTATATTTCTTTTAGTTCCTCTGTAGACCCTTTCTTGGTCGGAGGAGGTAAGACTGACGTTGAGCATATGTGCTGGATCAGTTGATCTTCTATGTATCCATATGCTATCACCAATTGGGGACTTGATTCAATTCTTCTTTCTCCCTCCTTCTCTTTTACTCCGGGGGCTTTTGCTGGTGTTCATTGGGCCATCGGGGGATATAGGCACATGTAACCTCCTCCCCTTTTTGCATCCATATCTAATTAGGTACATTTGTCCTTGATCACATGTGTTTGAGTCTATCCTTTATCGGTCTCGTTTGTTTTGTTTCATATAATGGTGGTGGGGGGCAGGGAATTAAACATTTCTAACTCCCTTTTCCCTCACTCTTAACATATGTCAATATTCACCTAAAATTTTAAGTGCCAACAGACCCCTTGCTTGTTTTCATCATATTCTAAATCAAATTGATTAGTATATAATTTAGTTAATCAAATTATGTTTTACCATAAACTAAGAAGTTAGACATGAAATTAAGAGATCAAATTTTAAATGGAGTCAAAACAAGGACCACCTTAAAAGAAACCCACCATGTCTCAATGTAATGGCCTATACTTAGCTCACAATGGGCCACCTGATGCGTTTCTCACCAATTCAACCTGTTTGACACCCCTAACCAACGGGGGGAAAGACAACTAACATGACACTCATCTCAAATAGCTTATGGGTGTCTTGTCCAAGTTCTTACTCACATTCTATATTTATGATTTACTCCATATGTGCTATAAAAATGATATAGAATGTAGTGACCAAACTTGATCTCTTAAAAGCACTTGGTAGAGAAGTTGGCGACTTAGCCGACAATCATTTCAATCAACTTATAGATGTGTTGATCAAGTTCTTACTTATGCACTAAGAATGATCTTTTCTTTATTAAATATTTATGTTGTTTAGAATCAAATTCTTCTTATGATTAATTACTTGTGTTTACAATTAAGATCTCACCCATAAATTTTATCTTAAGTATATCTTACCATGATTACATTGACTTTTAACCAAGTTTCATATCCATGAAGGGGACTACACTGATAGTATAATTGCCTCAAATCAGTCCATGAAGCATGATTTGTACTTGATAAGGTTTCTATTGTCAAAAATGGGACGAGAGGTACCTCCTTTTGTAATTTGTGCAATGGAGAAATAAATTGCAGCTTCATGGTCTGAGGCCTTTGTAAAAAGAATAAACCCTTCTTGTAAACTCTTGAACACCTCCTGATGACTGATGAAGAAAAGGAGACTGGCCGGCCTTAGACTGAGGTTGAATCCCTATTGAATGCCGCCCTTTTGAATGTCCTTAAATCCTTGTGGCATCTTTTGAATGGCCTTAGGCCTATGCAAAGGAGTTTGAACCCCTGTTGAATGCCTTTTGAAGCTCTATCAACACCTTAGACCTGCACTATAGGAGATGAATCCCTATTGTGAGCTGATGACTGATGAAGAAAAGGGGCTGAAACCCCTACTAAACTTCCTCTTGCCAATAACTTCCAATGGCATTAGACATGTCATAGAAAGAATAAACGTCTTGTTGAGAGCTTTTAACCCGTGCAAAAAAAAAAAAAAAACTGAACTCTTGTTTAATCCTTGCAAAAAAAGAAGTGCCTTGAAGTGCCTTAGGCCTGAAGATGAATAATCCTCTTACCTTTACTGCTATCCAATGGAAGAAAGAAGCCGTACTCTGTAGAATAACATTAGTTCTGCAGTAAGGGTTATAAACCCCTGATGATAGGTGAAGAAATGGAGCTTAAACCCCTCCTAAAGAGGCTTGCTCTTGTGGAAGCCAATGGAGAAAGGGAGGGAAGAAGATGCCCTCCAGAAGGGTCCTTCTAGCTGGTCTTGCTCCTGAATACTCTTGCTCTTGCTGGTGACCAATGGACATAGAAAAAAAAAAGATGAACCTACACAAAGATGAAGGGAAGAGAATTGCACATAACTTTTCTTTTTTCTATTATTCTCCTCAAACAAAACCTGCTGTGGGAGTCCTTAAGGGACTACTCCAACAACCCAAGCAGTACCCTCCTTTCTCTCTCTCTCTCTCACACACACACATGCTTATCCAAGAAAGAAAATGCAGGATGTGATTATAGTGGATTTCCACTTACAAAATCCAACAAAAAAATAAATAAATATGACTAAAAATCAGTTTTTCAGTTGCAGTAGATCCCAACCTACGAAAATTACTAAATAAATTGGTTGAGACTTGAGAGGTAGTTGGAGGTGCGTCCCACCTTGAAATTTCAGAAAATCAAGGATAAATATGGCTGAAATAGGAAATTTCAGTTAGGGTGAGCCCCACACCACGAATTAACAAATAAATTAGTGGTAAGTATCCAATAAATTTGCTGAAACATGACAAACATCTCATAATAAACAACTCAAAACCAAAGTGAGTATAGAAAAAAGAATTCATATAGTTGACACCCAATAATTTGGGATTGAGGAAAGAGTTAGTGACGTTGGGTTGAGTTGAATTGATGTTCCTAGCTCTAGCCATCCCTTGTTGGGGATATCATTTTTCTTAATGCCTTATCTTCATTAATGACTTGACTACTAGCACCACTAAGTTGAAACCTCATACCATTCCCGACATCTCTGTAGTTATGCTTAATAATGCAAAATCTTTGACCATCAGCATATAAAAAGAAATCAAATTTAAAGGTCGTGTTTGGATGGGATTCCAAGGGAGAGACTTGTCAGAAATCTCCGACAACTCAAATTCCCAACGAAATGTAACAAATTTACTTTGGCTTCCATACTTTAAAAGTAGAGAAAATATTTTGATAAATGGAAAGAGATAGACACAAAGAATGAAAAATCCCTCAAACCTCATGGCAAGCTTTTGGAGATTTTGGGAGGAATATTCACATAATCCACCAAACGAACCCAAAGAATGCATATTCTTTGACTCAAAGTTCCACTTTCTTCCAACTCCCTGTTTTTAATAGGATAACTTTGTCTCTCCTCTGACTACTATAACAACCTAGATATGATCTCTAACATCTCTTCGTCTTGGTTAGATGAGGTAAGAAGAGAGAAATTTTAACAATTTTGTCTCCTCTCCTCTTCCACCCATCATCTTCCTTCACCCTTTGCATATACCAGGTCCCACCTAAGTGCACTACCCTTACCCTCCATCCCCGCGGTTAGCCTCTTCCAAGCATCTGCATGCTCCCACCGCCAAATCCCCTCCACCATCCTTGCTAGAGTGGATGGTGGCTCATCAACAATGCTTCTCCCCATCCTCTAATAGAATGCCATGAACTATCAGGTCTTAAAGAGCACCTCAACCCTCTCCTCATTGGCTGATCCCGTCGAAATGTGGCCAATGCTTTTTGGCCAAGCCATCGGGCAGAAGATTGCAGAAACAACTTTATTTAATGCATATATGTAAGGTAACGGGCTGATAAAGGAGCTTGACATCACGGTCAACCTCCTATGGGGTGTAGACTTTGCCAAACAAAAGAATTGGCTCTCAAGTAGCATGGTGGCAACCTTTGCATTCCCTCCTGAGCAAGGATCCATGGTGGAGGTCTTCTATGGGCTCTCATAGAAACTATGCCTAAGAGTCAAGAATGGTCAATATTGAGGGTGTCCAATGACGTCACCTCACCATTGTTCGGGACAAGGCCTTTAGTTGGTTTATCAGTTTCAGAGCGACCCTGGGCCCAATCCCAGTGCTGTCTTACTGTTGTCATCTTTGGAGTACTCCTCCATTGGAGTATGGAGGCCATCCGTGTATGGATCGAGCCGTTAGGGGAGCTCATTAGTGTCCAACATAGAACCTTGGAAGAGTTCGCCATATATCAAGTCCAAATCTTGGTAGAACTGAAGAAGACGAAGTTGCCAATGAAATTCGAGATGCGAGTGGAAGGTTGGTGTGTTTGGGCAACAGTGGAGCTGGTGGGTATGCCTCAAAATGTCCCCTTATAGTCGTTGGAAGCTACAGTGCCAGAGCTGAGAGCAACAACTATGGGCTTAATCGGGCCCATCAAGCGTAGGAGATCGGGGTCCTAGGGAGCCACTCGATGGCCATGCCATGTAATCTGGCATCAGTCACCTCCATAGCTACAAATCATCCTTCCTCTACCACCCTCCATATATGCTAGTTGAGGCCTCAACAGGCGATTTGTAGAGGTTGGAGGTGATCCGATAAGACAGATCTGAGACCCATCTCGCACTTACCCATATCCAATTCACCTTCCATTAGTCTGGTCCATCTCAGCCTGGTTGATCCACCCGAACCATTAATGGGGTCTTGCTATGCCCCAACCTATCATCCTTAAATCCCCGACTCATTATAACTTTGAGCCTAAGCCTAGTTCCTACGGGCCAGTTCCTGTATCCATCTGAGGAGCCGCCTTCACTTCACTCACTATTGGGCCTCTCATCCCAGCTTTTGATCCCTTCTTGGGACTTGATCCCTTTAGTCATTAAACCTCCACTATAGGAGACACCACATCAATAGGGAGACATGTCATGAAAACCTTAGGCCTCATGCTGGGCCTATCCCTTGAGCACAGAGAGCAAGACATTGCATACTTCCACTAATCCTTTAGGTGCTGTTTGGTATAGGGATAACTTGGGGATAAACCTGGTTTATCCCCAAATTTTATGATGCCAAACGGGCCCTTAGGGATCACTTTTGCCCATCACTGAGAAAGATAACTCAGTTAGCCAAGGAAAAGAAAAATAAAAAAAGAGAAGTTAAATTCCTCATAACTAATAAGGTCAATGACGATGGTATTAGACTTTAGGAGAAAAAGCAAGGGAAAAAATAATTTAAACATTAACACTTTAACACGGAATATCAAAGGTATTGGAAGAAATAAAAATTTCAGAGCTTAAAAGATTGACAAAGGAAGAAGATGCAGACATGGTAAGTGTAGTTGTGGACAACAATCAGAACTGGAATTTAACAAGGAGGAATGGATGACTAAGCAGCTTAAACACTTTATTGATGGCATGGCATGGCATGGTCTTAAGACCACTTGAAGGGCAGGGAGATTAATAGCATAAAAGAAAAGCATAATAAAAGTAATCAAGACACAACCAAAAGAATGTTCCATATGGATCAGTTCCATTGGGATCACACCCAAGGATGAGAACACAGAAAATCCGACACCTGATTAATGTGTACAGTCCAACCACAGACCAAACCAGAGAAGACTTTATTCAGAAAATCAAAAGCTAACTCAATGAAGATAAACTACTCAGTGATTCTAGCGGATTTCAGTATGGTAAGAAAACTGAAGGAGAAAATAATTCGTAATTGAGAAGAGAGATGCATCTATTTAATCAATGAGTCTCAGGCACTAATGGAAGTAATTCCTCCAACAGAAAATTCACGTGGGTCAATAGAAGTAGATAAAAAAATCTATAGAACCTTTTTTAACATAGAATGGATTGTCTCCTTACCTCAAATGAAAGCAAAGCGTCTACCTGCAATTGTGTCATACCACAATCATGTCATCCTCAAATCCACAATAATGAGGAACAGGGGACAAGAACCGTCATATTTGGTTGTACCTGGCTCCAAACGGAGGGATTCAATCAGTTGGCAAAAAATTGGTGGATGAAGAGCATTAGAAAACAAAATCAGTTGCTAACCTCAACCTCCACAATAAACAAAGGAGGCTAAGGGCTAACTTGAAGAAGTGGCAGCAGAAGCAGACACAACATCAGAAAGCCAAGAAGATGATATTCTTACAAGCATGGATAGACTAGATAGAGAAGCAAAAGAGCTAATGTCACCGGAAGAAGACACCAAGGAAGAGAAAATTTAAGTTACAATGGAGACAACGCTCAAATAGAAATAGTTAAAAGAAGGGACAGAAACATAAAATTGTTTCATGTGGTGACGACCTAGGAGAGGAGGAAAAATACAATCTCAAATCTTACATTAAATGGAACCAGGCTTGCAACGAAGCGGAAGTAGTCCAACACTTAACGTAGGCATTCAAAGAAGAACTAAACTGGAGACCGTCCATCAGCCGACTGAGTGGCAATAACTTAGTGTAAGAAATCGTACCATAGACAACATAAGCATCGATTCCTCAAATTTCATTGTTATTGTCTCAATTGGATCTGAACGATGCAACCGAAAACTGGTTTCGAATAGTTTCAAATTTACCTTTGCAAGATTCAACCAATCCCTTGAGACCATAGAACAAGTATAGGACAATCTATGCTCTCCAAGTCGCCCAACTACACGACTTCTAATCACATCAACACGAATCGCTTCTGTAGACAAATCTCAAGCTCCATTGTCTCCAAGGTGGGAAAATGTACTATAGAGGATTGGTCACAAAATTGAAATCCTAAACTTGAGAAGCTTTGGCTCAATTCGATATTATTTATAAAAATCAGATTTTCACATAAAAATCTCCCAAATTCTATAAATTACTTCCATGCCTCCCATACTAATAGATTAATTCTTATATGTATAACTTACTAGAACCAATAGCTCATATTGTTGAGACTTAATTAAAAGAATAACTTCTTTTAAATTAAATTCATTATCTAATAACAGATTTAATGATTTTTAAATCATGAAAAATATAAGACATATCTCATGATCCCAAATGACTTAAGAGATAATCTTGTCACTATAGAGTCTTTCCATCATCAAGTATCGTACGAATATAAATCCTCATCCCATCCAAGGCCTTAGTTGGATAGGGGTACGACATGGACTGTCAACCCCTTAATATATCGACACTTTCGGATCACATATTCGGAACAAGGATCGCAAGATCGGGGATTGGGATCGGGATCGGATCGGTCCAGATCAGCTGATCCTCCGGAAGAGGGCGGTCCCGGATCGGTCTGGATCGGGCAAAATTTTTATTTTTTTTAAATCATAAAAATTCTCAAAAAATAAAAAAACTTTTTAAAAAATAATAGAAATAAATAAAAATTTAAAAAAAATAATGTGGATGACAGTCTATCAAATAATGTCATACAAAGTAAGTTCTTTTCAAGAAACTGTCATGTAAGTATAAACTATCATATAAAAGAGAGAGAAAAGAGTTAACATAGATTTTTATGTAAATTTAAGTATATAATATATTTATGATTATGAATCTTCTATATATGTGATAGTATAAGTGAGTGAAATATATTAATATGTTATGTTTACACTATCATCAGCGGGACGTAGAGTAGTCACGGATTGACTTGCGCGGTTAGGTTGCAGGAGTCAAGGAGGCAGTGCCTCTTATGGGGGGGTATAGGGGGGCAACGCCCCCCAAAGAATTTTTTTTATGGTGGTAAAGGGAAGGGGATGAAGGGATCGGAGCCCCCCACCCACCAAATTTACCTGTTTAAGGGGGGATCGGCCAATGTTCAAGGTGGATCGTTGAGGGGAGGGTTCCAGAGGGAGCCCTATATAATGAATGGGAGGGGGGTGGAGAAGTGAGAATGAGGGGTGGGAAGGGGGAATCGGTCCGATCTCCCCCTTATTGGAGGGGATCGAACCGGAAAATGGTCCAAAATCGGGTCCTGAATCAATCCGATTCTGGACCCTTCTGGTTCTAAGGAATCGACCGATTCCCAGATTGATCCACCTAGATCGGTCCAGGATCGACCGATCCAGCCGGGAGTCCCAGTTGGATTGGCAGTTCCGGCCGGAATCGGATCGGTGAGTACCGATATGATCCAAGAATCGGCCGATCCCGATCCAGATCAGCCGATTCTGCAATCCATGATTCAGAATCAGATTAATTCAAAAGCACTTTTTCTAATTATTCCCTTTATCCCGATCATGAATCTAGAGTATTATCGTATAAGATATTCTTCCTGACTTATCAAAAGTGAATGATTCCCTATTATCCGCTCAATTGAGTTCGTCGAGTTTTTCTTGTACTTGATCTAATAATTGTACTGGACTATCAAATTGGGTAATCTTTAAGTCAATAGTCAAAGCACAAGATACGCTCCGTAAAACATCTTTGGCGGTTTAGGTCAAATGTCTAACCTGCAACTGTGATGACAAAAAATCTTAACACCAATTAGATAAGATACTATTCAGACTTTCTAATTTGATCATTTCAGTGAACACTTGTAAATGTATCTAAGTGTCTTAACATTAATGACTAATCAAATTGGTCAACCTCATCTTATGAGAAGACATCACATAAACTAATCTATTCAAATCTTTAATGTCTTATATCAAAAATTATATAACTAGAAATATTTAAATCACATAACTATAAATGATGTATCTCATTATCATGATCTCATTATGATCTAATTATCACTAAATGTGATCAAGAACTTCAATACAATATAATAATATACACATCTAAATCTAAATAGTGCAAGTAATGAAGAAGTGACATTTATATTGAATGAGATATTTTATTAAATGTTGAATCATATCAAATATAATTGGAAAAAGATATTTCTATTAATTATTACATAAGGCAAATAATTGTTCGACAATGAAATGTCGGAAAGAGAAATGAAAAAGCTAAACATGTAAGAAAAATAAATTCCCTAGTGTCGTATGGATTTACAACAGAATTTTCCAACAATTCTGGTACTTGATTGGGATGGTGGTGGAAGTTATGCAGCATTGAATGCTGGGTTGGGGTCTAATCAGCTAAACATATGGTAGGATTTGGGTCTGAGCCACCAAACTTGAGGTGAATTAGGCCTAAATCGCCCAACCCAAGGTGATTTGGACCCTGATCCAACTGTTAGCCTGCACCAAGGCCCCTTGCGGACCAATATAAAATCCCTAATAGGCATTGATTACGGAATCGGTGGAATCGGAACGATTCCGACCGATTCCGGAATCGGATCGGTGGATTCCGATCCGATTCCCGGCGGAAGGACCAATTCCGGGAAGAATTCCGCGGAATCGGTCTGAATCGCCTGGAATCGATCGGAATCGATCCGATTCCGACCGATTCCATGTGGAATCGGTCAATCCGACCGATTCTTTGGAAGGCCGGGTTAACCCGGCCCGGTTCGATTCCCGGTTCGACTCTGGACCGGAATCCGGCCCGATCCCGGCCCTTTAAGGGCCGGAATCGACTTCGCAGCTGCCCTCGGTCGATCTGCGCGGCGGAAGGAGAGGGCGCGGGCGATTCCCGGCGCAATTCCGGCGCGATTCCATCGATTCCGGCCTCGATTCCGTCGATCCACCGTCGGTCGGCCGATTCCGTCGATCCAGGGTCGATTCCGGCCCCGATTCCACCGATTCCGGCGATTAAAGGCGATTCGGGCGATTCCCGGCGATTCCAAAACTGTTCTTCAAAGGATTCCGCCGATTGGCTCGGATCGGCATCGAATCAACCTCTTCTTCGATATTTATAAGATTTTTGGTAAGATTTCTTCGCGAAAACTTCGTACGTCCATTCTTACGCGTTTCGACGAGTTTGAGTGTCGTTAAACTTTACGATTCTGTCAGAACAAGTCCGTTTAAGTTTTGAACTATCGGATATGTCCATTTTGCACGGGAAAATCCTGGATCTCACGTACGCCTATTTTTTCACGTTTCCGCCGACTCTGAGCAGAGTTAAATTCGGTGATTTATGATCGAAGAACTTCGCTCAAGTTGTTTGGACATCGATTGGATGTTCGTTGTTTGGGAAAAATTTCGGATACCCCCGTACGTTAATTTACGACCATTTCCGGCAAATACGTAACCCTTTAAACATACCGAATGGTGTGTTTCTTGGGTTAATGCTTCCCGAAGCTACGTAAAATGCAAACAATTTTTATGTTATCTAATCATTTTTAGTGCATTGTTTACAATTTTTGCAGATTTAAGCAATGGCCGATCAAGGTGACGCAGCACCAGCACGTGCTTCCGATCTCAGCAGGACAGGATAGAGGCTGAGATAGAAGTAAGTTAGAGTTCATTAAATACCTTGGACTAGCATTACCAAATAACTTGACAAAGTTGAGGGTCGGCGTATACTCAGATGCTGACCTGAAATATTCAGTTGACAAAGTGTCACCTGGTATAGTAATAGTTTGATGAGGAATTTCTTTTCTTTTCATATAAGTTATGGTGATGATGGCTAATTGTTTTCCTTTTCTCGTTTTGTGTTTTAACTTGCGAGTGAGTGGTGGGTTCGGGTGAACACCGGGGAGTGGATGGAATCCGCTTCACTTTGCGACCATTGGTATCGGGATGCGAGCCGAGCACCGAGTTCCTCCCGCTTGTGAGGAGCGGGTACATTCAACACGATACATACGAAAGGAGGAATAGGTTGACCTCGGAGCCGTTTGGAGAAGGCGGTGTTCCGTCATTATAACGTGAGGGCGCGCGTAAAGAACATCGAGGATCGGCGAGAAGATCGGCGAGGAGCGATTTGCACGGCTCGCAGGGGGCCCGTACGAGCTGAGGCATTCCTCAGCCACACCACCACCCGAGGAGGTGGACGTGGACAATTTTTCCGGGGAGCGTGCACTTGCCTCTGGATAGAGAGGAAGCGGGGATCGTACGTGAGTTTTGATCCCGACGGCCGTGCGTAGAGCGAGAAGGAGAGTTGGATGGTGTTGAAGCCGAGAGGATGCTCGGCTCCACCTCGTCTACTTCTCGGGCTCGAAGCGGGGCCTTCTTACGCCGCCGGCGGCTATGGAGCGACCACTGCGGCTGGCCCCGGCTCCGGCTCTGCTCGGTCGGCGGCCGCTGCCCGGCCCGTTCGCGGTCGGGAGAACGAAAACAAAGGTGACCGCACGGAAAATGGGAGGATTTGCAAAGTTGAAAAAAACTTTGGGTTCCGGACCTTACGGTAGTTCGAGAGATGGCTGAAGAGGTAAAGAAGGAAGTTAGAGGTCGGGCGTCCTGTCGGCCCATATGACGACGCGCGCGGGCTCCTTCTCGCTCCTCGAGGTGATGATGACGAGTGCGTACCGGCGACGCAGCGGCCATCGGCGGCCGGTGAGTCTCTGATTCGCGGCTTCCAGCCGTATTACACGCGCGGTTTGGATACACGTGATTCTTATATACGAGAGGCCACGGTATCCGGTGTTTGGCCGAGTTGACCGACGATGGATTACACCGCGGCTCCGCCGTCCTCTCGCTTACGTCCCGGTCGTCCCGCAGTCCGATCCGATTTGACCTTGATGGCATGGCATCGGCATTATTTTCATATGGAGTGGGTCCCGGACGAGTATACTGAAGATTGAGCGCGAGGAGGAGCGTGAAGCGCGACGGGGAGAGGAGGAAAACCCGTATCTTTATCCTAGATATTGGTAGTAGAAGTAGATTGATATGATGTAATTTTTTTTTTTGATGATGTATCAACTCTTTGATATTTGAATAAATGGAATTGGAATATGTACTTTAACTTCAAGTCTTCAATTGGTGTTCATTAGTATTTGTATGATGTGTTCTTGTGGATATCATGCATTGGTTATTTTTTAAAATGTTTCTAACTCATTTCCTATTTTTTTAGAATTTTTTCTGAATTTTTTGAATTTTTTTGACGAAAAAAAAATCAAAAAAAAAAAAACCGATTCCGGACCGATCCGGAATCGATTCCCTTCCCAGGAATCGGCCGATTCCGGCCGATTCTGGGAATCGGAATCGATCCGATTCCGGAATCCTTGCTAATAGGTCTTCTAATATCTCCACACCCTCCCCATTCTCTCTCACTTTAAAATTATCTAAAATTCTCAAGTTCTTGCAATGTTCATGCTATCTAAGCATTATTTTTTAACTATTTGGGTTACTATGAAACCTTATTGTTCATAAAAATACAAACATATATTTTATTTACATGGCATGGTTTAAAAATTCATTTAATCCTCATTCATTTGGAAAAAGAATCTTCATTATCTTTGACTAACAAAAAATATTATAAAAATATAATTGATGGATCAGTTGTTCAAGGGAAGGATTGGATTGACCATGGCTGATTTTGCAATCTATGATGGCTACATCTTCCTCCGCAGGGCTTTAAGGCCTTGTGATTGGTTTCTGATGCTACCTTCCCACTATGATGACGATCGTGGCTTCGGTGGGAGATGTCACTTCTTCACTACTAATAGGCACTTCCCGAAACCTTGCATGATTGGTTCGGGTTGTCTACAATGCTCTTTTATTTCTTCTTCTCTTCCTTTATTGACCTCTCTATATCTTTGGTTGCCAACCCCGTATACGATAACACAAAGGGGTGGCTTTATAGTTGCGAGAGCCTCTACCATCAAGAGGAAGTCCTAATCAATGTCATCTTCTCCGAATGGCAAGTTTGTCACCGTACGGGGCCGTCGAATCCTCTTTGGTGCTTGGATGTTGCAAGATGCGGCCTTTGCGATCCTTTGTGGCCTCTCTCAAAGAGATTACGATGCTATTCAAATAAGGAAACTGGCTTCTTGCCAACGGAGGAAGTCCCGGTGGCATTAGACCCTCGTGCCTTGATTACGAGAGCCTAAGTGCATTCAATGTTGTCCAATCGCCTTTGCAGAACCCTACAAGCATCGCACGAAGGTCTCTATCTTTCCTCCACAATCATTCGAGCCCCCCAAATTTAGAAAGAGCCCCAACGACCTTGCCTTCTTCAGGCACCCATCATGAAAGACTTGGTAAATTGTCACACGTGCTACGATGCTTGTTGCAGGCTTTTGAGGATCTTCCTTCCCCTGTTGGCTAAAAAGTAAATCTCTTCCAATCAGAAAGGTCTGGCCAGGAGTAGAGAGTGGTTGCGGTGGCCCTAGCAACACTTTCAGCAAGTTATGACAGTTGCAACCTTCCCGTGATTCTTGGTGGGCTTTCTACAAATCTGTTTTGTTGCCGGTAGGAGTCTCCCACCTCTTGGGGAGCCTTGTAGGGAGTCGGGCTACGAGAAACAACTACCCCCCTCCCACATCATTTGTAGAAGCCATGAAGCCTCCCCATCCTCCTTGGAAGGCATCGATGCCTTGTACATCAAGAATCTTAACTCCCTGTGATCTATTCTGATAGGCATCCAAATCTCCCAGTCTCAAAAGGACCCCGTGAGTACCCGTGTTGCTAGGATCTTCCCCTAACTATCTTCGGGTGTCATCAGGGCTGGGAAATACTCGGGGATAGGTTCCCGCCAACGTGATCCCAGACTACCCCCTTTCTTGCATCGGGCAAGCTCGTGGCCCTCCCGTTTTAGTCATGCAACCTTCAGCAGCCATGGTAGAGAACTAACAGCTTGGGTAGTGGCGAGCGGTGCCTCCAAAGCCTCCCACAATCAATTCTAGTAGGTCCCTATCAGCCTGTGGCCATTCCCTGTTTTTGCTTCTTTTTTTGCGGAGCTATAAAGTCATCTTCGTGGTCGTCGAAGTCTCAACGAGTCCCGACTTGACTTTAAATTGCCATGAGGGTCTTGATAGCATGAGTGGCCCTTTAAGAGCTTCTCAGGGTCATTTTTTATGCATCCCCACTAACTCATGGTCCTCCCTAGTTCTTGGGAAATCATAGAGCCATCTTCGCGACTGTCATTGATCCCCGACCTTCTTTGTAGTGTTGTGCAGAGCCCCTTGGCTCACCTGGGATTAGTTCTATTGAACTCGTGGCAGCTTGACTGGTCAGCAGGAGTCCTCAGATAGGGATTATTGCCTTTCTTGTGTGCACTGGCCTCTACGCTAGTGTCTCGCGTGGGCTGCCAAGACTGTTGACGACAGTCCCAACTAGAGATTTATAAGTCTGGGTTAATTGAGTGGGATATTCAACATCGATTATTAGTTGGCCGCAGTTCCATGATCTTGTGTTCTGAGCAAGCCCACTCCATGCCCCAAGAATGGATAGCCCTACAGGATGTTTGAATCAAGACATCTCAATTCACCCTCAGTTTAGTCTATTGAATCTTAAAGGAATTGGAGAAGGAACCATCAGGAGGTTCAACTTTGAGTAGGAGTCAGACCTGATTTCGATCCACGTTTGTATTCATGCTCCATTATTAATTTGTCTAAATTGTCATCCTGTAACTTGCGTACAAACAGTCTTCTTCGGGCCCTTAGATTACTCTTCCCAATTGGCTGTACGTCAGACCCAGTAGGTGCTGTTCGTTTGGGATATAAGGGAGGTAACACTATTCTTACTACTCACTGTCCGTGGTTGGGTAATATCACATAAAATTCTGAAATATTGTCGTCTCTCCGATCCTGTATGCCTTTATAAATTTACCATCCCTGCCTGCTTATGCCACCAGCACAAGATTTTGAGTGTATCGTTGTTGAGGTCCCCCCCCCCCTCTTTTCACTATGAAATTCACCTTCCTGGTATCTGCCAAGACACTAGGAAGAGAAACTTTCTCTTCCACCTTTTTTGTTTAACAGCTGTAGGTAACTTATCTAGGATTTCTCATACTACGAGCCTTTTGGAGACCTAAAATTTTTTGTTCTTCATTGACTTCTGTTATGAGAGTTTTGACTTACATGCACCTGTCGTTCCTTTGTGAAAATTTTAAGCGTCAACAATCTCCGATGACCATCCTTTAGCTGATGTTTCCTTTTTATTTTTACTATATTTTCAACCACCGATCCAAGCAAATCCTATATCGGTTTTTGTTGTTCAGGTCGATCAAGCAGACGAATCCAATCCTGATCCAGCAAGATGGACGCTAACCAATTTAGGAGCCAATCCAAGAATCCTTGGATGTAGCACAACCTTGGTGTAACCCTATGTTATCCAAGGTGCCAATTGCCCGAGATGAGGGGAGGGTCACCTCGCTTGAGGCAAGGTGCCTTAGGCACTTGAGTCGAGATATATCTTTTAATATATTCAATAATATATAAATTATGTATATCATTTAAATATTTAAGAAAATAACATGAAAAACAAAAAACACACTTCTAAGACTTATAGGACATCAAGATGTTGGAGCCTTGGGGAGGAAGGCTGGGCATTGGGGTTTTTAGAGGTGGAGAAAGAAGATTTTAAGTTACCGGATAAGACCCTTACTGGTGCAGATCTGAGTGAAGCGAGAATAGACAAGGCAAGACATTTTTGCCTCGCCTCCCCTCAGATAACGTATGTGTAACCTCCTCTCTCTCTCTGCCCTCTCCTCCCTTCTCTTCTACCTTTTCACTTTACCACCACGGAGATGTTGTGAACTAGGTTCCTATCGCTCCCTAGGCATTTATTCAGCTTAATAAGTAATAAATTTGAATATTTATTAGAAGGGAGGATAAAATAAGAGTAATGCATCAAATGTGATATCTTAGCATAGTGACCATGACGGTGACTTCTAAAAGCAATATCAAAGAGAAGAGACATTTATATGTGGTCAACTACAAATAGTTGTGGCACCGTACATGCATAGAGTGACTTGCAGCGCCACTAATGTATTGCATTGCTGGTTGTCCACATATGAACGTTGTTTGGTAGGTTCACATTGAGGTATTCGATGGTCTTCATCATTTTGATTGCAGAACGCGGCATTTTGTCAATTTACTAGCCTTAAAATAATTCTAAACGTTTGAGAATTGTGTGAGGCTGTTGAATCGAAAAAATCTCAAACCCAAAAAAAAGAGAGAAGGGGTCAAACACGTGCGCGTGCTAGATCGGCGAAAACTAATATCGGTTTGTCGAAACCGAATTCGAAAAAGGGATAAATCCCAATCGGTTAAACCTTTGGCAGTTCACTAAAGCGAACCAGTTCCCTCTTAACTAAGCAAACGAGGTCTCCTCACTGGTTAAATCAAACCAATCGAAAAGGCGGTCGAAGAAATAGATCGTTGAAAAAAGGGAGGCCAAAGGCCTTTCACCACCATTGACATTGCAAAACAATGTCGACAATGTTGTTAAACTAGCCTGAAGGGTCCCTGTCTGAAAAAAAAGTCGGAGACTCCTACCATTGCTGTCGTCAGACAAAACCAATGTTGTTTACTTCCCCTATTGCCGCTGTCTTTGCAAGGAAGAGCCTCAGGGAAAATTTTCAACGATGGAAGGGGGAAGGGAGCCCCGAAGCTTCTTCATCCGAGCTGTTGGGGGAAGAGAAGCGGCCTCGAGGGGCACCTGTGTGCTGCACTCGCCGGAAACAGAGAAGGAGGGAAGATAAGCCACCGTGAACCCCTCCCCTGTGCACTATTGCCGCCACCGTCCTCGCAAGCCTGCATTGTCACTGAGAAAGGGTGCCACGAGCATTTCGGATCACCAAAGAAGAAGAGGATGAAGAAAGAGCTTGCTCCACTGTAACCATCGTCCCCTTCCTCTGGGATTGTCGTCATCGGAGCTCACTGTTGTCATCACCAAAGACCGTCAAAGTCACCGCAACAAGCCCTCACGGGCATTTCCTATCGGGGGAAGAAAAGGTGATGGGAGAGAAGAAGAAGGCCAGGGGATGTAGTTGTCGTTGCCGCTGCAGTCGTGCCGCTATTGGAATCCAATGCCGACATGATTGCCACCGTCACCGAGAGGGGAGGACGTTGTAGCACCGCCGCGGTGCTTCTGTCGCGAGAGAGAGGGCCGCAAGAGAAAGAGAGGGGCTCGGGGGAATAGTTCCCCCGAGTCAACTCCCAGTCAAATGGGGAGTAAAAAAATAAATAAAAATAAAAAAGTAAATAAAAATAAAAAAGTCCGCACCGGCCAGGGGGCCGGCGGCCCTCCAGTGCGGGCACAAGCGCAGCCGCACGCCTCTCCCCTGATCGAGCCGAGGGTTAAATTAAAAAAAAAAATTGGCTAGCGGGCCTTTCATGTTCGCACGGGCTGGCGGTCAACGGCCCGCACGCATGTGCGCAGGCATCGTGCTTTCCCGGTCAAACCAAATAGTTTCCGATCAACGGGGGCTAAACAAAACAAAAAAAAGTGAACCGCCCGAATGGGCGGTCGTGGCCCATACACGGGCACGTATGGACGATTGTGCAACAAGACTCAGTCAAGGGGCTAGATCCGGTCACCTCCGGTGCGCTCACCACCTTGGGTTTGACCGCCAATAAAACAAGGCTTTAAAGAAGGGGGAAAAGAAGGTTAACTCCACCCAGAATCTAGTCACCCCCCACTATTGCGAAAATGGGCTTAGTGGGGGCCTGCCGAATGACCAGAATGCCCCTCCAAAATAGCCTTGAGGTGCTATATGTACAAGGGTTGGGTGGAGAGGAGAGAGGGATTTGTGAGCCAGGCTATCTTGGAATTTCATTCCAAGAGAGAGAGAGAGCCTAAAAGTCTCCTTAATAGCATTATACCCAAAGTTCAAAGTAAGTCCAGATTTCTTCAAATCCATTTTGTGTTATCTTTCAATCAAAAGGGGCTGATTTTGCACTACATTTCCATAAAAAAGAGCTCAAAATAGTTCGCTAGTTTTAAAAAAAAAAGCCAACTCAACTTCGGTTCAGCCGAAATGCTGCCAAAATTTAATGGTTTTGCACTACCTTTCCACAAAAGGGGCCCAAAATAGTTTGTTATTTCGGATAGAAAAGCCAGTCCAAGTTCGTAAAAGCCAAAAAGCTGGTCAAACTGAATGGGGATTCAAAAAGAAAACTCAGATCGGTAAAGACAAAATGTCGAACAAACCGAATGGGAATTCTAAAAAAACCCAAGTCGAAACCCAAAATGCCGGTCAAACTGGACAAAAATTCTAAAAGAAAACCCAAGTCGGTAAAGCCGAAATGCCGGTCAAACCGGACGGGACTTCAGAAAGAAAACCCAAGTTGGTAAAGTTGAAATGCCAGTCAAACTGAATGGAATTTCAAAAAAAAAACCCAAGTCGGTAAAGTTGAAATGCCGGTCAAAACGGACATGAATTCAAACAGAAAACCCAAATCGATAAATTCGAAATGCCAATTAAACCGAAAGAGAATTCTAAACGAAAACCCAAATTGGTAAAACCAAAATGCTAGTCAAACCGAATGAGATTCAAAAAGATGGTCCAATTCAGTAGAGTCGAAGTGCTAGCAAAACCGAATGGGATCCATAAATAAAACCCAAATCGGTAAAGCCAAAATACTGACAAAACCGAACAAACTCCAAAAATTCCGTAAATCAAATGCAATCAAGTCAATCTGGATATATGAAGAAAATCTGGTTTGGTAAAGCTGAAATGTCGGCAAAATCGAATAAACTCTAGAAATGCCGCATATAAAATACAATCAAGTCATTCTTGGATATATGAAGAAAATCTGGTTCGGTGAAGCCTAAATGCCATAAAATCCAAAACCCAAATCGGTAAAGCTGAAATGTCAGCAAAATCGAATAAACTCCAAAAATACCGCATTTCAAATGCAATCAAGTCATTCTTGGATATATAAAGAAAATCTAGTCCGGTAAAACCGAGATGTCGGAAAAGCCGAAATCCAGATTGGTAAAGCCGAAATGTTGGTAAAATCGAATATGCTCCAAAAATGCCGCATATTAAATGCGATCAAGCCAATCTTGGATATATGAAGAAAAATCTAGTTTGGCAAATCCGAAATGGCATAAAAGCTGAAACCTAAATCGGTAAAGTCGAAATGCCGGTCAAACCGAATGGGAACTCAAAAAAAAGAAATCCAGATCGGTAAAACCGAAATGCTGGCCAAACCGAATAAACTCTGACATGTAGTGAGAAGAAAAGACTCGCATGCCCTTTCATCTATTGCACTTCCAAGTACTCAGATCGACATGAAATAAAATTCACTTTTGATTGATGTGTTATGTTCAAAAAGTGACATCAAATCCCCATGGACTTCAAAAAGATAGACAAAACTAGACAAGTTACTTAAATAATTTTAAATTTTAATTAAATAAACAAATTTGATTAAATCAAATCAAATAATGACTTATTTATTAACAAAAATGCCATATTAAACAAATTAAATCCATGCTATAAAATCATACATAAAAAATGACCACAAACAGTTACAAAACACACTAACTTTCAAATCAACTTAACCAAAAAAGTCAAATAAAAAATCAAATGGATAATGATACTTAATTAAATAAGTATGCATAACAAAAATCTAAAACAAATAACTAGTAAAAATGTTAATAAAATGATAACATAATCCAACGAAAATTATGCCATTAAATAATACATATAAAATGTCAACCAATGTCTACAAAAACATGTTAAGTTGAATTAAAATCAACCATGAAAATTTAAGTGATCAATATTATTAAGAACAAATCTTAATAATAAAAATCCACTTAAATCAAACAAAATGCTAATCAACAAAAAAATGGGAATTAATTCTGATAAACAAATAAAAAAGGGAGATTAACTCAAAATTGTCTAAGTTAACAAATGACCATAAACAAATTAAATCAAATCTCAAATCAAAATCAATGAACCCAAACAAAAAGGTTTGATCAAGTTCAACCAAATTCTATCTTATAAGGCCATGGTGATTTGTCTTCCTACTTCGTATTTATGTGAATGAATGACTTTCATTCGATATGTTACAGTGACGATTAAGCAAGGGTATTCGAGTATTTGCTCAATGTAATTAATATCGAAATATCACAAGTTCGATGGAAAAAGATCAAAATTTATTTTCAAAGAACTCAAAAAACCTCATAAATTAAATTGTGGTTCAGATCATCTAAGTGGTGGGTGATACATGTGTCGACATTTAACAAATCTATAGAACCATCGGTGTTCCTATAAAATAATACCACATCAAATTAGCTAATACTCCTATGAATACCATATATTTTCATAGTAGTCAATGTTAGCCCAAAAGAAGGAAAAGAATTTTAAAAATAAATTATAATCCCAAAAGTTCTTTTTCTTTTTAAAAAAGAAAAAAAAAAGAGGTTTCAACAGAGGTAAATTTTAACCAATTTCTATTAACTATTTTAAATTCCAATATTTGTGCCAGTCGCATTGTAGGCATGCCTACCAACCTAATCATGTTCATGTGCGAGGTAGAAAAACTGCAGTTCTTGTATATAAATTACTTTAGAGCAAGGAAAGCCACATCAAAATTGGGGTATCAATCAACCAGTGTTGATCCCAATCCAATATGAGTTAACCTGTATTTGATTTTCAAAAATCTCAATCTTCTATGTTTGGTTATCTGGGAATTCTCTATTTACCCTAATGGCCATTGTGCTTTGTCATACAATAATTAGGGATAAGTGTCCAAAATCCCTAAATTAAGATCAATTTATTTTCCTTAAACAATATTCTTCTTCATATTTTAAAGAAGTTTTAAATCTTACCAAATAATGTTAGATACTCCTTCCTCATTATATCTTCTAGCTCCCACATTACTTCCGCACTCCTCAATCAAGTAGTGTATATAATTTCTTTATTTCGGAGTTGATGTATTACTGATCCTCAATTCGAGTAAGTACTAGTTAAAATGTCAAGTTCACTTGAAACAAAAGAGAAATACATTCTGAAGAGTGATTTAGATCTATATGTATTCCTTTAATTGAGATACATGAAGCATTATATATTGCCAACATTTCGAATGGTAATACTAGTCAATATGCTGCTTCTTCAAATTTGCCAACTATCTATAATGATCCAACATATCTAGATTGCAGTTTCACTGGACTTTTAACTGCCTTTTCACCTCTTAATAGCAATATTTCAGAAAGACTTTGCCTTTGATATTAAATGTCAATTTCCTTCTTTGTTTTACAAAGCTTTTCTACATAACCTAGGTTGTCTTTATCTGTCTATTAATGATCTCAATTTTCTGACCTCTCCTACTAATACGCTGTCTAGTTTGATTTTTATCTCTGCCCTTGAGCCATCACAATGGTGACCTACATTGTATTTTATTAAGCACCTCGTAAGGTACCATTCTGAAACTTGAAGGAGAACTGTTATTGTATACAAACTCAATAGGTACAAAATTATTATATGTTGACAACAAAATTTGCACAAAAAATAGAGAGAAGAAGGAAATCCTATTCAAATTAGGATTCCAAATCCTACTTCAATTAGGATTCCAAATGCCACTCCAATTGAGATTCCCAATCCTACATCAATTAAGATTTTATCCAAAAAAATTTCAAAAGGTGGGCAATAAAAATAGAAATTTCCACAAAAAATGATCAACTCTCATTTATAAAAATTATGTAATTTTCAAAAATTTATTTATGAAAATTTTATAAAACTGATTTTCTTTCTCCAAAAATCATAATACAAGTTGTAAATTACACAAATATGACTAACATTATTTTCACAGCCCTCTGATTTTTTTAATTCTCATATTTTTTGGATCCTGAAAATCCATTTCTGGGCATTTTCAGCTTTTGTCCAACTACAAAATTTAAAAAAAGTAAAAAAAATAATCTAAAAAAATTCTTGAAATATTGGAAGAATACGGAGAGATTCCCAAAATGCCCTGAAGCATATCATCCCAAGTTTGGTTCAGTTGGGATGGGACCCATTGTGATAAAATTCTTAAAAATAGAATAAAAATCCCATCTCATCTCCAACCAACCCTATCACATGTTGAAGATAGGAAGAAGCTGAAATACTCTTGGGCAAACGTCCCTATCCAACCTCCTATAAAAAGGCTTCATATGGCATCTTGCGCAAGATCCCAGCCATCTTCAGCAACCCAAGTCTCCACCAACTTTGAAGAAGAGAAGAGAAGAAGACGAGGAAGAGAAGATGCACCTAGCCTCCCTTGACCTCACCACCCCTAGGAGCGGGGAGAATGAAGAAGAAGGAGAAGAAAGGGATGAGTTCCAGCCACCCTCAGCTCTACTTTGATGTTGCGCCAAGGAAAAGAAGCAAAAGGAGAAAGGAAAGGTAAGGAGGAGGAGGAAGAAGAAGAAGAAGAAGCAGCAGCAGCAGCTGCCCTGCTTGCATCGTCTCCCTTCTTTCCACTTCTTAAAAGCTTCTCCTTTGGCTCTTAAACCAAGCCCCATAGTCCTTGCAGCTCTCCCCTTACTATTCCTGCCCCTGTTTTCGTCTTTTCCATGGGCTAAGCTTTTTCCAAGCCCTTCAAGGATTGAGGAGATGCCCATGGCCTGCCCCTATAACCTTCCTATTATTAGAGCGCCTACAGCCCTGCCCAGGACTTAAAAGCCCCCAAGTGACCCTGAAATTCCTTGCATACAGGTCTTTAATAACCCCCTGTATAGCCCACAAAACAGGCCCTGTTCGGACCCATACAGGCCTCAAAGCCTCCCTTGTGCAGAACAGATAACAGCCTATAAACAGGCTTCATAGAGTCCCCCTTCTGGCCCCTTCATATGCCCCTCTGTGCAGTCTTCATACAGCTCCTATCCAGGCGTCAAGCATGCAACTGTGGCCCACATATCAGGTCTGATATACTGCCCATACCTGCCCTGAACACCCCTCCAAAAAGGACCAGAGAGCCCTTCGTTCCAGGTCTGAAATCTAACAATCTCAGGTCCAAGGATACCCCTTTTCTAGACCTGAAACAGTCTTCATACAGACCCCAAAACTCACTCAAAATAAGTCAAAATCCTCCATTTCAAACATGAAAAACCCCCACAAATACGCCGTCACCAGTCCCAAAAAGACCCAAACATTAGTCCTATACAAGACCCTCAAGTCCCTTTTCTCTGCACGTCTTGGACACCCCAAACAGAGGCCAGAAAAGCCGATGCACACAGGGTTCCAAACAGGCCCAATTCAAGGCTCCAAACAGGCCCACAAACAGAGGGCAGCCAATGGACAGGAGGGAACAGCAGCTACAGAAGCCCATTAAGGCTCAAATGAAAACTCGATAGGCCCATATCACGCCTGAAACAACATATGCCCAGGAGGCACATTAACCAGCCTTGAATGGCCCAAAAGAAAAAAAAACTCTAAAAGCAAAACTAGTGGAAGGTCTCCTCACACTTTGAAATTTTAAATGAAGCTAGCGAAAGGTGACTCTTCATGCCTCTAAAAATAAGGCTAGCAGAATATGACTCTTCACACCTTAAAAATGAAAATGAGACTAGCCGCTAGTAGAAGATGACTCATCATGTCTCTAAAATACCAAGGGTAGTGAAAGATGACTCTTCACACATTGTAAAAAAAAATCGTAACACATTGTAAAAAAAAATCATAGCAAACAAGAGTCAACTCACAAAGGAGAGATCTCATGCTCTGTCATCCTCCATTCATGGAGAGAACCAAATCAAAAGTGTATACTATGAAGAATCCCGGTCAAAACAGCTTATGCTGCCCAATTCAACCCCTATGTATGGAGTACTGAACTTCTTTAGAAGGTAAAAAGGATATCTCATTGAGCCACGGGAGCGAAGAAAAGCAGCCATATATTAGGCCCTCAAATCCCCCTATACCAGGTCCAAAAATCGCCATATGTCTACCTCTGTTCAGGTCTAAACAACCTTTATACAAGCCCTTCAAAGGCCCTTCATGCCAGGCATTATTCCAGGTCTGAAAACCCCATACATCAGCCCTCATACCTGTTTCACACCTGAAATGCCCATACCCGGTCCAAAATTTTCCACATACCAGTCTCTATACTGGTCCATTAAATCTACATGAATCAGACCTCACTTCAGGTCCAAAAAACCTCACACATCAGTCCTTTGATATACTAGAAAGCGGCCCAAACATCCCATATTCGGCCTTCAAAAGTCCTGAAAACTGAGAAGTCTCAAGAATAGTCGGGAAAACTGAGAAGTCTCAAGAATGCTAAGAAATATGATATCCCATTGGGTTAAGGGAGAGTCGTGCATAGATTTCATGCCAACGAGCTCAAACTTAGCCAATGAGGCCAAGCTGATGTAGGGGATACACCTACTAAGAGAAAAGGATCCTCAATACCTATCAAGGGCCAGAGGGGTTGACTTCAAGTCGTTCCATGCAAAGAAAGAAGACACTAAGGATATCAAGTCAAAGTAAAAAAGGCCTATCCATCAAGGATATGACTCAAGAAATGATAAGCACATCAAGTCAAAGCCAAAGAGGCCTATCCACCAAAGATAGAAATCAAGAAAAGACAAGGATATCAAGTCAAAGCCAAAAGGATCTATCCACTAAGAATAGGGCCCCATCATAGTTGTCAAGGCGACAAGGCGCCCAAGGCATTGTAGGGTGCAGAATAAGCTTAGGCGACTAGGCGGCCGCTTAGGCGTCGCCTAAGCGGTCAAGGCGGTGACATTATTGTGTTTATATATATGTAATTATGTATATACATAATTACTTATATATGTGTATATACATATATATGTATATATGTGCTCTAAATGTGGGTACAAAAAATGATTTATACAACTAACAATCATACAAAGTTGGATAGAAAAATAAAAGTAATACGGTTGATATATTCGAAATAGCAAAAGAATTAAAAAACAACAAAGTCGTAAATCTCCGACGCACCAAACACGTCCAAACCACTTGATATATTCGAAATTTAAGCAATGTATATGTACATTAGGTTTAAGAACACTCCAATAAATGTACAAGACTAAACTTGAAGGGAGAAATGCCAAGATATAGGTGGAAAAATAAAAAAACACAAAACCTAACAAATACCGGAATAGGAGAACGATGGAGAGGAGGACAACTATCCGGCGGGGAGAGCTGCTTCCTGCGTGGCCAAGGAGACCAACTCCATCGCGAGGAGGCGGCGGCGGTGGCGGCGGCGGCTTCCACGGCGGAGGGCGGCGGCGGCGGCTGAGGGCGTCGGGGTCTCTACCGTCCGTGTTCGCCGCTCGGGAGCAGGAGGGATGTGGTGCGGGGCCGAGTGCTGAAGTCGCGAGGGGGCCGGCGGTTCAATCCAACTTAAGTCCGGCCGGTTTGAACCGCTGCCAGTTCAAAAGAAAAGAAAAAAAACCGGCCCGCCTTGGCCAAGCGACGCCAAGGCGGGCCAAGGCGTACGCCTTGGCCGCCTAGTCGGCCAAGGCGTACGCCTTCTTCAGTAACAGGAAGGCGCCCCTTCCAGGCGTCTTCAAATTGGCGCCTTAGCGCCTAAGCGGCGCCTAAGCGCCGCTTAGGCGTGCGCCTTGACAACAGTGGGCCCCATGCCCCAAAGGACTTGAGAAATGCAAAGGCGAAGCCAAGGAGGACTGTGCACCATGGATAGAGCCTCACACCACCAAGGATTCGAAGCGACGTAGAGCCAAGACTAGCAATGGACCAATCTACAAATGATGAGCCCCAAGCTTTTCAAGCTCTCCTTCAAAAGAAGAAAGAAGGGTAGCCCCCAAAAGGCATGTCTCATGTAATCCTCAAGCCCAACACATTGAGTAAAAGACTCATCAAAATGTGTTGGGAGGCATTCCATTGATTTAAGAAAGCAAAGCATGGCTACCAATAACAAGCTCTAAGCACGTCAATGGGATGAAGCTGAAGCTGAGAGGATATCTTCTATATGTGAAAGAGGTCACCAAAGCCTAACAAAAGTCAAAGTAACCCAATTCAAAACACATAGGATGGGACTTACCGCTTTTCAAGCCTCCCATCTTTGTAATTCTTGTAAAATTCTTAAATCAAAGAAATTTCTATTTCCAAGCACTTATGTGGTATGGAGCTAATGAAGAGTCCCATGACCTTAAAGAGATGCAAGCAAAAAAGAGAGAGAAAGGAGAGAGAGAAAATAATAATTAATTAATTCATCTAAAAAATAATTTTATGTTCAAATTGAGTCAATCAGAAAATTTTGGACGCAAGAAAGATCAAAATCTAATTTACAGATAATTAAACAAATTAATATTAATTTACCAACTTAAATAAACAAATAATGATCAAACAAGGCAAAGAAAACCAAACAAACAAGAAATAAACAGAAAATCATTGAAAAACGAAAAATGGCTAAAAACCATAAAATACATAAAGAAACTCAAAACAAACGAAAAACACACTAAGTGTTGAAATGTACCAATTATCCAACCTAAAAGCAAGCTAAAAAAACAAAATAGAAAAAAATAGAAAATCTGAAAAAATGAAAGAAGGAAAACAGCATAATTGCCAAGTCCAACAAAAGGAAGAAATATGAGAACACAGTCTCTAAGTCCGAAGAGAAAAAAAAATCTTAAATCTGAATGTTGGAAATCATCAAAATTCAAAAATTGAAATGCTAAAAAATTCACATTGTGAACCTCAAAACACGAAAACTGAAACCTGAAAAAGCCAAATATGAAATTTAACAAAAAACTGAAATCCAAGAAATCCCAAATCCAAAAGCTTTCAAACCTAAATTAAAACCTGAAAAATTCATGGATCGAATTCTCAAAACACCAAACATTTTAATTTGAAAGACAACAAGTCAAAAAAGAAATGAAAACAAACAATTCCCAAAGTCCAAAATAAACCCAAAACCGAATTGAAATGAACTTCAAGAAATGAAACCAAAACAAAACTCACAAACCATTCAATCTCAGACAAGAAGCCCAACAAAGCCAAAACATACTCAAAACCCCAAAAAAACCAAATCCACTCAAAAATGCACAAAAGCTTGCATTCCGATAAAGCCATGGAAATGTCTATAATGTTTTGTGGATGAATGACTCAAGGAAGCTGGGTCGCAGGTCGTGACCGGGTTGCGAGACCCCCAGGCCGACCCGGTCGCGACCGGGTCACGACCCTATTTTTTAATTATTTTTTTTTAAAATTCAAAAAATATAGAAAAATGCAAAAAAATCAAAAAAAAAATTACAAAGAAATCGGGGAAAATAAATGACATGATTTAAACAAATAATACATCAACTTTATTCCAATATGACGTGTTCTACATTTTGTAGGTAGTTGATGTACTCTCCCCATGTCATTTGGGTTGAGTACATAGCTTGATACATGTACACATGACGCTCATATTCGTCAGTCCCTCGGGAAACTATCCTAAGACTTGATCCAAACGAGTCACCATAACTATAGGTCGATTGGATCGAAGTATCCGATGACTCGACATAATTCATTCCACAATACTCTTGATCGTATGTAGAGAACCAAAAGCCTTGGGATGAATCATACGCATAGTCGGAGGCATCGTGGTATTCTGCTCCAACTCCATGGCTACGATGACCTCCTGTACCTTGTGGCCTTCTACCATGATCGGCGTCTTGGGTCGCATGAGTATACTGCTCCTCGCCGGTAAAACGTAACAACGTTGTAGGAGATATGGGAGGATCTGGAGTCCCTCGTACTTATAAAATGTTTGCGCCCCCGTATCCAGCACCATCATCGCTGCTACTCTTTGACGACGAATCCTCGGGCGTCTGGTACTGCACTCGGATGTTTGGCTCTGGTGTATCTTCTCGATCGTCTTCGACAGTATCAGCATCTACAATAACAAAAGTATCAGTCATAACTTGTTTACCTTTTCTCCTACTTTACGTATCTTGATTAGTTCCTTCTCCGGTCCCTTGTTGCTTTGCTAGAGAGGGAGGGATCTGGAATTCTTCGGCCAAAGGGACATCGTCGAGCACTCCTTCAGCCCATTATTAGTCTTCTGGGTTGAACTCCGGTTCTCCCAACCCTTCTCGGTCATTGACCCAAGCTTCTAAGGAGTTCTTCTCGTAGAATATTAGATCCAAATCAATGTCCTCCTCTTCAATTTGCGGCTCCTCGACCGAACGTTCCGCCGCCTGTGATATCCAATTCTTTTGTTCCATCTGGTTCTGCTTCATTCTCTCCAAATTCCTCAACTTTAACCTCATATTATAGTGACAATACACGAGGTCTTCAAGTCTCCTTGATGTCAACCTATTTCTTTGTTTCGTGTGAATCAAGTTGAATGTAGACCAATTCCTCTCGCAGCCCGAAGTCGAAGCGGTTTGACTTAGGACCCTAATGGCTACATCCGTCAAGTCCTCGTACCCTGGTATTTTACCATGGTCCATCCACTAATCAGCTGCATAAATTGAATGTCTTTCATTATTATCTAAGTAAACTTCGATTAATTAAGTGATGAAAAACATTGCTACGTACTCGGACTTAGTAGCATCACAGCTCGTTCAACTTTTCTCATTCCAAAGTGAAAACTCCGCATTCTATAATCGTACATCTTGTTGCGGATGATAATAGTCCAGTCATCGTCACCAAGCAACCGTCGGATGACGCTCTTCACCTCATCTAATAGCTCGTTGGTTGCCTTGAACTGTGTACTATAACAATACCTTGGGTTGAAAAGGTAACCTATAAACCAAATAGCATTAGTAAACAACTTATACATATCTAACATTAAAAAAAAGATTAGTAAATGTTTAAGAAAACTTCCTTCGCTCTCTCAACCGCATCATATAAATACCCTATGTCTGCTTTCCTATCTCCGTCAACTATCCTTAGTACCTTTACTATGGGTTGGACGATGTCTAACGTCTTATTTACAACTTTCTAAAAATCTCCACTCTCTATTGTCTCCTCTACTTTTCTCTTCTTTCTCTTATCCGATGGGTTACATCTAGCTATCCAACTACCCTAACCCGGTGAAATGACCATCTGAGTTAGAACTCTCCTTTAACTCAATAAACTTTCTAACGAAATATAGTGGGAGGCGAACCGAGTTGCACTGTGCCGTAACAACTCTCGCCCCTTGGTGTGTTCCCTCATAAGTGTAAGGACAAAGTTATGGTTGTAAATAAATGAAGAAATAAACTGGGCTAACTTAACTACCCTGTCTATTTGAGGATCCTTGCATATATCCTCCAACATTAAATCTAAGGAGTGGACGGAACAAGGTGTCAAATACAACTTTGGTCTTCTGACCATAAGCATCTGTCTGGCCGCTTTGTATGCAGCCACATTGTCTGTGACTACTTGACCTACCAGGCTCTCTCCTATTTCTTCTATCACTCCATCTATCAATTGCTAAAGATACTCTGCATTCTTTACCTGTCCTGATGTGTCGACCGACTTCCAAAAGACCGTGCCGGCTTGACTGTACACTAGGAAGTTGATCATAGTCTTCCTAGTTATACCTGTTAAGTATAAGATATTAACTAAGTTATACCAAAAAGAATGTTTATACATTTAATATAAATGAGTAAAAGAAAATTTACTTACCGGTCCATCCGTGGGTCATTAATGTGCAACCTCGTTCCTCCCATATTCATTCAAATGATGCCACGTACTTCTTTATTTCTTGCACCTCCATAGGAAGATATACATTGTATATCTCCTTTGGATTTGGACCAGGCACTCCCTTCCCGACGTCTGTGATCGTGTCGATCATGTTCTCGTAGTATGGTCCCCTCGCGACATTTGCCAGAATGTTGTGGTGAAAGAACCACCTTGACGTTGCCCGACCAATCTTCTCCTTACATAATTTTAGGTTCTTCATTGCCGTCATGATTGTCGTTTGACGTTGTCATGGTCTGGTGATTACGGGATCCGCGAGACCTACTGCCAGGTCGTCGTCTTAGGTGAGATCATGAACCTCATCTTGCGGTTGGTTGTTGGATCCTCTTCCACTTCCTCGACCACTTCCACTTCCAGACCCTTGACCCATCATTCGGTCAGTGCGTCTATGCAACTCTTCGTCGGCGAATAATCTTCGACTCGCTTCCATTCCCCGTAAGAGGTCATCTATTTAAGAAATATTCAAGTATTCAACTACTTAATTATCTTTTAAAATAGAAGAATGAACTACGTTTATGAGTAACACCTCTCATACCTTCGTACTTTTCATCTCTAAAAATATCCGGCCTCTCTTGTCTGGTCCCGTAAATGTGTACGGAACGTCTCCCCAGTTGTAGCAATTCTTCTCGGACGGTCTCCTTATGCCGTTTACTAGTTCTCTTCGTTTACTCCATCGCTTGTAGGTGCCTACGAAATTGAGCTCTGACCTCCGGCGTAGTCCGTGTGCAACAAAGAACATTTTCCTTCATGCCTGCAAGATGAAATTTTAAACGATAAATACCACCGAATATTACTTTGTCGCAATATTTACATTGCACTTTTCTCTCCGCCATGGAGATTAAGTTGCAATGTAACCAAGCCGGATCACTCCGGGTCGCGCCGATAGTTTGGGTTGTTTGGCTTGGAGAAGGCATCTTTTTTAACTAAATAATTACTTAAGTAAGTAATTAACTATTTAAAAAAGCTAATGACGTTAATAAGTGACTACTAATCTACATAAACTTTTAATTATGTAAAATAAATGACTAACTAATTATGTAACTAAGTAAGTAATTAACTATATCTTCTAACTAATGATGTATTAAGTAACTACTAAATTAAATATCTATCTAATCTTCTAGCTAACTAACTATGTAAGTAAATAAGTATTAAAAAGAAAAAACTACTTAACTAGCTAATCAATAAAACAAATATTAAATAAATATACTAAATGAACTAATGAAGTGCTTAATGAAATAATTAAGTAAATAAAAAATAAAATGAGAGCAATGAGAGCAATGAGAGCAAAATGAGAGCTTGAGGGTGAGAGTGAGGGGTGGGAGTAAGGGGAGCCCCTTGGGGGCTTTAAATAGCCTCCATGGGGCTGAATGAGGGGGGGGCTGGAGCCCCTCCTGATTGTTGGCAACGGTCATATGACCGTTGACAACGGTCTAATGGGCCGGGTCGTGCGACCCGGCCGGGTCGCACGACTCGCACGACCCGGCCGGCGGAGTCGGCCCGGCCGGCTCGCGCCCGAGCCGGTCGGGCCCAAATCCGACCGGGTCGGTGCTGGGTCGCGACCCGGGTCACGACCCTGCGAACCATGGAATGACTTATGTGCAAAAGTTGCTATGATAGTTAATCAAGAGTATTCAAATATTTGCTTGATGTGGCTAACAACAAAATATTGAAAGTTCGGTGGGGGAGGTCAAAAATTTAAAAAAAAACTCAAATAACCTCAACAATAAAATAAAAATGAGATTTAGATCATCTAAATGACAGGGTAATCCTTATGTCAACATTTAGAAGATTTTTAGTATATCATCTATTTTCATAGCCATAGCAGTCAAAGCAAGCAAAAAAATTGATTTCTTTCAAAAAGGAACAATTTCAAAAAGTGAGATTACAGCATTATCCCAGCATATATCTACAAAAACAAGTATTTACAACTGCTACACTGACCTAGTGTGTAGAGCTACGCAGTATAGACCTAGCAATAATTACTAAACTACCCCGGAGTGTGGATAAAACATGCAGCAAAAACCCATTCTGACCTTAATAGACCACATCCACATCCATATACCACCTCTGTTTCATTTGCCTTTACAATTTAAGTATTTTTACATCTGATTGCTCCATGAACTATTACGAATGTTCACAAAGCGTATAATTAATGTTGCGGCCAGTGCGTGTTGATCTAAAATTCATGAGAAACCAAATTAATAAAAAATTTCACCAGGCTTAAATTTTTCTCTTGGTTATCTATCATTTAAATGTTTGAATTTGAATTATAATAAAATTAAATCTTCAAAAATTAAAGAGAAATTGAAGATGACAAAAGCAAGACATTTGGTCCAGCTAGCATCCTTATTGAAGTATGTAAACGTTTGGAAGATTTAGAGATACTATGGTTAACTCTACCTTTTAACATAATTTAATATCTAGAAAAATGTAGAATGAATGGAGAAAGAGCATCACCATATATATATTTAAAAAAAATAGATATACAAGATTGTACAAATTATAGAAGAATCAAACTAATAAGTCATACTATAAAATTACATAAAAAAACTATTGAGTAGCGTTTACGAAATTGTATAAAAGAAAGCAATAAAAATATTGTATGGTAGTGAATGTTGGTCAATAAAAGAAAATTATACTTTAAAATAAGCGTTGTTGAAATGTGAATATTAAGATAGATGAGTGGTCATAGATTAGATAGAATAAAGAATAAATTTAGAGAAAATGTAGGAGTAGTGACAATTGCAGACAGTTTGAAAGATGGGAGAGTAAGATGGTTTCGGTCAATTAAACATAGTCCTAAGGGTCTCCAATCATCATAGAAGTAGAAAATACTAAAATAACAAAAACATTAAAGGACATTGCAGACCTAAATTAACATAGAGGAGGATAGTTCCATGAAATGCGGAGTCGCGACCCCGCCCCGACCTAGTCGGTTTTGGGGCTAACCGACCCGATCCTGACCCCAAGACCCCGACCCCGTAATTAATATTTTATTATTGTTTTTGGTAACTCCGGCCGACCCCGTCCTGACCTGGGTCGCGACCCCAGCCAACCCGGGTCGGTTTGGGGCTTACGACCCGTTCCCGACTCCCGACCCTACCTCCCTTTGATAGTTCAATGTGATGTGGATCATTTAAATATCTTTGAAGAAGCCAATGTGAGTAGAGAAAAAGAATCCATATGGCTAGTCCCAAATAATTTGGTACTAAGGCTCAAGTTTAGCAGAGTTGAGTATCCATCGTTCATAGGTTAATTGTTGTGTTATGAACCTACTTGGTCTGCCAATGATCTTGTAATGAAGTAATTTTAAAGACAACAACCACAAGACTGCTTAGCCATTTCTTCTTGGGCATTTCCTCAAAATCAAATGAGAGTTGAGATATTTGTGTCTAGAGATGCAATGGCACGTCCATGGCCCTATTGAAGGATTCCCATGAACTCATCAAATTTGAGCGTTCCGGAGAAGCCATTTCATTCTTATAACCATGTTGAGGCATTTTCTCAATCTTCATTATGTTCCTACTTATTCTTTTAGCTCATGTTAATTTTTAGTTTTTTTCCTACAGTTTTTGCCTCCATTTAAGCTTTGTGCGCTACCTTTGACATCCTCCAAGCCCTGTTCGGTTTACTCGGCCAGCATTAACTTGAGCACCAAGACACTCATGATTTCTAGTAGACATGCCATGCAACTAACAACTTAACCCCCTTTGAGCTTAACAAAGCTTGATATTACTTCTAATGGTAAAAATGTTAGAACAAAACGACACATCAAATATCAAATCCTTTAATAAAAGGCCAAAATAAAACCCTAGACCACAAAACTTAAACAAGGTTTGAAACTTTAAACAGTTTCTCAGTGATCTCTAGAAAGCATATTGCCAACTCCAGGGTTATCATGAGAAAATATTGAACTATCTCCAAATCTTCAAACTCTGTATTTGCTTTCCAGTAAGTAGTACAGTTCTAGATTCATGAATAAAATACTCCTTTGACGAAGACACAGATGAAACTTGAATTTGTCTATAAAAAGTCAGGATACAAGTATGAAATTTCTAACAATAATTTGTTCCCATCAGCTTTTACAGTGTCATATTATCTCATCATTTCCTATTCAAAATGTGTACTTGACTATTTTGTTGTAGAAAATAAGATTTTGAAATCTGTAAGTCAACTAAGCTTCTAAAGCAAACCCATATAAGAGAGTATAGTTAATCAATGATTTCTCAACAGCGGAAGGTATCCCGAGCACATCACAAATCCAGCTATACCAGCTTCAAGTGTGGCAATGAAGAAAATGGTAAGCTAGAATACCAAGGCTAGAGCAGTTATTCTATGACAACAGATCTTAGCGCAATGCCTAGAGGCAAAGAAAAGCAGTATTATTTATATAACTGACTAACATAATAAAAATTTAAGCCATGTACCCAAAGAAATTCTGACATTTATGACATATATACCTTGGAATTTTTCTGATGGTAACATTCCTTAATGGAACCTCATCCTCTGGTCGACAAGTAATTAAATTTTTAACCTGAAAAGCCAATGCACTTAGGTTTCACTGACACTTTTTGTAAAATAGAAAAAAATATATTAATGATCAAGCATAGATGTTAGTCCTAACAAAATCTAATATATTTTGGGAAATAGTGATATGTGAGTTCTGATTCTCAATGAATTAGTGAGAAGTCATAAAATGTATATCCTCGAGGACACATCAATGCTGACAAAAGGGGAAACTAAAAAGAAATGTAGGAAAGCAATTGCACCACTCTTTTATATGAAAATGACGTAACCTCAAAATTCAAGAAAATTCATGTCTCTTTTTTGGTAAAGAATTTTGATTTGTTTAGCTTTAACAACTATAAAAGATTGTGATATCTTATAAAAGTATTAACTAATTTATAACATATAAAAATTTGAGGTCTAGGATTATTTGAAAAAATTTTATTTTTTGATCTCTTTTCATTAGACTTGCAAAGTACCGACGTTAATTACATCGATAAAATACTCGAACACCCTTGATTAACCATCGTAGCAATTCGTGAATATAAAACATGTATCCATAAAATAGACATGTAGGAGCAACAGCCCCGTGAGCTTGTTTGGGATGCAAACTTAGCATATCTTTGCTTGTTTGATTTAATTTGATTTGAGGTTTCATTTTGGTTTTATCTGAGGATTTGATTAAGACTTGGTGTCTTTTTATCTAGGAGATTGTTATGGATTTAATCTGAGTTGATTAATAAGTCCATTTGATAATTTGAATCTGTTTTGTTTTTATTAAAACTTGATGTCTTCTTAATTTCAGTATTCATTTGGAATTTGGTCGATTTTTAAAAAATTTGGCATCATGCCTTTGGATGATTTAATTTTTGATTGATTTTTATTAAGACTTGATGCCTTTTCGATTTGGGGTATTTTGGTTTCTGATCTGTTAGATTTGTTATCTTCCAGATCTGATGTGTTTTTTAATATTGCAATTTGAGTTAGAGATTTGATGAATTCTCAAATTTGGGTTGTCTATGTTCAGGATTTGCTATCCTTGATTTTTTTTCATTGACTTTGTGTCTTCTGAATTAAGGTTCCATTGTTTGAGAACTTGGATCTCCTAGCTCATGTAATAGATGTTTTGAGATTTCAAATCTGGTTTCAGATTCAAGGACTTAACAGATTTTAGACTCAAGAATCTAAGATCCTTGATTTTTGGTTTGAGACTTAAGATTTCAAGACTTGAGATTTCCCATTTCAAATCCCAGTTTGGAGTTTGAAACTTAGGGAAGTTGAGTTTTAGAATTCTGGTTTTAGATTTCAAATTTTGGCATTTGAGATATTTTTTATTTTAGAATTCAGATTTGGAATCTGAGATTCTAAGCTCCACATTTTGAGTTTCAGACTTGAGATTTTGGATGTTTGGTTTAAGATCTGATATTTGAAAATTTTGACAATTTGAACTCCGGGTTACATAGATTTGAGCTTTGATGTTTAAATGTAGAGTTCAAGATTTAGGAATCTGAGATTTTGACCCGTTTCCTCTCCGTGTTTTGTTTGAGATCTGGTCTGATCTGATCTTCAGATCTGACCATTTGATTTTTGATGTTATGCTCAGACTCTTAAGGTCTTCAGGATTCCATGGACTGATTTTTTCTTAAACTCTGTTACAGATTTCCCAATCCTTAAGGTGTTCGGAAGTCCTGGTTTACAGAAGTCAAACTTCTGATTGATTTTTATTGTTTGAATTCCAACAACTATGATAAGCCTTAAATTCCTATTATCCTGAATGATCTTTGAATGTTCAGATTTCAACCTTCTAACAGTTTTTATTGCAAGATTTGCTGACTTCTGATTCACAGAATTTTCTGTTTTTTAAAGTTTTAACAGTTTTCGGAGCCTCAGATGTTCTGATTTGCAGAAAATTCAGACTTGTGAACCTTTTAGCATTCTCATATTTTAGAGATTGCAGATTCACAAAATTTTCAGATTTTAAGTTTCTTTTCGATTGTCCAATTCTCGAACTTTCCGACTTTGGATTCTTTAGACTTTCAGATTTTGGATTTTTTTTTTCAGATTGGACATGAGTGAATTTCTTGAATTTGTGATCACTGGATGACCGATTTAATTTCTCCAGTTTGGCTTGCATCCTTTTAAGTTCATAGGGGTATTAGAACTCCTTATAACATCACATTCGTTGAACATGGAAGTTCTTCATTGATCAACATAAATTACATGAATATGTGAAAAGGCATGCAAACCATAACTCCCTTCGGTTAGGATAGAATCTCATAAGCCTTTAAAAGGCATTAGAGGATTCATCCAATGACGTTAACCTTACTGGTTAGGTACGGGCATGTGGGCATGAAAATCCATGCTCAGCCTTTCCCATAACCTTGGGGTTATGATGATGTGATGTGAGATATGATGCATGGCCACATGTGATATGCTTATGACTGTGGGAAGGCAAAAGGGAGGCATAATTCACATTTGATGAATCTTGATACGATAAAATTCCTTTGACCCTTGATGGCTGTGGGATATCCTCCCCCAATATGATCACTTAATTTAAAGGTCGGTTTAGCATGGTTACTTGCATGATCTCCCCCCTTAAATTAGAGGGATTTACCTCTCTTAGTAGATGGAGTTTGATATTCCCTACTTCGGGGGAGAAGAATCAGTGTATTGTGGAGCTTGCCCATATACTTGTCTAGGATCAGTACACTCCAGGGTGTGCTGTGTGCCTGTCTGGGGTCAAACACCATAGGGCGTACCCATCTGTCAGTCCAAATTATAAGATTTAATTGTTTGATGATTTCAATATGTTAATATTTTTTTATTTGTCCGAGGGCCTTGATTGCCAGTTCCATCCTGAGCCTTGGTGGCCTATTTTCGTCCTTATTGGCCCAGCGGATTTGCTGCCATCTTGCTGTCATCAGTTTCTGAGCCTTATAGGCCTGCTACCATCTTTTCATTACATGGCTGGGTTGCTTTGGTGTGCTGCCCACAGTGCATCTTGAACTGCTGCATGTCTCCTCTCTCTTCTCTTTTCATATTCTGCCTGCACCGGATGCCCTGGACAGGGCTCTAGCTCTAGCTTCTGCTTAGTCCCAGTATTGAGAACCTGGATTGGTTAAGAAGGCATCAGATTTCCGGAGATTGACTGTATCTTCATGAAATCACTTTCCTGCGCTGGTCTCGGTAGGACAGCAAGGTGGTAGGATAGGTGATCCGGTATACTTGTGTGATTGAGATCTGATGAGGGGCTTCCCATATCCAGACTATGAATTTGGGTAGCCTGTCATGCTCTTGCTGGGAAGATAACACGGAATTTGGATAAACCAATCATTGGCATGGATACCTACTGGGTTTTGCATGACCTGGAGGATGGTCATCAGCAAATGGTAATTAGGACATTTATTTACTGGTCTATACCGAGGGCTGCCTCACTAGGATCTTGTGGTAGGAATGATGATGCATAGGTGAAAAGAGAAGAGTATGGACGATGACTAACGGAGGGCTTGAAGGCGTTCAGCTTCAGCCATGAGGCTAAGTTCCCCCATAGGGACTAGATGGGGTGGGAAAGGGGAGCAGCAATCATGGGTCTTGTTTCACCTTTTCTTCCTTCTCCTCCTCCTCGATTTCTCCTTCCTCAGGGGCTTGGGCTTGATGCTCAGGAACTGATGAGGACCAGGAGGGTGTTTCCTCGGCTTCTTCTTCCTCTTCTTTATTCTTCTATGGCTGCGATGATGCTGAGTATCCTGAACTGCTTCCCCAGCACTTCAAGAGGATGACCGTGGGACTGGACTGATTGTAGATTATTCCCTCTGGCGCACAGCAGCAGGATGTTGGCGGTGATGGCTAGGGCATCTGCTGAGGGGTTCCAACCCTTTGATGATAGCCACAGGGTCTGTTTTTATAAGAAAATGAGCATACTTCACTGGGGAGAAGTTCCCTGCGCAGTGAACTCCTCTGAAGGCAATACAGCCATGAGAGGAAAGCACAATGACCTCCTAACTTCCAGGATCCTCCGGGCTATCTTCTTTTGATCGTTATTGATGCTGTGAGGGCATCCTCCTGGATTGTAGTGGTCTCCGATGGCTTTCTTTCAATCCCAAATCATATGGAGGCTTCAGCAGGTCTGTGTGATGCCCTCTTTGCCAGTGGAGGGTCCTACTTTGTAGGAGAAGTTAACCGATGAAGGATCTGCTAGACCATTGGTTCTCCAGGGCAATCCTAGTGGGCTTGAGAAGATCCCTGCAGCTGCTCCTACCTTTTCGGGGTCACCGGTCGGCTGTTGTGGCCTGTTAAGGATTCGGTGGCATCTCCTATTTTTTTAGGTATCTCCAATGAGCTGCTAAGGATCCTTTTTTGTGCTGGCACTGATCACTTGCAGTTCTGGTAAGATATTGATGCTCCAATGGCATCTCCCTCCTTTTTAGGAACTATCAGAGATAAGGATGACCTGTCATCCATTGGGGAAGAGCCCTATGAGCAAAGGACTGCTCAGCTGGCAGTTTCGATAGGTTGCTGAGGGAGCAGGAGGCCTGGAATTTAGGCCAAGAAATTGCTGTGTAAACAGCTAGCAGGTGGGCCAGAATTAAAACCTAAATGGCCCTGTTTTGAAATAAAACACAAGCATATAGCCGATGGGCTGAGATGATGACATTTTATGGGCCTGCTTTGAAACACAAAAGCAGCCCATATGATATGATATGTGAATTCCGCAATGATATAATAAGCGGGATGGTTTCTCATTGAATAAGGACCAAAGTGGGCCTATTTTGATGTTAAAATACAGCCCATTAGCCACATAAACTATAAGCTGAGTAAGTGATGGCTCAAAATGGGCTATTTTCAATAAATGAAATTGAGATGGGCTTCAATTATTCGGCCAGATCTTTGAATTGAGCATTGTGGATCAATCGGGGTTGGATTATCTTAAAATCTCACCCAATTAAAACAATTTGGGGGTGGCGCAAGGAGGGCTTAATTTAAATGAGGATTGAGCTCAATTTAGATGCCTATTCCCATCCAAATCATGAACTCCTCCTTTGTTGAATTTGGCATATGATGTAACCTCAAAAATTAAAAAGATTTTATTTCTTTTGTTTTGGAAATTCATTTTCCTTTTCAATTTGATTTAGACCTTAGCATTGACTTCTTAGGAAAATAGATGGTATTCCATAAAAGTACTAACTAGGGTCAAAATTATGTGTTGAGGTTGTTAGGTTCTTTGAAATTTGTTTTGACCTCTCCCCGTCGGATGGTGCGAAGATCCGACGTTAATTACATCGAGATTTCTCGAAAACCCTTGATTATCGTCATAGCAATCCATGAAAATAGAAAACATGCATCCACAATAAACATTCATACAGACACAGGAGAAAACACCCCATGAATTTTGATGGAAGGCAAGCATTCAATTTAGTTCTTTGAATTTAGTTTGAGTTCATTGATTAAAATTGATTTGAGTTGAATTGGTTTGATTAATTTAAGTTGAATTGAATTGATTTGAATTTTGGTTTGAATTGGTTTGAATTTTGTTTGAGTTGAATTTAATTTGTTGATTGCTTGATGAATTTGGATCTGTTTTATGAAACTTGACTTGAATTTGATTGGTTGAATTTAATTGTTTTTTTTGGGTTGAAGTTAGATCTATTCATCTTAATTGAATCAATTCATTTGAGTTGCTTATTTATTTAAATTTGACTCAATTTGGATTTGTTTCATTGAACTTGACTTTGATTTGGAGAGTTTGATTTGAGTTTAATTTGAATTTGTTAAGAATTTGATTTGTTTTAAATTCAATGGAATCTGTTTGATTAAAGGTTGGTTAAAAATTTTTATTTATGAGATTGGATTGTCTTTAGTTCTGGTTGGAATATAAGTTGTTTGAACTTGATTTGGTTTTATTTAACTTGACTTAAATTCTGTTTATTGATTTGATTGAACTTGAAATTTGGTTGAATTTGAGTTATTTAAGGTTTATTTGGAAATTTGATTTTCACTTGCAGATTCGGCTGAATTTATCATTCAATCTTACTGAAGTTGAGTAGGGTCTGTTTTAATTAATGGGTTGTGTTTGGAAAATTTTAATTTAAACAGGTTGGGGTTTTACAACTTCCAGTTTTAATTCTGATTTCAGGAATTTTACATTTTTTATTTGTTATCTTGGTTTGTTGATCCTCCTAGAACCCTTTTTTTATCTTTACCCCCGGATATGAAGTTCAGGTTTCAGATTTTGGAGTTCTGGTCTCAAACTTTCAGATTTCAATTCCAAGCTATATTTCAGATTTCAGGTTGGTGGTTTATTTGATTTTGGTTCAGGAAATGTGGCTTTAAATTTGTCTTGACAAAAATTAATTGGTTTGTTGGTTTGATTTAAGCTTGTTTTGGTTGAAATTGATTTGATTTTGACAGATTATTGTGAGTTAATTGCAGTTTTGGTATGTTCAGATTTTAAACTTTCAATTCTCAGATTTTTTTTAATTAATCCCTGCTCCAGATGTGAAGTTCAGATTTTGAATCTTTGAAATGCCGATTTCAGATTTTGAAGTTTATGTTTCAAATTTTTAAACCTTCGGATGTCAAATTTACACACATTTCAAATTTTCCAGATTTTGAGCATCCAGACCTACAAATTACAGAGTTTTTTTTTTATCCTCGGCTGCAGGTTTTATGAACTTCAGGTGACAGTTCTGGACTCTACAGTATTAGGTTATGATTTCAGATTTTTGGACTTCACAGATTTCTGGATTTTGCAGATCTGCAGACTCTGGTTTCTGATTTTTCCAGCTTCCAGACTTCAGAGTTTTTAATTTTTATTGATTTTACAGGTTTCGGTTTCTGGTCAGAACATGGATTTCATGATTTGTTCAATTATTAAAAGTTGTGTATTATTGGATTGGGTCAATTCGGCTTTTAGATTCCTTTATTTAATGCTTGCAGATTTCGGATTTATGTGATTTGATTTGGGTTTAGTTTGATTTGTTTGAAGATGTTTTACAGGTTGCAGATTTTTAAATTTTGTATATTTCAGATTTTTACAGATTTTTATAGGTTTCAAATTATGTTTTCAGATTTTTTTTTTATTGTCTTGCCTTCCAAAATTTCATGTAGCGGTCCTCTCCTTGTAACATGAATCTGTGCACCAAGCATGAATTTTCATTTGTTCTCTCAATATGGGACATGATTACAACTTGTCCAGAAATCTGGTTCCTTGAGTCCTTGATGAACTTGACAATTCATGGGTGGCATGTACCCGGTCTTTATAGACTTATGGGCATCCCCCACTGTTTTAAGATAGAATACACCCGGCTTTTAATAAGCTTGTGGGGACTCATCTCACTGTTTTGAAACTGAGCATATCCCGGTCTTTGATAGACTTGTGGAAAATTAGCTCATGGCAATCTTCATGGCTCCTTCATGAGTTGATGAACTGCTTGCTGCACCGGTAAGACATTGGGGTTTGTTTTTATAGACCTTCGGATGTCTACCTTAAGAAGAGGGTCAGGAGGTGGGTTTAGAACCGGCATCCTGGTTTCCCTTTGTTTTGAATTCTTTTAAGTTGAGCCGAAGCCATGAGGAGGGTTTAGAACCGGCCTTATGCTTGCCTCGGTTTGTTTAAATTAAATAGATTTTTTTTAATTTAAATTGATTGTTTGTTTTATTTTTGTTTTTGAATTAATCATGGGTCAGGAGGTGGGTTTAGAACCGGCCTCCTGGTTTCCCAATTGTTTCGAATTCTTTTAAGTTAAGCCGAAGCCATGAGGTGGGTTTAGAACCGGCCTTATGCTTGCCTCGGTTTGTTTGAATTAAATTGATTTGAAATTTTAAATTTCAATGTCGAAACACTGTTCACCCAATCCAACTTAAATGGGCCTCCGCAGTCCATCACTGCCCACTCCCCGCTGGGCCTCATCCGGCGGGAGCCCTTCTCTTTCTTTCTTTTTTTTTCACAATTTTTTTCTGGTGGGCCCCCACATAATGTTGACCCGTGGGTCAACCTTCTCCACGCGGCCACCCGCGCGCGCGGCTTCTCTCCCGCGGGCCCCCTGTTTGCTATTTACATGCCCTCCGTGGACATAAGTCGGGGCAAATAATCCCCCGACCTCTCCCTCCTTCACCTGCGAACAACGGCGACGGCAGCTTCGTGTCTTCTTCTCCCAACGGCAGCGGAAGTGGGATCCGGCGATGGCGGATGAGGAGTTGGAGAAGAAGGGGCTTGGCGACCGCAGGGGACGGCGGAGACCTTTGACGGTGACAGCGGAGGCCTTCGACCGCGACGACGGATGAAGCTAAGCTCCTTGATGGCGATGGCACTGGCGGGGGGGCGGGGGGGGAAGGAGCTCCGGCGGTGTCGGTAGCTTAAGTAGAGGCTGGACGCGAATCCAGGTAACCTCCCTCTCTTTCTCTCGAATCTCTCTTTCCCTCTTCCACCTTCCGGCCTTCCTTCCTCTCTCTGTTCGTCGATCCTACGGTTGATCCCCCTCTCTTTCGTACACTAGCTGCGGCAGCCATTTTATAGGCTCCCGGGCTCCCGGCTCCGCAGGGAAACCTGCCGAACAAGACCTTCGCTTCCGAGACGGACTCGGAAGGGTCCAACGTATACGGGATTGATTTCCCTTAACTCCACGATTCCCGCCCTTTGTAGACATTGCCGAACCAGGACTGTCTGGCGTTGGATGAGTCCCTCTCGGGACTGGACTCCCCTTACTATAACGGGATTGCCTTTCTGTTGGGAGAGTCCGGCTTGAGGTGTAAACCGACCGAAAGCCCTCCCGACTACGTCTCTCAACCATTAGCAGTACTGTAGACATAGACTGGGCTTCGGATGCTGAGTTCTAGCCGCTCCAAATGTCAAAATGGGACTCGGCCCTGTCTCTTTTTTTTTTCTTCAACCGACAGTGCTGATAGTCTCTACCTCTTCTCCTTCTCTAGGCGCTGCAAGTGCTTCCACCTATTGTGACCATAGAGCCAGCTGCACCGAATGAGCATTTCTTTTATCTTCTTGACCCACTGTACGTTTGCCATTTTCAGCAGTGAGTACTCATCTATTTGCTTTATCATTGGCCTTTTGTTCCTTCAAACTCCTTGATTTTAGCTTACAAGGGTAGTGAATATTTTTTGAAAAATATCGGTGTCAACAGCATATGAGCACCTCTTTTCCATCTTCTTTGATTTCCTTTATGTAAAGTTTAGGTGTCGACAGAACAAACCCCACTACCTTGGCTCCATGTGAAATCAGAAAAGTTGATATAAAGGATAAAAACTATATTGCACATTTCAGGAGCATTGTCTTTTACCCTTCTTGAAATTGAAGAAATGATACTATGAGGTCCTTACCAACTACTGATTTTATTTTTTTAATTAACCTCTCAATATTAAACAAGCTCAGCGTTAACCACAATGCCATCATAATGATGACATAAAAATATAAGTGAACATAAAATCTCTTTCGTTTAGTTTAAACTTGCTACACTTCTTTGAAAATTTCATTTATTTCTTTCCACTTACAATTTAATTGCTTACCATTTTAACTTTGTGTTTTAAGATTTCATTTATTCATTGATCTTTTATTCATTCTCAGATTTGATATTCAACTAGTTTGTTTTAAATTTTTTCTCTTTAATATTTAGTCAATGTGAGGCGTGATCCAGTTTGGACTTTTACAAAAAATGTTTAATTATTAATACTTCATTTTATTTTATTTTCACTTATAAACATATTTAATGTTTTTTAGTCAGTAAAATTCATGACTTATCGCTTTTGTTTAGTTGTTTTTTCAATTTTTTGCTTGTTTCAAATTTTACTATTTTAATTAATTTAAAACTTTTTCCACTGTGAATTTAGCAAAACAACACAATCAACATGAGTGTAGAAAAAGAATCCATATGGCTGATACAACATAATTTGAGATTAAGGCAACAGCCTAGAATTGAGTTAAATTCAATTCAGTAATCTTCCCTTTATCATCTGTCTTCTGTTTTTATTTAATCTTTAATGTTTAATTTCTTTTTTGTATTTTGCCTTTACAATTGCATGTTGAGCATGTCAATCCATATACAAGTGTAATGGGTCAGAGCCCTTTGGCTCTTGCATATGGCAAAGCCCTCGCAGAACCCTTGAAGTAGATGACAACTCACTGCTGTGGGTGTCCTCACCAACCCCCTCGTTGTTCACGACGGAAACTCTCGGCATCATTGCCAGCCTCCTTGCAATTCACAGCAATCCCTCATCGGCAGTGTCTTTGCCGTCCCAACGGCCAGCATCCTCAGTCCTCACTAGCATTAGAGGCCTTAGGCTTCTAGCAGACCCCCCCCCACCCACACCGCATCTCCACCTCCCCACCGGTAGACTTTCTCTCCCACTTCTGGAAGATCTCCCACCCTCCCCAAAAGTCTCCCCCACTCGCCCCCCTCCACCGTCCCACACCCCCCAGCTCCCCATATTGTCCCCCTACCCCTTCTAGCTAGCTCCCCCCCTCCGGCTCCCCCTCCCCTTCCAGCTAGCCCCCCTCCCCACTAGCCCTCCCCGGCTCCCCATTTGCACCCTCGTCCCCTTTTGGCTAACTCCCCCCCTCCAGCAAAGCCCCCTCAATCCTCCTGCCCCGGCTCCCCACCTCGCCTTGCCCACCTGCCCCAACTCCCCACCTTCTCCGCCAGTAACCTTTTATCCCTATAGGTTTTCTCCGGCGGTGTCTTTGCATGTGGAACGGCGACCCTACTCCCCTGCTCTAGGCACTACATCCTCCTTATCGATTGTCATCGCTTGAAAATCTTCATCGGGGGAGATCTTTTTTTGCTATTTTGAGGTAGATTTCAGTTAGGTTGGGAGCACATGCTCCCATTCCAACGTTCTGCCTAAATGTGATTTTATTTATTTTGTCTCTTTTTATCGCAATAGAGTTGTGGAGTCCGGTTTATCTATGTTGGGTCTTTTTATCTTTTTCTTTGTTATTGTCAGATGTCGTAGGGTCGGGTTTTGTCATGGTGTCTTTCCATGTTATTTTCATAGTCACCAACTTTATTATGAGACCGCTAGTTTAGGCAATACCCACACCCCTTTGGTGTAATCATCTGATCTCATGACACTTGTCAAACTCCATCGTTGGAGTTCCTAGCTCTGCTGTTCAACTACTTGTGCGCTCATATGCGTTGGTCAATTTGTGACTATGTTTGTGTTTCTTATAAAAGATGATTTCCAATAGAACTTTAACTATCTTTAGCTCCGTCGTGTCTTTTCTTTTTTAGGTATATTGTTGTACTACCATATTTGTGCTCATTTATGTTATGAATGGATATCTTGTTTCTTCTAACCAAAAATATATATACAAGCGTGCTTCAAAATTTCGTTTCTTTTGAAAGAAGCAATTTTTATTACCATTAACACTATAAATGCACATGCAAATGAGAAGATACACACGTGCCCTAGGCAGCATAGGTATGCACGTAGCATTCTATTCACACAAGTCCCAACATTGTCTTATTCCTACTCAAACAGCAAGAAGTGCATATATTCAAATTAGAGAGAAAGATAGAGGGAAGGAGGGAGGGAGGGAGGGAGAGAGAGAGAGCCCAATCAGCTGGACTGACCAGTTAGGAATATTTGACCAGGATTCTACCATTGCACGCATGGACCTAGATGCAAACAGAACAAGAAAATTTGCATTACAACCCATTGTTTGTTCCATACGTTGGGGGTAAGTTGCACAAGCAACAAGTGGAAACTGGAAGTGCAGAACGTGTGTGCAACATGGCCAAAATGTTGGAGTGGTAGACTTCTGAGTGGTGGGACCTACCACTGGATGCTACAATCTCATACCATAATTAACCCCCCCTCCCCAAATACACACACCATCACTCATTTAGACAGAGATGGAACAAGGGGCAAAATCGGAACACAGCTTAAATTTCAAGAGCAAAGGAGAAAGGAAAAGAAAAGAACAAAAGGAAAAAGTCAATAACCGAACCAATAAAAAAAGCTTAAGAAATATAATATAAAGTAATGCAAAGAGTTCTATTTAATTAATTTATCTGCATCCCCATACTTTTTTGCGAAAAGGCATAGATTTATTTTTATGGAAAAAATTGCAGTTGTGACAACTATATGATCTATACCACATATACTGATTGTTTTAAGGAATCTTGGCAATACGAAGCATAAGTTGGTTATTAACTTCTATAGTTACTAGTTCATAATAGGAGTACATCTGAAAAAATTTTAGGGAAAAAGTCACACTAAGCATTGCGAATATAAAACTTGGGTGTATGATACTATGCCTTACAAATTTTCCCTACTGCATATGTAGTGGAAGTTCATAGATGAGAGCCAATTGAAATATAAAAGTGTAGGGACCCAACAAATTAAAACCTATCCATGACAAACAGCCCCCCTAGTTCATAAAATTGCCCATAATGAATACTCCAGTTAGATCCTCTAAAAGAGGACATTTCTTCATTTAGTTTATTTATCTTGATTTATTATATATTGTGAAATGAAATGAAATTTCTATGTGATTATGTTTCTTGTAATTATGTTAAAATTTTCTAGTTTGTGTGGGTTATGTTTTTGATGTAACCTCAAAATCTCTCTTTTAGATTTTTATTTTGGAAATTCATTTTCCTTTTGAATTTGAATTAGACCTTAGTATTGACTTCTTAGAAAAATAGGTGATATTTCATAAAAGTACTAACTAGGGTCAATGATATGTATAAAATTATAATTTGAGGTTGTTAGGTTCTTTGAAATTGATTTTGACCTCTCCTTGTCGGATGGTGCGAAGATCTGACGTTAATTACATTGAGAGTACTCGAATACCCTTGATTAATCGTCATAACAACTCATTGAAGAAGAAGAATATACATCCACAAAACAAACATTCACACAGGAGAACAACCCCATGAAATTGATGGAATGCAAGCACTTATATGTGTTTTAAATTTGTTTTGAGTTGAATTGGAGTTGAATTGCATTTATTTGGTTTGTTTTGATTTAATTTGAGTTGATTAATTGATTTAAGTTTGTTTGGAATTGATTTATTTGAATTCAATTTAATTTGAGAGATTTATTTGGTTGAATTGGATTGAATTGGTTTCATTTTATTTTGAATTGTGTTGATTTGAATTTTGTTTGAATTTGAGTTTGTTTTCTAGGTTGAAATTTGTATTTAGTGTGTGAGTTTTAATTTGCTTTGAATTGTATCCGGAAGAGTGAACTTAAGTTTGAAATTTTGATTTGGATGTTCGATGGATTATTAAATTTGTTTGATTATGATTGACTTAAGTTGAATTTGGTTTGTTTTATTGATTTGTATTTGTTTGGGAGATTTGATTCTTGTTGAATTAATTAGCATGGATTGGTTTACGATTTGTTTATTGATCTAAATTTTGATTTGAATTTAATGTGTTTAATGTTGTTTTATATATCAAGTTGGATTCGGTTGCAAATTGATTGAGTTTGAATTTGATTTTTGAATTTGCCCAATAAGAGATTTGACGTAGGAAATTTGATTTGTTCATGGGTTTGAGTTGATTCAGATATTTTTTTATGTAACTTGCAGGTTTCAGGTCCGATTTGGATTTGATTTGTTTGAGGATGTTCTTATCTTAGCAAATTTCAATTTTGTACAGATTTCAAACTTTCAAATTTCTGACTACATGTTTCAGATTTTTCAGATTTCCTTGAATTTCATATTTTACAGATTTCAAATTTAGATTTTACAATTTTCAGATTTTTAGATTTTACTTGAACTTCAGATTTTACGGCTTTCGGACCATGTTTCATTTTTTTTATATTATCTTGCCTTCCAAAAATTTCGTGCAGCGGTCCTTTCCTTGCAGCATAAATTTGTGCACCGAATATGAAATTTTCGCTTGCTCTCTCAATATGAGACATGATTTACAACTTGAATTGCCTAAAATCAGGCTCATTGAGTCCTTGATGAACATGGAACTTGTTTGGTCAATTCAAGATGGAAAACACCCGGTCTTTGATAGACTTGTGGGCATTCCTGTCACTGATTTTAAGATTAAATACACCCGACTTTTGATAAGCATACGGGGACTCATTTCATTGTCTACAGACTGAGCATGTCCCGAACTTTGATAGGCTTGTGGGAAATTAGCTCATGTCGATCTTTCATGGCTCCTTCATGAGTTGATGAACTGTCTGCTGAACTGGTAAGACAGTAGGGTCCATTTTTATAGACCTTTAGATGTCTACCTTAAGAAGAGGGTCAAGAGGTACGTTTAGAACCGGCCTCTTGGTTTTCCCTTTGTTTTGAGTTCTTTTAAGTTGAGCCGAAGCCATGAGGTGGGTTTAGAACCAGCCTTATGCTTGCCTCGATTTGTTTAAATTAAATAAATTTTTATTTCGTTTAAGTTGATTGTTTGTTTCATTTTATTTTTGAATTAATTATAGGTCAAAAGGTGGGTTTAGAACCGGCCACTTGGTTACCTATTTGTTTTGAATTCTTTTAAATTAAGCTGAAGCCATGAGGTGGGTTTAGAACCGGCCTTATACTTACCTCGGTTTGTTTAAATTAAATAGATTTTTAAAACTTGAATTTCACGGTAGGTTATTGGGCCTTTTCTGTTTGAGGTTGTCCATTGGGTCGGGCTGTCTGGGCCTCAGACTGCGCGCTCGGCCGCGTGGCCGCACTCTTCTCTTTCTTTTTTTCTTTCACATTGTTTTTCCAGTGGGCCCCACAGCATTTGCCACGCTGGACATAAGTTTAGGGGAAAAATAATCCCCCCGCTGCACTGTTCACCCGACGGACTCAACGGAAGCGGGACCTCGCGACGCCCACCCGAGGGGATCCCGACGCCGACCTGCTCCGGCGATGGCTTCGCGGAGTTCCGGGGTCTCCAACGGTGACGCAGGGAAGAGCGGGGAATTTTGCTGGCGCTACTCGAAGGAGAAATGGAGGACGCCGGCGTTGCTTGAAGAAGGACAGGGGTCCTGCGGCTCCAATAGGAAGGGGAGATGAGCCCGACGGGAACGACGAACCCCGTGACCCTTGCCGTCTGTGACGAGCGAAGGGGGGGCTCGCAACGATGATCCTTGACAATTAGGACGACCTTCATGTCGCCGTCGGCCACTGTTGAAGCAACAGCTGGGCTTCGCGGTAGAAGACGAAGCCGGCGGAAGTCTTCGATGACGGAAAAAGATGAAACCGGTGGAGCCTTCAACGATGACTCCGCAGGCGTTGGCTAAGGATGACTACGGAGGAAAAAGAAGAATTGGAGAGCTTCTGCAGTGGTGACAAGGGTCGCGTAAGGTACTCTTCCTCCTCCCGGCCTCTCTCTTTCGATCCTCTGTTTTTTTTATTCTTCCTCTTCCCCTCCTTTTTTTTGGGTGGACGACCTTGGTGGTCTCTTTATAGGTCCTCGCCTTCCCTTTTTCCATTAGGAAACCTTCCGTAAAAGGGAGTCTAGCTTCGAGACAGACTCGGAGAAACCGACGATGACCAAAATGCTTCCCGATTGCCCTTGTGGCTATCCAGGATTTTTTTTCTCCGGACGTTCCTGATGCTACCTGCCATAAAATGAGTCCGATTGGAATGGGATTCCACCTAGAAAAGCCGGCCTTGATTGCGGTTACCTTTGTGTATCTTTTTTTTTCGGAAGACTTTCCCTTGGCAACGATGCCCCTTCTCGGCTTTGTAGAGGACTATGCGGACTTGCTACGATTGTCATGGCCATTACGGGAAGCTCGGGATAGCCTTGATATCTTTCTTTCTATCAGGAGATTCCAATGATCTTTCTGTGATCATCGGACACCTACTGGATCCCTGATTGGATTTTCTTTTTATCCTCACATATATACCCATCTCGTAGGAGCCATGACCGGGGGTTAAATCTAATGGACCTACCTTGACACCGACGTGAGCCCCCCTTTTTAAATAGAATTTAGCCCATTAGGTACTTTAATTGTTGACGGTACGAGGGTACCCATTTGGGCCATTCTAATTGAATTAAAATTGAGGCGGGCTTCAATTGATGTGAAAATTTTGATGTCAACAAGTGCCCCCATGGGTGATTTCCCAAAGGCAAGTTGTCAGGGGATCGCCCATGCAAATATATAGGTGCCAATTTTTCCTTCAATCATTCATGTGTTGTATTGATTTGGAATTTTATCATGCAACTGTACTTGAGTGAATTTTCTTTCTGTCCTTTCTTGTTGCTATATGACTGGAAATTCTTGAATTGTTCGTACAAATATAGCTATCATTCCCTTTCTGTCATTTGTTTGTTACTTGACTAGAAATTCTTGAATTGCTTGTTGCAAACATAGTTCTGTCATTCCCTTTCTATCATTTGCTTGGATTTGTTGCCATGTAAATGCAAATGTCTTGATGTTAATAGGCGAAATGCATTATGACCAACAAAGTGGTCCCTCATGTTCGTGCTCCTTGGCGTGGTGCCAATGATAGGAGTGTCCCGAACAAGGAGTCTCATGAACAGAAGTAGATATCCTTGAGGCTTCATGTCTGTTTGCACGAGGCAAACTACTTCAAACCAAACCTGGGTCCCGAGGGTTGTTTGGGTATTGTACTCTTTTCTATTTTCTCCAGTTAGTCCCGAGGTTTGTTTGGGCATACAGAGAAGTGATTGTGTAATAAAATGTTGTTCATTTCCTGCCAAGGCTGCACTTGTTTATATTTTATCCTCTTATGTGATTGTATAATAAGAGGGTGTCCTTTCACATGTTGCATGTTTCTTTTTTTGAGACATTTTTGCTTTTGTCCTCAATTTGATCAACCAGACTTGTGAGGTCCGTTATTCTTTGCACTGCCTTGCTTGATCTTGGTGTTGGAATAGACTACCCATTTGCACTACTCCTTTGTTTAGCCAAACATCATTGGGGCTGAGAAGGGCTTGGACCCTCTTTGCTCTTTCGGTTGAAGGTCTTCTACACATCAGGCACCTATCTTTGCTTGCCATTTCGGTGCCTTTGGGGGTGTTATACTGCAAATCATCCTTTAATAGGTTTATGCAAGGCTCCCATTCAGGTGGCTCTCAGGGTTTGGTCAGAACTTCTCTTTCTTTCTGTTTTCTCTTCTTCTTTTTTTGTTGTTGTTTTTGTTGTTTTTTTTCTTTTTACTGATCCAGCTGCCCTTTTAAGGTTTTCACCCGGACCAGCCCCCTTTGCTTTTTGCCCACATGCCTCAAGAGAGGTTTTCATGTAGCAGGGTTACCTAATTTTGCCTAGAGCGCCTTTTCAGGTTTTCACTCTAGCCAAGTTTTTCTTGACATTTTTACCCTCAGCCAATCAATGAAATCAGATCAACTAAGTTCGTCGGGCATCTCCATTTTTAGCCCACTCTTTTTTTTTCTTCTTCATTTTCTTTTTTTTGTAGGGAATTAAGCCTTCCCTCTGGCCATAAAGTCATTTTTGGGCGGTGAGGAATTAAAGCTTCCTCTGAGCCATAAAAGTTCGGGCGGTGAGGAAATAAGGCTTCCTCTGGGCCATAGGTTTTGGTGGCTTTATGCCGGTGGAACCCGTAAACTTGCGAGTATGAAGAAGTCACACTCGGTCTGTAGGGTATGGAGTTTGGGTACAAGAATGTTGTATTGGTTATGAATTTGTGGTGGCACGAGGCCATTTGACCCGTAGACTTGTGAATGCGAAGAAGTTACATTCGGTCCATAGGGTGTGACATTGGGATGGCTTTGCGTCGTAGGAATCCGTGGGACATTTGAGTATGAAGTGATCACACACGGCCCATAGGGTTTAAGTTTGGGATGGCTTGATGCCAAAAGAACCCGTGAGACATGTGATTATGGAAAGATCACACTCAATCTTTTAGGTATGAGAATGGTGGTTTGATGCCTAAGAGAATATGATGGCTTGATGCCGAAAGGACTTGTAGGACATATGAGTAAGATAAAGTCATACTCGGCCCATGAAATGTAAGTTTGGGATGGCTTGATGTCATAAGAAATCCATAAGATATGTGAGTATGGAGAGGTCACACTCAGTCTTGTTGGGCAAAGTTCAATGGCTTCATGCCGAAAGGACATGGTGGTTTGATACCAAAATGATTTGTTGGACATACGAACGTGAAGAAGTCACACTTGGTCCATATGAGCATTAAGGTATCAATTTTTGGGTGACTTTGTGCCATTAGAACTCGCAGACTTGTGAGCATGAAGAGATCACACTCGGTCTATGGAGTATAAAATATTGGGTGGCTTGACGCCAAAAGGACCTATAGGACATGTGAGCGTGAAGAAATCACACTCGACCTGTTAGGTAAAATTTGGTAGTTTGATGCCAAGACGAACCCGTAGGACATGTGAGCGTGAAGAAGTCACACTCGGCCTCTTAGGTATGAATATGGCTTGATGCCAAGATATTGCGGCTTGATGCCAAGATGGACCCATAGGACATATGAACACGAAGGAATCGTATTCGGCCTATTGGGTATGAGTTTTATGGCTTGATGCCAAAATGAAAACGTAGGACATATGAGCACGAGAAAGTCATACTCGACCTATTGGGTACAAGTTTTGTGGCTTGATACCGAAAAAGGATATTGTGGCTTGATGCCAAGATGGACCCATAGGACATGTGAGCGTGAAGAAGTCACACTCGGCCTCTTGGGTATGAATTTGTGGCTTGATGCCAAAAAGGGATGGTGGCTTGATGCCGAAGGAATGTGTTGGCTTGATGCCAAGAGAATATGATTTGTGATGGCTTAATGCCGAATGTGTTGTAATGGCTTGATGCCGAAAAATGAGATGATGGCTTGATGCCAGTTTGATTATGGTGGCCTAATGCTAGAAAATAGGGTGTTGTGACTTGATGTCAAAAGGAGTTGACAGCTTGATGCCGTGACGGGATATTGTGACTTCATGTCAAAATGATTTGGTGGCTTGATGCCGAAAAAGATGTTGTGGCTTGATGTTAAAAGGGTGTGAATATGAGGGTGGCTTGATGCCAAAAGATATAGCTTAATGTCAAAAAAAATATTGTGGCTTGATGCCAAAAGGTCATGGTGGCTTGATGCCAAACGTAGTGGCTCAGTGCCAAAAGAGGTATAATGGCTTGATGCCAAAAAGAATACCGTGGCTTAATGCCATGAGGATGTGGTATGGAATGACTCAATGCCGAATGTAGTGGCTTGATGCTGAAAGGATATAAGTATGGGATGGCTTGATGCCATTGAATTTGAAGACTTAGAATGCAAAGAAGTCACATTCGGTCCAAAAGATGAAACATGGGATGGCTTGCTGCCGTTTTTAGAGTTGTGGGACATGCAAGTATGAAATGATCATACTTGGCCCGTGAAATATGAATTTAGGGTAAAACCCAAGCTTAAAGGCTCAAGGCTCAAATGTTGCCAGTGGGACTTGGGATATGGGAATGGTTTTATGCCTGGTCTTGGTGACATAGGATCCAAACAACATATAGACCCAAAGGCCATGATGCTATAAGACTTGATGAAGACTATATAGACCAGGAGGGTCATATTGGTATAGAATTTTGACAACCATGTAGACCTTGGTAGTTATGATGGTGTAGGGATTTGGGGACCATGTAGTCCTCAAGGGCTATAATGTTATGGTGTTTTGAAAACCATATGGACCTGGCTGATCATGATGGTATGCATGTTTGAAAACCATATAGACCTAAAGGGTCATAATGGTATGAATTTATCAGAAGTCATGTAGACATGAGAGTCATAATGTCATGTGATTTTTGAAACCATACGGACCATGAGGGTCATAATGGTATGAAAGGTTAAGGCTATGTAGGCCAAGAGGGCCATGATAGCATGTAGACTTGTTAGCAAAATCATATGAACCAAAAGGGTCATAATGGTATGGAGTTTGAGAGTCATGTAGACATGAGAATCATGATGACATGAATAGGTGAAGCCATGTAGACTTTAGTGGTCATGACGGCATGAAATTTGACCTGTTTAGAGGAGAGGTGAGCCCCCTCTCTTTTTTTTTGAACTTTGAATTTCCAAAGTTTCTCACTCTTTTTTTTCTTCTTCTTTTTTCAAACTATCTTGACCGCATTTTGAAAGGTTTTCACCCAAGCTATTCCCCTTTTTCTTTTCCCTATACGCCCCTTTGTAGGGTTTTCATACAGCATGGTGATCCATTTTTGCCTAGGGTGCCCTCATCGGGTCATCACCTCAGCCGTATTTTTTTATTTTCTCTCTCTCTCTTTTTTGACATATTTTGCCCTTGACCAATCAATGATATGACTAACCAAGTGTGTCAAGGTATTTCATTTTTTTCTCTTTTTTTTTCTTTTTCTTTCACAAGGGAATTCAGGCTTCCCTCAGGCCATATGAACTTTGACACCTCAAGCTCTTGACCTCCTTGTGCATCTTCTTTGATTGTTGAAATTTGAGGTGTGACAAGCACTAACTAGCATGTTGTCTTGTGTCCTCAATATATTCTGTCTTCTCCGGGGTGATACTAGTGAGGGCAAACTGACCTCGTACTAACCTCCCTAAAGACTTCCTTTTCTCGATCAACAAACGGCTGTCCGAGATTGCATGCCCAGCTCAGTTTAAAGATTTCTTCCCTTCTGAGAGCGGTATAGTGTCAATTTGAGAATTCATTTCTCTCATCGCTCTGAGTTGGGAGTATCATCCATTCAAACCCTTTTTTTGAAATTCCTTTGAAAACCACACAAAGGAACTGTATGTAGGGCTAGTCATGGGAATATTGGGGGCCTTGGGGATGGCTTGTGTGTGGCCACAGGCATGTCAAAGCCATTGGAGTGAGTTGGAATTCAGGCATGTCAGAGGCCATGGAGTTTTTTTTTTGTGCATGGGCATGTCGGAGGCCATGGAGACTGTTTCTTTTGTGGGATGTGACGGCATATAAGAGGTTGCTTTGGGGATATCTGGGGGTAGGTTGATGACTTGTTTTAGATTTGAATTGAGGGGTCTGTGGAAGGCTGTCCTACGGACTCTTCAGTCCCCAAGTAAAGGGATAGAAGAAGATCCAGCCCTTGGCACTTTCTAAGAGATATTTGGGATGTTCTCTAGATCTGGCGAAAGGCTAGTTTGAAAATTCTCTGTGGCCTGGATGTCAGAATTTCCAGGGATCATTTGAAAGTGGGCCAATTTTGAAAAGATGAAACCCGTTCTTTTTGCCCCCAGTGTTGTTTCAGGCAAACAAATTATCTTTAGCCCTTGTTGTCACAACAGGACTCAGAGGCTTGTCTCCAGCCTTGCATGGTCTTCCTAGACCATTTGTCACATCGGTCGATGTCAATGAGCATATTGGACTAAAAATTGTTTCTTTGCTCGAGTAGGACTTGATCGGGCTGCAAACGGCTCAATTTTATGGCGTGTGTCGGATTTCTTCCTTGCCCAAGGTTTATGCTGGTCAGTGTTGGCATGTTGACATGTCTGCCAAAAGGCTTAATTGGGTCGAGCCGCTGACCGGAAAGATTGATTTGAAATGTCTAGTTGAGGGTTGGTCCCCCTCTTGAATTGTAGCATCGGGGGCCGTTGGTCAGCATGAGGGATGGAGGGTTGCTCCCTTATCCAGATAACGGGACTGATTTCATGCGGTCCCTTGTTGGGAAAATGATTTCTTCCTTGTCTCCCTTTGTAGTCAGTGCAGATTGGTGATTTTCGGGGGCTTTTATTGGTAGATGTTGATCCTCTTGCCCCCTGTTACCTTCTTAGGTGGAGAGTTCACCCTCACATTTGCTTGATATGACATGGCCTAGGGGCATCCCCCCAACCGGATGAGTAGATTCCAGAGGACTGTTCAAGAAACTAATTGGTTTTTAATGCATAATGGGCCGAGAATTGCTTTCTCTCCCGAGCAGAACCTTATCAGGTGATTCAGTGAGGGCATAAGATTTGTTCCGAGCCTATGACTACCAAACTGCTATCAACACATCTGCATCCCTTCGCCAGATAGAGGATTGATTCCTCACAAGCAAGAATTAGGAGACCGGACCATTGGTTGGTCATATTGGTTGAGAGAAAGGGTGAAAGGTGATCTCCCTGTGCCATCATAGGCCATTGATTGGCTGGCTCCTTCTAACTGAAGAATATAGGGTTGCTCCCTTGTTTCATTGAAAGCCATGTTTTCGACCCTTTATTAGCCAAACTTGTTGAAATATGGAAGATTGCTTCCTTACTTGGTGGCTAGAGGACCGGTCACTTTGGTTGAATGCATTCCTTTCATACACAAAGGATTTTTTCCTTACTCTTTACCAGTATGATAGGAGTTCGGTTGATCCTTAGCCTGAGTTGTACTGAAGTGACCTAGAGGCTTGCCCCTGGTCAGATGGATGTAGTTGTGGGTTGACAAGCGAACTGACTAATATTTGACGTATACCGAGTGACGAATTGATTCCAAACTCGAGTATGAAAAATGCACCACATCTAGGCCATTTTTGATGTGGTCATTGGATTTGTTCCAATACCGAGAAATACTTTAGAGTTGCATTGGTAACCAGGCAGCATTTTTGCAATTGGCGAGCATAGGATTCATTCCTAACTCGTCGAGTTGTCTTGGTGAACGAAACCGTTGATCGGTTGTCCTGCTTGAAATGTTGAGTCGAGGGTTAATCCCTCACCCGAAAGATGGCATCCGAGGGCAGAACCGTTGATTGGTTGCCCCGGTTGAAGTCACGGGCCAAGGGCTGATCCCTTACCCGAGAAATAGCACGGCTAGCCGTTGATCAGCCGGATTTGTTGATTTTCAGACAAGAGGACTAATCCCTCTCTCCATTAGTAGTTGAGACCACTGATTAGTCAGAAATAAATTGACGGGTGAAAGATTTCTTCTTTTCCCGTGCAGATGCAGCAATGTTGGCAAAAGGTTGGGCAGCAGCCTTATTCTTTTCATCCAATCGAGCCAGAGTGGCAGAACAGTTGGCTAAATGATGGATGGTGAGCATAATAAAAAGGAGGTGCCACATCCGGGCAATTTTTGATGTGGTCATCGGATTTATTCTTAGCCCGAGTGATGTTTTGGAGTTACACCGATAACCGGGTAGCATGTTTCAATTGGTGAGCCTAGGATTGATTCCTAGCAACATTGGGGAATAGGACCGTTGATCGGTCGTCCCTGTTGAACTAGTAAGTCGAGGATCGGCTCCTCACTTGAAGGTAACATGTGGGGACAAAACCGTTGATCGGTTGCCCCGCTTGAATTATGGGCCGAGGGTTGATCCCTCACCCAAACCATAGCTTGGTGGGTCGTTGATCAGTCGGAATTATTGATCTTTAGGAAAAGAGGCCTGCTCCCTCGCTCCAATAGTAATTAGGACCGCTGACTGGCCAGGAATAACTTGACGGGCGAAAGATTTTTTCTTTTCCCGAGTGGGCCTTGGAGTAGTGTTTGTGGAAGGCTGGGGAGCAGCCTTGTTCTTTTTGTCCAACCCGACCCAAGTGGCAAAAATAGTTGACAATAAGAAATATTGGAACCTGTATTGGCTCTCCCTCTTAAGTGGAGGATTGCTTCCTCCCTCATCTTTTGATAACATATCGGGCATGCGGTTTATCCTTAGTCCATACTGTTGTGGTGCAGCTGGGCAATTGCCCCCACCCAAGTATAAAATATTGAATTGTTGTTATGTTTTTTCTTATTTATATTGAGTTTGATGAGCCTTTCAGCAAGTCGGCTGCAGCATGGGCACCTGATTTCTACTTTGCCCAAAATTTTTTCCTAGACTCAACCGAGAATTAGTTGACCACGACATATGAACGGACAAAGGATTGATTCCTTGTCTGAGGGAAAACATAAATTAACCAAGCCGTTGGTGGGCATGACTTGTTGGGGTGTCAGGCTGAAGATTGACCCCTCGCCTGACCAATAACATCATGGACCGTTGATCAGCCTGCCATCCTTGGACTGAGGAGCAGAGGGCTGCCCCCTCATCTTGGTGGAAGTGGTTCATGTTGACTTGTTGTCGAATTAACATAGCATGTATAAATGAGCATCTTGCCCCCTATTGGATAGATGACATGAAGATACTAACCAACGGACCGGGGAACGGCTACTGTATATCCATATGGCCATCCCTAAATAATTTGGAACTTAAACTTGAGTTGAGTTCAATCTGACATTTACTACCATACAAGATTGTAGATCTTATAATTAAAAGATAAAATTTTATTTTCAACTTTTAGTAGAATATTACGATGGCATAGTGATACGGGACGGGACCGGGTCCCATGATTTCAAAGTTTAGAAATAACCCAAAGAACAACCCAGCAAGTAGAAAGGCCAATCAACAATGCTAACAACCAAAACCCATTAGTTTAATGTGCATATAATACCAATATGCTGATATTCAACAGATTATGCAATTAAATCAACAAGACAACCTCAACAACAACAGAGAAAATAACCTCAATAGCATACAACCCTCAGAAAAGTAATAACCATATCAACAGGAAAAGACAACAATAGGACAATCCGTTGGGAGGGACAATGGCTCAGAAATTAATTCATCACAGCTATGGGGAATCAGGGAAACCAGGGAATATCATTATATATATCAGGAGTCCTCCCAATTAACAATACCGACAACTAATTAAAGCTACCAAGGCACCGTTTACTTGGTTTCGTCATCATTTTCCAATTCATAAAATGTAGGCAATATTGGAAACTGCCATTGATATAGGCTCCAAAATTAGATCAATCACAGTTCAGAAAGTGCATGTAGTTTAAAGAAACTCAACAATAACCAAATCAGAACTCAGATTCCAACTGAGAGTAGGTCATCAATGTAACACAGCAACTGTAATTGAACGGTAAGACTATATCGTAGCGGATTTCATCAGAATCAGTTGAAGTCAAGTTTAATATAGAAACGCCTTCTCCATAATAGCCAACTAAAAAGGAGTTAACAGGAAACAAATTCCTGACTGGAGATGACCAGTCTCGCAAGCTGAAATCCAGTGCAGAATAGTAAGGAGCAAAAACAAGATCTGAAGAAAGACTGGAAGAGGGACCAATCTTCATTGCAATGGAGTCGGTAAATCTGAAAGTCGCATCAAAAGCTAATCCCAGCCTCAGTTCAATAGTCAATAAGGTGAGCAAAACTTCTTCGGTTCAGATGCCTTCGGAACCAGATCGAACAGAGTTTAGGATGTTTGCCTTCAGGGGGAAAGAGATATACCGCGAGATTACTTCACATGGAGAAAAGTGTCGCCAGATCTAAATGCCCAAAATAGTCATCAATGCAATCACTAACCTCTTAGAAGCACACATATACCGTTAGACCAACCAAAGAAGAGGACCATGCTGATCCTTTTATCATCGGCTTATCAGCCTCAATAACAAGCCGTCGAATCCATCATTGACAGTAGATCGGGCCATAAACTCGGTGAAGAACACCAGATAGTACCAATGTAGACGGCAAGGAATCCCAAGCGAGTGAAGGAAGGCCTCCATTGGAGCTCACTGGAACCACTTCCGAATGAAGGAGACCAAGCCGATTTCAAGAGAGGGAGGGGAAGCCGCCATCGAGTGGAGAAGGGACTCCACAGAACCTCGCCGGAGTCAGCTGGAGAAGGGCTCAATCACCGGTCGGACTAAAGAAGAACCCGTAGAGGAGGAAGAGGGGAGGAGATCTCTTCACGGGCCCTCGGCGAGATCACCACGGGAAGAGGAGATCGGGGAGGAAGAGCCACTGCTAGGGTTTCGCCATCGCGAGGGGAGGAAGAGAGGCCGCACGTGCCCAAATCGCTGTCGTGAGAGAGAGCCTAAACGAGGGTAAGTCTCTCGGGGGGGGGGGGGGGGGCAAGAAAGATCAAAAAAAAGAGGACTCGATCCCTTATATAGGTCGAGCGGTGCCAAGGCAACCTAAAAAAAATACATGGGAAAAGCCACGTAAAATACGAAAATGCCAACTAATGACCTAAAATGCTTATAAAGATCAAAAAAATGACTAGACATCTTAGAAAAATCTTAAAATTTAGAATAATTATTTAGATGGACCTAATATCGATTTAAAATCAAAATTTACATGAAATTTGAAATCTATTAATCGGTTCTTGCGTCCCGATTCAGTACTCATCATAAATCGGTTCTTGAACCACGATTCGATTCCCATCACAAAGAACCCCTGAAGTCAATTTTTCATTTCAATTACTTTTTATACACTATCAAGGTAAAATTTTATAGAATAAAATCGATCTGTTCTTTTATTTTGTTTACTTTTAAATATTATCAAATAAGATTATATTTTAATCAAACTAGTATTTCTCATTAAAAGATCATAGGCTGTAACAAAATCGATGATATTTTACCTCTTTTTATTTAAAGTTCAATATCCAAAACTTGGTAAATGTTCCCATATCCATAACAATAGTTTTTTACATGCCCATTGAGAACGAGTTTTTTTTTAAATAGCACATTTTTTTATTTTTAAAAGTAACACAATGAAACTTTTAATTGTAAAACAAACACAGTTTGGTCAAAATCGAGTTTTGAAAACTCAATTTTCCGCCTTAATACGAATTCCACTTGATCTCGATGGTTAAATAGTGTTTAATAAAAATTGAGTTTTAATATAACAACTTTAAAAGTCGAGTTTACGTAACTCGATTTTCAGAGAGACTTTTTCCCGCCCTATCACTCACGTACTTTACTGAAAGTCGAGTTCCAACAACTCGATTTTCAAATAGCGCACAAAAAAAACAAAGATAAACTGTGTGCACACTAACAGCATTAAATGCGTATAGTAACAGCATAAAATGCGTTAAAATTTTTTTGTCTTTCACTTAGAAAAATCAGATACTCCGATTAAAATTTGTCCGATCCACTCAGATCAATGAATTCGGAGCATTCAAAACTGTAAGATTGAATTTTTAAATTTTTGAAAAGAGCAAGTTTTAGCATTGGACATCGAGGATGCTCCGATTTAAAATTTTAAAATTTATCAAAATTGAGATATCTAAAAGTCTAATCTTAAGTATTTCGACGTTCTAATTTTATTGGACAGAACGGATCGTTCAAATTCAAATCCGATAAATCACAATTTAAGAATCTAGGTAAACTTGAATTGATTTTTAAAAAAAAACAATTTTAATGCATTAAATGTTGTTATGGTGCACACAGTTTATCTTTGTTTTTTTTTTTGCACATTGTTTGAAAATCGAGTTGCTGGAACTCGATTTTCAGCAAAGTACGTGGGTGACAGGGCGGGAAAAGGCCTCTCTGAAAATCGAGTTACGTAAACTCGACTTTTAAAGTCGTTATATTAAAACTCAATTTTTATTAAACACTATTTAACCATCGAGATCACGTAGGATTCGTATTGAGGCAAAAATCGAGTTTTCAAAACTCGATTTCGACCTAACTGTGTTAGATTTACAATTAAAAGTTTCACTGTGCTACTTTAAAAAAAAACTGTGCTATTTTAAAAAAATCCATTGAGATCTCCAATAAAGAATATATTCTACATAGATCATCTCTATCTCCCCAAAACTTTTCTTTAAGCTAAATTTATAATCTAACTTTTTGAACATAAAAATTAACTAAATTAATCACCTCTCTTTTTTAATCAAATTTTACTGACATCACTACATCTTTCAATATTTTATCAACATTAATACATGCACCATTTTTATTTCTCTCTTTTCATACATACCATAGTTTAAAACCTACATTTTTTTTACTTATTTATATTGCTCTTCTATCCCAATGGCTTCATTTTTATTGTATATTTATTTGTAATTTTTTTCTAATTCTATGGTCATCATCTATCCCTAACTCAGATGAAAAAAGTAAAGGGTTGCGGTAGGTGACAACCAGCATAAAATCTATGTCGCTTCTATTTTCATGAATTCAAATCATATTTATTCTTGTGGCGGGTCAAGTTGGAGCTTAAGGGTTAGGGGTACCATGGGTTGAGTTAAGGCAAGACCCCACCACCTAGGTCGTAGAATAGGGCATTCAATGGGAGCGGACTTTTAAGGCAAAGAGAGTGTTGAATTAGGAGGGGTGGGGCCGATCTGTCCTCCCGTAATTGTTAGAGCAAGAGAGTGTGCATACCCAACCTAAGTCGGGTAAAGTCGGAGGTAAGACTAAGGGGGATCAAAGGGAAGGGGTAGAGTCCTATCAAAAAATTACCCATCTTGAAGTATGTGTTACGCTAGAGAGAATGGGGATCTCAAAAGCGTGCGGTCTCGATAACATTCCGATCAAAGTTTAGAAGTGTTTAAGTGAGAGAGAAGCAAAGTGGCTAACTTTGCTCTTTGATAAAATAGTTGCCTCCGGAAGGATGTCAAATAAGTGGAGAAAGAGCATCATCATCCCAATATTTAAGAGTAAAGAGGATGTTCAAAACTGTGGGAACTACAAAGATAAGAAGCTCATGTGTCATACTATAAAGTTGTGGGAGAAGGTTATGGAGAGAAGACTTTGAGAGTATTGAGATCACGAGAAATCAATTTGGATTCATGTTAGGTAGATCGACTATGGAGGCAATCTTCCTACCTAGATCATTAGTAGAGAAATACAAAGAAAAGAAAAGAGATCTTCATATAACTTTTCTCTATTAAGAAAAACCAATGATCAAGTTCCAAGAGAGATTCATTGATAGGTGTTAAAAAAGAAGATGATGACTAGTAAATTAAATAACGTCATCAAAGACATGTACGAGGGTGTGACCACCCAGGTTTCCTTCCCAGGAGAAGAGTCAGGACCCTTCTCAGTGTCAATAAGGTTACACCAAAGTTCCACTCTAAGCCAACATCTTTCTGTCTTAGTCATGGATAAAATAACTAAAGATATATAAGAGAGTTTACCTTAATGTATGATGTTCGCAAATAATATGGTTCTTATTATTGTGACTCAAGTAGGTATTAACAAAAACTTGAACGATGGAGTTAAGAGATTCAAAATTAGCAAGATGAAAAGAGAATATATGCACTTTTAATTTAGCGAAACCTGAGAGTTGAATAAGTTAAAGTAACCTTGGACTGAAATATCTTCGCACTGAATACTCAATTTAAATATTTGGGTTTAATCTTACATATGGACGGAGAATGTGACGAAAATGTCAACCATAAGATTAAAGTGGGATAGCTAAAATGGGACGCAAGCGATGAACATTCTATGAGACCATAAAATTCTAATAAAATCGAAAGAAAATTTCTATCGCACAATTATATGACATGAAATGCTCTACGGTAGTGAGTGTTCGACAATTAAGAAGTATACTGTCAAATTGAGTATAATTGAAATGTGGATGCTACAGAGAATATGTGACCACACACGGATAGATAAAATTTGCAACGAGTGCATTAAATATTAAGTGAGTTGCAAGAATCGAGGATATTGTAAGGAAGGAAACTATGTTGGTTTGGACATCAAGCGGCACCCTCTCGTGACATCTATCAGACAATTCAAGACCAAGATTTTGTTAGTGCAGAAAAGACGGAGAGGTAGGCCCAAGTTAACTTGACATAGGCATATCCAGTACAACTAAAACTAGGCATACGGGAGGAGTTGGCAGAAAACTGTAGAGAATAGAAATGATGAATCCATGTAGTCAACCCCAATCATTTAGGACTAAGACTTTAAGTTTGAGTTTAAGTTTGATATTTCTCTTATATCCATTTAGTTACTTGACTGCAAGTAATGTTAATTTTGTGCCAGTTGCAGCCCTGCTGCCTACCACCTACTCTGATAATAGATGCCCTAGCTGCATCCACCAGCAGCAGCAAGGATTTCTGCCCGCACAGCCCCATCTCGCCTGATAGGCTGATGCTTGCCTTGCCACACCATGTGGAACTGTAGCTCCACAAAAGACGTGTCATACTGCACTCACAATTGCATTTAATGATTTTAATCCAACGCCAGTAACACTTTAAAGGCTCACTGAAAAGTTTCAAAAAATTGCTCTCTACCAGTAGTGTATCTCCCCCCAAAGTAAGGGCTCAGTAATGGGCCTGACACTTGTGCCTTAATTTGATATCAGAAATGAACTGGAAGAATGTTACGGGTGCATTTAAGAACTTCTCGGATGGCCATCGGCATCATTCCTCATTTTTAGGTCATGTTTGGAAATGTAACCGAACCACCTAATACTTCTGCTATTCATTGGAGGAAAAAGTAAGGAAAAAAAAAACCTCCTTCCATAACCTTAAAAAGAGCTCCCGATAATACTTAGATCTCTGTGCATCGTCTCTCAATTTACCTCCCCCAGCTAACCTCCGTCAAGTAGAAAACCCACCACATGAACACTCCCTCAACCTCGAAGACCTGAACACCAGCTGAAGATGAAAACTTGAAAAGGTAGCTATCTGCTGATCCCCCCTCCACGATATTCCTTCTCTACTATCAAAACCAAACCCCAACATCCCCGGAATGCGCACCTCCTTCTCCCCATTGTGACACCACCCCCTGATCCACCATTACCCAGGTTGTTGGGCTTCCCATCGCTAGTGCCGACACTCTCCTTTCTACACCTCTGAGCATGGACCGCCTCGTGCCAAGACCCCTGGCCACCCTCCCGCGCAGATGCCCCAGCTAGCCCCTCCCCTCTGCTGTAATTTGTGTGCAAAGACACCTCCAGCTGAAGCAGCCCTTGGTCACCCTTCCTTCCATGTAAAGCTGTCCTGCGAGAAAAGGGCAAGGGAGTCTGCACGGCTGTCTTTCAATATTACCATCTGCCACTCAACCGAGGACAAGAGTGGATGGATGATGTGCATGCCTAGGACCTCATAAAATAAGGGTCATGTGATGTTGATCTACAGTGAAGTTTTATTTCTTTTCTTTTCTTTTTTTTAGCAATTCATGTAGTACCAATGGGATTCCATTTGTCTTAAATCTGGTTTGCAAAAGAGATATGCTCTCTCTCAAAATTATACTATCTTTGTTACATCGATTTTAAATACGTGTACCATAATTTTCTTGCCATCAATCTATGCTAAGTTTGGATGTCTCTGTTCTCAATTAATACTTATTTTATATTTGTAATTCTTACCTTGTATTTGTTCTTGATAATATAAAGAATGCAAAAAGTACCCAAATACAGGTTATATGAGACTCAAAAACTCAAGAGATGTAGGATATGTTTGCAAATCAAATATTAAAAGAATAGATTTTTTTTGAAAAAAAATATTATTTAATTATCAGCACATTAGTACAGCAAATAGATCCTTGTTGTAATTGAGTTTTCATATGAAAACAATTTTCCTGATTAGGAACGTACTTCTTTGTGGAGTTTTTCGTATGAAAAAATTATTACCAAACAGGTTCGATTTCTATCATACAGGAGTACTTCTTTGTGGAGTTTTTCTAGAAGAAGGTGTTTCACAAAGAAGGGCCTCTATCTAGTTGCCAATCGCACCCAACATTTAATGGTTTTCTCAGTTGAACTACCATATTTCAGTCAGTTTGATCTGGTTCAGGTTAAACAGGTAGTTTGGTTTGAGATTGGTTGATTTTTTTCCCTGTCACCATCAGATCAACAAACCAAACCTAATAGTGAAGGACTTAAGCTGACAACATTCAAACCAGCATAACAACTGGCTACTTGTATAGCAAGGCTAGAACAGGATCCACTAATTAGACATAAACCAGTCAATCTGAATAGACTTTAGCCATCTGATCCAGGAAATATTGTGTGCCTTTGAACCTTGATGGATTTCTCCAGCACTTCCAATCTCATGCAGATTTTACAAATATGCCAAATAGGGAGGCAGTACTGGATAACTGTAAAATGTGCAAGCTTCACCAGGAGTGATTAACCCGTTATGATTATAACACTACCAACTTCGGGTACAAACAATTATGAGAACAGGACACATTATAATCATAAAAATTTGAAAATGGAATAGGAATTACACATACCAGGATAAGCCCAATGATGTTGGTAGGTGGTCCAGAGTAGATAGGTACACGACTATGTCCTCTAGTCATTATCAGACCTAATGTGTCCCTAAAGAAATAAATACAAAAAGCAACAAGTACCAGTGAGAAAAAAGTAAATATGAACATAGCGGTGGAAGAGCATGAATACATACATATCTAGCTTGGAGTTTATGTCAAGGGAAAAAGTCTCAACTATCAGTGTCATGGCATCTTTGACAGTCTTTTGTGTCAAATCCAGTGCTCCAGTAATTATAGTAGTTTCATCATGAGTCAACTCCCCCCCTTTCCCAGCCTAATAGAATAATAAATAATAAATAATATGAGTTAACAACCTTAATACTCATTCATACTGTGCCATAATTGTTACATGTGCAAGCTTTAAAGTATAAAACGATCCATCGGTACATAGAATGTTTGCACTGAGAAACCAAAAAATGCTTATAAAAATTTTGAAAGTTGACAAAACATTGCATAGCATTCACCTTGATGACCACCATTAAGGCATGAAGTTCAGAAATTTTAACAGGATTATCGTTGGAACTTCTCATGTTGTACCCATCGTCTGTACGGTATAGTTCAATTCAAATAGGAATCAGCCGATTCCGAGATCAGATTGGACCCCTCCGATCTGATCTTCAACTGGACACCAGATCCCAAGTGAAGTCCTGGATGAATCAAGCAGGATCGGCTGATCTAGATCAAAATTTCCCAAATTGACGACTCCAATGGATACCAAAACAAGGAATCGGACACAAATCCTGTGTGAATCGGATCAAGATCGGGACTCTCCCTTTTTATTCCCAGCCACCTTCGAGACCCCCCTCCCCCCTGGGCCTCAACACAGCCCCCTACGGCCCTGCCAGAGCACCCCTATCCTTGGTCCGCTCTGCATTTCTCCCCCCGGTCTAACACAGCCCCTTGTGCACCACTCCCCATGGCCCAGCATAGCCCCCCTTGTGCACCCATCCCCCCCGCCCAGCACACCACCCAGCCCCCTCTTGTGCATAGGCCCCCCCTTCTGCACCTTGTGAGCCACTCCCCAGCCCCAGCCCCAGCCCTCCTGTGCACATTCCATCCCCCCTTCAGTTTAAACCCAATTCTATAGCATGGAAAGGTGAATGTTGAACCTTAGCACATTGTCGGCCAGTTTTCAACCCATTTCTATCTCATTGATGCTCAATTTTTTGTCTTGTGTGTGCAAGAAAAATGGCAGATGAACAACATGATGCCCTGGGATCTCATGATCTTGGATGAGTACATGGATTTATAATGATGTGAAAAAAAAGAGTTCAATGTAAATAGTATGGAAAACAGATGAATAGAAATGTTTTTAATCTCAAACATGTCAATGGGATGATTGTGAATGTGAAGATGCAATAAAATACCTGCAGAATAGCGAGAAAAGATGAGGGACTATATTAAGAAAAGCATCCCAGAAAAATATATATATTAAGCAACAAAGAGACTTGCATTTTGAGTTGATTGCATGCGGAGAAATCAATCTAATGATCGAGAGAAACAAAAAAGAAAAAGAAAAAGTTGATGATGAGAGTGATGTATCCAATTCAGATAATGAAGATGAGCACAGATAAAGAAGGCAAGCTAATCTTCTACCACTACAATATAAATTGAGAATCAAAAATTTAAAGGGCGACAAAGAATATCTAAAGAGAGATTTTCAAAACTTGCAGGTGGAGCATATCAACAAAGAGATGAAGTAGGAGGATAAAAGGCACTAATATTGAACTAAAATACATTTTCCAAGAGGAGTATTGACTTGCAGTTTGGATTGAGAACGAGGATAGGAGACCACCTCCGAAGTTTAACCCAAATGATCGTGTATGGGTCAAAGAGAAACTTGACAATGTCCATGCTAAAGATGAAGAGGTCCAATAACAAACATAACCTACAGTAGTTCCACATCCAGCTCCAACTCCTTCATGACAAAAAAGTTCACAGAAGACAAAGCTATGTTCAAGTAAATTTGGAGGATTTAAAGATTTGAAGGTCTAGTAGTGTAGTATTGGAGGTAGCTCATAGGCAAAAGAAGAAGTTAAAAAGGAAAAAAAAATAGAAATCAGAAGAAGACATTTGAGCCCAAATGAAAGTAGACAAGCACCCTCTTTAAGAAACAGTGACTCAAAAGTAATTGTAGCGATTTCACGACAACATGAAGGAGGTCCGGGTGGAAGTGGTGGAGGTGATGACACAACACAGGCGGTGTAGGGGATCATCATTTGGTCAAAGTCAGCATTGGGGACAAATGAGAATGTTTTTGATGAGTATGCAACAGATTATTATCTAGATATAAATGCATTATAGACACATTCTATCTACACATTCACCACCAGATGTATAATATGAGTTTAGTGAGATGACCCAATCATTATTGTGATATGGATATGGGCCCATTATAAGTTCTCACTCATTATGGACTTCAAAAAAATCTAGATAATAAGGAGTCATATGAGACTTATCAGACATATCGGTGAGATTAAGGTACTTGTTGAATATATCATTTGTTGGACCACTCATTGATATTGTACTTTTATTGGACCACTCATTGATATTGTACCCATCTTCATATATTTTAAAATGATATATATGTGTGCTTGGATGTTCAATTCTTAATTTTTCTATTTTTTTCGTTTTACAGATGTTAATAATTTGTTATGATTTTTTTATGACTTTTGGCAAATTAAAAAAATGGAACAATTCAAACCAATTCCGAATCAATTTTTCTCCACAAAAATCAGCCGATCCGATCAGGCCCACCAATTCAAGTCCTGATTCTGATTCCATGATCCTTGTCATTACACCTGTAAACGGGTTGGATCTTTTTAGATCCGAATCCAAGTTTGTTAATTAAAAGTGAAACCCGAATCCGATTTTGACATTGAGAAACTTTTCCATCTAAATTTGCTCCGAACCCATTATCAGCATCCGGATTCGGGTTGATAGCAGGACAGCCCCTCTCCTCGCTGAAGGAGGAGATGCAGAGCAACGCAAAGCTTGGACTTCTCGCACAACAACCTCACCGGAGGATGCGTCTGGCCGGCCATCCACAGCGGGGCGGGGCGATGCGGCAGCGTCCGGCTGTCTGGGGGGCGTGATACGGCAGCATCCGGCGGGCCGTCTGCGGCGGGGCAGGGCGATGCAGCAGCGTCCGGCTGTGGGGAGGGTCGATGCGGCAGCGTCGGCGGGGCGGGGCGATGCAGCAGCGTCCGGCTGTCCGGGGGGGGGATACGGCAGCTTCCGGCCGGCCGGCCGCAGCGGGGAGGGTCGATGCAGCAGCGTCGGCGGGGTGGGGCGATGCGGCAGCGTTCGGCTGTCCGGGGAGGGCGATGCGCGGCCGTCCGCCGCGGCAGGGGGGATGCATCACCGTCTGGCCGTCCGCGGCGGGGTGGGGAGATGCGGCAGTGTCTGGCCGTCCGCAGGGCGATGCAGCACCGTCCAGGGGAGGGGGCGGGGGCAGAGAGGAGAGGAGTCGGTCGGGTGATTGGCCCGGCAGGGGCGAAGTAGAAGGAGTTGCCGGCAAGCAGGCTGGCCCGTGGCGGCGGCGAAGGCGCAGCTGCCCTGGTATGGTGATGAAGGCGGCCTTGGAGGCGGTGTGGGTCTCAATATCAGGCAACCCGAGAGCACCCCGAAATCTCAATTTCGGGCTTTCACCTATCCCCGAATCCGAGACAGGTGTGGTCGGGTTAGCCGTTAAGTGTTTAAGATCCAAAAATAATTTCGGACTCAAATTATTTATCGGGTCCGGGAACTCCATTGACAGGTCTACTTGTCATACATCAATATGGATAGCCAAAGGTGAGTGGCCAAGAATATGAAGGCACTTTATGAACAACAACAGTTATTCAACAAAATGTGGACCGAAAGACTATCGAGAGATAACCCTATAGCGATTTAAGTTTTCTAGTACCATATAATTCAATATTTCGGTTTATCATAAGCTAAGCTCAAGGATTACAACACCACTTATTCACAGAAAGTTGTTTCTTCCAAGAGAAGAGTAACGAAAATCGCATGCCTCAAGATTGGTTGAAAAACCTTTATTTCTAAAAGATCAGAATGTCAAATCATGTCATTCTACTCTTCCCTACTGCAGAATTGATTGGCAGCCATTTCCCTAAAGGGAATGTTCTGACGGAAAAACTGACAGATGTTTCCGTCCAATGACTCCGAAATGACTTCTAAATTAAATTGTCTCTATAACAACTGAACCCTAATCAACCTACATAAAATTTTAAACTGCTAATAAAAATAATGATAACTCTTCCATGGCCAATTTCAAGCCAGAATGAGAAAAGAGAAAGGTTAAGATAGGTGATAGCCACCAGAAAAAAATATCATCACAACTCAAGACATGATTTAAATGATATAAACATTGGGGCCTTCTCTACTTGTGACGTGCTATGTTGGAGTTTGGGTGTAGTAAAAAATACATGGGTATTCTCCATGTGAACACACCATCATTTCTTCATTAAGGATAGGCAAAGAAAAAAAAACATTTAGTCGATGTTGTGGACTAAGATATAACTTTTAGAACAGACTTAAAAAAATAAATATTATTATATAAAAAATTTAAAAAAAGATGAAAAGATTGATAAGAATAGGTATCTGGGAAATTAGGCCTCTTATAGGAAAACTTAGCAATCATTTTCATAGCATGGAGAGAAAAATTATTAATATTGCTTGCATTCAAAAAACTAAAAAAATATAAAAAACATAATAGAAAATATCGATTACAAACTATGGTATATAAGAAAATAAAAATAAATATAAGATAAATATCATTATTGATAAAATATTGAAAGATGTAGTAGTACAACTGACAAGTGTAATAGACAGAATTATTACAGTAAAAATGACTATTAAAGAAAGATAAATAATTAGTTAGTGTGTATACTCTGACAAATTAGATTAAGAAGTGAGATTAAAAAAAATTTAGAAGATTATCAATGACCATATGTAGATTGTAGATTATACCAATTGAAGAGAATATATTTGTTGGAATAAATCTCAATGGATATGCGAGAAATGAATGTCATAGATATGAGAAACTCCAAGTAAGTTTCATATATACAAATCTACATGAATAGAGAAAAATATCTTAGATTTTGCTATGGCTTAATCTTTATCCTAAAAAATAAACATTTTTAAGAGAATGTCATTTAATAATACTTAAAAGTGAATAATATAAAAGTCAAATTCAGTTTATTCTTAAAGACTAATCATGCTCTTTTACAATGATTGTAAAGTTATTCCTAATGAAATTTTTAAAAGCCAACATAAATTAGTGGTTATAGATATTAAGATCAAAAGAGTATAAAATATTTCTCTTAGAATAAAATTGTAAAAATTTAAAAGAGTAAAATAACAAATATTTAAGAATGAACATTTTAAGACAAATGATTGAAGATAAAAAGCACATGGATGAACATGACTACAAAGATTAGAGAGGTGATTAAAAATATATTTGCAAAGTTTAAAGGACAAGCTTCACCTAAAATGGATAAATGGTGGTGGGACAAAAAAGTGCAACACTTGATAAAAACAATAGAGATTGGAATAAGATAATGCCTAAGTGTGATAGTATCGAAGTACATGAACAGTACAAGATAGTGAACCGAAAGAAAGAAAAAAAAATGCAATCAAACAAGCAAGAGATGCAACTTTTAAAACAGATGTACAACAAACCTAGAAATAAAAAAAGCAAAAAAGATATTGTAGATTAGTAACAATGAAAGCGGGAATATCTCATGACTATAACCAAGTCAACTATGTCAAAGATAATGAATAATTAAAAATGTTCACATTATTATTTTGATACACTTTTTAATGAAAACTTTGCTAGAAATTTAGAAGACACGTAGATTGTAACTAAGGTTAGTATGAATTATACTAAACAAATTAAAATTTCAGAAGTTAAAAGCTATGTCGTAGGAGGCAAACGCCTCAACCGCCTAGGTGGTGAGGCAAGGCGAGGCAGTTGAAAACTACCTTGCTTTGCTCATTGTCACCTGAGGCAAACACCTCCGGTGCCTCGGATGCCTCAGCGAGTGCCTCGGGCGCCTGGTGCACCTCGCCTGCCTCCGACCCATCCAGTAAGAACCAGATCTGATAAGAACCAGATCCGGTTAACTTAAATACCCCCCCACCCGTTCAGCTCTCTCTCTCTCCCTCCCGCCTGAGCCACCCAAAGAAGGAACCCTCAGTTCCGTTCACTCGACATCATTGTAGCCTACAGAGCCACATGCCACTCCCACGGCCGCCCCCGATGCCGCTGCAACCTGCAGAGCCGCACACGGCTCCCGCCGCCGCTACCGTCAAACGCCGCCGCCGTCACCGTCGACGCCGCTGCCGCCATAGGTCTGTGCGGAGGTTTAGTATTTTTTATTTATTTTTTTTATTATTCTTTTAGTTATTTCAAGCATCCACAAATTAGGTATTTATGTTTGTTAACATTATTTTCATTTCTTTCGGTCGATATTTAACATTTTGTAAGTCAATTTTTAACATTTTGTCTTGTTCTTTTGTTTTAATACTTTGGTTCATTTTAGATTATATTTTATTATGTCTCAAACGCGTAAAGACCATGGATCAGGGACAGGTTCTAATAGTCAACCTTCTGTGCCCATGTCTACAAGTGAAGCCTCCGGTTCCATAGCAAGAGCGCCTCCTAAATTTAATGATGTTGAATGGAAATATGGGATTTTAGTAGATCCTCGGAACCAAGATCTTGTTAAGTGTCAGTTTTGTCAAAAAGAGTGTAAAGGAGGCATTTTTCGTTTGAAGCAACACATTGCAAGCTTGGGGACGAATGTGACTGCTTGCAAAAAAGCAAGCATGGAGGCTAAGGAGGAGATAAAACAGTGTATGTAACAAGCAAAACAAACGAGAGTTGAAAAATGCAATGAACATTAGAGAGATGGAAGGGAGAGACAACCTTCTTGGGCAAGGACAATAGCAGATGGAGACATCTTTACAGGATGTCTCACAAAGTGTAGATGAGTTTTCACTCTAAGTTCTTCCTCCACGGATGAAAGGACCCATGGATCGATTTTGTGCACCTCCTGAGGAGTCTAAAGGAAAATTAGTAAAGAAAAAGAAACATTTGAAAGAGAAAAGAGAGCGACGTATTCAGTACATCGTTAGATGGATGTACCAAGCGGGCATTTCTTTCAACATTGTCCACCCTAATAGCTTTCAAATAATGCTAGAGGCAGTTGGTCAATTTGGTCCGAGCTTGAAAGGACCTAGTTATCATGAAATAAGAGAGACTCTTTTGTCTAAGGAGATTGAGACCACCCAAAAGTTGGAGGAGAAGAAGAAAGGCAATTAGGTAAGATTTGGTTGTACAATCATGTCGGATGTGTGGACAGATAAAAAGAGTATCATTAATTAACTTTTTGGTAAACACTCTTACTGGGACAGTTTTTTTAAGATCAGTTGATGCTTCATTAGAGATAAAAGATGACAGGCTACTAGCAAGTCCTCGTGATAAGGTTGTGGAGGAGGTTGGTCCATTTAATGTCCTGCAGATTGTTATAGACAATAAGACGAGTTATGTGGCTGCAGGCCGCATTTTGATGAACACACACTGCCATTTGTTTTGGACACCATGTGCTACTCATTGCCTTGATTTAATGCTTAAAGATATTTCGAAGTTGTCACTAATAAAATCCACAATTCGACATGCAAAATATGTCACAAACTTTATTTATGGGCACACCAAGGTTCTAACACTTATGAAGAAATACACAAATGATAAGAACCTTGTTCGTACAGTAATAACTAGATTTGCAACTAACTATCTAAGTTTGGACAGTTTAAACACATGCAAGAATAATTTGCGACGTATGTTCACCTCGCAGAATTGGACAAGTAACAACAATCGATGGAGAAAAAAGTTGAAGGAAAGAAGAGATGTGAAATTGTATTGAAAACAACATTTTGAAAGAGAGTGACTTATGCTTCGAAGATCTTCAAACCACTTGTCCTTGTATTGCAGCTAGTTGATGGTGAAAAGTCAGCAATGGAATATATATATATATATATGAAGCCATGGATCATGCCAAGGAAGGAATAAAAAAGGCATTGGATATATAATAGATAAATATGACCTAATATGAGATATCATTGACAGAAGATGGGATTTTCAGCTACATCATCCGTTGCGTACTGTGGGGTATTATCTAAATCCCCAGTTTCACTATGTTAATCCCGATATTGAGAGTGACAATGAAAACAAGCGAGGGTTATATGATTGTATTGAAAAGTTGGTACCTTTGCATGAAAACCAAGATCATATTTTTAGGCAACTGGCAATGTATAAAGAGACACAAAGTATGTTTGGTAGGGACATGGCTATTAGGCTACGAAAGACATCCACTCCAGATACGATGATTTGTTATTTATTATTAAACTTGTATCAATCACTCTAGTGTACTCTAATAGCCATTTGTTTTGTAGCAAATTGATGGGTAGATTGAGGAAGTGCAACTCCTCAATTACAAAAATTGACAATACGCATATTGAGCTTAACATGTAGTGTCTCTAGTTATGAACGTAATTGGAGCACATTTGAGCAAGTAATATTCTTTTCCAATTTCAAGGTATTTGAATTAATCCAATATCATTTGTTTGATTAATAGAATGATATTTTCATTTTTAATTGTTGTTGTATAGATTCATACAAAAAGAGGAATAGATTAGAACAATAAAATTTGAATGATTTAATATTCGTCCAATACAACCAAAGGCTTAGGGAAAGACATCTAAGGTTGGAGAAATCGGGTCTATACCCAATATCCTTAGATGACATTGATGAATCAAGTGAGTGGATTGCAAATGAAGACGAAGATCTTGTCTATGAAGGTGAAGACTTAAGATGGAGAGATGTAGAAGTTGTTGCTGGAATGGATGAAGAGGAGGGTCCAAGTACGAGGTCATATTTTAAACAATACATGTCTTAGTTCTAGTTGTTGAGTTTGGTTCATTTTTTTGTTCTAATTTCGATGTTATGTTCTAACATATTTGAAACGAATTTTTAGGTCTTCTGGGAAAAGAGTTCGTCTTTCTAATAAAGATTCAGACGATACTAATAATGATGATTAGGAAGATCCCACCAATATTGATTCTGATAGTGATTGATAGTGACTAGTGACTTATATATGTATGGTTCTATTCGAAATAGACTAACTTTATGTATTATGTAACTTATGTTATATTTAATTGCCACTCTTATTACTTAATGATGTTACATTTGTTATCCATATCAGTCCTCTTTTGTTCTTAGATTTTTTTATCAAATTATTGTTTTTATTTCATTTTTACATGCTTTTTATGTATTTATTTCAATTATTTAATACCATATATATCATTATTAAAATAATTAATATTAAAATGTTCAAAATGCCACGAGTGCTTGAGGCGCCCGTCCCAGGCGCCTGAGGCGAGGCGCTGGATCTCTCGCCTCAAGCGCCTCACGCCTCGGATAACATAGGTTAAAAGGAACTTTGAAGAGGAAGAAAACAAGCTATGTGGTATAGATAGTATCCATATATTAGTATGGAAATACCTAGAAGATATAGTTAACTCGACTATTTAATAAAATCTTAATCTCTTAGAGAACTCTGCCATGACTCGTTTCAAGCAAGATGAGAAAAGAGAAGGATTGCGGTAACTGACAACCAATGTAATACTATCATCATATCTCGTGATATTGATTCAAAAGATATAAACATTGAAGTGTACTCACCTTACGACGCATTACACTGGAACCTAGTGTAAAGAAAAATACAATAAATGTGAAGGTGTTCTCCATACGACATAAGCACCATAATATTATGTTAAATAAAGATTTTCACATCAAAGATGGGTATGGGTAAAGAAGTGGATATACATTTTAAATCAAATTCAAAAACAAATAAATATTATTAAAAAAATCTAAAAAAGAAATATTGAAACAATGATAAGCATAATCAGTTAGAATATTAGGACCCTACGGGAAGATTTATGGAACTTGTTAATGGCATGAATAGAAGAAAAATTAATATTACTTGTATCCAAGAAATCAAACAGATAGGAGAGAAATGTAGAGAACTAAACAAAATGATCAAAATTAGAACAGATGAAGCAACAAACATTTAAAGATGAACTCTAAGATAAATGATGGGAAGTCAGACGCTAATTATATATGAAAGAAGATACCTATAAAGAATACAGAAATCACTAAAAAGAATTTGGAGAGTACAAAGGACACAATCTACCTAAAAAAGAAACTTGGTGGTGGAATGAAGTACACAACACGATTAAGAATAAGAGATTTTGGTATAAAAAATTTCCTAAATTTGACAACAATGAAGCTAATGAAAAAGTACAAGATAGCGGAAAAAAAAAACGAGCCAACAAATAAGAGGCAATGTTTGTAAACAGATGTACAAACAAACTTGAAACTAAAGAAAGCAAAAAATATTTAAAGATTAGCAAAAATGAGAGAGAGAAGATATCAATATCTTAACCAAATCAAATATATAAAAGATAACGAGATTAATTTTGAACTGACATGGAAAAAGTAAAAGTTATTTTGATAATCTTTTTAATGACTACTTTGTTAAAGACGTAAAAGACAAAGAATGTAAGAAAGATTAAATTAAATTATACTAGTATAATTAAATCATCGAAAGTTAAAGAAGCATAAAAGATAATGAAAATAAGACATGTGGTTAAGATAGTATTCATATTGAAATATGGAAATGTTTAAAAAATTTAAGAATTAAATGATTAACAAATTTTTAATATTTTTTTAAAAAGTTAATATCTAAAAAAAGTTGAATAAATGGAGAAAGAACATCATCGTACTCATTTTTAAGAAAAAATGCATATATACAAGATTGTATAAATTACACCGAGTCATACTATGAAATAATGAAAAAGAGTTATTCACCGGCACTTACGAACATATATAAATATCTATGTAGTCACGTGAGGCGACCGAGGCGAGGAATCCCTCGCCTCGCCTCAGGCGACATTTTTTTTATTATTATGATATTTATTTTTCATAATTGGAAAATATATATAAGAAGGTTAAAAAAAATAAAAAAATACAGTGAATGCATCGTAAATGCAGGAAATATATATATGAAAATGCAAGGAATATATTTAAAATTGCAAGAAAAATAAAAGTTATGTCCGAAAATGCAGATAAAATTATCTAAAAATGCTGAACATATCTAAAAAATTGTGGAAAATACAAAAACAGCAGAAATTACATTAAAATGTATAAAATGATTACTGCAAAAATAAGTTGAAAGAAGTACCTTTTCTCATTTCATTTCCATAAGCATGCCTAAAAATTGAACACATCACCAAAAACAAAAAATGTAATGCATCAAGTAGACAACATTTGAATAATAATGATAAACCAAACATAGAAGTACATAAATAACGATTAGTTTACAACAACATTAAAAGGTACATTCATCTAATGTCTCCAATCAGTTAAGACAAATATCAATTATCAATCGGAAGAGTAAGAGTCATCATCATCAGTAACATGAACATGAATTTTCCCATCCCATTCTGAGGTATCTTCATCCATGGCCACACTCTTTCCTTTCTCAAGCCTTTGACTTTTAGAGGCCTCTGCTCTAGTGGATGGACCTTCCTCGTCATCAATACCGGCTGCTAGTTCAACTTCCCTCCATGTGAGGTCCTCTCCTTCATGCACCTAGTCGTCGTCCTCTCTAGTGATCCACTCATCAGCCTCATCAATATCATCCAAAGAAATAAGATCATGATTTAACTTCTCCATCCTAAAATGACGATCTCGAAGCCTTTGATTGTATTGGACATAGACAAGATCGTTTAGCTTTTTTTGTTCCAATCTATTCCTTTTCTTTGTGTGCACCTATAATATAAGGACGAAGATCAGTTTAAAGTATCATATGAAACATGCTAAACAATGAATGATACTAGTGCATACCTGCTCGAAGGTACTCCAATTGCGTTCACAACTAGATGCACTACAAGTGAGACTCAATACCCTGATGGCGAACCTTTGCAATTGAGGAACCTTGCTTCCCCAATCCCTCCACCAATTTGCTAAAAGAAAGATGAGAATTAATCGAATTTAAAACAACACTTTGAAATGTATAAATGAAAAGTTTTAAAAAGTTAAATGTCAACCTGGAATAGAAATTTTTCTTTGTCTAATAGCCATATCTCTACCAAATAGGCCCTCAGCATCTCTGTATGTATTTAGTTGCTTGGTAATCAAATCTTGCTCATCAGGACTTTCAATTAGCCTCTCAATGGTATCATACAGTCCTTGTTTAATTTCTCCAACACTCTTAACATCCGGATTTGAGTAAAAAAATTGGGGGTTAAGATAAAAACCCGCTGCATGTAATGGACGATAGAGTTGATTGTCCCACCTCCTATCAATAATGTCCCAAATTGGACTGTATTTGTCAAACTTATCATCCAAGGCACTCTTAATGCCTTCCTTTGCCCGGTCTATTGCTTCATATATGTAGCCCATTGCTGGTTTCTCACTATCCACTAGGCAAAAGACAATCACAAGAGGCTTGAAGATTGAAAGAGCATATGCTACACCTCTCCAGAAAGTTGTTTTTAAAATGATGTCACATGATTTCTTTCCCTCAGTTTGCTTAGCCCATCGGTTGCTAGAGTCAGTCCACTCTTCAGATGTAAACATCCTTCTCAATTCAGCCTTCAAGTTGTGTAGGCTCTCTAAGTTTAGATAGTTTGTTGCAAACCTTGCACGAAAAAATAATAAACATGTTAATGGCATTCACTATCACAAGTCAATTCACAAACCAATTTGAAACATTATAAAAATATATTTCAAATTGAGATTTTACCTTGTGACTGCTGCCCTACACAAATTTCTTCCATTGGTGAACTTCTCATCATGGCAAGAACCTTTGTATGCCCATGAATAAATGTCGTCACATACTTGGCATCCCTAATTGTGGATTTGATACCCGACAATTTAGAAATATCTTCTAGCATCAAATCAATGCAATGGGCTACACATGGTGTCTACAACAAACGAGGATGCATAGACATCACCAATCTCCCTGCAGCTACGTAACTTGCCTCGTTATCCGTTTCAATTTGGATAACATTTTTCTCTCCAATTTCAACAACTATTTTGTCCAACAAATCAACCAACAACCTTGCATCTTTCACTTGTGAAAATGCATCTATTGATTTTAAAAAGACTGTGCCCATAGATGTGTTCACTAAAAAATTTATCAATGTTCTCCCTCTTCTATCTGTCCGAGCATCGGACATGATAGTGCATCCATATTTCACCCAACTTCTTTTTTCTTTTTCAACTAATTCTTTAGTTGTTTGAAGCTCTTTCACAAGCAAGTTTTCACGCACTTCATGATATGATGGACCTTTCAATTCTGGGCCAAATTGACCAATAGCCTCTAACATAGTTTAAAAATTATTCAAGCATACGGTGTTGAAAGGAACACCTGCTTGGTACATCCACCGAGCAATGTATTGCACAACTTTTTCCCTCTCTTCCTTCAAATGCTTTTTGTCTTTCACACTCTTCTCTCTGGAAACTTCTGGATTTTGCCTCATAAAACGGTCCATAGGACCTCTCAAACGAGAAGGCAAAAATGTTGGATCACAAACAAGTAATATGTCTTCAGCTTCCATGCTTGTCTCCGAAGTGTTCACACCAAGAAGGTTGTCTCTTCCTTCAATCTCTCTTATCACTGCAACCTTTCCAAAGTGAGCTTGTTTAGCTTGCTCCATATGTTGTTTAATCTCTTCTTTGGCCTCCGGTGTAGCCTTCTTGCAACTTGTCACATTGGTGGATAAACCGACTATATGTTGCTTCAACCTATATATCCCACCTTTGCAATCCTTGTTACAAAATGAACATCTAACAAGATCCCGATTTTTCGAATCCACCAAAATTTCATACTTCCAACAAACATCCTTTGACTTAGGAGGATGTCTTGAGATAATGGGGCCCGATGAAGTTGTTTGGGTGTTTGACCCCATCCCCGAAGCTTGCTCCACAGTTTGAGACATCTTCATACAAAATACATAAACATCAAATACATTAAAAATAGTATAAATCAGAAAATAAATCAAAAATAGATCCACCAAAATTAGATTGTAAATGAAATACATTAAGAGCAATAAGAAATCAGATTTAACAAAAACTCTGATTTAGTAAATCGGATTTAACAAAAACTATGATTTCAAAAATCAGATTAAAAAAATCAGATTTAACAATAAAGAATCAGATTTAAGGAATTTGATTTAAGAAATCTAACTAGCATTAACAACTGTAAACAAAAATAAAGTTTAAAGAAAATCAAATACATTTTCGAAAAATCAGAATCAAGAAATCAGATTGTATGAACGTCTTAATCAAGTATGTTCAACTATATCAAAATAAAAGAAGTGAGTATGAAGAAAACGGAAAAAAACGTAAATTATACCTTTCCAACAACGTCCGGGTTGTTCGGTAATCTTTGCAAACCCGGTTAACAACACTTACGCCTTCTACACATTGTCAATAGCCTAATAAAAATATTGGAATCACATTTACAATGAAAAAAAAAGAAGACAAATCAAAAGAACGTACCTTGTACGTCTAAATCCGGTCTTCTAACAATGTACACCAAGATAGAAGAAAATAAAACATAAGATAAGATTCTTGTATTAGTAGAAGGATGTTGAATAAGAAAGAAAAAAATGAAGAAAAAAACGTGAAAACCCTAAAACGGACCGGTTGGAGAGCTCCTCCGATGGTCTGGAATGTTTGGACAGCTTCTCCGGCTAAAGAAGGTGTCGGCAGGGGCTTCTCCGGCAACTGGCGGCGGCGGCGGGGGCGTCTCCGGCGACTGGCGGCGGCGGCGTCTCCGGCGAGCAACGGCGGCGGGGCTTCAAACACGTCGGGGCGGGGCCACAGGAGAGAGAGAGAGAGAGAAGACATCGGGCGGGAGAGAGAGAAGAGGTTGCGGGGCCATCTTAAGTTTATCGGATCTGGCCGCTTGGGCCCGGATCCGATAGGCAGAGGCTGAGGCAAACGCCTCAGCCTCGCCTCACGCCTCCCCCCGCCTAGGCGACTGAGGCGGGGGAGGCGATCGCCGATAAGTCGAGGCAGAACCGGACCGCCTCGCCTCGCCTCCTCGCCTAGGCAACCGAGGCGTTCGCCTCTAATAACATAGATAAATATTTCTGCTAAACAAATTTAAATTACATCTAGTCAATCTATAAATAAAAGTTTTTTTATTATAAGTATAGTAAAGAAATATCAAGATATGAAAAAAGATTTACATACGGTATTTATTGATTTGTAAAAACATATAACAGAATTTCAAGAGAAATTTTGTAAAGGGTGTTGGAGAGAAAGATGATACATGTTAAGTATATACAAATGATAAAAGACATATATGATAAAACAACAACTAGGTATGTCCAATTGAAGAGAAATAAAAAAATTTCCTACTTCGACTAGCTTACATCAACAGTACGTAATAAGTCATTATCTTTTTGCATTAGTTATGGATATAGATTGCAAAATTGGCTGATTTCTAGATCAGATCGGCTATTGCCAATCCGATTCTCAAACAGATGAACGATTCGAAAGAAACTCCCAACAGAATTGGCCGAGATCGGCTTGATCAGTTGTGGATCGGATTAAAAGATAAATAAAATAAGTTAATAATAGTGGGGCTAAGTATAATTGTTTACTACACCATTGATGTCCCAAAATGGAATGATCTCATTCTATAATCATGCATCTTGTTGCATAATTGAGCGATCATCATCCCCAAACATTTTACGAATTACCGCTTTGACGTTGTCTAAGAGTTCATTAATAGTCTTGAATATTAAACTGCAACAATATATTGGATTAAAAAGTGACTTAATAATTGGCAATAAAAAATATCATTGCCAATATAGAGCATAAACAAAAAAAGATTAATTAGCATATACCATTTGACTTAATCAAAAAGAACATACATGTTGCATGAATAAAATGATACAATGTTTTTCCCACCAACGATCAATGATTTCTCATCACTTACTATAGTCCGAAACCTTCTTCGATATTTCTTCCTTAACCTGTTCAATTGCATCATATAAGTATCATATATCTACCTTCTTATTTCCATTTCTATTCTAGGACCTTAACTAATGGTTGCAATATATCAAGTGTCCTTTTTAACATCCGTTAAAAGTTTTCATGCTCTACGGTCTCCTCTACCTTCTTCGATTTTCTCGTATCTGATAAACTAGCCCTAGCAATCCAACTAACCCATTTTGGTGAAAGTATCATGTGGGTAAGGGTCTCCGTTGTATTAGGCTTTCTAAAGAAATGTAACGAGAAGTAAATCAAGTTGTCTCAGGTTGCAGGAGCACTCAACCCTTCGTGTGCTCTCATTAGGCTAAGTATAAAGTTATAGTTGTATATGAATGATAAATGTATTGAGCTATCTTAACAACCTGATCTATTTGAGAATTGTTGTAAATATCTTATAACATTAAATCTAAGGAATGGACGAAGTATGATGCCTGATATAATTTTGGTCTCTAGACCATCAATATTTGTTCGGCAGCCTTGTAGGTAGCTACGTTGTCTGTCACTACTTGTATAACTCGATCCTCTCTTATCTTTTCAACAACACCATGAATAAATTAAAATAGATAGTTCGCATTCTTTACCCGTCCGAATACATTAATGAACTTCCAGAAAACGGTCCCGACTTGACAGTATACTAAGAAGTTGATAATCGTCTTCCTAGTTATTCCTATTAAAACAATATTATGAATTAGATCTAAATTTAAAAATAATAAAGACATATAGACTAAGAAGTGTTAAATTTAAACGAGACTAACTTGTCCAACCATCCGTCATCAACATACATCCCCTTTCATCCTAAATATGTTCAAATGTCATCATATATTGTTTGATATATTACACCCCCATTGAAAGATGTGTTATATTTCTCTTTTGGTGTCAATCCTGGTATTACCCTACCAACATCGGCTATAGTGTTGATCATTGACTCGTAGCAAGGCCCCTTTGCGGCGTTGACAAGTATGTTACTATGGAAGAATCATCTCAAAGTCGCCCGCCCGATCTTCTCTTTGCATAATTTCAAAATCATCATTGTTGTACTATGGATGTTTGCTTTCGTCACAACTGTGTGAGCACAGGATCTATGAAACGGTTGAAACCTACTACTAAGATGTCATCTCGTGTGAGATCATAGATTTCCTGCTCTTCCATATCCACTCCCACTTCCACATCTGCTCCTGCTACCCAAACTCATAAATCTACCGGTACACCGATACATGTCTTCTTGTGCAAACAACTTGCGATTTGCCTCCATCGCTCATATTAAGTCATCTGCTTATAATAATTAAGTTATTTTCGTTATATACATTTATTTATATAAATTATCAAAGATTAATGATAACATACCGTCATTAAAACCTTCATATCGAGGAAAGTTCAGGCACTCTTGTCTGGTATTGTATATATGTACTAAATACCTTGTCAGTTCCGTGATTTCTTCACGGACGGTATCCTTATGTCTCTTTGAAGCTCCTTTTGACTTTTCCAAATTTTTTTAAATGGGTTCGAAGTTGCGTTCGTACCTCGGGTGGAGCCCATGTGCACAATGCCACATCCCCCTTTATACTCGTAAGATGATGCTTCAACTTGTAAGTTCCGCCATAAAGAATTTTATCGTAATAATTATATTGAACTTTTATTCGCTCCATTGAGAGCAAAGTGCAATAAAGTCAAGCCGAATCATTCTAGGTCAAACAAGAAGTCTCATGGCTTGGAGAAGACATATCGAATAATAACACTTACGAAACTAACAACAATACTTCAAAATTGGGGTTAGCAACTAAATTAAACAAAAAAGAAATTAACATCACCACTAAAAACCTATTAAACTATTTACTAAATTACCACAAATTAAGTGATTAACAGTAACTATTTATTAATTAACACAACTTAAACTAAAGACTAAAGAGTAATGAAACTTAGAGAGCTTTAAAATGAGAAGAGTAAAAGAGTGAGTGAGTGAGAGGGGTGAGGGAAAGAGAAGCCCTTAGGGGCCTTAAATAGGCCCCCATAGGTGGCTTCGGGAGCCTCCCCCCACTACGGGTCACGTGACCCAGTTGGCGGCCGATCGTCAAGTCAGTTCGATTCAGTCGGAGCCAAACCGATCGGTAGCAAAACCAACCAAGCTAGGCGACCTAGTCCAGCCCCAAACCGACCCAGCATTCCATGCCAACTACATCTCCATCCCTTAAGACATTGTCTATGATTTCTCTCATATGGCCGATTCATTTTTTACATATGGATATGGGCCAATCATGATAGATAACTCTCAGTGGAGCATCCAGGAGAATACAAAGAATGATGATGAAGGTGGAGACCATAGATGGTGGTGAAAGAAAGGAGTATCATTTTATTGCATGTCAATAATTCATTTGTATCATGTTACATTTGTTTAATAAAATGATCATTGTCAATAAAATATATCTACTTGTCTTAAAATCTATTGTAAGCGCATGAAACTATGTTAGATCTGTGTTCTTTATTTTAAAAAAATTTAAAGCCCCTTCTTTTATAAAATTTTTAGTAATTTTTTTGAATTTTTTAAAATGAAAAAAATTAAAAAAATGATTAATTCCAACTGATTCCAAATTGGTTTTCCTCCTTAGGAATCGGTTGATTCTGACCGATTCAATCGAATCAGTGCCCACCAATTCCAATTCCTATTCCGATTTATTCATCCATGATCTAAACCAAACATCGTGGGATCGGAAATGGAAATCGGATCAATGAATCCCAATATGATCCAGATCGGATCGAGTTTTGGGCCAATCCTTTAGGAGAAAAATCGATCCGAAATCAGTACAAATAGGTCCTTCAAAAAATGTTAAAAAATAAATATATTATGGTCCTAAATCTAATTCTGATCCTATCTAGACCCAAAAGGGGCTATATAAGGCCACCGCGGCAACCCTGCCCTACTACAGCATCTTCTCAATGGGAAAGATACTGGGTTCATGGAACTCAACCTGATAAAGCTAGCATTTGGTGACTTATCAGTTACCTATGGATGGCATATCAGGTAGATCCCAACCTTACGTCTTTTGATAGGGTGGGGAAGACAGCTGTGGCGACATTCCAAGTAGATTTAAACAATTGGGTCTATTAGAATTCCAAGTCTATCTAAATCGGGCCCAATCTTTCTAACTTCCAGGGAATTGGCTAGATTGGCTGATTCCCAATTTGATCCTGCCCGAATTGGTCAAACCAGCCAATCTAGATCAATTCCAGGCCAAATTCAGATTCATAGGGGCTGATCCAATCCAAGAATCGGCTGATCTCAATCACGATCGGTCCACACTGCAAACAATAGCCTAAACAATGAAAGAGGCAATAGAAGAGGAGGGACAAAAACCTATAAAATGCAAGCTTAAAAGTTAAACCCTAATAACACTTAAAATGTGAAGACAATTGAGTGTTTATAGAAAATCACCCTCTATATATCATGAGAGAGAATATCTCACAAAAATAGCCAGAAAATCATAACCAAGATAGCTCGGGTTGAGAAAAGTTTACTGAAAGAATTTACGTACGAGTGACTTGAATGAGATTTCATATTGGTATAAAATATATGATAGTAGGTTACCATATATAGGGGACTATAGGCACACAATAACTGCAAACAAAACTTGGTATCATCTAGCAGTCATAACGTAGTTGCTTAGTATATTTCAAAATAAATAAGAAAATGAATTGATCAGAAAAATAACTGCCCATAAAGTTGAAAAGAGTTTCAATGATAACCCACAGCAACTCCACATTATGTCTAGAGTCATAATAGATGACTGAACGAGATAAAAGGGAATGGATCTAAGATATCTAATATATCCAAAATTTACCTAATAATGAGTTGAATAGGTTTAACTAAATTGTTAAAATTAGACTTTAACTAATTAATTAGATGCATTAAATAATAAGTCTGTTCAAAGCAAGCCCATGAGCAATAGGTTGGATGTCTATATAAAGAAGGGATAAAAGTTAGTATTATAACTTATAAGAAGTCAGCACCTTCCTATGCCTCCCTCCTATTCTCTCCCAGGTGCCGCCCTCTATGTTCCAAAAAGTTAATGTGCACAAATTCTAAAAGAATGAGAACGTTTTTCTCTCGCTCTGTCAAATGAATATTGCTGAAGGAGAGTGTTCAAAGACATCTCGAGAACCTTCCTACAGCAAGCTATGGAGATTCATGATCCATGCACGGTGAGATTCAATCTTGGTAACATTGCGTCGATCTTTGACCAGACCAAATCTATGAAAAAATTTAGGTTCATATGTTTCTGATTCTTGTCGCACTTACATTAGCCATAGAGTAACTTCATTACAGCAAGACAAACTCATTTTGTGCCCTACATTAATCATGTTATTAGACTAGGTCATTGAGAAGTGGTGACTTGTTGATAACCCTTTGAAGTTTATATCAGTTGTAATGCTCTAAATTGCTACATTTCCTTCCCAGAAGATCTGTTCTAGTACCATTTTTGAACCTAGGTGGCATCGCATTGCCGTGGAACTACCAAGAGGGTTGAAGAGGCATTCTTGCTGTAAAATGCAAACAAAGAACCTGCCCACTTAACGAATATTTCTTAGCATTATGTAAGTGAAAGACTTAGTAAAAATCAAGTAACACGATCTCCCAAGGTTTACAAGAAACAAGATCACTTATAGTCACAATGTAAGAGGGATCAAAATAGAAATATGCACTTCCCACAGTAAGTGAGCTACAAAATATACTAGGGCCAACCTCATTCCCGTGCATGTCTACTAATGTCTTCAGTTCAGCTCTTCGTAGAAGTGCAAAATGCCCTTTGCCAAGTAGCCAATCCAAGAGCTGCCAAGATACATCATTCAATTAATGTGGCAAAAATAAATAAATAAACAAAAAGTTGATTTTGAGATGAATCAAGAAACAGTCTTGATGAATCATTAACCAAGAATAGAGATGTGAGTTGGCTAAAATTTACGAGACCCACCAATTTATAGAATTAGCTTGAATTTTGCGACAAACAAAAAGACACTTCAAATAAACTAAACTTCTCTTCAGACAAGAATATACAAACACCTAGGAACAGGTCCTTGGATAAATGATTCACAAAATGATTATATACAAATAAATCTCTAGCAAATGTTCATGTTAGTGCTGCTGAAAAAAACATGAACGATTATGATTGGAGATAAGTCAAAGCAGTAATGATAACCACGTCTATAAACCAATAAAAAATGGTATAAAGAGACCTATTGAACAAAATTTAGACAAGATATAAGAATCTTCCCAAATAATAGGATGTTGATGCAAAATAAAATGAGAAAAACAACTAAAAATAAAGATAGAAACGAACTAAAAATAGATCGAATCGGCCAAACCGGCACCAGGTTTAAACAAGTCTGAACTGGCTTGAACCAGCCAGACCAGGCTTGAACCAGCTTGGACCAGATAGACCAAGCTTGAATCAGGTCCAACCCGACTTGAACTGGACCTAGACCAGGGTGAACCAGGTTGAGCCGGAAATGACCCAGACCATGGAATCCAACCTTCGGAGAATGTCTTGAGATCACTGATATAGAGATTTCCATACAAATATTTTCCATCCTTTATTTTTACCACCACTTGCTACCTCTAACTTTGCAACTCCTTATCAATGCAAATTGACTATATTGATACTCATTCTATTTCCAACTACTATTTCAATCAGCTGGGTTGATAAGTTTGGTTTGCATGTTGGCAACTCTATTGTTACATTCATCCAAAATCTTATCAAAGTGTTGTCCTAGTTTTCCATTATATTTTATAAATCAGTATTTCTCTATGACTGTGTGCAAGTGATCCAAGATGTCACACCAATCTCCCAAGGTTTTAAAAAAAGAAATTATATGAAATCTTCTTTTTGTGTTACATGAGAATTGAGATGAAACCTAGATCTGAGTTGAGATCTATTGATGTGTTCTCTATTGAGAGCAAGGATCGCGAAATCGGAATCGGAATCGCCCGATTCCCAGGAAACGGTCGGAATCGGCCAATTCTTGGGAAGAGAATCGATCCAGGAATCGGCCTGGATCAATTTTTTTTGAAATTTTTTTTCATCAAAAAAATTGAAAAAAATCAGAAAAAAATTCCTAAAAATAGAAAATGAGTTAGAAAAAATTCTAAAAATAAGATTAGCATTCATCCACAGGACCACATCGAATAATTACTAATGAACATGAAATGAAGTTAAGTGCATATTCCATTGATTCAAAAACCAATTAATTGATACATCATGAAAATATAAAAAATAAGAATTTGCATGATATCAATATAATACCAATATCTAGGATATAGATATTGGCCTTCCTCCTCTTCCTCCTGCTGTTGACGCTTCTGAGTTGTGCTTAGTCTTGTATATTGTCCCGGACCATATCCATATGAAAATAATGCTGATGCCATGCTATCAAGGTCGAAGGGATCGGACTGCGGGACGACCAGGACGTAAGCAGACTCTGGTGGAACTAGTGGTGGTGGTGGAGGAATCCACTGTTGTTGAGCCTCGCCAAATGTTGGATACTGTGGCTCTATAAAATGATGTTGTGATATTTGCTCATCCAGCATGTAATACAACTTTGAATGCCGTGAATCAGGTGACTGGACTGCTGCTAATGGTTGTGTCGCTAGTATGCACTCCTCGTCATCATCAACTGAGGAGTGAGGAGCCTGTGTGCTGTCATCTGAGCTCACAAGACGCCTGACCTCCAGCTTCCTTCTCTTCACCTCTTCAGCCATCTCTGAAGTACCAGAACCCAAAGATTCTTTTAGCTTTACAAATCCACCCATTTTTCGTGCAATCACTTTTGTTTTCATTTTCCCTAGACTACGAATGGGCTGAGTAGCGGCGACTAGGACTGGAGCTAGGGCTAAAGCTGGAGGTGGCTGCTCCATAGCTGTTGGGGCAGAAGAAAGAAGAAGACCCTGCCTGAGCCTGAGAAGTAGGTGGAGCTGGAGCTGGAGCATCCTCCTCGGCTTCAACACCATCCAACTCTCCTTCAGCCCATGCACGATCATCGGGATCAAACTCAGCTAGATGATCCCTGGCTGCCCTCTCTTCTATCCAAGAGGCAAGTGCATGCTCCTCCTGGATTAATATCTGATCCATGTCCACCTCCTCAAGTGGTGGTGTGGCGGAGATATGCCTCTGCTCGTATGGACCACCTGCGAACCGTGCAAATCACTCCTCCCTGATCTTCTGTCGATTCTTGATATTCTTGATGCGCAGCCTCATATTGTAATAACAGAAGACCAACTTCTCCAGCTGGTCTGAGGTCAACATGTTCCTTCTTTTTGTATGTATCAAGTTGAATGTACTCCAGTTCGCTCTGGCTAAGTACCCTGATACCGATGGCAGCAAGTGGATTCCATCCACTCCTAGTATTCACCTGAACCCACCACTTAGCTACAAAAAAATAAAAGAAAAGGTAAACAATTAGCCCATCATCTTCAATAACTTATATGAAAATAAAATAAAATCTTCATCATAAATTAATATACCAGGTGACACTTTGTCGCACGAATATCTCAAATCAGCATCTAAGTATACGCTGACCCTCATCTTATATTTCTGCATCTGAAAAAATTTTAAAAAACAATCATTAGTTGTCTAATAATTAGCTACTCCAAAGTATTGAATAAACTCTAACTTACTTCTATCTCAGCCTCTATCCTGTCCTGCTGAGATCGATAGAGACGCTGAATAACAGCTAGTGTACCCCGCATCACCTCGTTGTCGTTCACCACCTGTTCTCCATATTGGATGCGAGGGTTTAAAAAATATCCTACAAGAATTTAATAGTTAACATTATGAATAAAACAATTATTGAATAAACTTAAAATAGGTAAGCACAAATATTTTTTGAACCTACTAACCTGCAGCATGGACATCGTGGTGCAAAGTCTTGTCTCATCAGTCATCTATGATCTTTCACCACTTTTTGTAACATTTGGGATTTTTCTCTTTTATTTTCAACTTTGCCCGGTCCATGGCATCGTATAGTGTGCCCATCTGGTTCTTATCATCTAAGTCAACCAACCTCAAGACAACTACCAGTGGCTCAATGATTGCCAAGTAGTAGGCAATCCTCTCCCAAAATCTCTTGTCAATGATCTGCTTCTCGGACCTGACAAGAATCTCCAACTGATCTTTTTTGTCATGCAGGTTGTCCATCATATAGTTATAATACTCCTCGAACTGCGTGAACCTAACCAATGTATGGTTGTGCCGGTGTAAACTCTCCAATGCAATACAATTCGTAGCGAAACGAGTCGGACCAGGCCTAACAAGATCATGCCCTCCGGTGTGTGATCTCATAATATGTAGCAGACGAGGAAGCAAATAAATAAATGACGTGATCGTCTGCGCCTGCATGACAAGGATGGATATACTCTCCTCCTTGCCTATATCCTCTAATATGAGATCAATAGAATATGCCACACAGGGCACCCAGAACATGTGTTTCCTCTTCTCTATCAGTTTTTTCCCAGCTGTCTTATATGAAGGTTCTTTATCAGTGACAATATGAACCACATTATCCTCCCCGATCTCCTCCACCACCGCATCCATCAAAGAAAAAATAAAGTCAGCATTTTTAATCTTCCCAGAAGCGTCCACCGACTTTAAGAATGTGGTCCCCTCAGAACAATACACCAAGAAATTTATCATACTCCTCTTAGTGATACCTATCCACCCGTCACACATAATTGTGCAACCCCTCCTTCCACACCAATTTGAATCCATCCATCCACTCCTTCAACTCCTGAACCTCCTCATCCAGCCCAGCGCCGTATATATGCCTGTTGCCTAGGGTTTGCAGACCCGGTCCAGCCTCACCCACAGCATCCACCATCGTCTGGAAGTAGGGGCTAGTGGTTGCATGTGCTGCGATGCCTACGTCAAGTTAAAAAAAATTAAGCTTAAGTAAATAAAACACACATAACTGCAATTTTAAAAGTGATACCTGCATGCAAAAATCACTTCACAATGTGGCGAACAGCTCTCTTTGCGGCCATTCCTGTTGCATTCACCCCTTTCATAACTTGTTTAATCCCCGTCTGTCCAGCACTCTGTTTCCTAAATAAGTACTCATCACTCGGCGTAAACCGAGTACTGGCAGAATGGCGGTGTGGCTCCTGTCTCCATCCCTCCGTCTCCCGGTCCCGGGTAAGGCGAGCCGATGCTGATCGGCCAAGAGTTGGGTCAGCTCTGGACCCTGACCCGCCTACTCCTCTCCTCTTGTCCTCGTCCTCGGTAAATGCACGTTTGCTAGTGTGCCTAGCATGTCTAAGCTCGGAGTCTGTGGACTCTTCCTCGCTCTCTGGCTCCGGCTCGGCTGGTGCCTTCCCCTTGCCTTTCCCTTTCCAGGTAGGCAAATCTCAATCCCTCCTCCTCTGGAGTAGCTCGTCGTGCAACTCCTCCCTCTGCTCAATCCTAACAACCCGTTGAGAGGCTCTACCTGTCATGTAGCCTCTCATCTCCTCACTCTTCTCCCTCGGCACCTTATCACATTTTCTTACATTTCCACTTGTTCTGGCAATATGTTGTTTCAGCCGAAACACTCCCCCGTTCATCTCCTTCACACACCATTTGCATTGCACTCTGTTTCTGACCGTGTCTACCATATGCCCGTGTTCCCAACCCACGTCAGAAGGACGTGCTGGTGTTGCATCACCTTGATTGGCCATTGCTTAGACCTGTAAAAATTGTAAAGAATGCATTAAAATTATTAGGCAACATAAAAATTGCTTTAGGCGCGGTTCAGGAAGCAGACAACCCATCAAACACACTATTCGGTATGTTTAAAATGTTACCTATTTGCCGAAAATAGTCGTAAATCAACGTACGGAGTATCCAGAATTTTTCACGTACAAAGAACATCCAATCGATGTTCTTACAACTTGAATGGAGTTGTTCGATCAAAAATCACCGAGTTTAACCATGCTCGGAGTCATCGAAAACGCGTAAAAATAGGCGTACGGGATATCAGAAATTTTTCCCGTGCAAAGAACATCCAATCGAATAGTTTAGAACTTAAACGGAGTTGTTTGGTTGGAAATCACCGAGTTTAACCATGCTCGGAGTCGTCGGAAACGCGTAAGAATGGACGTACGAAGTTTTCGACGAAGAAATCTTACCAAAAACCATTTAAGGATCGAAGAAGAGGTTGAATCGAGGCCAATCGAAACTTAGATCGACGGAATCCCGTGAAGAATTAGCCTGGAATCACTGGAATCGCTGGAATCACCGCCGGAATCGCCGGAATCGCTGCTGGAATCGCTGGAATCGCATCGGAATCGGCGAACAGAGCTGGGATCGACCTCGGAATCGCCGGAATCCTCGATTTCGAAGTTGAAATCACCCAGAATCGCCTGTTGGATCGCTTGCCGCCTGCTGGATCGCCGGAATCGACCGCAGCGTCGATTCTGGCCCTAAAAGGGCCAGAATCGGTTCGATTCCCGATCCATAATCGACCCGGACCGGCCAGACCGGTCTTCCGTGGAATCGGTCGGGATTGACCGATTCTGACCGATTCCACGGAATTCCTGCTGGAATCGGCCCTTCCGCATGGAATCGGATCAAAATTCGGAATCGGCCGATTTCGATCCGATTCTGCAATCAATGATTGAGAGTGATCACCCTCCTACTTCAAGTCTTGTTCCCTTTGTCATCTTGTCTCAATTTTGATCCTAAGATTTTCTCATTTTGACTCTTTTGAAGAGATCATTGTAGCATTTTACACCAAGAATTTGAACTAGCATTTCAAAAGTTTGATCACTCGAAATTTTTCTGAGATCCTCTAAGATCTCTTCTCTTCAATCCTCTCAAGAAGACGTCAAGATGCGAGATGACAATCGTTGACACAGGATCTACTCTTCAGAGCCATCATCTCCTCCACTCCCTCCGCATAGTTGTGTGGCTGGTAGGAACTCCTGCTCGTCATCATTAGAGAAGTGTGAGGGTGACTATGCACTATCAATTGGACTCATAGGATCTTGCTTGATATCTAACTTTCTTTTCTTGACTTCTTGTACCATATCATGTGATGAACTTCCAAATCTCATGCTTTTCTTCAACAATGCAAATCATCCATTTTTTCTTGCTTTTGCTTTTGTCTTTTGCTTTGTTTGATTGAGATTTGGTTGTGTAGCTAGGAGTAGAGGTGGGGGTGGGGGTGGGGTTGGAGCTTCTACTAGAGTTGTAGCTAAAGCTAAGGTTGCTAGGGCAAAAAATGGGATTGGTTGTCATTGAAGAGTAGCAGTAACTTCCTCTTCCATATCCTCAACCTCAACATCATCTAGTTCTCATTTTGCCCATGTATAGTTCTTAGGACCAAATTCAGGTGGCACATCCCTGGTTATCTTCTCTTTTATCCAAATAGCAAGTGAATGTTCCTCCTAAAAAATATAGTCAATGTCAATCTCTTTAGGTGGTTCCTGTATTATATGTCTCTCTTTGTACGCTCCAACTGCAAATTATGCAAATCTCTGCTATAGCAATTTCTAGCAGTCTTTAATACTCTTTATATGCGGCCTCTTGTTATAATGACAAAAACCCAACTTCTCCAACCTATCAGATGTCAGTATGTTCCTCCTTTTGGTGTGCATGAGGTTGAATGTACTCCAATTCCTCTCGCAATGGGAAGAACTGATACTTTGGCTCAAAATCATAATTGCAACAGATGCAAGTGGATTCCAACCCCTTCTTATGTTCGCCTGAACCCACCACTCAACTGAAAATATTAAACACGTAGAAAATGATTAATCTTCAAGAAGAGGACTTGCATAAAGTATTAATATAAAATTTCATATTGTTATTAACCATACCAAGAGAAATTTTGTCAAAAGAGTCTCAGATCTGGATTTAAGTACACTATAACTCTCATCCTATATAGTGTTGCATCTGAAAATTGATAGATATGAAAAGATTAAAGTTTCAAAGAAAATATTAAAACCATTTGCAAATAATTAAGAATTACTTATATCCAGCTCAACCTTTGTTCCATCTTACTGAGATATGGCCAAACGTGGTATCACTGATAGAGTACCCCACAAGACTTATTGTCGTTAGACACTTGTTCTCCATATTCGATACAAAAATTTAAGAAATATCCTACAATCATGCAACCAAATGTCAATGTCACATATAATACTTAAATTAAAATACAATAGGCACAAACACAATAAAATACCTGCTATATGTACATCATGATACAATATCCTATCTTATCTTACATCAATTATTTTTCACCATTTTTGAAGCCTCTGGGATTCTTCTCGTTGATCTTGACTTTGGCACAATCCATTGCATCATAAAGACTCCCCATTTAGTTCTTGTCATCTGAGTCAACCAACCTCAATATAACTATCAGTGGCTCAATAATTGTCAAGTAATAAGAAATCTTCTCCCAAAATCTCTTGTTCGTGATCAAATTCTCCATCTTCACAAGAATTTCCAATTGATCCTCTTGGTTGTGCAAGTTGTTAACCATGTAATTATATTAAACTTTGGCATTTACAAATTTGCATGTATATACTGATGTAAACTCTATAAGTCAATAAAATTTGTAGCAAATCTAGTAAGCGTAGGCCTGGTCAGATCATGCCCCTCAGTATGCTCCCTTATGACATACAGTAAGCGAGGGTGCGAATACATTGTCAATCACAAACTAAACAATATTTTCTTTCTCAATCTCCTCTATAACAATATCCATCAAGAAAATGTAGTCAACATTTTTGATATGACCCAAAGCATCAACTGATTTAAAGAAAGTTGTACCCTCTTAACAATAAATTAGAAAGTTAATCATGTTCCTCTTGGTGGTTCCTGTCCACTCATCACACATTACAGTGCAAGCTCTCTCTCTCCACACCAACTTGAAACCGCCTATCCATGTCTTCAGCTCCTCCACCTCCTACTCCAGGCCTACAGCATAAAAAATATCTACTACTTAGGACTTGTAATCCAATCCTGTTTCAACGATAGCATCAACCATAGTCTGAAAGTATGGACTAGTGGATGCGTGCATTGAAATACTTGCATTTAGGTAGATAGAAAAAAACATTATTGCCTTCACCTCATTTAATTATCATAAAATAAAGTTGAGAACAAATTGAACTATTTAAGATTTATATATGCATGCAAAAACCACTTCACCATATGTCTCACTACTCTTTTTATAATTGTTCCTGTTGTCTTCACCCTTATCATTGCTTGTCAAATGGTCCTCTACGAGGCTCTATATTTCCTAAATAATTACTCATCTCCTCCTACTGCTGTTGGGGCCAGGCGTGTCGGCTTAGATCGACAATATAACCCCTCTCCTACTCTCATGCCCACACTCTCATTGGATGTAAGTCGTGTCGAATGTGATCAACGAAAATATGGATCAACTCCAGACCCTCATGCTCCCCATCTCCTCTCCTCGTCCTCCCCATCTCCTCTCCTCGTCCTCTTTTAGTGCATGTTTTCTTGCTTGCCTAGCCTTTCTTAGTTCAGAGTTTATGGATGAGTCGTCACTCTCAGTTTGAACCTCACGCTCAACTCTTGCCTTCCTTTTCTCTTTAGAGGTTGCCACCTCTTCCTTCTTCCTCTCTAGAAGTTTATCATGCAAATCCTCCCTTTGTTTGATCCTAAACCCCCTCTGTGAGGCTCTTCCTATGAGATAGCCTTTAATGTCTTCACTCATCTCCCTGGGCATCTTATCGTATTTTTTAATATTGTCGCCAACCCCGGCAATGTGTTGTTTCAGTCGATACACCTCCATTCATATCCATCATATGTCCATGCTCCCACCCAATACCACACACAAGCACAGCCACTGTGGGAACATCGCCTTCACCATGGTCAGCCATTGGTTGTATTTAATTAAAAATCAATTAAAAATTTAAGTTAACAAACAAAATAATTAAATGAAATAGAAGTATGAACTATTTAGGGAGTAGCTGGGAAAGGAACAACCCCTTAAAGGGGCTATTCGGCTACTTAGGGAGTCGATGGAAACCAAACACCTCCTTGAGGGGGCAGTTCGGGCTTGTTTAGGGAGTTGAAGAAAACTGAACAGCCATTTAATGCCCTGTTTGGTTAGAGTTTCATTTTTGATACTATATAAATATTGATATTAATATTTTCAAATGTTGGAGTATCAATATCAAAAGTAATACAAGTTGACACTTGTATTATATAATATGCTTTGTTTGCACTACAAATTTTAAAATTGATACAATTAGCCAAACACCTCTTAATAGTTCCTATCAATATCAATTTTAAAATTGATAGTAATGGAGATACCTAATAGTGTTACCAAACAGGGCGTAAGGGAGTTGTTCGCCTTATGACAGTGAACGGGGGGTCCGGATAGGGGTAGGGTACCCTAAACTCGGAAAAAAAAACTCACAAAGGACTTGAAACGATAAATCATCAAAGAAGAATTGCAACAAAATACACTACATGACGTTGAAATTGCCACTAGAATTGTTGTTGGAAGAGTTGGATCGCTAGAATCGTTGGAATCACCCACGGAATTGCTGAATCACCCTTGGAATCGTTGGATTGCCGCTGGAATCACTTGGATCAACGGATTTACCCAGATCACCGCCAGAATCACCTGGATCACCGCCGGAATCGCCTGATGCCCGCCAAAATCGTCAAAAATCAAGAGCCCTAGGTGTGAATCAGCCCTTCGAGGCTGATATCAGATCAATGTCGGGTCTGGATTGAGCCCAATATCAATCCATTGTCTGGTATTAAGTTGTCCCAACGGAATCAGTCAGATTGACCAATTCAAGGTAAGAATCGGATCAATCGATGGATTTGACTGATTCCTCCAGAATCATTCCTTCCGCTCGAAATCGAATTGAGATCAGCCGATTTGATTCAGGAAGTGGCCGATTCCAATTTGATCTGGCCGATTCCATAATCAATGGCACAATGAGAAATTGGAGGGGATGAAGAAGACAGTGGGGATGGCATTAGGTGATGGAAGAGTTGATATGGTGCGGGCTAACAAGGGTGGGCCAAATGAGTGACAAAGGTGGGGAATAATGTGGGAAGGGGAAGAGGAGAAATAAAAGAGGTCTCAAGGATCACTCGGAGAGCTTCTGGAACAAAATGCTTGTGCTGGCAGTTGAGGGAGGAGATTGCCATCTCCAAGGGATTGTAGGGGTCACAAATCTTCCTGAGATCAATACAAGTAACAATACTCTAGTTGAATAGAGTAGGAAAATGGCGTTAATGCCACAGGTGCTGATCTATCAAGATAAAAAGGAAGAAAAGTACATCACAATAGAGGGAAAGGAGGAGTACGAAAATACAAAGGCTGATCAGGGGAGAAGGGAAAGGAGGCCACTGTTGATGTCAAAATTTTCCTAAGCACCCAAAAATAACAAATTTTGGACAAAATGGCACGGAAGAAAATCGAACAAAGAAATGGAACCCACTTTGTGTTACATTTGTGACTAACAGGCCAAGTAGGCCCCATAAATCTTATTGGGTCTAACTGACCGGAAATCAATTCAATAACAAATTGACACCATCATTGGGTCTACCCAACCTAAATTGAAGGAAGCCAGAGTCAGATCAAAAATCTGACTCATCTAGCAACTTAAGAGTGCATTATTAAGCAAGGATCGCGGGATCGGGATCGGATCCTGGATCGGTGGGGTCCATTTCTCTTAAGCAAGGATCGGTCCGATCCAGGGCGATTCTCTTGGAGCCAGACCGATCCAGAATCGGTCTGGATCGGGTTTTTTTTTTCTCTATGAAAAAATCTGTAAAAATCGATACCTAATGGGGTGTTTGGTTGCATGATAATGAAGGTTTTTGTTTTAATTTTTAAAAATTGTAAGAAAACTTGTTAACAGAGGTGTTTGGTAACTATGACAATTTTATGTTTTAAAAGTGATTTTCTTATTAAACAAAAAAAGGGTCTCACCTCTTTCTTTTTTCTTGTGGTCCCCCACTTTGTTTGGTCATGTGTGGTAGTTACTCTTTTTTTTGTAATCACATCCCTCCAAACATGATAATTTTATGTCATGAGTTGGTTCACATTTTATTTTAATACAATTTTTTATCATAAAAATTTACAAAAAATTATCATGCAACCAAGCACCCCATAATCTATTAATTAGTTGGTATTGAAATCTTTGATAAAATAGTTAAACTAATGATAAAAATTTCTTTGTAAATTATTTAAATTTCAATAATTGATTGTAATTTTTTATATTTGGAAAAACTAAATTCTTGTGTCAAGGAGGTGAAATTAAGAATTTAGACTTTAAACATTATTCTATCAAGTCAAATAGGTTGCGCTCTCTCTCTCTCTCTCTCTCTCCCCCTATCATCTCTTTTACTTGACATTAAATGTTTTATAGTAATATACATGATATTTTTAACACTTGTAAAAATTATTAGATGTCAACAAATTAATTCAAGAAAGTACCATTTGTAATACTCCTAGCTAGAAAATACTCTTTTGTTACTTGGGGATCAAAAAAATATTCATAGAGTTCAAAAAATGAGAATAAACATTTAGAGAAATTCCGAAGGAGATTGACTCTCAACAATCAAACTTTCCTTCGAAAAACAGTATCGACACCAAATATGAATCCAAACAAGTCCATCTAAAACTTTACATCTAATCTAACATAACTTAATTATAAGAAGCATGCATGTGTTCACCGTTCGGCGACCCGTTCTCCGCTGTCTCCCTTCTGGCTGCCATTATCATTTAATTGATATAAATCATCATCATAACGTAAGCGGGAGTACATAGTTCCTTCGTCCTCCACCTGTCCCTTTTTCTATTATTATTTATCACCCTCCAAGTCACTCGCCAAAACATGTAGGCTACTTCACGCATTAAAGAGCTCATGCTCTACAAGTCTAGGTAGATATTAAATAATCTTGATGGCTGCTCCCGTCACAGCTCGGATTTTAACAAGCAGCACGAGATAATTCGACGACGCGATCAAAAAAAATTAATCCCGTAAAAATATCGATTTGGAAAAAATAGAAGACAACGAGGTCCCAGTTCATAATTTCACAAATTTAAATTTAAATACATCACTAATCACTACAATCTAAACAAAACTATATACCATCTAAGACATAAGAATCATCCAAATGTCTTCTCGAAAGTCGATCCATCATGCTTCTGTTGCACTAAACCTGATTACCTAGAAATTGATAAGAGGATTGGAATGAGTACGACGACTCAGTAGACACCACATCATCCACCAAATCGGATAGCCAAAAGGCCCTACATGTTATTTAAATAAGTACCTAGACCTACAACCATTATATATACATATAGACTAGTCAATATATTAAACATTTGCCTTAATCCATGTGTTTTAAATTGCCAATCAACACCTATAGACACACCAACCAACACCTATAAATACCTTAAAATGACCTGAAATGATGAGGTAAACATATGCATAATCACCTACTATATGCTCTATAAGATGAAATACTATAAATGGGACAAACCATGCATACACCATGCAACACAACATGATACTTGATAAAATGAAATACATCACTAGACTATACCATACTATGCAATAATGCACATATCCTCTAATAAGAATCACATTCACACAGATGCACCTATCCTCTAATAAGAACCACACATTTTTCTTATTAGCAAGGAATACGTCGTCTTGTCACCTCAACTAGCTAACAGATCTATCATATATAGCAATACCATATAACTAATCAAAATCTCATAGTGCATCTTGGCAGTGGTGGCACAGGGACAAACTGCGGTATCCGGGATCGAAGGATGCACCGGATTGTTCTAACCTCCGCTGCCCTCGGGTCATGAATAACTAGTCTCGTGTAGCTGTTTTCATTTACATATGTAATGCATCGTGCATCCACCTCAATCATGCCATGCCACGATACACTTATGCAAGATTAAATGATATAAACTATACCATGCAATGAACAAACATACCACCAATGCAAATAGCATGATCAACCACACCTAAACACCTCATGATCTAGAACCATAAAATGACAAGAATAAGTAAAGACTAACATGATATCACCTCAACTATCCAACCAAACATGATAGGAACAGACCCAATCAGATCCTATCACATAAATAAATGACAATAACATAGCCAAAATAGATGTAATAAACTAGATAAATATTATCTAATCTTATTAACCTATCACCACACCTATATAACAAGTTAACTCAGACTGTATAAGGGTAAGTAAAAATATGCTAACTAAAAGAACTAAAATCAGCTAACAATCTACTAAATTAACATGATGAAGATGATATAATAATTTTCCTAACAAGAGTATTACGCACAAACAAAGAACAAGTCGACTAACCACGCATCGCGACACACCGCTAAACCGGCTAATTAACTCAATAATAATCACTACAAGTCATAGAAGATTAAATAGGAATTTAATGATAATTAATAGACACGCCAAAGATGCCTACTTGAACGGCTGAAAAAAACTCAAGGATCGGCGACGAAATATGATGCGGACAACGGCGATGCGGTGAGCAAACCGAACCTCGTGGACAACGACGATGCGGTCCGTATTTATATAGGACCATCTAAATTGTGATCCATAAGTCAATGGTCAAAGCACAAGTTCCACCCAACAAGGCATCTTTGGCGACTCAGGTCAAAGGTCCAACCATGCAACCGTGATGATAGAAGACCCTGATAGACAGTTCGGTAAGATACCATTCAGGGTTTCTAATTCGACATTTCTAGAAATATCTCATTCAATTAATTAGGCAAATCTTCATTATAAGCTCTTATTAGAAGCGAATATCATAATGAAGTCATTGATCAAATACAATGATGATTAAATCATGATGAGATTATGATAATGAGATTGATCATCTAGAGGTATTTGATCTAAATGTTCCTAGTCATAGGATACTTGAGACGGGACATCAAGGATCCGGATAGACTAGTGTATGTGATGTCTTCTCATGTGATGAGGACGACCGATCTCATTGGTCATTAGTGTGGAGACACTGAGATACACATACAGGTGCTCATTAGTTGAATGAGTTCACTGAACTGACCGAATTAGAAATCCTGAATGGTATCTTACCACACTGTCTATCAGGGTCTTCTATCATCACGGTTGCATGGTTGGACCTTTGACCTGAGTCGCCAAAGATGCCTTGTTGGGTGGAACTTGTGCTTTGACCATTGACTTATGGATCACAATTTAGATGGTCCTATATAGCGATGGATCGGGTATAATGAAAATTCGATGGAGGCAATTGAGCGGACAACAAGGGATCGTCCACTTTCGGTAAGTGAGAGTGAATGTCCTATGGGATAGTACTCTAAATCCCTGGCCAGGGTAGATAGGATAATTGGAAAAGGAGTTTTCCAATGGATCCAATTCCGAGTACAGGATCCTATAGAGTCGGTACACTAAGGAGTTGACAGTCGATGCCGTACTCCTTTCCGACCGGGACATTGGATGGATGAGGGTTTATATCCATATGGTAACTGATGATGGAAAGGCTCAATGGAGATAAGATTATCCCCATAGCCATTTGGGATCATGGGATGTGGCTTGTACCCTTCATGATCGGTAGGCCGATTAATCTGTTATCGGATAACGGATTTAATTAAATTAAATAGAATTGTTCTATTTTATTTAGGCCTCAACCAAATAGGCTATTGGGCCTAGTGGGTCACACACAAAAGGACTTATCCACAAGTACAGGGGCAAAGGCGTAATTTATAGAGATTTTGGGTTTTTATGAAAAATTCCATAATTCTCTATAAATACCAATGGTTTCAGTCAAACCCAATCAAGCCAAGGGTGAAAACCACGTCCCAAGTCTCCTTCCTACCTCCTCTCTCTAGAAGGTGTCCATGGTCGATGGAGCTCCATTCGGGAAGAGTTCTCGAGGCCGGCGTGAAGGGAGAACCTGCTGTGGATGAAGTTCGTGTGGATACTGCTGGAGACCGGTCACTTGAACGGTTTGAAGAGCTTGAGAAGCTCATCTCCTTCCTCTCCATGGGATTACATAAATCCCTATCAGGTATATTCGAACCCGATTTGATCGCTTTTCGGTTTTCGTCGTTCGGTTCTTATTGAGACAGATTCTAAAGGAACCCATAGGAATCGTCGCTTCCGCTGCACCAAATTTTAATGGACGATTCCTAACAAAACCATCACAGACAATCTGTCATATTTGGTGTAGCTTTATTGTATGATGAGACAATCGACATATTTAGATGGCTCTTCAATACGTTTGTAAGTGTCATGGGAGGAAAGGAGCCAACTACTATATTAACTGACCAGGATAAGGCCATGAGCAATGCCATATTGCAAGAGTTACCAAGAACTAGTCACAGGATATGTGTGTGGCACATGTACTAAAATGCCTGCAAACATTTGAGCCATGTATTTAATGCCACAACATCTTTTAAGAAAGATTTTCAGAGATGTATTTACGACTACGAAGAAGATGAGTCATTTCTGCCGGCATGGAAGGATATGTTGTCAACATATCAATTGAGTGACAACGTATGGCTTAAATCTTTGTTTGAGGAGAGAAGAAAATGGGCACTTGTGTATGGCAGGAATACCTTTACTGCTGATATGGTCAATACACAAAGATGTGAAAGCATTAACAAGCTTCTCAAAGATTATTTAGATATTAGACAAACAATGCATTTGTTCTTTCGGAACTTTGAAAAACTTATTGAGGACAGGAGGTATAATCAAGAAGTTGCTGATCATAAGATGAGATATACGTTTAGTAGACCTGTGGTACAGTCAAAGATACTTGAGCAAGCATTTGGGATATACACACCCGAGGTCTACGAAATCTTTCAAGACCAGTATTTGAAGTGCATTGAGCTACCGTTGCAGACATCAGATGCAAACACCTTTGTGGTAAACGACGACGACAAGCATTGGCATCGTGTGCAGATATTTAGAGGTGCAGACGACAGTGTTGAATGTTCTTGTAAGAAGTTTGAGTTTACTGGACTACTCTGTAGACATGTGTTACGTGTGTTCTTACATCTCCAAATTAGGGCTATTCCAGCAAATTATATCTTGACTAGATGGACGAGGATCGCCGCAACATTAACATTGGGACTGCCATTGTTAAAGACAATAATATCGCCGATGAGAAGACGTTATGCCAAATGAGGTACATGCATCTGTTGAGAAGTGCAGTGGAGTTGTGTGCAACTGCAGCAAAGGGACAGGACAGTTACGAACACTTCCTAACAACTTTGAAGAATTCACAAGAAAAGGCATGTTCGAATCCCTTCCACAAGCCAATGTGGAGGCGGTGGAACCTCGGGTTGTCAATCCGAGTGCCCTACGCGAGAACCGGTGTAAGAAGGTCAAAATGAACCGCTCTTTGGTTAAAAGGCGGACTTGAGAAGGGTCGGAGGCGCGGGATGAAATCCCGCCTAGAAAAGAGGAAAAATATAAAACACAAAGAAAAGTCAAGTTCACCTGGTTCATGTTGAACCACCCAGGGATGAAGAGGAATTAACTGACCCCTATGTTTTGAGTAGTCAATCTCAACATCAGTCTTCACAGCAACTTCCTCTACCGACTCAGGAATCAATCAACATGATGCGTAATGTATCTCATATGGACATCCTTCGGTTTATGAGCGGGCAGTAGTCGAGCAACAGTTTTCTGTTTATACATGCATTGAAATTTTTTATTCTATCGGTAACCTGCGGACTTTGTTAGTATATGTTTATTACTAAAATGATTCACTACTACTTGATTTTGTCCACAATTCTATTTAACGGTTGTTAAACGTACTCAGATGGCCGACGGTCGACCGGTACAGTGCAGTTATGGCCACGGCGAATGTAAGATGGGCACTGCTGACGGAGGACCAGACAATGGCCGGAAGTTCTACTTCTGCAGCGTGAGTATATATCATTAATTTCTTAGAATTAACATATACAATGATCTACTAACCATACTACGTTCCAATCTATCTTGTACAGCGTGTACCGTGTGGGTTTTTTGTATGGGTAGACCAGCTCCCTGCGGAGGGCGGCAGTATGCCATGCAAGTGTGAGAACGCGTTGCTGGTCGAATACCTCCAGGAACGCGTGGCCATCCTCGAGTCGGAGGTGGCCGAGCTGAAACAGCAGGCGAAGGCAGCCAGGAAGAAGCTGGAGGAATGCTCCAAGATGTTGGGGGGCATGATGGACTCTGACGACATGGAGACATCTACCAGCGACTCTCAATCCAACGAATCAGAGGATTGATCACTCTGATTCTGTAATGTTTTAAAACTCCACTTTATGTAATTATGGACATGATGGTTTGTGTTTGTGTGGACGTCACCTTTGTTATTTACTGATGTTTCGGTTTCATTTCTTTTCTTAATTCCAAATATATTTTAGGACTTCATGATCCCTCAGTGGCGATTTCGTCTTCGTTGGTAGCGATTTGTTCATACCTCGGTAGTATCTAAGTCAGCGCTCGGTAGCGGACTGCTCATCTCTCGGCACTCGGCACTCGGCAGTGAGTTACTCGTCGGTGGGTAGCGTCCGTCTCGGTAGTCATCCAGACATGCCTCTGTAGCGGGCTTCTCATCTCTCGGCAGCGAGTAAGTCGTCAGTAGGCATCCAGACATTCCTCGGTAGTGCACTGCTCATCTCTCAGCAGCGAGTACGTCGTCGGTAGGCATCCAGACATGCCTCGGTAGCGGACTGCTCATCTCTTGGCAGTGAGTTAATCGTCGGTAGTGATCCAGACATGCCTCGGTAGCGGACTACTCATCTGTCGGCAGCGAGTTAGTCGTCGGTAGGCATCCAGACATGCCTCGGTAGCGGACTGCTCATCTCTCGGCAGCGAGTTATTCGTCGGTAGGCTTCCAGACATGCCTCGGTAGCGGACTGCTCATCTCTCGGCAGCGAGTACGTCGTCGGTAGGCATCCAGACATGCCTCGGTAGCGGACTGCTCATCTCTCGGCAGCGAGTTAATCGTCGGTAGGCATCCAGACATGCCTCGGTAGCAGACTGCTCATCTGTCGGCAGCGAGTTAGTCGTCGGTAGGCATCCAGACATGCCTCGGTAGCGGACTGCTCATCTCTCGGCAGCGAGTTATTCGTCGGTAGGCTTCCAGACACGCCTCGGTAGCTGGCTGCTCATCTCTCGGCAGCGAGTACGTCGTCGGTAGGCATCCAGACATGCCTCGGTAGCGGACTGCTCATCTCTCGGCAGCGAGTTACTCGTCGGTAGGCATCCAGAAATGCCTCGGTAGCGGACTGCTCATCTCTCGGCAGCGAGTTAGTCGTCAGTGGGTAGCGTCCGACTCGGTAGGCATCCAGACATGCCTCGGTAGCGGGTTAGTCATTGGTCGGTAGCGAATGTCATTTGTCAGGAATCATGACAATGAAGGTAGACATCATTGTCAACGACGTTGTCTGAATGAAAACAGGCAAATTTTTATTGCACTTAATCAGTTAGAGTAGACAGATGTAACTCGTTAGTTACACTTCATGCACTTATATACATATTACAATTGTCCATGGATGTCACCGGAATTCAGCATCCCCTGATCTCCTTACTCCTTCACCCGTAATGGCGGTTTTCATGACACGATACGCCAGGTCTGCCCTTGTCTTGATGACGTCGTCTTCTGTGAAATTCCACCGTGGGCTACCTTTTGCGCTGAGCTCATCGGCAAACAGCATGACGTATAATGCGCAGTTAACGCTGACACAGATAGGTTGTATGTTCAGTAGCCTTCTTACCTTGTCCGCTAAAACAGGAAGGAGAAGGACGATTGAGAATTACATACCTCCCTGATGGTTGTTGTAGGCAGTCCATTCCATACGTTTCTGCCCATTCCATGATGCTGTCGAGGTTGTAGAGCGTTCTTAAAAGACCCTTCCAGTCTGCAACCTACACGACTGAGAACAATTTCATTAACTGTGTCATAATCAAAAATCATGAGAGCTATGTTACATGACATTCTCACCGCCCGCTTCGTTCTCGGCGTGTACTTTGCATGGCCGTTCATGGAGTTGTAAACTTTAAAGCATTTTAAGCTAGGCTCAACTAAGATGAGGAAGAAATGACTGTCGTTGTGGCCCCCTATGATGAAGCGGTCCGTATTCATGAAGTCGGTTGCAGAATTGGTTTTGAGGATTGCTTTCATCCACTCTATGCGTTTGGCCAGCCTAAACGAAGCCTGTTTAGTGAGTGCTAAAGTGGGAGGCACCAACTTAACAGCTCGGTAGCAGTGGGGGTTCGCTTGGATTTGTTGATGGAGGCGTTCAAAGTACACCTCAACCAACCCAGCAGACACAAACTCTTTCACATTGAACAACACAATCGCTTGCTGGGCATCAACGAAATTCCACCATTTGGTGTACGTGACGACATCAGAGAGTGCCCTGTAAGAAGAAAAATAATGTTATGGACACATAGATTGTAGTATGCAAGCTACTTATAGGAATGGCCGGAATTTTATTTGATATCTTGAATGTCGTCTAACCACTGCAGGCAGCAATTGTAACCACCTATGGAACACTATAGCTGGCCCAATTGTAACCACCTATGGAACCGAAATCTTGTACATAATATAGAAGCTGCTTCTGACATGTTCTATTTGATGTCGGGAGCAAAAAACATGAAAACATGAATGCTATCCACAGTGTCACCGTTGTGTTGACATCCGCCAGAACACTGGACTATACAAGATTACCAATTAATTTTAAGATGCCACCTCTGCTGGCACTTACCCCTAAAGGGAACATATCATCCAGTTGGGTTTTCCGTCTGCTGTCCAACTGGATGGTTCACCGCCATCGGGTAACCCCAAAATAAGGGCCACATCCTTCGACCGTAGTCTTAACTCTTGCCCATTTATGTTGAAAACTCCACCGCCTTCATGAAGTAGGAGGATTTCCCAGATCATGGATTTGTTGAACTCGTATTCAGGCATATCAATAAAACTGCCGAAAGGAGTCTGTGCAAGGAGGTCTCTGTGGACCTGTTTGAACGGAATGGTAGCAATTTGCGTGCAATAGTAAGCAAATGAACATCGGTGTAGCACATGCACTGCTTTTGCTCATACAATATTGGATGTAGACGCCATTTCCTTGGCCGCTTCCATGTTTGTAATCCAAGGCGTTTCCAGGAAATACGTGTGTAGAGGGCGACAACAACATATAAAGAGTATGAAAAACACCTTCGAAGGATTACCTTGCGTATTTCGTACTAGGCGACGGTGCACGCTTCGGACTTCTTCGGCGATGAATGACTGCCGGTTGAGAGGAACAACGAGCGGCGGCAAGATTCTTTTGGACGACTGCAACTTCGAAGAAGCTTTGCCGGTTGTTGAAAAAAAACTACGCGCGCCGCAAGAAACCTGGTTCTAGATGATGAGTGGAAGACGGCAATGGATGACTGTCGAAGGGGGAAGAAGGCGCTCGCCGATCGCTAGTTCTTGCCAAGAGGTTCCCGGACGAACAGAGCTCCGAAAAGTGGAATCGACGAAATGTGGACGAGCGCTCTACATCTTTCCTTCCTTCCCGCCTTTAGTATGCCTGAAAATAGGTGACCTCGGTCGAGGAGCCGCTACCGAATATGGTAGAAGCCCTACCGAGCCCCGTCGAGGCCGCGTTACCGAACCCTTCTTGACACGCTACCGGGCCTCCGACAAGCCGCTACCGTTTTATCAGTACCTTTCCCGCTCATCCATTTTTCAAAGATTTAAATTTTATTTTACCGCCTGAGTAGCTCACTACTGAGCCTGCGGGCTTCAGACAACCACGGAGGCATGAATCATTTCTTGTCCCGCCATTTCCATTTGTCAAAATTTTGAAAAACATCGCTATCGAGCGGTTGTCTGAAGCCGCGCTACCGAGCTGTCGTTGTCCCACTACCGAGTGTTTAAAAAATGCTACCGAGCTCTGACCGTCGCTACCGACGCCTGCAGTAGTCGCTACCGAGCATCTAGACAAACGCTACCGACCTGAAATAGTCGCTACCGAGTGATTTGTCTCCCACCAACGAGTGTTGAAATAGATGGTTACCGACGTTCCACTGACCCGCTACCGAGCATTCGAATACCCACTACCGACGGGTATGTACTGAGCGTCGTGGGAGACCCTACCGCGTGACCGCCAACCGTCACCGAGTTCCAAGAATAAAAATATTATTCTTTAAGCGTGTCTCAATCGGCGTCGAACAGGCATTAATGACTGAGGTGATGTTTCGGAAACGACGGCTTGACGACGCTTCCCCACCGTCGACGGCCGTTCGACGACATTCTCCGTCAGCGCACTTCCGTTATCCGGCAGTGACTCCGTCGGTCCGTGGTGGCACATTACACCACCTTCGACGTGGCGCGCTCCAGTTGGGGACTGCGGGAGTTCCCTCCACCCGGGAACTGAGGCGATCCGAACTCTTATACATATGCCATCACCACCAACTATGGTAATGTCCGGAGTAGGATGGATCTGGATCTCTGTCCTGGTCATTCTGATTGTCTTGAAATCTCCATTGATTAAGGTCAGTCATAATTGACCCGTATCCATAAGAAAATAAAGACTAGGCCATGTCGGTAAACTCATAAACTCCCTGATCAGTCGAAGGTGGAGCTAGAAAAGATGGTGGATAACCAGGCTCACTGTGTGAGGCAGGCTCTGGATAGGAAGATGCAAACTCGTCACAAACATTCATCCTCGTCCAGCGACCGCTGCCCCTGCCACTCGAACATGAGTGTCTTTTATCACTCAAATCATCTGGACCTACTCCACTCGTGCGTGCACTACTAGTAGAGCCACCCTCACCTGCACCTGAGGCGCCGCCTCCACCTATGCTTCCGCCACCCCCACCTCCACCTCCACCCCCTGTACGCTGTTGTTGTGTGGGTGGGACAAATTCTTCTTCATCCTCATCCGATGAAGGTGGCTGAGTGGTCTCGGTGTCAAGGAGATGATGTCGTCGTTTGATACTTATCTTCTTCCTCTTCAATGTAGGATCTCCTTGACTACTTTGCTGTGAAGGTAAGCATACTTTCTTTAAAGCCCTAAATAATCCACCATTCTTCTTGGTGGTGGTGGTGGTAGATGGACCCGCAACTGGAATCTAAGTTGGAGCTGTAGCAGCCGGGGGGGAGCTGGATGTCTCTCTGGAGAAGCTGTAGTCCGAAGTGGATCAGGAAGTGGAGCTGTGCACGGAACTTGACTTTCTTCAGCTTCCTGCATGTCTTCATCCTCACCAACGACGCTGTCAAGCTCTCCTTCGGCCCATGATCTGTCGTTCGGGTCGAACTCTGGCTCTCCCTGATTATTTCACCCCCCAATAGGGGTGGAATTGCACCCCCGAAGGGCCTTCGGGGGTGTTGAACAGTCACCCCCGAAGGGGTGGCTGTTTTGACAGCGCCCCCCCATGCATCCTTGTCTTCCACCCATGCATCAGGTCAAACTCTGGCTCTCCCTCAGTATCCTTGTCTTCCACCCATGCTGCAAGTGGATGTTCTTCTTGGAATAGATATTCCAAGTCGACATCCGCGTGGGACAAGCCCTGAGTAGCTTGGGCCTGTGCTCTTTCTTGGTACAATCCACCTACAAACTGTGCAAATCTCTGCTCCGATGTCCTCTGCTTATCTTTGATATTCTTGATCCTCAGCCTCATATTGTAATGGCAGTAGACAAGCTTCTCCAATCTTTCTGTCTTCAACATATTTCTCCTCTTCGTGTGAATAAGGTTGAAGGTGCTCCAATTTCTCTCGCATTGGGATGACGATGTGCTCTGACTTAGCACCCGAATTGCAACGGATGCGAGTGGATTCCATCCAGTCCTGTTTGTCACCATAATCCACCACTCAGCTGTAATTGTAAAGAAGACAATTACAAGCATCAGTAACGTTATGTAAAAAAAAATCAAGTAACCAAAGAGTCATTAATTCGGGTAAGCATATTACTAGGGGGACCCTATCATGTGAGTACTGCAAATCTGGATCTTCGTACACCCCAATCTTGTATCTGTATGAAGTCATATGAAAACCCAAAATAAATCAGTTATCTTCTCTTCTTGAGATAAAGTTCTAAGTTTAATTGATATGAAACGTATTACTTACTTCAACCTCAGCGCACGTTCTGTCTTCTTGGGTCTTACATAGTCGTTTAATTACAGATAGTGTGCCTGATAATACTTCACCATCATTATATACTTGGCCACCATACTGTATCCTTGGGTTCAAGAAGTACCCTGTAAAGACATTAATACTCCATTAGTATAAAGACAGTGGGGGTAATACACAAAATATAACTTGTAATACAATTATATTACACTAGTAAAGTATACCTGCAGCATGAATGTCGTGGTGTAGAGTTTTGTCCCATCTGTTGTCAATCACCTTCCACCACTTTTTGTAACCCTTGGGATGATTCTCTTTAATTTTCAACTTAGCTTTATCCATAACATCATACATGTCCCCCATCTGTTTTTTGTCATTTGCATCCACCACCCTTAGTACCTGCACCAAGGACTCTATGACAGACAAGTAGTACTGCCCCTTCTCCCACCACCTGTTATCTTCTATCAGCTGCTCCATCTTTAGCAGTATCTCATACTGATCCAAGGAGCTCCTGTATGTATCTATGTACTCCTGATAAGCAGTGGAGAGGATGGACCTTTTTAAACTAGTCCTGTACCTGTGTAGGCTCTCTAATGCAAGAAAATGGGTGGCGAATCTTGTGGGACCCGGGCTGATCAGATCATTACCATCGGTGTGAAAGTCATGGATGGCCATAGATAAATGAGGTGATCAGTTGTCCTTGGTTAACCAAGGACTTGACATTAGCATCCCTACCAATATCTTCTAACATCAGGTCAATAGAATGTGCCGCACAGGGCACCCAAAACAAGTGAGGTCGAGCCTCCATGAGCTTCTTTCCTGCAGCCTTATATGAAGCCTCATTATCTGTGACAAACTGCACAATGTTGGCCTCTCCTATCTCATCCACCACAATGTTCATCAAGCCAAATAGGTAATGTGCATTTTTCACCTGACCTGATGCATCAACCGACTTCAGAAATACGGTACCCTCAGAACAATACACAAGTTAGTTTATAAGGGACCACCTTGTGATTCCAGTCCACCCATCGCACATTACAGTGCACCCCCTCTCCTTCCAGATGGTTTTGAATCCATCTATCCATGAGGTCAACTCATCGACCTCCTCATCCAAGCCTGTTTCATATATATACTTTAATGTGGGGGCTTTCAACCCCGGCCCAGTCTCACCAATCGCATCAACCATAGTCTGGAAATATGGACACCTACAAATTCAAAAACAAGATAAGGGAGAAGAGAGGATTGTTAATAATAACTAACCTAACAAGAAATTCATATCAACAAGCAAATGTTAACCACAACTTCAACAAATCTTTACCTGCATGTAGAAAGAACTTGACCATATGCTTTAGGGCTTTCTTTGCTTCCCCAGTCGAGGCCTTCACCCCTTTAAATGCTTGTTTTATCTCTGACCTCTGCCACTCTCCCTATACATGGCAGTGTCTCCTATCGGCATCGGTCGAACAGAATGTGTCCTCCGGATTTCAGGCTCTCGAACAGGGCATGTGCCCGCCCCCACATCAGATCGTCTGGCAGCCGAACCTCCTGCTCCTCGTCTTCGTTCCTCATCCTCACGGGCCTGAGCCCTACTCTCATGTACGGCTCTCCTGACCTGAGCCTCTTCCTCATCTGATTAGAATCAACTTGGACCCTTTCATGTGCTGACCCTTTCCCTTTCTTGCTCTTTCCGGCCATAAGATCGGCGTCTCTCCGACCTAGCAACTCGTCATGTAGGTCCTGTCTTTGACCAATTCTCACCTCCCTCTGTGATGCCCTTCCAGTTAAATAACCCCTCATCTCCTCCCTCAGCTTAGCCGGTACTTTATCACACTTCTTTACATTGCCACCCGCCCCGGCTATATGTTGCTTTAGCCGATACACACCTCCATTCATATCTTTTTGGCACCACTTGCATCTAACTCTCTTCTTCTCTAAATCAATGAGATGGCCAAGTTGCCATCCAATGTCACGAAATTCCGCGGGACCGGTGCCATGCTCCTCGTCCGACATCTTATCTACAACACATAAGACCATACACAATATTAGGCCAATTAAATCCACCCCCATTGTGGGGGGAAATAATCCCCCATGGGGGATTTCATACCAGCCCCCCCCCACCTAGGGGATCGTCAAAATAAATACCCCTTCGGGGTGATCGTTCAACACCCCCGAAGGGTGATTAACACCCCTTCGGGGTGCAATTCCACCCCCATCGGGGGTGAAATAATCCCCCCAATGGGGGGATTTCATACCAGCCCCCCCACCTGGGGGACGCCAAAACAATCACCCCTTCGGGGGTGACTGCTCAACACCCCGAAGGAGTGATTAGCACCCCTTCGGGGGTGCAATTCCACCCCGTTGGGGGTGAAATAATCCCCCCCCGATGGGGGGATTTCATACAGCCCCCACCCCACCTGGGGGGGGGGGCTGTCAAAACGATCACCCCTTCGGGGTGATCGTTCAACACCCCGAAGGGGTGATTAACACCCCTTCGGGGTGCAATTCCACCCGTTGGGGGGTTGAAATAATCCCCCAATGGGGGGATTTCATATCAGCCCCCTCCCCCACCTGGGGGGGGGGCTGTCAAATACCCCTTCGGGGGTGCAATTCCACCCCTATGGGGGTGAAATAATCCCCCAACGAGGGATCCCAAACTGCAGCCAGCCAAGGCACGGGGGGGGGGGGGAAGAGGGGATCGAAGGTCCCCCCTACTGAGCCTTGTGTAGGGTGGATCGGCCCTTGGGAAGGCTGGATCGGCCCTTGGGAAGGCTGGATCGGCCCTCCAACAGCTGGATCGCCGGCAAGGTAAGCCCTAGATCTCCAAGGAGGCTTGAGGGGAAGGAGAGGAAGCAGAAGGAGGGTGCTGGGGGGAGAATCGGTCCGGATCGACCCCAAATTAGGGGTGATCGGGCCTTAAAACAGGTCCGGATCGATCCCGGAATCGGTTCGATTACGGGTCTTCCGGTTTTCCGGCGAATCAGTCCGGATAGACCGATTTTGGGATCGATCTGGGTGGATCGGTCCGGGATCGACCGATCCGACCGATTACGGCCGATCCAGCCGGGACTCCCGGCTGGATCGCTAATTCCGACTGGAATCGGATCGGTGGGTACCGATCCGATCCAAGAATCGGCCAATCCCGATCCGGATCGACCGATTCTGCAATCCATGTTATTAAGAGCCAACTGCCGAACAACCTTATCAAAGCATATTGGGCCCAAAAGACCGAATAAGTAGGCCCACGGGGTAGTACAAGTCAAGGCCTTCTCAATGGTGTCCTGAAGGTCAGAATCCGACTCCGAATAGTAAAATGACTATTTTATCCCTACTAGGCCCGAACAAATCGAGGCAAGCCTATTAACATTCAGCACCATCAGAACGTCCGCCAGACTTTCAGATGAACAATGCCAAAGTGGGATCATCAATTTGACCTGTGTTCAAGAAGTTGTTAGTGAAATTCAAAAAATTTGTAAAACTCACACGCACTGAGGCAAGGTTAAATATGTCCAAACAGCTCATGGACAAGACTATTTATGTGCGAAGATCAAAATTCTGGTGCATAATATTTAATTATATTTTAGATGTAATTTTCAAAACTTTTGAGGGCCAAGATCGCACCAATTGAAAATTTCAACAAATGGGTGATCTTTGAACAAATTAAAGACTCTTGGTCATAGATCTAATGGCGCACAAGATTTACGGCCATCAGAACATCTTCCGGATGATTCCAGTTATTTTCGGGCTTGTTTAAATAATTCCAATCCGGAATTAATATTGGCCCTTGGATTGGTGACTATCTTGATCATAATTAGGTCAGACTTGACTTAAGAAATCCAGCTGCCACCCTCCTCTCTCCTGCCAACGTGCCAGCTGCCATTCCTCTTTCAGCTCCTACAATTTAGGAGGGAGTTAATGTGGAGCATTTATCTCCCGTTATCTCCATTCAAACAATGTAGGAAAGAAGAGAAAAAAGAAAGAGAGAATCAAGAAGCGAACCTGCCACCTCTCTCTCTCTCTCCCACGTATCTGCCAACAGAGAGCATATAGTATATATAAAAAAACAGAAAAGAGAGAGGAGGAAATTCTATCGCAATAACCACCAGTCGAAGGGAGAAAAGAAAGAGCAGCTGCCATCTGCACCCTCGGCAGCCAACCTGTTTCCCCATTCTCCCCCCTGTCACAGCAGCCCAAGGAAAATCAAGAGAATCTTCCCACGACCTGCCAACAACCAGTGAATAGAAAAGAAGAGAAGAAGAGGTCCCATAGTTGTCAAGGCGCCCGCCTGGCGCCTTGCCAGGGCGCCTTGTCTGGGGCCAAAAAGGTGCCCAAGGTGCCCGCCAAGGCGCCCAAGGCGCCAGCCTAGGCGCCCAAGGCGCCCAAGCAAGGCACATTGGGTATTTTTACATCATTAAAAAAAGTTTTTGAGGGATTTTTCTCCCTTGATACCCCTCACTAGGAACACTTATTTAATGATAGTTTGAATATATTAATATATTGTATTATCACTTATACTATCATACATATTTAAGATTTATGATTATAAACATATATTATATACTTAATTAAGTTCTTTTTCAACTCTTTCCTCTCTCTCTCTTTGTCTCACTTATACTATTACATACTTTTTTGGGTTCGGGGGGCTTCGCCCCCCTGACAACCCCCCATTTAATAATATTATAACAATATTTTACCATCACTTATACTATTGCACATATATAAATTTTATAATCATAAATGAGTTATATACTTAAATTTTATAAATATTTATTTAACTTTCTTCTCTTTCACACACACATCATATTTACTTACGTGCATTGATAAAACACTCATATTCAATTATAACATAACAAATATAATTATATTTATTTTTTTTATATATAACAACCTCCCGACTCAGCCTTCCTTGAATACCGCCTTGACCGCCTAGGCGACGCCTAAGCGGCCGCCTTGTCGCCTAAGCGGAATCGGTACCCTTCAACGCCTTGGGCGCCTTGTCGCCTTGACAACTATGAGAGGTCCTGCGCGCAGCTAGCTACCAAGAGAAGAAAGAAAAAGAAGAACAAAGAAAGAAAGAAGAAAGGGAAGGATATGCCTTAATCCATGTAGCCCTTCGTACCTCTCCTTGCTCCTCTCTATTCCCTCCACCCATCCTTTTAGCCCACTGCCACCCCTTTTCTTCCATATCTGTCTCCCCTTAGCCTGGCACAGTCCCCTTTTGCAACCTGCAGCAATCCCTTGAGAGCCACATGTCCGGCCCCTCCTGTTGCCTCCGTAAAGGCCCCATTCGACCCACCTAAATGGCACCCCTTGAAAGTCCTTCTCAGCCCTGTTGCAGACCCCACCAGTAGTACCTTAAAAAAAACTGCCGATAGCCCCTTAAAGGACCGCCATCTCAGTCCTTTGGTTCACCAAAACAGCCTCTTGGCAGACCTGTTTTGACCCTTAGCAGGTCACCTGCAAGTCTTCCTTCGGTCTGCCCTTGAAGCCCATGTGCAGACCCTACAATAGCCCCTCAACTGGCCTACAAACCAGTCCTGATCGGACCCTGCACAGATCCTGCAAACTGCCCTCATCAGTGGCCCCTTCTATGGCCCTTAACAGGTCACTCAACAGCACCCCTATTGGTCCACCTGTAAACCCCCCTTGTGCGGTCCCTCTATTGCCCCTTTGCGACCTCTCCAAGCAACCCCGTGGTGGGTGGAAATGAGAGTGACAACCCGGCACCCCTTGGAAACCATCCAACGGACCAAGGACATAGCTGGGTGGCTCTCATTCTCCACTTACCAAACATCTCTTCAAAAACCCTCTAAACAGCCCACCTTGCGGCCTACCTTTAAACAAGCCCGAACCAGCCCCTTTGGGGCACCGATAAATCCCCTGTTTTCTGCCCTCCAAGCAGCCCTGAACAGGTCCGAAACCTGCTCCGTGTGTAGTCCTCCCAACCAGCCTCCCAGCAGGTCCACTTTCAGCCATTTCTTGGCCCACTTCGCCCACTGGCACAGTACACAGAAATCTGCTCAAAAAAAAAAAAACAGGTTCTGCAAGCATTCAAAGTAGGTCCTTAAGGATGGGTTGAGGGTGATGACCTGCCCCCCTTGGAAACCATCCGACAGGCCAAGGATATGACCGGGGGGTGGTCCTCAATTCCAGTCCAAGCAGGGGTATGGCAACAAGCTATCAGCATCAAAGTAGGCCCATGGGGCCCAAGAAAATCAAGATGGGACAACTGGGCCCACGAGGATATGAAGCCGGCCTTATTGGGTCATGAGACATGAAGCCGGCCCATTGGGTCCGTGGAGCATAAAAATAAACTAATAAAAATTCAGAACACAAAATGAACACTAAAATAAAGAGTTAGCTCATTTCTTAAGCGCTATTCCGAATGTATTCCGACATGTCATACCTGGACGTGGACACGGGCCAACTCCTATTGTCGGCGGGTCCTTCCCCGGAGTGACAAGTCTAATAACATAGTCATATTAGAAATAAATTCTATTCAATCAAGGATAGGTCGGCATGCCGTCATAATGCCGATTTTTTTAATCTCACGGAAATAAACCTTGAGGGAAGGTATATGTTCAAACCTCAATGATTTGACACTGACATGATGTACTCTAATATGAAATGAAATGTAGAGAACGATTCAAGTGCCGATGTAGATGTTTGAAACCGGACATCAACTGCTAGTCCGATGGACCGGATGGGATACGAACCCGAATTAAATAAGATAAAACCAATTTAAAAGATGCTTCATTAAATCTAAAAAATACAAAAATCAGATTTAAACAATCTGGAAATTCATTTAAAATCCACTTAATCCCATGGAGTTGAATTTTCAATCAACTAATAATTAAATTACTTCAAAGAGAATTAAACAAATAATACTCAAAACATTTAAAAAACCACTAAAACAGTCCCTAAGCACCAAAAATCAGATCATAGAGTAAATCAAAACTCAAATCATAACTTAAAAACATATTCAAACAATAAAAATATATTGAAACAAATAGAATATGTTGAACACATTCGAACCGACATCAATACAAAAACCGACATAAGAAAGAGATAAATAAATTATCTCAATCAACATGTCAATCAAATAAAATTAAATCACAAAATAATTAATTCATTTAAATCTAAATCTAAATCAAAACAATATAATCAAATTGAAATCCAACAAATCGAATCAACCAAATTAAATCAAATCAATCACATTCATACAATAAAACAAAAATAGCCAATTAAAAATTCAAACCAAATTTTCAGACCTTAAACTTACATCTCAACCAAATAAAATCAACATCAAACAGACCAAAATTAACTCGTTTGCATTTCATCGGGCCCGCAAGGCTACAGCCTTGAGCTTGTCATTTTATGTGAATGTGCATACTCTATCATACAAAATGCTATCGCGGTTAATCAAAGACATTAGAGTAGTTGCTCAATATAAGTTAATGTCAGATATTCGCCCCATCTGACGGAGAGGAGTCAAAATAAAATTTTCACAAAACCCAAACCTTGGTTATATACTTTCATAATATCACCTGATTATCCAATATTTTATAAGTTATCACCTATTTTCATAAGTAGTCCAAAAGAGAAACTGACTCTTTATACAAAAACAAGGTTCTCACAGCCACCTCAGTCAGAAACAAAAAGGGGATGGAAGAGGAGGAAGAATGTCTGATGCAGGACGGGAGAGGAGGTGCCGCCATTCCCGTGCGCGTCGGCGGGCCCGAGGCAGCTGTACCGAGCTGAAGGCTGCCCAAAACGGGGCTGACAGGAGCTGAACCAAACCAAGACCAGGTTGAACCGGCTCGATGGGCGCTGAACCAACCCCAGACAGCGCTGAACCGCGTCGAACCGAGCTGGAAACTACTGAACCGGGCCTGAAATCCACCGAACCGGACCCCTCGGCCGCTGAACCGGGCCCACAAGTGCTGAACCGGTCCCAAACGGCGCTGAACCGGCCTTAAAATGCCTGAACCGGGGTCAAACAGGCCTGAACCGGGTCAAAACCCACTGAACCGGCCTCTGGATGGGTGAACCGGGCCTGAACCGGCCAGAACAGGCCCTTGAAGCGTCAAACCAGCCTTGAACCGGCGGTCTAGACGTGAACCACCACCGAACCGGGCCTGGACCGTCGAACCGGGGGTGGCTCGAGCGGCTGGGGCGAACCGGCTGAACCGGTCGCATGGCCAGCCACGGTGCTTAACCCAGCGGGGTTCGTGGCCGCCCAGGGAGGCGCCGCGCGACCGCGCAACTAATCCCCCCCCCGGGGGGAGGGGGGGTCGTGGCGTGCCGCCGGGAGCCCGATCGAGAGGGGAGAGAGAGCGCAGAAGGTGGGGGGAAGCTGTGGGTGGCGTCGCCTTCGTGCGCGGCGGGTGCGGCGGCCACCGTGGCCGAAAACGGAGGGGGCGGCCTTGGCAGTGGCAGCCGGAGGCTCCGACGGCGCCGCCTGTTCCTCCTCTTCTCTCCTCCTTCGTCGTCGTTGGCTAGATTCGCCGGAATGGGGGAAGTTTGGAGTGTCTTCGACAGTCAACGAAAACGGGATGGGAGTCCGGACTCGCGGCGGCTAGGAGGAGGGAAGGGGGGTTTCAGGAGGCTCCGTGAGGGGCCAATGGGACCTGTGGGAGATGCCGGTGGGGGGGTGAGCCGCACAGGGTGGAGGAGTTCGGTTTAGAACGTGTGTGCGCGCGCCGGTCTGGAAAGGGGGGGTGCCGCAGCGCTTCCAGCAAGGGAGGGGGGTGGCCCGTAAGGGTGCTTTCAGCAGGGAAGGGAACCACAGGGGTGAGGGGAAGAGGTGGGGGAAGGTCCGGATGGCCCTAGGGCAGCGTCTCCGGAGGCGTCTACGTAGGTCAGAAACAGGACGGGATAGGGGAAGAAGAGGCACCGGACCGAGCTCCGGAGGTGAGGAGGAACACCGAGAAGGGAAGGGGAGAACCGGGAGCACCCGGAGGTGGGGGAACGACGCCGACGTCGGAGAGGAAAAGGGGGAAAACGGGAGGAGCTTCTTCCTTTCTTCAAAACATTCATCTCTCTTTTTCATTAGGTTTAAGCTTTTTAAATAGAGCTGGACATTACAAGATGGACCTCTAAAAATCTTAATTACATATATGTCCTCTAAAGGACTAAAATAAAAAAGACTCAAAGGACTCTAAATATTCAAGTAAAATACATAAAAATAAAATCCTAACACTACGAAATAAAAGAAATAACTGCATCGTTTCCTGAGGACCCGAAAGACGCTATCTCCGAACAAACGGACGACCCGGTCCGTACCGGTCCCCATCAATGTCCCCCCGGCCAATTTTCACTATTTCTTCTTGCTTGTTTAGGTTACAGGATAGAATGCTTATATAGAGTCGACTTTGACAATTTGATTGATCCTCTAAACAAAGTTTATTATTTACAAACATACCCTTCTTGGCAAAAGGAGACTAAAAAACACAAAATGTTACATGCTAACCTTAAAAGGTATTTCTAAAAATGAAGCCAAAAATACACAAATGAAATCAAAAGCTCCTCCAACATGAAGGGCATGGTGGGGCCTGTAGCCCAGAAAATTAAAGCACGTGACTACAAACCATGATGGCTAGGTTCCTTTACTTCTAGGGGTAGAAAAATCATGATTTGATTTACTTTTCTTTATCGTGAATTTTTATATAATTACATATAGTATGCCTAGTCCAAATTTGCATATTTGTGTCTATAACTCTTCCTCAACAAGACTTAATCCAAATAGCAGAACAAGTACAAATATTAGTAGCATATAAAAGAATGCATTACTCAATATTGCATGCTTGAGGTAATTGTGGCCAATCGAGAGAACTGATGACAATCAAAAAATAGATAATAAAATTTATAGTAAAAAATATAAACTAAAAAAATTCTATTTTCAGTAAGTTAAAAGACAACTAATTAAAGTATCACGCTTTGGTTAGTCCTAAAATTTAATCAACCTTCTACTGTTAGATTAGAAAAGACAATCTAAATAAAAAGCTTTTGAGTCAGGTATATCTATGATGTGCAAGGAATACATGACAAAAGGAGAAACCAGGGCAGCGCTACCCAGGCAAACAACATTCCAAAATTTCCTTCTTGCTTGTTTGGGTTACAAGATAAGACTCAATCAACCTTGACAATTTGAGCCTCCAAACAAAGTCCATTTACAAACATACCATTCTTGACAAAAAAACTAAAAACACTCAAATTATTACATATTAATGTTAAAAGGTATTTATGAAAAAGAAGCCAAAGATACGTGAGTGAAAACAAAAAGTCCACCAAAAAGGTGGGGTGGGCCTATAACTCGGGGGATAATAACACACGTCTACAAACCATGTTAAAGTTCGAATCCCTCCTCATCCACAACCAGCACAAAAGGGAAGGATGTTTCCTTTTACCTGAGGGGGGTAGCAAAATCATGATAGAGCTAGTAGACAAGAAGATATAGGACTTGCGTATGGGTCTTTTGTCAAAATGGAATCACTTTACTTGTTCTTTATCATAAAAGTTAATATAATTACACATAATGTGCCTAGTCCAAATTTACATATTTTTGTTTTACCACTGATAACTCTTTTGCAACCAGATTTAAACAAAATAGCAGAACAAGCACTTAGTAGATCAAAAATGTGTTACTCATTATTGCTTGCTGGTAACGGTGGCAGATGGAGAGAATTGACGACATTAAAAAAAGGACAATAAATTCAACTCAACTCAAGTCTTAATCCCAAATTATTTGATGTCAACCATATGAATTATCTTTCTCCACTCACATCAATTTTGAGTTATTTTTCCAAAAATACTTAAACCATTCTAATCGTATTAAATCACTCTCTTCCAAGTTAACTTAAGCCAACCACATCTTTTTTGTTTCTATTACTTTAATTTTTTCTATTTTTTCTATCTAAAATCTCCTTAGGTTTATGTTTAATATGCTCAAACCATCTCAATCTCCCCTCTTTTAATTTGTCTACAATTGTCTCTATTCCCACATTTACTCTAATAATTCTTGTTCTATATAATCTAGTATGACCACCCATCCATCTTTTTTTCTTGAAAATGACCAAACCCAATTTTTCTATTGATGCAGAAGAGAGTACATAAAAGAGCAAAGAGAAAGAAAACAAAGATAGCTCATCTATTGATGCTAGATACCTCATATGTAGTCTTGTTGAAGTAAAGGCCCAGCAGCTAGTGGAAGAGCAAAAACAAAACTACACAAAAAAGGAAATGAATGACTGAAACCTGTCCTCGAGGGGTATGACATCTAAATGAATGCACGAATGAGCCAACCACCATTCTTTAACATAGGATGACATCAGATGTACACAAAATGTTCTTCGAAAATTCTTGAATTCCTTGTGCACCAAATGGACCATAGAGTAGCATGTAAAGTGAATCTCCACAAAACAAGTTCTTCAGACCAAGGGTTCGAAAGAACCATATTTGCAAAAGAGAAACTGTGCTAGAAGGTTCCACCCACTGATCTTCCAACTCTTGAAAAGGACTCTCCAGAGAAGGTTAATAATTATACACTTGAATTTTTTTCTTCAAAAAAAAATTTTTACACTTATAAAGAAGTGGTCAATAGTTTTATCCATGCTACCGCAAAACACACAAGTTGTCAATGTAACTGGGAAAATCTTTTTCAGATGACATATGGTTGGGAGTTTGTGATTGCCAATCTTACATAGAAAAAACTTGATTTTGATGGGCAAGGATGGCGTTCAGATAGCCTGGTGCTACTAGATTGTCACACCTCCCAGTGTCATCTTACGAATGGCAGACTTTACTGTAAGAATTTTGTACATGGAAGCCACGACAATCTATCCCCTGTTTCTCAATGCACCTACGAGATTCAAAGAGCATTAGCAATTTTGAAAGATCATAAATTTCCTCCTTAAGGCATCTTTTAAATGAAAAACACTACTTTGATATGCCATCCCAGTTACTGCCAACCTTGGCCAGTAGGTTGAGACATAAATTAAATAAGACTGAAAATAAGTTAGCCAAAGAGGCATGCCCAATCCAACGGTCATTCCAAAAAAGGGTTCTATCATCTCCAAGCTCTATAGAAGTTGGAGAGTTTTTAACTCCCAATTATCAAGGATACCTCACCAAATGTTGCATACTCTCTCTTGGTCCCTGAAATCATTGATCCAAGCCATCCTCCTCGATACCATATTTAGAAAACACTATTCTAGCCCACAAAGCATTTCTGTTAAGTTTAAAATTCCACAACCATTTAGTTAAAAGAGCACTGGTAATAACCTTCAAAGGAACAAGACCCACACCCCCTTGATTGGCCTGCAAACATGGTCCCACTAAACGAGGTGAAGCCCCTTCCTTTCATCACTACCTTGCCAGAAGAATCTGGCCCTGATACTCTCAGATCTATTTCAAAGGCTCATTGGAACTTTAAGAATAGAGAAAAAGAACAAAACGATGCTTTGCAACACAATCTTAAATTAATCTATTTGCTGCTGTGGATAGAATCCTACTCTTCCACTTTTATAGTTTACCTTCCATTTTTGCATCACAGATTGTCAATCCCTACTTTTGGTCCCCTTAACCGAGAGAAGTAGGACAAGCACTTAATGGGAAGTGAAATCTGCGACATGTTGAAAATACTTTCAACCTGGCTTTGTGGAGCCTCATTCATGATGAGACAAATAAGTTCCCATTTCTGTTCATGAATTTTCAACGTGTAACAGTCTGCAACAGAGAAAGCATACTCTTAAGTGGAAACATTTCTCGATATTCCTTGAGGAGAACAGTAGGGTATCATCCACAAATTGAAAATGAGTGACTCATTCCATGTTTGTCCCCCCACCTCAATGCCCTCAATCAAACCTACTTGCTATCACATGTTAAGAAACTTAGCCAACCATAACAAGAAGTAAAGAGGGGGTTGGGTCTACTGCCTTAATCCTCACAAGGAGAAAAAGAAGCCAAAATCTTTCCCCTTGATGCTTATTGAGAACTTGGCCTAGCTGACGCAACATTTGATATACCTGGTCCACTTATTATTGGAACCCATTGACTATAGGATGCAGAATAAACAGGACCACCTTCCCCTGTCATAGGTTTTCTCGAAATACAATTTCAAAAGGATACAGTCTTTTTGTCTCTATCTCTTATCATATAAGCATTCATGAGCAGCCATAAATTTATCTAATATGTATCTTATAAGAATAAAAGTAGATTAAGCAGTACTACTCAACCTGTCTACGTACATGCCAAGTCTAGCTACAAAGATTTTGGTGCCACTTTTATAGTTGCAGTTTAATAGGCGGATATGTCTCAGATCTTTCATGTTCTCTATGTTCTCCTTCTTGGACAGTAAGATCAAAGTAGTTGCGTTCAAGAGCTTGATATTCATTGGATCATTCTCAATTTCTCTTGCAATAGCCAGGAAATCATCCTTAATTATATCCCAGCAATGAATATAAAAACCATCTGAAAACCCATCAGGACCTGGACCTTTGTAGCAATCCATATCTTTAATGACTTAAAAAATCTCCTATTCCGAAAAGCCACATACTAGAGATCAAGGTTTGCCATCTCGGATCTCGGCTTCGTCTCGGGAGGGTGAAAGAGAAGAGATCTCGGAGAGATCTCGGAAAAATCTCGGGAGATCGGATCTCGGATTCTCGGATCAAAATGTATATATGTATGGAACATAACATAATATCTTATAAAGATAGGAGTACATCAATGAATTTACATGAAAATATATAACACATTTATACATCAATTGTGTGAATGAACAATTACAAAGTACTCTCAATACCAAAAAATGATCTTTGTGCTTTTAAAAGATTTAATCTTGTATACAATCTTATTTAAATACTAATATGGTATTAAACTTGTAGCACATTTTTATCCGCGATAGTATAAGTGATAGTGAGATATATTAATATATTTACACTATAATAAATGGGGGGGCGCAGAGTAGTCGCGGATCGACCTAGGCGTCCGCCTAAATTTTGGGGGACTTCCCAAAAGGCGCTGGTCAAGTAGTGCATTGTCGCTTAGGCGTCCGCCTTGACAACTATGGTATTAGGGGGGCAAAGCCCCCCGAAGAAATTTTGTTTTCAGACCAGACTACTTGGGGCGAGATCTCGACAATCTCATTTCTCGGCCCCCTTGGCGAGACCGAGATCTCGCGAGATCTCGGCGAGATCTCGCGAGATGGCATTCCATGCTAGAGATTTTAAACTCTTCTACATCTAGAACAATGAACATATTGAAATTGATTAAAGGCCACCAACACAGGTCAGTGGAAAAGAACTTATAAAACTCTGTAACTTGTGATCCAATCTGGTCAGTCCATTCACACTCAGTTTTTGTATGGTGTTCCTTTCTTCTTAGTGAGGCTCCCTCGGCCATAATTCTTTGTTATTTTCATTTGATCTCCTATTTGTGACTCCATTCTTTATACAACATCTTCAACATGTTCCACTCCTCACTTTGACAATCATTAATCAACCCTTTGTCGTTAAATTGCTCAAAATTGTCAATCTTGGAGATCCACTCCTCCGTGACTTTAGTTGATGTAATGAAAGAAGTTCTTGCCCATTTCTTAAGGTACTTTTAACCCACTTGCAAACAAATCTCCATATTGCCGAGGAATCACTTGTATACTCCTACCCCACTTTAATTTGTTCTTTGAATTTGGGCTCCCAACATCAAGCTAGCTAGCTCAAACTTGAATTTCTTAGCTCAGACCTTGTTTTTCTGGTCGCAAGAGATGTCAATAGCAAAATGGACAGAGACCACTCAAGGTATATAGAAGCCCTCGGGAATACCACAGACTTGAACCCATGAGGAGGAAACAAAAAATATGTCCATCTTAGATTTGACTCACAAGTTAGACCAAGTGAAGTCCTATTCCAAGGTTGGAGAACTCATCAATTCACACTCGCAGTCGTTAAATAAAGTCATTTATTGAGCCCAAGCCATCTACCCTATTCTCTCCCCAGGCCTTATCTGCATCACTCAACAAGGCATACACATTGCTTAAAATCAATGATTCTCAAATCCTATGACCCTGATTCTGAGAATCTGAAAATGCTTCATTTAGTAATGTCATTTGCAGAAAATCTGCTCCCACCCCACACAATTGCCAAACCACCACTTCTCCTTATTGAAGGCATACAAGATAATCACAAATTGCCACACTTTAAAGCCTCTACATCCTGAGTGTTATCAAAGCCTGTTTTAGTTTCATGCAGAATAAGGTTTAGTTTCATGCTATATCATGAGTGTTACCAAAGCTTATTTTAGTTTAAAGATATCCAGTTTATGCCGTGCAACGGCATTCTGCAAGTCTCTAATCTTCTCTTTGCCTATAATGCCCCTATAGTTCTAGTGATCACACTAATCATGAATAAATTACAATGTCTTTGCCATCCTTCCTCCTGCCTTTGACTTCGACCACAATGCCACTATTCAAACACCTCTCTAGCTCCTACTCTCTGCGGTTGTACTTTTTGCTACTTGGGTATTCCCTTGACATGAAAGCTCCAGCCCAAGTTCGTCAAAAAATTCCTTGACGCCTCGTTCACAACCAAAGAAACTTACAGACCAATAAAATCCCCAATAGATTTTAAAACCTCATGAAATTATTTAGACCCCCTCGGCCTCAGCCCACAAGATTGAAACATCAAGCCTACAGTGGGTGGCAGGATGGCCAATGGCCTATGCTGGCAATCGTCCTCAACAACAACCCTCAATAACTCAACGTCCATGGAAGAAACACACAACACACAAGACAGTCAAATCTCCCATTAAGGAGGCATCTGCAATCACCTTTGGAGGCTCCCGCAAAGATGAGAATTCCTGGGATGCCTACTCAACATGGTGACAACTAGGAACCCAAAGACAGAGAAGACGAGGATCGCACCAATAGAGAAGCCAACAAACCGGGAACAAGTGAAGATCAGTACTGAGACTAACTCCACCGGCTCACCAGTGCAAACTGAATCAGCCAGTCCAGTAGATGTCTTAGCAGGTTAGTCGAAGCATCCCACTCCAGATGAACCGAAAGCAACTGCTGGCCCAACCAACACCTAGACTGCCCTTAAGTTAGTCAGATCCAACACTCACGGGCCTGAACTACCCAAAATCTTAGCAGAACAATTACCTTCTCCACCCGATAAGCCTGACGACAGCTGCAACGTGGATATTGGCCTCCACTACTTAAAACAGCATAAAGACTTCCCCAAACAAGTAGGTCTCATCCTTGACTTGCTACAATAAAAGAAATTTGAATTTCAAAAAGAATACATCTCCATCGTCGTCAACAGAGCTGCTGTCAGTGCCGTAACAGCATTGCTTAGACTGATCATATATTAAACTCCAATGATAGCAACAAATGAAATACCCGATCTAAATCATAGCTTCTTTCCACTAGAACTTCATTGGAATCTGACGATGGCCACCAAAGATTTCTCCTTTCTACGTAAAGTGGTTTTGCCAAAAAGATTGATGATATTGGCTAACGAGAACTAGGGCCACTCAAAAACTGGGAGACCACACACCTCTAACCAATCTGAATGCAAATCCCCTGCCATTGCTGCAGAAGGCAAAGATTCCTCCCACAGCCGAACCAGAACTTCCCAAACACCATTGTTAAAGCCCTAGATGGTGAACCTCGGAACATCAACCGAGCACAACCAATTCTTTAAGGAGTTGTTCCTGACTATAGAAACATTGGGTGCATAGACTCCGATCCACCAAAATTTAGACTCCGCCTAGTTCAACCTCAAGAACGAGTTCAACAACCTCATGATCATGATCCCCCGAAATGGAGACAACCTTGCACTACTTCAGCCAACCCTTTTTCACACCCATAGCAGATTTCAAAGGCAAGAAAGCAACCTCTCTTGCAGCCTCTGTGATAGGGACCCAGTCCAGTCCATTTCGGGGTCTATTTATATTCATGTCCTCTTGGACTTGATTGTAAATATTAGAAGTCTTTTGAGTCCTTTTCTTTTATTTATTGTCCATGTATGTAAATAGTCATTTAGGATGACCTTTTTGTATTTGGCTCCTCTATTTAAGAGGGCTCATTGTTGAAAATATAGTCTTGTGTTGAATTTTTGGAGTCCTAGGGTGGTTCCCTTGTGCAAGGGTGCTGCCCCTTTCCCCTCCAACTCCTTGAATGGAGGTCGCCTCCTCCTCTGTCCCCGGCACCGGCCGGCTCCGCTCCACCACCAAGAGGAGGTCAGCTCTGATGTTCCCCCCATCTCCAGTCAACTTCCATGCCAATCCCTTCCCCCTTCGCTGGTCCGACGATATCGATGCCCTCCGACTACATCGACAATGCTCCATTTGCATCGACACCACCCATCGCCCTCACCTCAACCTCTGTTAGCCCTCCACTACCTCCACTCCACCTATGGCGATCCCCAGAATACTACCCCCCACCCCTTGCCCCTCTCTCTCGACGGCAGATTGTCACTGGATAAGGCACACGGTGGCCGGCGGCTCCTTTCCCCCTTCCAACGACTATAGATGCCCCTCCGGGCTGCCTTCCCCTTCATCCAATGGAGGCGACAGCAAGCCGTCCTAGGCCTCCAGCTTCCCCTCTCTGTGCAAACCCCAACGACCCTTCCAGCAAACTCGACGCTGACGAAGATGAAGAGAATGAAAGAGGAAGAAGAAGACAACACCAACAAAGGGCGGAGTGCAACCAGCCGGGTAGACGACACCCACGCCACGGTGTGGAGGTACGACTCTCACACTCCCTCTCTGAATTTACTTCTACTTAATTATTATTCGTTCATTTGTCGTGTCACTTATGAGAATAGGCGCCTAGCTAGCAAATGCAGAGAGGGAGTGTGAGAATCGTACCTCCACACCGCGGCGTGGGTGTCGTCTGCCCACTATTAGCGTGAGTTTGAACGATTATATCTCAATTCTAATAGATCAACATTTGAATTTGAGTGCCCTAAACTCGAGTAGTTGTCCAATTACCTCGGTCCCATCCACTCGTGGACCCTGCACCTCAGGACACTTCTAGTTAACTTAGCCATTAATTTTAAAATCTTGCAAACATTGATATTTTAACACACGTGAGTATTGACTAGTCGTCCAATATCTGACCTAAAGGTTGTCCCATGTCATAGAAGGTGCTCCCCAAAAGCATGTACTAAAGAGAAAAAAAAAACAATGTATGAGCACAACTTTTTGCAATAGCATGATTCGAAGAGTTGTAGAGGTAGACACAAAGATTCGATAAACGCGCTCTCATGTCTCTCTCAAATGTAAAATAAGAATCACCTTTTTTTTTCCTGAGAGCACTTATAAAGGAAAGAGAAAACTATTTTTTAAAATAGATCACACCATCCAAACATTATCCTTTGAAGCCTTATTTTTATTTTTAAAATTTATAGAAAAAAGTATAAAAAAGTCAAACTAAACACCCTATTATACAAATAGCCCATGTCTAACTTCCTATCCCCATTTACTATTTTGAAAACTTTGACTAATGGTTACACTATATGAAAAGTCTTCTTTACAATGCTCCAGGAGCTTCCACTCTCTAACATCTCTTCAACTTTTCTCCCTTCTCTCTCCTCTGAAAGATTTGCCCTGGCAATCCAACTAGCTCATCCCAGTGAAAATATCATTTTAGTAAGGGGATATCTCTATTGCACTATACGCTCCAAAGAATTGTATTAAGAAGCGACTCGAGTTACCTCAAGCCGTAGAAGCTATCGACCCTTTATATGCTCTCCTATTAAGTTAAAGATGAAATTATGGTTGCATATAAAAGATAATATGAATTATGTTATCTTAACTATCCCGGTCAATTTGAGAATCTTTGCATATATCATCTAACATCATATTTAACAATTTGGTGGCACATGACGCCCAATATAAACATGGTCTCTTGACCATCAACATATGTTCAACTACTTGCATTATATATTATTATTTGGATAACTCGTCATCTCGTATACTTTATCAATTAATTTAAAAAAATAATTTGCACTCTCGTCCAGATACCTTCATGTACTTTCAGAAGACCATCTAACTTGACAATATACTAAAAAGTTTATCATTATCTTCGTAGTTATACCTATAAACAAAATAATATGTATCAGTTCTAAATTTTACAATTTAAAAAAATGTAGGTAAAAAATTTAAAAATTAAATATTACTAACATGCCCAACGTTAGTCGTCATCATTCATCCTTTTTCTTACCAAATACATTTAAAAGACTTGACATATTGTTTAATATATGTGACCTCCATTGAAACATAAAAGTTATATATCTCTTTTGAAGTCAGTATCGACATTCCTCTACTGGCGTCCACTATAGTGTTAATCATGGACTCATAGTACAGACATTTTGTTATGCTCGTCAGTATGTTACTATAGAAAAACCATCTTGATGTCATCCGCTCAATTTTCTTCTTACATATCCGCAAATTCTTAATTGTTGTCATGATGGACATTCATCTTTCTCACGGACATATGATGAGGGGATCCACAAGACCTACTACTGAGTTGTCATCTCATGTGAAATCGTGAATTTCCTCTTCTATTGTGCCCGATCCTCTCCCACTTTCACGTCCACTCCCACTTCCCGAATCTTGGCCCATAAATCAGCCAGAACACTACCGCAAATGAATTCTGGCTTGTTCTCATCACTCGTATTAAGTCATATATTTGTAACAATAATAAATAAATTTTAAAAATTACATACATACATTGATATGATTTAGTAAACTTTAATGGTAATATATCATCATCTAAACCTTCATCACAAGAAAATTCCTGAAAATGTTGTCACATCCAATATATGTGAACTGAATACCTTGTAGGCATGGAATGCGGGGTCGCGACCCGGGTTGCGACCCCGCCCCGACCCGGTCGATTTTGGGGCCGATCAACCCGGTCCCTACCCCAAGACCCCGACCCCATAATTAATATTTTATTATTATTTTTGGCGACCCCGGCCGACCCAGTCCCGACTCCCAACCCCACCTTCCTTGCTTGTAGGTTCAAAAATTTCTTCCCGAACAATGTCTTTATGCCATTTTGAAGCTTCTTTCGTTTGTTACAACATTTGTAAATGTCTACAAAATTGAGCCCTTACCTAGAGTGGACTTTATGTGCATAATGTCACATTGCTCTTCATTCCAGTAAGGTGATATTTCAACCAGTATGTCCCCTTGTAAATAATTTTATGACAAGATTTACATTAAACTTCTCTACCCACCATGGATATTAAGTTGCAATGAAATCAAGTCAAATCATTTCGGATCAAATCGAAAGTTTTTGAATGTCACGACTTGGAGAAGACGTGTTGAAGAAGAAAGCTTTAAAAAAATAAAGACCACCTAAAAAGGGGTTAGCAACACAATTAAACAAAAAAAGGGTTAGCAACACAACTAAAAACTGACAACACTTGAGCACTAATTAGATACTTGATAGAAAGAATTAACATTAATTAAACACTTTGAGAAAAAAAATTTAGAGTGAGGGAGGTGTGAGGGAAAGGGCATGCTTCCCGGGGGTCTCTGGGGGCTTAAAATGTCTCCCAACCATTGGACTAATCATTGGCGACCTAGCGAGGTCTAAGTGCATGGTTGTTGGCTTGGGGTCACGACCAAAACTGATTGGGTCGGCGACCCTGCCTGACCTAGTCAAGACCCAACTTTCCATGCCCCCTAGCACTTACCAAGGATCATGAGATCAAAATCAGTACTCAAATTGGTGGGTCCTAATCCAATCTAGATCAGATCAACCGATTCAGACTGATCCTCCATAAGGAATCCCGATCTGGAATCATTTCCGATTGAAAATTTAACAAAAAAAATTTTGATTAAATTCCAACCGATTCATTTTGATTTTTAAAAAAAAATCTAAAAAAATCAAGATTCTAATTCTAATTACAACTCGATCCTGACCAATCCCAACTGATTCTGTCAGGATTTTATCCTAGATTGTTTCTTCGAGCTAAAATCAGATCCACATAAGCTAATATAATCCAAGAATCAGCCAATCCCAATCCAGATGGCAGTGTCTTTGTTTCCAATCCTTCAACCTCTCGTATGGCCCCTTCACCCCAACCACCCATACCATTCCCCCTACTCCTTGACCTCTAGAGAACAATGATGATGAAGGAGAAAAGAATCGAGATCAACGCCCACCGCCTCTATTGCTTCAATGCTTGCCTTGCCTCATTCTCAACAATCTGGATGGGTAAAGACCACGACACCGTGGCATCATCCTCTTGCCACCTTCATTTCGCCCCCTCATCCAGACAACTATGGAAGGCAAAGGTGACAAGATGAAGGAGCCCTTAGTCATCCCTTTACGTGCTCAGACACACGACCAGGTCTCTCCACAAACCCCATCGCCCGTGATCGCCAAAAAGTTGCCAAGATCCCCTTAAGGGTCTCCACACATGTATGTAGGTGCCTCCGCGGGATCGTGACACCGTCATCTTCCACGAGCCCCCGTAGGCTCAGCGCCTACCGAACCAACTCACTCGTTATATGCCAACATCCTCACACTATCACATACGCTGGGCATGCCATCCGACAGTCACAACCACACCAGAGACCAGATCACACTACAACCCCTGCTCACCTACTTCACGTTGGAGAGCACGACCACGATCGGCTATAAACCCCATTAGGTTCGCATCACACACATTTATGCATGCATGGGTGGCCACATCCCCCGTCAACACTCACCGCCAGGTGCCACTACATACCCACATACACCTATGGGGTTCATTATCACCCTAGTGCACCGTCCCCCCTAGCTGGGTTAACCCAATGCCACTAGAGCAGCAACAATCTAGCTGGCCAGTTCAACTAACTTTTCGGCCAATTCACCCAGTCTAAACCCGGTTCACACTATTTTGAGGGTGCTTCTGATGGGGACATATTTTTGATATTTTGGGTTTTTCTTTTATTTTTGTGTCCATATGAGGACAAGTCTGTAAATAGATTGCTTAGAGGTCCTTTCTTTGAATTTTCCCCACTCCTTCTTTATAAGGAGGGTCGATGTACATATTGAAGCAAGCGATTGAAGAATTTTTGGAAGAGGCCTTGGCCTGGTTCTCCCGTGTAGGGGCTTTGCCCCGGTCTTCCTTCTCTCCCCCCCCATGGCGATATCCCATTTCCTTCCACCTTCCGGCGAGGCCTTTCTTCTTCCTCCTCCTCGCCCCTCGGCCTCCGTGCCATTCCTCACTTCTCTTCCGAGGTTCGACGGACACCCCGTCAGGCCGGCGATCTGGTTTTCCTCCTCCGGCGGCCTCCTCCCTCGATGAGGGCGGCGGGGTCTTCCTTCCTCGCGGTTGAAGACGGAAGAAGTAGAAGGAGTGGAAGGAGAAGACGTGAGCGGGAGGAGGATCCGGCGATCCCCGGATCCCCCTCCACGCGCGGTTCCCTCCCTCGGCGGCACCTCCGTTTCCCTTCTCCGTCGACCGCGAGAGATCCGGCGGCCTCCGCGGGCGCCTCCTCCGCCGGCCGGACAACGCCGCGAGTCGCGGCCATCGCTGGCGGTCCTTCCTCCCTCCGCGCGACACCTGCTCCCCGTCGCCGCTGCGCGTGGCCGCAGCCGGAGACGACGACGACGCACCGCTGCCGCGCGGGGCGACGACACGCCGCGGCCTCGACCTCCGACGCCGCCTCCGCCCGCCCGCGCCGCGTCGGTGTTCGCAGGACGCCGGCGCTTGTTCCCTGCTCCCCGCCCCGCGTGATCCGCTCGCGCGGAGGCAGCCGCGCAGCCTCGGCGCGGACGCCGCGCGGCCGCCTCGCCTGCTTTGTCGCGGCCCGCGACCGCGCGGGTGCTCAGCGATGGCGCGTTGAAGTGGACGACCGGGGGACGGCCATCGCGTGGCCACGTAACCCCAGGCGCGTCGAGAAAGGTGCCGCGACCCCCCGGGGGTTCGCTCGCGCCGCGGCGCGGGCGGCGCGCGCGGCCGGCGCCGGTTCGCCCGATCGCCGGTTCGCGACCCGGACACCGCCCGGCCGGCCGGTTCGGCCAGGTTACGGCCCGGTTCAGACCGGTTCGAGCCGGTTGGCCGCACGAACCGCCCGGTTCGAGCCGGTTGAGCCATGCAGCCGGTTTTCCAGCCGGTTCGAAGCCGGTTCGGCTCGGTTTGGGATCGTTTCGGGCTGTTTCTACCGGTTCGGGCCGGTGTGGGCCTATTTTGGGTTCGTGAGGTCTGTTTAGGGCGATTAGCGCCGGATTAAGTCATTTTCGTTCGGTTTAGCCGGATTAGCCGGTTTGTCCCGCATCAGTTTGGTATCAGAGCCCGGAATCGACTCGTCCCCACGAGTCGAGTCTTGGGTACGTCCGAACCGGTTTAAAAACTCGAGGTCGAGTTTTCTCCCGGTCGGAGAGAATGATGGGGACATATTTTTGATATTTTGGGTTTTTATTTTATTTTTGTGTCCATATGAGGACAAGTCTGTAAATAGATTGCTTAGAGGTCCTTTCTTTGAATTTTCCCCACTCCTTCTTTATAATGAAGGTCGATGTACATATTGAAGCAAGCGATTGAAGAATTTTTGGAAGAGGCCTTGGCCTGGTTCTCCCGTGTAGGGACTTTGCCCCGGTCTTCCTTCTCTCCCCCCCCCCATGGCGATATCCCATTTCCCTTCCACCTTCCAGCGAGGCCTTTCTTTTTCCTCCTCCTCACCCTCTGGCCTCCGTGCCATTCCTCTCCCTTCTCTTCGCGGGGTTCGACGGCACACCGCATCAGCCGGCGATCCTGGTTTTCCTCCTCCGGCGGCCTCCTCCCTCAATGAGGGCGGCGGGGTCTTCCTTCCTCGCGGTTGAAGACGGAAGAAGTAGGAGTGGAAGGAGTAGACGTGAAGCGGGAGGAGGATCCGGCGATCCCTGGATCCCCCTCCCACCGCGGTTCCCTTCCTCGGCGGCACCTCCGTTTCCCTTCTCCGTCGACCGTGAGAGATCCGACTGGCCTCCGCCAGCGCCTCCTCCGCCGGCCAGACAACGCCGGGAGTCGCGGCCATCGCCTGGCGGTCCCTCCTCCCTCCGCACGACCTGCTCCCCAATCTGCCGCTGCGCGTGGCCCTTGTCGGAGACGACGAGCGCACCACCTGCCGCGCCGAGGGCGACGACACGCCAACGGCCTCGACCTCGACGCCGCCTCCGCCCGCCCGCGCCGCGCGCATCGGTGTTCGCCGGGGCCGGCGGCAGCGTTCCCCGCTCCCCGCCCACCGCGCCAGTCCGCTCGCGCGGAGACGACGACGCGGCCTCGGCGCGCGGACGCCGCGCGGCCGCCTCGCCTCTTTGTCGCGGCCTGCGACCGCGCGGGTGCTCCGCGATGGCGACAAGTGGACGACCGGGGGACGGCCATCGCGCGCGGCCACGCGGCCCCCGGGCGGCGTCCGAGAAGGTGCCGCGACCCCCCCCGGGGTTCGCTCGCGCCCGCGGCGCGGCAGGCAGCGCGCGGCCGGCGCCGGTTCGCCCGGTCTCGGTTCGCGGCCCCGAACCGCCCGGCCGGCCGATTCGGCCGGGTTGACGACCCGGTTCAGACCGGTTCAGGCCGGTTCAGGCCATCTTGAGCCGGTTTTCAACCGGTTCAAGCCGGTTCGACTCGGTTTGGGATCGTTTCGGGCCTGTTTCGACCGGTTCGGGCCGGTTTGGGCCTATTTTGGGTTCGTTAGGTCTATTTAGGGCGATTAGCGCCGGTTTAAGTCATTTTCGTTTGGTTTAGCCAGATTAGCCGGTTTGTCCCGCATCAGCTTCACTCTGGCTTAGTGCTCCAGAGATCGGTTCAAACCAGTTCAAGGCTAGTTTAACACAGTTCGGGGCCGATTCAATGCCCGTCTGACTAGTTCATCCCATTTTGGTGCATTTCTCGACATATCCGACTCCTTTCAGTCCTAGTTCAGTGGATTTTAGGTTGGTTCAGGCTCAGTTAGTTCATTTACAGTCCAATCAGCTAAATTTCAACTATTAGGTGACATTTCGGGGTCTATTTTGACATATATAGATAACATCATCATTCTTGTCTTGCATTAATAAGTACTTAGAATATTTGGTCTCTTGTAAAAAATTTTAAAGAACTTGTTAATAGTATTGAGAGAAAAAAATAATATCATTTGTATCTAAAAAGCTAACTAAATAAACAATAAATATAAAAAATAAAGAGAACTATGGTATACAAGAAATAAATAAATAAATAAGATAGGCATCATTACTGATAAAATATTAAAGAATATAGTAGCGTTAATAATAAGAGTGAAAGATTTGATCATGTAAAAATGATTATAGAAAAAAGGATAATTAATATACTTAGTGCGTATTTTAAACAAATTGGATTAAGAATTGTGTTTAAAGAAAATTTGTAGAAGATGTCGATGATCTTATACAAAGTATTTAAATGAAAAGAATATATTTGTTTAATATTTTAATGGGCATGTTGGTATAAATGCCATTAATATTTTACAGATATTTCATATACGAAAAATTAAATGAAGAGAAAAAATATCGTATCTTATTGTCCTATGATCTTATACTAACTAATACTCATTTTATTAAAAAGAGACTCTAATATAATAACATTTAAAAGTTGACAAAATAAAAATCAAATCAAGTCCATTCTCACAGTAAACTCTAATTGTGCTCTTCGTAAAGATTGTAAATTTATTTTTAGTAAAGCTTAATAAACCAACCTAAGGTAACTATCCTAAATGTTAGGAGACAAACAAACATATTTCAAAGAAAAATTCCTCCCAAAACAAAATAGTGAGAGTTAAAAGAGATAAAACAACAGATATTTAAAAATAAACTTCTTAAATAAATAATTAAAAGTTAAATGGAGAAATTAACGTTATGTGAATGAACATTGCTACAAAAATTAAAAAGATAGTTGAAAAGTACTTGCAAAGTTTAAAGAACAAGATCCACCAAAAGAGAAGACTTTGTGGTATAATGAAAAAGTGTAAAAAGCGATAAAAATAAAAGAGATTGGTATCACAAATTACCTAACTTTGATAACAACAAAGTGTTAAGCAATACAAGATAGCGAAAAAAGAAGTAAAATTGACTATTAAACAAGCAAGAGATGAGATTTTTAAACAGATATAAAAAACTTCAAACTAATGAAGGAGAAAAGATATTTATGCATCAGCAAGGATGAGAAAGAGAACTAAAGATATTAACCAAGTCAGATGTATCAAAAATAAGGAAAAGGTTTTGGTCAATATATTGACATTAAAAAGGTGAAAAAATTATTTTGATACTCTTTTCAATAACAACTATACTAGAAACATAGAGGAGAGAACGTAACCAAGCGTAATATGAAGTATACTAGATTAATAAATTTCAAAAGTTAAAGAAGTATCAAAGAAGATAGGCAAGGTATGTGGCTATTGAGGTATGAAAATGTTTGAAAGATTTAAAGATGAAATTGATACTTGACTTTATAACAAAATTTTATCTCCAATAAAATATTGAATGAATGGAGGAACATCATCATACTCATTAAAAAAAATATGCAAGAGTGCTCATATTATAGAGGACTCAAATTTATGAGTCTATGAAATTATGAAAAAAGTTATGAAGAAGTAATTATGGAATTGTACAAAAAAATTTATTTATGTCTTGTCAATTTGCAATAGAATCTATTTTTCTTATTAAAAAATTTATAAAAAATGATTGAGATGAAGAAATATTTACATATGGTGTTTATTGACTTAGAACAAGCTTGTGTTAAAGTTTCAAGAAAGATTTCATGATTGATGTTAGACGCAAAGATGGTGTTGGTTAGATACATACAAGTGATACAAGATGTGTATGATGGAGCAACCATTAGTATACGTACAACTGGAGAAAAAACATTAGATTTTCCTATTTATGTTGGCTTACATCAAGGATTTGCAATAAGTTATTATCTTTTTATATTAGTTATGAATGAATTAATAAAGATTAAAAAAGATGATATACTATAATGTATGTTGTTTGTAGATATGTATTGATAGATAAGATGCAAAAATGAGTGAACAGAAAGTTAGCAGTGTAAAGAAACAATTTAAAGACTAAGAGTTTTAAAATAAGAAAAAGTAAGATAGAATATATATTGTAAATTTAAAGAAAAATAAGGAGAAAAAGATGAAGGAGTTAATTTGTATAGGGTAATATTATCTCGAAGTACTTAGGTCAAGTATTTTGGATAAATTGTTCAAAAAAAATAGAGAATGTGATGAAGATGTCATAGAATTAAAATAGATTGAATGAAGTGGACATTCGCTACAAGAATTCCTTATGATCATCAAATTTACAATGAACTACACAATAAAAAATAAAAAACATGAAAATTTTGTATTGTAATAAGTAACAAGACAACAATTTTGAGTATCATACATTGGTTAATCACAAAATTCAACCAACCTTCTGCTGTTTAGATTAGAAAAGATGTATACTTAAGATATGCAATGAATTCGCATGACAAGACTTGGAAAATGTGCAAGTAATAAAAGTAAATATGTACATCAAAAGAAAAGCATGTATATTCCAAATTAGCTTTCAGGTTGTGATTGGTTGGACTGGCGCAAGGGATTCCAATAAGAGGAATAATATTTTGAAAGCTCTAGGAAGTTGTTTTGAGAGAGAAGAAAACTAGTTATCAACATGGAAAACTAAAGGAAGAAATGAGACTCATACCTTAATTTGAGAAGAAATGAGAAACATGACAAACAAAGCAAGAATGAAAAAACGTGTGAACATTTCCCTATAGCGATGGAAGAGACAGATGACTTAAAGGGGAGGAAAGGAAGCCTCATGAAACTCTTTTTGACTCCTAGAAAAGTTACAAGGATTTCTACTAAAGATAAATACTGAAAATTTAAAAAAATGCAAAAGGGTTTACCGTCAATAAATAGAGATATAGAGTAAAAATTATTACAAAGTCTACAACCTAAGGTAGCCAAGAAATGAGAGCTTTAAAATTAATTATCATCATTATAATGTGCAGTTGCCTTGAATATTGACAGAAAAAATATTATAGAAATAATTCTTGAGCACTCCATAGTAATTTTAAAAAAGGTAAAAGAGAAGAGTAATGAAGCACCTTGCTAATCGGGTAAGACACGGGAAAGAACACCACAAGAAGTATGCGGACAACACCTGCCATCTTCGCTCCGACGCTCAGCCCATACCGTGAACAGACGGCTTGAGGAATGATCTGAAAGTAAGTACAAAATATAGAAAGCCGAACAAGTGAGAAGTGATTCTTTCTCACATGCTTTTTCTACCTCGCACGGACGAAGTCCAAGTACAGATCGATCAGCTTACGAACAGAAAAGCTACGACAAAGGAACAAACTTAACCTCGCCAAATGTGAGTATAAGCGTCACGGATATTAAAACGGCCCCCCATGCCGGAACCAGGGCGTCAAGAAAAATGGGCAGCGCCTGCAACCCAGCATACAAGAAGAAAGCAGTAAACCTCAAACGGCGAAACCGAAAGAGAAATACCATAATCTATAACGAACGACGGTGATACAGCGAACCTCCATAGCAAGGGAATTTCCGATGAGCAGGGTGCAGAGAAGCAGGTGCTGGTTCTTCACCACGGGAAGAATTTTTGCTGGAGCCCGACAGTAATCATCATCAGTAAGCACACAGAAACGAGGAGGATCATATTCAAATGAAACAAATACAGGGAGTGGCGACGTTTTCCAGAATACGAACCAGCGTTTTCGCGGTCACGGGGCTGCCCAGCCTTCATGAGGACCTCGAGGTCGACGAGACTGAGGGACATGAGTCCGAGGGTGAGGCCGGACATAAGACCAGCAAACATCACCAGCCCCACACACACCATCAGGTACACCCAGAACATGGGGTGGCAGCATGCTTGGTTGGCCGCCATCACCTGCTGCAACTCCGCCGCCGACTCGCAGTGCAGAGGTGCACCTCCTCGGCCAATAGAGGAATTTGGCGGAGAGACGAGGTAGAGCGTGAGAGTGAAGATGCTGGCGGAAGAGGAGAAAGGGGAAAGGCGGCGAAGGCTTTAGTGATTCGAGTAGGGAGAGAACGCAGAGTAACCACGCCGCTTGCCTGCCAGCCAGCTTCCGGTACGATAAAAAACAGAACGTGGGCAGAATAGCGGAGGCCCCCACCTTCCCAAGCTTGTTCTGTCTTTGGACGACTCGTTTGACGGTATGACACATCATTTCATACAATAATATATGTTAGGGGTTGTTTTCGTAACAAATAAATTTAAAATTAATATAGATAATCATCACCTAGATATGTTTAACTAATAATATCATTTTTAAAAATTACAGTATAAACAGAATATGTAATATAATATAAATATCAATTTTTATCGAATTTGATATTGACATTTCAATATTTAAATATACTAGTGTCTCACCAACCTGGTGCACCACTCCAACACTAAATATGCCATCCCCTTCTTTCCTTCTCATTTAGGCTCAAGTCCAATAGTTTAGACACTACTTGCACCTCTGTCTTGACCGTTAGCTTTTTCACCCACTATCCGTCTCTCTTTTCATTCTTATTCAAGGATAAGGTCACCTAGTTTAGACTCGACCCATGCCAATCCCTCTTGGCATTCGGACCACATTTCTAGCCCAAATCCTTCTATTTGGCAACCACCTCACTCATGGCCGAATACCGCTCTTTTCACCTTATCGTCTCACCTTACTCCAATTTGGGTGCCTTCTGCATGTCTCTTGGTGCAGCCCCTTCTCCTGTCAAGTAGGAACTTTCGATCAATCACACTATGACTAATAAGTTCAATTGATTGAAGAAATAATGCAAGGAACTCAAGCACATGATAGATCCCCGTGCGGTTCCCCAAATTTGTGTTCCATCTCTTCCTTACATTGTTGTAGACACACAAAATTGACTTAGTTCCGAAGTAGAAAATTCTTGTTCTATGGGTAATATATGAGTATGCAATTCATGCTGGCTCATTTTCGGGCTGAACCAAGAGCTTTTCGAGTAAAACAATATTACCTAGGGGACACTACCTCCACTTAGGGGCCTGTTCACCCTCGATTAATATCAATAAATATCAATATTAATATAATATCATTTTAGATATCGTAAACATATAAATTTTATTATCAGATTATGAAAGAATTAATCAACAACTTTGTGCAATACTTATCGTATTTAAAGTTTTAGATGGAATTGTTTATGGGGTGTTTGGTTGCATGTTAATGAAGGTTTTTGTTTTAATTTTTAAAAATTGTAAGAAAACTTGTTAAAAGAGGTGTTTGATAACCATGATAATTTTATATTTTAAAAGTGATTTTCTTCTTAAACAAAAAAGAGGGTCTCACCTCTTTCTTTTTTCTTGTGGTCCCCACTTTGTTTGGTCATGTGTGGTAGTTATTTTTTTTGTAATCACATCCCTCCAAACATGATAATTTTATGTCATGAGTTGGTTCACTTTTTATTTTAATACAATTTTTTATCATGAAAGTGTACAAAAAATTATCATGCAACCAAACACCTCATTAGATTCAGATTTGGTGTTGACGTTATTTTTTTAAAAAAAAATTGGTTGTTGAGGGTCAATCTCCTCTGGAATTTCTCTAAATGTTTATTCTTTATTTTTGAACTCTATGAATATTCTTTTGATCTCCAAGTAACAAAGAGTGTTTTCTCGCTAGGAGTATAACAAATGGTATTTTCTTGAATAATAATTTGTATGAGTGTTAAAATTACCATGTATATTAATGTAAAACATTTAATATCAAATAAAAGTGATGATGGGAGAGAGAGAGAGAGAGAGAGAGAGAGAGATCAACGTAGTTGACTTGATAGAACAATGTTTAAAGTTTAAATTCTTAATTTCATTTCTATTTTTTCCTCTCTTTGCTAACAAAGGAAATCAATTAGTTTCTCTGAAAATATAAAAATTACAATGAATTATTTAGACTTAAGTAATTTGCAAGAAAAATTATTATCATAATATTTAGATATTTTATCTAAGATTTCAATACCAACTAATTTAGAGATTAAATATCAATTAAGGGGAAATGCTGATTTAACAAGAATTTAATCACGAGACATCGTATTTGGATTGTTTGGATATTATGTAGGAGAAATCTAGGCCCGGTCCGCTTCAACGGACATGCTTTAGCAAATAACTCCGGTCAGAAATCCAATCAATGCATATAATAATACGTTGTTGTTATACTTGTAAATGTTGTTTATTTATGTTTATACCCTTGATAAATTGCATAAAAACATTTGCATAAATAAAATATGTAAACATATTGTCGTGGACTTTAATAGAATGTTTGATGGTTTCTAATCATAGAGATGCAAACATTAGTTTAGAGGGATCATGACTTTCTGTTTTGAAGCATGTTAAGGAATATATACAATTTTATTTTTTTAACATCTCCTTATAATCCATGTGTATCGATGTTATGATTATTTCTTCTTTATTGTTAGTGCTCAAAGTTTACTAATGGCTAGTTTAACGAGTGATCCGACTTTAGCAATTTTCTGCATTTCCGATCTAAAAATAAAGTTAACCAAGGAGAGAGACGTTAAAAGTTAGATGAAGTACCTTGTTTGCCCAGCCTTTCAAATAACTCACGGCGGCGGTTCTTTTCTCAGTTTAATGCGGCTTCCCACCTTGACATCGCTTCCTTCTTGTATTAAAAAATTTAAAAGTGTAAAAATTTGTTATTATAATATAGATAAATGCAACTGTCAAACCAATTCAATATAAATTAGTAAAATATTTAATTAATTATTTAAGAACATCAAATTAAACTTGATTATGATATTTGATGAAATATAAGTCCATCTTTTATAAACAGAAAAAATAGATGATCAGAAATTATTATTTGTGTTATACTTAGATCTTGATATGAGTCAAATGTGAAAATTGTTTGCTCCAAATACATTAATGTATTTGGTAGTACTAAAAATGAAATAAACGAAGAATATTAAAATTTTCATACTTACTATTTAATTGGTTAGATTAAATTTAAATATTGATAAAAATCAGACTTAATATTTTCTTTTACAAACATAATGATTTTTGTGACATAATCAATGTACTAATATTTTATATTTTATATAATATAATCACGGTATAAAATATTTTATAAATAGATTAATAATATTTTTAGTTATAAATCATATACAATTAACATGATATGATAAACAGATTAATATTTGAATAATTCATATCTAAATTAAATATTGATATAAATTAGATGTAATAGTTGTTCCAAACATATTAATATTTATAATTAATTATAAATAAAATATAATCTACAGGATAAAATATACAGATTAATATTCAAACTTTTATAAATAAAGTACAGTAATTTCTGTTTCAAATGTGTTAATAGTTTGTAGTTACGTAATACATACGTTTTTAGTCATAATAACTTTTAACTCTAAATATAACAATAATCTATAGCTGAAATCAGATACAGTTAATGTAATAAAATAAATAAAAATTTTAAATTTTAAATTTTATTTAGATCTGTATATAAATTAGTCGTAATAATTTATGTTTTAATATTATAATATTTTTAAGTTATAAATAAGATATATTTAATATGTTATAAATCTTGACGTAATAAATAGTTTGACATAATTATTATGTCGTGAAGTCTGGATTGTCATCGTTTGCTTCTGGGGTGTTTGGTTACGTGATAATGAACACTTTTATTTTAATTTTTAAAAATTGTAACGAAAGTGGTCTTAAAAATATGTTTGGTCCATCTTTTAATTTTTTGTTTTGAAAACATTTTCACGCCCTGCACGTTGTAAGGAAAAAAAAGAGGTATTCACCTCTTTTATTTTCAAAAACGGTCTCGCTTGGTCCCCGACAAACCCTCGTTCGGTCTCGATCTTCGCCGCGGTAGCTTCTTCTTCACGATGCTTCTCCAAGACGGCGGCCTCCTTCTCGCCCGCTTCTTCGCCCCTTCTCCAAGAGCTCGCGGCAGCTCCTTCTTCGCGATGCTTCTCCAAGACGGCGGCCTCCTCGCGATGCTTCTCCAAGACGGCTCTTCGGACACCGCCGCGCCTGGATCCTCTCCGACGGTGGCGGCGATTCGCGATCAGCCTATTATACGCCTCGCATACGACATCGCCGCGGCGGCTCGCGAGGGAGAGAAGGGAGAGAGAGAGAGATGACCCTGGCGAGGCCTAGCCGGGGGCGAAGCCGCCCGATGTTGCCGTCGGAGGCGTTGCGCGGCGGCGGCGGCCGTAGTCGGCGTCGCCGGCGGGGGGCGGGGGGATCCGTGCCCGATCAGCCACCCATCAATGCGAGGGGCTGGTGGAACATGTGCAAGCGATGCGGCGGGCGGCGTGCCGTCTCCCCGGTTGAAGGTCTGCATGGTGGAGGAGGAAGGAGAGGGAGGAGCCGTTTCGATCGACACCGAACGGTGGGCCCCTTGGACCGGATGCGGAGGGGGGAGGGGGGTGTATGTGTGCCGACTGCCAGGCAAACGGTGCAACGAGTCGCTCGTCGGCGGCGTCCGCGCGGTTCTCCGCCGTGATGGGGATCGGGGATCTTGTCGACGGCGGCCCCATCCGGGCCCCTGGTCCCCCCGGTCTCGAAGGGGGGGGGTGGGCGGGGGGATCCTCCCACCGGGGGGAGAGGAGGGAGCATCCGCCGGGGGAGGGGGGAGCGCGGGGGCTCCGTCCGCGGGGGGAGGGGCGCGGCGTCCTTCGTGCGGCGCCGTCCGCCGCGGGGGATCCTCCCGCCGGGGGAGAGGGGGAGCATCCGCCGGGGGAGGGGGGAGCGAGGGGCTCGTCCGCCGGGGGGGTGGGGGGATCCGTCCGCCGGGGGGGAGGGGAGCAGCGTCCGCCGAGAGAGGAGGGGGGGCTCGGGTCCGCCGGGGGAGGGAGCGGCGTCCGCGGGAGAGGGGAGGGGGGGGCTCCGTCCGCCGGGGGAGGGGGAGCGGCATCCACCGGGAGAGGAGGGGGGATCCGTCGGCGGGGGAGGGGCTGCGGCGTCCATCGGGGGAGGAGGGGGGCTCCGTCCGCCGGGGGAGGGGAGCGGCGTCCGCGGGGGGGGGGGAGCGTCGGCGGGGGGTTGTTTTATTAATATTTTAATAATTTTTTATATTTTTCAATTAAGTCGTTTAAAATTTAGTTTAAAATAGTTTAAAGATTTTTCAAATCGAATCAAATCGAAAGAGATCGCAAATCGAACCGAATGAGTTGGTTCGATTTAATTTCTCGATTTGAACCGTTTTGTGCCCACCCGTGGCCGAGAAGGAGGGTCGGGGAGCGGCCTCCGCGGGGAGCACCATCCGTCTCCGTCCGCCGGCTTATGTCGGAGGGCGGGTTGAGTTCCGTCCGCGTGTAAACTTATTTTTATTTATATATTTAAATAATATTTTAAATTTATTATATAAATGTGTAAATGAGTTAAAATATTTATAAATATGTTATGAATAATATAATAAGATAATATAAAAAATAAAGATAAAATATAAAAATTTAAAGTTATCCTCGAATTTATTGTTAACGTACCAAACATGGGATAGGATTATCCCTAAACCTATCCTAAATCAAGCCAAACATAATGGGAATAGGGTCAATCACACGGATTGGTTTATCCCTATCCCCATCCATTTTATCCCGATACCAAACACCTCATTATCATTTTATGTGATGTTTACAAAGTTGATGAAAATTGAATTTAAAATGCTACCAAACACCTCATTATCATTTTTAAAAATTAAAATGTTTTTGCCAAACATATTCATTGTCACGTTTTCACTTTTAAAAATTATCTTGTTTGATAATATATTTTAATTTTTTATCACGAAACCTTTTTAAAAATTAAAATGCAACCAAACACCCCGTTAGTTTTTTTTCATCGAAGAAGGAAATAATCTGCGTTGAATGTCATGGAAAAGCTTCTTTAAGGGTACTCTGGACATTTGAAATTTCATCTAACCACAAATAGACAAGAGGAATGGTATGTTAAGAAATTTTTGACTAACGAACTGCAGCTCAAAGAAATGTGATCAACGGACTAGAGATGAAACTCATAGTTGGCGCGACGCGACATGGTTCAACTGATGGACTTCTAGGCTTAAAAGCGTACGTTTACGTGGTACAAAGTTTTTGGTAAGTGACTTTGCTTTTGTTGAGTGCAGCTGTTTGGTTACGGTTTTTTCTTTATTTTTGACTCTTATTTTTGAAATCGAAAGAGATGTGCTGTTTGGTTACTATTTTTTCTTCTTTTCTTTTTTTTGGGAAAATTACCACCAGGTTCATTTAAGAAAATCGGTTTACCAAAAAGTCCGTTGACCACATTTTCATCCCCTTTAGTCCGTTGTCAACACAATGTATTACCATTTGGTCCGTTTTGCCAAGCGATGGTCCGGGTATCCCGATTTTGCCCTTCCCGGTGTGCGCAAGTCGCGACCTCGTCTTTCCCCTTTTCTCGCGGCGCGTTGCTTCTAGGTGTTCTCGCAGCCCTCGCGGCGTTCTTGAGATCCGTTTGGATCTGGATTGCCCTGCGGGCGGAGAACCCAACCGGAAGGTGGGGATCCTCTACCGGGAAGGGGGCTCGGTCGTCGTCTCCCACTCGGGCTTGGAGCTCTGCCGCGGCGACTGGCCGGCATTCTACCAGGCGGCGGGGAACGTCACCGTGGCCAAGACGTCGGTGCGGCGGGCCGGGCTGCGCCTCCCCCGCGACGCGCGGAGCGCCGCCCCGGTGGCGGAACTGTGGGGCGGGGCGGTGCCGCTGGAGATCGCGGCGAGGGTGCCGGTGAGGTTCAAGATGGGGGCGACGACGATGTGGACGATCGCGGCGGCGGTGCGGTGCCGGGCGACGGCGGGGGAGCTGGCGGCGGGGGCGGAGGTCCGGTCGGAGTCGTGCGGGGTGGAAGTGAGGATTTGAGGGGGTAAAACATCTTCTTCAATGTGTGGAGGGTAAAACAGACTTTTCAAATCCAAAATGGAGTGGGTGTGATGGTATTTTAAAAAGATGGACTTAGTGACAAAACGATTTTGAAAACGGACCTACCGTGAAACTAATAACCCCAAAACGGACCTAGTGTGTATTTGCGCTTTTTTTTTTTAAAAACGCTGCAACCTACTTCGCATCCTTCTTTTGAAAATAAAACAGGAAAGGCTGGGTCGCGGGAGGATCAAAAGCGCAGTGAGGAGACCGACATGGAAAACTATCTTCGTGTCTACAGCAAACTCATCGCGAGGAGACGGACGTCGCACGGAGAGCAATCCCAACGGGCGTCGCGCGGCACGGCAAGGTGTGGGTTGTCGATTGTTCATATTTGCGTCTTCTTCATGGCATTTTCACGTCGCGGAAGGGGGGCTCGGATGGGGTGTACCTTCGACAAGGGTGGGGGTTCGGCAACGTCGGGCATGGAGGTTGTGCGTGGACTGCAACAACATGTTAGGTTGGACAGCAGCGTAAGGGGTCCGGCTGCTCAACTTTGCGTCTTCTCCTTGTCATCTTCACGTCACAGAAGGGGGGCTCAGATGCGGGTGTACCTGTAGCAGCGACGGGGGTGGGTGTCCGACGACGTCGATCAGAGGGGATTCGGCGGGGACTGCACGTGGGACAGGGGCTAGCAATTTGGAGACGTCCAGCAATGAGGTTACGAAGGCGGCGGGGACTGCACGCGGGAGACGTCCAGCAATGGGTTGGGAAGGTGGCTGGGACAGGGGCTGCGGGGTGGGGCTGCGCGCAGGGGTGGGGGTTGTGCGCAAGTGTACGGGGCTAGCAATCTGGCTACATCGACCTGAAGGGGTTGGGTAGGGGGCTGGGACAGGGGCTGCGATAGATGGTTTGGTGCTGTGTGCCGGGCTGGGACAGGGGCTGCGATGTCGACCTGTGTGCCCATCTCTTGCCTATGCTGTCCACCGACTGCCGCCATGTTGCTGTCAACCTACCATCATTGAGGTTTCTTGTTCACGCAACTCAGAGGGTCACCTCCTCTGCCTCTGGTCATCTCCCAACCCTCTGACCGGTTGATCATCTACCCTCCATTCTCTCTCTCTCTCTCATGTATCTGCCAGGTCTCCTCTCACGGGTGGTGTTCGCGACACAATGCCGCGGGGAGTTGTGCGGTAGAAGCTGGGGGAGGGGGGAGTGCGACGTATCGGGGTGGGGGATGAGCCCGACACAGGTATGCCGATGGGGGGGTGTAGAAGCTTGGCGGCATCGCGGGGGGCATTCACAATAGGTACACCGGCGGGGGGGGATAGAAGCTTGGCGGCGCCCAATGCCCTTGCTTTTCCTGTGTCGTTTTGAGATTTCACACATTCATACTAATTGTATACTCAAAAAATTATAATTCTCAATGTTCATGCTAATGTTCTTATCATCATCTGTTAGTTATTAGTCAAATTAATGTATACATGCTTTGATTTTGCATTATCATTTACTTGCCAGCAACTTACAATTAGCGTATATGTATATATGTGCATGTATGTGATGGTATAGATGGATGAAATACAAATATCTTTGGTGAGTGGAAATAGTGAGAGGATAAGATGGGATCAAACATGCTCGTCATTTTTAACTTAAATGTTGGTAGAACACCATCAAAATGGGAAAAGAGCATCCATAAGTTGGAAGCCGGAAGCATGGGAAGCTATGAGAGTGGAGTTTAGTAAATGTTTTGAAGTTAATAACACAATTAAACAACTCAAAGCACGTGTTCAAGTCATGAAGAACGATTATGTGGTTGTGAGCACCTTATTCGGTCAAAGTAGATTTGGATTCAATCCAAATTTGAATACATTCACAACAACTAATAAAGTATGAGATGCTTATATTTAGGTGACTCAAATACCTATTTGCTTTTATTAATGTCTTTTAGATATGATGCAATACCTTATGTAATAACCCATATTGTAGAAACATTAAGAAGCCAAAGCATGGATAGGAGTTACGATTCCACTGTACAACGAGTGGTAAATTTTTTTTGAAGGTAATTGACTTCAACAAATATTGTTCATATTCAATGTTATATGTTAACTTATTATGACATTTAAAGTAAATGTTAGGTGCCAAGACTTTTGGAAGTTGAGCTCAAAATACTCTTCCTCCACGACGTAGTCTAATAGTTGATTATTCACATAACACACCTGAACATGAACATGTTGTGGACCTTACCAAAGATGGCAGTTCTACATCCAGTCCAGATTTTAAGTTAGCATCAAGGTCAAGAAAGGATAACAAAAGAGTCTCAATCACTTCTAAGGATAAATCAAAGAGAAAAAGACAAAAGGAAACAAGTTTAGTAGAAGTAATGTTGAAAGCCACATACGAGTATAAGAAGTCAACGATGCCAATATCATTTGAGATGATTCAAGAGTGTGTGGAGATCATAATGAAGATGATCTTGAGTCCACTGGAAAAAGCAAAAGCGGCCGACATAGTTAGGAGTGGGAATGCATATCTTGTTTTCCTCAAATTCGATGAGGAGACTCGTTTAGAATGGTTGAAGATGCACTTACAAAATAGTTAAGAAGTGATGAGGACAAATAAAGAATTTATTATTCTACTTTCTTATTTAAACTCCTTTAGTTTACGTTAGTTTCTTATTCATGTAGTTTGTAGATGTTAATGTTAGTTATTATGTAACAAATGATTATGTTCTTCATTCAGATTGTAGTGTCTAATGCTATTAAATATAATTTATATTTTATGTCAATTGTGATTGCTACATTGCTTGCAGTGTTAAGGAAAATTTTGAAAATGCTGAAAATATAGAGGTAGCTATGGAACATTAAGAAGAAATATTTATGAATCGTCGTCGTACATTTTTCCTTACAATGATTGCAATTGTATATGAAGCATACCAGTTTTCTATATTGAAAAGGAAACGTGTGCTAGATTCTTTATTAAGTGGGAAGGAGTATACACTAAAGCTATGTTCAGGAGCTCCAACAAGATTTCGTGAGGTTTGTAGAATGAGAAAACTGCATTTTTTACTTTATGTAATCAAATCAAGGCTTCAGGCGCAGTAAAAGAAAGTGTACGAGTAGATATAGAAGAGATGATGATAACAACATTATACATATTAGCAAATGGTGTAAGCAATCGTTGTGCTCAAGAAAGATTTCAGCATTCAGGGGAAAGTATAAGTAGGCGATTCGATCAAGTTGTTGAAGTTCTTCATCTATTAGCACCAGAGTTGATTTCTTTACCTTCACTAAGGACTCCACAATACATTGCTGATAGACAACATTTCAATTTTTTCAAAGTAAAAAATTTACAATTATGTAATTGCTTATTTATGCCTGCCTTATTTTTCAACTTTTTCAGAATTGTATAGGAGCAATTGATAGAACACATATAATGACTGAAGTTCCAGCAAATGACAAAATACGTTATCGCAATCGAAAATGACATATATCTCAAAATGTGATGGCTGCATGTTCGTTTGATATGACTTTTCTTTATATTCATGTTGGTTACAAAGGATCAGCTGTTGATGCGACAGTTCTAGAAAATGCGTTGAACTCAGGATTCTATGTACTTGAAGGTAATGTATGTGTATTAAGTTTTTTATTTAATATGTCATAATTTGAATTTTGTTGATCATGTAAATATTATCTTGTGGATGCTGGATATGCAAACACACCAAACTTTCTTACACCATATAGAGGAGTGAGATATCATCTTAAAGAGTTTGGTCCGAGTCATTCAGCTCCAAGGGATTACAAAGAACTTTATAATTTGCGACATGCTTTTCTCAGGAATGTGATAGAGTGAATGTTTGGCGTTCTTAAAGAATGTTTTCGAATATTTTTAAGGCCATTAGAATATCCTATTGAGGTTCAAAGCAAGATTATTATAGTAGCATGTGCACTTCACAATTTCATACGAAAATGTTCAATGTGGTAAAGATGAGACATGGGTTGAAATTGAAAGGGACTGTGGCAAAACAATAGATGGAGAGGTTGATCATAGAAGAAGAGACAGAGTTCAACGCGAGGCACATCATGTTGGAAGATCATCAGAATAACGTAGACTTGGAAAAGAGTTACGTAATAAAATAGCATTAGAAATGTGGGAAGATTATGTTAGTAGACGAAATTGATGTATATGATTCATTATTCATACATGTTAGTTGGCATTAACTAAATATGGATGTTGTAAGATACTACGTTGTATTGACGTGTACTGTGTGTCATAGAAGTACTTTTGATTTTAAAGTCATAACCAAACACTATTCTATAATTTTTAAAAATTGTCACAGTTTTGCCAAACACAAAATAATTGAACTTTTTTAATTTTAAAATTAAAACCGAGAAGTCAGATAACCTTGATTTCAAAAATGAGGTTGTTTCAAAATTAAAAGGGCTACCAAACACCCCATTAGGTATGGGTGGTAAATGATTCTATTGTAGAAGTTAGAGTCTGCGTGTGGAGGCCTAGAGTGAATGCCAACTCTAGTTGAAGTGGACAATGGACCCCTTGAGGATCTTGCAAGCATCGAATGCAGGGTCATGACCAAAGTCTCAACTCAAGTCTGATCCGGTCAATTTTTGGACAGATGGCCAGTCCTAACCCTAAGATCCTGACTCGGTAAATATTTTAAAATTATTTTTTTTATTTTTTTTACGATCTCGACCGACCTTGACCTAACCCAGGTCTTACATCTGACTTAAGTCAAATTGGACTAAACCGACCCACTCTCAACCCTCGATCCCAACTACCTTACTTGCAGATATTGGCAATAAGGACAAGTTTGGTGGACACTTATTGATTGTGGGCATGCTTGAATCTCTTCTGCATTTATCCCGTCATCTTTTGATGCATGTGATACCAATAACATTTCTGAATGGTAGAAAACTAGAAACGCTGGAGGCAACTTTAAGTATGGTTACTATACTAAAAGAGCATGTATCAATTGAAAAATTATATTCCAGCTAAGCTGAAAAGAAGCTTCAGCTAGAAAGAACGTAGATATGCATTTAGGATGGCGGCTTTGAGATTTCCCAAATTTCCAATTTTGTTGAAGATTTTAAGACCTGATCTTTAATCTTGCAAATTCTGAGCTTCATATTTTGAGCTTCCAAATTTTTGGGTTTTTAATTTGGGATCTGTTCGGAGTTTTAGGTTGTTCAATCTTGGATTCTTAGACATGTGAAATTCAAGATAAATATGTTTGCATGGAAACAAGAGACACGAGAAATTTTCACACTTGAGACGGAAAAGGCATAAATTTCTTTGTAGCAAGTAGAAATAACTCTTGGGTAGGTTATGATCTCAGTAGAAACAATGATATATATCTAATTTTTGAGAAAAAGCTGAGTGGAATTATTTGCATTATTACTCTGTATCCAAATGTATCCAAGTAGCCTAAGGCATTTGGGGTTGAAAAACTGCCATAACATCCTACACACGTTAGAAATATATAGGCCTAGTAGAAGTGTTCACTCCAACAGATGTGTTCATATTTTATATCATATGTATATATATGATATAACTAGCATGGAACTTAGGTAAGTGATTTTGAAATTTAACTTAATAACAAACTTAAATAATATAACAAACAACAGAAGATCCAAGGGTCTATAATGGGATGTTTGGTTGTATGATAAATTATGTTTTTGTTATAATTTTATGTTTTTGTAACAAAACTTATTAAAAGAGACATTTGGCAAACGTCACAATTTTATATTGTTAAAGAGTTTTTCTTGAACAAGAAAGAGTGTCATCTTTCTTTTATCTGTGGTCTCCCACCTTGTTTAATCATATATGATATCTGCTCTTTTTTATTATCATATCTTCCCAAATATGATAAGTTGGAAGCGTTGGAAGCTCTGTCGTCCGCAGGGGGAAGGGGGAGGGGGGCTGGGAGCTCCGGTCGGGTGGCTCCGTCCGCAGGGGGAAGGGGGGGGGGCGGATGAAAGCAATAGCCACAGCCGGGATGTCCGTCTAGTCCAGTCCAGTCGCCCCTTGCTCCCTGTTTCACTAGCGAACGTCGGCGCTAGGAGGGGGTGCTGGGAGCTCCGTTGGTGCCCATTGGGCGCTATCCCCAGGAGGATGAAACCAGGTTGGGGGGGCGCCACTGGTAGCTTCTCCACTGGACTAGTCGCCAACCCCTGCTCTGTGTTTCAATGCCAGTGGGGGGGGTCTTTTCTTACTAAGGTGCATATTAAATTTTAAATATTTTGTGTTATACTGTACATGCGTGTGTACGTGAATTGTGAAGATTAAAGTATATGTTTATGTACATTTGTACGTATGTGAAACATCATAGATAGACGAAACACAAATCTCTTCAGCGAATAGAAATAGTGACAGGATAAAGTGGGATCAAACACACTCGACATTTTTGACTGAAATGTTGGTAGAACTCCATCGAAATAGAAAAAGAGCATCGTCAAGTTGGAAGCCGGAAGCGTGGGAAGTCATAAGATTAGAGTTCAATAAACGATTTGGACTTAATGTTACAAGTAAACAGTTTAAAGCGTGTGCTCAAGTAATGAAAAATGACTTTGTCATTATAAGGACCTTGTTCAATCAAAGTGGATTTGGATTCAATCCAAATTTGAATACATTTATGGCAACTGATGAAGTCTGGGATGCCTATATTCAGGTGACTCAATAACCTATTTGATGTTATTCATGTCTTTAACCATAATACAACATCTTACGTAACTATGTATATTGTAGAAACATCCAAAAGCTAAAGCATGGAGGGGAGCTACGATTCCATTGTATAATGAGTGGCATGAAAGTTTTGAAGGTAATTGACTTCAACATATATTGTTCATAGTCAATGTCATGTGTTAATTTATTATGACATATAATCTATATTGCAGGTGCCAAGAATTTTGGAAGTCGAGCTCAAAATACTCTTCCTCCATAACGAAGTCCAATAGTTGATTATTCACATAACACCTGATCATGAACATGCTGTGGACCTGACCAAAGATGGTAGTTCTGCCTCTAGTCCAGAGTTAAAGTTAGTGACAAGGTCAAGAAAAGATAACAAAAGAGCTTCAATCATTTCTGAGGATAAGTCTAAGGGAAAAAGACAAAAGGAAACAAGTTTGGTTGAAGCAATGTTGAAAGCTACCAATGAGTATAAGAAGTCAACGATGCCAACATCATTTGAGATGATTCAAGAGTGTGTTGATATCATAATGAACATGTATTTGAGTCCACTGGAAAAAGCAAAAACTGCAGACATAGTTAGGAGTGGGAATGCATATCTTGTTTTTGTTTAAATTTGATGAGGAGACTCATTTACGATGGTTGAAAATGCATTTTTAAAATAGTTAGGAAGTGATGAGAACAAAATAGATCCTTTGTTATTCTACTTTCTCTTTGAAACTCCTTTTGTTTGCATCAGTTTCTTATAAACATAGTTTGTAAGTGTTTGGTTGGTTATTATATAATGAGTAATTATGTTCTTCATTCATCATCTCTTGTATAATGCTGTCAAATATACTTTATATTTAATGCCAATTGTGATTGATATATTTCTTATAGTGTTTTGGAAACTTTTGAAAATGATGAAACTTTAGAGGTTGACATGGAACATGAAGAAGAAATATTTATGAATTGTCATCATACATTTTTCCGTACTATGATTGCAATTGTATATGAAGCATATCAGTCTTTTACATTTAAAATGAAATGTGTGCGAGATTCTTTACTTAGCGGGAAAGAGTATACACTAGAACTATGTTTAGGGACTCCAACAAGATTTTGTGAGGTTTGTAGAATGAACAAAATTGCATTTATTACTTTATGTAATCAAATAAAGGCTTCAGTGTGTAATAAAAGAAAGTGTACAAGTAGATATAGAAGAGATGGTGTTAACGGCTTTATACATACTAGTAAATGGTGTAAGTAATCGTTGTGCTCAAGAAAGGTTTCAACATTCAGGGGAAACTATAAGTAGGCAATTCAATCAAGTTGTTGAAGTTATTCATCTATTAGCACCAGAATTGATTTCTTTACCTTCGCTGAGGACTCCGGAGTACATTGCTGATAGATAGCACTTCAGATTTTTCAAGGTAAAAAAGTGTGCTTTTTATATACTTATTTATGCTTGCCTTATTTTCTTAACTTTTTTCAGGATTATATAGGAGCTATTGATGGAACACATATAATGGTTAAAGTTCCAACAGATGACAAAATACGATATCGCAATCAAAAGGGATTTGTATTGCAAAATGTGATGGTTGAATGTTCGTTTGATATGACTTTCCTTTATGTTCATGTTGACTACGAAGGATCAGCTACTGATGCGACAGTTCTAGAAAATGCGTTGAACTCAAGATTCTATGTACCTGAAGGTAATGTATGTATATTAAGGTTTTTATCAACACTTCATAGTTTGAATTTTTGTTTATTAGGTAAAAATTATCTTGTGGATGCTGGATATGCAAACACACCGAACTTTCTTGCACCATATAGAGGAGTGAGATACCATCTTAAAGAGTTTGATCCGAGTCACTCAACTCCAAGGGATTACAAAGAGCTTTATAATTTGCGACATGTTTCTCTCAAGAATGTGATAGAGTGAATGTTCGGCGTTCTTAAAGAATATTTTCGAATATTTTTAAGGCCATTACAGTATCCCATTGAGGTTCAAAGCAAGATTATTATAGCAACATCTGCGCTTCACAATTTCATATGAAATGTTCAATGTGGTAATGATGAGACATGGGTGTAGACACGTCAATTTGGCCTCATTCGGAACTTAAACTCTTATTCCATTGGCAACATCCCTTTTGGACCATTAAAATCAAGTTGAACGATCCTTTTGGATGAGCCAAAAAGTTCACTAGAAATCTGAGAAAGTTTTTGATCTCTAATAAAATTCAATTTTCCCAAATGAGAGTCCATTCTAACTTCCATGTTGCTTTTAGTAGTCTTTGCACCAAGGTCGCGCTGCTTGGTTGTGTGCCAAATTATGCTTTTCCCAGTATATCCTCTACTTTAAAAATTTTCACAGGATGTGAATGTCCAATGAAGAAGTCTTCAAAATCAATAATCTTCCTCTATGAGTCCTCTTTTCAATGCAACAAACTGCATTCAATTCCGATCTACCATTTGTCTGCAGCGCCCTTTAGAAGTCAGACGTGAAGTTCTGTCCGCACGCAGCACCGATCAAGCCCAATTGCATGCAAGTCCAGCCCATTGGGCACATATCTGACCAATTCACGACCTTACCTTCCTTTTTCCTCCTCCATATTGCTTGGTATAGTATCTGAAAGATTCATGGACGAAATTAGCATCATCAAATGGTGGCAATCCAACTTGTTGTCTTATACATCGAAACTTGCTATTTTTAGACCAGATTTGTTTCCTCTTCAAGTGGAGACATATTTTGAACATGAGAAAGGTGATCCATGGTCTCCAATCCCTCTCAATCATTTGGGTAAGTTTATATAAGCCTCATGATGAAAATTAGCATCATTAAATGGAGGAAATTCAACCTAAGGTCGGATGTATCAAAACTTACTATTTTTTGACCTGTTTTTCATCCCCTATAAAGGGAGACTCACATGAACGACCTAAGAAAGGCATCCCCATCCTCCAGCACTCTTATCCTCATCTTCCAGCCATCCTAGGCTCGTCCCAACCTCCCCAAATCATTCTCTCTTCGTCCCGGTGCTCGAAGATCTACCCAAAGTGAAGAAGAAGCCGGTGTATGCTCTGACGTGCTGCACTGCTGATCATCGGCTTTTACAGATATTTATAGTCATTTTCAGGCCTGACTTCCTTCAGAAGAAGTGTGCTTCATCAAGATATATTTCATCTCCAACAAACGGAGATCAATTATAACATTCCCTCAGCTTGTTATGGCTTCAACACTAGCGCTGCACAGACAGATCCGAAGTCTTCTCTTCTAAGTCATTGTCTTATCAGTCAATTTCAGTATATTTAATGGTGGATTCAGCCTATACATCCTTCATAGAAATTGTTCCTCGGTGAGTCCTCTTTTATTTAAAATAAGAATCATTCAATTCAGATATCTGTGGTTCCCATAGCATGTCCTACATCGACATTGCGCTGGGAGTTTCTAGAACTTCACTGTCCAAGATCCGGCTTATCAGGTAAATTCAGATTACTTATCATAAGATAAAAGCAAAATTGTCTTAATATAAAACTACCCTCGGTGAGTTATATTTATTTTGAAATAAACGGCACTCGATTCTGACATCGGGGTCGTCCGTAGTATTCTTCGCACCAAAGTCGCGCCAGGAGGGTGCAAGGCTACCCGAACCGGCTTGTTTCAACCATCTCAGCTTCAACTCAAGCCGATTCACTTTATATGCTTCCTCAACCCACTTTATTCAGTTTATTTACTATTTTAGAACATCTTTTAAGTCTCACCCCGAAGCCGGTGAGTTTATTTCAATTGCTAATTTCACATCTTTTTATTTTAGTTACTACACTTCACTCAAGTCTAATTCGTTCTTTCACTTGTTTTCATTGTCTTTAATTTGCACAGATCATTCAAGCTAGCACTGGTTGGACTCTTCTTCATCGGCCGGTTGAAGAAGAAGAAGGTTGAACTCACATCCCAATCTCCCGCGCTAAGGTACACACGATCAAATTCAACTTAATCTGGTTTCTATTACATAAAGCGGAACCCGCAGCTCTTGGCGACCACAATCACTTTATTCATGTTCTAAATCATTCTATTCCTCACTCTCCTCCCACATGACCCGAATCGTCTCCGGTGCTTGAGCGACACCGTGAGCTGAAAGTTCGGGAATCAATGTGAGTGTTTGGCCGAGGTGAGAATTTTACTACTTTCCGAGTATTTTTCGATTCACTCCCTTTCTCCTATTCTATTTTTCACCTTGTCTTGAGGTGTCGATTCGTAACCCTTTTCTGGAGTCATAGAAGGATCAGATACTGATGCGACAGTTCTAAAAAATGTGTTGAACTCAAGATTCTATGTACCTGAAGGTAATGTATGTATATTAAGTTTTTTATCAACACTTCATAATTTGAATTTTTGTTTATCAGGTAAAAATTATCTTGTGGATGCTGGATATGCAAACACACCAAACTTTCTTGCACCATATAGAGGAGTGAGATACCATCTTAAAGAGTTTGGTCTGAGTCACTCAACTCCAAGGGATTACAAAGAGCTTTATAATTTGTGACATGTTTCTCTCAAGAATGTGATAGAGCAAATGCTCGACGTTCTTAAAGAACATTTTCGAATATTTTTAAGTATCCCATTGAGGTTCAAAGCAAGATTATTATAGCAACATCTGTGATTCATAATTTCATACGAAATGTTTAATGTGGTAATGATGAGACATGTGTTGAAATTGAAAGGGACTGCGGTAGAACAATAGATGGAGAGGTTGATCATAGACGAAGAGATAGAGTTCGACGCGAGGCACATCATACTGGAAGATCATCGGAACAACACAAACTTGGAAAAGAGTTACGTAACAAAATAGCTTTAAAAATGTGGAAAAATTATATCAGTAGACGAAATTGATGTATATGGTTCATTATTCATACATGTTAGTTGACATTAAATAAAGATAGATGTTGTGAGATACTGTGTTGTATTGACATGTCGCGTGTGTCATAGAAGTTATTTTGACTTTAAAGTCATAACCAAACAGTATTGTATAAATTTTAAAAATTGTGACAGTTTTGCCAGACACAAAATGGTTAGAATTTTTTGATTTTAAAATTAAAACTGAGAAGTCAAGTAGTTTTGATTTCAAAAATGAGATTGTTTCAAAATTAAAAGAACTACCAAACACCTTATTTTGCTATTAATCATCAATTTTATTTTAATATAATATTTTATTACGAAAGTGTACAAAACTTATTGTGTAACCAAATATCCCGTGACTTTTCGATAAAATGTACCATTATATGTGGACATGTGCAACTCTAACTTCGATAAAATGTACCATTATTAATTTAAAAATCGATAACTAGTGAACATAATTATGAACATAATTATTGATAACTAGTGAACATAATTATTATTTAAATATTGATAACTAGTGATAGTGATATTTATTCTTAAAGTAATGATAGAATTTACTAAATACTTTTACATTATGAACATAATTATTATTTAAATATTAATAATTAGTGATATTGATATTTATTCTTAATTTACATTATAATAGAAATAAATTATTTTTTAATTTAAATATATTTAATGTTGATGTACATAAAATATAATATTACATAATATTTGTTACTGTTTATAATATAAAAAGTATTTAAAATAACATATTTAATTATACGATAAGGCCTTCAGATATTGAAGGAATGGAGGCGCATATATATAGGTGAGCACAGAATCATGTCTCATCTAAGATCTTAGTCAAGATATAGAAATTGCATTGGTTGATTTTTACCTGTAAAGAAATCAATAATTCATCAACAAGAGAAAATAGGGCATCTCGGACGATCATTTTCTCTAGAGTAGAGCTGCCTGGTGTGCAAATTTTCATTACATGAAAGCAATGTACCAGAAATCAGTATTCGGAAAGCAAGTGATCAAGGATTAGCAGCCGCCACCAACATTTAGAACTCGAGGAAAGAAGACCAAAGAATTTTCATCGATGGCTCAAGTGATTTATACATTTTGGGAGCTGAAGCCTTATCTGCCATGATAAAAACCGAGGTTGACCGAGGTCTGATAAAGGATATTCATGTTAGTAGGGGAGGCCTAAACTTCACTGACCTTATGTATGATGATGATATTATACTTTGTGGGATGAAATAAAAAATATTATGGTATGTTTGCAAACTTATCACTCTATGTTGGGCAATTTATAAATTTCTCAAAATCTAACCTCACTTTTAGCAAAAATGTTCCTTTTTGTATGCAAAAACATATTTGTGAATTCTCGGGTTTTACCCAGCTAAATCTTTTGAGAAATATTTGGAATATCTCTTGGCATATCTAATAACAGGGTCAACCATTATAACTAGCTTATGGGGTGTTTGGTTGCATGATAATGAAAGTTTTTGTTTTAATTTTTAAAAATTGTAAGAAAACTTGTTAAAAGAGGTGTTTGGTAACCACGACAATTTTATGTTTTAAAAGTGATTTTCTTCTTAAACAAAAAAGAGGGTCTCACCTCTTTCTTTTTTCTTGTGGTCCCCCACTTTGTTTGGTCTAAGTGTGGTAGTTACTCTTTTTTGTAATCACAACCCTCCAAACATGATAATTTTATATCATGAGTTGGTTCACTTTTTATTTTAATACAATTTTTTATCATGAAAGTGTACAAAAAATTATCATACAACCAAACACCCCATTAGTGAAAATTATCAAAATCACTTGGCGAGGTTAAATACTAATGGGGTGTTTGGTTGCATGATAATTGAGGTTTTTATTTTAATTTTTAAAAATTGTAAGAAAACTTGTTAAAAGGGGTGTTTGACAACCATGACAATTTTATGTTTTGAAAGTGATTTTCTTCTTAAACAAAAAAAGAGGGTCTCACCTCTTTCTTTTTTCTTGTGGTCCCCCACTTTATTTGGTCATATGCGATGGTTACTCTTTTTTGTAATCACATCCCTCCAAACATGATAATTTTATGTCATGAGTTGGTTTACTTTTTATTTTAATACAATTTTTTATCATGAAAGTGTACAAAAAATTATCATGCAACCAAACACCCCATAACCTCCTTTCCACTGCTGGTCGTACAACCCTTGTCAAGTCTACTCTTCGTCGACTTCCCATGCATGTTATGTCAATAAAGAGACTGTCGATTAAAACCTTACATGGTTATCAAAGCTTCTTCTGCTGGGCTCAAACTCAGGGTGGAAGGAAAAAAATTCACTTTTGCAGTTGGAACAATATAAAAAGACCAAAAATCAAAGGAGGAATAGGAATTAGAAATTATGCTACTAAGAACTTAGCACTTCTTATGAAGTTGGCCTGTTTCTTACATGAAACACGTAAAATGTGGGTTCAGATTTTGCAGTCAAAATATTTGAGAACTAAAAATTTTTGGGAGGCAAGGCCAAGACAGACAAACTTTGAAGTATGGAAAAATATCCTTAAGGCTAGAACGCATATTAATAGAGGTTGTATTTAGAAGATCAAACAGGATTCTACTATAAATATTTTGGATTAGCCTTGGATTTTTGATAGAAAAGGATTGCCAATTATGAGCAGTATATCTACCTTGAAACCGTTGTTGGTTAAAGAATTGATTTTAAATAGAAAATAGAATAAAAGCTTACTAGAATATTGTTTTGAGCCAAATTCAGTGGACAAAATCATTAAGACACTGATTCATAGTACAGACACACCTGATGGGTTAATCTGGACTTTCACTCAGAATGGGATTCTCAACACAAAGACTACATACAGATTCATTCGGGAAAATGACATCCCCCCGGTCACTTAGATCATAGTGTATGAAAAAATGTGTGGCACCCCAAGCTTAGCAGCATTCTCCCCCAAAGAATCATTATATTTTTTCTGGAAAGTGCTCATAGTCTCCCTCCCAACAAATGAAAACATTGCAAGGAGATGCCCCAAATTAAGTGCTCTATCCCTCATTTGAAATAATCATATTGAAAACGCTGAACATATTTTCTTTGGTTGTCCCAGAAGCAAGGCAGTTTGGTTCATTTCTCCTATGGGTTACAATGAAAATTGGATAACGAAAGGCTTTCAACCAATTTTTAAAACTTGTTCAAATTAAATCATTATTAAAAATCATCAAAATCTCTATTTGGGAACTCTAGGCCTTTCTATTATGTGGCAAATATGGAAAGCTCGATGCGCTTTGACTATCAAATGCACTCTGAAGAACCCGATGGTGATCATCAGGTTAGCTTTATCAGATACGCAATTTTTTATATCTCAGGCTAACATGCTACCAGGTTTAAAGCCTACTACTTGGGCTCCCCCAATGCATTCCTATATCAAGATAAATGTCAATGCAACATCAAACAATCAGACATGGGCTATAGGAATGGTAGCTAGAGATTCAAATGGCAGGATGACAGTATGAAAGATTCATACCTCAATATTCGTTGATCCTCAGATAGTTGAAGCCGAAGCGATAAATGAAGCATGCGAGTGGGACATGTTTAAGGAAGACCTTACCATCGTGAAAAGTGATGCTCTGGAAGTGGTAGATGCCATCAATAGAAAGGGGCCAGAGCTTTGGAAAGCTCGATCCTTCATGACGAAATGCCGCCGCAACTTGCTCTCACTGGCATCTTTAATCACCTTTAGCCCTAGATTGTCAAACGAAGTCACCCACCTTTTGGCCTGATGGGTCTTAGCTTGGGAGAAGAGTGGCTATGTATCTACGTAGTTGGATGACCTGCCATCTCATATAATTGATCAGGTTTGCAAGGAAATGTCGATGATCAGCAATGGTACTGTCTTAAGTAATATGGAATAAGATTTCGTCGTTGGTTGCTCAAAAAAATAGATTTCCTCAATTCACCAAGGGAAAAATTGGATGGTCAGTCACAGAATGCAGACAAAAATAAAATAAAGAATAATAAATTGAAACTTTATATATCCTAAAGAAACAAGAATGCAAACAGCCACGGTTATAGCCAGCAACCGATACAAGATGAACCCCATCCAACAACCATCAAAACCCAAAGCTGTGGCTGAAGCCTTATGTCTCTGGGATGCTATCTCGCTTAGCCATGAAAATATTTGTGAAAAATTTCAAAACTTAGGTATTAAGTTAATTAGGATCAATTTCATAAGTATAAAATTAAGTCACTTAACACTCTTCCTCTCGGACAGTACCAAACGAAAATAAGAACGGGTCCATTAGAGGAAGAGAGTCTCAAAAATTTACCTGCTCTGATATTATGTGGAAAACCTCAAAATCTAGATATTAAAATAATCAGATCAGATTTATAAACATGAGAATACTCTCTTCGATATCTAATGTGAGATTAAACCACTTAACAACTTTAGTCGAAAGATATCGCAAAACTTTAATGATAGATTATGGGGGAGTCAAATGTTCCAGCTCTGTTGTCTAGGTAAACATAGAAAAGAGGAAACTTTGAATAACTCCGAGGAATTTGAGCGGAGCTGTAATGTATACGTTTTTTTATTTTATATTAAGTATATTATTATTATACTCAATAATAATCACTCCGAGGAATTCTGTGCCGACATCGCACCTCCACGCGCGATCCCCCTGCCGACGCCACCTCCGCACGGCCATCGCGCCCACGGGAGCCCGCCGTGCGCCCCACCCTCTCCATCGTCGTGAGCTCCTTCTCTCTCCTATCTCTTTTTTTCTCTCTCTCTAATATTTCTTATACATCCCTCTTATTTATTTTCCCCTCTCTCATGATCCGACGATTTAACCCTCTTATTTCCAGCAACTTTGGTAGAAGAAGATGTAAGGAATCATCCATGAAATTTTGGTGCAGCGGAAGCGACGATTCCTATGCGTTCCTTTAGAATCCGTCTCAATCAGAACCGAACGACAAAAACCGAAAACCGATCATATCGGGTTCGAATATACCTGATAGGAATTCATATAATCCCATGGAGAGGAAGGAGATGAGCTTCTTAAGCTCTACAAACCGTTCAAGCGTCCGGTCTCCAGCAATATCCACACGAACTTCATCCACAGCAGGTTCTCCCTTCGCGCCGGCCTCGAGAACTCTTCCCGAACGGAGCTCCATCGACCATGGACACCCTCTAGAGAGAGGAGGAGATAGGGAGAAGGCTTGGGACGTGGTTTTCACCCTTGGCTTGATGGGGTTTGGCTGAAACCATTAGTATTTATAGAGAATTATGGAATTTTTCATAAAAACCCAAAATCTCTATAAATTACGCCCTTGCCCCTGTACTTGTGGATAAGTCCTTTTGTGTGTGACCCACTAGGCCCAATAGCCTATTTGGTTGAGGCCTAAATAAAATAGAACAATTCTATTTAATTTAATTAAATTCGTTATCCGATAACAGATTATTCGACCTACCGATCATGAAGGGTACAAGCCACATCCCATGATCCCAAATGGCTATGGGGATAATCTCATCTCCATTGAGCCTTTCCATCATCAGTTACCACATGGATATAAACCCTCATCCATCCAATGTCCCGGTCGGAAAGGAGTACGGCATCGACTGTCAACTCCTTAGTGTACCGACTCTATAGGATCTGTACTCGGAATTGGATCAATTGGAAAACTCCTTTTCCAATTATCCTATCTACCCCGGCCGAGGATTTAGAGTACTATCCCATAGGACATTCACTCTCACTTACCGAGAGTGGACGATCCCTTGTTGTCCGCTCAATTGCCTCCATCGGATTTTCCTTGTACCCGATCCATCGCTATATAGGACCATCTAAATTGTGATCCATAAGTCAATGGTCAAAGCACAAGTTCCACCCAACAAGGCATATTTGGCGACTCAGGTCAAAGGTCCAACCATGCAACCGTGATGATAGAAGACCCTGATAGACATTTCAGTAAGATACCATTCAGGGTTTCAAATTCGGTCAGTTCAGTGAACTCATTCAACTAATGAGCACTTGTATGTGTATCTCAGTGTCTCCACACTAGTGACCAATGATATCAGTCGTCCTCATCACATGAGAAGACATCACATACACTAGTCTATCCGGAACCTTGATGTCCCGTCTCAAGTATCCTATGACTAGGAACATTTAGATCAAATACCTCTAGATGATCAATCTCATTATCATGATCTCATCATGATTTAATCATCATTATATTTGATCAAGGACTTCATTATGATATTCGCTTCTAATAAGAGCTTATAATAAAGATTTGCCTAATTAATTGAATGAGATATTTCTAGAAATGTCGAATTAGAAACCCTGAATGGTATCTTACCGAACTGTCTATCAGGGTCTTCTATCATCACGGTTGCATGGTTGGACCTTTGACCTGAGTCCCCAAAGATGCCTTGTTGGGTGGAACTTGTGCTTTGACCATTGACTTATGGATCACAATTTAGATGGTCCTATATAGCGATGGACCGCATTGCTGTTGTCCACGAGGTTTGGTTTGTTCACCGCATTGCCGTTGTCCGGTATCATATTTGGCCGCCGATCCTTGAGTTTTTTTCCAGTGCCGTTCAAGTAGGCATCTTTGACGTGTCTATTAATTATCATTAAATTCCTATTTAATCTTCTATGACTTGTAGTGATTATTATTGAGTTAATTAGCCAGTTTAGCAGTGTGTCGCGATGCGTGGTTAGTCGACTTGTTCTTTGTTGTGCGTAATACAGCTCTTGTTAGGAAAATTATTATATCATCTTCATCATGTTAATTTAGTAGATTGTTAGCTGATTTTAGTTCTTTTAGTTAGCATATTTTTACTTACCCTTTTGTTATACAGTCTGAGTTAACTTGTTATATAGGTGTGGTGATAGGTTAATTAGATTAGATAATATTTATCTAGTTTATTACATCTATTTTGGCTATGTTATTGTCATTTATTTAGGTGATAGGATCTGATTGGGTCTGTTCCTATCATGTTTGGTTGGATAGTTGAGGTGATATCATGTTAGTCTTTACTTATTCTTGTCATTTTATGGTTCTAGATCATGCATAGGTTGTTTAGGTGTGGTTGATCATGCTATTTGCATTGGTGGTATGTTTGTTCATTGCATGGTATAGTTTATATCATTTAATCTTGCATAAGTGTATCATGGCATGGCATGATTGAGGTGGATGCACGATGCATTACATATGTAAATGAAAACAGCTACACGAGACTAGTTATTCATGACCCGAGGGCAGCGGAGGTTAGAACAATCCGGTGCATCCTTCGATCCCGGATACCGCAGTTTGTCCCTGTGCCACCACTGCCAAGATGCACTATGAGATTTTGATTAGTTATATGGTATTGCTATATATGATAGATCTGGTGTTAGCTAGTTGAGGTGACAAGACGACGTATTCCTTGCTAATAAGAAAAATGTGTGGTTCTTATTAGAGGATAGGTGCATCTGTGTGAATGTGATTCTTATTAGAGGATAGGTGCATTATTGCATAGTATGGTATAGTCTAGTGATGTATTTCATTTTATCAAGTATCATGTTGTGTTGCATGGTGTATGCATGGTTTGTCCCATTTATAGTATTTCATCTTATAAAGCATATAGTAGGTGATTATGCATATGTTTACCTCATCATTTCAGGTCATTTTAAGGTATTTATAGGTGTTGGTTGGTGTGTCTATAGGTGTTGATTGGCAATTTAAAACACATGGATTAAGGTAAATGTTTAATATATTGACTAGTCTATATGTATATATAATGGTTGTAGGTCTAGGTACTTATTTAAATAACATGTAGGGTCTTTTGGCTATCCGATTTGGCGGATGATGGGGTGTCTACTGAGTCGTCGTACTCATTCCAATCCTCTTATCAATTTCTAAGTAATCAGGTTTAGTGCAACAGAAGCATGATGGATCGACTTTCGAGAAGACATTTGGATGATTCTTATGTCTTAGATGGTATATAATTTTGTTTAGATTGTAGTGATTAGTGATGTATTTGAATTTAAATTTGTGAAATTATGAACTGGGACCTCGTTGTCTTCTGTTTTTCCCAAATCGATATTTTTACGGGACTAATTTTTCTTGATCGCGTCGTCGAATTGTCTCGTGCTGCTTGTTAAAATCCGAGCTGTGAGTAGCCAACAAGATTATTTAATATCTACCTAGACTTGTAGAGCATGAGCTCTTTAATGCGTGAAGTAGCCGACATGTTTTGGCGAGTGACTTGGAGGGTGATAAATAATAATAGAAAAAGGGACAGGTGGAGGACGAAGAAACTATGTACTCCCGCTTACGTTATGATGATTTATATCAATTAAATGATAATGGCAGCCAGAAGGGAGACAGCGGAGAACGGGTCGCCGAACGGTGAACACACGCATGCTTCTTATAATTTTTTTTTTTTTGAAGATCATGGCCCGATGGCCAAGCAGAGGCGTAGCACAGCGCCGACGAGGGTTCGAGCGCTGCCGGTGCATGCATGCTTCTTATAATTAAGTTATGTTAGATTAGATGTAAAGTTTTAGATGGACTTGTTTGGATTCATATTTGTTGTCGATACTGTTTTTCGAAGGAAAGTTTGATTGTTGAGAGTCAATCTCCTTCGGAATTTCTCTAAATGTTTATTCTCCATTTTTGAACTCTATGAATATTTTTTGATCCCCAAGTAACAAAAGAGTATTTTCTAGCTAGGAGTATTACAAATGGTACTTTCTTGAATTAATTTGTTGACATCTAATAATTTTTACAAGTGTTAAAAATATCATGTATATTACTATAAAACATTTAATGTCAAGTAAAAGAGATGATAGGGGGAGAGAGAGAGAGAGAGAGAGAGAGAGAGAGAGCAACCTATTTGACTTGATAGAATAATGTTTAAAGTCTAAATTCTTAATTTCACCTCCTTGACACAAGAATTTAGTTTTTCCAAATAAAAAAAATTACAATCAATTATTAAAATTTAAATAATTTACAAAGAAATTTTTATCATTAGTTTAACTATTTTATCAAAGATTTCAATACCAACTAATTAAGAGATTATGGGGTGTTTGGTTGCATGATAATTTTTTGTAAATTTTTATGATAAAAAATTGTATTAAAATAAAAAGTGAACCAACTCATGACATAAAATTATCATGTTTGGAGGGATGTGATTACAAAAAAAGAGTAACTACCACACATTACCAAACAAAGTGGGGGACCACAAGAAAAAAGAAAGAGGTGAGACCCTTTTTTGTTTAATAAGAAAATCACTTTTAAAACATAAAATTGTCATAGTTACCAAACACCTCTTTTAACAAGTTTTCTTACAATTTTTAAAAATTAAAACAAAAACCTTCATTATCTTGCAACCAAACACCCCATTAGGTATCGATTAAGATGAAATGTTGATTTAACAAGAATTTGATCACGAGACATCGTATTTGGCTTGTTTGGATATTATGTATCGTAGTCCTAGGCCATCTTAGAGATTCAACACTATGCCACTTGGATCAAGTTAATCCATCTAAACAAGGGTGAGTTCAGTTGGGGCGACACGACATGGTGCCCCCATTAAGTAGTCACGAGCTTGTCAAGCTGAATTTTGCAAGGTTTCGAAATGATATTTATATATTAGTAATTTTTATTGTTATATAATATTTAATTTTAGAATGTTACTCACACACAAAGGTAACTTTGTTACCCCCAAACTTAGGATGGATATATATGTTTTGACATAATTGACATCTAATTTTTGAATTGATTAAAAAGTAGACATTGAGATCTTTGTTAAAATATCCAAATACGATAAACAACTTCCTTGTAAACCATTTAATTTTAAGTATTTCACTATAGTTTTAAATTTTGAAGGTGAATAATTAAGATTTTATTTTTTGCGAGAGAAAATAGGGATGAAATTAACACTTCAGATAACTAGAAAAAAGGGGGTTAATGACGATGGCAAGAAGCTATCGCCTAAATAAGACAGGCCATTGCAAATAAGCTAGTCGATGATAGTATTAGTGACGGCTTTCTAGTGTCGTCGCTACTAACCTATAAACCAATAGCTGAAGAAGGGAACGCAAATAAAAGTATAAGTGATGATTGTTAAACCATCACTACCAAATGTATAAGCAATGCCAAACCAGATCAAGTTGATGGCATAAGTCGTCAGAAGTAATTGGTTGGCAATGGCTTAAGTCATCGCAAATAATATTATGAGCAATGGCTTAGGAAGTCATAGGAATAGATTAGTAGTATGGTAATAGGCTTGTAGTATGCACAACAACCAAATTTTGGCGACGGCCTATGCACTCACCAATACTTATGTGCGACGATTAAAGTCGTTGCTAGTCTACGATTAGCGATGATTGCAGTCGTCAATAATATTCTTTTTCTACAAAAAATAAAATATTTTTAAATGCAAAAATCCATGATTTAAATGAACCATACAACCATTTAATATGTCAACCATATGAAAACATTCATTTCATACAAACTAAGTCAAAAACTTCCATTTAATATAACCATTGATGCAACATTTATTTCATACAACAATGTCAAAACATTCATTTCTTACATATATCCATTGATCCATCCATTCTATACACTTAACCATGTCAAAATATACATATATTTCATACTTACATTCATTTCTACATATATTCCATTCATACAACAAGCATTCCAAAACATTTTGGGCATATATAGAAAAGTAATACAACTTTAATGTTTGTATGTATAATGAAATGGAGAAGGAATACAATCACTTTTCATCCTTCCCAAAAGACCCATCCTCATCATCCTCATCCTCGTCCTCATCATCCCCGTTGTCATCCCATATCAATCTTGAAGGTGCATCGATGTGAAGGTAGAAGCAGGTGCCAAAAGTCTTTGACTAATTCACCCACCATATCACATCAATACCGATCTCTCCACCAAAAACGGATACGAAGACATCTTTAAAAGAAAATGAACTCTCTGATACCCCAACATCTGAGTTGTCTTAAAAACAAAAATTGTATTGAAATTTACCAGTTTCAAGTGAAAGATCAAAATTGCACAGATAAATTAGACATTTAGTACTATTTAACGACTTTGTTCATTATTTCAGACGATCAATCACATTATCATGATCTCATCATAATTTAATTATTATTGTATATGATTAAGGACTTTATTACGATGTACACATCTAATAAAAGCAAGTAATGAAGATTTGTCTAATTAATTGAATAAGATATTTTTATATATGTCAAATCTTATCATATATGATTGACTTGTATGACATACATTTTTATCATGCTAATCGTTGTCACATGCTTTCTAATTTCTAATTTTATTCGGGTCTGCTTCAAGCAGCAAGAGTGTGGTAAGGACAAAGCTTCAAGCCCCTCTTCCTCTTTTGCCTCCAAGAATGCTTGGAGTGAGGGTTGGGTGGTTCCACCATGAGTAAGTGAGAGAGAGACAAGAGAATTAGAATATTTGAGGTAGGTGGAAGGTGAAAAGGAGTTAAGAAGTTTTTTCTTTTGAATGGGTGCCACAACAAGAGAAATGATGTAGGTTAGAAATCTGACCTATTTTCAAAAAATGGTTTGGGTTCTTGAATGCATTGTCTCTCAGAAAAATATGGTTGACTGACCAATCATGTTAACAAAAAAATGCAAGGAACTAAAAGAATAGAATTCTTTATTGTGACACTTGATCGCTACTTTCTTGAAAATACTAAACAAAGTTTACATAACATTTTCAAAATATATTAATTACTTTATTTAGCACAAAAAGACCTATAGAAAATGACGCGGGACAAAGTAAACGGACCGAGAGTTTAGGACTTGTAGACTAACTCACTTCAAGAATTCAAGTCAGATTTTCATAGTGTCAGATTTTAAGTTTCAAAATCAGTAAGAAAATGTTATTATTAAAAATTGCACCAGTGACTTTTTCCTTAAAAGATTTGTCTAATTAATTGAATAAGATATTTTTATATATGTCAAATCTTATCATATATGATTGACTTGTATGGCATACATTTTTATCATGCTAATCGTTGTCACATGCTTTCTAATTTCTAATTTTATTCGGGTATGCTTCAAGCAGCAAGAGTGTGGTAAGGACAAAGCTTCAAGCCCCTCTTCCTCTTTTGCCTCCAAGAATGCTTGGAGTGAGGGTTGGGTGGTTCCACCATGAGTAAGTGAGAGAGAGACAAGAGAATTAGAATATTTGAGGTAGGTGGAAGGTGAAAAGGAGTCAAGAAGTTTTTTCTTTTGAATGGGTGCCACAACAAGTGAAATGATGTAGGTTAGAAATCTGACCTATTTTCAAAAAATGGTTTGGGTTCTTGAATGCATTGTCTCTCAGAAAAATATGGTTGACTGACCAATCATGTTAACAAAAAAATGCAAGGAACTAAAAGAATAGAATTCTTTATTGTGACACTTGATCGCTACTTTCTTGAAAATACTAAACAAAGTTTACATAACATTTTCAAAATATATTAATTACTTTATTTAGCACAAAAAGACCTATAGAAAATGACGCGGGACAAAGTAAACGGACCGAGAGTTTAGGACTTGTAGACTAACTCACTTCAAGAATTCAAGTCAGATTTTCATAGTGTCAGATTTTAAGTTTCAAAATCAGTAAGAAAATGTTATTATTAAAAATTGCACCAGTGACTTTTTCCTTAAAAGATAATAGAAAGAAATCTTAAACAAAACAATTCTCAATTAACTGTCGACAAAAGGTATTAAACCATCATTTAACAGTGGCTGATTAAAATAGTTTCAAGTACTAGGTAGATCGGGAAAGACTCTCGTTTGCACGGACTTCTTTTGATAATGGGCTAGGAACCTATTCATGACCGAGCATAGCGTTCGATGCATAATAAAAGAACAACAATAAACATCCAAGGTTAAAGGTTCAGAAATATACCTCCACGCCAAGCGTGGGTGTCGGCTCGGCTAACGGTGAACACCTAACCCTTATACAGGTTATAGGATTTAAACTTACAAACCAGAAACAAACATAGATCCACGTCTTGCGGGATGGTATAGGATCCGCAAATCAAATGGGGGTGTTCACAGTCAGGTTGATGAGCGAACCTCCAGAATGTTCCAGATCTTCTGATGACACTAGCACTTCCTTCGGTTTAATCTGCAGAACCATTAGGCCACAATAGGGGTAGATAAGAACAGTGGGATCAGAAGTTCCTACGTATGTAGGTGGTGCTGGTTCGATCTGTCGTCACTGGCATCTCCAGAAGGAGTCACCTAGCATGACAGTGGTGAGCATCCGAGTAACAGAAAAATGCCACCAGCCGTCATGAGAATATTTCTTCGGGTGCGTTTGGGAACGGTCTAAAAGTACTTTTTTTTCACTTCTCCTCCGATCAAAAGTCCGTTTTATTTTAAGTATAGTGTTTGGATATCTATTATTATACACTTCTCCTTCTCACGGAAGATAGAAGTAAGGAGGAGTTTTTTTCTCCTTCTAACTTCAGAAAATCTCCTCCCGATTCATCTCCCTTCCGAGCGACCTCGCGAGTGCCGTCGAGCCGTGCACCCCGCTCCCGTACGCGAAGCCCCCCTTTCCGCCAGCGATGCCTCCCTCCGCTGCCCGTCCGCAACTGCTCCCCTGCCGTCGTCCCGCCTCCCTCCACGACTGCGCCCCTACCGCCGTCTGCGACCCCCCGGCGCCACCGTCGTCCGCCTCGCTCCGCGACGGCCCCCCTGCCGCTGTCCGCCATCCACAAACCCCCCCCCCCCCGCCGGCGTCGCCGTCGTCCGCCTCCGCCTCCCTTCGCGCAGTTAGAATAGTCCCATATTGGACAATGAGGGGAGATTTCCTATGCTTATAAGCCTGGGCCTCTCTAACTCAGTACCGCGGTTTTGGGTTGGTTAACATGGTATCAGAGCCAAGGGCTGTGGACCCCCTCAAACCGTCACCCGTAAATAGTGTACACGTGTCAAAGCCAGAAGAGCTTGCACGTGAGGGGACGAGTTAGAATAGTCCCATATTGGACAATGAGGGAAGGTTTCCTATGTTTATAAGCCTGGGCCTCTCTAACTCAGTACCACGATTTTGGGCTGGTTAACACGTGTCAACGCGTGCATCACCTGCGACCGCTCCCTCCAGGAGCCCTACCTCTTCTGTTGCCTCTCCTGCAAGGTGAGCGCGGCGAGCTGGGTTTTGTCGCCATGTTCGTGTCGACACTTATCTCCTCCAAACTGCGCGCCGGGTCGACTGTAATGGGACTGCCCTGTGCGCAGGTGAAGCACCTGATGAAGACGGAGGGGGGCCTGTGGAAGCACCTGTACCAGTGCAACTTCCTGCCGCTGCCCAACTCCAGCGACCTCGACATGGACGGGTAGCTGACCCCGGACTCAGTCCTGGACTCGCCCGTCCTGCCCTCCGGCGCCGGCACCGGCGCCGACGAGTGGATCGTGGGCTGCAGGGTGGCCTCCTGCGCCGCCGGCGCCGAGTTGATTGTGAGGAAGAAGCGGACCGCCGTGGTGGGCCGCACGGGGGGGACGGTGACGGCGGGCGTGGCCCTCTGCCCGGAGCCGTCGAGCCGGCGGAAAGGCATGCCGAACCGGTCGCCGTTGTACAGAACCGGGCCATGACCCCGGCCTCACCGGCGGTGATTCTCGACGACGGCTACTACTCTCTCCTTTGACTGCGCGCTTTTTTACTCTGTCAATCTCCCTCAAAGCCGCCCGTCTTCCTCCTCGTGTTTATCTTACGCGCATCGGGATGGCCACGGGAGGAGCTCTTCATAGTTCTTCACAAGCCTGCCCAACATCCCCATCGGTAAGCCTGGCCACTCCTGTTACAGTTTTGCCATTCCATTTCTAGTAGTTTTGCAGCTATGTTGTAATATGTATCCATTTTTTTAGGGAAAATTGATTTCTAGTCCATTTAACAAAATGACTATTATCATTAGTCCGTTGACCACAATTCTTTAACGGACAGCCCAATAAAATAATCGAAATAACTGTAACATCCGATCCACTCCGTGAAACCAACGCTAGATAAATGTTAAAATGTCAAATACGCCCATCCAGAAGACCATTTGCTGGACATTCCTACAGGCGCTTATTCATTTCGCTTGTCCCAGGGAGACTGGTAAGACAAGTTTGTGAACGGTGCATGATAAAATATTTATTGTATTCTATTTTAAGTAGTTAATTATTATATTTGATGTATATCAAGATTTAAATTTGTTTATCAAGATTTAAATATAAAATTTTAATTTGTTTATTACATCGTGATGATTACATATGATTTTAATCACCTGTAACGTTTAGAGCAAAAAATATTACAACTAAAAATGTATTTATTAAACCATTGTTACTATATTTTGTTTATGTCTATAAGATATTAATATGTTCTAACAAATATTCATTACATTATATTTTTATCGATGCTTAAATATAATATACATATTAATCTATTTATCATGTCATGTTTGACGTAAAAATATTGTAATTAATTTATATCAAAATTTAAATATAACATATATAGTAATTTATGATTATCTATTTTTAAGTTTATATTGATAGATGAATTTATATTATATCAAATATCATAATTAATTTTGATGTTCTTAAGTATTTAATTAAATATTTTATCTGTTTAGGTGGCCTTTTTAATTAAATCTTTATTTAGGTAGACTTGATTTGATCGCATATTTATCGATATTATAATAATCAATGTTTATGTTCTTAAATTTTTTATTAAATCATATATTCAATAATATATTGGGTCTTGAAAGAAAACAACATGCAGGGACAAAATGTTTGTTTTCAACGATAGACTCTTCTCCTCGTAACTTTTGAGGGGCATAAAAGACAGTTCACTTGATTTATAACGTCTCTACCTTTGGTTGCCGTCATTTTTGGAGCGAAAATGCAAGAGAATCTGAAAATGGGACCCCATGTTAAACTGGAATTCACATCGGACTATTGGTGAAAGTAGGTCCGTTGAAACGGACCGGACGTTGATTTCTCCATTTTTTTATTAGATAAGTACTTCTATATTTCGATGAAAAAAATGTAACCAACCAACTTTCACTTTTATAAATGAGAATACCTTCTACGTGAAGTGACTTTTAAATAAAAGTACTTCTATCTGAAGTACTTCGACTAAGTTGCCAAACGGATCCTTCAACTGAGGGGCGACCACTGGAAGGGACCAGTGTAGCATTGAGCTATAATTTCTATCACCATAAACCAAACGGTTGAGTTCATTAACATTCTCAGAGAAGACCAGCATCGGTAGGGGTGTTCATGGTTTGGTTTGGTTTGGTTTTTGAGTATTTTTTCTCAAACCAAACCAAACCAAATTATCTTCCAAACCAAACCAAACCGAACCAAATTAGTTCGGTTTGGTTTGGTTTGGTTCGGTTCAAACCATATTTTACTAAGGTGTAGTAGATATATCAATATATAATTTTATTTTGTTTGTTTTAAATCATATTCTATTAAAATATTGTGTATATGTTTATACATTACATTAATTTTACCTTAAAAACTCTTGAAACAAATTTAATTTTACAAGAAAATATATATAAATACTATCTTATATATAACTTAAACTGAAATATCTAATCCAATTCGGGTTATTTGGTTTACCGGTTTGGTTTGGTTTGAAGGGTCATAGAAACCAAACCAAACCGATCGGTAGTTCAAACCAAACCAAACCGAACCAAAGTACTGGTTTGGTTTGGTTTTTCGGGTTGAACCGAACAGTGAACAGCCCTAAGCATCGGTCATCATTTCTTGGGACTGGGGAGGGACTTAGAATCATCGATCATCCACAGATCTCAGCCAAACTTGACTTCATAGCTCTATGAGCTCGTCAGAATGTTGTAACCGAAGTGAATGGGGGAGGATTCAACCACAATCGAACAGCAGGAAGTTGCAGGACTAGTTCTGGGATCGTCTCTAGCTTGAAGTCCAGGTGGACATTCCACTGAACTAGAGTAGCCGATGGAACTCACGGAACCAACCAGGAACGGGAGGACCAGTTCTATTCAGCTATCCGTCGACATAGATTGAAGCCAAGGTCGGGAGCCATAGATCTGGAGTATAACTTTCGGACGAACTAGGACAAAAAAATAGCTGGAATCACCCAAGCAAGCCGTCAAAGTTCCGGTACTTATCTGTGCTAGGAACCTCGCGGTTTCAGCTGATGGAGACACCAGATCCAGAATGAATCACAGCAAGGTTTGCCATCGGGAGCATCGAGACCTTCTTCCGGAAGGTAGATCGGGTCCACAGAATAGCGAACATGATGTTTGCCTAGTCAGGAGCTCGGGGAAGAAGCTGTAGAAGCTCGGGAAGGACGCCGCATTCACTAGGTTCCACTGGAATCGTCACCAAGGAGCCAAGAGGAAGAAGATGTCTCGATGGAGCGAAGGCATGTGCGCAGAACCTCTCGCAGACGGACAGAAGCTACCACGTACACTAAGCTAGAACATTAAGGACTGGAATGGAGCTAAGGGAACAACTCTCTATGCTACGGTGAGATGAGATGAACTCGTGGAAGGCAGCCATGGCGATCGGAGGAGCGTGGCTAGGGTTCGCTCGTGGAGACGGACGAAGGGGGAAAACTGATAGCACTAAGAGAGAGGGGGCACCTTCGGCGGAACTAAAAAAAGTGAAGCTACAACGCTAACGGGTAAAACAGGAATGGAGTAAAGCAACGTCACTTTTCATTTTCTCTTCGTCTGTCTCCCCGTCGGTATACATGGCCTTATATAGGCGTGTGGGGAACAAAATAAAAAAAGTTTGTAGAAAAGACAAAAAAAGTGTGCTGTGCATAATGGGCCGCGGGTAGAGGTTAGCCCACTATGAACGGTGCCCCAATTTGTGCAAATAGGGAGATTAAAAACCATTTCCAATATCTCCTAGCCATAAATTGTCTTTCCGTCGACCGTAGACTTTACCATAGCGGTATTATGAACGGGTGTCCCCAGTAGAAATTTTTTAAAAATTAAAATAATAATTTAAAAGCTTAATGGAACTTCTTAGGCTTCAATTATTAATCGGATACACCATACTCTTTATATATGTTAATAGATTCATCTAATTGATGACTAGGGGTATACAACTTCATTGAGTTATAAATTGCAAGCACAATCTCCAACTTCGCCACACCGTCCTTCTTAGAATTCTTCGCTACATCCATATGAGATAATAAAAGAAACTCATAGGGCAAATACTGATGAGAACTATACAAAATCAACTAAGTGGTTATGACAAGCTTTAAGTTTACCCTAGTTGCTATCTGAGCTCTTAAGTCTAAGCAGTGGGTGTTGATTGAAGTAGCACTATATTGGGTGGGTGTCAAAACTCAGAAAATTATGTCACTCCTTATGAGTTATGAGTATTCAAAGCAGTTGTTGACTTGATGCATCGTCTCATTCTAAAACAACAACAAATCATGGATGTAATAGATCAAACTATTTTTGGAGAAGTTGTAAGATTGTAAAATCTTGAGTCATATAACTAAAAATTATATATGGAGATCCATCCATACCCGGAGAGAAATATAGTTACCAAAAGGTTTCTTGCATTTGGAAAAAAAATATGAGCCCAAATATAGGTAGTTAAGCACACTAAAGCCCACGACAATGCTTGATCGATTCTCTTGAACCTAAGGAAGGTATTTATCATAAGAGAATATATAAGAAGAGGTTTCCAAGAATAATAGTAAACCCTTTGCAACCTTCATTGGATCCAGTTTGACCTCTTTTGCTTAGATAGTCCACTTTACTAGTTGAGAATGGGCAATGTGCTAGTGTTGAAAACATCATGTACTTCTTAAGGAATGTCCGGCAAGCTGAATCTTAGAAATTGAGGCAGAATCATGAATAATATCTTTCTTTTTATAATCTTTAAGCTTCCTCAAGCCTAGAAGTAAGTCAACTTTCTCCGAAATAAATAAAGCTTCAAAAAGATGAGAAGAGGAAGGTGCATGTGTTTGGATGCCGCAACTTGATCAATGCACTTAAGCATAATTAATTGAAGAATATCTAGCGATAATATTTGGCAAGTATCACTAGATACTGATAAAAATATGTCTTATAAGTTAATCATATGCAATGCAGCCAATGTCTCATCAAAATTTTAAACACTTTTGCAGCAATACCATTTGATCAGAAAGGTGCAGCTTAGGGAGATATAATTAAAGATAATCTTATGTTAATAATATTGCAAATTTACAAACTAAGACATTAACTTAAAGTGTGTTTGAGCATCATCTTATGTTGATAGAGAGATCATATGGATGGGTGATTCACTTTAGTGTAAATGGGAGATTGATAAAGAAATATGCTCTATAAGCCAATAATATATGGGTTGAGTCGGAAAGGTCTGACGTGCAAGGAGATCTGTGTACGAAGGAGGTTTGTGTGAATATCGCTAGAGGCCGTGCACTTGGATGACTTAGAAAGTCAATCATTTTGTTTACTTAGAGGTGGCGAAGATGGGAATCTCATAGTACCCAAAAATGAGATTTTTGAATCAGACTTCACTTTTTAAAAATCGTATTTTAAAACTTGGACTTTATTTTTAGGAGTACTCGAATTCAATTTGGATATGGACTCTAAATGTAATATTTGAGAACTCTATCAAAATTGAACTTGAGAACTCCGATCTCTTAAAGTGTGTCAGTTTTGCAAAAAAATGCAATGTTATTTTTTAGATCTAATGTTTAGATGATTTTTTTATGACAAAGTAACATCAAAAATCATAAAATAATGATCTTAGTCCTTGTAAAAATTTGTTCACTAATCAATTTACCTTGTTGCTCCTTTAAAAAATGAATATTCCCACCATGAGCATACATGTCAACCATGATTATATAATTGTTTGTTGGGCCCAACAATAGCTCTGAGCCCATAAATGGATGCTTATCGGAGTTAGTCAATTTTGGCAGTACTTTTCCAAAGATCTTAGGGTCCATTTGGGAACCTCTCAAAAGCGCTTTATTTTACCTTCTTCATCCATGAGAATGCCTCCCCGATTTTATAGATTTGCTTGGCAAATGCATTGAGATCACTTTCGCTCCTCCGGAGAGGTGGAAGTTAGAAAGAGAAATTTTCTCCTTCTCAAAACAAAAAATCTCCCACAATTATCTTACTTATGCAGACTCCTCCTCCAAATAGACACTCTCCCTCGTGTAGACCCCCCTTCCGGATAGACCTTGAGCCATCTTCCTTCTCCTCGTGCGGCCTCCCCCTAGCGAGCACGACAACCTCCACTAGACGGTCCCCCACCCACGGCTTCCTCCTCGTGCTGACCCCCTACCAGATAGACCCCTCACCGTAGCGTGGCTGGCGGCACTCGCGCAGACTGCCCCGTTGCGCAAACTGCTCCTCCAGATAGATACTCGCTGCACTATCCTCCTCCTTGTGTAGCCTCCCCCTTGCGAGCACGATAACGTCCACTGGACAGTCCCCCTCAGAATGATGGTTGCTACATTATCTCTTGGTTGTTCGCCGCCACAAGCCACGCTGTCAGCACTCCTATTTCCTTCGATAGAGGTCTCGCCGCCGCGAGAAGTCTCATCCTTTACCGATTCTCCTCTCCCTGTCGGCACCCCTCCTTCATCAGTACTTCTCTCGTTGTCACGTGCCTCGTCGGTCCAAAGTTGCTGTCACGATCATGGTGCCGCTACGAGCCTCATGGTCAGCCATTCTCCTACCTTCGACAGAGGTTTTTGCCACCGCATGAAGCCTCCTTGAACTTCGGTTCTCCTCTTGCTGTCATGGTTTCCTCCTTCGCCAGTATTCCTCTCACCTCCACAAGCCTCGCTGGCCAAAGATATTGTTGCCTTTGCGTTATCGCCGTGACATCGCTAGTTTTGCCCAATCAGATGAAGTAAATCATTTAGTACGGTATTTACAAATTAAATATTAATTATGAAATAGCATATTGTCATCTTTCAATCTTGATATGTTCAATAACATACTCGCTTCCTGCTCTAATTTTTTGACTAGTTATATAGACCAACTTTTTATATATTTTTTCTTTTTCTCGCATCCATATTTCACAATATATCAAAAGATAAATTTTCTCGCAACACAAATAAACAGTTTGATACATATTTTTAATGCTTTTGGTAAATACTAGATAGAAGATCCTTTGTTTTGAAACTAAGTGTTGATTATTTTTTACCACATTAGTGATAAATAGTATAAATTATAAATCTTTTTATAAGTTAATTTTTATATTCAATAAATTTTTTATCATAGAAGTATTTCTCCAACAAATTAGTACCAAACTGCTTGGACTTCTAGAATACCGGAGTGCTTCTTTGTGAGGTTTCTTCTGGGAGAAGTCACTTCAGAGAGAAATACTCCTCTCATTCCCAAACGCACCCTTAATCTTTCGTGTTATTTCTCAAACAAAAAAGAAAAAAAAACAAAAAGCTATGACTTTAACAGCCTTCCAATTAATTTTGAGCGTTAAAAAGCTGAAGAAAAAAGAATAACTAAAATCAACAAGTACACTATGCTTCTAATGTCTTCGTACAAGCAAATATGCAACGTCCTCTATAACAAGAATATATGAATCATGCATAAAAAATAATTTTATGATGATAAATAGTGGGCATACTCAAAACATCAGTGCGAATTTATATTATAAAATGATAATGGAATAACAATAATCTTATGAGACAATCAGCATTCCATTTCACATCAGTTCGCCGCTTGGAGTTTTTAAAATTATGCAAAACAACGTACTCATTCCATTTTACGGCATGTTTATCTGTTTGGATTAACGTAAAGCATTCCGGACAACAAATTTTATATTAATCAGCTTAATCGTGTGGACCCTTCTATATTTTATTTTTCATGTCTCACAAAGTTGACCAAATAAAAACTCTTACTTTAAAAAAAACCTTTTTTTTAAATAAATGAGTTTAAAAAATATGATAAATCGGGCAAAAACCAGAATAAGTTGGCACACACGGCAGATTTTGCACGGAGGCATATAGCTTTCTCCCTGGTCCCTCCCCAGGGTATATTCCGCCGCGGTAGATCGCCTTCATATATCTCGCCACTGGGACGTACGTGCTAATCCCGTAGGAGATATCCGCGCAACTGTTAAATGACCGAATAGCTTATTCTCGCTCGTACATTTAGTGGTACTACTAACACTAATGTTATTTCTCCTTTACACCCCTCAACGAAGAGTCGGAGTTGTCCTATCTCCGTTACCACCGATTGACAAAATAGCCTTGCCTTTGAAAGGGTTAGCAGCGTCAGGATACCTACGACGCCAACGACTATTACTAATGCTACTATATTCTAATGATGATTCTCTGTGAAGAGTCCAAAGATGATCAGGATGCAGAAAGGAACCACCATCCTCGTCCGGCACGGATACTTCACCGCTGTCGGCAGCATCCTTCGCACAGCTCGCATCACTTGGACCCCTGATGGCAAAGCCATTGGCTTGAAACGAACCAGGGTCCGACGACTCGGGGCTATCTTGCAACTCACCATGTGCCATCCCATCGTGGTGCCCTGCAAACAGAGAGCTTGCAAAGCTGTCTGGGTGGTCCTCGTCAGGATACCTCATGGGGCTGTTGGACAGGCTAGACTCTCCCAACATGCCCTCGGAGGAAACTCCATCTGTGCTGGTGGAATCCCTCGTGCCCTCGGTACTGCAGGAACCTTCATCAGAGCAGCTGAAAAGGGAGGAGCTATCGCTTTCGGACGAGTCCCACATGCTCGGTCTTGCTTGATTAGCAGTAATCCAGTCCGGGTAGTTTCGTAGCCTGGAGCGCCCGAGGGAGAGACAATCCTGCTGTTTCCCTCTCGTCTTTCCTCTCTCATGGGAAATATTCCTTATCAAGCTGGGGGCACGGGCGGAGCACCTAAACAACGAACAAGTGATGGAATAAAATACCTTGGGCACGGCTGAAGATAATCATACAAAACCGTTTAGCTTACCTTGAGTAGAAGAGCATGTAGGCAGATTTTGATAGGACTCTATCGATTTCCACCAGTTTAACCTGAAAACAATACAGCACCGCGGGTCAAAGCTATAAGCAGAGAAGACCTCTTATGTGTAAGAAGAATCAAAATAAACCTTGCAAATGAATATTCTACCAAATCATCTTAGATCAAAGATGGCAAATTTGAAGCAGAGTAAAATAGTCTTTAGTAATTTCAAGTAAGAGATGAAAACGAAATACCAACTTTAAGGTCCAACTGGTCAAAATTGGGACACCAGAATGTATGGTAAAATTATCACTCTTATCTGATGCAACCTTCTATAAATATATCATGCTCTTAGTACATACAAGTCGAGGAAAGAAACAATGCAGTTCTAGCAATTTAAGTAAATGGATTACAGTTTCAGAACATTTCTATTAAAAACAGCAGTAGTTTTTGCTGTTCCAGAAATTAAGCCACTAGGCTAAGATTTGCATGCCCATTTATATGTCTTACGCTATGTTGTCGAGAGGGTGAGGGGTATGAGGCAACGAAGGTTTCACCTCACCTCAGGCACCTACACAACCAACTTAGATACAAGTGGAGGAAAAGAAGGGGTTTCGGGGGTTTACGACTCCTGAGAATGCTAGAGGTTCGTCCAAGGCATACGGGCGCTACAGCAGGGATGCTGAAGGCCCGTTCCCACTGCAGTCCAGTGAGGGAACCCAGTTGAAAATTGGGTTGAGGACAATTCAATCGGTTACTTTGGACACAATAAAGGGGGTCGAATCCAAAACCTAAAAAGGGATCCTCCTTCCACCTGTCCACATCATAGCTGAAGGCAACAGAAAAAAAATACCGACGTTACCCATCTTCAAATTGTCCCTTCATCCAAAAGTTTCTTACAACAAATTAAGTTGACATGTCCAAATAACTATAAATAATTTTCAAATTCACTTTCAAAAAGCTTCCTGCAAAATAGCACTTTTTCATTATTCAAATGTTTTTAATTAACACCAAGGAAGGTGGGGTCGGGAGTCGGGACCGGGTCGGTTTGGCCCCAAACTGACCCGGGTCGGCCGGGGTCACGACCCGGGTCGGGACGGGGTCGGCCCGGGTCGCGAAAAATAATAATAAAAAATAAAAAATGGGGTCGGGGTCTTGGGGTCTCGACCGGGTCGGTCGGCCCCAAAACCGACCGGGTCGGGTCCGGGTCGCGACCCGGCGAACCATGATTAACACAACCAACAACCCATAAAAGGCTAAATAATTCCATAAATAAATTGTTTTAATTCATTCCAAACAATTGTAAATTGAACAATTCCAATCCTCACCCGAGCAGAGCAGTCAGAAAAGTTATCGTTATCCCATACACCTTTCCAAAGGGAAAACATATTAGTCATTCTTTTAACTTAATCAAGCCAGCCTATCTCATCATCAAAATATTATAATCTTGCAATATCATACCCCATGATGTATTTCTGTCCATTTCCGTTCTCCATCTTCATTTTCATTTAGTCAGTAGTGCTTTATTGATCTCAAGAGGAATAATAGCACCCCCTTCACATTTTAGTCTACCTCATTCCGTCAAACTATTAAATGACAATTATTATTTTTTTTTTTGAGAATGGTCCAGAGACCAAAATTTCTATTAATATCAAGAGAAGTTAACATAAAAAAAGAATCACAAAGAGCAAGAGAGACAAAAGAGAAGAAACTCAACTACCAAGGTGGTAGGAGAGTAAAACAATTACAAAAAAGAGGGTTTGAAAAGCAAGAACTTGTTCCTCAACGTAGCTGTCTCCAAAGAGCTCCCAGAGTAGGTAGACTAACAACCTATCTTTGACATAAGTAGACATAAGGTAAAGGATCAAATTCAGATTTTCGAATCGCTCTTAAAAATATGTTTATTCCTTATGTGCCATATGGATCACAATATAACCGGTAATATGAGCCATGGTACGCCGGGTGGGCGACCCGGTCGGCTGGGTTGCCCGACCTGGCCGCCCTTTTGTAGCCCCCAAGGGGAGGCTTCTTCTCCATAGCCCATGCTCAAGCTCTCACTCACCCCCCCACTCATCACTCTTTCGGTGCTCACGCTTCAATGCCACTCGGAATCCAACTAGCTCTCAGTCATCACCTCTCAACAGCTCGTCCCTCCACCCAGTCCTCACCCCTCAACGGCTCAACCATCTGTCAACTCTGAATTGTTTTTTCGCACGGTGTGTTTGACACTCTCAAGGCTGTGATACTTCCCACTCCACTCGGTGTCTTTCACACTCTCGAAGCAGTGTCTTTTACACTCAATTTTACTTGACGTTATTTATATTGTAGATTACTTTTCTAACATGTCTTCTCTAAGCCATGATATTTCTCGCTCCACTCGGAATGACCTAACTTGGTCCCACCGCACGGTCGCATCGATTGCAGAATTGGCGGAATCGGTCCGATTCCGACTGATTCCGGAATCGGATCGGTGGATGGCGGAAAGACCGATTCCGGGAAGAATTCCGCGGAATCGGTATGAATCGCCTGGAATCGGTCGGAATCGATCGATTCCACAAGGAATCGATCCCTTCGGAAGACCGGGTCAACCGGCCTGGTTCGATTCCCGGTTCGATTCTGGACCGGGAATCGAACCGATTCCGGCCCTAAAAGGGCCGGAATCGACCCGCGGGGGTCGATTCTGTTGATCCCGCGGCGGCAGAAGCTGGATCCGGCAATTCCGGCGCGATTCCGGCCTCGATCCCAACTGCCAGCGTCGAATCCGGCCGATTCCGTCGATCCAAGCATCGATTCCGGCCCAATTCCACCGATTCCGGCGGCGATTCCGGCGATTCCAAGCAACGTCTTCGAGGGATTCCGCCAATTCAAGCTCGGACCGGCCTCGAATCAACCTCTTCTTCGATCTTTGTAAGGTTTTTGGTAAGATTTCTTCACCGAAAACTTCGTACGTCCATTCTTACGCGTTTCCGACGAGTCCGAGCGTCGTTAAACGTTGTGATTTCCGACCGAACAAGTCCGTCCAAGTTTTGAACTATCCGTTTAAGTCCATTTTGCACGGGAAAAATTATGGATATCCCGTACGTTAATTTACGACCATTTCCGGCAAATACGTAACCCTTTAAACATACCGAATGGTGTGTTACTTTGGTTGTCTGCTTCCCGAACAACGTCTAAATCAATTTTTATGTTATCTAATCATTTTTAGTGCATTGTTTACAATTTTTGCATATATAAGCAATGGCCGATCAAGGTGATGCAGCACCAGCACGTGCTTCCGACGTGGGTTGGGAACACGGGCAGATGGTAGACCCAGTCAGGAAGAGGGTACAGTGCAAATGGTGTGGGAAGGAGATGAACGGGGGGGTGTTCCGGCTGAAACAACATGGATCGGCCATGAGAGGAACTGGAGTACATTCAACCTGATACATACGAAAAGGAGGAACAGGTTGACCTCAGACCGGCTGGAGAAGCTGGTCTTCTGTCATTACAACATGAGGCTGCACATAAAGAACATCAAGGATCGACAGAAGATCAGCGAGGCACGATTTGCACGATTCGCAGGTGGTCCGTACGAGCATAGGCATTCCTCCGCCATACCACCACCCGAGGAGGTGGACATGGATCAAATATTCCAGGAGGAGCATGCACTTGCCTCCTGGATAGAGGAGAGGGAAGCCAGGGATCATGCAGCTGAGTTTAATCCCGATGACCGTGCATGGGCTGAAGGAGAGTTGGATGGTGTTGAAGCCGAGGAGGATGCTCCAGCTCCACCTCCATCTACTTCTCAGGCTCAGGCAGGGCCTTCTTCTGCCCCAGCTTGGAGTGTAAACAGAATCCGATATTCCGATATTCCGGTATTCCGATTCGATTTCGATAAAAATTAACGGGTTTGGAACTTGTTTTTGTATCCTATAAGCTATCGGAATCGGAATCGGATATTCCGGTAGCTTATCGGAATCGGAATCGGAATCAGTTGGTTCCGTTTCCGTTAATCCGATTTCGATAAAAAAATAATTATATATAAATAAAATTAAATAAAACAAAGTTAAATAAATTATAAAATATAATATGTAAATTAATAAAATAATAAAAATAAAATTTTAAGAATATGATATCAAAATTTATTAATTATATGTAAATTATTGACTCACTTTTGAATAAAAATTAATATTTAATATGCATTTCGGATTTTATCGGATTCGGTTCCGATTTCGATAACGGAATCGGAATCGGATCGAAATCGAAACATAGTGATTCCGAAATTATCGGAATCGGAATCGGAATCCTTTAACCCTTATCGGAATCGGAATCGGATTCTGGTGAATCCGCTACCGAATCCGACCTGTTTACAGCCCTAGCCCCAACAGCTATGGAGCAGCCACCTGCAGCTTTAGCCCAGTCCCAGCAGCCGCTACCCAGCCCATTCGCAGCCCGGGGAAAACGAAAACAAAAGTGACTGCACGGAAAATGGGATGATTTGCAAAGTTGAAAAAAACTTTGGGTTCCGGACCTTCTGGTACTTCAGAGATGGCTGGAGAGGTGAAGAGAAAGAAGCTAGAGGTCAGGCGTCCTGTCAGCCTAGATGACAGCACGCAGGCTCCTTCTCACTCCTCAGGTGATGATGACGAGGAGTGCATACCAGCGACGCAGCCATCAGCAGCAGCTGAGTCTCCTGATTCACGGTTTCCAAAGCCGTATTACACGCTGGATTCGGATACATATGATTCTTATATACAGGAGCCACAGTATCCAGCATTTGGCCAGGTTGACCAGCAGTGGATTACACCACCAGCTCCACCATCCTCTGCTTACGTCCCGGTCGTCCCGCAGTCCGATCCATACGACCTTGATGGCATGGCATCGGCATTATTTTCATATGGATATGGTCCCGGACAGTATACAAGACTGAGCACGAGGGAGGAGCGTGAAGCGCAGCAGGGAGAGGAGGAAGACCCATATTTATATCCTAGATTTTGGTAGTAGATTGATTGATAGGCTTGAAGATTGGACTGTAACAATATATTGGGTTTAAAATTTGACTTGATAATTGAGCATGGAAAAGTTCATTGCCAGCATCGACCAAAAAGCGAACAATTTATTTAAGAAATTTTATTTGGCTAAATTGTAAATAACATACCGACTGTATGTATAAGATGATACAATGTTCTCTCCCATCGACGATCAATGATGTCCCACCACATGCTAAAATTTGATACCTTTTTCGAAATATCTTTTTTTGCCCGCTCAAGTGCATCATAAAGGTACCCCATGTTTGTCTTTTTTTCTCCATCAACTATTCGGAGGATCTTGACTAATGAACCGATGATATCCAATGTCTTCTTTATGAGCCTCCAAAAGTCTCCACTCTTCAATGTTTGTTCTATCTTCCTCCCTTTTCGTTTGTCTGATGGATTAGCCCTAGCAATCCAGTTAGTCCATCCCGGAGAAAGTATCATTTCGGTCAGGCAACGCCTATGTTCAAATAGGCTCTCTAAAGATATGTAGTGTGATGCAAACTGTGTTGTCCCGGGTCGTAGGAGCTCTGAACCTTTTGTGTGTTCTCTCATCAGGGTTAGGATGAAATTGTGGTTGTAGATGAATGATGCAATGTATTGGGCGGCCTTGACAACTCGATATGTTTGAGGATCTTTGCAAATATCCTCTAGCATTAAATCTATGGAATAGGCGGAGCATGGTGCCCAATATAACTTCTGTCTCTTGGTTATCAACATTTGGCCGGCAACTTTGTAGGTAGTTGTGTTGTCTGCCACTACTTGGACAACTCGATCCTCACCGATCTCCTCAACAACACCATCAATTAAATCAAACAGGCAAGTTGCATTCTTTACCTGTTCGGATGCATCCACCGACTTCCAAAAGATGGTTCCAGCTTGATAGTATACTAGAAAGTTGATAATTATCTTCTTTGTAATATTAAGAGGGTAAAATGTTATATCTAAACTTAAAATTAATAAAGATTTGTAGCACAATTGTTCTACTTAACGGGACAAACTTGTCCAATCGTCCGTCATCAATGTGCATTCACGTTCGTCCCAGATACATTCGAACGACTTGACATATTCCTCAATGTCAACTACCTCCAATGGAAGATATGTGTTGTAGATATCTTTGGGAGTTGGTCCCGGCACCCCCCCGACCGACGTCTGCTATTGTGTCTATCATGGACTCATAGCAACACCCCTTTGTAGTGTTAGCCAGTATGTTACTGTGAAAGAACTATATGGAAGTTGCCTGCTCGATCTTCTCGTTGCACAACTTCAAGTTTTTTAATGTTGTGTTGATGGTGGTTTGTTTTTGGCGCAATCGTGTGATGACCAGATCTACAGGACCAACTGTCGGGTCGTCATCTCGTGTGAGATCGTGGATATGTTCAAGATCAGGATTTGATCCTTTTCCGCTTCCGCTTTCACGTCCGCTCCCACTGCCAGAACCTTGACCCATAAATCGGCCGATACGCCGATACATGTCTTCATCGGTGAATGACTTCCGGTTTGCCTTCATGGCTCTTGCTAAGTCATCTGTTTGCTATGTTAAATGTGTATATTATTATGAAATATCAAATATTAAATATTACATACTTTCATCGAATTCTTGGTATTGACTTCTTTCCAGTCGATTTTGTCCAGTGTCGTATATATGTAATGAACGTCTTGCGGGTTCCACAATTTCTTCACGCACAGTGCCCTGATGCCTCTTTGAAGCTCCTTTGGACCTTTCCAAATTTTGAAGATGCTATCTAAATTGGGCTCTTATCTTAGGTGAAGTCTGTGTGCACGGTGTAACATCCCCCTTGATACTGGCAAGATGATGTTTTAACTGGTAAGTTCCACCGTAAAGAACTGTCACAATACTTATACTTTACTTTTCTTTGCTTTATTGACACGACCGTGTCAAGGATTCCGGAATCGGAATCGGAATCGGGATTCCAGGAATCGGCCGGAATAAAATCGGCCTATTCCTGAAAAGAGAATCGATTCCGGATCGGTCCGGAATCGGTTTGTTTTTTTTGAATTTTTTTTTTCGTCAAAAAAATTCAAAAAATTCAGAAAAAATCTAAAAAAATAGGAACTGAGTTAGAAATTTTTTTAAAAATAACCAATGCATTCATCCACAGGACCACATCGAATAAATACTAATGAACTCCAATTGAAGACTTGAAGTTAAGTACAAATTCCAATTCCATTGATTCAAAAATCAAAGAGATCATACATCATGAACTATTGGACAACGTAAAGAAAATCATACGGAGAATACTTGGGGACGATGACCGTTCAATTATTGTGACAAATAAGATGCATGATTATAAGATGAGGTTATTTTATTTCGGGACAACAAGGATGCAACCAACATTTATACTTTTTAGTCCCGATATGTACAGTCTAATAAAGTAAACTTTTTATTTACATAATTAACTTATTAATATCATTATATACTAAGACATAATGATAATATGCAGTTGACTGGTGGATAGATCATAGAAGTGCACCGGGATATGAAGACTTGACTAATGTTGCAATCCGAGTCCTAAGCCAAACCACGTCCATTTTAGTCTTATTCATACGAAACAAAAGAATAAGCTAACATTACAGAGACCAAGGATTGCCATCTCGGATCTCGGCTTCATCTCGGAAGGGTGAAAGAGAAGAGATCTCGTGAGATTCTCGGAAAAATCTCGGGAGATCAGATCTCGGATTTCATTTATATAGGGTATGTCTTACTCAAGAATTGCCATTTTGCATCTAGATTGATCTCATAGATACTGAATAGAAGAGATCTCGAAAAAATCTAAAGAGATTGGATCTTGAAAATAACAATCAATGAACATGTTTAGATGTAAAATGTTATGTAATCTCTTTAAAAAGAACAAGAGAATTCATAATAAACATCAAAATAAGATATGAGAGAATTAAAAGTGTAATACAGAAATGGTGAACTATTATTAACATGAGACAAAAGAGATCTTATGTTAGACTAAAACTTCATCTTGAACAATATGGATAGAACATAGAAGATTGATGACATCTTGGGTCAATTGTACATCTTTAGTCATAAAAATATTAAGTTATAAAATTTTATCAAACAATAATATTTAGATAAATACTTGTATGGATTTCATAATAAAATTGAAAATATATGAATCAAACTTAAGGTCATCTAACAAGTTAGGAATAGTAATAGGCAAAGGAGATCAAGGTACCAAAGATATTATAAGGATATTCTCGTCTCGGCGATCTCGTTTCTCGGACGTGTGAAAAAAAAGAGATTCTCGGGAGATCTCGAGAGATTCTCGGGAGATCGCATTCCATGACAGAGACTTGAGTAGCTAGTCTATTGCCACTATAACATGAGGTTGAAACTGAAAAATTTGGAGAAAATGATAGAGAACCAAAGGGAGGTGCAAAGGTGGGTACAAGAAACAAGTGGAAGACAAATTGAGGCGTTCGCTGTACAAGAACCGGAGATTGACTTGGAGGAGATATTTCAACAGAAAAATCCTTTGGAAACTTGGGTCAACGAACGTGAGGGGATGGGCGAACCAGAGTTCAACCCCGATGATCAAGAATGGGCTCAAGGAGGACTTAACAATGTTCTTCTCTTCGAGGAATTCCGAATCCCTCCTTTTATGGCGCAAAGGCAAAAAATCGGACAATCTTCTCGTCAAGGTAGACAATCAAAGGGCAAAGGTAAACAGGTTGCAACTAACTTTCTTGATATTGTTGATCTCGACACAATTGACGAGACATGGGAAGATCACCGGAGCCTAACATCCGATTGCAATATCAGACATCGGATGATTCTTCTTCAAAGAGTAGTAGCAACGGAGATGGGAACACATACGACAGAGGTAGAGGAAGCACCACCGACACCACTTATGGTCAAAGGAGAACCAATCCGGAGATGCTCCCTCCACAGCAACAACCGCACTTCACGGAAGAGGAGCATTATATCCACGCAACACAGGATGCTGATCACGGAGCTAGGCAACATGGATATAGTGCAGAGTTGGAACTATCACAGGGTTCTTGATGTCCATCATATCAAGGAGGGTTATGAGATGACAATCTTCATTTGATAGTTCTTCTAATACGTACTCATATGATAGCTACGGTGATTCATTTTCGTCTTATCATAAGATGATTGCACGAGATATTAAGAAATATAATCAGTTTATCTATATATTTAATACGTCGTACTCTTCCATAATGTCATGGACAGAGTACATACATTATGTAGAAAAACAGTATAATGCCATTTTTGAATGAATGTTGAATGAATCATGTTGTAATCATATCTCTTATTTTTATTTCATTTCTGGATATTTTTCCTGATTTTCCTGATTTTTCTTGATTTGTTTCAACAATTTTTCGAAAAAAAATAAAAAAACTGACCCGGTTGGGCCGGGTCGACGACCTGGCCTGACCAGGCTGGGTTGGGGACCGGCCGACTTGGGGCCGATCCCCCGAGTTATCCTTGATGAGCTTCTATAGAGTACCATTTGAAGACCACAGATTCAAACATGGCCAGGTCTGCAGCCTGCAGAAGGGAGATGACAATTGCAATTGCATCCATACAATATTCCAACTCTTAAACACAATCTTCCACAAGAAGTTTATGATACCACATTTAATGAAAATGTAATCGAAGCTTTCCTCCCTACTACCACAAAAAATACAGCAAGTGGACATGACTAGAAAGCTTTTATGTGTGGCTTATGATAGGAAGCTTTTGCTGGCCAATCTTTCATTAGAAGGTCTGGATTTTAATGGGAATGGGTTTCCTTTAAGCATCTTGATACCACGGGACTTCCCACTCCATCCTAGTCAGCCTATGCGAAGCAGACTTCACAATGAAAATGAAAATGGAGTTGTTACATGGTAACTAGCTTAATTTGTCCTCAATGCACATGCGATCCTCAAGAAGTACAAGCAAATCATGATCCCCTTCACCTTGATGTTCCTTCTAAATGTTAAATGCCAGTTTGAACCCTTGACCTATGTATCGCTAACCTTGACTTGAGAGTTGCAACACAAGCTGAACAGTGTAGGAAACATATTAGACACAGTGATCCTCAAGAAGTACAAGCAAATCATGATCTTCTCTTGATGTTCCTTCTAAATGTTAAATACCAGTTTGAACCCTCGTCCCATGTATCACTAACCTTGTTTTAAGAGTTGCAACACGAGCTGAACAGTGTAGGAAACATATTAGACAAATGGATGTGTCGAATCCAATGGTCCTCCCAAAAAGTTCTCTCATCTTTCAACTCGATGGTAGCTGCAGAATCGAAAAACTCCTAGCTGTGAAGAATACCTCTCCATAAGCTCGAAACTCTAATCCATGAACCATTCTTACCAATATTGTATTTAGAATAAAATATTTTGCCCCAAAGAGCATCTTTGTAAGGTTCAGTTTCTGTAAGTATTTAGATAGCAATGCACCGTTAATAGCCTCAGGTGGGGCAAATCTCACTCCCCCTTTTAGTCTACATACATAGTTCCATTCAAGGTAGGCCAAGTCTTCGGTCGCAACCGGGTTAGCCTAGTCCAAACTTGACTTGGATCTAACCAGACCCAATATAAATAAAAAATTTAAAAACAAAGCATAAAAAATAAAAATTTTAAAAATTATAAAAAAATAGAGAAGGAGAGGATCGAGTTGCCCAAGTAAGAGAGGATCGAGTTCAAATCCATGTCTTCATCTTGTATGGTGATTGTCTGATTTTGTTGTCCCATCCCTTCTTCTTTCCACCTTGGTTCCTCCTTTTAGTTGTCCTCTATCATCTACAAATCTTCAGTTTCAACATCATGTTGCAATAACTGTATACTAACTGCTCTAGTCTTTTTGATACCGACTTATTTCTACACTTTTTATGAATTATGATGACCGTGGGCCAACTCCTTTCACATCCTAAAATAAATGTAGTTTGGCTTAGAACTCTGTTGACATCAGATTTTTCATAAAAAAAAGGGGCAGCACAGCAAAAACAAAACAAAAGAATAGGTCCAAGCCAATTTCTGGCTGGACCGACCCTCAATTGGGTCAAATCAGGCCCAATCAGACCTTACATAGGTCCATGGGTGTAAATTCAAGCTGGTCCAGACCTTACTTGGATTAAATAATTTATCTCCAATTCATCTTAAGGCCTGCCTACGAACAGCCCAATAGGAGGAGTTGAGTGGGCCAGCGGTCAGCCAAACAGGCCCAATTCAGGCCACATCAGCATGCCAGCTCAGCTGCCACCTCAGCAGGTCCCACCGCCCAGGCCAGCTCATCAGCCATCTCATCTTTGACTCATTTATTGCATGGGGAAACCCAAAGGGCAGGTCAACATGGGGGAGATCAAAAGACTGGTCAAGCATTTAAAATATGTGGAAATCCAAGGAATTTAGTCAATAAAAAAGCACGGGAAAAGCGTCCTACGTACACCACCAGATGACCCTTCGTATCCTGCCATCTCCTATAAAAAAAGAAGGGCGCCCAAGAAAAAAGAGGGTTGGCTAAAGGACGCCGACAGGCTGCTGCACCAGCTGCTGCCCCTCCTGCGCACACCTGCTCTTCAGCACCTGCCAGCGGCCAAACGAAGAAGAAGAAGAAGAAGAAGAAGGAGAAGGAGACCCCTTGCTGCCTCCACTTGGCGCCAATCTCCCTTGGAGAGGGAGTCTTTTGGCATCCTACTTCATCCTCTCTTGCATCCAATGCCAAGAAGATAAGGTAGGGGCATACACATTAACTATGTAGCCCTCTAAGGGCACCCCTTCCTCCCTTTTTAAATTCTCTTCTCAACCCCTCTCATGGCCTAAACCGGCCTTCATCGACATCGGCAACCTATGACCTTAATCAAAGCTCCTTGCCAACCTCATTTCAGCCAGCCAAAATACCCCTAAACAGTCCCTGTTCCGGCCCTTTGTGCACCCCACTGAACAGGCCAAAAACTCCCTCTGTTCAACCCTTGTTCAGCCCACCTGGAGGCACCCAAAACAGACCCCAAATCAGACCCCCAGTCAGGCCCCTGTTGGCCTTTACACAGCCCCCCAAACGGGCCCTTCACCGGCCCATTTTCTGGTCCTTATCCAGCCCCCAGAATCGGCCCCTATTCAGCCCATCCAGAGGACCCCCTAAAACAGGTCATCAACAGCCCCCTTGTGACCAGATTCCAGCCCCTTCGTGGCTCAACCAAATGGCCATTTCACGGGTCCAGCCAGCTGCAAAAAACATCCCCCTTGACAGCCCCCTTGCGGCCTTGCAAAAAATGAAGAAAGAAGCTGCAGCAGCCCCTTTGTGACTTGAACTAGCAAAGAGGGAGGCAAGCCTCAACGGCCCTTTCACGGGTCCGGCTTTACCCTTCACATATCAAGAGAGAAGCAAGCCTCAACGGCCCTTTCACAGGTCTGGCTTTGCCCTTCATGTGCCAAGAGAGGAGCAAGTCTCAACGACCCTTTCACGGGTCCGGCTTTGCCTCCAAGAAGAAGTCCATCCGACTCAAGCAAAACCGAAGCCTGACTATGAACACCGATGGAATTTGAACCGGCCCAAAATGACCATAAAAAAAACAAATAAAAAATTAGAATACGAAAGCTACATTAAATTAAAGAGCTTCACCCTAGCGGAAACTCCACCTTAGACCGGGGCACGGGCATATTCCCGTAGCTGTCGATCCGGACGAGGGCGCGGGCAAGTTCCTGTAGCCGTCGATCCTTCCCCCAACATGGCTAAGTCAAGACTGACCATTTTAGATGGGTAAACTTCACTAAGTTGGAAATGACCAGCATGCCATCGTAATGCCGAAAATTTCCAAAATTAGCAAAGAACCTATTATGGGGGGAGAATTGCCTATCTCTTCTTACATCGTTGTATTTCATCACATATGAAATGAAAGGTGGTCTTCAAGATTGACATGAAATGCATGATTCCGAGCACCGAATGGTAGCTCGATGAACTGGATGAGATGCAAACCACCAAAACATGACAATTAACAAAATAACAAAATGACTCTCGAAATTCAACAAAAAAACAGAAAATCAGAATCAAAGCCAATCTGAAATTTAAATTTAAAAGTCACTCCGATTCAACAAGCAACTGAACCACAACAAAGGTATTAAAAACCAAGGAAGGTTGGGTCGCGGGTCGTGGGACCCCCAGGCCGACCCAGTCGCAACCGGGTCGCGAACCTGTTTTTTAATCATTTTTTTAAAAAAATAAAAAATAAAAAAATGCGAAAAAAATCTAAATAATTACAGAAAAATCGGGAAACATAAATGACATGATTTAAACAAATAATACATCAACTTTATTCCAATGTGATGTGTTCTACACTTTGTAGATAGTTGATGTACTCTCCCCATGTCATTTGAGTTGAGTACATAGCTTGATACATATACACATGACGATTATACTCGTCAGTCCCTCGAGAAACTATCCTAAGACTTGATCCAAACGAGTCACCATAACTATAAGTCGATTGGATCGAAGTATCCGATGACTCCACATAATTCATTCCACAATACTCTTGATCGTATGTAGGGAACCAAGAGCCTTAGGATGAATCATACACATAGTCGGAGGCATCGTGGTATTCTACTCCAACTCCATGGCTACGATGATCTCCTCTACCTTGTGACCTTCTACCATGATCGGCGTCTTGGGTTGTATGAGTATATTGCTCTTCGCCGGTAAAACGTAACGACGTTGTAGGAGATATGGGAGGATCTGGGTCCCTTGTACTTGTAAAATGTTCATGCTCCCGTATCCAGCACCATCATCGCTGCTACTCTTTGACGACGAATCCTCGGACGTCTGGTACTACACCCGGATGTTCGGCTCCGGCGTATCTTCTCGATCGTCTTCGACCGTCTCAGCATCTGCAATATCAAAAGGATCAGTCATAACTTGTTTACCTTTTCTCCTACTTTGCGTACCTTGACTAGTTCCTTCTCTGGTCCTCTGTCGCTTTGCTAGAGAGGGAGGGATCTGGAATTCTTCGGCCAAAAGGACATCGTCGAGCACTCCTTCAGCCCATTGTCGGTCTTCTGGGTTGAACTCCGGTTCGCCCAACCCTTCTCGGTCGTTGACCCAAGCTTCTAAGGAATTCTTCTCGTAAAATATTTGATCCAAATTGATGTCCTCATCTTCAATTTGCGGCTCCTCGACCGAACGTCCCGCCACCTGTGATATCCAACTCTTTTGTTCCATCTGGTTCTGCTTCATTCTCTCCAAATTCCTCAACTTTAACCTCATGTTGTAATGACAATACACGAGGTCTTCAAGTCTCCTTGATGTCAACCTATTTCTTTGTTTCGTGTGAATCAAGCTGAATGTAGACCAATTCTTCTCGCAGCCCAAAGCTGAAGTGGTTTGACTTAGGACCCTGATGGCTACGTTTGCCAAGTTCTTGTACCCTGGTACTTTACCATAGTCCATCCACCAATCAGCTGCATAAATTGAATGTCTTATATTATTATCTAAGTAAACTTTGATTAATTAAGTGATGAAAAATATTGCTACGTACCCGGACTTAGTAGCATCACAGCTCGTTCAACTCTGCTCATTCCAAAGTGAAAACTCCGTATTCTGTAATCGTACATCTTGTTGCAGGCGATAATATCCCGGTCGTCGTCACCAAGTAACCGTCGGATGACGCTCTTCGCGTCATCTAATAGCTCGTTCGTTGCCTCGAACTGTGAACTATAGCAATACCTTGGGTTGAAAAAGTAACCTATGAACCAAATATCATTAGTAAACAACTTATACATATCTGACATTAAAAAAAAGTAAATGTTAAAGAAAATATACCTGCTGCATGTATGGGTTGATGTAACGTACGTTCCCAGCGACGATCTATAATATCCCACCACTTGGCGAAGTCGGACACGGTCTTGGAGATTTCTTCATTCGCTCTCTCAACCACATCATAGAAATACCCCATGTATGCTTTCCTATCTCCGTCAACTATTCTTAATACCTTCACTATGGGTTGGACGATGTCTAACGTCTTCTTTACAACTTTCTAAAAATCTCCACGCTTATTGTCTCTACTTTTCTCTTCTTTCTCTTATCCGATGGGTTACATCTAGCCATTCAACTACCCCAAACCGGTGAAATGACCATTTGAGTTAGAGCTCTCTCTTGACTCAATAAACTTTCTAAGAAAATATAGTGGGAGGTGAACCGGGTTGCACCGGGCCGTAACAACTCTCGCCCCTTGGTGTGTTCCCTCATGAGTGCAAGAACAAAGTTGTGGTTATAAATAAATGAAGAAACAAAAATGGGCTAGCTTAACTACCCTGTCTATTTGAGGATCCATGCATATATCCTCCAACATCAAGTCTAAAGAGTGGGCGGAACAAGACGTCCAATACAACTTTGGTCTTTTGACCATAAGCATCTGTCCGGCCGCTTTGTATGCGGCCGCATTGTCTGTGACTACTTGAACTACCCGGCTCTCTCCTATTTCTTCTATCACTCCATCTATCAATTTGTAAAGATATTCCGCATTCTTTACATGTCTTGATGCATCGACCGACTTCCAAAAGAACGTGTCAGCTTGACTGTACACTAGGAAATTGATCATTGTCTTCCTAGTTATACATGTTAAGTATAAGATATTAACTAAGTTATACCAAAAAGAATGTTTATACATTTAATATAAATTAGTAAAAGAAAATTTACTTACTGGTCCATCCGTCGGTCATTAACGTGCAACCTCGTTCCTCCCATATTTGTTCAAATGATGTCACGTACTTCTTTATTTCTTGCACCTCCATAGGAAGATATACATTGTATATCTCCTTTGGATTTGGACCAGGCACTCCCTTCCCGACGTCTGCGATCGTGTCGATCATGTTCTCGTAGTATGGTCTCCTCGCGACATTTGCCAGAATGTTGTGGTGAAAGAACCACCTTGACGTTGCCCGACCAATCTTCTCCTTACATAATTTTAGGTTCTTCATTGCCGTCATGATTGTCGTTTGACGTTGTCGTGGTCTGGTGATTACAGGATCCACGGGACCTACTGCTAGGTCGTCGTCTTGGGTGAGATCATGGACCTCATCTTGCGGTTGGTTGTTGGGTCCTCTTCCACTTCCTCGACCACTCCCACTTCCAGACCCTTGACCCATCATTCGGCCGGTGCGTCTATGCAACTCTTCGTCGGCGAATGATCTTCGACTTGTTTCCATTCCCCGTAAGAGGTCATCTATTTAAGAAATATTTAAGTATTCAACTACTTAATTATCTTTTAAAATAGAAGAATGAACTACGTTTATGAGTAACACCTCTCATACCTTCGTACTCTTCGTCTCAAAAAATATCCGGCCTCTCTTGTCCGGTCCTGTAAATGTGTACGGAACATCTCCCCGATTGTTACAATTCTTCTCGGACGGTCTCCTTATGACGTTTGCTAGTTCCCTTCGTTTGCTCCATCACTTGTAGGTGCCTATGAAATTGAGCTCTGACCTCCGGCAGAGTCCGTGTGTAAGGAAGAACGTTTCCCTCATGCCTGCAAGATGAAATTTTAAACGATAAATACCACCGAATATTACTTTGTCGCAATATTTACATTGCATTTTTCTCTCCGCCATGGAGATCAAGTTGCAATGTAACCAAGCCGGATCACTCTGCGTCGCGCCGGTAGTTTGAGTTGTTTGACTTGGAGAAGACATTTTTTTAAACTAAATAATTACTTAAGTAAGTAATTAACTATTTAAAAAGTTAATGACGTTAATAAGTGAGTACTAATCAAAGTAAACTTTTAATTATGTAAAATAAATGACTAACTAATTATGTAACTAAGTAAGTAATTAAATATACCTTCTAACTAATGATGTGTTAAGTAACTAGTAAACTAAATATCTAACTAACCTTCTAGCTAACTAACTATGTAAGTAAGTAAATAAGTATTAAAATGAAACTACTTAACTAACTAATCAATGAAACAAATATTAAATAAATATACTAAATGAACTAATGAAGTGCTTAATGAAATAATTAAGTAAATGAAAAACAAAATGAGAGCAATGAGAGCAAAATGAGAGCTTGAGAGTGAGAATGAGGGGTGGGAGTAAGCGGAGCCCCTTGGGGGCTTTAAATAGCCCCCAAGGGGCTGAAGCCCCCCAGACCGATGGCAACGGTCATATGACCGTTGCCAACGGCCTTATGGCCCGGGTCGCGCGACCCGGTCGCCGGGTCGCGCGACTCGTGCGACCCACGCGACCTGGCCGGGTGAGTCGGTCCGGCCGGGTTGCGACTGAGCCGGTCGGGACCAAACCCGACCGGGTCGGTGCCGGGTCGGTCACGACTCGGGTCGCGACCCGGCGAACCATGTTATAAACCAATCTCAAAAACCACCAAATTTCAAATTTAAACAATCTGTAAACACAAAAAAATCAGACTTGAGCAATCTGTAAAAAAAATTAGATTCTAACCGACTTAAAGCACACATAAAATATGGTTCAATATATCTGAAAATCCATTCAAAAAGGCGCCAAACCTCACTTAAATAAACAACAAAAGATCAATTCCAAAAGAAATTAAATAAACAACATTTCAAACATCCAAAAATGCATCAAAATCAACATTAATAAACAGAAATTCCAGATTGTTAAATTAAATCTGAAACTTAAAAATCAAATCAATCAAATCAAATTCAACAATGTCTAAAACACTTCAAACTCATCGAAATTAAAAATCAAAATCAACCAACAAACCAAATAAATCAACCCGAACACTGGTTTGTATTTTATCGGGGCCAAAAGGCCGCTGTCCTTTTGAGTTCATTTTATTTTGTGGATGTGCACACTCTCCGAGAACATGTTGCTACGACGGTTAATCAAGGGCATTCGAGCTGTTGCTCGATGTAAGTTAACGCCGAAAATTTGCACCATCTTAAGGAGAAGGGTCAAAATATCAAAATTTTCAAAGAACCCGAACCTTGGTTCTATTACTTTTAAATTGTCACCGGGCTACTTAATACTTTTAAGGTATCATCTACTTTGTTAGATATGTCCGAGGTATCGACAAAAGTCTTTCTTTCTCGAGAATAGACAGAAAAAAGAGGTTCACACAAACTCTTATTGCAACGTTTGCAAGATCCTCAAATCCCATCGTTTTGACATGATCTATCCACTAGTCAACTGCATGAGATTGCTGTATCGTAAAAGATAATTGTAATAAGACATTATCTGAATTGCAAAAAACGTTCCAGGTACATGCAATGCAAGGACTTATAGTATAAGCATAACTACATGTTGAGCTCTTGATATCCCAAAGTGCATTGACTTTAACCTATAATCATGCATCTTAGTGCATGAAATAATTGATCGATCATCGTATCTATGAGTGCTCTAGATGACCAATTTGACACTTTAGAAGCTCATCGCATGGGTTAAAGAAAGAACTATAACAATATCTAAAAATGAAAAAATAACTTGGGCAACATATACATGTCAATAGTGAAATCAAGATAAGAAAAGATAATTTGACTTAATAAGAATAAAAGGTACTTGTTATATGTATCGGATGATATAACGTCCGCTCCCACTAACGGTCAAAAGTATCCCTTCATTTAATGAAGTCTGACACTATTTTTAAAATTTCTTCTTTGGCTCCGCTCAAGTACATCATAAAAATAGCCCATGGCAACCTTCTTGTCCCAATCTACTATTCTAAGAACTTTTACTATAAGTTGCACTATATAAAGTGTCATCTTTACAATTTGCTAGAAATCACCACTCTCAAATGTCTCCTCTACTTTTCTCTATTTCCTCTTATAAGAAGGATTTGCCCTACCAACCTAACTTGACCGTCTCGGTGAAAGTATCATTTGGGTAAAACGATGCCTCTACTTCATTAAACTTGACCATTCTGTAGGAGGTATTGGCCCTTTGTATACTCCCTCATTAGGTTAAAGGTAAAATTATAGTTGTAAATGAAACATGATATAAATTGGGCCATCATAACAACCTGGTCAAATTAAGAATCCTCGCATGTAACATTTAGCATCAAATCTAAGGAATGAGCAAGGCAAGGTACCCGATACAAGTGTGGTATTTTGACCATCATCAGTTGTCTAGTTGCTTTGTATGTAGCTACATTGTCTGTTACTACTTAGACAACTCGATCCTCTCCTATCTCATCAAAAAAGTCATCGATTAATTCAAATACGTAGTTGACATTCTTTACCTATTCGGATGTGTACACTAATTTTCAGAGCACGGTCCTGACTTAACAATATACTAAGAAGTTAATCATTGTCTTCATAGTTATATCTATCAAGAAAAAGAACACGCATAAGTTATAAATTATTAAGTTTGAAAAGATAAGTGATAAGTATAAAAGACAAAGTTTTATATATTTGTTCAGCCGTCAGTCATCAACGTGCACCATCTTTTTTGTCAAATATGTTCAAATGATTTGATGCATTGTTTAATATCTTTCAATTTCATTAAAAGATAAATGTTGTAAATTTTCTTTGGAGCTAGTCAAGACACTCCCTTACCAATGTCCGCAACAGTGTCAACTATTGACTCGTAATATGGCCCATTTGTAGTGTTGTTTGGTTTACTACTGTAGAAGAACCACCTATGTAGTCAAAGGTGAGAGGCATCTAAGGCAAAGGGGGGCCTCACCTCGCCTCAGGCACCTGAGGTGAGATTTTTTTATTGAAGAATTCAAAGTTTATACATATAACATTGAATTTTTTGGAGAACATAAAAAAAACTCACTTTTAGGGCCTACAATGCATCAATATATTGGAGCTTTGGGGTGGAAGACTGGGCATTGGAGATTTAAGAGTGAGAAAAGATTATTTAACTTACTAGATCCGACTCTCACTGGGTCCGGATCCGGACAAGGTGAGAATTGCTGAGGCAAGACATTTTTGCTTCATCTCGCCTCTCCTCAATGCATAGACACTTGAGATGAGTGTTTCAAATAACATAGGGAACCACTGACATGTTTCCCGACCAATCTTCTCCTTGCATATCCTCAAATTCTTAATTGTCGTTGTGATCATAGTTTGTATTGACCTTGCATTACGTGTCTTGTTCTCAACTCTTCCTTTTCGTCATCCTCCCCAGTGGGTCCTCCGAGTTCTTTGCAGGTGCAACCTGTCTGTCATCATCAGCAGTGCCTCCGTGGCACCCTGATGGTCCCCTTGACTGCTGGATCACCAAGTCTGTGACTGCCAGCCACCCACATTGTGAAAACCAGAACACACTACTGGAGGATGTTTCCAGGCACCAGAGCATGCTCGATGTTTCCTGTGCATGCCCTCAACAGTGTCAAGGAGAGACTGTCTTCCCCTACATCAGCAGCTGCACAGTCTGCACTGCCCTGTCGGTGGACACTGTGATGTCAAGTGCGCCAGCCACTTGGTGAGGCACAACGTCAGCCACTGTCCCTCTTTGGGTAGCCCGCTAATGACTCTTCACCATTGACCCTGTGCACATCCACCATTCTCCCAGGGTGCATTTGCCTCCACTAGCCAATGCAAACCATCAACTTGAGCCCATCAGACCTGACATACCCAACGGCTATTGAAACACCACTCCCCCCATCATACCATTCAATCCCTGTCTGGCCAAGGACAACCTCACACCCCTGGTTGTCACCCATCTTCTCTCCCAATATAGTTGGATTCAGAGTGCACCACCTCGGATCCCTCAGGTTGATCATTCTGACACCAGCAGGAGGCGTGGCGATACCAAACCAGCCAATTGCACCTCCACGATGGTTGCTCACTGCCTGAAAAGTTCTGCGGAGTCAACCGGGTGCAGCGGGTGAGAGATGACTCTGTCATCTGCATCACTTGAGTCATCTGCCACCAGGCAACGCAAGTGCTCATGGTTCCGGGGCAGATCCATTGGTCCCTTGGGTGCCCACCCAATGGATCAAGCCAGTTTCAGTACAGGGCCTAGCCCAGTTCATCATTCTACCGGTCCATCTTCCGATCAAGCCGTGGCCCACCATCAGCACTGGACCAACCCCCTTCACCAGCCTAGTAGCAGCCAGACCAATTCACTCAGACCCAATCAGTCAGACCGGTTCAACTGTTCCTCTATCTACTTGAACTGGATCAAAACTGGTCCAGCCTGATCTGGGCGATCCAGCAAGCCCAACCAACAAGTACAGCCTGGTTCAATCCACATCGGCCAATTCATTTTAGTTAAAATTGCATTCTCCAATGGATTTTTCAGTCTCATCCCACACCATCTACATCAAGTCAACTGATCAGCCACCTCCTTCCCTTCTCACAGGCCAACCACCAGGTGCCATTCTTCCTACCACTTAATCTCCTTCTAGCAGCATCCACTTCAACCAGCAGGTTAAAGAACATAAATTGTCATCACACAGCCTTTAAGCATTGAATTGTAGAAGACATGATAATATATTGATCAATTTATATCTGTGTTCAACACATAGTTCACTGCCATTCTTGACATTTTGTGTCCAATCCCAACTTATTTGATTAATTGGTGCTGCTGGTTATTGTGTTTGACTTATCTATTGAGCTCTTCAGATCAACACAATCACCTGACTACATCCTAGCCTTGGATGTTTTTGCTGGTGACGATCGCCAGTTGGTCGTCCTTCATCACTTTAGCACTGCACGCAAAAGCCAGAGTCAAGGAAGACAGCTGACCAGAAATGATGCCAGAGTGATGGCCAGAGAACGTACTGGAATCAATGGCCAAAGTAAAACAATGTGCAGAGAAAGATTGAAAGGAAGGGTGGTAAAAGTGGTCTAATTAGAAGGAAAGAGCATTCAGGAAAAATCGTGTATCCCCTCCAAGACAGAGAATAACAGACAACGAATGCTTTTTCTGTGGCTCCTGTTTTAGTCAGAGAATCATCTTTTTAAAATGTGGTATTATCACTACCATTTATCAGTCATTCCACAGTTATATACCACTGGCCGTAGTTTATAGACTCAGTAATGTTGATCTCCTCAACTTTTTCAAAAGTTGAAACACAACCAGTTGCATTGGAGACTGCTTCCAGGCTATTCTCTGGTTAATGATGTGAATGGAATCAAAGAATTTTCAAAAATTTCTCCAAATCAAGTTGTTATAAAGAAAAAATGCAAGACGGTCAAAGACAATTTTTTACAATAATCCTTGGGAGAATAAAACAGTCTTCTCTGATTTCTTGCCTAAACTGTGTGGGCCTTTTCCTGCAACTGCATCTGATATAATAAATTTTAGGGCCTATAATTGTGTTACCTCTTCCCTTTTACCTCCTTGAAAGTCCTTTTTTTCCCTTACTTGTCTCTGCATTTTGTTTTATTTTCAAATAATTAAGACCCACTTATAAGATAATCTTCACAAAACAGTAAGAATTATATATTGATAAATTGTGACAAAGTTGGGGGTTTCACTGTAAAAGGCTCTTAATCTAGACTACTCCTTGTCTACTATTATGTTAGCCCTACTTGAAAGTGTAATAAGTTATGCTAGAAGTACCTTTTTCAGTCTCTAGAAAGCATAAAATGCGTGCACAATATTCAGTCTTCAAGCTCCTCTCCAATTATTTATTTCCATCCAAAGAAAAAAGTTAAAATTGCATCCAAAATAACTGCCCATAAGGTCAACCTCCTCTATTTACTAAAAGCTCCCCATTGAAGGAACTGAAAGCGACTTACTGGTGGGTCCTGCAGATTCACTGAAAACACTCGCTGGTCAACATTTTCAAAGGATTTTCTGTTATTGATTTCTTGACTAAGGTCCCAATTTCAGTTCCATCAGCTGCAGATGTGAAAAATTAGGTGGCATTTGTTTTGACTTAATAAAATGACTAAAGTCTTAATTTCATCTCTAATCGCTCTTGTGGAACACAAAATCATAGTTATCCACCTTTGAAAACAAGAAATTATAGTGAATCACTTAAAATTAAGTGGTTTTCAAAAGGTTATTATTGAATTCAAACGTTTTACCAAACAATTTGAATGCCTGATCTCAGACCGATTAAGAGATTAGACATCAATTAAGCCAAAACAAATGGGACCTTAGTCTGGCTGTAACCTCAAGAGTTCCATTCAAGGCAAGATTGGAATTGGAGACTGGATTGGCTAGTGCCTATTCCAATCTGATTCAGATAGGATTGGTCCATTCAAGAAGAAAGAAACCGATCCAAAATCGGCCTAGACTAATTCTTCAAAGAACAGAAAAAATAAAATACAAACAATTATGGCAGATGGACTCCACATTGTTTTTCAATTTGATCCGATCTGACCCTTTTAGGATCGCATTGGCTCCACAGCACAGCAGGGGTGCAGTGCTGCATCTTCCTCACTTGGCAGATGTATAGAATCCAGGAGACCCAATACGACGTGAACCAATGACTTTACTTTTATATTGGGTCTAGGAGACCCAATATCTCATCTTCCAAATGCTCTCAGGTTCATGGACCAGATAGGAGTCACTTCCCCAGCTGACACTGTTGGCAGCCAATTCTGGTAAATCACCAGAATCTGCTGATTTAAGCAGAAAAATAGGGTGGATAAGAGCCCCCACTCCCTAAATTGAATTGTCTTATGCTGATGCCTATACATCGGCCAATTCCGCCTTCCATGGTTCCAGTGTACACCTCAACAGGTTTCTGATCTAGTGAAGGAATCACCCTCTTCAGTTTCAAACTTCTTCAATCTGCCCACTAGTTTAAATTTTGATGATTTTTTACCAGATCCTTGTGCACAAAACAAGAAGTTAGAAGTAGAAAAGCCTCTGAAGGCGTTTATTTATTTATTTGGGAGAAGGAATTGCAAGGTTTGCAGAATCGGCTGATCCATAGGTTTAAGCAATGCTGAGGGCAGAGTCAAGGTGGCCATTGGCAGCCACCCGCTATGAAGGATCCATGCGTCCACCCTTTTGGACATGCAAGCCCAACAACCGATCCACAACCTAAAGTTGCTGATCCAATAGCTCAAGTTGTGGATCCCCCATATATCAGGACCTAGGTCCAACATTCCTTATTTATACTTTTGTATTAGCTTTGTGCTTCCTTCTAGGCCTTTGTTTGTGCGTGCTCTAAAGGTTACCTATACACAAGTCTGCATAAGCATTCATATAAAAAAATTTAGAATTAATCCTTAAAAGATGTTAGGTTTTAACAGATTCCTAACAGCAAACCCTCAGAGCTAATTGATAGGTAACTTCCGAAAACAAATGCAAAAACTCAATGCTTATAAGTTCTAAGATGGCTGCAAGAAAATAAACTATCATTCCATGTCAACCTTAACTTTCCTTTTGACTAACAAAAATAGACTCAAGGTAGACCAGGTCACAGGTCAGGACTGGGTTAGCCCAGCCCAAACTGACTTGGGTTGGCTAGAGTCAGGACCTGGGTTGGCCGGAGTCGAAATACAAAAAATAATAAATATAAAAACATATAAATTACAAAAATAACTTATGTCGATTCAAATATTATGCGTTAAGGACTAAATTTTCTTGTTCACCTTGTGTCTTCTGTGATAACTTTCATCTTGTCTCCAAGCCTTGCTATAATAAGAGCCCCACATATATATAAAATTTCATAGTCTACACTATAAATGGGGCTCCGATTATAGTTTAGAATAGAGAGAAGATAAAAGTTAAGAAATTAAAATAAAAATTCCTCCATGCATGGGTGATTAAAAAGATTTTATAGTGAAAGAATGAAAGAATTAGCAAAGGAGAGATGGGCGGAAGTGGAATGGGACCTTTTTTAGGGGGAGGGAGTTTGGGGATGCTAGAAAGCTGCTTGGGGGTCTTTTATAGGCCCCCAAGGGCCATTGGGAAAGATTGGAGCCCCCTCCGCCCCTTGACCCGGTTCAGGCCAGGCCACAACCCAGTTGCCGGAGCTCGGGACCTAGCCCGGCCCTGCGAGACCCCAGATCCGGATCCACTAAGGCGTGGACCGGGCCAATTGGCCCAAAAACTGACTGGGTCATGACCCGGGTCCCAATCTGGCATTCCATGAATAGAGTTAATAAAATTATAAGTGCAACATGTCAATCCTAATTTTCCTTTCTGACTAACACACATAGACTTAGTAGAATTACAAGCACTACAGACATAGGATGATTACGTTTCCTGTTGACAAATCTTATTCACTTGTGCTTGTAGCCTCTATTTTCTTTGGTGATCGACATTTAAAAAATTTTAGAAACAAAAAAGTGACAAAATCACCCATTCAGCACCTTGGAGGGAACAGTGTAGGAGAGGATGCTCAAACAGCTTGACGAGATGATATCACACATACCAAATCCACAGAGAAAACACAAACTAGGCTGGGGTGGGGGGATTCAAGAATACCTTGCTATCATCAATCTTAAACCATTTTCCACCCGTATTCATCACATAGCACACATAATGTCCAGAGAAGGCAGCATTCATGATATCCAAATGAACCACCACAGCATACAGCCGATATGTAGGGGTCATGTCACCGGTCCCACTCATATATTTGGTCAAGTTCAAAATCTCAGGGAACTTAACTGTTTTGTTGAGTTTGCCAAATTTACCAGACTGCAAGAAACAGATGACAAGCATGAAAAAAGGCAGCTGAAAAAATGCAGGCATAATAACCAAAGTCTTGTATGTAAAGATACATGAAATAATCTTTAAGGTACCTGAAATCGTTTCAAGACTATTGTAAGTACATTTGGTGCCTCCAACACTTTTAATTGCTTTTTTGCTTTCTCATAGGATTTGCACCTGGCATATGAAGTGAAAATAAAAACCTATGAGACAGATACAACGTAATAAGCATGTCTCATGTACTGTCACAGGCATTTAAACATATTCCATTGCAAGTGAAAGCATAACAGTAGTGAGAATAAGATGTCAGAATGTTCTAGGAATATAAAAAAGTTTTTCACAAAAAATAAAAGGTTAAACCAAAGTCCAGACAACGAATTTTAGATATTGGTGGCAAGATGGTGGTGGCATTGGCCACACTGTCTTCCCAGCCCTATTGAGTGGAAAGATGGGCAACCTAGTCCAGATTCTTGGACCTGGCACCACTCACCCGACAGGTTCACAATTATATACTTTGTATCATGGAATGCACTCCTGAGAATCTCTCGAGATCTCCTGATAATCTCTTTCTCTCTAAGCATCCGAGAAACGAGATCACCGAGATGAGAATATCTATATAGTACCTCTTGTACCTTGATATACTCTTCCTATTACTTGTTGAGTTTGCTTCATATATTGTCAATTTTATTATGAAATTCATCCAAATATTCATCTAGACATTATTGGTTGATAAAATTTTATAATTTAATATTTTTATGACTATTTATGTACAATTTACCCAAAATGTTACCAATCACCTATCCATATTATTCAAGATGAAGCCTTGGTCTAACATAAGATTTCTTGTATGCCTTCTGTTAACAATAGTTCATCCTCTTTGTATTAAGCTTTTAATGCTCTCAGTTTATTTTGATGTTTAAAATGAGTTCTCTTATCTTTTTTGAAGAGATAACATGACATTTTATACTTAAATATGCACATTGATTGGTATTTATAAGATCCAATCTCTCGAGATTTTTCCAAAATCTATTCTTTTCAATCTTCATAAGATAAAATATAGATACGAGAAGGCAAACCTTGGGTAAGGTATACCCTACATAAATGAAATCCGAGATTTGATCTCCCGAGATTTCTTCAAGAATCTCATGAGATCTCTTCTCTTTCATCCTTCAGAGATGAAACCGAAATCCGAGACGGCAATCCTTGCTTTGTATCAGACACCATGAAAACCTTAGTTTAAGTAGTTTCTTCAAAATCAGTACAGAACCACCACAAATGGCCTGACTAAAGATCCGATTAAACCTGGACTATGCCAGGCTAGCTACATGAAGGCTCCCAACAGAGACTTGCAAATAACCAGGAAGCTGGATTTGACCCTACTTATAGTTATATTATGTAGTAAAAGAGCTACAATTAATCTTATGCATTTTAAAAGACCACCAAAATTGAGATAGCAAAGCAACATTCGGTAATCCAATCATGAATTTTCAAAAAAAATGGCTCAGGACTGTCCAACATTAAGCACATGCTGTCAAGTATCAAGGAAGCATTATTTTTCTATCCCATTGTACTGTGGTCTGTGGATGGCATTTCATCGTTGTAATCAAATCATTTTGCCTGTCTATCTAAACCAATCAACTATAAAACCATAAGAGTTCACAGTTAAGCTGATAACACGATGCTCCCAACATAACCCAGCTAAACATCGCCCAATCAAATTCCAACTCCATACTTGCGGGGATAAGGTCCCAAAAGTGGGCAGCAAGTACATTGAAAATGATTCATACAAATAAAAGAGCCTAGAGGAACTCAGGATGCATTTTTCTAGTTTCTGCATTTTCTTAACAAAATATGGTATGACCATGTGCAAAAAAATGTCTTCATTATAGCACATTACATATCAAAATATTTCTGAATAGATAATGCATTCAAGTAAATGTAATGTTTGCGAACAGAAACATCTAATCATGCATTTCTAGTAATTTTCAAGCATGCAAACCATCTTTTTGCCCTAGTTTTTGTCAGTTTTCATTTCCATTTCTATCTGAATTTCCCACTTTTGTTTCCTATGTTGGCAATTATAGTCCACTTCATCAGACTTAGCAACTGGCTAGGTTAGGATAATTCACCTAAGATCTCTGTGAATGAAACAAATTATAATCTTTAGTTTTTTTGAACAATAACTAAACATGATCCAAGTTAAAGAACATAGCCTTGTCTCACCAATGCCCCTATCTTCAATCAGAAGTAAAATTGGTGTATTGGGAGAAACAGCCAATGCTTTGGTATACCGGTATGCTTTTATGTCTTCCTGTGCTCTTGTATTTGTCAGCAGAATCAGAGGAAGTTTCAATAATAAAACAGCATTGTTTTTGCTCTAAAACTCAAAATCATCCTTTACTTCCAAAAATTTATAGAAAAAATACTCCATCATCCACGTTTTCTCTTTGTTTTTGAGGTGAACTAACCTGCTGCATCTATATCTGTTCTCTCCATCTAAAATCTCTGTCATTGTAAACCTTGTAAGCGCTTCATCAAGAGTTCCAACATCACCATCTATCTCAACAGTGAGATCCATCATCTTCTCACATCGTTCTGACTTATTCAAGCACCTCATGCACTTAATCTGCATTATATACTAGTTATAAGACTTCAAGAAATTTAAAAGTAGTACCAATCAACAGAAACAAAATATCAGAATACCCTTGATAACAGGTAGCCACCAAAAGTCAGCTGTATAAGAGTTGTTTCTTCCATAAATCTGGTGGTGGAATCTGCACCAGCTTCCTTAAGACATATAACTTGCATTGCATCGATAGCGTGTCTGACATATTGACAAATGTGAGGAATACTGAATTGCTTAAAATTGAAAAACAAGAAGTTAAATTTCCTTTTTTTCTGAAAAAACAATTTTGCACCACGAACATTAGAAAAGACAAAGGTACAGAAAGCCAAGAAAGAACAATAAGATGTGACGGTCAACACCGAATAAGAATGATATTATGATACTAATGATTGTGTTGCTGGAATTTCTTATAAACTTTTGGGTGCATAAGCTTCATAAATGGGCATGCAGTTGCATGCTGAAACTTTGATTTCTTTTCGCTTCTCTCACTTGCCCTAAGTTACCAAGGTGGTCACTTACGGCGTCCTCCCCGCCATGGATTGCAGAATCGGTCGATCCGGATCGGGATCGACCGATTCTTGGATCGGATCGGTACCTACCGATCCGATTCCTATCGGAATTAGCGATCCGGCCGGGAGTCCCGGCTGGATCGGCCGGAATCGATAGGATCGGTCGATCCCGGACCGATCCACCCGGATCGATCCCAAAATCGGTCGATCCGGACCGATTCGCCGGAAAACCGGAAGACCCGGAATCGAACCGATTCCGGGATCGATCCGGTCCCGTTTTAAGGTCCGATCACCCCTATTTGGGGTCGATCCGGACCGATTCTCCTCCCCACTTGCCCCCTTCGGCTTCTTCTCCTTCCCCAGGCGCCTTGGAGATCTAGGCTTCGCAGCCGGCGATCCAAAGATTTGGAGGGGCGATCCAGCCAATTCAAGGCTCGGGGAGGGGCGATCCACCTCGGGGAGGGGCGATCCACCCTAAATGCACAAGGTTTGTAAGGAGGGGGGGTTTTCGATCTCCTTCCCCTCCCCCCCGGCCTTCGCCCCCGGCCGGCTGCAGCATGGGATCCCCCCACTGGGGGGGATTATTTCACCCCCCGTGTGGGGGTGGAATTGCACCCCGAAGGGGTGATTAGCACCCCTTCGGGGGTGTTCCAACAGTCACCCCTCGGGGGTGACAGCGGAGCGCCCCCCCCTAGGTGGGGGGCTGCAGCATAAAATCCCCCCATTGGGGGGGGATTATTTCACCCCCAACGGGGTGGAATTGCACCCCGAAGGGTGATTAGCACCCTTCGGGTGGTGAAAACCCCCCTCGGGGGTGACTTTGCATATCCCCCCCTCAGGTGGGGGGGGGCTGCAAGCATAAAATCCCCCATTGGGGGGATTATTTCACCCCCACTTGTCGGGTGGAATTGCACCCCCGAAGGGGTGATTAGCACCCTTCGGGGTGAAAAACAGTCACCCCCGAAGGGGTGACTGTTTTACGATCCCCCCCTAGGTGGGGGGGGCTGCAGCATAAAATCCCCCCATTGGGGGGGATTATTTCACCCCCAATGGGGGGTGGAATTGCTTGGCCTAATATTGTTTGGCCAATGGGGGGTGATTAGCACCCCTTCGGGGGTGAAAAACAGTCCCCCCCCTAGGTGGGGGGGGGGCTGGAATTGCTTGGCCTAATATTGTGTATGGTTTTGTGTTGTAGATAAGATGTCGGACGAGGAGCATGGCACCGGACCCGCAGAATTTCGTGACATTGGATGGCAACATGGCCATCTCTTGATTCGGATAAGAAGAGAGTTAGATGCAAATGGTGCCAAAAAGAGATGAATGGAGGTGTGTATCGGCTCAAGCGAACATATAGCCGGGACGGGTGGCAATGTAAAGAAGTGCGATAAAGTACCGCCGAGCTGAGAGAGGAGATGAGGGCTTATATAACTGGAAGGGCATCACAGAGGGAGGTGAGAATTGGTCAGAGACAAGACCTACATGACGAGTTGCTAGGTCGGAGAGACGCCGATCGTATGGCCGGAAAGAGCAAGAAAGGGAAAGGGCCGGCCACATACGAAAGGGTCCAAGTTGGATTCTTCATCTTCATCGGGATGAGGAAGATGCCCCGATTGGGGAGAGCCGTTCACGAGAGTAGGGCTCGGTGCCCGCGAGGACGAGGAACGAAGACGAGGAGCAGGAGGTTCGGCTTAAGATCCGATGTGGGGGCGGGGACAAGGCCCGTTCGAGAGCCCGAAATTCGGAGGACACATTCCCGTTCGACCGATGTCGAGGAGACACCGCCATGTATAGGAGAGTGGCAAGAGATCGAGGGGTATAAGACAAGCATTTAAAGGGGTGAAGACATCGACTTGGGCAAAGAAAGAAAGCCCTTAGCATACGGTCAAGTTCTTTCTACATGCACGGGTAAAGATTTGTTGAAGTTCGTGGTTAGCATTTGCTCTCGATATGAATTTCTTATTAGGTTAGCTATTATTAACAACCCTCTCTTTTCCCTTATCTTGTTTTTGAATTTGTAGGTGTCCCGGCACATGCAGCCACCAGTCCCATATTTCCAGACTATGGTTGATGCGATTGGTGAGGCCGGGCCGGGGTTGAAAGCCCCTACATCAAAGTATATATATGAAACAAGCTTGGATGAGGAGGTCGATGAGTTGACCTCATGGATAGATGGATTCAAAACCATCTGGAAGGAGAGGGGGTGCACTGTAATGTGCGATGGATGACCGGAATCACAAGAGAGGTCACTTATAAACTTCCTTGTGTATCGTTTCGAGGGCACCGTATTGGAAATCGGTTGATGCATCAGCCAGTGAAAATGCAGATTACCTATTTGGCTTGATGAACAATGTGGTGGATGAGATAGGGAGGCCAACATTGTGCGGTTTGTCACGCATAAACGAGGCCTCATATAAGGCCGGCAGGAAAGAAGCTAATGGAGGCTCGACCTCGCTTATTTTGGGTGCCCCGTGCGGCACATTCTATTGACTGATGTTAAGATATCAGGGATCTTGTCAAGTCCTCGTATCAGTCAGGTGACAACTTATCACCTCATTTATCTACGGCCATCCACGACTTTTACATATTTATGAGGCGAGAAGACACCGATGGTCATGATTCGATCGTCGGGTCCCACAAGATTTGCCACTCATTTTATTGCATTAGAGAGCCTATACAGTACAAGGCTAATTTAAAAGGTTCATTCTCTCCACTCGCTTATCGTAGTACATGGATACATACAGAGCTCCTGATCGGTATTTAGATACCGTTAAAGATGGAGCCGATAAGATAATGGTGGGAGAAGGTGCAAGTACTATTTTTCGATAAATAGAACCTTTGGTGCGGTGTACTTAGGTTGGTGGATTCAAATGACAAAAATCGAGATGGGGTACGTATGATGCTATGGATAAAGCTAAGTTGAAAATTAAAGAGAAGCATCCCAAGTGGTTACAAAAGCGGTGGAAGGTGATTGACAACAAGATGGGACAAAACCCTACACCACGACATTCATGCGTTGTATAATTTAGTAGTGTAATATGCTAATGATTACAAGTTATTTTTCGTGTATTACCCCCACTCTGCCTTTAAACTAATGGAGTAATAATGTTGTTAGCTGTGGTACTTCGAACCCAAGGATACGATGGTGGCCAAGTATGTAATGATGGTGAAGTATTATCAGGCACACTATCTGTAATTAAACGACTATGTAAGACCCAAGAAGACAGAACGCGCGCTGAGGTTGAAGTAAGTAATACGTTTCATATTAATTAAACTTTTAACTTTATCTCAAGAAGAAGATAATTGTTTTAGTTTCGTGTTTCTGTGATGACTTCATAAAGGCACAAGATTTGGGGTGTACGGGGATCCAGATTATAGCATTTCACATGATAGGGTCCCCCTAGTAATATGCTTACCCGAATTAATGACTCTTTGGTTAATTGATTTTTTTTACATAACGTTATCGATGCATGTAATTGTCTTCTTACAATTACAAACTGTGGTGGATTATGGTGACAAATGTAACTGGATGGAATCCACTCGCCGCCGTTAAATTCGGGTGCTAAGTCGAGCACGTCGTCATCCCAAAGGCGAGAGAATTGGAGCACCTTCAACCTTATTCATACGAAGAGGAGAAATAAAGGTTGAAGACGAAAGATTGGAGAAGCTTGTCTACCGCCATTACAATACGAGGCCGAGGATAAAGAATATCAAAGATAGGCGTAAGACATCGGAGTGTAGATTGCACGGTTGCGGGTGGATTGTACCAAGAAAGAGCACAGCCCCAAGCTACTCGTGCTATTTGTCCCGGGCGGATGTGGACTTGGAATATCTATTCCAAGAAGAACATCCACTGCGGCAAAGATGGGTGGAAGACAAGGATGCCGAGGAGAGCCGCAGTTCGACCCGAACGACGTATCACGGGCCGAAGGAGAGCTGACAACGTTGTCGGTGAGGATGAAGACACGCAGTGAAGTTGAAGAAAGTCAAGTTCCGTGCACGGCCCACTTCCCGATCCACCCCGACTACGGCTTTCTCCAGGAGAGACATCCGGCTCCGCCCCGGCCGCCGCCCTCGCTCGGATTCCGGCTTTCGGGTCCTTCTACCACCACCACCACCAAGAAGACCGGTGGATTATTTAGGGCTTTTAAAGAAAGCATGCTTACCTTCACAAAGAAGCAAGTCAAGGAGATCCTACATTGAAGAGGAAGAAGATAAGTATCAAACGGCGACATCATCTCCTCGACACCGAGACCACTCGGCCCACCTTCATCGACGAGGACGAAGAAGAATTTCGCGCCACCCACACAACAACAACAGACAGGGGGTGGAGGTGAGGTGGGGGTGGCGGAGGCGAGGGTGGCTCTACTAGTAGTGCTCGGACGAGCGGAGCAGTCCGGATGATTTGAGTGATAAAAGACACTCATGTATTCGAGTGGCGGGGGCCGGACGGTGGACGAGGTTGAATGTTTTCGACGAGTTTGCATCTTCCTATCCAGCCCGCCGATTGCCGACTGAGTTGGCTATCCACCTCCACTCTTTTTACCTCCACCTCCGACCGATCGGGGAGTTTATGAGTTTACCGACACATGGCCCGGCTTATTTTCTTATGATACGGCCACTATGACCGACCCTAATCAATGGAGATTTGCGTAAAAATCGAATGACCAGACAGTAGATCCGTAGATCCGGATCCATCCTACTCCGGACGTTACCATAGTTGGTGGCGATGCATATGTATAATGTATTTCTTTGTTTATTTCACGCAACGTAATATGAGTGGTAAGAAGAATATGTGTTGTACACTCATTTGGAGTTGGGTATGATTGTTTGTTTGGTAAAAACATGTATCTTATTTGATGCATGATGTGTTCTATTGTGTGATTGGATATGATATGTGTTCTATATGATTGATTGTTAATTTGTTATATGAATGAGTGTTCCCTGTATTTTTTTCACATTTTTCCTGAGTCCTATGTATTTTTATTGATTTTTTGGCGATTTTTGCATATTTTTTCGAAAAGCCAAAAAAAAAAAAAAACGATCCAGACCGATTCTAGATCGGTCTGGCTCCATTGAAATCGGCCTGGATCGGTCCGATCCGATCCGATCCAGATCGGATCGGACCCCACCGATCCAGGATCCGATCCCGATCCGGCGATCCTTGCTCCCCGCTCCTTTTCTTTCAACTTTATTAAAATCTTATCACATATATTGAACCAAGATACTTAAATTGTGTATTTTGAAATAATTTTACCCGATCCGAACTTATTCCCTAGCATAGTTGTCAAGGTGCCCACCTAGGCGGAAAGGCGTTTTTCCAATAGCGCCTTGCCAGGGCACCTTGTCTGAGGCCAAAAAGGCGCCCAAGGCGCCCGCCTAGGCACCCAAGACGTCCAAGGTGCCAACCTAGGCTGCCTTGGCAAGACGCCTTGGGTATTTTAACATGATTAAAAAAATAATTGAGGGATTTTTTCCCCTTGATACCCCTCACAAGGGACACTTATTTAATGGTAGTTTGAATATATTAATATATTACACTATCACTTATACTATCATACATATTTAAGATTTATGATTATAAACATATATTATATACTTAATTAAGTTATTTTTCAGCTCTTTCTTCTCTCTCTCTATCTCACTTAATTTACCAAGATTAACTCCTTCTCCAAAAATAAATACCCACACTTTTATAAATACCCACACTTTCTTCGCTCTTTCTTCTCGATCAGCGACTAATCTGCGCTCCCCCACTTAATAATATTATAACAATATTTCACCGTCACTTATACTATCGCACAAATATAAATTTTATAATCATAAATGTGTTATATACTTAAATTTTATAAAAATCTATTTAACTCTTCTCTTTCACACACACATCATATTTACTTATGTGCATAGATAAAACACTCATATTCAATTATAACCATAGTTGTCAAGGCGACAAGGCACCCAAGGCGTTGAAGGGTACCGATTCCGCTTAGGCGACAAGGCGGCCGCTTAGGCGTCGCCTAGGCGGTCAAGGCGGTATTCAAGGAAGGCTGAGTCGGGAGGTTGTTATATATAAACAAAACATAAATATAATTATATTTGTTATGTTATAATTGAATATGAGTGTTTTATCAATGCACATAAGTAAATATGATGTGTGTGTGAAAGAGAAGAAAGTTAAATAAATATTTATAAAATTTAAGTATATAACTCATTTATGATTATAAAATTTATATATGTGCAATAGTATAAGTGATAGTAAAATATTGTTATAATATTATTAAATGGGGGGGCGCAGAGTAGTCGCGGATAACCCCCCGAACCCAAAAAAGTATGTAATAGTATAAGTGAGACAGAGAAAAAGTGAAGAAAGAGCTGAAAAGAAACTTAATTAAGTATATAATATATGTTTATAATCATAAATCTTAAATATGTATGATGGTATAAGTGATAGTGCAATGTATTAATATATTCAAACTATCATTAAATAAGTGTCCCTTGTGAGGGGTATCAAGGGAGAAAAACCCCTCAAAATTATTTTTTTAATGATGTAAAAATACCCAAGGCGCCTTGCCTGGACGCCTTGGGCGCCTTTTTAGCCCCAGACAAGGCGCCCTGGCAAGGCGCCTTGCCGCCTAGGCGGGCACCTTGACAACTATGATTATAACATAAAAATATATTTATATTTATGTTTATTTTTATGTATAACAACCTCCCGACTCAGCCTTCCTTGAATACCGCCTTGACTGCCTAGGTGACGCCTAAGCGGCCGCCTTGTCACCTAAGCGGAATCAGTACTTTTCCACGCCTTGTCGCCTTGATAACTATGTTCCCTAGTCTTCTTCCCTTTGATTTTCATTAAATTCGTAATGCAAATATTTTGTTTTAGTTATACTTATTTTGAAAATCTTAACTTATCCACAATTCTAGTTTCACATTCACTTCTTTTTTTGTCGCATCTATCAGAATGATAAATCATGGTATATCATCTTAAATCGCATTGTTAATTCATCTCTAATTATTGTAAAAAAGTAGAAACTTATTGTAGACCCTTCATAGTCAATAAGAAAAAAATCTCTTATTTGCTCCAACACCCACCACAAAACATTTATTAAAACTTAATCTTAAGTCTTTTCCAAGTCATAAATACTATATGCAAAATTTGCTTCATATTTTAAATTTTCTCCATCAGGTTTCTAATAAGAAAAATAACTTCGACTATAAAACAACCAGACATAAATCTAGCATTGCTAGCTAATATATTTGTATAATTCCTAAATCACTTCTCTTTCTCATAATTTCATGGTATGACACAAAAACTTAATCCCTACATAGTTTGGGCAATTTAGTATACCTTAATTTTTTCTTAAAAATTGCTATGGTATTGCTCTTTCTCTATTCATTGGACATTTTCTTAGAGATTAAGATTTCGTTAAAAGTTAAGTCATCAATTTTGGCTATAGATCTTTCAAACATTTTCATACTTCAATAAAGATGTTATCGGGGTCACATGCTTTACTTGTGTTCAGCTACTTCAATGTTTCTATAAATTCTAAAAATTTAATTCTCTTAATGTAATTCATCTTAACTTTTGTTACATTCTTCATGTCTTTTATATTTCTAGCAAAGTTGTCATTTTGATTGCAAAATAAGTTGATCCATATCGGGATCGACCGATTTCAGAATTGGATCAGCCATTGGTGATCCGCTTTTTGGCTGAAGAGCCAATCCAATCACCTGCTAAAATCAACCAAAATTGGTCGAATTGTCTTGGATTGGGACAAAAATCGGGCGGGAAAGATTGGTCTACTGGCTCCATTGGGACTAGTGGCCTTGGATCTAGTCTAACCATATCGGGTCCATCGGACTACCAGGTCTCGATAGACTAAATAGCCCCATCTTTCCTACCCTTATTGGGTAGGGAAGACTACCGCGGTGGAGTTCAGTCCATTTTGAGGTCAAAGGTGGGTGATCTGAACCCGATCTAGATCCATAGTATTTTTTTTTTTTGGTTTTTAGGCTGATTCCGGATCGATTTTTCTCCCCGAAAATCAGCCGGATTAACCAATTTGATCATGATTTGAATCAGATCGATACCCACAAACCCGGGTCCTAATTTTGACCTGGTGATCACTACATTGAAAAAGGTATCAAAATTACTTTTTTATCTTTCTTTAGTGTCATCATATTTGATTAAAATATTTTCTTATCCTTGATACATTTGTCTTGGTTAAGACCTTGAGGCCTCTCTCTCATTGTTACTAATCTATAAATATTCTTTTCTCATCTTTTTTAATTCTAAGTTTCTCAAACATTTGTTTAAAGTCTCATCTCTTGCTTGTATAAAAATATTTTCTTCTTCTCTTTTCACTATCATATATTGTTCATATACTTTGTTGTTATCACACTTTGGTAATCTTTTATACTAAGCTCTCTTATTCTTTATCGCATTTTGCATTTCTTCATTCCATCACCAAATTCCATTTTTAACTTGACCATGTTCACTCTCCAAGTACCCTGTTTAGTAATATCTCTAATCTTGATAACCATATCCATCACACAACATTAGCATCTTTGTTGATCTTCCAAACATTTATTATAAGAAATTAATTCTCATATATTTGTTGTTTCATACCCTTTAAATTTCCTATTTTATTTTAAGAGAATTATTTTTAATGTGTTTTTTGTCTTTTGATATTAATATCTAAAATTACTGAACTACGTTGATTGCATAGTTGTCAAGGCAACAAGGCGCCCAAGGCGTTGAAGGGTACCGATTCCGCTTAGGCGACAAGGCGGCCGCTTAAGCGTCGCCTAGGCGGTCAAGGCGGTATTCAAGGAAAACTGAGTCGGGAGGTTGTTATATATAAAAATAAGCATAAATATAATTATATTTTTATGTTATAATTGAATACGAGTGTTTTATCAATGCACATAAGTAAATATAGTGTGTGAAAGAAAAGAAAGTTAAATAAATTTTTATAAAATTTAAGTATATAACTCATTTATGATTATAAAATTTATATATGTGCAATAGTATAAGTGATGGTAAAATATTGTTATAATATTATTAAATGAGGGGAGCGCAGAGTAGTCGCGAAGCCCCCCGAACCCAAAAAAGTATGTAATAGTATAAGTGAGACAGAAAAAAAGTGAAGAAAGAACTGAAAAGAAACTTAATTAAGTATATAATATATGTTTATAATCATAAATCTTAAATATGTATGATGGTATAAGTGATAGTGCAATGTATTAATATATTCAAACTATCATTAAATAAGTGTCCCTTGTGAGGGGTATCAAGGGAGAAAAACCCCTCAAAATTATTTTTTTAATGATGTAAAAATACCCAAGGCGCCTTGCCTGGGCGCCTTGGGCGCCTAGGCTGGCGCCTTGGACGCCTTTTTGGCCCCAGACAAGGCGCCCTTGGAAAAGCGCCTTGGCGCCGCCTAGGCGGGCGCCTTGACAACTATGGTTGACTGGTTAATGTTTCACTATGAATAATTTTACAATCCTTACAAAAAACATGTTATAACAATGAAATCAATTTGGCCTTCATGTTTGTCTCACAAGTTTTCTTGTAAGGTACTCAATATTTCAATTACAAATTCTTATCATTCATTCAATTTTTTATTACATAGATTTCTTTCTATAATAATATATATTTGTTTTAAAACTTATATCTTGTTCCCCACTATGAACTAGCTTTTTTACCCACACCCATACTTGTGAGAACTCTTGCTCATTTAGCATCACATTCGGGTGCTCAAGTGACATGTTGCACATAGATAACACACTCACCCTTGCTATAATTTTTGCTACACAGCTTCTAATGAAACTCGTCATAAGTAAAGAACACTCCAATGTTTATATCATTTGAATCAATATCATGAGATGTGATGATAGTTTTGCCCTAGTTGTCACCTATCATAATTGCCTATTGGCACCAAAAATTTTCAATATTCATGGGGTAGGTTTAAACTCAATTCAATCCCCATCAATCGATAGATTGATCCACCATAAAAAGTTATTAGCTTTGGCCCATTTATTATGCACTATTTCGATGCTAAATTCCTTGATAAATAAGCCATCTTCTATGACAATTTGTATATGATATATTATTAATGTGCTAAATTTTTGTCCTAATTTGGATCCATCCTTGATCATAATTCATTGAAAAAAAAGCCTATTTCTAGTGTCAATTTTGTAGCCCACTTTTTTTAACTATTATTGAGTTGTAGGATTCCAATCTGATCCAACTCTTTTTTGGCAGAATCAACATCAGAATTTGACTCTGGGTCAACGACGAAGCCGTAGAGGCATTAAATTCAGGGGACCGGATACGACAGGATCCGATGACTCTTGTTATATCAGGTCTGTATTTGATGACTCAAGTAATTGAATCTAGCACCTATAGGCCCCAATGCACCCGAGGCAAAGAATATGCAGGTAATGGTACCACCATGAAATGCAGGGTCACGACCCGAGTCCTGACCCAAGCCCGACTCGGTCTGTTTTTGGGCCGACCAACCCAAGGTTTGCATAATCAGCCGATCCAGATCAAGATAGGTTGATTATTGGATCGGATCGATACCCACCGATCCTATTCCTCACCGAATCACCGATCCAACTGGGACTTCTGGCTGGATCTGTCAAAATCAACATAATCGGTTGATCCTTGACCGATCCAGGTGGCTCGATCCGAGAATCGGTCGATCCGGCTTGATTCTCCGGAAAACTGGAACTTTTGGAATCAATCCAATTCCAGACCTATTTAAGGTCCGATCCCCCCCCCCAAATTGGGGAAGATCGGACCAATTCTAGCCTCCTTTTGCCCCCCTTCCATCTTTCTCCCCCTCCCCTTGAGAGATCTAGGGCTTCAAGCGCCGATGATCCTCTAGATCCAAGGCAATCCAAGAGGGTTTGGGCCAATCCACCCCTATAGCAGGTAAGTTAGGAGGGGACCTTCGATCCCCCCTTCCCCCTTCACAACACCCTACAGGTTGCAAGGGGTGCCTCCCGACGGCTTGAACAAGGTCACCTCTTCGGGTGACCCTTAGCGCGCGCCCCAAGGGGGTGCTTGGGGCTGTATTTCACCCCCCTTGGAGGGCACCCCTTCGGGGGTGATGAACAATCACCCCCGCCCGAGAGGGGGGGGGCATTGGGTATAATTCACCCTCCCCAAGGGGGGATGATGAACAACTGCCCCCGAAGGGGTGATAGTATGCATCCCCCGCCCAGGTGAATTGCACCCCCTTGGGGTGCTAATAACCCATGCTTGGGGGGATTGTTGTTTGATTCACTTAATAGTTTGATTTTGTATAATACAATTTGTATTTTATAAGCATTTGTGTTGATGTATGCATGTCATTTAGTCAATGTTTAAGTTGTGTGGAAATATCCAAGGTTGCAAAACTTATGTTTTATTTCCTATAATTTTTCACATTTCTTTAAATTTTCTAAACTTTTTCAAAAATTTTGGTATTTTTCAGAATTTTTTTGAAAGAAAAAAAGACCGATCCAGACCGATTCTAGATCGGTCTGACTTCTAGCGGATCGCCTTGGATCGGACCAATCCGATCCGATCCGATCGGGATTAGAACGGACCCCACCGACCTAGGGACTAATTCAAATCCCGCAATCCTTAGACCAACCTGGTCCCGACCCCGATACCCTGACTCTGTGGATGTTGTAAAATTATTGTTTTATTGCTACCCTGGTCGACCCTATCCCAACCCAGGTCGGTTTGGGCCCAACCAACCCGCTCCCGACCCCCAACCCCACCTACCTTAGTACCATAACCACTGAATCGGCCTATTCAGGCCAAATTGGTCTCAATCTATTGCTGATTACAGAAAGTTCGAACGAAAATCCAAGAGTCAATCAGACTCCCCCATGCGAATGAGACTTAACTCCTTCAACACGATTTTTACACATGCCTCAACCAATGCCCACCAGCTGACATAGATTGACTGAATTTGACACGCTGCCTCAAGAAGAAGGGAAACACGGTTCTCTCGTACCTCTACATACGTGCTATTTTACACATGAAAAAGAATATTATGTACATCAAGGTACAAAACTTTAAAAAATGAATAAAAAATTCTCATAAACATTTTTGTATGATATACATCCTGATGTCACTTACATAATCAACACTTCTAATGATTGTCATGGTAAAAATAAAATTAAATAAATACAAATAAAATACTTAAAAAAATTTAAGTAAGATCATATTAAATAAATAACGCACATAGTAAAAAATGTTGAAAAATATAATAACAATAAAAAATTAGCTAAACTTAATGAAGTTCAACAAAATGAATCAAATGCTACCCAAACTTAATGAATAAAAAAACTAAAAAGAAACTACATTTAAAAATAAATCAACTAACTAAATAAATAAATAAATAACATACCAATCAAAAAATTTAAAATTTAAAACCATAAGAAATGGAGATTCTAACCCAAAAAAGTCAATCAAGTAAAATGCTTAAGCAATAAAAAGAAATGGAAAACCATTTAATAAAAAATTACTAATCAACACAAAATCGTCACCACAACATAAAACTGTTAAATCAATAATAACTATTAACAAAATAATAATATAAAAAATTAAAATAAATAATTATAAAATAGACAACAGTCATAAAAATATTAAAGCATAAAATCTCATAAAACGTAAAAGAACATGGAAAGCAAATAAAATTGTCATCTTCTTGCATCTTCATCTATCTGATATAGACTACAAATGGCGTTTTATAATTTTAAACAGTCACTACTACTGAGTGTGATTAATATCCGGTCCATTCAAGAACTGATGTAGAGATATCCAACTCTAATTTTCATGAACCCACATTATAGCCTCATATAATTTTAAACATAAAACAAATAAAAATCCCCACCTTCCTAAAATAGAACACACAAATTTCTATGTCAACAAATAAAATAAATAAAAAATAATAATATTTTATAATGATCAAGTTTTGGTATCTCCACAGATCTCTTAAGAAGTAGCTCCCGATTCCAGAAGATCCTAGAAATTGTTATTTTCGAAATAATTTTTCATTTGATGTTCTACTTCCCTTATTTGGCTTCTGCATCTGATGCATTTAGTTAATCATGCAAAGACAGAGGGGTTGGTTGGGCTTAATCATGATAGAGGCATTAATAACAGTAAGAATAGATTAGCAAAGATATAATCAGCAAACAGCTATAATGCAGAAAAACAATTAAAAATCACAGCAAAGAAAGAATAAGTGTAAAATAAGGTGACCACTCTAAAGAACAGATCAACTAAAATAACCAGTTAACATGTTCTTGAACACAATGATGGTCCATTTTAAGATATGCATTGAAACAGCTTGAATGACAGAAGCAACGAAAATGAACAAGCATCAAGCACTTGTGTACCTCAAGAATTCATGAGCATCTTCTTCTCTTCCATAACCAAGATGGCTTCCAATATTATGAATTTGTGAAATTATACTGAGAGGAGATAACGGAGATTGTCCTTGTTTAGCTTTAAAAACAAGGTGTTCAAACTCACATGTGAAGCACCATTCCTTTCTTGAACCTACAACACAACTCGGACCATTTAATCATCATAACAACAACAAGACATTAAAAAACACAGGAGAGAAAAATAGGAAAACATGCATGATTTAGCATGGAGTCCTTGAAGAAGATAAGATGTAAGAGGCCGAGTGAATGCCAAGCATTGAAGAACCACATTTGCATAGCAGCTGCAAGCAAATGGAGGTAAATATCAGCACCATATACAATTTCACTGGACAAAGCTAAAAAGCTTCCCCAAGAAGTGTGAACTGAAATAATTCAATTACTTTAACAACAAACAATATAAGGGAACAAGTATGAAAGAAATGACTAGTTGCTGCCAAATTATAAATCTTACAAAAAAAGCTTGGAATTAAAGCCTATAAAACATAGAAAGGACATGCAAAAGTAATGATAACATTCTGTTTACTTTGAAAGAACAAGTTCAACAAGGTAAAAAAAAACACCTCAACAAAACTATGCAGAGCCTGCACCATATAGTACTCCACCAATTCATTCCTTTCCCCTTCCTTCCAACTAGCGCTTTCTTTTTTGCTAACAGATTCAGTGGATGGGCTTATCCTGACTAAGAAGTAATTATGGTAGTAATTTAGGCCTGTTTGGTATAAATATTAAAACTAATATAGTATTAGTTTTGATATTGATTCTAGACATAAACATCAAAATTAATGCAGTTGTCGTGCAGAAGTTAAATACCAGGGAAATGGATGACGTATTGACTGAAGTATTGTGGACCTGTGGTTCAGATAATTCTTGCAAGATTGAGTTAACAAGTGTTGAACTGTCTCTGAAACTCTATTGTGACTCTAAAACTGCCAAGAAAAGTGCAGACTTACAAAATTGATGAGATCCATGGAAGTGAAAATGATAGTTAATATCATTTTAAATGTAATTTTTGAATATGTTTTAGTCATATTTTGTGAGGATGCATGTGTAAATAGCATTTGTTAAAAAGTCAAAACATCATGTGGCTCTATTTAATAGAGCCCATCTTGTAACCCCAAAAAAGTAGGAAGCGGAATTTTTGGAACTTTCCCTCTCCCCTCTTCCTCCTTGTTTAGCCAGAACATCCTTCATCAGAACCCAGCAAGCCTGCCCTTATACTCGGAAAGGTCAGGCTGTCATTACCTTTCCCTGCACTGATGCTGTTTGGGCCATCGTCAGAAGCTGCCGCTGGCCCTCTGGTTTAAGTGGGTCTGCTCAACCAGAAGAATCTCCCCCACGACTTACCCTCCCAGTCATAGTCTCAACTACAGCATCCACATAACATTACCAGGGCTGAACAGACCCGGATAAATTTTGGATCTTCTCTGGATTTGTATCCATTTATCATGATAATATTCGTTTACGTGGTAGCCACCAAAGCGGATATCCAGATATGGATATTATCTAGTAGTTAAACAAAGACATGGAAATGCCTGCTCCACTCTGTATATATATATCAAATCATTTTATTTAAAAGTATGTTTAATTATTCACTAGTACATACCAATATACTTAGTTGACATTAATAAAAACATAATGAATTATATTCTAAAATTTTTTATGCATATTTATATATTATTAAATTTATTAATTCAATAAATTTTAAGTAAGAATACAAAGTGGATATTATCTATATCTGCTCCAGATCAAGAGAATATCTGAACAATACTATCCTATCTATATCAAAATCCAACTCAAATCAGATTATCCATTTAGCCAAATGGAGTAGACACAGAAATGCAATATCTATTCCATATCCGCCCCATTTAGAGGCCCAAATACCATCATGCTTAGTCCATTAAATGTTACCAATCAGGACCATCTGGTTGGGTCATCCGCCTCCCAGTCCACTGTAGCACTGTGGAAGTCCCCTTCCCATGCCAGACTTCATAGCCTGCCTTGAATGCCCTCCATGATCCCACCCCCACATGGATTGCAGAATCGGCCGATCCGGATCGGAATCGGCCGATTCTTGGATCGGATCGGACCCCTCCGATCCGATTCCCGGCGGAACTACCGATCCGGACCAAAGATCGGTCCGGATCGATGTTTGTAGGTGGAATCGGTGCCGGAATCGACCGATTCGGTCGATTCCGGATCGATTCCGGCGATTCCCTCGCCGGAATCGACCCACAGGCTGCCGCGGCGGCCATCCCTCCCCGGCAGCCCTCTTCCCCGCCCTATCGGGCGGGGAAGACGACCTTACCGGGTCCATCGGACCCGGTAAGGCCAGGATCCGGTGACTTAAGTCACCGGATCCGGCATTTTAGCGTATCGGGTAGGGGTATAACCAGTAGGGGTATAACCCTCAACCGGTAGGGGTATAACCCTACCGGTTTGCGTATCGGGTCCCCGGTTTGCGTATCGGGTCCATGGGACCCGATACGCTAAAATGCCGGATCCGGTGACTTAAGTCACCGGATCCTGGCCTTACCGGGTCCGATGGACCCGGTAAGGTCGTCTTCCCCGCCCGATAGGGCGGGGAAGATGTCACGGCGGCAAGCTGCCGCCGTGGCGCCGATTTCGGGCCACTTTTGGGCCCGAAATCGCCCCAAAACATGCTAGATCGGATCGGAATCCGATCTAGCATGTTATTTTGATATTTTTTTAATATTTTAGCACCTTTGAAGAACCGATCCGGAGCGATTCCGGATCGAAAGTTCTTCCGGAAGATCGGTCGGAATCGGATCGATCCGATCCGATCCGGATCGGATCGGTACCCACCGATCCCGATTCCGATTCCGATCCCGCGATCCTTGCACCCCCATGTGTCGCTACAAGCAGCTGGGTTGTGCCTCATCATGCCCCAACAGTGATTGCCATCCTGCCCCACTGTGCAGTCATTTCCACTGGTTGGGTCAAGCAAACCACTCTGCTCTGTTACCTCCCCCATAAACCTTCTCTGCCACCCCCACCTGGGCCACCAGCTTCCTTTGCTCCTTCCCATCCAGCGCCATCGCTGACCCAGGAACCTGAAGCCCCTCCTAGCCCACCTCCTTGCTCCTGACACCAACAATCTGCACCCAGTTGCCGCCACCAGAGAATCAGGTAGCAGGAGCAACGCATGGCTGCTTGCCAAGCACCTTCCTGTCTTCTGAGCTCTGATAGCGGCTGTTGCTTGTACAGACCTCTTCAGGCTGGTTCAAGTGCACCCGCCTTGCTGGAAGACCCCAGCCTGGTCCGTGCAGCTCAAGCCAATTCTACCTAGTCCAGTCCTGTCCAGATGATTTAAACTGGCCCAATTGGTCCATCTTGGTTTTGTCAGTGAAATCTGATCCATATCGGCTAAAATTCGGATTCAACCATGGAATGCCATCTCGCGAGATCTCGCCGAGATCTCGCGAGATCTCGGTCTCGCCAAGGGGGCCGAGAAACGAGATTGCCGAGATCTCGTCCCAAGTAGCCTGATCCGAAAATTTTTTTCTTCAGGGGGCTTTGCCCCCCTGACAACTCCCCACAAAGGGACGCTGCCACTTTGACCCTCGCGATCTAACCACGCAGGTCGATCCGCGTCTACTATGTGCCCCCCATTTATGATAGTGTAAACATATTAATATATCTTACTATCACTTATACCATCGCGGATAAAAATATGCTACAAGTTTAATACCATATTAGTATTTAAATATAATTGTATGCAAGATTAAATCTTTTAAAAGCACAAAGATCATTTTTTGGTGTTGAGAGTATTTTGTAATTGTTCATTCACACAATTGATGTATAAATGTATTATATATTTTCATGTAAATTCATTGATGTACTCCTATCTTTATAAGATATTATGTTATGTTTCATACATATATACATTTTGATCCGAGAATCCAAGATCCGATCTCCCGAGATTTTTCCGAGATCTCTCCGAGATCTCTTCTCTTTCACCCTCCCGAGACGAAGCCGAGATCCGAGATGGCAAACCTTGGATTCAACAAGTCTAGAGAGGTACTGTTTGGAAGACCAATTACATGTTACGATGAAGTTCAGCATCTTGTCATGCATCACATATTCAACGTGACTGCACAAAGCATTTTAAACTTGATTGAAACTTTTTTAGAGAATAAATCGACCATAAGCAGTTGTTTCTTCTGTATTTGCATTCTTAAGATCAGATAACAGTTGTTTTAACCTAAGGCTTGCAACCAGAGTAGATGAACTTATTAGACAAGATAGGCGCAATAGATATCTATGCTTAGCTTGACAAGAGTGTTGAAGAAGCTTTTGATTCCGTGCAATCCTTATTGATGTAGGACAGAGCCAAAAAATTCATCTAGTGTATTTAACTTCTGGTATAACCTCCAGCACACAAGGGGACTCCAAATTGAGCCATTTTCTTGACCTGGTCGGCGTGGTCGCATAGAATTTGCCCCTGTTGATCCCAAACACCAAGCAATGCTGGCACTCAAAATCATAAGCAGTCTACAGATCAAGTTGGTTGAATGGTAGCTGTTGCAGCATTGTCTAGAACTGCTCGCGAGTACCAATCAATGCGAACTGACCAGTGAACCCCCTGCATCTCATAGTTTGCAGAATTGGCCAATCCAGATCGAGAACAACTGATTCTTGCCTGCCAATTTGGTTTCCCTTCTGAATAGTCAATCATCGGTCAACTCCCAGAGGAATTGGCCTAGATCAGAAGAATTGGCCATAAATTGGATCAGGAATAGACCAATCCCGGACCCAATTCTGATCCAATTTCTTCTCTTATCCCCCCTCTCATCCCAGTTCCACCCCCAGCCCTCCCCTCCCTGATCTAAGGCACCTCCTGCTACTAGCACCCCCCCCCCTTTTCCCCCTTCCCCTCCCCTCCCCTCCACCTAGGCCTAAGAAGACACCCGATCAGGAGCTGGTTCGCCATTTGTAGGGGGGACCCCTGCCAAAAGATACTCCCCAGGGTGACTGCCACCTAGTCACCCCGAGGAGGTGACTCTGTACACTATACAACCATCACTTCAAGATGACTATACACAATCACCCCAAAGGGGTGATCTGTTTCTTCCCCCGGCTTTGGCCCTTGGGAGCTGAAATTGGATCATTCTCCAGTTGTCTCCCCATGTCCAAAAATCCTTATTTACTATGAAATTTATTTCTTCTATGTGTATAAAAAATGAAAAATGTCGGATGAGAAGCAAAGTACCCATGCACATGGACACATGCTAAATGTTGACAAGAAGATAGTTAAATGTAAGTGGTGTGGGAGAAAAAAAAAATGAATGAGGGTGTTTACCATCTCAAACAACACAAGTGGGAATGTAAAAAAGTGTGACAAAATACTGGCAAAGCTCAAAGAAAAAAAATAAAGACATATTTAACTGAAAAAACATCACAAAGAGAAATATGTATTGAGCAAATAGCCAACTTATACGATCAGTTGTTCGGCCAAAAAGACACAAATCTCATGTCCAAAAGTTGTATAGAAAGAAAATCGCATGCTCAAGTTAAGGTTGAATCATCAAGTTCATATGATAAAGAGGAGACACAAATCAGAAAAGTAATGTATGCAAGTAAAGTTCAAACCTGTGAAGATGAAGAGAGGAGGGGGCAGGAGGATCTACTGCTAGATGTTCAAATTTGGGAGGCACTCAGCCTGTACATCAATTAGGTCAAGAAAGTGAGTTTCATCGGTCACAATTAGTTTGGTTATGGAAACCTCTATGTATAGGCATAATGATAGAGGTAAAAGAATGATAAAGCAAGTCTTGAAAAGAGTTAAGGCAATGATAGAGGCTGCAAAGAAGACAGCCAAACACATTGATGTGGAGGACTCCTTCGCCTATCCGCGGAGGAATCCGGCTATTGAGATCTCCCGAATATGCATCAACGGGCTACATTCCTCAAAGATGACTAAAATAGGAGGATTTAATGTTAATCTAGATTGTTGACATAGCCTAAGCTGGCATAGGAGCCTGCACTTCAATTTCAAGCCCAATCCACTGTATGTTGGGCTAGCTTCCATTGAACATAGCCCGAGATGGGCCAGCTCTCACAATGTACCAAAGCCCATGATAGACCATTTGATCTAACCTTCCCTGTGAGATTAAGCCCAGCCCCGTTGATCCATTTTATTTGAATCACTTCACTTCTAATTCTAATAGGATTAGGAGAAGGCAGTGCATGTACGTTTGGATCTGAGTGAGCTTTGCATTTGATTTTGATTCCAATCCCCATCCAAACTTTTTTATTAGCTCACCCAACCTGTCCTCTCAGGCCAAATGCGCAAGGAGGTTCCCTTCTGTCTTCCTCTCCTACAGCCTGCTGCAGCTGCCTGCACTTGGCTCTTTCCACTGGGGATCACAGAGGGTTCATCTCCTGGCCAATCGGGCATACTTAAACCCTTCCCAAGTCTGCTGTGCTACTCTAATTCAGCACCTGCCAGCTCTCTCTCTCTCTCTCTGACACATTGACTGCTCTGCCATATCCCTGTTGTCCAGATTTGAGTAGGGCTTGGGTGCAGCTATTGGTGGTCACAGATCCTAGGTGGAGCTTTCACTGCCACTTTTCTATCATCGATCCTCCCCCTCTTTTTTTTGGTTCATTATCCTTGATATTTCAACATTCCCCATGGTGATAAGACCTAAATTATGCTCTAACAGGTCCCTGGAGAATTCCAACTAGGCGGGGTTTGGATAGTGCTAGCCCCTTTACACCTCTTCTCCTTCCTGGCCACTTTGTGAGGTATATACTTCACTGTATTTCTTTCCTTTTCATTTGATGGAGTGCATAGTCTGAGTATGCCGATTCTCCATGTCTGACTGCGTGTCTTCCTAGCTCCATTTGACACTGCTCGGACCAAGAAATGAGCTGTCCTTTAGTCCATAGAAGTCTGGTTGCCCTACTTAAACGGCTAAACCCTCTCCCCTTCCCCCTCCAGGGCCCCCTAATCTGATTTTTGCTAGGCCTATCTTACCTATATTTTCTCAGACTCTGCCTGCAGTAGTATGCTTTTATCTCTTCCTTAGATCAGCTTTGTATTCGGATCTGTGTAGTCTTTGCTGGCCACTTTCAATTTCCTGATTTGGCCAAGTGTAGGGCCCACTCTAGGACCATTGTATCATGTTAGGAATGGGGCTATTTTTTGTGTAATGATTTACGATTGCTAGCATACCTCATTCCCCATAATGCTATATGAAGTTGGTCAAGCCAAGTGGAGGGTAGCCTGACCAAGTAGACCTGTCAATGGGTCGGATTGGCATCCCACATAAGTGAATCCGGATCCGGATCCAAAACATTTGTATCCGGTTTTCACCTAGATCCGAAATTAGCCAAGTAATTGGATTCGGGTTAACAGTGAACCCAAAATCCGTTTGCTCGTCATGTGCAGCAGATTTCCCCAAAAGTGAGTTGCAGCAGATTTCAGCATCGGAGGGAAGCATCGCCTCCGCTGCGTAGGACCTCACCAGCGTCTTCTTGGTTCCGGCGGACATGTCCCCGCTCTCCAGCAGCCCCAGCTTCCGCAGCACGGCATGGAGCTCTCTCGCCGAGATGAACCTGTCGCCGTTCTCGTTGAACACGCTTAAGGCCTCCTCCAGCTCCGCCTCTGCTGCGGCGTCCTCCGCATCCGGCCCGGTGGCAGCAGCGGTGCCCCCAAAGAGGGTGTCGCCCAGCTCGCGGTGGAGGCTCTCAAAGTCCTCGTAGTCGAGGCCGGCGCTGCTCGGCTTGGCGTAGGCCGAGACGGTGGAGCGGACCTCCTCCGCGTCCCCCTCCAGCCCGAGGCAGGCCAGCGCCCGGTCCAGCTCCGCCACCGTGATCACGCTGTCGCCGTCCTGGTCGAAGAGGTTGAAGATGCGGCGCAGGCGGAAGGACGGCGCCGTGCGGCCCATCGCCTTTGACGGGAGTTCTCCGGTGGCCGGCGTTGTTTGGACGTCCGACGGGATCATTCTTCGCTGGATCGGAAGAGGGCAATGGCCGGAGGGTAGGAAGACGACCAGGGAGGCCGGAGGCTCTGCAGGGTTTGGGGGGCTTTTTCCAAGGACCCGACACCCGGATGGGGTCCGTCTCAGAGTTGTTGGGTTCCCGCCATGGAATGCCATCTCGCGAGATCTAGCCGAGATCTCGCGAGATCTCGGTCTCGCCAAGAGGGCCGAGAAACGAGATTGCCGAGATCTCGCCCCAAGTAGCCTGGTCCGAAAAAAAAAATTCTTCGGGGGGCTTTGCCCCCCCTAATACCATAGTTGTCAAGGCGGACACCTAAGCGACATGGCACTACTTGATAGTGTAAACATATTAATATATCTCACTATCACTTATACTATCACGGATAAAAATATGCTACAAGTTTAATACCATATTAGTATTTAAATAAAATTGTATACAAGATTAAATCTTTTAGAAGCACAAAGATCATTTTTTTGGTATTGAGAGTACTTTGTAATTGTTCATTCACACAATTGATGTATAAATGTGCTATATATTTTCATGTAAATTTATTGATGTACTCCTATCTTTATAAGATATTATGTTATGTTTCATACATATATACATTTTGATCCGAGAATCCGAGATCCGATCTCCCGAGATTTTTCTGAGATCTCTCCGAGATCTCTTCTCTTTCACCCTCCCGAGACAAAGTCGAGATCCAAGATGGCAAACCTTGGTTCCCGCCGGAGTTTCCCGCGTGGTTCTGACCCTCTCCCCCGGATCCCCGAAATAAATCCGGAAATGTTCCTCTCGGAGCAGGTTAAATCCGAATGTGATTCAGTCTATCCATTTAGAGCCTCAAACCTGATAATTGGTTCGGACTCGGGTTGAGCCATCGGATCTAAAGATCCCATTGACAGGTCTATGACCAAGCACACAATCAAATCATGCCTCCCATGGCAACTCTAACATCCCTAGCTCAGATGGAGCCTATAAAGCTATCTCCCCTTTTTCCCTTTTTTTAAAAAAATACAAAAAAAATTGTACTCTACTAATGGGGTGTTTAGTTGCATGACAAACTGAGTTTTTGTTACTAAAATAAGTTTTTGTTACCAAACTTGTCAGAGAGAATGTTCGGCAGTCATAACAAGACTACATTTTTATAGAGAATTCCTTTCTAGATGAAAAAAAAGATGAGACTTTTTCCTAGTGATCGTCCATCTTTTGTAGTCATGCATGGTTCCTACTCTTTGTGTCATTGTATCTCACCAAACATAATATTTTTTTGCCTTTCCTTAGATTTTATGTAAATATCTTATATAGTGTTCATTTAATATATACAAATGATAAAAGACATGGAAACAACCACTAGTATAAGTATTCTTGGAGAAAAAATAATAGAATTTTCTATTTCACTTGACTTGAACCAAAGTTCTATAATATGTCATTACCAGTTTTATTAATTATAGAAGAATTAACAAAGAATATACAAGATGATATACCATAGTGTATGATGTTTGTAAATGATATTGTATTCATAGATGAAACAAAGGATGGAGTTAATAACAAACTAGAAATATGGAGAAACACTATGGACAAGCTTTCAAAATTTAATGAATTGTAAATTTAAGTAAACCATAGAGAAGAAGATGGAGAAGTTAGTTTTGATGGAGTAATATTATCTCAAAGTACCTAGTTCAAGTATTTAATATTTTAGATCAATTATCAAAAATGATGAAAATGTGATAAAGATCACACAATTAAAATGGGGTAGATGAAGTAGAGATTGACTATAGAAGTTTTATGTGATCATAAAAATCAACTAAAATTAAAAGAAACAATTTTATCATAAAACTATAAGACTTGCAATGTTTTATGGTAGTGAATGTTAGGCAATAAAATAAAATTATATTTATCAAATAAATGTTGTTAAAATGAGAATGTTAAGATAGAAGTGTAGTCATACTAAATTGGATAGAAATTATAATGCACATATTAGAAAAAAAGTAAGAATAGTGACAATTGTAGACATTGAAAAAAAATAAAGATTGAGATTGTTTAGACATATTAAACATAAGCCCAAGGATGCTCTAGTTACAAATGTAAAAAATATCAAAATAATAGAAACAAAAATGAAAGTGGTAGACCTAAGTTAGCTCGAAAGAAGGTGATTCAAGATGCTTTGAATGATTTAAATATCTCTAAAAAATAGCTTAAAACTAACATGAGGAGAAAGAGAATCCATATAGTAGACCTCAAATTATTTGGGAATAAAAGTCAAGTTGAGTTGAGTTGTATGAAATTTGATCATGAAAGTGTATAAAAATATTGTGCAACCAAATGCTCCATAAGAAATCTAAAGCCTAATGCAAGTCCAGCCGGATCAACAAAAGAGACATCCATCTTCACACTCTTAAGCTCACTCCAAGAACATTTGAATCTCTTACTGGATCCTTATAGGACTTCTCTTTTTTCATCAGTGTTTGGCCCATGTAATTGGGTTGTAGTCCAACCCCATAGTATCTTTTGTTAATTCTGTTTAAGGTCAAGTGTAGCTCACTATCTTAATTAGAATTTTTATTATGTTGTATAAGCAAGTGTTGGAACTGTAGAGTTAACCCTGATCTGAACAGATTTCCTTTTTCCCACAAACCTGCACCTCAATGGTATTTTCTTCCCATGCTTGACAAATTTAACAGAATGCAATGAAATATAGTATTATAAGCAGTAAACATTTACCTGTTTCCACAATTTATAAGACCTGACGGACGCATTTCCACCTTCTCATTGTAAAGCTTGACAAAAATGTCATATGGAAGGTGCATCTAAAAGAAAAAGGACTATGTGTAAGGTCTGAAGAAAGTGAAGCACAAACATTGTACAATCTATACATTATACCACATTTACAAACCTGTTTGTAGTTCTTTGAAACTTTTGAGGTTTTAAACTGCTGAACAACCCTCTGCACAGAACTTTTCCGGTCATGAGAGCCATTTGATGCAGGATTCATCATCCCGGACAGTTTACCATTGACTGAAGAGGTATTAACCACTTCTAAAGGTGTACTAGAGTCCAAATGCCCATTTCTACCAGAAGATTTTTTATCAACTGATCCAGGAAAAGATAAACTTGAATCCAAATGCCCACTACGAGAAGATTTTTTATCAACTGATCCAGGAAAAGATAATGATCCACCTTCTCCAGGCTTTGGAGGCAGTTCAACATTCTCCTTTCTGCTAACTGACACATCAAGGAGCTCCACTGAAGAATCTTTGCTGTCCCAAAAGCTGCTTTTAGATAGCAAATCTCTATCCACCTTATTTGGAAGCATTATATTAGGAACCACCTGAGAGGAGCAAGATTTAGTGATGATCTGGGTAGCAGCATCAGATGTTGGGTGACTGCTAACCACTTCTGCAGCAACTCCATGGTTAGTGGAACAAGTATAGCCAGTATTTTGTTCAGAACCCAATACAGATTCTTCAACTTCATATTTAGATTGACTCCCATTTCTGAAGCTAGGGCCTGAAGAACCATCTGATTCACAGCCAACTTCCTCTTTACAGAAACCAGATCCCTCCTTATTTAACTTATCCCGAGAAGCAGTCCTGCTTGCAGAGGCATCATCCAAGCATACAGAACATGATGATTTACTGTGCTTTCTCTGTCTCATTTCACTTGTACGTACATAGTTAACACCAGAAACAGCAGAATCTTTTGAATATTTGGCAGAAGTATTAGGAGCAGAAACGACAGTTTCCTTGAGAAGAGCTGAAGAATCCCCTGATGGTGATGAGAACAAGGAAGAGTGACGTGAAAACTTTGAACCGGAATCATCTGCGCTGTGCATATCTTCTCCATTACTTATGGTAGGAGCAAGACTGGAATTAGATGAAACAGTCATTTCGTCAATTTCTGTTTCACCTGAGTTTGCATCTAAGGTGCCTGAATTACCACCACTTAATTTATAACTCTCACTTTGCTGTTTCCTAAGAACATAGGTACTTTCTCGGAGGTCAGACTGGGGGTCAGATTTTGGAGGATGGCATTCCTCCTTGTGACCATTGCGCCAGTGAATGATCTGACACTTCCCAGAACTGTTGAAAGATGATTGAGCATTAAATTTTAAAAAAGAATAATATCCATGTAAATAATACAAAGATTCTAGAGTAACCAATCTTAATGTCACATGTTTGTTTCATACATACATTACATAAACAATGCTTAACAAAATATAAAGGAAAAAAACACCTAATGCCCCAAAAATGATAGTATATCAATTTTGATATTGGTATTTCTAAAAGCTAGAGCATCAATATCAAAATTGATACAAGTTGACACTTATATTACGTAGCATGTTTGTTTGTACTACAAATGTTAAAATTGATACCATTAGCCAAACATTTTTTTGTGATTTATAGCAATATCAATTTTAAAATTGATAGTGATAGAGGTGTCTAATAATACTACTAAACAGTGCCAAAATAAGATCACTTCTTTGAAAACAATATCAAGTTCTAGTAAATTTCTGTGCAACACATTAAAAGTTGCAAACTTTTCTGGATCTCTGAAGCCTAAATATCAAGATCAACCTGACATGGTGCATGAGCTGAAAAATGTGATGTTTCTTAAAATAAAGTGGGTTATAAACGCCCCCCCCCCCACACACACACTTGTAGAGAATTTATGAAGAAATAAGAGAATATGATCAGTTGGTTGGCAACAAGACACCTCAAGCACCAATAAACTCTAGTGTTGATCCCAAGCTATTTCATGTTGGTCATATGGATTCTCTTTCTCCACTCAAATCGATTGAATTACTTTTTAAAAAATATTTAATTCATTCAAATCATATTAAATTATCCTCCTCTAGGTTAGTTTAGATCTATCACATCTTTTTTTGTTTCTACTATTTTTATAGTTTTCTGCTTTTTTCATAGGAGTATTATAGGGTCTACGTTTAATACATTCAAATAATCTTAACCTCCCTTCTTTCAATTTGTATACTCACATTTCTCTAATATATTCATTACATGTTCTATCTAATCTAATATAATCACATATCCATCGTAACATTCTCATCTCAGTAATACTTATTTTGGAAGTACATTTTCCTTAATTGCCCAATATTCCCTACCATACACCATTGCAAGTTTTATAGTTGTATAATAAAATTTTCTATTTGACTTTGATGAAATATTACAGTCACATAAAACCCTTATAGCTAATCTCCACTTTACCCAACTTACTTTAATTCTATGCTTAACGATCTCATCACATTCTCCAAAATTTTTAGATAGTTGAACCAAAATATTTAAAACAAATACTTTAAGATAATATTACTTTGTCTAAACTAATTCCATCATTTTTCCCTTTCAATTTTCATTAAATTTACAATACATATATTTTATCTTAATTTTATTTATGTTGAAACCCTTGTACTCTAAAATGTTTCTCCAAAGCTTTTTTTGAAGGTGACAATCACCACAATCACTAACTATTAAAGAAAAGGTGTGTGAAGGTATGAATACACAAAATAACAATATAAGAGCTAAGAAGAAGAGGAAATCTCTCGACAAAGGTGGTAGAGAAAGAAATAAGCCGGGGGAAAGAATCTTATCCGAAATTAGCCATAACTAGCAAAAAATCACTATGACACAAGTGCAAGAAAGAATAGCGTTTTGATTCCTAAAATGATCATGGAATATGCATCTATTCCTTTCCATCCAAATCAACTATACCAGTGCTAGAAAAATAAGTTCCAAATTCTCGATGCAACTCCTAAATGTTCCTATGCTTCATATTACCTATTCCCATGCTTATGAACATGGAAAATCGACCCGGGTCGCAACCGGCCCGGTCGTGACCCGGTCGGCCCGACCCGTCGGCCGGGTCATGGCCAGGTTGCGGAGTCGCGACCCCAGCGGGGTCGCATGATCCCTCATGCAACGGTCATATGACCGTTGCAGGCTAGCAACGGTCACCAACAAGTCCAAGCAAAGGAAGGGCTTTAAGCCCCCCCCCCTCCAGCCCCTTAGGGGCCTATTTAAGGCCCTTAAGGGGCTCTCTTCCTCCTCACTCTTGCTCATCTAAATGTTTTTTGATCTCAAGTTTTTGTTCTCTTCCTTTTTTAATTACTTCATTAGTTCATTAAATATTTGATTCTTTTATTTGTTTAAGTTACTTAGTTCATTAATTAATAGTTAGTAGTGCTTATTTAATTAGATATTCAACTAGTTTATTAACTAGTTCATCACTTGCTTAATTAAGTTGTTAACTACTTAATTAGTAACTTAATTAATTATTTTATTTTTAATTAGTTAATACTTAATTAGTCAAGTTAATTAGATATTTAAGTAGTTTACTCAATAGTTCATTACTTACTTAATTACTTCATTAGTTACTTAATTAGTATTAATTAATTACTTATTTTGTTATTTAAAAATGTCTTCTCCAAACCAAACAACCTAAATTGCCAACGTCAGAGTGATTCGACTTGGTTACATTATAACTTAATTTTCATAGCGAAGAGAAAAGTGCAATGTAAATATTGTGACAAAGTTATATTCGGTGGTATTTACCATTTGAAATTTCATCTTGCAGACATGAAGGACAATGTTCTTCCTTGCACACGGACTTTACCGGAGGTAAGAGCTCAATTTCGTAGGTACCTACAAGTGATGAAGCAAACGAAGAAAACTAACAAACAATATAAGAAGGCCGTTCGGGAAGAATTATCACAACCGACAAGACATTTCGTACACATTTACGGAACCGGACAAGAAAGGCCGGATATTCTCCGAGACGAAGACTATGACGACGGTATGTTTGTATTACTCATAAAAGTAGTTTATTCTCCTATTTTATTGATCATTAAGTAGTTAAATATTTCTTAAATAGATGACCTCTTACGGGGAATGAAAGCAAGTCGAAAATCCTTCGTCGACAATGGGGAATGGACACATTAGGACAGGTAAAAAATGTGGAGCATCTTTACCAACTGATAGATGAAATAATAAAAGAAATAAGAAAGAACCGGATAATTCAAATAGTCATAGACAGCGCAGCCGCATACAAATCGGACGGACAGATGATGATGGTCAAAAGACCAAAGTTGTATTAGACACTTTGTTCCGCCCACTCCTTACATTTGATGTTGGAGGATATATGTAAGGATCCTCAAATAGATAGGGTAGTTAAGTTTAACCCAATTTATTTCTTCTTTTATTTACAACCGTAACTTTGTTCTTGCACTTATGAGGGAACATACAAAGGGCCGAGAGTTGCTACGGCCCGGTGAAACCCGGTTCGCCTCCCACTACATTTCGTTAGAAAGTTTGTCGAGTCAAAAGAGAACTCTAACTCATATGGTAATTTCACTGGGCTAGGGTAGTTGGATAGCTAGATGTAAGTATGTAACCCATCGGATAAGAAAAATGGGAGAAAAGTAAAGGAGACAATAAAGAGTGAAGATTTTTAGAAGGATGTGAAGAAGACGTTAAACATCGTCCAACCCATAGTTAAGGTACTAAGGATAATTGACGGAGATAAGAAAGCATACATAGGATATTTATATGATGCGATTGAGAAAGTGAAGGAAGAAATCTCAAAGACAGTGTTCGACTTTGCCAAGTTGTGGGACATCATAGATCGACTCTGGGAATGCACATTACATCAACCCATACATATAACAGGTATATTTCGCTAGTTATTTACTTACTTTTTTTACATTTCACAAACATATAAGTTGTTTATTAATATAATTTGGTTCGTAGGTTACTTTTTCAACCTAAGGTATTGCTGCAGTCCACATTTCAAGACAACGAACGAGTTATTAGATGATGTGAAGAGCGTCATCTGACGGATGTTCGGTAACGACGACCAGACTATTATCGCCTGCAATAAGATGTACGATTACCGAATATGGGCATTTCACTTTGGTACGAGCAAAGTGGAACGAGCTATGATGCTACTAGATTCGGGTACGTAGCATTATTTTTCAATAGTTACTTGGTTAATCAAAATGTACGATATAATAATGTAACACATTCAATGTATGCAGTTAATTAGTAGATGGACCATGGTAAAGTACCAGGGTACAAGGACTCGGCAGATGTAGCCATCAGGATCCTAAGTCAAACCACTTCGGCTTTGGACTGTAAGAGAAATTGGTCTACATTCAACTTGATTTACACGAAACAAAGGAACAGGTTGACAACAAAGAGACTCGAAGACCTCGTGTATTGTCACTACAACATGAGGCTAAAGTTGAAAATTTTGGAAAAATAAAATAGAACTAGATGGAGCAAAAGAGTTAGATATCACAGGCAGTGGGACGTCAAGTCAAGGAGCCGTCAATTGAAGATGAGGACATCAATTTAGATCAAATATTCTACGAGAAGAACTCCTTAGAAGCTTGGGTCAATAACCGAGAAGAGTTGGAAGAACCGAAGTTCAACTCGGAAGACCAACAATGGGCTGAAGGAGTGCTCGACAATGTCTCTTTAGCCGAAGAATTCTAGATCCCTCTCTTCCTAGCAAAAGCGAAAAAAAATCGAAGAAGGAACTAGTCGAGGTACACAAACTAAAAGAAAAGGTAAACAAGTTATGACTGATCCTCTTGATATTACATATGTTGATACAGTTGAAGACGATCACGAAGACACGCCAGATCCAAACATTCGAGTGTAATACCAAACTTCTCAAGATTCTTCGTCAAAGAGTAGCAGCGACAGTGGAGCTGAATACAAGGGTGTCATCGCTTCACAAATAGAAGGGACCCCAAATCCTCCTATATCTCCTACAATGTCTCTATGCTTTACCGGCGAGGAGTGATACACATACGACCCAGGATGCCGATCATGGTATAAAGACGCAACGTGGAGAAGCTCACCGTACCTATGGAGCTGGATGACAATACCACGATGCCTCCAACTATGCATATGATTCATCTTAAGGCTCTTGATTCCCTACATATGGCCAAGAGCATTATAGAATGAATTATGTAGAGTCATTAGACACTTTGATCCAATTGACTTATGACTACAATAGCTATGGTGACTCATTGGGATAAGTCTTAGGATAGTTTCCCAAGAGACTAACGAATATAATCGTTATGTATACATGTATCAAACTTTGTACTCAACCCAAATGATATGGGGATAGTACATAAACTACCTATAAAATGTAAAATAGGTCACATTGGAATAAAGTTCATGAATTATTTGTTTAAATCATGTCATTTATTTATTTATTTTATGTATTTTTAAAAATATTTTCATATTTTTCTTATTTTTTTAAATTTGTTAAAAAATTAATAAAATAGGTGGTCGCGACTCGGTCACGACCCTGACCTATCTATCCTTGCTTATGAAGAGAGTATTCCACGTAGAGTGAATAATGCCCATTGTTTCCAAAGCATCGCCTAAGTGACAAGGTGCCCTCTCACCCGTCAAGGCAAGAGGTGTCTAAACCAGCATCACATTATTTTCTCATTTTGTCTAATTTAGAAATAACTAATGCTAATTAAATTTCAATATAGTTAATTTGATTAAAATTAATCAGTTCTAAATTTATAATAGTTAATTCGATTATAATAGATATTTTGATGGAATAATAATTAGGATTAACTTATTTCATAAACATTTACTAATAGTTAATACAAATTAAGTATTAAAATTAACTTATTTTAGTAGTTTTAATTAGGTATTCATGTTATTTAACTTATTTAACTATGCACTTGCACATTATTAATTGATTTACATGTTGTCATGACTATTTATTAAATTTTATGTATTCTTTTACTCATATATTTGTTATTTTATCAATTTTACTATAGAAAAGGTGTTGCCTAATGCCTCGCCTAAGTGACAAGGAGGTACTATGTACATTGGTCGCTTTAATCGCCTTGAAAACTATGATAATGCATGCCACATCAAAAAAGAGGTGATTAATGTCTTCCCTTCAGCAACCACAGAAGGTGCATAAGATCTTTTCCACTACGAATAGTCTACGAAGGAAATATCTAATCGTAAGCCTTCTCCACATTATTTTTCACAGAAAAATCCTTTTTTTAGTTGGGAGAATCAAATCCCATACGTTGCCCCCACCACTAACCTCGCACCCACCAAAGTGAAACCTTGCATGGGCTGACTTAGTGGAAGAGAGGGGCTCCAACCTTGAATCACTGTGAAAAGCTTCTCGTGAAAATTTGTAGCTAATCTTACAGGTATCAACATTGTAGGTTATTATATAGGTATCAACATTGTAGGTCTTACAATTGTACAATAAAATTTTCTTTTCGACTTTAGTAGAATTTTACAGTCATGTTGCCACCTCTCTAGATATGGTTCTCAATTTTTTTTCATTTCATTAATTCTATTTCTTGTTCATTGAGTGCACAATATAGATATTAAAGAAACCCTATTGATTTGTCAAAACATCTAAACTTTAATATTTACTTTTGACTTTCGTTAGAAAACATATGTAAACCAAGAAAAATGCATAAATAAAAATATAAAAATAATAAAATATTCTAAAATAAATGTCAACATCTGTGCTATAAAAGGGATTAAGATGACCACCTAGGCAATGATGTGAGGCAAGACAGCCCCTCTCCACCTTGATTTGACCAAAAACACCTAGGCAATCACTGTCACCACCTCTGCTATGGTAGGTATTTCAGGTGCTTCAAGCACCTTAAATGCGTCGTAGGACGTGGGGCTCACTGATGGTATAATAGAGCCTTTTACGGCTGCCAATGGCCATGTGGAACACTGAAGGGCCACCTCCGCCACAAGCTGATACCAATGATGGGTCCCAAGATCAACTGCTCTCAGTAATGTTAAATTGGTTAGGCAGGATCCAGTCGACTTAAGTTGCAGATCTAGCAGGTGGCAAAGTGGATCACGAGACCCATTAAAGGTACCATCTCGCCTGCCTAGTAAGGGAGGCCACAATGGGTGCAGCCCTCTGGCAGCGTCTCCAGCCTTGGGTGATCCCCTCCAACCTTCGTAGGAGACAAAAAAGTCCTATTTTGGTCTCTCACCCTCCATGCTACTCTATTGTCTAAGACATCTTGGGCACCTAAGACAAGACAATCCCTTTCTCACCTCAAGCACTTCACACCTCATAACACAAGTAGATGTTGATCAAGCTCATTTAGTAGCAACAAGTTGTGTCGTACATCCATGCACATCATCCAATCATGAACACATCAAATGTCCACCAAAAAGATGTTCCCTCGAAAATGATTTTCACTCTTTTCCTTCCATATTGACCAGCAGATTACATGATGCTCTATTTCTCGCCCAGGTAAAAAAAAGTACTACTTTCATGTCATGATCCAAAAAATCTCGCACTTTTTCTTACTCAGCTGATAAATGGAACTAATATTTTTTCAAACTTTGTTGTATATTTTATCTTTTAGAGTCTTTGATCCTGCATTAGCATTTTTTAATCAAGTCAAAACATAAAACAAGATCGTATCATTATTTTGTAAGTTTGAGTTGTTTAATGAAAAAGATAATCCCCACCTATAAAGGGCCATCAGGACTTGGAGAGAGAATGATGCTTATTGAAAGGCAAAGATTTTATAATCCCTGCTTTCACCCCATGTGGTCTCTTTTCCTCTTCACTCTCCCAGCCACTCTTTAAAGCCCTGTTGACAGGTAGCACTATAATGGCAGTTCTCACCCACCGAGTGTCACAAGCATTCTGATCCTTGCTCCCCTTCTGGTAGTACCTCTAACTTCAATTACCTCAGGTCTCACTTCTTTCTCCCCCACACCTCTGGTTTCTATTTAACACTGACATAGAGTTTCTTTTTCCCTGTCTCCAGCAGATTACGACCAGCATCCCATTTCTTATGGCCATTTGCTGCTTGGCAGAAGTATGATGCTTAGTGCCCTTTATCAGTCCCTCCAGGGAACACTGATTTAGTAGCATGTAGAGCAGCAAAAAACCTTCCTCTATTTATCTTGGTATCCATCTCTTTCACGTTCCTGATATCTGTACGTACAGGGCACTGTCAATGCTTCTCTCTCCTATCCATAATATGTGTGCACATTCATCTCCCTCCCCTTATCCTCATTTACCTGGTTCATCTTCCTGGGTGCAGTGACATGCTGCCAGTCCTCCAAGTATTCACGAAGCAACCTCAGTATCAGGCCTATCACTTACCCAATCCGATAAATATCAAACTGCCAAGACTGTCACTTCCTTCAAACCTTTAGGAAATCTTTATAATTACCAACATGAGAAATGAAAGCCAGAAGTGAAATGGGAGATGAAAGCTTGAAACTTTAGAACCTTAAAAAGATAATATAACAATAAATAAAAAGCAAGAGAGATGAGCAAGAAAGGAATGAAGTAGAGAGTTTCCTGCCAAATATGATTTAGACAAGGTTGTCTGCTTTTCAACTGATTTGGGTCTAGTCAACCTTGTTTTCACCCTTGCTTTCTTGGAGGCCTGTGCCCCACTGCATACGTTAGGAAACAACAGATGAAAATATGACTGAATCTATTTGACTGGATACCACAAAATCTACCCTATGTAGCATATTTCTCAGGTAAATTTTCAACTGCCATTGTAAAACCAGTTCTACTAAGATGTCAGATTGAATATTTAATGCTTCAAGTGTATATCCCATCAACCCCACCTCATGATTTTAAGCTATTTATCTATTAAAAAATCTTAAAAGTAACTTCATGCTGATTTCTCTTCAAGATATTAGCAAGAATCTTAGCAAACACCTTGAGCACAAGATACTGAGAGTTGGAATCAGCAACTGGCCAATGCATATCCTGATCAGGGACCAGCCTCAAATGGGCTAAATTGAAAATCGCTTGTTTTGGTCCAGACATGCTGATCCTGAATACCATGTCATAGATTGTTTATCTTTTATTTTTCAATAAGTGACTAGAACTCAGGTGGCATCTCGTGTTTCTGCTGTTGTGAAAATGTCTGATTATGCCCAACCATTTTAACATCAAAAACTTAGAAATAAGTCCACAAACACAAAATATGCATGCAAAAAACATGATATTAAATCATTACAGGAATTTAGGAAATATTCCTTCACGAGAAATGAATACGTTCTTCAGCAGCTAGTAAAGTATAGCCTGAGAAGCTTGGAAAATCTATGAACAGAGGCTTACAAAAAGCAACATCATCTCATTGAAAATTGTATCGGACATTCAGCGGCCAATGCTTTAACACAGTGTAGACGATGAGATGTTAATACGTTGGCACTACTTCTAACGAAATTTACAAACATGAATAGGTTTGTGATTCATTAAAAAACGGAAATAGAACCGTGGATTGGACGATCGTCTATTTTTCAACAACAAACAGTTTAAGTATATCCTAATAAACTCCTAAGCCATTGTGTTCATGTTTAATTTGGCAAGACCCATCCTCTAGAGCAAGTCTAACTGATATGCCCAATTTGTCCGTAAAAGAAAACATATAGCACAAGAGCATGCACCTTAATCATGCCAAAGGATCGATGTTGTATAATGTTCAAATCCTCGAGAAAAGGAAAATAGATTAGCATCCAACTGACCAATATCTGACGACCTTGCAGCGCGAGCACCGGGTAGTGGTAGGACTGAAGCATACGGCGCACATGGGCTTCGCAATCGGCCCTGGGACGGTCGCAACAACAGCGGCAGCGGCACTGGTGACGGAAAAGCTTGGAAAACGCTCATACTCGAGACGGCTGCGGTATTCGTTGGCGGCCTCGATCTCCGCCCGAGCGGCCTCCTGGGAAGCGAGCAGCACGAGGCGCCTTACTTCCTCCCTCCTGGCAACAGCAAACCTCCACTTCCGGCGGACCACGAAGGCCAGAGCCGGCACAGCAAAGAGCATCAGCAGCCTCAGTGCCCTCGGCAGACCGAGGAAGACCACCTGGAGGGAAAGAGGGGACATCTATCCAGCGCCCCTGGCCGACCTAGATTCCAAAAGCTCGGCCTTCCTGTCCTCCAGTCTACGCATAGATCGGACCTTCCCCTTCCCTTCTCGTTCACCTCCTCCACCACCTCCTCCTCCTCGCCTTGGTCGACGGCGGCTCAGCATGCGGCTGCAGCCGGGAGGCCGTAGACGGAGGCAGACTCGGGGGAATTTAGGCGAGCCGACGGCGGCGTTGGAAGGGGGCGACGCGAGCACCTGTCTCTGGCTGTACGACCCCAGCGTGACGTCATACCCAGAATACAAACCAGTCTTGTTGAGGGAGGTAGAAAATGGAACGGCAGCGTGGAAACGGAGAAAGGTGGGCTTCGGTTGAACTGCCGGTGCAAGACAACAAAAGTGTTCCTCTCTCTAATACCAATTATTTTTCCTCTCTCTTCAATTTTTATTTCTTTAGAAAAATAATATTTCGGTCAAAAAAATTTAGTCAATAATACTTTAAAATTTTTGAGTGCCAGGGATCTAATTTTCATTGATAAAATATTTTGTAACCAATCAGAAATTTTAACTGTTACGAGGTGAGACAGAAAAAACACCAAATCTAAAAATATGTTTCAAAAAAGGCATGTAAAATCTACTTTTCTTGCCTTTCAGGAATGACTTTCCGAAAATTCATAGCAAATAACTCATATGATTATTGGTTAGAGTATTAAAGATTATATTATTTTTATTATTTTGGCTAGATAATTTGATCGTATCTAATATCAAGAATAAGCTAATATTTGTAACTAATACTCTGATCTAAATAAGCAAGAAAGTTTCGTAACTATGTCCTTTCTATAACTTGTTAGAATTGTACTCATAAGCAGAATGTGCTACGAGCCTACGAAGTTGTTTAGAACGTATGATTTAATAAATATATTGCAAAAGTATGTACGAAATTATAAGTAATTTTAGGAGTTGGCAATTTTCTGTAGACATGGATTGTGATGTTCTACAGGGTTAGATTGGATTAATTTACGATATAAGACTTCAAAAAAAAATTTAGACCGAGTTTTAAAAGTGTCAGGTACGTAAAATTTGAAAAATAATTTTTTTGTTGATCGTCGATAGGAGAGAGTTCGTAGAAGAAATCACGCATCTATTTGATTTTTTTTCTATCGAGGTTCAAAATTTGATGATCGATAGAATTAATTAGAATTATAAAAAAATAATAAAGTAAATTTTCAAACGATTAGACAACGACATTTTAAGTCAAAAAATATGATTTTCTTCTCAGATGAAAAATTATATATTTATTTGGATTCAAATAGAAGTTCTCTTCCATTTACGTGCGATGGATTACATAATATAAACAATTAAATTTAAGCAATAGCTAGTGCCTAGTGGGGTTAGTCAGGGCCTACAAAGCAAGGCCCAAATATAATGTGCAGATTATATATAAACACATTCAAAGGTGTGTCTGAAGGTACACGTATAGAACGTGAGATAGACCTCTTTGAGGGCTCTCCAAACCTACATGACGCGGTGTTTGGTTGTATAATAAATTAATTTTTTATTGGAAAAGATGTTTAGTAATTATTATATATATCTATACCTAGTATATAGATAACCTAGTATATAGAAGTGGCAGTCGCGTTTTTTCGTCCTCCCATGTTGCACCGTCCGATTTCGCCATTTATTTTTTTCGACCGTTCGATGGCTCGTCTGATTCACGCTTAAGAGCTCCTTCGCGAATGTTACCTCCGCACCGTCGTCGCTTCTCCGCTCTTCTTTTGCCCTCGCCCCCTCATCCGATGCCGTCCGCTCCGGCATTCCTGGTCCTCGCAACGCGCCGCGGCCGCCTGCCGCCAAGGGTCTTCTTGGCAGCGCGCCTTCTCCGCCCCCGCAGCCTTCCATCGCGGGGTGAAACTCTTGCCCTCCGCCCCCTTGGGCCCCTCAAAGTGTCTTCTCTGCCCTATCTCCACGTTGCCTCCTCCGCCATCCCGCAACGACGCCCTCATCGTTACGTAACCCCCTCCACCGTCTCATCCGATTCGCCCTAGTATATAGAAGTGCGAGTACTGGATTTTTCGTCCTCCCCTTTGGAGCGTCCGATCGACATCAACTAGCCGGATCCTCCCCCTTTGGAGCGTCCGATCGACGTCAACTAGCCGGACCACCGTCGGATATAGCCCCACGTTCTCTCCTCTGCGAAGCCTTTTTTACGCGGCCGTTGCGAAGCCTTTTACCGGACCGTCGTCGGATTGAGCCCCGCGTTATCTCCTCACGAGCTGTCGCGACCGTTGCCCACATTTCCTCCTCCCGTTTTCGATCCACCGATGTCTCAGCTGACATGCTCGCCCGCGGCCGCCGCTTCCGCCGTCTTCTGCCGAGCTGCTCGCCCGCCCTTCTGCGCGCTTCTGTGCATTCCTATCGAAGATCTGGATTATTCTTCACGAGCTGTCGCGACCGTTACCCACATTACCTCCTCCAGTTTTCGATCCACCGGCGCCTCGGTTGACCTGCTCGCCCGGGGCCACCGCTTCCGCCGTCTTCCATCACGCCCTCCCTTCCGCCAACAACCCTCCTCTGCTGTACACTGCACTCGCAATCTTCCTCCGGTTCAACCGTTTTCTATCTTCCTCGCTCAACCTTCCTCTCTGCGACCCTCCGACCTTCAATGGCCCTTCCTCCTTTGACTCTCTTTCAATGGCTTCTTCAATGTCCGTTCGGCCCTCCGTCTCCATCATCATCCATTACGAAGCGCCAATCCTTTCACCGCCATCATTCAGGAAGGCTGGCTTCCGTTTCAGATTTCAGAAAGGTACAAACTTTTGTGGTTTGCTGCCATTTTGATCTTGTTCGCTGACATCCGGTTCTTCTCCAGTTTTCGTCGACTACGATTCTCAGCACGGTGCGACTACGATTCTCAAACGTGATTATTCATATATTGCGGGAGACATCACAAGGTACTTATACAAATGTTGTATACGGTTTTCCCTTTACATATTTGATTGTTTTTTTTACGTCGAGGTTTAGTTTTCATGGATATGAGTTTGTTCTTTGAAGATCTTTCCTCCTGCGGATCTGACATGCTATATCTCATTTTTAATGTGTTGATTTTCTTCTATATTCGTCATGAACGGTGAAATTTACAGCTTATGACTTAATAATTTTTGTTTGATATTTTACTCATTGAATCTCAAATTGGGAATCAGATTATCAGTATTTACAATGTTATGGCCTGTTTGGTTAGAGTATCAAAAATGATACTATATTAGTATTGATATTGATATTTCTAGAAGATGAAGTATCAATATCAAAATTGATACAAGTTAACACTTGTATTACATGACATGTGTTGTTTACGATACAAATTTTAAAATTGATACTATTAGCTAAACACTTCAAGGTGATTACCAACAATATCAAATTTAAAATTAATAGTGATAGAGATGTCTAATAGTGTTACCAAACAGGGCATTAGAGTTTAAATTTCAAGTATTTTATATATTAAAGGATTAAATCATGCTAGGTGTATGGGATTTGTTATCTGTTACGTAATAAACTAAGTATTATCTTCAAGTTATTCACTAATATTCTATTATCTTTTATCTCTATGATTGATTTTTCTGAAATGTTTATAAAAATAGAATTGTTACATTCTTAATATTATAAGATTCAATTTTGGTGGTTAAGATTTTAGATATGGACATTTAAGATTTTTTTGATATTAGGTTAAGATTTGAGATTTGAGATTTGAAATATAACAATGTGAAAATTTTGAATCTCTTGATATATAATTTTTAATTGAGATCTGAGATATAAAGATGTCAGTTTTTGCATTTCTTGGTTTGAATTTTGGAATTTTCATATTCAAATAGCTTGGGATTTTGAGTTATAGTTTAGATCTCACAGTTTCAATTTTCAAGAGTTGCAATCCATTTAGTTCAAACACGAAATTTCAGATTAAGAGAATTTGAAACTTCAGATGGTTAGTTATGGGGTAGGATTTGAAACTGTTGTTGTTTGTCTTGTTTAAAATTTTGTATGTATGGTTCACTTAGATATTTTTTATCTCTTCTGTGTTCGGTTCCCATAAATATCATAAATACAAAATAATGAGTTTCTCAGATTTAATACTTTGTAGTTTTTGGGATTTAAACTTTGTATGTATAGCTTTTATCTAGGATGATTTTGGTTTTGATCCACTTTGGCTTGATGTCTTTTAAAATGGGATTGATTTTATAGATTGAGACTTCAGGATTTTTGATTTGAAGACTTTCAGATCATATTTATGTGTATGTGTGTGTGTGGGTTTAATTCCAACTTTGGATACCACTGTTTAGTGTTTGGAGTTTCTATTTTTTTGTTTCAAATTTATGTTTAGGATTTATTCAATCTAATCTTTGGGTTTTGATGGATAGTTATTGTTTGCTCATTACATTTTTTTATTGATTCCATATGTGGACAATTTGATTCCTGATCCCAGACTTTTTTTTGGTTAGTTTGTGAATTGGGGTTCATAGTTTCATTTTTTAAAGGTTTTGATCTCATTTTCAATCTTTAAGATTTCTTGATCTTCGGCTTCCGGGTTTATATTGGAGGTCTTTTGAATTTGGATTTTCGGTTTCATATCTGAAACATTTGGCAATCAAAATTTCTGATTCGATTTTGTGTTTCAGTTTCACATTTGAAACTTCTCCTTTTGTGATCCGAGGTTCCAGATCTGCAGGTTTTCATAGAGTTGCTGATTTTTTGATTGGCTGATTTGTCAACTTTTCCAATCCACATATTCTCATGGATCTGAACTCTTCCTAGGATCTGGGGTGTCTGGATTATCATCAAATTTTTTTGTTAAAATTTTTAGACATACTGTCTGGCAAGTTTGCAGAATTTTTTGAATCATGCAAGAGCAGATTTTTGATTGATTGATTCTGGTTTTCAAACATGCAAATCCCAGGTTTAAGCAATTCATTCCTTATAATCTTTGAAAGCTTTGAGTCTGAGTATTCAGATATGAAATTGGCTGTTTGGATTTTAAAACTCTTTGGTTAATGCTACAGATTTTAACCTTGACTTGAAGAGTTTTTTTTTTTTAATTTTTAAATTGAATGTTAAAAGGAACGCCGACCTGTCAGTAGCTCAAACAACACTACTCTGAAACTCCATACGTTGCTCTTAGCCATAAGATGACCAGTTTCAATATAATCTGGTGCTGAGTATCCATATGTTCCCACCACCTGAAACATGCATTTTAAAATTATGCAAGGTAAAGCTCTACGGTCTAATTTCCATTTGTTCAGATGAATGTGATCCATGGCAATTAAACTCTGATAATAGGAAGAAGAAAGATATCGCAGAAGGATTCAGTTGTTCAAATCCCATTGCTAGCCTAATCAAATAACATAATAAAGAAGCTGTACAGAAAGGATACAAGTGACATAAATACGTAATCCCTTCATTACCCTAATCATCGAACATAGTAAAGAAGTTGTGCAGAAAAAAATACAAGTAACATGACAAATACATTGTCACACTATTACTTGAATAAGTGATGACTTGAGAACTTTAGTCCCAAGAAATAGATAAATCTTCTTCTTTGCCATGCCTAAAACAAAGATAGACTCAGCATATTCAACAAAGCATTGAATTGCATGAGTACATTGTACATTCCATCTCTTTGTGATACCCATCATGGTCATAGTAAAAACCCAGGACACAATTCATTCTGTGACAAAATCTAAGAAAGCCCGACGTACAAAGGCCATCCTAAAGATGAAATGGGCTTCTGTGCTCACCCCATATCCATGGCCACCTTTTGATTGAGGGTTTTTAAAATTTCTGGTTTTCAAGGCATTTGCTGCAATGGAAGGCAATGCGGACCAACATCAGGTACACACCAGAAACTATGAGCAAAGCTTTCTGGTCATAACTGTTAGCATTCAAGCTACTTTGGTGATCAGAGATACCTAAGCAAGCTTACTTGAAGACCTTTGTTGATTAATTGGCCAGCCGCTGTGAGCTATCATCCTTTACTGCAGCAAAGCTTTTAGAGAAATTAACCCAGGCAATCAACAATATATAGCAACCTGGTTCAGTATGCGGCAAAGTCAGTCTGATCATCTTATCTGGACCAAGAGAGCATGAAAAGTAATCTGATTCGCCAGTTGTTGAAAGCAAAGCAACATCAATAGTCTGATTAGACAAGGCATAGTTCAACCTCTTTTCTCTATCTTATAAACCTGGTTCTGCAAGTTCAACCTCTTTTCTCTATCTTCAGATCTCAGCCTTAACCAGGGAAATTCTCAGATTTAAACTTACTGGATCAGATTTTCTTAGTTCTGAAAAATTTACACAGTTCTTAAGTTTTAAGATCTTTAGATATCCAGGTTGCAGAGAGATTGTGAGTTCTACTTTTTAAACTTCTGGAATATCGAAGTTTCACAATTTTGAAGTCCTCAGATCTGGGGAAATAATGCTACTTCAGTTTCCAGATTTGTGATTTCCTTCGAATTGTTAAGTTGGTTTTATAGACCTTTGAAATTGCCAACTGGCTCAATTATGGGACGTTTGTCATTTTGTATTTTTTTCCTCTTATTTTCTTGTACTTCTTTTCTTCTTCATTCTTTAATATAAACTGTGGTAGGTAGGCGAAATGTGTTCATCTTTTTTGCTCTTCTTCAAATTTCAGAACTGCATTGAGTCAACACAGTAGGACCTCTTGCAGCCATAGCATTATCAAACATCAGGTTTGTCTTCTTTCTTTTTAGTTGTATTAACTTTCAGATTTTGGATTCTTATATCCCCCTCCTTTTTATCTTTTATTTTCAGATTTTCCGCTCTAATCCAAGACTAATCATTTACAATTTGTTTCGAATAGTTTTAAACATCAAAGTTCTTGTAATCTAGCTATGGGTATGAACGTATCCATACAAGGTAACAAGGTGGTTATTTATTTTGTTGGGGGGGGGGGTTTGCAACTATAATCGGTTATCAATTATATACTTTAAATATTTGAAAATTTGTATATCAACCAGTGTAATCATATACATTTTAAATGCACTCACAAACATAAAAATATTTAAAAGCCCCTACAATTTTTCTTCGATTCTAGACTAAATTCATTCCATCTAAAAAACTCTCCAAAGGTTGTCAATTAAATACCTCAAAAAAATACCCTTTATCAACATAATTTGGTGTAGTGGTAACCTCACCGCCTCAATTGGGACTCCTCAACTCAGGCCAAATAGTGCAGGCAATTGCACTTGTCAAAACTATGGAGTAGGCCTGAGCCACAAAGCACTTTGAGTGCCTCTCAAGTATTCAGTGGTTCTAGGAGGTCAGAGAGCACAGAGCATACCAGAAGCCAGAGGTGCCTAATTATTTTGAAAGAATGAAGTCAAAATCAGCATTTACTGTTTCCCATCGTAGAACTTTACATGAGATTCTTATAATAAAGTTTAAAAACAACTTTTCCACCCATTTTACCATCTAAAATAAAAAAACCATCATGAACCTACTCAAGCTGGCACCATACATGCCCATTGTAACTCATGTCCGGTTTGATCTAGCTCACGTGTACCTATGCCATCATGTGCCATGGAGTCACTCAAATCAGACACTAAACCTGTCCAGGGTTTATTACAGCCACTAGAGATCCTGCCTTTTGGTAGTACTGTTAAGTCATGTGCTTAAAAACTGTTTAAATAGATATATCCTTTACTTTGGCATCTTTTTTGAGTTTCTTTTAAATTGTACAAGAGGGGTTATACAAAAGACCCCATGTACAATATATGGGACGCAAAATGAAAGAAACAAATTATCTGGAATGCCTCCGTTGGACTGCCGAAGTAGCCATTGATGGGTGCCAAAGTAGACATTTGAATGCCTTTGTACAAACCAACCTGGGTTGGCCAGGGTCGGGACTGGGTGCGCTGGGGGTCGAAATAAAAAATAATTAAAAAAACCACCAGGTCAGGACCGGGTCAGTCGGCCAAATAACTGACCGAGTCGGCTGACCCAGTTCGACCTGGTGACGACCCAGTGAACAATGCTTTCTACGAACTGTGCATCAAAACAATGTTTGACAATCTTCATATTCCAATAGACATTTCTAATATCAATTTTTAATTTGACTGCCATCTTATTTTTCCGTACACAAGCTCTGCACAAAACCTGCCGACCTCTAACAATATTTTTTCATATGACTGAGTTGGAAATTCTGATCTTGACTTACCAAAAGCTTTCATACCTCAAATATTTGAAAGATAGGACATGTATCAACAGCTTTCACTTATCATGCATGAAAGTCCAAGCCAAGTTCAACAACATAGCCTGATTGCCAAATAGATAATCCTCTTACGCTGCAGGTATCCCCCCTCCCTCCTGATTCCCCTTCTTCACCTTGATCCTGCTAATTATCCTTCCTGCCAAAGGATGGTTCTTGTTACAAACTATTTTGGCACAAGTGACTCGTAACCACCCATCCAAATACCAAATGATTTGACAGAAAATAATTAAGTACATAAAGACTGGACACCAGTGTTTTCCAGATCCATAGAACCCTGCAACATGAAATGCACCAAAGCCAAAGCAAACCATCAAGAAAGAAACAAATGAACTCCAAATCTTTGGGCAAATACAAAAAGAGTTGTTCACATTTTTTCTTTAATCTACCCTATATAATTCTTTATAAATCAATGCCTATTATTTTCTGAGGATGTCCTGCATAAGCTGGCAAGCATCTTTAACCATGACATGAGAACCCTTGTTTATCCCCATACATGGCCGCACGTCCATTGTTGAAGAAGCCCACAATCTTGTTTAGAATTGTAAATAATCTATCTATGGGTATGAACGTATCCATACAAGTTAACAAGGTGGTGGAACTATATAAATCCATATCAATTGTTATGCGTCAGGTGAGTAATCACCATATGGAACTATAAGCTGTAGAGATTGAGGGCACTATGGTTAAAAGAAACTTGGAATAACAGTTTCCAATTAAAGAAGGATTTCCTGTTCAAGATACCCTAAAATATTTTACTAACAACCGATAGATTTTACATTTAAGATATCAGGTTCTTTGTGCCTTCAGCTACTTTTCTGAATCAAATGATCACCTTTCTGCAGTATTTGTCATTGGATATGCCTTGGTAGAGTGTATAGCGAAGTGTTAATATTCAAGAAAATGTGTGAATTTACATGCATGCCTCCACATCGATTTGAGCCCGATGTGTAAATAATCTAGCTATGGGTATGAACGTATCCATACAAGGTAACAAGGTGGTTATTTATTTTGTTGGGGGGGTTGCAGCTATAATCGGTTATCAATCATATACTTTAAATATTTGAAATTTTGTATATCAACCAGTGTATTCATATACATTTTAAATGTAACATAAAAATATTTAAAAGCCCCTACATTTTTTTCCGATTCTAGACTAAATTTATTCCATCTAAAAAACTCCCCAAAAGTTATTAATTAAATACCTCAAAAAAATACTTTTTATCAACATATTTGACATGGGTCCTTGTTGACCTACCTAGACCTGACACCATGGTTTGCTGGTTTGGCTAATTTGAAATGGGGTCAGCATAAGCGACCCAATCCAATGGCCAATTTCAACCATGAATAGGCTAGATATTACCCAATCACAATCAGTCAGTGTGTCAATGATAGCCAATCCCCACCATTGGCAGGCACCTCCTTTAGCAGATTCCGGTTGCCTATCCACCGTGGATAGACTTAGAACAATTCTAATGGGGTGTTTGGTTGCATGATAATTTTTTGTACACTTTCGTGATAAAAAATTATATTAAAATAAAAAGTGAACCAACTCATGACATAAAATTATCATGTTTGGAGGAATGTGATTACAAAAAAGAGTAACTACCACATATGACCAAACAAAGTGGGGGACCACAAGAAAAAAGAAAGAGGTGAGACCCTCTTTTTTTGTTTAAGAAGGAAATCACTTTTAAAACATAAAATTGTCATGGTTACCAAACATCTCTTTTAACAAGTTTTTTTACAATTTTTAAAAATTAAAACAAAAACCTTTATTATCATACAACCAAACACCCCATAAGGGTTTTCTTTGTTTTTTGGCATTTTCTTGGGAAGTCAATGACTTAGAACATTTCTTTGTTGAATCTCTTTTTTTAAACTTTATTTTTAATATTAACGGCTTATCATGTTTAATTTGTTTGGCTTAAATTGGATTCTGTGTCAATTTAACTGAGCCTGAAATTTGTTTTTGAATGTTTTTTTTAAATTTTCTTGAACTTTGCAGGCCTTTTTTTGGCGTTAACTTGGATTGGCTCATTTGGGTTATACGTGAGTTTACATTTACACAATTCACAAACATTTTAATTTTGCTTACTTCTGAAGAATGCTTCTCTTATCTCAATTTGTCATGTGTTTATCAAGTTTAATTTATCCAAACCATTGTTGAATAAATTTACATGTGAATTCTCTTTCTTAGTGATACATATTACCATTAAAAAATTAATTATAAATCATTGGAAAAACCCAAATTATATGAAGATGCTATCAGACGAATAGACCTTGTCTTACCCTTTAGAACTTGCTGAATTTCTAATCTATGTTTTATCTACCTTCTGGCTATACACATACAAAATTTCATTTGTATTCCTTGGTTTTAATTAATTAAATTTCATATTCTAATACCTATGATCTATTGTCCTTATAGATTTGTACTTTTCTTTTGTATAATCATATGCAATTACCAATTTTTTTGTTTTGACGTTTAAGGGTCCCATTTCTGTCTTTGTCTTGTTAGCATTGGGAGCTTTGTTGAATTTTTATATCAGATGAATTTTTCCTGCTTGGGATTTTTTTTTGATATCCAAGGGTAGCATTGCTGGTTCCCTTTGGAAGTCCTTTCCTTAGAGGATTCGAAGGGCAATGGGATCAATAACTTCTCACTATGGAGCTTATACATCGCTTAGTCATTGATAGGAGCACAATCTGTGAACATAGGAGGGAATATGGGGCAATCTGGCAGCTATGACAAGTAGTGATCTTGTGAACTCTGGATATAAAGGAATAATGAAGTCTTCAACAGAACATCAAGGGGGAAAATGGCTATAGTTTTTTTTTTTTTTGAATAGAGCACAATCTGTGAACATAGGAGGGAATATGGGGCAATCTGGCAGCTATGACAAGTAGTGATCTTGTGAACTCTATGGATATAAAGGAATAATGAAGTCTTCAACAGAACATGAAGGGGGCAAATGGCTATAGTTTTTTTTTTGAATTTAATTTGTAAGAGACTATCTTTGATTTCATTTTTTTAGTTTAAAAAGTGTGGTCCCAGAACCAAGAACCAAGAACTGCATCTAGATGTTTATATATATGTTTATTCTTTTTTAACCTTACAGATCTTATATTTACAAGAAATGTGCACAGATTCCATATTTCTTGGGGATGGTGGTTTTGTTCGAAGCTGATTTGTCATTTCTCACTATGAGATTGCCGGTTAATGATTTGTTTCGGATATGTATTATTTATTTTGAATCTGGAGACTTTTGGGTTTTAAATTTTGCAATGCTTGATTCAAACCTTCTTAGACTGAAATTCATATTTTACTTTACTCAACCCCCAATTCATCTTCTTCCAGATTTCTTAATGCTTGATGAATCTCTTTTTTTTTTAAACTTTACTTTTAATCTTGACGGCTTATCATGTTTATTTTGTTTGGCTTAACTTGGATTCTGTGTCAATTTAACTGAGCCTAAAATTCGTTTTGGAATGTTTTTTTTATTTTATTGAACCTTTCTGGCCTTTTTTGGTATTAACTTGGATTTTGTGTAAATTTAACTGAGCCTGAAATTTGTTTTGGAATGTTTATTTTTATTTTTATTTAATTTTGCAGGCCTCAGATTTGTTTGGTTTACGTAGATTGATTGTTTATTAAAATTTTATCATCCGTATGATCCATTTCAAATTTTGATTGAGATATGTATTATTCAGATTTGGTTTGATTGGTCCTCTTCCTACATTCTAAATTGATAGTCTGATTTAAGAATTACATATTTATATTTCATTGTTGAACTATGCTTCATATTTGTCAATCTTCAGATTTGCAGTTTTCTCCTATTTTTTAATTTTCAGATTTCAGTAATTTGTAAATTTTGTAGAATTTGCTTGAATTTCTGATCTATGTTTTTTCCACCTTCTGGCTGCATATTTCAAATTCATTGTTGATCTATGCTTTAGAGTTGTCAATGTTCGGATTTGTAGTTTTCTCCTAATCTTTGTAATTTTCAGATTTCATTATTTTGTAAATTTTGTAGAACTTGCTGAATTTCTAGAATAACATTTGGGAATCATATTTTTTTGATTAAATTCTAGAATTTTAGACCTGGTGAAAACCATATTACAAAAAGTTTGGTAATCTTTTGTAGTGCTCAAATCCTTGCAATACAAAAATCTGAAAGTTTGTAAATCTGAATTTTCGAAAAGTATATAGTCTGAAACCCTCATTATTTAAAATCATATTTTTTTGTTTAAATTCTAGAATTTTAGACCTGGTGAAAACCAGATTACAAAAAGTTTGGTAATCTTTTGTAGTGCTCAAATCCTTGCAATACAAAAATTTGAAAGTTTGTAAATCTGAATTTTCGAAAAGTATATAATCTGAAACCTGAACCTAAAATTGAAAATGGGAAGGAAAGTCTAACTCAAGCTTAGATAAATCGAAGTCCTCTAAACAAAATATTAACTCAAGATAAATAAAAAACAAAATTCATCAACAACAAAAAATAAAAAATCAACAATTAAAGTCCGAACTTGAAAATCCCAAATCAAATGTTTCAAACTCAGAACCAGAATAGAAAGTGTCAAGCTGAAACCGAAACAAAAATGATGAATGGATGAAGGTAAAGGAAAATCAAATCTGAACATGATCTCCCAAGACCGACATTTCAAATAAATAATAATACTAAGTCCTCAAGGCAACACATAGAATTCTCAAACTCCTTTAAAAATGGAAACAAACATGAATCTGCAGACTTAAACCAGAAGTTTCAAACAAAAAAAATCTCAAATTAGGACATCAAGTCTCGAAATCTGTAAATCAAAGAAATCCAAAAGAAAACATCATGTCTTAATCAATTAATCAAACACTTGAAATTTCAAATTTCCAAATTCCAAATCTCAAAATTGTAAAACATCTAAAAATTGGCAATTTGAAAATTTCAATGTCAAAGCCCTTGAATGCAAAACCTCAATTCAAAGAAAATCATAAATATGAAATTTGAGTGCTGAATAAAAAAAATCTAAACCTGAAACTAAAACAAGTGTCATAAATATGATGCCGGATCAAATTTCTTTATATGACAAACCCCAACCAATGCAATCCGAATCTTGACAAATCTCGTTCTCAGATCCGAAAATCTAAAATATGAAAGTTTCAAAATCTAAAATTTCACTAAATCTCAAATCCAAATTGAAACCTCTCAAAACTACATCACATCTAAAAGACAACAAGTTAAGTAAGATGAAAACCAAAACATCTCAAATTGAAAAAGCATTAAGCCAAATATAAGAGAAACTAAAACTTAAAACAAACCTAAAGTTAAAAGACATCAAGTCTTGACTAAAACAAAAAAACTAAAGAAAACACATCTCAATTAATTTTTTTGTTTGGCATAATTGTTTGTTTCCATATTTTCTTTCAATTTTATACATTGCATAAACATTTGGGTTATAGAACCATCCGACTTGCAATTGAAGTCCTCTGAATAAAATCTTAACCCACGGGGACAAATAGCATCTTAGGTGACCAACTAAATAGCATCTGAATAAAATTCATCAAAAAATATAAAAAACTATCATTTAAACTCCGAACTTGAAAGTCTCAAATCAAACATTGAGACGATAACATTTTTTTATATTAAATATACATTAGATTTTTAGAATTCCTCCATTTCTTATAGATTCTTTATTTACTGTTTTTTGTTTTTAAAAATACTTGGATTTCTGATTTATTTTTTGGCTTGGTGCATTTCATTTGGGAATGCTTCGGGCATAGACCCTTTATTGTGGAATGAAATTGGCTTTGGATTCCAATTTGAAAAGATCCAAATTTGATTTTCAGTTTGGGGTTCTGAAGTCTTCAATTTTTAGATTTCTTGAACTTGGCATTTTTAATTTAGAATTTCGGATTATAGAACCATCCGATATAGTAGTTTATTGTCCATACACATTCTTATCTCTCCAAAACACCATTCTTGATGGTTACCGACCTCTCTCCTGTGGGATTTCCTCCTCAAGTGACTTGGTTTGTATCCGTCAAGGCTTCCGTAAATCCCCAGATGTGAAGGATTCCCTCTTCACTGATCGGGTAGGTTGTACCATTTTCTAAAAAACCTATGGTATCACCCATTTCACCGATTAATGTGGTCATATTGTCCGTAAATATGTTGCCCAAAATTTTGGTAATAAACACAATATTGAGATGATAACATTTTTTATATTAAATATACATTATATTTTTAGAATTCTTCTATTCCTTGCAAATTCCTTATTTATTGATTTCTGATTTTAAAAAAATATTGGATTTCTGATTTTTTTTTGGCTTGGCGCATTTCATCTGGGAATGCTTTGGGCATAGACCCTTAGTTTAGAGTGAAATTGGATTTGGATTCCAATTTGAAAAGTTCCAAATTTGATTTTCGTTTTCGGATTTTGAGGTCTTCAATTTTTAAATTTATCGGACTTGGCAATTTGAATTTAGAATTTGTGATTTCACAACTATGGGCATTTTTTAACCCGTAAATTTTTTTATTTCAGTTATGTGATTTCACAATTGTCAATATTTACACTTCCAATTTTCAGGTTTACGTTTCTGAACTTTGGAGATTTCAGCTTTAGTTTCTGTTTTTTTATTTTCAAATCTTTTCTGTTTTTCACTTTATATCACTTGTTTGTGATTTGTGTGTCATTGTTTACCTACTTTTGATATTTTTACATGTTCTCTTCTTTTACTTCAATATACATCATATCTTATACTTACTAAAATTGAAAAGTCAATAAGTCTCGTCTTTACCTTTTTGATAGCAAGTCTTTTTGAATGTGACATAAGATCATTATTTTATTAATTTAAAAATAAAATAAAAAAATAATGTATAAGATATGATTTTAAGTTGAACTAAACAACAAATCAAAAAATAAATAGGAAATTAGGAAAAAATGAAAAATATATGTGTTTGAGGCAATCAAGGAGATACAGGTGACCGCCTAGGTGGTTGAGGTGGAAAAGATGACCGTCTAGGTGCTTAAGGATGTCACCTTAGTAACATAGTTCTGAAATCAGCAAATCGGTCAAAAAAAGATATAAAACTAATCCTCAAATCAGTCAAAGATCAGTCCCGGAACCTGTCATCAAACAGATCCTAAATCTGTATACAAACTATCGGATTTGAAATCCCAAATTTCAGATTTTGCTAAATCTGAAACTTGACATTTAAATATTAGTGCTCAAATCCATGCAATCCTTTCCGTGTTTGGTTCCCACTGCAGGTCATCCGCAACCCCTCACTGGACCGTATTGCAGGACCCTTAAACTGCCAGTGCATACCACCCCTCTTGCAGCACCCTTAAACAGGTCCGGTCGGTCCCTTTCTTCCACCCGCAGACCCCCAGGGTTGACCTCTTAAATAGCCACCGCAGCACCCCCTCAAAACCCTCTTTCGGCTTCTTGCAAAAATCCCGTGTGGCCTCCCCTATTTCCACCTGCAGCAGACCCCTATAATTGCCCCAGCTTGCACCCGTTAAACCCGTCCGATCGGCACTCCTTAAACGAATCACTGCTGCATCTCTTAACTGGTCACCTGCAGTACCCCAAATAGCATCCCGGTTAGCCCCTCTACTGGCCCCTACAGCAGGCCCCACAACAGCCCCCTTGCAGCTCCATTTCTGCTTCTTGTGCAGCTCCATTATTGCTCCTATACAGGACTTGTTTGGCCCCCATTTCAGCCCTCTTGCGACTCACTCCTATCCTTAACCAGATCTCTTGTTGTCCGGGTTTAAACTCCTTTGAAACAACCCCTGTTTGGGCTCCAACAAATTCTTGGTTGGAGTCCTAACACAGTCTCCCATGTGAACCCCACAATAGGTCTCAACCATAAGCCTAAACAGTCCCAATCAGACTCTTGTTTCAGCCCCATTTTCAGCTTATTTTTACCCCCTGTTCAGACCCCAAACAGATTCCCGATCGGTCCCCCATGCTTACCCCACAATATGTCCTGATCAGTTCCTCTGAACAGTCTTGGACAACTCTTCTTTTTTTCTGCTCATAACTAACTCTCAAACAGGTTCTTAAAACCTTTCTTTTCCACCTCCCTCCATCCATACATATAGTAAGATTAAGCATTTATGCAGTCATCTATTTGGAATCTGATTCCCATACTATTACACTTCCCCTCTTGGCTGTGTGGGTTGGTCAACACCTCTCGCCGTGAGTTCCAAACATTTTTTTTCTCTCAGTTTGGTTCCCATGTGTCTCATATTGCCACATACTGGATTTAGTCTCCTATTCTCAGATGTACGATCAGATCTGAAAACAGATTGGGTTATTCTTTAATCCATATATATCTGAAATTTGCATCCACATGTTTATATATATATATATATCATTGTTCCTACTATTGAGAACATCAATTGGTCAGGTCTTCATTATGTCTACCACTTCCAGATTTGTTGTCAAATCTTATTTTATTAGCTCAAGGGTTTCTGATTTTAAACGTTTCAGACATCTATGCAATTTTTTTTTCATATTAACAGTCTTTGGATTACAAAACTCAGATTTGATTTTAAATATTGAGTGCTTTATAACAAGTCAAATCTGCACCGCTCGCTCCGTAAATCTACATCGCTTTATAACAAAGTCAAATACACACTAAAATGCTACTCCAGAAATTTAATCAAAATTTCTTTCAAGAAGACTAACTGATAATTATCAAAAATCAACTACAATGTCACACATATCACCTTTAACCCTATAAGGAGAGTAGTTTTGCAAGACTTATTGAGTAATGGGTCTAAAATCACTTACACTTGGAATTTTAAGTTGTCAGTTTTACTTGATGCTGTAGTTTAGGTAATAATAAGGACATTTCATAAATTATTTAAAATATAGGTTTATTCTACTATCATCTTGGTCTGAAATTCTAAAAATATAATGTATATATAATCTGAAAATTTTTCAGAAATCTGAACTCCACAAACCAGGAAATCTAAACAATTGTAAATATGAAAGAGAACTTAGAAATTCTAATAGTCGCTGAGGTTAACAATTTCGTTGAGTTTAAAAGAAATATGTTAACAAGCAATCAATGGTCAAATAAGCAGATAAAAAAATAAAAAATTAAATACAAGAAATAAATAATGAACAATCAGAATAAAAAATGGCCTTGTTAAATGAGTATATTTGAGAAACTTTGACTTAAATAGTTGTCAATTTTATTTTCAATAGAAGAAATCAAAATATCATCTTTAACTGCTTGTCATGATTCCTTACAAAATATTTCCATGTCCTCCAATTAGACTCGACGTAATTTCTCACAAATGGCATCTAGCTCCAAAAGGGCTCGGTTGAATATGGGGAGACATTTGTCCGACATTCCTGGTCATGTGAAGGGTCGAATTGTGGCTGGTTTGGTAAGCGTAATCATCATCTTTAAGTGGGTCACATCAATTGAATCCAGCTAAGAGTGAATAATGTCAAGGCTTCTTTTATAATTATTTTGATGTATACTTTGATGTAGGACTATCCTAACTTCCCAGGTCCATGACGATTCGGCCATATCACTTGGTTAGAAAAATTGCTCGATGTTCTAAATATTTTCTCACAATCAATCCTCTCTAATTGGGGTCTGAGGGGGCTCTTGGTGCATGCAAAGTATTATGCTAATTACTACTTGGACTTTGCTATGATGGGAGTACTGATTGAGTTGTGGCATCCAGATACCAATACTTTTGTATTCAGCACTTTCGAGTGTACAATTCTATTAGAGGAGGCAAAAATTTTGCTTGGATTGCGACACAGTCGGAAGGGTGAGGAGGACAGTATGTTCATTCCTCTTGAGCCATTGACATGCTCTCAATTTTTACATGAGTTCGTTGATACTGAACACTTACGTAGCATTGTTATAGGTAAACGCATCAGCTTACAAAAACTTGCCTCGTGGACTATCTCTATCTTGAAAAGTGCAGGAGACGATGAGGAAAAAATGATTAAAGGCTTGAAGGGTTTCGCCACTTGTCTAGCTGCCGTGTTTCTCTTCCCTGCCGAGAATGGGTTTTTACAACCGGATCACCTATCTTGTATCAGGGGAATATGGCAACGCAAACAACTCGGTCCTTCTGTACTTGCCTACTTATACTGCGGGCTCACATCCGCGAGTTTAGGTCGACCTCCTTTTGGCAGCGCTCTCTTGTTAGCATGTTGGGCAGATTGGCATTTCAAATTCAACTATGATGGTGGTGCTACTACCATGTCTCGTCTATTTCGTCGTAGCCCATTGTATCCTTATGCGACGGCACTTGGAATTGATGACAAAGTTACCAACAAATGTCCCAAGTTAAAGAAAAGGTTTGAGTGGCGTGTTTACTTTGCTAACATGAACCATACTGGATTCCTCTATGCTCCAAAGGCTTTGCATAAAAAGGTCCTTCTGATTTGCTTCACTCCTGGAGTAGATCTACGTCTTATATCGGGCACATGTTTTGTACTATACAATTCATGCAGGTGCCTTCTACAAGTAGGCCTTCCTCGCCATGTATTGCCTTCGATTTCTCATTTGCTTGCTATTAAGGATAGACATTTTGGTTCTGCGGATGATGAGGAGGAAGCTCGTAGCATCGTCTCAACGTGGAAGACAAGTCAGTTGTGCAAAGCTATCATGGTCATTGAAGAGGATATAGCTAAAAAAGAAGATTACATTTCTAAGCTTAGAATACTTGGGTCGTGATGTATTACACTTTTTTATTTTCCCTCTTATCAGTAGGTAGCACTCCTATTATTTTTCCATATTTTCATATTGACATGTCTCTATGAGAATGTTTATATTGTAATAAACATTGTTGCAAGAACAATCCACTATCGTTCTCTATTCCTTTCCTGTACATCCTTATACGGTTGCATGTCTTCATATGCCATTATCTAGCATGTGTCTTGCTTAACAAGAAAGTAGTAAGTAAATGTATAAGCTGTCAAATCTATACAAATGGCATCTGGAATTTAGAACTCACCCAAACATCACTCATTGGAATCACATTTTCAAAGAAGAAAACATTTTCATAATAATATACATATTTACTATAGAAGTAAATGTATAAACTATCAATTCTATACAAAATAATATTTGAACTTTAGAACTTGAGAATTTTAAGAGATACAAATCTAAATATGATTAGCATATATGGAAAATTAAAACTCGATATCTAAAAAGTATCTGAAGTTCTTAAAGTATAAAGCCTCTACAATTTGTGAAGTGTCGAAACTAAAAAAAAATTAAATTTTATTAACTAAGAAAACCTCCAAATTTATGAAAAAGATGGTTACTTTAAAAATAAGCATTTTTATGTCCATTTACATAGATCATATGTTATATCATTAATGGGTTTAATATTTATCTCAATTTGGGCCCATTCTTAAGCCTAATTCATTATGAAATAAGCCCAATCCCATTGCCTAATTTATCATATGTCATATCATTATGTTATATTATTAATGTTATATCATTAATAATTTTATTCCCTTGATATTCAACCCTGATAGCCATGTTCATTGAATTTTTTGCAAAATTGAGTATCTGAAAGAAGTGAAAATTGTGCTAATCACGATTAGTTTTAAGTGCCATAAGAGAATAGTGATGTTGGGTCGCAGCTTTGTGTAGTTTTCCAAGTTTTACAATTATTTTCAGCATTCTACAATTTACTGTTTTCTCAGTTTCAGAGTTTGTCGTAGGGTTTAATTTATGTTTATTAGTTTCACAAATTTTTTTAGTTTACCAAATTTTTTTCCTTTTGACTGAACTTCAGTTATGTTTTGTTTATTCAAAATTTTTTGAATTTTGTTGAGTGGTTTTTTACTTGAAAGTTGGGTTTTGGTCTGTTTCCTGTTTTCTTATCCTTTTTTGATTTTATAGATAATCCCTAATTTATGATTTCATGATAGTATCCCTTGAACCCGTGATAGGTCTTGAGGATTTTCTTCAAGTAAGGACATATACCCTTAAATTGGTTTGATCCCATTGGTCAAGTTAGAGTTTGTGGGCATGAAATTCATGCACGGCTCTTCCATAATTCAATGGCCTAACCTCCTTAGGATTAAAAAAAGTTTTATATTCCATGCATACGGATTGACTTGGGTAGCATTAAGGGCCTACTTTGACAGGGTTCCCCTTAACTTACTCTGTCTTTTTTTTGAAGGATGGAATGACATAGAAAAAAAACTTAAGAGCCAAATAGAATTATGCAATTACTTTCTATCAATAAACAAATGAGTAAGATGACATGTGCAAGGAACAAAAATGCTTAATCAAGTCAAAAAACTTAGGAAATAACCAATTCGAAGGAACAAAGGCCTAATTTATCATATGTTATATCATTATGTTATATTATTAATGTTATATCATTAATAATTTTATTCCCTTGATATTCAGCCTTGATAGCCATGTTTATTGATTTTTTTGCAAAATTGAGTATCTGAAAGAAGTAAAAATTGTGCTAATCACGATTAGTTTTAAGTGCCATAAGAGAATAGTGATGTTGGGTCACAGCTTTGTGTAGTTTTCCATGTTTTTACAATTATTTTCGGCATTATACAATTTACTGTTTTCTCAGTTTCAGAGTTTGTCACAGGGTTTAATTTATGTTTATTAGTTTCACAATTTTTTTAGTTTACCAATTTTTTTTCCTTTTGGCTGAACTTCAGTTATGTTTGGGTCACAGCTTTGTGTAGTTTTCCAAATTTTTACAATTATTTTCGGCATTCTACAATTTACTGTTTTCTCAGTTTCAGAGTTTGTCGCAGGGTTTAATTTATGTTTATTAGTTTCACAATTTTTTAGTTTACCAAATTTTTTTCCTTTTGACTGAACTTCAGTTATGTTTTGTTTATTCAAAATTTTTTGAATTTTGTTGAGTGGTTTTTTACTTGAAAGTTGGGTTTTGGTTTGTTTCCTGTTTTCTTATCCTTTTTTGATTTTATAGATAATCCCTAATTTATGATTTCATGATAGTATCCCTTGAACCCGTGATAGGTCTTGAGGATTTTCTTCGAGTAAGGACATGTCCCCTTAAATTGGTTTGACATAGAAAAAAAACTTAAGTGCCAAATAGAATTATACAATTGCTTTCTATCAATAAACAAATGAGTAAGATGACATGTGCAAGGAACAAAGATGCTTAATCAAGTCAAAAAACATAAGAAATAACCAATTCGAAGGAACAAAGATGGCAGTGTAATTGCAGATTGTCAAAGACAGAAAGTATGAATGAATAGAATTATTTATCTTTAGTCTTGCGAATTCTTTATAATTCTTATTTAACATATTTGTTTGTTTGTATTTTTTTCCCTTCAATTCTATCCCTTGCATTTACATTGACTTACGGCATCATCTGACTTGTAAGACATCCAAGATAGAAGTTCATTCTCCATATATATTCTTTTCACTCCAAAATACCCTTCTAGATGGTTACCGATCTCTCTCCTCTGGGATTTCCTCCCGAGGTGACTTGGTTTGTTTCCGTCGAGACCTCCGTAAATCCCCAAATGTGAAGGATTCCCTCTTCACTGTTCGGGTGGGTTGTACCATTTCTTGAAAACCCACAGTAACATCCATTTGACCAATTAACGTAATCATGGTGTCTATACTATATATTGCTCAAAAGCTTGGAAGTAAACAAAACATTGAGACAACCTTTCTTGAAAAAAATTTTCAAAATTTGTTTCATTAGTTATTGGCAATCATTACGTTTATATGCGACATTATTTATAGTATTACTCTGTAATAAGTGAATAAGTTAATTTGAAATTATAATAAATCAATAATTGGATTTATTTATAATAGTATATACTTATAGATTATAAATTGGTTTAAGATACCCAACTAAAATTTGAATTATACATTTTATATGAATATAATACATTTCATGTAGAGATATAGTCTAAATAAATTCATCTAATTTATGCATTTTTTTGATTTAATTTTTTATTATATTATCTTTTAAATTTTAAATTGGTAAATATTTACTTGAATTTTCTATATTACTATATGAATGACACTTGTATGACCTATTATTTTGTATCTTATAATAAAAAAATATTAATATATACTTTTATGTCATGATATATATGTTTAATTAATTAATAATTTATTTACTTGATTTTTAAAATTATTTTTTATATTACTCTTAAAAAATTGATAACTATTTGTTAATCGTTATATTACATTCTAACATGAATTCTTTCTTATTCATTATTATACCAATTACAATGAATGATAAACGAGATTGCATTGAACAAACAAAAGATTCTTCAAATGATGAAGGTATGTATTCATAATTTGTTGTTATGTGTATAGATATTTATTTATTTGTATTTGTATTCTAACTTTATATTATATATAGTATTTGCAAGAAATAGGAATAGACGAAGAAGGGAGTTGTATGCACAGAGGAAAAATGCTAGGAAATTGGAACAACTTTCAACCAAACATGTGGTCAAGACTGTTGGATGCTGTGTATATTGTGGAGCATTAAAGTTTGAATACGAGCCTCCAACATTTTGTTGTTATAATGGAGAGGTTTCTTTGAAGTTAACGACAATTCCATTTGATTTATTGAAGTTGTATACGTCTGATGAGAGCCAATGCAAAGAATTTAGGAATTCTGTCCGTGCATATAACAGTATATTTGCATTTACCTCACTTGGAGTTACTATTGACAAAATCGTTGCTGATATGAGGAGTGGATGTTACACTTTTAGAATTTTGGGACAATTGGATCATCGCATTCCATCATTTGTTCCAAGCGACAATGTTGCAAGATATCTGCAATTATACTTCTATGATACTGAGAATGAAGTCCGTAACAGACTTTATCATTTTCCGAACTTGAATGAGTCAATAATTAAATTGTTGATTGATATATTACGTATCAATCCTTATTCTACTTTCCTTAGAAACCTACACAACTTGCCTTCCTTTGAGAAAAGAGTGATTTCCATCCGAACTGATCCTGGGTTGGACCAACGTGTTTACAACACACCTACGGCTGATCAAGTAGCAGCTATTTGGGTCGAAGGAAATGATATAGAAGGACGTTATGTTGCAGATATTATTGTACATGGTCATGATGGAAGAAACCATAAAGTTCATTCGTATTATGGATGTTATGATCCACTTCAATATCCTTTACTATTCCCAAGTGGAGAAACTGGTTGGCATCGAGGAATAAGAAGAACCAATGTACCCGTTAAATACTGATAGCTCCTCAAATCTTTTAATGGGCATTGATGATACATTCATCAATTTAGTACAAAGAGAAGAATATACTTGTTGAATTCATCGTATAATCACGTGTAATGATATTTTTTTAAAAAACTTAGTAGAATAGATATTATTCCTTACAGGTGCATCTTCCCAAGGAAATAATAATTTTTTTGTTTCGGCATGTGAATATTATGCATACATTCTGCAGATTCGAATTCCGCATTGTTCTTCGATACTATTTGGAGGACGTTTATTGCAACAATATGTTGTTGACATGTATGTTAAAATAGAAACAGACCGATTGGATTTCTACTACAGAAATCAACAACATATACACGCAGATCTTTATCAAGGAGTTGTAGATGCTGTTAAAGATGGAGAAATAAATTCAAAAAACATTGGAAAATGAATTGTATTACCAACCTCATTTATTGGTGGTCCAAGGGACATGAGAAGGAGATACTTGAATGCAATGGCTCTTGTACATCGATATGGAAAGCCAGATATATTCTTGACAATCACTTGCAATCCAGATTGGGATGAAATTAGAAATCAAATGCAATCATGGGAAGTTGCATTCAACAGGCCAGACATTGTTAGTCGAATTTTTAGATCAAAATTACAAGATCTTAAGCATCAATTGTTCAATGAGAAAATATTTGGTAATGTTGCTGCACACATACATGTCATTTAATTTCAGAAGAGAGGCTTACCACATGCTCATTTTTTGATTGTTATGAAAGAAGGTGAAAAGATTGAGATCCCGGAAACGTATGATGCAATAATGTCAGCAAAAATACCAAATCCAAATGTGGATCAAGATTTGCACGACATGGTCCTAAAGCACATGATACACGGTCCTTGTGGTTCCTTACGTCCATCGTCACCTTGTATGAAAAATAGAAAATGCAAGTGCCATTATCCACGACAATTCAGTGATGTTTCATTGAAGGGCAATAATTCTTATCCAACATATAGAAGAAGAGATAATGAGAAAAAATTTAAAGTGAGGCAACACTATTTGGATAATCGGTGAGTCGTTCCTTACAATCCTTTGTTACTTAAGCGGTACAATTGTCATATAAACGTAGAAATTTGCTCATTGATAACCGCAGTTTAGTACTTGTACAAGTATATTTATAAAGGGCATGATCATGTTTCAGTACACATTGCTGATGTTGATGATGAACGTAAAATTGTTGTTGATGAAATCAAAGATTTTCGAGATGGTAGATAGATTTTACCACCGGAAGCAATGTGGAGAATTTATCATTTCAATCTAAATGAGATGTATCATTCTGTTATTCAACTTGACTTACATCTACCAAATATGCAATTCGTGACTTTCAACAATAGTGATGACTTACGTAATGTCTTGGAAACTTCTCGGTAAAAAAAAAACAATGCTTACAGAGTTCTTCACAAAAAATGTTATCGACATAGAAGCTCGTAAGTTATTGTACAGAGAGTTTCCAGAATACTATGTTTGGCATCAGTCACGATTATCTTGGACAAGACGAAAGCAACGACAAGTAATTGGTCGTGTGAATGCGGCAAATCCATCTGAAGGAGAAAGATACAATCTCCGAATACTGTTGAATAATGTCAGAGGTCAAAAATCATTTGAAGACTTACGTACAGTTGCTGGTTTTACTTGTACTACGTTTAGAGAAGCAGCTCAATTAAGATGATTGTTGGAAAGTGACCAATCAATAATTTGTTGTTTCGAGGAGGCTGTTATGTATCAAATGCCATCTTCTTTACGTCGGTTATTTGCTATGACATTAGTATATTGTGATACAGAAAATGTCAGATCATTATGAGATAAATCCAAAAAGATATGTCTGAGTATTTTGGGAGAAACAAAAATTTATCATATTCAGAACAACTGATGGCAACATTGAAAAATATAAGCATGTTTCTTGAAAACTTAGGAAGAAAGATTTTTGACTTTGATTTGCCATCAATTCTTGAATCATCAAACACGTCAAAAAAATCATGGATGAATTGTTGATTCAAACGCCTCCTGAGGATATTGAATCGATCAACTTGCTGAATAAAGACCAACAAAAAGTTTTTAAATCGATAATGGATTGAGTCGACAGACAAGAACATGGCATATTTTTCATAGATGGACCAAGAGGGACAGGAATAACGTATCTTTACCGCACTATACTTGCAAATATAAGGAGTAAGGGTCATATATCTTTGGCAACAACAATATGTGAAGTAGTAGCTTGTCTAATGCCCAGAGGAAGGACATCACACTCAAGATTCAAGATTCCTTTGGATATAAAACAGTTGTCAATGTGTAACATAAAAAAGCAAAGCTCGCTGGCAAATTTAATAAGGATTTCGAAGTTGATAATTTGGGATGAAGCTCCTATGTGTAAAAAATATGCAATCGAAGCACTTGACAGAACACTACAAGATATCATGAAAATTGATCTACCATTTGGTGGTAAAATCTTATTATTTGGTGGTGATTTTCGACAAGTTCTACCCGTAATTCCAAGGGCCACCCAAAGCCAAACAATTGATGCGTGTTTGATCACATCCTATTTGTGGCCCAAAATTGAAAAATTGTATCTTACAAAGAACATGCGAGCAAAGTGTGATGAAGATTTTGCAAACTTTTTACTTCGAATTGGAAATGGAACGGAAAAAACTATCGGTAATGGATTGGTTTGTATTTACGATGACATGTTGGTCAAATTCGAAGACGTTGAAGATATGCGAAGTGAGTTGATCAGTAATATATATGCAGAAATTGAGATTAAGTACAAGTGTCTGTCATATATCACAAGCAGAGCCATACTAGCAACAAAAAATGAATTTGTTGATGAAATTAACGATATCCTCATTACAACATTTCCAGGAGATGAGTATGTCTATTATAGTTAAGATAGTGCAGTTGACGAAGCAAAAACCCATTATCAAGTTCAGTTTTTGAACAGTTTGACCCCATCTGGTATGCCTCCATCAAAATTAACTTTGAAGAAACACTGTCCGGTTGTGTTATTAAGAAATTTGGATCCACCAAATGGTTTATGTAATGACACAAGATTGGTTTGCATGGATTTTCAAATAAACATCATAAAGGCACAAATTGCGAGTGGCCAACATGTAGGAAAAGAAATTTTGATTCCACGTATACCTTTATATCCAGCAGAACCTGACACTTACCCATTTCAATTTAGAAGAAAACAATTTCCATTGCGTTTGGGATTTGCAATGACTATTAATAAGGCACAAGGGCAAACAATAACAAACGTTGGAATTTATTTGCCAGAACCAGTTGTTTCACATGGGCAATTGTACGTAGCTTTATCCCGAGGTGCATCAAGAAGATCAACAAAGTTGGCTATCAAGCCATTCAAATTAAACGACGTAACTATGTGCCAATTAACACAAAATATTGTCTACAAAGAAATTTTTAACATATGTACGTATTTTCATTTATATCATACATCATATCCATTACTTTTTCTAACGTTGTCATTGTTCTTCACCAGGATATGGCTTCAAAGATAACAATGTTGAAAGAGTTGACACCTAACATGACGGAATGGACTATTCACGTCTGTTAGTCGAGAAAAAATCACCATATGTGTTCTCAAAATACAACAAAACAGGAAAAGTTATAAATATGTGTTTCAAGGATGAACATGTTAGTTTATACTTTTTATTAATTGTACTATAACAACTTGCATTTTCTTGTAATTCTATAAATTAATTATAACAACCATTTCAGGGAACTTTTATACAAGTTTCTATGTTCTTGGAAGTAATTGTTAAACTTGACCATTTGCTAAAGGAAGGAAAAACATACAATATTTCAAATGGTCAAGTTAAAGTGGTGAATCCCATATTCAACATTGGCACAGTTCCAAATACAATCATCTTCTCCAATTCTACCATCGTCTCAGAAGCTGAAGATATCGCTGCTACTCAATTAGATGATGGGGAGTCAAGTAAAATGCGAACAATATCTCAATTATTTCAATCTAGAATTGACGACGAAGTCATCGGTAAGAAAATTCACTCTTTCTACTTTCATTATTAGAATCTAATAAATATTATTCTCATTTGCAGATTTATTGGGCATAGTGATTCACAGTAATGAAACAACTACTGTGTCCCGTCGATCAGATGGGAAAAAAATTGAACGACAATATTAACTTTAACAGGTGACACGTATTTTCTTCTTCTTTGCTTAATTATTATTTCTATCACTTTTTTATTGCTTCGTTACTAATATCTGTTGTCTTTATCAGATGTTCAATTCCCATAATGCTTACTTTATGAGAAAATTTCGCGAAGAAAGTTGGTGAAAGAATTCGTCAAATCATTCATGATAAACCTATTGTGTTCGCAACATCATTAAGAACACATTCATTCAAATGTACATTTCTGCCCTTTTTCTTATATTACATCAATCACTAATGATATGGCTTATTTTTTTCTTTAGGAAATTTCGGCTTAAAGTCAACTTTTAACACAAATATTTACATTCATCCAAATATGACAAGGGCCACATTGTTGCAAACTTGGTATCGGTCATAATATTTATTCTTTTATGCTGATTTATATTTTATTTTTACACCATACTAAGATTATAATTTTCCAGGATGAGTAACAACGAATCCGAATTGACACGACGATTGATTGATGGGACAACAGAAGATGTTATTATAATAAAATCAGAGGAAATCTCTTTAAAGGAATTGATTGACAACACGAGAAGCTCCTCTTTACAGGTATTTTTTTGAGAAATTCATCAAACATTTATAATTTTATTCACTTTACAACAACAATAGACAGAATGCTTAAATTTCTTGGTACTCTTTTACAGACTCCAGTTACATAGTACATTCTAATATTCTTATCTTCAATATTATTACTGAATTTATTTAATTAATTTTTTCTAGGTTATCACATATGATGTCAAGGCTTCTGTACATGATGCTATAACAAGCAGAGATCCATGGTACACAGCTTGTTCATATTGTGCAAAACTTGTGAGAGAAGAAAATAATGTACATTTTTGTTCAAAATGTTCGAAAAATATCAACCATTCAATCGAAAGGTAACGTATCTCATTACAATTTCATTTGACAATGTTATTAATATTTTAAAATACATCAACTTGACGATTAAAGTTTGTAAATTTATCATAGATATTGTTTGAGATTGAAAATTGGCGACAATTCTTCCAACTTATGGCTCTCATTTTTCAATCAACAAGCTGAAGACATACTTGGATTGCCACTGCATTTGTTGAAAGAAAAGAAGGTTTCATTAAATACTTTTATTTGTCTATCTTTTTTTTATCAATTCGTCTGATTTCATTTCTCTGCAGGACAAAGATTTGTCAGCATATTTGACTATAATGGATAACTTGATGTATAAGCGATATTTGTTCACTGTCAAGTGTGTGAAAAGAAATGATGATGAAAACATTAGCTATACTTGTACGAACGTTATCAACATCACCGACAAAGATTTTGAGTGCTCCACTTCTCGTGATGTTGATGAAGACGACCAACATGTCTCAAAGAAACCAAGACTTGAATGACAAATTCTACAATTCTATTATTTACTTTTGAAAGATATACGTACTTCATGTATTTATTGTTGAACATTTATAATATTTTAAAGATCTCGGATCTATTTTTGTTTTCATTGTCATGCAATTTTTATCTGTTCGAATTGTATATCTCTTGTTATAATGCCATAAGAAATCGGTACAATATTGACGATAAATGTTAAAATTTGTGATATAATTTATTTATATTTATATGATTCAAGTATAATTATCTACGAGGAAGTTTATTCTTGAAATTATCAATTTTGACAATGTTTGTAATAAACATGTTAATATATTTTTTATATTTGACGGTGAGATCATCCATATTTCTTCCATAATATAAATTTTATAATAATTGATAATTTATATTTTTAAAATAAATAATATTTAATAAATAGATTTTAAGAATTTTAACACTGTTCACATGATCGTAAATAGTATTGATTATGGTTAACTGATATTTTTATATTTAAAAATAAATTTTTTTATAATCAACAATTTATATAATCTACATAATATTTGATAATTTGTATTGTTAAAATATTATAATATTTTTAAATTTTTATGATATTTATGGAAGACGTGCGAAGCACGTCCTATAACTAGTATATATATAAGAGGATTCCTTCTTCGACAACTCCTTTCTCATCTTTCATAGTTATAACACCTGATTTCCACCCTTTTTTGTCATCGTATCCCAGTATACATGATAAATTTATATCTTAAATCGTTTGGAATTTCTATTTTAATGTAAACTTTTACTATAAAATATATGAAAATTTATCATGCAAACATCAACTAAGAATGGCGGGAGGAAGAGGTTTACCAAAATCAAATCAAAATTCACAAGCCGTTGGAGAAGCAGCTTGGAGACATCTCACATGAGTATTGACTAAGATGTACTCGAATCACTCCATGTGTTTGAAGTATCATCAATTTTTTCTTTTCTTTTCTTTTTCGTGAACGCAAGGAAACTAAGAAAACCACTTCAAGAGGTCAGATCTAAGAGATATCAGTCAGAGAAGGACGAGATTATACCTTGTTTGAAAACACTATTAAATATCTTTATCACTGTCAAATTTAAAATTATTAATAATAATAGTAACTATCAAGAATTGTTCGACTAATATATCAATTTTAAAATTTGTAGTACAAACAAAACATATTATGTAATATGAATGCCATCTAATATCAGTTTTTATATTGATACCTTAATCTCTAAAAATGTCAATATCAAAACTGATATAACATCATTTTTGATACTCTAACCAAAGAGTTCATTAAATATTAACTCCACAAAAATACTTAATGTCATATTTGATTAGAGTATTAAAAATGATATTATATTAATTTTGATATTGATATTTGAAAAAAAGTGAAGTATCAATATCAAAATTGAAAAAGTGGACATTTCTAATACAAATCATGTTTTGTTTGATTTCTATCGCTATTGATTTCAAAATTGATAGAGATGTTTAATATAATTATTGAATAGAGCACAACTTGTTGAATTTGTGATATCATTCTACTTGGTCTAGTTTGAAGTCAAATTCCACTTACAGAAAGATTTTGACAAAGAGAGGATGACCAATTATCTTTGGTCATCACTACAAAAAAACAGGTTATTAGAGACAGCTTAAGGTCGTCCCTAATAACCAAAAAGCCATTGTCACTATGTATTGGTAATGGCTATTAAGCCGTCGTTAAGTCATCGCAAATAACCCCGTCGCTAATGTTATTGGTGATGGGCAATTGGCAGTCGTTGCAACTAATGTTATTGACGATGGCTTAATAAGCCATCGCCTATAACTTTAATCGATGGTTAACTTATTGGCGATGGCTGGCTTAGTCATTGCCAATACATTTATATGTGACGGCTTAAGTAGTCATCGCAAATGGTTTCCAAAAGTAGCATCTTAGTTGGCTTTTTTTGGTTTAGCAACGGCAGGCCTCACCATTTGAGACAACTTTAGTCGTATATAAGATTATTGGCGATTGCTGGCCTACTAGGGGCCAGCTGTCGCCAATAAATATTTTCTGCCAAAAAAAATTAATTTGCTTGGCCAAATTGGACCGATTCTTGAATTGAATCAAGAAGACCGATCCTTCCCGATAACTTCTGGAATGATCCCGAATCGGATCAACCAATCCAGAAATAGGTTTGGATTGGCCAATCTGGCATTGGATTGAGGATTTGGATAATTTTGTCTAATCCAATGTCGGATTGCCTAATTAAATCCTGGAATGGGATTGAATCGGGTAATCTAGAATCAAATTGGGGATTAGGATATTTTTGCCTAATTCAATGACAGATTACCTCATTTAAACCTAGAATGAAATTGAATTGGGTAATTGGCATTCGATTGAGAATTTTGAACTTTTTGGCCAATTCGATGTTGGATTGGTCAAATCAAACTCAAAATGGACTTGGATTGGACAAACCGGCTTTGAATTGAGGATTTGGATATAATTCGGCAATCCAATACCGAATTGCCCAATTCAAACTCGAAATAGATTTCTATTAGCCAATCTAGCCTCAGATTGTCGAATTAGGATATTTTTGCTCAACGATGCTAGATTGCATAATTCAAACTTGGAACGATGTCGAATTGGGCAATCTAGCATTGGATTGGGGATTTGGATCTTTTTGGCCAATCTGGTGCCGAATTGCCTAATTCAAATCCAGAATGGACTTGGATTGCCCAATAGAAGTCAGATTGAGGAATTGGATATGTTTACCTAATTTAAGATCAGATTGCCCAATTTGATGCCGGATTGAAGATTGGTTTACGTCATTTTTCATTCCACATTTAATAGATCATTCACATTCACAATCCATATACACAAGCACACACTTACATAACATACCAAATAATACATTTTATTCATATGCCAAAATATTTTGATACATAGAAACATTAAGACATAGGAGAGTACAAAATATATCCATTCGTCATCTTCATCTTCATCTTCACTCTCCTCGTCTTCCTCGTAGTCCTCGTTGTCATCATCATTTCTGTCATCTTTTTGTTGAGACGGAGGATGCCTTGCTGTGGATGGCCTATCAGAAGCCGGGAACTTTTGAGTCAATCCTTCTATAATTTGATTGAGGTGATTGAAATTATCTTGGAATAATTTTTGTTGAATGTCCAATTGTTGTTTCAATGAAGAAATTTTATCTTCATAACGAACATTGAGTTCTCCTTGCCTCACCACCTGAGCTCTTCTTGAGTCGAGCTAGAAGCACCTCCACTTGACTCACCATACCAAGTGTTGCGAGTTTCACCTCGCCTACCACATCAGATTAGTCCCGGTCGATCTCTACCGAAGATGGCTACAAAAGTCTCCACTACGGTGAGTGGAGGCTGTGATACCCCAACATCCAAGGATTCAGATGCTGGGGATTCATCAATCCATGCATATTTTTAATATAAAAATATGATAAAAAGTAAAATTAAAATGTTGAATTATAAGTTTTAAAGAAAAAATAATTTATAAATCAATCATGACCATCATGAGATGACTTTGGTCATTATCCCAAATGACTGCTCCATCAAACTTCTCATGTGTTTGAATCATTTGGAATACTTCCAGGCGAGTCAAAGGATGACCTTCTTTTTTTACTTGGCCAAAAAAATTAAAAAAAGAGTAAAGAATTAAGAATCAATCAATCAATCAACTAATATGAAAATTTAATTTTTTACTACTTACAGATTCTCTTTCTAACTCGTGTATGTTTGTTCTTCCTCTTCTATACGACATTGTTAATTGTCGCCTATTACCAGCATTGTTTTCACTCAACGCCTACAAATATATATAAAAAATTGAAATAATATTTCTCTACATTACTAAACTAATTACAGAAAGAAGAGATTTGTTTGATTTATCCTAGCTTCATCTTGACTTCATTAATGGCACATATGATGTCATTGTTCCTTGTTGCATTGTAGAGGAACGTTCGCACGAGCTTCCTCCACTGATCGTTCTGTAAAGTAATGTAGATAAATATTATTAACAAGAAAATAGTCTAATGAAAATTTACATGATTAATAAATTATATTCTTTTTTTCTTTTTAAATGATTTTTTTGTTTCCTTTGTATATCTCCCATATGCCTTAATATTTGTGCAACGGATTGGAGATTCCGCTCAAAGGTAAAATGTTGCTGCATCAATATAATAATGATTACAAAGTTCACAATAATTTAAAAAGATGAACATATTGAATATTTATCCTGTTACCTCTAAAACACAGAATATGGCGTCCTTCTTCTCTTGTGCCAGAGTAATGTAATTGTGTTCCCACAAATCACAATGTACTCTGTTCATAACTCCTAAGTAGGAGGTGAACTCTTGCCCGTGTGATCCAACGCCAAATCCTCTTACTATCTCGACGTTGTATGACTCATTAGGCTCTAGTGTTCGCACACTAGTGACCATTGCTGGACCTCTTCCATGTCTTACTGATGTAGCTAGTTAAACATAAATTAACAAATTAAATTAGACAATGAATATTTTTAAGAAAATTTTATACTTATATATTGTCAAATATATACCTAAAGCATAGGAAGATGGATTACTACCATCTATATGTGACGCAGTCGGAACCTGGTGAGAATGAGCCTGAGATGGACAAGGCTCACGAGATGCCTCTCGAGCTAGCTTAGAAGCAACACCTTTGGAGGTGGAAGGTCGATCTCTGGAAGCGTGAGATCAACTCCGTGATCCACCACCCTCAGATGGTGTATGTAATATCTGGTTAAAAAAATAGGATTTTTTTCTTTTCTCCGGTCTCCCCTCTCGCCCAGACTCTCCCCCCTCCCGCTCAGACTCCCATCTCCCTCCCTGATTACGGAAGCCACCCCCAGATTAAAAGCCTCGCGAGATCCCCCCCCGCTGCGCTCATGTCGAGTTCTCCCTCTCCCACTTTGTCTGCCGCTGTGTCCGCACCGGTCGCCGTCATCACGCTCGCCATCGCCGAAAGCCACGCCGTGCCTCCCTCTTGCGGGTACCGACCGCACGCACGATTGCGCCCCCATGCCGCCACCAGACTCACATCCCTCCTTCCTCCTCCCCTTCTCCGTTTTTTCCCAGCCCCCCTCGACAGCCGCCGCGGTCCGTCGCCATCGCCGGAAGCCCCGCCGGCCTCCCCTGTTCTGGCCAGCACCATCGCGAGCTTCCCTTGTCGCAGCCGCCATTGCCAGCCTCCACCCCTCCTCGTTGCTGTTCTCTGCTGCAGCCCCCCCTCGGTTGCCTTCGAACGCCGCCGCCGCCATGCACCTGCAGCTCTTGGTCACTGTCATCGGCGAGTGCCACCGCCGCCCCGCCGCGAACGTCACTGCCCTGCGAGCCCACGCGAACACCGTCCGAGCTGCCAGTCGAGCTCGGCTCAGCCCCCCAAGCTGCCCGGTCCAGCCTCTGGCCCAGCAGCCTGAGCCTCCGGTTGAACCGCCCGGTTCAACGCTGGTTCAGCACTTTTGGATTATTAGATTTATTAAATCTGTAAATCAAAGTTAAGGCCAGAAAAATCAACAAAAAATCCAAAAAAATCCGAAAAATTTACAGGAGCTTCTAGGTAGGTTTATCAAGCTTGTCTATTTATTTGATCCCATTTTTATTAGAAAATATGCATGATTTAACTTATGGACCTTGATTTGACTAGTTTAGACTTTGGACCTAAGATTAGTGACTCTTCTCAAAAATCCTTGAAACCAGAAATTTGAAATTGCTATTTTGTATATTATGGAACATGTTTAGCTTGATTATGGATGGGTAGAAATAGTTTTTATAAGTTTTGATCTTATGTTAGTTATGTATGTGATTATATGCTAGATTGAACCTAGAATTGAAATATAATTATGTGTAGATTTGAAAAAATCATGGGTCATCAAATCATACCTTTTAGAACCTGTTTAGGTCAGATTGTGGTTGATTACCTCAGAACTTAATTTTTTTAGTTTATGCCAAGCTTGATTTAGGGTAATTGTCTTGTATATGCAATTAAGTATATCTAGTTCGGTTTGTCATTTCATGTATGTAAATCATGTAAATTTTGGTTAGTTTGATTTCAGATTATGTATTATGTCATGCATGGTGTGGTTATGTTCATATGGTCAAGTTTGGTATAGGTTTGATTTAGATATGTCAACCAAGTTGGTTAGTACAAGTTTTGTCTAGTTTATGGTAAAATAAGTTATTTTGCATGAAAGATACTAGAAAGTCATGTTTATGTCTTGTGTGCATAATGTGTGTCATTATTTGAAACTTGTTATTAATTCTTGTTACGGCATGTTATGAAGGCCTCAACAACCTATTTTAGTCAATTGCCCGTGGGCAGCGGGTAACTTAGTTGAATCCGTCCCTCCCACAGATCCCGGATTATAGCGATTTTTCCCTTAGTGTCATCACTACCTAGGTGCACTTTGGGCTAGCTTAGTATATGTTACTTCTATATATATTAGAGCTGGTGAATGCATTTTGTACATGTGATATGAAGCAAGATGGTCAATTCCTTGCTATTTGACTATGTGTTTGAAAGGAATATGAATTTGTGTTAATTGCATATCATGTATAGGTGTTAATCCATGTTTATGTTAGAAAAATCAGATCTGTCCTATGTTAGTTCGGTCATGTTAAGTTAAGTCTTGATGTCATTTAGATGATATTTGTCTAGCTTGTATGGTCTTATGCGTTTTGGTTTAGAAGTGTATAGCATTGGCATAATTGTTTCCTTAAAGTTAATTCATGGTTTGGATATGGGTTGTGAGCTTAATATAGAAGACATTCTATATATTTGTATTTACATCTCAATTTAGATATGTTATCTATCATTGCATATTTATATGTTAGAATCCGATTGACGGGAAATGGGTGTAAATCCTACGGAGTCCTCGGACTCACCCTGTTGTAGGATAAATTTTTCAGCAGGTATTGAAGATCATGAGCTTGGCTTGGAGGCTCAGGAGGAGCCCGTGGAGGAACCATCCCTTGGAGTTGAGGCATAGAGATCTTTTTCTCTTGTTAGGTTGCTTGATTAGGATTTGTTGATTGATATGTAGTTGAACTATATCTAGTTGTTTCCTTTTCTTTTAAGATAGAATTGGTGAATGAACTTAGATTAGTGTTTGGTTGTTAATTGTTAAAGTTATGTTGAGATTTTGTGATTTTAGGCGTGGATTTAGTGTTTGGAGTTGATTTATGCTTGTTGGGTTATGAAATCCGAGCGCTGGATTTCTCCCACTGTCACGACGTTGTGTGTTTTCCGCTGCGTAGTTGTGGTGATGTTGTATTTTTCTGGGTCGTGACAGTGTACCTGTTTGAGACATCCTCCGACTCTTGCTGAAAAAACTCTTCATCTGCCACATAAAAATAGTAGGCTATAGGTTGATAATTTAACCATGATATATTCATGTTTTATAATTTAACCATATGCCATCACATATTAGGTGTTCTTTCACAATATTTCTTTTTAAAATAAATGTGTTACAACATTTTTACAAGGACATTTTATTAGAATGCTATGTTCTCCATGTCTAAATTGTATCCTAGAAGAATGAAAAGTATAGTCTAAAAAATTTTTGATCTCTTGAGGATACCTAGAATCTAATCTATTAGGAATCTGTATCCAAGATTTGTCTAACTTACTCATTTCTTCTAATGAATAATTTAAGTACAACTAAGAAATGATAATTTAAAAAAGAAATCAATATAATCGAACCTCCAACAAAAGAAGTAACTCTCAAGTGAATATCTCGTTTGAAGTTTTCTGAAAAAGAGATAAAACAATATACATTAGACTTGATGTCGAGAAAGAAATATGGAGAAATCAACAGAAGGCCCAGTTTACAAATATGACTTTAACAGGAGACCCAGTGTACGAATTGTTTTAATAAAAAACCCAATTTGAGGAATTATTATAATATCCGCCCCAAAATGGATGGTAACTGTTAGATGGCATTGTAAAAAGTCTCTTTTACCCCTGACTGGAAGTATGAATGCATTTGGAAGTATGAATCGGTCTTCATTTTCTAACAGTGAAAATATTCACGTGATATTTTTTTGGTGCTGCTTCTAACAATAAAAATAAATATTAGCGTGATAAATTTGAAACATCATTTTTGCGCCGTAGATATCTTATTTTTTATTAGAAAAAAATAGAAAATGCTGAAAAAATAAGAACGCCTTATACAGAATTTGTTTTGAGGATATAAAATTTTAAAAATAATAGAAATATGGTTTAAGTATATAAAAATATAAAAAAATGGTTGTACCATCTGTTAAAACATTGTTTAATGTTAAAAAATTTTAAAAAATAAAGAAGTGGATTATACACAATAAGAAATATAGAAAAAATGAAATTCATCACTCATTTAAATTCATTGTGAAAAATTATGAACATTAGAGCGTTAATTCTAAAATATTTGAAGCCTATAGTATTTGAAAATTTTCAACAACGAATAAAGTAACATAAATATTACGTAAATACTAATTTACGAATATTGTCATCATCAAAAAGCGAGATAACATAATAACCATAAATTTTCAAAGTCTAACATACCAAAAAGTACAAAATTAAATTATCATTACGCGAAACATCGGGTAAAAACGAGAAATTGAGAAATTCATCCTATTTTTAAACCCTTCACATCTTCAAAACGAGGTGTCATCCTCATCACCATTGTCATCATCAACATGCGATAAATCTGGACTTTTGACAAATTTTCTCACATAGGATTTGACTTTCCTACTTGATTTCTTCTCTTTTTTTAGCTCCTCCTCCAATACATGAAGACGCCTCTCAACTTGAGCAATACGATCCATCATATCACAAGTGGGCGGTGTAGATTCCACAAGTTCTTGTATTTCATCACACCACATGAAGAAGTTACATCCCTCAACCTGAATTAAAAACAAGACAACTATTATTATAAAAGATATGAAGAATCTTCACGTAACATGCATAAGATAATCCGACTGGCTGAAACCGACATGGCAACACATGGCTAAGATAAGACCAGACGCATGAGCATATGCTAACAGTCCACAGCTAGGTAATCCATTTTGAAATCCGACATGGCAACACACCTCCTGGACACACCTCCTTGTATGTTCACCACCGCATACGATGAACCAAACAATGATAGAACATACATGTAGTAATTAAATGGGGGAACTAACAACATCAATATTGTGCAAGTTTATAGATAGAATGAAGCCCTTTTCATCCACATGGGAAAAACCTCCTCGAGATATTAGAACATACGAGTCAAATTAACATACGGTCAATTATTTTGACTGTAAAAAAGAATCACCGATGGGCATTCTTGTGTTTTGTAAAATAGAATAGTAGGTAAAAGGCTGCACGAGTCAGAATGGAGCTAATCATAAACATACAAGAAATATCATGTTTGAGAATATATCATAACAAAGAAGAAAGGATACTAACCACTGCATTTGTAGAATTTTCTTCCTGAATTTTTTGATGTTTGACTCACTCTAATTGCACAAAAGCCATGCCCACTAGCACATCTCATACTTGGAATGATAGAGTTACCACCCGCCATGTCTGCACATAGAAATTGTATTTATGTCAATCATAAAAATATAAAATTACTACATAAGGAATACATGAAAATAAAATACCTATTCCGCTATAGGGTTTCTACAGGATTGCCGATTGTGCCCAGGTTGTTTACATCTTGAACATGTATAAACAACTCTGTCTATATCTAATGCTCCTTGTGAAGGTATTCTCTTCTTCTTATTACGCCCTGATCTCTTTTTGGTCATAGGGAGGTCGGACCTCAATGTGATCAAAGTCAACTTCGGAGTTTATGCATATTAGACATTGGAGCAATGCATATATCATAACATTTTCTATATGCTTGTGTTGTGAAGTAGAAAGAGCAATAATCTTCAATGTTCCCTTCTATTTTATGGGTTACAGCACAAACATGTTTACATGGCAACTTCAAAACTTGCCATTCTCTACATGAACATGTACCATCATCAAGATTGACCACTGCCGATGGTCTTGTCATGACTTCAAAAGTCCGACCATCAGAACACATTAACTACATAACCACGAGAGTTGTCCATTAATTTCTTTATCTTAGCATGAATTGTAGGACATAAATAAGTGGCCCATGATCTTGATTCATCTTTTCTTTTAGCACTTTCATGTTCATTATTTTCATTCGTATACGATCAACCATATGAAAAATAGGTAAATGACGCTCCTCTAACACCCATGCATTGAAGGATTCAAGCGGATTTGAGTACATCTCTCCAAATCTATCACGCGAAGTATGCATTAGCCCAAAAGTTGGGATTTGATTACGTTACCCAATTGGTAGCTTCAAAGGAAATAGTACTCATATCATGCATTGCCGCTTCATAATTATTAGCTTGTATATGCATAAGCTTTGCTTTGTCAAATAATTGTAATAACTGGCTCTTTGTAGACCCTTTGTACTTTCCGGTTAGTTGTTTTGCAAAGTTTGCTTTCAAGTGCGTAAACAAAATGCATTGAAGGACTCGGGAAATATGTACGGTATAGCCTCGAAGCAACCCTTTGCACCTATCGAGGAGATAAATGTTACTTTATATGCTTGGTGGTAATGCATTCTTAAGACATGAAAGAAACCATCGCCAATTATCTTCATTCTCAATGTCACAAGTGCATATGCTAAAGGGAAAAGTTCATTCTCCCCATTTAATGCGGTTTGCACCCAACAAGGTTCCTTTATATCTATCCTTCAAAATGTACCATCAAGAAACAACAATGGTCTACAACCATGCTCGAAGCCATGTTGACATGCATGAAAAGACACAAAGAATCTTTTAAATCGCCCTTCTTCAGTCACTTGAAAGTCAACAACACTTCCAGGGTTGGACAAATGAATTTGATCAACATACCAATTTAGGTCATTGAATGAACAACGCTCATCACCCATAACGTGTTTGGTAGCTACTTCTTTACCCAACCATGCCTGATGATAAGGTAGATCCAATCCGTAATCCCTAAAGATATCCTTTTTAATATCTGTAGGGACGATATAGTGGAGCGTCGACAATTTTATCTACAATTAAGATGACAAACTTCTTTGATGCTCTAGGATGCTTTTGAGTGCTAACACCTCCTCCACAAATGTGTTCGTTATTCAATTCTTTAACAATAAAACTTGGACCTCCTCCTAGTCTAATTGCATGCATGTGCCATCCACAATGACCATACCTACATTTCACAGTAAGTCGTGTAGGCTCATTTTTTAAGAAATTGTAGTCAAATCCTTTTGCAATTGAATATTTTACCAACTCTTGTCGAAGTTGATCCACACTTGCAAAAATTTGACCCTTAGAATGAATAACATCATTCCAAAGCTCACTTCTCTTTCCGCCAGTTGGTACACTTGATGATGAACTCACCATGGCATTATGACTGGAACCAATGTTACTACAAACAGGTGGAGGTGTGTATCTGCGAAAACTTCCGAAGTTAAAGATGATGCATGTGACAAAACAAATGTAGTAGCCTCAAAAGTTTATATATTATTACGCGATTGAGAAGTAAGCTCCTCGATAGAGGTGCTTACGACATTAACGTTCATTACTTTTATTCCCGATGAGCGATGAGTAATAACTCGGTTTTGATATCCTCATCTTCTATAATACGAATAGACACTACAAGTTGTTGTGGAACAACATATCTCAACTCCACAACTTCGGGATTTAACTTCCACCTTCCGGACACAATTTGCATAATATCATCAACCTTTAGATCTTCCCTTTATAATGAATAATATGTCCTTCGCCATTATAGTTAGAATAATTGAAACACAATCCATATCTGCTAAACAATCAATATAAATACCAATGTAAGCTAACAACCGAAAATATAAACAATATAAACACAATCCATATCCTGCTAAACAATCAATATAAATAAATAAACAAGTAATACGCTCGGAAATAAATAAATAAACAAGTAATGCGAAGTATGAGCAAACATCCATATATTGACGGATATAACTTGAAGGGTCTCCTACGGTGATTGCAAATTTCGGCAATCGAACATCGACATATAACCCAATGGGTTTCGCGGGACCTCGTATGAGCAAACACCCAAACACCCATTCTGTATGCAGGTGAGCCTCCGGCCTGCGGCGTATCAGATGGCCCCTCCTTAACCTCAGCAGTTTACACCCATTAGTGTGTAAGGGCCCGCTCCTCCCCGCCCTGCGGCGTAGCAGAGGGCCCATCGGCCTCAACCTCAGATGGGGACACCGCCCGGTTTGAGAAGCTGCCGCCGCCCATCGGCCTCAACCTCAGATGGGGACACCGCCCGATTTGAGAAGCTGCCGCCGCCCATCGGCCTCAACCTCAGATGGGGACACCGCCCGGTTTGAGAAGCTGCCGCCGCCCATCGGCCTCAACCTCAGATGGCCCAGTTTACCTTAGTTGGGAAGAAGCCGCCGCCGCCCGGTTTGAGAAGCTGCTGGCCGCAGTCGCCGCCGCAAGTCGGTCGTCGGGAAGAAGAGCCGCTCAGTCCGCCGCCGCAAGCCGCTCAGTCCGCAAGCCGCTGCTGGCCGCAGTCGCCGCCGCAAGCCGCTCAGTCCGCCGCAAGCCTCTCCGTCCCGCGTGGGTTCGCGATTGGGGCGAAAGGGAGATTAGGTCTGTGCGACTATCGGGGAGGGGGGAAGGGGGGGAGGGGCAGAATGGGGAAAAAAATTTTAAAAACGGTGAGGTAACGGAGTGGTTGACGGAGTGGGTTTTTTACTATGTTTATTTGGTTGACTGGGTTTTTTACAAAGATATTTTGGTCAATGGGTTTTTTATTAAACTTATTTTAATAATTGGGTCTCTAATTAATTTTCCCAAGAAATATTTATACATGCTAATTAAACAATTTAAGTTATACAAGCATTTAATCATTTATAATTGCTAAATTAGGCATAAGACAATTAAAAATCGTTTTGGTAACTCCTTCCAAAATCTCCAAAATTTCATGTTTACGAGATTTCGACGATTACATAGATTATCGGTGTGTATGTCTTTCCAATTCTCAAAAATCTCATCTTTTTTTTTCAAGCAGAGAGGTCAATGCAAATAAATTGTATGCGATTAGAATTTTGAGTTATCATATATTTCTCAAAAAAAAACTCTATCAAATGCTACCTGTGTAATATGTGTTCTAAGTTCAACTCGTTTCTTTTAGAGTCGGAACTCTTGCTTTTACCGGTATGTCAAAATTTTGTTAAAATATGATTTGTTATTTAATCAAGCTCGAATAAGAGTTGAGATGTTGTTTATATTTTCTTTGTGATGGTTATCTATCTTTTTGTTATATTATGCATATAGTTCCTTATTACAAGATATTGCCTTCTAGTCAAACATATGGTCCATTTGGATCCACGTAAAAGTGCTGCTTTGCAGGAAATTTTCCCGATTTTTTTCCACCGCTTATTTGTTTATCCGTAAAACAGATAGTCAATGAAAACATTCTACGTTGACTATCTTATAAAGATGGATTTCGGCCTCCGAAATTTTTGAGCGGAGTCCATTTTCCGGGAGCACTCTTTCGACGCCGAGATGAGCTCGCTTGACGTCATTGAGACAAGGACACCAATCCACGTCGCTGATAGCCAAATAAAGAATTATATTTTTGAGAAAAAGATTTACCAACAACCAAATGATGGATTAGATTTCCAATTTCTCTGGAAAAACTACTCCAAAGAAAATGTTTTACATGATTTTATTTTTACAAGGATCCAAACGGACCCATAGTACATTTATGTTTCTTTGTTCATCCTAGTTCTAGTTTTAATATATATCTTAAAGAATTTTCATTTGCATCAACACCAACGTGCGAACTCATCCAAGATATATACCTTAAAGAGTTGCTGAAAAAACCAACATAACGAGATGCATACCTTGAAGGTCCAGTTAACCATATTTATGATTTAGCTCCTAGCAATTTGACATAGGCAATGACTTTGGCGGTGGCGGGGCAGCCACGGCGGCGGCAATGGCGGCAGCAGCAATGTTGGCAGCGGCAACGATGGTGCTGGTGGTGTTGAGAGCACGGTGTGTGCTGCGGAAAGGGAAAGGAGGGGGGTCGAGGGATTTAGAAGACAAACTATTGGTGATAGCTCCTTAAAGTTGTCACCAATATGCCCATAAGTCACATTGGTGATGGCTTCAGCCATTGCCAATACAAGTTGATCATTCAATGGTCGACTGACACTAGTAGCGACGGATGAAGCCATCTCTAATAGTGTTATTAGTGATGGCTTTTTAAGCCATCTCCAGTAAATGGGAAATCAACCGTGCGAATCTTTTTTTACTGGATTGACGACAACTTTGGCCGTCGTCAATATTTATTTATTTTTTGCATTGGCTATTGTAAACCATAGCTATTTAACATCTATTAGTGACGACTTTAGCCAAACTGTCGTGTTAAAGATTATTGGCGATGACTTCGAAGAGCCGTCGCCAATAAATCATCACCAATACGCTAGTTCCCTGTAGTGCATAACTTCAATTCTCTAGGAAAGATCTCTCAAGCTTTTATCAACTTTGTGGGACTTTACATTAATTGATGCATTCCATTATGGGGGTGTTTGGTTACACAATAATTTTAATAAATTTTCGTGATAAAAATTATATTAGAATAAAATCAAAGATGACTTAAAACATAAAATTTTAGGGTGAGATAAGATAACATAAAGAGAGAAAAGAACGATGAATTTGTCATCAAAGAAATTCTTTTTTTAAAAATAAAATTATAATAATAGTCAGACACCTTTCTTCTAACAAGTTTTGTTATAAAAATATAAAATTATAACAAATTTTTATAATACAACCAAACACCCCATCCCCATTAGAATGAGATATCCATATCTTTCGGGTAGAGATTATTATTGTTAATTTGAAGTGATCTAGAGCAACTAAAATTCAGTGTTTGACAAAAATCATCATGTGTTTTCGCTCTGTAAAGTTTGGAATTATTTGTGTGAACTTTTCCCAAATATGGAATTTTAAGTACGCATGGCATGGAACACCTTGACTTTATCTTGATAAATTGGTAATCTCAAATTTAGATAATTATATCGAATTTTGTGTCCATTCAATACGGATAAGGAGGTTTTGGATCTCTAGTTGATAAAAATTGAGATCCAATTAAAATGTGTTTACATTTACAATTTTTGAATATTAATGTAGGCAAACATTTTCCGTGCCTATTAAAGTTTTTTCTTGAATTTATTTGAATTTAATTTGTCTCCTGTTATCCAAATTTAGTTTTAATGCATTATCGGGCTATTTTTATGTATTTCTATGGTTTCTTTATAAAAAATTTGAGATTCAAAGGATTTTAACGGTGGTTAACACATCGAACACGTTACCATCGCTTGCTTCGTTAAAATGGAATAGCTCAAATAGAATTCCAAAGGAACTTGGACCCAAATTTTTGCTGACTATCTTATTAGAGTCAAACTCTTCATAACACGATGACATGCCGTATCAGTTCAAAAATTTTGAAACTGTGTTATTTCGAAAAATAAAGTATGAAACTTGGTGTTATTTTAAAAATTTTCTCATGAACGGGAGACTACGTACACACCGAAGTTTGATTCGTATGGCTTATCTTCTTTTTTCTTTTGAACAAGAGCAACACTACTGCGTTCATAACAAAATAAAAGAGTACAACAAGTATACAGCGACACCCTTGAACAAGAACAGACATACTGTGAAGATGAAGACAGATAAAGTTCGGTATAATGCCATGTTGTCCCACAAACTGAGACACAACCACACATCGACCTTCATGAAAGATCGAACAACAGGGATAAAGGCTCCTCTCAAGGAGTTAGATAGCTATTTTAAGACAGGATGATCACACTATTGTAACGCCTCGGATTTTAACCTGCACAGCGGAACATAATCCGGCAACGAAATCGGGGAAAAATAACCCCCTAAATTATATCGGTTTGGAACGAATGAAAACAACTAGGTCCCAGTTCATAATTTCACAAATTCAAATTCAAATACATTGCTATGTTACAATTTAAACAAAATCAGATACCATCTAAGACATAAGAATTATCCAATTGCCTTCTCGAGAATTGATCCATCGTACCTTTGCTGTGCCAAACCTGATTTACCTGAAAATTGATAAGAGGATTGGAATGAGTACGACGACTCAGTAGACACCCCATCATCCGTCAAATCGGATAGCTAAAAGGCCCTAGCTGTTAATTAAATATGTACCCAAACCTACACCTTTTGTATGTAAATATAGAACTAGTCAATATATTAAGTATTTGACTTAAATCACACATTTATAAACCTTCAACCAGCACCTAAATGCACCATAACTTGACTTAAAAAGATGGTATGAACATATGCATAGACACATGTATATGCTTCATAAAATGATGGACTATAACCGAGACATTTACTTCACACAATGCAACATAATATGATAATAGATAAACAAAGTAAAATGCATTACTTGAACACCTATACCATGCTATGAAGTAAATGCACCTATCCTCTAATAAGAACCACACCTTTTTCTTATTAGCAAGGAAAGCGTCATCTTGCCACCTCAACAAGCTACAACCAGATCTACCATATATAACAGTACCATATAGCTAAACGAAATCCCATAGTGCACCTAGGCAGTGGTGGCACAGGGACAAACCGCGGTATACAGGATCGAAGGATGCACCGGACTGTTCTAACCTCCGCTGCCCTCGGGTCATGACTAACTAGTCTGGTGTAGCTATTTTCATCATAATTTCAATGCATCATGTATCCACCTCAATCATGCCATGCCATGTTACACTTATGCAAGATTAATTGATATAAACTATACCATGCAATGAATAAACATACCACCAATGCAAATAGCATGATCAACCCCACCTAAACAACCTATGCATGATCTAGAACCATAAAATGATAAGAATAAGTAAAGACTAACATGATAGGAACAGACCCAACCAGACCCTATCACCTAAATTAATAATAACATAGCCAAAACAGATGTAATAAACTAGATAAATATTGTCTAATCTTATTAACCTATCACCACACCTATATAACAAGTTAACTCAAACCGTATAACAAAAGGGTAGTTAAAAACATACTAACTAAAAGAACTAAAATCAGCTAACAATCTACTAAATTAACATGATGAAGATGATATAATAATCTCCCTAACAAGAGCCCTATTATGCACAACCAAGAACAAGTCGACTAACCACACTAGTTAACCGCGACATATAATGCTAAATCGACTAATTAACTCAATAATAATCACTACAAGTGTAATATCTGACGTTTTAAAAAAAAATTTCAATTTTGGTAACCTCCCCCCCCTTTCCCTCCCCGTCCCGGACTCCTCGCCACCATCCCCGCCGTAACCGCCCCCCCGGCCCCTCACCGGTTACGCAACCCCTCCCCGCCGCCCGGGAAGCTCTCTCTCTCCCTCTCTTCCTATCGTCGCGTGCGCACCCGGCGCACGCCCTCCCAAGCGAGGCCGCCGCCGCCGCCGCGGCATCAGCCCCGCCGCCATCAACTCCCCCCCTCCCATGTTGACTCAGCGCTACCCCGCCGCCGGCCCCCCCCCCCCCCCCCCCGTTGACTCGGCTTGCGTGTCCACCACCGAGCTGCGAGCCAGCCATCCGCCGTGCCACGGGTGCTTCCCCCCCCCCCCCCCACCGAGCCATCGCCGGCATCCCCCACCACCTTTCCCGCGGGGCCGGCCGCGCCCGGCCCCCCGGCCATCCCTGCGCCGGCTGCGCCCGTCATTGCTTGTTGTTGTCCCTCCCCCTCCCTCTTCGTTTCCGTCGCCGGTCCCGCGAGCGCCATCGCCGCCGGAACCCAGCGCCGCCGTGCCTCCTCCTTGCCCGCCGTCGATCGCGCCCCTGTCATCACCAGCCCCTCGGCCCTCCTTCCTCCTCCCCTTCGTCGTCGTTCCTAGCTCCCCCCCCCCGACCGCCGCCGCGTGCCATCGCCGTCGCCGGGACATCCCTGTTCCGGCCGGAACCGCCGCGGCGCCGCCCTCGCGTCGTCACCACCAAGGCCAGCCCTCCTCTTGCCGTCGTCGTCGCCAGGCCAGCGCCGTCGGCGCCGCCGGCAGCCTCCTCGGCCCGCGAGCACCGCCGTCGTCGCCGCCGTCGCCGCCGTCGCAAGCTCCACCCGCCGTCGCCGCCGTCGACACCGCCATTGCCGCCGTCGCGAGCCGCCCACGAACCGGCCAGAAGCCGCCCGGTCCAGCCTCCGGCTGAGCATCCCGAGCCGCCGGTTGAGCCGCCCGGTTCAGCGCCGGTTCAGCAGTTTTTGGATTATTCAATTTATTAATTCCAGAAATCAGAGTTAATGTCAGAAAAATAGCAGAAAAATCCAGAAAAATCAGGAAAATTCACAGAATATTACAGGTAGGTTTCTCAAGCTCGTCTATGTATTTGATCCCATTTTAATTAGGAAATATGCATGATTTAACTTATGGACCTTGATTTGACTAGTTTAGACTTTTGACTCATGATTAGTGAATTTTCTCAAAAATCCTTGAATCCAGAACTTTGAAAAATGATATTTTGAATATTATGGGACATGTTTGGCATGATTCTGGACGGGCAGAACTATTTTTCATGAGACTTGACCTTATGTTATTTATGTATATGTTTATGTGCTAGAATGGGCCTAGAATTGAAATATAATTATGTGGAGTTTTGGAAAAAATCAAAAGTCATCAAATTTCACTTTTTGGAACATGTTTGGGTCAGATTATGGGTGTGGACATCAGAAGTTAGCTTGTTTTGATTATGCCAAGCTTGATTTAAGTTAATTATCTTGTATATGTAATTAAGTATGTCTAGTTCGGATTGTCATTTCATGTATGTAAATCAAGTAAATTTTGGTTAGTTTGGTTTCAGATTATGTAATGTGTCATGCATGATATGATTATGTTCATATGGTTAGGTATGGTATATGTTTGATTCAGAACATGTCAATCAAGCCGATTAGTACAAGTCTTGTCTAGTTATGGCAAAATATGTTTAATTTGGTTTCAGATCATGGGCTATGCTATGCATAGTTAGTCATGTCAATTTGGTCATGATTAGTACGAGTTGTCATTCAGAACAAGTTCAATTATGTCGGGTTATTATAAGTCTTGTCAAGTTCGTGGTGGATGTTATGTCTTGCATGAAGGGCTATGAAATTGATGGTTATGTCATGTATGCATGGTATGATCAAGTATGTCATGATTTGAAATTATGTTATGAACTCTTGATATGACGTGCTATGAAGGCCTCACTGGCCCTTATTCTAGTCAATTGCCCCGTGGGCGTGGTAACTTAGATGAATCCGGCCTCCCACGGATCTGGGATTACGCGGTTTTCCTTAGTGTCATCCGGCTGCCTAGGTGCACTTTGGGCTAGCTTAGTATATGTTACTTCTATATATATATTAAAATTTGGTGAATGCATTTTGTACATGTGAAGCAAGACGACCAATTCCTTGCTCTTTGGCTATGTGTTACGGAAAGGATATGAAATATATTCTTACTTGTGTGTCGTATGTATGAATGTTAAACCATGTCATGTTAGAAAAATCAGATTTGTCCGTTTTAATTTGGTCATGTTGAGTTAAGTCCGAGAGGTCATTTAGATGATATTTGTCTAGCTTGTATGGTCTTGTGTGCATTGGTCTAGAATTAATTGGCTTTGGCATAATCTTTTCTTTGAAGATAATTATGTTCGGATATGGGTTGTGAGATTAATATAGAAGACATTATACTTTTACATTACATCTCAATCTAGATATGTTACGTACCATTGCTTGTTTATATGTTAATTACCCGATTGATGGGTGAAGGGTGTAAATCCTACGGAGTCCCGGACTCACCCCGTTGTGGGTTAAATTTTTTTTAACGAGTTACGAAGATTTAAGAGCTTGAAGATGAGGATCAGGTGGAACCAAAGGAATCAGAGTCATTTGCACATGGAGATTCTTGGTATTCTCTACTTAGGTAGATGATCTTGCTTGTTTTTGAACAAGAGTGTGGATAGACTTAGAAGTATGATTCTGTTATCTTGTTTTGATGGATCTTAGGAGATTAATTGTTTAAGTTTGGGTTGTGGAATCCAAGTGTTGGGTTTCATCCCACTGTCACGACATTGTGTATTTCCGCTGCGTATTTGTGGTAATGTTGTTTAAATTTCGGGTCGTGACAACAAGTCATGGAGGATTAAATAAGAATTTAATGATAATTAATAGACACGTCAAGGATGACTACCGGAATGGCACCGAAGAGTTGGGGATTGGTGGCCGAAAACAATACCGGATGTCAACTACGCGACATACAAATCAAACCACCCAAATTAAAGATCCTCCACATCCAAGGCTGCTGGAAAAGACAGAAGGGGGGAGGGGTCAGGCCATCGGATCAGGAGATAAAAATAAGAGAGAATAATGCCCTGAATAATAGAGAGAAAAGGGAATAAACAGGAGAGAGAGAGAGAGAGAGAGAGAGAGAGAGAGAGAGAGAGAGAGAGAGAGAGAGAGAGAGAGAAGGGGCTCACGTGGATGGGGCCGGGGTACACCAGTGGCCCATGTGGAGATGGTGCACGACAGAGAGAACGATGGCGCGCGGAGGCTTCCACGGGCTTTGGTGACGCCGCGGCTGCGGCTGACATCGGCCGACGCCGACGATCGCGAAGTGCTGCGCGGGGTGGCACCGCGCGTAGACGCGCAAGGCGTCGGCTACTCCACGCGGGCGGGAGGCCGTGCGGCTTGGGGCGGCTGGCAGCGGGCGGCGGCGGGCGCACGGGGCAGGCGGGAAGGCGGTGTCGCCTGTTGGCCGTGGGGCGGCATCGCCTGCTGGCCGCGGGCGCGGCTGCTGGCCGGCTGGCTGCGGCGGCCGACATGGTGAGCGCGCAGCGGCCGGGCGGTGGGGGTGGCAACAACGAGCGCGCGGGCGGCTGGCTGCACGGCACTGCGTGGGCGGCAGCGCAGGCGGGTGGCCGCAGCATGGGGGGGGGGACGGCGACCGGCTAGGAGGGGGGGGGGGGGCGCGGGGCTCGCGCAGGGATGCGGTAACGGCGGCGTCGCTTTGCCGGGCGGCACGCGCGGGAGGCGCGGTCGCGATAGGGGAGGGCAGAGATCGCGGCCGGCCAAGGGCGGCTGCATGATGCTGGCGCGGGTGTTGACGATGACGGAAATGGCTGCACGCGAACGACGACAAGCGGCGGCGATGGCGGCAACAGCCGCAGGGCAACGCGTGCGGCACGAGGGTGGGACGGCGGCCGCGTGGTGCTGCGCCGGCGACGGCATGGGTGGGTGGCCGCAGGTTCGGTGTCGACAAAGAGAGAGAGAGAGAGCAAGCGGCAAGGCCGCGGACGTGGCAAGAAGAAGAAAACGGCGAGGGAGAAAGAACGGAAGGAGGCGGTGGTTTAGGAGGATAGTTAGGGTATCCATAGAGATAAAAACGGAAGGGGGAGAGAGAGATTTAATTGGGGAGAGAGAGAATATTAAAGAGGCTAAATAAATATTTAATATCAACTATAAACGATCTACTAAACTAATAAGACATAATATAAATAAATAAAAATATTTACCTATCTATATAAACGTCTTAGAAAAATAATGTAAGCACCCTACGAAAATAATTAAAAACACTACAATAATAGTCTAAATGATACTATAAAAACCTGGAATATTATACTAATGAGACATGGAGGTTGCCTAGACTAATAATCGTGGTTATATAACAGACATAGAAGGACAATGAACCAGAATCCAACCACACGACAATAGCTAAAAATAGCAAACAACGGGAGAAAGGCAAACGTAGATAAACTGAGCTCCATGATTGTAGTGCACAACAAAAAACCAAAACATCTAAATAGATATTTAGGTAGAACACTACAACAGGAGTGACACTATAAGAACTAAACATTTATGGGAGGGAGGAAAATTTCTCCCGGACTACAACTACAACAAAATAGCAAAAAAAATAAACAACCACTTGACAAAGATTCTGTCCAGTCATGCACACAGAGGTATTGCTGAAGGAAAGAAACGGATGACGAAGACGAGAAAAAACACACTTCGGACAACAGCAGAGGAGAGTAGGAGAGGAGATGGTTTAAGTCAAGGGGGCTATTGGTCGGTTGGGATGGTGGGGCGAGGATATGTGGGTCGGGTGAGAGGGAGGGGGTTTTCTGTTGGGCAGGGGCAAGGGGAGAGACGAAGAGGTGGTGGAACAGGAGGCCGACGAGTTGATAGGGGGAGATGGTGGAGAAAAGGGGGAGGGGCAGCCGAAAGGGAAGGAACTCGGAGGGTGAGGGAGACAATGAGGGGGCAGTGGATGAAGTGCTGCGAGGGGTCTGCCGATGGGGGGCGAGGGAGCCGCCGATGGGGGTGAGGGTTCCGCCGATGGAGAGGCGAGGGAGCTTTCAATGGGGGCGAGAGAGCCGCGGAGCGCTACGAGGGGTCCGTCAATGGGGGGGGCGAAGGAGTGGCCAAAGGGGCGAGGGTTCCGCCGATGGAGAGGCAAGGGAGCCGTGGAGTGGTCAACTCCTACCAGAACCACCGAAGGGGGCGAGCGCTCTCTCCTAGAGCTGCCAATGGGGGGGGGCGAGGGAGCCACCAATGGAAGTGAGGGTTCCACTGATGGAGGGGCGAGGGAGCTGCCGACACAAGTCACGCTGAACATTCTCCCAGTGCCAACCCCGATTTCTATGACTTATCCATTTTTGCAATATTCAACATATATACACATATCTTGAATCAATTTAAAAAATCATGTATTATTTTTTTCATAGGATTTGTGGTGGGCGTTAGAATAAAGGATGATGCTTGTTAAGTATGTACATGAGATAAAAGACGAATGGTGAAACTGTAAGGAATCAATACATGACAGTAAAAAAAATTTGATTCCATAAAACCATGATCTTTGCCTTGATCGATGCCGAATGAGTAAAATCGGGAACCGAATATGAAGTAGAATGAAAGTACCTCATGGGATTTCTAAAATCTCTCACCATGGATGAAGAGAGGACATTCCTCCTTGCTGAAAACCATTCAAGTGTGCGGTCTCTAGCGGTATCCACACGATCTGCTTCAATAGACGAGTTATCTCTTCCTTCGGGCCTCCAGAAACCTTCCAGATCCAAGCTTGACCATGGGAGATCACCTTCTAGAGAAGAGAGGAGAAAGAGAGGATGCTTGAGACGTGCTCCAGCCCTATGGCTGTAAGCACCCGAAACGGGACATCCGCGGATCTCCCCCTTCCGGCCCCTACGCTTGCTTTGGGGACTTGGTGGATGGGATGTTAGTGGGTGTGGTCGCCAGGAGCCAAAGGCTCCAAAATATAGTAGAATGAAAAGAAATGAAATAGAGAAATGACCGTCGTACCTTTGGAAGCGGAGAGATTGTTGAGTTCCGACTTCTCCTCTCTCAGCCGGCCGAAAGAAGAGAGCTTAGCATGTCCTTCGTCTTCAATCCGGTTGAAGCTCCGCCTCAATCGTATTTACCTAAGAATGTCCATAAGAAAACATAGAAACAAGTGAAAAGATCATTAGTTCTCGTGACAGTGTAGAATCATGCTCAAATTAAAATGTAAACATGAAAGAGGGAAGGAACTGACCGGATTGGGACTAAATCCCAACCCCTATTTGGAAGGTTTAAATATGCATGAAAATACAAATGAGTGGCTTAATGCATGCTAAATAACATGTTAATGAAGGTTAAAATGAAAGGGAGGAGTAAAAGATCGACGGAAAGGTAAATAAACTCAAAAAAATGCAAAACGGGGTCTCGTCTCCGCTAGTGCCCCATATATGGGGCGCCTGCTGCAGGTGTCCCCTTGATGGGGCGCGTTGACCAAAGTCAAAGCACCCTATATACGGGGCACCAGGGACAGGCTTCAGCAGATTTTCTTCCCTTCTTCACGGCGTCGCCCCGGAGTGTAGAAAGACCTCCAAGACGGAAAAAGGACTTTTTCAAGCAGACAATACTCAAGTGAAGCTAATGGAAGAGTGTTTTGGAACTAGATGTAAGAGAAATAGAGTGTAGAGGCCATCAAAGTTGGAAAACAAATCATATTTCTGAAGAAGGAAACTGCAGGTTTTGGGTTTTTGGGGAAGGATTTTGGGATAATCTAAGGGCTTGAGAGGGTGCTATGAAGGCCTAGATTCGTAGTGGTGGATGAGATGAGGTGGGAGACAGACTTGGGGTGTCCAAAATCTCCATATGGAGGTCTTTCTACAGCACAAAAGAGGGCAACTTCATTCTGCTGGAATATCCCTTCAAGAAGCAACTATGATTTTTTTGGGTTTTGGGAGATGGTTTTGGGACGGTTTGAGAGCTTGGAGGGGGGTTTCAAAACTTGGGATGTGTAGTGGTGGATGAGAGGAGGTGAGGGACGCCCTTGGTCTCTCCTAAACCTTCCAAATGGGGGTCCTTTTATAGGCAAGAAGAGGGCAACTTTATCTGCAGAACTGTCCCATCAACCTGTCCGGTCGGTCGGACCGGATGCGGGTGCCCCATCGATGGGCAGGCGCCCCGGCGCCCTGTTTATAGGGCGCCCGGCGCCCTATGCGCGAGGCGCGTTGACCTGGTCAACGCCCCATCAATCTACTTCGAAATGTGCCGAAAAACTTGATTTTTCCGGAAAACTTGGTTCCCTCGAAAGGTTACTCAAATATACTTCCCGAAAACAAGAATTTAAGCTCTTCAACTAGGCAAAAATTGCGTATCTACAGCTTGCCTCACCTTGGCGTCGGCTTTGTAGGGGAGTGACATGAATGAAACGTAGGCGAATGTAGCGAAGCGTAATGAGGCGTAGCGGAATGAAGTGGTAATGGACTGAAAAGGTGATGCCAAGGTGTAGATTTAGACACGCCCTCATTGGCCTAGTTGAGTGGAATAAAACTTTACCGGACTCCGAGATTACCCTTTGTCTTATCGAAACCTTCCCTCTACGGTTGATTGGTTAAAGAGAAGAACGATGCGAAAGTAAATAACTAAAATCCCACGTTGGGGAGAATTATTCCGGCCGGGGACCCGAACCGCATGGTGTCTTGGACTCGGTAGAAATGCATTGAAAAGTAAATTGCGAAAAGTAAAGAGGAGACAGCCAATCAACAAAGGTTGAGTTCTTCAAATTCATGAGGTTTACTCAGAAATACCGGTTCAGTTTGACATGGAAAAACTTCTTGTTTCGATGAAATCATTGTCAAAACCCGTTAGAAACCAATTCTCTGAAAAATCAAGACCTTCTCTAGGGGCTATAAAAGACCATCTTTAAAAGGGTGCACGATGCGACTGGAAGGAGGTTATAGCATTATTAGGAAGCGGGGAATGGTTATGGTGGGATAACGCATGTGATGATGCATGATGCATGCTGGGTTTAAAGAAATAAAAATAAGTATAAGAAAATAGTTGAAGATATAGGTTGAACATAACGGGTCAGGACATCCATGAAGAAACCGTCGTCCCCGCATATTCAACTTTGGCCTATCCGCAAGCCTAGGGAATGACTGAGCCCTCACTGATTTTGTTGAAGGGGTTCTCAGGCTCAGCCCCCCTCTAGACTTGAGGTCTTCAACATCTCAAATATTACTTATTTTGATAGATGCAATACTAAATGCATGTCCTAATAGGGGTCGGGGTAGTCCACTTTTGTTTTTCAATTTTTCAATTTTTTTGTTGTTTTTTTTGCCTCCTCGAAGTGCCTGGGGATATGAAGTTGGTATGCCTTCTCCTATTCCTGCATCCACTTGAGAAAAGATATTAGAACTTTATTTTGGCTTAGTCCCTTGCAAGGAGAGGGCAAAGTTGCCTTGATCTTTTGTCAAGGGGCATAGGCCTTATCAAGGTAAAGATAACAGAAAAAACAAAAGTATGCATAAAAGAAAATACGCAAGACTGAAATTAAACATGAATGCAAAGACAACTGATCAGTCTAGAAAGCAAACTTTTAGGTGTTTTGAAATTTTTGATTTGTTTGGGTTTTGATGGTTTTATAATGTTTTTGGTATTTTTATGATTTTTTTTGGGTGTTTTGAATATTTAATTTTTAAGAGTTTTGACTTTATAGATATTTTTTATGTTTTTGAAGTTTTTAATTTTTGGTTTGGTGTGAAAGAAACGACCATCTCATCCTTTGCCTTGCTTGCCATAGGTGCCTCTCATTGTTACCTAAGGGTTAAGAATAGGCATCACGTGTAAGAAAGTGCCTAGTCCGAGATCTTCTGACCTTCTGCTTTCGATAGGCTATGGCTCTTCTTGGACCTAGTCGGTCAACCTAATCCTTTGAGGTTAAAGAAGGAAGATGATTGGTGGTAAGTCCTTAGTAGAATTCGGGGGTGTCGAATTTGTTTCTCTACTAGTGCCCGCATTGCCCGTTTGGGATTTGATATCCTTGGGTCCTTCCTTCTAGCCCTTTTCTTTGATGGCCCACATTCGGACAGGGCTCTCTTTTTCTTTTGCTTGTGTTTGACCTGAGGGGTTCATTGCCCATCTTTGGAGCCTTTTTCTTGGGCTTTTGTTGGTACACATTCATACAAGTCTATTCTTTTGCCACCCGAGGGGTCATTGCCCATCTTTTGGTACCTTTTCTTCTTTTTTAAGAAGCCAGACCTTCGGAGGCATTTCCCAACTAAGGCAATGGGCATTTTCGATACTCCTCATTCTAACCCCTTTTATCTATTCTGGACTGAAACAAGAAGAGAATGGGATTAGGTTGACCTTCCTTTGCCAAGCGTTGCCTAGCTTTCTCTCTGACTTTCGATCATCGGATCTCAAGACTAGACGTGTAGTGTGTGCAGTATGATGCCTATCCTTATTTCCCTAAGTGACAAGTTGGTGCACCGAACAAGTAAGCGTTAGATGCTGTCATTATACTTCACACCTTTGGATTTTATAGATTTTTTTGTGATAAGGGAAATATTTTTTTGAGGTATACACCATTCCAGGGATGAGATAGTTCTTCTCCTTCTGCATTAGTCAGCTTATATGAATTACCGGGATAAACAGCCGAAATTACATATGGACCCTCCCAATTAGGTTGAAGTTTGGAGCGGGGACCGCCCGGCTTAACAAATATTCTTTTAAGCACAACCTCACCGATTTCAAATTTTCTCTCCACCACCCTCTTCGATAAAATCTTTTAAGTCTATTACGGTAAGATCTAGTATGTTCGGCGTACGGCCAGCCTCCTTTCATCCAAGAGTTCGAGTTGCGCGAGAAGTGAATCTCGGCGTTCATCCATCGGGATATCTCGATCGATCTGGACTCGGAGGGATGGAATGATTACTTCGTATGGAACTACCGCCTCCATCCCAAATGCTAAGGCATAGGGGGTCTGACTCGTTGGGGTTCGAATAGAAGTGCGGTAGGCCCATAGAGCATCAACTAACTTATCTGGCCAGTCTACGAACTTGCTAGACTTACAAGTCTTCTTAATGATTTTTATCAGGGTTTTATTGGTGGCTTCTGTTTGACCGTTCCCTTGAGGATAATATGGAGATGAATGATGCAATCTGATGCAATACCTGTTGCAAAGGTCACGTTAGCTCCCGGGAGATGAATCATCGGTCCATTGTCGGTGATGATGTCGCATGGGATCCCGAATCCGGCAATGATGTTGCGTTTGATGAAGGTGCAGATCGTTGATGCCTTGATTTCCACGTATGCTTCCGCTTCCGCCACTTGCCGAAGTACTCCGTTGCAGTTAGAATGAAGGATTTGATTTTGTTTGTGGAGCTTGGGTCACCGAGGGGTCCGATAACATCAAAAGCCCACATAGCGAAGGGCCATGGGGCGTGGATCGGATAAAGGGAAGATGCGGGAGAGTGAATCTTGTCGGCGTGAAGTTGACATTGATGGCAGTGCCGGACAAAGATCGAGCAATCTTCTTCCAGAGTAGGCCAATAGTACCCTTGCCTGATGATTTTCTTGGCGAGGGCATGAGCATTTACATGGCCTCCACATACTCCGAGTGTGCTTCTACCAATTCAGCCTCTTCTTCATCTACGCATCTTAATAGAAAACCGGCCAAGCTCCTTTTATAAAGCACTCCACCTAAGATAGTGTATCTCCGGAGACCCTTCTTATGGCTTTTTTCTCTCGTAGCTTGATCCCGGTGGATATATCGATCCCGACGGTAATTTGCAATCTCATGATACCATGGTTTCTCACCCTCTTCTAATTCTTCCAATTCAACCAAAGATACTTCCTCCTTTGCTTAATGTACTCTTTCCTTTTAAACTCTTCCTTAACCTTCAAGAATCGTGCATCTTCTATTGCCGGAATGGTACGGCGGTGAACATAGATCGGCCTAACCTGGCTGACTAGTGGGACAGATAGTGAAGATGCCAGAGAAGCGAGAGCATCGGCAAGAATATTTTGAGCACGAGGAACGTGAATGAATTCGAGTTTGGAGAATAGCTTGATGTAACAAGTGGTGAGTTCTTGGTATGGTCTGATCCCGGGATGAGATGTGCGGTATTTGGCCAGTACTTGGCGGAGTATTAACTGACTATCACCAATTACCCTTAGTTTAGTGACACCATAGAAGTGAGCGGCCTCCAGTCCGGCCAACAAGGCTTCATACTGAGCTATGTTGTTTGTTGCTGGAAAATAGAGTTGAAAAGCCTGTGGAATGGTGACACCATCGGGTGACAGAAGAACAATCCCAATCCCTCTACCCTGGGAGTTTAATGCCCCGTCAAAATATAAAGTCCATAGATTGGAAGATCGAATGGACATCAATTCTTCATCGGGAAAATCCGACTGGATAGGGTCAAAGATTAGGATAGGATGATGGGCAAGATGTTTGGTAATTGCATAGCCCCTGATTGCCTTCTGTTGGATGTAGGTGATGTCGTATTGAGAGAGGAAGAAACCCCAAAGTTTGTTCCTCATATTGAATTTCACCCAATTGAATCGCATTTTCTAGATACTCCGGTAGCTTGGCACATTCTAAGCTTTTCTGAGCTAACTGATGCAGGTATCTTTCTGGAACTCTCATACCTCTGATTTTTGTCCTATTGGAAAGTAAACCTAAAGAAAAAGAAGGTAAATAAGGGAAGGAAGAATTTATTGGAGAGAATGGAGGGCAAAGAAGGTCGATCAAGGATATGGTGGTTCCTTGGGTCGAATGTCCTTTCGGGGCAAGTTGAGATGTTTCCTCGATCGAAATTTCAGTTTCGAGGAGAACGTTGTTTTTTGGGGAGTGCTAAACATAAAGACAGAATGGGCTTTAGGTGCCCGATTTGGGTTGAGATCAACTACGGGAGCCAGAGTAGGCGGAGATATTGATAAAGAGGGGAAGACTTCGAGAAAGAGGGGGCTTTCGGGTCCAATGTTGACAGAAAGAGGTGATGGGCCAGTGGGCCGGATGGAAGAAGGTGGGTTCATGGACCCAATAAGAGGAGGATGTGGGCCCGAGGGCCTGGGTTTAAGAGATAGGCTTGAGGGCCCAAGAGTTGGAGAAAATGGGCACAGAGGCCCGGATTCAGTAGAGGGGCTCGATGGCCCAAGAGTTGGAGGAAATGGGCACAAAGGCCCAGATTCAATAGAGGGGCTCGATGGCCCAAGAGTTGGAGAAAATGGGCACAAAGGCCCAGATTTAGTAGAGGGGCTCGATGGCCCAAGAGTTGGAGAAAATGGGCGCAGAGGCCCGGATTCAGTAGAGGGGATCGATGGCCCAAGAGTTGGAGGTAATGGGCACAAAGGCCCAGATTTAGTAGAGGGGCTCGATGGCCCAAGAGTTGGAGGAAATGGGCACAAAGGCCCAGATTCAATAGAGAGGCTCGATGGCCCAAGAGTTGGAGAAAATGAGCACAAAGGCCCAGATTTAGTAGAGGGGCTCGATGGCCCAAGAGTTGGAGGAAATGGGCACAAAGGCCCAGATTTAGTAGAGGGGCTCGATGGCCCAAGAGTTGGAGGAAATGGGCACAAAGGCCCAGATTTAGTAGAGGGGCTCGGTGGCCCAAAATCAACAAGTGGGTTCGTGGACCCATGAGTTGGGCCTGAGGGCGTAGAAATAGGGATCGGGCCAAGAAGCCCGGGGAGAGCATCATAGTGAGTTGGGGCATCGGCCCCAAAAGAGGAGATAATGAGGGAAGGCCCTCGCGGAGTTGGTTGGACTTTTTCTCGAGTCGGTTTGGCAATATGACCCTTAGGTGGGTCGACAGGTGGTTCAGCCTGGAGTGGTTCATTGCTTGACCCTTCTTCATCGGTGGAAAACAAAAGAGATATTTCAGGATACACGTCATCTTCAGGGTCGTCAGTTCTTCTTTTGTCTTGCTCCAGCTCTTGTTCTTCCTTGTTCTTCCTTGTTCTCAGCCAGTTGAATGGTTTCTTTCTTGATGAAAAACTTTTGTAAGCATCCTGAAAAGTATTTGCTTTTGAGATTTTGACCATTGGCTGTCGTTCCATCATATCCAACCCCACTCTTTGGTTGTAACCTCACTGGATTGATTGGCTCAACTATGCCTTGCAGTTCTTTGCCTAGTCCTCGGCCCTCCTGGTATCCCAAAATCTTCATTATATGCCACCCAATGGTTTCATTTTCCTCTCTTTTCCCTCTCCACACTTGCTTGGGTTGCCTACTCATTTCTGGAAGATCCAAGATTGTCAAAATCGGCTTGTTTGGCAACCCAAGGGGTGGTGGTGGAGAAGATGGATGATCTAGGGGCATGCTAGTCACCTTAATCACTTGTCCCTTGTAAGGGAATTTAAGACACTGGTGATTGGTGGAGGCGACTGCCTCTAGTGCTTCCAAATAGGGCCGTCCCAGAATAGCTTTGTAGGTTGGGTCCATCTCAAGTATGTGGAAGTCAACAGTGACTGTTCGAGGTCCAAGTTTCACATTTAATGTAATCATGCCATCGCGAAGCTTTTTCGAATTGTCATATGCGTCCGTTACATTGTTGAGATGGCCGGATGTCTTCCTCGGAGAATCCACAAAGATGTAATGTTTCTGGTGGCAGAACATTAATGGATGCTCCAGTATCGACTAAACATGACTTAATGCCTACGCCATTGATGTGGACTGTGATGCACAAGGCACATTTCCTTATTTCCGGGTCGGCCAACTCTTCCTTCGTGAATGTAAGGGCCGGGTACTCACTTCTCGGGACCAAAACTGATGAGATTTTTCCGGGGGGAGGCTCTCATTCACCATCACCCGCTGTAAGTATTGTTGGAGAACCTCTTGATGGACTTTGGATCTTTTGATCAACTCTAAGATAGAGATTCGTGCCGGGGTTTTATCAAGATGCTTCAATAAGTCATAGGATGTCCCAGGCAACGGTTCTTCGATGTGTTCTTCTTCTGTTTCTGGTACCAACCCTGACTGACCAACCTGGGGAAAGACCCTTTGGAACATGCGCCCACTCCTAAGTACTGTGGCAAGTTGAGGAGCTATGGCTGGGATGGTAGTGGTGGGTGGCGGGTTAGGTCGAATGATGGGAGCTCTTGGGACGGGCGTAATGATGGTGGTTTGAGGCATGGTAGAGTAGGTAGGTTGTGAAGGTACAGTTGCTCGGGGCGGGATGATGATGGGTCCTAGTGGTGGTGATGTTTGTAGTGGATTAATCGGGCGGATTAGGGTCCGTCCCGATTGGAGTCGTGTGTTTGGTGGTGTTATGATGGGTCGTGATGGTGCTCGGATGATGGGTGGCCGGTTGGGAGTAATGGGGTTGGCTGATGTAGCTTGGGGTATAGAATGGACGGTTCGGTTGACATGCATGGCGGAGGTGGCTCCCTCAACTTGCCAATTCTGGCCCCGATCATGAAACTCCTCGGAAGAGACCAAGATGGGATTAACATGTTGATTCCCAGGTGCGGGTGCATGTGGAGGTAAAGGGTTTTGGATAATCCCCAGGCCGGAGTTCTGTTGTTCTGTTGCCGCCGAGTACGTGCTGCCGTTGAGGTTGATTTTTCACTGTTCTGATGTATTCCCCCATCTGGTCCCAGTCAATACTGCCTTGCTCATTAAGATCGTGGATATAGTCTTTGAACTGAAAATTTTTTTTCACGGTGTGCCCAGGATATCTATGGAACAAACAATATCGCTCTGTGTTGGCATTCTGAGGCCATTCCAATTTCTCCCTTGGCAATGCAATTTGCCCTGCCGCCATGAGTGCATTAAAGATGTCCACGAGAGAGTACGGCAAAGGCGGGTAATGGTTCCTCTTGGGTCCAACCTTTCGGGGTTCATAGGCCATGAGAGGGGGTGCTTGGTTGTAGTTGGCCAGTTGTTGTCGCGCTGGTTGGGGAATTGGGGCTTGCGGTCGCTGAGGGATCGGGGCTTGTTGCTGATAGGGCTAGAATTGAGGTTGACGAGGGTTTCTAAATGGTTGATTTTGTTGAGGGTTCCTGAACTGGTGTTGATAATTTATAGGTGGGTTCCCTACAACGTTAAGGTTTTCGTTTGTCACTACGCCCTCAGTCACTGGGCCGTTTGTGGTAAAAGTGGTTTTCTTTACAGCTCGGGGTCTAGGATCAAACAAGTTCATGATAGGTGAGTCCATAAGCTGTGTCTGAATGTACCGTGCTCTCTCATAGAGTTCACTCATGGAGGTGGGGTGATGCAAAGCCAGCATATTCTTTAAGGCCGGAGTGGCATTAGTGATGATCATCTTCACTTGCTCCAGCTCTGAAATGGAATCAGTAAGCTTTTCTGCCATTGACCTCCACCTATCAGCATATCTGGTAAAATCTTCATCACTTCTCATTCTTTCGGCCATGAGGTCAGTGATGGAATATGTTGGTCCGACCCTGTCTTGATATCTCTGCAAAAATTTAGCTTTGACAAGCCAGTTTTGAAGTTGCCTCCAAAGAGTCAAGCGAGTAGAACCACTCTAAAGCTGATCCCTCTAATGATCTTCTGAAAAGAAAAGCAAGGGCCCTTGGATCATTTTGCCACATTACCGACTCATAAAGAAAGTCCTTGATGTGAATGAAGGGATTACCGGTTCCGTTGTAGCGACGGTATACCGGCATCTCAGAAGAAGGTAGATGAAAAGTGGGGAGAGAAGGAAGAGAAATTTCGGGGACTGACTTGGTGTCGATTAAACGTCTAAGCTCTCTATACTTACTGCTCATCCATGCGATTGATCTTGTTAATCATGGCCTGATCGACAAAAGGTTCCCTAAGAGGAGGAGGAGAAGTGGGTGCTTGGTGCACCGGAATTGGGATTTGATGGGCCGAAGTGGCCGGATAAGAAGGGTACATTGGGGGATGCACCAAAGGGTGAGTAGGGTTGAGATGATTAGAGGAATGAACTAGTGGCCTAGAAGGAGCAACGGCATTCAGATCAGGGTGATCTATATTAGCTACCGGATAAGGAGAGATTGGGGCTACGAGCCCAGTATAAGAATGGCCATGAGTGGGCACATTGGGTTGATGTGCTACCGACCGAGGGGTAGAGATGTGAAGACCACCTTCGGGAGGAATGTGGTCGGCGGGCGACTTGCCCTTAAGGATGGCTTTGATAGCCTGAATTTGGGTAGGGGCAGCATGAGATAATGCCTCCCAAAGTGAATTTGGATTGGGTTGAGGAGAATTTTGACTAGGTTCGGGGAGAACTTCGGGTTCATTGACGGCACACACGGCATCAGGATAGAAATAAGATTGGTCATACTCCAACTGTAGTTGCTCGTATCCTTGATCCGCCATTCCGATAACTCGACCTGACCTTAAATTCATTAACACAATAGAAAAAGAAGGTTGACAAATAAAAGCTTAAGGATTTTTTTAGTTTTGATTTTTTTTACCCCTTTTTTGTTTTGATTTTCTTTTGTCGGACAAGCAAGTTGTCAAGCAAATTAACCTCAATTTTTTTTTGTTTTGGTTCTTTTTAGGTGATTTTGGTATTTTTGTTTAATTTTCAGTTTTTGTTTGCAAACATTTAATAACAAAGACTTTGGAATGATTAACACAATTTTTTTTTCAACCTCAAATTAATGGCTTGTTAAGAGAAATATTGTCCACTCAAATAAATGGGTAGGACCCTATGCTCTCACAACGCCGAGCAATCTAAGGTTGTCACTCTTTTCACAACGATAGGTAATAGGTACTCCGGGTTTTGGGATAAAATGGTACAACCCGGCCCGATCGGTGAAGAGGGAATCCTTCACGTCTGTGGACTTACGGTGGTCTTGATGAAAGCTACTCAGTCCTTCTGAGAGGAAATCCCAGAGGAGGAGTTGGCAACCACCAAGAGGGGTGTTTGGATGTGTGGGGCTTTGGGAGGAGAGAGCCTCCCTTCTCGGATGTCCTAAGGAGACGGGCGAACCCGAAACTCCAATGCAAACTAAATGCAAGTGAAATGTCAAGGAATAAGAAGCAAGCAAGAAGAAAATAAAAGCATACAATGATTAATGAGATGCTGTAGGAAGCAAGTGAACAAGACAATGATATGAAATTAAACTAGGATAGAAGAAAGCATTAATTTAACTAAGCATGCTTTGAAAGATTTGCTAAAGGAGAACTAGACTTAGAAAGAAATAGGCAAGTATACTTAACAAGGGATGAAAGAAGATGATATCTAAAATACTAAGGTGAAATAAGTTGATTAACAAAGTTGGAAATCAGATCAGTATGCTTTTAAAAAGATAAACAGAGATCAAGTAAACTTGGAAGAAACAAGATGATGCTTCAAGGAAACAAACAAGCATGTAAGCAAGTAAATAGCAATGCAAGGAAATGGAAATGGCTCAAATGAGAACTAAACTGAAAATAAGCATGTTTTCAAGTGGACATTCCTAGGAAAGAAGAGAAGAACTCACTAAAGCAAAGTCGGTCCCACCGTGGTCGCCAAAAGGTGTAAGCACCCGAAACGGGACATCCGCGGATCTCCCCCTTCCGGCCCCTACGCTTGCTTTGGGGACTTGGTGGATGGGATGTTAGTGGGTGTGGTCGCCAGGAGCCAATGGCTCCAAAATATAGTAGAATGAAAAGAAATGAAATAGAGAAATGACCGTCGTACCTTTGGAAGCGGAGAGATTGTTGAGTTCCGACTTCTCCTCTCTCGGCCGGCCGAAAGAAGAGAGCTTAGTGAGTCCTTCGTCTTTGATCCGGTTGAAGCTCCTCCTCAATCAGATTTACCTAAGAATGTCCATAAGAAAACATAGAAACAAGTGAAAAGATCATTAGTTCTCGTGACAGTGTAGAATCATGCTCAAATTCAAATGTAAACATGAAAGAGGGAAGGAGCGACCGGATTGGGACTAAATCCCAACCCCTATTTGGAAGGTTTAAATATGCATGAAAATACAAATGAGTGGCTTAATGCATGCTAAATAACATGTTAATGAAAGTTAAAATGAAAGGGGGGAGTAAAAGATCGACCGGAAAGGTAAATAAACTCAAAAAAATGCAAAACGGGGTGCGCCCCTGCTAGTGCCCCATATATGGTGCGCTCGCTGTGTGTCCCTTGATGGGGCGCGTTGACCAAAGTCAAAGCGCCCTATATACGGGGCACCAGGGACTGGCTTCGCCAGATTTTCTTCCCTTCTTTGGCGTCGCCCCGGAGTGTAGGAAGACCTCCAAGACGGAAAAAGGACTTTTCAAGCAGACAATACTCAAGTGAAGCTAATGGAAGAGTGTTTTGGAACTAGATGTAAGAGAAATAGAGTGTAGAGGCCATCAAAGTTGGAAAACAAATCATATTTCTGAAGAAGGAAACTGCATGTTTTTGGGTTTTTGGGGAAGGATTTTGGGATAATCTAAGGGCTTGAGAGGGTGCTATGAAGGCTTAGATTCGTAGTGGTGGATGAGATGAGGTGGGAGACAGACTTGGGGTGTTCAAAAACCTCCATATGGGGGTCTTTCTACAAGACACGAAAGAGGGCAACTTCATTCTGTTGGAATATCCCTTCAAGAAGCAACTATGATTTTTTTGGGTTTTGGGAGATGGTTTTGGGATGGTTTGAGAGCTTGGAGGGGGGTTTCAAGGCTTGGTATGTGTAGTGGTGGATGAGAGGAGGTGAGGGACGCCCTTGGTCTCTCCTAAACCTTCCAAATGGGGGTCCTTTTATAGGCAAGAAGAGGGCAACTTTATCGCAGAATCGTCCCATCAACTTTGTCCGGTCGGTCGGACCAGATGCAGGTGCCCCATCAGTAGGGCGCCTGGCGCCCTGTTTATAGGGCGCCTGGCACCCTATAAGCAGGGCGCGTTGACCTGGTCAACGGCCCATCAATCTACTTCGAAATGTGCCGAAAACTTGATTTTTCCGGAAAACTTGGTTCCCTCGAAAGGTTACTCAAATATACTTCACGAAAACAAGAATTTAAGCTCTCCAACTAGGCCAAAATTGCGTGTCTACAATGGCTTGTTAGGGTTTGGCTTCATAAGCCATTTATATATATAAGATGGAATTTTTCATAAAAACCCAAAACTTCTATAAAATTGCGTCCATGCCCTCATCTTATTGACCAGATCTATTGTGTGTGACCCACTAGGCCCAATAGTCAATTTGGTTGAAGCCTTAATTAATTTAAAAGAACAATTCCTTTAAATTAAATCAAAACCATTATCCGTTAACAGTTTTTACGGCTTTCTGATCATAAAGGGTACAAGCCACATCCTATGATCCCAAATGACTTTGGGGAGTTAAATAACATCCATTGAGCATTTCCATCATCAATTACCACACATATTTAAATCCTCGTTCATACAATGTCCCGGTCGGTCTGGGGTTCGGCACCGACTGTCAACCCCTAAGTATTCCAACTCTATGAAATCTTGCACTCATGAATGGATCAACTGGAAAACTCCTTTTCCAATTATCCTATCTACCTTGGCCAAGGATTTAGAGTACTATCCATAGGACATTCTCTCTCTCCTACCGAGAGTGAATGATCCCCTATTGTCCGCTCAATTACTTCCACCAGGTTTCCCATATACCCAATCCATTAACTATATAGGACCACAATACTAAGTGATCCATCAGTCAATAGTCAAAGTACATAGTACGCCTGGCAAGACATCTTTGGCGACTCAGGTCAAAGATCCAACCGTGCTATTGAGATGTAAGAATAACCTGATAGACAGTTCGGTAAGATACCGATCAGGTTTTCCTAAATTGGTCAGTTTAGTGAACTCATTCCACTAATGAGCACCTGTGTGTGTATTTCAGTGTTCCAACACTGATGACCAATGAGATCGGTCATTCTCATCATATGAGAAGACATCACACACACTAGTCTATCCGGATTCTTGATGTCCTGTCTCAAGTATCCTATGACTAGGAATATTTAGATCACATACCTCTAGATGATCGATCTCATTATCATAATCTCATCATGATTCAATCATTATTGCATGTGATCAAGGACTTCATTACGATATATGCTTCTATCAAAAGCTAGTAACGAAGTTTTGCCTATTTAATTGAATGAGATATTCCTAGAAATGTCGAATCATATCATATATGATTGGCTTGTAGGGCATACATTTCTATCAGAAACACCTACTAAAGGAAATAAGATGTTTTTGTGTTTTAATTGACTTATACCAATAGTATGTAATAAGTTATTATCTTTTTATGTTAGTTATGAATGAATTAACGAGAATTATATAAGATGATATACCACATTGTATGCTTAGAGACAATATCATACTAATATATGAGAAACAAAAATAAGTGAATAGAAAGTTGGAACTGTGAAAAATATTTTAAAGATTAATTGTTTCAATATAAGTAGAACTAGGATAAAACATATGCACTATATATTTAATAAAAATTAAATAAAATTAGGTGATGGTGTTAGTTTGAATGTGGTGATATTATCTAAAAGAACTCATATCAAGTATACTAAATCATTATTCAAAAAGATGAAAAATATAATGAAGATGTTAATTATAAGACTAAACATGTTGGATGAAGTAGGGGTTCTATGTGATTGAAATATTCCATTAAAATTGAAATAGGAATTTTATTGTACAATTATAGGACCTATAATTTTGTTGAGATGAGAATGCTAAGTTGGATGAGTGGTCGGAATAGATTACATAGAATAAGAAATGAATATATTTGAGAAAATGTAGGAGTAACAACAATTATAGACAAATTGAAAGAAGTGAAATTGAGATGGCTAAGACATTAAACTTCCACTTAATGAGGCTCTAGTTAAGCAAATAGAAAAATTAACATATCAGAAATAAAAAAGGATGCGGTGGATTTTGGTTAACTTGGAGAAGAGTAATTCAATATGATATATATGATTTAAATATATCCAAATAAATAACTCAAATTCCACTTGATTAGAGAAAGAAAACTATATGACCAACCCCACATAGTTTGAGACTAAGACTAGAGTTGAATTTAGTTGATTTGAGTTGTATGTATTATTTTTCCATAATGCAATACTAGGAAAAAGCTTAATGGCGATGGCTTCAAGCCAATGCCAACAAGCCAAAAGCTATCGCCAATCATTTTTTACATCGTCTTCAAAGCCATCGCAAGTTCGTCACAAATAACCTCGTTGTCAATGATATTGGTGATGGCTTCTCCAAAGCTATCAATAGTACACTTACTAGGGTAGTAAACGGATCCGTATAAAATTTGGATTCACTCCAAATTCGTATCTATTTAGGTTGATAATATCCGATTTAAGAGATCCGTCAGAGTGGATATCCTGATACAGATATTATCCGATTGTTAATCAGAGCGGACACAGAAACTCTAGCTCCGCTCTATTTAAGATCCACTCCGAATCAATCTTTGATAATATATGCATAATATATAAAATTATATATTTAAAATCATTATATTTACAAATATGATTAAATATTCTTTATTATATATTAGTATATTAAGTTAATGTTCGTAAATATATGATAAATTTTATGTTTTATACTTTTATTTCTATGTTTTTGTATATTATTAAATAAATAAATTAAATAAAATTTAATTAACATTCTGAAGCAGATGTTATCCGTATCCACTCCAAATTCAAATATTATTCGACTTATAATATCCGATCCATATTCGTATCTAATTCAGACCATATATGAATTATCCAACTAGCTAAACGGAGCGGATTTGGAAACGTCAAATCTGCTCCGTATTTGCTCCATTTACAACCCTAACGTTTACTAGCCATGGCTAAAAGTTGTTGCCAGTAAACTTATCGACAATGCCTCCCAGTTGTTGCCAAACTAGTTAGTTTAGCTCCCATACCAACTTTGGGAGCTTGGGTTGACTAGTTTGGAGACGGATAGGAGCTGTCGTCAATAGTTAGTGGCCATTACTAATGATTATTATGAAGAATAAAAATAATTTTAATAGTAGAAAATAAGAAATCCATGCACGATTACAGTCATGTATGGATGTACAATCAACACATAGAAAACTCACAACTTTACATTCAATCAAATGATATAGAAACTCATAATTCCATATACAATCAACTTGTATAGAAACTCACAATTCTATGCACACTAAACATATAATTAGCCTATATACAAACCCACAATTCCACATACAATTACATATAATAAACAACTAAATTTAAGCAATGTTAGTCGGGGCATATTCAAGGACCAAATGTAATGTGCATATTATATATAAACACATGGAAGGGTGTGTCCGAAGGTACACGTAGAATGTGAGATAGACCTTTTGGGGGCTCTCCAAACCTACATAACGAGGTGTTTAGTTAGATAATAAATTATTTTTTTGTTGGAAAAGATGTTTGACAATTATTATATATATGTATATTGATAGGGGATTCCTTCTTCGACAACACCTTTCTCATCTTTCATAGTTATAACACCTGATCTCCACCCTTTTTGTCATTGTATCCCACCATACATGATAATTTTATATCTTAAATTGTCTGAAAATTTTATTTTATTGTAAACTTTTATAGTAAAATATATAAAAATTTATCATGCAACTAAACATCAACCAAAAATAATGGGAGAAAAAGGTTTACCAAAATTAAAATTCACAAGCCGTTGGAGAAGCAACTTGGAGAGATCTCACATGAGTATTGAGTAAGATGTACTCAAATCACTCCATGTGTTTGAAAAATCATTAGGTTTATTTTTTTTGTGGACCCAAGGAAACTAGGGAAAGAACTTGAAGAGGTCAAATCTAAGAGATATCGGTCTGAGAATGATAGGATTACACCTTGTTTGGTAACACTATTAAACACTTTTATCATTATCAAATTTAAAATTGATATTGATAGTGATAATCAAGAACTGGTTGACTAATATATGAATTTTAAAATTTGTAATACAAACAAAACATGTGTAATATAAATGACATCTTATATCAGTTTTGATATTGATACCTTACGGCTTGTTTGGTAACTGTATTAAAGTACAATATCAATATCAGTTTGGGTAGGAGTATTAATTTTAAAATTAATATTGTAAAACTAGATCAGTTTCAATAAAGTCCCTTGCCATTATTGAAAATGATACTGTGCATCTCTCTTAGTTGGGTCAAAGCCCTTGTCCCCTCCGAAAACTCTCGTTTCTCCACCAAAACCCCTCCAATCTCTTAGTTGGTTGAAGCCCTCATCCATAGTTGAAGCCCTCATCTCTCTGCCAGAAGTCCTCATCTGCAGTCAAAGTTGTCATCTCTTTGCAAGCGAAGTCCTCATCTCTCAACTAGAAGCCCTTGGTCGAAGCCATTGTCTCTCCATTGCCGATGATTGCATCAAAGGTCCCGATCACCTTGAAACTCCCATGGTTGAAGCTCTTGATTGTGTCAAAGCTCTAGTGGCCGAAGCTACCACCTTGCATTTTCGGAATCGAAGGTATCATCTTTGATGGTGAGGGTGATTGTGGTCATTGGTAGAGGTCAACGAGGAGAGCTATTTAGATCTGCTAGGTGCTTCTCATGCTTTGAGAAGGGGGATGTATCTTTAGTGGTAGACCTATGGAATGGGGTATCTTGTGGGATGTCCTTATCCAATGTCCATGTAAGAAGCATAGGCTAAATAACTCAGTCAGAAGGTCTATTTTGACTTGCCAAGGTAGAGGATATCGGTTTGGGTAACATAAAGTTGATAATTAGATGTGGAATGCTTGACTATGAATATTATTTTAAGTTTCTAAGAGTTAGACACGCAATTATGATTAGACTAGTTATAGGACGTGCTTCGCACGTCTACCAATAATTAATCAATTTTTTTTAAAAATATTATAATATTTTAACAATCTAGTTGATCCACAATCAAATCGGGTTTCTAGACCCATTAAGAAGCAGCTTTATCAAATTAGGTTGGTGTATTTGGGATTTTAAGTTTACATTATGAATTGACAATATTCAACTTTTAGATTTGAGTATGTTGATCTTAATCAAGGACATGCCAAATTAGATCAACTTGATTTAATCCTATTTTGAACCAATTACAAATTGATTCAAGTCCATCCTTAAACTAAAAAAATCATATTAATCCAACTGAGAGTGATCCATTGTTTTTTTAACCTTGTTTGCTGGCACGTGGACAATTGGCATTTATACAGAAGATAGGACACTTCGTGTGGTCACATGTTTGCAGCTTAAGAACGATTGCAGATGGTAAGACAAGACGCAAAAGGAAAGCCATCAGGTGCTACATATTCACATTATTTCCTTCTTTTTCTTCATATTTAAATATGGACAAAGGAATTTTCAGACGAGCACATGGGGTACATCCTACTGAAAAGAGTAAAAAAATGAACAAACACAATGTAGACTTTGCAGGGCATCTACCATTTCGTGTCCGGCTTTATCATTTTCAAAAAGCTCCATGCCTAGCTAGCCCTTGTCCCCTACTCCAAATGCGAGTTTTCTCGGTGTCCGTAAGTGCAAATGTGTGTGCATTCCAATAGATTGAGTTGGTGAGGCTGACCCACACAACCCGTTCATTCACTGCTTGAGTGAGATTACTAGTTGTGGACTGAGAACATTAGCATGCCAGTTTGCCTAGATTGAAAAAATAATTAGCATCAACCAGCACATCAAAGATAAATAAATAAACAAGGATTCATCTTATCCATATAAGTTCATGGCAAATTACAACAGGGTTATAAACTAACAAGCATAGAACAACATCAGCCTGTTTATGCATGTCATGCAAAGTAATAAATAAAAAACCTTAATGGTACTAACTATCAAAGGAATAGGATAAGAAAAACGAAGTGGGCCTACAATAAGCAAGTGAAATCAGTGAAAAATGTATAATGATCATGACTATCAAATGACAAAAATTCTTGCTTGATGGATGGTCAACGATAATGTAGCTAATTAATGTCAATTTATGTAGTACTAAGTTAGTTTCAGATCATATTCCTTCAAAAACAAATAATACAAAAGCTTAGGCTATGAAGGCAACACTAACTTGTCCATCATCCCCACCCGCATGCCCGAGACTGGATGATTCTCCACAACCAAATGAGTAGACATCGCCTTACCTAGATACCACAAAAATCGTATAATCACCGGTGGCAACATAGACTAACCTTATTCAAAGATTCTACAACCTTGGGAGTAGATTCACACTCCTCATTTCCATGACCCAACAGCCATAGCAGCCCCATCCTCGGTTGCAGTCACACCCATCCCGTCCCACTACAAAATCATGCCAAGCACCAGCAACAACCACTGTAGGCTGAAGATTAAATAATTTGAACAAGTCAATCAAGCGTGGGTGCCTCTCATCAGTCCTAGATCCATGTCCAAGTTGACCCCCTAAGCCACACCCCCCAGTGTACACAGACATGCATATAGGAAGGCCGATAACAAATGAATGTGATAATCCATGGTCAAGTACATGATATATACGCTTTATAACAAGAAATCGGATTCATGGACGTACTAAAGACATTTCATGGTCATCTACATGAAGCTAGAACATGTAAAATCTTTAAAATTCAATGAAGAGTTTTACAAAAGTTGGTCATCCTTGACATCCGCATTTTATTTAAGGGACCTTCTACTACTCATAGAAAATAATAAGCTCTTATCATGACAAGGCTAATTAATTTAGAACCGTTAACAGCTATTTCTGGGCTATACAGATTACATGAACAACCAAATAGTTTAATCTTCAGTCCAAAGCTTGGGTTCCGAAATATTTATCTCTAACTTGGTTTAATTTATCTCTTAATTTATTAAATAATGAAAATACCGTCATATCTCTCATAAAAATTTAAAAATAAACTAATTGATGTAAAGATTCCACTAATTATATGTATAACTACATCACTTTAAAGGACATAGATACAAGATCAATCAATAATACAGATGTTTTCTGACATAAAAAACCTAAAATCTAAACCTTTTTTAGATAACAGTCAGATAATCACTGAAAAATACATGGAAGAAAATTATTGCATAGATGACAAAAGAAAATGGAAAAGGCAAGAACAATTTAGACATCCTATGCATGTCAATTATTACCACAGAAGAGGCAACAAAAGCCTTGTGCAACACCTAGAAGATTGATTCACTTATTGCTCCCACTATATACAGTTTTAGCAAAAAATGTGGTTCGATCTCCAATTTTCGTCTTTTTCTCTTGGTTTTTTCTCAAAAGAGAACATGTTTCCTGCTTTTTTTGCAAGTGACATGAATATGCCACAATTCATCGAAATAAAGGATGTAAAGTACAAGATGCTGGCACATGATAGAAAGTAAATTCAAGTGTGAAAAATAAAATACAGAAAAAAGGGAAAATCTGGCCAAAACCCATGGAAGCACATACATCCAAAAAATTTGAGAACTATAAATATCAGAAATTTAGCAGGTTCTAAAAATTTTAAAAAATAGTGAAATGAAAATGCTGACATATTAAAATTACATAAAATAGGAAAAAACTGCAAATCTGAAGATTGCCAACACAGGAGCATTAATTCGCATGATTACATTACTAAAAAAGAAAACCCATAGAAAGAACAAACTATAAAATAAATGAATATAAAACATCAAAATATCTGAAATCTAAATAGCAATTTATTTACATGAATTTTTTAATCCTTTTTGTCACATAAATATTATATGTGTCCACTTAGCTTGTCCTCTTGTACCCACCCCCAAACAAACTAAATCACCACCCTGTTACCTTGTACGGATATGTTCATGCCCATAGCAAGATTATTTACAATTATAAACGAGAAGAACTTTGATGTTTATAACTATTCTAAACAAATTGGAAACCATTAGTCCTGGATTAGAGCATAAAATATGAAAATAATGCAATTCGGATATCAAGTGTAATAATCTGAAATCTGAAATATAAAAAGGAGGTGGGATCTGAAAATACAAAATCTGAAAGTTAAAACAACTAAAAACAAAATTTTCAATCCCAAAAGACAGTATTCTTGCTAAACATGCAAGAAGAAGAACCTTATGTTTGATAATGCTATGGCTGCAAGGAGGTTAGGCTGTGTTGCCTCAAGACAATTCTGAAATTTGAGAAAAGAGAAAAAAAAGAAAAACAGTAAGAACATAGGAGTTTATCTCTGGTTAAAAAAGGAGCATATGACTATCAAGTACATGAATATATGAGCAATAACTACATTAAATACGATTTCTGCTTATCAACATAACATAACATAACATGACTATGAATGGACTATAAAAATGTAAAAAGGACTAAGCTACTCTTTCTTTTTCTTTCAGTTTCAAGCGAATGTCGCTATACGGTTTTATTGGAAGCAAATATTAAATTTGCTTTTATTAGAATCAAGCATTTGTTTTGTTTATAAATTGGATAACTTAGTTAGAACCTTAGAAACCTAGTGGTTGTTCACAACCTAGAAATAAGTAGAGATAGGAAAGTGCATTAATTAAAGTTCAACTATCTACCCTTGTTGATAAAGTTGAAATACTATCAAACTAATGTTATATTGTTGTTATAAATGAAGTGGTTATGCAGAACATTGCAATTGCATTTTTAATAAACAAATTGTATAAAACGGTACATAAATATTAATGGAACAAAGAAAGGTTTAGGTGATAGTACCTAATGAGAAATGATAATGTTGAGTTCAATCGACTATTGTCCATTACAAACACTACGGTAAAGTATTAAAATTGATTAGAAAAACAATATAAATAAATAAATTGATTAAGGTTTTCGACACAGGAGCAAAAGAAACATTTTGCTAGCTTAAGAAAAAAAACTCACCTTTAAATATGAGTAGTTAACTGAATTAAATAAATACAACGAAATGGGCTTTCTCTTAAAAATGTGTGTGAAATACAGCATCACAGCGGTGGTATCAACGGCGGCCATGGACAGTGACACATGAGAGAACACTTGTTTCCACACAGTAGCACCAATCAATTGGTTTATGCCTTCAGTTCCCTCTTCAGTGTAGACATACTAATCTTGCGTACATGGCTAGGTGAAATTCCAAGCTGAAATTAGAAATTGATGCCTCATGTGACGGAGGAGGGAATTACAGAGGGGAAGAGAGAAGACAAAGCGTCTTAATCATACCTGAACCGAAACTGCAGGTGGTTGATCCAGCTGGCTACTAATTCCTATGATGATCCGATGCCACGATCGCAGCTCTGACTACCGACGGAAAGGCTAATTTCTCATGTCGATTGGTTAGATTTTAGCACAGCCTTCTACATACAACTATGCTTCGGCCGGCTTTGGCTCTTTGTGTTATGTAGTCGCCTAGCTGGTTGTTTAAGTTATGAGCTGTTGGGATTGTTTTATAAAAGAAAATGGTTGCTTTTGCATGGCCAATTTGAGGGTTATGTGCAGGTGCATGGGTCCTAACATGACATCTTTCCATGCGACGCTCAGACCTAAAGTATGCAAATTGCGCATGGCTCAAAAACAATAATGAAAACAATCACAAATTCAGAAACTTAATATAAAAATGTTAATTCTAAGACAATGGAGTCAATTCATCAAATAATGTAATAAAAAAAGAATAAAATAAAAGGAAATAGAACAAAATAATGAATGAGTGATATATCAGAAACCACCAGACTGTAACGTTAGGAAAGAAGGGAAGATACTCAAATCAGAAAAACAGAGAAAGATGTTGGAAGTAAACCAACCACGTGGAGTAATAGAATCATCTTCTCAATGCTTCTATCAACTCTATGTCTCACGCAGTGCCCTTCGTCCAGCAACAATCCAAGTAGCTCAATGGTCTAGCAAAATCCAGATGTAGATTTTCTGTTGGACGAAGAACTGCAAAAGGTGTGCAACGACTTCGGTTACGAAATCGCAGCTCATGCGAAACTTGTACACGGGATATAGGAGGAAACTAATGTTACGTAAAGCAGGAGGAATCCTACCTCGGGCGGCCGGCAAATCTGTTCTGGAGGCATTGCCTGGTGAGGGGCGGCTCCAGAGAATCCCTCGAGGATGAGGATGGATCGCGATTGCATAGGTGATGGCATTGGACTTCTTTGTCGATGCCGTCGGGAGGATGAGGAAGAGGGCAGAAGAAACGCAAGCAGAGAGCTTTGGCGAAGGATGAAGCGCGTGAGTGCGCGGAAACGTCGGGAGGATGAGCACGGAGGGGGAGGAGGGGCTTTGGCAAAGGGCGAAGAGCGCAAGTGGGCTGAATACTCGGGAGTATGAGGCGTTCGACTTCTTTGTCGATGCTGTCGGGAGGATGAGGAAGAGGTCAGAAGCAACGCAGGCACAGGGCTTTGGCGAAGGACAAAGTGCGTGCTTGGGCGGATTGGGCGGAAACGGAAGCGGGCACTCGCGCTTCTGGACGGAGGTTTACGGAAGAGAAGGGCAGCAGAAGCGGCGGCCGCGGAAGAGGAAGCTGCCGTTCCTATTTCGCCACGGAAGTGGAAGCGGCAGCCGTGGGTGAGCAGGTTGGCTGAGGTCAGTGGAAGCGGCAACCATTCCCATTTCGCCAGTGGATTGAAAACGGGAGGAGGAAAAAGTGGGCGAACGGTCGCGACAGGTCGTAAAGAAGGAATCTAGACCTATGCTTCGATCGGACGACTGAAACAGGAGAGATAAAATTGATCGGACGGTTGTAAATGGGAGGACGAAGAAATGGGCACTCGCTTCTATGTATTAGGTATAGATTATTAAATTTTAGGATAGGTAGTTAGATGGGTCAATTAGAGGGAGACAAACAGATAGATAAATATAAAGTGAAGATTCATAGTTATCAAATTGAATCTTTTATGATGAGGATTAAGTTATTAAATATTTTTATTTGTGATATATAATTGATTAATATCATAGCATTTATTCGGCCTTAAGGTCTATTTGACTAGCCCGGATTTATGTTGTTTGTTTGGATGAGTTAGAATCGAGCCTTTTGAATTGTTGATCCTAAACATGAATGATGATTGGAATCATATATTTGAGGTTAAAATTTTATATTGCTAGGAGATACCGATATTAGATGATCAGATTTGAATTGATCCCACCTTAGCTTGGATCTCGCACAAAGATAACTAATTTTGGATTTAGTATATCTAGTAGTTCATATTAGGGTAACTATCGGGTTGAATAAAGTTTCGAGGATATGATTTTGTTACGAAGATATATGGATATGTTTGATAAGTTAAAAGAAGATAGATGAATAAATTAGATAAATTAAAAGAATATAAATAAATGGGTAGATGATAGATAGGTTGATTTTATGAGATTAATAGTTGGATAGAGAGAATGATCGATGTATCCATGGACATGAAAATAGAAGAAAAGTGGATAAAATGATAGAAAGGATTAGATGAATAGATAAATTAGATAGAGAGATGCATTCGGTAGAGAGATAGATCAATTGATATCAAGATTTAGACACCAAGTGAAATTGAAGAAGATTTCATTTGATGATATATATATAAGAATAATTAGAGCAATTCATTTTGTCCATATAAGAATATTGGAATCTGTTGGCATATGTGATTTTAGAAAAATACTTATATGATAGGAGAGATTTTCTTAAATTATAAATTTTACGAATTTGAATCTTATTGATGTATCACAATTGGATTACCGATTCGGAAGAGAGAAGATATTGTCAATCGACAAAGGTTATAATAAATGATGATATAAGTGGATGAGGAATATAAATATTTGGAAAAAAAATTCTCGTCGCCTCCACCCTCGACCTCCTCGCGCATTGCTGCGCAAGTTCCCATCGCCTAATCACCACGCACCTTGTGTGCTCATCCATGCATGTCCCCTATGTGCCGGGCAGTGCACCCTTCGTGTGCCACTTTACCGTCACCCCGCCTATTCTCCCTCGCTCCTTCTAGTCTCACCCTCCTGCTCGTTCGCATGCCCCCATTGCCCGCTGGTCATCTGTCTCTCGTGTTGCCCTCCCGTGCATCACCCGACCCCCTTTCCCTCCCTCACCTTCTCTCTCTCCTATCTCTCTCTCTCTCTCTTGCTTGCTCTCTCTTGTCCTCTTCCGCACACTCATACATGTGTCACTACGGCCAACTTTCGTGTGAATCGTCGCCCCTTCCTTTCTGCCTGTGTCGTCGAGCTCATTGCCTCCCACCTCCCACCTCATGCTTCCTACCTTTATCTCTCTTTGTCTTAAGAGGCCTTCTAGCCTAGTGCACTGTATGTCGTCTACACTACAAGAAATTCGCGTTTTACCTACCCAAAAAATCGTAGGTATAAGCCATTTTCCCGTAGGTAATGTCCTTTACCAACGGACCTACCTACGAAACCATCCGTAGGGCTAGTACATGTAGGTAAATGTTTTACCTATGGACGAATCCGTAGGTATAGTACAATTATCTACGGAACCGTGAGCATACACCCGTAGGTATAAGTCATACTATACCTACGGAACCGTTCGTAGGTAAACAATTACCTACATGTACTAGCCCGACGTAAGCAATCCGTAGGTAATCTACGCAAATGTGGTCTATACCTACAGCCCACTTTCTCTTTACCTACGTAGTAAAATCCGTAGGTAAATGTTACATAACTAAAACCTGAAATCAATCCAGTCGACCTGAATACATTTCACTCATTGAAACTAAATACATTCCACCTATTCAATGCAAATACAATTCACACAAAAACATAGAACCTTCAAAAGACGTCATCACTCAAATCTAATCCAAATTTTGACAACATTTCACAAACAAAATAAACATGAAAAAACTATGCTCATTACAAACAAAACATGATAAAAAAAGTTCACAATAAAACATTCCTATATATACCATTCAGTTTGCTCAATAATGGAAAAGTCCGAAGTAGTGCACTTGCCTGAACTAATGAAACCTGCAGTTTGCTTTCTTCACATCCAAAACCAGCGCCCAACAAAATTTGCAACCCAATGAAACAATCCTCCTCCTACACACAGCAATTAACATGTTAGTTCCATTTAATCTTCATTACAACACCCAATGAAAGCAAAAGAAAACATAACCACCGAGGGTGAAGAACTCAAATTAGAAATTATGTTGCACTTGTCATAGACTAATATTTTAGATCATAAAAATTAAGTTGAGAACATAAGCACGTGCAGAAAACATGTACACCTATACATAACATAAACTTGCTTTACAAAGTTATTACCATTAAGTAATTTGGAGGAGGGTGGCTTTGGGTTTCAGTTTCCAGGTTCTGCTACCAGAATTGGGCATTGAATTGATAAGACCATTCTGAAGGTTAAAAAAAATACAGGGACTCTCCTTTCTGTAAAGAGATTAAAAGTTATGAAATTCCACAGAAAGTTCAGAAGCCACGTTATTCTCTTTTCTTACCTCGAACTGGGAAAAAAATAAGGGCAGCTTGAAGACAACATGCATACTGAATTTCGCAAGGAGATGCCACCACAAACCACACAAAAAATCTCTATATTGATCACATGCACTTGCACACCTGACAAAAAAATATTCTCACATTCACAACCATACATGGGTGTAAATTTTTGGCTTATGGTGTAGATTTGAGAGGAATATGCAAGCATGGATTTGTGATGCTCCTCCTTATCTTGCTCTAACAGAGAGCCTGGTATGATTGATCCCACAAAAAATCTATCATACTAGATCATATGATAAGCACAAATTAAATGGGAGACAAGGTAATAAGTTAGATTAATATCTCTAATATGTCAGAATAACAAGAAATTTAGATTTACTCTCATTCTTATCATTTTTTAGCAATAAATGATACATTTAGAATGAAAGAAAAGAGATAGGCTCATAAAGTTGAAGAACATTACCTCGAAAATGATGTATTATGCTGTAAAAGTTCCTCATTTATGTACACCTGACAAACCTTTTTCCTTTGACTCCTTAGAGCTTCCACCGTCTAATTTAAAAGACAAAGCCACAATAACCTTCTTTCCCCTGTTTGCATAAAACACATCAATCAAATTTCAGTAATTGATAAAGGAAAATTTATAAATGACATGAGAGCATATAAATAGGACAGTATAAATGAAATGATCATACAAAGGCAACTTACATCACACTTCGATGGCATCTACATCTAACCTACGAACAAGCATTTCATCTAAATCATTGTCATCGAGATTTATTGTTGTTTTCTCATGAGGTGTGGCTTGTATGTCTTGGAATTCAGCACATTCCTTGGAATTATCATTTGTTAAGCTGTAAAAATCACGTGGGACAGTCTTACAAACAACAAACCAACCATTATATCAAAGAAACTTGGAGGAAATATCATCTCTAGATGACATAATGTCTTTGCAACATCTAAGCCTTGTTGGTAGAAGTCTTCAGCAGAAGCAACTTTTGAACAAATGTTTAAGAAAAATTGACAAATGTTTAAGAAAAATTGACAAATGTCACTTAGTGATGAAGAAACATTTTTATTTGGGATTGCTCTAACAGCAATTAGAAGTAATTGTTGCATGATGACATGGTAGTCATGAGTCTTCAACCCCCATAACTTCTTATCTTTGTCGACAAATCGTTTTGCAATATTTGAGGAGTAGCCGTCAGGAACCTTAACAGATCGAAATAGCTTGAAGATAGTTTCCTTTTCTTTCTTACTACATGTGAATTGGGCAGGTGGTAGCACAATCCTACCATGCCCAACTTCTTGTGGGTGAAGAGATTCTCGAATGCACATCTTTTGTAAGTCTTGACGAGCTTTCAGCCTATCTTTATTCTTCCCTTCAATCGATAGAAGGGTGCCTACTATACTCTTGCACACATTCTTCTCAATGTGCATCAAATCTAAATTGTGGCGAAGCAATAAAGATTTCCAATATGGTAACCTGAAGAAAATACTCATCTTCCTTCACCCTAGATACTTATTATCATCCTCCTTACTTTTTCTTTTCCTCTTGCATTTCTTCTTTTCAAGACATTTTGCAACGTGTGAATTAAAATCATCTAGTTGTTGTATTATTTCCAGTCTAGATAACGCCAATGGCTTGTCACCCCATTCTTCATGACCATCAAATTGTTTACTCATTTTTCGAAACTTATCTTTGTTTGCTAGCCATCTGCGATGACCCATGTAACAAAACTTTCCACTATATTCTAGCCAACTTGAAGAGGTGTCCTTGTTACAATTAGGACACGCCAATCGACCTTTTGTACTCCAACCTGACATGTATGCATATGCTGGAAAATCGTTAATAGTCCATAATAACGCTGCACGTAGTTGGAATTGCTCACATTTAGCTGCATCATATGTATCTACACCTTGCCAAAGAATCTCAAGTTCCTCTATGAGCGATTGTAAGAAGACATCAATTTTGTTACCAGGACCTTTCGATCAAGAAATTAGAAGACAAAGCAAAATATTTGTACTCTTCATGCACTCCCAAGGTGGTAAGTTATAAGGAACAACTAACACCGGTCATGTACTATGAGTGACATTCATGTTTTCATAAGGGTTAAACCCATCACTCGCCAGTCCAAGTCGTACATTCCGACATTCTAACCCAAAATCATCAATGGCATCTAGTTGTTTCCAACAAGCCGAATCAGCTGGATGTCTTAGGATACCATCTTCTTCACGTTCCTCTTCATGCCATCTCATATCCATAGATGTTTTAGAGCATGTGAAGAGTCTCTTCAAACGTGGAATGAGTGGAAAATGACGAAGAACCTTTTGAGATACCCTTTTCTTTTTTACCATACCACTTGACTTGTATGACTTCCATCGGGATTCTCCACATTTTGGACAATATTCAGACGTCTCATGATCTTTCCAAAATAAGATACAATTGTTCGGACATACATGTATCTTTTTATAACCATACCCTAGTTGGTCAAGTATTTTCTTGATCTCATAAAAGGATGGTGGTAATGATGACCCATCTGGGAGCACCTCAATCAACAGCTTCAACAGAATATCAAAATTTTTATTACTCATACCACTCATACATTTAATATTAATCAACCTAATGAGAAATGAAAGTTTGCTAAAATTTTTGCATCCGGGATAAACAGGTTGGTTGACATCATTCAGCATGTCAAAAAAGCTCTTAGAATCCTTATCATGTGCTCTTTCATCAGAAAGTACAGGAAAGACATCATCTAACATCTGATACATGTTTGAATCGACCCAACTCTCTTGGAGGTTTTCATGACTTGATCCTTCGCCATAAAATTTCCAAAAATTTTTGTCCTTTATAACACCATCGATATAAAGGTGGGCTCTAACAACATCCTTCTCACATCTATTCATACATGTGCAATTCACACATGGACATCTAATCTTATGACTCGATGGCATATTTGCATATGCAAATTTTATAAAGTTGTCAACACCATCATAGTAACCCATCACAATTTTTGGCAAATCCATCCAACTCCAATCCATATCACTACAAAGTAAGAGATAAAAATTAGTAATCAGTTTGGGAACAAAGCAATTACAACTAAAGGCTGACTTCGGTCCTGTGGCAACTAAAAATGAAGAGAGAATGATAGCAAGAACCTAGATGAATAATTGCTGCACATAAAAAGATCTAATAGTTGAAAATCATGAGTAAGACGTCTAAAGAATAACAAATGAATCACCTAACAAAATAGGAAACTACGCACACATTACTTGACAACAAATTGTTGAAAATAGACTTCTTAATCCCAATCTGATGTATAAATATGTTACCTCATTTTCTTCAATCTTCAAACAGTGATTCGTAATCCCACCTATCACCTGATACATCAGAATGCAAATATGAGCAATGTCGTCACTGACGGCTTCCTCTTCCAAGAATAAGAATAAGGTAATAAGAGAATACTTATTTTGACAACATCATACGATGGGCTTACCTCTTCCAAAAACTCGTGGAAAATACCAACTCCTCTGTCGTCACTGACGGCTTCCTCTTCCTCCATCCGCAGAATACCCAACTGCGGTGCGGCCTAGGGCACAGAGGAGGCAATGTCGATGGTTGAAGATGCAACCGAGAAGGGAGGAGGCAATGTCGAGGGTTTAAAGTCATTTGTGCAGAGGAGAAGCACAGAGGAGGGTTTGGAGGGCGGTGCTGTGTAGAGGGTGATGCTGTCGGGAGGGAGTGCTGAAGGCGGGCGCCGGTCGGTGAGAGAGAGTTGAAGGCGGGCGCCGGTCGGGAGGGAGAGCTGAAGGCGGCCGCCGCTCGGTGAGGGAGAGCTGAAGGTGGGCGCTGGGCTGAAGGCGGGCGCCAGTCGGGAGGGACAGCTGAAGGAGGACGCCGAGCTGACGGGCTGAAGGCGGGCGCCGGTCGGGAGGGAGATACAGTCGACGGCGGGCACGGTCGGGAGGGAGAAACTGTCGGAGGCGGGCGCCGGCGGTATTGGGAAAAATTGAAGGCGGGGCGCGCCGGTCGGGAGGGAAATTAAGCGGTGGGAGGGGAGTTATGTTATTTTTTTATTTAAAATATTTTATATTATATTATTTTAAGTTAAAATATTTATGTAATGTGAATCTTATAAATATTAAAATATTGAGTATATAAAAATATATATATTCATATATATTTAAAATATTATTTGTACTTATATATAGTTATTTAACATATTCAACTGTTACTAATATTAATACATTATTTTAATTATGAAAAAATATTAAATTATATATTATTACATTTTTAAAAATTAATAGATTTATTATATTACATATTATAAAGTAATGTTAAGTTAGCACTAAATAAAATTTGTTATTATATTATTGTATTTATATATATATTTAATATTATACTTAATTATTATTTAAATACTTTTAATTTTATTAATAACTTATTTTATATTCATATAAATATTAAATATTTGTATTATTATATTACTCTTTTTATTATAACTATTATACATTTTTATATTTATTTATTATTTTATACTTTTTTAGTATTAATATATAATAGATTATTAATATTATTAGCATCCATCTTTTAATTTTATTCAATGATATTACACATTTTTATAACAATGTAATTTCCTACGGAGGTGAATCCGTAGGCACTTCGTAGGTATTGATAGTTTTACCTACTAATGATCAAATTAGTAGGTATAGCGAGTAGGTGAATGTAACATTTACCTATTAATTCTTACCTACGGGCAATGTTTTTGTAGGTAAAGCGACGATTTCTTGTAGTGCTAGCTAGCTCCCCTGTCTGCTAGAACCACCTTCCAGCCATTGACACATTCCCGCCTTGACATGTTGTCCACCTTGCGAGGTCGGCCTTGCCTAGGTCTTATCCTCTCTGTCCGTTCTAGCACCAGCTGCCACCTGCACACCCACTTGTACTTATGCGCTACAGTCATTGTGTGGACATTATCTGTGTTGTGTCATCCTTCGCTGTCTATCATTGTCGTTTGTTGGACATAAGAAAATCATCGTCATCGTTGAGATAGGCGTCCCGACTATCCTTAACATCATGATATATTAATTAATGTGTTAAAACATGTTAATTAGATTATTAGCTAGAAAAATGTGATCAATGATTAGTTGAATTTTTTAATTGTCTGCATAAGTTTAATTAGGTGTTAATCATGCCATTCATGTATATTTCATTCATTTACATGCTTTACATTAGTTAGATATAATTTAATTAATTATTGCTTGTTAATCATTAACTTAAATACATTGTGTTGATTAATTGTATTGCATGTATTAATTCATGGAAATTAAATTATGACATTTTATGATCATATTTACACCCGATCCATGTTAAGAATGATCTTAAATCATTAAAAGTTTTAAGAGTTGAATTGAATTGTAATTTATATTTGTTTGGTAATTATGAAGCATAATTAATTAATATTCATATTTACATGAATTTGTAATTTGCATCATTTCATAAATTATATTAGATTTTGGTCAAGATTAGTAAGCATGTTTATGTGTGATGCATAGCATCTTAATTGGGTTAATTGTATAATTTGTGAAATAATTGAATGTTCTACATGACTTGGCAAATCTGTAATTTTGATTTAGTAAATTACATTTCTGGTTAGGAAATGGATAATTGTCTGAATAATTATTTTACTTTTAATTGTGAGGTGTGGTTGATACTATGATGCATCTTGTGTTACTTCTCCAGCCTATAGTTTGTCATGTGGGCAGCGGATGGTTTAGAACAATCCAGAGCACCCAAATACTATGGTTTATCCTAAGTATGCCCTGCCTAGATGTACTATGAGATTTAACTTACTATATGGTACTTCTCATATATATATATATATATATATTAGAACTGGTGTAAGTTCTATGATATAGCCGTAATGTCTAAGGAGAGCATATAATTAACTCAAACAAATCATTTAAAATAGTATTAAGACATGTACAGTAAACACATGTAGGTCAAGATGACATGGACAAGTAGAATGGTTTAGCTGGTTAAGTCATAATTAGTTAGTTTGATGTACATAAGTTAGCATGCTCTAGTATCCTATTTGTTTTAATTTCATGAAGTATGCATTAATTGAATGGCTTGCATGGCTTGGTAGCATGTGTATCTGGTTCACTAAATTTGCATATCTAATTCAATGATTCTACATATTTGGCTTATTGAATTAGTAAATGTCTGAGTAATTATGTTATTTTTTACTTTTGAGATGTGGTTGATGCTATAATACATTCTGTGATGGAACTGTTACTTCTCCGGCCAATAGTTCAAGTACCCATGGGCAGCAGATGATTTAGAGTAATTCGATGCATCATTTGATCTCGGATACTACAATTTTTCCTAAGTATATCCCTTCCTAGATGTACTATGAGATTTAGCTTACTTTATAGTACCTCCTATATATATATATATTTAGAGTTAGAGTGAGTTCTGTAAAGTATAGCATATAATCTACTTAGACAAATGATTTTGCATAGTATTAGGGCTTGTACAGTAGGCACATCTAAATCCAAGTGGTATGGTGTATGGACATATAAAATAGATTAATTAGTTAAGTTATATTTAATCTTGTTCATGTAGAGTTAGGCTAAATTAGTAATGATTTTAAAAAAATCTTGAGTAAATAATTTAATTAGTTTAGTAATTATGTTATAATCTTATTTGTGAGTTTTATTATTTATTATTATTTATTTAGGTTGATTAATAGAATAATAAAATTTGATATAAGTTCTACTGAGTCAGTGTGTCTCATTTCAAAATTTTTAATTAATTTCAAGATTGCTTGTTTAGCACATAAAAAACGTAGTGAATCAAGATTAGTGCAATGAAAATTTGATTACAATTGGAATATGAGAAGGTAGTTGATTTCTTATTTGATTCTGGTATTTAAATTGTTTAGATTTAAGTATTGTATGATTTATTTCTAATTGAATTATTTAAATTATGAATTCGGACTTTGACAAAATCTTTAATTTTTCCTAATCAACGTATTCAAGGGTTTATTTCTATAGTTATCTTAGCACATTATATTGCACTGTGCTTTATGAAATCTGGGAGGTGACAGTTTTTATCGCAAGAAATTCACAAAATCGGATCTACTGACGTTGTAACCGGACTTTTCATTCAAGTGGGTCCGTTGATAGGGATTTGCTGTTGATTTATCCTGTAAAATATGATACTAGTACACCATACTTTATTGCTTGTACTTTGGAAAAAATCAGCTGCTTATTACAACGAATGAAATAAATTGTCACCAAAAGAAAATCACGTATTGCCGGCAATCAACTGTGAGGTCTTGTGCGTACAAATATACGTACGCGTCTCCTCAGAAGCGCAGCAGGCAGCGCAGTGACTTTCCCTCCACAAGGAGCTGCATTGCCTTGTTGATCTCGGCGAATGGGAGCTCGTGGGTGATGAACGCATCCAAGTTGAGCGCCTGCAAATTAACACATACGATTCCCATCTTCGTTACCGACCAAAGTATTGAAATAATATGTCGTCAAGGATCGTACGTATAATTAATTAAGCCGTTCTTCGTCGCACGCGACTCACCCCTTGCATGCACTGAGTGACGAAATCGGGCAGCTGGGTCTTCCCTTTGAAGTCCCCGAACACACAGCCGGCGATCCTCCTGCCGTCGAACATCTGCATCGGGTGCAGCGGGAGCAGCTTCGGCGTAGTGTAGATACCCAGAAGCACGGTCAAGCCCCACCCCTGTATATAGATAGGTACATCCATACTCGAGGTTATTAAGCAGTGATTAAATCTATGGGTTATGATCGATCAGTTTAGTATTATCATTGAATTGCTACAGATGAACCCAATCGAGAGATCAAAGTAAAAGTCAATTGCTTGACAATAGCAGTCTGCAGACGGTTGGACTTTCTCAACGTCGTACGTGGGTACGTACTAGGTCAATGGTCAACGCACGTACCCTCCAATCGTCCCATGTGGGCGAAGACTGATAGTTAATGAACGTGAGTTTTTTTCACATGTTTGACCAAACATCTTTCACTTAAACATAAAAATATAGTATCTATTATAACTAATTTATTAATTTAATCTAAAGATATTCTATTAATCGAGTGTATGAGAAAAGCGGCACTTATGTTCAACTTTTTTTACATCGGTCCTCATAACCGATATACATATACTTTTGACTTACATCGTGCGAGGAGAGGAAGGCCTCACGAAGCACGTCGACGTGCCCGACGCACTCGAAGCTGTAGTCTGCACCCCCGTCTGTCATCTTCCTAACCACCTGCCAAACAGAACATCGGTCGTGATTAACACACACACATATATATATATATATGATATGTATGATCATCGCCTGAATCACCACGCTCGCATCTTAATCTCCGTGCTTGAATCTATTAATTATGTTCCGAGTTGATGTGTAATAGCTCCTACCTCATGCACGGGCTCGATGCAAGCCTTGGTGTCGATGAAGTCTGTAACTCCCATCTCTCTTGCTGCAATTGTGTTAGTCAAGAAACAAGTCAGTTGCAGTGATATCTCTGTTCGCGTTTCTACATCTCAAAATTTCCGAAGAATGGATAATTACTTAATTTGCCAGCCGTGAAAGTTGTTTTATAAATAAATTAAAAGTATACGCACATATATTATACCTTTGGCGAATTTCTCTGGGTTTAGGTCGACACCGATGATTCTTGAGGCCCCTCTCACTCTTGCGCCTTCTGCAACCTGTGATCACAGATTATGGTAGAGTTAGAAGACTAATTAAGCAAAAATTTTTCTCTGCATGCAGATGAACATATATATATTATATATGAACGGCTAGCTGCTGCCACGCACCGCAAGGCCGATTGCTCCCAGTCCGAATATCACAACTGTGGAACCCTTATGGACGTCTGCAGTGTTCCATGCGGCTCCTACGCCTGTATTCAAAACCACATGGCAAGGACGACGGCGGCCGTCTTATTTTAGCCTTTTCCGGGAGTACTGGAAGCAAGCGTACGTTCTTGAAATGAAAGGGTGACATACCTGTGGAGATCCCGCAGCTGAGGAGGCACATCCTGTTAAGAGGAGCATCGCGCGGCATCTTTGCGACGCAGGCGGAGTCGAGGACGGTGTACTCGCTGAAGGTGGAGGTGTTGAGGAAATGGTACACCGGCTTCCCCTCCGGAACGGTGAAGAACCTCGTCCTCCCGTCCCTCATGGCGGTCCTGAACGGGTCGACTCTGAAGGTCTGGCAGACATTGGTCCGGGTAGAAATGCATTGTCGGCAGCTGCCGCATTCGCCGTTGAAGATGGGGATGACATGGTCGCCGGCCTCGAGGTCCTTCACCCCCTCCCCCACGCTCTCCACGATCCTATATATATAAACACACCAGTTCAGACCAACGACGACGTAGACACAATCAAATGGTCGGGACGACGGGGAATCTTAATTACCCGGAGGCTTCGTGTCCGAGGATGCGGGGGAACACTCGCTGCGCTTCGTTCTGTTGCGGTTCATTTGGCACAGAAGCATTCACGTCAGCACGGCGAAGAAAAAATATATATATTTATGTAATGTTACACTGCGCATATCCTAACGAAGTTATCGTATATAATAATCGAGGACGGATCCCCTCGGGTGTCCACCTGAGGGGATTCCTTCCCTCTCACAAGGGGCTGAGGTGACGGTGATCTGATACCTGTCAGATTACTCCCGATCACCTCACCCTTTTTGTGAGGGGGCTGAGAGAATCCTCTCATGTGAATACCTGAGGGGATCCACTTTCAAAGAGATCTCATAATAATCTCTTCTCGAAGAAAGATCATTTACCTTGCCCGCCCAAGCGCTGAGATCGGTGTGGCAGATGGATGTGAAGAGAATCCGGATACGGACCTCCATCTTCTGAGGTGGATCCACCCTCACCTTCTGTACAACCATGGGCTCTCCGGGTCCCCACGCCACAGCAGCTTCAGCACAGAAGAGAAACAAGTGTGTGCATGGCTTCTCTCACGAACAAAGGGCTAGCTAGCTATTTTTAGAGAGCATGATATATGTACGTAGTACGTACTAAACCCGCAGATAGAGAGAGAGAGAGAGAGCGCCGAGATTATTCTACTGCCCACCGGACACCACGCATGCATACCTTTGCAGACGATGGGCTTCCCCGCCGTCACCGGAGAAATTGGGTAGACTCCGCCATTCTCCTCGCGGTTGATGAGGCTTACCGTCATGTCTATTCGCAGACGACTGGGAGCAAGACGTATGTGTATAGCGTACGTCTACGAGCTTGACGATGGGATGGAGAGAGGGAAACCGAAAGGTGGCCGGTATTTATAGGACTAACGACGGGGAAGAAGCGGGATAAGATCAAGAGTACACCAATACATGGCCGATCATCCCAAAATATACATATCTCCACTCGTAGACCCAATTCCACCTGTTATGGCGACCGGAAGCTTCGTACTTGTGCCGAGATGCCATGCCTTTGTTTAATGCTGGTCAGTGGTCACCCTCGTGGTGGACGAACGCAAGTCCACCAATTTCCGATTTTCTTCGGTCTATGCGTGCTACCCGGGTGAATCTTCTTTGAGGGCTTTTATTACGCGCGCGCACATGCATACATGTTGGTCGATCGACGCGTTTTCCGTGTCACCTTAACTAGAATTGAATGCATATGCATTCATACGACTGAGGTGTTAGGTTGCACAGTAATATTTTGTATAATTTTGTTATAAAAAATTATATTGAAATAAAATATTAACTAAATAGTGACAAAAAATATCAAAAGATGTGATAACAAAAAATAAGAGTAATTATCATACATGACTACATAAAATGGAAGATCACTGGATAAAAAAACAGAAGAGATCTTGTTTTTATTAAAGAAAGAAATCACTTCACAATCATAAAGTTGTCATGATTGTCACAAATACCTCTTTTAAAAGAATTAATTTTAAAAACATAAAATTATGACAAAAAACTCAAATTACCATGCAATCAAACATCCCATATATATTGCACATATCGAAATTGAAGCGACGGATTGCATCTAAAAAAAAGTAAGTGGGAATAAAAAAAGAAAAAGAGGGAATTAGTCTGACTCAGTCAAGGGTGAATTAGTCTTCAAGTGGTGGTGGTTGGGGCGCGCAAGTCGGTATCCAGTTATGATATATGCATGTCTGAGATTGCAAGATAACATGCAATCTGGAACCTAGGGATGTCAGCGGCTACGAATGTGTTCTTCTTTGTGTTTCAAAAAAAAAAAAAAGACGAATGTGTTCTTCGTCGGCATATCCCACCAACCAGAAACGCGAGTGTTTTCGTCAACGTCAATCAAGACGGCCGTGAACCCTTCACACACACCGGAGAAGACGCAGAGACGAAGGATGCAGCCCGAAAGGGGGGGGGGGCGTCTAGTTAAGTAACCTGTCTTTTTTAACAACATCGTTTATACAATTTAACCACAGTTAGTGCTAATGATTAGGAGGTATCAGTAATGTTACTTGACTGAGTGATTTGATTAAGCATTATGAGAAAATAAATAGTTTAATAGTGTATTTGATTACAAACAGACATTCTAGAATAATATTTAAGGTTAAGTAATTTTGTAGATGTTTACACAACGACAATATTAATTAAGTATCAACGTTAACTTAATTGAGTAGTTCTAATTAGTATTTATGTTATTTAGTCTGTTTAACTATTCACACTTATTTATCATTAATCAATTTACGTATTGACATATCTATTTATAATTTTTTATATATTAGTTGCCACTAGCTTAAGTTGGATCGATGAATAGGATTTCTAATGTTGTAAAGTAGTGAATGATAGAGAATAAATGAAAAATATATTTTCCTCAAAAAAAGACATCACCCCAGGCATCGGCTTATGGCCTAAGTAACATGGTGGTACTAAGTAACAAGGTAGTAATAATGTTTCTTGTCTTGAAAATTGTGTTATGCAAAATACTGCACTTAGTTCTATTTTACAGTATTTTAAATTATTATGTTAATGCAAAACATTGTATCTTGAATTAATATTTATTTTTTTTTCAAATTACACGAGGCAGATGGTAGAAATGAAAATAAGAACATTATATTTACAAAATCAGTGATGCCCTACGTTACCTTTTGTCTTCTATAAGCTTACCAAACAAAAGCTCTTGTATTAAAATTCAATAAGAATCTCTTTTTGTTTAATGATTGCTTTTGAAAAATGAGCATTAAAATAAAATATGTACTACCTTGAAAAAAAAAGAGAAGGAATAAAGGGAAGAAAAATTGCAGGACATTTAGGAAAACTCCAATAAAATTTAAAGAAATCCAGATATCTCAATCTCGTCTATGCTTATTTGATGTTTCTTATGAATATATTGCATGAAGTCTTCTTAAAATCTTGAATATGTCTTAGAAGCTTAGTCATTCTTGTTTAGGAAAAGCCATGATATTTTGTATGTACATATTATATTATCAACATGATTTGTACTACTAGTACATACTACTAGATTTTACCTGAAATAGAGAGTATATGAGCATTATATCTTACTTAGGAATTAATTTTGAAGTTAGAAGTGAGAAATACTTTTGTTATGAACCTGGAGATAAGCTTTCATGCATGAAACTTGCCAAATCTTTCAAAGCTACATACCTTGTAAGAAAATTAATTTAAGTGTGTTAACCATGATATGCAACATGACATCCAGATATTCTTGATTATATACCCAAGACATGATTATACATACTCATGGTATGACTTGATTAGATATCCAAAGAATGATTACCCATGCTCAAGATATGATTTAATTATGTAAACAATGCGTGATTGCCCATGCTCGTGGTATGACTTGATTAATATGTGCCCAAGACATGATTACACATACTTGTGATATGACTTGATACTTACCCTAGACATCATTACCCATGCACTTGGTATAACTTGATTATATACCCTATGCATGATTACTTATGCTTGTGGTATTACTTGATATGTGCCTAACCAAACTTGATGTGAGCCCAAGGCATGACTATACATGTTCGTGGCTGAATGGCTTGATATATGCTTGAAGAACGATATTTTAACATGTAATAGAATTTGATCACCTTACCCATGCTCCCAACCAAACTTGATGTGATCCCAAGGCATGACTATACATGTTCATGGCTAACTTGCTTGATATATGCTTGAAGAAAGAGATTTTAACATGTAATAGAATTTGATTTTGACTTATTATATGTAATATGATTTAGGTGATATTTTTTTGCATGTCTATATTTATATCTGATTGACGAGAGAAGGGTTAACATCTACCAAGTTCCATGTGACTCATTCCAACTACTTTAAAATTTTTCACGTAATTAGAGTTAGCAACAAAAGCATGGTAATCAAAATTCGGAAAGTTAATTGAAGGATAAATTTGTATTGGAGTTATTCTTGGATCTGATTATCAACTCCGTGTTAACTTCTCTATTCTCAAATTGATATATTTTTAAGGGATTATTTTTCACAGTTATTTTGTCAGATTATATTAATAGAAATATATATTTTATAAGTCAATTATATATAATACGATTTTATATTTATTGAAATATCTTATTCAATTAATTGTCATTACTACAAGAAATGATGTTATTCCAAAAGGCATCTCTAATAATGCTAGTTGCGACAGCTTAGGCCATCTCCAATAAAGCCGCTATCACACGCTAAGTTACTAGCAATGACTCAAAATAGCCATCGCGAGTAACCTTACTTGAGACCTCTTAAGCCATCACACTAATAGTTGAAATTGCCAGATCCCGCTCGACGGGGATAAGTAGTGATGGCTTGACAAGCTATCGCTATTGATTGTATACTAGCGATGGCTTTAACTGATGCTAGTGCTCCCTTCAACCATTGAATGGTCGGTTGGAATTGGCACAGTTTATGTTGTCGCCATTGATCTTAAATGCACCAATGGCGACAGCTCTGTAGTTGTCACCAATTATGTTAAAATTTTCTAAAAAGCACGACTCCCTTTTTCCTCTACCCCTCTCTCTCTCTCTCTCTCTCTCTCTCTCTCTCTCTCTCTCTCTCTCTCATTTCACCCGTGCGACTGTCATTGCCACCACCTACATCATCATCGGCCTCCTCTATTGTCGACCCTTGAGCTATAGGCCACCTCCCTTTTGCATAGCCACCTGTGCCACCTAGGCCTACACCATGCCCCTAGTGTCCCCCTCTACCTTGATGCCTATGCACTGCCTAGGCTTGCGCCGTCCCCCTAGCATCCCCTTCTACCTCGTCGTGCCCAATGCCCCCCTCTACCTCACCACCTGTGCCACTTGGGCCTATGCCGCCGACCTCCTCCTCCTCTTTTATGTGCCTACTAAACCTAAGAAGTTAGTTTAAGAGTTGCTACACATGATTTTTATGATTTTCATGTTTTACGGTTGTTTGTGTGGGGTTTTATCTTGTTTGGATAATTTATTAGGCAATTTCTTTGATTTATGGGTGGTTGATTGAATGTGGTATTTGAAGTGTTATTTTTAACACAAATTGAAGAAAATATAATTTTAATTGGTTGTTAATTAATTGAATATGGTATCAATTGGTTGTTTGTCTATTAGATTATTAACTTATTTCTTAATCAACCTAATTAAGACACAAACCAGTATTTGCTTTTTAGATTTTCTAAATTCATTACGATAATAAGTATAAAAAAGCCTAATTTAGGTTAGGCCAAAATATGTTGGTTAAGCTTGTCGACTCTGAAAATTCGACGGGGTTCTCTCCTTTTCAGGGAAGTCCGTGAATCCAGATCATCACCTCAAGAGGGGATGAGAAAATAAAGGAATAAAGCTCGGAAAGCAAATCTCACCTCGATCCCACACTCACATTGATCCCCGAACTTTCATCCCTTGGCGTCGCTCGATCACCAAAGAGACGGTTCGGGTCATGTGAGAGGAGGGTGAGAAGAAATAAATGTGGTCGCCAGGAACCGTGGGTTCCGATTTATAGAATTAAAATGAAAGATGACCGTGTGTACCTTAGCGTGAAGAATGTAGGTTAAAGCTTCTCCTTCTTTGGTCGGCCGATGAAGAAGAGTCCACAACGCGGTGGGTGCTTGATCTTCTGTGCAACTAGACAAATAAACAAGTGAAAAGACTATTAGAACTAGACAAAGTGGAGTATATGTAAAGAGAACAACATGAAACACACAATTGACTAGAAACTGACCGGATTCGGGTTATCTGTAACCCTTTTTTTATTTTCGGATAAATAGACTAAAATAATTCAAAAAAATGTAAAAAAAATGATATGAGGATGGATAATCACGAAACAAAGATATATGAAAAAGAACTTAAAGATTCTGAGTTGAATAGAGAGAGATATAGCCAAATCTGGGTTGTCGAAAAAGCCAAGCAACAGTCCAGGATCTGCCAGGCGCAACTTTTCTTCTACGCTCGTAAAGACCAGCCCCGACATCGGAATCAAGTTATGTTGATTGAAAATTGAAGAAGACTTGGAGTGGAGGAACTTTAATGAAGAGAGCTCAGGCAGCAGACGTCTACACACTTCTTTAGAGGCCGAAGAAGATAGACCTGGCTGATCACCTGCAGAACAACCTTCCTCTCTCTTGAACCAACTTTTCTCTCTCTAAAAACTCGAAATTCTCTCTATAAAAATCACAAAATCAATGCAGGAGGGTGGTTGGATGTCTTGAGATGCCTGGGGGGTCATGCCCATGTCTCTGGAACGACCGGAATCGGAGTTTATTTATAAGAGAACGAACAGACCTATCCGGACTAAAAAATAGGGCTCATTGCGCCCTACCCCTGGGCGAATGCGCCCTGGTGCAGGGAGCATGCACCCCCCTTTTAGGGGCGCATCCCATCTTGTCCTAAAAATTCGACCTTATCCGGTCGATCTGTTCAGCGGTAGAGTCCCGGTGAAAAACTGGATCCCTCGTGCCTCCAGGGTGGGGTGCATGTGCCCTCAAGTGAGGGCACGAGGTCACGTGCCTCATTGGTAGGGCGCATGGGCACATGCCCTGGGTCCCGGGAGCATGTGACCAGGAACCCGGGCGCATGGTACTGTTTTTGCGCGTCCTTCTTCCGGAAGCCATTGCGAACACTCCCGAACTCGGAATTCGACGCCGTTTGTTGCGTTGGAAAGATAACAGGACGAAGAAGCTTTCTATAGCATCGTATCAGCCATCACACCCTCAAAAACTTCAGAATTTTATCCTGAAGTTAGGGTAGTGAACAGAAGATCCGATACAGGTCAAAATGACTCCGACAGCAAACCGGAAAGGCACGATATGCAACAAAACTTGTCCGGGGTGTGAATATGACCATAACCTTAAATGAATGATCATTAGGCATTGGTCATTCAGACAACTTCCGTGTTTAAACGATTTACGTGTGGCTTTCGTTAGGAAATTACGGCTTTTTGCGGAAAACATCGGAAAACATCCGATTTCGTTCGGCGAAGCTCCAAACCAACTTTAAAAGACCCGGCATTATTATAAGATCAATCGCACATGTTAACCTATAAAACATGAGTTTTATGCTTTGAATTAGGCGAATTTGGCGTGTCTACAGCTTGCCTCGCCTTGATGTCGGCTTTGTAAGGGAATGACATGTAATGAAGCGGAGTGATTCGGAGTGAACTGTAATGGAATGCAAGTGAACGTAGATGAATGTAGAGGAATGGAATGGTGATGGACTGAAATGGTGGCATCAAGGTGTAGATATAGACATGCTTATCTACCCGATCCAGCAAAATGAATCTCGCTGAGTATTCTAGATCGCTTTCATGTTCTATCAAAACCTCATATAATTGACTGGTAAAAGATATGCCCTTGGCACGAGAGATGAAAAATAAAGGATAAAGGATAAAAGGATGTAGCCAACCCTCAACGTGGTGAGGAGTCCTCGAATTCGTAGGTTCATCATCAGCCAACAACCCGAACTTTGCGGTGTTCTTGTACTGTGAAGGGCTAAAGTTTTTAAAAGAGAAATTTGATCTTAAAATGAAAAGAATACCAATCCATCATATTTGGAATCTCAAGTTCATTCAAGTTTCACCAAAATACTCAGTTTAATTCTGAGTGGAGTAACCTCAAATTCTAAAAGGGTTCGTTTATGCATAAGAAAATTGCTCGGGTGTCGTGAAAACCATGAATCACGCTCTAGTAGAAAATCGAGTATTCGGAAAATGACAAAACAGACTTAAGCCATAGTGGGATTGAAAGATAATGGTGGGACTAACATAGAATGCTGGGAAAGAAGAAACAATGGCATGATAATTGCCACAGTGGGGTGGGATAAAAGACACGGTGGGATAAAAGAAAGGAAAGAATAAAACATGATGGGATAAAATAAAGAAAAGAATAAAACATGATGGGATAACATTGGTAATAATGAAGAATGAAAAAGAGATGGATATGAAAATATAGAAAATTATGTAGAAAATAGTTGAAGATATTGATTGTCTATTGAAGGTCAAGACACCCGATTAGGAACCATCGTCCCTCCAATGTTCAATTTTGGCTTATCCATGAGTGTGAAGAAATGACTAAGCCGTCGTAGATTTTGTTGAAGGGGATCTCGGGCCCAGTCATCTTCACTCTCAAGGTCTTCAACATTAATGCATATAATATAAATGAACCTAACATAACTAGGTGACAAATGGTAAAAGGTGATGTGAAGTGCAAAATGCAATGATGGTGATGATGTAATATTGATGAGAATGTGGATTTGAGTGAAGTCTTCAGGCGTAGTGCATCGACCAGCATCTGGTCCATCCTTGTCTTGCCTTCGACGAATACAACACCATGAGAATGTTCGGTGGGTGGTGCTTCCTTTCTTTTCGCCGCAAGGTTGGCATGCCGTTCCTTGGGGAACAACGATCTCGCTAATTCACCTGTTAGGACTAAAAAGGTTGCCTGCACATTTCTGGTTAGTACCCAACAGACAGAATTGTCATATGAAGCAGATTGTTCATGAAATGATCAACTGAAGATTTTACTATTAGAACCATCATTTTGATGTCAAAACAACGTTTATGATGATGGTTCCTTTAGCAAAAATGTCACTTTTAACATTATAGACAATTTTTGATTTTTTGAGATTTTTTATGAATTTTTCGAATTTTTTGTCCATGTGCCCCCGATCGGGGGCATCTGGCCATGCGCCCTGGGGTGGGGCACCTGGCCATGTGCCCCCAGATGAGGGCACATGCGCCCTGAGGCAATTTTTTTTTCAGAAAAAAATTGTACATGATCGCCCTTCTCTTTTTGCTTCTTCAGCTCCTGAAAACACTTAACAAAGATGATTAAATTTTCATCATGGCTCATCCCTTTGCCTATATATCATTTGCCTTGATTTTGAGTCAAAGGGAGGAGACTTCTTAACAAGGTGGAACAAAACAAATGACTTAAATGAAATAGGGGTAAGGGTTAAGAGAACTTACCTACCGTGGTGTAAATCTTCTCCTCTTCTGCATTGAAATGCCTGAAACACTTGACAGAAGGAGATTAGATCTTCATAAGGACTCATCCCTTTGCCCATTATGGTAAACTTTGACTTAGGTCAAAGGGAAAGAGCCTTCTTAACAAGGTAATTAAAGTAAAAAATGGATATGCAATGCAGAAATGGAAATATGCATGACACTCAAATAAACATGGATGCAACTAAGGCAATGATCATGACTGAGCATTTTTTTTCAGATTTTCTTGAAAACAATCATTTTTTTGGATTTTTTAAAAGTATTCATTTTTTTGGATATTTTAAATATGCAATTTTTTTGGACTTTTAAAACATGCATTTTTTGGGTTTTTGAAATATGCATTTTTTTGGGTTTTTGAAATATGTATTTTTTTGGATTTTTGAAATATTCATTTTTTTTTCAAAATATGCCTTTTTTTGATTTGAAATATTCACTTTTTTTGGATTTTGGAAATATTCACTTTTTTGTGGAGATAATGCTGGTATTTGAGACAGTTCATCGGTCTTTGGGGTTTGTCAAGACTCAAGTGGTAGATGCCACGTGCAAAAATAAAGTTCCCTACCTAGAATCCTTCTAACCTTCTTCCTTTGATCGGCTTGGGTTCCACCTGGATTTGGTCAGTTTACCCTACCCAAGGGGTTTAAGGAGGAAGAGTATAGAGGAAGTCCTTTATAGGGTTTGAAGATGTTGAGAGGGATTTCTCTACTCTCACCCAAATTACCCATTGGGGTTCGGCCTCTTTAGGTTTTTCTTTCTTTTTTTTTCTCTTTTCTATGTGGCACATATTTGGACAAGTTTTTGACCCGTGGGGACATTGCCCATCTTTTAATGCCATTTGCCTTGACTATCATTCTGGGTACTCATTCAGACATGTTGATCATTTTTTTTCTTTTCCTAACCTGAGGGGTTCATTGCCCATCTTTTGGCACCCTTTTGTACCCTCTGAGACGGCCTCCTACTAGGGTGGGAGTGTTTTCGATACTACCCCTCTCTAATCTTCTCTCCCTATCTTGGACCGAGTAGAAGAGAATAGGGTAAGGGTACTCCTTCCATTTCTAGATTTCTGTCTTGCCTTTCGCAAGTGTCAGGTTGTCTGGCTTCTAGGATTGTGAAGTGTTGTGTGTGTAGGATGGTACCTACCCTTGACTTCTCACGAACAACCTAGGATCGATGACTTGAGATTATACCAGTGGTTTCTCCATTTTTATGGAAAGTACTTTTTGAGGTAAACTCCATTCCAAGGATGATTCAATTTTTCTCCATCTGCATTAGTCAATTCATATGCATTACCTGGATACTTTTCAGTGATTACAAAAGGCCCTTCCCAAGCAACGGAGTACTTCACAAAAGGCCCTTCTCCATCTCACCGATCTCTAATTTTCTCTCAACCACCCTCTTTTGTTAAAACCTTTCGAGTCTATTCTGATAAGTCCGGGCATGCTCGGCGGCGGCTAGCCTTCTTTCATCAAAGAGTTCAAGCTGTGCAAGGAGAGATTCTCTTCTCTCATCAACAGGAATATCCCTGTCGAGCTGAACTCGGAGAGATGGAAGTAATACTTCGTAAGGGACCACTGCTTCCATCCCATATGCCAAAGCATACGGGGTTTGTCCAGTGGGAGTCCTTACAGAAGTACGATAAGCCCATAGAGCATCTACAAGCTTATCAGGCCAGTCGGCAAATTTGCTAGACTTACAAGATTTCTTGATGATTTTGATTAAGGTCTTATTGGTGGCTTCTGCTTGACCATTGCCTTGAGGATAGTATGGTGATGAATGATGCAATGAAATGTGATACCTGTTGCAAAGATCATGCAGATTTTGAGAAAGAAATTGTGGCCCATTATCGGTGACGATGTCGCTGGGGATCCCGAACCTTGCCAGGATGTTGCGCTTGATGAAGGAGCAGACTGTTGACGCTTTAATCTCCACGAATGCTTCCTCTTCAGCCCACTTTGTAAAGTACTCCGTTGCCGTCAGAATGAATGATTTTGAGCGCATTTCGGAGTTGAGGTCACTCAAGGGGCCAATGATATCAAAAGCCCACATGGCGAAAGGCCATGGGAGCATGAATTGGATGAAGGAAAGATGCGGGAGAGTGAATCTTGTCGGCATGGAGTTGACATGAATGAAAATGCTGGACAAAGATGGAGCAGTCTTCTTCTAGAGTTGGCCAATAATACCCTTGTCGAATGATTTTCTTAGCAAGGGCTTGGGCCACCACAAACTCCAGAATGTGCTTCCTTTAGCATCAACTCGGCTTCTTCTTCATCAATACACCTGAGTAAGAATCCACTTAGGCTTCTCTTATAGAGCACTCCTCCTAGGATTGTATACCTCTGGGATACTCTTCTAATTGCCTTCTTTTCCTTGGTGGTTGATCCAGGTGGGTATGACTGATCTTGGCAATACCTCGCAATCTCGTCATACCAAGGTCTCTCACCTTCTTATAATTCTTCCAACTCAATCAAGAAGATTTCTTCTTTATGTTCTAAGTATTCCTTTCTGTTGAACCTCTTCTTAATCTTCAGAAAGCGTCCATCCTCAATTGCTGAAATTGTTCTCTTACAGATGTGTATAGTTCGCACTTGCCTGCCTAGCGGGACAGATAAAGATGAAGCTAATGAAGCTAAGGCATCGGCGAGGATATTCTGAGAACGGGGAACATGGACAAATGTGAGTTTGAAGAATAGCTTGATGTAGCAGGTGGTGAGCTCCTGGTAGGGTTTGAGGTTTGGATGAGAAGTTCGGTACTTGGATAGGACTTGGCGTAGGATCAATTGACTATCACCTATCACCCTCAGTTCGGTGGCACCATGGAAATGAGCGGCCTCCGGCCGGCCGGCAAGGCTTCATACTCGGCTATGTTTTTGGTTGGAAAGTTAAGTGAAAAGCTTGTGGAATGGTGACACCTTCAGTGACGAGAAAAACAATACCTATCCCTCTACCATGAGAGTTCGAGCCCCGTCAAAATATAATGTCCATAGATTGGAAGATCGGATGACATTAGTTCGTCATCCGGGAACTCCGACCGGACCGGGTCAAAGACGGGTATGGGATGATGGGCAAGGTGTTCGGCAATAGCATAGCCCTTGATTGCCTTCGTGGGACATAAGTGATATCAAATTGGGATAAGAAACTCGCCATTGCCCTAACCGATCGGTCAAGACTTGTCTTCTCTAACGAAACTTAATGGGATTGATACGAGCAATGAGCTTGACTTGGTGAGCAAGGAAATAATGTTTGAGTTTCGAACCACCCAAACAAGAGCGACACGGGTCTTTTCTACCACAGTGTACTTCAGCTCACAAGCATCAAACATCTTAGACAAGTAATAAGTAGCTCGTTCTTTCCCTTCTTCATCAACTTGTGCAAGGACTGCCCCAAGAGAGTTCTCAAGAACCGAGATGTAGAGGACCAAGGGCTTGTCGGGAATTGGTGGTCTAAGTACAGGGGGACTTGCCAGGTATGCTTTCAACCCATCAAACGCCTCCTGGCACTTCGAATCCCATTTAAACTCGGCCCCCGCCTTGGTTAACTCATAGAAAGGTTTACACCTTTGGGAATGTTGTGAGATAAATCGGCGGACAAATTGTAGCCTCCCAATAAATCCTCGAAGCTCCTTCATATTCTTCGGAGGAGGCATACCAATAATTGCTTTGGCCTTGTTTGGGTCGATCTCTATGCCCCTTTTGTTTACTATGAACCCTAGTAGCTTTCCTGACGAAACTCCAAATGTACATTTCTTAGGGTTCATTTTCAGCTTATATTCTCTTGCTCGTTGCAAGACTTTCCTTAGCACTTCAGAATGATCTTCCCGACTCTTGGACTTGATAACCAAATCATCCACATACACCTCTACAAGGGTGTGCATCATGTCGTGAAAGATAGCCATCATAGCCCTACGATATGTAGCACCGGCATTCTTTAACCCAAAGGGCATGACAACATAGCAATATGTTCCCCAAGGTGTAGTGAACGAGGTCTTCTCTTGGTCCTCCTCAGCTAACCGGATCTGATTGTATCCAGAATAGCCATCCATGAATGAAAGCATTTCAAATCCAGCTGTGTTATCAACCAAAACGTCGATATGAGGTAAAGGAAAATCATCCTTAGGACATGCTCGGTTCAAGTCCCTGAAATCTATACAAATCCGAATTCATCCATCCTTCTTCATAACAGGGACTATGTTATCCACCCATTGCGGATATAAGACGACTTTAATGAATTTTGCTTGGTGTAGTTTATCGACCTCTTCTTTCATTTTGAGTGCAATATCAGGGTGAAACCTCCTGAGCTTTTGTTTAACTGGGGTAGTTCCAGGTTTCAAGATTAATCTATGTTCAACCAATGAATTATCTAATCCCGGCATGTCTTCATATGTCCATGCGAACGTGTCCTTATATTATTCCAACACTTTGATCAAACGTTGTTCTTCTGAGGGAGTGAGGTTTGCACTAATGAGGATAGTCTTAGGATCTTCCAGGGTTACTAAATTCAGTTCCTTGGTCGGTTCATTCCCTGTGGCCGATGGTTCTTCAAATCTTCTAAGTCCAGATGCATATGCATCAGCCAAGTCCTCGATTTCATCCTCGGATTCAGGATCCTTCTCTGATACCACCTTATATACTCCCAAAGTATGATCTATGTTATGCTCATCCTCATATCGGATTTCATCTAGCTAGATGGTTTTCACTAAAAAGTTTGGCAGCCTTGCACACTCTACGCATTTCTGTGCCAATTGTTGCAGATATCTATTTGGAACTCGCTTACCTCTGACTTTCCTATTTCCTAACCTAACTTGACCTACTGAAGATAAAGCTGGAAAGGTGGTATTTACAATGGAGGGAGGATCGAGTAAATCGATCAATGATTCAGAAAAGGGGGATCCCTGATTGGGAGCACCCTCTGGGATGAGTAGAGACGTCTCCTCGATGGAAATGTGAGTTTCAGAGAAGACGTTTTTTTTTTTTGGGATTCTCAAGTAAAAAGATAGAATGAGCCTGAGTGACTCGAGGCTTGCTAGAAGATGACTGAATTAATAGAGAGAAAAACCTAAGAATAAAGGGGAAAAAGGGGCTCGTGGGCTCAATGGTAACAGAAAGTGGACACATGGGGCCAAAACTGATGAAAAAAGAAAACGGGTATGTGGACCCAATTTTAGAAATAAATGGGCATGTGAGCCCATGTTGGGAAAAGCCCTCAGTTCTGAAGTTGATGAGGGAAGCAAATGGGCAAGCTGGCCTAGTAAGAGTAGAAGGTTGAAGAGGGCACATGGGCCCAAAGTGGGTAAGTGGGCCCTGAAGCCCATTCAAAAGATCTAGAAACAAAGGTACGAGGTTCAAACATGGCATTGTTGTATTTGGGCCTCGTGGAATGGTTTGGACTTGGGTAACATGCTTAACTAGATGATCCAAGATTGGTCTGCCCATGAGTGGTTCCTGGTGCTCTTCCCCACTCGAGAACAGACGAGTCAAAGATAAGCATAAGTTTTCCAAGTCTTCTTCTTCTTCATCTGGAGCTTTCCTTCTCTTGACAGTCATCATGGAACTATTGTCGTCTTCAGCCATCATCATGGTCTCCCCTTTGATAAAGAAGGTGTGGAGTCCCATGGTATATCCTGGCTGGAAGATCCTCCTTGGGATGAAATCCTCTTCATATACCAACCCCTGCCTGCGTAGCCTTTGATAGAAATGTATGCCCTACAAGCCAATCACATATGATATGATTCAACATTTCTAGGAATATCTCATTCAATTAAATAGGCAAAACTTCGTTACTAGCTTTTATTAGAAGCATATATCGTAATGAAGTCCTTAATCACATGCAATGATGATTGAATCATGATGAGATCATGATAATGAGATCGATCATCTAGAGGTATGTGATCTAAATGTTCCTAGTCATAGGATCCTTGAGATAGGACATCAAGAATCCGGATAGACTAGTGTGTGTGATGTCTTCTCATATGATGAGAATGACCGATCTCATTGGTCATCAGTGTGGGGACACTGAGATACACACACAGGTGCTCATTAGTGGAATGAGTTCACTGAACTGACCAATTTAGGAAAACCTGATCGGTATCTTACCGAACTGTCTATCAGGTTATTCTTACATCTCAATAGCACGGTTGGATCTTTGACCTGAGTCACCAAAGATGTCTTGCCAGGCGTACTATGTACTTTGACTATTGACTGATGGATCACTTAGTATTGTGGTCCTATATAGTTAATGGATTGGGTATATGGGAAACCTGGTGGAGGCAATTGAGCGAACAATAGGGGATCGTTCACTCTCGGTAGGAGAGAGAGAATGTCCTATGGATAGTACTCTAAATCCTTGGCCAAGGTAGATAGGATAATTGGAAAAGGAGTTTTCCAATTCATCCATTCATGAGTACAAGATTTCATAGTGTTGGAATACTTAGGGGTTGACAGTCAGTGCCGAACCCCTGACCGACCGAGACATTGTATGAACGAGGATTTAAATCCGTGTGGTAATTGATGATGGAAAGGCTCAATGGATGTTATTTAACTCCCCAAAGTCATTTGGGATCATAGGATGTGGCTTGTACCCTTTATGATCAGAAAGCCGTAAAAACTGTTATCGGATAACGGTTTTGATTTAATTTAAAAGAATTGTTCTTTTAAATTAATTAAGGCTTCCACCAAATTGACTATTGGGCCTAGTGGGTCACACACAATAGATCTGGTCAATAAGATGAGGGCATGGACGCAATTTTATAGAAGTTTTGGGTTTTTGTGAAAAATTCCATCTTCTATATATAAATGGCTTGTGAAGCCAAACCCTAACAAGCCATAGGGCTGGAGCACGTCCCAAGACTCCTCTCTCCCACCTCTCTCCTCTAGAAGGTGATCTCCCATGGTCAAGCTTGGATCTGGGAGGTTTCTGGAGGCCCGAAGGAAGAGAGAACTCGTTTATTGAAGCAGATCGTGTGGATACCGCTAGAGACCGGAAACTTGAACGGTTTTCAGTAAGGAGGAATGTCCTCTCTTCATCCATGGTGAGGGATTTGAGAAATCCCATGAGGTACTCTCGTTCTACTTCATATTCGGTTCTCGGTTTTACTCGTTCGGCATCGATCAAGGCAAAGATCTTGGTTTTATGGAATCAAAATTTTTCCACTGTCATGTATTAATTCCTTACAGTGGTATCAGAGCCCGGTTGAAGCCTTGGTCGAAGTTGAATCGAAATTGGCTTGATTTCATGTGATTTTTTGCTTTCCCGAAACTGTATACAGAGCTGTTTTGATTTGATCACCACAGTTTTTATGAAATACTAAACTGTGTGTGGTTAGATTCATTGGATTTTCGTGGATGAGATCTTTCTAATTCCGCAAACCTCATGAATTTTGGCCATCCGGAGAGTCCGGAATAAGTTCAGAAAATGGCTAAGATGATCATATCTGAAAATCCGGCCGAAATTAGGGGAGTTGATGAACTTACCTATTTGGACTCAAATACCTCTATCTAATGACGTTGGAAGATAGGAAATTAAGTTTCCTAGAGTTTCTATAAGTTATTGGACACTAAACGGCCCTTGGAGGTGCCAGATTTGAGAGGTATTTGCGGTTTGGTTTAATTGCGGCCGTGGCAACTTCCTCCTGAAACTGCGCATTGGATAGAAATTTTCATGAGATGAAACTTCTAAAAAAAGAATTCTTATTGTTTAAGAATTCCAACGCATATTTTTTAGGATTTTTTGGACTCCGTTTGCCCCCCCCCCCCCCCCAAATAAGGCCCGAAAGTCGGCGCTTTTCTAGGGTTTTCGGGTGCTACAGTGTTGCCCCGCCCTTATCGGGCGGAGAAGACGAGTCCGGATTGGATCCGGACTCAACCGCGCGGGGGGGGGGGGGGTACGTGGCGGAAGGGTAGCCACCCCGGACGGGGTACGCGGCCGCCCCGCGTTGGCGCAGGAGGCGCGCGGCGGCGCATGCGGGCGCTCGGCGCACGGCGCGCGGCGACTGCCTCTTCGGCGCACCCGCGGGGGTACGTGGCATCGCCGCGTCGCGCCCGCCGGTACGTGGCCGGCGCCGACTGGCCGGTGCAATGCGCCGCCAGTAAATTAATTCGAAAATGATTTTAAATTGTTTAAAATTCATTTTTGATCCGACAAATTGCCAGAAAATTCCAGAAAATTCTGAAAAATTTTAGAATGTATTTAATGAGTTATTAAAGTGTTTAATGACTTATTAAATAAAGTTTTACTATTTTGTCATTGAATTCTATTATTTTGATTTTGAAATTGTTTTAAGATCAAAATTAATGAAATTAATGATTATATTAGTTCTGAGAAATTATTTAATAGGTTTGTAAAATGTTTATGAACCTGTTAAATAATTTTGGACTTTGGTTGCCATAGAATCATTTTATAAATTATTTTAAAATTGTTTTAAAGTCTTTATTGACTAAATTAGTGTTCAAATAAATTTTGAAAAATGTGATTTTGAAGAATTATGATTTGTACATTAATTTAATGCTCTGAGAAATTTTGGAAAAGCATGAATCATCTGAATATTTTATATTGCTTGTCTTATGCATGTAAATTGTTTATATGTGCATTTCATGTTATTTATTTTATGAAAATTTGACAAGCATGAAATTTGGAATTTCAAAATTACAGTATATAATTTTATGATGGTATATATGATATATCTCATATAATTATCACATATGCGCTCTATGTTCATGTGATGAATGTTGGTGTGTGTATGAAGGTGATCATGGACTTAAATATGCTTTGCTTTTGATTGCTTGGTTAATTAAGTTGGTTATGCTATTAAATGGGGCCTGCGTGTGCCTCCTCTCTCTCTATACAATCTGATTGTACATTCTACCTCCCCCCATTTGTGTACTCCCCTTGGTTGAAACCAAGGTTTCTTATTATGAGTTGTACATTTGTGGGTCTATGTACCATTTAACTGCTTGTAATGGTTAGAAGCCGGCTCGTGGTAGAATGGAGAGCGGGACCACTTGGAGAAGCACCATTCTGAAGTGGGAGCATGCCAACTCAAGCTTCTGAAGCAAGGAATTGCACCTATAGGGGTGCCTTTGGTGTATGCTTAGGGTTAAGTCCATGATCACCTATGATTTAATGCATATTTGATATGTGGTGTGTGCTACAGATTATACCTTAAATATATGATATTCCAAAGGTATATTAATATTTATATGTAGCACCTATGTTGATGAGACTAAAATAAAATCCCTCCTCGTTCTAATTAGGTCGATAATCGTGATACATTAAGAATGACTCACGTAGCCTTCCGTTGTTATGGTCTTGATGAGCCAATCTTAGATTGGATGGGTTTGTTGTGCTACCACAAGGCCTATTCAACAAGGGATTGGAGATCATGGCCAAGGCATTAGCCGAACTTTGGGATGGACCATTTGCATGGCTTTGTTGTGCTACCACAAGGGCTGTGAAGAATTCATTCTCATAACGTAACAAACGGTTTTGACCTAAGTAGAGTATATGGTTTGTTGTGCTACCACAATATCATAACTCTAGAGGCTAAATGACTAAGAGTTGCAAGAGTTGCAACTGGCAATAGTTGCCTACCTATTAAGTATGGGATGATTTGTTGTGCTACCACAAGGTCATCACCATAAAGTTAGTAGGGTCTTGGTCCCCACTAGGATGTTATCGTGATATCCCGTCTTTGCATAATGAGGGTTATGCAAATTCGTCGAAAGTTAGTGGGAGTATAAATTAGGATGAAAGACCATATCTTAATTTTAATGAATGTACGTAATGTTAATATAATTATATCTCTATTGTAGAATATTATAAACCACCATTAATCTAGCATGCTAGATGCTAAGTATTTTAATGGCTCACACTTCTTATATCGGTTTAGAACTAAGAGAATAGTTCTCATAGTTGACCTATTGACTATCCTACTTGAGAAGTAAGTATCTCCTACACTATCTAATGATGTGAGAGAAGATAAGATCTTATCTCATTGAAAAGATGTATTAATTACCTTATATTAGATGTTAGCCTCTATCAGATAAAATTAGTAGTGGCAACATGAATAGATGGATTTGATATCCATCATGGCTCATGGTGATGAGCTAATTAAAGGCGATGAAGAATAATACATCTTGAATACTTCTTATTGGTAAGACCAACAGAAAGAAGTAAGATCATTAGATAGAAATAGATGGTGATAGTTAAAAGTCAAAGAAGTGAGTCAAGATATTATAACCCAAATTTGGCATAGCATTCCTCTACTATCATGATGATGGTAGGTAGATAAAGAAATGCAAAGTGTATTGCACATAATGCAAAGGTGGAGCTTGAGAAGCTCTATGTATCTATGTCATTAATATTTACTTGTCTTATATACACATTTGATAGTATAAGATACTATGTATGTGTATTCTAGTATAAGATACTAGGGGTGCATATAATAGTATGAGATACCAGAGATGCATCATATATCTACAATGAGTTGTAGATAATAGCAAGTAAATGAAGACTTAAAGAAGATTGTTATCCTACATATGAAATGGTACAAAATGTTGCATCATTACTAGTGGGAGATACAAATTTTCTATAGCCTTCTAGAGTTGTCTTAATTATCCTTCTAAAAGAATATTATTTTCATTTCCTAGTTGAATAAATGGAGATTTATTCTATGGAATAAAAATGATAACTGGTAAAGTGTTTATCAGAAGGAGCATAATAAAAAGTTTATTTATATCAGATATGTATGCTCTTATAATATGTGTGAATAATCCTCATTAGGTGAAGTAGATTGATATTGATCAATCTATTGTTTAATAGTACGGTCATATTTATAAGAAAAGACTTAAGGAGTACTATTCGGATAGAAACATATAGGTAAATGATTTAGAATCATTAACTATATGTAAGTCTTATCTTATTAAGCAAAATGACCAACTCTTCATTTGTTAGACATGGAGAGAGGGCTAAAGAGTTTATAGAACTCATGCATCTAGATGCATGTTAGCCCATATCTATTAATGTTAGAGGATAATATTTCAATTTCATTAATTTTCAAAGATGACTTCTCTAGGTATGGACATATGTACTTTATGAAGTACAAATCCAAAACCTTTGAGAAATTATTTGAGATTAAGAATGAAGAGGAAATATTAATGAAAAAAGGTATTAGAACTCTTTGATGAGATCAAAGAGGGGATACTTAAGTAATAATTCACACATAAAGGAAGGATAGTATAATCTAATTTTGATGGCCACCTCTTATACATTTTAGCTTAATTGAGCAGCTAAAATGAGAAGCCATATTGTGTAGGACATAATATGGACATTGACAACCTTTGCAAAATTCTTCTTTGTCTGTTTAGGGGTTAGCACTCAATATAGATATTTGATCTTAAACCAGTACCTTTTAAGTCTATTCCAATTATTCCATATTAGATATGGAAAGGGATTAAAGCTTGACCTTAAGCAAGTTAAGATTTCAGAATGTCTGGCTTGGTAAAGAAGTATAACCCTATCAAGTTGGAATATAAGACTACAAAGTGTTGGCTTGTGGGATATCCTAAGGAAACTTAAGGATATTAATGCCTCCCTTAGGGAGAAGGGTATGAGTTGCTCATCTCTCCATATTTCTAGAGTAAGAGTCCCTCCTTTAGAAAGACAGTGGGAGCAAGGTATAAATGGAAGGTGTTCCAGTCCCACAATCCATGGACACTTTTATTAAGGTACTAGCTTATATTTACACAAGGGCAAATCATAGATCTTTTCTTATGTCCAATCAACCTAAGAGATATGTGAGACATATCTTTGATGGAAGAAATGAGACATAAGATAAAAGGATAATGATCCTAAGATTTATATTGAAGCAATATGAGATATTGATTCAAAATGGGAAGAAACAATAAAATCCGATATAACTCTATCTATTCTAATCAAGTTCAGAACTTGATTGATCCACCTAAGGATTTAGTATCTATAGGGTATAAATGGATCACTAAAGAATAGATTGAAGTATATTAGAAGGTAGAGACCTTCAAAGTAAGGATAGTTAAAAGGGATATCATTTATGTCAAATAGTTGACTATGATAAGACCTTTTACCTATGCCATGGAATTAATCCAATCGGATTTGATTGTTACACACTATGACTATAGGATATGTCAAATGGATGTTAAGATAGTGTTTCTCTATGTTATTTTTTGAGAAACAGGTGTATATGATACAACCTTTGGGAATCAAGTTCCAAACCATCCAAATAGTGTGTGCATAAGGTCCATTTATGGACTCAAGTAAAACTTCCCATAGATGGTAGATAAGGTTTAATGAGATTAAATCTTATGACTTCATTGAGAATGAAGACATGCCTTGTATTTTCATATAAGATAAGTGGGAGTGCTATTATCTTCTTGACATGATATATGCATGACATACTGCTCATTGAGAATGAAGTAAGTATGTTATCATAAGTGAGCCTAGTTATCAATTAATCCTCCAAACTTAATATGGGTTTTAAGATCTATGGAGATAGATTTAAAAGGTTTCTTGGCCTTACCCAATTCATGTGCGTAAAAACCATAGTCAAAGAGTTTGACATGGTAAACTCCAAGATAGGTTTCTTACCTATGAAGTGTGGAGTTGATATCTTTAAAGAGATGTTTTTGTAAACTTCTTAAGAGATAAAGAGATCACATTAGTATAGCCCTTATGCTTTTGCAATAGGACCTATCACATTTGTGATGCTACGCACATGACTTCATGCTCTAAGTGTTATGAGCATTCATCAAGTAAATCCTTGTGAGAGTCACAGGATAATTTAGAGATGTGTCCTTGAGTACTTGAGAAGCACTATTGATATATCTCTAATGTATGGAGGATAAGACTTGAAGTCTTGTAGTTTTATGAACACAAGTTTCTAATCAGATAAGTCTGATAATAAGTCAATATAATGGTGGTGCAGTGAGTTGGAAGAGTTCCATGCAAGAGAACACTGCTAATTCTACAACTAATCTAAAGTAGATTGAATAATGACTGTATATTGCTTGAGAAGCTGACTAGATGAAGATGTTCATCTAGCTTATGGGATTGTCCCAACTTTCTCTGAAAGTGCATTGTTTTGAGAAAACAATGGGGTTGAGCCAAAGTCTCATTAGAAGTTTCAAACTTCTATGGCAAAACCATAGAATCAGAGAGAATGCAGTTGATAGAGATATAATTAAATATAGAGTATCTTCCGTTAATAACATTACAGATCCACTAACTGAAGCAGATACTCAAAGAGTGTTTGAGCTTCACCTTGAGCTGATAGAGATCATCCAGATGGGTGATTGACTTTAGTGCAAGTGGGAGATTGATAGAAATGTATGCCCTACAAGCCAATCACATATGATATGATTCGACATTTCTAGGAATATCTCATTCAATTAAATAGGCAAAACTTCGTTACTAGCTTTTATTAGAAGCATATATCGTAATGAAGTTCTTAATCACATGCAATGATGATTGAATCATGATGAGATCATTATAATGAGATCGATCATCTAGAGGTATGTGATCTAAATGTTCCTAGTCATAGGATCCTTGAGACAGGACATCAAGAATCCAGATAGACTAGTGTGTGTGATGTCTTCTCATATGATGAGAATGACCGATCTCATTGGTCATCAGTGTGGGGACACTGAGATACACACACAGGTGCTCATTAGTGGAATGAGTTCACTGAACTGACCAATTTAGGAAAACCTGATCGGTATCTTACCGAACTGTCTATCAGGTTATTCTTACATCTCAATAGCACGGTTGGATCTTTGACCTGAGTCGCCAAAGATGTCTTTCCAGGCGTACTATGTACTTTGACTATTGACTAATGGATCACTTAGTATTGTGGTTCTATATAGTTAATGGATTGGGTATATGGGAAACCTGGTGGAGGCAATTGAGCGGACAATAGGGGATCGTTCACTCTCGGTAGGAGAGAGAGAATGTCCTATGGATAGTACTCTAAATCCTTGGCCAAGGTAGATAGGATAATTGGGAAAGGAATTTTCCAGTTCATCCATTCATGAGTACAAGATTTCATAGTGTTGGAATACTTGGGGGTTGATAGTCAGTGCCGAACCCCTGACCGACCGGAACATTGTATGAACGAGGATTTAAATCCATGTGGTAATTGATGATGGAAAGGCTCAATGGATGTTATTTAACTCCCCAAAGTCATTTGGGATCATAGGATGTGGCTTGTACCCTTTTATGATCAGAAAGCCGTAAAAACTGTTATCGGATAACGGTTTTGATTTAATTTAAAGGAATTGTTCTTTTAAATTAATTAAGGCTTCAACCAAATTGACTATTGGGCCTAGTGGGTCACACACAATAGATCTGGTCAATAAGATGAGGGCATGGACGCAATTTTATAGAAGTTTTGGGTTTTTGTGAAAAATTCCATCTTCTATATATAAATGGCTTGTGAAGCCAAACCCTAACAAGCCATAGGGCTGGAGCACGTCCCAAGCCTCCTCTCTCCCACCTCTCCTCTCTAGAAGGTGATCTCCCATGGTCAAGCTTGGATCTTGGAGGTTTCTGGAGGCCTGAAGGAAGAGAGAACTCGTTTATTGAAGCAGATCGTGTGGATACCGCTAGAGACCGGACACTTGAACGGTTTTCAGTAAGGAGCAATGTCCTCTCTTCATCCATGGTGAGGGATTTGAGAAATCCCATGAGGTACTCTCGTTCTACTTCATATTCGGTTCCCGGTTTTACTCGTTCGACATCGATCAAGGCAAAGATCTTGGTTTTATGGAATCAAAATTTTTCCGCTGTCATGTATTGATTCCTTACAGCCTTTTCAGAGTTTGAATCGGCTGAATGATTCCTTGAAGATCCTTGCCTAAACCTCTTCCAGGCTGATAGCCTAGTTTCATCATCATCCGCCATCCCACTGTGTCGGGTAGAGAGGCGGTCATGCATCTAACTTCTGGTAAATCTCCCACTGAGATCTGGGGTTGTATTGACAAACCAAGGGGTGTAAAAGTAGGATCATTCATCTCGTCCCTTATAGGCATGCTAGTCACTTTGATCACTTGTCCTTTAAAGGGAAACTTTATGCACTGGTGGTTTGTTGAAGCCACAGCTCCTATTGCCTCCAAGTATGGCCTCCCAAGTATAGCCCGAAAAGTCGGATCCAATTCTAGAACATGAAAATCTGTTATGACAGTACATGGTCCAAGTTTTACTTCTAGAGTGACCACCCCACGTGCAGACTTCTTGGAGTTGTCGTAGGCCGTCACCACGGCACAAGATGGCTTGATTTCTTGTTCAGAAATACCACATAACTGCAGAGTTTCTAGCGGCATAACGTTGATGGAAGCTCCAGTGTCAACCAAACATGATTTCACTTCAATATTACAAATAACCACAGCCACATGCAAAGCATATCTCCTAAATTCTGGATCTGCTAATTCTTCCTGAGAGAAAGTGAGTGTTGGGTGCTCACTTCTAGGGGCTAACACTGTAGTTATCTTTTCAGGTGGGAGATCTTCATTCACCATGACCCTTTGCAAGTACTGTTGTAGAATCTCCTGGTGCACCTTTGATCTTTTGATCAACTCAAGTATGGAAATACGGGCCGGTGTTTTATCCAAATGTTTTAATAGATCATAGGCTGTGCCTGGCAATGGTTCTTCTACTTGTTCCTCCTCCACTAGATCCTGCGGTTGAGTACTGGCTTGGGGAAAGAGCCGCTGGAACATCCTCCCACTCCGAAGCACCGGGGCTATTTGGCGGTCGGGTAGAGGTGACGGGTTAACTGGGGTGGGAACAGGTGGTGTAGGTGCATGTATGGTAGGCAATGGGATTGGTGGTTCTAGGACGATCGGGTTAGTTGGTAGAGGGTTAGGATTTCGAGGTGGTAGTGACGGTGATACTGGTGGCCTGATAAGAAGAGGCTAGGGTGCAGAAGTGGTTGATGAAGGTGTAGGTTGTGGGATTGGTTGTGGTGGTATGATAGGTTGGGGTTTTGGAGTGACAGAGCTCATAGACTGGGGGTTCAGGTTTGGTGGTGATTGTGGTGGTCGGATGAGCAAGGGCCGGTGTGTAGCAATGGTTGAAGGAGGTGTAGTTAGAGAGAGGGCTGGCCTAATGATGGGTCGGCGAGAAGAAGTGGCGGCCAGTGGTTGGGTTATTGAGCTTTGTGGTAGTTGTGGAGTAGAAGGTGCACAAATTATTTGTCTAGGAGGGTTCCTAGCAGGAGGCCTAGCTGAGTTGATAGGCATGGTTGCATTTTGGTTTTCTAGTTGCCAACCTTGAGCACGGCTGGCATCTCCCTGGACAATGGAGTGTACTAGACCAATTCCTGGGTTTGGATGTGCTGGTGCCGGTGCTGGAGCGGGAGCATGTAATGGGGGCGGATTCTGAACAATGCCTAAGCCAGGTTGTTGTTGAGGTTGAGCTGGTGGACGCTGCCGCTGCTGCTGCCTAGCCTTCATAGCTTGTATGCATTCCCCCATTTGAGCCCAATCAATGCTGCCTTGGTCATTCAGATCGTGGATGTAATCCTTGAATTGAAAGCACACTTCTATAGTGTGACCAGGACACCAGTGGTAAGCACAGTATCGGCACATATCTGCGTTTGTTGGCCAAACCTCTTTTTCCTTGGGCAATTCCAATTGTTTCTCCGCCATGAGTACATTGAAGATGTCGGTCAAGGAGTAAAGGAGTTGTTGGTAGTTCTCTCTCCTAGGACCTCCCCTTCGTGGTGCCTGATTGGGTGGTGGCGGTGCCCTATTGTAGGTAGGTTGACGAGGTTGCTGGGGTCGTGCTACTGGTTGCGGGGGTTGTTGTGGTTGTCGTGGTTGTGGTGGCCTAACCTGTTGTTGAGGGGGGTAATAGGAAAGGTTTTGTGGTGGGTTTCTGAACTGGTTTTGACGGTTCCCTCCCTGGTTCCCCACAGTGTTTATAGCTTCGTTGTTGACCACTCCTTCGGTTGTAGGCCCAACTGGTGCAGAGGGGGTTTTCCTGAAGTTTCTAGGTTTAGGATCAAAAGGGTTTATCATGGTGGCATCCTTGAAGTGGGCTTGCAAGTATCGGGCACTGTCATAGAGTTCATTCATGGTGGTAGGATGGTGCATGATCAATACATTCCTCAAGGCAGGTGTAGTGTTGCCAATAAGCATCTTCACTTGTTCCCCTTCAGAAATCACATCTGTCAATTTTTTTGCCATTCCCCTCCATCGATCATCAAACTTTATGAAGTCCTCTTCGGGCTTCATCTTTTCAGCAATCAAGTCTGTAATGGAGCATGCTGGTGCCACCAGGTCTCTGTATCTCTGCAAGAATTTGGTCTTCACAATATCGAAGTCTCCTGCCTCAAAGGAGTCGAGCAAATAGAACCATTCTAATGCAGACCCTTCTAGTGATCGGCGGAATAAGAAGGCAAGAAACCTACGATCATTTTTCCAGAATGAGGATTCATAGAGAAAATCTTTAAGATGAAGAAAAGGATTGCCAGTACCATTGTAGCGGCGATAAACTGGTAGTTCAGAAGGTGGCAGGTGGAGAACTGGCATAGAAGGAATAGAAATCTCAGGCACTGACTTGGAGTCCAGGCGACATCTCAGCTCTTCATAACGTTCATTCATCTGAGTGAGCTGATCCATGATTGCCTGGGTGAGAGTAGGTTCTTGGTTTATTGAAGGCGGTATGTGGTTAGAGACATGGTTCTGGAATTGAGGAGTATGACTTGAAGATTGTCCCATGGCTTGGTGGATTGGGGGAGCAACATGGTTAAAATAAGATGGCTGTACAAATGATGGTTGAACCACAGATGGTTGAACTATAGAGGGTTGAACTACAGATGGTTGTGCTAGTGATGGTTGAATCACAGATTGTTGAACAAAGGGTGATTGAATGAGTGGTGGTCGAACCATAGGACAAGGAGATGAGGCAACTTGGTTAACCTCAGCTTGATCTGAGGCCATTTTGCCCTTCACCATGGATTGTATGCGGGCATAGGTTTCTGGGTCGGTATAGAGAGACAACTCTCTAAAGAGTTGTTCAACATCACGAGGAGCAGATGGTTGAGGGACCTCTTGCGCTTCTGACTCAAACAATAGATTAACAAGACCGTCTGATGGAATTGGTTGGTGACCCATCTCGCGCTCTCGATGTTCAGCTTGTTCCGCCATTCCAACGTGCCTTCCAGACCTTAGTTGCATTTGAACTTCAAGGAACAAACAAGTTGACAAAGCAAACAAAGAACTTTTTTTGGTTTTTTTAGTATTTTGCAAAAAGTTAGAGGTTTGAATTTTTGTTTGACAAGCAAGTGATGCAAAGACTTTAAAGCAAGATTACACAATGATTTTGATTAAACCTTAGGTTTATGGATTTATTAAGAATTGTTCTCTCAACAAATGGGTTAGGATCCTAACTCCAATCTCCAATGACCTAGGTTTCACACAATCTCACCACGTGTAGGTAACATAGGATGCTTCGGGTTTTGGGGAGTGGTACAACCAACCTGATCGTGAAGAGGAATACTCCACGTATGAGGAATTACGGAGGCCTTGATGAAAGCCAACCAAGTCAACTAGGAAGGAATATCCCAGAAGAGGTCAGAATTCACCAAGAGGGTGTTTTGAATGGGAGGGGTAAATGGGAGAGTGAGCACCCGCCTCAAAAAAAAGTGTAAAAGGAGGTAGAGAGAAGGAGCAGAGAATGCAATCAAGTAATAAAACAAGTAATGAGCAAAACATGAACTTAAATAAATAAGCAATCAACACCAGACAAGCAATTAGAAACTAGAGAAGCAACTAGAAACTAGAATCTAGACTTGTTTCTTATTTGAGCCAAATGGAGATAGTGAAAAGTGATGGAAAGAAGAGGGTTCAGATCTGATAGCCAAGCAAAAGGGTGGTCCACATGGGGACCGATGTAAGAATAAGCTGGTTCACGTGGGAACCGGGGTAAAAAGTAAAGGTGGTTCACGCGGGAACCGGTTTTGGGTAAAAAGGGTGGTTCACGTAGGAACCGGTTTGAATGGTCAAAAGAGGACCACGTGGGGCCAATTAAAAGTGAATAAAGATCTGATCCAAGTTGGGATAGATCTGAAAAAAAGTGGTTTGGTTCACGTGGGAACCGAAGTAAAGAAAGAGATTGGTACATGCGGGAACTGGTTTAAAAGAAAAAGGGTGGTTCACGTGGGAATCAGTTTAAATAAAATGACAGAAATTAAATCACATACTTGGTACTTCATATATGACGAAATATGGATGAAATCAGAAATTTTGAGATGGCATGAAGTTAAAAAAGGTGGAAAGAAGGAAAGGCTCACGTGGGAACCGATCTAGAACTAGAACTAGTTGCAAACAAAACACTAAGCACCCACGGTTAAAGACATTGCTTGTCCCACCGTGGTCTCCACAAAGCTGTCGACTCTGAAAATTCGACGGGGTTCTCTCCTTTTCAGGGAAGTCCGTGAATCCAGATCGTCACCTCAAGAGGGGATGAGAAAATAAAGGAATAAAGCTCGGAAAGCAAATCCCACCTCGATCCCACACTCACATTGATCCCCGAACTTTCATCCCTTGGTGTCGCTTGATCACCAAAGAGACGGTTCGGGTCATGTGGGAGAAGGGTGAGAATAAATAAATGTGGTCGCCAGGAACCGTGGGTTCCGATTTATAGAATTAAAATGAAAGATGACCGTGTGTACCTTAGCGTGAAGAATGTAGGTTAAAGCTTCTTCTTCTTCGGCCAGCCGATGAAGAAGAGTCCTCAACGCGGTGGGTGCTTGATCTTCTGTGCAACTAGACAAATAAACAAGTGAAAAGACTATTAGAACTAGACAAAGTGGAGTATATGTAAAGAGAACAACATGAAACACACAATTGACTAGAAACTGACTGGATTCGGGTTATCTGTAACCCTTTTTTTATTTTCGGATAAACAGACTAAAATAATTCAAAAAAAATGTAAAAAAAATGATATGAGGATGAAGAATCAAGAAACAAAGAGATAGGAAAAAGAACTGAAAGATTCTGAGTTGAATAGAGAGAGATATAGCCAAATCTGGGTTGTCGAAAAAGCCGAGCAGCAGTCCAGGATCTGCCAGGCGCGACTTTGCTTCTGCGCTCGTCACGACCAGCCCCGACCTCATAATTAAGTTCCGTTGATTGAAAACTAAAGAATACTTGAAGAGTAAGAACTTTGATGAAGAGAGCTCAGGCAGAAGACGTCCACACACTGCTGTAGAGGTGTAAGAAGAGAGACCTGGCTGATCATCTGCAGGACAGCCTTCCTATCTATTGAACCGACTTTTCTCTCTCTAAAAACTCGAAATTCTCTCTCTAAAAATCACAAAATCAATGCAGGAGGGTGGTTGGACGTCTTGAGATACCTGGGGGGTCGTGCCCATGCCTCTGGAACGACCAGAATCAGAGTTTATTTATAAGAGAATGAACAGACCTATCCAGACTAAAAAATAGGGCTCATTGCGCCCTACCCCAGGGCGCATGCTCCCTGGTGCAGGGTGCATGCGCCCCACTGAGGGGAGAATGTGCCCCAAGGAAGGGGCACATCCCATCTTGTCCGAAAAAGTCGACCTTATCTGGTCGATCTGTTCAACGGTAGAGTCCCGGTGAAAAACTGGTTCCCTCGTGCCTCCAGGGTGGGGCGCATGTGCCCTCAAGTGAGGGCACGAGGTCACGTGCCTCACTGGTAGGGCGCATGGGCATGTGCCCTGGGTCCCGGGCGCATGTGACCAAGAACCCGGGCGTATGGGACTGTTTTTGCGCGTCCTTCTTCCGGAAGCCATTGCGAACATTCCCGAACTCGGAATTTGACGCCGTTTGTTGCGTTAGAAAGATAACAGGCCGAAGAAGCTTTATATAGCATAGGAACAGACATCATACCCTCCAAAACTTCAGAATTTTATCCGGAAGATAGGGCAGTGAACAGAAGATCCGATACAGGTAAAAATGACTCCGACGGCAAACCGGAAAGGCACGGTATGCAACAAAACTTGTTCGGGGTGTGAATATGACCATACCCTTCAATGCATGATCATTAGGCATTGGTCATTCGGCCAACTTCGGTGTTTACACGATTTACGTGTGGCTTTCATTCGGAAATTATGGCTTTTTGCGGAAAACATCGGAAAACATCCGATTTCGTTCGGCGAAGCTCCAAACCAACTTTAAAAGACCCGGCATTATTATAAGGTCAATCACACATGTTACCTTATAAAACATGAGTTTGATGCTCTGAATTAGGCAAATTTGGCGTGTCTACAAAGCTACTACAAACTGATTTTCAGTTTAGATTGACTTGAACATCTTAAAATTCCAAGTCAGCCATAAAACCCATTTCATTGGTTTACAGTTTAGTGTTGTTAGTTTAGCATGTTAATTTAGGGGTTAATAAAGTTAATATTTCTAAAAAGATGTTAAGAATTGTTAAAAATATGTTAAGCATGTGATTTAAGGGTTACACATGTTTACTTTATTTTTTTTCAATATTAATTAATTTTGTTTAAGTTTATTTATTTTGGTGTCTATTAATTGTCCATTAATTGTTATTTGTCTTTATAACTCAAATCAATTGGCTTAGGCCAAAGTGGCCTTAAAAATGTATTTCTATACTTGAATTGATCAAGAGATCAAAGGTGCATTAGGAGATTCTACAGTAGTATCTGCAAAGGGTCATAGTGAATGAAGATCTCCCACCTGAGAAGATCACTACGGTGTTAGCCCTTAGAAGTGAGCACCCAATGCTCACTTTATCTCAGGAGGAATTACCTGATCAAGAGGTCAGGAGATATATTTTGCATGTGGCTGTTATCATCTGTAATGTTGAAGTAAAATCCTGTTTAGTTGACACTAGAGCTTCTATCAATGTAATGCCGCTAGAAACCTTGCAGCTATGCGGCATCTCTGAACAAGAAATTAAGCCATCTTGTGCCATGGTGACCATGGATTGCAGAATCGGCAGATCCAGATCGGGATTGGCTGATTCTTGGATCGGATCGGTACCCACCGATCCGATTCCCGACCAAACTACCGATTCAGCCGGGAGTCTCGGCTGGATCGGTCGGAATCGTTAGGATCGGTCGAGCCCGGACCGATCCACCCGGATCGATCCCGGAATCGGTCGATCCGGACCGATTCTCTGGAAAACTGGAAGACCCGGAATCGATCCGATTCCGGGATTGATTCTAGACTATTTTAAGGTCCGATCACCTCCAATTTGGGGGAGATTGTCGACTCTGAAAATTCGACGGGGTCCTCTCCTTTTCAGGGAAGTCCGTGAACCCAGATCGTCACCTCAAGAGGGGATGAGAAAAGAAAGGAAGAAACATGGAAAGCAACTCTCACCTCGGTCCCACACTCACATTGATTCCCGAACTTTCATCCCTTGGCGTCGCTCGATCACCAAAGAGACGGTTCGGGTCATGTGAGAGTAGGGTGAGAAGAAATAAACGTGGTCGCCAGGAACCGTGGGTTCCGATTTATAGAATTAAAATTGACCGTGTGTACCTTAGCGTGAAGAATGTGAGTTAAAGCTTCTCCTTCTTCGGCCGATCGATGAAGAAGAGTCCTCAACGTGTGGGTGCTTGATATTTTGTGCAACTAGACAAATAAACAAGTGAAAGAGACTATTAGAACTAGACAAAGTGGAGTATATGTAAAGAGAATAACATAAAACACACAATTGACTAGAAACTGACCGGATTCGGGTTATCTCTAACCCCCTTTTTTATTTTCGGATTAACAGAGTAAAAGTAATGAAAAAAATGTAAAAAAATGATAGGAGGATGGAGAATCACTAAACAAAGAGATAGAAAAAAAACAGTAAGATTCTGAGTTTTATAGAGAAAGATATAGCCAAATCTGTGTTGTCGAAAAAGCCGAGCAGCAGTCCAGGATCTGCAAGGCGCGACTTTGCTTCTGCGCTTGTCACGACCAGCCCCGACTTTGGAATCAAGTGCCGTCGATTGTAAACTCAAGAAAACTTGGAGAGGAAGAACTTTGATGAAGAGAGCTCAGGCAGCAGACGTTCACACACTGCTGTAGAGGCCGAGGAAGAGAGACTTGGCAGATCACCTGTAGAACAGCCTTCCTCTCTCTTGAACCGACTTTTCTCTCTCTAAAAACTCGAAATTATCTCTCTAAAAATCATAAAATTGATGCAGGAGGGTGATTGGACGTCTTGAGATGCCTGGGGAGTCGTGCTCCTCTCTCTGGAATGACCATAATCAGAGTCCTTTTATAGGAGAACAGGCGATCTGATCGGAGCTAAAAAATAGGGATAAATGCGCCCTGGTTCCAGGCGCATGCGCCCTGGTGCCAGGCGCATGCGCCCCACTGAGGGTCGCATGTGCCCCCTAGAGGGGGCGCATGGGCACAAATCTCGAGAATTTTGGTCTTATCCGACCGTCGGTTCAGTGGTAGAGTCCCGGTGAAAAACTGGTTCCCACGTGCCTCAAAGGTGGGGCGCATGTGCCCTCAAGTGAGGGCACAAGGCCACGTGCCTCACTGGTAGGGCGCATGGGCACGTGCCCTGGGTCCCGGGCGCATGTGACCAGGAACCCGGGCGCATGGGACTGGTTTCGCGCGTCCTTCTTCTGGAAGCCATTGCGAACACTCCCGAACTCGGAATTCGACGCCGTTTGTTGCGTTGGAAAGATAACAGGCCGAAGAAGCTTTCTATAGCATCGGATCAACCATCACACCCTACAAAACTTCAGAATTTTATCCGGAAGTTAGGGCAGTGAACAGAAGGTCCGATATAGGTCAAAATGACTTCGACGGCAAACCGGAAAGGCACAGAATGCAACAAAACTTGTCCGGAGTGTGAATATGACCATAACCTTCAATGCATGATCATTAGGAATTGGTCATTCAGCCAATTTCCGTGTTTACACGACTTACGTGTGGCTTTCGCTCAGAAATTACGGCTTTCTGCGGAAAACTTCGGAAAGCATCCGATTTTGTTCGGCGAAGCTCCAAATTAACTTAAAAAGACCCGGTATCATTATATGATCAATCATGCGTGTTACCCTATAAAACACGAGTTTTATGCTCTAAATTAGGCGAATTTGGCGTGTCTACAGCTTGCCTCGCCTTGATGTCGGCTTTGTAAGGGAGTGGCATGTAATGAAGCAGAGTGATTCGTAGTGAACTGTAATGGAATGCAAGTGAGCGTAGATGAATGTAGTGAAATGGAATGGTGATGGATTGAAAAGGTGGCAACAAGGTGTAGATATAGACACGCTTTTCTCCCTGATCCAGCAAAATGAATCTCTCGAGTATTCTAGATCGCTTTCATGTTCTATCAAAACCTCATATAATTGACTGGTAAAAGACATGCCCTTGGCACGAGAGATGAAAAAGTGAATGATAAAGGATAAAAGGATGTAGCCAACCCTTAGCGTGGTGAGGAGTCCTCGAATTCGTAGGTTCATCATCAGCCAGCAACCCGAACTTTGCGGTGTTCTTGTACTGTGATGGGCTAAAGTTTGTAAAAGAGAAGTTGATCTTAAAATGAAAAGAATACCAATCCATCATATTTGGAATCTCAAGTTCATTCAAGTTTCATGAAAATACTCAGTTTAATTCTGAGTGGAAGAACCTCAAGTTCTAAAAGGGTTCGTTTTAAGCAAAATAAAAATTGCTCGGGTAACGTGAAGACCATGAATCACGCTCTAGCAGAAAACCAAGTATTCGAAAAATGACACAACAGATTTAAGCCATAGTGGGATTGAAAGATAATGGTGGGACTAACATAGAATGATAGTAAAGAAGAAACAATGGCATGACAATTGCCACGGTGGGGTGGGATAAAAGACACGGTGGGATAAAAGAAATGATAGAATAAAACATGGTGGAACAAAAAGAAAGGAATAAAACATAAAGGGATAAAAGAAATATTAAAACATGATGAAATAAAAAGAAAGAGAAAACATAATGAAATAGAATTGGTAATGATGAAGAAAGAAAAGGAGATGGCTGTGAACACAGAAAATCATGTAGAAAATAGTTGAAGATATAGATTGTCTATTGGAGGTCAAGACACCCGATTAGGAACCATCGTCCCTCCAATGTTCAATTTTGGCTTATCCGTGAGTGTGAAGAAATGACCAAGCCGTCGTAGATTTTCTTCAAGAGGACCTCCGTCCCACTCATCTTCAGTCTCAACCTCTTCAACATTAATGCATATAATATGTATAAAATGGACCTAACATAACTAGGTGACAAATGATAAGAGTGAGGTGAAGTGCAAAATGAAATGATGGTGATGATGGTGTGAGATTGATGAGAATCTGAGGATGAAATCTTCAGGTAAGCCGCATCGACCGCCTGGTTCATCAGCATCTCTGGTCCATCCTTGTCTTGCCTTTTGACGGAATACAACACCATAAGAATGTTCAGCTGGGTGGTGCTTCCTTTTCGCTGCAAGGTTGGCATGACGTTCCTTGGTGAACATTGATCTCACAAATTCACCTGTTAGGACTAAAAAATGTTGCCTGCACATTTCTGGTTAGTACCCAACAGCATGTAATTGTCATATGAATCAGATTGTTCATGAAATGATTAATGGAAGATTTTACTATTAGAACCATCATTTGGAGGTCAAAACAAAGTTTTTGATGATGATTCCTTTATCAAAAAAGTCATTTTTAACATTGTAGACAATTTCTGAATTTTTGAGATTTTTATGATTTTTTTGAATTTTTTTTGTCCATGTGCCCCCGATCGGGGGCACCTGGCCATGCGCCCTGGGGTGGGGCACCTGGCCATGTGCCCCCAGATGAGGGCACATGCGTCCTATGGCCATTTTTTTTTTTTGAAAAAAATGTACCTGATCGCCCTTCTCTTTTTTGCTTTTTCAGCTCCTGAAAACACTTAATGAAAAATGATTAAATCTTCATTATGACTCATCCCTTTGCCTGTATATCGTATGCCTTGATTTTAAGTCAAAGGGAGGAGCCTTCTTAACAAGGTAGAATAAAACAAATGACTTAAATGAAATAGGGGTAAAGGTTAAGAGAACTTACCTGCCGTGGTGCGAATCTTCTCCTCTTCTGCATTGAAATGCCTGAAACACTTGACAAAAAGGGGATTAGATCTTCACCGTGACTCATCCCTTTGCCCATTATGGTCAACTTTGACTTAGGTCAAGGGGAAGAGCCTTCTTAACAAGGTAATTAAAGTAAAAGGATATGCAATGCAGGAATGGAAATATGCATGACAGTCAAATAAACATGGATGCAACTAAGGCAATGATCATGACTAAGCAAAATTTTTTTTTTTGGATTTTCTTGAAAACAATCATTTGGATTTTCAAAAGTATTCAATTTTTTTTGGATTTTTGAAATATGTATATTTTTTTGAATTTTTGAAATATTCATTTTTTTGGGGTTTTTGAAATATGTTTTTTTGTGGGTTTTTGAAAAATGCATTTTTTTTGGAGTTTTGAAACATGTATATATTTTTTTTTGGTTTTTGAAATATGCATTTTTTTGGGTTTTTGAAATATGCATTTTTTTGGTTTTTTTGAAATATGCAATTTTTTTGGGTTTTTGAAATATGTATTTTTTGTGGAGAAAATGCTGGTATTTGAGACAGTTCATCGGTCTTTGGAGTTCGTCAAGACTCAAGTGGTAGATGCCACGTGCAAAAATAAAGTTCCCTACCTAGAATCCTTCTAACCTTCTTCCTTTGATCGGCTTGGATTCCACCTGGATTTGGTCGGTTTACCCTTCCCTAGGGGTTTAAGGAGGAAGAGTACAGAGGAAGTCCTTGATAGGGTTGGAAGATGTTGAGAGGGATTTCTCTACTCTCACTCAAATTACCCATTGGGGTTCGGCCTCTTTGGGGTTTTTTTTTTCTTGCTCTTTTCTATGTGGCACATATTTGGACAGGTTTTTTTTTTGACCCGTGGGGACATTGCCCATCTTTTAGTGCCTTTTGCCTTGACTATCATTCTGGGTACTCATTCAGACAGGTTGATCATTTTTCTTTTATAACCTGAGGGGTTCATTGCCCATCTTTTGGCACCCTTTTGTACCCTCTGAGACGGCCTCCTACTAGGGTGGGAGTGTTTTCGATACTACACCTCTCTAATCTTCTCTCCCTATCTTGGACCGAGTAGAAGAGAATAGGGTAAGGGTACTCCTTCCATTTCTAGATTTCTGCCTTGCCTTTCGCAAGTGTCGGGTTGTCTGGATTCTAGGATCGGGAAGTGTTGTGTGTGTAGGATGGTACCTACCCTTGACTTCTCACGAACAACCTAGGATCGATGACTTGAGATTATATACCGGTTGATTTCTCCATTTTTATGGAAAGTACTTTTTGAGGTAAACTCCATTCCAAGGATGATTCAATTTTTCTCCATCTGCATTAGTCAATTCATATGCATTACCTGGATACTTTTCAGTGATTACAAAAGGTCCTTCCCAGTTAAGTTGCAACTTGGAGCGGGGACCCCCTGGCTTAACGAATATGCGTTTGACTACCATCTCACCGATTTCGAATTTTCTCTCGATCACCCTCTTTTGATAAAACCTTTTGAGTCCATTCTGATAAGTCCGGGCATGCTCGGCGGCAGCTAGCCTTCTTTCATCCAAGAGTTCAAGCTGTGCAAGGAGACATTCTCTTCTCTCATCAACAGGAATATCCCTGTCGAGCTGAACTCGAAGAGACGGAAGTAATACTTCGTAAGGGACCACTGCTTCCATCCCATATGCCAAAGCATACGGGGTCTGTCCAGTGGGAGTCCTTACAGAAGTACGATAAGCCCATAGAGCATCTACAAGCTTATCAGGCCAGTCGGGCAAATTTTCTAGACCTACAAGATTTCTTGATGATTTTGATTAAGGTTTTCTTGGTGGCTTCTGGTTGACCATTGCCTTGAGGATAGTATGGTGATGAATGATGCAATGAAATGCAATACACGTTGCAAAGATCACGCAGATCTTGAGAAAGAAATTGTGGCCCATTATCGGTGACGATGTCGCTGGGGATCCCGAACCTTGCCAGGATGTTGCGCTTGATGAAGGAGCAGACTGTTGATGCTTTAATCTCTACGAATGCTTCCGCTTCAGCCCAATTTGTGAAGTACTCCGTTGCCGTCAGAATGAATGATTTTGAGCGCATTTCGGAGTTGAGGTCACTCAAGGGGCCAATGATATCAAAAGCCCACATGGCGAAAGGCCATGGGGCATGAATTGGATGAAGGGAAGATGCGGGAGAGTGAATCTTGTCGGCATGGAGTTGACATGAATGACAATGCCGGACAAAGATGGAGCAGCCTTCTTCTTCTAGAGTTGGCCAATAATACCCTTGTCGGATGATTTTCTTAGCAAGGGCTTGGGCATTCACATGACCACCACAAACTCCGAGAATGTGCTTCCTTCAAGACCAACTCGGCCTTCTTCTTCATCAAGACATCCGAGTAAGATTCCACTTAGGCTTCTCTTATAGAGCACTCCTCCTAGGATTGTATACCTCTGGGATACTCTTCGATTGCCTTCTTTTCCTTGGTGGTTGATCCAGTGGATATGATCGATCTTGACAATACCTCGCAATCTCATCATACCAAGGTCTCTCACCTTCTTCTAATTCTTCTAACTCAATCAAGGAGATTTCTTCTTTATGTTATAAGTATTCCTTTCTGTTGAATCTTTCCTTAACCTTCAGAAAACGTCCATCCTCAATTGCTGGAATTGTCCTCTTACAAATGTGGATAGTCCGCACTTGCCTGCCTAGCGGGACAGATAGAGATGAAGCTAGTGAAGCTAAGGCATCGGCGAGGATATTATGAGAGCGAGGGACATGAACAAAGGTGAGTTTGAAGAATAGCTTGATGTAGCAAGTGGTGAGCTCCTGGTAGGGTTTGAGGTTTGGATGGGAAGTTCGGTATTTGGATAGGACCTGGCGTAGGATCAATTGACTATCACCTATCACCCTCAGTTCGGTGGCACCATGGAAATGAGCGGCCTCCAGCCCGGCCAGCAAGGCTTCATACTCAGCTATGTTGTTGGTTGCTGGAAAGTTAAGCTGAAAAGCCTGTGGAATGGTGACACCTTCAGGTGACAGAAGGACAATACCTATCCCTCTACCATGAGAGTTCAGAGCGCCGTTAAAATATAATGTCCAAAGATTGAAAGATCGGATTGACATTAGTTCATCATCCGGGAATTCTGACCGGACTGGGTCAAAAACGGGTATGGGATGATGGGCAAGGTGTTCAGCAATAGCATAACCCTTAATTGCCTTCTGTGGGACATAAGTGATATCAAATTGGGATAAGAAACTCTGCCATCTCCCTAACCGATCAGTCAAGACTGTCTACATTTCTGTGCCAATTGTTGCAGATATCTGTTTGGAAATCGCTTACCTCTGACTTTCCTATTTCCTAACCTAACTTGACCTACTGAAGATAAAGCTGAAAAGGTGGTATTTACAGTGGAGGGAGGATCGAGCAAATCGATCAATGATTCAGAAAAGGGGGATCCCTGATTGGGATTACCCTCTGGGATGAGTAGAGACGTCTCCTCGATGGAAATGTGAATTTCATAGAAGACGTTTTGGAAATTTCAAGTAAAAAGATAGAATGAGTCTGAGTGACTCGAAGCTTGCTAGAAGATGACTGAATTAATAGAGAGAAAAATTTAAGAATAAAGGGGAAAAAGGGGCTCGTGGGCCCAATGGTAATAGAAAGTGGACACATGGGTCCAAAACTGATGAAAAAAGTAAATGGGTACGTGGACCCGAACATAGAAATAAATGGGCATGTGAGCCCATTTTGGAAAAAGCCTTCAGTTATGAAGTCGATGAGGGAAGCAAATGGGCAAGCTGGCCCAGTAAGAGTGGAAGGTTGAAGAGGGCTCATGGGCCCAATGTGGGTAAGTGGGCCCTGAAGCCCATCCAAAAGATCTAGAAATAATGGTACGAGGTTCAAACATGGTATTGTTGTATTTGGGCCTCGTGGAATGGTTTTGACTTGGGTGATATGCTCAACCAAATGATCCAATATTGGTCTGCCCTTGAGTGGTTCCTGGTGCTCTTCCCCACTTGAGAACAGACGAGTTAAAGATAAGCACAGGTCTTCCAAGTCTTCTTCTTCTTCTTCTGGAGCTTTTCTTCTCTTGACAGCTATCACTGAACTTTTGCCATCTTCAGCCATCATCATGGTCTCCCCTTTGATAAAGAAGGTGTGGAGCCCCATGGCATATCCTGGCTGGAAGATCCTCCTTGGGATGGAACCCTCTTCATATCCCAACCCCCGCTCGCGTGGCCTTTTCGCATTTTCAATTGGCTGAGTGATCCCTTGAAGATCCTTGCCTAAACCTCTTCCAGGCTGATAGCCCAATTTCATCATCATCCGCCATCCCAGTGTGTCTGGTAGAGAGGCGGTCATGCATCTGACTTCTGGCAATTCTCCCACTGAGATCTGGGGTTGTATTGACAGACCTAGGGGTAAAGAAGCATCGTTCAGCTCGTCCCTTATAGGCATGCTAGTCACCTTGACCACCTGTCCTTTAAAGGGAAACTTTATGCACTGGTAGTTTGTTGAAGCCACAGCTCCTATTGCCTCCCAAGTATAGCCCGAAAAGTTGGATCCAATTCTAGAATATGAAAATCTGTTGTGACCGTACATGGTCCAAGTTTAACTTCTAGAGTGACCACCCCATGTGCAGACTTCTTGGAGTTGTCGTAGGCCGTCACCATGGCACAGGATGGCTTGATTTCTTGCTCAGAAATGCCACACAACTGCAAAGTTTCTGGCGGCATAACGTTAATAGAAGCTCCAGTGTCAACCAAACATGATTTTACTTCGACATTGCAGATGATCACAGCCACATGCAAAGCATATCTCCTGAAGTCTGGATCTGCTAATTCTTCCTGAGAGAAAGTGAGTGTTGGGTGCTCACTTCTAGGGGCTAACACTGTAGTTATCTTTTCAGGTGGGAGTTCTTCACTCACCATGACCCTTTGTAAGTAATATTGTAGAATCTTCTGGTGCACTTTTGATCTTTTGATCAACTCAAGTATAGAAATACGGGCTGGTGTCTTATCCAAATGTTTTAACAGATCATACGCCGTGCCTAGCAATGGTTCTTCCACTTGTTTCTCCTCCATTGGCTCCTGCGGTTGAGTTCCGGCTTGGGGAAAGAGCCGCTGGAACATCCTCCCACTCCGAAGCACCGGGGCTATTTGGCGGTCGGGTAGAGGTGACGGGTTAACTGGGGTGGGTTCTGGTGGAACAGGTGGTGTAGGTGCAGGTATGATAGGTAATGGGATTGATGGTTCTGGGATGATGGGGTTAGTTGGTAGAGGGGTAGGATTTGGAGGTGGTAATGATGGTGATACTGGTGGCTTGATAAGAAGAGGCCGGGGTGTAGAAGTGGTTGATGAGTTTAATGAATGTTGTGGTGGTATGATTGGTTGTGGTGCTGGTGGTATGATAGGTTGGGGTTTTGGAGTGGTAGAGCTCGTAGGCTGGGGGTTCAGGTTTGGTGGTGATTGTGGTGGTCGAATGAGCAAGGGCCGGTGTGTAACAATGGTTGAAGGAGGTGTAGTTAGAGTGGGGGCTGGCTTAATGATGGGCCGGCGAGAAGAAGTGGCGGCAAGTGGTTGGGTTATTGAGCTTTGTGGTGGTTGTGGAGTAGCAGGTGCACGGATTATCTGTCTAGGAGGGTTCCTAGCAGGAGGCCTAGTCGGGTTGATAGGCATGGTTGCATTTTGGTTTTCTAGTTGCCAACCTTGAGCACGGCTGGCATCTCCCTGGACAATGGAGTGTACTAGACCAATTCCAGGGTTTGGATGTGCTGGTGCCGGTGCTGGAGCGGGAGCATGTAACGGGTGCGGATTCTGAACAATCCCCAAGCCGAAGTTGTTGTTGAGGTTGAGCCGGTGGACGCCGCCGCCGCCGTCGCCTAGCCTTCATAGCTTGTATGCATTCCCCCATTTGGACCCAATCAATGCTTCCTTGGTCATTCAGATCGTGGATGTAATCCTTGAATTGAAAGCACACCTCTACAGTATGACCAGGACACCGGTGGTAAGCACAGTATCGGGACATATCAACATTTGTTGACCAAACCTCTCTTTCCTTGGGCAATTCCAACTGTTTCTCCGCCATGAGTACATTGAAGATGTCGGTCAAGGATTAAGGGAGTTGCTGGTAGTTCTCTCTCCTAGGACCTCCCCTTCGTGGTGCTTGATTGGGTGGCGGCAGTGCCCTATTGTAGGTAGGTAAACGAGGTTGCTGGGGTTGTGCTACTGGCTGAGGTGGTTGTTGTGGTTGTGGTGGTTGTGGTGGCCTAACCTGTTGTTGAGGGGGCTAATAGGAAGGGTTCTGTGGTGGGTTTCTGTACTGATTTTGACGGTTCCCTCCCTGGTTCCCCACAATGTTTATAGCTTCGTTGTTGACCACTCCCTCGGTTGTAGGACCAACTGGTGCAACGGGGGTTTTCCTGAGGTTTCTATGTTTAGGATCGAAAGGGTTTATCATGGTGGCATCCTTGAAGTGGGCTTGCAAGTATCGGGCACTGTCATAGAGTTCATTCATTGTGGTAGGACGGTGCATGATCAAGACATTCCTCAAGGCAGTGTAGTGTTGCCAATGAGCATCTTCACTTGTTCCCCTTCGTAAATAACATCCGTCAATTTCTCCGCCATTCCCCTCCGGCGATCGGCAAACTTTATGAAGTCCTCTTCGGGCTTCATCTTCTCGCAATCAAATCCGTGATGGAGCATGCTTTGGTGCCACCCGGTCTCGTATCTTTGCAAGAATTTTGTCTTGACAATGTCGAAGTCTCCGCCTCAAAGGAGTCGAGTGAGTAGAACCATTCCAATGCGGACCCTTCTAATGATCGACGGAACAAGAAGGCAAGAACCCTACGATCATCTTTCCGAATGAGGATTCACAGAGAAAATCTTTTAGATGAAGAAAAGGATTGCCAGTACCATTGTAGCGGCGATAAACTGGTAGCTCAGAAGGTGGCAGGTGTAGGACTGGCAGAGAAGGAATAGAAATCTCAGGCACTGACTTGGAGTCCATGCGACATCTCAGCTCTTCATAACGCTCATTCATCCGGGTGAGCTGATCCATGATTGCCCCGGTGAGAGCAGGTGTTCTTGGTTTACTTGGTGGGGGTATGTGGTTAGAGATATGGTTACGAAATTGAGGAGCATGACTTGGCAAATTCACTGAAGATTGTCCCATGACTTGATGGGTCAAGGGAGCAACATGGTTGAAATAAGATGGCTGAACAAATGAGGGTTGGACCACAGATGGTTGAACTAGAGAGGGTTGAAATGCAGATGGTTGAATCATAGATTGTTGAACAACAGGTGGTTGAATCATAGATTGTTGAACAACAGGTGGTTGAACAAAGGATGACTGAATGACTGGTGGTTGAACTAGAGGACGAGGAGATAAGGCAACTTGATTGGTTTCAGCCTGATCTGAAGCAATTTTGCCCTTCACCATGGATTGTATACGGGCATAGGTTTCTGGGTCAGCATAGAGAGACAACTCCCTAAAGAGTTGTTCAACATCACGGGGAGCAGATGGTTGAGGGACCTCTTGCACTTCTGACTGAATCGGTTGGTGACCCATCTCGTGCTCTCGATGTTCAGCTTGTTCCGCCATTCCAACGTGCCTTCCAGACCTTAGTTGCATTGAACTTCAAGGAACAAACAAGTTGACAAAGTAAACAAAGAACTTTTTTTTTTTGGTTTTTTTAGTATTTTGCAAAAAGTTAGAGGTTTGAATTTTTGTTTGACAAGCAAGTGATGCAAAGACTTGAAAGCAAAATTACGCAATGATTTTGATTAAACCTTAGGTTTATGAATTTTGTTAAAAAAGTTTCTCTCAACAAATGGGTTAGGATCCTAACTCCAATCTCCAATGACCTAGGTTTCACACAATCTCACCACGTGTAGGTAACATAGGATGCTTCGGGTTTTGGGGAGTGGTACAACCAACCCGATCGTGAAGAGGAATACTCCACGTATGAGGAATTACGGAGGCCTTGATGAAAGCCAACCAAGTCAACTAGGAAGGAATATCCCAGAAGAGAGGTCAGAATCCACCAAGAGGGTGTTTTGGATGGGAGGGGTAAATGGGAGAGTGAGCTCCCGCCTCAAAAAAGTGTAAAAGAAGGAGGTAGAGAGAAGGAGCAGAGAATGCAATCAAGTAATAAAGCAAGTAATGACCAAAACATGAACTTAAATAAACAGGCAATCAACACCAGACAAGCAATTAGAAACTAGACAAGCAACTAGAAACTAGAATCTAGACTTGTTTCTTATGTGAGCCAAATGGAGATAGTGAAAAGGTGATGGAAAGATGAGGGTTCAGATCTGATAGCCAAGCCAAAGGGTGGTCCACGTGGGGACCGATGTGGGAACTGGGGTAAAAGGTAAAGGTGGTTCACGTGGGAACCGGTTTTGGGTAAAAGGGGTGGTTCACGTGGGAACCGGTTTGAATGATCAAAAGAGGGCCACGTGGGGCCAATTAAAGGTGAATAACGATCTGATCCAAGTGGGGATAGATCTGAAGGAAAGTGGTTTGGTTCACGTGGGAACCGAAGTAAAGAAAGAGATTGGTTCACGTGGGAACCGGTTTAAAAGGAAAATGGTGGTTCACGTGGGAACCGGTTTAAATAAAATGCAGAAATTAAATGGCATACTTGGCACTTCAGATCTGATGAAAGATGGGTGAAATCAGAAATTATGAGATGGCATGAAGTTAAGAAAGGTGGAAGGAAGGAAAGGCTCACGTGGGAACCGGTCTAGAACTAGAACTAGTTGCAAACAAAACACTAAGCACCCACGGTTGAAGACATTGCTTGTCCCACCGTGGTCGCCACAAAGCTGTCGACTCTGAAAATTCGACGGGGTCCTCTCCTTTTCAGGGAAGTCCGTGAACCCAGATCGTCACCTCAAGAGGGGATGAGAAAAGAAAGGAAGAAACATGGAAAGCAACTCTCACCTCGGTCCCACACTCACATTGATTCCCGAACTTTCATCCCTTGGCGTCGCTCGATCACCAAAGAGACGGTTCGGGTCATGTGAGAGTAGGGTGAGAAGAAATAAACGTGGTCGCCAGGAACCGTGGGTTCCGATTTATAGAATTAAAATTGACCGTGTGTACCTTAGCGTGAAGAATGTGAGTTAAAGCTTCTCCTTCTTCGGCCGGCCGATGAAGAAGAGTCCTCAACGTGTGGGTGCTTGATATTCTGTGCAACTAGACAAATAAACAAGTGAAAAAGACTATTAGAACTAGACAAAGTGGAGTATATGTAAAGAGAATAACATAAAACACACAATTGACTAGAAACTGACCAGATTCGGGTTATCTCTAACCCCCTTTTTTATTTTCGGATTAACAGAGTAAAAGTAATGAAAAAAAATGTAAAAAAATGATAGGAGGATGGAGAATCACTAAACAAAGAGATAGGAAAAAAAACAGTAAGATTCTGAGTTTTATAGAGGAAGATATAGCCAAATCTGTGTTGTCGAAAAAGCCGAGGAGCAGTCCAGGATCTGCCAGGCGCAACTTTGCTTCTGCGCTTGTCACGACCAGCCCCGACTTTGGAATCAAGTGCCGTCGATTGTAAACTCAAGAAAACTTGGAGAGGAAGAACTTTGATGAAGAGAGCTCAGGCAGCAGACGTCCACACACTGCTGTAGAGGCCGAGGAAGAGAGACTTGGCAGATCACCTGTAGAACAGCCTTCCTCTCTCTTGAACCGACTTTTCTCTCTCTAAAAACTCAAAATTCTCTCTCTAAAAATCATAAAATTGATGCAGGAGGGTGATTGGACGTATTGAGATGCCTGGGGAGTCGTGCTCCTCTCTCTGGAACGACCATAATCAGAGTCCTTTTATAGGAGAACAGGCGATCTGATCGGAGCTAAAAAATAGGGATAAATGCGCCCTGGTTCCAGGCGCATGCGCCCTGGTGCCAGGCGCATGCGCCCCACTGAGGGGCGCATGTGCCCCCCAGAGGGGGCGCATGGGCATAAATCTCGAGAATTTTGGTCTTATCCGACCGTCGGTTCAGTGGTAGAGTCCCGGTGAAAAACTGGTTCCCACGTGCCTCAAAGGTGGGGCGCATGTGCCCTCAAGTGAGGGCACAAGGCCACGTGCCTCACTGGTAGGGCGCATGGGCACATGCCCTGGGTCCCGGGCGCATGTGACCAGGAACCCGGGCGCATGGGACTGGTTTCGCGCGTCCTTCTTCCGGAAGCCATTGCGAACACTCCCGAACTCGGAATTCGACGCCGTTTGTTGCGTTGGAAAGATAACAGGCCGAAGAAGCTTTCTATAGCATCGGATCAACCATCACACCCTCCAAAACTTCAGAATTTTATCCGGAAGTTAGGGCAGTGAACAGAAGGTCCGATATAGGTCAAAATGACTTCGACGACAAACCGGAAAGGCACGGAATGCAACAAAACTTGTCCGGAGTGTGAATATGACCATAACCTTCAATGCATGATCATTAGGAATTGGTCATTCAGCCAATTTCCGTGTTTACATGACTTACGTGTGGCTTTCGCTCGGAAATTACGGCTTTCTGCGGAAAACTTCAGAAAGCATCCGATTTTGTTCGGCGAAGCTCCAAATTAACTTAAAAAGACCCGGTATCATTATATGATCAATCATGCGTGTTACCCTATAAAACACGAGTTTTATGCTCTAAATTAGGCGAATTTGGCGTGTCTACAGAGATCGGACCGATCTTCCGTCCTGCACGCCTCTTCTTGCTTCCTATCCTTCCCCTCAAGTCCCCTTGGAGATCTAGGGCACTGTTCACCAGCGATCCAGCCTTGTGAGGGGCCAATCCACCCATACAACAGGTTTGTAAGGGGGGGGACCTCTGATCCCCCTCCCCCCTAGGCCCTCCTTCCCCTTCCCCCTACCCCGATCCTTGGCACTGCAGGGCAGCCCTGCAGGTTTGGGAAATAAATCCCCCATTAGGGGGATTATTTCACCCCAAATGGGGGATTTAATTCCCAACCCCCCCCCCCCCACCCAAGGGGGGGGGGGTTCAACACCCCCGATTCACCCCCAATGGGGGTTGAATTGCACCCCCAACCCCTTCGGGGGTGTTGAACAGTCACCCCCGAAGGGGTGACTGTTCGGACAGAACCCCTCCTTGGGTGGGGGGGGGTTTGGGAATTAAATCCCCCATTAGGGGGGATTATTTCACCCCCAATAGGGGTTGAATTGCACCCCCGAAGAGGTGACTGTTCGGACAGAACCCCCCCTTGGGTAGAGGGGGTTTGGGAATTAAATCCCCCATTGGGGGGATTATTTCACCCCCAATGGGGGTTGAATTGCACCCCCGAAGGGGTGTTAATCACCCGTTCGGGGGTGTTGAATAGTCACCCCTTCGGGGGTGACTATCGACTCCAGAAAATGGGTTCCGGATCGGCACCTCAAGAGACGGTGAAGATGAAATTGGGGAAAAGAGGAGTGAATTGAAAACTCTCGGAAAGCGGTAAAGACTCCTCACCTCGATCCCACACTCACATTGATCCCTGAACTTTCATCTCACGGCATCGCTCGAGCACCGGAGACGGTCTGGGTCATGTGGGAGGAGAGTGAGGAGTGAATTAACTTAGAACATGAATAAAAAGAAAGGCGGTCTCCAGGAGCCTCGGGCTCCGCTTTATAGAATAAAAACAAGAGGTGAGTTGTTTTGACCATGTACCTTAGCGCGGGAGATCGGGATATGGGTTCAACCTTCTTCTTCCTCGGCCGGCCGATGAAGAAGAGTCTCCAACCGATGCTAGCTTGATGGACTTGTGCAACTAGAACAATAAACCAAGTGAAAGAAAATGATTAGAACTATGGGAAGTGTAGTAACTGTAGTAAGAAGATGAGAAAGAAGCAATTGGAATTGGACTCACCGGCTTCGGGGTGAGCCTTAACCCCTTTTTTATTGTATTTTTAATTATGTAAAACTGATGCAAATGAACTAAAATAAGCTTTAAAACAGTAAATGAACTGAGTTAAATGAGTTGAGGAAGCTTATGGAATGGATCGGCTTGAGTTGAAGCCTGGTTGGTTGAAGAAGGCCGGTTCGGGTAGCTTTGCACCCTTCTGGCGCGACTTTGGTGAAGAGGATTCTACGGACGACCCAGATGTCAGAATAGAGTGCCGTTTGTTGGAGTAGACAGAAGACTCGGAGAGGAAGAGTTCCTATGTTGATGATTTATCGGAAATCCTCCTGTAGAAGTCTGTAAAAATTATGAAAGTAGGAGGATATAGAAAACAGAACCTGGATGCGCGCCCTCAGTGCAGCAATCGCCACGAACGAACGGCAAGTCAGAATTGAGTGCCGTCAGTTGGAGGTGAAAGAGGACGAAGAGAGGAACGACTTCTATGTTGAAGACTTTTGCATAAGAAGTCCCAGATTTTATGAAGAAGTCGATGAAGATGGCTGATGCAGAACACCCGGATGGAGCCTTCTCCTTCACTTCGGGATCGATCTCTCAATGTCGGATCACCTTTGGATGTCGGGACGGCTTTGGAGAAGAGCTTGGACGACCTCTGGATGAGCTAGGCACCGGGGATTCACCTCGGGTCATTGAGAATGACCCTCAATTTATAGGGGAAGGAAGCCGGTGCAAAAAATGGAAACTGGACCGACCGCTCCCCCGCTTTTCAAAGGGGACGAGGGCGCGCAGAGGGCGCCCTCAAACCAAGGGCGCGCAGGGCGCGCCCCCAGTTTGGGGGCGCGGTCTGCGCGCCCCCCTGTTTCAAAGGGAACGGGGGCACGTTACGCGTCTCACTGCTAAAAATCGATGGAAACTTCCGGAAATTGCTAAAAATCGACTTGACATACGTAACGCGCCCCCGAACCGGGGGCGCGGTACAAATAATCGAAAATTTTCGCAGGAAACCTTCCAAAAATCCGGTTTAGAAGGTGCTAATCAGGGTAATTTGCGATTTAAAGAAACTGACCGTGCCCCCGCTTTTCAAAGGAACCGGGGGCGCGCAGGACGTGCCCCCGGTTTGAGGGCGCACAGGGCGCGCCCCCGAGTTGAGGGCGCGCAGGGCGCGCCCTCCCTTCTCAAAGGGAGCGGGGGCGCGGTAGACTCTCTCTCCTACGCGTGTGTTCCGCGAGCCGTATCTTGCAAACGGGATGTCCGATTCGGCTCCCGTTTGTTGCGTTGGAAAGAGGACCTTCAACCGCACCTCCCCAAGTCGGTAAACCAGCTGTCATGACTCCCAAGATGTTTGCACGGGGCTTTCTACCAGTTTACCCTCTCGCAGAAAGCTGAAACCCGTGGCGAAGATCCGAAAGAGCACGGTTCCGGTCGAGAAATCTCGGGTCAACTCGGGATGACTTAAAATGATGACCGAACAAGTCCGGTACGATTGGAAAACCCGAAGTCATCAAAAAATCTGAGATTAACCCGGTAAATGTGAATTGAAACTCAAAAAAGCCGCGGAACCCTAAAATTGACCGAAATGGCCATATGGCCCCGGTTGATAAAAATATTCAGCTAGAATCGACCCGGATGACCCGAAAAGACCCGGTGATGACCAGAAAGGCCTAACACGTGGTCCGGGATAGCCGTGTCAGTACATATCGACAAGGCGTAACGAAAGCCGTCATTGACCGACGACTACCGAAATGACTTCTCAGAAACCCTAAATGTTACGGAACACATGCAGGACTCCAGAGACCTTCAATTATGAACTATTCAAGGTCGGTCATCGAGCAGGCTTCGTGTTTTTTTATAGTTCACGCGCGGCTCTCGCTTGAAGGTTTCAGCATAATTCTTGAAATCATCGGTCCATTCTCAACTAACAAGGGGGCTCCACCAATGTCCTTAGCTCATGTCCACGAGGTAATCCAGATCAGATAATGGTCAAATAAAAGATATCACCTATAGAATAAGAGTCTGGGGCTCCGAATCAGGCCAATTTGCGTGTCTACAGTGACTATTCGGACAGAATCCCCCCTAGGTGGGGGGATTTGGGAATTAAATCCCCCATTGGGGGGATTATTTCACTCCAATGGGGGTTGAATTGCACCCCCCTGCCCAAGGCTGGGGGTGGATTTATTTGGCCTAATATTGTGTATGGTTTTATGTGTTGTAGATAAGATGTCGGACGAGGAGCATGGCACCGGCCCCGCGAAATTTCATGACATTGGATGGCAACATGGCCATCTCCTTGATTCAGAGAAGAAGAGAGTTAGATGCAAGTGGTGTAAAAAAGATATGAATGGAGGTGTGTATCGGCTAAATTAACATATAGCCGGGATGGGTGGCAATGTAATGAAGTGTGATAAAGTACTGGCTGAGCTTAGGGAGGATATGAGGGGTTATTAAACTAGAAGGGCATCACAGAGGGAGGTGATAATTGGTAAGAGACAAGACCTACATGATGAGTTGCTAGGTCGGAGAGACACCGATCTTATGGCCGGAAAGAGTAAGAAAGGGAAAGGACTAGAACATGAAAGGTTCCAAGTTGATTCTTCATCTTCATCAGATGAGGAAGATGCTCAGGTCAGGAGAGCCGTACATGAGAGTAGGGCTCAGGCCCGTGAGGATGAGGAACGAAGACGAGGAGCAGGAGGTTCGGCTGCCAGACGATATGATGTGGGGTTGGGCACACACCCTATTCGAGAGCCTGAAATATGGAGGACACATTCTGTTCGGCCGACGGGAGACACTGCCATGTATAGGGAGAGTGGCAGAGGTCAGAGGGGTATAAAACAAGCATCTAAAGGGGTGAAGGCCTCGACTGGGGTAGCAAAGAAAGCCCTAAAGCATATGGTTAAGTTCTTTCTACATGCAGGTAAATGTTTGATGAAGTTGTGGTTAGCATTTGCTTGTTGATATGAAGTTGTTGTTACATGTTTTTATTAACAACACTCTCTTCTTATCTTGTTTTTGAATTTGTAGGTGTCCAGGCACATGCAGCCACGAGTCCTATTTCTAGACTATGGTTGATGCGATTGGTGAGGCTGGGCCAGGGTTGAAAACCCCCACATCAAAGTACATATATGAGACAGGCTTGGATGAGGAGGTCGATGAGTTGACCTCATGGATAGATGGATTCAAAACCATTTGGAAGGAGAGGGGGTGCACTGTAATGTGCGATGGGTGGACTGGAATCACAAGGAGGTCACTTATAAACTTCCTTGTGTATTGTTCTGAGGGTCCCGTATTCCTGAAGTCGGTTGATGCATCAGGTCAGGTGAAAAATGCAGACTAGCTATTTGGGTTGATGAACACTGTGGTGGATGAGATAGGGGAAGCCAACATTGTGCAGTTTGTCACAGACAATGAGGCATCATATAAGGCTACAGGAAAGAAGCTCATGGAGGCTCGACCTCACTTGTTTTGGGTGCCCTGTGCGACACATTCTATTGACCTGATGTTGGAAGATATTAGTAGGGATACTAATGTCAAGTCCTTGGTCAACCAAGGATAGTTGATCACCTCATTTATCTATGGCCATCCACGACTTTTACATATCATGAGGCAGCACACCGATGGTCATGATTTGATCAGACCGGGTCCCACCAGATTTGCCACCCATTTTATTGCTTTAGAGAGCCTATACAGGTACAAGGCTAGTTTGAAAAGGTTCATCCTCTCCACTGCTTATCAGGAGTACATGGATACATACAGGAGCTCCTTGGATCAGTATGAGATACTGCTAAAGATGGAGCAGCTGATAGAAGACAACAGGTGGTGGGAGAAGGTGCAATACTACTTGTCTGTCATAGAGCCTTTGGTGCAGGTACTTAGGTTGGTGGATTCAAATGACAAAAATCAGATGGGGTACCTGTATGATGCTATGGATAAAGCTAAGTTGAAAATTAAAGAGAAGCATCCCAAGGGTTACAAAAAGTGGTGGAAAGTGATTGACAACAGATGGGACAAAACCCTACACCACGACATTCATGTTGCAGGTATACTTTAGTAGTGTAATTTAATTGTATTACAACTTATATTCTGTGTATTACCCCCACTGTCTTTATACTAATGGAGTATTAATGCCGTTACAGGGTACTTCTTGAACCCAAGGATACAGCATGGTGGCCAAGTATGTAATGATGGTGAAGTATTATCAGGCACACTATCAGTAATTAAGTGACTCTATAAGACCCAAGAAGAAAGAACCTGCTCTAAGGTTGAAGTAAGTAATACGTTTAATATGAATTAAACTTAGAACTTTATCTCAAGAAGAGAAGATAACTGATTTATTTTGGATTTTCAGATGACTTCATACAGCACAGGATTGGGGTGTACGGGGATCCTGATTTGCAGTACTCACATGATAGGGTCCCCCCTAGTAATATGCTTACCCGAATTAATGACTTTTTGCTTACCTGAATTTTTTAAATAAGTTACTGATGCATGTAATTGTCTTCTTTATGATTACAGCTGAGTGGTGGATTATGGTGACCAACAGAACTGGATGGAATCCACTCGCATCCGTTGCAATTTGGGTGCTAAGTCAGAGAACTTCCTCATCCCAGTGTGAGAGAAATTGGAGCACCTTCAACCTTATTCACACGAAGAGGTGAAATAGGTTGAAGACAGAAAGATTGTAGAAGCTTGTCTACTACCATTACAATATGAGGCTGAGAATCAAGAATACCAAAGATAGGCAGAAGACATCGGAGCAAAGATTTGCACAGTTTGTAGGTGGATTGTACCAAGAAAGAGCACAAGCCCAAGCCACTCAGGGCTTGTCCCAGGCAGATGTAGACTTGGAATATCTATTCCAAGAAGAACATCCACTTGCAGCATGGGTGGAAGACAAGAATGCTGAGAGAGAGCCAGAGTTCGACCCGAATGACACACATGGGCCAAAGGAGAGCTTGACAGCGTCGTTGGTGAGGATGAAGACATGCAAGAAGGTCAAGAAAGTCAAGTTCCATGCACAGCTCCACTTCCTGATCCACCTCGGACTACAGCTTCTCCAGAGAGACATCCAGCTCCCCCTCGGCCTCTATAGCTCCAGTTCGGATTCCAGTTGCGGGTCCATCTACCACCACCACCACCAAGAAGAATGGTGGATTATTCAAGGCTTTAAAGAAAGTTTGCTTACCTTCACAGCAAAGTAGTCAAAGAGATCCTACGTTGAAGAGGAAGAAGATAAGTATCAAACGACGACATCATCTCCTTGACACCGAGACCACTCAGCCACCTTCATCAGATGAGGATGAAGAAGAATTTGTCCCACCCACACAACAACACCGTACAGGGGGTGGAGGTGGAGGTGGAGGTGGGGGTGGCAGCATAGGTGGAGGCGGCGCCTCAGGTGAGGGTGGCTCTACTAGTAGTGCACGTATGAGTGGAGCAGGTCCAGATGATTTGAGTGATAAAAGACACTCATGTTCAAGTGGCAGGGATAGCGGACGCTGGACGAGGATGAATGTTTTTGATGACTTCACATCTTCCTATCCAGAGCCTGTCTCGGACACTGAGCCTGGCTATCCACCATCTTTTCCAGCTCCACCTCCGACTGATCATGGAGTTTATGAGTTTAGCGACATGGCCCAGTCTTTATTTTCCTATGGATACGGGCCAATTATGACTGACCCAAATCAATGGAGATTTCAAGACAATCAGGATGACCAGGACAGAGATCCAGATCCATCCTACTCAGGACATTACCATAGTTGGTGGTGATGGCATATGTATTTGTTTATTTATTTAACGCAATGTAATATGAGTGTTAAGAAGAACATGTGTTGTACTATTGTGTGATTGGATATGATTGATTGTTTGATACAAATATGTGTTTTATTTGATGTATGACGTGTTCTATTGTGTGATTGGATATAATATGTGTTCTATATGATTGATTGTTCCCTACATTTTTTTCACATTTTTTCCGAGTTCTATGTATTTTTTTGATTTTTTGGTGATTTTTTCATATTTTTTCAGAAAACTGAAAAAACCGATCCAGGGTCCGATCCCGATCTTGCGATCCTTGATGTGACAGCCTATGATAACTCCAAGAACATGCGGGGTGGTCACTCTAGAGGTGAGACTTGGGCCATATGCTGTCACTATTGATTTTCATGTCCTGTAGCTGGATCTAACTTTTCAGGCTATACTTGGTGTAGACACGCCAAATTTGCCTAATTCAGAGCATAAAACTCATATTTTATAGGGTAACATTGTGATTGACCTTATAATGATGCTGGGTCTTTTAAAGTTGATTTGGAGCTTCACCGAACGAAATTGGATGCTTTCCAAAGTTTTCCCCAAAAAGCTGTAATTTCTGAAAGAAAGCCACACATAAATCGTGTAAACATGGAAATTAGTTGAATGAACAATGCTTAATGATCATGCATTGAAGGATATGGTCATATTCACACTCCGGACAAGTTTTGTTGCATACCGTGCCTTTCCGGTTTGCCGTCGGAGTCATTTTGACTTGTATTGGATCTTCTGTTCACTGCCCTAACTTCCGGACAAAATTCTGAAGTTTTGGAGGGTGTTATGGATGATTCAATGCTATAGAAAGCTTCTTCGGCCTGTTATCTTTCCAACGCAACAAACGACGTCGAATTCTGAGTTCGGTAGTGTTCGCAATGGCTTCCGGAAGAAGGACACACAAAAACAGTCCCATGCACTCGGGTCCCTGGTCACATGCGCCCAGGACCCAGGGCACGTGCCCATGCGCCCTACCAGTGAGGCACGTGGCCACGTGCCCTCACTTGAGGGCACATGCGCCCTACCCTTGAGGCACGAGGGAACCAGTTTTTCACCGGGACTCTACCACTGAAAGGATCGACTGGATAAGATCGAATTTTTTGGAAAAAGTACCATGTGCCCCCACTTGGAGGCACATGCGCCCTGGGGTAGACCACAAGGTCTCCTATTTTGTAGTGCTGATCGCGACAATTTTCTCGTATAAATAAACTCCGATTATGGTCATTCCAAGGGCATGAGCACGACCCCCCAGGCATCTCAAGACATCCAACCTCCCTCCTTCATTGATTTTGTGATTTTTAGAGAGAGAATTTCGAGTTTTTAGAGAGAGAAAATTCGGTTCAAGAGAGAGGAAGGCAGTTCTGCAAGTGATCAGCCAGGTCTCTCTTCTTCATCCTTTACAGCAGCGTGTGGACGTCTTCTGCCTGAGCTCTCTTCATCAAAGTTCTTCCTATTCAAGTCTTATTCAGTTTTCAATTGACTACACTTGATTCTGAGGTTGGGGCTGGTCGTGACGAGCACAAAAGTAAAGTCGCGCCTGGCATATCCTGGACTGCTGCTCGGCTTTTTCGACAACACAGATTTAGCCATATCTTTCTCTATTCAACTCAAAATCTTTCTGTTTTTTTTCCTATCTCTTTGTTTAGTGATTCTCCATCCTCCCATTATTTTTTTTTACATTTTTTGCATAACTTTTACTCTATTAATCCCAAAATAAAAAAGAAGGGTAGAGATAACCTGAATCCGGTCAGTTTCTAGTCAGTTGTGTGTTTCATGTCATTCTCTTTACATATACTCCAGTTTGTTTATTTATAATAGTCTCTTTCACTTGTTTGTTTGTATAGTTGCATAGAATATCAAGCACCCACACGTTGATGACTCTTCTTCATCGGCCGGCCGAAGAAGGAGAAGCTTTAACCCACATTCTTCACGCTAAGGTACACACGGTCATTTTAATTCTATAAATCGGAACCCACGGTTCCTGGCGACCACATTTCTTTCTTCTCATACTCCTCCCACATGACCCTAACCATCTCTTTGGTGATCGAGCGACGCCAAGGGATCAAAGTTCGGGGATCAATGTGAGTGTGGGACCGAGGTGAGAGTTGCTTTCCGATGTTTTATTCCTTTCTTTTCTCATCCCATCTTGAGGTGACGATCTGGATTCACGGACTTCCCTGAAAAGGAGAGGACCCCATCGAATTTTCAGAGTCGACACTTGGCAGGCCATATCTAGAAGCAATAGGAGCTGTGGCTTTAACAAATCACCAATGCATAAAGTTTCTCTTTAAATGACAAGTGGTCAAGGTGACTAGCATGCCTATAAGGGATGAAGTGAACAATGCTTCTTTTACATCGTCCCTAGGATTATCGATACAACCCTATGGGATCGAAGATGATGGTAAAATTAAGCTATAAACTTGGAAAATGTTTGGGCAAAGATCTTCAAAGAATTACTCAGCCAATCGAAACTATGAAAAGGCCATGTAGGCAGGGGTTGGGATATAAAGAAGATTCCATCCCAAGGAAGGTCATCTAGACAAGATATGCCATGGGCTCCAAGGATTATTTATCAAAGGGAAGACCATGATGATGGTTAAGGATGACAAGGATCAATTATAGTTATCAAGATAAGAAAGGCTTTAGATAAAAAAGAATACTTGGAAGATCTGTGCTTGTCATTGACTCGTCTGTTTTCAACCAAGGAAGAGCACCAAGAACCACACAAGGGCAGACCAATCTTGGATCATCTTGTTGAGAAAACCACCACACAAGTTAGAACCATTCCACGAGCCCCGTACCCAACAATCACATATTTAAACCTCGTGCCATTGTTCTTGGATCTTTTGGATGGGCTTCCAGGCCCGCTTTCTTTCACTAAACCAACAGGCTTTCCGTGGACAACAACCCAATTTGGGCCCAAGTGCCCTTTCCAGCCTTCCATTCTCTTTGGGCCAGCTTGCCTATTTAATTCCCTCATCCGCTTCAGAATTGAGGGTCTTTCCAGCATGGGCTCACATGCCCATCCATATCCAGAATCGGGTCCACGTACCCATTCACATTCTCATCAGTTTTGGGCCCATGTGTCCATTTTTTGTTAGCATTGGTCCCACGAGTCCCCTTTTTCTATTTATTCTTAAGTTTTTCTCTTTGTTGATTCCATCAAGGATTGGTAAATCTTGAGTCATTCTGACTCATTCTGTCTCTTTGCTTAAAGATTCAAAAAAAAATGTCTTCTCTGAAACTCACATTTCCATCGAGGAGATGTCTCTACTCATCCTAGAGGGTGCTCCCAATCAAGGATCTCTCTCCTCTAAATCGCTGATCGATTTATTTGATCCTCCCTCCATTATAAAAACCATTTTTCCAACTTTGTCTTCTGTAGGTCAGGTTAGGTTAGGAAATAGGAAAGTAGGAAAGTCAAAGGTAAATGAGTTATGACCAGATATCTGCAAAAACTGGCATAGAAATGTGTAGAGTGTGCAAAGCTGTCAAACTTTTTAAAGAATGCTATCCAGTTAGATGAAATTTGATATGAGGTTGAGCATAACATAGATCATACATTGGAAGTTTATGAGGTAGTATCAGAGAAGGATTCTGAATCTAAGGATGAAATCGAGGATTTGGCAGATGCATATGCATCTAGATTCAGAATATTTGAAGAACCATCAGTCAAAGGGAACGAATCGACCAAGGAACTAAAGTTAGGAACCTTGGAAGATCCTAAGACTATCCTCATCAGTGCAAACCTCACTTCCTCAGAAAAACAATGCTTAATCAAATTTTTTGAAGAATATAAGGACACGTTCACATAGACATATGAAAACATGCTAGGATTAGATAACTCATTGGTTAAACATAGATTAACTTTGAAACCTGGAACTACCCTGGTAAAACAAAAGCTCAGGAGGTTCCACCCTAACATTGCACTCAAAATGAAAGAAGAAGTTGATAAATTACACATGCAAAATTAATCAGAGTTGTCCTTTATCCGCAATGGGTGGCTAACATAGTCTCTATTATGAAGAAGGATGGACGAGTTTGGATTTGCATAGATTCCAGGGACTTAAACTAAGTGTTGTCGACTCCGAAAACGGGTTCCGGATCGGGACCTCAAGATAAGAAGGTAAAAGAAAGAAGAGGTTAAAAAAGGGGAGTGAATTGAAAACACTCGGAAAGCGGTAAAATGTCCTCACCTCGATCCCACACTCACGTTGATCCCTGAACTTTCATCTCACTGCGTCGCTCGAGCACCGGAGATGGTTCAGGTCATGTGGGAGGAGAGTGAGGAGGAGATGAAATTAAAACATGAAAGATGTGGTCGCCAGGAGCCGCGGGCTTCGCTTTGTAGAATAAAAACAAGAGATGAGTTGATTTGACCGTGTACCTTAGCGTGGGAGATCGTGATATGGGTTCAACCTTCTTCTTCTTCGGTCGGCCGATGAAGAAGAGTCTCCAATCAATGCTAGCTTGTTCAACCTGTGCAACTAGAATAATAAATAAAGTGAAGAAAATAATTAGAACTATGGGAAGTGTAGTAACTGTAGTAAGAAGATGAGAAAGAAGCAATTGGAATTGGACTCACCGGCTTCGGGGTGAGCCTTAACCCCTTTTTTGTGTTTTTTGATTATGTAAAAATGATGAAAATAAACTTAAATATGCTTTAAAATAGTAAATGAACTGAGTTAAATGAGTTGAGAAATCTTATGGAATGGATCGGCTTGAGTTGAAGCCTGGTTGGTTGAAGAAGGCCAGTTCGGGTAGCTTTGCACCCTTCTGGCGCGACTTCGGTGCAGAGGATTCTCCGGACGACCCCGATGTCAGAATCGAGTTCCGTTTATTGGAGTAGACAGAGGACTCAGATAGAAAGAGTTCCTATGTTTATTATTTCTCCGAAATCCTCCTGTAGAAGTCTGTAAAAATTTTGAAAGTGGGCGGATATAGAAAATAGAACCTGGATGCGCGCCCTCAGTGTAGCAATCGCCACGAACAAACGACAAGTCGGAATTGAGTGCCGTCAGTTGGAGATGAAAGAGGACGAAGATATGAACATCTTATATGTTAAAGACTTTTGCAGCAGGAGTATAGGATTTTCTGCAGAAGTCAATGAAGTTGGCTGATGTAGAACACCCGGATCGAGCCTTCTCCTTCACCTCGGGATCGATCTCTTGACTTCGGATCGCCTTTGGACGTCGGGATGGCTTTGGAGAAGAGCTTGGATGACCTCTGGACGAGCTAGGCACCGGGGATTAACCTTGGGTCGTTGAGAATGTCCCTCAATTTATAGGGGAAGGAAGCCGGTGCATAATTTAAAAACTGGACCGACCGCGCCCCCGCTTTTCAAAGGGGACGAGGGTGCGCCCTCAAAACAAGGGCGCGTAGGGCGCGCCCCCAGTTCAGGGGCGCGGTCTGCGCGCCCCCCTGTTTCAAAGGGAGCGGGGGCGTATTACGCGTCTCACTGCTAAAAATCGACGGAATCTTCCAGAAATTGCTAAAAATCGACTTGACATACGTAACGCGCCCCCGAACCGGGGGCGCGGTACAAATAATCGAAAATCCTTCGCGGAAACCTTCCAAAAATCCGGTTTAGAAGGTGCTAATCAAGGTAATTTGCGATTTAAAGAAACTGACAGCGCCGCCGCCTTTCAAAGGAACTAGGGGCGCGCAGGGCGCGCCCCCGGTTTGAGGGCACGTAGGGCGCGCCCCCGGGTTGAGGGCGCGCAGGGGGCGCGTTACACTCTCTCTCCTATGCGCGTGTTCCGCGAGCCGTATCTTGCAAACGGGATGTCCGATTCGGCTCCTGTTTGTCGCATTGGAAAGAGGGCCTTCAACCGCACCTCCTCAAGTCGGTAAACCAGCTGGCATGACTCCCGAGATGTTTGCACGGGGCTTTCTACCGGTTTACCCTCTCGCGGAAAGCCGAAACCCGGGGCGAAGATCCGAAAGAGCACGGTTCCGATCGAGAAATCTCGGGTCAACTCGGGATGACTTAAAAATGATGATCAAACAAGTCCGGTACGACCGGAAAACCCGAAGTCATTGAAAAATTTGATATTAACCCGGTAAACGTGAACCGAAACTTGGAAAAGCCGGGAAACCCTAAAATTGACCGAAATGGCCATATGGCCCCGGTTGATAAAATATATGGCTAGAATCGACCCGGATGACCTAAAAGGACCCGGTGACGACCAAAAAGGCCTAACATGCGGTCCGGGATAGCCGTGTCAGCACAGGTCAAAAAAGCCGTAACGAAAGCCGTCATTGACCGACGCCTACCGAAATGACTTCTCAGAAACCCTGAATGTTACGGAACACATGCGGGATTCCCTAGACCTTCAATTATGGACCATTGAAGGTCGGTCATCGAGCAGGCTTCGTGTTTTTACAGTTCACGTGCGGCTCTCGCTTGAAGGTTACATCAATATTCCGGAAATCATCGGTCCATTCTTAACTCACAAGGGGCTCCACCAATGTCCTTAGCTCATGTCCACGAGATAATCCGGATCATATAACGGTCAAATAAAGGATATCTCCTATGGAATAAGAGTCTGGGGCTCCGAATCAAGCCAATTTGGCGTGTCTACAAGTGTGTCCTAAGAATGATTTTTCTTTGCCTCATATCGATGCATTGGTTGATAACACAGCTGGATATGAAATGCTCTCATTCATGGATGGTTATTCTGGATACAATCATATCCGGTTAGCCGAGAAGGACCAAGAAAAGACCTCATTTACTACACCTTGGGGAACATATTGCTATGTTGTAATGCCCTTTGGGTTGAAGAATGCTGGTGCTACATATTGCAAGGTTCATTGGCCCCCTCGAGTGATCTCAACTTCGAAGTGCATACTAAATCATTCATTCTGACAGCAATAGAGTACTTCACAAAGTGGGCTGAAGCGGAAGCATTCGTGAAGATTAAAGCATCAATAGTTTTCTCCTTCATCAAGCGCAACATTATTGCAAGGATCAGGATTCCCAGTGACATTGTCACTGATAATGGGCCTCAATTCCTCTCTCAAGATCTACGTGATCTTTGCAATAGGTATCGCATTTCATTGTATCATTCATCACCATACTATCCTCAAGGCAATGGTCAAGCAGAAGCTGTCAATAAAACCTTAATCAAAATCATTCAAAAATCTTGTAAGTCTTGCAAGTTTTCTAACTAGACTGATAAGCTTGTAGATGCTTTATGCACTTATCATACTTCTATAAGGACTCCCACTAGACAAACCCCGTATGCTTTAGCATATGGGATGAAAGCAGTGGTCCCTATGAGGTATTACTTCCATCTCTTCGAGTTCAGCTTGACAGGGATATTCCTATTGATGAGAGATGAGAATCTCTCCTTACACAGCTTGAACCCTTGGATGAAAGAAGGCAAGCTGCCGTCGAGCATGCCTGAACTTATTAAAATAGACTTAAAAGGTTTTTATCAAAAACCTATCTGAATGCGTACCACATAAAAGGTTTTATCTGAATGTGTACCACATAAAAAGAAAAAGAAATAGGAAAGACCTGAAGAGGCCGAACCCCAACAGATAATTTGGGTGTGCGTAGAGAAATCCCTCTTAATATCTCCAAAACTTATCAAGGACTTTCTCTACTATTCTTCTTTCTTAAACCCCTAGGGTAGGGTATACCGACCAAATCCAGGTGGAACCCAAGTCGATCAAAGAAAGAAGGTTAGAAGGATTCTCGATAGAGAACTTTATTTTGCACATGGTATCTACCACTTGAGTCTTGACAAACCCCAAAGACTGATAAATTGTCCCAAATACCAGCATTTCTCCACACAAAGAGTTGAATATTTTTAAAAAATCCAAAATGTTGAATATTTTTAAAATCTAAAAATTTTAAATATTTTCAAAACTCCAAAACATTTTGAATATTTTAAAAAAACCAAAAAATAGATATTTTAAAAATATAAAAATTGAATAATTTCAAAAATCCAAAAAAAAATATTTTCAAAAATCTAAAAAATTGAATATTTAAAAAAAAACTAAAAAAATGAATATTTCTAAAAAAATACATCATTTAATTTAGCTTAGCCTTGATTATTGCCTTAGTTACGTCCATGTTTATTTTCTGTCATGCATATTTCCATTCCTACATTGCATATACACTTTTATTTTTAATTACCTTATTAAGAAAGCTCTTCCCTTTGACTTAAGTCAAAGTTGGCCATAATAAGCAAAGGGATGAGTCGTGGTAAAGATATAATCCCCTTTTATCAAGTATTTTAGGGACTTTAAAGTAGGAGGGGAAGATTCTCACCACGGCAGGTAAGTTCTCTCAATCCTTACCACCATTTTATTTCAGTTATTTATTTTATTCTACCTTGTTAAGAAGGCTCCTCCCTTTGACTTAGAGTCAAGTCAAATGAAAAATAGGCAAAGGAATGAGACATGGATATAATTAATCCTTTTATTAAGGTGTTTTCAGGCACTAGATAACAAGGAGGATGGATTCTTACCACACAGGTAAGGCTTCTTACCCATCTCCATGTTTGTTTATTTTATTACTTTTTATTTTTTACCATGTTTAAGAAGGCTATTCCCTTTGACAAAAGCAAAGGGCCAAGCCACCAAGTCGTACAAATCAAAACTGTTGAAGTGATGTTGCAGATAAAAGCAAAGCAAGACAAATGGACACAAACACCAATTCAGTCATAAACATGATACAAGAATGCAAGGCATATAGATCGGAAGCTCACTCATCCCAATGCTTAGGAGAAGAAATCAAGTAATCAGCTACACTTGGAGTCTGACTCCTCTATGAAATTGCTCCGTCTCGTGCTGTGTGGCTCCGGTTATGATGCGAGCCACTATGATGGGTCCGGGTGCCACTTTGGTGGCAACCACTATGATGGGTGCCACTCTGATGAGTCTGGCTCCTAGAAGGCTGATGGGCCATCACACAGTGGAAATGCAGCTCTGCCAGAGCAGAATCTAAGTCAATCTATGTCTGGTACTACCTCTGTTCCATGTCACGGATCATGGCATCCTGCTCGTGAAGGGAAGCCGTTTGCTGGCTCTCCACCTTGCATAGTGACTTGAAGTGGTGGCGATCTCGTGTCAGTAGCTCCTCATCGAAGTCAACCCAGAGGTGAGCCATCTCGATGGTAGGCACCCGAGTCTATAGCTCTGCCTCCAAGGCCTAGATCCTAGAAGAAGACTCTAAAGAAGAAGTGGTAGCTAATCACTCCAATTCAGCCACCTACAAGCAAGATGTAAAGCTTAGATACTGAAAAAACAAGTGTAATAGAAATTGTCAAAAAGTTACAGTGATATCCTTCTTCGCCAAAGTCTGGTTTGTGGCAGTCAGCTCATCTCGTAAGGCCCTCACCTCCTTAGAGGAAGAAACACCCTCTGAGTGGGCTTTACGTTGTAAGCAAAGAAAGAAAAAGCAAGTCGGGATATGTGGCAGTACAATCAAAGAATATAAAGAACACAAGTAATGCACATCCCTCAGCCTCTGAGGCTGCTCAGAGGGAGGCTATCTACTCCTCAAAATCACAAATCTATGTTTGATACTGAGAAAGCATGCCACAGGAGTCTTGAAAGAAAATTTTGTGAGATAAGAAAACTCAGTTTGATAACAAGAGATAGTGGAAAAGCTAACCTGGCCAGTGAAACCAAACAGATGACCGTAGGCAACGCCGTACTGGTGTAGAAACTCAATGCCATCTACGACTGTTGAGAATACCATGGTACCCTCTGCCTCCCAGTCCTCAAGAGCGGAACAGTACCTGGAAGCCCAGTTTACCAAGTGCATCAAGCCCCAAGTACCATGGCTGTGTCTAGAAGGTGGAAAAGGGCACCACTCCTGGTAACCTTCAAAAGAGTTCATCACGAGGCAAACTAAGAGTGGCTCCACCTCGTTTAGATAGTAGAGGTAAATGTCGTGGCTAAAAAGGTGGGAACCCCTCTGTCGACTCCAGAAAATGGGTTCCGGATCGGCACCTCAAGAGAAGGTGAAAGATAGAATTGGGGAAAAGGGGAGTGAATCAAAAACACACTCGGAAAGCTGTAAAAGATCCTCACCTTGGTCCCACACTCACATTGATCCCCGAACTTTCATCTCACGGCATCGCTCAAGCACCGGAGATTGTTCGGGTCATTTGGGAGGAGAGTGAGGAGTTAATTAACTTAGAATATGAATAAAGAGAAAGGTGGTCGCCAGGAGCCGCGGGCTCCGCTTTATGGAATAGAAACAAGAGATGAGTTGATTTGACCATGTACCTTAGCGCGGGAGATCGGGATATGGGTTCAACCTTCTTCTTCCTCGGCCGGCCGATGAAGAAGAGTCTCCCACCGATGCTAGCTTGATAGACCTGTGCAACTATAAAACACTAAGATAATAAAATAAGTGAAGAAGGATTAGAACTGAGTGAAGTGTAGTAACTTGTAAAACCAATAACATAAATGACAACTTAACTAACTCACCGGATTAGGGGTTAGCTCTAACCCCTTTTCTTTTGGTTTTTTGTGATATATGAAATTATGCAAAAATGAATAAAAATGATGCTTAAACATGAACTAAATGATATGAATGAAGAGTTAGAAAAGAGAATATGAATGGTTAAAGATAACACAACCCAGGCAAAGTGGCAACCGGGTTGGACAGATTCATTGTAAACTGCGCGACTCTGATGCAGAGACCATAACTAGCAGCACCAATGTCAGAATAAAGTTATGTCTGTTTAAAAATAAAGAGAACTCACCAAGGGTGGTTTTATATGAAGACATGTTTGCTTGAATCTTATGATAAGTAATCTGAATTTACCTGATAATCCGGATCTTGGACAATGAAGTTCTGGAAACTCCCAGCACAATGTCGATGTAGGACATGCTATGGGAACCACAGATATCTGAATTGAATGATTCTTATTGTAAATAAAATAGGACTTACTGTGGAACAATTTATATGAAGGATGTATGGGCTGAATCTACCATTAAATGCACTAAAATTGACTGAGAAAACAATGACTTAGAAGAGAAGACTTCGGATCTGTCTGTGCAGCGCCGGTGTTGAAGCCGTAACAAACCGAGGGAATGTCAGAATTGATCTATGTTTGTTGGATATTAAATATATCTTGATGAAACACACTTATTATGAAGAAAACATGCCGGAAAATGACTATATAGATATGTAGAAGCCGATGATCAGCAGTGCAGCACATCAGAGCATAGATTGACTTCTTCTTTACTTTGGGATGATCTCCGGGCACCGGGACGAAGAGAGGATGATTTGGGGAGGTTGGAATGAGACAAGGGTAGCTGGAGGGTGAGGATAAGAGTGTTGGAGTATGGGGATGCCCCTCTTAGGTCGTTCATATGTGTCTCCCTTTATAGGGGATGAGAACCAGGTCAAAATATAGCAAGTTTTGATACATCCGACCTTTGGTTGGATTTCCTCCATTTAATATTGCTAATTTTCATCCTGAGGCATATATAAACTTACCCAAATTATTGAGAGAGATTGGAAACCGTGGATCACCTTCCCCATGCTCAAAATATGTTTCCACTTGAAGAGGAAACAAATCAGGTCTAAAAAGGCAAGTTTTGTTGTATAAGACAACAAGTTGTATTGCCATCATTTGATGATGCTAATTTCGACCATGAAGCTTCCAGATACTTTACCAAGTGATATGGAGGAGGAAAAAGGAAGTTATGGTCATGAATTGGTCAGATATGTGCCCAATGGGCTGGGCTTGCATGCAATTGGGCTCGATCGGTGCTACGTGCGGACAGAACTGCGCATCTGACTTCCAAAGAGCGCTGTGGACAAATGGGAGATCAGAATTGAATGCCGTTTATTGAAATGGAAAGATAACTCAGAGAAGAAGATTATTCATGTTGAATACCTTTTAATTAGACGTCCATATAATCCTGTGAAAAATTTCCAAATAGAGGATATGCTGGGAAAAGCATAATCTGGCACACCACCAAGAGTCTCTTGTTCGGGAAACACGGATTTGATTAGTAATTAGCAAATCATCCTCATATTTACAATAAGCACCTCGGCTCATCCAATAGGGTGGTTCATCATGATTTTGATTATCTAAAAAAGATGTTGCCAATGGAATAATGGTTTAAGCTCTAAACAAGGCCAAATTGGCGTGTCTACAACTTGCCTTGCCTTGATGTCAGCTTTGCAAGGGAATGTTATGTAGTGAAGCGAAGTGAAATGTAGAGGAATGTAGAGAAGATAAATGAGTTGTAATGTAATATAGCAGAGCGAAATAGCGATGGAATGAAAAGGTGGCATCAAGGTGTATATATAGACACGCTCAACGACCAAATTCGGCAAAGAGAATCTCTTCATGTCTCCTGGTTAACTGCCATGTTTCATCAAGTATTCCAATGTTCGATTGGTAAGAGATGTACCATTGGCACGAGAGAAGAATAGCCAACCCCCAACGCGGTGGGGAGTCCCCGAAACATGGGTTCGTAGGTTCATCATCAGTCGGTAACCCGATCTTTGCGGTGTTCCTGTACTGTGATGGGCTAAAGTTTAAAAAGAGATTTGTTTTGAAAAAGTAAAAGAATACCAATCGAGCACATTCAGGCTCTTAGATTCATTTAAGTCTTCCAGGAGACAAGATTCAATTCAGAATGGAATGATCTCGAATTCCAATTGGCAAATGTTTAAGTACAGACCATGATGGTGCAAGTTTAGATCGAATAGGAGGCGCTTGGCGGGAGGAAGTGACTGCCACGGTGGGATGAATAGAAAAAGAGTTGTAGTGGCCACAGTGGGGATAGGAATAAAATATTTGAAGACACAAGGTGATTACTGAACATTGTGGGATTAACAGACACGGTGGGATATTAGAAAGGTTGGTGGGACTAGAAAACACGGTGGGATTAGAAAACACAGTGGGATTAAAAAACATGATGGGATTCAGAATGATCGGAATTATGATACAAGAGGGTGAGAAGGTGAAGCTTTTGAAAGGATGTATGCAATGATAATGAAAAATGCAATGCAACTAATACTATATGATGCATGCTGGGCTCAAGAAAACAAAACAAAACTTGTATAACAAATAGTTGAAGATATAGATTGTCTATGAGGTCAAGATACCCATTCGGGCACCATCGTCCCTCACAGCACAACTTTGGCTTATCCGTGAGTGTGAAAGATGACCCGACCGTCGTATATTTTGATGAAGGGGATCTCAGGTCAAGTCTTCTCTGCATTCATGGTCTTCAACATCAATGCATAAAATAAATAGTAATGCACCTAACATATGCTAAGAAAAGAAATGATAACAGTGAGTTTGCGATGTGATGACATGCATTCTCACAAAAGAGTTCATGTGTCCTAATGAGGACACAGAGTGAAAGTTTCTCGGCAATGTTAAGGCCGAGGTTATGATGACACCTCCTCTTGAGAATCCTCAGGGGAGGGAAGTGGTGAGTGTCGCCTGCAAAATGTTTCTCGGCAAAGTTAAGGCCGAGGTTATGGTGACACCTCCTCCTAAGAATCCTCAGGGGAGGGAAGTGGCGAGCATCGCCTTGCTGTGCAGTTCTCCTTGTTTGTTCTTCGTGCCTGAAACACTCGAAAAATGAGATTAGAATGCCAGTATGGCTTATCCCCCTTGCAAGTTGCAGTATGGCCTGACCTTTGTCAAGGGGTGTAAAGTTTTTCTTGTGCCTGAAATACTTAGAAGAAAGAGATTAGAACAACAATGTGGCTTATCCCCTTTGCAAGTTGCAGTATGCCTTGACCTTTGTCAAGGGGTGTAAAATTTCACTTGTGCCTGAAACACTTAGAAGGAAGAGATTAGAAAAACAATGCGGCTTATCCCCCTTGCACATTGCAGTATGCCTTGACCTTTGTCAAGGGGTGTAGCCTTCTTAAGGGTGTAAAAAAATAAATCAACAAATATGCAATGAAATATTTGAAACATGAGATATTAAGAATAAACACAAATATAAAAACAAGAATTCAAACCAAACATGGCGAAAAAAAACTTTGATTTTTTTGAAAATTTTGTCTAAATTTGAAAAGAAGTTTTGTTAAAAGATTAATTTTTTTAGGATTTTGAAAATATTCAAATTTTTTATAGTTTTGAAAATATTTATTTTTTTAGATTTTTGAAGATATTCAACTTTTTTTGGAGTTTTTTTAAAAATATTTTTTTTGGAGAGAAAATTCAGTATTGACACAAGTTCTCATCACTTGGTTGTTTTTCTAGGTTCACTGGTAGATACCATGTGCAAAATGGGGTTCCTTACCTAGAATCTTTCCGACCTTCAACCTTTGATCGGCTAGAGTTTAGCTTTGATTTGGTTGGTCCACCCGCACCTTGGGGGGTTAAGAATGAAGAATTGATAAGGAAGTCCTTGATAAACTTTGGAGATGTTGAGAGGGATTTCTCTACTCACACCTAATTGCCCATTGGGGTTCGGCCTCTTCAGGTCTTTTCTACATGTGGCACTCACTTAGACAAGTCTTTGACCTGTGGGGTCATTGCCCATATTTTGGGGCCTTTTTTCATTTTCTACTTTTTTGGGTACTCATTCAAACAGGCCCATATTTGTTTAAACCTGTGGGGTTCATTGCCCATCTTTTGACACCCTTTTCTTTTGAGAAGTTGGATCTTTCGAGACGGCCTCCTACTAAGGTGGTGGATGCTTTCGATACTCACCCCCTCTAGTCCCCTTTGCCTATCTTGGACCGAACAGAAGAGAGTAGAGTGAGGGTTTTCCTTTCACCTCTGAGCCTTGACTAGCTTCTCTCGGGTGTTGAGTCATCTAGATTCTGAGATAGGAACGTGTTGTGTGTGTAGTATGGTATCTACCCTCGAATCCTAGAGAACATCCTAGGACATGTGGACTCAAATCATACTAGTATTTCTCTCCATTTTTTTGAGGTAGATTACATTCCATGGGTGAATCAATTGAAAACATGCCTTGCAATGTAAAGAATTTGTTTAATAAGAACAAGGTAGCTATAAATATCGTCAATCATGAATTTCTCTCAATTAAAATTATCATGTGAAATTCAAAATAATTTTATAAAAATATTGCTTTGCAGATGACATAATGATGATGAATGCAATTTCATGTAATACCTGAGAGAAGAAGAAGTTCATTGCTGATGACGGCTTTGCTTGTGCTTACCTTGCCTTGCCTTGCCCAACTGCTTCCACTGTTGATTTGCACCATATTGCATTGAATTGAAGATTCATAAAAGGCAAAGATTGTGGTATCACCCAGGAAATTTCTCTATCCTTGATTTTTATTGAAAGTAAAACTTGGAAAAGGAAAGAGAATTCAAAAAGGAAAGAAACATGCTTGGAAACAAAAGTGAGTTAAAATGGGCTCTTGGGCCCGTGATTTGAAAGTGGGCTTGAAGGCCCAGGAGTAGTCGGAATCAAGAGGCACGTGAGCCCAAGATTTGAATGTGGGCTAGAGAGGCCAGTTGATGTTGATGGGCATGAGGGCTCGATTGGAGGTAATGGGCTCAAAGACCCGATTGGAGGTTGAGCCCGAGGGACCCAACAAAAAGAGTGGGCACACCAGCCCGATTTAGATGGTTGGGAACAAGATTGTGATTTGTGATGGGCTCGTTGGCGCCATTGAAGAGTATGCGTGCGCAAACCCGAATTCAGAGAAGTGGGGGCACGGGGGCCTGATTTCGAAGAAATATGGGCACGTGGGCCCGATGGTGAAGAAATGGGGGCATACAGGCCCGAGGTGGAAGGAGTGTGGGCATGTGTGCCCGAGGTTGATAGAAGGTGGGCATGTGGGCCCGATTTAGAAGAAATTTGGGCACATGGGCCCGGTTGCAGAAAAACATGGGCATGTGAGCCTGGTTGAGGTGAATTTCGGGCACGTGGGACCGATTTAGAAAATTGAAGGGCATGTGGGCTGGATTGGAGAGACTTATGGGCATGTTTGCCCGATGGAAGGAAAGGGGCATGCAAGCCCGATTGATTAAAAGGGGCACGTGGGCCCGGTTGAAGAAAAGAGGCATAAGAGCTCGGTTGATGAAGAGAGGCACATGGGCCCTGTTGGAAATGAAAGGGGGCACGTGGGCCCAGCTGATGGAAATGGGCACATGGGCCCAGTTGATGAAAAGGAACATAAGAGCCCGATTGACGAAAGGGGCATAAGGGCCCAAAAATGGGGCATAAGAGCCGAATTGAGTGGGATGGGTGTCGACTCCGAAAACGGGTTCCGGATCGGCACCTCAAGATAAGGTGATGAAAGATGGAATGTGGGAAAAGGAGTGAATCGAGAAACACTCAGAAAGCGGTAAAGACTCCTCACCTCGGTCCCACACTCACATTGATCCCCGAACTTTCATCTCACGGCGTCGATCGAGCACCGGAGATGGTTCGGATCATGTGGGAGGAGAGTGAGGAGGAGATGAAATTAAAACATGAATAAAAATAAAGTGTGGTCGTCAGGAGCCGCGGGCTCCGCTTTATGTAATGGAAATAGAAAGAAGTTGACCGTGTGTACCTTAGCGTGGGAGAAAGGGATGTGAGTTCAATCTTCTTCTTCTTCGGCCGGCCGATGAAGAAGAGTCTCCAATCCGATGCTAGCTTGATCAACCTGTGCAACTAGAACAATAAACCAAGTGAAGAGTTTGGTTAGACTTGTGAGAAGTGTAGTAACTGTAGTAAGAAGATAAGAAAGAAGCAATTGGAATTGGACTCACCGGCTTCGGGGTGAGCCTTAACCCCTTTTTTTGTGTTTTTGATTATGTAAAAATGATGTAAATGAACTAAAATATGCTTTAAAACATTAAATAAACAGATTTAATGGAGTTGAGAAAGCTTATAGAATGATTTGGCTTGAGTTGAAGCCGAGTTGGTTGAAGACAGCCGGTTCGGGTAGCTTGGTACCCTTCTGGCGTGACTTTGGTGCAGAGGATGTTACGGGTGACCCCGATGTCCGAATCGAGTGCCGTTTGTTGGAATAGACAGAAAACTCAGAGCTAAAGAATCCCTATGTTGATGACTTCTCCGAAATCCTCCTGTAAAAGTCAGTAAAAATTATGAAAGGGGGCGGATGTGGAAAACAGCAAGTCAGAATTGAGTGCCGTCAGTTGGAGATGAAAGAGGACGAAGAGATGAACATCTTCTATGTTGAAGACTTTTGCAGAAGGATCCCCGGATTTTCTGAAGAAGTCGATGAAGATGGTTGATGAAGAACACCCGGATCGAGCCTTCCCCTTCACCTCGGGATCGATTTCTTGACTTCGGATCGCCTTTGGACGTCGGGACGGCTTTGGAGAAGAGCTTGGACGACCTCTGGACGAGCTAGGCACCGGGAGTTCCACCTTGGGTCGCTGAGAATGGCCCTCAATTTATAGGGGAAGAGAGCCGGTGCAAAATTTAGAAACTGGATGTACCGTGCCCCCGCGTTTCAAAGGAGACGAGGGCGCGCAGGGCGCGCCCTCAAACCAAGGGCGCGCGGGCGCGCCCCGGTTCGGGCGCGGTCCGCGCCCCCCTGTTTCAAAGGGGGCGGGGGCGCGTTCGGCGTCTCACTGCTAAAAATCGACGGAAACTTCCGGAAATTGCTAAAAATCGACTTGACATACGTAACGCGCCCCCGAACCGGGGGCGCGGTACAAATAAATGAAAATCCTCCCCCGGAAACCTTCCAAAAACCCGGTTTAGAAGGTGCTAATCGGGGTAATTTCCGATTTAAAGCAACTGACCGCGCCCTCGCTTTTCAAAGGGACTGGGGGCGCTCAGGGCGCGCCTCCAGTTTGAGGGCGCGCAGGGCGCGCCCCCGGGTTGAGGGCGCGCAGGGCGCACCCTCCCCTTTCAAGCGGAGCGGGGGCGCGGTACACTCTCTCTCCTGCGCGCGTGTTCCGCGAGCCGTATCTTGCAAACCGGATGTCCGATTCGGCTCCCGTTTGTCGCGTTGGAAAGAGGGCCTTCAACCGCACCTCCTCAAGTCGGTAAACCAGCCAGCGTGACTCCCGATATCTTCGCACGGGGCTTTCTACCGGTTTACCCTCTCGCGGAAAGCCGAAACCCGGGGCGAAGATCCGAAAGAGCACGATTCCGATCAAGAAATCTCGGGTCAACTCGGGATGACTTAAAATGATGACCGAACAAATTCGGAATGATCGGACAGCCCGAAATCATCGAAAAATCTGAGATTAACCCGGTAAATGTGAATCGAAAGCCGTAAAAGCCGCGAAACCCTAAAATTGACCGAACCGGCCTTATCGCCGCGGTTGATAGAATATACAACTAGAATCGACCCGGATGACCAGAAAAGACCCGGTGATGACCGGAAAAGCCTAATACATGGTCCGGGATAGCCGTGTCAGCACAGATCGAAAAAGCCGTAACGAAAGCCGTCATTGACTGACGCCTACCGAAGTGACTTCTCGGAAACCCTGAATGTTACGGAACACATGCGGGACTCTCGAGGCCTTTAATTATGAACCATTCAAGGTCGGTCATCGAGCGGGCTTCGTGTTTTTACAGTTCACATGCGGCTCTCGCTTGAAGGTTACGGCAATATTCCGGAAATCATTGGTCCATTCTCAACTAACAAGGGTGGCTCCACCACTGTCCTTAGCTCATCTCCACGAGGTAGTCCGGATCAGATAACGGTCAAATAAAGGATATCGCCTATGGGATAAGAGTCTGGGGCTCCGAATCTAGCCAATTTGGCGTGTCTATAGCTTGCCTCGCCTTGATGTCGGCTTTGCAAGGGAATGGCATGTAGCGGAACGGACTGAAACGTAGAGAAAGCGTAGTGAAACGAGATGGATCGTAGTGGAATGTAGTGGAGTGAAATGGCGATGGACTGAAAAGGTGGCATCAAGGTGTAGATATAGACACGCTCAACGACCAGATTCGGCAAGACGAATCTCCTCAAGTCTCCTGGTTAACCGCCATGTTTCATCAAGTCTTACTATGTTCGATTGGTAAAAGATGTGCCATTGGCACGAGAGAAGGATAGCCAACCCCCAACGCGGTGGGGAGTCCCCGAAACATGGGTTCGTAGGTTCATCATCAGCCGGTAACCCGATCTTTGCGGTGTTCCTGTACTGTGACGGGCTAAAGTTTAAAGAAATTTGTTTTGAAAAAGTAAAAGAATACCAATCGAGCAAATTCAGGCTCTCAGATTCATTTAAGTCTTTCAAGAGATAAGATTCAATTCGGAATGGAATGATCTCAGATTCCGAAAGGCAAATGTTTAAGCATAGACCGTGAAGATAATGACGGTGCAAGTTCTGATCAAAATTGAAGGCCCTTGGCGGGATGAATTGGCTGCCACGGTGGGATAAGTAGCAAAAGAAGTTGCAATGGCCTCTGTGGTGAAAAGAAATGAAAGATTTGAGGGCACAAAGTGATTACCGAACACGGTGGGATTAATAGACACGGTGGGATATTAGAGAAGTTGGTGGGACTAGAGATCATGGTGGGATTAGAGAACATGATGGGATTAGAAAACACGGTGGGATTTAGAATGATCGAGAGAGTGAGAAGGTGAAGTTTAGGAAATGATGTATGCAATGATAAAATAAAATGTAATGCAATTAATGCTACATGATGCATGTTGGGCTCAAGAAAACAAAACAAAACTTGTATAACAAATAGTTGAAGATATAGATTGTCTATGAGGTCAAGAAACCCATTCGGGAACTATCGTCCCTCACAGCACAAATTTGGCTTATCCGTGAGCATTAGAGATGACCCGACCGTCGTAGATTTTGATGAAGGGGATCTCGGGTCAGGTCTTCTCCGTACTCATGGTCTTCAACAAATAATGCATAAGATAATAATACACAACTAGCGACATATATGCTAGTCGGCAAGTTATGGGGGTTTCCCATGTCTATTCTTCCATTTCTGCGAGCATTTTCTTTGCCACTCCTTTGGAGCATCACCGGAATGAGGCAGTTGCGGCGGTATGGTTTCCATGCCTTCTCCACGTGGTCATTCTCCTGGAGTCAGTGGCAATCAGACACTGATATCTGTAGTGTGAGCTTAGTCTTCTTCTGGTGTTGTAGCTGCTTTTCTTCCTTGTCATAGCACTTCTTGCTTCAATGTTGTTTGACCTGTTGGCGAGATTCTCACCCCTCCTTGACTTGTGTTTCTTTCCTGAAATACTTAATAGAAGGGTTAAATCTGCTCTATGGCTTACCCCCTTGCCTATTGTTATCTTGCCTTGCTTATATGTCACGGGGGGTAGCCTTATCAACCAGGTAGAATGCACAAAATGACAGACAAGGTAAAAGTTAAGCGTGCCTACCTACTATGGCGAGAGTCGCTCCCTTCTTGATCTCAGAATCCTGAAATGCCTAATGAAGAGGATTAAATCTTCACCATGGCTCATCTCTTTGCCTATTGCTGTCTACCTGTCGCTGAGAGAACCTTCTCCTCTTATTTTAAAGTCCCTGAAAACACTTGATAAAACGGATTAGATCTTCACAACGACTCATCCCTTTGCCTATTATGGCCAACTTTGACTCAGGTCAAAGGGAGGAGCCCTCTTAATGGGGTGATAATTAAGATAAATATGCGATGCAGAAATGAAACATGCAAGACATAAGAATAAACACGAATGCTAGCAAAGGCAAAAATCAAGGTTATGCCAAGCTAAATAATGCAATTTTTTTTTTGGATTTTTGAAAATATTCAATTTTTTTTTTGAATTTTTGAAAATATTTGATTTTGATTTTTTTTTTGAAAATATTCATTGTTTTGGATTTTTGTGGAGAATGTGCCAGTATTGAAACAATTCATCGATCTTTGAGTGTTAATCAAGATTTAAGTGATGAACACCACGTGAAAATAAGGTTCCCTACCCAGAATCTTTCTTGCCCTTCTCTCTTGATCGGTTTGGATTCCCCCTGAGTTTGGACAGTTTACCCTACCCTAGGGGTTTTAAGATGGAAGAATAATAGAGGAAGTCTTTGATAGGATTTGGGGATGTTGAGGAGGGTTTCTCTACTCATGCCCAAATTGCCCGTTGGGGTTCGGCCTCTTCGGGTCTTTTCTACATGTGGCACTTACTTAGACAAGTCTTTGACCTGTGGGGTCATTGCCCATCTTTTGGTGCCCTTTTTCATTTTCTATTCTTTCGGGTACTCATTCAGACAGGCCCATATTTGTTTAAACCTGTGGGGTTCATTGCCCATCTTTTGGCACCCTTTTGCACCCTATGAGACGGCCTCCTACTAAGGCGGCGGGCATTTTCGATACTATCCTCCTCTAGTCCCCTTCTCCTATCTTGGACCGAATAGAAGAGAACAGGGTAAGGTTTCCTTTCCGCCTTCAGGGTTCTGCCTTGCCTCTCTTGAGTGTTGGGCTATCTAGATTCTGGGATCGGGAGGTGTTGTGTGTGCAAGGTGATGTCTACCCTTGACTTCTAGCTAACACTCTTGGATCGATGACTTAATATCATACCGTAAATTCTCCATTTTTCTTTTCTAAGGAAAATATTTTTTGAGGTAAACGCCGTTCCATGGATGGTTCAATTTTTCTCCATCGGCATTGGTTAGCTCATATGCATTGCCCGGATATTTTTCAGTTATAACAAAAGGCCCTTCCCGGTTAGGTTGCAACTTGGAGCGGGGACCACCCGGCTTAACGAATATACGTTTAACTACCATCTCACCGATTTCGAACTTTCTCTCTACCACCCTCTTTTGATAAAACCTTTTCAATCGGTTCTGATAAGTCCGGGCATGCTCGGAAGCGGCCAACCTTCTTTCATCTAGGAGTTCAAGTTGTGCAAGGAGAGATTCTCGTCTCTCATCGACTGGGATGTCCCTATCGAGTTGAACTCGGAGTGATGGAAGGAGTACTTCGTACGGGACCACCGCTTCCATCCCATATGCAAGAGCATACGGGGTTTGACCAGTGGGGGTCCGTACAGAAGTACGATAAGCCCATAGGGCATCTACAAGCTTATCTGGCCAGTCTGCAAACTTGCTAGACTTACAGGTTTTCTTGATGATTTTAATCAAAGTTTTGTTGGTGGCTTCTGCTTGACCATTGCCTTGCGGGTAATAAGGAGATGAATGATGCAATGCAATGCGGTACCTGTTGCAAAGATCACGCAGATCTTGAGAGAGAAATTGCGGTCCGTTGTCGGTGATAATGTCGCTGGGTATCCCGAACCTGGCGATGATGTTGCGTTTGATGAAGGAGCACAGTGTTGATGCCTTGATCTCCACGAATGCTTCCGCTTCTGCCCACTTGGTGAAGTACTCTGTTGCCGTTAGGATGAACGATTTGGAACGGATTTCAGAGTTAAGATCACTTAGAGGGCCAATGATATCGAAAGCCCACATGGCGAAGGGCCACGGGGCATGAATCGGATGAAGGGGAGATGCGGGAGAATGGATCTTGTCGGCATGAAGTTGGCAAGAATGACAGTGCCGGACAAAGATGGAGCAATCCTCTTCTAGGGTTGGCCAATAATACCCCTGCCTGATGATTTTCTTGGCAAGAGCTTGAGCATTGACATGGCCCCCACAGACCCCGGAATGTGCTTCCTTAAGCACCAATTCTGCCTCTTCTTCATCAACGCATCTCAATAAAATTCCGCTCAGGCTCCTCTTGTAGAGCACCCCTCCTAGGATGGTATACCTCTGGGATACTCTCCTGATGGCCTTCTTTTCTTTTGCATTGGATCCAGGTGGATACGACTGATCTTGACAATACCTTGCGATCTCATCAAACCAAGGCCTCTCACCCACATCTAACTCTTCCAACTCGACCAGAGAAATCTCCTCTTTCTGCTCTAGATATTCCTTCCTGCCAAATCTCTCCTTGACCTTCAGAAATCGCCCATCCTTAATCGCTGGCATCGACCTCCTACGGACATGGATAGTCCGCACCTGTCTACCTAGCGGGACCGATAGAGATGATGCTAAGGAGGCTAGGGCATCAGCAAGGATGTTCTGAGCTCGAGGAACATGGACAAAAGTGTGTTTGGAAAAGAGTTTGATGTAGCAAGAGGTGAGTTCTTGGTAAGGTTTGAGGTTTGGATGAGAAGTTCGGTATTTGTCTAGGACTTGACGAAGGAGTAGTTGGCTATCACCTATCACCCTCAATTCCGTGGCACCATAGAAATGAGCGGCCTCCAGCCCGGCCAGCAAGGCTTCATATTCAGCTATATTGTTGGTTGCTGGGAAGTCAAGCTGAAATGCCTGTGGAATGGTGACACCCTCGGGTGATAGAAGGACGATTCCTATTCCCTTACCGTGTGAATTCAGAGCCCCGTCAAAATATAATGTCCAAAGGTGGGAAGATCGGATCAACATTAGTTCGTCATCCGGGAGCTCCGATTGGACCGGGTCAAAGAGGGGTATAGGGGGATGGGCTAGATGTTCGGCAATGGCATAGCCCTTAATCGCCTTCTGGGGGACATAGGTGATATCAAGCGAGAAAGGAAGCTCGCCAACGACCTAACCGATCAGTTAGAACAGTTTTCTCCAGAAGGAATTTGATGGGATTGATGCGGGCGATGAGATTGACCTCATGAGCTAAGAAATAGTGTTTAAGCTTCTGAACTACCCAGACTAGTGCAGCACAGGTCTTCTCCACTACAGTATACTTCTGCTCACATGGATCAAAGATCTTTGACAAATAGTAAGTTGCCCTCTCTTTCCCTTCTTCATCAACTTGTGCAAGGACTGCCCCAAGAGAATTCTCCAAAACCGAGATATATAAAACTAAGGGCTTGCCAGGGACTGGTGGTCTAAGCACAAGGGGACTAGCCAGGTATCTTTTCAATCCATGAAATGCATCCTGGCACTTCGAATCCCATTTGAACTCGGCCCCCGCCTTGGTCAACTCATAGAAAGGTTTACACCTTTGGGAGTGTTGTGAGATGAACCGGCGGACAAGCGTAGCCTCCCGATTAATCCTCGAAGTTCTTTCATATTTCTCGGGGGAGGCATACCAATGATTGCCTTGGCCTTGTTTGGGTCGATCTCTATGCCCCTTTTGCTCACTATGAACCCCAACAGTTTTCCTGAGGATACTCCAAACGTGCATTTCTTTGGGTTCATCTTCAATTTATATTCCCTAGCCCTTTGCAAGACCTTTCTTAACACTTCCGGGTGATCTTCTCGGCTTCTGGACTTAACGACCAGGTCGTCCACGTACACCTCTACAAGGGTATGCATCATGTCATGGAAGATAGCCATCATTGCCCTCTGATAGGTAGCACCGGCATTCTTCAATCCAAAGGGCATGACGACATAGCAGTAGGTTCCCCAAGGTGTGGTGAACGAGGTCTTCTCCTGGTCCTCTTCGGCCAACCGGATTTGATTATATCCAGAATAGCCATCCATGAACGACAACATCTCGAATCCAGCAGTGTTATCAACTAGTACGTCAATATGAGGTAGAGGAAAGTCATCTATAGGACACGCTCGGTTCAAGTCCCTGAAGTCTATACAGATCCGAACTCGACCATCCTTCTTCATGACAGGGACTATGTTTGCCACCCATTGCGGATAAAGGACGACCTTAATGAATCTTGCTTGATGTAACTTGTCGACCTCCTCTTTCATTTTAAGTGCAACATCGTGGTGGAATCTCCTTAATTTTTGCTTGACCGGGGTAACTCCAGGTTTCAAAGTTAGACGATGTTCAACTAACGAGTTGTCTAACCCCGGCATGTCTTCGTATGTCCATGCGAACGTGTCCTTATATTCTTCCAAAATCTTAATCAAACTCTGTTCCTCAGTGGGAGTGAGGTTTGCGCTTAGGAGGATTATCTTGGGATCTTCCGGTGTTCCGAGATTCAATTCATTTGTCGGTTCATCCACCGTGGCTAATGGTTCTTCAAATCTTTTAAGACCAGATGCATACGCATCAGCCAAGTCCTCAATTCCATCCTCGAAATCATGATCTTTTTCTGATAAGACCTCGTAAACTCCCAGTGTATGATCTACATTGAATTCATCCTCATATTGGATTTCATCAAGCTGGATAGCATTTTCCAAAAAACTTGGCAGCCTTGCACATTCCTTGCATTTTTGAGCTATTTGTTGGAGATATCTTTCCGACACACGTCTACCTCGAATTTTCTTCTTTTCTACCCTAACTACTCCTAAAGAAGACGGAATTGAAAAGGCGGTATTTACAATGGGTGAAGGATCGAGTAGATCGATCAGTGAGTTGGAGAAGAGAGGTCCCTGGTTGGGAGCACCCTCCGAGACCAGTAGCGACGTCTCCTCAATGGAAAACTGAGTTTGTGAGAGGACGTTTTTTTTTTTTGGGTATTTTGGGTATTTTCAATAACAAAAAGGGAATGAGCCGATGGGGCTCGAGCAGAAATACAAAGCTTAAGTAAATGGAAGAAAAATGGGCTCGCGGGGCCGATGATGACAAAAAATGGGCAGATAGGCCCAAAGGTGGTGAAAAGATCTAAGGGGCACGTGGGCCCAAATGGTGGGCACGCGGGCCCAAAGCAAGAAAATAAATCTAAAGGGCACGTGGGCCCGACTGGTGGGCACGCGGGCCCAAGTTTGTTGGATTGGAATGGGCATAGAAGCCCAGTGGAGTAAGAAGATTTGAATGGGCTCTCAGGACCATTGATCAGTTCAGGTGGCCATTTTGGCCCAGAAGTAGGAATTGGGCTAGATAGCCCATCAAGCGAATCCAAGAGGGATAGAGTGAGGATTTTGAAATACGTGACCGTAGGATACGGTTCACGCGGGATGTTGTTTGCAGGTGGGTTCGAGTGGACAAGTTGTTTAGAGATGGACTTGCCCTTGACTGGTTCTTCCTCCTCTATGAACAACCGAGCCAAAGATGAACTCGGGTTGTCCACTTCCTCCTCTTGCTGCGGTACCTTCTTCCTCTTGATCGATTCTTCTTCTTTGTCCCCGGCCATCATCATGGTCTCCCCTTTGATAAAGAATTTTGGAGTCCCATGGCATTTTTTGGCCGGTAGACCATCCGCGGAGTGACCGGGCTCATAGCCAAGCCCGTGTCTCTTTGGTCTTTGTGCGGCCTCAATGGGGTGCCCATCCCCCTGCAGCTCCTTTCCTAGCCCCTTTCCTGGCTGATAGCCCATCCCTTTCATCATCCGCCACGCAACTGAATCCGGTGGCGTCGTCAATACCATGACCTCAGGTAGCTCTGTAGTTGAAACCAACGGCTGGACATATTTTGATATTGGTAGTGCAGAAGAGGGGTCATCCACATCATTCAGAATGGGGATGTTGGTTACTTTGATCACCTGGCCCTTGTATGGGAACTTCAGACACTGATGATTAGTGGAGGCAACAGCTCCTATTGCCTCAAGGTACGGGTGTCCCAAGATAGCTTTGAATGTAGGGTCTAATTCTAGAACGTGAAACTCGGCGGTGACAAAGACACGGCCCGAGCCCTACTTTCAATGTAACCACCCCTCGTGCCGGCTTCGGGAGTTGTCATATGCGGTCACCGTGACGGCAGAAGGCTCGATTTCTTTATCGGAGATGCCGCAAAGTTGCAATGTTTCTGGCGGCATGACATTTATGGATGCTCCGGTGTCAATCAAGCAGGACTTGATCTCCACGCCTCGGATGACTACTGCAACACGCAAGGCGTACTTTCTGATCTCTGGCCGGGCCAACTCCTCCTGTGTAAATGTGAGTGCCGGATGTTCACTCCTCGGGGTCAGGACAGTAATGATCTTCTCTGGCGGGAGGTCCTCATTGACCATGACCCGCTGTAAGTATTGTTGCAAGATGTCCTGATGATTCTTCGACCTCTTTATCAGCTCCAGAATTGAAATCCGTGCCGGCATTTTGTCCAAGTGCTTCAACAGGTCATATGCCGTGCCGGGCAACGGTTCTTCTACCACCTCCTCTTCTGCCTATTCCTATGGTTGTATCCCGACCTGGGGGAAGACCCTTTGGAACATCCTCCCGCTACGAAGTACCGGCGCCAGCGTGGTAGGGGGAAGTGGTGATGATGGTGATGGTAGGGTTGGTTGGTAGGTTGAGGAGCCCATGGTAGGTAGGGGTGGTGAGGATCGGATGATGAGGGGTCGTGGATTGGTGGGGGCCGGTATGTTGGGTGATGGTTGGGGTGTTGGTGGTGATGGTCTAATGATGAGGGGTCGTGCGGTGGCAGTGACTGGTAGGTTAGGTGATGTCTGGGGTGTTGGTGGCGGTCTAATGATTAGATGCCGTGGAGGATTAATGGTGGTTGGTAGGGTAGGTTGGGGTGATGGTTGAGGTCCTGGTTGGGAGGCTGGTGGCGGTCTAATGATTAAGCGCCGTGGAGGGTTAATGGTTGGTGAGGGTAGTGGTGTTTGGGTAGTTTGTGGGCTGGGGGCAGCTCTCGGTATGGAGAGTATGGTGCGGTTTGTAGGTGGGGGTGGTATAGCGGGCATGGAGGTGAGTTGATCCTCGACACCGCCAACCACAGGAATGGTGGGTTGACTCCTCGATGGCGGAGTGGACGAGGCCGAGTCGTTGGTTTGGTGGTGCTGGTGCCGGTGCTTGTACGGGTGCATGTACCGGGGCGGATCTTGGACTATGCCCAGGCCGGGCTGCTGTTGTGCTTGTTGTCGCCGTGGTTGATTCTGACGTGCCTTCATTGCTTGAATAGACTCCCCCATCTGTCCCCAGTCGATGTTCCCCTGATCGTTGAGGTCATGAATGTAATCTTTAAACTGGAAACAGACATCCACCGTGTGCCCAGGATACCGATGGTAAGCGCAGTATTTTGTCATGTCAACATTTGCCGGCCATCCTTCTCTCTCCTTTGGAAGCTCTAGTCTTTGTTCAGCCATCAATGCGTTGAAGATATCGGTGAGGGGGAATGGCAGCTGAGGGTAGTATTCTCTCTTGGGTCCCCCCTCCTAAGTCGGTTGGCTGGTGGTGGCACTTGGTTGTAGGCTTGTGGTTGTGGTTGGGGTCGGTTGTAGATATGTTGCTGTTGAGGCGCTTGATTGTAGACATTTGGTGGCTGGGGCGCTCGGTTGTAGGCATTTGGTTGCTGGGGCGCTCAGTTGTAGGTGGGTTGCTGTGGTGGTGCTCGGTTGTATGCAAGTTGTTGCTGTGGCTGAGGAGCTGGTTGAGGAGCTGGGCGGTATTGTTGATTGGGTGGTGGGTTACGGTATTGGCTTTGACGGTACCCACCACAGTTACCCATGGCATTGATGCTCTCATTATTTACTACCCCTTCGGTGGTGGGTCTGTAGGCTTTCTAGTATTACGGGGCTTGGTGTCGAACGGGTTGATCATGGATGCATCCTTAAAGTGGGCTTGGAGGTAGCGGGCGCTATCACACAACTCACTCATGGTTGTTGGACGGTGCATGATCAGAAGGTTGCGAAGGTTAGGCGTGGTGTTCCCAATGAGCATCCTCACCGCTCCCCTACGAGATGGTATCCACAAGCCTCTCGGCCATTCCCCTCCACCGATCAGCAAATGCGGCAAAGTCCTCATCCGGCCTCATCTTTTCGGCAATTAAGTCGGTTATCGAGCGGTGGCCCCACCCTATCCTGTACCTCTGTAGAAACTTCGTCTTGACAATGTCGAAATCCGCCGCCTCAATGGAATCAAGAGAATAGAACCGATCAAGGCGGCTCCATCCAATGACCGACGGAATAGGAAGGCAAGGGCTTTGCGGTCATTTTTCCGAGAATGAGGAGTCATAGAGAAAGCTTTTTAGATGGTTGAAAGGATTACCGGTCCCGTTGTAACGTTGGAAGGCGGGTATCTACGAAGGAGGAAGGTGTAGAGCGGGAAGGATGGGACAGAGATTTCAGGGATGGCTTTAGAATCGAGGCGGTGCCTCATCTCTTCGAAACGCTCATCCATCTGGTTGAGTTTGTTCATTAATGCCTGGGTGAGGCTGGATTCCCGAGCCACAAGAGCAAAGTGTTGAGTTGGAGGAGGTAGGTTGGAAACAGGAATTGGAACAGAGTTATGTGAATGCCCCATAATAGGGTGAGTGGAGACACGGCAGGGTTGTCCAGGAGAAGAGATGATTTGGGGCCCGGGCTGACCGAGGTGGTGAGGGGGCTTGATTCCCCTCGACCGGACCTTGTGTGGCGGGCATCTTGCCATTCGTCAAGGATTGCACAAGCGAACAAGATTCGGGGTCTAGATGAAGAGATAGACCCTGGAGGAGTTGCTCCACGCTAAGTGAAGCGGGTTGATGAGTAGGATTTTGAGTTTCTGGCTCCCTGACGGCGTTGACATGGCCCTCTGGTTGAGCCATGGGTTGTTGCAGCTCGTAGTGGCCCGTCTCGTACTCCTCCTCTTGGCCGCAGTAGTCCGACATCCCGACGTGTCTTCCGGACCTTAGAGTGGGCATCCTGTCAAATTTCCTTACAAAATGGTTGAAAGAAAGCAAATGAAGGGTGTAAATGCAAATATAGTTTTTGTTTGATTATGGTTGTTTGTTTGATTTGATTTGGTTTCAATTTGGTTGTTTGGCAAGCAAGTTGAACAAAAAATTTAAAGGGATTTTTTTTTGTTTTTGTTTTAGGTGTTTTGAAAGGAAAGAATTTTTTGGTTGTTTTCAATTGTTATGAGCAAGCAAGTTATGCAAACAAAGTTTTAAAATGACTACTCAATAATTTTTTGGTTAAAACCTTAGATTAGATAAATTGTTAGCAATCAAGTAGGTATGATTCCTATTGCTTCAATCTTCAAGACCTAAGGTTATCACTCAATCACCACGAGTAGGTACTTGGGTTCTTCGGGTTTTGGGAAAGTGGTACAACCGGCCCAATCGTGCGGAGAGGAATACTCCACGGATGGGGACTTACGGAGGTCTTGATGGAAACCACCAAATCAACTAGGAAGGAATATCCCAGAAGAGAGGTAAGAATCCACCAAGAAGGTGTTTGGAGAGTGAGGGTGCGTTGGGAGAGAGAGCCCCCGCCTCGAATGCCCTACGGATCGGAGCAAGTCCGGTACCCGATGCAAAAAGCTAGTGCAAAAGTAAAAATGGAGGGTAGGAGAAGAAGAAGCAATCAATATGCAAACATGAATGAAAGCTATTAAATAAACCAAGCAAGTGAATGCAAACAAGATAAGCAATGAGAAAGTAAAACAAGTAACTAGAAACTAGCAATTAAAAGGTGGTTCGCGCGGGAACCGGCTTGTGTTGGAGTGTACAATTGGGGAAAAATCTGAAGTAAAGGTAAAAGGATGGTCCACGCGGGGACCGAATTGAAAATAAAGTGGCTCACGCGGGAGCTGAGTTTTGGAAAAGTAGGTGGTTCACGCGGGAACCGGTTTTTGAAGGAAAATGGGTGGTTCACGCGGGAACCGGTTTGTTTGATTGGAAAAAGGAAAGGAGGGCCACGTGGGGCCAATCTAATTGGTGCAAAGGGGTGGTCCACGCGGGGACCGATCTGAAGGTAAGTTGGTTCACGCGGGAACCGAGTTGGAAAAGAAAGGTGGTTCACGCGGGAACCGGTTTTTGAAGGAAAAGGGGTGGTTCACGCGGGAACCGGTTTTGTGAAGAAAAGGGTGGTTCACGCGGGAACCGGTGTAAGAGTTGACAAAATGAAAAGAGATCCACGTGGGGCCAATCTAAAGGTGCTGTAAAGAGGTGGTCCACGCGGGGACCGATCTGAAAATAAGTTGGTTCACGCGGGAACCGAGTTGGAAAAGAAAGGTGGTTCACGCGGGAACCGGTTTATAAGAAGAAAAGTGGTTCACGCGGGAACCGGGCTGAAATTAAAGACAAGAAATCAAGTCCACATGGGGGACAATCTTAAAGGAAGAGTAATTAGCAAGTTTAAAGGTAGATTGACATGGAAGATAAAAGACAAGCCGGTTCACGCGGGAACCATGTTGGAAAACAACTAGTTGCACGGTTGAATCAAGCTAGCACGGTTGAAGACATTGGTTGTCCCACCGTGGTCGCCAAAAAGCTGTCGACTCCGAAAACGGGTTCCGGATCGGCACCTCAAGATAAGGTGATGAAAGATGGAATGAGGGAAAAGGAGTGAATCGAGAAACACTCGGAAAGCGGTAAAGACTCCTCACCTCGGTCCCACACTCACATTGATCCCCGAACTTTCATCTCACGGCGTCGCTCGAGCACCGGAGATGGTTCGGGTCATGTGGGAGGAGAGTGAGGAGGAGATGAAATTAAAACATGAATAAAAATAAAGTGTGGTCGCCAGGAGCCGCGGGCTCCGCTTTATGTAATGGAAATAGAAAGAAGTTGACCGTGTGTACCTTAGCGTGGGAGAAAGGGATGTGAGTTCAACCTTCTTCTTCTTCGGCCGGCCGATGAAGAAGAGTCTCCAATCCGATGCTAGCTTGATCAACTTTGTGCAACTAGAACAATAAACCAAGTGAAGAGTTTGGTTAGACTTGTGAGAAGTGTAGTAACTGTAGTAAGAAGATAAGAAAGAAGCAATTGGAATTGTACTCACCGGCTTCGGGGTGAGCCTTAACCCCTTTTTTTGTGTTTTTGATTATGTAAAAATGATGTAAATGAACTAAAATATGCTTTAAAACATTAAATAAACAGAGTTAATGGAGTTGAGAAAGCTTATAGAATGATTTGGCTTGAGTTGAAGCCGAGTTGGTTGAAGACAGCCGGTTCGGGTAGCTTGGTACCCTTCTGGCGTGACTTTGGTGCAGAGGATGTTACGGGCGACCCCGATGTTAGAATCGAGTGCCGTTTGTTGGAATAGACAGAAAACTCAGAGATAAAGAATCCCTATGTTGATGACTTCTCCGAAATCCTCCTGTAAAAGTCAGTAAAAATTATGAAAGGGGGCGGATGTGGAAAACAGAACCTGGATGCGCGCCCTGGGTGTAGCAATTGCCACGAACAAACGGCAAGTCAGAATTGAGTGCCGTCAGTTGGAGATGAAAGAGGACGAAGAGATGAACATCTTCTATGTTGAAGACTTTTGCAGAAGGATCCCCGGATTTTCTGAAGAAGTCGATGAAGATGGTTGATGAAGAACACCCGGATCGAGCCTTCCCCTTCACCTCGGGATCGATTTCTTGACTTCGGATCGCCTTTGGACGTCGGGATGGCTTTGGAGAAGAGCTTGGACGACCTCTGGACGAGCTAGGCACCGGGAGTTCCACCTTGGGTCGCTGAGAATGGCCCTCAATTTATAGGGGAAGAGAGCCGGTGCAAAATTTAGAAACTGGATGTACCGCGCCCCCGCGTTTCAAAGGAGACGAGGGCGCGCAGGGCGCGCCCTCAAACCAAGGGCGCGCAGGGCGCGCCCCCAGTTCGGGGGCGCGGTCTGCGCGCCCCCCTGTTTCAAAGGGGGCGGGGGCGCGTTCGGCGTCTCACTGCTAAAAATCGACGGAAACTTCCAGAAATTGCTAAAAATCGACTTGACATACGTAACGCGCCCCCGAACCGGGGGCACGGTACAAATAAGTGAAAATCCTCCCCCGGAAACCTTCCAAAAACCCGGTTTAGAAGGTGCTAATCGGGGTAATTTCCGATTTAAAGCAACTGACCGCGCCCTCGCTTTTCAAAGGGACTGGGGGCGCTCAGGGCGCGCCCCCAGTTTGAGGGCGCGCAGGGCGCGCCCTCCCCTTTCAAGCGGAGCGGGGGCGCGGTACACTCTCTCTCCTGCGCGCGTGTTCCGCGAGCCGTATCTTGCAAACCGGATGTCCGATTCGGCTCCCGTTTGTCGCGTTGGAAAGAGGGCCTTCAACCGCACCTCCTCAAGTCGGTAAACCAGCTGGCGTGACTCCCGATATGTTCGCACGGGGCTTTCTACCGGTTTACCCTCTCGCGGAAAGCCGAAACCCGGGGCGAAGATCCGAAAGAGCACGATTCCGATCGAGAAATCTCGGGTCAACTCGGGATGACTTAAAATGATGACCGAACAAATTCGGAATGATCGGACAGCCCGAAATCATCGAAAAATCTGAGATTAACCCGGTAAATGTGAATCGAAAGCCGTAAAAGCCGCGAAACCCTAAAATTGACCGAACCGGCCTTATCGCCGCGGTTAATAGAATATACGACTAGAATCGACCCGGATGACCTGAAAAGACCCGGTGATGACCGGAAAAGCCTAATACATGGTCCGGGATAGCCGTGTCAGCACAGATCGAAAAAGCCGTAACGAAAGCCGTCATTGACTGACGCCTACCGAAGTGACTTCTCGGAAACCCTGAATGTTACGGAACACATGCGGGACTCTCGAGGCCTTTAATTATGAACCATTCAAGGTCGGTCATCGAGCGGGCTTCGTATTTTTACAGTTCACATGCGGCTCTCGCTTGAAGGTTACGGCAATATTCCGGAAATCATTGGTCCATTCTCAACTAACAAGGGGGGCTCCACCACTGTCCTTAGCTCATCTCCACGAGGTAGTCCGGATCAGATAACGGTCAAATAAAGGATATCGCCTATGGGATAAGAGTCTGGGGCTCCGAATCTAGCCAATTTGGCGTGTCTACAATGGGGTGTGGGCCATGGCCCTAAGATTGACAAATTTTGGATCCATGGGCCTGATTGATGGTTGTAAGAAGGATAAAGAAAGGGTAGTGGCCCTAAGATTGAAGAATTGTGGGCCCATGGGCCTTATCGTTGATTTGGAGGAGAATAAAAAAAGGGTCGTGGCCCTAAGATTGATTGATCATGGGCCCATGGGCTGGATTGTTGCTTAGGAGAAGAATGGGGTAAGGGTCGTGGCCCTAAGATCGATGCTAAGGGATTTGCCCGCCTATCTGGAGGAGGTCCCAGTATCCCTTTGTCTATGCCCTTCTGGAGGCTTGTCGATTCATTTTCCATTTCACTGACCAATTCTATCCCCTTATTTTTTTGTTCAGGGGTCAATTTTATCTCCCCATCTTCATTGATCAATTCCAATGATGGTAACAGTTGATCAATGCCTGACAAATCCTTGCCTAGTCTATCATTAGATTGAAAATCAACTAAGTTTATGATTCCTTCATCTAAATAGCAGGCTTCTCCTCACGATGTTCTATGGAAGAGGGCATGCCTAGTCTAGGGGATTCCAAAAAGGTAGAAGGGTTTGGTTCAATCTTCCCTACTGGCTGACTTTGATCCTAAGATATAGCAATGACATGATGAGAAGCTGATTCTTCTGTCATGGTAGGAGCACAAATGATTGGAGTTATTAATTTCTCTGCCAGGGTAGGAGCATGAAGGGTCAAAGTGACTGAATCATCTGCCATGGCAGGAGCATGAATGATTGGAGTGACTAGTTCCTCTACCATGGTAGGAGCAACAGAAGAAACAACTGGTTTGACTGATTGAGGGGGAACCCTATGTTGAGGGATTGATTGAAGTGGTGCTGGCATAGAAGTCGGTTCAAGCTGGGGAGCTATTGGTGAAATTGGTTGAGGGGCCAAGGCTTGTGTGGTTGGTCGAGGAGCTGTTGGTGAAGTAGATTGAGAAGCTAAGGGCCGAATGATTGGCCGAGGGGCCTTTGGAAATGTTGGTGGAGTCAAAGGCTGGGGAACCGGTTTAGGTAACGAAGTATTTGCACAAGCGACAAGAGGAACTTGATTGTGCACAGTTGGTTTCGCCATTAGCACATGTTGCATGATAGGACGAGGTTGGGGCATGGGTGGCCTAATCAACTAGCGTCGAGGAGTTGGCTGAAGATGATGATCAGGATGAGGTTGGAGAGGGCTCCTAGGTTGGTGCATAGCATCAATGCTCCTCTCAAGCCTGGGCCTCAATTTATCAGAATATTGCATTAATTCCACATCTTCTTTTACTTCCCCAATTATTGAATTGCCTGGCCCATATCGTTTCAAGAATTTGGCCTTAACAATTTTGAAATCCCATATCTCTACTTCATTCAATGAAAAAAACCAATCTAGGGCTGTACCCTCTGAAGATCTCCTAAAAAGAAAGGCAAGGGTCTTTCTATCATTCTACCATCAAGATGATTTGCTCAGGAAATCATTGACATGGGTGAAGGGATCACCTGAGCCATTGTAGTGATGGTAGGTTGGCATTTGTGACTGAGGGATGTAGATAGTATAGAAGGGAAATTCAAGGGTTTCCTGATCCTTGGCAACAGGTGGGGAGGAATTCACGAGGGGGTGTGCATGTGGCACCTGGATGGGAAGGAGGTGGGTTGGTGTGCGAGCTGAAGAACATGGCAGGGCTGCCCAGGTGGGGTTATGGTAAGAGGTTGAACTGCCGATTGGGGAGGTGAGGCAGCTCGGTTGAGTTTGGTTGCACCATGATTAGTAGGCATCTTACCCTTCACTAGAGATTGTATGAATGACAAGGTATTGGGATCAAGATGAAAAGATAGATCCTTAAGAGCATGTTCTATACTAAATGAAGAGGACTGATGGGAATCCCCTTGCACTTCATGTTCCATAGCAGCATTGACATGGCTCTCGGGTTGTTGTTGGAGCTTGTAGAGACCTTCCCTGTACTCTTGTTACTTGTAGTAGTCCGACCTCCCAATGTGGCTTCCGGACTTGGGCATCATGTCAATCTTTCTTCAAATATGGTTAAAAAAGAGAGCAAGCAAAGCACACAATTGAAGATTTTTTTTATGTTTTGTTTTGTTTGATTTTTTTGTTTCAATTTGGTTGTTTGGAAAACAAGTTGAACACAAAATTAAAAAGGTTTTCATTGTTTTTTTAGGTGTTTTGAAAGAATAAAATTTTTTTGGTTGTTTTCAATTGTGGTGAGCAAGCAAGTTATGCAAACAAGGTTTTAAAATGACTACTCGACAATATTTGGGTTGAAACCTTAGATTAGATAGATTGTTAGCAATTGTTCACTCAAATGGGTATGGTTCCTATTGCTTTAATCTTAAGACCTATGGTTATCACTCAATCACCACGAGTAGGTACTTGGGTTCTTCGGGTTTTGGGAAAGCGGTACAACTGGCCCAATCGTGCGGAAAGGAATACTCCACGGATGGGGACTTACGGAGGTCTTGATGGAAATCACCAAATCAACTAGGAAGCAATATCCCAGAAGAAAGGTAAGAATCCACCAAGAAGGTGTTTGGAGGGTGAGGGTGTCTTGGGAGAGAGAGCCCCCGCCTTGAATGCCCTACGGAGCAGAGCAAGTCCGGTACCCGATGCAAAAGCTAATGCAAAAATGAAAAATGGAGGGTAGGAGGAGAAGAAGCAATCAATATGCAAACATGAATGAAAGCTATTAAATAAATCAAACAAGTGAATGCAAGCAAGACAAGCAATGATAAAGTAAAACAAATAACTAGCAACTAGCAACTAAAAGGTGGTTCGCGCAGGAACCGGCTTGTGTTGGAGTGTCCAAGTGGGGACAAATCTGAAGTAAAGGTAAAAGGATGGTCCACGCGGAGACCGATTTGAAAATAAAGTGGCTCACGCGGGAGCTGGGTTATTGGAAAGGTAGGTGGTTCACGTGGGAACCGGTTTTTGAAAAAAAAGTGGTGGTTCACGCGGGAACCAGTTTGTTTGATTGGAAAAATGAAGAAGGTCCACTTTGGGCCAATTTAAAGTGGTGCAAAAGGGTGGTCCACGCGGGGACCAATCTAAAAGTGGTTTGGTTCACGCGGGAACCATTTTATAAGAAGAAAAGAGTGATTCACGCGGGAACCGGGTTGAAATTAAAGATAAGTAAGTCAAGTCCACGTGGGGGACAATCTTAAAGAAAGTGTAAACAGAAAGTTTAAAGGTAAATTGACATGGAAAAGGTAAAGGACAAGTTGGTTCGCATGGGAACCAAGATGGAAAACAACTAGTTGCACGGATTAATCAAGCTAGCACGGTTGAAGACATTGGTTGTCCCACCGTGGTCGCCAAAAAGCTATCGACTCCAAAAACGGGTTTCGGATCGGCACCTCAAGAAACGGTGAAAGGTGGAATTGGGGAAAAGGGGAGTGAATCAAAAACACACTCGGAAAGCTGTGAAGGATCCTCACCTCGGTCCCACACTCACATTGATCCCCGAACTTTCATCTCACGGCGTCGCTCGAGCACCGGAGATGGTTCGGGTCATGTGGTAGGAGAGTGAGGAGTTAATTAACTTAGAACATGAATAAAGAGAAAGGTGGTCTCTAGGAGCCGCGGGCTTCGCTTTATGGAATAAAAACAAGAGATGAGTTGATTTGACCATGTACCTTAGCGTGGGAGATCGTGATATGGGTTCAACCTTCTTCTTCTTCGGCCGGCCGATGAAGAAGAGTCTCCAATCAATGCTAGCTTGTTCAACCTGTGCAACTAGAATAATAAATCAAGTGAAGAAAATAATTAGAATTATGGGAAGTGTAGTAACTGTAGTAAGAAGATGAGTTGATTTGACCGTGTACCTTAGCGCGGGAGATCGGGATATGGGTTCAACCTTCTTCTTCCTCGGCCGACCGATGAAGAAGAGTCTCCAACCGATGCTAGCTTGATAGACCTGTGCAACTAGAAAACACTAAGATAATAAAACAAGTGAAGAAGGATTAGAACTGAGTGAAGTGTAGTAACTTGTAAAAACAATAACATAAATGACAACCGGAAACTAACTCATCGGATTCGGGGTTAGCCCTAACCCCTTTTCTTTTGGTTTTTTGTGATATATGAAATGATGCAAAAATGAATAAAAATGATGCTTAAATATAAACTAAATTATATGAATTAAGAGTTAGAAAAGAGAATATGAATGGTTAAAGATAACACAACCCAGGCAAAGTGGCAACCGGGTTGGACAGATTCATTGTAAACTGCGCGACTCTGATGCAGAGACCATAACGAGCAGCACCAATGTCAAAATAAAGTGATGTTTGTTTCAAAATAAAAAGGACTCACCGAGGGTGGTTTGATATGAACACAAGTTTGCTTGAATCTTATGATAAGTAATCTGAATTTACCTGATAATCCGGATCTTGGACAATGAAGTTCTGGAAACTCCCAGCACAATGTTGATGTAGGACATGCTATGGGAACCACAGATATCTGAATTGAATGATTCTTATTGTAAATAAAATAGGAATCACTGGGGAACAATTTCTATGAAGGATGTATGGGCTGAATCTACCATTAAATGTGCTGAAATTGATTGAGAAAACAATGACTTAGAAGAGAAGACTTCGGATCTGTCTGTGCAGCGCCGGTGTTGAAGCCGTAACAAACCGAGGAAATGTCAGAATTTATCTTTGTTTGTTGTATATAAAATATATCTTGATAAAACACACTTATTATGAATAAAGTAAGGCCTGAAAATGACTATATAGATCTGTATAAGCCGATGATCAGCAGTGCAGCACATCAGAGCATAGATTGACTTCTTCTTCACTTTGGGATGATCTCCGGGCACCGGGACGAAGAGAGGACGATTTGGGGAGGTTGGAACGAGACAAGGGTAGCTGGAGGGTGAGGATAAGAGTGTTGGAGTATGGGGATGCCCCTCTTAGGTCGTTCATATGTGTCTCCCTTTATAGGGGATGAGAACCAGGTCAAAATATAACAAGTTTTGATACATCCGACCTTAGGTTGGATTTCATCCATTTAATATTGCTAATTTTCATCCCGAGGCATATAGAAACTTACCCAAATGATTGAGAGAGATTGGAAACCGTGGTTCACCTTCCCCATGCTCAAAATATGTCTCCACTTGAAGAGGAAACAAATCTGGTCTAAAAAAGGCAGGTTTTGTTGTATAAGACAACAAGTTGTATTGCCATCATTTGATGATGCTAATTTCGACCATGAAGCTTTCAGATACTTTACCAAGTGATATGGAGGAGGAAAAAGGAAGTTAAGGTCATGAATTGGTCAGATATGTGCCCAATGGGCTGGGCTTGCAGGCAATTGGGCTCGATCGGTGCTGCGTGCGGACAGAACTGCGCATCTGACTTCCAAAGAGCTCTGTGGACAAATGGGAGATCAGAATTGAATGCCGTTTATTGAAATGGAAAGATAACTCAGAGAAGAAGATTATTTATGTTTAATAATCCTATGAAAAATTTCCAAATAGAGGATATGCTGAGAAAAGCATAATCTAGCACACCACCAAGAGTCTCTTGTTCGGCAAACATGGATTTGATTAGAAATTATCAAATCATTCTCATATTTCCAATAAGCACCTTGGATCATCCAAAAGGGTGGTTCATCATGATTTTTATGGTCTAAAAGAGATGTTGCCAATGGAATAATGGTTTAAGCTCTAAATAAGGCCAAATTGGTGTGTCTACACCCTCTCCACACACTCTACACTCTCATCGTCTGTAGTCAGATACGGGCGCTAGCAAACCTATAAAAAGAGAAGGAATCAGAGACCAACAAATTGAAGCAGAGAAAGACAAGAAAACATACCCACTGTTGACTCCAGAAACGGGTTCCGGATCGGCACCTCAAGAGAAGGTGAAAGATGGAATAGGGGAAAAAGGGGAGTGAATCGGAAAAACACTCGGAAAGCAATGAAAGGTCCTCACCTCGGTCCCACACTCACATTGATCCCCGAACTTTCATCTCACGGCGTCGCTCGAGCACCAGAGATGGTTCGGGTCATGTGGGAGGAGAGTGAGGAGGAGATGAAATTAGAACATAAATAAAAGGTGTTCGCCAGGAGCCGCGGGCTCCGCTTTATAGAATAAAAACAAGAGATGAGTTGATTTGACCGTGTACCTTAGCGCGGGAGATCGGGATATGGGTTCAACCTTCTTCTTCCTCGGCCGGTCGATGAAGAAGAGTCTCCAACCGATGCTAGTTTGATGGACCTGTGCAACTAGAACAATAAAACAAGTGAAAGAAAATGATTAGAACTATGGGAAGTGTAGTAACTGTAGTAAGAAGATGAGAAAGAAGCAATTGGAATTGGACTCACCGGCTTCGGGGTGAGCCTTAACCCTTTTTTTATTTTTTTGATTATGTAAAAATGATGCAAATGAACTAAAATATGATTTAAAACAGTAAATAAACTGAGTTAAATGAGTTGAGGAAGCTTATGGAATAGATCGGCTTGAGTTGAAGCCGAGTTGGTTGAAGAAGGCCGGTTCGGGTAGCTTTGCACCCTTCTGGCGTGACTTTGGTGCATAGGATGCTAAGGACGACCCCGATGTCAGAATCGAGTGACGTTTGTTGGAGTAGACAGAAGACTAGGATAGGAAGAGTTCCTATGTTGATAATTTCTTCGAAATCCTCCTGTATAAGTCTATAAAAATTCTGAAACTAAGCGGATACAGAAAACAGAACCTGTATGCGCGCCCTTAGTGCAGCAATCGCCACGAATTTACGGCATGTCAGAATTGAGTGCCTTCAGTTGGAGGTGAAAGAGGACGAAGAGTGGAACGACTTCTATGTTGAAAACTTTTGCAGAAAAAGTCCCATATTTTCTACATAAGTCGATGAAGATGGCTGACGCAGAACGCCTAGATGGAGCCTTCTCCTTCACTTCGGGATCGATCTCTCAATGTCGGATCACCTTTGGATGTCGGGACGGCTTTGGAGAAGAGCTTGGACGACCTCTGGACGAGCTAGGCACCGGGGATTCACCTCGGGTCGTTGAGAATGACCCTCAATTTATAGGGGAAGGAAGCCGGTGCACAAAATGAAAACTGGACCGACCGCGCCGCCACTTTTCAAAGGGGACGAGGGCGCACAGGGCGCGCCCTCAAACCAAGGGTGCGTAGGGCGCGCCCCCACTTCGGGGGCGCGGTCTGCGCGACCCCTGTTTCAAAGGGAGCGGGGGCGCATTACGCGTCTCACTGCTAAAAATCGTCGGAAACTTCCGGAAATTGCTAAAATTTGACTTGACATACGTAACGCGCCCCCGAACCGGGGGCGCGGTACAAATAATTAAAAATTTTCGACGGAAACCTTCTAAAAATCCGGTTTAGAAGGTGCTAATCTGGGCAATTTCTGATTTTCGGAAACTGACCGCGCCCTCGCTTTTCAAAGGAACCGGGGGCGTGCAGGACGTGCCCCCGGTTTTGGGGCACGCAAGGCGCTCCCTCGTGTTGAGGGTGCACAGAGCGCGCCCTCCCCTTTCAAGCGGAGTGGGGGCGCGGTACACTCTCTCTCCTACGCGCGTGTTCCGCGAGCCGTATCTTGCAAACGGGATGTCCGATTCGGCTCCCGTTTGTCACGTTGGAAAGAGGGCCTTCAACCGCACCTCCTCAAGTTGGTAAACCAGCCGGCATGACTCCCGAGATGTTCACACGGGGATTTCTACTGGTTTACCCTCTCGCGGAAAACCAAAACCCATGGCGAAGATCCAAAAGAGCACGGTTCCGATCTTGAAATCTCGGGTCAACTCAGGATGACTTAAAATGATGACCGAACAAGTCCGGTATGATCGGAAAACCCGAAATCATCGAAAAATCTGAGATTAACCCGGTAAACGTGAACTGAAACTCGGAAAAGCCGGGAAACCCTAAAATTGACTAAAATGGCCGTATGGCCCCGGTTAATGAAAATATTTGGCTAGAATCGACCCGGATGACCCGAAAAGACCCGGTGACGACCGGAAAGGCCTAACATGCGGTCCGGGATAGCCGTGTCAGCACAGGTCGAAAAAGCCATAATGAAAGCCGTCATTGACCGACGCCTACCGAAATGACTTCTCGGAAACCCTGAATGTTACGGAACACATGCGGGATTCCCGAGACCTTCAATTATGGACCATTGAAGGTTGGTCATCGAGCAGGCTTCGTGTTTTTACAGTTCACTGTCGGCTCTCGCTTGAAGGTTACGGCATTGTTTCGGAAACCATCGGTCCATTCTCAACTAACAAGGGGGCTCCACCAATGTCCTTAGCTCATGTCCACGAGGTAATCCAGATCAGATAACGGTCAAATAAAAGATAATCGTCTATGGAATAAGAGTCCGAGGCTCCGAATCAGGCCAATTTGGCTTGTCTACAGCTTGCCTCGCTTTGATGTCGGCTTTGCAAGGGAATGGCATGTAGCGGAGCGGAGTGAAACGTAGAGGAAGCGTAGATAAGCGAGATGGATCGTAGTGGAACGTAGTGAAGTGAAATAGTGATGGACTTAAAAGGTGGCATCAAGGTGTAGATATAGACACGCTCAACGACCAAATTCGGCAAGACGAATCTCCTCAAGTCTCCTGGTTAACCACCATGTTTCATCAAGTCTTCCTATGTTCTATTGGTAAAAGATGTGCCATTGGCACGAGAGAAGAATAGCCAACCCCCAACGCGGTGGGGAGTCCCCGAAACATGGGTTCCTAGGTTCATCATCAGCCGGTAACCCGATCTTTGCGGTGTTCCTGTACTGTGATGGGCTAAAGTTTAAAAAGAGATTTGTTTTGAAAAAGTAAAAGAATACTAATCGAGCACATTTAGGCTCTCTGTTTCATTTAAGTCTTCCAAGAGACAAGATTTGATTCGGAATGGAATGATCTCAGATTCTGAAAGGCAAATGTTTTAAGCATAGACCATGAAGATAGTGATGGTGCAAGTTATAATCAAATAGAAGGCCCTTTGCGGGACGAATTGACTGCCACAGTGGGATGAATAGCTAAGAAGTTGCAATGGCCACAGTGGTGAAAAGAAATGAAAGATTTGAGGGCACAAAGTGATTACCGAACATGGTGGGATTAATAGACACGGTGGGATATTAGAGAGGTTGGTGGGACTAGAGATCATGGTGGGATTAGAGAGCACGGTGGGATTAGAAAACATGATGGAATTCAGAATGATCGGAATTATGATACAAGAGGGTGAGAAGGTGAAACTTTTCAAAGGATGTATGCAATGATAATGAAAAATGCAATGCAACTAATACTATATGATGCATGCTGGGCTCAAGAAAACAAAAACAAAACTTGTATAACAAATAGTTGAAGATATAGATTGTCTATGAGGTCAAGATACCCATTCGGGAACCATCATTCCTCACAACACAACTTTGTCTTATCCGTGAGCATTAGAGATGACCCGACTGTCGTAGATTTAGATGAAGGGGATCTCGGGTCAAGTCTTCTCCGTGCTCATGGTCTTCAAAAAATAATGCAGAAGATAATAACACACGACTAGCGACATATATGCTAGTCGGCAAGTTATGGGGGTTTCCCATGTCCGTTTTTCTGTTTCTGCGAGCAATTCCTGTCTTTCATCAAAATGTTAGTTCCGAATGAACAATGATGTTCACTCAACCTTAATAAAGATAAAACATAAATATATTTGATTTAAAAAAATTTTGAATTTTTTTCTAAATTTTTCTAATTTTTTCTAAATTTTTGATGAATTTTCAAAGAATTTGACCGAACGTGCCCTCGAACCGGGGGCGCGTCCTGTGCACCCTCAGTTGGGGGGCGCGTCCAGCGTGCCCTAGTTTTGTGGGCGCGGCCTGCGCGCCCCCACTTCGGGGGCACGTTCGATCCCAGTTTCCTGTTCTGACCGGATCCGAATCTGATTCAAATCGGGACCGATTTCCCCTATATAAACACCTCTTAGGACGACCAGATCATCCTACCAACACCCGGATGGCTCCTCCTTCGAAAAAGCGGTGTGTTGGCTCAGCTCGAGGTATTTCAAGTGTCCCTAGTCATTTGAAGGCCAGAATTGGCGCTGACTTGGTAAGTTCGCTGCCAATTTTAGCTTTCAACCACTTTCTTCTTCTTTTTCTTTAAAGAATTATCTTTTACCTCATGTTTGGGTGTAGGATTACCCAAACTTCCCTGGGCCTCGCCAGTATTGCTCTCCTCCCTGGCTTTCCGGCTTGCTTGACGTCCTCGGCTTGTCGGTCAGAGCGATTCTTCGAGATTGCTTTCCGGCTTGCTTGACGCCAAGGGATGAAAGTTCGGGGATCAATGTGAGTGTGGGACCGAGGTGAGAGTTGCTTTCCGAGTTTTCTTCCTTTCTTTTCTCATCCCCTCTTGAGGTGACGATCTGGATTCACGGAGTTCCCTGAAAAGGAGAGGACCCCGTCGAATTTTCAGAGTCGACAGCTTTGTGGCGACCACGGTGGGACAAGCAATGTTTTCAACCGTGGGTGCTAAATGTTTTGTTTGCAACTAGTTCTAGTTCTAGACCGGTTCCCACGTGAGCCTTTCCTTCTTTCCACCTCTCTTAAACTTCATGCCATCTCATAATTTCTGATTTCACCCATCTTTCATCAGATCTGAAGTGCCAAGTATGCCATTTAATTTCTGTCATTTTATTTAAAACGGTTCCCACGTGAACCACCCTTTTCCTTTTAAACCGGTTCCCGCGTGAACCAATCTCTTTCTTTACTTCGGTTCCCACGTGAACCAAACCCCTTTTTTTCAGATCTATCCCAACTTGGATTAGGTCTTTATTCACCTTTAATTGGCCCCACGTGGCCCTCTTTTGACCATTCAAATCGGTTCCCACTTGAACCACCCCTTTTTACCCAAAACCGGTTCCCACGTGAACCACCTTTACTTTCTACCCCAGTTCCCACATTGGTCCCCACGTGGACCACCCTTTTGCTTGGCTATCAGATCTGAACCCTCTTCTTTCCATCACCTTTTCACTATCTCCATTTGGCTCACATATGAAACAAAGTCTAGATTCTAGTTTCTAGTTGCTTCTCTAGTTTCTAATTGCTTGTCTGGTGTTGATTGCTTGTTTATTTAAGTTCATGTTTTGTTACTTGCTTTATTACTTGATTGCATTCTATGATCCTTCTCTCTAGCTTTTACACTTTTTTAAGGCGGGAGCTCACTCTCCCATTTATCCCTCCCATCCAAAACACCCTCTTGGTGGATTATGACCTCTCTTCTGGGATATTCCTTCCTAGTTGACTTGGTTGGCTTTCATCAAGGCCTCCGTAATTCCTCATACGTGGAGTATTCCTCTTCACGATCGGGTTGGTTGTACCACTCCCCAAAACCCGAAGCATCCTATGTTACCTACACGTGGTGAGATTGTGTGAAACCTAGGTCATTGGAGATTGGAGTTAGGATCCTAACCCATTTGTTGAGAGAAAAATTCTTAACAAAATTCATAAACCTAAGGTTTAATAAAAATCATTGCGTAATTTTGCTTTCAAGTCTTTGCATCACTTGCTTGTCAAACAAAAATTCAAACCTTTAACTTTTTGCAAAATACTAAAAAAAAAGTTCTTTATTTACTTTGTCAACATGTTTGTTTTCTCCTTGAAGTTCAATGCAATTAAGGTCTGGAAGACACGTTGGAATGGCGGAGCAAGCTGAACATCGAGAGCACGAGATGGGTCATCAACCAAATCCGTCAGATGGTCGTGTTAATCCATTATTTGAGTCAGAAGCGCAAGAGGTCCCTCAACCATCTGCTCCTCGTGATGTTGAACAACTCTTTAGGAAGTTGTCTCTCTATACCGACCCAGAAACCTATGCCCGCATACAATCCATGGTGAAGGGCAAAATGGCCTCAGATCAAGCTGAAGTTAACCAAGGTTCCTTATCTCCTCATCCTCTAGTTCAACCACCACTCATTCAATCACCCTTTGTTCAACCTCCTGTTGTTCAACAATCTATGAATCAACCATCGCTAGCACAACCATCTGCAGTTCAACCCTCTATAGTTCAACCATCTATGGTCCAACCCTCATTTTTTCAACCATCTTATTTCAACCATGTTGCTCCTCTGACCCATCAAGTCATGGGACAATCTTCAGTAAATTTGCCAAGTCATGCTCCTCAATTCCAAAATCATGTCTCTAACCACATACCCCAACCAGTAAACCAAGAACCTGATCTCACCCAGGCAATCATGGATCAGCTCACTCGGATGAATGAACGTTATGAAGAGCCGAGATGTCGCTGGACTCCAAGTCGGTTCTGAGATTTCCATTCCTTCTCCGGTCCTACACCTCGCCACCTTCTGAGCTACCAGTTTATCGCCGCTACAATGGTACTGGCAACCCTTTTCTCCACCTTAAAGATTTTCTCTATGAATCCTCATTCTGGAAAAATGATCGTAGGGTTCTTGCCTTCTTGTTCCGTCGATCACTAGAAGGGTCTGCATTGGAATGGTTCTACTCACTCGACTCCTTTGAGGCAGGAGACTTCGATATTGTTAAAACCAAATTCTTGCAAAGATACAGAAATCGGGTGGCACCAGCATGCTCCATTACAGACTTGATTGCTGAAAAGATGAAGCCAGAGGAAGACTTCATAAAGTTTGCTGATCGCTGGAGGGGAATGGCAGAGAAATTGACAGATGTTATTTCTGAAGGGGAACAAGTGAAGATGCTTATTGGCAACACTACACCTGCCTTGAGGAATGTCTTGATCATGCACCGTCCTACCACCATGAATGAACTCTATGACAGTGCCCGATACTTGCAAGCCCACTTCAAGGATGCCACCATGATAAACCCTTTTGATCCTAAACCTAGAAACTTCAGGAAAACCCCCTCTGCACCAGTTGGGCCTACAACCGAGGGAGTGATTAACAACGAAGCAATAAACATTGTGGGGAACCAGGGAGGGAACCGTCAAAACCAGTTCAGAAACCCACCATAAAACCATTCCTATTACCCCCCTCAACAACAGGTTAGGCCACCACAACCACGACAACCACAACAACCCCCGCAACCAGTATCACAACCCTAGCAGCCTCGTCAACCTACCTACAATAGTGCACCGCCACCACCCAATCAGGCACCACAAAGGGGAGGTCCTAGGAGAGAGAACTACCAGCAACTCCCTTATTCCTTGACCGACATCTTCAATGTACTCATGGCAGAAAAACAGTTGGAATTGCCCAAGGAAAGAGAGGTTTGGCCAACAAATGTAGATGTCCCGATACTGTGCTTACCACCGGTGTCCTGGTCACACTGTAGAAGTGTGCTTTCAATTCAAGGATTACATCCACGATCTGAATGACCAAGGAAGCATTGATTGGGTCCAAATGGGGGAATGCATACAAGCTATGAAGGCTAGGCAGCAGCAGCGGCAGCGTCCACCGGCTCAACCTCAACAACAACCTGGCTTGGGGATTGTTCAGGATCCGCTCCCATTACATGCTCCCGCTCCACCACCGGCACCAGCACGTCCAAACCCAGGAATTGGTCTAGTACACTCCATTGTCCAGGGAGAAGCCAATCGTGCTCAAGGTTGGCAACTAGAAAGCCACAATACAACCATGCCTGCCAACCCAACTAGGCCTCCTGCTAGGAACCCTCCTAGACAGATAATCCGTGCACCTGCTACTCCACGACTACCACAAAGCTCAATAACCCAACCACTGGCCGCCAGTTCTTCTCGCCGACCCATCATTAGGCTAGCCCCCTCCTTAAGTACACCTCCTTCAACCATTGCTACACACCGGCCCTTGCTCATTCGACCACCACAATCACCACCAAACTTGAACCCCCAGCCTACGAGCTCTACCACTCCAAAACCCCAACCTATCATACCACCAACACCACAACCAATCCCACAACCTACACCTTCATTAAATTAATCAACCACTTCTGCACCCCGGCCTCTTCTTATTAGGCCACCGGTATCACCATCAATACCACCTCCAAATCCTACCCCTCTACCAAATAACACCATCATCCCAGAACCATCGATCCCATTACCTATCATACCTGCATCTACACCACCTGTTCCACCACAATCCACCCCAGTTAACCCGTCACCTCTACCCGACCGCCAAATAGCCCCAGTGCTTCGGAGTGGAAGGATGTTCCAGCGGCTCTTTCCCCAAGCTAGTACTCAACCGCAGGATCAAGTGGAGGAGGAACAAGTATAAGAACCATTGCCAGGCACAGCCTATGATTTGTTGAAGCATTTGGATAAAACACCGGCCCGTATTTCCATACTTGAGTTGATCAAAAGATCAAAGGTGCACCAGGAGATTCTACAACAGTACTTGCAAAGGGTTATGGTGAATGAAGATCTCCCACCTGAGAAGATCACTACAGTGTTAGCCCCTAGAAGTGAGAACCCAACACTCACTTTCTCTCAGGAGGAATTAGCAGATCCAGAATTTAGGAGATATGCATTGCATGTGGCTGTGGTTATTTGTAATATTGAAGTGAAATCATGTTTGGTTGACACTGGAGCTTCCATCAACGTTATGCCGCTAGAAACTTTGCAGTTGTGTGGCATTTCTGAGAAAGAAATCAAGCCATCCTGTGCCATGGTGACAGCCTATGATAACTCCAAGAAGTCTGCACGTGGGGTGGTCACTCTAGAAGTTAAACTTGGACCATGTACGGTCACAACAGATTTTCATGTTCTAGAATTGGATTCAACTTTTCGGGCTATACTTGGGAGGCCATACTTGGAGGCAATAGGAGCTGTGGCTTCAACAAACCACCAGTGCATAAAATTTTCCTTTAAAGGACAGGTGGTCAAGGTGACTAGCATGCCTATAAGGGACGAGCCGAACGATGCTTCTTTACCCCTAGGTCTGTCAATACAACCCCGCATCTCGGTGGGAGAATTGCCAGAGTCGGATGCATGACCGCCTCTCTACCGGACACCTTTGGGATGGCGGATGATGATGAAATTGGGCTATCAGCCTGGAAGAGGTTTAGGCAAGGATCTTCAAGGGATCACTCAGCCAATTGAAACTGTGAAAAGGCCACGTAGGCAGGGGTTGGGATATAAAGAGGGTTCCATCCCAAGGAGAATCTTCCAGCCAGGATATGCCATGGGGCTCCATACATTCTTTATCAAAGGGGAGACCATGATGATGGCTGAAGATGGCAAAAGTTCCGTGATAGCTGTCAAGAGAAGAAAGGCTCCAGATGAAGAAGAAGAAGACTTTGAAGACCTGTGCTTATCTTTAACTCGTTTGTTCTCAAGTGGGGAAGAGCACCAGGAACCACTCAAGGGCAGACCAATCTTGGATCATCTGGTTAAGCATGTTACCCAAGTCAAAACCATTCCATGAGGCCCAAATGCAACAATGCCATGTTTGAACCTCGTACCTTTGTTTCTAGATCTTTTGAATGGGCTTCAGGGCCCACTTACCCACTTTGGGCCCATGTGCCCTCTTCAACCTTCTACTCTTACTAGGCCAGCTTGCCCATTTGCTTCCCTCATCAACTTCAGAACTGAGGGCTTTTCCCAACATGGGCTCACATGCCCATTTATTTCTAAAATTGGGTCCACATACCCGTTTACTTTTTTCATCAGTTTTGGACCCATGTGTCCACTTTCTGTTACCATTGAGCCCACGAGCCCCTTTTTCCCCTTTATTCTTAGGTTTTTCTCTCTATTAATTCAGTCATCTTCTAGCAAGCCTCGAGTCACTCAGGCTCATTCTATCTTTTTACTTGAGAATCCCAAAAAAAAAAAACGTCTTCTCTGAAACTCACATTTCCATCGAGGAGACGTCTCTACTCATCCCAGAGGGTGCTCCCAATCAGGGATCCCCCTTTTCTGAATCATTGATCGATTTACTCGATCCTCCCTCCACTGTAAATACCACCTTTCCAGCTTTATCTTCAGTATGTCAAGTTAGGTTAGGAAATAGGAAAGTCAGAGGTAAGCGAGTTGCAGATAGGTATCTGCAACAATTGGCACAGAAATGCGTAGAGTGTGCAAGGCTGCCAAACTTTTTAGATTATACCATCCAGCTAGATGAAATCCGATATGAGGATGAGCATAACATAGATCATACTTTGGGAGTATATAAGGTGGTATCAGAGAAGGATCCTGAATCCGAGGATGAAATCGAGGACTTGGCTGATGCATATGCATCTGGACTTAGAAGATTTGAAGAACCATCGGCCACAGGGAATGAACCGACCAAGGAACTGAATTTAGTAACCCTGGAAGATCCTAAGACTATCCTCATTAGTGCAAACCTCACTCCCTCAGAAGAACAACGTTTGATCAAAGTGTTGGAATAATATAAGGACACGTTCGCATGGACATATGAAGACATGCCGGGATTAGATAATTCACTGGTTGAACATAGATTAACCTTGAAACCTGGAACTACCCCGGTTAAACAAAAGCTCAGGAGGTTCCACCCTGATATTGCACTCAAAATGAAAGAAGAGGTCGACAAACTACATCAAGCAAAATTTATTAAGGTTGTCCTATATCCGCAATGGGTGGCTAACATAGTCCCTGTTATGAAGAAGGATGGACGAATTCGGATTTGTATAGATTTCAGGGACTTGAACCGAGCGTGTCCTAAGGATGATTTTCCTTTACCTCATATCGATGTTTTGGTTGATAACACAACTGGATTTGAAATGCTTTCATTCATGGATGGCTATTCTGGATACAATCAGATCCGGTTAGCTGAGGAGGACCAAGAGAAGACCTCGTTCACTACACCTTGGGGAACATATTGCTATGTTGTCATGCCCTTTGGGTTAAAGAATGCTGGTGCTACATATCAGAGGGCTATGATGGCTATCTTTCACGACATGATGCACACCCTTGTAGAGGTGTATGTGGATGATTTGGTTATCAAGTCCAAGAGTCGGGAAGATCATTCTGAAGTGCTAAGGAAGGTTTTGCAACGAGATAGAGAATACAAGCTAAAAATGAACCCTAAGAAGTGTACATTTGGAGTTTCATCAGGAAAGCTACTTGGGTTCATAGTAAGCAAAAGGGGCATAGAGATCGACCCAAACAAGGCCAAAGCAATTATTGGTATGCCTCCTCCGAGGAATATAAAAAAGAGCTTCGAGGATTGATTGGGAGGCTACAATTTGTCCGCCGGTTTATCTCACAACATTCCCAAAGGTGTAAACCTTTCTATGAGTTAACCAAGGCGGGGGCCGAATTTAAATGGGATTCGAAGTGCCAGGAGGCGTTTGATGGGTTGAAAACATACCTGGCAAGTCCCCCTGTACTTAGACCACCAATTCCCGACAAACCTTTGGTCCTCTACATTTCGGTTCTTGAGAACTCTCTCGGGGCAGTCCTTGCACAAGTTGATGAAGAAGGGAAAGAACGAGCTACTTATTACTTGTCTAAGATGTTTGATGTTTGTGAGCTGAAGTACACTGTGGTAGAAAAGACCTGTGCTGCTCTTGTTTGGGTGGTTCAGAAACTCAAACATTATTTCCTTGCTCACCAAGTCAAGCTCATTGCTCGTATCAATCCTATTAAGTTTCTGTTAGGGAAGACAGTCTTGATTGATCGGTTAGGGCGATGGCAGAGTTTCTTATCCCAATTTGATATCACTTATGTCCCACAGAAGGCAATCAAGGGTTATGCTATTGCTGAACACCTTGCCCATCATCCCATACCCGTCTTTGACCCAGTCCGGTCGGAGTTCCCGGATGACGAACTAATGTCAGTCCGATCTTCCAATCTTTGGACATTAGATTTTGACGGGGCTCGAACTCTCATGGTAGAGGGATAGGTATTGTCCTTCCGTCACCTGAAGGTGTCACCATTCCACGATCTTTTCAGCTTAACTTTCCAGCAACCAACAACATAGCTGAGTATGAAGCCTTGCTGGCCGGACTGGAGGCCGCTCATTTCCATGGTGCCACCGAACTGAGGGTGATAGGTGATAGTCAATTGATCCTATGCCAGGTCCTATCCATGTACCAAACTTCCCACCCAAACCTCAAACCCTACCAGGAGCTCACCACCTGCTACATCAAGCTATTCTTCAAACTCACCTTTGTTCATGTCCCCCGCTCTCAGAATATCCTCGCCGATGCATTAGCTTCACTAGCTTCATCTCTATCTGTCCCGCTAGGCAGGCAAGTGCGAACTATCCACATTTGTAAGAGGACAATTCCAGCAATTGAGGATGGACGTTTTCTAAAAGTTAAGGAGAGGTTCAACAGAAAGGAATACTTAGAACATAAAGAAGAAATCTCCATGATCGAGTTGGAAGAATTAGAATAAGGTGAGAGACCTTGGTATGACGAGATTGCGAGGTATTGCCAAGATCAGTCATATCCGCCTGGATCAACCACCAAAGAAAAGAAGGCAATCAGAAGAGTATCCCAGAGGTATATAATCCTAGGAGGAGTGCTCTACAAGAGAAGCCTAAGTGGAATCTTACTCAGATGTCTTGATGAAGAAGAAGCTGAGTTGGTGCTGAAGGAAGCACATTCTGGAGTATGTGGTGGTCATGTGAATGCCCAAGCCCTTGCTAAGAAAATCATCCGACAAGGGTATTATTGGCCAACTCTAGAAGAAGACTGCTCCATCTTTGTCCGGCATTGTCATTAATGTCAACTCCATGCCGACAAGATTCACTCTCCCGCATCTTCCCTTCATCCAATTCATGCCCCATGACCTTTTGCCATGTGGGCTTTTGATATCATTGGCCCCTTGAGTGACCTCAACTCCGAAATACGCTCAAAATCATTCATTCTGAAGGCAACGGATTACTTCACAAAGTGGGCTGAAGCGGAAGCATTCGTGGAGATTAAAGTGTCAACAGTCTGCTCCTTCATCAAGCGCAACATCCTGGCAAGGTTCGGGATCCCCAGCGACATCGTCACCGATAATTGGCCACAATTTCATTCTCAAGATCTGCGTGATCTTTGCAACAGGTATTACATTTCATTGCATCATTCATCACCATACTATCCTCAAGGCAATGGTCAAGCGGAAGCCACTAATAAAACCTTAATCAAAATCATCAAGAAATCTTGTAAGTCTAGCAAATTTGTCGACTGGCCTGATAAGCTTGTAGATGCTCTATGGGCTTATCGTACTTCTGTAAGGACTCCCACTGGACAAACCCCGTATGCTTTGGCATATGGGATGGAAGCAGTGGTCCCTTACGAAGTATTACTTCCATCTCTCGGAGTTCAGCTCGACAAGGATATTCCTGTTGATTAGAGACGAGAATCTCTCCTTGCACAGCTTGAACTCTTGGATGAAAGAAGGCTAGCCGCCACTGAGCATGCCCGGACTTATCAGAATAGACTCAAAAGGTTTTATCAAAAGAGGGTGGTCGAGAGAAAATTCGAGATCGGTGAGATGGTAGTCAAACGCATATTCGTTAAGCCAGGGGGTCCCCGCTCCAAGTTGCAACCTAACTGGGAAGGGCCTTTTGTAATCACTGAAAAGTATCTAGGTAATGCATATGAATTGACTAATGCAGATGGAGAAAAATTGAATCATCCTTGGAATGGAGTTTACCTCAAAAAGTACTTTCCATAAAAATGGAGAAACCACTGGTATAATCTCAAGTCATCGATCCTAGGTTGTTCGTGAGAAGTTAAAGGTAGGTACCATCCTACACACACAACACTTCCCGATCCTAGAATCCAGACAACCTGACACTTGCGAAAGGCAAGGCAGAAATCTAGAAATGGAAAGAGTACCCTTACCCTATTCTCTTCTACTCGGTCCAAGATAGGGAGAGAAGATTAGAGAGGGGTAGTATCGAAAACACTCGCCACCCTAGTAGGAGGCCGTCTCAGAGGGTACAAAAGGGTGCCAAAAGATGGGCAATGAACCCCTCAGGTCAGAAAAAAAAAATGATCAACCTGTCTGAATGAGTACCCAGAATGATAGTCAAGGCAAAAGGCACTAAAATATGGGCAATGTCCCCACGGGTCAAAAAACTTGTCCAAATATGTGCCATACAGAAAAGAGCAAAAAAATAAGAGAAACCCAAGGAGGTCGAACCCCAATGAGTAATTTGAGTGATGTAGACATGCAATTTTGGCTCAGTTGGAGAGTTTAAATTCTTGTTTTCATGAAAAATATTTAAAGCAGATCGTGTTTTCCGAACGGATCAAGTTTCTGGCACGTTCTGAAGAGGATCAATGGAGCGATCAGCCGAGCCAAACACCCCGTGTATAGGGTACCTGGCGCCCTGTTTATAGGGCACCAGGCGCCCTATATATAGGGCACCTAGCGCCCTATTTATAGAGCACCAGGCGCCCTGTAAACAGGGCACCTGGCGCCCTGTAAACAGGGCACCAGGCGCCCTGTATACAGGGCGCCTGGCACCATATCAAATCGATTTGACAGGCTGATTTCACCCCTCACAGTGACTCATCTTGTCGACCTGACAGACCTAATGATGCTGGCGCCCCATATATAGGGCGTCATGCCACGTGACATTGTTTTTCGAAAATGGCCAAAGTACCCTCTTTTGGGCTATAAATAGAGCTCTATTTGGAGCTTGGAGGGGGTTCCAACTGGGTGCCACCCTAGAGCTCATCCAACACCACGTTTCTAAGCCATTCTCATCCCCCACAAGCCTTCAAATCGATCCAAAATCGTCCACCAAAAACCCTAAAAACCTTCTGTTTCTGTCACCCAGAAACATGATTTTTCTCCAACTTTGAGAACCTCTATCCGTCTCTCCTCTTACATCCAGCATCCAAACCACCTTTCATTAGCTTCATTTGCATATTGTCTACATGGAGGAGTCCCTACTTCGTCCCGGAAGCCGCCCAGCACTCCGGAGCGAAGTTGCGAAGAGAGGAAGAAAATCTGTTCGGACCAGACTTAGTGCCCCGTATACAGGGCGCTTTGACTTGGTCAACGCGCCCCATAAAGGGGGCACCTACTTCTGGCGCCCTATATATAGGGCACCAGGAAGGGCAGAAGCTCGTTTTTATCATTTTCGAATTCCGATTGCCCATTTAATCGAGTTTTCATCTTCCTCTTTCATCCTAGCATTGATCATCATGTTATTTAGCATGTCTTAGAACATTTTGCATCTCATATATGTTTAAAAACCTATCAAAATAGGGGTTGGGATTCCGTCCCAATCAGGTTAGTCTCCTTCCATTTGCATGTTTGAATTCAAATTTGAGCATGATACTATGCTTTCATTAGAACTAATGAACCTTTCACTTGTTTCTATGTTTTCTTATGGACATTCTTAGGTAAATCCGATTGAGGCGGAGCTTCAACCGGATCGAAGATGAAGGACTCACTAAGCTCTCTTCTTTCGGCCGACCGAGAGAGGAGAAGTCGGAACTCAACAATCTCCCCGCTTCCAAAGGTACGACGGTCACTTCTCCATTTCATTTCTTTTCATTCTACTATATTTTGGAGCCTTTGGCCCATGGCGACCACACCCACCATCATCCCATCCACCAAGTCCCCAAAGCAAGCATAGTCGCCGGGAAGGGGGAGATCCACGGGTGTCCCGTTTCGGGTGCTTACAAGTGAGAGTAGAGAAATCCCTCTCAATATCTTCAAACCCTATCAAGGACTTCCTCTATACTCTTCCTCCTTAAAACCCCTTGGGTAGGGTAAACTGACCAAATCCAGGTGGAACCCAAGCCGATCAAAGGAAGAAGGTTAGAAGGATTCTAGGTAGGGAACTTTATTTTTGCACGTGGCATCTACCACTTGAGTCTTGACAAACTCCAAAGACCGATGAACTGTCTCAAATACCAGCATTTCTCCACAAAAAAGTTGCATATTTCAAAATCCACAAAAAATGCATATTTCAAAAAACCAAAAAAATGCATATTTCAAAAACCAAAAAAAAATGCATATTTCAAAAATCCAAAAAAATTCATATTTCAAAAATAAAAAAATATATATTTAAAAATCCAAAAAATGAATATTTCAAAAATTCAAAAAAATTTACATATTTCAAAAATAAAAAAAAATGAATATTTTTGAAAATCCAAATGATTGTTTTCAAGAAAACCCAAAAAAAAAAATTTGCTTAGTCATGATCATTGCCTTAGTTGCATCCATGCTTATTTTACTGTCATGCATATTTCCATTCCTGCATTGCATATCCTTTTACTTTAATTACCTTGTTAAGAAGGCTCTCCCCTTTGACCTAAGTCAAAGTTGACCATAATGGGCAAAGGGATGAGTCATGGTGAAGATCTAATCCCCTTTTATTAAGTGTTACTGGCATTTCAATACAGGAGAGGAGAGGATTCACACCATGACAGGTAAGTTCTCTCAACCCTCACATTTCATTTTAGTCATTTGTTTTATTCCACCTTGTTAAGAAGGCTCCTCCCTTTGACTCAAAATCAAGGCAAATGATATATAGGCAAAGGGATGAGTAATGATGAAAATTTAATCATCTTTGTTAAGTGTTTTCAGGAGTTGAAGAAGCAAAAAAGAGAAGGGCAATCATGCAACCTTTTTAGTCCTAACAGGTGAATTGGCGAGATCAGTGTTCCCCAAGGAACGTCATGCCAACCTTGCGACGAAAAGAAAGGGAGCGCCACCTAGTCAAATATTATCATGGCGCTGATGAATCAGGCGGTCGATGCAGCTTACCTGAAGATTTCATCCACATTCTCATCAATCTCACATCATCACCATTACTTCATTTTGCACTTCACCTCACTCTTATCATTTGCCATTTAGTTATGTTAGGTCCATTTGATACATATTATAAGCATTATTGTTGAAGACCTTGAGAGTGAAAATGACTGGGCCCGAGATCCCCTTCAACAAAATCTACGACGGCTTGGTCATTTCTTCACACTCACGGATAAGCCAAAATTGAACATTGGAGGGATGATAGTTCCTAATCGGGTGTCTTGACCTCCAATTGACAATCTATATCTTCAACTATTTTCTACATAATTTTCTATATTTTTATATCCATCTCTTTTTCATTCTCCTTTACTAATTTTATCCCTTCATGTTTTATTCCTTTCTTTTTATTACACCATGTTTTATTCTGTCCTTTCTTTTATCCCACCGTGTCTTTTATCCCACCCCACCGTGTCATATTTGTCATGCCTTTGTTTCTTCTTTCCCATCATTCTATGTTAGTCCTACCATTATTTTTCAATCTCATTATGGCTTAAATCTGTTTCGTCGTTTTCCGAATACTTGATTTTCTGCTAGAGCGTGATTCATGGTTTTCACGATACCCGAGCAATTTTGTTATGCTTAAAACGAACCCTTTAAGAACTTGAGGTTCTTCCACTCAGAATTAAACTGAGTATTTTGGTGAAACTTGAATGAACTTGAGATTCCAAATATGATGGATTGGTATTCTTTTTATTTTAAGATCAGACTTCTCTTTTACAAACTTTAGCCCATCATAGTACAAGAACACCGCAAAGTTCGGGTTGCTGGCTGATGATGAACCTACGAATTCGAGGACTCCTCACCACGCTGAGGGTTGGCTACATCCTTTTATCCTTTATCATTTACTTTTTCATCTCTCGTGCCAAGGGCATGTCTTTTACCAGTCAATTATATGAGGTTTTGATAGAACATGAAAGTGATCTAGAATACTCAGCGAGATTCATATTGCTGGATCAGGTAGATAAGCGTGTCTATATCTACACCTTGATGCCACCTTTTCAGTCCATCACCATTCCATCCCGCTACATTTATCTACATTCACTTGCATTTCATTACAGTTCACTACGAATCACTCTGCTTCATTACATGCCACTCCCTTACAAAGCCGACATCAAGGCAAGGCAAGCTGTAGACACGCCAAATTCGCCTAATTCATAGCATAAAACTCATGTTTTATAGGGCAACATGTGTGATTGACCTTATAATGATGCCGGGTCTTTTAAAAGTTGATTTGGAGCTTCGCCGAACGAAATCGGATGTTTTTCGAAGTTTTCCACGAAAAGCCGTGATTTCTGAGCGAAGGCCACACGTAAGTCGTGTAAACACGGAAATTGGCTGAATGACCAATGCCTAATGATCATGCATTTAAGGTTATGGTCATATTCACACCCCAAACAAGTTTTGTTGCATACCGTGCCTTTCCGGTTTGCCGTCGAAGTCATTTTGACCTGTATCGGATCTTCTGTTCACTGCCCTAACTTACGGATAAGATTCTGAAGTTTTGGAGGGTGTGATGGCTCATCCGATGCTATAGAAAGCTTCTTCGGCCTGTTATCTTTCCAATGCAACAAACGGCGTCGAATTCCGAGCTCGGGAGTGTTCGCAATGGCTTCCGGAAGAAGGACGCGCGAAACCAATCCCATGCGCCTGGGTTCCTGGTCACATGCGCTCGGGACCCAGGGCACGTGCCCATGCGCCCTACCAGTGAGGCACGTGACCTTGTGCCCTCACTTGAGGGCACATGCGCCCCACCCTGGAGGCACGAGGGACCCAGTTTTTCACCGGGACTCTACCACTGAACCGCCGATCGAATAAGACCAAAATTTTCGGGATTTGTGCCCATGCGCCCTCACTGGGGGGCACATGCGCCCCTCAGTGGGGCGCATGCGCCCTGCACCAGGGCGCATGCACCCAGCACCAGGGCGCATGCGCCCAGGGGTGGGGCGCAAGGCCCCTATTTTTTAGCCTTGATAACGCTGCTCGTTCTCCTATAAATGGACTCTGATTCTGGTCATTCCAGAGGCATGAGCACGACTCCCCAGGCATATAAAGACATCCAACCTCCCTCCTGCATTTATTTTGTGATTTTTAGAGAGAGAATTTCGAGTTTTTAGAGAGAGAAAAGTCAGTTCAAGAGAGAGGATGGCTGTTCTGCAGGTGATCAGATAAGTCTCTTTTCCTCGGCTTCTACAGCAGTGTGTGGACGTCTGCTTCCCTAGCTCTCTTCATCAAAGTTCTTTCTCTCCAAGTCTTCTTGAGTTTTCAATCAACGACACTTGATTCCGAGGTCGGGGCTGGTCGAGACGAGCGCAGAAGCAAAGTCGCGCCTGGCAAATCTTGGACTGCTGCTCGGCTTTTTCGACAACCCAGATTTGGCTATATCTTTTTCTATTCAACTCAGAATCTTTTAGTTCTTTTTCCTATATCTTTGTTTAGTGATTCTCCATCCCCCTATCATTGTTTTACAATTTTTTGCATTACTTTTACTCTGTTATTCCGAAAATAAAAAAAGGGGTTAGAGATAACCCGAATCCGGTCAGTTTCTAGTCAATTGTGTGTTTTTATGTTATTCTCTTTACATATACTCCACTTTGTCTAGTTCTAATAGTATCTTTCACTTGTTTATTTGTCTAGTTACACAGAATATCAAGCACCCACCGCGTTGAGGACTCTTCTTCATCGGCCGGCCGAAGAAGGAGAAGCTTTAACTCACATTCTTCACGCTAAGGTACACACGGTCAATTTTAATTCTATAAATTGGAACCCACGGTTCCTGGCGACCACATTTATTTCTTCTCACCCTCCTCCCACATGACCCGAACCGTCTCTTTGGTGATCAAGTGACGCCAAGGGATGAAAGTTCGGAGATCAATGTGAGTGTGGGACCGAGGTGAGAGTTTCTTTCCGAGTTTTCTTCCTTTCTTTTCTCATCCCCTCTTGAGGTGACGATCTGGATTCATGGACTTCCCTGAAAAGAAGAGGACCCCGTCGAATTTTCAGAGTCGACAACCCCTTGTTCCCATATGCTGATGCACTCGGCTTCAGCGAGAGAGTTGCCAACAGGTGTGCATCGGTGAAGAAGAGGCCAGAGTGGCATGCTCACTTTGCCTCCATGAACCGTTCCAACTTCTTGCACTCTTCTGCTGCCCTGATGCAGAAGGACTTCCAGGTGTGCTTTATGCCCAGCGTTGATCTCCGCTTGGTTACCGGTTTGGCCTTTGTGCTATACAACACCCATCGTTGCCATTCTCAGATCGGCTTGCCTCGGTATGAGTTGCCCAAGCTGTCCCACCTGCCACCTATCAAGGGCAGGAAGCTTGGCTCTGCGGATGACGAGGAGGAGGCGATCTCAGTCATTGCCTTGTGGGAGACGAGTCGGGTGTGCCGTCTAGGCCTCCTGATTGAGGAGGACCCTGACCGGAAGCGCCGCTACATCTCCACGTTGAAGCTTTTGCTTGCTTGAGGGCCTTCTTTTCCTACTTTAGCTTGTCAGACATGTTGTTTTTATTTTGAATAAACAATGATTTTTTTTGTAGCAAGTTTGAGTGAAAATTCAATAGAATTTTACCTTGTTTCATAAAATTGCCTTGTCAAGGGGCGGAAGCCTCTTGAAGATGGTAACTATTAATAAAGAAGACAGTAAGGTTAAGAAACTTACCTGTTGGTGAGATTTCCCCCTCCTTGACTCGTGTTTCTTTTCTGAAATACTCAATAAAGGGGTTAGATCTGCTCTATGGCTTACCCCCTTGCCTATTGTCATCTTGCCTTGCTTACATGTCAAAGGGGGTAGCCTTATTAACAAGGTAATATGAACAAAATGACTGAAAATGAATAAGGTCAGGGTTAAGAAAGCTTACTTGCTATGGTGAGAGTCACTCCCTTCTGTCTTAGAATCCTGAAACACTTAATGAAGGGATTAAATCTTCACCATGGCTTATCTCTTTGCCTATTGCTGTCTGCCTTGACTTAGGTCAAAGAGAGGAGCCTTCTTAACAAGGTGTAATGACCGAAATGAAATGGTTAAGAGAACTTACCTGTCGTTGAGAGAACCTTCTCCTCTTATTTTAAAGTCCCTGAAAACACTTGATAAAAGAGGATCAGATCTTCACAACGACTCATCCCTTTGCCTGTTATGGCCAACTTTGACTTAGGTCAAAGGGAGGAGCCCTCTTAACGGGGTGATAATAAAGATAAATATGCAATGCAGAAATGAAACATGCAAGACATGAAATAAACATGAATGCTAGCAAAGGCAAAAATCAAGGTTATGCCAAGTTAAATGATGCATTTTTTTGGATTTTTAGAAAGTATTCATCTTTTTTTTGTTTTTTTTGAAAATATTCAACTTTTTTTTGGATTTTTTAAAATATTCATTTTTTTTGGATTTTTGAAAATATTCATTTTTTTTGGATTTTTATGGAGAATGTGCCGATATCGAAACAATTCATCAATCTTTGAGTGTTAATTGAGATTCAAGCGATAAACACCACGTGAATATAAGGTTCCCTACCCAGAATCTTTCTTGCCCTCTTCTCTTGATCGGTTTGAATTTCCCCTGAGTTTGGATAGTTCACCCTACCCTAGGGTTTTAAGATAGAAGATTAATAGAGGAAGTCTTTGATAGGATTTGGGGGTATTGAGGAGGGTTTCTCTACTCATGCCCAAATTTCCCGTTGGGGTTCGGCCTCTTCGGGTCTTTTCTGTAAGGAATCGTCCATTAAAATTTGGTGCAGCGGAAGCGACGATTCCTATGGGTTCCTTTAGAATCCGTCTCAATCAGAATCGAACGACGAAAATCGAAAACCGATCAATTCGGGTTCGAATATACCTGATAGGGATTCATATAATCCCATGGAGAGGAAGGAGATAAGCTTCTCAAGCTCTTCAAACCATTCAAGCGTCCGGTCTCCAGCAGTATCCACACGAACTTCATCCATAGCAGGTTCTCCCTTCGCGCCGGCCTCGAGAACTCTTCCCAAACGGAGCTCCATCGACCATGGACACCTTCTAGAGAGGAGGAGGTAGGGAGGAGGCTTGGGACGTGGTTTTCACCCTTGGCTTGATTGGGTTTGGCTGAAACCATTATTATTTATAAAGAATTATGGAATTTTTCATAAAAACCCAAAATCTCCATAAATTACGCCCTTGCCCCTGTACTTGTGGATAAGTCCTTTTGTGTGTGACCCACTAGGTCCAATAGCCTATTTGGTTGAGGCCTAAATAAAATAGAACAATTCTATTTAATTTAATTAAATCCGTTATCCGATAACAGATTAATCGGCCTACCGATCATGAAGGGTACAAGCCACATCCCATGATCCCAAATGGCTATGGGGATAATCTCATCTCCATTGAGCCTTTCCATCATCAGTTACCACATGGATATAAACCCTCATCCATCCAATGTCCCGGTCGGAAAGGAGTACGGCATCGACTGTCAACTCCTTAGTGTACCGACTCTATAGGATCATGTACTCGGAATTGGATCAATTGGAAAACTCCTTTTCCAATTATCCTATCTACCCTGGCCAGGGATTTAGAGTACTTTCCCATAGGACATTCACTCTCACTTACCGAGAGTGGACGATCCCTTGTTGTCCGCTCAATTGCCTCCATCGGTTTTTCCTTGTACCTGATCCATCGCTATATAGGACCATCTAAATTGTGATCCATAAGTCAATGGTCAAAGCACAAGTTCCACCCAACAAGGCATCTTTGGCGACTCAGGTCAAAGATCCAACCATGCAACCATGATGATAAAAAAACCCTGATAGACAGTTCGGTAAGATACCATTCAGGGTTTCTAATTCGGTCAGTTCAGTGAACTCATTCAACTAATGAGCACCTGTATGTGTATCTCAGTGTCTCCACACTAATGACCAATGAGATCGGTCGTCCTCATCACATGAGAAGATATCACATACACTAGTATATCCGGATCCTTGATGTCCCATCTCAAGTATCCTATGACTAGGAACATTTAGATCAAATACCTCTAGATGATCAATCTCATTATTATGATCTCATCATGATTTAATCATCATTGTATTTGATCAAGGACTTCATTATGATATTCGCATCTAATAAGAGCTTATAATGAAGATTTGCCTAATTAATTGAATAAGATATATCTAGAAATGTCAAATCATATCATATATGATTGGCTTGTAGGGCATACATTTCTATCATTTTCTACATGTGGCACTTACTTAGACAAGTCTTTGACCTATGGGGTCATTGCCCATCTTTTGGTGCCTTTTTTTCATTTTCTACTCTTCCGGGTACTCATTCAGACAGGCCCATATTTGCTTAAACCTGTGGGGTTCATTGCCCATCTTTTGGCACCCTTTTGCACCCTATGAGACGGCCTCCTACTTAGGCGGCGGGCATTTTCAATACTATCCTCCTCTAGTCCCCTTCACCTACTTCAGACCGAATAGAAGAGAATAGGGTAATGTTTCCTTTCCGCCTTCAGGGTTCTGCCTTGCCTCTCTCGAGTGTTGGGCTATCTAGATTCTGGGATCGGGAGGTGTTGTGTGTGCAAGGTGATGTCTATCCTTGACTTCTAGCTAATACCCTTGGATCGATGACTTGATATCATACTAGAAATTCTCCATTTTTTTTCTAAGAAAAATATTTTTTGAGGTAAACGCCGTTCCGTGGATGGTTCAATTTTTCTCCATCGGCATTGGTTAGCTCATATGCATTGCCTGGATATTTTTCAGTTATGACAAAAGGCCCTTCCCAGTTAGGTTGAAACTTGGAGCGGGGACCACCTGGCTTAATGAATATACATTTTACTACCATCTCACTGATTTCGAACTTTCTCTCTACCACCCTCTTTTGATAAAACCTTTTCAATCAGTTCTGATAAGTTCGGGAATGCTCGGAGGCGGCCAACCTTCTTTCATCTAGGAGTTCAAGTTGTGCAAGGAGAGATTCTTGCCTCTCATCGACAGGGATGTCCCTATCAAGTTGAACTCAGAGTGATGGAAGGAGTACTTCGTACGGGACCACCGCTTCCATCCCATATGCGAGAGCATACGGGGTTTGACCAGTGGGGGTCCGTACAGAAGTACGATAAGCCCATAGGGCATCTACAAGCTTATCCGGCCAGTCTGCGAACTTGCTAGACTTACAGGTTTTCTTAATGATTTTAATCAAAGTTTTGTTGGTGGCTTCTGCTTGACCATTGCCTTGCGGGTAATAAGGAGATGAATGATGCAATGCAATGCGGTACCTGTTGCAAAGATCACGCAGATCTTGAGAGAGAAATTGTGGTCCATTGTCGGTGACGATGTCGCTGGGTATCCCGAACCTGGGGATGATGTTGCGTTTGATGGAGGAGCACAATGTTGATGCCTTGATCTCCACGAACGCTTACGCTTCTGCCCACTTGGTGAAGTACTCTGTTGCCGTCAAGATGAATGATTTGGAACGAATTTCAGAGTTAAGATCACTTAGAGGGCCAATGATATCGAAAGCCCACATGGCAAAGGGCCATGGGGCATGAATCGAATGAAGGGAAGATGCGGGAGAATGGATCTTGTCAGCATGAAGTTGGCAAGAATGACAGTGCCCAACAAAGATGGAGCAATCCTCTTCTAGGGTTGGCCATTAATACCCCTGCCTAATGATTTTCTTGGTAAGAGCTTGAGCATTGACATAGCCCCCACAGACCCCAGAATGTGCTTCCTTAAGCATCAATTCTGCCTCTTCTTCATCAATGCATCTTAGCAATATTACGCTCAAGCTCCTCTTGTAGAGCACCCCACCTTGGATGGTATACCTTTGGGATACTCTCCTGATGGCCTTCTTTTCTTTTGCATTGGATCCAGGTGGATACGACTGATCTTGACAATACCTTGCGATCTCATCAAACCAAGGCCTCTCACCCACATCTAACTCTTCCAACTCGACCAGAGAAATCTCCTCTTTCTGCTCTAGATATTCCTTCCTGCCAAATCTCTCCTTGACCTTCAGAAATCGCCCATCCTTAATCGCTGACATCGACCTCCTACGGACATGGATAGTCCGCACCTGTCTACCTAGCGGGACCGATAGAGATGATGCTAAGGAGGCTAGGGCATCAGCAAGGATGTTCTGAGCTCGAGGAACATGGACAAAAGTGTGTTTGGAAAAGAGTTTGATGTAGCAAGAGGTGAGTTCTTGGTAAGGTTTGAGGTTTGGATGAGAAGTTCGGTATTTGTCTAGGACTTGACGAAGGAGTAGTTGGCTATCACCTATCACCCTCAATTCCGTGGCACCATAGAAATGAGCGGCCTCCAGCCCGGCCAGCAAGGCTTCGTATTCAGCTATATTGTTGGTTGCTGGGAAGTCAAGCTGAAATGTCTGTGGAATGGTGACACCCTCGGGTGATAGAAGGACGATTCCTATTCCCTTACCGTGTGAATTCAGAGCCCTGTCAAAATATAATGTCCAAAGATGGGAAGATCGGATCAACATTAGTTCGTCATCCGGGAGCTCCGACTGGACCGGGTCAAAGAGGGGTATAGGGTGGTGGGCTAGGTGTTCGGCAATGGCATAGCCCTTAATCGCCTTCTGGGGGACATAGGTGATATCAAACTGGGAAAGGAAGCTCTGCCAACAACCTAACCGATCAGTTAGAAAAGTTTTCTCTAGAAGGAATTTGATGGGATTGATGCGGGCAATAAGGTTGACCTCATGAGCTAAGAAATAGTGTTTAAGCTTTTGAACTACCCAGACTAGTGCAGCACAGGTCTTCTCCACTACAGTATACTTCTGCTCACATGGATGAAAGATCTTTGACAAGTAGTAAGTTTCCCTCTCTTTTCCTTCTTCATCCACTTGTGCAAGGACTGCCCCAAGAGAATTCTCCAAAATTGAGATGTACAAAACTAAGGGCTTGCCAGGGACTGGTGGTCTAAGCACAAGGGGACTAGCCAGGTATCTTTTCAATCCATCAAATGCATCCTGGCACTTCGAATCCCATTTGAACTCAGCCCCCGCCTTGGTCAACTCATAGAAAGGTTTACACCTTTGGGAGTGTTGTGAGATGAACCGGCGGACAAACTGTAGCCTCCCGATTAATCCTCGAAGTTCCTTCATATTTCTTGGAGGAGGCATACCAATGATTGCTTTGGCCTTGTTTGGGTCGTTCTCTATGCCCCTTTTTCTCACTATGAACCCCAATAACTTTCCTGAGGATACCCCAAACGTGCATTTCTTTGGGTTCATCTTCAATTTATATTCCCTAGCCCTTTGCAAGACCTTTCTTAACACTTCCGGGTGATCTTCTCGGCTTTTGGACTTAACGACCAGGTCGTCCATGTACACCTCTACAAGGGTATGCATCATGTCATGAAAGATAGCCATCATGGCCCAGTGAACGAGGTCTTCTCCTGGTCCTCTTCGGCCAACCGGATTTGGTTATATCCAGAATAGCCATCCATGAATGATAGCATCTCGAATCCAGCAGTGTTATCAACCAGTACATCAATATGAGGTAGAGGAAAGTCATCTTTAGGACACGCTCAATTTAAATCCTTGAAGTCTATACAGATCCAAACTCGTCCATCCTTCTTCATTACAGGGACTATGTTTGCCACCCATTGCGGATAAAGGACAACCTTAATGAATTTTGCTTGATGTAACTTGTCGACCTCTTCTTTCATCTTAAGTGCAACATCTGGGTGGATTCTCCTTAATTTTTGTTTAACCGGAGTAGCTCCAGGTTTCAAAGTTAGACGATGTTCAACTAACGAGTTGTCTAACCCCGGCATGTCTTCGTATGTCCATGCGAATGTGTCCTTATACTCTTCCAAAATTTTAATTAAGCTTTTTTCCTCAGTGGGAGTGAGGTTTGCACTTAGGAGGATTGTCTTGGGATCTTCCGGTGTTCCAAGATTCAGTTCTTTTGTCGATTCATCCACCGTGGCTAATGGTTCTCCAAACCTTTTAAGTCCAGATGCATACGCATCAGCCAAGTCCTCAATTCCATCCTCGAAATCAGAGTCTTTTTCTGATAAAACCTCGTAAACTCCAAGTGTATGATCTTCATTGAATTCGTCCTCATATTGTATTTCATCAAGCTGGATAGCATTTTCTAAAAAACTTGGCAGCCTTGCATAATCCTTACATTTTGAGCTATTTGTTGGAGATATCTCTCTGGAACACGTTTACCTCGAATTTTCTTATTTCCTACCCTAACTACTCCTAAAGAAGACAGAAATGGAAAAACAGTATCTACAATGGGTGAAGGATCGAGCAGATCGATCAGTGAGTCAGAGAAGAGGGGTCCCTGGTTGGGAGCACCCTCCGAGACAAGTAGAGACGTCTCCTCAATAGAAAACTGAGTTTGCGAGAAGACATTTTTTTTGGGTGTTTTGGGTATTTTCAATAACAGAAAGAGAATGAGCCAGTGGGGCTCGAGCAGAAATAGAAAGCTTAAGTAAAAGAGAGAAAAATGGGCTCGCGGGCCCTACAATGGCAAGAAACGGGCGCATGGGCCCAAAGCTAGAAAAGAAACCTAAGGGGCACATGGGCCCAATTGGTGGGCACGTGGGCCCAAAGTAAGAAAAGGAATCTAAAGGGCACGCGGGCCCGATTGGTGGGCACGCGGGCCCAAGGTTGTTGGATTGAAATGGGCATAGAAGCCCAGTGGAGTAAGAAGATTTGAATGGGCTCTCAGGCCCAGTGATCAGTTCAGGTGGCCATTTTGGCCCAGAAGTAGGAATTGGGCTAGATAGCCCATCAAGTGAATCTAGGAGGGAGAGCATGAGGACTTTGAAATATGTGACCGTAGGATACGGCTCACGCGGAATGTTGTTTGGAGGTGGGTTCGAGTGGACAAGTTGTTTAGAGATGGACTTGCCCTTGACTGGTTCTTCCTCCTCTGTGAACAACCGAGCCAAAGATGAACTCAGGTTGTCCACTTCTTCCTCTTGACTGGTTCTTCTTCTTCGTTCCCGGCCATCATCATGGTCTCCCCTTAGATGAAGAATTTTTGGAGTCCCATGGCATTTTTTGTCCGGTAGACCGTCCTCGAAGTGAAATTGGGCTCGTAGCCAAGCCCGTGTCTCTTTGGTCTTTGTACGGCTTTAATGGGGTGCACAACCCCCTGCAGCTCATTTCCCAACCCCTTTCCTGGCTGATAGCCCATCCCTTTCATCATCCGCCATGCAACTGTATCTGGAGGCGTCGTTAACATCATGACCTCGGGCAGCTCTGTAGTGGAAACCAACGGCTGGACAAATTTTAATATTGGCAGTGAAGAAGAGGGGTCATCCACGTCATTCAGAATGGGGATGTTGGTTACTTTAATCACCTGGCCCTTGTATGGGAACTTCAAACACTGATGATTAGTGGAGGCAACAGCTCCTATTGACTCAAGATATGGACATCCCAAGATAGCTTTGAATGTAGGGTCCAGTTCTAGAACGTGAAACTCGGCGGTGACAACACACGGCCCGAGCCCTACTTCCAACGTAACCACCCCTCGTGCCGGCTTCTGGGAGTTTTCATAGGCTATCACCGTGACAGCAGAAGGCTCGATTTCTTCATCGGAGATGCCGCAAAGTTGCAATGTTTCTGGCGGCATGACGTTTATCGACGCTCCAGTGTCAATCAAGCAAGATTTAATCTCCACGCCTCGGATGACTACTGCAACACACAAGGCATACTTTCTGATCCCTGGCCGTGCCAACTCCTCCTGTGTAAATGTGAGTGCCAGATGTTCACTCCTCGGGGTCAGGACAGTAATGATCTTCTCGGGCGGGAGGTTCTCATTGACAATGACCCGCTGCAGATATTGTTGTAGGATGTCCTGATGGTTCTTTGACCTCTTTATCAGCTCCAAAATTGAAATCCGTGCTAGCATTTTGTCCAGATGCTTCAATAGGTCATATGCCGTGCCGGACAACGGTTCTTCCACTACCTCCTCTTCTTCCTGTTCCTGTGGTTGCATCCCGACCTGGGGGAAGACCCTTCGGAACATCCTCCCACTACGAAGTACCGGCGCCAGCGTGGTAGGGGGAAGTGGTGATGATGGTGATGGTAGGGTTGGTTGGTAGGTTGAGGAGCTCGTGGTAGGTAGGGGTGGTGAGGATCGGATGATGAGGGGTCATGGATTGGTGGAGGCCGGTATGTTGGGTGATGGTTGGGGTGTTGGTGGTGATGGTCTAATGATGAGAGGTCATGGTGTGGCAGTGACTGGTAGGTTGGGTGATAGTTGGGATGTTGTTGGTGATGGTCTAATGATGAGGGGTCGTAGAGTGGTGGCGATTGGTGGGTTGGGTGACGTTTGGGGTGTTGGTGACGGTCTAATGATTAGACGCCGAGGAGGATTAATGGTGGTTGGTAGATTAGGTGATGGTTGCGGTGTTGGTTGGGATGTTGGTGGCGGTCTAATGATTAGGCGCCGTGGAGGGTTGATGGTTGTTGGGAGAAGTGGTGTTTGGGGAGTTTGTGGGCTGGGGGCAGCTCTTGGTATGGAGAGTATGGTGCGGTTTGTAGGTGGGGTTGGTCTAGCGGGCATGGAGGTGATTTGATCCTCGACCTGCTAACCCTGGGAATGGTGGGTTGACTCCTCGATGGTGGAGTGGACGAGGCTGAGTCATTGGTTTGGTGGTGCTGGTGTCGGTGCTTGTACGGGTGCATGTACCAGGAGCGGATCTTGGACTATGCCCAGGCCGGGCTGCTATTGTGCTTGCTGTCACCGTGGTTGATTCTGACGTGCCTTCATTGCTTGAATGGATTCTCCCATCTGTGCCTAGTCAATGTTCCCCTGGTCATTGAGATCATGAATGTAGTCTTTGAACTGGAAAAAGACATCCACTGTGTGCCCGGGATACCGATGATAAGCGCAGTACTTTGTTGTGTCAACATTTGCTGGCCATCCTTCTCTCTCCTTTGGAAGTTCCAACTGCTGTTCATCCATCAATGCATTAAAGATATTGGTGAGGGGGAATGGCAGTTGAGGATAGTATTCTCTCTTGGGTGCCCCCTCCTAGGTCAGTTGGCTGGTGGTGGCACTTGGATGTAAGCTTGTTGTTGTGGTTGTGGTCGGTTGTAGACATGTTGTTGTTGAGGCGCTCGGTTGTAGGCATTTGGTTGTTGGGGTGCTCGGTTGTAGGTGGGTTGCTGTGGTGGTGCTTGGTTGTATACTAGCTGCTGCTGGGGCTGAGGAGCTGGTTGAGGAGCTGAGCGGTATTGTTGGTTGGGTGGTGGGTTACGGTATTGGTTTTGGCGATACCCACCCTGGTTACCCATGGCATTATGCTCTCATTGTTTACTACCCCTTCGGTGGTGGGTCCTACAGGTGTAGGCTTTCTAGTGTTACGGGGCTTGGTGTCGAATGGGTTGATCATGGATGCATCCTTAAAGTGGGCTTGGAGGTAGCGGGCGCTATCACACAACTCACTTATGGTTGTTGGGCGGTGCATGATCAGGAGGTTGCGAAGGTTGGGCGTGGTGTTCCCGATGAGCATCCTCACCTTCTCCCCCTCTGAGATGGTATCCACCAGCCTCTCAGCCATTCCCCTCCACCGATCAGCAAATATGGCAAAGTCCTCATCTGGCCTCATCTTTTCGGCAATTAAATCAGTTATCGAGCAGGCTGGCCCCACCCGATCCTTGTACCTCTGTAGAAACTTTGCCTTGACAATGTCAAAATCTGCCGCCTCAATGGAGTCAAGAGAATAGAACCAGTCCAGGGCGGATCCCTCCAATGACCGACGGAATAGGAAGGCAAGTGCCTTGCGGTCATTTTTATAGAATGTGGAGTCATAGAGAAAGCTCTTTAAATGGTTGAAAGGATTACCAGTCCCGTTGTAACATTGAAAGACTGGTATCTCTGAAGGAGGAAGGTATAGAACTGGAAAGGATCGGACAAATATTTCAGGGATGGCTTTAGAATCGAGGCGGTGCCTCATCTCTTCAAAGCGCTCATCCATCTGGTTAAGTTTGTTCATTAATGCCTAGGTGAGGTTGGATTCCTGAGCCACGGGAGCAAAGTGTTTAGGTGATTGGGTTGGAAGAGGTAGGTTGGAAACAGGAACTGGCATAGAATTAAATGAATGCCCCACAACGGGGTGAGTGGAGACACGGCAGGGTTGCCCAGGAGAAGAGATGATTTGGGGCCTAACTGCCGGTTGGGGTGGTGAGGGGGCTTGATTTCCCTCAATCGGATCTTGATTGGCGGGCATCTTGCCCTTAGTGGCAGATTAGATAATGGCAAAGGTCTCGGGATCAAGGTGAAGAGATAGATCCTTGAGAGCTTGTTCTATACTATGTAAGGCGGATCGGTGAGCGGGATCTTGGACCTCAGGTTCCATCACGGCATTAACATGGCCATCTGGTTGGACCATGGGTTGCTGAAGCTCGTAGTGACCCGTCTCGTACTCCTCTTCTTAGCCGTAGTAGTCCGACATCCCGATGTGTCTTCCGAACCTTAGTGTCATGGGCATCCTATCAATTTTTCTTACAAAATGGTTGAAAGAAAGCAAATGAAATGTGTAATTGCAAAGAGAATTTTTGTTTGGTTATGATTGTTTGTTTGATTTGATTTGGTTTCAATTTGGTTGTTTGGCAAGCAAGTTGAACACAAAAATTAAAAGGGATTTTTTTTTTTGTTTTTAGGTGTTTTGAAAGAAGAATTTTTTTGTTTTGAGTGTTTTCAATTGTTGTGAGCAAACAAGTTATGCAAACAGGTTTTTAAAATGACTACTCGGCAATTTTTGGGTTGAAACCTTATATTAGATAGATTGTTAGCAATTGTTCACTCAAATGGGTATGATTCCTATTGCTTCAATCTTCAAGACCTAAGGTTATCACTCAATCACCACGAGTAGGTACTTGGGTTCTTCGGGTTTTGGGAAGTGGTACAACCGGCCCAATCGTGCGGAGAGGAATACTCCACGGATGGGGACTTACGGAGGCCTTGATGGAAACAACCAAATCAACTAGGAAGAAATATCCCAGAAGAGAGGTTAGAATCCACCAAGAAGGTGTTTGGAGGGTGAGGGTGTGTTGGGAGAGAGAGCCCCCGCCTCGAATGCCCTACGGATCGGAACAAGTCCGGTACCCGATGCAAAAGCTAATGCAAAAATGAAAAATGGAGGGTAGGAGGAGAAGAAGCAATCAATATGCAGAAATGAATGAAAGCTATTAAATAAATCAAGCAAGTGAATGCAATCAAGACAAGCAATGATAAAGTAAACTAGCAACTAGCAACTAGCAACTAAAAGGTGGTTCGCGTGGGAACTGGCTTGTAATGGAGTGTCCAAGTGGGGAAAAATCTGAAGTAAAGGTAAAAGGATGGTCCACGCGGGGACCGATTTAAAAATAAAGTGGCTCACGCGAGAGCCGGGTTTTTGGAAAGGTAGGTGGTTCATGTGGGAACTGGTTTTTTTGAAGGAAAAGAGGTGGTTCACGCGGGAACCGGTTTGTTTGATTGAAAAAGGAAAGGAGGGCCACGTGGGGCCAATCTAAAGTGGTGCAAAAGGGTGGTCCACGCGGGGACTGATCTGAAAGTGGGTTGGTTCACGCGGGAACCGGTTTAGAAAAGGGGTTGGTTCACGCGGGAACCGGTTTTTGTGAAGAAAAGGGTGGTACACGTGGGAACCGGTGTAAGAGTTTACAAAATAGAAAGAGGGCCACATGGGGCCAGTCTAAAGGTGCTGTAAGGAGGTGGTCCACACGGGGACCAATCTGAAAATAAGTTGGTTCACGCGGGAACCGAGTTGGAAAAGAAAGGTGGTTCACGCGGGAACCGGTTTATAAGAAGAAAAGAGGTTCACGTGGGAACCGGGTTGAAATTAAAGACAAGTAAATCAAGTCCACATGGGGGACAATCTTAAAGGAAGAGTAAACAGCAAGTTTAAAGGTAAATGATCATGGAAAAGGTAAAGGACAAGCCGGTTCGCGCGGGAACCAAATCGGAAAACAACTAGTTGCACGGATCAATCAAGCTAGCACGGTTGAAGACATTGGTTGTCCCACCGTGGTCGCCAAAAAGCTGTCGACTCCAGAAACGGGTTCCAGATCGGCACCTCAAGAGAAGGTGAAAGATGGAATAGGGGAAAAATGGGAGTGAATCGTAAAAATACTCGGAAAGCAATGAAAGGTCCTCACCTCGGTCCCACACTCACATTGATCCCTGAACTTTCATCTCACGGCGTCGCTCGAGCACCAGAGATGGTTTGGGTCATGTGGGAGGAGAGTGAGGAGGAGATGAAATTATAACATAAATAAAAGGTGGTCTCTAGGAGCCGCGGGCTTCGCTTTATAGAATAAAAACAAGAGATGAGTTGATTTGACCGTGTACCTTAGCGCGCGAGATCGGGATATGGGTTCACCCTTCTTCTTCCTCGGCCGGCCGATGAAGAAGAGTCTCCAACCGATGCTAGCTTGATGGACCTGTGCAAGTAGAACAATAAACCAAGTGAAAGAAAATGATTAGAACTATGGGAAGTGTAGTAACTGTAGTAAGAAGATGAGAAAGAAGCAATTGGAATAGGACTCACCGGCTTCGGGGTGAGCCTTAACCCTTTTTTTTGTATTTTTGATTATGTAAAAATGATGCAAATGAACTAAAATATGCTTTAAAACAGTAAATGAACTGAGTTAAATGAGTTGAGAAAGCTTATGGAATGGATCGGCTTGAGTTGAAGCCGAGTTGGTTGAAGAAGGCCGATTCGGGTAGCTTTGCACCCTTCTGGCGCGACTTTGGTGCAGAGGATGCTACGAACGACCTAGATGTCAGAATCGAGTGCCGTTTGTTGGAGTAGACAGAATACTCGGATAGGAAAAGTTCCAATGTTTATGATTTCTCCGAAATACTCCTGTAGAATTCTGTAAAAATTATGAAATTAGGCAGATATAGAAAATAGAGCTGGATGCGCGCCCTCAGTGAAGCAATTGCCACGAACGAACGGCAAGTCAGAATTGAGTGCCGTCAGTTGGAGGTGAAAGAGGACGAAGAGAGGAACGACTTCTATTTTGAAAAATTTTGCATAAAAAGTCCCAGATTTTCTGCAGAAGTCGATGAAGATGGCTGATGCAGAACACCCGGATGGAGCCTTCTCCTTCACTTCAGGATCGTCTCTCAATGTCGGATCACCTTTGGATGTCGGGACGGCTTTGGAGAAGAGCTTGGACGACCAATGGACGAGCTAGGCACCGGGGATTCACCTCGGGTCATTGAGAATGACCCTCAATTTATAGGGGAAGGAAGCCGGTGCAAAAAATGTAAACTGGACCGACCACTCCCCCGCTTTTCAAAGGGGACGAGGGCGTGCAGGGAGCGCCCCCAGTTCGGGGGCGCGGTCTGCGCGTCCCCCTGTTTCAAAGGGAGCGGAGGCGCGTTACGCGTCTCACTGCTAAAAATCGTTGGAAACTTCCGTAAATTTCTAAAATTCGACTTGACATACGTAACGCGCCCCCGAACCGGGGGCGCGGTACAAATAATCGAAAATTTTCGACGGAAACCTTCTAAAAATCCGGTTTAGAAGGTGCTAATCGGGGCAATTTCCGATTTTCGGAAACTGACCGCGCCCTCGCTTTTCAAAGGAACCAGGGGCGCGTAGGACGTGCCCCCGGTTTGAGGGCGCGCAGAGCGCACCCTCCCCTTTCAAGCGGAGTGGGTGCGCGGTACACTCTCTCTCCTGTGCTCGTGTTCCGCGAGCCGTATCTTGCAAACGGGATGTCCGATTCGGCTCCCATTTGTCATGTTGGAAAGAGGGCCTTCAACCGCACCTCCTTAAGTCGGTAAATCAGCCGGCATGACTCCCGAGATGTTCGCACGGGGCTTTCTACCGGTTTACCCTCTCGCAGAAAACCGAAACCCGTGGCGAAGATCCGAAAGAGCACGGTTACGATCGAGAAATCTCGGGTCAACTCGGGATGACTTAAAATGATGACCGAACGAGTCCGGTATGATCGGAAAACCCGAAATCATCAAAAAAATCTGAGATTAACCCGGTAAAAGTGAACCGAAACTCGAAAAAGCCGGGAAACTCTAAAATTGACCGAAATGGCCGTATGGCCTCGGTTAATGAAAATATTTGGCTAGAATCGACCCAGATGACCCGAAAAGACCCGGTGATGACCGGAAAGGCCTAACGCGTGGTCCGGGATAGCCGTGTCAGTACAGATCGAAAAAGCCGTAACGAAAGCCATCATTAACCGACGCCTACCAAAATGACTTTTCGGAAACCCTGAATGTTACGGAACACATGCGGGACTCCCGAGACCTTAAATTATGGACCATTCAAGGTCGGTCATCGAGCAGACTTTGTGTTTTTACAGTTCACGTGCGGCTCTCGCTTGAAGGTTACGACATTGTTTCGGAAACCATCGGTTCATTCTCAACTAACAAGGGGGCTCCACCAATGTCCTTAGCTCATCTCCATGAGGTAATCCGGATTAGATAACTATCAAATAAAAGATAATCGCCTATGGAATAAGAATCTGAGGCTCCGAATCAGGCCAATTTGGCGTGTCTACACCCACCCTAAAGGAAAACGCAAAAACTTGCCCCATAAATGGAGGAGCTGGTGAGCATGGGAGGTGGTATTGCAGACGACATGACATCATGATAGCAAAGGTAGGCGAGTTGAGTGCTCTAATCGGCCACGCCCCAACGGAAGACAAAGGTAACTCCACATCTGAAAAGAACACTTTGTTAGTACAGATATAACATGCAAAGGAAAGGAGGAATAGAAAGCAGAATAGTTGAAGAAAGGTATGAAGCCACCCATAGAGATAGTGATGTTGTCGGGAGAAAGGTTGGCAAACAAGTGGGCCAGAACTACTGCACCCTAGGCAAACTCTCCTATGGATCCACATCAGCCTTAAGCAGCAGGAACCGCAGGTGCACCATCTCCGTCTTATTTCCCAGCAATAAGTGACCGAAGAAGAAGATCAAGAATCGGTAGAGATCCCGGTCTGCCTTCGGTGACCTAGGAGGATTGCACAGTGTAGTAGATACTTGATGGATTAGGCGTCCCTCGTAGTCCTTAGTGTCCTCACCATGTAGCATCTGAGCCTCTGACAGGCCCACCAACTTGAAACACTCATTTAGAGTGATCGAAAGAACAACCTAGTCCTGTGACCGAGGTAGGTAGATGGAAATCAACTTGGCTGCCATCTCATAATAGTCACCGTAGGTATAGCCAGTGATGGCATGCCCAAAGACCCGAAGCCCGGCGATCGCCGATCTTCTTTTGCCCGAAAAACCACTCAAACGGACTCAGAATCGCATGAAATCATAGTCAAAACGAGGAGAATGAAGAGATCTACATTTTATTTGATTGGAGTATTGACCTCTGAGCACAATCCAGGCTCCAAAAATGTAGAGGAAGATAGAGGAGCTTGGGTGAGGAGTGAGACCGTGAGTGATGAAATGAACATGTAAGGGTAGTAGGCTTATTTAACGAGGTAAAAATGTAAAAAAATCATGAAAATTTTAAAAATTACCTTGCTATTCCTAAAATTGATCTGATTATAGCACTACTGGAAAAATCGCAAACGAATTTTTGCATTGCTTAGAAAATTTCATTAAAGAAAAAATGCACGTTTAAATTCTATGAAAAATCTGTTTCATGTTGCAAAGTCTCACGAATCATGTAGTAAAATAGCTATTTTTTATCAAGCATTAATTACAGTAACAAATTTGCTGGCACAAGGTAAAATTTTGTGAATTTCTATTCCAAAAGTGACATAACGAAATTGTCTTTTTCATAAGTGACCAAAATTGTTTGACAAGTTAGGGGCTGAAGAGGCAAAAGAGAATGATCAACATGTACATTTTTTTTAAAAATAATAAAAAATAAAAAATAAAACATTTTTTGCCATGGCACATGTGCCTTCATCTGGGGGCACATGGCCCCATCCCCTGGGCGCATGGGCACATACCCCCGATCGGGGGCACATGAACCAAAAAATTTTAAAAATTCTGAAAAATCCTAAAAGATAAAATTGTTTAGAATATTGAAAATGAAATTTTTGCTTAAGGAACCACCATTAAAAACATTTCTTGACCTCCAAATGATGGTTTCAATAGTAAAAACTTCAATTGTCCATTTCAGGAAAAATATGCTTCATATGATAATTCTATTTGTTGGGTACTAATCAGAAATGTGCAAGAAACATTTTTAGTACAAAAGGTGGCTTGGTGAAATCAATATTCCTGTAGAAATATCTTACCAGCCCTGCGGCGAAAAGAAAGGAAGCACCACCCAGTTTAATATTATCGTAGTGCTATATTCCGTCAAAAGGCAAGATGTGGATGGACCAGTGATGTTGGTGAATCAGGTGGTCCATGCAGGTTGATAGACTATTTAAGTACCACCACCTGAAGACTTCAGATAGCAATGATGGAGCCTAAAATGTGTGACCTCACATTTCAAGTGCAGTTGCAAAATTTCATCATCAGCTTCACATTATTATCATCACATCATCAGTTTCACATCATTACCATCACATCATCATCAGCATTCCATTGTGTAAATCACATCATTTTTTTATCATTTGTCATTTAGTTATATTAGGTTCATTAATATGTATTTTATGCATTGATGTTGAAGACCTTAAGGGTGAAGATGACTGGGCTAAGATACCCTTCAACAAAATCTACAATGGCTTGGTCATTTCTTCATGCTCATAGATAAGACAAAATTGAACATTGGAGGGATGATGGTTCCTAATCAGGTCTCCCGACCTCTAATGAATAATCTATATCTTCAACTATTTTCTATATAATTTTTTGTTTTTTTATCTCAGACAGATCATATAGACATCGTTGCATTGCATCTACCTTTTCTTTACAGATAACTGTAGACATGCTAAATTTGCCTAATTCAGAGCATAAAACTCATGTTTTATAGGGTAACATGGACGATTGATCTTAAAATGATGCCGGGTCTTTTTAATGTTGATTTGGAGCTTTGCCGAATGAAATTGGACATTTTCCGAAGTTTTTCGCACAAAGCCATACTTTTCGAGCGAAAGCCACACGTAAATCATGTAAACATGGAAATTGGCTGAGTGACCAATGCCTAATGATCATGTATTGAAGGTTATGGTCAGATTCACACTCCGAACAAGTTTTGTTTAATGTCGTATCTTTCCGGTTGGCCGTCAGAGTCATTTCAACTAGTATCGGATCTTCTGTTCACTGGCCTAAATTCTAGATACATTTTTAAAATTTTTGAAAGTGTGATGACTGATCCATTTCTGTAGAAAGCTTCTTCAGCCTATAATCTTTCCAACGCAACTAACGATGTCAAATTCTGAGTTCGGGAGTGTCCAAAATGGCTTCCGGAAGAAAGATGCACAAAATTAATCCCCATACGCCCTGGTCCTTGGGCACATATGCCCTGGATCTAGGGCACGTGGCCATGCCCCCCCACCCTAAGGCACATGGTCATGTGCCCCCGATCTGGGGCATGCGGTAACCAATTTTCGATCAGGACTCTACCTCTGATCGGATCAGATCAAAATTTTCGACTAGATCATACTGACTTTATAGGAAGGATTGGATGAGGGGGCGCATGCGTCCAGGGCCAGGGCGCAAGGTGCCTATTTTTTAGCTCTGGATCCCGACATTTTTCTCCTATAAATTGAGACTGATTTTGGTCATTCCAGAAGCTGGTTCACGAGCCCTCGGGCATCTCAAGACGTCCAAGCTCCCTCCTGCATCAATTTTGTAATTTTTAGAGAGATAATTTCGAGTTCTTAGAGAGAGAGAAGTCGGTTTAGAAGAGAAGAAGGTTGGTTTGCAGGTGATCTATTAGGTCTCTTTTCTTCAGCTTCTATAATAGTGTGTGGACGTCTTCTTCTCAATCTCTCAGCATAAAAGTTCTTCCTCTTCGAGTCTTCTTCGGTTTGCAATCAATGGCACGTGATTCCACGGTAGGGGCTGGTCGTGGCGAGCACATAAGCATAGCCGTGCCTGGCAAATCCTAGACCGCTGCTTGGCTTTTTCGACAACACAGATTTAGCCATATCTCTCTCTATTCTTATCATAAATTTTCTGTTCTTCTTCCCGTCTCTTTTTTTCGTGATTATCCATTGTTCTATCATTTTTTTACCTTTTTTGCATTAATTTTAGTTTGTTAATCCAAAAAATAAGAAAAAAGGGTTAAAGATAACCCGAATCCAGTCAGTTTCTATTCAGTTGTGTGTTTTATGTTATTTTATTTACAAATACTCCACTTTGTTTAGTTATAATTGTCTTTTTCATTTTTTTTTCTAGTTGCACAGGAAATGAAGCACCCACGTGTTGAGGACTTTTCTTCATCGGCCGGCCGAAGAAGGGAAAGCTTTGACCCGCACTCTTCCTGCTAAGGTACACACGGTCATTTTTATTTCATAAATCGGAACCCGCGGTTCCTGGCGACCACATATGTCTTAATTTCCTTCTTCTTATCCTCCTCCCACATGACCGGAACCGTCTCTTTGGTGATCGAGCGACGATGAAAAGGGATTAAAGTTTGGGGATCAATGTGAGTGTGGGACCGAGGTGAGTTATTTTCCGTGTTTTCTTCCTTTCTTTCTCATCCCCTCTTGAGGTGACGATCCAGATTCACAGACTACCCTGAAAAGGAGAGCCCCATTGTGTTTTTGGAGTCGACAGCTTTGTGGTGACCACAGTGGGACAAGCAATGTCTTTAACCGTGGGTGCTTAGTGTTTTCTTGCAACTAGTTCTAGTTCTAGACCGGTTCCCACGTGAGCCTTTCCTTCTTTTCAACTTTCTTAATTTCATGCCATCTCAAAATTTCTGATTTCACTCATATTTCATCAGATTCGAAGTGCCAAATACCTTATTTAATTTCTGTCATTTTATTTAAGCTGGTTCCCGCGTGAACCCACCTTTGCTTTTAAAACTGGTTCTTGTGCGAATCAACTCTCTTCTACAAACCGGTTCTCACGTGAACCAACATTTATTTTAAGCCATTCAAATCAGGTTTTTTTCCATCTTTGCTGTAGGTTATCACCCTCAAATTGGTCACCACGTGGCCCTCTTTTATTTCCAGTTTTTATTTAAACCGGTTACTACGTGAACCACCCCTTTTTCCTTTCAAACCGGTTCCCGCGTGAACCAATCTCTTTCTTTGCTTCGGTTCTCATGTGAATCAAACCACTTTTCTTTAGATATATACCCACTTGAATCATATCCTTATTCACCTTTAATTGACCCCACGTGGCCCTCTTTAATCATTTAAACCGGTTCCCACGTGAACCACCCCTTTGCTACCCAAAACCGGTTCCTGCGTGAACCACCTTCACTTTTATCCCGGTTCCCACGTGAACTAGCTTATTCTTACATCGGTCCCCGTGTGGACTAACCCTTTTGCTTGGCTATCATATCTGAACCCTCTTCTTTTCATTACTTTTCACTTCCTCCATTTGACTCCCGTGAGAAACAAGGTCTAGATTGTAGTTTCTAGTTGCTTGTCTAGTTTTTAGTTACTCGCCTTGTGTGATTGCTTATTTATTTAAGTTTATGTTTTGCTTATTATTTACTTTATTACTTGATTGCATTCTCTGCTCCTTCTCTCTACATCATTCTTTTACACTTTTTTCCTTTTGAGGCGGGAGCTTACTCTCCCATTTACTCCTCCCATCCAAAACAACCTCTTGGTAGATTCTGACCTCTCTTCTGGGATATTCCTTCCTCCCGAAGCATCCTATGTTACCTACACGTGGTAAGATTGTGTAAAACCTAGGTCATTGGAGATTGGAGTTAGAATCCTAACTCATTTGTTGAGAGAACAATTCTTAACAAATCCATAAACCTAAGGTTTAATCAAAATCATTGCGTAATCTTGTTTTCAAGTCTTTGCATCACTTGTTTGTTAAACAAAAATTCAAAACTCTAACATTTTTGCAAGATAATAAAAACCATAAAAAAGCTCTTTGTTTGTTTTTCCAACTCGTTTGTTTTACCCTCTCCTTGAAGTTGAAGGGTGACAATGCAATCACGGTCTGGAAGGCACGTTGGAATGGTGGAACACGCTGAACATCAAGAGCACGAGATGGGTCACTAATCAATTCTGTCAGACAGGCATGTTAATCCCTTGTTTGAGTTAGAAGCGCAATAGGTCCTTCAACTATCTGCTCCCCATGATGTTGAACAACTCTTTAGAGAGTTGTCTCTTTATACTAACCCAGAAACCTATTCCCGTATACAATACATGGTGAAGGGCAAAATTGCCTCTGATCAGGTTGAAGCCAACCAAGTTGCCTCATCTCCTCGTCCTATGGTTTGACCACCACTCATTCAATCATCCTTTGTTCAACCACCTATTGTTCAGCAATCTGTGATTCAACCATCATTAGCTTAACCATCTATAGTTCAACCATCATTTGTCCAGCCAGTTATTTCAACCATGTTGCTCCCTTGGCCCACCAAGTCATGGTACAATCTTTAGAGACTTTGCCAAATCATGCTCCTCAATTCCAAAATCACGCATCTAACCATACTCCCACTAATAAACCAAGAATCTACTCTCACCTAGGTAATCATGGATCAGCTCACCCAAATGAATGAACGTTATGAAGAGCTGAGATGTCGCTTGGACTCCAAGTCAACTCCTGAGGTCTCCATTCCTTCTTTGCCAGTTCTTCACCTGCCACCTTTTGAACTACCAATTTATCACCGCTACAATGGTACTGGCAATTCTTTTCTCCACCTAAAATATTTTCTCTACAAGTCCTCAATTTTAAAAAATGATCATAGAGTCATTGCTTTTTTGTTCCGCTGATCATTTTTGTCTAGATTTCTGCTCTGTTTTGTTAGATGACGGTGGTGATGCCATCGCGTGGAGTAGAACAATCGAGAAGCTTCGGACCCGTCCGAGAAAGAAAAGGGTTCACACAAGCAAAACTGCAACACTTCGTTACCAGAAATATCAGCTTGTTCATGTACAAGACCCGTGAATCATATGTGAACAAGAAGAGGATGGAAGTAAAAAGCTCAGGGGTGAAAATTTATCAGATTAGATGGGGCATTATAATTACTATAGTGATATCGTTACGCAAGAAGGAAATAAGTCAAAGAATCTGGAAAAGCAGGTAGCTTCCATATGCCAAGCGCATGAAAAACATCAAGCTTTACAAGACTTCTTAGAAGGATCAAGAAAAGACAAGAAAAGGCTTCTGGACTGGTAAATAGTCGAATAAGTACTCTTTTCTGAAAGCTTAATTAAAGTGGTTCACAAGTTATTTTGTAAAGAGTTGTATATCGCCATTTTAATCTCACTTATTGATGACACATGGCTCAAAAGATGACATTTATGAATAATTGGATCATTTTCCAGAACGGGCATTGAATCCACAGTGCCTTCAAGCATTTTGCTTGGGTACAACGTTGACTGGAAATATCCAGATGCTTTTCCTGGATATAATGGCGATTTTAAGTATAAAAATCTGTTTGTAGGCAGGGCAGTCCTCTCTCAGTTGGTCGGGTGCAGTTTGGCATGTGCCAAATGAGCCCTGCGCATAAATGGAGTCACGTTTCTTCTTTAATACATTTGAATTCAAGGCAGAAGATCCGGATCCGCCTCTACTTAGATACTGCAACGTTTTGAAGCAACAATACCAGGTCCTCCAACCTGCCAAAAAAGAGGCCGTCTGATCCCTGACAGATCCAGCAGGGTCATATTACATGATATCGTATAGGTGGAAGCGCCTACCTCACATTACCCAAATCTGGGTACGTTGCAATTGCGTCCTTGAAATCCTGTAACCAAATAATTAAATAAAAGCTTCCACAAAAATGCAGTACCATATATGAAAATGAGTTTTGGTTATTAATTATTATAAAGACAATCTGGTAAAGCCACCCCAAGAAATTTGGGTCTAAAGTGCTACAAGTAAATGACCACACCTGATTAGCAGTTGAAGATGTATAAGTTACTATGCATGACATTCCCGCACCAGTTGCTGCCTACAAACAATAGACGAATCCTGCATCAGAATAGTCCAGCAATGTTGTCTGAGTTTTTTCATACAAAACCCAAAATAATTGCACCTGACTAGAGACCCAGGGCACAAGGGCCGTACCAACCTCAGAATAACTGATGTGGGAGTATCCCCACAGTAACGTAGCCCACATGGCCAAGGTGGGTCGTTAATAAAATGAGGTAAGATTTAAGTAGTGTACCACGACACCATCAAACAAGCCCCAAAATTATGGCATCAAGATTGGGAGGTCCAGGATACACGTGCACACACAGATACATATATATTGTAACAACCCTAGAATAACTAATATGGGACTATCTTTGTTCTCACAGCCAAAAGGTGGACAGATGTTAATTAAATGAGGCAAGGTTGATTAAAGATTGAAGGGCTACACAAGTACCAACGTTGATGCCATCCTACAAGACCCTAAAACCATGGTGTCTAGATTGAGAGGTCCATGACAAAACAAAGATTATAACAACTCTAGAAGAACTGATGTGAGACCATCTACACAATAAACTATTAGCCAGAACGATTAACATGATCTTAGATTCTTACCTGTAGCCCAATGACACTATCCTCAACGACCAAGCAGTTTTTCTCCGAAACATTTAGTCTCTGAATAATAAATGTTAAACCACTAGTTATGTAGACAAAGTTCATCTACAGAAAGAGGCCATATCACAACCTTGGCAGCCACTAAATAGATGGATGGATCAGGCTTCTTTTCTTTCACATCATCACCTGCAGAGACATATTTACATAATTTCTATTAGATGGCAGTTGTATAAATAAAATTTTTCCCTCGGTTTATTCCAGAAATAACAGTGAAGAAAAATGATAATATTAACAGAAGTGGTCATTTAGATACTTTGCTGGTTCAAAGAGGTGTGTAGCCTAAACCTGCATAGGTCGCATATACAGATGCCTTTGCCGGTTCCCACGAAACTTATGCTCCTTTCAGGGACCATGGCAAGTTTATTTGATTTTCCGCACAAGATCCTCTTGTTTGATCAGAACAGCTATGTTACCATTTGTGCTTAAAGGAAGAGCATAGGGACATTTCTAACAGCGAAATTAAAAGCAAAACCTTTAGACATCAATGCACCACACACTGTAGCGTGGTGTTAAACCTTGTTTTTAACAACCTTCCATATTGGAAAACAATTTTATCATAATTTTGAAAATAAATGACGTGATTTGATATGGAAATGTATATACATTTGATTTGGTGTGGTATGTGTATATTGGAACATACAATTTGCAAAAACTCTTTTAAATATTAGCATAGGGATGTCCCTATATCTTGAAAGATCCAAACTATATTTAAATATTTGATATTATTATGGGGTTATAGAAAATTTCTTTACTCCATCGAACTTGTGATATTTCAATGTCAATTATATCACGTAACTACTCAACCACCCTGATTAACCATCATAGTAATTCATTCACATAATGACATTCACCCACATGAAGATGAAATATGAACATAAAAGAATTAACAAACATTTTCCCATGGCCTTATGAGATTTGATTTTTTTATTTTTATGATGATTATTATTTATAATGTGGTTTCATGTATTCAGGTTTGAAGATTTTTTTTTTTTGGATTTTTTGTTTCTTCATGAGATTGTTGGATTATTATCATCAATTTTTTGTTTTATCTTTGTTTGGCATTTCATTGCCAAGTTGTGAATTCTTTTGAATTTTAATTGGATTCTTTAATGTGAGGTTTGGTCCGTACTTCATTTATTTTTATTTTTTAAGATTTTTAGTTTATTTTCTGTTTATGAGATTATTTATTTATCTTTGTGTATTTGTTTGATGTCTTTTCTATTTTATTTATTATTGGTTGATTTGTTTGTCTATTTTGTGTTATTTGACTTTAAGATGTAGCCAAATTCATGTTCATGGTCTCCCAACAATGCGTTTTGATCCTTGCAAACTGTACTGATCTTCAACCTGAATTGATCTATATGAAAATGAAGTTTAGATCACCTTTTAAGTTTTCCCATTAGGAAGCCTCTTGAGTGCATACTTCTAAAGAATGCAAATTGGTTGGCGTAAACATAGAAGAGACTACCATCACACCATAGTTACATGAAAACTTCGCAGCAGAAGACAAGGATAAAAAGAAGTGAAAAAAATGGTATGACTAATACCCTCAAAACTCATAAGGGCCGGTTTGTATAAAATATTGGGGTCCTATATCAATATTAGTTTCGATATTTCATAGCATCAATGTTGACATTGACATGTCCAGTAATAATATCAAAATCAAAATAATACAGTACTTTTAATATTTTAACCAAATGAACAAACCATTTGATATGTCAAGAAATTAATGCCTTATCCAATCAGCCTCACCTTGTCTGGTAAGAAGGCTACAAATGGGTTGAATTCACTTGCATAATCGCCTATATTAGATTCGGATTTTCTTAAGGGTTAGGGTGTTCCAATTTCAATTTTGATTAATTCAGAACCATTACGTTCCAATTTTGTTATTGTGATCAAAACCAAATTTGACATTTTCCAAAAATACAAACTATATTGATGCTTATTTTAAAATAAGTTAATAAATGACATATAATAACTAAAATTTTAATAAAATCCCTTTAAAAAGTTTATTTTTACTTCTTATCACTTTATATGTCATGTTTTTATATTTCATTTATTCTTTATATGACATTATTTTTAGTGATAGGTTAATAAATCACTTATAATAACTATAATTTCCGCCTAGTTCTCCTTCTCGACTGTCCTATCACCTTCCGCCATGTTTGCCCCCGCACAGCCACCACCGCACCTCCGTCGGAACCCCATCCCCTCCTTTTGCTCCTCCAGTCACGCACACACTGCCGTGCCCACCTCGGTCACCTTCCTTCTTCTAGAATCCCGCCTACAACACAAACCCAGCGGTGGCTCCACCTGAAGTTCCCCTGCTCTCAAAGCCTCACTCCCACTCTCTTCCCGTCGGCATCTTCTTCACCTCCTATCGCTGCACCCCCACCCACTTTGCTATGCCGAAGACGATGATCGAAAGGGTCAAGGAAGATGATCAAGGACGAGAGCCTGGGGAGGGCTGGGATCTGTGGCACCATGCCTCCCCGATTGCACTCGTCATTGTCATCTGCTTCGCCTACGTCTATCACCAATACGAGGTCGATGAAGGAGAACACGAAAGACGAAGGAGCCCCCTAGGTGTCCCTTCTATGTATTGGTGTGCCATTGGGGGGCCATGACCCGCACAACTTGTGCTCACGATCCCATGACTGTCGGCTGGCCACCACAACCCTCCCTCACTTGGCGTCCTTTCTTCGCGTAATTTGTGATCCCCCATACCTGCTCCTTTCATGCGCATTGCGTGCAGCCAGACATAGCTGTGCAAGGCCATGCCCCCCACCGGGTCTCACCTCGCGCTCAAGTGTGTGGCTTCCGGCCCAATGCCCACAGCCTCCTTTCCCACCCAGTTGCCTTTTGATGACATCCATGACCCCGCTCCAAGCTGCCTTCATGCACTATGGTGGCCACACGACCGGCTCAACCCTCCAACTAGCTCACAACCAGTCCAGCCAATGTTCTGGCCGGTTCACCCAACCTGAAGTTGGTTCACGTTGATTCAAGGCACTTCAAACCAGTCCAGACACTAAACCGGCTAGATATGGTTGTATGAGGCTAGGTCAAGCCTAGTTCAAGCCATTTTAAGCCGGTTCAGGCCTAGTTCAGCTTGATTTGGGGCTGGAACAACGCCCATTTAGCCGGTTAAGCTCTAATGGGTGTATTTCTACTAGCCTAGTTCAGCAGGTTGTCAGGTCATTTAGTCAGTTTTAGCATGGCTCAAATTAGGTTTAGTCCATTTTGGGGCCATTTCAGCACAAGGCATCATTCTTTTGATCTATTCAGGCCCACCAGCACAGCCGGATGACAACGTCTTCATTTTTATTTCACACATCAGTATGGTATCAAAGCCAACACTAACTTATTTCTACAAGTCAGGATCCTTATCTTACGCGGGACATGGACACTTCATGTTTGAGGTCACATTGCCCTTAGAGGTACCCACCACAATATTTTTATCCAAATATTCAGGCAATTGCATTTCATAGTCACTCATAGAGTTGATTACACGAGTTTCAGAGGATCGAGAATTGCTCAGCTTATATCCAGTTTGCTTGTATTATCAAAGGTTAGTTGGGATTATGAACTATGCGATATGTGGAAGACGTTTGGCGTGAGATAGTTCCTCACGAATACTGTCTCATCTTGAGATCTAACTGGTTGGTTGATCTGCAAGTAACCTGGACGTAGATGCTCATGCACTTACCCTGCAGCCCAGGGAGTATAAATCATTGAGGGAGCTAATATGCATCGGCAACATTTGTTCCCAACAACTAGCTATTGTAAAGCAGACTTGAGTGCTTATCAAGGTCACTTATGAGGCTAGTTTTGAGCTCGCTACGAAATACAAGCTATAGTGTGCCCTGAAAATCAAGACAGACAGAGCCCTCGAGGTTCAGCTAACTGAGCAGTTTACTAAGCTATTGACTATGTTGACAACTAAGCAGTGGCACATTGCCGAGAGACCAAGTTGACTGCGCAGATTATGAATCTACTGATAGAGTTGATTGTCAAGACCGTGACCAAGGCAACGACTACTTAGGGACCTTCCAGAGACGTCCCGACAGAGTACCTAGACCTAGAGCTTGACAATAGTTACAACACCATCTGGGTCACTTTTTATGGTCACTTCAAAGTTTGCAAATCATGTTTTCTCATCATCATACTGATCGTGCCATTGCCCTCCCCAGTACTAATCTTGGCTATATGGATAGTACAACACTATAAAACTCGAGAATCAATTTTTCACAATTGGGGGAGAATGACAAGGACCGAATAAGACTAGATTGACCAACTACTAAGAGATGACATCGTCCAAGCTTAGGAAGACATCACACTTGATTTTTTTTTATTTAGTAGCATTAGTGTTTATTTCCTATATTTTTTAGTAGTTAGAGTCCTTTTAAAATTATTTTAAGTCTTTTTTTACATTTCAGTCCTCAAAAGGCTCATTTGTATTAATCGTTAGGGAGACATTTTTTCGTAAATAGCCAGCTTTGTATAAGAGCTCCTCTCAATTATGGAAGTAATGAAATAATGAATGAAATCATGGAGCTTGGTCTATGTGTTCTCCCCTTTGCCTTCTCCATTGGGAGGTTCTATCTTCACCGTCGACGGCAGGTCGGCTTTGACGTTCTCCTTCCCTGCTCCCTTCTAGCCTCCGTGTTGTTCTCCTTCTCTTTCCCCTTCTCGGTTTCTACAAAATTGACATCATCATCGTCCCTCAATTCCTCTGTGAGAGCATCCCAGCACCCTCCATCAGCTGTGTCCTCCCTCTACTTCCCAATAGCCCCAGCTACAAGCGTTGACACCACCATCTCTACCCCTACCGTTCCCCTTGGCTCTCCTTCCTAGCTATCTTATCACCTTACGCCACCTTTGGCCCCACACATTCACCACCAAACATCTGTCAGAACCCCATCCCCTCTTCTTGCTCCTCCTCCGGTTACACACAAACCACCATGTCCACCCCGATCACCTTCCCTCTTCCAAAAACCCGCCTACAATGCAAACCCACTAAAGGCTCCACCCGGAGCTCCCCTGCTCTCAAAGCCTCACCCCCACTACCTTCCCATTGGCATCTCTTCCGTTTCCTGTCGCCACACCCCCATCCACTCTACTCTGCCAAAGATAACAATTGAAATAAAGAAGAAGTCAAGGAAGATGATCAAGGACAAGAACTAGGGGTAGATTGGGATATACCAGTACCATGCCTCCCCAGTTGCACATGTCGTCGTCACTTGCTTCACCTACGTATGTCACTAGGACGAGGGTAACAAAGGAGAACGCAAAAGATGAAGAAGCTTCCCCGACATCCCTTCTATATGTGTTGGGTGCACTGTTGTGTGACCACGAGACCCACAGCTCGTGCTCGTGGTCCCACAATCATTGGCTGGCCGCCACAACCCTCCCCCCACCCGAGGTCCTTCCTCTGCATCGTCCATGACCCCCAACTTGCTCCTTTCACATGTGTTACGCGCAGCCAGATGCCGCCACAAAGAGCCACACCCCCCACTGGGTCTCACCTCGCACACTCGGGTGCGCAGCTTCCCCCAAAGTGCCCACAGCCCCCCTTCCCCACCCAGTCGCCTCCCAACGACGGCTACAACCTCCCCCCTCCGGGGCGCTTTCACGCACCCCGTCAACCCCATGACCAACTCAACCCTCCAATCGGCTCACAGCGGGTCCAGCCAGTTTTCTGGCTGGTTCACTTGGTGTGAAGGTGACTCACGACTATTCGAGATGGTTAAACCAGTCTAGACACCAAACTGGCCAGTTCAGGTGGTTTGAGGCTGGGTCAGGCCCATTTCAGCTTGATACAAGGCCGTATCAGCACCCGTTCAGTCATTTCTGGCCCAGTTCAATGGGTTGTCAACTCGGTTAGTCAGTTTTCAGCATGGTCAACTTTGGCTTGGTCCGTTTTGGGCCCATTTCAATTCACGACATCGCTCTTTTAATCTATCTGGACCGACCAGCACACTCAGATGGCAGTGTCTTCATTTCTGTCCTGCATCATTAAAGTGGTTAAAAATAAAAAGACATAGATATAGATAATTACTGATGCGGGACGAGGAGGACGGACCGGCGGCGCGGCGCTGCAGCGCGCCTTCAAGAGGCGCAAAAGACCTAAAATGCATGAAATAAAGCAAAATCGGACTTAAACCGGTCAAAACGAGCCCAAAATGTGTCGAACCATGCCCGAATCACTCAAAACGGGCCTGAACCGGCCCCAAAATAGCTTGAACCGGCCTGAACCGGCCGGAAATGGCCTGAACCGGCCGGTTTAGGGCTTGAACCGGGCTCTGGACCGTCGAACCAGGCCGAACCGGCCCTGAACCGGTCTAAACCGGGCTGAACCGGCGGCCTGACCCGGTCTGGGGACGAACCGGTGCCGGTTCGAGCGAGGGGCAGGCCGGCCGGGCGAGCGGGGCGAACCGGGCACCGGTTCGCCCGCGACTTAAGCGGGGGGGGGGGGTCGTGGCCCCGCGCGGTTGGCCGCGGGGGCAGGAGACGCGGCCGGCTCGCCGGCCGCCGCATACCCCCACGGGGTCGTCGCCGACGCCGCGGCGCGAGGGTTCGATCGGGGGGGGGTCCTTCGTTCGTCCGCCGCCTCGTCGACGGCCGCGGTGGAGCCGCGGGCGGGAGAGGGCGGCCGCCGTCGCCGTCGCCGTCGGGGAAGGAGGAAGAAGGTGGCCGGAGGGGCCGCCGCTGCCGCCGTAGGAGGCCGTCGCGCCGGGAGGAGGGAAGAGGGGGTCGCCGGCCTCCGTGCGCGTGGCGAGAGGGCGGGGGGGAACCGGCGGAAGCCGGTTAGGCCGCCACCGCCGCCGGCGCATGGAGGAGGCAGGGAAGGGCCGAGGGGCCCTAGGGGGGGTCCGACCAGCCCTATCTCTCCCTCATCTTCTTCTCCTCCTTCCTTCTCCGTCTTCGTCGCGCCCCGACTCCCGAAGGGGTCCGGCCGGGGGGGGTGCGCGCTCAACGGGGGGGTTGCGCAACGGCAGAGGGACGGGGGTAGTACTCACGGGGATCGCCGGAGGTGGGATGGACGGAGGGGGTGGAGATCGACGCGGTCGGAGGTGTCGAAACGGACGTAAACGGGGGTGAATGGTGTCGATAGTGGCCGCAAAACGAACCGGTGAAGGGGGAAGGGGAAGGAATGGCTCGGAGGTCGCCGGGACGGAGGAGAAGGAGAAGGCACCCACGCCGGAGGGTCGCGAAAAGACCGGTCTGCACCGGAGGTGGAGCCGGACGACCTCCATCGCGTGGAGGGTGAAGAGAAAGTGCGCGCCCCCGCACGCGGGGCGCCCCTCTGGGGTTCCAAAATCGGACTAAAACTTCTCTCTCTCTCATTCAACAAGTGGCCCTCTTAAATAGAGGAGCCTATTACAAACAAGACACCATAAATGACTAATTACATACATGTCCTTCGAGGACCCAAAAAAAAAGAAAAGACCACAAATAAAACTGAAATATTTACAAACAAGTCCAAATGGACGTAAATGCAAATAAACCCCAAAATGGGCCGGACCGGGTCCCCATCATTCTCCTCTACCAGGAGAAAACTCGTCCTCGAGTTTTGATTTATCTTCAAGTGTTGCCGTCACGTTCCACCAAGCGCCGCACTTCATCGGAAGCATCCCAGGAGTCGGCTCATGAGAATGGGCCGATCCTGTGCTCGATACCATTTCGATGCGGGACGAGGCGGGACGGACCGGCGGCGCGGCGCGGCAGCCGCGCTTCTTCAAGAGGCGCAAAAGACCTAAAATGCATGAAATAAAGCAAAATCGGGACTTAAACCGGTCGAAAACGAGCCCAAAATGTGTCGAACCATGCCCGAATCACTCAAAACGGGCCCTCGAACCGGCCCCAAAATAGCTTCGAACCGGCTCGAACCGGCCCGAAATGGCCTCGAACCGGCCGGTTTAGTAGGCTTCGAACCGGGCTGCGGACCGTCGAACTGTGCCGAACCGGCCCCGAACCGGTCTAAACCGGGCCGAACCGGCGGCTCGACCCGGTCCGGGGACGAACCGGTGCCGGTTCGAGCGAGGGGCAGGCCGGGCGGCGGCGGGGCGAACCGGGCACCGGTTCGCCCGCGACGCAAGCGGGGGGGGGGTCGTGGCCCCGCGCGGTTGGCCGGCGGGCGGAGACGCGGCCGGCCCGCCGGCCGCCGCGTACCCCCCACGGGGTCGTCGCCGACCCGCGGCGCGAGGGTTCGATCGGGGGGGGGTCCTTCGTTCGTCCGCCGCCTCGTCGACGGCCGCGGTGGAGCCGCGGGCGGGAGAGGGCGTCGCCGCCGCCGCCGTCGCCGTCGGGGAAGGAGGAAGAAGGTGGCCGAGGGGCCGTCGTCGCCGCAGAGGCCGTCCGCCGGAGGAGGGAAGAGGGGGTCGCCGGCCTCCCAAGGCGAGAAGAGGGCGGGGGGAAGGAACCGGCGGAAGCTTGCCAGGGCCGCCACCGCCGCCGGCGCACGGAGGAGGCAGGGAAGAGCCGAGGGGGCCGAGGGGGGTCCGACCAGCCCTATCTCTCCCTCGTCTTCTTCTCCTCCTTCCTTCTCCGTCTTCGTCGCGCCCCGACTCCCCGGAAGGGGCCGCCCGGGGGGGGTGCGCGGTTTCGGTGGGGGGGCGCAACGAAGAAGGGAGGGATGGGGGTAGTACCCGGGGATCGCCGGGAGGCGGGGATGGACGGAGGGGTGGAGATCGACGCGGTCGGAGGGTGTCGAAACGGACGTAAACGGGGGTGAATGGTGTCGATAGGGTGCAAAACGAACCCGGTTGAAGGGGGAAGGGGAAGGAATGGCTCCGGAGGCCGCCGGACGGAGGAGAAGGAGAAGGCACCCACGCCGGAGGGTCGCGAAAAGACCGGTCCGCACCGGAGGTGGAGCCGGACGACCTCCATCGGAGGGGTGAAGAGAAAGGGGCGGCGCCCCGCAGAAGGGGCTGCCCGTCTAGGGACCCAAAAATTGGACTAAAACTTCTCTCTCTCTCATTCAACAAGTGGCCCTCTTAAATAGAGGAGCCTATTACAAACAAGACACCATAAATGACTAATTACATACATGTCCTCTTGAGGACCCAAATAAAAAGAAAAGACCACAAATAAAACTGAAATATTTACAAACAAGTCCAAATGGACGTAAATGCAAATAAACCCCAAAATGGACCGGACCGGGTCCCCATCAATTACTTAAACAAAATGCAAGGGCCTTATGCCATATGGCACGACCTCATTTTAACATGATATGGCCTATCCTTATTTGGACTTTCAGGGCTGATCCTTGGCCAATTACAGCTTGAATTGACCAAGATCAGCCTAGAACAGTAGTAGAGCAGGATCAACCAAATCCATGCTGGGATCAGCAAATGCGGAATCAGATGATCGAGTTGAACCAGCTCTGCAGCAGTTAGATAGTCTAGGATTTGCATATCCCATGATGGAATTGGCTGATTCAGGCCTGCCTCAGGCCAAATTGGCATGATCCAGGCAGAGTCTACCCTCCACCTGATTGGCTGATCCAGGTTTGATTCTGGCCTTGCCTTGATTTTTTATGGACAATCAACAAAGCTTATTCCAGAGTAATTTGGTCTAGCTTTTTTGTTATTATCAACATAACAAATACTAAGGCAGATAAGGCAGTTGTTGCTAACGTTTGATGGGTATGGTGAGGGTGTGCATGATTCAGTTTAGTCGGGTTTGGGATCATTATTTTCCAAACTGAACCAAGCGTTCAAAACAAACAAAACAGGACCAATTCAATTAGGTTAGGTATATAGTTATAAATAATTTAAGTAAAACTATTTTATTATAAAAGTATTTAAATATTATTTTTGTTAATAACATTAAAATATTTTAATTAATTCAGGTTAAATGGTTTTGGTTCGGTTTGGAAGTCTTCTAAATTGTGGGTTCAAATCAAACCAAACCAAACCAAAAAAGTTGGTTCAATTTGGTTTGACATAGGGGTACAAATAGAATCTAATATTCCGAATTTCCTATTTGACTTCGATAAAAATTAATGGATTCGGAACTTGTTGAATCCTATAAGCTATCAAAATAGAATCAGATATTCCAATAGCTTATCAAAATCGGAATCAAAATCAATTGTTTCCGTTTCATTTATTAGATTTTGATAAAAAATTACATAAATGCATAAGTAAATTTAATTAAAATAAAACTAAAACTATGATATATATAAAGTGATAAAAATAGTAAAAATAGCTGGCCGAGGATAGCTCGGTTGGCACCTGCCTTGCACCTGGGGGCACAAGGTACAGGCTTCGCTTCCTGGCGGCGGCAAAGCCAGGCACCCCGGGGGGGGTCCAGTGAGGTTCGGGCTGGCGCCTGCCTGCTGTGCAGCAGGCTCTAGGGCCACTGGGCCAGCGTGCGATCAAAAAAAAAAGATAAAAATAGTAAAAATAAAGTTGTAAAGATGTTATATAAAATGTTAACATCTTTTTAAATAAAAACTAATATATAGTATGTATTTTGGAAATTATTGAATGAAGTTTCGATTCTGATTATAGAATTGGAATTGAATTGAAATCAAAATATGTTGATTCCAAAATTATTGGAATAGGAATTGGAACACTAACCCTCATCAGAATTGGAACCGGAATCAGATATAGGTGACTCTGCTATGGAATCCAACCCATTCGCAGCCCAAGTTTGATGGGTTGAACTGTTTAATGCACACCTCTAGGTACGGTATTTGCCACAAACAATAAAATAAAAGACTTTATAAAGTCAACAAGTAAAATCAATTCAGTAAAAAGCACAAAATAAGAGGGATAATAGTTTATGGACTGAAGAAGCTAAGTACCAGCAAGAAAGCAATCAAGACCATGGAACCGCTCCTGTGCCAAAATCACGCATTAGCTTTTGAGAAAAAACTGTTAGAAAAGGCCAAGAGAGAACTGTCTTACATGCCCAATAAGATTCTCAAGACAAAGAATGACTGAACTTTTTGTAGCAGCAGAGCACACAGCAAGTTTGATTCCCTACATGGGGAATATCAAGATTGAAATGCTAACCTCAGGGAGAAAAGCAATGGCGCATGCAACCTAGTGGCATAAGCATTGGCACATACTGGAAGGGAAGGCCTCCAATACGTATCAATGGAAGAAAAATTGAGCAAAGGGCCTAGACAGATAATAAATGAAAACAGAACTTCTAAACCAATTACATATTACCGCTGCCCTGGCATCATCCATTAGTTGGAGAACTCCGGGCCTAGGTGCCACCTTATCACAGAATAATAAGTAGCAGTCAACAAGATATCCTTTAGTACAAAATATTTCACAATGGACATAGAGTAACTAGAACAAACAAACAAAAGCATTAATGCACTCACTTTCCCAGATTTTATGATGTCTTTGTACCTTTCAGTTTTCCAGTCCTTCACGAGAGAAAACCAGAAGGCAATTAATGACAAAAGTGATGAAAGAAATTGAGAAATACTAACAGCATAAACAATCCACAAGGAAGGAACTAAGAGAAACACAACTTAAAGCTCATTTGTATTTAAGATATGTCCATCAATTTCTTCCATTATATAGACAATTATGGTACTGCATCTAGGGGTGAACTCGGGTCGATTCAGTTTGGCTTGGGTTTTTTCCCAACCCAAACTGAATTCTATAGTTCAGTCAACCCGAACTTAACTGTTGTGGTTTGGTTCAAACCAATAGTTAAATGAAAAATATTTAAACTATAATTTATATGTTAAAATATCTAAAAAAATTGGTTCAATTTGGATTGGTGGTTTGGTTAGATTTCACCAGTTTATGAAACTGAACTGAACCGCCTCATAGTTCAATGCAAACCGAACTAAACCAGACTGGCTGGTTTGGTTCAGGTCAGTTTGGTTCACTGGGTTATACCAAACACTGAACAGCCTAACAGGTTCTCTAAACTAGACAACTATTTGCAAAAAAAAATAAGAATAGGCAACCTATAAACCACATTGAGATAGTCTCATATTTGATCAACAAAGTACAAAATGAAATGGTGCTTGTAGAAGAAAAAGTTTCGAAAAATTGTGTTAAAACATCAGGAACAAGGTGTCCATCTAATTCCTATCATCTAAGTCTACTGATGTAACCTCAAAAATCTCTCTCTTTAAATATTTTGGTTTTGGAAATTTGTTTTCCTGTTTGAATTTGGTTTAGATTTGATTTGACCTTAGTATTGACTTTGAAAGAAAATAGATGGTATTCCATAAAAGTACTAACTATGGTCAAAATTATATGTTGAGGTTGTTAGGTTCTTTGAAATTAATTTTGACCTCTCCCCGTCGGATGGTGCGAAGATCCGACGTTAATTACATCGAGATTACTCGAATACCCTTGATTAAGCGTCATAGCAATCCATGGAAATAGAAGATAATACATCCACAAAATAAACATTCACACATAGGAGAAAACAGTCCCATGAACTTGATGGAATGCAAGTATTTAATTTGTTTTGAATTTGGTTTGAGTTGAATTGAATTTGAATTAATTGATTTTAGCTTAAGTTAAACTTGATTAGTTGAATTTGATTTGTTGATTGCTTCTGGTTTATGAATTGTTTTGTTGATTTGAATTCATTTGGCTTACTTCGTTTTAAGATTGGATCTAACAAGGTTGGTTTTGATTTGGGTTTAGTTTGCAATGGATTTACTTATTAGTTTGCATTTTAATTTAGTTGGAGTTGAGTTTGGCCAAAAACTGGTTTAATTTTGATTTAATCTGAGTTAGTACGATCAGATTTCTTGAAGCTTGCAGATTTCGGACCTGTTTAAATTGTGTGAATTTGGGATTTGACTTATTCAATTATTTGATTTGAGTTCTGTTTTGAGATTTATTTGGATTTGTGGTTTGCTTTATTGAATTTATTTGGTTAAGTTAATCAATTGGGTCTGAGAGATTAAATTTTGAATTTGACTTGAGAAGTATGATTTGTTTTGATTTGGATTTTATCTGGGAATTTGTTGCCTTAAGTACACCCTTTGTTCTAGCAGAGCTTGATTTGTATTTTTATTGTTTTTTTTCTTTTAATAGCTTGCAGTCACTATGGCTTGAGTTTGATGGGCGGCTGAATTGTTGAGACTTGTTTTGCTGTGCATTTTTTATTTTTTGTTCATGTGACTTTTAGTTGTCATGAGTTCAATTCAAACTTCTGGTTTTGAGATTTGTAATTTGAGCTTCAGAATTTATTATCCCCTGTTTTATTTTTAATTCAAGTTTGAAATGCTCAGATTTCTGTAGACCTCACAGATTCTGTTCGGAACATGAATTTTGATTGGGATCGCAGGTTTCAGATTTATGTGAACTGATTTTTGAATTTCAGACTCGACAGGTTTTAGATTTTCTGATTTCAGATTCCGCAGGTTTATGAACTTCACAAATTTGATCTACAGATTTTGTTGAAAGGTTTCAATTTCAGATTTTGGATTTTATGCTCTGACTTCTGATTTTCAGATTTGTTTCAGATTCCAATTTCAGATTTGGGTGTTTAGATTTTCAGATTTCGGACCTCAGCTCCCATATTTCAAAGTTTTCAGATTTCGAGTCCAGATTATGCACCATTTCCAGATCTGCAGATTTTTACAGATTTCAGATTTTTGTTCCAGATTTTCAGATTTGTGCATATTGTTAGATTTCAGTCTCCGGAGCCCAGATTCTGTACTTCGCAGATTTTAAGGATGACAATTTTATGGACTTTTCAGATTTTACAGTTTCTGGATTTGTGCACGTTGCAGATTTTGATCTCAAATGATGTTCTAACTCTCAATTTTCACATTTCAGACTTAAAACCTTTGGAGTTCAAATTTTAACTCTTCAGATTTCAGATTTCGGAGTTCATGTTTTCACGTTTTATATTTTTATTTTCAGGTTCAGATTTTTACAATTTCAGATTTTTTTGTTTCAGTTGAATTACAAATTTTACAGGTTTCAGATTGTGTTTTTCAGATTTTTTTTTGTTGTCTTGCCTTCCAAAATTTCATGCAGTTGTCCTCTCCTTGTGGCATACGCATGTGCACCGAACATGGATTTTCATTTTTTTTTCTCAATATGAGACATGATTTACAACCTGAATGATCTGAAATCAGATCCCTCTGGGTCCTTGATGAACATGTAACTTATTTGATCAATTTGAGATGAAAAAGCATCCGGTCTTTGATAGACTTGTGGGCACTCCTCTCACTGATTTGAGATTGAATATACCCGACTTTTGATAAACCTGTGGGAACTCATCTCATTGTTTCTGAACCTCATTAGCTCATAGTTTGGCATATTGGCATGTTGATCATGCACAGCCTTCCCATGGCATAATGGGTAAGTGACTCCCTCTTGGGTCATGGTAAGACATTGGGGTCTTTTCAATAGACCTTTGTATGTCCACCTTAAAAAAGTTAAGGGTAAGGTTTAGAACCGACCCACAAATTCTTTTAAGTTTAGCCAAGACTATGTGGCGGGTTTTTAGCCGGCCAGATGCTCGCCTCGGTTTGTGAAATTAACTTAGTGGATTTTTATTTAATTTCTGTTCATTGTTTGTTTTATTTTTTATTTTTGAATTTATGGATCAAGAAGCGTGCTTAAAAGCCGGCTTGATGCTTTCTCACTTATTTTGATTCTTTTAAATTATGTCGAGACCATGTGGCGGATTTTTAGCCGGCCAGATGCTCGTCTCGGTTTGTGGAATTAGTTAATGGATTTTTATTTAGATTTTCACTTGATTGTGTATTTTAAAAGAGAAATTTTTTTTTTTGAGCTGCTGTAGTTCCGGCTTCAACTTAATGGGCCCAGGCCCATTCTCCTCCCCTTGCGCCCACTGGCCTGTCCGGCGGGCTTCCCTTTTTTTTTCACAACTTTCAGCAGGTGGGCCCCACGTCCATGTTGACCCGAGGGTCAACAACCCTCACCGCGGCAGCATCCGCACACGCGGCTCCTCCTTGCACAGCCGCGGTTGGCTGGTCACATGTGCGCCCGCGGCTCTCTCCACTGCTCATGTGTCCACCGTGGACCAAAGTTGGGTAAAATGACCCACGACCTGCACTGTTCACCTGCGGCCACGGGAGAGGCTTACGGCGGAGAGGGAGAGCTCACGGCGGCGACAAAAGCCTCAGGAGAAGAGCTCGGCGGCGGCTGCAAGCTCCAAGGGGGATTCCGGCAAGGTTAGCTACCTCTGGAGGGGTATCCGGCAGCGACGACAAGCTTTGAAGGCTTGTCCGGCGACTGTGGCTCCTACAAGAGAGGCCTCCGGCGATCACGACGTCTGCAAAAGGTGCTTCTGGCGGGCACAGCACTTGCGGGAGGTGCTCCCGGCAGCGGCGGCAAGCTCCAAGGAGAATTTTAGTCCGCTCTCTTTCTCTCTTCCTCTCTTCCCGTTTGCTCCGGGGTGTCCTCTCTACTGGCCCATCGGCTTTGCTGGTGCTTTATAGGCATCCGAGTCCCCTTCTTCCATCAGGAGACCTGCTGAACCAAGATCTTCCATCCGAGCTAGACTCGAAAGGCTCAGAACGCGACGTCGGACTCCTTCCGCGATTGAGCACCCTCCATAAAGGGATATCCTAGTCCGTAAAGGACTCAAAACGGCTTGGGATAGAGGGGACGACTCCGATAGGTTTGTTTAGGCAGTTCCCCTTGCTCGTAGGACTCCTTCCCCTCGGGTGAGTCCGATTTGGTGTGAAAACCTACCAAGAACTTTTCTTGACTCCATCTCCAACTGTTGGAAATATTGTAGTCACGGATTGGGCCTAGGATGCCCATGTGCTGGCCACTCTAAATGGGTTTCAGCCTTGTCTTTCCTTAGTCGACAGTTCTGGCCGCTCTTCTCTTCTTTTTCTTCTTTTTTTTATACATTGCAAGTTCTTCCAGCCCCTATGACGAACAAGCTCTTATAAGAAGAGTGGGCTTTTATTTCTATTTTTTTTAAAAAAAATATCGGTGTCAACATCTACCAACCTTAGCACAACTATCAGTGACTCTATGATTACTAAGTGATAGACAATCCTCCCCTAGAATCACTTATCCGTGATCTACCTCTCAGACTTTACAAGAATCTCTAACTAGTCCTCCTTGTTATGCAGGTTGTCCATCATATATTGATAATACACTTCGGATTGGATGAACCTAACCGATACATGCTTGTGCCGATACAAACTTTCCAATGCTATAATGTTCATGGCAAACTGAGTAGGGCCTAACCTAACAAGATCATGCTCTCCAGTGTACGACCTCATGATGTGTAACAGACGAGAATGTGAATAAATAAAGAAAGTGATAATCTGCGCTTGCCTGACAAGTGTGAAAATTGTCTCCTCGCCTATATACTCTAAGATGAGGTCAATGGAATGTGCCGCACAAGATACCAAGAAGAGATGTTATCTCTTCTCCATCAATTTCTTTCCTGCCACCTTGTAGGAAGGTCCATTGTCAATAACAAACTGAACCACATTCTCCTCCCCAATCTCCTCCACAACGACATCCATAAAAAAAAATATAATTGATGTTCTTTATCGAGCCCAAAGCATCAACCGACTTAAAAAATGTCGTGTCCTCAGAATAATACATCAAAAAGTTTATCATGCTCTTTTTGGTGATACCTGTCACCTGTCACACATAACTGTGCAATCTCTCTCCTTCCATACCATTTTAAAACCATCTATCCACTTCCTCAACTCCTGCACCTCCTCATCTAGCCCACCAACATATATATGTATACTAGTTGGGACTTGCATTCCCGGTCCAGTCTCAGTAACGACATCAACCATGGTTTGGAAGTAAGGGCTGAGGGTTGCATGTGATGGGATGCTTACATTAAGGTAAAGAAAATCTATCAACCACAAGCAATGTTAATTAAATAAAACATACATATATGACATTTTAAAAGCTATACCTATACGTAAAAATCACTTTACAATGTGCCTCACTACTCTCTTTGCAACCGTTCTTGTTGTCTTCACCTCTTTCATCTCATTTAATATTCATCTGTGAAGCACTCTACTTCCTAAAAAGATACTCATCGGTCAGTGTAAATCTCGTACTAACATGCCGATGAGATGGCTCATGTCTCCCTCCCTCAGTCTCCTAGGTAGGTCGAGCCGATGTTGATCAACCAAAAATAGGGACAGCTCTAGACCTTCCTGCTGCCCCCCGTCCCCTCTTCCTCCATTACTATTGCACCCTTGTTAGCATACCTATCTGATGCGGGACAAACCGGCTAATCCGGGCTAAACCGACCGAAAACGACAAAAATCGGCGCTAATCGCCGCTAAAACATCTAAAGAACCCAAAATGGAGCAAAAACCGGTCCGAACCGGTCCAAAACAGTCCCGAACCGGGTCAGAACCGGGTCGAACCAAGCTGAACCGGTCTAAACCAGCTCAAAATGGCCCGAACCGGCCTGAACCGGGCGGTTCGGGGCGTTGAACCGACGAGAACCGGCTTGGGCGGGTGCGGACCCGGTTGAACCGGCCGGCCGGCCGGCACGGAGCGCGAACTCGGCACGAACCGCGGCGCGGGCCGATCGCGGGCGTCGCCCGCTCGCGGGCGCGAGCGCATCTCGGAGGGGGGTCGTGGCGCCTCCTCGCGGGCGATGTCCCGGTGGTCGCGTGGCCACGTCCGCGCCGTCGGGCCGCCGACGTGTGGCATCCTGGCCCTCCTCGCGGGGGCGCACCGCGGCAGGCCGGCGGGCGGGGCGGCGCGTCGCGGCGTCGAGCGCCTTCGCCGTCTTCGTCGCGCGAGTGCGGGCGGTGCGTAGGCCGGCGGAGGGAGGGGCGTCCTCCTCGTACGCCGTGGCGGTGATCTCGCGCGTCCGCGCGAGGAGGAAGGGCCGCCGAGGTGATGGCCGCGACTCCCGGCGTTGTCCGGCCGGCGGAGGCGCAGCGGAGGCCGGTCGGATCTCTCGCGGTCGACGGAGGATCGGACGGCGATGGCGGTGGCGCAGTGGAGCCGGCCGTCTCAGGAGGACGCCGCACGAGGGAGGGGGCCACGGAGAGGGGGGGGATCCGGGGGTCGCCGGGTCCTCTCCTCCCCGCCGGCTCCGTCTTCTCCTTTCTTCCTTCTTCTCGCTTCTCCTTCTCCTGCGCCGTACGAGGATGCCGAAGGTTCGGTCGCCGTGTGAGGGAGGAGCCGGATGTCGTCGAAAGTGGATCTTTTGTCGATACGAGAGAGAACCGGGAAAGGAAGGAAGGGGGAACGGCACGGAGGCCGGAGGATGAGGAGGGAGAGAGATCGGCGCACCTCGCCGGATCCAGAGGGTGGAAGGGAGACCGGGGGTCCTTCCCGGAGGTGAAGAGAGGGCCGGCCTCACTGCCGGAGGTGGGAGAGGGAATGGGGCTGCAACCCCTACGAGGGAGAAACCAAGGCCCGAAGGGCTTCCAAAAATTGTCTATCACTTCTATTGAACTATGTACATCGGACCCTCTTATAAAGAGGATGGACAGATTTTAATAAAAGACCCCTAAGTTTCCTATTTACAGACTTGTCCACGTATGGACATAAAAATAAAAGGAAAACCAAGGAAATATTCGAAAATATGTCCCCGTCGTTCTCTCCGATCGGGAGAAAACTCGACCTCGAGTTTTAAAACCGGTTCGGATGTACCCAGACTCGACTCGTGGGAACGAGTCGATTCGAAGGCTACGATACCAAGCGATGCGGGACCAGCCGGCTAATCCGGGCTAAACCGCCGAAAGCAGCTTGAAAATCGGCGCTAATCGCCGCTAAAACATCTAAAGAACCCAAAATGGAGCAAAACCGGGGTCCGAACCGGTCCCGAAAACGATCCCAAAGCCGGGTCGAGAACCGGGTCGAACCAAGGCCCAGAACCGGTCTCGCCGGCTGAGATGGCCCGAACCGGCCGAACCGGGCGGTTCGGGCGTCGAACCGGCCTGAACCGGCTTGGGCCGGGTGCAGACCCGGTTGAACCGGCCGGCCCGGCCGGCTTTGGGCGCGAACCGGCACGGGCGCCGCCGCGCGGGCCGATCGCGGGCGTCGCCCGCTCGCGGGCGCGAGCGTATCTCCGGAGGGGGGGGTCGTGGCGCCTCCTCGCGGGCGATGTCCCGGTGGTCGCGTGGCCACGTCCACGCCGTCGAAGACCGCCGACGTGTGGCATCCTGGTCCTCCCTCGCGGGGGCGCACCGCGACAAAAGGCCGAGGCGGGCGGGGCAGCGCGTCGCGAGCGTCGAGCGCCTTCGCCGTCTTCGTCGCGCAGGTGCAGGCGGTGCGCGAGCCGGCGGAGGAGGGGCGTCCTCCTCGTGCGCCCGTGGCGGTGATCTCGCGCGTCCGCGCGAGGGAGGAAGGGCCACCGAGGTGATGGCGCGACTCCCGGCGTTGTCCGGCCGGTGGAGGAGGGCGGCGGAGGCCGGTCGGATCTCTCGCGGTCGACGGAGGATCGGACGGCGAGGGCGGGGGGGCGGGGGAGCCGTCCGCCCGAGGAGGAGGCGGCCCGAGGGAGGGAGCCACGGAGGGGGGGGGGATCCGGGGATCGCCGGATCCTCTCCTCCCGCAGCTCCGTCTTCTCCTTCTTCCTTCTTCTGCTTCTCCTTCTCCTCTGCGCCGTCTGAGGATGCCGAAGGTTCAGTCGCCGTGTGAGGGAGGAGCCGGATGTCGTCGAAAGTGGATGCTGCTGTCGATACAGAGAGAACCGGGGAAAGGAAGGAAGGGGGAACGGCACGGAGGCCGGAGGATGAGGAGGGAGAGAGATCGGCGCACCTCGCCGGATCCAGAGGGTGGAAGGGAGACCGGGGGTCCTTCCCGGAGGTGAAGAGAGGGCCGGCCTCACTGCCGGAGGTGGGAGAGGGAATGGGGCTGCAACCCCTACGAGGGAGAAACCAAGGCCCGAAGGGCTTCCAAAAATTGTCTATCACTTCTATTGAACTATGTACATCGGACCCTCTTATAAAGAGGATGGACAGATTTTAATAAAAGACCCCTAAGTTCCCTATTTACAGACTTGTCCACGTATGGACATAAAAATAAAAGGAAAACCCAAAATATTCAAAATATGTCCCCATCACTATCTCTCTTGAACTCGGAGTCTGTGGATGAGTTCTTACTCTCTGACTCTGGTTCGGCTCTTGCCTTTCCCTTTGTAGGTTGGCACCTATCCCCTCCTCATTTCAAGGAGCTCATCATGCAATTCCTCCCTCTGTTCAATGCTAATCTCTTGTTGAGAGGCTCTTCCTGTAAGGTAGCCTCTCATCTTTTTGCTCCTCCCTAGGCACCTTATCACATTTCTTCACATTGCCACCTACTTCGGCAAATTGTTGTTTCAACTGAAATACACCCCCGTTCATCTCCCTTCCACATCACTTGCATTTAACCCACTTTTTTGACAGGTTTATCATGTGCCCGTGTTCCTAACCGACGTCAGAAAGACGTGCCGGCACTACATCATCATCGTGATTGGCCATTGCTTATACCTGCAACATACACAAATAATTAATATCGGCTATTAGACAAACATACAATTAGTTTAGGAGCAATTCGAGAAGAGAACAACTCGTTAAACAGGGTTTTTGGTAAGTTAAAACCACTTTGTAGTCGTCATTCCGACGCTAAAATGTTATCAATAAGATGTTAACATTGAGGAAACGGTCAAATCGGAGCAATTCGGGAAGAGAACAACCCGTCTAACGGGCTGTTTGGTATGTTTAAAGGGTTATGGAGTTGTCGGAAGCACGTAGAAATTAGCATATGGGGGTTCCAGTAAATATATCTTACTAGGAAGATTCAAATGATGAAAGAACGGCTTGAATGAGGCTATTCAGAAAGAGAACATCCAATTTAACCGATTACAAAGTCGTCGAAAACACGTAGAAATGAGCGTATGGGGATTCCGACAAAGAAATCTTATCAACAACTTTCAAATGATGAAAGAACAACTTGAACGGAGCTAGAATCGAGTTTGGATCGCTGGAATCAATTCAAAGAATTGCTAAAATCACCGAAGGATTGTCGAAGAATCGCCAAAATCATGAAATCAGTGACGGAATCGACCGATTCCGCTTGGATCGCACTGCAGGGAGTTGGATCGAGCGATTCTAGCAAGAGTTATTGCCAGAACATTTGGAATCACCGGATTGCCAAGAGTCCTTGCAGGTTTTGGCCATGAAGGGGCCGATTCCGGCCCCTAGGGCCAGAATCGGATCGATACTGGGTCTGAATTGGACTCGGTATCGAACCGTTACTGGAAACCCTATCTTTTTGGTGGAATCAATCGAATTGACTGATTCCAACCTGAATCGGTCGGAAATCAGATCGATTTCGACCAATTCAACCGATTCGGATTGATTCCTCTGGAATTCTCAAAGGAATTAGTCCTTCAACCAATAATCGGATCGAAATTGACCGATTCGATTACAAAATCGATTGATTCCGATCCAATTCCAACGATTCTACAATCTATGCCTACTTGCCATCAGAAATCAGGCCGCCTGTTATCCCCCATTTTAACTCCTCAAAAACCAGCCGCTGCTAGTCCCCTTCAAAGCCCATGTGCCCCCTCCATTGAGGCCCCCTCTAGTGGCCACCTGAAGATGCCCTAAAACACCTCTAACTGGCTATGTAGTCAGCGGCGTGAGGCGACCGAGGCGAGGGGCCCCTGGCCTCGCCTCAGGCGCTTGAGGCGGGCGCCTCAGGCGCCCGAGGCAACATTTTTTTTATTATGATATTTATTTTCATAACTGGAAAATATATATAAGAAGGTGAAAAAATATAAAAAAATAGAGTGAATGCATCATAAATGCAGGAAATATATATGAAAATGTATGGAATATATTTAAAATTGCATAAAAAATAAAAATTATGCCCGAAAATGCAGATAAAATAATCTAAAAATGCTGAACATATCTAAAAAAGTTTGGAAAATACAAAAAACAACAAAAATTACATTAAAAATACATAAAATGATTACTACAAAAATAAGTTGAAAGATGTACCTTTTATCATTTCATTTCCATCAACATGCTTAAAAATTGAACACATCACCAAAAACAAAAAATGCAATACATCAAGTAGACAACATTCGAATAATAATGAAAAACCAAACATAGAAGTGCATAAATAACGATTAGTTCAAAACATCATTAAAATGTGCATTCATCTAATGTCTCCAATCAGTTAACACAAATATCAATTATCAATCGGAAGAGTAAGAGTCATCATCATCAGTAACATGAACATGAATTTCCCCATCCGATTCTGAGGTATCTTCATCCATGGCCACACTCTTTCCCTTTCAAGCCTTTGCCTTTTAGAGGCCTCCGCTCTAGTGGATGGACCTTCGTCTTCATCAATACTGGTTGCTAGTTCAACTTCCCTCCATGCAAGGTCCTCTCCTTCATGCACATAGTCATCGTCCTCTCTAGTGATCCACTCATCAACCTCATCAATATCATCCAAAGAAATAGGATCATGATTGAACTTCTCCATCCTAAAATGGCAGTCTCAAAGTCTTTGATTGTATTGGACATAGACAAGATCGTTTAGCCTTTTTTATTCCAATCTATTCCTTTTCTTTGTGTGCACCTATAATATAAGGATGAAGATCAGTTTAAAGTATCATACGAAACATGCTAAACAATGAATGATACTAGTGCATACCTGCTCAAAGGTACTCCAGTTGTGTTCACAACTAGATGTATTATAAGTGAGGCTCAATACCCTGATGGCGAACCTTTGCAATTGAGGAACTTGCTTCCCCAATCCTTCCACCAATTTGGTAAAGGAAAGATGAAAATTAATCAAATTTAAAATAGTACTTTGAAATGTATAAATGAAAAGTTTTTAAAAGTTAAATGTCAACTGGGAATGAAAGTTTTTCTTTGTCTAATGGCCATATCTCTACCAAATAAGCCCTCAGTATCTCTGTATGTATTTAGTTGCTTGGTAATCAAATCTTGCTCATTAGGACTTTCAATTAGCCTCTCAATGGTATCATACAGTCCTTGTTTAATTTCTCTATCAATCTCAACATCCGGATTTGAGTAAAAGAATTGGGGGTTAAGATAATAACCCGTTGCATGTAATGGACAATGGAGTTGATTGTCCCACCTCCTATCAACAATGTCCCAAATTGGACCGTATTTGTCAAACTTATCATCCAAGGCACTCTTAATGCCTTCCTTTGCCCGGTCCATTGCTTCATATATATAGCCCATTGCTGGTTTCTCACCATCCACTAGGCGTAAGACAATCACAAAAGGCTTGAAGATTGAAATAGCATATGCTACACCTCTCCAAAAAGTTGTTTTTAAAATGATGTCACGTGATTTCTTTCTCTCAGTTTACTTAGCCCATCGGTTGCTAGAGCCAGTCCACTCTTCAGATGTAAACATTCTTCTCAATTCAGCCTTCAAGTTGTGTAGTCTCTCTAGATTTAGGTAGTTTGTTGCAAACCTTGCACGAAAAAAAAATAAACATGTTAATGGCATTCACTATCACAAGTCACAATTCAGAAACCAATTTGAAACATTATAAAAATACATTTCAAATTGAGATTTTACCTTGTGACTGCTGCCCTACACAAATTCCTTCCATTGGTGAACTTCCTCATCATGGCAAGAACCTTTGTATACCCATAAATAAATGTCGTCACATACTTGACATGCCTAATTGTGGATTTGATACCCGACAATTTAGAAATATCTTTTAGCATCAAATCAATGCAATGGGTTGCACATGGTGTACAAAACAAACGAAGATGCATAGACATCAACAATCTCCCTGCAACTACGTAACTTGCCTCGTTATCCGTTACAATTTGGATAACATTTTTCTCTCCGACTTCGACAACTATTTTGTCCAACAAATCAACCAACAACCTTGAATCTTTCACTTGTGAAGATGCATCTATTGATTTTAGAAAGATTGTGCCCGTAGGTGTGTTGACTAAAAAATTTATCAATGTTCTCCCTCTTCTATCTGTCCAAGCATCGGACATGATAGTGCATCCATATTTCACCCAACTTCCCTTTTATTTTTCAACTAATTCTTTAGTTGTTTGAAGCTCTTTCACAAACAAGTTTTCACGAACTTCATGATATGATGGACCTTTCAATCCCGGGCCAAATTGACCAATAGCCTCTAACATGGTCCAAAAACTATTCAAGCGTACGGTGTTGAAAGGAATACCAGTTTGGTACATCCACCAAGTAATGTATTGCACAATTTTTTCCCTTTATTCCTTCAAATGATTTTTGTCTTTCACACTCTTCTCTTTGGAAACTTCTGGATTTTGTCTCATAAAACGGTCCATAGGACCTCTCAAACGAGGAGGCAAAAATGTTGGATCACTAACAAGTAATGTGTCTTCAGCTTCCATGCTTGTCTCTGAAGTGTTCACACCAAGAAGGTTGTCTCTTCCTTCAATCTCTATTATCACCGCAACCTTTTCAAAGCGAGCTTGTTTAGCTTGCTCCATATGTTGTTTAACCTCTTCTTTGGCCTTCGGTGTAGCCTTCTTGCAACTTGTGACATTGGTGGATAGACCGGTTATATGTTGTTTCAACCTATATATCCCACTTTTGCAATCCTTGTTGCAAAACGAACATCTAACGAGATCTCGATTTTTCGGATCCACCAAAATTTCATATTTCCAACTAACATACTTTGACTTAGGAGGATATCTTGAGATAATGGGGACCGATGAAGTTGTTTGAGTGTTTGACCCCGTCCCCGAAGCTTGCTCCACAGTTTGAGACATCTTCATACAAAATACATAAACATCAAATACATTAAGAACAGTATAAATCAGAAAAAAATAAAAAAACGGATCCACCAAAATTAGATTGTAAATGAAATACATTAAGAACAATAAAAAATCAGATTTAAGAAATCAGATTTAAAAAATTTGTTTTAAGAAATCAGATTTAACAATAAGAAATCTGATTTTAAAAAACTCTGATTTAAGAAATCTGATTTAAAATAATCAGATTTAACAATAAGAAATCAGATTCAAGAAATCAGATTTAAAGAATCAGATTTAAGAAATCTAACTAGCATTAACAACTGTAAATAGAAATAAACTTTGAAGAAAAAAAATACATTTCTGAAAAATCAGATTCAAGAAATCATATTCAATGAACTTTGAAGAAACAAATACATTTCTGAAAAACAATAAACATGTTCTCCGACTACGTTGAAGCAATTTAGCCAACTATGTATGAACGTCTTAATCAAGTATGCTCAACTATAACAAAATAAAAGAAGTGTGTATGAAGAAAATGGGAAAAAACGTAAATTATACATTTCCGACAACGTCCGAGTTCTTCGGTAATCTTTGCAAACCCGATTAACAACACTTACGCCTTCTACACGATGCCAATGGCCTAATAAAAATATTGGAATCACATTTACAATGAAAAAAAAAAGAAGACAAATCAAAAGAATGTACCTTGTACATCTAAATCCGGTATTCTAACAATGTACACCAAGATAAAAAAAAATAAAACATAAGATAAAATTCTTGTATTAGTAGAAGGATGATGCATAAGAATGAAAAAAATGAAGAAAAAAACATGAAAATCCTAAAACGGACCGGTTGGAGAGCTCCTCCGACGGTCTGGAAAGTTTAGATAGCTTCTCCGGTTAAAGAAGGTGTCGGCGGGGGCTTCTCCAGCGGCAGCGGCGGCGGCGGCGTCTCCAGCGACCGGCAGCGGCGGCGGGGGCTTCTCCGGCAAGCAGCGACAGCTTCCCTCAGCTGGGCTTCAAACATATCGAGCAAGAAAGAAAGAAGAGGTTGGGACGGGAGAGAGAGAAGAGGCCGCGAGGGCCTATGTTAAGTTAATCAGATCTGGCATTTGGGCCCGAATCCGATAAGAAGAGGCTGACGCCTCACGCCTCCCCTGCCTAGGCGGCTGAGGCGGGGGAGGCGATCCGCTGGGTCGAGGCAGGGAATAATGTTTGTCAAAGTGTAAATGTATCAAAGTCCTTCCCTTGGTGTAAAATCCCACTTGATCAAAAAAATTTTGGCAACATGCCTCCTTATTTTTAAATCGGTGTGGAATTTCTACTCATCCTACATGGCATAGTCTTTTGACTTTCCAAATAGTGAGAAGGATCGTCTGCGACAGGAGCCGACCCGTGCCTACGTTCGGGTCAGCGTTTCGATGCAAGCCGGATGAGCCGCACAAGGTGGACTGCCAACGTGGTGGTGCTAACCCCTTATTTAATTTTGGCATTTCACCTTCAGATTTAGTTAAGTGTGATTTTTAAATGTCCAAAGCCCAATGGGCCAACTTCATGTCTCATGGCCTGAGCAGGCCGACTTCATGTCATGTTGGCCTAGTTGGCCCAATTCAAGCTTCATGGGCCCTGGCAGCTTGTTTTGATCTCCAAGGACCAAAATGGCCTGTGTTGACCTATGTTATCTGATGCGTGAGGCGCCCGAGGCGAGGGACCTAGCGCCTCGCCTCAGGCGCTTGGGGCGGTGCCTCAAGTGTTCGAGGCGTTTTATATTATTTAATTATTTTAATTTAAATAATACATATATCTAATACAACTAGTTGAAATAAATCTAAAAAAGTACTTGTAATATTAAAATAAATACATCATTTTAATAATTATATATTGTACCCATCAATAAATAATGTTATAACAATAAAGAAGGTCAATAACAAACATAACATTATGACAACTAATAAGAGTAGAGTACAAATCAAGCATAACATAGCATAACAACTTAATGAGAGAAGAAATCAATAACAAAAGAAGACAAATATCATAATTAAATTAAGAAATGGATCATGTTTGACCAGATTTGTTTGACTTGGGCAGGGTGAGGTGTTTTGGGGCAGGGTGAGGTGTTTTGGGGCAAAGCGAGGCGTTTTGCCAGCGCCTCACCAGCCTCAACTGCTTAGGCGGTTGCGGCGAGCGCCTTTAATACCTATGGTGTTGACAATCTGTAGAATCTAATTTTTAGCGTTTGCCTTCTTGCTGTAACAGTGGGCAAAGGAAGCCTCAGAGGGGCTAGAATGGATCTGTGGAGGTGCTACTTGGAAGACTTGGAAAGGAGACTGCACAAGGGGCAGATTTAAGACAAGTTTGGAAAAGTTGATTTAGTGCTGCACAAAGAGCATGTAGATAAGGATTTCAATGCCTCAAAGAGGCTGTTTGGTATTGAAATGGAGAAGACCACACAAAGGGAGCTATCGTGGTTGAAGTTCAGAATCCACTTGGGGAGAGACTTGGCCTGTTGTATGGATTCCAAGAATTTCCAAAACATCACCCTCTCCTCCAGCCAAAACAAGAGATCAAGAGCCTGCCCGGGGGAGACTTGGCCCATCTTGTGGATTCAAGAATGTCCGAGACATCACTCCATCATCCTCAATGGGTAAGGGAGATGTGTATAGAATGAAATAGGGCTGATTGGGTGTTGTTTAAATGGCCAACAAGGGGACTGATGGCAGGTTATGTAAGGACCTGTTTAGGTGGCCAGCAAAAAGGCTGTTTAGATGACCTGATTAGGGATAGGTTCATGGGCACTCGGGGGGCCTGATTGCTAAGGGTTTTAAGGCACATAAGGGGCCTGATTGTGTATGTGTTTAAGTGCACTCAAGGGGACTGGTTGTGGGTGAGTTTTAAGGGGGCACATAGGGGTTGATTGAAAAAACAGCAAGGCTAGTTTTCTAGAGCACATTCAGGTGGCCAGCAAGGGGCTAATTGAGGGAATGCACATGGGCTTTTAAACGGGACCAGAAAGGCTGGGTTTTGAGAAATTTTAAATGGCCAAAGGGGAGGTAGAAGGGTAGAGAAAGAAGAGGGGAGGAAGAGAAATGAAGTGCTACATCTTTTATTTCTCTACTCACCTTGTTTCATTTTTCTTTTTCTCTTGTGCTACAGGTGGTGTTGAAGATGGAAGGACTATATGCCCTCCTTCTCCTTTTTTCTTCTTCTCCTTGTGCAGATGATGTTGGAGGAGGAAGATGAAGGTCATGTTGGTGTTGAAGGCCTCACCAATGATAAAGAAGCCTGCTGCTCTTGTTGGAGTTGGCACACTAACCAGGTGGGATGGTTGCACCTGCTACTGGCGCACCTGCTGGAGGAAGCCTTTTTCTTCTTCTTCTTCTTTTTCACTTGGCACACCCAAAATGGGTAGGACAGTTTGCTGACTTGATGCTGAAGACGTCCAAGCAAGATGACGAAGGGCTGGAGCAAGGTTGATGGCACAATAAGAAGTTGAGGAAGAGCTAGAGCAGGGCTTCCGCAGGGTTAGCTTGTGTTGAACATGGCCTGAGGTGGCTTTTATAGGGGCGCCACCTGCAGCTAGGAATAAGCCATGGGCTGTTGAGGGTGGATAAGGATAGGCCATGGGGGAGGTTCAGAGTGAAAATGATAGACCATGGGGGTTGTTGGGCTGGTGGTTGTGCGCCAACTAGAAAGAGAGGGATAGAAGGGTGCGCACATTATTCTCCTTTCAAGGAGGTGTACGCACGTGATAGGTGGCAAGGATGCTGGTTCGACCAAGGTTTGGATGGGGATAGGCTTGGTTAGTTGTGGGATTGGTTAGGATGGAGATAAACCAATGGAGAGATAGGGATAAGCCATGGGAGGTGGTTGATGGTGAGATAGGGTTGGAAGTGGTTGAGTGGGGCCCACCAGCCAAGGAAGGAAGAGGTGGGTGAGACTCCCCTCCCCTATTTTCTAGGGCTTCTTGCACACAGGGAAGGAGAGAGAGAGTTGGTAGGTTCTGCCAAGGCAGGTGGAGGAAAGAGAGAGAGATCCAATCTAGTCCATTGGTCTAAAAGCCCCCAATCCGACAACTACTACTAATTCCGGCCAAAAATTAATTAAACAACTCCCAAATTGACTCTGAAAAATATGAAATATCCCCTGATGTCTGTTGATCTCATGCTCCATCATGATGTGTGGTTGAGATCACCTGAGTTGCATCAGATCTCTCGATTTAGCCGATTTGCCCAATTGGTGCGATCTCGGCCGTCGATAATCTAAAAATTGTAATTAAGTACAATTAAATTATCCAATTGATCAAATTTATTTTAATTTTAATGCATCAATATTCCTGAGACTATGGTCATGGACTAGAAAATTGAAATATTCAGCCCATGGGCCGATCTGTAGGCTGATCAGACTGTTATACCCCTGGAGCGACGGCGTACGAACTTCCGTCCAGATTTGATCTTTCTCACATATCTCTCCAATCAATGGTCAGATTTTTGATCCGTCTTGAGCGTTGTATAGCTCTAACTAAGATAGACATTGTGATGAGGTTGGATTTTTTCGGAGGGGTCTTGATTCCTCCGAAGTGTCAGAGGCAAAATGATCATTTGGCCTTCCAGTGTCCGTTTTCCCTATTTTGGGCACCGTTGCAATGCTCTCGACGGGGCTATGCGATGAGCACATTATCTTGGCCATTTGAGACCTATCAAGCCATACCGAGACATTTTCAGAGCCTGTTTGCATCATCTGTTCTTGAATTTTCTGATTCAGGGTCAGATTTTCCGCAACGGCTTCGACATTGCTGAAATCTGTATCAAGCGAGTTAAACAAAAAAATTTGGTGCCAACAGACATGAACCTTTAAAACTTGAAAGATTTATACTGTCTAAGCTCGTCTATTAGGCTTTTTGTTTTCCAGGCTAATTCATAATATCTCATTAACAATTTACCTCTATTTGAAAATCACTTTCAGATCTAGATCTTCATTTTAGGACTAGAATCGGATTCTTTTTTTAGGATATGAGTCATTTAGACACAGACCTTTATCATGGACTTAAGCTCCTAAAGACACTTAATGTAGCTTTATATGCTTCTTAAGATTTATTTCTTGGCCATCTTAAGTTAAGGGATGATCCTGAGATATGTAAGGCAATCATTAGTCTCACTTCTTTCAAGAAGTTCAGATACTTGGATCTAAGATTAGATTCTCATGAAAAAAAGCACCTAGACCTCTAAAAGATTTAGACCCTGAACCTGTCATCTTACATGATATTTGAATACTCATTATGGGCTACATTTGAACAGAAATTGGGTTTGGTTTCACGTGTCTTCACGATCCAACACTTAAACACAATAATTGTATCAAAATCATGACAAAATAAGATTAATCTTCACTCTTGATTCTCAACCACCGAGATCATGTGAAAATTGCATCATTTCCATGTTATTATGCAATTCATCTCATTTACTAACTGATAGTGACTAATTATAACGTGTATGGGATCTGGCTCCTCTTAATGATCCAATAATAATAGGATCCATTTACTAAAACCATAAGCATATCCTGCCCCTTGGATTTTGCAATCATCCTCATCCTGCCATTCTTCTTATTTTAACCACAACTAATCATGATTAAGGAGGATCCAATACTCATTAGGGACCCGGTAACTAAAACATCCGAAGTTTATGTGGTGGAAGATCATTGCCCTTGAATTATGTGCTTTCCTCGTTCCAACATCTCCTTCATTTACCTCATCCTCCAATCATAATTAAGGATGATTCAATAACTTAATAAGGACCCATTAAGGTAAGGATCCATAACTTAAAATTTGGAGCAATCATAGTGATGGGGATCCGACCGGGTGATCCATACGAAAAGTGGATTCGGGAAGAATGGACGTCGCTAGTTCGATCGCATCGACATCGGAAAAATTAGATTATTTTAATAATCTTAGGATATCTAGTTAAAAGTTTAAATTAAGTGTCTTTTAGGAGTCTTAAATTAAGATAAGATGTCTTTAATTATGTCAAGTATAGGTATGTATGTAAGTGTGGAAAAATTTTGGGTTTATATGAAATTTTGTAACCCACACCCCTATATAAAGACCCCCACCCCCTCCCATGTATGCATGATGTTGATGGTATTAGAGAGAAAAAAAATTTGAGTGTGTTGTGTGCATCTCCTCCCCCGGACTAGGTCCGACTCCTCCTCCCTTCCTCCCCCAGAAGTGCCCCTGTCTGATTCTAATACCATCAACATCATGCGTACATGGGAGGGGGTGGGGGTCTTTATATAGGGGTGTGGGTTACAAAATTTCATATAAACCCAAAATTCCCACACTTACATACATATATATACTTGACATAATTAAAGACATCCTATCTTAATTTAAGACTCCTAAAAGACACCTAATTTAAACTTTTAACTAGATATCTGATGTGACCTCAAAATTTAACCAAAAAGATTAATTCTTTCGTTTTGGAAATTCATTTTCCTCTTGAATTTGAATTAGACCTTAGCATTGTCCTTGTAAGAAAATAGATGATATTTCATAAAAGTACTAACTAGGGTCAAAATTATGTGTTGAGGTTGTTAGGTTCTTTGAAAATTTATTTTGACCTCTCCCCGTCGGATGGTGCGAAGATCCGACGTTAATTACATCGAGATAACTCGACTACCCTTGATTATCGTCATAGCAATCCATTGAAGTAGAAGACATACATCCACAAAATAAGCATTCACACAAATATAGGAGAAAACAACTCCATGAATTTGATGGAAGGCAAGCACTTAATTTTGAATTTGATTTGAATTAAATTGATTAAAATTGATTGGAGTTGAATTGGTTTAAGTTTGTTTGGAACGAATTTGAATTTGTTTGTTGATTTAGACTTGATTTGAGTTCGATACAGTTTGGAAATTGTTTATTTGATTTGGGTTGAGTTTGAATTGATTAATTGATTTAAATTTGTTTGGGATGAGTTTGTTTGGAATTTATTTGAATTTTGGCTTATTTGCTTAATTTGGATTTTTATTAAGTTTGAGTTGGATTTATTTGGGAGTTGATTCACGTTGATTGGATTTGGGGATTTGATCCGAGTTTGATTTGAAAATTGGATTGAGTTTATTTGATCAATTATGTTTTATTTAGATTCTGCTTTATGCAATTAAGACTTGAATTCTATACAGATTTTACCGTTTTGAATTGATCATGTTTGAGCTTGACGGGTGGCCAGAGTTGGTTCAGAAGTTCAGCTTATTTACAAATTTGGTTCATTTATGAATTTGTGATTTGCTTGGAATTGTTTGATTTGGACATTACGTGAAGACTTATATTTCAGATTCTGGGCCTTACAGATTTCTCAGATTTACAAGTTGGCTTGGATTCCAGATTTTATCTTCGGATGTGACATTCAGATTTTAAAACCTGCATGTTTCAATTTCATATTCAGAGATTTCCAGATGACAGCTTCTGGACTTTTTAGGTTCTGATTTCAGATTTTTACAATTTTATGGATTTGCAGATTTTTCAGGCTATTGATTTTAAATTTTCAGATTTGGAATTCTGCAGATCCTACAGGCTTCGGATTTAGCAGACTTTAGATTTCACATTCTGTAGATTCTAGATTTCTCCAGATTCTGGGTTCTGCAATTTTCAGACTGGTTTCTGCACCAAAATAGATTTTCAGATTTTTGAACTATCAGGATTTTTTAATTACAGTTTTTTTTAGTCCAGATTCCCTGCAGATTTCAGATTCTGCTGCGGATTCTGCACCTTACATCTCCAGATTTCAAATTGTTAAAGGGGTTGAGTTCAGATTCAGATTTTAATCTCTGGATTTAGAGGTGATTTCAGATTCTGAATATTCCCATTTTTTCAGATCTGCAAATTTCACAGTTTTCAGATTTTCAGACTTGTGCGTATTGCTAGATTTCAGTTTCTGGTTTCAAACTTGAAGTTCTGATTTTCTGGGTCAAATTTCCATGTTCAGAGATCTCCAGACTTTTGACATCCGAACCTCAGATTTTTAATTTACAGATTTTGTGTGTTTTAAATTCAGAGATTTTTTTTTTTATTACAGGTTTGGTTTCAGACTTCAGATTTTTTTACAGTTTTCAAGTCTTGCCTTCCAGGAGTTTCATGTGATTGCTCTCTCCTTGTAGCATCAACATGTGCACCGGATATGAATTTTCATTTGTTTTTCTCAACATGAGACATGATTACAAATTGTCCAGGAATCTGGTTCCCTGAGTTCTTGATGAACATGGAACTTGTTTGATCGATTTGAGATGGAAAGCACCCGGTCTTTGATAGACTTGTGGGCATTCCTCTCACTGATTTGAGATTGAGCATGCCCCGGTCTTTGATAGACTTGTGGGAAATTAGCTCCTTGTCTTGAGACTGAGCATATCCCGGTCTTGATAGACTTGTGGGAAATTAGCTCATGTCGATCTTCATGGCTCCTTCATGAGTTGATGAACTTGTCATTTCGTGGGCGGCATGTACTCGGTCTTTGATAGACTTATGGGCATCCCCCACTGTTTTTGAGATTGACTACACCCGGCTTTTGATAAGCTTGTGGGCAATCATCTCGCGGTTGGTCATCCTCATTAGCCTATGGTTTGGGCATATTGGCATGTTGATCATGCACAGCCTCTCCATGGCATAATGGGCAAAATAACTCCCTCGTGAGGGATGGTAAGACATTGGGGTCTTTTAACTAGACCTTTGTATGCCCACCTTAAGAAGAGGTCGGGGAGGTGGGTTTAGAACCCGCCTCCCGGTTTCCCTTTGTTTTGAATTCTTTTAAGCCGAGCCGAGGCCACGAGGTGGGTTTAGAACCGGCCTTATGCTTGCCTCGGTTTGTTTGAATTAAATGGATTTTTATTTAATTTAAATTGATTGTTTATTTTATTTTATTTTTTTTTGAATTAATTATGGGTCGGGAGGTGGGTTTAGTAACCGGCCTCTGCATGCCCAATTGAATTCTTTTAGGTTACGTCGGCTACGAGGGTGGGTTTAGAACCGGCCTTATGCTTGCCTCGGTTTGTTTAAATTAAATTGATTTGAAAATTTAAATTTCAATGCCCATGGCACTGTTCATGCGGGCAAATGGGCTTCATGCGGCCCACCTCCCCCTCCTTCTCTTCTTCTTCTTCTTTTCTTTTTTTTTTTTAACAACTTTTCTACGTGGGACCCACCACCTTTGACCCGCGGGTCAATGGCTCCTCACGCAGCCACCTGCGCGCGCGCGCTTCTCTCCCGCGGTCGACAGCCGCGGGTTCTTTTCCTCCTTTTTTTTCACTTTTTTTTTTGTGTGGGCCCCGCCTCTTTTCCAACGTGGACCAAAGTGGGGGGGGGGCATATTTCTCCCGGCTGCTACAGTGGCCACCCGAAGCCTTCCGGCATCCCGCGGCACCGCGACGGCAGCGCGGCCTCCTTCCGGCGACGGCTCCCGCACTGTTCGACGACGCCGGCGCTGGCAGAGGGAGGGGAAGGAGAAGAGGTCCTCACCGGTGGTCGCAGGAGCTTGTATCGACCCCTGCGGTGCCCTCTACGGCTTGCTACGGGGGTTCCGGCGTCCGGCGGAGGCGAGAACGGCGGAGGAAGAGCGGGACGCTCCGCGGCTCCGGTAAATCTTCTCCGGCCCGATGCTCTTCTCCTCTCTCTCTTTTCGACCTCACGGCCACTCCTTTCTTCTCCCCGCTTCTCCTCTTGGCTCGGGGGGGGTCTCTCTTCTCCCTTCCATCGTCCTCTGCGCGATGGCTTCCGGGGGTTTTATAGGCCTCCGCTCTCCTTCTTCCGTAGGAAGCTTCGTCGAACAATGCCTCCCGCTCCGAGCGGACTTGGGGGAGATCCCGGGATTAAGGATCCGTTTTCCATTTTCTTCTCCAACTCCTACCGCGTTGGAGATCCTTGTACAGTAGGATTCTGCTCCGAGGCGAACTCGATCGGGTGCTATATCCGCGGGATTCATTCCCGATTCTCCCCTGATTTCCTTCCTTTTAAGCAGGTCCGATTTCCTGTCTTGTTTAAGCAGAAAAAATTCCCTTTTTTTTATTTCTGTCGAGCCTGTGTCCGAGCAGACCCGAAGGTTGCGCCTCCTCATTTCGTTGGAAGGCCGGTCCGACCTCTTCCCGAGCAGGTCCGTGGCCTTGGAGATGGCTTACAAATGGGCCTCGGACAGGGACCGTGGGCCAATTGGGGTCCCACCTGTGGCCGTGTCGATGGGCATTGTAGCGGGCCGGAATGGGTCGATCAAGGTCCTCAGCATGGGCCTGCATACGCCGTACACAACCCATATTTTTGGGGAGACCGGACATGCCATTTCCCTTGTTTCCTTTCTTTTTTTTTCTCTTCTTTTTTTTTTAAATTTTTTTTTTTGGTTACAACAATATCCTAAAATTATTAAAATAATTTAATTTTTCCGATGTCGATCCGATCGAACTAGCAACGTCCATTCTTCCTGAATCCACTTTTCGTATGGATCACCCGGTCGGATCCCCATCACAGGGTAGTTCCAGAACCGAAAATTTAAGTTGGGATTTGATACTTTAATTTTTTTATATATAAAACTTTAGGTTTCAAACTTGATGACTTTTTTTGGGTTTGGCTTGTTGAAGCTTGTATTAAAAAGGATTTGAGTTTAATGTTTTAATGTCTCACCCTTAGTTGCCAGATTTCGGTCTTAGGTTCCATGTACTTAGCATTTTTTGTTAAGACAATAGCTTTGGGATTTGGTGTTTTTTGGATTTAAGGATTAAGGTTTGAGACCTTCTAATATTAGATTCTAAATTTTGTAAGTCTTGAGATTTAAAACATTTAGTTTTGGTTTTGGAACTTGCATTTAGAGTTTTTTTTATCTTAGTTTTAAATCTTAATTGTGATCTTAGTTTCAGATTTGCTTTGATTTTCAGATTTTTGACAATTCCTGAACTGCGACCTCATGTTTTACGTATCCTGAATTTTGATAATTTCCATATTTAGACTTCTAATGCTTATTTCATTCTGATTTAGGACTTTCATGTTGTATAAGTTAAGTTCCCATATCTGAGTTGCTGATGTGATCCCAGTATTTGAGTTCTGATTCCTGCAAGATTCTGGTCCTCTTTGTTTAAAGAGATCTTGACTGTGATGAGTTTGCAAACTCTAATCTGATTTTCTTTGGATGTTCCCAGACCTGTCAGTTAGCAGATTTGCAAAATTTCTTGATTCTGGAATTTTGTGATTGTGGAGAAATTTGGTTTTGGTTCTCCCGAGGCTTTTCCTGAATTTAGTGGTCACTTCCTCTTTTGTTTGCATTCATCCAAGCCATATGGCCGTCTATACTCCTCACAACATCAACGTGCACCAAACATAACAAGTCCTTCATTGCTTGAACATGGAATACATATATGTATAGGAACTAGGAAGGCATGGAAACCATAATTCCCATGAAATAGGACTAAATTCCCCCCATGGCAATTAATATGTATTAAGAAATTTATCCTTGAATAGATTAGTGACTAAGTCTTCTATAGTTTTTGAAGGGCATTAGAGACTATCCATGTGATATATAGGATAAAGTACTCCTAGCCTTTAATAGGCATATGGGGCCCTTCCCAATGTTATATGGGCCTCATTAGCACGTGGTTTGGCATATATGCACATCGCATATGCATGGCCTCCCCATAATTTAGTGGGTGAAAATCCTCCCTTTGTCCTACAAAGATAGAGCTCTATCATCTATGGCATCAGGGGTAGAGTGGTATGGCATTGGAGTTCTATTCCTTCATAGGACCTTGACCTGTGTATACCATCCTTAAAATTAGTGCTCTCTCTTTTTAATTATGGGTTTCTTGTGGCTATGAGAGCCAAGTCAATGTCCATTTAGGACCATAGGCCTTTATCAAAATCATCCACCCACTGATCGAGGTCTTCCTGCCATTATGCTATTATTTTTACTACATAGCTGATGTGCACTGCACTTTTTTACTACCCTTGCACTGCCTGGGATGGCACCGGATGGGCTCCAATCATATTTGAGTTTGATTGTCTTGGACAAGCTTTAGCATAACCCGGTCCTCAGAATTTGATAGATTTGACATTGTAGCATACATATGGTGGTGATCAGGTGGCTGTATGAGTGGATATTAATTGTATGACTCTGGTTTTGTCTCATTCAACCATAAAGATGATCTTGCCCAGGGACTGGTCGAATTGTCAATGGGTTGGATATTCTAGTCTGAAGTAATCTATCTATGACACCAACCTCAGCCAGCGAGCTAAGCTTATCCAGAGGCTGATTCATTTGACCTAGAACATAGGAATTGAGAGTTCATTTTAGGTCTGGTAGAATTGGCTGTGGCTTGCTATTCCAGGAATGAGATGGCCTAGTTCTGGAAGACCAACCTCAGCCAGCAAGATTGACTTGCCCAAGGGCTGATTAGTTGGTCCGGATGGGTGTAAAAACATAGGATAAGTGGGTAACCCTTGGGTCTGATGGATACCAATGGGATTTGCTCTAAGATATGAGGTAATCCATTGTGTATGGAGGTTTTTTGCTTGACACGGGTGTCAGGGGTGTTAAGAAGAAGATGAGGTAGGATACAAGTGATGAGGAAGGCAAATGAAGCACTTCTCACCTTACACTTTTCTTCTTCCTCTCTCTTGGTCTTCTGACTTTTCTTCTCACCTCACCTTATGCTCCTCCAGCCTTGGCAATGGCAACAACTTCTATGGCCAGCTTTGCGATGGACCTCTCCTCATGGAAGCAATGATCAAAGACTCCACGAGACTCCTTCTCTAACCTCTCTCTGCTCTTTGGAACCCACAGGCAGGCCTCATGAGGTCATTTATATAGGCTAAGAGGCCTACTGGGATCTATAGGGAATCCTAACAGCATCGGCTTCCCCAAGCAACTGTTATAGAAGCCTCGGTGGTTTACCCGTCTTGTGATGATTGTCATTGCTATCTTTCGAGGATATCATGTCCCATGTTAACTCAGAAGTAGGCTTCCTCTCTATCGGGGAAGTCCTAGAGAATGTCAAGTCCTCTCTGAGGGAGATCACGATGCCGTGGCATCTTCAGAACGGCAATTATGTCAACCCCAACATCCCTAATCTTGTAGGATCATGTTACAATCCTCGCTTTCCTCTTTTGGAGCTGTAGGATCTCTCCTCCTAGCCGTTGGATGGCCTTGATGGCCTTTGAACAAGCCCAACTGCCTAATTATCTTACCAAATGATAGTTCTGGTCATACAACACAGTCACAAGGTCCTTGCTATTTTCCTGCTCTAGTTTCTATAATTGGATCCTTGTGATGATCTTAATCAGCCCTTCCTTACTTGTAAGATCTCCAAAGGATCTTCCTAGATCCAGTGATGAATAACCAACCTATCGGCTATCCCCAATGGACCTTCCATGACTTTTCGATTCATATTTTGTTGAAGACATGGTTGCTAGCAAATTTTCTGAAATATATATCTTGAGCTTGCTAAGATATGATCATATCCCTTAAAAATACCAAGTGAAGCAACTGGATCTCCTTGCTAATGTGGCTGAGTAGGAGTCTACGAGATGACCACACACTGATTGTTGGTTAAAATTGATGTTTGGTTGGGGCTGTTTTGTGCTTGAATCACAGCCCATTAACAGTATGCTTTTCGTATCATAACATCATCCTTGAAGTGGATCTATATTGTTCACAAAATGGGCCCGTCTTGCAATCAAAACTCAATCCATTCCTTGAAGTGGGTCAATATTGTAGGAGATGACCAATTTGGGCTTATTTAATTGGTCAACACCGAGATGGAATTCAAATTGTGGGGCCCATTGTATAGCTCCGATTGTAGGCTATGCATTCAACCACTCTTTGATCCAAATAAGATTAAATGATGCCTTGATAAGGGGTTATTTAAAAATCCTTCTCATACACAGCCCATTATTCAATCTAAATTCAACTTGAATTATTTAGTCCTAATCCTAGTAGGACTAGGGCTAGCGGTGCTAACCCCATTGGGTTTGACTTTTGAGCATTAGGATCTGATTTTGATCCAAGATCCTTCCCACACTCCTTTATTAGCCTTTCCATGTTGTCCTTTGATGTCAATTGTGCAATCAGCCTTTGGTTTCCACTTTGAATCGTCCATTCCTACTCCTAGTAGGAGTAGAAGGCACCATAAGTATGTTTAAATCCGATTGGCTTTTAGGTTTGACTTTGATTTAAAACCCCTCCCACTCTCTTCTACAAGCATTACCGACTTGTCATTTGGTGTTAAATGCTTCAGAAGTCTCTAGTTTCCATTTTGAACCACTTCAATCCTACTTCTAGTAGGACTTGGAGGGTGCCGCATGTAGGTTTGGCTTTGAGTGGATTTCAGATTTGGTTTTGACTAAAAACCACTCCTAAACTCTTATATAAGTGCAATTGCTTGTCATCTTGTGTCACTTGAGCAAACAGGTTCTAGCTTCCATTTGAAGTTAATCAATCCTACTCCTAGAAGGATTGGGAAGAGCAACGGAATCAGGCTCGGGCATGGAATTGAGCAAGTTTTGGATTCGCCTTTGACTCAAAACCCTTCATAAACTCTTCCACAAGTACAGTCAACATATCCGTTTGAGTTAATTGTGCAAGTAGCTTCAGATTTCCACTTTGCATCAATTGATCCTAATCCTAGTATGACTAGGAAGGGCACTGGAATCAAACTAGGACCTGATCTCATTTCGGATCAAAATTAGTTCAAATCTGGTCCCAGACCTTTTACTACAGTTACAAAGCCTCTCCTTCACATGTTCTTGCCCAGCAGGTCCCCTCCTGACCTGCTCTTCCTTATTCTTGACAGCTTCAGATAGCTCAGTTCTGTCATCACCCAACTGCCCATCTGCCATCTGTCTGCTACCGGACCTGAGAAGGGCTTGGGTCCTTTTCTCTTGACCACTGGTGGTGACGGAGACTGACAGCAGTGCCCCTTTTTCATATTTCTCTCATATGCTGATTTTCTTTTATTTTTCTTCATATTTGACTTTGCCAAAGGCATGAGAATCTGACTTCCCCTCTTTATAGGTGCTGTCATATCATCGGCTGAGCAACAGTGGGTGTGGAATATTTCCATTCAGCTCTTATCCAAGTGACAATCAGTATGTTATCTTTCTCATTTATTTAATGTCATGATGTTCTAGAGCATACATAAGCCATGAATAGCCCAACTGTAGACTTCCCTTACGTCTGATTCTACTGAATGCCTAATGATCGACCATCCCATTGCATGCCTCTAGCTTCAATGCCTAAGGACTTCACCTTAGTGGTTGCTCCCCAAACCCCATAGATTGCTAGAATTGATAGCTATCGACCTGATTGTCATTTTCTGTGTGATCATAGCATACCTGCAAGGTGATCATAATGATCCTATGCTAGTAATCTACATCACATCCTTTTTTTAGCTGGTTAGATCATGTTGATAATCCAGAGCATTTGAGGTGCAAACCTCCCTTTTACTTAGTGAAATTTTAGGTGTCAAAATAACAAAGCATTGAAAGATTTAAATTTCATACGATGTATAAAATCTGAAGCAATGGGATAGTAGATTTATAGAATTCAAGCCAGGACATGTCTAGATCAAGGATCTCTAGGTTGGGGTTGGCCCATGGAGCGGCCAGGGCCACTACAAATCAGGATTGAATCAGCCAAATCAGCTGTTCTAACAGAAGGAAATCGTATCCAAGATCAGCCTGAATTAGTCCTAAAAACGAAAAAATAACAAAGTCAAAGAAAGATTCCAGACTATTCACCGGTGGAAGGTGGCCTAAATGCAACGGGACCACTGCTGAGAGTTCAGTGAAGGGGAGCTTTCTTCCCCACACCTTTAGGGAGAGGGAGGCACAGGGACAATGGCAAGCACATCTCCACCTTTGAGACTGTTAGGTCTAGAATTGGCCAACACAACAGAGCCCTAGCCTAATCGCGATGGAAATCTGCAGCGGGAATGGGCTCCCCTGGATTGGATTGGCAGTTGCCACTCCTAATACCAGTGTTATTATAGAGGCACACTAATGCATATTCCAAACAACTATGTTCAAAGGTTAGTGGCTGGACCAAAGGGCATAACATTTGTACTTGACAATCTCTCAATTGCGATATATCCAACAAACACTTCAAAGTCATAACATTAGAATTAAGGATTATACCGCCTACAATATTGAGCAACTTCAAAATTCTTGCTCACTGATACCTAATTTAACTGTCCATAATTGCATAAGGCAATTGCCACTGAAACAAAAATATCAAATTGCAATGAAACTTTTTCACAAATTCAAGCACCAAGGGAAATCATCCTTTTCTGTCCATCTTCAAGACTACAAGATCTGTACCACGTCAAAATATCTAAAATAAAGTTGCATGATGAATTAAATGTGTAGACTATTTGTAAATACAATCAACGAGACAACAGAGTTTTATTATTCTTTTAAAAAAATCTAACGCTTTTCCACCAGGCAGAACACATTTAATTTCATTAAGTGATGTTTCTATGTAGAATTACACGCACGCACACAAAAAGGGCAATTCTCAGTGCTTTCAGCGAGATCACATACCTGAAGCTCGTCAATCAACTTTGCCCTGTCTGGATCACTAGCAGGCGGAGTTTCAGAGATCGTTGAGCATGGCCATCCCTTTTCACCAAAATACCTGCAAAACAGGAGGAAAACCTAGCTAAAGATGTCATTTATGGACGTAAGAGGGCATGACAAATGGAAGAGGTCCTCGGAAAATTTTTCCGCTAAATCTGCTAATCCAATGAACACGATCGAGACATCAGACAAACTGAAAACAGACACTTCGATTTACCATCTCATCTTGGGTTTGCCTCCCCCGATGCGGTTCTGCAGCTCGTCGTAAAACTCAGCACCCCAACTCACCGGACTGGATGTGGAGGGGCAGCGGACGACAAAGTGGGCGAAGGTGTCGTTGTAAGCTTGTCGATGAAGGTGCTCGGACTCGAGGATGACCCCGTCGCAGTCAAAGATGAGGGCTTGCAGGGAAGACGACGTTGCCGTAGACGGAGCAGCTGCGTGTAGAGCGGGGTGGAGCCTCTGCCTTGATCTTAGCGGGCAGCAACGGAGCCCACCAGTGCTGTGACTCCAAAAGGGGAGGAGACGAGGGGGAGAAGCAGAGCAGGAGAAGGAGTTGGGCGGAGACAGGGATGAGTACACAGGGTTCGTCATGCAAGAAGATGAACCCATGTCTTCCCTTCCGTCTGCGCCGCTCCTCTAACGCTAGCCTCCCTACTCACTCAGCACCAGGAGTGCGGGGCGTTAAAGCGGACACACGTCCCGTGTTTTGTGGCGTTGGTAGCTTCGGTTGGCTGCTCCTGCTGCTCGCGGTGGCAGTGGCGTTCTCATCGCAAGCCAGAGCAATCTCTTGTCCGTTTCTATGGGTCGGTGCCCGGTGGTCTGTTGCTCCAGGCGGCCGTATCCACTTCGCAGGAGGCGGGGAGGAGGGGATAAAAAAAAATACGTATCATTGATGAGTCGCTCTTACTCGATGGATGAAATTTGAGAACATATTAATTAAACATTCAATTAAATACTGATTTTAAAAGTAACTTATGACTAGTCATAGTTATATAATGTTAATTAAATTTAATAAATAGGATGAATAGAATTTAGATGAATTTAAACTTATATCAAATTTAAGTTCTTAGTTGGAACTTGAGATCAAGATTTATGAGCAAGTAGGGTTGCAAACTATATTCGATATGATAATCCAACTCGATTTTGATTAACTTATCCTCAAATGGAGGTTCAATATTTTTTTGATAAGTTATTGGAATCAGAATCAAAATTCCAATAAAGTTATCAAAATCAGAATCACTTAATGTTGATTTCAATAAATGTCGATACCAATAAGTATTCAAAAAAATAAATCTAAGCCATTCATTTTTAGGTCAAACGGTCATGAATCAAGTGAAAAACCTAACCCCTTAGTGCCATAGCCCATCACTATTTCTCGATTCCCTAGGTACCATTTCTTGGCCACAACCGGTTGTGAGCGTTGACAGTGTCTGCAAAGCAAAGCTCTTCTTCCTCTTCCCAGTAGGTCAACCAAGTCTAGGAGGAGTGACAAGAGTGCAACCCCAAAGACCAGAAGCTCTTCTTCCTCTTCCTAGCAGGTCAACCTATAGGCTAGGACTAGGACAAGCAGTAGGAGCGCAACCCCGAGACCAAGAGGTAATCACGGATGGTGTCTATTGCGGCCTGTGGAGCTCCTTCCTCTTCCTAGAAGGTCACCAGGAGGAGCGGCAGGTGCCCAACCCCAAGGTCAGGTTATGCTTTTGATTAGGCTCTATCTCCGACCTTCCCATCTCTCACTCTCACCTCCAATTGGAGAGAGTAGAGTACACTCACTACCATCACCCCTTCCTTCCAAGGCCCATCCTATGTGCACTCCTCTCTCTCTCTCTCTCTCTCTCTCTCTCTCTCTCTCTCTCTCTCTCTCTCTCTCTCTCGCATGGCTGCTTTGGTATTGCTGGTTCTCTTCTTCTCTTTCTTGGTCAGTGGCTTAGGTGAGAAATGTTACTCTTTGTTCAATGGTGTTTGTAGTCACCCAAAATGACCTGGACCACCTTGCTCTCTTTTCGATTTCTTGGTGGATGGAGTTTATGGTTGTGGTCGACAAGAGCAAAGACTCCAAAGTAAGAAATAATAGAAGTGGAGATAACCATCGTACCATTGGATGTGGGGAGATTGTATAGTTTCGATTTCTCTCTTGACCAGCCGAAAGAAGAGAGCTTTAGTGAGTTCCTTTTCTTCTACCTGGTTGAAGCTTCACCTCATCTAGATCAACCTAAGACTGTCCATGAGAAAGCATAGAAGCAAGTGAAAACATTATTAGCAACATGTTCAAATTTAAACTTCAACATGCAAAGAGAAAGAAACTGACTAGATTAAAACTAAATCTCAACCCTATTTAGAAGATTTAAAGATGCAAGAAGATACCAATGAGTAGCCTAATGTATGCTAAACAACATATTGATTAAAGCTAAACTACAAGAGGATAGGAAAAGGATCTAATAGTTAGGCGAAAAACTCCCAAAAACTTCAAAACAGGGTCTGCCCTTGCTAGTACCCCACTAATGGAGTGCTAGCTGTAGGTGCCCTGTTTGTGGGGCGTATTGACCAAAGTCAAAGCACTGCACTGATGGGGCACAAAAGTATGGTTCTGGCAGATTTTCTTTCCTTCTTCGTGACATCACCCCGGAGTGTAAGATGACCTCCAAGATGCAAGGAAGGCATTTCCAGACAACCAATACACTAGGAAAAGCTTGTGGAAGACTGATTTGGCAATAGAAGTCAGAGGATAGACTTTTAGAGACTCTCAAAGTTGGTGAAAAAACTATATTTCTGAAGAAGAAAACTATGGATTTTTTGAGTTTTTGGAGGAGAGTTTTGAGATTGTTTAAGGGATTGGTGAGGGGTGGTGAGGCTTTGGACGTGGAGTGGTGACAAAGAGAGAGTGGGGGGAGAGCTTATAACCTACTTGAACCTCGCAAATGGAGCTCTTTTTCAGTCAAAAAGAGGAATATAAAAATGTAAAAAGTAGTAGTGTGTGACAAAGTGCCCCGTCGGTGGGGTGCTAGCATCATGAGCCCTATTTCATCGACAAGATGGGCTAACATTGGCCATCAAATCCTCTCTGACCAGGGGGCAAAGAGGCGCTTGGTGCCCCATTGGTAGGGTGCCCAGTGCCTTGTTGGTAGGGTGCTTTGTTAAAGGATTTGTCAAAGCACCCCATTGATTGGGCACTAGGTACCTCTGGTCCGAAAACATGGGGGGAAGCTCTATTTCTCCAGAAAATTCAGTTCCGTCAAAAGGATACTCATGCATACTTTATGAAAACATGAATTTAAGCTCTTCAACTAAACCAAAGTTGCGTGTCTACAACTTGTCTCATCTTGGCGTCAGCTTTGTAGAGGAGTGTCATAAGTGGAGTGCCAGTGAATGTTGCGAAACGTAGTGAGGCATAGCGAAATGAAGTGATAATGGATTAAAAAGGTGATGCCAAAGTATAGATTTAGACACACTCTTATAGGCCTGGTTGAGCAGAACAAAACCTTACCAGACCCGAGATTACTTTTTGTCTTATTGAAACCTTTCATCTGGTTAATTAATTAGAAGGAAAATAACACTAAAAGTAAATAACCAAAAATTTTGTGTAGGGAAAGTTGTTACCGGCCAGGACTTGAACTACATGGTGTGTTGGAGTTGGTAGAAATGCATTAAAAGGTAAATTGTGAAAAGTAAAGAGGAGACATTCAATCAACTAAGGTTGAGTTCTTTCAAATTTATAAGGTTCATTCAAACATACCGGTTCAGTTTAGAATTGAATAACTTCTTATTTTGTTGAAATTATCACTAAAACACAGTGGGAAATCAATTTTCTAGAAAATCAATACCACCTCTAAGGGTTATAAAAGACCATCCACATGTAGTAAAGGTTCACGATGGAACTGGAAAGAGGTTGCAATGGGATTAGGAAGTGGAGAAAGGTTATGGTGGGATGATAAAATTTGGTGGGATGGTGATGAGATGCCAAGCCCATATGGAATGCATGATGATGATGCATAAAATGATGTATGTTGGGTTTAAATAAATTCAAATAAGTATAAGAAAATAGTTTAAAACATAGGTTAAATGTGATGGGTTAGGACACTTGTGGAGGAACCATCATCTCCACACATCTAACTTTTGCCTATCTGCAAGCCTACTAGGTGACTGAGTCCTCACTGATTTTGTTGAAAGGATTCTCAACATCAGCTCCTCCTAGATTGAGGTCTTCAACATCTCAAATATTATTTATTTTTATAGTTGCAATACTAAATGCAAGTCTTAATAGGGGGTTGGGGTAGTCCACTTTTTTTTCACTTTCTAATTTTTGTTGTTTTTGCCTCCTCCAAGTGTCTAGGGATATGAAGTTGGTATGCCTTCTCCTGTTCCTACATCCACTTGAAAGAGAAGATTAGAACTTTATTTTGGCTTAGTCCCTTGCAAGGAGAGGGCAATGTTGCCTTGATCTTTTGTCTAGGGACATAGGCTTTAGCAAGTTAAAGATAACAGAAAACACATAAATATGCACAAAAGGAAACATGCAAGGTTGAAATTAAATATAAATGTAAAGGCAATTAGTCAATTAGAAAGAAAATTTTTAGGTGTTTTGGAGATTTTTGATTTGTTTTGGGTTTTGATGGTTTTATAATTTGTTTGGGTTTTGTGATTTTATGACTTTTTTGTGTTTTGGATGTTTGATTTTTAGGGATATTTGATTTTTATTTTTTTGGTATTTTGAAATATTCCATTTTTTATGTGGTGTGAAAGATATGACCATTCTCATCCTCTACCTAGCTTGTCATAGGTGCTTCTCATTGTCACCCAAAGGTTAAGAGTAGGCACCATGCATGAGAAAATGCATTCATTCAAAATCTTATGACTTTTCACCTTTGATAGGCTATGACTTCTCTCAAGACCTAGTCAACCAACTTTGCTCATAGGGTTAGAGAAGGAAGAGGATTGGTGGTAATCCCTTAGTGGGGTTCTGGGATGTTGAACTTGTTTCTCTACTAATGTCCACTTTGCTCGTCGGGGTTCAACCTCTTCGGGTTCTTCCTTCTAGCCCATTTTCTTTGGCAACCCACATTTAGACAAGTTCTTTCATTTTCTTGATTTTGAATTGAGGGGTTTATTGCCCATCTTTTGGAGTCTTTTTTTCTTTCTTTTTGAGCTTTTTGTTGGTACACATTCATACAAGTTTGTGATTTTTACTGACATGAGGGGTCATTGCCTATATGTTGTGCCTGATGAAGGTTCAGATTGTTGATGCCTTGATCTACACATATGCTTTCACTTCTACCCAATTGGTGAAGTACTTCATTACTATTAGAATAAAGGATTTGGTTTTGTTTATGGAGTTTGGGTCACCAAGGTGTCCAATGACATCAAAAGCCCACATAATAAAAGGCCATGGGGCATGAATCAGGTGAAGGGAAGATGCTGGAGAATGTATTTTGTTGGTATGAAGTTGACATTGATGACAGTGTCGGACAAAGAATGAGTAATCCTTTTCCAGAGTAGGCCAATAGTAGCCATGCCTGATGATCCTTTTCTAGAGTAGGCCAATAGTAGCCATGCCTGATGATCCTTTTGGTAAGAGCTTGGGCATTCACGTGGCCTCCACATACTCTAGAATATGCTTCTTTAAGCACCAACTCAGTCTCTTCTTCATCTATGCATCTCAATGGGACTCCAGCCATAGTTCTCTTATAGAGCACTCCTCCTATGACAGTGTCTCTCTAAGAGACCCTCCTAATGGCTTTCTTCTCCTCAGTAGTTGATCCTAGTGGATATGAATGATCTTGACAAAAAATTTCAATTTCATAGTACCATAGTTTCTCACCTTCTTCTAATTTCTCCAGCTTAACCAAAGAAACTTCTTTCTTTTACTTAATATACTTTTTCCTTTCAAATATCTCTTTGACCTTCAAGAATTGTGCATCCTCTATGGCTGGAATGGAACATCTATGGACATAGATCATTCTAACTTGCCTACCTACCTGAACAGATAGAGAAGATGATAAAGAGGCAAGATTGTTAGCAAAGATGTTTTGAAGATGGGGACATGAACAAATTTGAGTTTGGAGAATAACTTGATGTAAGAGACAGTGAGTTCTTGATACTGTAAGGAATCATTCATAAAAATTTGGTGCAGCGGAAGTGACGTTTCCTATGGATTCCTTTAGAATCTGTCTCAATCGGAACTGAACGACGAAAACCGAAAACTGATCAAATCGGGTTCGAATATACCTGATAGGGATTCATATAATCCCATGGAGAGGAAGGAGATGAACTTCTTAAGCTATTCAAATCGTTCAAGTGTCTGGTCTCTAGCAGTATCCACACGGACTTCAACCACAACAGGTTCTCCCTTCGCGCCGACCTCAAGAACTCTTCCTGAACGGAGCTCCATCGACCATGGACACCTTCCAGAGAGAGGAGGAGGTAGGGAGGAGGCTAGGAACATGGTTTTTACCCTTGGCTTGATGGGGTTTGGCTGAAACCATTAGTATTTATAGAGAATTTTGGAACTTTTCATAAAAACCCAAAATCTCCATAAATTATGCCCTTGCCCCTGTACTTATGGATAAGTCCTTTTGTGTGTAACCCGCTAGGCCCAATAGCCTATTTGGTTGAGGCCTAAATAGAATATAACAATTCTATTTAATTTAATTAAATTTGTTATCCGATAACAGATTAATCGACCTACCGATCATGAATGGTACAAGCCACATCCCATGATCCCAAATGGCTATGGGGATTACCTCATATCCATTGAGCATTTTCATCATCAGTTACCGCATGGATATAAACCCTCATCCATCCAATGTCCTGGTCGGAAAGGAGTACGGCATCGACTGTCAACTCCTTAGTGTACCGACTCTATAGGATCTTGTACTCGGAATTGGATCAATTAGAAAATTCCTTTTCCAATTATCCTATCTACCTGGCCAGGGATTTAGAGTACTATCCCATAGGACATTCACTCTCACTTACCGAGAGTGGATGATCCCTTGTTGTCCGCTCAATTGCCTCCATTAGGTTTTCCTTGTGCCCGATCCATCGCTATACTAGACCATCTATATGGTGATCCATAAGACAATGGTCAAAGCATAAGTTTGACCCAACAAGACATCTTTGGCAACTCAGGTCAAAGGTCCAACCATGTAACCGTGATGATAGAGAACCCTGATAGACAGTTCGGTAAGATACCATTCAATGTTTCTAATTCGGTCAGTTCAGTGAACTCATTCAACTAATGAGCACCTGTATATGTATCTCAGTGTCTTCACACTAATGACCAATGAGATTGGTCATTCTCATCAAATGAGAAAATATCACATACACTAGTCTATCCGGATCCTTGATGTCCTGTCTCAACTATCCTATGACTTGGAATATTTAGATCAAATACCTCTAGATGATCAATCTCATTATCATGCATCATGATTTAATCATCATTGTATTTGATCAAGGACTTCATTATGATATTCGCATTTAATAAGAGTTTATAATGAAGATTTGCCTAATTAATTGAATAAGATATATCTAGAAATGTCGAATCATATCATATATGATTGGCTTGTAGGGCATACATTTCTATCAGATACGGTCTAAGACCAAGATGAGATATGCAGTCCTTGGCAAGCACTTGGTAGATAATTAATTGACTATCACCAATCACCCTTAGTTTGATGGCACCATAGAAGTGAATTGCCTCTAGCCCAACCAACAAGACTTTATACTCAACTATATTATTTGTTGTTGGAAAATGAAGCTAAAAAGCTAGTGTAATGGTGACACCTTTGAGTGACAAAAGCACACTCCCTATCCCTCTACCTTGAGAGTTTAAAGCCCCATCAAAGTATAAAGTCCAGAGATTGCAGGATCAAATGGATATCAACTCCTCATCAGGAAATTCGAATTGGGCGGGGTCAAAGGTTAGATTAGGATGATGAGCAACATGTTCATCGATTGCATAGCCTTTGAACACCTTCTATTGGATGTAGGTGATGTAAAATTTAGAGATGAAGCTTTGCCAATGAGCTAGCTAGTTAGTCAGGATAGACTATTCAAAAAAAAATTTAATAGAATTCATGCGAGCGATGAAGTTAACCTCATGAGCTAGAAAGTAATGCTTAAGTTTCTGGACCACCCAAACTAGTGCAGCGTAGGTCTTCTAATTGTGCCATCACTACTCTAAGAGATCCTTCCAAAATTGAGATGTATAGGATCAAAGGTTTGCCTGGAACTGGAGGTCTGAACATAGGTGGGCTTGATAGATATTTTTTTAAGCTATCAAATGCCTCCTGACATCTCGCATCCCGTCTAAATTTAACCTTTACCTTGGTCAACTCATAGAAAGGCTTACACCTTTGAAAATGTTGTGAGATAAATCAGTGAATAAATTGTAACCTCCCAATCAATCCTCTAAGCTCCTTTATGTTCTTTGACAGGGGCATGTCAATGATTGCCTTGGCCTTATTGGGATTGATCTCAATTCTTATCTTATTGACAATGAACCTAAGTAGTTTACCAGATGATAAACCAAATGCACACTTCTTGGGGTGCATCTTAAGGTTTTAATCCCTAGCTCGTTGCATAAGCTTTCTTAGCACCTCAACATATTCATATTAGGTTTGAGACTTGACTACCAAATCATCCACCTACACCTCTATGAATTTGTGCATCATATCATGAAAGATCGCCATCATAACCCTCTGATAGGTTGCCCCAACATTCTTTAATCAAAGGGCATGATGATGTAATAATAAGTTTCCCAAGACATAATGAATGAAGTTTTCTCTTAGTCTTCCTTTGCTAACTAGATCTGATTGTACTTTAAATATCTATCAATGAATGATAAGGTTTTACATCTAGCTACATTAGCAACAAGAACATTAATATGAGGAAGAGGGAAATCATCATTTGGACATGCTCGGTTCAAGTCCCTGAAGTCAATACAAATTCAAACTTTTTCGTCTTTTTTCATGACTAGGACTATATTTGCCACCCATTGTGGATAGAGGATGACTCTAATAAATTTTACCTAGTGCAATTTATTGACCTCTTCTTTCATTTCAATACTATATTTGGGTGGAATCTTCTTAACTTTTGCTTGACTTGGGTGGCTTCAAGTTTTAGAATTAGTTTATACTCTACCAATGAGTTATCCAAGCCCAGCATATCTTTATATATCCATGCGAACATGTCCTTGTATTTCTGCAACACCCCCATTAGATTATGCTCTTTTGTAGGGGTAAGGTTGGAACTTATGAGGATGTTCTTGAGATCTTCTAGTGTTTCAATATTAAATTCCTTGGTTGGCTCATCTACCATGGTTGATAGCTCTTCCAATCTCTTCAATCCAAATGCATAAGCATCAGACAAATTTTCTTTTTATCCTCAATGTCAGGATCCTTTTCTAACACAACCTCATAAACCCCTAAAGTTTGATCAATATTATCCTTGTCCTTATATTGGATTTCATCTAACTGGATTGTATTTTCCAAGTATTTTGGTTGCTTAGCACATTCTATACTTTTTTGGGCTAACTGATGCCTATATCATTCTAGAACTCTCCTACCTCTGATTTTTGTTCTATTTTTATTCCTATTTGAAACTAAACCTAAAGAAGAAGAAGGTAAAGAGGAAGAAGAAGTATAAGGGGTAGAATTTATTGAGGAAAATGGAGGGCAAAGAAGGTCGATCAAGGATCTAGTGGTTCCTTGGGTCGAATGGCCTTTTGGGGCAAGTTGAGATGTTTTCTCGATCAAAATTTGAGTTTCAAGAGAGAATTCTTTTGGTAAGTGCTAATCATAAAGACAGAATACGCTTTAGGTGCTCAATTTAAGGTAAGATATGTCGTGGGGGCCATAATAGGAGGAGATATTGATAAGATTGGGATGACCTCAAACAAGGTCTAATAGAGGGGGCTCTCAGGCCCAATGCTAATGGAAAGGGGTGATTGGCCGATAGGCTTGATGATCATAGAAGAAAGTGGGCTTGCAAGCTTGATAAGATAAAATGGGCTCAAGGGCCTGATAGGAAGAGGTGGGCTTGCTAGCCTAGGGGTAGCAAGGGAGCCTAAAGGCTCATTGGAAATGGATGGACTCAAGAGTCCAAAAAGAGGTGGGCTTGGGGGCCCAAAAGCAACAAGTGGCTGTTTTGAGTGCCTAAAAGTAGGGATTGAGCCAAGAAGCCCTAGAAGATCATTGAAGCAAATTGGGGCCAAGGTTTCGAAAGATGAGATGACGAGGGGAGGCCCTGTTGGAGTAGGTTGGACTTCTTCTTGGGTTGGTTCGGCATTATGACCCTCAGATTGGTCAATAGGTGGTTCAACCTAGAGCGGTTCTTTGCTTGACCCTTCTTCATCGATGAAAAATAAAAAATATATTTTAGGATATAAATCATCTTCAGGGTTGTTAATTCTTCTTCTTTTCTCCAACTCTAGCTCATGCTCTTCTTTGTCCTTAGCCAGTTGATTGGTCTCTTTCTTGATAAAAAATCTTTGTAAACATTCAGCAAAGTATTTTCTTTTGAGATTTTGACCATTGGTTGTTGTTCCATCATATCCAATCCCACTTTTTGGTTTCAACCTAACTGGATTGATTGACTCAACTATGCTTTGTAGTTCTTTGCCTAGTTCTTGGCCTTTCTGATAACCCAGACTTTTTATTATATGTCACCCAACAGTTTCGTTTTTCTCTCTCTTTTCCTTCTCCAAACTTGCTTGGGCAGCCTACTTGCTTCTGGAAGATCCAAGATTGGTTCATTTTTCAGCCCAAGAGGTGGTGGTGGAGAGGATTGGTGGTCCGGGGGGCATGCTAGTCACCTTAAACACTTGACCTTTGTAAGAAAATTTGATACATTGGTAGTTGGTGGAGGCTACTACTTCTAAGACTTCCAAATAAGACATCCCAGAATGGCCTTGTAGGTTGGATCCATCTCTAGTATGTGAAAGTTGACAATGACTGTTCAGAGCCCAAGTTTAACATCTAATATAATCATGCCATTAGCAAGCTTCTTCAAGTTGTTATATGCAATCACTATTATTTGAGATGGTTGGGCATCCTCTTCGGAGATTTTATAAAGATGTAATGTTTATGGTAGTAGACCATTAATGGAGGCCCCTGTATCAACCAAACATGATTTGATGCCTATTTCATTGATGTAGATTGTGATGCATATGGCACATTTTCTTATTTATGGGTCGGCCAACTCTTTATTTATGAATGTAAGGGCTGGGTATTCACTTCTTGGGACCAAAAATGATGAGATCTTTTCTAAAGAGAGGCTCTTGTTCACCATTACTCACTGTAAGTACTGTTGGAGAACCTCTTGATAGACTTTGGATCTTTTGATCATTTCTAAGATAGAAATCTATGATGGGTGTAGACACGCCAAATTGGCCTAATTCGGAGCCTTAGACTCCTATTCTATTGGCGATACCCATTATTTGACCGATTATCTTATCTGGATTACCTCATGGAGATAAGCTAAGGACGTTGGTGGAGCCCCTTATGAGTTGGGAATGGACCGATGATTTTTGGAATAATGCTGTAACCTTCAAGCGAGAGCCTCTCGTGAACCGTGAAAACACAAATCCTGCACAATGACCGACCTTGAATGGGCCTTAATTGAAGGTTTTGGGAGTCCCGCATGTGTTCTGTAACATTCAGGGTTTCTGAGAAGTCATTTCGGTAGTCGTCGGTCAATGACAACTTTCGTTACAACTTTTCGATCCATGTTAACACGGCCATCCCGGACCACGTGTTAGGAATTTCTGGCTATCATCGGGTCTTTTCGGGTCATTCGGGTCAATCCTAGCCGTATATTTCATTAACCAGGGCCATACGGCCGGTTCGGTCGATTTTAGGGTTTCTCAGTTATTTCTGGCTTTTCCGAGCTTCAGTTCACTTGTATCAGGTTAATCCCATATTTTTTGATGATTTTGGATTTTCCGATCGTACCAGACTTGTTCGGTCATCATTTTAAGTCATCTCGAATTGACTCGAGATTCCTCAACTGGAACCGTGCCCTTTCGGATCTTCGCCACGGTTTTTGACCTTTCGCGAGAGGGTAAACTGGTAGAAAGCCCCATGCGAACATCTCGGGAGTCATGTTGGCTGGTTTACCAACTTGAGGAGGTGTGGTTGAAGGCCCTCTTTCCAACGCAACAAATGGGAGCCAAATCGGACATCCCGTTTGCAGGTTACGGCTTGTGGAACGCACACATAGGATAGAGAGTGTAACGCGCCCCCGCTCCCCTTGAAAGGGTAGGGCGTGCCCTAAGTGCCCTCACCGTGGGGCCCTCAGTTTGAGGGCGCACCTTGCACGCCCCTACTTCCTTTGAATGCGGGGATGCAGTTTGTTTTCGAAAACCAGAAATTACCCCCGATTAACACCTTCTAAACCAGATTTTTGGAAAGGGTTCCCCATTTAAGATTGATTATTTTGACCACACCCCCGAGTCGGGGGCACGTTCATCTTATCAAGTCGGTTTTTAGCAATTTTCGAAAGATTCTGACGTTTTTTAGCAGTGAGACGCGTAACGCGCCCCCGCCTCCTTTGAAACAAGAGGGCATGCAGACCGCACCCCCGGGGTGAGGGTGCGCCCTGCACGCCCCCAGGTTGAGGGCGCGCCCTGCGCACCCTCACCTCCTTTGAAATGTGGGGGCGCGGTCGGTCTAGTTTTCATATTTTGCACCAGTTTCAATTCTTTATAAATTGAGGGCATCCACATCTTCCAGCACTCTTATCCTCATCTTCCAGCCACCCTAGGCTTATCCAAACCTCCCCAAATTGTTCTCTCTTCATCCCGGTGCTCGGAGATCATCCCAAAGTGAAGAAGAAGCCGGTCTATGCTCTAACCTGCTTCATTGCTCATCATCGGCTTCTACAGATCTTTCTAGTCATTTCCTGGCCTAACTTCCTTCAGAAGAAGTGTACTTCATAAAGATATCTTTCATATCCAAAAAACGAAGATCAATTCTGACATTTTCTCTGCTTGTTACAGCTTCAACACTGGTGCTGCACAAACAGATCCGAAGTCTTCTCTTCTAAGTCATTGTTTTCTTAGTCTATTTCAGTACATTTAATGGTGGATTCAGCCTATACATCTTTCACAGAAATTGTTCCCTGGTGAGTCCTCTTTTAGTTACAATAAGAATCATTCAATTCAGATATCTGTGGTGCCCATAGGACATCCTACATCGACATTGCGCTGGGAGTTTCCAGAACTTCACTGTCCAAAATTTGGCTTATTAGGTAAATTCAGATTACTTATCATAAGATTCAAGCAAACTAGTCTTCATATCAAACCACCCTCGGTGAGTCCCCTTTATTTTGAAACAAACATCACTTTATTCTGACATTGATTTTATTTGTTACGACCTCTGCATCAGAGCCGCATAGTTTACATTGAATCTGTCCAACCGGGTTGCCATTTTGCCTGGGTTGTGTTGTCTTTAACCATTCATATTCTATTTGCTAAATCTTCATTGAAATCATTTATTTCATATTTAAGCATCATTTTATTCTATTTTTCATCATTTCATATATCACAAAAAACCAAAAAAAAGGGGTTAGGGCTTACCCCGAATCCAGTGAGTTTGTTTCCAATTGTTGTTTTATGTTATTATTTTTACAAGTTACTACACTTCACTCAGTTCTAATTCTTCTTCACTTGTTTTCTTGTCTTATTGTCTTCTAGTTGCATAAATACATCAATCTAGCATTGGTTGGAGACTCTTCTTCATCGGCCGGCTGAAGAAGAAGAAGGTTGAACCTGCACACATTCTCTCCCGCGCTAAGGTACACACGGTCATCTTTTATTTTTCAATTCCATAAAGCGGAGCCCGCGGCTCCTGGTGCCTGCTCTTTTCGTTGGGTCCCTCGGGCTCAACCTTCAATCGGCCTTCGAGCCCATCACCTCCAATTGGGCCCTCATACCCATCAACATGAACTAGGCCCTCTAGCCCACCTTCAACTCTTGGGCCCACGTGCCTCTTGATTCCAACCATTTATGGGCCTTCAAGTCCACTATCAACTCCCGGGCCCAAGATCCCACTTTAATGTACTTTTCTTTTCAAGCATTATCTTTCCTTTTCCAAATTTTATTTTCAAAAAAAAATCAAGGTAGAGAAATTTACTGGGTAATACCCCAATCTTTGCCTTCTACATCATCAATCCTAGTTCCACCATGCCAAATCAAATCTACCACATCTTGCACCTCATTTTATGACTCTTAGTCTTTGATTCAATGTGGAACATATTAACAGTGGAAGCAGTTGGGCAAGGCATGGCAGGCAAGGCAAGGTAAGCACAAGCAACGTCGTCACCAACAATGAATTACTTCTCTCAGGTATTACATGAAATTGCATTCATCATCATTATGTCATCCGCAAGGCAATGTCTTTTTGAAATGATTTTGAATCTCACATGACAATCTTACTTGAGAGAAATTTATGATTGATGATAACTACCTTTTTTTTATCCTAATGAATTCTTTACAATGCAAGGCATGTTTTCAATTGATTCACCCATGGAATGTAATCTACCTCAAAAATGGAGAGAACTACCAGTATGACTTAAGTCCACATGTGGTTGTTCTCTAGGAATTGAGGGTGGATACCATCCCACACTTTTGTTTTATCCTAATGAATTCATTACAATGCAAAGCATGTTTTTAATTGATTCACCCATGGAATGTAATCTACCTCAAAAATGGAGAGAACTACCAGTATGACTTAAGTCCACATGTGGTTGTTCTCTAGGAGTCGAGGTTTGATACCGTCTCACACACAACACATCCCGATCCCAGAATCTAGATGACCTGACACCCGAGAGAAGCTAGGCAAGGCTTAGAGATGGAAGGAAAACCCTCACCATATTCTCTTCTGTTCGGTCCAAGATAGGCAAAGGGGACTAGAGGGGGAGAGTATCGAAAGCATCTACTGCCTTAGTAGGAGGCCGTCTTGAAAGGTCCAACTTCTCAAAAGAAAAGGGTGCCAAAAGATGGGCAATGAACCCCACAGGTTTAAATAAATATGGGCCTGTCTGAATGAGTACCTAGAAAAGTAGAAAATGAAAAAGGCACCAAAAGATGGGCAATGACCCCACATGTCAAAGACTTGTCTAAGTGAGTGCCATATGTAGAAAAGACTTGAAGAGGCTGAACCCCAATGGGCAATTAGGTGTGAGTAGAGAAATCCCTCTTGACATTTCCAAAGCCTATCGATGACTTCCTTATCAATTCTTCATTCTTAACCCCCAGGGTGTGGGTGGACCAACTAAATCAAAGCTAAGTTTTAGCTAATCAGTGGTTGAAGGTAAGAAAGATTCTGGGTAAGGAACCCCTTTTGCACATTGTGTCTACCAGTGAACCTAGTAAAACAACCAAGTGATGAGAACTTGTGTCAATGCTGATTTTTCTCTCCCAAAAAAATATTTTCAAAAACTCCAAAAAAAGTTGAATATCTTCAAAAATCTAAAAAACTAAGTATTTTCAAAACTCCAAAAAAATTGAATATTTTCAAAATCCTAAATTTTTTTTCTTTTAACAAAACTTCTTTTCAAATTTCAAAAATTTTTTGCATCACCATGCTTGGTTTGAATTCTTGTCTTTACATTCATCACATATTTGCTGCTCTATTTTTACACCCTTAAGAAGGCTATTACCCCTTGACAAAGGTCAACACAGATTGCAACTTGCAAGGGGGATAAGCCATACTGGCATTCTAATCTCGTTTTTTGAGTGTTTCAAGCATAAAGAACAAACAAGGAGAACTGCACAACAAGATGATGCTCGCCACTTCCCTCCTCTAAGGATTCTTAGGAGGAGGTGTTATCATCACCTCGGACTCAACTTTGCTGAGTAACTTTCACTCTGTGTCCTCATTAGGACACATGAACTCTTTTGTGAGAATGCATGTCATCACCTTGCAAACTCACCATTATCATTTCCTTTCTTAGCATATATTAGGTGCATTACTATTTATTTTATGCATTGACGTTGAGGACCGTGAATGCAAAGAAGACCATGCCTGAGATCCCCTTCATCAAAATTCATGACGGCCGGGTCATTCTTTGTGCTCATGGATAGGCCAAAATTGTGCAATGAGGGACGATGGTTCCCGAATGGGTATCTTAACCTCATAGACAATCTATATCTTCAACTAATTGTTAAGTCTTGTTTTGTTTTCTTGAGCCTGGCATGTATCATGTAGTAATTAATTGCATTATATTTTGCTTTGTCATTGCATGCATCTCATCATGATCATCACTTTCTCACCATTCCCACCGGGTACATTCTCGTAGCGTATACCCCAATTCTGATCTTTCTAATATCCCACCATGTTTTCTAATCCCACCGTGTTTATCCCACCGTGTTCGATAATTACCTTGCACCTTCAAATATTTCATCACCACTGTGGCCACTGCAACACTATTCTTGCTAGTCATCCCACCGTAGCAGTCAACTCACCTGCCAAGGGCCTCCTATTTGATCAGAACTCGCATCACCATTATCCTCACGGTCTGTGCTTCACCACTTGCCTTTTGGAATCTGAGATCACTCCATTCTGAATCAAATCTTGTCTCTTGGAAGACTTAAATGAATCTGAGAGCCTGAATGTGCTCAATTGGTATTCTTTTATTTTTCAAAACAAATCTCTTTTTTAAAAACTTTAGCCCATCACAGTACAGGAACACCGCAAAGATCGGGTTACCGGCTGATGATAAACCTACGAACCCTTGTTTTGGGGACTCCCCACTGCGTTGAGGGTTGGCTATTCTTCTCTCATGCCAATGGCACATCTCTTACCAATCGAACATAGGAAGACTTGATGAAACATGGCGGTTAACCAGGACACTTGAGGAGATTCGTCTTGCCAAATCTGGTTGATGGGCGTGTCTATATCTACATCTTGATGCCACCTTTTTAGTCCATCACCATTTTTCTCCACTACATTCCACTATGATTCGTCTCGCTTTGCTATGCTTTTTCTACGTTTCACTCTGCTTCGCTACACGCCACTCCCTTGCAAAGCCGACATCAAGGCGAGGCAAGTTGTAGACACGCCAAATTGTCCTAATTCGGAGCCCTAGACTCCTATTCTATTGGCGATACCCATTATTTAACCGATTATTTGATTTGGATTACCTCGTGGAGATAAGCTAAGGACGTTGGTGGAGCCCCTCGTGAGTTGGGAATGGACCGATGATTTCCGGAATAATGCTGTAACCTTCAAGCGAGAGCCTCGTGTGAACTGTGAAAACACAAATCCTGCTCAATGACCGACCTTGAATGGGCCTTAATTGAAGGTCTTGGGAGTCCCACATGTGTTCTGTAACATTCAGGGTTTCTGAGAAGTCATTCTGGTAGTCGTCGGTCAATGACGGCTTTCGTTACGACTTTTCGATCCATGTTAACACGGCCATCCCGGACCACGTGTTAGGAATTTATGGCTATCATCGGGTCTTTTCGGGTCATCCGGGTCAATCCTAGCCGTATATTTCATCAACCGGGGCCATACGACCGGTTCGGTCGATTTTAGGGTTTCGCAGTTATTTCTAGCTTTTCCGAGCTTCGGTTCACTTGTATCGGGTTAATCTCATATTTTCGATGATTTTGGGTTTTATGATCATAACAGACTTGTTTGGTCATCATTTTAAGTCATCCTGAGTTGACCTGAGATTCCTCGACCGGAACCGTGCCCTTTCGGATCTTCGCCACAGTTTTCGACCTTTCGCGAGAAGATAAACCGGTAGAAAACCCCGTGCGAGCATCTCAGGAGTCATGCCGGCTGGTTCACCAACTTTAGGAGGTGCGGTTGAAGGCCCTCTTTCCAATGCAACAAACAAGAGTCGAATCGGACATCCCGTTTGCAAGTTACGGCTTGCGGAACGCGCGCACAGGAGAGAGAGTGTAACGTGCCCCCGCTCCCCTAGAAAGGGTAGGGCATGCCTTGAGCACCCTCACCCTGGGGGCGTGCCCTGTGCGCCCTCAGTTAGAGGGCGCGCCCAGCGCGCCCCCGCTTCCTTTGAAACGCGGGGGCACAATCTATTTTCGGAAACCAGAAATTACCCTCGATTAACACCTTCTAAACCAGATTTTTGGAAAGGGTTCCCCGTTTAAGATTGATTATTTTGACCACGCCCCCGAGTCGGGGGTGCATTCATCTTATCAAGTCGGTTTTTAGCAATTTCCGGAAGATTCTGACGTTTTTTAGCGGTGAGACGCGTAATGCGCCCCCACCTCCTTTGAAATAGGAGGGCGTGCAGACCGTGCCCCCGGGGTGTGCACGCCCCCAGGTTGAGAGCGCGCCCTGCGCGCCCTCACCTCCTTTGAAATGCGGGGGCGCGGTCAGTCCAGTTTCCATATTTTGCATCGGTTTCCATTCTCTATAAATTGAGGGCATCCCCATCCTCCAACACTCTTATCCTAGTCTTCCAGCGACCCTAGGCTTATTCCAACCTCCCCAAATCGTTCTCTCTTTGTCCCGGTGCTCGGAGATCATCCCAAAGTGAATAAGAAGCTGGTCTATACTCTAACATGCTGCACTGTTGATCATCGGCTTCTACAGATCGTTCAAGTCATTTTCTGGCCTGACTTCCTTCAGAAGAAGTGTACTTCATCAAGATATCTTTCATATACAATAAATGGAGATCAATTCTGACATTTCCTCTACTTGTTAAAGCTTCCACACTGGCGCTGCACAGACAGATCCGAAGTCTTCTCTTCTAAGTTATTATTTTCTCAGTCCATTTCACTACACTTAATGGTGGATTCAGCCTATAGATTCTTCATAGAAATTGTTCCTCGGTGAGTTCTCTTTTATTTACAACAAGAATAATTTAATTTTGATATCTGGGGTGCCCATAGCACGTCCTACATCGACATTGTGCTGGGAGTTTTCAGAACTTCACTGTCCAAGATCCGGCTTATTAGGTAAATTCAGATTACTTATCATAATATTCAAGCAAACTTGTCTTCAATTCATGCCACCCTCAGAGAGTCCCCTTTATTTTGAAACAAACATCACTTTATTCTGACATTGGAGCTGTTTGTTACCACCTCTGCATCAGAGCTGCACAGTTTACATTGAATCTGTCCAACCCGGTTGCCACTTTGCCTGGGTTGTGTTGTCTTTAACCATTCATATTCTATTTGCTAACTCTTCATTGAAATTATATAGTTCATATTTAAAGCATCATTTTATTCTATTTTTCATCATTTCATATATCACAAAAAACCAAAAAAAAAAGGGTTAGTGCTAACCTTGAATCCGGTGAGTTTGTTTCCAATTGTCGTTTTATGTTATTGTTTTTACAAGTTACTACACTTCGCTCAGTTCTAATTCTTCTTTACTTCTTTTCTTATCTTATTGTCTTCTAGTTGCACAAATACATCAAGCTAGCATCGGTTGGAGACTCTTCTTCATCGGCCGGCCGAAGAAGAAGAAGGTTGAACCTGCACACATTCTCTCCCGCGCTAAGGTACCCACGGTCATATTTTATTTTTCAATTCTATAAAGCGGATCCCACGGCTCCTGGTGACCACCTCTTTTATTCATGACTTAAGTCAGTTCTTTCCTCACTCTCCTCCCACATGATGCCGTGAGATGAAAGTTCGGGGATCAATGTGAGTGTGGGACCGAGGTGAGGATTTTACCGCTTTCTGAGTGTTTTCCAATTCACTCCCTTTTCCCTATTCCATCTTTCACCTTCTCTTGAGGTGCCGATCCGGAACCCCTTTTCTAGAGTCGACAATGGGGTTTTTTGAAGATGCTTCATTAAGTCATAAGATGTCCTTGGCAGTGGCTCCTCAATTTGTTCTTCTTTAGTTCTTGTCATACCCCTAATTGATTGGCCTGGGAAAAAACCCTTTGGAGCATACTCTTGCTTTTGAGTACCGTGGCAAGTTGAGAGGATATGGTTGGGGTGGTAGCAGTGGGTAGTGGATTGGGTCAGATGATGGGAGCACTTTGTATGGGTGTAATGATGGTGGTTTGACATATGGTTGTACTAGGTAAAACAATAATGGGTCCTAGTGGAGGGGATGCTTATGGTTGCTCCACTGGCAGATTAAGATCCATCTAGATTAGAGTTATATGTTTGGTTGTGTTATGATGGGTCGTGATGGTGCTTAGATGATGGCAGTCAATTTAGTAATGGGGTTGGGTGATATATTTGTTTGGGGTATAGAATGGATGGTTCAATTGGGAGGGGAGGATAGTTGACGTGTATGGTAAAAGTAGCTTCTTCAACTTACCATTTTTGTTGCCAATCATGATATTCCTTGGAAGAGATCAAGATGGGATTAACGTTCTCGGGTGCAAGTATATGTGGAGGTAAAGGATGTTGAATAATCCCTAGGTTGGGGTGTTCTTGTTGTTACTACTTAGTCGGTGCATGCTGCCATTGAGGTTAATTTTTTGCTATTCTAATGTATTCCTCTATTTTGTCCTAGTCAATTCTGCCTTGCTTATTAAAGTCGTGGATGTAGTCTTTGAAATGAAAACAATTTTCTATGGTGTGCCCAGGATATCTATGAAATAAACAGTATCATTTCATATTGGCATTCTGCAGCCACTCCAACTTTTCCTTTGGCAATGCAATTTACCCTGTCGCTATGAGTGCATTAAAGATATCTATGAGAGAGTATGACAATGGTAGGTAATGGTTTCTCTTGGGTCCTACTTTTTTGGGGTTCATAGACCATAGGAAGGGGTTCTGGTTGTAATTGGTTGGTTGTCACTGTCGACTCTGAAAACGGGTCCTGGGTTAGCACCTCAAAAAGTAGTTTAGAAGGTAAATGAGAAAACTCTCACCTCAGTCCCACACTCACATTGATCCTGAACTTTCATTCCTTGATGTCACTTGAGCACCGAAGAGATGGTTCGGGTTGTGTGGGAGGAGAGTGAGAAAGAAAAAGAAGAACTTAAAGCATGTAGGAAATGAAATGATGTTGTCGCCAGGAATCGCAGGCTCCAAAGTTAAAGTAAAAAAAAGAATTGAGTAAGGGATGACCGTGTGTACCTTATTGCGGGAAACAAGTGTTCAGGTTCAACCTTCTCCTTCTTCGGCTGGCTAATGAAGAAGAGTCTCCAACCGATGTTAGCTTAATCGATCTGTGCAACTAGTAAACAAAGAACCAAGAAAACAAGTGAAAGAAGGATTATAATTGAATGAAGTATAGTAAATATGAATAAAAGAGTGTAAAAGGTGCAATCAGAAACAAACTCACCAGTTTCGGAGTTAGTCCTAACCCCCTTTTTTTAGTTTTATTATGATATATGAGAGGATGTAAAATTAAATAAAATGATGCTGAAATATGACTTAAATTAGGTAAATGAAGAGTTAACAAGGATAATATGGATGATTAAAGATAACACAACCCAGGTAAAATGGTAACCGGGTTGGATAGATTTTGTGTATGCTGGTGTGCCTCTGATGTAGAGACCGCAACAGATAGCAACAATGTTAGAATTGAGTGCCATTTACTTTTGTGGATAGAGAACTTGAAGAAGAAGAGATCTTCGATTTATGACTTCCACAGAAAATGACTGTGAAGACCTATAAGAATTTTAGAAGTGGATAGAAACTAGAAGTAAATAGATTGTGCGATCTTGTTGAAAGGACCACCACAGACAGTCCAGATGTTAGAATGAACTTCCGTTTGTTTCAAAATAAATAAGACTCACCAAGTGTGGTTTAATATGAAGACAAGTATGCGTGAATCCTTTTAGAAAAGGTATGAATTTACCTAATATTTCTGCTGTTGAAAGTTGAAGATCAGGGAACCACCAGCGCGATGTCGATGCAAGACGTGCCTCGGGTATCAAAGATGTCAAAATTGAATGAATATCATTGTAAATAGAAGATAACTTACCAAGATATAATTTGTATGAAGATGGTGTAGGCTGAATCTACCTGGAATTTTATAAAAATTGATTGAGAAGACGATGACAAAGAAAGGGTAGACTCTAGATCTGTCTAGATAGCGCTGGTGTAGAAGCTGCAACACGCTGAGGAAATGTTAGAATTGATCTTTTTTTGTTGGAGATGAAAGATAACTCAATGTGTGACACTTCTTATGAAGTAAGCCTAGTCATAAAATTCTCAAGGAAATCTACAGAAGCCAACGACCAGAAAAATAGCACGTCAGAGCATTTATCGGCTTCTATTTCACTTCAGAATGATTTCCAGGCATTGAGACGAAGAGATGATGACTTGAGGAGGTTGCGATGAGCATAAGGCAGCTAGAGAATGAGGAGACTCCCTATGTATCATACCCTAATGACTAGAATTAATAGAGGAAGCAAACTAGTGTAAAATTAAGAAATAAATTGGATGCGCCCCCAGGTTGGGGGCGTGGTGGCCGCACTCTCAACTTGGGGGCACGTAGGCTGCTCCCTCAGACTGAGGGCGCAGTGGGTGTGCCCTCATAGTGAGGGCATGTCCGGTGCCTGGTTGCCATTTTCTACCCAGAAGTTTCTAAAAACTTTTCAAAATCTGGATTTCTAAAATGGACACGCCCTCGAGTTGGGGGCCCAATCAAACTAATCATCTTTTGAAAGAGAAACTTCTCAAAATCGGTTGGAAAGTCAGAAAATAAGGTAATAAACCAGTTTCTAGAATTGGATGCGCCCCCAATCTAGAGTGCGCTGACTATGCCCTCAGGTTGAGGGCATGCAGACCGCACCCCTATGTAAGCACCCGAAACGGGACATCCGTGGATTTCCCCCTTCCGGAACCCTACGCTTGCTTTGGGGACTTGGTGGATGGTGTGTTATGTGGTTGTGGTCGCCAGGAGCCAAAGGCTCCAAAATATGGTAGAATGAAATGAAATGAAATAGAGAAATGAAAATGACCGTCGTACCTTTGAAAGCGGGGAGATTGTTGGGTTCCGACTTCTCCTCTCTCGGCCGGCCGAAAGAAGAGAGCTTAGTGAGTCCTTCGTCTTCGATCCGGTTGAAGCTCCACCCCAATCGGATTTACCTAAAAATGTCCATATGAAAACATAGAAACAAGTGAAAAGATCATTAGTTCTCGTGACAGTGTAGAATCATGCTCAAATTTGAATTCAAACATGCAAAAGGAAAGAGACTAACCGGATTGGGACTAAATCCCAACCCCTATTTGGAAGGTTTTGAATATATATATGTGATGCAAAATGATCTAAGACATGCTAAATAACTTGATGAACAGTGCTAAGATGAAAAAGGAGGACAAAAACTCGATTAAACGGACGATCGGAATCCAAAAATAACAAAACAAGCTTCTGTCCTTCCTGGTGCCCTGTATATAGGGCGCCAGGAGCAGGTGCCCCCTTTATGGGGCGCGTTGACCAAGTCAAAGCGCCCTGTATACGGGGCACTAAGTCTGGCCCGAACAGATTTTCTTCTCCTCTTCGCAACGCCGCCCCGGAGTGCTGGGTGGCTTTCAAGACGAAGTAAGAGCTCCTCCTTGTAGACAATATGCAAATAAAGCTAATAAAAGGTGGTTTGGATGCTGGATGTAAGAGGAGAGACGGATAGAGGCTCTCAAAGTTGGAGAAAAATCATGTTTCTGGGTGACAGAAACAGAAGGTTTTTTAGGGTTTTTGGTGGATGATTTTGGATTGATTTGAAGGTTTGTGGGGGATGAGAATGGCTTAGAAACGTGGTGTTGGATGAGCTATAGGGTGGCACGGAGTTGGAACCTCCTCCAAGTTCCAAATGGGGCTCTATTTATAGCCCAAAAGAGGGCACTTTGGCCATTTTCGAAAAACAGTGCCATGTGGCATAGCGCCCTGTATATGGGGCGCTAGCATCATGAGATATGTCAGATCGACAAGATAAGTCACTGTGGGGGGGTCAAATCAGGCGTCAAATCAATTTAATTTGGATCCAGGCGCCCTGTATATAGGGCGCCTGGTGCCCTGTATACAGGGCGCCTGGTGCCCTGTTTATAGGGCGCCAGGTGCCCTCTAAACAGGGCGCCTGGTGCCCTATTTATAGGGCGCCTGGTGCCCTATAAGTAGGGCGCCATGTGCCCTTATACACAGGGTATTGTCCTCTTTAAAATGTGCCAAAAACCTTAATTTTTCCGGAAAACTCGGTTCCCTTGAAAGGTTACTCAAATATTCTTTATGAAAACAAGAATTTAAGCTCTTCAACTAGGCCAAAATTGCGTGTCTACACCCTAGTTCGAGGGCACGTTCAATTCTCTCTTTCCTGCATGCACTCACCTCGCGAGCCATAACATGCAAATAGGATGTCCGTTTCAACACATGTTTGTTCCGTATGAGAAAGAACTCACAAACACAGCTCCCCAATTAATAAGCTAGGCGGTACATGTCGACTCGAAAATGGGTTTCGGATCGGCACCTCAAGAAAAGGTGAGATAGAATAGGGGAAAGGGAGTGAATCGGAAAACACTCGAAAAGCGATAAAATCCTCACCTCGGTCCCACACTCACATTGATCCCCGAACTTTCATCTCACGGTGTCGCTTGAGCACTGGAGATGGTTCGGGTCATGTAGGAGGAGAGGGAGGAATAAATAAACTTAGAACATGAATAAAAGATTGGAGTGGTCGCCAGGAGCCGCAGGCTCCGCTTTATGTAATGGGAATAGAAGGAAGTTGACCATGTGTACTTAGTGCGGGAGATGATATGTGGGTTAAACCTTTTTCCTCATTGGCCAGACAATGAGGAATAGTCCAACCGGAGCTAGCTTGATCAATCTGTGCAACTAGAAGGGGACAGCCAATCAACCAAGGTTGGGTTCTTCAAATTCATAAGGTTTTACTCAACAATACCGGTTTAGTTCGACGTGGAAAAACTTCTTGTTTTGATGAAAACATCGTTGAAACACATTGAAAGCCGATTTTTCGGAAAAACAAGACCTCCTCTAGGGGCTATAAAAGACCATCTTTAAAAAGGTTCATGATGGGACTGGAAGGAAGCAGGAAATGGTTGTGGTGGGATGATGCATGATGGTGTATGAAATGATGCATGCTGGGTTTAAAGAAAGACAAATAAGTATAAGAAAATAGTTGAAGATATAGGTTGACTATAACGGGTCATGACATCTATGAAGAAACCGTCGTCCCCGCACATTCAACTTTGGCCTATCCGCAAGCCTAGGGAATGACTGAGCCCTCACTGATTTTGTTGAAGGGGTTCTCAGGCTCAGCCCCCTCTAGACTTGAGGTCTTCAACATCTCAAATACTATTTATTTTGATAGATGCAATACTAAATGCAAGTCCTAATAGGGGTCGGGGTAGTCCACTTTTGTTTTTCAATTTTTGATTTTTTTTTGTTGTTTTTGCTTCCTCGAAGTGTCTGGGGATATGAAGTTGGCATGCCTTCTCCTGTTCCTGCGTCTACTTGAGAAAAGAGGTTAGAACTTTATTTTGGCTTAGTCCCTTGCGAGGAGAGGGCAAAGTTGCCTTGACCTTTTGTCAAGGGACATTGGCCTTATCAAGGTAAAGATAACAGAAAAACATAAGTATGCACAAAAGAAAGTATGCAAGACTGAAATTAAACATGAATGCAAAGGCAGCTAGCCAATTTAAGAAGCAAATTTTTAGGTGTTTTGGGATTTCTGATTTCTTTGGGTTTTGATGGTTTTATAATGTTTTTGGTATTTTGGTATTTTTATGATTTTTTGATGTTTTGGATATTATTTTTTTAGGATTTTTGAAATATTTGATTTTTTTGTTTGGTTTGGTGTGAGGGACACGATTGTCTCATCCTTTGCTTTGCTTGCCGTAGGTGCCTCTCATTGTTACCTAAGGGTTAAGAGTAGGCATCACGTGTAAGAAAGTGCCTTGTCAGAGATCTTCTGACCTTCCGCCCTTGATAGGCTATGGCTCTTCTTGGACCTAGTCGGTCAACCCTATCTTTTGAGGTTAAAGAAGGAAGATGATTGGTGGTAAGTCCTTAGTAGAATTCAGGGATGTCGAATTCGTTTCTCTACTAATACCCACATTGCCCGTTCAGGTTTTGACCTCTTCGGGTCCTCCCTTCTAGCCCATTTTCTTTGATGGCCCACATTCAGACAGGTCTTTCTTCTTTTTTGCTTGATTTTGACCTGAGGGGTCATTGCCCATCTTTTGGAGCCTTTTTCTTTTGGACTTTTGTTGGTACACATTCAGACATGTCTATTCTTTTACCGACACGAGGGGTCATTGCCCATCTTTTGGCACCTTTTCTTTTAATAAGAAGTCGGACCTTTAGAGTCATTTTCCAACTAAGGCAATGGGCATTTTCGATACTCCTTATTCTATCCCCTTTCATCTATTCTGGACCGAAACGAGAAGAGAACGGAATTGGGTTGACCTTCTTTTGCCAAGCGTTGCCTAGCTTTCTCTCTGACTTCCGATCATCGGATCTCAAGACTAGACGTGTAGTGTGTGCAGTATGATGCCTATCCTTATTTCCCTAAGTGACAAGTTGGTGCACCGAACAAGCAAGCGTTAGATGTTGTCATCATCCTTCACACCTTTGATTTTATAGATTTTTTGTGATTTTTGTTTTAAGGGAAATATTTTTTGAGGTATACACCATTCCAGGGATGAGCTAGTTCTTCTCCTTCTGCATTAGTTAGCTTATATGAATTACCGGGATAAACCGCTGAGATCACATACGGACCCTCCCAATTAGGTTGAAGTTTGGAGCGGGGACCGCCCGGCTTAACGAATATTCTTTTAAGCACAACCTCACCGACTTCACATTTTCTCTCCACCACCCTCTTCTGATAAAATCTTTTAAGTCTATTCTGGTAAGATCTAGCATGTTCGGCAGCAGCCAGCCTCCTTTCATCCAAGAGTTCGAGTTGCGCGAGAAGAGAATCTCGACGTTCATCCATTGGGATATCTCGATCGATCTGGACTCGGAGGGAAGGAATGATTACTTCGTATGGAACTACCGCCTCCATCCCAAATGCCAAGGCATAGGGGTCCGACTGTTGGGGTTCTAATAGAAGTGCGGTAGGCCCATAGAGCATCAATTAACTTATCCGGCCGTCTGCGAACTTGCTAGACTTACAAGTCTTCTTAATGATTTTTATCGGGGTTTTATTGGTGGCTTCGCTTGACCGTTGCCTTGAGGATAATATGGAGATGAATGATGCAATCGATGCAATACCTGTTGCAAAGGTCACGTAGCTCCCGAGAGATGAATTGCGGTCCATTGTCGGTGATGATGTCGCCTGGGATCCCGAACTCGGCAATGATGTTGCGCTTGATGAAGGTGCATCGTTGATGCCTTGATCTCCGCATATGCTTCCGCTTCTGCCCATTTGGTGAAGTACTCCGTTGCAGTTAGGATGAAGGATTTGGTTTTGTTTGTGGAGTTTGGGTCACCGAGGGGTCCGATAACATCAAAAGCCCACATAGCGAAGGGCCATGGGGCGTGGATCGGATGAAGGAAAGATGCGGGAGAGTGAATCTTGTCGGCGTGGAGTTGACATTGATGGTAGTGCCGGACAAAGATCGAGCAATCTTCTTCCAGAGTAGGTCAATAGTACCCTTGCCTGATGATTTTCTTGGCGAGGGCATGAGCATTTACACGGCCTCCACATACTCCAGAGTGCGCTTCTTTAAGCACCAATTCGGCCTCTCCTTCATCTACGCATCTTAATAGAACACCGGCCAAGCTCCTTTTGTAAAGTACTCCACCTAAGATGGTGTTCTAAGCTTTTTGAGCTAACTGATGCAGGTATCTTTCTGGAATTCTCCTACCTCTGATTTTTGTGTCCTATTTTTATTGGAAACTTAAAGAAGAAGAAGGTAAATAAGAGGAGGAAGAGGAGGTGGATGGAGTAGAATTTATTGGAGAGGATGGAGGGCAAAGAAGGTCAATCAAGGATCTGGTGGCTTCTTGGGTCGAATGCCCTTCCGAGGCAAGTTGAGATGTTTCCTCGATCGAAATTTGAGTTTCGAGGAGGACGTTGCTTTTTGGGAAGCAAACATAAAGATAGAATGGGCTTCAGGTGCCCGATTTGGGTTGAGATCAACCACGGGAGCCAAAGTAGGCGAAGATATTGATAAAGAGGGGAAGACTTCGAGCAATGTTTGATCGAGGGGGCTTTCGGGCCCAATGTTGACAAAAAGAGGTGATGGGCCAGTAGGCCAGATGATCATAGAGGAAGGTGGGTTTATGGACCCAATAAGAGGAAAATGCGGGATCAAAGGCCCAGGTTTAGGAGATGGGCTCGAGGGCCCGAGAATTGGAGAAAATGGGCACAAAGGCCCGGATTTAGTAGAGGGGCTCGGTGGCCCAAGAGTTGGAGAAAATGGGCACAAAGGCCCAGATTCAATAGAGGGGCTCGATGGCCCAAGAGTTGGAGAAAATGGGCACAAAGGCCCAGATTCAATAGAGGGGCTCGATGGCCCAAAAGTTGGAGGAAATGGGCACAAAGGCCCAGATTTAGTAGAGGGGCTTGATGGCCCAAAAGTTGGAAGAAATGGGCACAAAGGCCCAGATTTAGTAGAGGGGCTCGGTGGCCCAAGAGTTGGAGAAAATGGGCACAAAGGCCCAGATTTAGTAGAGGGGCTCGGTGGCCCAAAAGCAACAAGTGGGTTCATGGACCCATAAGTTGGGCCTGAGGGTCTAGAAATAGGGATCGGGCCAAGAAGCCCGGGGAGAGTGTTATAGTGAGTTGGGGCATCGGCCCCAAAAGAGGAGATAATGAGGGAAGGCCCTCGCGGAGTTGGTTGGACTTTTTCTCGAGTCGGTTTGGTAATATGACCCTTAGGTGGGTCGACAGGTGGTTCAGCCTGGAGTGGTTCATTGCTTGACCCTTCTTCATCGGTGGAAAACAAAAGAGATATTTCAGGATACACGTCATCTTCAGGGTCGTTGGCTCTTCTTCTTTTGTCTTGCTCCAGCTCTTGTTCTTCCTTGTTCTCAGCCAGTTGAATGGTTTCTTTCTTGATAAAAAACTTTTGTAAGCATCCTGAAAAGTATTTGCTTTTGAGATTTTGACCATTGGCTGTCGTTCCATCTTATCCAACCCCGCTCTTTGGTTGTAACCTCACTGGATTGATTGGCTCAGCTATGCCTTGCAGTTCTTTGCCTAGTCCTCGGCCCTCCTGGTATCCCAAAATCTTCATTATGTGCCATCCAATGGTTTCATTTTCTTCTCTTTTCCTTCTCCACACTTGCCCGGGTTGCCTACTCATTTCTGGAAGATCCAAGATTGTAAAAATTGGCTCGTTTGGCAACCCAAGGGGTGGTGGTGGAGAAGATGGATGATCTAGGGGCATGCTAGTCACCTTAATCACTTGTCCCTTGTAAGGGAATTTAAGACACTGGTGATTGGTGGAGGCGACTGCCTCTAGTGCTTCCAAGTAGGGTTGTCCCAAAATAGCTTTGTATGTCGGATCCATTTCTAGTATGTGAAAGTTGACAGTGACTGTCTGAGGTCCGAGTTTGACACCCAATGTAATCATGCCGTCTGCGGGTTTCTTTGAATTATCATATGCGGTCACTATTATTTGAGATGGCCGGATGTCCTCTTCGGAGATTCCACAAAGATGTAATGTTTCTGGTGGCAGAACGTTAATGGATGCTCCGGTATCGACCAAACATGACTTAATGCCTACACCATTGATGTGGACTGTGATGCACAAGGCACATTTCCTTATTTCCGGGTCGGCCAACTCTTCCTTTGTGAATATAAGGGCCGGATACTCACTTCTCGGGACCAGAACTGATGAGATTTTTTCTGGGGGGAGGCTCTCGTTTACCATTACTCGCTGTAAGTACTGTTGGAGAACCTCTTGATGGACTTTGGATCTTTTGATCAACTCTAAGATAGAGATCCGTGCCGGGGTTTTATCAAGATGCTTCAATAAGTCATAGGATGTCCCAGGCAACGGCCCTTCAATGTGTTCTTCTTCTGCTTCTGGTGCCAACCCTGATTGGCCGGTCTGGGGAAATACCCTTTTGGAACATGCGCCCACTTCTGAGTACTGTGGCAAGTTGAGGAGCTATGGCTGGGTTGGTAGTGGTGGGTGGTGGGTTAGGTCGAATGATGGGAGCTCTTGCGATGGGCGTAATGATGGTGGTTTGAGGCATAGTAGGGTAGGTAGGAATGTTTGCACGAGGCGGGATGATGATAGGTCCTAGTGGTGGTGATGTTTGTAGTGGATTAATCGGGCGGATTAGGGTCCGTCCCGATTGGAGTTGTGTGTTTGGTGGTGTTATGATGGGTCGTGATGGTGCTCGGATGATGGGTGGCCGGTTGGGAGTAATGGGGTTGGCTAATGTAGCTTGGGGTATAGAATGGACGGTTCGGTTGACATGCATGGCGGAGGTGGCTCCCTCAATTTGCCAATTCTGGCCCCGATCATGATATTCCTCAGAAGAAATCATGATGGGATTAACGTGTTGATTCCCAGGCGCGGGTGCATGTAGAGGTAAAGGGTTTTGGATAATCCCCATGCCGGGGTTCTGTTGTTGTTGTTGCTGAGCTGGTACATGCTGCCGTTGAGGTTGATTTTTCACTGTTCTGATGTATTCCCCCATTTGGTCCCAGTCAATACTGCCTTGCTCATTAAGATCGTGGATATAGTCTTTGAACTGAAAACAATTTTCCACGGTGTGTCCAGGATATCTATGGAACAAGCAGTATCGCTCTGTGTTGGCATTTTGAGGCCACTCCAACTTCTCCCTTGGCAATGCAATTTGCCCTGCCGCCATGAGTGCATTAAATATGTCCATGAGAGAGTACGGCAAAGGCGGGTAATCGTTCCTCTTGGGTCCAACCTTTCGGGGTTCATAGGCCATGGGAGGGGGTGCTTGGTTGTAGTTGGCCAGTTGTTGCCGCGCTGGTTGGGGAACTGGGGCTTGCGGTCGCTGAGGGATCGGGGCTTGTTGCTGACGGGGCTGGAACTGAGGTTGAGGTTGACGAGGGTTTCTAAATGGTTGATTTTGTTGAGGGTTCCTGAACTGGTGTTGATAATTTATAGGTGGGTTCCCTACAACGTTAAGGTTTTCATTTGTCACTACGCCCTCAGTCACTGGGCCGGTTGTGGTAAAAGTGGTTTTCTTGACAGCTCGAGGTCTAGGATCAAACAAGTTCATGATAGGTGAGTCCCCAAGCTGTGTCTGAATGTACCGTGCCCTCTCATAAAGTTCACTCATGGAGGTGGGGTGATGCAAAGCCAGCATATTCTTTAAGGCCGGAGTGGCATTGGTGATGATCATCTTTACTTGCTCCGGCTCTGAAATGGAATCGCAAGCTTTTACGCCATGGACCTCCACCTATCAGCATATCTGGTAAAATCTTCATCATTTCTCATTTTTTCAGCCATGAGGTCAGTGATGGAATATGTTGGTCCGACCCTATCTTGATATCTCTGCAAAAATTTAGCTTTGACAATTTCAAAGTTACTCGCCTCCAAAGAGTCAAGCGAGTAGAACCACTCTAAAGCTGAACCCTCTAATGATCTTCTGAAAAGAAAAGCAAGGGCCCTTGGATCATTTTTCCACATTACCGACTCGTAAAGAAAGTCTTTGATGTGAATGAAGGGATTACCGGTTCCATTGTAGCGATGGTATACCGGCATCTCAGAGGGAGGTAGATGAAAAGTAGGGAGGGAAGGAAGAGAAATTTCAGGGGCTGCCTTTGTGTCGATCAAACGTCTAAGCTCTCTATACTGCTCATCCATGCGATTGATCTTGTTAATCATGGTCTGATCGACAGAAGGTTCCCTAAGAGGAGGAGGAGAAATGGGTGCTTGGTGCACCGGAATTGGGATTTGATGGGCCGAAGTGGCCGGATAAGAAGGATACATTGGGGGATGCACCAAAGGGTGAGTAGGGTTGAGATGATTAGAAGAATAAACTGGTGGTCTAGAAGGGACAACAACATTCGGAATGGGATGATCTAGATTAGCCACCAGATGAGGAGAAATTGGGGCCATAAGCCCGGTATGAGAATGGCCATGAGTGGGCACATTGGGATGATGTGCCCCTGACCGAGGGGTAGAGATGTGAATACCACCTTCGGGAGGGATGTGGTCGGCGGGCGACTTGCCCTTGAGGATGGCTTTGATAGCCTGAAGTTGGGTAGGGTCGGCATGAGAGAATGCCTCCCAAAGTGAATTTAGATTGGGTTGAGGAGAATTTTGACTAGGTTCGGGGAGAACTTCGGGTTCATTGACGGCACACACGGCATCAGGATAGAAATAAGATTGGTCATACTCCAACTGTAGTTGCTCGTATCCTTGATCCGCCATTCCGATAACTCGACCTGACCTTAAATTCATAAACACAGTAGAAAAAGAAGGTTGACAAATAAAAGCTTAAGGATTTTTTTAGTTTTAATTTTTGGACCGCCTTTTTTGTTTTGATTTTCTTTTGTCGGACAAGTAAGTTGTCAAGCAAATTAACCTCAAGCAAATTTTTTGTTTTGGTTCTTTTTAGGTGATTTTGGGATTTTTTTTTAATTTTCAGTTTTTGTTTGCAAACAAGTAATAGCAAAGACTTAGAATGATTAACGCAATTTTTTTGTTTCAACCTCAAATTAATGGCTTGTTAAGAGAAATATTGTCCACTCAAATAAATGGGTAGGACCCTATGCTCTCACAACGCCGAGCAATCTAAGGTTGTCACTCTTTTCACAACGATAGGTAATAGGTACTCCGGGTTTTGGGATAAAATGGTACAACCAGCCCGATCAGTGAAGAGGGAATCCTTCACGTCTGGGGACTTACGGAGGCCTTGATGGAAGCTACCTAGTCCTTCCGAGAGGGAATCCCCGGAGGAGGAGTTGGCAACCACCAAGAGGGGTGTTTGGATGTGTGGGGCTTTGGGAGGAGAGAGCCTCCCTTCTCGGATGTCCTAAGGAGACGGGCGGACCCGAAGCTCCGATGCAAACTAAATGCAAGTGAAATTTCAAGGAATAAGAAGCAACCAAGAAGAAAATAAAAGCATACAATGATTAATGAGATGTTTGTAGGAAGCAAGTGAACAAGACAATGATATGAAATTAAGCTAGGATGGAAGAAAGAACTAATTTAACTAAGCATGCTTTGAAAGATTTGCTAAAGGAGAACTAGACTTAGAAAGAAATAGGCAAGTATGCTTAACAAGGGATGAAAGAAGATGATATCTAAAATACTAAGGTGAAATAAGTTGATTAACAAAGTTGGAAATCAGATTGATATGCTTTTAAAAAGATAAACAGAGAGCAAGTAAACTTGGAAGAAAACAAGATGATGCTTCAAGGAAACAAACAAGCATGTAAGCAAGTAAATAGCAATGCAAGGAAATGGAAATGGCTTAAATGAGAACTAAAGTGAAAATAAGCATGTTTTCAAGTGGACATTCTTAGGAAAGAAGAGAAGAACTCACTAAAGCAAAGTCGGTCCCACCGTGGTCGCCAAAAGGTGTAAGCACCCGAAACGGGACATCCGTGGATTTCCCCCTTCCGGAACCCTATGCTTGCTTTGGGGACTTGGTGGATGGTGTGTTATGTGGTTGTGGTCGCCAGGAGCCAAAGGCTCCAAAATATGGTAGAATGAAATGAAATGAAATAGAGAAATGAAAATGACCGTCGTACCTTTGAAAGTGGGGAGATTGTTGGGTTCCGACTTCTCCTCTCTCGGCCGGCCGAAAGAAGAGAGCTTAGTGAGTCCTTCGTCTTCGATCCGGTTGAAGCTCCACCCCAATCGGATTTACCTAAAAATGTCCATATGAAAACATAGAAACAAGTGAAAAGATCATTAGTTCTCATGACAGTGTAGAATCATGCTCAAATTTGAATTCAAACATGCAAAAGGAAAGAGACTAACCGGATTGGGACTAAATCCCAACCCCTATTTGGAAGGTTTTGAATATATATATGTGATGCAAAATGATCTAAGACATGCTAAATAACTTGATGAACAGTGCTAAGATGAAAAAGGAGGACAAAAACTCGATTAAACGGACGATCGGAATCCAAAAATAACAAAACAAGCTTCTGTCCTTCCTGGTGCCCTGTATATAGGGCGCCAGGAGCAGGTGCCCCCTTTATGGGGCGCGTTGACCAAGTCAAAGCGCCTTGTATACGGGGCACTAAGTCTGGCCCGAACAGATTTTCTTCTCCTCTTCGCAACGCCGCCCCGGAGTGCTGGGTGGCTTTCGAGACGAAGTAAGAGCTCCTCCTTGTAGACAATATGCAAATAAAGCTAATGAAAGGTGGTTTGGATGCTGGATGTAAGAGGAGAGACGGATAGAGGCTCTCAAAGTTGGAGAAAAATCATGTTTCTGGGTGACAAAACGAAGGTTTTTTAGGGTTTTTGGTGGATGATTTTGGATTGATTTGAAGGTTTGTGGGGGATGAGAATGGCTTAGAAACGTGGTGTTGGATGAGCTATAGGGTGGCACGGAGTTGGAACCTCCTCCAAGTTCCAAATGGGGCTCTATTTATAGCCCAAAAGAGGGCACTTTGGCCATTTTCGAAAAACAGTGCCATGTGGCATAGCGCCCTGTATATGGGGCGCTAGCATCATGAGATATGTCAGATCGACAAGACAAGTCACTGTGGGGTGGTCAAATCAGCCGTCAAATCAATTTAATTTGGATCCAGGCGCCCTGTATATAGGGCGCCTGGTGCCCTGTATACAGGGCGCCTGGTGCCCTGTTTATAGGGCGCCAGGTGCCCTATAAACAGGGCGCCTGGTGCCCTATTTATAGGGCGCCTGGTGCCCTATAAGTAGGGCGCCATGTGCCCTTATACACAGGGTATTGTCCTCTTTAAAATGTGCCAAAAACCTTAATTTTTCCGGAAAACTCGGTTCCCTTGAAAGGTTACTCAAATATTCTTTATGAAAACAAGAATTTAAGCTCTTCAACTAGGCCAAAATTGCGTGTCTACACCCTAGTTCGAGGGCACGTTCAATTCTCTCTTTCCTGCATGCACTCACCTCGCGAGCCATAACATGCAAATAGGATGTCCGTTTCAACACATGTTTGTTCCGTATGAGAAAGAACTCACAAACACAGCTCCCCAAATTAATAAGCTAGCTGGTACATGTCGACTCTGAAAATGGGTTTCAGATCGGCACCTCAAGAAAAGGTGAGATAGAATAGGGGAAAGGGAGTGAATCGGAAAACACTCGAAAAGCGATAAAATCCTCACCTCGGTCCCACACTCACATTGATCCCCGAACTTTCATCTCACGGTGTCGCTTGAGCACTGGAGATGGTTCGGGTCATGTAGGAGGAGAGGGAGGAATAAATAAACTTAGAACATGAATAAAAGATTGGAGTGGTCGCCAGGAGCCGCAGGCTCCACTTTATGTAATGGGAATAGAAGGAAGTTGACCATGTGTACTTAGTGCGGGAGATGATATGTGGGTTAAACCTTTTTCCTCATTGGCCAGACAATGAGGAATAGTCCAACCGGTGCTAGCTTGATCAATCTGTGCAACTAGAACAATGAAACAAGTGAAAGAAAAGATTAGAACTATGAGAAGTGTAGAAATTGTAATAGAGGAGATGAAAGAGAGAAGCAATTAGAATCGAACTCACTGTATTGGGGCGAGCCCTAACACCTTTTTTGTATTTTTGGTTATGTAAAATGATGCAAACTAAGTAAAAGATGTTCTAACAAGTAAATTAACGGAGTTAAAAGAAACTTATGGAATGAAACGGCTTGAGTTGAAACTGAGATGGGTTAAATTAGCCGGTTCGGGTAGCTTTGCACTCTTCTGGAGCGACTTTGGTACAAAGAATTCTACGGACGACCCCAATGTTGGAATCAAGTGTTGTTTATTTATATAGATGGAGAACTTACAGAGGAAGAGATATCCTATTGATGACCTCTCCATAATCCATTCGTACAGGCCTGTAAAAATTATAAAATTGAACAAATAGAAAATATAGAACCTCAATGTATGCCCTTGGTGCAGCAATCGCGATGAACATATGGCAAGTTAGAATTGAGTTCCGCTGGTTTCAAATGAAAGAGGACGTAGAGAGGAATAACTCTTTTGTTGAACACTTTTGCAGAAGAAGCCCCAAATTTTTTGTAGAAGCCAATGATGTTCGGTGATGTAGAGCGCAGGGATTGGGCCTTCTTTTTCACTTCGGGATCAATCTCTCGATGTCGGATCTGGTTTGAACATCGGGATGGCCTCAGGAGGGAGCTTGGATGACCTCAGGATGAGCTAGAACGTGCGTGGTAACCCTGGGTTATTGGGAATAACCCTCAATTTATAGAGATGGAGAACTTGTTCAAAACAAGGAAACTGGCTGACCGCTCCCCCCCATTTCAAAGGAGGTGAGAGCATGCAGGGCGCACCCTCCACCTGGGGGCCCGCAGACCGCGCCCTCACCCTGTTTCAAGGGGGTGGGGGCGCGTTCGGCGTTTTATTGTTAAAAATCGTCGAAACCTTATGAAAATTGCTATAAATATACTTGATAAGGTGAACGCACCCTTGACCCAGGGGCGCGATCAAAATAATCAATAATTAGCGGGGAAAACTTTCCAAAATCCGGTTTAGAAGGTGTAAACTATGGCAATTTCTGGTTTCTGGAAACTGGCTGTGCCCTCCTCTTTCAAAGGAAGCGAGGGCGCATAGGGCATGCCCTCATAGTGAGGGCACCACACCCTCTCCTTTCAAGGGGGGCGAGGGTGCAGTACACTCTCTCTCTTATGCATGTGTTCCGCGAGCTGTAACTTGCAAATGGGATGTCCGATTGGGCTGCCATTTATTACCTTGGAAAGAGGGCCTTCAACTGCATCTCCTCAAGTCGGTATACCAACTAGCATGACTCCCGAGGCATTTGCACAGGGCTTTCTACCGGTTTACCCTCTCACGGAATGCCAAAAATCGCAGTAGAGATCCATAAGGGCACGATTCTGGTCGAGGAATCTCGGGTCAACTCGGGATGACTTAAAATGATATCAGAACAAATTTGGTATGATCAAAAATTTGAAATCATCAAAAAATTAAACATTAACCCGGTAAACACGAGACGAGCCTCAAAAAAATTGGGAAACTCTAAAATTAACTGAAATGGTTGTATGCCCCCGGTTGATGAAAATATACATCTAGGATCGAGCCAGACGACCCAAAAAGGTCCGGTGATGATTGGAAAGGCCTAACACGTGTGTAAGATCTCCCCTTTTCCGGCCCCTACGCTTGCTTTGGGGACTTGGTGGATGGGATGTTAGTGGTTGTGGTCGCCAGGAGCCAAAGGCTCCAAAATACAGTAGAAAAGATAAAAATGAAGAATAAAAATTACTGTCGTACCTTCGGAAGCGGGGAGATTGTTGGGTTCCGACTTCTTCTCTCTCTGCCGGCCGAAAGAAGAGAGCTTAGTGAGTCCTTCGTCTTTGATCCGGTTGAAGCTCCGCCTCAACCAGATTTAGCTAAAAATGTCCATAAGAAAATATAGAAACAAGTGATAAGATCATTAGCTCTAGTGAAAGTGTAGAATCATGCTCAAATTCGAATGTAAACATGAAAGAGGGAAGGAACTGACCGGATTGGGACTAAATCCCAACCCCTATTTAGAAGGTTTAAATATGAATGAAAATGCAAATGAGTGGCTTAATATACGCTAAATGACATGTTAATGAAAGTTAAGATGAAAGGGGGAGTAAAGGATCGACTGGAAAGGTAAATAAACTCAAAAAAAATGCAAAATGGGGTCTGCCCCTGCTAGCAGGTGTCCCCTTGATGGGGCGCGTTGACCAAAGTCAAAGCGCCCTATTTATGGGGCACCAGGGACTGGCTTCAGCAGATTTTCTTCCTTTCTTCGCAGCGTCGCCCCGGAGTGTAGGAAGACCTCCAAGACGGAAAAAGGACTTCTTCAAGCAGCCAATACTCAAGTGAAGCTAATGGAAGAGTGTTTTGGCACTAGATGTAAGGGAAATGGAGTGTAGAGGCCATCAAAGTCAGAGAAAAATCATATTTCTGAAGAAGGAAACTACAGGTTTTTGGGGTTTTTCGGAGAGGGTTTTGGATCGGTTTGAGAGCTTGGAGAGGGGTTGTAAGGCCTTGGGAGTGTTGTGGTGGAAGAGAGAGTTTGGGGGACGCCCTTGTTGTGTGCTAAACCTTCCAAATGGGGGTCCTTTTATAGGCAAGAAGAGAGCAACTTTATCTGCAGAACTGTCCCATCAATCTGTCCAGTCAGTCAGACCAGGTACAGGTGCCCTATAAGTAGGGCGCCAGGTGCCTTGTATATAGGGCACCAGGGCCTGGTGCCCTGTATATAGGGCACAAGGGCCGGGTGCCCTGTATATAGGGCGCTTTGACCCTGGTCAACGCCCATCGATCTTCTTCGAAATGCGTCAAAAAACTTGATTTTTCTGGAAAACTCGGTTCCCTTGAAAGGTTACTCAAATACTATTCATGAAAACAAGAATTTAAGCTCTTCAACTAGGCCAAAATTGCGTGTCTACCGCTTGCCTCTCCTTGGCGTCGGCTTTGTAGGGGAGTGACATGAATGAAGCGTAGGCGAATGTAGCGAAGCATAATGAGGCGTAGCGGAATGAAGTGGTAATGGACTGAAAAGGTGACGCCAAGGTGTAGATTTAGACACGCCCTCATTGGCTTAGTTGAGTGGAATAAAACTTTACCGAACTCTGAGATTACCCTTTGTCTTATCGAAACCTTCCCTCTGGTTGATTGGTTAAAGAGAAGAACAGTATTGAAAGTAAATAACTAAAATCCCATGTGGGGGAGAATTGTTACCGACCAGGACCCAAGTGCATGGTAAATAACTAAAATCCCATGAAAGCATGCCTTCTCCTATTCCTGCACCCACTTGAGAGAATATATTAGAACTTTATTTTGGCTTAGTCCCTTGCGAGGAGAAGGCAAAGTTGCCTTGATCTTTTGTCAAGAGACATCGGCCTTATCAAGGTAAAGATAACAGAAAAACATAAGTATGCATAAAAGGAAATATGCAAGACTGAAATTAAACATGAATGCAAAGGCAACTAATCCGTCTAGAAAGCAAATTTTTAGGCATTTTTAATTTTTAATTTGTTTGAGTTTTGATGGTTTTACAATGTTTTTGATTCTTTGGAACTTTTATGATTTTTTGGTGTTTTAGATTTTTACTTTTTAAGAACTTTGATTTTATGAATTTGTTTGGTATTTTCGAAGTATTCAATTTTTTTTTTGGTGTGGAAGGAACGATCATCTCATCCTTTGCCTTGCTTGCCATAGGTGCCCCTTATTGTTACCCAAGCGTTAAGAGTAGGCATCACGTGTAAGAAAGTGCCTTGTTCAGAATCTTCTGACCTTTCGCCTTCGATAGGCTATGGCTTTTCTTGGATCCAGTCGGTCAACCCTACTCGCAAGGTTAAAGAGGGAAGAGGATTGATGGTAAGTCCTTAATAGTATTCGGGGGTGTCGAATTTGTTTCTCTACTAGTGCCCGCGTTGCCCGTTTGGGATTTGACATCCTTGGGTCCTTCCTTCTAGCTCTTTTCTTTGATGGCACACATTCAGACAGGTCTTTTTTCTTTTGCTTGATTTTGACCTGAGGGGTTCATTGCCCATCTTTTGGAGCCTTTTTCTTTTTTTTGGGGCTTTTGTTGGTACACATTCAGACATGTCTATTCTTTTGCCGACACGAGGGATCATTGCCCATCTTTTGGCACTTTTTCTTCTTCTTTAAGAAGTCAGACCTTCAGAGGCATCTCCCCACTAAGGCAATGTGCACTTTCTATACTCCTCATTCTAACCCCTTCCATCTATTCCGGACCAAAATAAGAAGAGAATGGGACAGGGTTGACCTTCTTTTACTAAGTGTTACCTAGCTTTCTCTCTGACTTCCAATCATTGGATTCTGAAACCTAGGCGTGTAGTGTGTGCAGTATGATGCCTATCCTTATTTCCCTAAGTGACAAGTTGGTGCACCGAACAAGCAAGCATTAGATGTTATCATCATTCTTCACACCTTTGGATTTTATAGATTTTTTATGATTTTTGTTTTAAGGGAAATATTTTTTGAGGTATACACCATTCCAGGGATGAGCTAGTTCTTCTCCTTCTGCATTAGTCAGCTTGTATGAATTACCGGGATAAACAGCCGAAATCACATACGAACCCTCCCAATTAGGTTGAAGTTTAGAGCGGGGACCGCCCGGCTTAATGAATATTCTTTTAAGCACAACCTCACCAATTTCAAATTTTCTCTCCACCACCCTCTTCTGATAAAATCTTTTAAGTCTATTCTGATAAGATCTAGCATGTTTGGCAGCAGCTAGCCTCCTTTCATCCAAGAGTTCGAGTTGTGTGAGAAGGGAATCTCGACGTTCATCTATCGGGATGTCTCGATCGATCTGGACTCGGAGGGAAGGAACGAGTACTTCATATGGGACTACCTCCTCCATCCCAAATGCCAAGGCATAGAGAGTTTGACCTGTTGGGGTTTGAATAGAAATGCGGTAGGCCCATAGAGCATCAACTAACTTATCTGGCCAGTCCGCGAACTTGCTAGACTTACAAGTCTTCTTAGAGTTTTATTGGTGGGATCCACCAACAAGGGGGCTCCACCAATGTCCTTAGCTCATCTCCACGAGGTAATCCGGATCAGATAACGGTCAAGTAAAAGAATATCGCCTAGGGAATAAGAGTCTGAGGCTCCGAATCAGGCCAATTTGGCGTGTCTACAGCTTGCCTCGCCTTGATGTCAGCTTTGCAAGGGAATGACATGTAGCGGAGTAGAGTGAAACATAGATAAAGTGTAGCGAAGCGAGATGGATCGTAGTGGAATGTAGTGGAGCGAAATGGACTGAAAAGGTGGCATCAAGGTGTAGATATAGACACGCTCAACGACCAGATTCGGCAAGACGAATCTCCTCAAGTCTCCTAGTTAACCGCCATGTTTCATCAAGTATTCCTATATTCGATTGGTAAAAGATGTGCCATTGGCACGAGAGAAGAATAGTCAACCCCCAACGTGGTGGGGAGTCCCCGAAACATGGGTTCATAGGTTCATCATCAGCCGGTAACCCGATCTTTGCGGTGTTCCTGTCCCGTGATGGGCTAAAGTTTAAAAAGATATTTGTTTTGAAAAAGTAAAAGAATACCAATTGAGCACATTTAGGCTCGCTGATTCATTTAAGTCTTCCAAGAGACAAGATTTGATTCGGAATGGAATGATCTCAAATTCCGAAAGGCAAATGTTTAAGCATAGACCGTGAAGATAGTGACGGTGCAAGTTCTAATCAAATAGAAGGCCCTTGGCGGGACGAATTGGCTGCCATGGTGGGATGAATAGAAAAGAAGTTGCAATGGCCACAATGGTGATGAAAGATTTGGAGGCATAAGGTGAATACCGAACACGGTGGGATTGACAGACATGGTGGGATTAACAGACACGGTGGGATATTAGAGAGGTTGGTGGGACTAGAAAACATGGTGGGATTAGAGAACACGGTGGGATTCAGAATGATCGGAATTAGGATAAAATGTTTAAAGATTATGGTTAGAAGGTGAAGATTATGAAATGATGTATGCAATGACAAAACAAAATGTAACGCAATTAATGCTACATGATGCATGCTGGGCTCAATAAAACCAGACAAAACTTGTATAACAAATAGTTGAAGATATAGATTGTCTATGAGGTCAAGATACCCATTCGGGAACCATCGTCCCTCACAGCACAACTTTGGCTTATCCGTGAGCATCAGAGATGACCCGACCGTCGTAGATTTTGATGAAGAGGATATCGGGTCAAGTCTTCTCCGTACTCATGGTCTTCAACAAATAATTCATAAGATAATAATACACGACTAACGACATATATGCTAGTCGGCAAGTTATGGGGGTTTCCCATGTCCGTTCTTTTGTTTTCGCGAGCAATTCCTGTCTTTCAACAAAATGTTAGTTCCAAATGAACAATGATGTTCACTCGACCTTAGTAAAGATAAACATAAATATATTTGATTTAAAAAAAATTTCTGAATTTTTTCTGAATTTTTCTGAATTTTTGAGGAATTTTTAAAGAATTTGACCAAACGTGCCCCCGAACCAGGGGAGCGGCCTGCGCGCCCTCAGTTGGGGGGCGCGGCCAGTGCACCCTATGTTTGGGGGCATGGCCTGCATGCCCCCACTTCGGGGGCGCGTTCGATCCCAGTTTCCTGTTTTGACCGGATCTGAATCTGATTCAAATCGGGACCGATTTCACCTATATAAACACCTCTTAGGACGACCAGATCATCCTACCAACACCCAGGATGGCTCCTCCTTCGAAAAAGCAGCGTGTTGGCTTGGTTCGAGGTATTTCATGTGTCCCGAGTCATTTGAAGGCCAGAATCGGCGCCGACTTGGTAAGTTCGCTGCCAATTTTAGCTTTCAACCACTTTCTTCTTCTTTTTTCTTAAAGAATTATCTTTTACCTCCTGTTTGGGTGTAGGATTACCCAAACTTCCTTGGGCCTCGTCGGTATTGCTCTCCTCCCTGGCTTTCTGGCTTGCTTGACGTCCTCGGCTTGTCGGTCAGAGCGATTCTTCGAGATTGGGGCTTAACCGGGCTCTTGATCCATGCTAAACAATATTCAGGCTACTCCCTTGACTTCGGCTTGATGGGAGCTCTTGTTGAGTTGTGGCATCCCGACACTCATACGTTCGTGTTTACCAGCTTTGAGTGTACGGTTCTTCTTGAAGAGGCGGAGCTCCTTCTCGGCCTCCCTCGGACTAAGAAGGGAGAAACTGAAGGTATGTTCATCCCTTCAGGACCCCTCTCTTGCTTGGACTTCTTGCAGGATTTTGTCGAGGCTCGGAAAATCAGCACCTTGTTGGCCCGCAAGCGAATTAGTGTTTCCAAGTTGGCGGCCTGGACAGTTTCTCTTCTGACGGCTCCTGGTCTGGACGAGGACCGGATTCTGCACGGTGCAAAGGGTTTCGCGGCTTGCCTCACCGTGGTGTTCTTGTTTCCTACGGAGGATGGTTTCCTGGAGGTTGATCAGCTTTCGTGCATCCGCGGCTTCTGGAGCGGCGCGGTTGGGGCCTTCAGTTTTGGGCTTCTTGTACTGCGGACTATCCTCAACTTGTGTGGGTCGTCCTCCCTTAGGCAGTGCGCTTCTACTGGCTTGCTGGGCCGATCTTTACTTCAAGTTTGATCCAGCCAGTTTAGGTGGCCACCAGGTCGCAGCTCTTCCGCCGTAGCCCCTTGTTCCCATATGCTGATGCACTTGGCTTCGGCGAGAGAGTCGCCAACAGGTGTGCATCGGTGAAGAAGAGGCCAGAGTGGCGTGCTCACTTTTCCTCCATGAACCGTTCCAGCTTCTTGCACTCTTCTGCTGCCCTGATGCAGAAGGACTTCCAGGTGTGCTTTGTGCCTGGCGTTGATCTCCACCTGGTTACAGGTTCGGCCTTCGTGTTGTACAACGCTCACCATTGCCACTCTCAGATCGGCTTGCCTCGGTACGAGTTGCCCAAGCTATCCCACCTGCCACCTATCAAGGGCAGGCAGCTTGGCTCAGCGGATGACGAGGAGGAGGCGATCTCAGCCATTGCCTTGTGGGAGACGAGTCGGGTGTGCCGCCCAGGCCTCCTGATTGAGGAGGACCCTGATCGAAAGTGCCGCTACATCTCCATGTTGAAGCTTTTGCTTGCTTGAGGGTCTTCTTTTCCTGCTTTAACTTGTCAGACATGTTGTTGTTTTTTTTTTGAATAAACAATGAATTTTTTATAGCAAGTTTGAGTGAAAATTCAATAGAAATTTACCTTGTTTCAGAAAAACGCAAGACAGATGTTAACAATTATGATGAATATGCCTTGTTAATTTTCAACACCTTGAATATTTTTAAATATGAAACAAGATATTTTTAAAAGGTTTTAACATGCCTTTTTTCTTTAGGTAATTTTTCAGAGCAAACCGTGAGTCTGATGAATTTTCTTTTGGTGACTCCTTGATCGGCTCGATTTTCTGAACAGCTTGGCGCTTTCTGAAAATTTCACCATTTTTATCAATTTTGGTCCTGAAAAATACATTTTTAGCCATTTCTGACTAATAAATGCATAGAATTTTTTCCTGACCCATGAAAAATGTTAGCTAGTGATGATAAAAAGCATGAATATGTCTAGCTAATTTAGGAACCGAGACATTCAAGGTTATGTGAAAAGATATATTTTTGGTGAGAATTTAAAGAGAATTTTTCTTCACAAAATTATTTTAAGCAAACCGCGCATCAAGTCAGGATTCTTTCGGTGGCATTACGATCAGCTTGATTTTGTGAGCCTTGGATGATATTTTCAAATTTCTCCTATTTTCACATTTTTACTCTCTATAAATACCCCCTGAGGGTAAGAATATCTCATTTCCACCTGTACACCATCTCTCCTCGCGCCAGAAGCTCCAGAGCTCAAACTTAGATTCGGAGTCTGAAATGCCATCAAAGGTTAGTGCCCCTGTTAAAAAAATGTAGATCGGGTTATGCTCTTCGATTTGGTTCAAGTTTCACGTGATTCCGAGTTGATTCGACGAAGTTATTGTTAAAATAAAAATCGAGCAAGAGGGAGGGTGCGGTCAACGCAAGGCGTTGACCGCGCCCTCGAACAGGGGGCGCGCAGAGTGCGTCCCCGGTTTGGGGACGCGCTGACCGCGCCCCCAAGAGGAGGGCGCGGTCAGCGCACCCTCTCTCTCCTCACTGTGTAGGGGCGCGCCAAGCGCGCCCCTGTTTTGAGGGCACGCTCAGCGCGCCCTCAGTTAGAGGACGCGCAGAGCGCGCCCTCCCTCTCCAAAGGGGGGGAGGGCGTGTTCTGATTTTGATTTTTTCTGTGAATAAAATAAAAAATGTATCTAACACTATTTGATGTCAACTTCCCTTTTGGCGCAGATGCCGAGACGTGCTCGCCGTCACGACTCCGATTCCGTGGAGCCCGAGCTTCTGGTAGTCCAAGAGGTACGTTTTTCTTTTTCCTGCACTTGATGATTAGCTCCTTTGCATTTTGGAAATAAAAATTTAGTGAACTAATGAAATGAATTTCTTGCAGGCCCGGATAAAATCCCGGATCTCGTGGGACCTGGTGCATGCTGCCTACCTCGGCCTACCGGACTTCCAGCAGATTTGGTTGGAGGAGATGGGGTTTGGGCCCATCCTCCGGGTGACTCCATTTTGGGAGGACCTACCACTGGTGCAGGTCCTCTGCGAGTCCTGGGACCCGGACTCTTTCGTGTTTCTATTCTCATGGGGGCACATGGTGCCCTCCCTAGAGGATGTTGCACACATCACCGGTCTTCGTGTTTACGGTAGGCCGGTGGTGTGTGCCACCTCTTCCGACTATTCACGGGAGTTCTGGCCCTCTTTGCATATGAGCCCAAGTTCGACCCGGAGGATGGCCTATGCTACGCACCATCGCCAGACTAGAGGCTGGTGAGATGGTAGGCTTGGTGGATGCCGAGCGTGTTCGTGGCGCGAGCCAGGATAGCTTTTTCTGCCGCATGGTCGGCCAGGCAGCAGCGGCATTTACCGGGTTACCTGGCTCCTTGGAGGCGGATGTAGACTTGCGCCGCTTCATCCTCTTCTTCTTCGGACGCCTTCTGTTGGGTTCGAAGACGGACCGCATCCATCTGCGGTTCCTCCCTTTGCTTGCTGACCGGGAGCAGGTTGGCACGTACGCGTGGGGGGCAGCGATGCTCGCCCATCTTTTCTGTGGCCTCCAGCCTGAGGCAGGTTCCGTTTCAGTTGCCAGCTTCTCTCCTTTTCTCCATGTGGCTTTTAGCAGCTTTCCTTCCCTGTACACTTGTATTGCTCTGCTTTGTTCTGACGAGTTGTGCCTTTTACAGGTCTAGAGCTACCTCTATTTCCCCCTGGGTCGGGCACAGCAGTCCTACCCCGACCTCCTCTCCCTGATGGCTCGTTGGGAGCCCATACGCCCTACTGGGGCCATCGCAGCCAGCTGGCTTCGATTCGTGCATAGATTCTCCGCTTCCCACACACTGAGGTATGTCTTTCAACTTTGTGTATCAATATTCTCCTGTTGAAATAATAAACATGATTTTTCTTCCACAGGTGTGTTGGAGGCCATATCTCATGACCGACGACCATCTCCAGCCCTGGATTGCCCACGCTGGTCGTGTCTTCGGCCGCGATCTTCACCTTCTGTGCGTCAATGAGCTGTCGCCACTATGGCTTCAGTTCTCTGCACGCGCCCTCGGTCTGAAGCAAAATTGGTTGGAGCCTCCTTCTTCTCTTCCCCTAGTTGGTGCCCGTCCCTGGCGCCTACTCCTCCCCGTGGACTAGGTGGAGAGGTACCACGCCTCGATCACTTTGTGGTATGAAGGCGGCGAGGTAGTTATTGGCTGGGCAAAGGACAGCCGAGACTACCTTCGCCGATACGCGGAGGCGTACGGCCACCTGTTTGTTCCAGAGGGTCAGGTAAATGCTTCTTACTTTCCTTCAATTCTGTGTTGTTATTCTCTTCTAACCTTCGTGCCATTTCAGGAGGCTCGGGCTCTACTGCTACGCCAACAGCTGGAGATTGTTGATCTCCGGCAGGAGGTGGCCACTCTTCATGGCATGCTGGAGACTGAGGTAGACACTGCCTTTGACCTTCATTTGTATTTTCGACATTTGCTTGCCTTGCTCTGATGTATTTTTCTTCTGTTCACAGCAGAAGGCTCGTGCCGAGGGTTCACCTCCTTCTTTATCGAAGGAAGAGGTGGCTGAGCTTCGCCAGCGTCTTAGTGAGGCGAGAGAGGCCCTGACGACCAAGGAGGCAGAGGTATCTTTCATTGTTCTCTATTTTGGTTGTTGACTTTTCTTGGTTCATATTCTTCTTCTTCTTCCAGGTTGCGGACCTCAGAGTAGCTTGTCTTCCCGTATCCAGTCCTTGGAGTCTGAGGTGGAGACATTGCGGTCTGCCCCAGCCGATCTTCGTTCCCAGATGATCGTCTCGAATCTCCGCCTTCAGCACGAGAGAGCCATGCGCGAGATGGAGCGCCAACATAGCCAAGCCATGCGATCTCTGGAGCAGATGCACCTACAGGTGCAGGTTCGTTTGTCGGCAGCAGAGGAGACATTGCAGGTTTACCGTCAGGGCATCCCTCCACAGCTGAGCCAGAGTCGTACCCACCAGAGCAGCTCCCATCGGAGTGGTACGCACCGGAGTGGCGGCGCCGCTCGCAGCCGGGGTCACCACGGGCAGAGCCAGCAGAGACAGAGTGGCCAGAGCCAGAGCCATGAGCACGGTGCTTCTGCGTTCCTAGCCACTTCTTCAGAGCGTCGCCGCAATGAGGCGGACGTAGCAGCTTTGGCGGACACGGCTACCATGCCTTCTCCACGTGGTCATTCTCCTAGAGAGGGTAGCTGTAGGCACAGATTTCTGTAGCAGGCTTAGCTTTTCTGATGTTGTAGCTATTTTTTTTCTTTGTTGTAGCACTTATTAGCGTAATCAGATCTTCATCTGTTTGCTTTAGTGTTTGTTTGATCTGCTTGACATCGCTCAAAAGGGTAGTTAGTATCACATTTCGGCTTAGCCCCTTGAAAGTTTGTCAAGGGGTGAAGCCTTCTAAGGGATGGCAAATAATAAAAGCAAATAATAGATGTAGGATTAAAAGACATACCTGTTGGCAAGATTCTTATCCCTCCTTGACTTGTGTTTCTTTCTTGAAATACTTAGTAGAAGGGTTAAATCTGCTCTATGGCTTACCCTCTTGCCTATTGTTGTCTTGCCTTGCTTACATGTCAACGGGGGTAGCCTTATTAACAAGGTAATATGAACAAAATGACTGAAAAAGAATAAGATAAGGGTTAAGAAAGCTTACCTGCTATGGTGAGAGTCACACCCTTCTTGATCTTAGCATCCTGTCGTTGAGAGAACCTTCTCCTCTTATTTTAAAGTCCCTGAAAACACTTGATAAAAGAGGATCAGATCTTCACAATGACTCATCCCTTTGCCTGTTATGGCCAACTTTGACTTAGGTCAAAGGGAGGAGCCCTCTTAATGGGGTGATAATGAAGGTAAATATGCAATGCAGAAATGAAACATGCAAGACATAAAGATAAACATGAATGCTAGCAAAGACAAAAATCAAGGTTATGCCAACATAAATGATGCATTTTTTTAAAAAATATTCATTTTCTTATTTTTGAAGATATTCAACTTTTTTTGGATTTTTGAAAATATTCATTTTTTTAAAATTTTGAAAATATTTGATTTTTTTTTGATTTTTGAAAATTTTTATTTTTTTAGATTTTTGTGCAGAATGTGCCGGTATTGAAACAATTCATCGATCTTTGAGTGTTAATCGAGATTCAAGCGATAAACACCACGTAAACATAAGGTTCCCTACCCAGAATCTTTCTTGCCCTTTTCTCTTGATCGGTTTGAATTCCCCCTGAGTTTGGATAGTTCACCCTACCCTAGGGTTTTAGGATAGAAGATTAATAGAGGAAGTCTTTGATAGGATTTGGGGGTATTGAGGAGGGTTTCTCTACTCATGCCCAAATTTCCCGTTGGGGTTCGGCCTCTTTGGGTCTTTTCTACATGTGGCACTTACTTAGACAAGTCTTTGACCTGTGGGGTCATTGGCCATCTTTTGGTGCCTTTTCTTCATTTTCTATTCTTCCGGGTACTCATTCAGACAGGCCCATATTTGTTTAAACCTGTGGGGTTCATTGCCCATCTTTTGGTACCCTTTTGCACCCTATGAGATAGCCTCCTACTAAGGCGGCGGGCATTTTCGATACTATCCTCCTCTAGTCCCCTTCACCTATTTTGGACCGAATAGAAGAGAATAGGGTAAGGTTTCCTTTCCGCCTTCAGGGTTCTGCCTTGCCTCTCTCGAGTGTTGGGCTATCTAGATTCTGGGATCGGGAGGTGTTGTGTGTGCAAGGTGATGCCTACCCTTGACTTCTAGCTAACGCCCTTGGATCGATGACTTAATATCATACCAGAAATTCTCCATTTTCTTTTCTAAGGAAAATATTTTTTGAGGTATATGCCGTTCCATGGATGGTTCAATTTTTTTCCATCGGCATTGGTTAGCTCATATGCATTACCTGGATATTTTTCAGTTATAACAAAAGGCCCTTCCCAGTTAGGTTGCAACTTGGAGCGGGGACCGCCCGGCTTAACGAATATGCATTTGACTACTATCTCACCGATTTCAAACTTTCTCTCTACCACCCTCTTTTGATAAAATCTTTTCAATCGGTTCTGATAAGTCCGGGCATGCTCAGAGGTGGCCAACCTTCTTTCATATAGGAGTTCAAGTTGTGCAGGGAGAGATTCTCGCCTCTCATCAACAGGGATGTCCCTATCGAGTTGAACTCGGAGTGGTGGAAGGAGTACTTCGTACGGGACCACCGCTTCCATCCCATATGCGAGAGCATACGGGGTTTGACCAGTGGGGGTCCGTACAGAAGTACGATAAGCCCATAGGGCATCCACAAGCTTATCTGGCCAATCCACGAACTTGCTAGACTTACATGTTTTCTTAATGATTTTAATCAAAGTTTTATTGGTGGCTTCTGCTTGACCATTGCCTTGCGGGTAATAAAGAGATGAATGATGCAATGCAATGCGGTACCTGTTGCAAAGATCACGCAGATCTTGAGAGAGAAATTGCGGTCCGTTGTCGGTGATGATGTCGCTGGGTATCCCGAACCTGGCGATGATGTTGCGTTTGATGAAGGAGCACAGTGTTGATGCCTTGATCTCCACGAACGCTTCCGCTTCTGCCCACTTGGTGAAGTACTCTGTTGCCGTCGAGATGAACGATTTGGAACGGATTTCAGAGTTAAGATCACTTAGAGGGCCAATGATGTCAAAAGCCTACATGGAGAAGGGCCATGGGGCATGAATCGGATGAAGGGAAGATGCGGGAGAATGGATCCTGTCGGCATGGAGTTGGGAAGAATGACAGTGCCGAACAAAGATGGAACAATCCTCTTCCAGGGTTGGCCAATAATACCCTTGCCTGATGATTTTTTGGCAATAGTTTGAGCATTGACATGGCCCCCACAGACCCCGGAATGTGCTTCTTTAAGCACCAATTCGGCCTCTTCTTCATCAACGCATCACAATAAAATTCCGCTCAGGCTCCTCTTGTAGAGTACCCCTCCTAGGATGGTATACCTCTGGGATACTCTCCTGATGGCTTTCTTTTCTATTGCATTTGATCTATGTGGATATGTCTGATCTTGACAATACCTTGCGATCTCATCAAACCAAGGCCTCTCACCCTCATCTAACTCTTCCAACTCGATTAGAGAAATATCCTCTTTCTGCTCTAGATATTCCTTCCTGCCAAATCTCTCCTGACCTTCAAAAATCGACCATCCTTAATCATCGGTATCGACCTTCTACGGACATGGATAGTCCGCACCTGTCTACCTAGCGGGACTGATAGAGATGAAGCTAAGGAGGCTAGGGCATCAACAAGGATGTTCTGAGCTCGAGGAACATGGACAAAAGTGAGTTTGGAAAAGAGTTTGATGTAGCAAGAGGTGAGTTCTTGGTAAGGTTTGAGGTTTGGATGAGAAGTTCGGTATTTGGTTAGGACTTGGCGAAGGATTAGTTGGCTATCACCTATCACCCTCAATTCTGTGGCACCATAGAAATGAGCGGCCTCCAGCCCAACCAACAAGGCTTCATATTCCGCTATATTGTTGGTTGCTGGGAAGTCAAGCTGAAATGCCTGTGGAATGGTGACACCCTCGGGTGATAGAAGAACAATTCCTATTCTCTTACCGTGTGAATTCAGAGCCCCATCAAAATATAATGTCCAAAGGTGGGAAGATCGGATCAACATTAGTTCGTCATCCGGGAGCTCTGACTGGACTGGGTCAAAGAGGGGTATAGGGTGGTGGGCTAGATGTTCGGCAATGGCATAGCCCTTAATCACCTTCTGGGGGACATAGGTGATATCAAACTGGGAAAGGAAGCTCTGCCAACGACCTAACCGATCAGTTAGAACAGTTTTCTCTAGAAGGAATTTGATGGGATTGATGCGGGCAATAAGGTTGACCTCATGAGCTAAGAAATAGTGTTTAAGCTTCTGAACTACCCAGACTAGTGCAGCACAGGTCTTCTCCACTACAGTATACTTCTGCTCACATGGATCAAAAATCTTTGACAAGTAGTAAGTTTTCCTCTCTTTCCCTTCTTCATCCTCTTATGCAAGGACTGCCCCAAGAGAATTCTCCAAAACCGTGATATAAAAAACTAAGGGCTTGCCAGGGACTGGTGGTCTAACCACAGGGGGACTAGCCAGGTATCTTTTCAAACCATCGAATGCATCCTGGCACTTCGAATCCCATTTGAACTCAGCCCCTGCCTTGGTCGACTCATAGAAAGGTTTACACCTTTGGGAGCGTTGTGAGATGAACCGGCGGACAAACTTAGTTAGAACAATTTTCTCTAGAAAGAATTTGATGGGATTGATGCGGGCAGTAAGATTGACCTCATGAGCTAAGAAATAGTGTTTAAGCTTCTGAACTACCCAGACTAGTGCAACACAAGTCTTCTCTACTACAGTATACTTCTGCTCACATGGATCAATTTTTTTTGACAAGTAGTAAGTTTCCCTCTCTTTCCCTTCTTCATCCACTTGTGCAAGGACTGCCCCAAGAGAATTCTCCAAAACCGAGATGTATAAAACTAAGGGCTTGCCAGGGACTGGTGGTCTAAGCACAGGGGGACTAGCCAGGTATCTTTTCAATCCATCGAATGCATCCTCGCACTTCGAATCCCATTTGAACTCGACCCCCACCTTGGTCAACTCATTGAAAGGTTTACACCTTTGGGAGTGTTGTGAGATGAACCGGCAAACAAACTATATCCTCCCGATTAATCCTCGAAGTTCTTTCATATTTCTTGGAAGAGGCATACCAATGATTGCTTTGGCCTTGTTTGGGTCGATCTCTATGCACCTTTTTCTCACTACGAACCCCAACAATTTTCCTAAGGATACTCCAAACATACATTTCTTTGGGTTCATTTTCAATTTATATTCCCTAGCCCTTTGCAAGACCTTTCTTAACACTTCCGGGTGATCTTCTCGGCTTTTGGACTTAACGAGCAGGTCGTCCACGTACACCTCTACAAGGGTATGCATCATGTCATGGAATATAGCCATCATTTCTCTCTGATAGGTAGCACCAGCATTCTTTAGTCCAAAGGGCATGACGACATAGCAGTAGGTTCCCCAAGGTGTAGTAAACGAGTTCTTCTCCTGGTCCTCTTCGGCCAATCGGATAGGGAATGAACGAACCAAGGAACTAAATTTAGGAACCCTGGAAGATCCTAAGACTATCCTCATCAGTGCAAACCTCACTCCCTCAGAAGAACAACGTTTGATCAAAGTTTTGGAAGATTATAAGGACACGTTCGCATGGACATACGAAGATATGCCGGGATTAGATAATTCACTGGTTGAACATAGATTAACCTTGAAACCTGGAACTACCCCGGTAAACAAAAGCTCAGGAGGTTCCACCCTGATATTGCACTCAAAATGAAAGAAGAGGTCGACAAACTACACCAAGCAAAATTTATTAAAGTTGTCCTATATCCGCAATGGGTGGCTAACATAGTCCCCGTTATGAAGAAGGATGGACGAATTCGGATTTGTATAGACTTCAGGGACTTGAACCGAGCGTGTCCTAAGGATGATTTCCCTTTACCTCATATCGACGTTTTGGTTGATGACACAACTGGATTTGAAATGCTTTCATTCATGGATGGCTATTCTGGATACAATCAAATCCGGTTAGCTGAGGAGGACCAAGAGAAGACCTCGTTCACTACACCTTGGGGAACATATTGCTATGTTGTCATGCCCTTTTGGTTAAAGAATGATGGTGCTACATATCAGAGGGCTATGATGGCTATTTTTTACGACATGATGCACACCCTGGTAGAGGTGTATGTGGATGATTTGGTTATCAAATCCAAGAGTCGGAAAGATCATTCTGAAGTGTAAAGAAAGGTCTTGCAAAGGGCTAGAGAATATAAGCTGAAAATGAACCCTAAGAAGTGTACATTTGGAGTTTCATCAGGAAAGCTACTTGGGTTCATAGTAAGCAAGAGGGGCATAGAGATCTACCCAAACAAGGCCAAGGCAATCATTGGTATGCCTCCCCCGAAGAATATGAAAGAGCTTCGAGGATTGATTGGGAGGCTACAATTTGCCAGCCGGTTTATCTCACAACATTCCCAAAGGTGTAAACCTTTCTATGAGTTAACCAAGGCAGAGGCCGAGTTTAAATGAGATTCGAAGTGCCAGGAGGCGTTAGATGGGTTGAAAACATACCTGGCAAGTCCCCCTATACTTAGACCACCAATTCCCGACAAGCCCTTGGTCCTCTACATCTCGGTTCTTGAGAACTCTCTTTGGGCAGTCCTTGTACAAGTTGATGAAGAAGGGAAAGAACGAGCTACTTACTATTTGTCTAAGATGTTTGATGCTTGTGAGATGAAGTACACTGTGGTAGAAAAGACTTGTTCTGCTCTTGTTTGGGTGGTTCAGAAACTCAAACATTATTTCCTTGCTCACCAAGTCAAGCTCATTGCTCGTATCAGTCCCATTAAGTTTCTCTTAGAGAAGACAGTCTTGACTGATCGGTTAGGGCGATGGCAGAGTTTCTTATCCCAATTTGATATCACTTATGTCCCACAGAAGTCAATCAAAGGCTATGCTATCGCTGAACACCTTGCCCCTCATCCCAAACCCGTCTTTGACCCAGTCCGGTCAGAGTTCCCGGATGACGAACTAATGTCAGTCCGATCTTCCAATCTTTGGACATTATATTTTGATGGGGCTCTGAACTCTCATGGTAGAGGGATAGGTATTGTCCTTCTGTCACCTGAAGGTGTCACCATTCCACAGGCTTTTCAGCTTAACTTTCCAGCAATCAACAACATAGCTGAGTATGAAGCCTTGCTGGACGGGCTGGAGGCCGCTCATTTCCATGGTTCCACCGAACTGAGGGTGATAGGTGACAGTCAATTGATCCTATGCCAAGTCCTATCCAAGTACCGAACTTCCCATCCAAACCTCAAACCCTACCAGGAGCTCACCACCGGCTACATCAAGCTATTCTTCATACTCACCTTTGTCCATGTCCCCCGTTCTCAAAATATCCTCGCCGATGCCTTAGCTTCATCTATTTCTGTCCCACTAGGCAGGCAAGTGCAGACTATCCACATCTGTAAGAGGACAATTCCGGCAATTGAGGATGGACATTTTTTGAAGGTTAAGGAGAGATTCAACAGAAAGGAATACTTGGAACATAAAGAAGAAATCTCCTTAATTGAGTTGGAAGAATTAGAAGAAGGTGAGAGACCTTGGTATGACGAGATTGCGAGGTATTGCCAAGATCAGTCATATCCGCCTGGATCAACTACCAAAGAAAAGAAGGCAATTAGAAGAGTATCCCAGAGGTATACAATCCTAGGAGGAGTGCTCTATAAGAGAAGCCTAAGTGGAATCTTACTCAGATGTCTTGATGAAGAAGAAGCTGAGTTGGTGCTGAAGGAAGCACATTCTGGAGTTTGTGGTGGTCAAGTGAATGCCCAAGCCCTTGCTAAGAAAATCATCCCACAAGGGTATTATTGACCAACTCTAGAATAAGACTGCTCCATCTTTGTCCGGCACTGTCATTCATGTCAACTCCATGTCAACAAGATTCATTCTCTCGCATCTTCCCTTCATCCAATTCATGCCCCATGGCCTTTCGCCATGTGGGCCTTTGATATCATTGGCCCCTTGAGTGACCTCAACTCTGAAATGCACTCAAAATCATTCATTCTGACGGCAACGGAGTACTTCACAAAGTGGGCTGATGCGGAAGCATTCGTGGAGATTAAAGCGTCAACAGTTTGCTCCTTCATCAAGCGCAACATCCTGGCAAGGTTCAGGATCCCCAGCGACATCATCATCGATAATGGGCCACAATTTCTTTCTCAAGATCTGCGTGATCTTTGCAACAGGTATTGCATTTTGTTGCATCATTCATCACCATACTATCCTCAAGGCAATGGTCAAGCAGAAGCCACCAACAAAACCTTAATCAAAATCATCAAGAAATCTTGTAAGTCTAGCAAGTTTGCCGACTGGCCTGATAAGCTTGTAGATGCTCTTTGGGCTTATCGTACTTCTGTAAGGACTCCCACTGGACAAACCCCGTATGCTTTGGCATATGGGATGGAAGCAGTGGTCCCTTACGAAGTATTACTTCCATCTCTCCGAGTTCAGCTCGACAGGGATATTTCTGTTGATGAGAGAAGAGAATCTCTCTTTGCACAGCTTGAACTCTTGGATGAAAGAAGGCTAGCCGCCGCCGAGCATGCCTGGACTTATCAGAATAGACTCAAATGGTTTTATCAAAAGAGGGTGGTCGAGAGAAAATTCGAGATCGGTGAGATGGTAGTCAAACGCATATTCGTTAAGCCAGGGGGTCCCCGCTCCAAGTTGCAACATAACTGGGAAGGGCCTTTTGTAATCACTAAAAAGTATCCAGGTAATGCATATGAATTGACTAATGCAGATGAAGAAAAATTGAATCATCCTTGGAATGGATTTTACCTCAAAAAGTACTTTCCATAAAAATGTAGAAACCACTGGTATAATCTCAGGTCATCGATCCTAGGCCGTTCGTGAGAAGTCAAGGGTAGGTACCATCCTACACACACAACACTTCCCAATCCTAGAATCCAGAAAACCCGACACTTGCGAAAGGCAAGGAAAAAATATAGAATTTGAAGAAGTACCCTTACCCTATTCTCTTCTACTCGGTCCAAGATAGGGAGAGAAGATTAGAGAGGGGTAGTATCGAAAACACTCCCACCCTAGTAGGAGGCCGTCTCAGAGGGTGAAAAAGGGTGCCAAAAGATGGGCAATGAACCCCTCAGGTTAGAAAAAGAAAAATGTTCAACCTGTCTGAATGAGTACCCAGAACGATAGTCAAGGCAAAAGGCACTAAAAGATGGGCAATGTCCCCACGGGTCAAAAAAGAAAAAAAGAAATAAAAAGAAGGCTGTCCAAATATGTGCCACATAGAAAAGAGCAAAAAAAGGAAAGACTCAAAGAGGTCGAACCCCAACGGGCAATTTGAGTGTGAGTAGAGAAATCCCTCTCAACATCTCCAAACCCTGTCAAGGACTTCCTCTATACTCTTCCTCCTTAAACCCCTTGAGAAGGGTAAACCGGCCAAATCCAGCTGGAATCCAAGCCGATCAAAGGAAGAAGGTTAGAAGGATTCTAGGTAGGGAACTTTATTTTGCACGTGGCATCTACCACTTGAGTCTTGACAAACTCCAAAGATCGATGAATTTTCTCAAATAACAGTATTTTCTCCATAAAAATATACATTTCAAAACCCAAAAAAAATATATACATATTTCAAAAATCCAAAAAAATTGCATATTTCAAAATCCAAAAAAATTGAATATTTCGAAAATCCAAAAAATTGCATATTTCAAAATCCAAAAAAATTGAATATTTCAAAAATCCAAAAAAATGCATATTTCAAAACCCAAAAAAAATATACATATTTCAAAAATCCGAAAAGTTGCATCCAAAAAAATTTGAATATTTCAAAAAAACCAAAAAAATGAATATTTCTAAGAAAATCTAAAAAAATGCTCAGTCATGATCATTGCCTTAGTTGCATCCATGTTTATTTTTTTTTCCATGCATATTTCCATTCCTGCATTGTTTATCCATTTTTTCTTTAATTACCTTGTTAAGAAGGCTCAACCCTTTGACCTAAATCAAAGTTGACCGTAATTGGCAAAGGGATGAGTCGTGGTAAAGATCTAATCCCATTTTATCAAGTGTTTCATGCATTTTGTTGTAGGAGAGGAGAGGATTCTCACCACGGCAGGTAAGTTCTCTCAACCCTTACCCTCATTGTATTTAGATCGTTTATTTTATTTCACCTTGTTAAGAAGGCTCCTCCCTTTGACTCAAAATCAAGACAAATGATATACAGGCAAATGGATGAGTAATGATGAAAATTTAATCATTTTTATTGAGTATTTGCGGGAGCTGAAGAAGCAAATGAGAAGGGACATCAGGTAAATTTTTTACAAAAACTAAAATAAAATTTCAGGGTGCATGTGCCCTCATCTGGGGGCACATGGCCAGGTGCCCCCGATTGGGGGCACATGGACCAAAAAATTTTAAAAATTCATAAAAATCTCAAAATTTCAGAAATTGTCCATAATGTTAAAAATGACATTTTTGCTAAAGGAACCATCATAAAAAACTTTTTTTGACCTCTAAATGATAGTTCTAATAGTGAAATCTTCAGTTGATCATTTCAGGAACAATTTGCTTCATATGACAATTCTGTCTGTTAGGTACTAACCAGAAATGTGCAGGCAACCTTTTTAGTCTTAACAGGTGAATTGGGGAGATCAGTGTTCCCCAAGGAATGTCATGCCAACTTTGCGATGAAAAGAAAGGAAGCACCACCTAGCTGAACATTATCGTGGAACTGTATTCTATCAAAAGGCAAGACTAGGATGGACCAAAGATGCTGATCGATGCACTACACCTGAAGACTTCACTCAAATCCACATTCTCATCAATCTTACATCATCACCATCATTCTGTTTTGCACTTCACATCACCTTTACCATTTGTCATTTAGTTATTAGGTCTATTTGATATGTATTATATGCATTGATGTTGAAGACCTTGAGCGTGAAGATGACTGGGCCCGAGATCCCCTTCAACAATATCTACGACGGCTTGGTCATTTCTTCACACTCACGGATAAGCCAAAATTGAACATTGGAGGGACGATGGTTCCTAATCAGGTGTCTTGACCTCCAATAGACAATCTATATCTTCAACTATTTTTCTACATAATTTTCTATGTTTTCACATCTATCTTCTTTTTCATTCTTCATCATTACCAATGTTATCTGACCATGTTTTACTCTTTTATCCCACCGTGTCATTTATTTTATCCCACCATGTTTTATTCTTTCCTTTCTTTTATCCCACCGTGTCTTTCATTTTATCCCACCATGTCGTGGCAATTGTCATACCATTGTTTCTTTTTTCCCATCATTCTATGTTATCCCACCATTACCTTTCAATTCCTATGGCTTAAGTCTGTCTTGTCGTTTTCCTTATACCGGAGTTTTCTGCCAGAACATGATTTATGGTTTTCATGATACACGAGCAATTTTGTTTTGCTTAAAGTGAACCCTTTTAAAATTTGAGATTATTCCACTCAGAATCAAACTGAGTATTTTGGTGAAGCTTAAATGAACTTGAGATTCCAAATATGATGGATTGGTATTCTTTTCATTTTAAAATTAATTTCTCTTTTAAAAACTTTAGCCCATCACAGTACACGAACACCGCACAGTTCGGGTTGCTGGCTGATGATGAACCTACGAATTCGAGGACTCCTCACCACGCTGAGGGTTGGCTACATCCTACAACTTTTATCCTTTATCATTTATTTTTCATCTCTTGTGCCAAGGGCATGTCTTTTACTAGTCAATTATATGAGGTTTTGATTGAACATGAAAGTGATCTAGAATACTCAGAGAGATTCATTTTGCTGGATCAGGTAGATAAGCGTGTCTATATCTACACCTTGATGCCATATTTTCAGTCCATCACCATTCCATTCCGCTACATTCATCTACGCTCACTTGCATTCCATTACAGTTCACTCCGAATCACTCCGCTTCATTACATGCCATTCCCTTACAAAGCCGACATCAAGGCGAGGCAAGCTGTAGACACGCCAAATTTGCCTAATTCAGAGCATAAAACTCATGTTTTATAAGGTAACATGTATGATTGATCTTAAAATGATGCCGGGTCTTTTTAAGTTGATTTGGAGCTTCGCCAAACGAAATCGGATGTTTTCCGATGTTTTCCGCAAAAAGCCATAATTTCCAAGCGAAAGCCACACGTAAATCATGTAAACACGGAAGTTGGCTGAATGACCAATGCCTAATGATCATTCATTGAAGGTTATGGTCATATTCACACCCCGGACAACTTTTTTTGCATACCGTGTCTTTCCGGTTTGCCGTCGGAGTCATTTTGACTAGTATCGGATCTTCTGTTCATTGTCCTAACTTCCGGATAAAATTATGAAGTTTTGGATGGTGTGATGTCTGATCCAATGATATAGAGAGCTTCTTCGGCCTGTTAGCTTTCCAACGCAACAAACGGCGTCGAATTCTGAGTTCGGGAGTGTTCGCAATGGCTTCCGGAAGAAGGACGCGCAAAAACCGTCCCATGCGCCCTACCAGTGAGGCACGTGACCTTGTGCCCTCACTTGAGGGCACATGCGCCCTACCCTTGAGGCACGAGGGACCTAGTTTTTCACCGGGACTCTACCGCTGAACGGATCGACAGGATAAGACCAATTTTTTCAGAATTGATGAGATGCGCCCCTTCCAGGGGGCACATGCGCCCCTCAGTGGGGCGCATGCACCCTGCACCAGGGCGCATGCGCCCTGGGGTAGGGCACAAGGTGGCTTTTTTTTAGCCTGGATGAGACTGTTCGTTCTCCTATAAATTAACTCTTATTCTGGTCATTCCAAAGGCATGAGCACAACCCCCCAGGCATCTCAAGACGTACAACCTCCCTCCTACATTGATTTTGTGATTTTTATAGAGAGAATTTCGAGTTTTTAGAGAGATAAAAGTCGGTTCAAGAGAGAGGAAGGTTGTTCTGCAGGTGATCAGCCAGGTCTCTCTTCTTTGGCCTCTAAAGAAGTGTGTGGACATCTTATGTCCAAGCTCACTTCATCAAAGTTCTTCATCTCCAAGTCTTATTGAGTTTACAATCAACGGAACTTGATTCCAAGGTCGGGGCTGGTCGTGACGAGCGCAGAAGCAAAGTCGCGCCTGGCAGATCCTGGACTGCTGCTTGGCTTTTTTGACAACCCAGATTTGGCTATATCTTTCTCTATTCAACTCAGAATCTTCTTGTTCTTTTTCCTATCTCTTTGTTTAGTGATTATCCATCCTTTTATCATTTTTTTACATTTTTAAATTATTTTTAGTCTATTTATCCGAAAATAATAAAAGGGGTTAGAGTTAACCCGAATCCGGTCAATTTCTAGTCAGTTGTGTGTTTCATGTCATTCTCTTTACATATACTCCACTTTGTCTAGTTATAATTGTCTATTTCACTTGTTTTTTTGTCTAGGTGCACATAAGATCAAGCACCCACACGTTGAGGACTCTTCTTCATCGGCTGGCCGAAGAAGGAGAAGCTTTAACCCACACTCTTCACACTAAGGTACACACGGTCAATTTTAATTCTATAAATCGGAACCCACGGTTCCTAGAGACCACATATCTTAATTTCCTTATTCTAACCCTCCTCCCACATGACCCGAACCGTCTCTTTGGTGATCGAGCGACGCCATGAGATGAAAGTTCGGGGATCAATATGAGTGTGGGACCGAGGTGGGAGTTGCTTTCCATGTTTCTTCCTTTCTTTCTCATCCCCTCTTAAGGTGACGATCTGGATTCATGGACTTCCCTGAAAAGGAGAGGACCCTGTCGAATTTTCAGAGTCGACAATATGCTCAACCATATGATCCAAGATTGGTCTTCCCTTGAGTGGATTCTAGTGCTCTTCCCCACTTGAGAACAAACGAGTCAAAGATAAGCACAGGTCTTCCAAGTCTTCTTCTTCTTCTGGAGCCTTCCTTCTCTTGACGACTATAATGAAACTCTTGTCATCTTCAACCATCATCATGGTCTCCCCTTTGATAAAGAATGTTTGGAGTCCCATGGCATATCCTAGCTGGAAGATCCTCCTTGGGATAGAATCCTCTTCATATCCCAACCCCTGCCTGCGTGGCCTTTTCTCAGTTTGAATCGTCTGAGTGATCCCTTGAAGATCCTTGCCTAAACCTTTTCCAGGCAGATAGCCCAGTTTCATCATCATCTGCCATCCCACTATGTCGGGTAGAGAGGCAGTAATGCATCTGACTTCTGGCAAATCTCCCACTGAGATCTGGGGTTGTATTGACAATCCTAGGGGTGATGTAAAAGTAGCATCATTCATCTCGTCCCTTATAGTCATGCTAGTAACCTTGACCACTTGTCCTTTAAAAGGAAACTTTATGCACTGGTGGTTTGTTGAAGCCACAGCTCCTATTGCCTCCAAGTATGGCCTCCCAAGTATAGCCCGAAAAGCCGGATCCAATTCTAGAACATGAAAATCCGTTGTGACCGTACATGGTCCAAGTTTGACTTCTAAAGTGACCACCCTGTCAACTCCGAAAACGGGTTCCGGATCGGCACCTCAAGAAAAGGTGAAAAATGGAATAGGGAAAAATGGGAGTGAATCAAAAGACACTCGGAAAGCGGTAAAGACTCCTCACCTCGGTCCCACACTCACATTGATCCCCTAACTTTCATCTCACGGTGTCGCTCGAGCATCGGAGATGGTTCGGGTCATGTGGTAGGAGAGTGAGGAATGAATTAACTTAGAACATGATAAGAGGTGGTCTCCAGGAGCCGCGGGCTCCGCTTTTTGGAATGTAAATCAGGAGAAGAGTTGATTTGACCGTGTACCTTAGTGTGGGAGATCGGGATATGGGTTCAACCTTCTTCTTCTTCGGCCGGCCGATGAAGAAGAGTCTCCAAACAATGCTAGCTTGTTCAACCTGTGCAACTAGAACAATAAACTAAGTGAATAAAATAATTATAACTATGGGAAGTGTAGTAACTGTAGTAAGAAGATGAGAAAGAAGCAATTGGAATCGAACTCACCGGATTGGGGCGAGTCCTAACCCTTTTTTTGTATTTTTGAATATGTAAAAATGATGTAAATGAACTAAAAGATGCTTTAAAACAATAAATAAACCGAGTTAAGGTAGTTGAGAAAGCTTATGGAACGGATCGGCTTGAGTTGAAGCCGAGTTGGTTGAAGAAGGCCGGTTCGGGTAGCCTTTGCACCCTTCTGGCGCGGCTTTGGTGCAGAGGATGCTGCGAACGACACCGATGTCAGAATAGAGTGCCGTTTGTTGGATTAGATAGAGGACTCATAGAGTAAGAGTTCATATGTTTATAATTACCCTAAATACTCATGTAAAAGTCTGTAAAAATTATGAAAGTGGGCAGATATAGAAAACAGAACCTAGATACGCGCCCTTGGTGCAGCAATCGCCACGAACGAATGGAAAGTTGGAATTGAGTGACGTCAGTTGGAGATAAAAGAGGACGAAGAGGTTAACATCTTATATGTTGAAGACTTTTGCAGCAGGAGTCTCGGATTTTCTGAATAAGTTGATGAAGTTGATGAAGTTGGCTGATGCAGAACACCCGGATCGAGCCTTCTCCTTCACCTCGGGATCGATCTCTTGACTTATGATCGCCTTTGGACGTCGGGAAGGCTTTGGAGAAGAGCTTGGACGACCTATGGACGAGCTAGGAATCGGGGGTTAACCTTGGGTCGTTGAGAATGGCCCTCAATTTATAGGGAAAATAAGCTGGTGCAAAAAATGGAAACTGGACCGACCGCACCCCCGCTTTTCAAAGCGGACGAGGGCACGCAGGGCGTGCCCTCAAACCAAGGGCGCGCAGGGCGCACCCTCACTTAGGGGGTGCGGTCTGCGCGCCCCCTTGTTTCAAAGGGAGCGGGGGCGCGCTACGTATCTCACTGCTAAAAATCGTCGAAAACTTCCGTAAATTGCTAAAATTTGACTTGACATACGTAACGCGCCCCCGAACCGGGGGCGTGGTACAAATAATCGACAATCAACAGCGGAAACCTTCCAAAAATCCGGTTTAGAAGGTGCTAATCGGGGAAATTTCCGATTTTTAGAAACCGACCGCGCCCCCGCTTTTCAAAGGAACCGGGGGCACGCAGGACGTGCCCCCGGTTTGAGGGCACGCAGGGCGCGCCCCCGGGTTGAGGGCGCACCCTCCCCTTTCAAGCGGAGTGGGGGCGCGGTACACTCTCTCTCCTGTGCGTGTGTTCCGCGAGCCGTATCTTGCAAACGGGATGTCTGATTCGGCTCCTGTTTGTCGCGTTGGAAAGAGGGCCTTCAACCGCACCTTCTCAAGTTGGTAAACCAGCTGGCATGACTCCCGAGATGTTCGCATGGGGCTTTCTACCGGTTTACCCTCTCGCGGAAAGCTGAAACCCATGGCGAAGATCCGAAAGAGCACGGTTCCGATCGAGAAATCTCGGGTCAACTCGGGTTGACTTAAAATGATGACCGAACAAGTCCGGTATGATCGGAAAACCCGAAATCATCGAAAATTCTGAGATTAACCCGGTAAACGTGAACCGAAACTCGGAAAAGCCGGGAAACCCTAAAATTGACCGAAATGGCCGTATGGCCCCGGTTAATGAATATATTCGGCTAGAATCGACCCGGATGACCCGAAAAGACCTGGTGATGACCGGAAAGGCCTAACACGTGGTCCGGGATAACCGTGTCAGTACAGATCGAAAAAGCCATAACGAAAGCCGTCATTAACCGGTGCCTACCAAAATGACTTCTCGGAAACCCTGAATGTTACGGAACACATGTAGGACTCCCGAGACCTTCAATTATGGGCAATCCAAGGTCGGTCATCCAGCAGGCTTCGTGTTTTTACTGTTCACGTGTGGCTCTCGCTTGAAGGTTATGGCAATATTCCAGAAATCATTGGTCCATTCTCAACTCACAAGGGGCTCCACCAATGTCCTTAGCTCATGTCCACGAGGTAATCCAGATCAGATAATCGGTCAAATAATGGATGTCGCCTATGGAATAAGAGTCTGGGGCTCCGAATTAGGTCAATTTGGCGTGTCTACAGCTTGCCTCGCCTTGATGTCGGCTTTGCAAGGGAATGGCATGTAGCAGAGCGGAGTGAAACGTAGATAAACCGTAGTGAAGCGAGATGGATAATAGTGGAATGTAGTGGAGCGAAATGGTGATGGACTGAAAAAGTGGCATCAAGGTGTAGATATAGACACGCTTAACGACCAGATTCGGCAAGACGAATCTCCTCAAGTCTCCTGGTTAACTGCCATGTTTCATCAAGTCTTCCTATGTTCGATTGTTAAGAGATATGCCAATGGCACGAGAGAAGAATAGCCAACCCCCAACGCGGTGGGGAGTCCCCTAAACATGGGTTCGTAGGTTCATCATCAGCCGGTAACCCGATCTTTGCGGTGTTCCTGTACTGTGATGGGCTAAAGTTTAAAAAGAGATTTGTTTTGAAAAAGTTAAAGAACACCAATCGAGCACATTCAGGTTCTCTGATTCATTTAAGTCTTACAAGAGACAAGATTTGATTCGGAATGGAATGATCTCAGATTCCGAAAGGCAAATGTTTAAGCATAGACCGTGAAGATAATGATGGCGCAAGTTCTGATCAAAATAGAAGGCCCTTGGCGGGACGAATTGGCTGCCATGGTGGGATGAATAGCAAAGAAGTTGCAATGGCCACAGTGGTGATAGAAATAAAGGCACAAGGTGATTACCGAACACGATGGGATTAACAGACATGGTGGGATATTAGAAAGGTTGGTGGGACAAGAAAACATGGTGGGATTAGAAAACACGGTGGGGTTTAGAATGATTGGGATTAAGATAAAATGTTTAAAGATTAGGGTGAGAAGGTAAAGATTATGAAGTGATGTATGCAATGATAAAACAAAATGTAATGCAATTAATGCTACATGTTGCATGCTGGGCGCAATAAAACAAAACAAAATTTGTATAACAAATAGTTGAAGATATAGATTGTCTATGAGGTCAAGATACCCATTCGGGAACCATCGTCTCTCACAGCACAACTTTGGCTTATCCGTGAGCATCAGAGATGACCCGACCGTCGTAGATTTTGATGAAGGGGATCTCGGGTCAAGTCTTCTCCGTACTCATGGTCTTCAACAATAATGCATAAAATAAGTAGTAATGCACCTATGATATGCTAATAAAGGAAATGATAACAGTGAGTTTGCAGTAAGATGACATGCATTCTCACAAAAGAGTTTATGTGCCACAGAGCAAAAAATTCCTCGGTAAAGTAGAGGCCGAGGTAATGATGACCCCTCCTGCTGAGAATCCTCAGGGGAGAGAAGTGGCAGGATTGCTTGCAAAAAGTTTTGTAAGAGGTTCCTCGGCAAAGTTGAGGCCAAGGTTATGATGACACCTCCTCCGAAGAATCCTCAGGGGAGGGAAGTGGTGAGCATTGCCTTGTTGTGCAGTTCTCCTTGTTTTGTTCTTCATGTCTGAAACACTTAGAAAAACGAGATTAGAATGTTAATATGGCTTATCCCCTTGCAAGGTGCAGTATGTCTTGACCTTTGTCAAGGGGTAATAAGCTCTCCTTATGCCTGAAACACTTAAAAGGAAGAGATTAGAACAACAATGCGGCTTATCCCCCTTGCAAGTTACAGTATGCCTTGACCTTTGTCAAGGGGGGTAGCCTTATTAACAAGGTAATATGAACAAAGTGACCGAAAATGAATAATATAAGGGTTAAGAAAGCTTACCTACTATGGTGAGAGTCACACCCTTCTTGATCTTAGCATCCTGAAACACTTGATAACAGGGGATTAAATATTCACCATGACTTATCTCTTTGTCTATTGCTATCTGCCTTGACTTAGGTCAAAGAGAGGAGCCTTCTTAACAAGGTGTAATGACTGAAATGAAATGGTTAAGAGAACTTACCTGTCGTTGAGAGAACCTTCTCCTCTTATTTTAAAGTCCCTGAAAACACTTGATAAAAGAGGATCAGATCTTCACAACGACTCATCCCTTTGCCTGTTATGGCCAACTTTGACTTAGGTCAAAGGGAGGAGCCCTCTTAATGGGGTGATAATGAAGGTGAATATGCAATGCAGAAATGAAACATGCAAGACATAAAGATAAACATGAATGCTAGCAAAGGCAAAAATCAGAGTTATGCCAAGTTAGATGATGCATTTTTTTAGATTTTTGGAAAGTATTCAAATTTTTTTATTTTTGAAGATATTCAACTTTTTTTTGGATTTTTGAAAATATTCATTTTTTTTGAAATTTTGAAAATATTCGATTTTTTTTTGGATTTTTGAAAATATTCAAATTTTTTTTGGATTTTTTGTGGAGAATGTGCTGGTATTGAAACAATTCATCGATCTTTGAGTGTTAATCAAGATTTAAGCGATAAACACCACGTGAAAATAAGGTTCCCTACCCAGAATCTTTCTTGCCCTCTTCTCTTGATTGGTTTGAATTCCCCCTGAGTTTGGATAGTTCACCCTACCCTAGGGTTTTAAGATAGAAGATTAATAGAGGAAGTCTTTGATAGGATTTGGGGATGTCGAGAAGGGTTTCTCTACTCATGCCCAAATTCTCGGCATGGAGTTGGCAAGAATGACAATGCCGAACAAAGATGGAACAATCCTCTTCTAGGGTTGGCCAATAATACCCCTGCCTGATGATTTTTTGGCAAGAGCTTGAGCATTGACATGGCCCCCACAGACCCCGGAATGTGCTTCCTTAAGCACCAATTCGGCCTCTTCTTCATCAACGCATCTCAATAAAATTCCGCTCAGGCTCCTCTTGTAGAGTACCCCTCCTAGGATGGTATACCTCTGGGATACTCTCCTGATGGCCTTCTTTTCTTTTGCATTTGATCCATGTGGATATGTCTGATCTTGACAATACCTTGCGATCTCATCAAACCAAGGCCTCTCACCCTCATCTAACTCTTTCAACTCGATTATATAAATCTCCTCTTTCTGCTCTAGATATTCCTTCCTGCCAAATCTCTCCTGACCTTCATAAATCGACCATCCTTAATCGTCGATATCGACCTTCTACGGACATGGATAGTCCGCACCTGTCTACCTAGCGGGACTGATAGAGATAAAGCTAAGGAGGCTAGGGCATCAGCAAGGATGTTCTGAGCTCGAGGAACATGGACAAAAGTGAGTTTGGAAAAGAGTTTGATGTAGCAAGAGGTGAGTTCTTGGTAAGGTTTGAGGTTTGGATGAGAAGTTCGGTATTTGGTTAGGACTTGGCGAAGGATTAGTTGGCTATCACCTATCACCCACAATTCTGTGGCACCATAGAAATGAGCGGCCTCCAGCCCAGCCAACAAGGCTTCATATTCCGCTATATTGTTGGTTGCTGGGAAGTCAAGCTGAAATGCCTGTGGAATGGTGACACCCTCGGGTGATAGAAGAACAATTCCTATTCTCTTACCGTGTGAATTCAGAGCCCCATCAAAATATAATGTCCAAAGGTGGGAAGATCGGATCAACATTAGTTCGTCATCCGGGAGCTCTGACTGGACCGGGTCAAAGAGGGGTATAGGGTGGTGGGCTAGATGTTCGGCAATGGCATAGCCCTTAATCACCTTCTAGGGGACATAGGTGATATCAAACTGGGAAAGGAAGCTCTGCCAACGACCTAACCGATCAGTTAGAACAGTTTTCTCTAGAAGGAATTTGATGGGATTGATGCAGGCAATAAGGTTGACCTCATGAGCTAAGAAATAGGGTTTAAGCTTCTGAACTACCCAGACTAGTGCAACACAGGTCTTCTCCACTACAGTATACTTCTGCTCACGTGGATCAAAAATCTTTGACAAGTAGTAAGTTTTCCTCTCTTTCCCTTCTTCATCCACTTGTGCAAGGACTGCCCCAAGAGAATGCTCCAAAACCGAGATATACAAAACTAAGGGCTTGCCAGGGACTGGTGGTCTAAGCACAGGGGGACTAGCCAGGTATCTTTTCAAACCATCGAATGCATCCTGGCACTTCGAATCCCATTTGAACTCATCCCCTACCTTGGTGGACTCATAGAAAGGTTTACACCTTTGGGAGCGTTGTGAGATGAACCGGCGGACAAACTGTAGCCTCCCGATTAATCCTCGATGTTCTTTCATATTTCTTGAAGGAGGCATACCAATGATTGCCTTGGCCTTGTTTGGGTCGATCTCTATGCCTTTTTTGCTCACTATGAACCCCAATAACTTTTCTGAGGATACTCCAAACGTGCATTTCTTTGGTTTCATTTTCAATTTATATTCCCTAGCCCTTTGCAAGACCTTTCTCAACACTTCCGAGTGATCTTCTTGGCTTTTGGACTTAACGACCAGGTCATCCACGTACACCTCTACAAGGGTATGCATCATGTCATACGTAGCCTCATACTCTTATTCCATAGGCAATAGTCTTATTTGACCATTAACTGATCCGGATTACCTCGTGGATATGAGCTAAGGACATTGGTGGAGCCCCTTGTGAGTTGAGAATGGACCAGTGATTTCCGGAATGATGCCGAAACCTTCAAGCGAGAGCCTCACGTGAACTGTAAAAACACGAAGCCTGCTCGATGACCGACCTTGAATGGTCCATAATTGAAGGTCTTGGGAGTCCCGCATGTGTTCCGTAACATTCAGGGTTTCCGAGAAGTCATTTCGGTAAGCGTCGGTCAATGACGGTTTTCGTAACGGCTTTTTCGATCTGTACTGACACGGCTATCCCGGACCACGCGTTAGGCCTTTCCGGTCATCACTGGGTCTTTTCAGGTCATCCGGGTCGATTCTAGCCGAATATTTTCATCAACCGGGTCCATATGGCCATTTCGGTCAATTTTAGGATTTCCTGGCTTTTCCGAGTTTTGGTTCACGTTTACCGGGTTAGTATCAAATTTTTCGATGACTTCGGGTTTTCTGGTCGTACCGGACTTGTTCGGTCATCATTTTAAGTCATCCCAAGTTGACCCGAGATTTCTCGATCGGAACCGTGCTCTTTCGGATCTTCGCCCCGGGTTTCGGCTTTCCGCGAGAGGGTAAACCGGTAGAAAGCCCCGTGCGAACGTATTGGGAGTCATGCGGCTGGTTTACCGACTTCAGGAGGTGCGGTTGAAGGCCCCCTTTCCAACGCAACAAACGGGAGCCGAATCGGACATCCCGTTTGCAACATACGGCTCGCGGAATGCGCGCGCAGGAGAGAGAGTGTACCGCGCCCTCGCTCCCTTTGAAAGAGGTCATCCAAGCTCTTCTCCAAAGCTGTCCCGATGTTCGAAGGCGATCCGAAGTCAAGAGATCGATCCCGAGGTGAAGGAGAAGGCTCGATCCGGGTTTTCTGCATCAGCCAAATTCATAGACATCTGCAGAAAATACGAGACTCCTGATGCAAAGGTCTTAAACATAGAAGATATTAATCTCTTCGTCCTCTTTCATCTCCAACTGACGTCACTCAATTCCGACTTTCCATTCGTTCGTGGCGATTTCTGCACCAAGGGCGCGCATCCAAGTTCTGTTTTCTATATCCTCCCAATTTCAGAATTTTTAAAGACTTCTACAAGAGGATTTCTGAGAAGTAATAAACATAGTAACTCTTCCTCTCTGAGTCCTCTATCTACTCCAACAAACGGCACTCGATTCTGACATCGGGGTCGTCCATAGAATCCTCTGCACCAAAGTCGCGCCAGAAGAGTGCAAAGGCTACCCGAACCGGCCTTCTTCAACCAACTCGGCTTCAACTCAAGCCGATCCGTTCCATAAGCTTTCTCAACTACCTTAACTCAGTTTATTTATTGTTTTAAAGCATCTTTTAGTTCATTTTTATCATTTTTACATAATCAAAAATACACAAAAAAGGGGTTAGGACTCGCCCCAATCCGGTGAGTTCGATTCCAATTGCTTCTTTCATCTCTTCTTACTACAGTTACTACACTTCCCATAGTTCTAATCATTTTATTCACTTGGTTTATTGTTCTAGTTGCACAGGTTCATCAAGCTAGCATCGATTGGAGACTCTTCTTCATCGGCCGGCCGAGGAAGAAGAAGGTTGAACCCATATCCCTATCTCCCGCGCTAAGGTACACGGTCAAATCAACTCATCTCTTGTTTTTATTCTATAAAGCGGAGCCCGCGGCTCCTGGCGACCACATCTTTCATGTTTTAATTTCATCTCCTCCTTACTCTCCTCCCACATGACCCGAACCATCTCTGGTGCTCGAGCGACGCCGTGAGATGAAAGTTCGGGGATCAATGTGAGTGTGGGACCGAGGTGAGGACATTTTACCGCTTTCCGAGTGTTTTCAATTCACTCCCCTTTTTTCCCCAATTTCATCTTTCACCTTCTTATCTTGAGGTGCCGATCCGTAACCCGTTTCTAGAGTCGACAACTTTTTGGCGACCACGGTGGGACAACCAATGTCTTTAACCATGCTAGCTTGATTTGTTTGTGCTACTAGTTTCATTCTAATTCAGTTCTAGTCACTAGATTGTTTGTTTTGGTGCATGATTGCTTGTCTTGTTTGCATATCGCATGCTCTATTTATTTCATTTCATTTCATGTTTTTGCACATTGATTGCTTCTTCTCCTCTTACCCTCCATTTTTACTTTTGCATTAGCTTTTTGCATCGGGTACCGGACTTGCTCCGATCCATAGGGCATTCGAGGCGGGGGCTCTCTCTCCCAACACACCCTCACCCTCCAAACACCTTCTTGGTGGATTCTTACCTCTCTTCTGGGATATTCCTTCCTAGTTTATTTGGTGATTTCCATCAAGACCTCCATAAGTCCCCATCTGTGGAGTATTCCTCTCTGCACGATTGGGCCGGTTGTACCACTTTCCCAAAATCCGAAGAACCCAAGTACCTACTCGTGGTGATTGAGTGATAACCTTAGGTCTTGAAGATTGAAGCAATAGGAACCATACTTACTTGAGTGAACAGTTGCTAACAATCTATCTAATCTAAGGTTTCAACCCAAAATTTGTCGAGTGTCATTTTAAAAACTTATTTGCACAACTTGCTTGCTCACAACAATTGAAACAACAAAAAAAAATTTTAAAACACCTAAAAAAACAAAAAAAAACCTCTTTAATTTTGTGTTCAACTTGTTTTCCAAACAACCAAATTGAAACAAAAAAATCAAACAAAACAAAACATAAAAAAAAATCTTGAATTGTGTGCTTTGCTTGCTCTCTTTTCTAACCATCTTTCTAGAAAGATTGACATGATGCCCATGATGCTAAAGTCCGGAAGACACGTTGGGAGGTCGGACTACTACAAGCAACGAGAGTACGGGGAAGGTCTCAACAAGCTCTAACAACAACCCGAGAGCCATGTCAATGCTGCTATGGAACTTGAAGTGTAAGGGGATTCCCATCAGTCCACTTCATTTAGTATAGAACATGCTCTTAAGGATCTATCTTTTCATCTTGATCCCAATACCTTATCATTCATACAATCTATAGTGAAGGGCAAGATGCCTACTAATCATGGTGCAACCAAAGTCAACCGAGCTGCCTCACCTCACCAATCGGCAGTTCAACCTCATACCATAACCCCACCTGGGCAGCCCTGCCATGTTACTTTATCTACTCACCCCATTGTGGGTCATTCTTTAGCTTGCACACCAACCCACCCCCTCCCATCCGAGTGCCACATGCACACCCCCTAGTGAATTCCTCCCCACCTGTTGCCAAGGATCAGGAAACCCTTAAATTTCCCCTCTATACTATTTACATCCCCCAATCACAAATGCCAACCTACCATCGCTACAATGGCTCAGGTGATCCCTTCACCCATGTCAATGATTTTCTGAGCAAATCATCTCGATGGCAGAATGATAGAAAGACCCTTGCCTTTCTTTTTAGGAGATCTTTAGAGGGTGCAGCCCTAGATTGGTTTTTTTCATTGAACGAAGTAGAGATATGGGATTTCAAAATTGTCAAGGCCAAATTCTTGAAACGATATGGGCCAGGCTATTCAATAATTGGGGAAGTAAAAGAATATATGGAATTAATGCAATATTTTGATGACTTGAGGCCCAGGCTTGAGAGGAGCATTGATGATATGCATAAACCTAGGAGTCCTCACCAATCCCATCATAATCATCTTCGTCGGCCGATTCCTCGACGCCAGTTGATTAGGCCACCCATGCCACAACCTCAGCCGGTCATGCAACCCTTGCCATTGGCACAATCAATTGTGCACAATCAAGTTCCTCTTGTCGCTTGTGCAAATACTTCGTTACCTAAACCGGTTCCCCAGCCTTTGACTCCACCAACATTTCCAAAGGCCCCTCGGCCAATCATCCGGCCCTTAGCTTCTCAGTCTACTTTACCAACAGCTCCTCGGCCAACCACACAAGCCTTGGCCCCTCAACCAATTTCACCAATAGATCCTCAACCTAAACCGACTTCTATGCCAACACCAATTGAACAACCCTTGGCTATTCAATCAACCCCTCAAAATAGGGTTCCCCCTCAGTCAGTCAAACCACTTGTTTCGTCTGTTGCTCCTTCCATGGTAGAGGAACCAGTCACTTCGATCATTCATGCTCCTACGTTGGCAGAGGAATTAATAACTCCAACCATTTGTGCTCCTGCCATGGCAGAAGAATCAGCTTCTCATCATGTCATTGCTATATCACAAGATCAAAGTCAGCTAGTAGGGGAGGTCGAACCAAACCCTTCTCCCTTTTTGGAATCCCCTAGACTAGGCATGCCCTCTTCCATAGAACATCTTGAGGAGAAGCCTGCTATAGGGAGCTTAGATGAAGGAATCATAAACTTAGTTGATTGTCAATCCAATGATGGACTAGGCAAGGATTTGTCAGGCATTGATCAACTGTTACCATCATTGGAATTGATCAATGAAGATGGTCAAATTGAATTGACCCCTGAACTAGAAAGTAAGGAGACCGAATTGGTCAATGAAATAGAGAGTAAATCTACAAGTCTCCTGAAGTATGTAGACCTTAGCAAAGGGATACTAGGACCTCCTCCAGATAGGCAGACAAATCTCTTAGCATCAATCTTAGGGCCACGACCCTTTCTTTATTCTCCTCCAAATCAACAATTGGGCCCATGGGCCCACAATTCCTCAATCTTAGGGCCACTTCCCTTTCTTTATCCTTCTTACAACCATCAATCAGGCCCATGGGTCAAAAATATGTCAATCTTAGAGCCATGGCCCACACCCCATCCCACTCAATTAGGCTCTTATGCCCCTCTTCTACAATTGGGCCCTTATGTTCCATTTTCAGGCACTTATGCCCCTTTTCATCAATCGGGCTCTTATGCCCCTTCTCATCAACTGGGCCCATGTGCCCCTTTCCATCAGCTGGGCCTGCGTGCCCCCTTTATCCAATCGGGCCCATGTGCCCCTCTTCATCCACCGAGCTCTTATGCCCTTTTTCTTTAACCGGGCCCACGTGCCCCTTTTAATCAATCGGGCTTGCATGCCCCTTTCCATCAACTGGGCCCAAATGCCCCTTTTCCCCAACTGGGCCTATGTGCCCCTTTCCTTCCATCGAGCCCACGTGCCCATAATTCTCCCCAATCGAGCCCATGTGCCCTTAATTTTTCTAAATCGAGACCACGTGCCCACCTTCCATCAACCTCGGGCACACATGCCCACACTCCTTCAACTTCAGGCCTGTATGCCCCCATTTCTTCACCATCGGGCCCACGTGCCCAAACTTCTTCGAAATCGGGCCCCCGTGCCCCCACTTCTTCAACTTTGGGATTACGCACCCATACTCTTCGATGGTGCCCACGAGCCCATCACAAATCTTCCAAATCACAATCATACTTCCAATCACCTAAATCGGGTCCATATGCCCATTATTTTTATTGGGTCCCTCGGGCTCAACCTCCAATCGGGCCCTCATGCCCATCAACATCAACCGGCCTCTCTATCCCACATTCAAATCTTGGGCTCACGTGCCTCTTGATTCCAACTACTCCCAGGCCTTCAAGCCCACTTTCAACTCACAGGCCCAAGAGCCCATTTTAACTCACTTTTGTTTCCAAACATGTTTATTTCCTTTCAAATTCTCTTTCATTCTCTGAATTTTACTTTCAACAAAAAAATCAAGGTAGAGAAATTTCCTGGGTGATACCACAATCTTTACTTTTACATCAATACTTTTGACTCCGCCATGCTAAATCAGATCCTCCACATCTTTCACTCCATCATATGACTATGGATCTTCAATCAATGCAATATGGTGCATATCAACAGTGGAAACAGTTAGGCAAGGCATGGCAAACAAGGCAAGGCAAGCACAAGCAAAGCCGTCATCAGCAATGAACTTCTTTTTCTCTCAGGTATTACATGAAATTGCATTCATCATCATTATGTCATCTGCAAAGCAATATTTAAAAAAAAATGATTTTGAATTTCACATGACAATTTTAATTGAGAGAAATTCATGATTGACGGCATTTGTAGCTACCTTGTTTTTATTAAACAAATTCTTTACATTGCAAGGCATGGCAAACAAGGCAAGGCAAGCACAAGCAAAACCGTCATCAGCAATGAACTTCTTCTTCTCTCAGGTATTACATGAAATTGCATTCATCATCATTATGTCATCTGCAAAGTAATATTTTTTTAAAAAATGATTTTGAATTTCATATGACAAATTTAATTGAGATAAATTTATGACTGACGACATTTGTAGCTACCTTGTTCTTATTAAACAAATTCTTTACATTGCAAGGCATATTTTTAATTGATTCACCTATGGAATGTTATCTACCTCAAGAAAATGGAGAATTTCTGGTATGATATCAAGTCATCGATCCAAGGGTGTTAGCTAGAAGTCAAGGGTAGACATCACCCTGCACACACAACACCTCCCGATCCCAGAATCTGGATAGCCCAACACTCGAGAGAGGCAAGGTAGAATCCTGAAGGCGGAAAGGAAACCTTACCCCCATTCTCTTCTATTCGGTCCAAGATAGGTGAATGGGACTAGAGGAGGATAGTATCGAAAATGCCTGCCGCCTTAGTAGGAGTCCGTCTCATAGGGTGCAAAAGGGTGCCAAAAGATGAGCAATGAACCCCACAGGTTTAAACAAATATGGGCATGTCTGAATGAGTACCCGGAAGAGTAGAAAATGAAAAGAAGGAACCAAAATATGGGCAATGACCCCACAGGTCAAAGACTTGTCTAAATAAGTGCCACATGTAAAAAAAAATCCGAAGAGGCTGAACCCCAATGGGCAATTTGGGCATGAGTAGAGAAACCCTGCTCGACATCCCCAAATCCTATCAAAGACTTCCTCTATTATTCTTCCATCTTAAAACCCTAGGGTAGGGTAAACTATCTAAACTCAAGGGGAATCCAAACCGATCAAGAGAAGAGGGCAAGAAAGATTCTGGGTAGGGAACCTTATTCACACGTGGTGCTTATTGCTTGAATCTTGATAAACACTCAAAGATCGATGAATGGTCTCAATACCGGCACATTATCCACAAAAATCCCAAAAAATGAATATTTTCAAAAATACAAAAAAATAAAAAAATTCAAAAATTTTAAAAAATTGAATATTTTCAAAAATTCATAAAAAGTTGAATATCTTGAAAAATAAAAAATTTGAATACATTCCAAAAATCTTAAAAATCGCATCATCTAACTTGGCATAACCTTGATTTTTGTCGTTGCTAGCATTCATGTTTATCTTTATGTCTTGCATGTTTCATTTCCGCATTGCATATTTATCTTCATTATCACCCCATTAAGAGGGCTCCTCCCTTTGACCTAAGTCAAAGTTGGCCATAATAGGCAAAGGGATGAATCGTTGTAAAGATATAATCCTCTTTTATCAAGTATTTTCAGAGACTTTAAAGTAAGAGGGGGAGGTTCTCTCAACGACAGGTAAGTTCTCTTAACCATTTCATTTCGGCCATCTAGTCTATTTTTATACCTTGTTAATAAGGCTCCTCCCATTGACCTAAGTCAAGGCAGACAACAATAGGCAAAGAGATAAGCCATGGTGAAGATTTAATCCCCTTTATCAAGTGTTTCAGGATGCTGAGATCAAGAAAGGAGTGACTCTCACCATAGCAGGTAAGCTCTCTTAACTTTTACCTTGTTTGTCATTTTGTGCATTTACCTGGTTAATAAGGCTACCCCCCTTGACATATAAGCAAGGAAAGACAACAATAGGCAAGGGGGTAAGCCATAGAGCAGATTTAACCCTTCTATTAAGTATTTCAGAAAAGAAACACAAGTCAAGGAGGGGTGAGAATCTCGCCAACAGGTATGTCTCTTAACCCTACATCTATTATTTACTTTTATTATTTGCCATCCCTTAGAAGGCTTCACCCCTTGACAAACTTGAAAGGGGCTAAGCCAAAATGTGATACTAACAATCCTTTTGAGAAATGTCAAGCAGATTAAAACAACACAGAAGCAAGAAGTGCTATAACAAGGAAGAAAAGCAGCTACGACACCAGAAGAAGATTAAGCCTGCTACAGATATCAGCGTCTGTTGCCACCGACTCCAGGAGAACGACCACATGGAGAAGTCATGGAAACCATGTCCACAAATACCGCCGCAACTGCCTCATTCCGGCGATACTCCGAAGGAGTGGCCAAGAAAATGCTCGCAGAAATGGAAGAGTGGACATGGGAAACCCCCATTTCTTGCCGGCTAACATATAAGTCATTAGTCGTGTATTATTATCTTATGCATGATTTGTTGAAGACCATGAGTATGGAGAAGACTTGACCCGAGATCCCCTTCATCAAAATCTATGATGGTCAGGTCATCTCTGATGCTCATGGAGAAGCCAAAGTTGTGTTGTGAGGGACGATGGTTCCCGAATGGGTATCTTGACCTCATAGACAATTTATATCTTCAACTATTTGTTATACAAGTTTTGTTTTGTTTTCTTGAGCCCAGCATGCATCATGTAGCATTAGTTGCATTACATTTTGTTTTGTCATTTCATAATCTTCACCTTCTCACCATAATCTTTAAACCTTTCATCCTAATTCCGATCATTCTAATCCCATCGTGTTCTCTAATCCCACCATGATCTCTAGTCCCACCAACCTCTCTAATATCCCACCATATCTATTAATCCCATCGTGTTCGGTAATCAATTTGTGCCCTCAAATCTTTCATTTCTTTTCACCACTGTGGCCATTGCAACTTCTCTTGCTACTCATCCCACCGTGGCAGTCACTTCATCTAGCCAAGGGCCTTCTATTTGATCAGAACTTGCACCGTCACTATCTTCATGGTCTATGCTTCAACATTTGCCTTTCGGAATCTGAGATCATTCCATTCCAAATCAAATCTTGTCTCTTGGAAGACTTAAATGAATCTAAGAGCCTGAATGTGCTCGATTGGTATTCTTTTACCTTTTCAAAACAAATCTCTTTTTAAAAAATTTAGCCCATCACAGTACAGGAACACCGCAAAGATCGGGTTACCAGCTGATGATGAACCTATGAACCCATGTTTCAGGGACTCCCCACCACGTTGGGGGTTGGCTATTCTACTCTTGTGCCAATGGCACATCTCTTACCAATCGAACATAGGAAGACTTGATGAAACATGGCAGTTAACCAGGAGACTTGATAAGATTCGTCTTACCGAATTTGGTTGTTGAGCGTGTCTATATCTACACCTTGATGCCACCTTTTCAGTCCATCACCATTTCACTCCATTACATTCCACTACGATCCATCTTGCTTTGCTACACTTTCTCTACGTTTCACTTCACTCCGCTACATGTCATTCCCTTGCAAAGCCGACATCAAGAAGAGGCAAGCTATAGACACGCCAAATTGGCTTGATTCGGAGCCCCATACTCTTATTCCATAGGCAATAATCTTATTTGACCGTTATCTGATTCGGATTACCTCATGGAGATGAGCTAAGGACATTGGTGGAGCCCCTTGTGAGTTGAGAATAGACCAATGATTTCTGGAATGATGCCGAAACCTTCAAGCGAGAGCCGCACGTGAACTGTAAAAACACGAAGCCTACTCAATGACCGACCTTTAATGGTCCATAATTGAAGGTCTCGGGAGTCCCACATGTGTTCCGTAACATTTAGGGTATCCGAGAAGTCATTTTGGTAGGCGTCGGTCAATGACGGCTTTCGTTATGGTGTTTTCAATCTGTACTGACATGGCTATCCCGGACCACGCGTTAAGCCTTTTCGGTCATCACCGGGTATTTTCAGGTCATCCGGGTTGATTCTAGCCGAATATTTTCATCAACCGGGGCCATATGGCCATTTCGGTCAATTTTAGGGTTTCCCGGCTTTTCCGAGTTTCGGTTCACGTTTACTGGGTTAGTATCAAATTTTTCGATGACTTCGGGTTTTCCGGTCGTACCGGACTTGTTCGGTCATCATTTTAATTCATCACAAGTTTACCCGAGATTTCTCGAACGGAACAGTGCTCTTTCGGATCTTCGCCCCGGGTTTTGGCTTTCCGCGAGAGGGTAAACCGGTAGAAAGCCCCGTGCGATGTATTGAGAGTCATGCTAGCTGGTTTACCAACTTTAGGAGGTGCGTTTGAAGGCCCCCTTTCCAAAGCAATAAACGGGAGCCGAATCGGACATCCCGTTTAAAAGATACGGCTCGTTGAATGCGCGCGTAGGAGAGAGAGTGTACCGCGCCCCCGCTCCCTTTGAAAGAGGAGGGCGCGCCCTGCGCTCCCTCAACCCGGGGGCGTGCCCTGCACGCCCTCAAACTGGGGGCACGCCCTTCACACCCCCAGTTCTTTCGAAAAGCGGGGGCACGGTCAGTTTCTTTAAATTGGAAATTGCCCCGATTAGCACCTTCTAAACCGGATTTTTGGAAGGTTTCCGGCATTGATTTTCGATTATTTGTACCGCGCCCCCGGTTCGGGGTGCGTTACGTATGTCAAGTCAATTTTTAGCAATTTACAGAAGTTTCCGTCGATTTTTACCAGTGAGACGCGTAACGCGCCCCCGCTCCCTTTGAGGGGGCACCCTGCGCGCCCTCATCCCCTTTGAAAAGCGGGGGTGCGGTCGGTCCAGTTTCCAAATTTTGCACCGGCTTCCTTCCCCTATAAATTGAGGGCCATTCTCAATGACCCAAGGTTAATCCCCAGTTCCTAGCTCGTCCATAGGTTGTCCAAGCTCTTCTCCAAAGCCGTCCCGACGTCCAAAGGCGATCCGAAGTCAAGAGATCGATCCCGAGGTGAAGGAGAAGGCTCGATCCGGGTGTTCTGCATCAGCCAACTTCATCGACTTATGCAGAAAATACAAGACTTTTTAAAAAAAAGTATTCAACATTTAATATGTTCATCTCTTTGTCCTCTTTCATCTCCAACTTACGGCACTCAATTCCAACTTTCCGTTCGTTCGTGGCGATTGCTGCACCAAGGGCGCGCATCCAGGTTCTGTTTTCTATATCCGCCCACTTTCAGAATTTTTACAGACTTCTAAAGGAGGATTTCGGAGAAGTCATAAACATATAAACTCTTACTCTCTGAGTCTTCTATCTACTCCAACAAACTTCACTCGATTCTGACATCAGGGTCGTCCATAGAATCCTCTGTACAAAAGTCGCGCCAGAAGGGTGCAAAGGCTACCCGAACCGGCCTTCTTCAACCAACTCGGCTTCAACTCAAGCCGATCCGTTCCATAAGCTTTCTCAAATACCTTAACTCAGTTTATTTATTGGTTTAAAACATCTTTTAGTTCATTTTTATCATTTTTACATAATAAAAAATACACAAAAAAGGGGTTAGGACTCGCCCCAATCCGGTGAGTTCGATTCCAATTGCTTCTTTCATCTCTTCTTACTACAGTTACTACACTTCCCATAGTTCTAATCATTTTATTCACTTGGTTTATTGTTCTAGTTGCACAGGTTCATCAAGCTAGCATCGGTTGGAGACTCTTCTTCATCGGCCGGCCGAGGAAGAAGAAGGTTGAACCCATATCCCGATCTCCCGCGCTAAGGTACACGGTCAAATCAACTCATCTCTTGTTTTTATTCTATAAAGAGGAGCCCGTGGCTCCTGGCGACCACATATTTCATGTTTTAATTTCATCTCCTCCTTACTCTCCTCCCACATGACCCGAACCATCTCTGGTGCTCGAGCGACGTCGTAAGATGAAAGTTCGGGGATCAATGTGAGTGTGGGACTGAGGTGAGGACATTTTACCGCTTTCCGAGTGTTTTCAATTCACTCCCTTTTTTTCCCAATTCCATCTTTCACCTTCTTATCTTGAGGTGCCGATCCGGAACCCGTTTTTGGAGTCGACAGTGCCGGCTTCCGGGAATTGTCATAGGCTGTCACCGTGACGGCAGAAGGCTCAATTTCTTCATCGGAGATGCCACAAAGTTGCAATGTTTCTGGCGGCATGACATTTATAGATGCTCAGTGTTAATCAAGAAGGACTTAATCTCCATGCCTCTGATGACTACTGCAATGCGCAAGGCGTACTTTCTGATCTCTAGCCGTGCCAACTCCTCCTGTGTAAATGTGAGTGCCGGATGTTCACTCCTCGGGGTCAGGACAGTAATGATCTTCTCGGGCGGGAGGTCCTCATTGACCATGACCTGCTGCAGATATTGTTGTAGGATGTCCTGATGATTCTTTGACCTCTTAATCTGCTCTAGGATTGAAATCTGTGCCGGCATTTTGTCCATATGTTTCAATAGGTCATATGCCGTGCCAGGCAATGGTTCTTCCACTACCTCCTCTTCTACTTGCTCCTGTGGTTGCAACCCAGCCTGGGGGAAGACCCTTTGGAACATCCTCCCGTTACGAAGTACCGGCGCCAGCGTGGTAGGGTGAAGTGGTGATGATGGTGATGGTAGGGTTGGTTGGTAGGTTGAGGAGCCCATGGTAGGTAGGGGTGGTGAGGATCGGATGATGAAGGGTCGTGTATTGGTGGAGGCCGGTATGTTGGGTGATGGTTGGGGTGTTGGTGGTGATGGTCTAATGATGAGGGGTCGCGGAGTGGTGGCGACTGGTGGGTTGGGTGACGTTTGGGGTGTTGGTGACGGTCTAATGATTAGACGTCGAGGAGGATTAATGGTGGTTGGTGGGTTAGGTTGGGGTGATGGTTGGGATGTTGGTGGCAGTCTAATGATTAGGCACCGTGGAGGGTTGATGGTTGTTGGGGGAAGTGGTGTTTGGGGAGTTTGTGGGCTGGGGGCAGCTTTTGGTATGGAGAGTATGGTGCGGTTTGTAGGTGGGATTGGTCTGGCGAGCATGGAGGCAATTTGATCCTAGACCTGCCAACCCTGGGAATGGTGGGTTGACTCTTCGATGGTGGAGTGGACAAGGCCGAGTCGTTGGTTTGGTGGTGCTGGTGCCGGTGCTTGTACGGGTGCATGTACCGAGAGCGGATCTTGGACTATGCCCAGGCCGGGCTGCTGTTGTGGTTGCTATTGCCGTGGCTGATTCTGACATGCCTTCATTTCTTGAATAGATTCTCCCATCTATGCCCAGTCAATGTTCCCTTGATCATTGAGGTCATGGATGTAGTCTTTAAACTGGAAACATACATCCACCGTGTACCCAGGATACCGATGATAAGCACAGTACTTGGTTGTGTCAACATTGGCCAGCCATCCTTCTCTCTCCTTTGGAAGCTCCAACTGTTGTTCCGCCATCAATGCATTAAAGATATCGGTGAGGGGGAATGGCAATTGAGGATAGTATTCTCTCTTGGGTCCCCCCCTCCTAGGTCGGTTGGCTGGTGGTGGCACTTGGTTGTAGGCTTGTTGTTGTGGTTGGGGTCGATTGTAGACATGTTGTTGTTGAGGCGCTCGGTTGTAGGCATTTGGTTGCTGGGGCGCTCGGTTGTAGGTGGGTTGCTGTGGTGGTGCTCGGTTGTATGCAAGTTGCTGCTGGGGCTGAAGAGCTGGTTGAGGAGCTGGGCGGTATTGTTGATTGGGTGGAGGGTTACGGTATTGGCTTTGGCGATACCCACCCTGGTTACCCATGGCATTGATGCTCTCATTGTTTACTACCCCTTCAGTGGTGGGTCCTACAGGTGTTGGCTTTCTAGTGTTACGGGGCTTGGTGTCGAATGGGTTGATCATTGATGCGTCTTTAAAGTGGGCTTGGAGGTAGCGGGTGCTATCATACAACTCACTCATGGTTGTTGGGTGGTGCATGATCAGGAGGTTGCGAAGGTTGGGCATGGTGTTCCCTATGAGCATCCTCACCTGCTCCCCCTCTGAGATGGTATCCACTAGCCTCTCAGCCATTCCCCTCCACCGATCAGCAAATCTGGCAAAGTCCTCATCCGGCCTCATCTTTTCGGAAATTAAATCAGTTATCGAGCAGGCTGGCCCCACCCGATCCTTGTACCTCTGTAGAAACTTTGCCTTGACGATGTCGAAATCTGCCGCCTTAATGGAATCAAGAGAATAGAACCAGTCTAGGGCGGATCCTTCCAATGACCGACGGAATAGGAAGGCAAGGGCTTTGCGATCATTCTTCCAGAATGCGGAGTCGTAGAGAAAGCTCTTTAGATGGTTGAAAGGATTACCAGTCCCATTGTAACATTGGAAGACTGGTATCTCTGAAAGAGGAAGGTGTAGAACTGGGAAGGATGGGACAGAGATTTCAGGGATGGCTTTAGAATCGATGTGGTGCCTCATTTCTTTAAAGCGCTCATCCATCTGGTTGAGTTTGTTCATTAATGCCTGGGTGAGGCTGGATTCCTGAGCCACGGGAGCAAAGTGTTTAGGTGATTGAGTTGGAAGAGGTAGGTTGGAAACAGGAATTGGAACAATATTATGTGAATGCCCCATAACAGGGTGAGTGGAGACACGGCAGGGTTGCCCAGGAGAAGAGATGATTTGGGCCCTGACTGCTAATTGAGGTGGTGAGGGGGCTTGATTTCCCTCGACCGGATCTTGATTGGCGGGCATCTTGCCCTTTGTCAAGGATTGCACAAGCGAAAAAGATTCGGGGTCTAGATGAAGAGATAGACCCTGGAGGAGTTGCTCTACGCTAAGTGAAGCAAGTTGATGAGTAGGATTTTGAATTTCTGGCTCCCTGACGGCATTGACATGGCCCTCTAGTTGGACCATGGGTTGTTGCAGCTCGTAGTGGCCCGTCTCTTACTCCTCTTCTTGGCCGTAGTAGTCTGACATCCCGACGTGTCTTCCGGACCTTAGTGTCATGGGCATCCTGTCAAATTTTCTTACAAAATGGTTGAAAGAAAGCAAATGAAATTTGTAATTGCAAAGAGAATTTTGTTTGGTTATGATTGTTTGTTTGATTTGATTTGGTTTCAATTTGGTTGTTTGGCAAGCAAGTTGAACACAAAAATTAAAATGGATTTTTTTAGGTGTTTTGAAAGAAAAAAAATTTTTGGTTATTTTCAATTGTTGTGAGCAAGTTGTGCAAACAAGGTTTTAAAATGACTACTCGACAATTTTTGGGTTAAAACCTTAGATTAGATAGATTGTTAGCAATTGTTCACTCGAATGGGTATGGTTCTTATTGCTTCAATCTTCAAGACCTAAGGTTATCACTCAACCACCCCGAGTAGGTACTTGGGTTCTTCGGGTTTTGGGAAATGGTACAACTGGCCCAATCGTGCGGAGAGGAATACTCCATGGATGGGGACTTACGGAGGTCTTGATGGAAAAAACCAAATCAACTAGGAAGGAATATCCCAGAAGAGAGGTTAGAATCCACCAAGAAGGTGTTTGGAGGGTGAGGGTGTGTTGGGAGAGAGAGCCCCCGCCTCGAATGCCGTACGTATCGGAGCAAGTCCGGTACCCGATGCAAAAGCTAATGAAAAAAAATGAAAAATGGAGGGTAGGAGAAGAAGAAGCAATCAATATGCAAACATGAATGAAAGCTATTAAATAAATCAAACAAGTGAATGCAAGCAAGACAAGCAATGATAAAGTAAACAAGTAACTAGCAACTAGCAACTAAAAGGAGGTTCACATGGGAACCGGCTTGTGATGGAGTGTCCAAGTGGGGACAAATCTGAAGTAAAGGTAAAAGGATGGTCCACGCGGGGACCGATTTGAAAATAAAGTGGCTCACGCGGGAGCCGAGTTTTGGAAAGGTAGGTGGTTCACGCGGTTTTTTTTTTGAAGGAAAAGGGGTGGTTCACGCGGTAACCGGTTTGTTTGATTGGAAAAAGGAAAGGAGGGCCATTTGGGGCCAATCTAAACTGGTTCAAAGGGGTGGTCCACGTGGGGACTGGTCTGAAGGTGAGTTGGTTCACGCAGGAACTGGTTTAGAAAAGGGTTTGGTTCACGCGGGAACTAGTTTTAATGAAGAAAGGGGTGGTTCACGCGGGAACCGATTTAAGAGTTGACAAAATAGAAGGAGGGCCACGTGGGGCCAATATAATGGTTATGTAAAGAGGTGGTCCATGCGGGGACCGATCTGCAAATAAGTTGGTTTACGCGGGAACCGAGTTGGAAAAGAAAGGTGGTTCACGCGGTAACCGGTTTATAAGAAGAAAAGTGGTTCAAGCGGGAACCGGGTTGAAATGAAAGACAAGAAAATTAAGTCCACATGGGGGACAATCTTAAAGAAAGAGTAAATAGAAAGTTTAAAGGGAAATTGACATAGAAGATAAAAGACAAGCCGGTTCACACGGGAACAAAGTTGGAAAACAACTAGTTGCACGATTGAATCAAGCTAGCACCGTTGAAGACATTGGTTGTCCCACCGTGGTTGCCAAAACGTTGTCGACTCCGAAAATGGGTTCCGGATCGGAACCTCAAGAAAAGGTGAAAGATGGAATAGGGGAAAAGGGGAGTGAATCAAAAGACACTCAGAAAGCGGTAAAGACTCCTCACCTCGGTCCCACACTCACATTGATCCCCGAACTTTCATCTCACGGTGTCGCTCGAGCATCGGAGATGGTTCGGGTCATGTGGGAGGAGGGTAAGGAATGAATTAACTTAGAACATGATAAGAGGTGGTCACCAAGAGCCGTGGGCTCCGCTTTATGGAATGTAAATCAAGAGAAGAGTTGATTTGACCGTGTACCTTAGTGTGGGAGATCGGGATATGGGTTCAACCTTCTTCTTCTTCAGCCGGCCGATGAAGAAGAGTCTCCAAAAAATGCTAGCTTGTTCAACCTGTGCAACTAGAACAATAAACCAAGTGAATAAAATAATTAGAACTATGGGAAGTGTAGTAACTGTAGTAAGAAGATGAGAAAGAAGCAATTGGAATCGAACTCACCGGATTGGGGCGAGTCCTAACCCCTTCTTTTTGTATTTTTGATTATGTAAAAATAATGTAAATGGACTAAAAGATGATTTAAAACAATAAATAAACTGAGTTAAGGTGGTTGAGAAAGCTTATGGAACGGATCGTCTTCAGTTGAAGCCGAGTTGGTTGAAGAAGGCCGGTTCGGGTAGCCTTTGCACCCTTCTAGCGCGACTTTGGTGCATAGGATTTTACAGACGACCCCGATGTCAGAATTGAGTGACGTTTGATGGAGTAGACAGAGGACACAGATAGGAAGAGTTCCTATGTTTATGATCTCTCCGAAATCCATCTGTAGAAGTCTGTAAAAATTATGAAATTGGGAGGATACAGAAAACAGAACCTAGATGCGCGCCCTTGGTGCAGCAATCTCCACGAACGAACGGTAAGTGAGAATTAAGTGACGTTAGTTGGAGATGAAAGAGCACGAAGAGATGAACATCTTCTATGTTTAATACTTTTGCAGAAGGTGTCTCGTATTTTTTTCAGAAGTCGATGAAGTTGGCTGATGCAGAACACCCAGATCGAGCCTTCTCCTTCACCTAGGGATCGATCTCTTGACTTCGGATCGCCTTTGGACATCGGGACGGCTTCGGAGAAGAGCTTGGATGACCTCTGGACGAGCTAGGAACCGGGGATTAACCTTGGGTCGTTGAAAATGGCCCTCAATTTATAGGGAAAGGAAGCCGGTGCAAAAAATGGAAACTGGACCGACCGCGCCCCCGCTTTTCAAAGAGGACAAGGGCGCGCAGGGCGCACCCTCAAACCAAGGGCGCACAGGGCGCGCCCCCACTTCGAGGGTGCGGTCTGCACGCCCCCTTGTTTCAAAGGGAGCGGGGGCGCGTTACGCATATCACTGCTAAAAATTGTCGGAAACTTCCAAAAATTGCTAAAATTCGACTTGACATACGTAACGCGCCCCCGAACCGGGGGCGCGGTACAAATAATCGAAAATCAACCGCGGAAACCTTCCAAAAATCCGGTTTAGAAGGTGCTAATCGGGGTAATTTTCGATTTTTGGAAACCGACTGCGCCCCCGCTTTTCAATGGAACCGGGGGCATGCAGGACGTGCCCCTGGTTTGAGGGCGCGCAAGGAGCGCCCCCGGGTTGAGGGTGCGCCCTCCCCTTTCAAGCGGAGTGGGGGCGCGGTACACTCTCTCTCCTGCGCGCGTGTTCCGCAAGCCGTATCTTGCAAACGGGATGTCCAATTCGGCTCCCATTTGTCGCATTGGAAAGAGGACCTTCAACCGCACCTCCTCAAGTCAGTAAACTAGCTGGCATGTCTCCCGAGATGTTCACACGAGGATTTCTACCGGTTTACCCTCTCGCGGAAAGCCGAAACCCGTGGCGAAGATCCGAAAGAGCACGGTTCCGATCGAGAAATCTCGGGACAACTCGGGATGACTTAAAATGATGACCAAACAAGTCTGGTACGATCGGAAAACCCGAAATCATCGAAAAATCTAAGATTAACCCGGTAAACGTGAACCGAAACTCGCAAAAGCCGGGAAACCCTAAAATTGACCGAAATGGCCGTTTGGCCCCGGTTAATGAAAATATTCTGCTAGAATCGACCCGGATGACCCGAAAAGACCTGGTGATGACCAGAAAGGCCTAACACGTGGTCTGGGATAGCCGTGTCAGTACAGATCGAAAAAGTCGTAACGAAAGCCGTCATTAACCGGCGGCTACCAAAATGACTTCTCGGAAACCCTGACTGTTACAGAACACATGCGGGACTCCCGAGACCTTCAATTATGGACCATTCAAGGTTGGTCATCGAGCAGGCTTTGTGTTTTTACAATTCACGTGCGGCTCTCGCTTGAAGGTTACGGCAATATTTCGAAAATCATTGGTCCATTCTCAACTCACAAGGGGCTCCACCAATGTCCTTAGCTCATGTCCACGAGGTAATCCAGATCAGATAATCGGTCAAATAATGGATGTCGCCTATGGAATAAGAGTCTGGGGCTCCGAATTAGGTCAATTTGGCGTGTCTACACACCCCATGTGCAGACTTCTTAGAGTTATCATAGGCCGTCACCATGGCACAAGATGGCTTGATTTCTTGTTCAAAAATGCCACACAACTGCAAAGTTTCTGGCGGTATAACCTTGATAGAAGCTCCAGTGTCAACCAAACAAGATTTTATAGGCCGTCACCATTTAGGTCGATTTGGCGTGTCTACACACCCCATGTGCAGACTTCTTAGAGTTATCATAGGCCGTCACCATGGCACAAGATGGCTTGATTTCTTGTTCAGAAATGCCACACAATTGCAAAGTTTCTGGCAGCATAACATTGATAGAAGCTCCAGTGTCAACCAAACAAGATTTCACTTCAACATTACAAATAACCATAGTCATATGCAAAGCATATCTCCTGACCTCTGGATCTGCTAATTCCTCCTGAGAGAAAGTGAGTGTTGGGTGCTCACTTCTAGGGGCTAACACTATAGTGATCTTCTCAGGTGGTAGATCTTCACTCACCATGACTCTTTGCAAATATTGCTATAGAATCTCCTGGTGCACCTTTGATCTTTTGATCAACTCAAGTATGGAAATACGGGCTGGTGTCTTATCTAAATGTTTCAACAAATCATACATCGTGCCCGACAATGGTTCTTCCACTTGTTCCTCCTCCACTGGATCCTGCAGTTGAGTACCGACTTGGGGAAAGAGCTGTTGGAACATCCTCCCACTCCGAAGCACCGGGGCTATTTGGCGGTTGGGTAGAGGTGATGGGTTAACTGGGGTGGACCATGGTGGAATAGGTGGTTTAGGTGCAGGTATGGTAGGCAATGGGATTGGTGGTTCTAGGATGATTGGGTTAGTTGGTAGAGGGGTAGGATTTGGAGGTGGTAGTGATGGTGATACTAGTGGCCTAATAAGAAGAGGCCGGGGTGCAGGAGTGGTTGATGGATTTAATGAAGGTGTTAGTAATGTGGTAGGTTGTGGGGTTGGTGGTATGATAGATTGGGGTTTTGGAGTGGCAGAGCTCATAGGCTGGGGGTTCAGATTTGGTGGTGATTGTGGTGGTCGGATGAGCAAGGGCCGGTGTGTAGCAATGGTTGAAGGAGGTGTAGTCAAGGCAGGGCTGGCCTAATGATGGGTCGGTGAGAAGAAGTGGCGACCAATGGTTGGGTTACTGAGCTTGGTGGTGGTTGTGGAGTAGCAGGTGCATGAATTATCTGTTTAGGAGGGTTCCTAGCAGGAGGCCTAGCTGGGTTGACAAGCATGGTTGCATTTTGGTTTTCTACTTGCCAACCTTGAGCACGGCTAGCATCTCCCTAGACAATGGAGTGTACTAGACCAATTCCTGGGTTTGGATGTGCTGGTGCCGGTGCTGGAGCGGGAGCATGTAATGGGAGTAGATTATGAACGATGCCCAAGCCAGGTTGTTGTTAAGGTTGAGCCGGTGGACGTTGCCGCTGCTGCTGCCTAGCCTTCATAGCCTGTATGCATTCCCCCATTTGAGCCCAATCAATGCTGCCTTGGTCATTCCGATCGTGGATGTAATCCTTGAATTGAAAACACACTTCAACAGTGTGACTAGGACACCGGTGGTAAGCACAGTATCGGGACATATCTACATTTGCTGGCCAAACCTCTCTTTCCTTGGGCAATTCCAACTGTTTTTTCGTCATGAGTACATTGAAGACGTCGATCAAGGAGTAAGGGAGTTGTTGGTAGTTCTCTTTCCTAGGACCTCCCCTTCGTAGTGCCTGATTGGGTGGTGGTGGTGCCCTATCGTAGGTAGGTTGACGAGGTTGCTGAGGTTGTGCTACTGGCTGAGGGGGTTGTTGTGGTTGTTGTGGTTGTCGTGGTTGTTGTGGCCTAACCTGTTGTTGAGGGGGGTAATAGGAAAGGTTCTGTGGTGGGTTTCTGAACTGATTTTGACGATTCCCTCCCTGGTTCGCCACAATGTTTATAGCTTCGTTGTTGACAACTCCTTCTGTTGTAATACCAACTGGTGCAGAGGTGGTTTTCCTAAAGTTTCTAGGTTTAAGATCAAAAGGGTTTATCATGGTGGCATCTTTGAAGTGGGCTTGCAAGTATCAGGCACTGTCATAGAGTTTATTCATTGTGGTAGGGCGGTGCATAATCAAGACATTCCTCAAGGCAGGTGTAGTGTTGCCGATAAGCATTTTCACTTGTTCACCTTCATAAATCACATCTGTCAATTTCTCTGCCATTCCCCTCAAGCGATCAGCAAACTTTATGAAGTCCTCTTCATGCTTCATCTTCTCAGCAATCAAATCTGTGATGGAGCATGGTGGTGTCACCCGGTCTCTGTATCTTTGCAAAAATTTGGTCTTGACAATATCAAAGTCTCTTGCCTCAAAGGGGTCAAGCGAGTAGAACCATTCTAATGCAGACTTTTCTAGTGATCGGCGGAATAAAAAAGCAAGAACCCTACGATCATTTTTCCAGAATGAGGATTCATAGATAAAATCTTTAAGGTGAAGAAAAGGATTGCCAGTACCATTGTAGCGGCGATAAACTGGTAGTTCAGAAGGTGGCAGGTGGAGAATTGGCAAAGAAGGAATAGAGATCTCAGGAACTGACTTGGAGTCCAGGCGACATCTCAGCTCTTCATAACGTTCATTCATCTGGGTGAGCTGATCCATGATTGCCTGGGTGAGAGCAGGTTCTTGGTTTACTGGTGGGGGTATGTGGTTAGAGGCATGATTCTGGAATTGAGAAGCATGACTTGGCAAATTCACTGAAGATTGTCCCATGACTTGTTGGGCCAAGGGAGCAACATGGTTGAAATAGGGTGGCTGGACAAATGATGGTTGAACTATAGATGGTTGAACTGCCAATGGTTGAACTACAGATGGTTGTGCTAATGATGGTTGAATCACAAATTGTTGAACAATAGGTGGTTGAATAAAGGGTGATTGAATGAGTGGTGGTCGAACCATAGGACAAGGAGATGAGGCAACTTGGTTGGCTTCAGCCTGATATGAGGTAATTTTGCCCTTCACCATGGATTGTATGCGGGCGTAGGTTTCTGGGTCGGTATAGAGAGACAACTCTCAAAAGAGTTGTTCAACATCATGAGGAGCAGATGGTTGAGGGACCTCTTGCGCTTCTGACTCAAACAATAGATTAACATGACCGTCTAACTGAATTGGTTGGTGACCCATCTCGTGCTCTTGATGTTCAGCGTGTTCCACCATTCCAACGTGTCTTCTAGACCTTAATTGCATCAAACAAGTTGGCAAAAGAAACAAAGAACTTTTTTCTGGTTTTTAGTATCTTGCAAAAAAATGTTAGAGGTTTGAATTTTTGTTTGACAAACAAGTGATGCAAAGACTTGAAAGCACAATTATGCAATGATTTTTTGATTAAAACTTAGGTTTATGGATTTTGTCAAGAATTTTTCTCTCAACAAATGGGTTAGGATCCTAACTCCAATCTCCAATGACCTAGGTTTCACACAATCTCACCACGTGTAGGTAACATAGGATGCTTCGGGTTTTGGGGAGTGGTACAACCAACCCGATCGTGAAGAGGAATACTCCACATATGAGGAATTACAGAGGCCTTGATGAAAGCCAACCAAGTCAACTAGGAAGGAATATCCCAGAAGAGATGTCAGAATCCACCAAGAGGGTGTTTTGGATGAGAGGGGTAAATGGAAGAGTGAGCTCCCGCCTCAAAAAAGTGTAAAATAAGGAGGTAGAGAGAAGGAGCATAGAATGCAATCAATTAATAAAACAAGTAATAAGCAAAACATAAACTTAAATAAACAAGCAATGACACAAGGAAAGTAACTAGAAACTAGACAAGCAACTAGAAACTAGAATCTCGACCTTGTTTCTTATGTGAGCCAAATGGAGATAATGAAAAGTGATGGAAAGAAGAGGGTTCAGATATGATAGCCAAGCAAAAGGGTGGTCCACGCGGGGACCGATGTAAGAATAAACTGGTTCACGTGGGAACCGGGGTAAAAGTAAAGGTGGTTCACGCGGGAACCGGTTTTGGGTAGCAAAGGGGTGGTTCACGTGAGAACCGGTTTGAATGATTGAAAGAAGGCCACGTGGGGCCAATTAAAGGTGAATAAGGATTTGATCCAACTGGAGATAGATCTGAAGAAAAGTGGTTTGGTTCACGTGGGAAACGAAGTAAAGAAAGAGATTGGTTAACGCGGGAACCGGTTTAAAAGGAAAAGGGTGGTTCACGTGGGAACGGGTTTAAATGACAACTGAAAATAAAAGAGGGTCGTGTGGTGACAAATTTGAGGGGGATAACCTACAATAAATAGGAAAAATCTGATTTGAATGACTAAAAATAAATGTTGGTTCATGTGGGAACCGGTTTGTAGAAGAGAGTTGGTTCGCGTGGAACCTGGTTTTAAAGCAAAGGTGGGTTCACGTGGGAACCGGCTGAAATAAAATGACAAAAATTAAATAAGGTACTTTGCACTTCAGATCTGATGAAATATGGGTGAAATCATAAAATTTAAGATGGCATGAAATTAAAGAAAGGTGGAAGGAAGGAAAGGGTCATGCGGGAACCGGTCTAGAACTAGAACTAGTTGTAAACAAAACACTAAGCACCCACGGTTGAAGACATTCCTTGTCCCACCGTGGTCGCCACAAAGCTGTCGACTCTAAAAAATTCTGCGGGCCTCTCCTTTTCAGGGAAGTCTGTGAATCTAGATCGTCACCTCAAGAGGGGATGAGAAAGAAGTAAGAAAACATGGAAAGCAACTCTCACCTCGGTCCCACACTCACATTGATTCTCAAACTTTCATCCGTTGGCATCGCTCGATCACCAAAGAGACGGTTCGGGTCATGTGGGAGGAGGGTGAGAAGAAGGAAATTAAGACATGTGGTCGCCAGGAACCGCGGATTCTGATTTATGAAATTAGAGATTGATTGTGTGTACCATAGCGTGAAGAGTGTGGGTCAAAGCTTCTCCTTCTTCGGCCGGCCGATGAAGAAGAGTCCTCAACGCGTGGGTGCTTCATTTTGTGTGCAACTAGACAAATAAACAAGTGAAAAAGACAATTAGAACTAAACAAGGTGAGGTATATGTAAAGAAAATGACATGAAACACACAATTGACTAGAAACTGACCGGATTCGGGTTATCTCTAACCCCTCTTTTTCTTATTTTCGGATTAACCGACTAAAAATCATGAAAAAAATGTAAAAAAATTATAGGAGGATGGAGAATCACGAAAAAAAGAGATAGGAATAAAAACATAAAGATTTTGAGTAGAATAGAGAGAGATATGGCCAAATCTGGGTTGTCGAAAAAACCGAGCAGCAGTCCAGGATCTGTCAGGCGTGACTTTGCTTCTGTGCTCATCACGACCAGCCCTGACTTCAGAATCAAGTGCTGTTGATTGAAAACTGAAGAAGACTTGGAGAGGAAGAACTTTGATGAAGAGAGCTCGGGTAGCAGACGTCCACACGCTTCTGTAGAGGCCGAAGAAGAGAGACCTGGCAGATCACCTGCAAACAAGCCTTCCTCTCTCTTGAACCGACTTCTCTCTTCTAAAAACTCAAAATTCTCTTTCTAAAAATCACAAAATATATGCAGGAAGGAGGTTGGACGTCTTGAGATGCCTGGGGGGTCGTGCACATGTCTTTGGAACGATCAGAATCAGCCTCAATTTATAGGAGAATGACCGGTCTTATCCGGGCTAAAAAACAGGTGAATTGTGCCCTACCCCAGGGCGCATTCGCCCCACTGAGGGGCGCATGCGCCCCCTGGAGGGGGCACATCTTATCCTTCCTACAGATTCGGTCTGATCCGGTCGAAAAATTCGATCTGATCCGTTCAGAGGTAGAGTCCTGGTGAAAAATTGGTTCCCTCGTGCCCTCGATCGGCTGCACAAGGGCACGTGCCTCAGGGGTAGGGCGCATGGGCATGTGCCCTGGGTCCTGGGCGCATGTGACCAGGGACATGGGCGCATGGGACTGTTTTGCGTGTCCTTCTTCCGAAAGCCATTGCGAACACTCCCGAACTCAGAATTCAACGCCGTTTGTTGCGTTGGAAAGATAACAGGGCGAAGAAGCTCTCTATAGCATTGAATAAGCCATCAAACCCTTCATAACTTCAGAATTTTGTCTGTAAGTTAGGATAGTTAACAGAAGATCCGATACTGGTCGAAATGACTCCGACAGCCAACCGGAAAGACACGGTATGCAATAAAACTTGTCCGGAGTGTGAATCTGACCGTAACCTTCAATGCATGATCGATAGGCATTGGTCATTTAGCCAATTTCCGTGTTTACACACTTTCCCTCGAAAATTATGGCTTTTTGCGAAAAACTTTGGAAAACATCTGATTTCGTTCGGCCAAGCTCCAAATCAACTTTAAAAGACCTGGCACCATTCTAAGGTCAATCACCCATGCTACCCAATAAAACATGAGTTTTATGCTCTAAATTAGGTGAATTTGGCGTGTCTACACTAACCAAATACTAAACTTCTCACCTGAACCTCAAACCCTACCAAGAACTCACCTCTTGCTACAACAAGTTGTTCTCCAAACTCACTTTTGTTCATGTCCCTTGAGCTTAGATTATTCTTGCTGATGCCCTAGCCTCCTTAGCTTCATCTCTATCAGTCCTACTAGGCAGACAAGTGTGGACTATCCATGTCCGTAGGAGGTCGATGTCGTCAATTAAGGATGAATGATCTTTGAGGGTCAAGGAGAGGTTTGGCAGGAAGGAATACCTAGAGCAGAAAGAGGAGATCTCTTTGGTCGAGTTGGAAGAACTATATGAGGGTGAGAGGCCTTGGTATGATGAGATTGCAAGGTATTGTCAAGATTAGTCTTATCCACCTGGATCAAATGCAAAAGAGAAGAAGGCCTTTAGGAGAGTATCCCATAGGTATACTTTATTAGGAGGGGTGCTCTACAAGAGGAGCCTGAGCGGAATCTTACTTAGATGTGTTGGTGAAGAAGAAGTAGAGTTTGTGCTTAAGGAAGCACATTCTGGGGTCTATGGGGGCCATGTCAATGCTCAGGCTCTTGTCAAAAAGATCATCTGACATGGGTATTATTGGCCAACCCTAGAAGAAGACTGCTCCATATTTGTCCGACTCTGTCACTCTTGCCAACTCCATGCCGACAAGATCCATTCTCCCGCATCTTCTTTGCACCCGATTCATGCCCCATGGCCCTTCGCCATATGGGTTTTTGATATCATTGTCCCTCTAAGTGATCTTAACTCTGTAGTCCGCTCCAAATCATTCATCCTAGCGACAACATAGTACTTCACCAAGTGGGCAGAAGCGGAAGCATTCATAGAGATCAAGGCATTAACACTGTGCTCCTTCATCAAATGCAACATCATCTCCAGGTTCAGGATTCCCAGCGACATCATCACCGACAACGGACCACAATTTCTCTCTCAAGATCTACGCGATCTTTGCAATAGGTACCGCATCGCATCGCATCATTCATCTCTGTACTATCCACAAGGCAATGGTCAAGCAGAAGTCACCAACAAAACATTGATTAAGATTATCAAGAAAACCTATAAGTCTAGCAAGTTCGCAGACTGGCTAGATAAGCTTGTAGATGCCCTATGGGCTTATTGTACTTCTGTGCAGACCCCCACTAGTCAAATCCCATATGCCCACGCATATGAGATGGAAGCAGTGGTCCCGTACGAAGTACTCCTTCCATCACTCCGAGTTCAGCTCGATAGGGATATCCTTGTCGATGAGAGACGAGAATCTCTCCTTGCACAGCTTGAACTCCTAGATGAAAGAAGGTTGGCCGCCTCCGAGCATGCCCAGACTTATCAAAATAGACTTAAAAGGTTTTATCAAAATATGATGGTAGAGAGAAAGTTCGAAATTGGTGAGATGGGAGTCAAATGTATATTCGTTAAGTTGGGTGGTCCCCGCTCCAAGTTGCAACCTAACTAGGAAGGGCCTTTAGTTATCACTAAAAAATATTCAGGCAATGCATATGAGCCAACTAATGCCGTTGGAGAGAAAATGAATCATCCTTGTAATGACGTTTACTTCAAAAAATATTTTCCTTGAAAAAAATGGAGAATCTTTGGTATGATATTAAGTCATCTATCTTGGAGTGTTCACTAAAGGACAAGGGTAGACAACACTTTGCATACACAACACCTCCCGATCCCAGAATCCAGATAGCTTGACACTCGATAAAAGCAAGGCAGAACCATGAAGGTAGAAAGGGACCATTATCCTATTCTCTTCTATTTGGTCCAAGATAGGTGAAGAAGATTAGAGAAGGATAGTATCAAAAATGCTCATCGCCTTAGTAGGAGGCCATCTCATAGGGTGCAAAAGGGTGCCAAAAGATAGGCAATGAACTCCATAGGTTTAAACAAATATGGATCTATCTGAATGAGTACCCGAAAAAGTAGAAAATGAGAAAAGGCACTAAAAGATGGGCAATGACCCCACAGGTTAAAAACTTGTCTACATAAGTGTCACATGTAGAAAAGACTCGAAGAGGCCGAACCCCAACGGACAACTTGGGCATGAGTAGAGAAACCCTCCTCGACATCACCAAATCTTATCAAGGACTTCATCCACTATTCTTCCTTCTTAAACCCTAGGGTAGGGTGAATTGTCCAAATTCAGGGGGAACCCATTTTCATGTGATGTTTACCGCTTGAATCTTGATTAACACTCAAGGATTGATAAATTATCATAATACCAAAACATTCTCCATAAAAATCTAAAAAAAATTGAATACATTTAAAAAACTCAAAAAAATTGAATGTTTTCAAAATCTAGAAAAAAATTGAATACCTTCAAAACAACTCACAAAAAATTGAATGTTTTCAAAAATCTAAATAATGAATATTTTAAAAATATAAAAAATACATTTTTTAATTTGGCATAACCTTGATTTTTTTATCTTTGCTTGCATCCATGTTTATCTTTCTGTCTTACATGATTACATTTCTACATTGCATATTTATCTTTGTTATCACCCCCATTAAGGGGGCTCTTCCCTTTGACCTAAGTCAAAGATGGTCGTACTAGGCAAAGGGATGAGTCATTGTGAAGATCTGATCCTCTTTTATCAAGTGTTTCAATAACTTTAAAGTAAAAGAAAAAGGTTCTCTCGATGACAGCTAAGTTCTCTTAACTTTTTCATTTTAGTCATTTAGTTTATTACACCTTGTTAAGAAGGCTTCTCCATTTGACCTAAGTCAAGGCAGACAGCAAAAGGCAAAGGGATGGGTCATGGTGAAGATTCAATTTTCTTTATCAAGTGTTTCAAGAATTTATGGACAAAAGGGGAGCAAATCTCACCATGACAGGTAAGTCCTCTCGACCCTTCTCGCATCTCATTCCTTTTAGTCATTGTTTTATCCTGCCTTGTTAATAAGGCTATCCCCTTGACATATAAGCAAGGCAAGATGACAATAAGCAAGGGGGTAAGTCATGGCGCGGATCTAATCTCTTTATTGAGCATTTCAGAAAAGAAACATGAGACAAGGAGGGGGGGAGGTCTCGCCAGCAAGTATGTTTCTTACCCTACATCTATTATTTGACTTTATCATTGTTGTTTACCATTCTTTAGAAGGCTTCACCCCTTGACAAACTCGCAAGGGGCCAAGCCAAAACACGATACTGACTATTCTTTCGAGTAATGTCAAGTAGATCAAACAACACTGAAGCAAATAGATAAAGATCTGATTACACCATCAAGTGCTACAACAAGGAAGAAAAGCAGCTACAACAACAGAAAAGCTAAGCTTGCTATAGATATTAGTGCCCGCTGCCACCCACTCTAGGGAAATGACCACGCGGAGAAGGCATGGAAGTTGTGTCTGCTAACACCGCCACAACCGCCTCGTTTCGGCGACACTCTGAAGAAGTGGCTAAGTACGCAGTGGCACCACTCGAGTGGCTCTGGCTCTACCCCTGCTGGCTCTGGCCTTGGTGGTTCCGGCTACGAGGGGCGTTACCACTCCTCTATGTGCCATTCTAGTGGGAGCTGCTCTGATGCATACAACTCTGACCAGATGGCCTGACTATGTTGGCACTCAATCTCACACATGGCTCTCTCATGATGAAGGTGGAGATCTAAGATGACCATCTGGGAATGAAGGTCAGCCGGGGTAGACCGCCATGTCTCCACCTCAGCCTCCAAAGATTGAATGTAGGTAGGTGAAGAAGTAGAAGCACTGTGAAGCACGGCAACCTGGAAGAAGGGGGAAGAGCATAAGGCAAGAAGATCAACAATCAGAAGAGAGAATCAGTTGAGGATACCTCTGCCTCCCTGGTCACTAGGGTCTCCTTCGCCTCGCTCAGACACTGGCGAAGCTCAGCCACTTCTTCCCTTGACAACAAAGGAGGTGAACCCTCGGTATGGGCCTTGCACTACAAGTAGAAAAGAGAACATGTCAAAGCTAGGCAAGTGATACAATGAAAATGGAAGTCAAGGCTATATCTTCACCTCAGTCTCTAAAGTGGTGCGAAGAGAAGCCACCTCCTGTTGCAGACCAACTATCTCCAACCTTTGGCGCAGTAGCAAAGCCCAGGCTTCCTGAAATGTAACAAAAGTCAAAAGAAGCAACAATGCAGAATCAGGTTAATAGCAAATGAAAGAAACGTTACCTGACCCTCGGGTACAAACAGGTGTCCATAGGCCTGCTCATAGTGACAAAGGTAGTCTAGGTTGTCCTCCACCCAGCCGATAACTACCTCGCTGCCCTTGTACCATAATGCAATTAAGGCCTAGCACTTCTCCACCCAATCCACTAGAAGGATCAGACACCTTGGGCAAGCCCCGACTGGCAGAATACAGGGAGGAGGCTCCAACCCGTCTTGCTCTAAGCCTAGGGCATGCGCCGATAAGCAGAGCCACAATGGTGCCAGCTCATTGACGGAGAGGAGATGAATGTCTCGACCAAAGACACGGCCCAAATCAGCAATCCAGGGCTGAAGGTGGTCATTGGTCATGAGATAAGGTCGCCAACACACTTGCAGGAATGGAAATCATGATTATTAATTCAATAAAATAAAATTGATGCATTAATTAAATATACCTCAATGTATGGGAAGCGGAACATCTGCGCACGAATGGATGCCAGCTGGCTCTAATGGCCCTCAGAAGGGCGGATAGGCTCCCAATGAGCCATCAGGGGGAGAAGACCTAGGAAGGACTATTGTGCCTGGCCCAAGGGGAAGTAAAGATAGCTCCAAACCTGCAAAAGGCACAACTCTTTAGGCAACATGTACAAGAATAGAACAAAGCATACGAGTATACAAAAAGAAAGCTGCCAAGGTCACCTGAAGGAAGGGAGAGAAGCCGGTGATAGAAACAGAGCCTGACTCAAGCTGGAGGCTGCAGAACAAGTGCGCAAGCAACGCTACTCCCCACACGGATGTGCTAGCCTGGTCCAGGTCAGCAAACAAAGGAAGAAATCGCAAATGGATGCATTCTGTCTTCAAGCCTAGTAGCGGGTGCCTAAAGAAGAAGAAGAGGAATCGACGCAAGTCCACGTTTGCATCCACAATGCCAGGTAAGCTGGTGAAAGTTGTCACGGCCTGCCCGACCATGCGGCAGAAAAAGCCTTCCTGGCTCTCGCCACAGACTAGCTCAACATTTACCAGGCCCACCATCTTGCCAGCATCTAGTCTAGGAATGGTGCATAGACCCTTCCCGGGTCAAACTCGGGCTCGTAGGCGAAGAGGGCCCGGAACACCCGAGAATAACTTGAAGAGGTGGCACACACCACTGGCCTACCATCAACATAGAGACTGATGTTGTGTGCAACATCCTCTAGGGACGGCACCATGTGCCCCCAAGGAAAGAGAAAAATGGAGTCCAGGTCCCATCACTCATAGAGGACCTGCACTAAGGGTAGGTCCTCCCAAAACAAGGTCACCTAGAGGAGGGTCCAAACCCCATCCCCTTCAACTGAACCTACCGGAAGTCCGAAAGGCCAAGGTAAGCAGCGTGCACCAAGTCCCATGAGATCTGGGATTTTGCCTAGGCCTGTAAGAAATTCATTTCATTAGTTCATTCAATTTTATGGTGGAAATACAAAAAAACTAATCAGTAAGTGCAGGGTAAAAGAAAAAGGCACCTCACAAAAAGTTGGGAGGTCAAGCTCCTCGGACTCAAAGTCGTGTCGATGAGCGTGTCTTGACATCTACATCAAAAAGGGAAGTTAACACAATAAGAAAATTTATTAATTAATTAACAAATCAGTTAGTTAATTAATTGTTTTTATTTTTCTTAAAAAGTTACGCCGAGCATGCCCTCCAGGTGAGGGCGCACCCAGTGCACCCTCAACATGAGGGTGTGGTGGTCGCACCCTCAGGACAAGGGCGCGGTCACCGCACTCTTTCCTCCCTTGGAGAGAGAGAGCGCGGTGACCGCACCCTTGGGTTGAGGGCGCAGTCAATGCCCTTCATTGACCGCGCTCCCCTCAACCCATAGATCCATATTTTCGTGATATCTTGATCAATGAACTTGGAATCACATGAAACTTGAACCAAATCGAAGAGCAAGTCCTAATCTACATTTCTTGTAACAGGAGCACTGACCTTTGATGGCATCTCAGACTCTGAAAATGAGTTGGAACTCTAGAGCTTCTAGGCAAGGAGAGATGGTGTACCGCATGAAATGAAGAAATCTTAACTTTGAGAGGTATTTATAGAGCATAAAAATGTGAAAATGGGAGAAATTTGAGAAAATCACTCAGGGTTTAGAAAATCGAGCTGATCATGAAACCACCGAAAGAATTTCAATCTGATGCCCGATTTGCCCTAAAAATTTTTGTAAAGAAAGATTCTCTTTTAATTCCCACCAAAAATCCCTCTTTGGACATAACTTTGAATGTCTCAGGTCCTAAAATAGCTAGACATATTGCTACTTTTTATCATCACTAGCTAACATTTTGTGTTTTACAGGAGAAAATTCTATGTATTTCTTACTTAGAAATGGTTAAAAATGTATTATTCAAGTCCAAAATTGACAAAAATGACAAAAATTTTAAAAGGTGCCATGTTGTTCAGAAAATCGAGCCGATCAAGGAATAATCGAAATAAAATTTATCGGACTCATGGTTTGCTCTGAAGAATTAGTTAAAGAAAAAGAACACTTTAAAATTCATGGAAAATACTTCATTTCATATTAAAATAACATCCATAGAGTTTAAAAATAACAAGGCAAATTCATCATAATTGTCAACACTTGTCTCTGGATTTTTTGAAACAAAATAAATTTTCATGTAATTTTCACTCAAACTTGCTTTATAAAAATTTGTTGTTTATTCAAAAATAACAACATTTTTTTTGACAAATAAGAACAAGAAAGAGGACCCTTAGGCAAACAAAAGCTTCAACTCGTAGTAGATGTATTGGCACTTCTGATCAGGGTCTTCTTTGATTAAGAGACCCAGGCGGCATAACTGACTCGTTTCCCACAAGGCAATTGCTAAAATCGACTCCTCATCGTCCGTAGAACCAAGTTGCTTACCCATGATGGGGGGCAGGTGGGACAACTTGGGCAACTCGTGGCGAGGCAAGTCGATCTAAGAATGGCAGTGATGGGCGTTGTACAACACAACAGCTAAACTAATGATCAAGCGGAGGTCTACATCGGGTGCAAAACACACCTGGAAATCCTTTTGTGCCATGGCAGCAGAAGAGTGCAAGAAGTCGGAATGGTTCATGGAGGCAAAACACGCATACCACTCTAGTCTCTTCATCACTTATGCACACCTATTAGCAACCTTCTCACCAAAGCTGAGTGTAGTAGCATATAAGAACAAGGGGCTACAGCGAAAGAGCTACAATATGGTAGTCACCTCACTGGCCAGATCAAACTTAAAGTGAAGATTGGCCTAGCAAGCCAGTAGGAGAGCACTGCCAAAGGGAATACGGTGCACGCAAGCTGTGAATAGTCTGTAATACAAGAAGCCCATAATCGAGGGACCCAGCCGCACGCCGCTCCAGATGCCACTGATGCATAGAAGCTGATCAAGCTCTAGGAAGCTATCCTACGCAGGGAACAAGCCTCCGAAGTGGGGGCCGGTGGCCACACCCCCGAATTGAGGGCGCAGTGACTGCGCCCCTGATACGAGGGTGCGTTCAGTTAAATTCATGAAAAATCCACCAAAAATACTATAAAAATCATAAAAATTGAGAAAAAATTGATAAATCAAGTATGTTCATGTTTTGTCTTTATTAATGCCAAGTGGACATCATTGTCCCTTCAAAACTAATGTTTTTGAATGTTGACTAACATATAAGTCATTAGTTGTATACCATTACTTATTTATTATTGTTAAAGATCGTAAGTGCAAAGATGACCAGACCTAAGATCCCCTTTATCAAAATCTATGACGATCAGGTCATCCTTCTGTAGACACACCAATTTGGCCTTATTTAAAGCTTAAACCCTTATTCCATTAGTAATATCTCTTTTAGACCATTAAAATCATGTTGAACCACCCTTTTGGATGAGCCGAGGAGCTTATTTGAAATTTGAGGATGAGTTGCTGATTTCTAATCAAATCTATGTTTGCCAAACGAGAGCCTACTCTAACTTTTATGTTGCTCTTGGTGGTCTTTGCACCAAGGTCGCGCCACTTGGTTGTGTGCTAGATTATGCTTTTCTCGGCATTTCCTCTACTTGAAAATTTTTCACAGGATTATGTGTATGTCGACTAAAGAAGTCTTTAACATGAATAATCTTCTGCCTTGAGTCCCCTTTTTTAGTGCAACAAACTGCATTCAATTTTGATCTCCAGTTTGTCTGCAGTGCCCTTTAGAAGTCAGACGCGCAATTCTATCCGCACTCACCCCTGATCAAGCCCAATTCCAACTTCAACCCGCCTCTTCCAAACCGTTCATCCAAATACCTTGCACCGGTGGCTCAAGAACCCAACCTCATGGACAAACTCAACCAAATCGATGAGCACTTTGAAGAGCTGAGACACCATTTGGACTCGAAGGCCATCCCTGAAATATCTGCTCCAACTTTCCCAGTCCCACATATCCCTCCATCACAAACACCAGCCTACCATCGCTATAATGGCTCAGGTGATCCCTTCACCCATGTCAATGATTTCTTGAGCAAATCATCTCGATGGCTAAATGATTGAAGAGCTCTTCCTATTCTTTTTAAGCGATCATTGGATGGTGCAGCCCTAGAATGGTTTTTTTCACTACGGGAAATAAAAATATGGGATTTTGAAATTGTCAAGGCCAAATTCTTGCAACGATATAGGCTAGGCTATTCAATAATTGGGGAAGCAAAAGAAAACATGGAATTAATGCAATATCATTTAGTTCATCATCATCGGCCGACTCCTCGACGTCAGTTGATTAGGCCACCCATGCCCTAATCTCAGCCGATCATGCAACCCATGTCAATGGCACAATCAATTGTGCACAATCAAGCTCCTCCTGTCAATTGTGCCAATACCTCATTACCTAAATTGGCTCCCCAACCTTCGGCTCCACCAACATTTTCAAAGGCCCCTTGGCCAATCATCCGGCCCTTAGCTTCTCAGTCTACTATTGGCACCAAATCTTTCCGCTTAGCTCGCTTGATACAAATTTCAGCAATGCCGAAGCCAGCAAGGAAAATATGACCTAGATTCAAAAAATTCAAGAACAGATGATGCAAATATGCTTTGGAAATGCCTTGGCATGGCTTTACATGCTAAAAATGGCCAAGCTAATGTGCTCATTGCATAGCCCTGGTCGAGAGCTTCGCATCAGTGCCCAAAACATGGAAAACGGACACCAGAAGATAGAAATGACTATTTTGCCCCCGACACTTTGGGACAAGTTGGGACAAGTTGGGACTCTAACATGGAATTTTGACTTTACCACATTGTCAATGTTTGATAGAGTTAGGCAATGCTCGAAATGGATCAAAAATCTGATCACTGGATGAAAAGATATGTAAGGAATATCAAATTTGGCCAAAGTTCGTGTTAATGACACCAAGGGCATAATGGTCTGATCAACTCCTGGATCGACCCATGGGCTGGAAATTTCAATTTCTTGGTGAAAAGCTTAGATATCATGAATATTTATGCATGAAAAAAAATTGGCTGATGGGAGAAGGTAATTGAACTCAATTATAATTTTTGGCATTATCAACGGCTGAGATCTCATTGATTGGGGGAATCGGTAAAATCAGAGATCCAGAGAAATTCAGGAGATCTCAGCCACACATATTGATGGATCACATGATCAATGGTCAACAGAGTTCATTCCATATTTTTTGGGATTAATTCAAGGTGTATTTAATTGATTCCGATCAGGATTTACTGTATCCATCGGATCAAGAGCACTTTGATCAAACCCAGATTAAAATTAACCCAAATTGGGCTAACCCAAGCTGCATTTGGCCGAACCCAGTTCTTTACCACATTTATTGAACGTTCAATGCCCTGAAATATAGGATTGGGTGTGCCAACACCTTACAATGTAGAGACAGGTGCGCCAGCTTCTCACCTCACACATACATGGCTGATGAGAAGTCTTATTGCACTAGGATTCTCCCTAACTGACCTTTATCCATATCCCATATGAGACTTATTATCCAAGGCTTATCTTAACCATCATATGGGCATGGTTTGGTCGAACTTCAACACATTCCCACCTGCCATGTGCACACACTCACCTAAAAGGTAGGAGTTGGTGCACCAGATTGCATCTTACATACACCACACTTTGGTTAAATGCCTAGCCCAATTAAAAGTCTTGTAAAAATAGAACTCTTTAGGAATTAGGACTCTCAGCCTCATCCTCATATTCAGATGGGTCTCCAATCCTCTATAAAAAGGCCCCCCATCTGGCCTTGGTAGAAGCTAGCTCAGCCCACCTGTGCGCCAGCTCTGTTCTAGCCCATTCCTCTCTTTGGTGCGCCCTCAACCCTGCTCCAAGCCATCTTCTACTTGCTTGGACATCATCAGCAGCAATTCAAAAACTTCTCCATCCCATTTGTGGTGCTCCAAGTGAAGAAGAAGAAGGAGAAATCTGCTCTCTCTTGCAGGTGCACTAGCAGCAGCCTATTATAGGGTACATCAACTTCAACAGCAAGTGCTCCATCTTGGTGCACCAATTCCAGCCCCATCCATAGCAAGAAAAGAAGAAGAAGAAGAAGAAGAAGAAGAAGAAGAAGAAGAAGAAGAAGAATAAGAAAAGAGGGCCAACCATTTTCTCTTTCAATCTCTAACAAGAATTGTGACAAAAAAGTGAGGGAAAATGTAGTACTTTCTAGTTCTCTTCCGCCCCTCTTTTTTCTCTTCCCCTCGGCCTCCTCCTTGGCCATTCAAATGTTCCGAAAAAAAACCCAGCCATGTTGGTACCATTAAAGCCATGTTCGACCTCCCTATGTTGGCTTCATAAACATTCTTTAATCAGCCCCTTTAGGCTCCTCATTTCAGACCCCTTTGCTGTCCATGTGTGCACAGCCCATAGGTGGCCTGTAAGCAACCCATTTGGTTTCCCCAAGCAACCCCATGCTGTTGCCTAACACCATGCCCTTTGTTTCCATCCCTCTAGCAGACAATTAGGCTCTTAAACATGCTTCTAATCAGGCCATGTTCGACCATCCTTGCTGCCCAAGTGGACAAACTTCAAAAAATACCCAAATCAGGCCCCACTACTGGCCCTGAAATCAGGCCCCTCTGATGGCTTTGAAACCAACACCTATTTAACCCCTTTGATGGTCACCTAGTTTGCCCAACATGCAACACAACCAAGACAGATTTTACAGTACCCTAAACAAGCCAAACATCCTCTTTAATGTGTGGAAGGAGGGGTGACAGCCCGGGCCTCTTGAAATCTACTAGATGGGCCAAGAGTTAAGCTAGGTGGCCCTAATTTTTACCCATCAAATGCCTTTGCACAGCCCCTTGACTTTCCTATTTGGCCATCTAAATAGTCCAAGTTCTGCCCACCTGAGCAGCATCCGAACATAAGCCCCCTTTCAGCCCATGTTTGGCCTATCAAAACACACCTTAATCAGGTCCTTGTGTGCCCCCTTGACGGCCCTTCAACACAGCACTTTAATGGCAAAAGAAGTCAGCCCATTGGCAGCTCTCAAAACAGCACCAAAATAGGTCCTTCTTCAGCTCTCTACATGAAGGTTTGCACCACCTAGTGCTGCTGAAAAAAAAGAAACAAAAAATGGCAAAGGCATACAGGTTATGAACCTGGCCATTTTGGCCTTGAAGTGCTACAAACAGTTCATGTTGGCCCTTGAAGAGAAAATCAGGCTGCCATGGCCCAAGATGTTCAAAACAAGCCAACCGGGCCAAGAGGACTTGAAGACCGGCCTTACTAGGCTGACATGACTTGAAGACCGGCTCATTGTGCTGTTTACATGAAGCTAGCCTATAGCCTTGGACATTTAAAAATCACACTTAACTAAATCTGAAGACGAAATGCCAAAATTAAATAAGGGGTTAGCACCACCACGTGGGTGCTCCACCTTGGGCGGCTCATCCGGCTTGCACCGGAATGCTGACCCAGACGTAGGCGCGGGCCGGCTCCCATTGCAGACGATCTTTCCCCTACTTGGAAAGTCAAAAGACTACGCCTTGTAGGACGGGTAAAAATTCCACACCGATTGAAAAATAAGATGGCATGCTGCCAAAATTTTCTCGGTCAAGTGGGATTCTTTTTACCAGGGGAAGGACTTTGTCACATTTACACTTTGATAGTATTGAACATGGCATATGAACTATCACATCTGATGTACATTGACATGGAATACTTTGAACATGAACATTTCAAGTGCCGAGTTGATTGCATGTGATTGAGCATAGGTCAATAGCTTTCAAATACTAGTCCTTAAAAATATCATAGACCTTTAGTGTATACAATTGGATTGCTTGCCCAATATCATTGATTGTACCACAAATCTTCAAAAAGTATGCATCATTTTATGGTTATAAAAATCCTACTTATACATCATATCCTTGAAGAGTTTTTCAAAGGTCTTAAAGAATAAACACATTGTTTGCCTTGTATCTAAGTAATCTTTTAGAAATTTGTTAATACTTTTACATCTCTTAGTGCTGACCATGTATGCATTAAATGTACTTCTTTCATATACCAGAGCTCACTTCTTTCTCCTCCTCAAGCAACCCTTTACATCATTCATTGTCATTCAATTCATATGTTGACAACATTTCCTATGCCTATAGAAATGAGTTTTCCCTTCATAATCATATATACATTTTTAAAAATGTTTTTTGAAAGTAATTGTGACATTACATACATGAACTTAAATGTTTGGATGTATTTTGATACATATACCATATACATATTCTATAATAAGTTTTAAGTAGCTCTTGCACTATCACATTGCTTATTACCTTGTTCTAACTTGTTAAGATATTCTTTGGCTCCTTACCATGTATGACACTTACAATGGTGTTAAAAAATTATCTAAATATGTTTATTGTCTCATCATACAATAGAGTCTATTAATGATAGTTTACCTTTATGAAAGGAGCGAAAGGCTTTCCATATTTGTTGGTCTTATATATTATGTCGTAATATAAGACATCGTTGAACACTTCATAATCCAAATGCCTTCTTGAATCTGCTAAAAAAAATGGTGATGAGGTCATTGTCATCAACCTACAAGGAATAAGTAAACAAAGATACTTCAGCTTGCATACAGTGAAAATGTTCAAGTAATTCTTTAGTGTCAAATTTCAACATTTGTTGTTGTTGTTTTCTTTATAGATAATTCTTTATGTTATTTTTCAAGAAACCAAGATTTTTTCTTCCACCTACTTAGTTTAGATATCAGATGGAATAGCTATCTAAGTCTTATATTTATCACTGCTCTCCATAATGTCCACAATAGAAGCTTGGATTTATGCAATTTTTTGATGAGATCTAAGCACATGTGCCTTAGATGGAGTTTCTAGTTCATAATTATGTTTCATAACCTATTGCACAACTTTATACATCTCATTGATGTTGAGGACAAAAGTAAATATTTGCCAAATAACCTATTTAGGTCTCGGTCCGATGAATAACAATGTTAGTGTATTTTGGATCTTTCTTCCTCCAACTATGTTTAGACCATACAAATAGTGTTCTCCTAATGATACCTTGCTTGTCATTTTGTAAACCTTCTTTTCTAACACTAAACTTGACATGTTTGGCATGTTCAACGAATGTTGTATATGCATCTTCAATAGTTTTAAACAAAGAATCATGGGTCAGTCCTGGTGTGATAATTTGTTGATAACATTTTCAGGATAACTTTCAATGTCTTCTCTATCCATAGATAACCTTTAAATAAATTGATTGAGTTAGTAAAGGGGTTTGTATAGTTAAGAATTGGTATGTCTTTATTGATGTAAATATTATCTTTTATGCCATATTTCATTAGAGTATCAATAGTAAGATACACACCAGTAAGAAAAAAAAACATAAATATTATGTTTTACAAATATCCCTTCACAAGATAAATCAAATATTGAACCTCAAATTAGTTCACCCAAAACCTGTGACATGATCTAAGTTTTGGATTGGCCCAACCTTGGAAAAATGCAAGGGAAGTAAAGATATACAATTTTGACTCTCAAGCTAAAAAAATTGAAATAATTTTGAATTGAAATGCAACAAGTTAGACAATAATAACTTCTAATCTTGAGTACTACATATCAAGACATTTTGAGTAAGTTATCAATTCTATTACTTCAAATCAACACCAACATCTGCACTTAATAGATTGAGTTCAACCGTTGAACTACTCAAAATCATAAATTCACAAAAATGAATAAACCTTTGTTCATAATTCATATATCTATATTTTTTTTCACTAAACAAAAGTAATATCATAAACTTAACAAAATCAAACAAAAAGGTTAGAAACATCTATAATCAAAAGATTTGCAATGAATTTGTATCTTGAGCATGTATCCTCAAGTAGGACAAGAAGCACTACCAACATACTTGATTATGAAATTAAGTCACATGCGCTAACAAAAGAAGCAAAATAGGTCACATGTTTCTTTTACATAGAAAGAAAATGGAAGAAAACATAAATAAGCTTGAGTGGTGTAGGAGCCCTATGGGAGTGTCACGACCCGGATTTCAACCTGCACAACGAAAAACAATCCGGCGACATAACCGGGGAAACAACCCCAAAAATCTACATCGGTTTGGAAAAACTCGAAGACAGAGGTCCCAGTTCATAATTCTAACACTATTCAATCATCTCAAATCACGTAATAAAATTTCAATCTAAGCATTCATATACCGGTCTAAATTGCACAATAACCGCTCAAATTATTCCTTGTAGTCCATACCACCAAGCTTCTACTGCGCTAAACATGATATCCTGAAAAAAATATAATAAAGGATTGGAGTGAGTCATATCAACTCAGTAGACATCCCATCATCCACCAAATTGGATAGCCAAAGGCCCTAACATGATATATATACATTACCCAACCTGCACTTGATACATACCATATAAAACTAAACAATATATATATATGAAAGTTGGCATTCCACAAATTTTTTTGACATACAACCATAACCTACCCACAACTAAGACCAAGGAGGACTTCTCACAAATATATAAAGTATGAGGAAGAGGTTATGCAATGCAACACTAACTTAAAGACTTACCATGCATATCATACAAAACTTATATGCTTAAATGAACTAATGAACACCACATAAATATTAACACCAATACCACTCTACAATGCATCTATCCACTACATGAAACATTAACATTTTCATTTTTCGCAAGGAAAGCGTCGTCTTGCGATCTCGACGAGCTATGACTAGATCTACCATATATAGAGTAATTGTATAGCTGTTAAATCCCGTAGTGCACCTAGGCAATGGGGTGGCACTTAGGATAACCCGCGGGATCCGGGATCGAAGGATGCACCCGTACGGTTCTAAGCTCCGCTACCCACGACACGACTACTAGTCTAGTATAGCTCAGTCCTCATTAAATATCTTTAATGCACACATGCATTCACAACATCTCATGCCTTGCCATGAGTTTCTCACAAATATGCAATCAGTTTTGCAATGACAAACTATCACATTCAAGATGAAGACATGCCACCATGATAGACACTAAACAAACTAATGAACCATGCATTTCCACAATCTAAGCAAAGAGACACACATGCTACTAGCACTCTATCTATCATGGATAAAAAAATAACATTCTATACATACTTATTCATGATATGCCAACATGACTTAGACCCCTAAGACAACCACAATATGAAAGATTTGATGGTGTTACATAAAAATCCAGATTTAAATAATTGATTCAAACTCTATGCAATGGGGTTAACTCACAACTTTAAACATTATTTAAAACAAAGAATTGATCGATCTAACAATAATCTAAGGGGGTTAACAAATTAATAATCAAGGTTTACCACATATCGTACAAGAATATAATCAATTAACTATGATAGAGCTAATTATACAATCATTACTAGTTGACTTGCAACACATGGTAAATTAATCAAGATAGACAACTAAAGACAACACCACTCTTCTAAGATCACACATCTATACATTTAATTATTATCTACAAGTCATGATAATATTTTCAATATAAATTTAGTGATAATAGACATGTCCGGGATGCCTACCGGAAAGGCGTCGACAAATCGATCCGGAGCTGATACAAGGCTTGGACCGGCTAAACAAGGATTTTTCCCTCAATCGACGCTAGCTGCAAGCATACAAATGTAGATAGGTATAGCATCGCTAGAGCACAAGAGAAAAGATGTGGGGGAGTGAAAAAATAAAATAAAAGGGGAAAATCATGCTTACCGTAGCACTCTGGACGGTGGGAAGGTGCATTGGCACCTAGAGGCACGCTGGCGCTGGCACAAGCAAGAGGAAGGCGGTGCGCGGGGGGAGGCAGAGGTCAAGGGGGTTGGAGGCTGGCCGGGCGGCTGAGCGCGCAGGGGGGGGCCTCGCTGCGCGGCTAAGTGCGTCAGAGAGAGGGGGCAGAGGCAGAACTGAGGGGGGTTGGCCGTGCGCACTGAGCGGCCGGGAGCTGGGCGGGTGAGGCAGAACCGAGGGAGGGGGGGAGCTATGGGAGAACCCAAGAGAGAGAGAGACAGAGAGAGAAAACAGAGAGGGAGAGAGCGGCGAGGGCGCAACGTTCGCGGGAGCGCGAGAGAGAGACGGCGACGGCGATGGGGCGGCCGGGTTGCTGCAGGTGCCGCGCTCGTGCGGGGGTGCACACAATGGAGAGAGAGAGAGAGATGGCAGAAGGGGGCCGGGTGGCCGCAGGCGTGCGGCGCGCGCGGAGTGAGAGGAGAGCGGCACGGCGACGGCTCGCTGGAGGGAGAGAGAGGCGACGAGAGGGGAGAGAGAGCGGGACGAGGGCGTGGGCGAGAGACGGTGCGATGGGTTGGGGGGGGAGTGATAATAATAAAATAAAGGGGGGGAGGTAAGGCGGTGGCGAGGCGGTGGGATTTTTTTGATTTTTTTTTTTGAAAAACAGGGTATTACACTCACTACCCCTTAAAATAAATTTCGTCCTCGAAATTTAAATACTCTCCCCGATACCTGAGGTTACCCTCTTCTTCCAAATTCCTTGCTCCAATTTCCTTAAACGTATTCTAATCTACATGATACAAACATCGAGATCCTTATAATCTTCTTCTCTACTTTGTATAGGCATTTATGATCATCAATCTTAATCAAACTCAAGCATCGGTATCCAACATCAATTGTTATTATATGCCAAATTAAATCTAAATCCTCTAGGGATCCCACACACATCAGCTTGTGACTGAATTCTTATCAAATATAGTCATATCAAAACTCTAAACCTTTGATAAATTAGAGCGTAACTAAACTTCCATCTCTCATCTTCCATATACTAAGAACAATTTAAATCTCCAAAATTATCCTTACTTGATTCTCTAATAATATTCTCACCTCAACTAAAAACTTTATCATGTCTGCAAATATGTTTCAATCTTCTCTTCATCCTCTAATGCTATTCATATCATAAAGTCAATATCATTTTTTTTCTCCATCTAAACCTTGTTCATTCATAGTACCGTACACCAAGTATGGTAGAAAACCACATAATTACTATCTATAAACAATCATGACAAGATTCTCCTTTTCTTTTCCATTATAATCATTCAATATCATTATGTAGTCTAGTTATCCAAACATCAATTCAAAAAGCCGATATACAAGCTGTATTTCTTCTAATAATCATCATCTTTATACCATTCTAAAAAGATTTGTCATTATAAAGCTAGACTCGTCTTGACAATTCACTTATCCTCAACCTACACCTCTTCTAATCAAGTCTTATCATAATTGTCTAATCCACACAAAGTAAAGAATATGCGTATCCTTAACGACTCTTCTTATCTAAAGATCATTTCTAATAATTTGTAGTCTAACTACTTCTTATATTCCAACTCAATCACAATCCAAAAGTCAACCCGTCACCATCCACTAAGGCCTCAGTATGAGCATATAAAGTCTACACTTAACTAAGTTTGTAACTCAAGATTTGAAGGGATAATAAATTCTCAATCAGATGCGACATATACAGATCATGATGGATAGAAAAAGAAATGCTCGAGTTCGAGATTGACAAGTAAAAGATGATAATCTGGATGATATGATCACCCTTTAAATCAGATTGCCAATAACTTAAACTAATTACAACCATGTCTAAATAATCATCCATCCTCTAATATTGATAGCTAATCTTATAAATACCTCATCCTCAATATCAAAAGATTACCACCCTATGATAACATCTAAATTTTTTTATATATATAAATCATATCCAAAACTCATGCCAATAATTCATATTCTAAACATGACATCTTCTCATCTTATAAAGTTATTGCATTCTCTTAGCCAAACTTCTCAAAGAAATGATACCATAAGATGTAGTAAGTCCAAAAAGTATTGTCATCAACTTATCCAATCAATGTAAATATTCTTAGCCTCTATATCATTCACATACATATAATCAAAAAAAATCTAATCACCTCATACCACCTATATGATATAGGTCTCCAAGAGGATCAAATCTCCAACTTCCAATAAAATGATTATAATGAGTTAAGTACTCCTAACATCATTAACATCACAGAAAAATAATCATTCTCTCATTATCACTTTCATTCAAACCTTAATCAATCATATCAATCACAATTTCTTGTTCAAAGTGTTTGCTATCAAATTATCCTCAAGATATTCATCTCTAACCTCCAACATACAAATAATATCTATTACAATCACATATGATGCGCAAAAGATTCTCATCCTTGAAGATTTGCTATTTTTTTCAAACATCTCCCCAAACATGATTCTTACATGATATAACACCATTTCCTTCTTATAAAGATTTTAGCTCTAATTCTAATTAATTCTAAACAACCAATAAGATAAGTCTAAATTATCCCTCTACTTCATCTAATCTAAAAAAAATTAACTCTAATGAACCGAAGTCCAACTTCGCATATGACCAACCAATGATTCGACATAACCTCTAACTAAGATTATCTAAAGTCAAGATTTGGCTAAATTGATCAAACAAGATATGAAGAGATAATGAGTTCAAAATTTGATAATGAAGATAAAAGATCTTGATAATGGAGGACACAATTATAGTACCAGGTGATCATGAGTACCTAAATATATCACCAAAAGAGGATCCCTCATTCACGAATCATACTTCATAATACACATCTTATTCTCAATACTATTAAAGTACCATGCATAATATTATCCAATTTCCAACTTTTGCTCCCAAAATTTAGATTGATAATCTCATTTCTACGTTCGATACCCCTTCATCCAAATCAATATCTCAACCATTTGAATCTCTGCATCATATCTATGATAAACAAATATTATATCCTCAATAATACCTATTATCTTCTCTTTATGCCACATATATTCTCTTTATTTGATAAATCATCTCATCAAATCCTTTTCAAATTCCCTCTTTCTTTGATTCAAATACCTATCTATCCATGTATCTATCTCGTTCTACCATCTCTTCTATCTATCTCTATCTTCTATCTATTCTATCTATCTATCTATCTCTCTTCACTATATCCAACATATCTAGCTATCCAAATTATCTCTCTATCTAGTCTATCCATTCATCTAACCCTCTCTGTAACTTTATCTAACTATTCATTTCATCAATCAATCTATCTCCTCCTAATTTATCTAGCAATTACATCTATCACCTTAATGAAATCATATCCGCTCTATTTACTCAAAAGATTACCTTAATCCAAATCACAAGATATGTTGAATCCCAAAATTCAATCGTCCTGGAGTAAGATCCACTAATTATAATATTGGCCAAAATCTAATCATTTGACATCAAATTTTCATACAAACTAAAATTCTTAATCCGATAGACAATCTAAAATTTTTCATATCAACTTAAGATAAAAATCTTCTCATCATCAACTTCATCTAATCCAAACCGATCACGTAAACCTGGGCAGGTCAATATAGACCTTAAGGCCAGGTTAGGGCTCTGATACCATGCTGTCACGACCCGAATTTCAACCTGCACAACGGAAAACAATCCGGCGACGTAACCGGGGAAACAACCCCAAAAATCTACATCGGTTTGGAAAAACTCAAAGACAGAGGTCCCAGTTCATAATTCTAACACTATTCAATCATCTCAAATCACGTAAAAAAATTTCATTCTAAGCATTCATATACTGGTCTAAATTGCACAATAACCGCTCAAATTATTCCTTGTAGTCCATACCACCAAGATTCTACTGCGCTATACATGATATCCTGAAAAAAAATATAATAAAAGATTGGAATGAGTCATAACAACTCAGTAGACATCCCATCATCCACCAAATTGGATAGCCAAAGGCCCTAACATGATATATATACATTACCCAACCTGCACTTGATACATACCATATAAAACTAAACAATATATATATATATATGAAAGTTGGCATTCCACAAATTTTTTTGACATACAACCATAACCTACCCACAACTAAGACCAAGGAGGACTTCTCACAAATATATAAAGTATGAGGAAGAGGTTATGCAATGCACCACTAACTTAAAGACTTACCATGCATATCATACAAAACTTATATGCTTAAATGAACTAATGAACACAACATAAATATTAACACCAATACCACTCTACAATGCATCTATCCACTACATGAAACATTAACATTTTCATTTTTCGCAAGGAAAGCGTCGTCTTGCGATCTCGACGAGCTATGACTAGATCTACCATATATAGAGTAATTGTATAGCTAAGCTTAAATCCCGTAGTGCACCCAGGCAGGGGTGGCACTTAAGATAACCCGCGGGATCCGGGATCGAAGGATGCACCGTACGGTTTTAAGCTCCGCTACCCACGGACACGACTACTAGTCTAGTATAGCTCTGGCCTCATTAAATATCTTTAATGCACACATGCATTCACAACATCTCATGCCTTGCCATGAGTTTCTCACAAATATGCAATCTGTTTTGCAATGACAAACTATCACATTCAAGATGAAGACATGCCAACATGATAGACACTAAACAAACTAATGAACCATGCATTTCCACAATCTAAGCAAAGAGACACCCATGCTACTAGCACTCTATCTATCATGGATAAAAAAATAACATTCTATACATACTTATTCATGATATGCCAACATGACTTAGACTCCTAAGACAACCACAATATGAAAGATTTGATGGTGTTACATAAAAATCCAGATTTAAATAATCGATTCAAACTCTATGCAATGGGGTTAACTTACAACTTTAAACATTATTTAAAACAAAGAATTGATCGATCTAACAATAATCTAAGGGGGTTAACAAATTAATAATCAAGGTTTACCACATATCGTACAAGAATATAATCAATTAACTATGATAGAGCTAATTATACAATCATCACTAATTGACTTGCAACACATGCTAAATTAATCAAGATAGACAACTAAAGACAACACCACTCTTCTAAGATCACACATCTATACATTTAATTATTATCTACAAGTCATGATAATATTTTCAATATAAATTTAGTGATAATAGACATGTCCGGGATGACTACCGGAAAAGCGTCGACAAATCGATCCGGAGCTGATACAAGGCTTGGACCGGCTAAACAAGGATTTTTCCCTCAATCGACGCTAGCTGCAAGCATACAAATGTAGATAGGTATAGCATCGCTAGAGCACAAGAGAAAAGATGTGGGGGAGTAAAAAATAAAATAAAAGGGGCAAATCATGCTTACCGTAGCACTCTGGACGGTGGGAAGGTGCATTGGCACCTAGTGGCGCGCTGGCGCTGGCACAAGCAAGAGGAAGGGGCGGTGCACAGTGGGGAGGCAGAGGTCAAGGGGGTTGGAGGCTGCTGGGCGGCTGAGCGCCAGAGGGGGGGAGAGAGAGCCACCGGGGGGCTCGTCGCGCGGCCAAGCGCGTCGGAGAGAGGGGCAGAGGCGGGGAACCGAGGGGGGGTTGGCCGTGCGCACTGAGCGGCCGGGAGCTGGGCGGGTGAGGCAGAACCGAGGGAGGGGGGGAGCTACGGGGGAACCCAAGAGAGAGGGAGACAGAGAGAGAAAACAGAGAGGGAGAGAGCGGCGAGGGCGCAACGCTCCCGGGAGGGCGAGAGAGAGACGGCGACGGCGATGGGGGCGGCCGGGGTTGCCGCAGGTGCCGCGCTCGCGCGGGGTGCACACAATGGAGAGAGAGAGACGGCGTAAGGGGGGCCGGGCAGGGCGACGCAGGCGCGGCGCGCGTGGAGTGAGAGGAGAGCGGCACGACGACGGCTCGCTGGAGGGAGAGAGAGGCGAGGGGAGGGGAGAGAGAGCGGGACGAGGGCGTGGGCGAGAGACGGTGCGATGGGTTGGGGGGAGTGATAATAATAAAATAAAGGGGGGGAGGAAAGGCGGTGGCGAGGCGGTGGCGAGGCGGTGGGATTTTTTTGATTTTTTTTTTGAAAAACAGGGTATTACAGGAGTAGTAAGAATCTATATATTTCTTAACTGGAGATGTCTTTTCTACCATATTTTAGTGAGGTGTTCTTCTCTTCCCTTGAAGTTGCCTTTGTCACCAAAGATGGTAATCACCTTTAATTGTCTACTTGGTGTCATCTTATTCTCTTTGTCTAGAGTCACCTTCTTCTCTGGAATCGCCTTATTCTCCTTGTTTGTAGTTGCCTTCTTCTCTGGAGTCACCTTATTTTCCTTATTCGGAGTCACCTTCTTTGTGAGTATTCTTCCTTTTTCTCATCAATGAGTTTGTATAAACCCTTCAACTGCATGCATGACTTTCCATTTTTTATAATGTCATGGAGGATTTTCTCATAGATGGGGTCATCATTCTGCTTTAATGATGACATAATAGGGCTGACAACTTTGCTTGATGCAGTTTCGTGCCTTGACTTAGCTGTTGATTGTCATGACATTCGACCTGGTGCGGTGCATTGTTTTGACGTTGACGTGGCAATGTCGATTGGAGATTGTGGGAGTTTCTCCACTAGGTTACGAAGGTGATTCGAACTTGTTTAAAATGTGTAGGTCTTTAGCATTAGTTTGATTACCTACGAGTATTGAGTGTGCCATTAGACAAAATAAGAAAAGGGGTATTTTCAGCATAATCAATTTACTAGTCAAATAAATAATGTCATTATTTATCGTCTTGTTTGGTAACACTATTAGATATTTCTATTATCATCAATTTTAAAATTAATATTGATAATAATCAATTAGAGGAGTTTGACTAATAATTTTAATTTTAAAATTTTTAATACAAACAACATTAATACAAATGTCAACTTATATCAATTTTGATATTGATATTCTATCTCGTAGAAAAATTAATATTAAAATTAATATAATATTATTTTTTATACTCAAACAAAAAGGTGTAACGTACCAAATCCCTCATGCGTGTATACAGATATATGAATCCATGTGAAATCTTAAATTTATCTGGATCAAGTTGCAGCCCAGATCTTGGTCTTGGCCACCCCGGAGGGCCAATGCGCCATGTGTTCAAAAAAAAAAAAAAACGTACCAAATCCTTTTCTGGTACATGATTGTCCTTTCAGGCTCCAGTGTGCCTAATCTATTATTAGCCAATAAGAAATGGGAGTACGCTCAGCATACGCAATTTACTAGATAAAATATGTCAGCATTAATTATTAGTGTACTTTTTAAGTATGTTTTCTTGGAGCGGATCTCCTCCCCTTCACAAAGAGGATGAGGTGATCAGACAAGACAGTGATCTGACAGACGTCAGATCACTGTCACCTCAGTCCCTTGTGAGAGGGGCTAAGGGGATTCCCTCAAGTGGGCACTTGAGATCCGCCCTCTTTCTTGCATCCTCTTTTCAAAGTGCAGTACGTAAGTAAGAGTATCTAAAGATTATAAACATGTTTCAGAACCTTCAATGTAACGACGGGGAACATCACTAGGGATGCTCACAAATGCGTTTAGTTAGCCTATTAGTTCAACATAGATTATTTATTTATAAAATACAACTAAAATAAGTTGCGTTTATAATTACCTATATTTGAAATTGGTACGACAAAGAATAAATTAGATCAACTAAGCAAGTGGATTTAACTTAGGGACGGAGTTAAATCAAACCGAAGTTTGAATCGATTCAAAGACACCGAAGAGTTGATGCTTTTAACCGAAACAAAGTGGTCTAATATATATGTTCGAGTCAATTCAATTTAAGGGCTCCACGACGTCCCTAAGCACCACGGGCGACGGATAAACCAAAATCAGAGCTCCATTTTATTTATCTATACATGTGCATGCATAACAGAAGAATATACACGTACAACAAGTACTCCACGCGCCAAGCTGCTACAGGCTCTTATCAAATACGTGGACGGGACCATCAGACCAAGGTGGCGCAAGCAGATGTGACAGCGTCGAACAGCGCCGGCAGCAGGTACTTCCTCCCGCCGGCTCCGTTGGCGTTGTAGCTCGCTCCGGTGGCGCTGTCCACCAGTAGCTCTCCGGCGTAGCCGGGATAAGCCCCCTTCCCATACACACCGGGACATACCGCTGCAACTTCCACGGGAGCGTCCCTGTCCCCTTGGAAGAATCCGCCTCCGGCGGGGTTGGTCACCGCCCCGGCCAGCACGGTGGCGAGGTTGATCACCATGCCGTCCATCCCCACGTCGCCGTTGGGTGCCACCAACGGCGGGGCCTGCGGGCCGTAGAGCGGCTGGTGGAAAGGCCAAGCACACTGGCCCGGGCACTGGCTCGCCGAGTTGCCCACCCAGGCGTAGTAGGCCGACGGCGTCCCCGTACCGGCGAAGGAGCCGTGGAAGCCGCAGCTGCTCATGCAGAAGCCCTCCACGGCCACGTCGTCCGCCGTGAGTACCAGAGCGACGCCGCCCCTCTTGGGTCCCATCTCGGCGGCCAGCTCGGCGATCTTAGCGCGGCTGAGGGACTTCCCCACGGAGTATCCGTCGTTGACTACTTGATTCGCGAGGACGACCCGCGTCGCCTTCCTCCCCGCCTCGCGTACGTAGCCATCGACGGTGCGCCACCAGCGGGAGACAGAGGGGTCCGGGGAGAGGGCGGAGCTGCCATCGGGGGTGAGAGAGAGGACGAAGTCCGAGACGACGGCCTTCTGGGCTGCATTGAACTTGCCGTACCAGAGGATGGAGACGGGTATGTCCCCATGCAGCAAGGCCCCACGGTGGTAGGAGAACACGACGGCGGGTGGCTTGTAGAGCGAGTTCAGCTTTCTGCTGGCTGCCGCACGGCTGAGCCGGGCGAGAATCAGAAAGAGCAGGAGGAAGGCGAGCGTCGAGGCACGAGGATAAGGGGAGGCCATTGCACGAACCTGGTCGAGATCGAACCGAGAGAGGGTCGACTATGCGGGAGATTTCAAATACGGGTAGAGATCAAAAGGGGATGTGATGGAGTGGGACGAAGAACAAGGAATATATATAGGAGAAGACTTGCGGGCTCCGCCTCGCTCGATGCTTCCTGTTGTTGAAACCAGTCACGGGATTCCAAGCGGGAGGTGGAGGATGACATCTGCCTTCTGCACCCACTCCACCACCCTTCACTCTCTCCGGGTTATATATTTAATGGGGCATCGATCTCGGGGATAGGGTAGGCTTATCGACCATCATAGAGGTTGGGGACGCCGCCGTGTCCATTAGGGGGGGGGGGGGACCATTGAAACATGAAGGGTAGGTCGTAGTATGTTGTACTGTTGTAGCTGTGGGCGGCCAAGCATGTGCAAGGAGGGCTCTCATGCCAACAATGTGGTTGGAGTTCGTAAAGGAAGATAATGTAATCTTGGTGGAAGAAGCTTTCCGAGAACGTACTGCATGTGGGTTTTTCTCCAAGCACAATCAACCGCGTTGGAATTGAAAGAAGCACATGGCCCGGACAGGAATACGCGTGTTCTTGGAATGGCATTTGATTGTGTTTATCAAGTCCTGGATATACAAACATTTTAGAAATATTAGAGCCCAAAGATAGAAACTATAAATACAAAACGCTGCTGGTTGGATCTAGCTGGTTTCATACTTGTTATATTTTCTGTTGAAACCCGGCTCCTGTTGAGATCTTGCCACAAACCAGTTAGATAGTTATATTTCCTTGAAATTGTTACATATCAAAGGAAGGAAGTATCGAGTATGGGGAGAAGATGGATCTGCTCCTGACCTGTTACCAGTGGAGACTTGTTGAAGGGTTTTATCCCATATTGGCCACCGGAGGATAGTCCAATGCCTTTATCATAGCCTGGACCTGGGTCTCCTTAGCGCACGTGCGTTTTTGGAATTTCACATGGTATCAGAGCTGGTCAGGCTGCAGGCTCTGTCCTCTGGTGGATTTGCTCCTATTTTGGCTCGGCCCTGCCCCGTGTATTCCTATCGTGGCTCTGATGGTGGTGGCTGGCCGAGAGGGGGAGTGTTGAAGGATTTTATCCCATATTGGCCACCGGAGGATAGTCCAATGCCTTTATCATAGCCTGGACATGGGTCTCCTTAGCGCACGTGCGTTTTTGGAATTTCACATTGTTAAAGGGTTTTATCCCATATTGGCCACCGGAGGATAGTCCAATGTCTTTATCATAGTCTGGACCTGGGTCTCCTCAGTGCACGCGTGTTTTTGGAATTTCACATGGTATCAGAGCTGGTCAAGCTGTAGGCTCTGTCCTTCGGTGGATTTGCTCCTGTTTTCACTCGGCCTGCCCCGTGTATTCCTATCGTGGCTATGACGGTGGTGGCTGGCCGAGAGGGGGAGTGTTAAAGGGTTTTATCCCATATTGGCCACCGGAGGATAGTCCAATGTCTTTATCATAGCCTGGATCTGGGTCTCCTCAGCGCACATGCATTTTTGGAATTTCACATGCTATCAGAGCTGGTCAGGCTGTAGGCTCTGTCCTCCGGTGGATTTGCTCCTGTTTTCACTCGGCCCTGCCCCGTGTATTCCTATCGTGGCTATGACGGTGGTGGCTGGCCGAGAGGGGGAGTGTTAAAGGGTTTTATCCCATATTGGCCACCGGAGGATAGTCCAATGTCTTTATCATAGCCTGGACCTGGGTCTCTTCAGCGCACGTGCGTTTTTGGAATTTCACAAGACTAGATCTGATCTTAAATAAGTTGTTTTTTATTAAAAAGTTAAACAATTACTAATAAATAGTAAATAAAATTAGACAATTTAGTTTCATTTCTTAACAACATTAATGTTATTACATAGCTAGCTAGGTCGTGTGATGATGTCTCTAAATATCATAGAGCGAGAGAAAAAAAACACTTTTAAATTTACCCGGGTGAAAAAAGATGACATGATGTCTTAAATTTTTATTATATATATTTTAGGTTTTATAATCTATGTTTTATAGTTTGTTTTACAGAGTACCTTAAATCAACATGAGTAATTTTAAAGTTTTTTTAACGAACGATAGAAGTAGATTATGTTTACCATATAAAATTTGCAAATTTTTACTGTCAATTTTCTACCCTCGCACAGAGGATCAATAAGAGGAGGGAAATTCGACCTGACTGGATTATGCATATTATCAAATTCACTTATGGGGTGTTTGGTTGCATGATAATTTTTTGTACATTTTCGTGATAAAAAATTGTATTAAAATAAAAAGTAAACCAACTCATGACATAAAATTATCATGTTTGGAAGGATGTGATTACAAAAAAGAGTAACCACCGCGGGGGACCACAAGAAAAAAGAAAGAGATGAGACCCTCTTTTTTTGTTTAAGAAGAAAATCACTTTCAAAACATAAAATTGTCATGGTTGTCAAACACCTCTTTTAACAAGTTTTCTTACAATTTTTAAAAATTAAAATAAAAACCTCAATTATCATGCAACCAAACACCCCATTAGTTAACATAACCAAGGAGATCGATGACATTGCACTGTTGATCGAGAATGGTGACAGTGATGGGCTCTGCATCGATGATGTTCAAACAAGAAAGATATCGTATATCTAGAATCCAGCTAAGTACCACTCTAGACCTTATATATAAGACAGACCTAGTCCTGAGGATGAAACAAGGGGGGGTGGGAAAAGACGCCGATCGAGTTATTTGAACCAAATCTGGTCTTGATGCCGTCGAATCTCTCCCAGTGTTGGACTCATGGGTCGGCGACATTAAAATAAATGACTAGACTGGGACTGGGGGACGGTGCACGCTTAGGTTCCTGGCGGTGTTCAGCCCCCTTACGTAAGCAAGATTGCTAACTTTGTTCTGAAGTAAAGATTTAGTTCGATCCTCTCAAATATTCTGCGATTCAAGCGCCATGAACGTCCCTCGCAGGATCTTCGTAGTCAAGTTGCATTTACCATGACGTTTGGCATGCCATCGCTAATAAACAAGAAAGCAATCACCTTTTCTTTTTTGGCGCCTTTGCTGGAGACTTACAGAAAGATTTAAACCATCGAAAATCTTTAATAGCCGAAATGTGCACCCAAATTCACCCCGTTCTCAGAAATGTTTAGTGATTTTATGAAAGACGAGACATAAACAGTATAAAAATCTTCTAAAAGCTACATAAAGGAGACGTCTTATATAATGTAACATTACCGTTTTTAGTTAATTAAAAAAATAATTAATAAATAATTATTAATATTTTAATCCTTTCTCCCCCTATATATCCTCCCCCCCTCGATGCCTTCCCCGTACAAACCTGCGGCGCCGTTTTTCTCTCCTCCCGAACCCTACTTTCCCCTTCTAGACGCGCAGCCGCCGCCCATCCTGTCGTCTTCTTCTCCGCCGCGCGTGTGCGCGTTGACGCAGCCGTCACCACGCACGCGTCACCTTCCGCGTGTCACCGCCCGCCGCGTGTCACCGCCCGCCGCGCGTCGTTCAGCCACCGCGCGCGCAGTCCATGCCTCGGTCACCGCGCGACCGTTGCCGCATTTTTTCCTTCCTCGGGCGCCGTGCCACTGACGGTGTCGTCGCCGTGCTCGGTCGCCGCCGCCGTGTCATCGCCGCCTCGTGCACGCAGCCGCGTGTCCCACCACCTCGGTCCCGCCGTCGCCTGCGCGGCCGCGCCATCCGCCGCTCGCCGCCGCGTGGCATTGACCGCCGTCGCCGCGCGACCGTCCCGCGCTCGCGGCCGCCCGCCGCTGCCGCGTCATCCCGCCGCCTCGGCCGCCACGCTCGGCCGCCCGTGCGCGCCGCCCGCCGTCCGCGCGCAGCTTCCCCGGTGACGCCGCCAGCCGCCTTTGACCATACGGCCGCCGTTGACGGCCGCCACCGGGCACGCCCGTGCGCGCCGCCTACACCACCCGGCTGCGCAGCCGTGCGCCACCGTGCGCCGAGCAGCACCTCCACGCGGTACCCCCTCTCTCTCCTATCCTCTCTCTCCTATCGCCGCTCTCTCTATCTTCTAGTATATTATTCCCTTTTAATTAGTTATTTCCCTTATTCTAACAGTTTGTTAAGACCACCTATCCGGCTCAATTTTTCGTCGCCGTCGTGACCGTGGCAGTTTCGTCACCTGATTCGCTTTCCTTGGAATTCCGTGCACCGTTCGTCGTCGCCGTTAAGGTAGGCGTCTCCTCTATTCTTAGCACTCTATATATTTAATTAAATCATAAAAATTATGCTTAGATCATCATGATTAATAGGTTGGAATTAATGGGCTATTTTGATTTATTTACATGTTTAGATAGTGTTAGATTAATCTGTTTAACCGTGCATGCTTAGATTAATTTGGTTATTTATGTATGTTAGTCATCATGATAGGTTTGTATATGTTTAAATCGTAGCTAGTTTAGCATGTTTGCATCACGATAAATGTAATATCTATTTTTTTTAAAAAGAGTTATTATATTTATATTAATATCATTCTCCTCCTTCCCCTTTTGCCCCACCTTTTCCCAATTTTTACCCTCATTGGAACCCCCTTTACTGTGCCCTAGCCGCCCCCGCCCTCACCCTCGACCCCCTCGGTTGCGCCTGCCGGCCAACCCCGCGTCCCCTGTGTGTGAGCCGCACGGCAGCCCCCTCTCCCCCGAGTTCCTGCCCGCGCGGCCATGGATCGAGCCAACCCCCCCCCGCGCACAACCGCGGCACCCCCTTGCGCCGACCGAGCCGTGGCGTCTCCGTGGAGCCTTCCCCTTTGCGCGCAGGCGCGGCCAATGGCCAGCTGCCCCTCCGCCCTCGACGCACCCCCCCGGTTGCTCCCGGCCCGCGTAGCACCCAGCCCCCTCTCGCCGTGTAGCACCCGGCCCCGCCGCCCGGCGTGCCGTCGATCGAGCTGCCCCCCCGCGCGTGAACCGTGGCGCCTCTCCTCGCACCGCAGCCGCCTCCTCCCCCTCCCCCACAGGCGCGCTCAGTTGCGCCAACCGGCGGCTCCAGCCACCTCGCGGTCGTCCGCCCCCCCCTCGGCCCGCGACAGCCTCTGCCCCCTCTCCCGGCATGCTCGGCCGCCTAGCCACGGCCCCCCGGTCTCGGACGGCAGCCCCCACTCGCGTGCACCAGCCCTACGCGCCCCTCGCCGTAGCCCGGACCCCTCTGTCGCCCCCGTCCGGCGCCATTCACCTACACAAGTGTGCATAGCCGCGGCCTCCAACCCCCCCCCCCCCTCGACCTCGCGCTCCCCGTTGTGCACCGCCCCTTCCTCTGCTGTGCCGGCCAAGACCGTGCACCTCTAGGTGCCAATGCACCTTCCCACCGTCCAGAGTGCTACGGTATGCCTTTTATTTTATTTTTCACTCCCCCACATTTATTCTCTTGTGCTCTAGCGATGCTATACCTATCTACATTTGTATGCTTGCAGCTAGCGTCGATTGAAGGAGAAATCCTTGTTTAGCCGGTCTAAGCCTTGTATCAACTCCGGATCGATTTGTCGACGCCTTTCCGGTAGGCATCCCGGACATGTCTATTATCACTAAATTTCTATTGAAAATATTACCATGACTTGTAGGTAATAATCAAATAGATAGATGTGTGATTTTTAGAAGAGTGAAATTATCTTTAGTTGTCTATCTCGATTTATTTAGCATGTATTTGCAAGTCGATTAGTGATGATCGTATAATTAGCTCTATTATAGTTAATTGGTTGTATTCTTGTACGATATGTGCTAAACCTCTTTTATTAATTGGTCAACCCTTCAGATTATTGTTAGATCGATCAATTCTTTGTTTTAGATAATGTTCAAAGTTGTGAGTTAACCCTATTATATTGAGTTTGGATCAATTATTTAAACCTGAATTTTTATGTAACACCATGATCTCTTTCATATAGTGGTTGTTTTAAGGGTCTAAGTCATGTGGGCATATCATGAATAAGTATGTATAGAATGTCATTTTTTTTATTCATGATGGATAGAGTGCTAGTAGCATGGGTGTCTCTTTGCTTAGATTGTGGAAATGCATGGTTCATTGGTTGGTTTAGTGTCTATCATGGTGACATGTTTTCATCTTGAATGAGCTAGTTGTCATTGAAAATAGATTGCATATTTGTATGAGATCGATCATGGCATTGTATGAGATGTGTTGTGATGCATGTGTGCATTAAATAAATTTAATGAGACCGAGCCACCGGACTAGTAGTCGTGTCCGTGGGCAGCGGAGCTTAGAACCGTTCGGTGCATCCTTCGATCCACATCCGCGGCGGTTATCCTAAGTGCCAATTCTCGCCTAGGTGCACTACGGGATTTAGCTTAGCTATACAATTACTCTATATATGGTAGATCTAGTCATAGCTCGTCGAGATCGCAAGACGACGCTTTCCTTGCGAAAAATGAAAATGTTGATGTTTCATGTAGTGGATAGATGCATTGTAGAGTGGTATCGGTGTTAGTATTTATGTTGTGTTCATTAGTTCATTTAAGCATACATGTTTTGTATGATATGCATGATAAGTCCTTTAGTTGGTGTTGCATTGCATAACCTCTTCATCTTATTAGATATATTTGTGAGAAGCCCTCTTTGGTCTTAATTGCGGGTAGGTTATGATTGTATGTCTAAAAATTCGTGGAATGCCAACTTTCATATATATATATTGTTTAGTTTTATATGGTATGTATCAAGTGCAGGTTGGGTATTGTATACAAATCATGTTAGGGCCTTTGGCTATCCAATTTGGTGGATGATGGGATGTCTACTGAGTCGTTATGACTCACTCCAATCCTTTATTATATTTTTTTTCAGGATATCATGTTTAGCGCAGTAGAAGCTTGGTGGTATGGACTACAAGGAATAATTTGAGCGGTTATTGTGCAGTTTAGACCGGTATATGAATGCTTAGATTGAAATTTTATTACGTGATTTCAGATGATTGAATAGTGTTAGAATTATGAACTGGGACCTCTGTCTTCGAGTTTTTCCAAACCGATGAGATTTTGGGGTTGTTTCCCCGGTTACGTCGCCGGATTATTTTCCGTTGTGCAGGTTGAAATCCGGGTCGTGACAATAAACCTTAAACATATATATCCCGATTTGATAAAAAGCCACTGTCAGGTTTAGGCATAGTGGTGTTAGAATTTAGTTTATTTTCTTTTATGTAATAGGTAGTTCTGTTTAAGCATGTAATTGATATGTTTAGGTTGTAAATTGTATGATCCTATTTATATGCATTAGTTTGCATTAGATTGTGGCATGGTATGCAAATATGTGGTGCATAGAACCATGGGTGTTCATATATGTATTTCATGTTTGATTTGCCAATTAAATGTTCATGTTTACTGTCTGAGTTAATTATATGCTTGCATTGTGTGGAATGTGGTTAGTGCAGTGAGCTGCATTGTGATGGAAATGTACTTCACCAGACTATATTAGTGGCCCGTGGGCAGAGGAGATTAGTTGAATCTGGAGCATCCTTCGATCCCAGATACCGCGGTTTATCCTAAGTACTCCCCTGCCTAGGGGTACTATGGGATTTAGTTACTATATGTTACTTCCTACTATATGGTAAATCTAGTGCTAGTTTTGTGATGTGATTACATTTTTCAGATGGAGCATGATATTTACTCATACAGGTGTTTAGTTGTGTATTTTGACATAGATGTTAGTGTTCTAGATGTGTCCTTGATTTTACGTCAGGTTTATGTGTGTTACGAGCATACCTAGAGTAGTCTAATGTGCATGATATGTTGGTTTTAATGCATATAGAGTCATGTTATCATATGGAGTAGTTGAATGACTTTGTAATCACTTAATTAAAGATATATAATTAGTTTAAATCCTATGTATTAAATCTAATTTTTAGGCTTAATATGTATTGTATATCACTAGAAATCACTAGTATAGTAGGGTAGTTCGGGTGTAAGACCTACTGAGTCTGTGGTGACTCACCCCTTCCCATTATTAACTTTTTCAGCTGATTTCGAAGAGCCTCTCTCTGAGGAGGACTTTGGAGAGAATTTCTAGGAGGACCTTGGAGTTGATCCAGAGCCGCTCGAGGACCCTGAAGACGAAGAGTTTGGTGACGAGTGATCACCATATATCATTTAGGTTGTCTGAGTTTTCCTTTCTGATATTGGTTTGGTATTTGCTTGGTGTGATTTTATAGGTGTTGGATGGACTATGTGTTGAGTCCTTCTTAGTTGTTTGGTGTTGATTACTTGTAGTATTTTCTTGGAGTTTGAGTTTGATTGGATCATTACAGGTTGTTTTAAATTATTCAGTTTTGATGATATGTGGATTTAGTTTGTTCTCCTAAACTGTCCCGATTTTCCGGATTTATTCCGCTGCGTATTTGTATATTCCGGGTCGTGACATATAAGATTGGAGAGTAAAACGTCATGTTTATTTATGTTATTATTATTACATAAAAAATGACTTTTTCCTTACATTTGTCACTAAGTAATAAATAAGGTTAAAATGAACATTACGTAATGTGCTGTTTGGTTAGAGTTTTTTTTTATACTATATCAATATTGATATTAATATTTTTAAATGTTAGAATATCAATATCAAAAGTAATACAAGTGGACATTTGTATTACATAATATGTTTTATTTGTATTACAAATTTTAAAATTGATACAATTAACTAAACACTTATTAATGATTCTTATCAATATTAATTTTAAAATTGATAGTGATAGAAGTACCTAATAGTGTTACCGAATAGGACGTAAGGTAAAATGAACATTAAGTAATAATGAAATAACCACTACAAGAAATCTGTGTTTTACCTGCCAAAATATTGTCCGTAGACAAAAATTAGTAGGCAAAAATAACTTTTACTTACCCCTTATTCCTACTGATTCAAGGCTCCGTAGGTAAATCTATCAATACCTTTTAACTACCTACGGATTCAAATCTGTAGGTAAGAATAATGTTAAATCGATCAATCTCAACCATTCAATCAAATGGATCAATGGATATCATTAGTCCATCGTGTAGTAATAAAAATAAATAACATAACAATATACATAACATAATATGATAATGTATAGTTTATTAATAATTCAATAATATAATATAATAATATAAAATATTTTAAATAATATATTACAATACAATAATATAAAAAATTATTTTTTAAAAATATTATAATAATTTATAATTTAATAATGATATTGATATAAATAGTATATTACTATTTACAAGAATAAAATATATTAAATAAATTTAAATAAAGTACTAAAAAATATAAATATTCAAATATTTATAAAATTTTACATATTTTTAAAATTATAAATATATTAATAAAAATACATTATAATGTATAATAATAAAATAATAAGATTAGTATATGAATAATAGTTCTAATATACAAAAATATATTAATAAATATATCACTATTTTAAAAATAATATATTAATATATAATTTAATAATGATGTTACTATATATTACTATTATTATAATAAAATATATAAATATTAAATAAAATACAAAATTTATAAAATAAATTTACAAATATTAAAATATTTCTAAGTTATTTCTGGTTGATCTCCAGCCTAATCACTCACTATAGGAAAATATTTTTAGCTACTACGGAGTTACCTCAATGGATAAATATAATGTTATTAAGGGTGTAAATAGATCAGTCTAATTTTGAACCATTCTTTTCGAAATCGAAATTGAACCAAACTAGTTTCATTGAACCCTGAATCGATTAAGAATCAAACTAATCTAACTTGTCAATTTCATATATATTTAAATAAATTAACTAAAAAAGTAAAATTTAAGTTATAATAATTAATTAAGGTTAAAATGAAGATTAATACTTTGTTTATAATATATAATTATTTTTTATATTAATTAACCTAATTTAGAATAATATATAATTAAATTTGATATAATATATATTTAAAATTAATACAATGAATAAATAATGTGAGTCAAACCAGGCCAATCAATATATCGATCAGGTTTGGTTTGGGAAGGTGCCAAATTGAATCAAACTGATAAAAAATTATGAGTTGGTCTGGTTCAATAAATCGAACGAACAACCGTTCAAACTTACGGTTTACTAGATTTTATTAAACACCTCTATGTTAAATAGATAAATTTCAACTGTCTAGTTAATTAATTACTATCGTTAATCCATCATATATTAATAAAATAAAATAAAAGATATAATAAAAATTATATTAATAAATTAATATATTAATAATAAATTTAATAATGTTACTAATATAAAAAGTTGATATATTATTTTAAATTTATATTAAAATTAATAAAAATAAAATACCTTAAATTCATCTCAGTGCGAAATCCCTCGAATCCCTACTCCCCCCTGTGGCTCCTCTTCCCTCGTTGCGAAATCTTGCCCCAACTCCAAAAATTCATCTCCCTCTTAATTTCCCCCCTCCCGCCCCTCTTTTCTCTTCCCCCGTGAAACCTAGCCCCGCTCCTCTCCCATGGAGATGGGGACATACCAGGTGACAGACACGGTGACAACGGTGATACAGTACCTTGGAGGCAGGATGAAGATGCTCCCTATTTTCTCTCCCTATTTTTTCTCTTGGTTTCCCCCGTAGCGCCACCCCTCGGTTCTGCCTCCGCTGCGCAGTGCCCAGCCCCCCTGGCACCCAGCGCGCAGCGGCCAGCCGCCCACCTTCCGCCCTCGACCCACCCCCTCGGTCCTGCCTCAGCTGGCCCGCCGCGCAGTGCTCAGTTGCGCAGCACCCACCCCCTGGCTGCCCAGTCCCCCCCTCTCTGCGCGCCCTTGTGTGCCGAGCCTCACAACCCCCTTCCCCCCGCAGCGCCTTTCCCCCTTGTGCGCGTGACCCCGCGCACAGCTGCGCTGCGGCCGTAGCTGTCTCCCTCTCCCCCCTGGCGTGTGGAAGAGCGCTAACCAGCGCTTAGCTGTGCAGACACGGTTCCCCCAACTCGTGCGCCCCCTCGCTGCAGCCCGAACCCCACCTCTGTTGTGCACTGTCTGGCGCCGTTCACCTGCGCAAGTGTGCGCAGCCACGGCCTCCAGCCCCCTCGCCTCGACCTCCGCCTCCATCTCCTCTTTGTGCGCCGCCTCTTCCCTTCGTCCAGATTACTATAGTAAGCAAGATTTAGCCTTTTATTTTATTTTTCACTCCTCCAAATTATTTCTCTTGTATTATATCCATTGAGGGCAAAAATCCTTGTTTAGCCGGTCCATGCTTTGTGTTAACTCCGAATCGATTTGTCGACGCCATTCCAGTAGACATCTCGGACATGTCTAATATCCTTAAATTTAATATTTAATATTCACCAATTGTATGTAAGACTTAATTTAAATGTTTTAGATTTGATATTGGACGTTGTGATTACTCGTAGTTATATTAATCTTTCTTAATTGCTTGTCCTTTGGAATCTAGTAGAAGTATGCAATTTAGTTAACGACTTTGGTAGTTAATCATTTATATTATGTCCTGATTGTGAGTGTGGTATATGATGAATCTTGGAGGTATCTTAAATATTTAGGTTGAGGTGTAGTTTCATGTTATTCTGGAATTGTGAACTTGATAAATCACTACATGTTTAACTCGATTGGGTCTATTCTATATGTTGTTGCGAGTTAATTATATTAGGGAAAGTTCTAAATAATTTATTAGACTCTATGTCTAGCTATGTTAATCTTGTTGTATATGTTGTCGGTTGTAGGTTAACAAGATTAGAGTGAGTAGCTATTTTTTATTAGATCTGATTTTTGTTATATATATATTTGTCCTTAAATCAAGTTAAGAGGTTTTAATTGTGCATAGTCTTATCATGGCATATGATGTGTATGTGCATATATTGTTGGCATTTGTCTAAGGTAGATCTCCACTCTCTTCCATCAAAGCACCACCAAATTTCACTGGATTGATGTCCATTGGAACTTTCTCAGTTGGGCAGCAATGGCCAGATTGTCCTTTTTAACATTCGCATGTTCCATTCTCCTTCCGTGACTGATCCATTCCTCTCATAACTATTGTTGTTGCTGACTGTTACCTCCTAGGAGCCCTATTCATTATGAAGGACACCGAGGCTAGACACTCACCAAACTCTGCATCATCTTCTGGCCATGGAGGCACCATCACATTCCCCCATCAAGCCCTCATGAAAAAATTCCATTTCCAACTCAAGGGTCATCTCGGGAGATCAAGAACTCCTTGCATAAAGAAAGATAAAGAAGAACACAGAGCCTTCCAAGTTCTAATATGCAGTGCACACATATCCTCATATGATCTTTTTTTTCTTTTTTATGTTCTACTTTTTCTTATTTTATTGTTACATGGAAAGATTCTCTTGTATGTTCTTATGTTTCACCGTAGACTAGCATATGGCCCCCATTTCAATGAGAAGATTTTTGGAAGTTTCATATCATCTTTCTACAAACTTGTTTTATTTCTTAGGTTGTCTTACTAGTTGAGTCTTTGTGTACACATAGAAGTGAGGGGGATAGATCTGAACACATGAGAAAATATCCATGTCCAAATTAGGTCACAAAAATCTTGACCTTCGGTATCAAAGGATCACATTAGCCTTTTACACAAGATGATAGCTAATTAAAAGCTTCATTCAATCATTTTATTTTTGAAGACTCCATATCTAGGTCTATGAGTTGTTTATATAGTGACCATCCATCTAGCTTTACATATTTATAGAGCAAAACGTGGCTACATCAAGTTTAAATTTAAGTCTTACCACATAAATTCTTCTATCATGAGGCATAGTCACCTGTTATCATAGATCATAGTTATAGCTAAACTCCTCAATCCCTTTTTGGTCATACAACTAACCCTTTATGAATGTTTCTAATATAATATGGTGTCATACAACTAACCCTTTTTGTTAATTTCTTGTAAAGGTTAACCACCTGCTCCAACAAACTTTACAACAAATGTCATATCAATAGCTTGAACATTGTTATCTTTTAAAATTTTTTTCATTACAGTTTGTGCTAAATTGTTATTCTTTAAATTTAGTGCTAAAAATTGATTTTCTTGTCATAGGAGGGGTCCAGTCTATGTGTTGGTTAGACAGATATATATCCTTATTTAGTTTGTTATTTTAATTTATTTTTAAACTTTACTCCAATGTTGACTTTTTTTAGTGTTTTTAGGTAATGGGGTATTTAAAGATTTTTTTAAAATATCATTTTTTTGTCCATTTGTTGGATGAAAGGAGAAAGGGGCTATAGTTTTGGATTTATTTTTAATAGATACTTCTTATCTCTTGTGCATGATCAATTCAAGTAATACTTCCTCCTACGATGCTAACAAAGTGACAATGATCTCTTCATTTTTTTAGAGAATAATATGGCGTGGTTGAATTGTTGATGACCACACAGTGACTCCTATTTGTAATCTTTTTTCATGTATTAATCCATTTTGGTTAGCCATAGTGGAGAGTGTGTAGGTGATAAGCTATTTAATCCATGCCTAGGACCTTCAACAGCTAGTTTCTATAAAAGTTGATATTCAGTAGGAATTTCTTATTTACAAAATTTTTACATATCTTACTGTTGAATGAAGAGAACCTCCAACATTTGATCTTCCTTTCCATTTACTGCTTTACAAATAAATGGGCATAAAGAGGTTTATTCAGTTCCTAGAAGCCAGGAAGGTTGGATTGAAATTGGGATTAGACTGGTCGACTTGGCCGATGTGACAATAGAAGCCTAGATTGGACCTTTTTTAATGTGACAATAGAATATGTAAGTTATCTTTAGTTGTATACTTATATATTGTTTAATTACAAAGATTATATATATATTTTTAATTTTCTTAGCTTGTCATTGCTGGTTACCTTTGTTGGCATATGATTAATAAAGATTCTCAATGGTTGATAAAGTATTCTGTTTCAGAGTGTATACATGGATTTGTTCAATGTAATTTTTCTAGTCGTCATGTAGTTGATACTCTTAAAAATTGTTTATTTTGGTTACATGGTTGAAGTTTGAAAATTTTTAACTCACTGTGTTGTATGTTTATAAAACAAGCTACTTTTTAAATTGTATGTTTTTGTGCAGTCAAACTGTCGATTGTCTTTGTAAGTTTAATATTTGTTAAAAACAAATCATTTTTGAATTGTATATTTACTTTACATCTTTAAATTAGTTATAATCATTTGATGCTATGTATTTTGATTAATTTCTATCTTCTAATTGCAGGTGGTTATAGAAGATAAATGAATGAAGATTCTAGATGGGTTGTCCAATTTCTTTTTATCTTCTCGTTGGTTGTCCAATTACTTGTGGTGGGATCTTTGTTTGTGGTGAGAAATAGATGATCTTTTCATTGTGATTGTGGCTGGAAGCCTGAAACAATTGAAAACTTTGTATATTTAACATTTTATTCACTATTGTGTGTTAATTGTAAAATGTTTTATGTTAACATGTCATACTTTATGTTTATGCACAAAGTAAATTTAATGCTTAATGAATGTCTTTATGATGCTATTTTTTGTTGTATGTGTAGATGTGGATTGCTGTGACTGTCTAGCAGGTTCATTGATATGGGTTGTTGTGAGTCCAACAAGTGTACAAATTGAATGTATGCCTTGAATTGATTGCACAACCAGATTTGAGAGTTAGTTATGTAATGGTGTGGATTGTTGATTCCAAGAATTGTGAATGTATTGTTGATTGTATGGATGGGTAAATATTTGTGCCCAAATTGTAAATGAAAGAGACATTGTAATAGTAAATATTTACCTACGACTAAACATCCGTAGGTAAATGTAACTCGTGATATATCACAATATTTTTTTCAGGTATGTAACATTTACCTACGGGAGTCCCGTAAGTATAAATCTGGCATGAGGAGCCAGTTGCATTCGTATATTTTATATGTACCTACGGGTCGATTTGTCGGTAAAAGTCGGTACTATACCTATGGGACATGCCCATAGGTAATACATTTCCCTACTTGTATTAGGCCTACAGACCATACAGAAAAATGATCTATTCCTACGATTTTTAGCGTAAGTAAAAAACGATTTTTTTGTAGTGAACATCGACTCTAAAACCAGCAAAATTTTAAGAGAATCGACTAACTTTCGAAGAAAAGACATGAAAGAGACTTTCACAAAATCCACCCGGACGAAAGGCTCAACCAAATCCGCCCTAAGATTTCTAATCGTTGAAGCCTGGAAGGGCATATACCGGTAATTTGCCTCATAGAAAGACGCGCTCGCATGTAGTGCGGATAACACAGTTTTTGTCGTCACGCCTAGAAATAATCAACTGGGTCTTATATAATAAATCCTTTCCCATCACGAGGGATGGAGTTTGGGCTACACATAACAACAAACATTTATTCTCCACAGCTGCGTGGTCCCGCCTCATCCACCTGTCAGCTGGTTGGCATACGCTCGGATCACCACATGGACTTGAATTTGTACTTTTCATTCACAGGTTTGCAGATTTTTTTTTCTAATTTATACATAATATAAGATATTTATATGCATCCACTTTACTGCGGCATATATTTTCCCATGTAAAACTCTGTTTGGTTGTAGATAAATGTGCTTCAACCTTCAAGAGCATGGGAGATCGAATATGGTCAAAGACAACCTCAGAAATAGGGCCGTCAATGGAGCGGGCTGGCCCGCGGGCCCTTGGGCTGGGCCTTCTTTGGGCCTGTTTTAGGGTCATGGGATTAGGCCCGCGGGCTCAAGATGGGTTAGGTTTCGGGTTGGCGGGCCAGCGCGTGGCGCTCCACGGCGGGCGAGGGCGCTCCAGCCCTACGGCCGCCCTCGCGCTGCACCCCCGCACCCAGCCCCGCGGCCACCCTCCCCGCCCCCCCGGCCCCCCCCCCCCCGGGCACCCCCCCGGCCGCCCCCCCGGATTCCCGCCACCCCGCTCCCGCCGCCACCCCGCTGCCGCCGCCTGCCCGTCGACCCCGCGTGCACCCCTCGGCCCCGCCGTCGACCTGCACCCGCGCCTGTCCGCCCTCCTCTCCAACGCGAGCCCCATCGCCGTCGGCCCGCCTGCACCCCCCTCGCCACCCTCGCGCCGGCCACCGCCCGCGTGCGAGCACTGCACCCCCAGCCCCTCCGTCGGCCGCCTGCTTCCCCGCGCCACCCCTCGGCCCCGCCGCGGCTGTCCACCCCCTGCCACCCCGCGAGCCGCGCCACCCTCGGCCCAGCCCCGTTCGATTTGGTGTGTTGCGGCGGCGGAAGGCGAACCGTAATATCCTGGTTTCTACAAAAAAATAAAAGCAAAATCCCGCCATCGTCGGTCGCACCCCTGCTCTCCCTCCCTCTCTTTCCCTCGCTCACTCGGCCGCCCACCGCGGCATCGCCGCACTCCCCCCCCCCCTCGATCATCCGTCTCTCTCTCCTCTGTGTGCACCTTGCGTGAGCATAGCACGCACACCCGGCGCACCCTCTCGCTGTCTCTCTCTCTCTATGAGCCTCGGCCATCCGTCGCCGATGCGGCCTCGCCACCGCGAGGCATTACCTCCATCGCCGTTCGCCTCCGCTGTCTCCCTCTCTCTTTCCCGCGGTCGCCACCGCGAGCCGTCGTCGTGCCTTCGTCCTGCTCTCTCCCCAGGCTCTCGCTCTCTCTCGCGCTGCCGCCATCCGCCTGCGGCACTCGCGCTCGCGACCACCCGGCCACCTGTCGCCGTCGCCGTCTCTCTCTCGCGCTCCCGCGAGCTGTCGCCGCACCCTCGCCGCTCTCCCTCTCTGTTCTCTCTCTCAGCTGCTGTCGCTCGCCGTGGCACCCGCACCCCCGAGCCCTCGTGCGATTGTACACGCCAGCCGCCGCTCATCGCCTTCGCCACCTCCGCCTCCGATTACCCCCCCGGCTCACTCTCTCTCCCCCCCGCTCTCTGCTTCTCTCTCCCCTCTGTTTCATCTCCGCCACTGTGCGAGCCTGCACCCCCAGCCCCCCCCGGCGCCCCCCGGCCTCCCCGCGCCACCCCCCGGCCCCGCCGCGGCTGTCCGCCCCCTGCCACCCCGCCAGCCGCGCCACCCTCGGCCCGGCCACCGTCGGCCGTAGCACCCCAGCCCCTCGGCCCCGCGCCCGCGGCACCCCAGCCCCACCTGCACCCCCCCTCGCCACCCTCGCCCGTGGATCCCCCCTCATGCCCATGCCTCCCCTTCTTCCCCTCGTGCGACAATCAGGATGAGTATAAAATTATATTTTAAATAAGATGGGTCGGGCCGGGCCGGGCCGGGCCCAATTTATATTTTTTATGGGCCGGGCCGGGTTGAGTTGTTAACACAATGCGGGCCGGGCCGGGCCAGCCCATTCTATATTAGACGGGTCTAGATCGGGCCGAGCACGGGCCGGGCCGGGCCCGGCCCATTGACAGCCCTACTCAGAAAGCTAGGAAAAGATAGACCCAGCTTGGACGTGAAAGGTGATCGTTGGTCTGATGGTCGCTGTCTGTGCACCCTTGGGGACAACTGGCTTTTGTTGAGACCACAGGCGAACGACCTGCAGATAGGGGTGTAAAACGGGCCGGGCCTCATGAGAAGCCCACTGGGTAGCCCGTCCAGGATTGACTAAAGCTCATGTTTTATTTGTCCCATGAGTTAAATGGGCCATAAAATAAGTAGCCCGTTTAATAAACGGGTTAGACGGGCTTGAGCTGGGCTGGCCCGCGGGCCATCCGGTGAAACATTATAAAACGATGCCATGGGATAGCATTAAATATTATATTATACTACCATGTCTAATAGATGCTTAATAGATGTGCATGTGTAGCTGTGAGAATACTCCTCACAATACTTATTTGCAGAAAAATCCAATAACGTTGTTTAAAGCACCAGAGATAGAGCTGTAAACGGAGCGGATATGACATTTTCGTATTCGCTCCGTTTAACTATTCGGATAGTCCGTATCCGATCCGAATCGGATACGAATACGGATCAGATATTATAAGTCGGACAATCTTCGAATTCGGAGCATATACGGATAATATCCGCTTCGAAATGTTAATTAAATATTATTTAATTAATATATTTAATAATATACAATACATTAAAAATATAAAATATTAAATTTATCATATATTTATCAACATTAACTTAGTGTATTAATATATAATAAAGAATACTTAATCATATTTGTAGATATAATGATTTTAAATATATAATTATATATATTATGTATATATTATCAAAGATGGATTCGGAGTGGATCTTAAACGGAGCTTAAATGTGTATTCAGGTATTTTACTCTCTTTTTTTTCTGATGCACTGAGATCGTGGTGCTCGACGTATCTATGAAATTCTAAAAACGCATGTGTGCTGAGGAGGCCCAAGTCTAGGATATGATAAAGGCATGAAATACTCCTCCGGTAGCCAATATGGGATAAAACCCTTCAACATTCTCCCTCTCGGTCAGCCATCACCGTCAGTGAAATTATGAATTAATTTTATATTTAGCTGAATTATGAAATTTACGGATAATTTTATAAAATCTCTGTGATTCTTAAAATTTTCACATTTTTATTAATTTTATGATTTTTATAAAATTTTTTATTTATGACTGTTTTACAAAACTCAAGCCCATTGGGTTAATGGGCTTTGGCGGGCTAAAGTCCAGTTACACCATTTAAGCATGTTGGGCTTTCTAGATGGGCTTGGGCCTGGGCTCTATATATATGGGCTGAAGTGGGCCTGGGCCGGGCCAGCCCAAGCCCGGCCCATTGACACCCCTACCTGCAGATAACAACACGAGATCATATTAATTCTGACTCGCGGAGGAGGGAGGTCAAGAAATCAGCAACAAGGTTTGAAACTAGGGTGCAAATGAAATTTGAGATTTTGATATTTTCATTTAATTCCGATAAATATCTATAGATTCAAAGTATTTTTTTATCATATGAAGTTTCAGAATAAAAAATAGTCAATTCTTGCGTGTGTTTTTCCAGTTCGATGAAAAACAGTATATAGAAATTAACGTTATACCAAATAAAAATATAGTATTGAAGTTATGATACACATAAATGATAAAAAGTAAAAATAAAATTTTTAAACATACCATTTCGATAACCGAATTAAAATTTAAATAAAATTATAATATCACGATTTCGATTGATTTAATCAGATTGGGAATCAAAATTGTGCTTAAAAATTACGGGAATTGGAATATGAAAAAAAGAGAATACCTCCCTATTGAAATTGATCCGTCCCTATTTGGAACTTACATTGGGCACTAGATCCATTTCAACGGGTGGCTGGCGATCGTTTTAGAAGAATTTTATTTGACCAAGTCGGGGATCCAAAAACGTCGAGACACCCTTCACTTCAACCAGGAACTCTGGAGGGGTGGTCTGCAGGCTCCTTTATGATTAATATTCAGCACTGCCCGAATGACAGTGGTAGATGGCGTCAGTAGTTCGAAGAATCTTATACGGAATGTATTCTCTTTTCTCTCTCTATAGCAGTAGTGAGAGATATGGGCCGGTGTTCCCTGGGAGCAGAGTTCACGTGCAACAAAGAAGAAGAATACTTTTGTAGATAATGGAAATAGATGTGCTTCGTAGAATTTCGGCCGTACGACGATACATACGTATACAGAGAGACACACACACACGGGTCGCTCGGTTCAGCTCATATATGCTCCCCCACCGTACGATTGCTGCAACATAGGGATGGCAATGGGCGGGCCGGTTCACCGGTTCTCGTCAGTTGTGGGTCAATCACATACCATTACGTGAGTTAAAGATTTTAGCTTGAGTGTCTTAATCAGGCCCACGTATGGGCGGAGGCGGGTCAAAATAGGTCAAATAAATTTTAATTTTTATCTCATAATTTTATTAAAAATATTATTTTTAATTATTAAAAATCTATTTTAATTAAATTATAATTAATTTTATAATATTATATTAAATAATTAATTTTATCATATTTAATTATTATATAATTATAAAATAAAAATATTGGGCCCGGTCAAGTTAGACCAGTTCAAGTTTATATTTTTAATTGGTCAGATCAAGCTGGACCAACAATATATGAACTGACTCAAGTCAACCCAATATATTTTAGACCGAGTCATATATGGGCTGACTTTGGGTTGAGCTGGGCTGGCCCTTTGACACCCCTACTGCCACACTGATCTTAATTGCCAATCAACATTTTCAAATGGACAGCCGACTGACAGCAATGCAAGACTCCTATTTGATTACGGCTCTTCCGTGTGGATGCCATTCACCACACCCACACAGCTACGGTGAAGGATCAGTTGAAAAGTTGTGTGCACACCGTGCCAGCCACTGACGCGGCCAGCTCCCCGTGCGCCGCTCACGCACCCCTTGTCGCTCACCCGCACACCTCGTGCCTCTACCCTGGTCCTAGCCTCCTCTGCACTCTCTCTCTCTCTCCCTCCTCGACGCCATCGCCTGTGCTATATCCTGACCACCTGCACTAGTGTGTTGTGTGCTAGCACCCGAGTGCGTCAGCTCTCGTCACCTCCACATCCACATGTAGGTTGTATCCACCACTGTGGTCTCTACCTAGTGCCCGCCCCTGCAGGAGTTTTTTACGAAGTAGCACTTTTTTTTTTAATTTTAAAAATAGCACGCTAAAAATTTTTATTGCAAAAGTAACACATCTTGGTCAAAGTCGAGTTTTAAAAACTCAATTTGCGAAGAAAGTCGATTTTGTCTTGCTTGACTTAACCTAATGACGGTCCGGTCGTGCTTGAAAGCGTGGCTTTGAAAGTCGAGTTTGTATTACTTGACTTTTAACTTACAAAGTCGAGTTTTTAAAACTCGACTTATGTAGACATTTAACCCACCGTAAACCCTTTTCCCCTTCTGCCGTTCTCTCACCGTGATCCTTCTACCATTGCGAGGGCAACCAGCTTGGCGGCGGCGGCGGCGTGACTCCGCGACGGCGGCGTGGGCAGCGGACGTCGGCGGCATGATTCCACGGCAGTGGCGACAGCTAGGGTGGAGGATGAGGGCTGCAGACGTGGTCAGCTTACCGAGGCCGCGGTGGCCAGCTTGGCGATGGCGGCGGCGGACTCCATGGCAGCCGCGGCGGCGACAATGGCTAGGGTAGAGGACGAGGGCGGAGGACGTGGTCGGCTCGCCGAGGCTGCGGCGGCCAGCTTGGCGGTGGCGGTGGAGGACTCGATGGCAGCCACGGCGGTGTAACTCCATGGTAGCGGGGGTGTGGGCGGCGGACGGCGGGGGCAGACGGCGGACGGTGGCGACGTGATGCGGTGGCGGCTAGGGCGGAGGATGAGGGCTGTAGACATGGTCGACACACCGAGGCGAGGAGGGCTCCGGTTGAAGGGTTTTATGGCGGGGATGGCTCTAGGACAGCTACAATTCCGGCAAGAAAACACTAACAAAATCCGGCTAGGGCAGTTCCTCCGACGTTAGGGCTTGATCGGTATCGATTAAAAGGGAAGGTAACAATCGAGATATTTTTAGACAAAGTTGAACTTGAGATTATAGTTTGAATTGCTTAAATTTTGTATTGCTTAAATTGAGATGAACTTAAAATTAATTGTTTAATTAGAATTGAAGTTTATTTATTATTAGTTAATTAGTATTGATGTCTCTCAATTAAAGTTGTGGTTTTATATGAGTTGGTTAAATAGATGTTGGTTAATTTGAGTTTGATTTTAGAAATGTTTAATTAGAATTTGAATTGTTTGATTGAAGTTGAAATAGATGCTAGTTCTTTTGTAAATTTGTATTTTTAATTAGAAATGGTGGTTTATAAGCTCGTTGTGGTTGGGTTTAATTAGATTACTTAAATTTATTAGACATTACCTAATTATATTAGGGGGATTCTAACTTAAATGGGTGTACTTCTAATTTAATATTGTCATTTTGAAAGCAACCCTTGAGAGATTCTACTTTAAATGGGGGTACTTGTAATTTAAAATGTTATCATTAATCAATTGCTTGATATAACAAGTTAGAAAATTAACAGCTCGATATTTTTAGGTTACTCGTGAAAAGTTAAAGATATGGGATAAAGGATAATCAACGTCCATATAATGTTTGAGGGGATGCTTTCAATAAGCAACGATTATGCTTATTATTATGGTGGATATGAACACAATATTAAGATATTGTGAGGATGTAGTTACAAAGACCTGAAGAGTTATATATTCGATGCAATTGGATGTAACCCAGTTGTCGACTCCAAAAAACGGGTTCCGGATTGGCACCCCAAGAAAAGGTGATGATAGAATAGGGGAAAGGGAGTGAATAGGAAAACACTCGGAAAGCAGTAAAATCCTCACATTGGTCCCACACTCACATTGATCCCCGAACTTTCATCTCACAACGTTACTCGAGCATCAAAGACGATTCAGGTCGTATGGAAGGAGAGGGAGGAGTAAAATGACTTAGAACATGAATAAAGAAATTATGGTCGTCAGGAGCCGCGGGCTCCATGTTATGGAATAGAAACAAGAGATTGAGTTGACCGTGTGTACTTTAACGCGGAAGATGATGTGTGAGTTCAATTTTCTTCCTCCTCAGCCGGCCGATGAGGGAGAGTCCAACCAGTGCTATCTTGATCAATCTGTGCAACTTTTAACAATAAAACAAGTGAAAGGTTTGATTAGACTTGGGAGAAGTGTAGAAATTGTAAGAAAGGGGATGAGAAAGAAGCAATTGGATTCGGACTCACCGGATTCGAAATGAGTCTTAACCACTTTTTTTATTTTTGGTTATATAAAATGATGCAAATTAACTAAAAGATGTTCTAACAAGTAAAGGAACTGAGTTAAGATAAACTTATGAGATGAAATGGCTTGAGTTGAAGCCGAGATGAATGAAACTAGCCAGTTCGGGTAGCTTTGCACCCTTCTGGTGCAACTTTGGTGCAGAGAAATCTACGGATGACCCTGATTTTTGAATCTAGTGCCATTTGTTTCTATAGATGGAGAACTCAGAGAGGATGAGATCTCCTGTTGATGACTTCTCTGGAATCCATCCGTACAGGCCTGTAGAAAATATGGAAATGAATGGATATAGAAAATAGAACCTGGATGTACACCCTCGGTGTAACAATCGCCATAAACAGACAACAAGTCAGAATTGAGTGCCGCAGGTTGCAAATGAAAGAGGATAAGGAGAGAAACAATTATTTTGTTCACCACTTTTGTATAAAATACCCCTAGGTTTCTGTAAAACCCGAAGAAGTTTGGTGATGTAGAGCGCATGGATCGGGCCTTCTTCTTCGCTTCGGGATCGATCCCTTGAGGTCGGCTCGGATTTGAATGTCGGGATGGCCTCGGGAGGGAGCTTGGACAACCTCAGAATGAGCTAGAGTGTAGTTGGTAAGCCCGGGTCATTGGTAATAGCCCTCTATTTATAGAGACGGAGAACTGATGTAACTTAAGGAAACTGGCTGACTGTGCCCTCAGGTTGAGGGCACGCAGGTCATGCCCTCACCCTGAGGGCATGGTCAGTGCGCCTCCACCTCGAGAGTGCGTTCGGTGTATTACTACTAAAATGCATCAGAACCTTCCAGAAATTGCTAAAAAATTCGGTTGATAAGATGAACGCGCCCCCGACTCGGGGGCACGGTCAAAATAATCGAGTTTTAACGAGAGAAACTTTTTAAAAACCGGTTTAGAAGATACTAATCGGGGCAATTTCTAGTTTCTGATATCGACCGTACCCTCAGTTCGGGGGGTGCGTTGACTGCGCCCTCGATCTATGGGTGTGCAGGCTGCACCCACACTGTGAGGGTATGGTGATCGTGCTCTCTCCTTTCAAGGGGGGTAAGGGCACGATACACTCTCTCTACTACGCATGTGTTCCGCGAGCCTTAACTTGCAAATGGGACGTCCGATTTGGCTCCCGTTTGTTGCATTGGAAAGACGGCCTTCAACTGCATATCCTCAAGTCAGCATGACTCTCGAGATGTTCGCACAGGGCTTTGACTACCGGTTTACCTCCCGCAGAAAGTCAAAAACTGAGGGGGTAATCTAAAAAGGCACGATTTCGGTCGAGAAATCTTGGGTCAACTCGGGATGACCTAGAATGATAACCGAACAAGTTCAGTATGATTGAAAACTTAAAATCATCAAAAAATATGAGATTAACTCGGTAACACATGAGACGATCTTCGAAAGAATTGGGAATAACTGGGAAATCCTAAAATTGACCAAAATGGCCGTGTGGCCCCAGTTGATGACAATGTATGTCTAGGATCCACCCGGACAACCTGAAAAGGCCCAGTGACGACCAGAAAGGCCTAACACGTGGTCCAGGATAGCCGTGTCAATACGGATCGAAAAGCTGTTTTAGACCGATGCCTACCGAAATGACTTGTCGGAAACACCGAATGCTGCCAAACTCATGCGGTACATCCAATACCTTCAATTATAGATCATTCAAGGTCGGCCATTGAGCAGGCTTTGTGTTTTCATGAGTAACGTGCGGCTCTCGCTTGAAGGTTACAACATTACTTCAAAAATCATTGGTCCATTCTCAACTTACGGGGGTCTCCATCAACGTACTTAGCTCATTTCGACAAGGAGATTCGGATCAGATAATGGTCAAATAATGGGTATCGCCCTGGAATAGGAGTTTGGAGCTCCGAATCAGGCCAACTTGGCATGTCTATAGTTTGCCTTGTGTTGATATCAGCTTTACAAGGGAATGGTATGTAGCGAAGCGAAGTGAAACATAGAGAAAACGTATTGAAGCGAGATGGATTGTAGTGAAATGTAGTGGATTGAAATGGCAATGGACAGAAAATGTGGCATCAAGGTGTAGATATAGACATGCTCAATGACCAGATTTAGCAAAGTGAATCTCCTTGAGTGTTTTAGATAACCGCCATGTTTCATCAAGTCATTGTATGTTCGATTGGTAAGAGATGTGCCACATTCACGAGAGAAGAATAGCCTGATAGAAATGTATGCCCTACAAGCCAATCATATATGATATGATTAAGCATTTCTAGGAATATCTCATTCAATTAAAAAGGCAAAACTTCGTTACTAGCTTTTATTAGAAGCGTATATCGTAATGAAGTCCTTGATCACATACAATGATGATTGAATCATGATGAGTTCATGATAATGCGATCGATCATCTAGAGGTATGTGATCTAAATGTTCCTAGTCGTAGGATCCTTGAGCCGGGACATCAAGAATTTGGATAGACTAGTGTGTGTGATGCCTTCTCATGTGATGAGAATGACCAATCTCATTGGTCAGCAATGTGGGGACACTGAGATACACACACAGGTGCTCATTAGTGGAACGAGTTCACTGAACTGACCAATTTAGGAAAACCTGATCGGTATCTTACCGAACTGTCTATCAGGTTATTCTTACATCTCAATAACACGGTTGGATCTTTGACCCGAGTCACCAAAGATGTCTTATCGGATATATCTTATACTTTAATTATTGACTTATGGATCACTATCTTGATGATCCAGTATAGTTGATGTATTAGGTGCAAGAGAAGCCCGGTGGAGGCAATTGAGTGGACAACAAGGGATCATTCACTCTCGGTAGGAGAGAGAGAATGCCCTATGGGATAGTACTCTAAATCCTTGGCCAAGGTACTTAGGATAATTGGAAAAGGAGTTTTTCAATTGATCCGAACCTAAGTACAGGATCTCATAGAGTTGGAATATTTAAGGGTTGATAGTCAATACCGAACTCCTGATCTACTGGGACATTATATGAACGAGGATTTAAAACCGTCTAGTAATTGATGATGGAAAGGCTCAATGGATGTTATTTAACTCCCCTAAGTCATTTGGGATCATAGGATGTGGCTTGTACCCTTTATGATCAGAAAGTCGTAAAAACTGTTATCGGATAACGGTTTTGATTTAATTTAAAGGAATTGTTCTTTTAAATTAATTAAGGCTTCAACCAAATTGACTATTGTGCCTAGTGGGTCACACACAATAGATCTGGTCAATAAGATGAGGGCATGGACGTAATTTTACAGATGTTTTGGGTTTATGTGAAAAATTCCATTTTCTACATATAAATAGCTTATGAAGCCAAACCCTAACAAGTCATAGGGCTGGAGCACGTCCCAAGCATCCTATCTTCCTCCTCTCTCCTATAGAAGGTGATCTCCCATGGTCAAACTTGGATCTGGAAGGTTTCTGGAGGCCCGAAAGAAAGGAGAACTCGTCTATTGAAGCAAATTGTGTGGATACCACTAGAGAACGGACACTCGAATGGTTTTCAGCAAGGAGGAATGTCTTGTCTTCATCCATGGTGAGGGATTTTATAAATACCATGAGGTACTCTCGTTCTACTTCATAATCGGTTCTTGGTTTTACTCATTCGGCATCGACCAAGGCAAAGATCATGGCTTTATGAAATAAATTTTTTTTCGCTATTATGTATTGATTCCTTATAGTGGTATCAGAGCCCGGTTGAAGGCTTGGTCTAAGTTGAATTGAAATTGGCTTGATTTCATGTGATTTGTTGCTATCCCGAAACTATATACAGAGTAGTTTTGATTTGATCACCACAGTTCGTATGAGATACCAAACTGTGTGTGGTTAGTTTGAATTGATTTTCATGGATGAGATCTTTCCAATGCTTCAAACTTCATGAATTTTGGCCATTCAGATAGTACGGAAGGAGATTAGAAAGTTGCTAAGATGATCATGTCCGAAAATTCAGCCAAAATTAGGGGAGTTGATGAACTTACATATTTGGACTCAAATACCTCTGTCTAATGACGTGGTAAGGTAGGAAATTAAGTTTCATAGAGTTTTCATAAGTTATTGGACACTCAACGGCCCTTGGAGGTGCCGGATTTGAAAGGTATTTGCGTTTTGGGTTAATTACGGCCGTTGCAACTTCCTCCGTAAACTGCGCATTGGATTAAATTTTTCATGAGATGTAACTTTCTTCAATAGAATCCTTATTCTTTAAGTATTCCAATGCATATTCTTTCGGATTTTTTGGACTCCGTTTGTCCCCCCAAATATGGCCCGAAAGTCGGGTGTTTTCTAGGGTTTCCGTGGTGCTACAGTCCGGATTGGATCCAGACTCAGCCACGGGCAGGGGTACGCGGCAGGTGCGTAGTGCGCCCAGGTGGGGGTACGCGGCCGCACCCCGTAGGCTCCATGGGCACGTGGCGGCGCACGCGGGTGGGCGGCAGTCGGCGACTCAGTGCAGCCGCGGGGGTATGCGACATTGCCGCGCCGAGCCCGCCGGTGCCTTGGCTGGTGCTATGCGCCGCCAGGTAATTTGTTTCAAAATGTTTTTAAATTATTTAAAATTCATTTTTGATTCAAAAAATTACCAGAAAATTCTAGAAAAATTCTAAAAAATTGTAGAATTTATTTAATGAGTTACTAAAATGTTAAATGACTTATTAAGTAGAGTTTTACTATTTTGTCATTGAATTCTACTATTTTGATTTTAAAATTGCTTTAAGAAAAAAATTAATGAAATTAATGGTTATATAAGTTCTGGTAAATTATTTAATAGGTTTATAAAATGTTTATGAAACTGTTAAATAGTTTTGGACTTTGCTTGTCATAGAATCATTTTATAAATGAATTTAAAATTATTTTAAAATATTTATTGATTAAATTAGTGTTCAAATAAATTCTGAAAAATGTGATTTTGAAGAATTATGATTTGGACATTAATTTAATGCTCTGAGAAATTTTTGAAGAGCATGAATCAACTAAATGTTTTATATTGCTTGTTTTATGCATGTAAATTGTTATATTTGCATTTCATGTTATTTATTTTATGAAAATTCGATGAGAATGAAATTTAGAATTTCAAAACTACAGTATATAATTTTATGATGGTATATATGATATATCTCATATAATTATCACGTATGCGCTCTATGTTCATGTGATGAATGTTGGTGTGTGTATGGAGGTGATCATAGGCTTAAATATGCTTTGCTTATGATTGCTTGGTTAATTAAGTTGAATGGGGGCATGCGTGTGCCTCCTCTCTCTCTATACAATCTGATTATACATTCTACCTTTCCCTCATTTGTGTACTCCCCTTGGTTAAAACCAAGGTTTCTTATTATGAGTTGTACATTTGTGGGTCTGTGTATCCTTTAGCTGCTTGTAATGGTTAGAAGCTGGCTCGTGGTAGAATGGAGAGTGGGACCACTTAGAGAAGCACACTTCTGAAGTGGGAGCATGCCAACTCAAGCTTCTGAAGCAAGGAATTTCACCTATAGGGGTTCCTTAGGTGTATGCTTAGGGTTAAGTCAATGATCACCTATGTTTTAATGCATATTTGATATGTGGTGCGTGCTACAGATTATACCTTAAATATATGATATTTTAAAAGGTATATTAATATTTATATGTAGCACCTATGTTGATGAGACTAAAATAAAATTTCTCCTCATTTTAATTAGGTCGATAAACGTGAAACATTAAGAATGACTCACGTAGCCTTCCGTTGTTATGGTCTTGATGAGCCAATCTTAGATTGGATGGGTTTGTTGTGTTTCCTACAAGACTCATTTAGCAAAGGATTGGTGAACATGGCTAAGGCATTTTTCGAACTTTGGGGTGGACCATTACATGGCCTTGTTGTGTTTCCCACAAGGGCTATGTTAAGAATCCATTCCCATAACGTAACAAGCGGATTTGAGCTAACTAGAGTATATAGCTTGTTATGTTTCCCACAAGGTTATAACTCTAGAGGCTGAATGACTGAGAATTGCATGGGTTGCAATTGGTAAAAGTTACCTATCTATTAAGTATGGGATAACTTGTTGTGTTTCCCATAAGGTCATCACTATAAAGTTAGTAGGGTCTTGGTCCCCACTAGGATGTTATCGTGATATCCCATCTTTGCATAATGAGAGTTATGCAAATTCGTCGAAAATTAGTGGGAGTATAAATTAAGATGAAAGACCATATGTTAATTTTAATGAATTTCTGTAATGTTGATGTAATTATATCTCTGTTGTAGAATATTATAAATCACCATTAGTCTAGCATAGTAGATGCTAAGTATTTTAATGGCTCACACTTCTTATATTGGTTTAGAACTAAGAGAATAGTTCTCATAGTTGACCTATTGACTATCCTACTTGAGAAGTAGGTATCTCCTACACTATCTAATGATGTGAGAAAAGATAAGATCTTATCTCATTTAAAAGATGTATTAATTGCCTTATATCAGATGTTAGCCTCTATCCGATAAAAATAGTAATGGTAACATGGATATATGGATATGATATCAATCATGGCTCATGGTGTTGAGCTAATTAAAAGTAAATAAGAATAATACATTTTGAATACTTCTTATTGGTGAGACTAATAGAAAGAAGTAAGATCATTAGATAGAGATAGATGGTGATAGTTAAAAGTCAAAGAAGTAAGTCAAGATATTATAACCCAAATTAAACATAGCATTCTTCTACTATCATTATGATGGTAAGTAGTAGAAGAAGTGCAAAGTGTATTGCACATAATGCAAAGGTGGAGTTTGAGAAGCTCCATGTATCTATGTCATTAATATTTACTTGTCATAAATACACATTCAACAGAATAAGATACTATATATGTGTATTCTAGTATAAGATACTAGGGATGCATATAATAGTATGAGATACCAGATATGAGTTATAGATAATAGCAAATAAATGAAGGTTTAAAGAAGATTGTTGACCTACATATGAAATTGTACAAACTGTTGCATCATTACTAGTAGGATGTTGGCATCAAATTTTTCCGCTTAGCTTGCTTGATACAAATTTTAGCAATGCTGAAGCCGGTGCATAAAATCTAACCCAGATTCGAAAAATTCAAGAATAGATGATGCAAACAAGCTCTGGAAATGCCTTGGCATGGCTTTACATGAAACAAATGGCTAATATAATGTGCTCATTGCATTGCCCCGGTCGAGAGCTTCGCAACGGTGCCCAAAACATGGAAAACGGACACCGGAAGGCCAAAATGACCAATTTTCCCCCGACCCTTTGGGACAAATTGGGACTCTAACATGGAATTCCAACTTTACCACATTTTCAAGGTTGGATAGAGCTAGGCAACGCTCAAAACGGATCGAAAATCCGACCCCCGTATGAAGAGACATGCAAGAAAGAGCAAATCTGGACGGAAAGCCGTATGTCGTCGCATCAAGGGCATAATGGTCCGATTAGCTCCGGATCGACCCATGGTCTAAAATTTTCAAATTTCATGACCCAAAAATTTGATCTCATGAATATTGATGCATGAAAAATAAATTTGGCCAATGGGAGAAGGTAATTGCACTCAATTACAGTTTCCGGCATTATCGACGACCGAGATCGCACCGATCAGAGAAATTGGTATAATCAGAGATCATGAGAAATTTGGGAGATCTCAGACACACATTTGGATGTATCATAAGATCAATGTTCATCAATGATTGTCCCATACTTTCTGATTTTATTTTGGCTATGTTTAATCAATTTTCGGCCGAAATTAATGATAGCCGTCGGATCGGGAGTCTGTTAGATGAATGGTCTAGATTGGATCACTCTCTCTCTCTTTCCCTCCACTTGGCTGGCTGAACTCCTCCCCATATTCCATGCACACAATCCCCTACAAGTTAGGGAGTTGGCCGAACTCCCCATCTGATGGCATAGCTAGCAACTTTGGCTTATCTCCCTCAACCACCTCAACAAGCTCAACAACCCCCATGGTTTATCCTTATCCCTCTCAACAACCAACTATGGGTTATCCTTATCATCCTAAACCTCCCTTGAGTTATTATTATCTTCCCTCAACAACATCCAGCCTTATCTCCTCCTGCAGATGGCGCCATCAACTCCTATATAAACCCCCCTGCTGGCCATGTGGAAGGCAAGCTGATCACCCTGCGGAAGCCCTGCCTCTCCTCCCTCTACCCTGCTCCAAGGCATCTTATCCTTGATTGGACGTCTTCATTAGCAAGTCATCAACCTCTCCATCCCCTTTTTGGTGTGCCAAGTGAAGAAGAAGAAGGAGAAAAGACCTCCCTCCAGCAGGCGTGGCAGAAGCAAGTGCAACCAACACACCTGATTGGTGTGCCAACTTCAGCAAGTGCAGCAAGCTCTCTTCATCCCTTTGCTCCATTCATCAACATCAGCAAGGAGAAGACCCCCCTTTTTTCATCCAACAGCAAGATAATAAGGGTTTGGTGGCACCTTCAGCTCATCATCTTCAACACCACCTGTAGTGCAAGAAAGAAGAAAAAACGGTGAGTTGAAAAAGTGCGTTCCGATGTAGCCTTTTAATTAAACTCTTCCCATTCTCCTCTCTACCCCTCTCCATGGTGGCATACCCTATGAGTAATGCCCATTCATCCCCTTTGAGTTCCCTTCACGTTTGTCTACCAAAAGCCCCAAGTGTACCCTCTATTTGGCCATCACAAAAACAGCCCCTTGCTGCCCCTTAAAACAGGCCTCTGAACCAGCCCCTTTGTGCACCCTTTTGGCTCTCCATGTTGGCCTCTAAACCTTATACTATCATGCTTGGTTTGACCCCACTTATGGTCACTTGGACATGCACCTCCTGCCTCCCCCAATCAGGCCCCGAATGGCATGCAAAACAGGCCCCCTTGCTGGCCCAAGTTCTGCCCCCTTGTGAGCACCCATGTCAGGCCCCTTTGATGGTCACCTAGTTTGCCCTATGTGAAACACACCAAATACAGATCCAACAGCACCCCGAAACAAACCAAACATCCTCTTTGATGTGTGGAAAGAGGGGTGACAGCCCGGGCCTCTTGGAATTCGCCGGACGGGCCAAGAGTTAAGCCGGGTGGCCCTGATTTATACATGTCAAAATGCCCTTCGTGCATTCCTAAACCAGTCCTAGTTCACACCTAAACCTGCCCCTTGTGCAGTCCTACCAAAAGCCCACCTAAACAGCGCCTTAGCCAACCCATTCCAGCCCCTCTGAGGCTCACCTACTCCGCTGCTACAGAAAGATGTCAAGGTGCAAAAATGGAGTGCAAATCAGGCCAACTGAGCCATAAAGGTGAAAATCAGGCCCATTGGGTCATGAAGCTCAAAATAGGCCGCCAGGGCCCATGAAGCTCAAGATTGGGCCAACCAGGCCGACATGATATGAAGCCGGCATTCTCAGGCCATGAGACATGATATGAAGCTGGCCTATTGGGCCTTGGACACTTAAAATAAACCTTAATTAAAGTTGAAGGCAAAATGCCAAAATTAAATAAGGAGTTAGTCCACAACTGGACGCTCCATTGGGCGGCTCATCCGGCATGCACCGGAACGCTGACCTGGGCATAGGCATGGGACACGCTTCCCACTGCAGACGGACCCTTCCCACTACTTGGAAAGTCAAATGACTATGCCTTGTAGGATGGGTGAAATTCCACACTGATTGGAAAATAAGGCGGCATGCTTCCAAAATTCTCCCAATTAAGTGGATTTTACACCAAGGGAAGGACATTCACACATTTGCACCTTTGACGGCATTGAACGTGCATATGAACTGCCGCATCTGATGTACATTGACATGGAATATTTTGAACATGAACATTTCAAGTGCCGAGCTGATTGCATGTGACTGGGCATCGACACTAGCCCGACAGACCGGATGTGATGCAAACCAAACAAGAGTTAATCAAATCTGAAGTTAACTTAATGAAATCTAAAAATACATTCAAACCAACCTTAAAACATGCTTAAAACAGATCTTTAAAGCTTTAACATTCAACAAAAATCAGATTTAATACAATCTGGAAAAATTGATTCAATACACTTAATCCATTGGAATTCAAATGCTTAAACAAGTGCAAATCAAATAATTCACAACCAATTGAAAAGAACACAAAAATAAAGCATTAATGCATCTGAAATTCATCTTAAAACTTGTCACATTCAGATTATTAACAATCTGAAGTTCAAATTTAATCAATTTGAACCAAACTTCAAAACATCTAAAACGTACCAAACACACCCGAATCGGTATTAAAACACCAACCAACATGATAAAATCACATGAAAATGACTTAACACATGTCAACTAAACTTAAACAAGTCAAAATTGATCAACACATCTAAAATATCAAGTTCAAACAAAAAATAAAATAAACTTCAACTAATTGAAGTAAAACAAACCAAACAATTCAAACAAGCTCAAAACAAATAACATTAAAATCCAAGTCAAATGGAAATTTGAAATCAACATTTCAAACCACATCAAAATCCATTCTTAAATAAACATAAATCAATTCCAAACAAAATTTAATCAAACTTGTTTGCATCTCATCGGGCCTGAAAGGCCAGGGCCCTTTGTGTTCTTTACACATTGTGGATGTGCACGCTCTCATCAAACAAGATCGTTGTGGCAGTTAATCAAAGGTGTTCGAGTGTTTGCTCGATGTAAATGAACATCATATATTCGCACCATCCGACGGAGAGAGGTAAAAAAAATTTTCACTGAACCCGAACCTCGATTCTATACTCTTTTAATATCACCTGGACTATCTAGTATTTTTATGGTCTATCACCTACTTTACTAGAAAATTCGGATGTCAATATTTCAAAACATACAAAAACAAGAAATCTTTTGAAAGAAACAAATGATTCCTGAGGTTCCCACAAATTGGCATGCCCGGTGGGACCTCTCTTTCCCTTCATCTCTCTGCCATAGCAATCTGAGAGGGTGCACATCCACTACCTCTTAGAAACACTCTAATCAAGTCAACCTTTTTTACAGGTTCAGTGGCGGCTTGTGAAGGAGTCATTTATTGAAAGCTTATGTCGACAATGCAATGTTAGCTCAATCATGTTGGTGATCAATTTCAGCAAGTTTGCAAAGATTGTGTTACTCCTGGACTGGCTCGACACCGTCTTGGAGTCACCACCTGCTGCTGAGGACATAGCAATGCTACCCCTCACTTGCTACTCCATAATGCATCTCTAAAAGCTTGTCCTAGACACTGCCAAGTTGCTCCCAGAAAATGTTCTATTGTCTCCCCTACGTGAGACTTTTATGGTGAATCAGATCACCCTTGAATTTGGTCCCGCACCCGCACCCACAGTCATAGTACCTACTCAACTTGATGCCCTGGCACCTGCTATGTCTGCCACAACATTTGTGCCTACACCTGCCGCCATGCTAACACCTGCTACAACACCCCTCAGCCTGAGCAAGAATAGGAGTGAGTGAGGATCCCACTGGCACCTCAACATCGGCAACATGCATTGCCCATGGGACCACACCCACCTAGCAATGCCTATCAAGACTCCTTCTAAGCTTATGGAGGAGAAGCACATATGACTGCAGCCCATGATCTTGCCACTTGTCAACAATTCTTTACTCTGGACTGGCTAGACTACAACAATGGGGCCCTTGTTGTGCCCAATGCTAGTGCACCAAATACAAGGAGGAAGTGTAGACCTTCTACCTACCTGAGGAAGTCCAACCAACTAGTGGCCATAAATGCCATGGAGAGGGGGCAGCCCTCTCCTATTAATTGTGAAGGCATATGCTGATCAGCAGCACTAAAGACAACAACTCGGGTGAGGGACCAGCCCTCGACCCGCCTTCCTTCATCGTACTGACCAGCAGTCCAAGCTGAACAAAACCTATAGGTGCCACCACCTACCATGGGAAAATTCTTTGTGAATGGTTGGTTCATTGACCACCCTTTCAAGTTCACTACTCAACCGACTATGGGTAGACTCCCCGTTGGTCATTCCCTTCACCTGGCTGACCGATCAGTGGTTTGGCCCATGAAGACCTGGCAGCAGCCACTTGCCACGATGAAAACATCAATCAGCCCAGCTATTGGCTTACTACTTCGGCACCCAACTCTGCCAATTGGGGGCAAGTTCCGCACACAATTTTTTCCTCGCCGAGAAGTCTATTTAATGGATCCCCTTGCTGACCAGGGGCAAGGTGCCAAACCCTCTACCATGGTCCCTAACTGAATTTGGCTTCTCCTCAATGAAACCAACCTCTATCAAGGTTTTTTGTCCACCATTCCCAGATGAGGGACTTCCGGGCAGAAATCCTAATAGCTGCCACTGCTGAGTACCATGCATGATGCTCCACTGCAGTTTAGGCTACCCCAGCTCAGTTGATTGGGGGAAGCTCCTTGTTGGTCCTTTCCTTCTTCACGCCGACTAACTAGCAGTCCGGCCCACAAGGATCCAACAGCAAATGCCTGCCGTAAAATAAAACACCAGAAGTCTGAGCCTGCGCCTGCAAAATAATAATCAAGTCTCTTCATGATTCAGGTCAGACATTACTCTTGCCACCACCTGATGGTTAGGAATGTGCATTGCCCTTGGGATCTCACTCTCCTGGCTGCCTTCATACAAACACGATGAGCTCAACTCATTGATCTACTACTTGACAACCAGTTTCTTACTTTCGACTGGTTGGATGTCAAAGACGGGGCCTATGCCATGCCCACTGTCGACTCCGAAAACGGGTTCCATATTGGCACCTCAAGATAAGAAGGTGAAAGATGGAATAGGAGAAAAAGGGAGTGAATCAGAAAACACTCGAAAAGCGGTAAAGACTCCTCACCTCGGTCCCACACTCACATTGATCCCCAAACTTTCATCTCACGGCGTCGCTCGAGTACCGGAGATGGTTCGGGTCATGTGGGAGGAGAGTGAGGAGTGAATTAGCTTAGAACATGAAAAAAGAAAGGTGGTCGCTAGGAGCCGCGGGCTCCGCTTTATGGAATGTAAATCAAGAGAAGAGTTGATTTGACCGTGTGTACCTTAGCGTGGGAGATTGGGATGTGAGTTCAACCTTCTTCTTCTTCGGCCGGCCGATGAAGAAGAGTCCAACCAATGCTAGCTTGATGTATTTGTGCAACTAGAAGACAATAAGACAAGAAAACAAGTGAAGAAGGATTAGAACTGAGTGAAGTGTAGTAACTTGTAAAAGTAATAACATAAAACGACGATTGGAAACAAACTCACCGGATTCGGGGTTAGCCCTAACCCCTTTTTTGGTTTTTTGATGTTGTATGAAATGATGAAAATAGAATAAAAATGATGCTTAAATATGAACTAAATGATTTGAATGAAGAAAAAAGAATATAAATGGTTAAAGACAACACAACCTGTGCAAAGTGGCAACCGGGTTGGACAGATTTAATGTAAGCGCACGGCTCGATGCGAGAGACCGTAGAGGACAGCACCGATGTAAGAATAAAGTTAAATTTATTTCAAAATAAATATAACTCACCGAGGGTGGTTTTATATGAAGACAAGTTTGCCTGAATATTATGATAAGTAATCTGAATTTACCTTATAAGCCGGATCTTGGGCAGTGAAGTTCTGGAAACTCCCAGCACAATGTCGATGTAGGACATGCTATGGGAACCACAGATATCAAAATTGAATTATTCTTGTTGGAGATAAAATAAAACTCACCGGGTAACAATTTCTATGAAGGATGCATAGGTTGAATCCACCATTAAATGTACTGAAATTGACTGAGAAGATGATGACTTAGAAGAGAAGACTTCGGATCAGTCTGTGCAGCGCCGGTGTTGAAGCCATAACAAGCAGATTAAATGTCAGAACTGATCTCTGTTTGTTGGAGATGAAATATATCTTGATTACCCACACTTAGTATGAAGGAATTCAGGCCATAAAATGACTAGAAATATCTGTAGAAGCTGATGATCAGCAGTGCAGCACGTTGGAGCATAGACCGGCTTCTTCTTAACTTTAGGATGATCTCCGGGCACCGGGACGAAGATAGAACTATTTGGGGAGATTGGGAAGAGCCTAGGGTGGCTGGAGGACGAAGAGAGAAGTGCTGGAGGATGGGTATGCCCTTCTTAGGTCGTTCATATGAGTCTCCCTTTATAGGGGATGAGAACCAGGTCAAAAAATAGCAAGTTTTGATACATCCGACCATAGGTTGGATTTCCTTCAATTAATGTTGCTTATTTTCATCCTGAGGTATCAAGAAACTTACCTAAGTGATTGAGAGAGATTGAAAACCGTGGATCACCTTCTCCATGCTCAAAATATGCCTCCACTTGAAGAGGAAACAAATCTAGTCTAAAAATGGCAAGTCTTGATATACAAGACAACAAGTTGGATTGCCATCATTAGATGATGCTAATTTCGACCATGAAGCTTCCAGATACTATAACAAGTGATATGGAGGAGGAAAAAGGAAGGTAAGGTCGTGAATTGGTCAGATATGTGCCCAATGGGCTGGGCTTGCATGCAATTGGGCTTGATAGGTGCTGCGTGCGGATAGAACTGCACGTCTGATTTCTAAAAGGCGCTGCAGACAAATGGTAGATCGGAATTGAATGCCGTTTGTTGCATTGAAAATAGGACTCAGAGTGGAAGATTATTTCTGTTGAAGACTTCTTCATTTTATGTCCACATAATCCTGTGAAAAATTTTCAAATAGAGGATATGCTGGGAAAAGCATAATCTGGCACACCACCAAGAGTCTCTTGTTCGGTAAACACAGATTTGATTAAAAATTAGAAAATGATCCTCATATTTCCAATAAGAACCTCAGATCATCCAAAAGGGTGGTTCATCATGATTTTTTTGGTCTACAAGAGATGTTGCCAATGGAATAATGGTTTAAGCTCTAAATAAGGCCAAATTGGCGTGTCTACAGCTTGCCCCGCCTTGATGTCGGCTTTGCAAGGGAATGTTATGTAGTGAAGGGAAGTGAAATGTAGAGGAATGTAGAGAAGCGAAATGAGTTTTAATGGAATGCAGCGGAGCGAAATAGCGATGGACTGAAAAGGTGGCATCAAGGTGTAGATATAGACACGCTCAATGACGAAATTCGGCAAAGAGAATCTTTTCAAGTCTCCTGGTTAACTGCCATGTTTCATCAAGTCTTCCTATGTTCGATTGGTAAGAGATGTGCCATTGGCACGAGAGAAGAATAGCCAACCCCCAACGCGGTGGGGAGTCCCCGAAACATGGGTTCGTAGGTTCATCATCAGTCGGTAACCCGATCTTTGCGGTGTTCATGTACTGTGATGGGCTAAAGTTTTAAAAAGAGCTTTGTTTTGAAAAAGTAAAAGAATACCAATCGAGCACATTCAGGCTCTTAGATTCATTTAAGTCTTCCAAGAGACAAGATTTGATTCGGAATGGAATGATCTCAAATTCCGAAAGGCAAATGTTAAAGTACAGACCATGACGATGCAAGTTTAGATCGAATAGGAGGCCCTTGGTGGGAGGAAGTGACTGCCATAGTGGGATGAACAACAAAATAGTTGCAGTGGCCACAGTGGGGATAGAAATAAAAGATTTGAAGGCACAAAGTGATTGCCGAACATGGTGGGATTAACAGACACGGTGGGATATTAGAAAGGTTGGTGGGACTAGAGAACACGGTGGGATTCAGAATAATCGGAATTAGGATAAAGATTAGGGTGAGAAGGTGAAGATTTTAAAAGAATGTATGCAATGATCATGAAAAATGCAATGCAACTAATACTATATGATGCATGCTGGGCTCAATAAAACAAAACAACACTTGTATAACAAATAGTTGAAGATATAGATTGTCTATGAGGTCAAGATACCCATTCGGGAACCATCGTCCCTCATAGCACAATTTTGGCTTATCCGTGAGCACAAAGAATGACCTGACCATCGTGGATTTTGATGAAGGGGATCTCGGGCCTGGTCTTCTTTGCATTCACGGTCTTCAACATCAATGCATAAAATAAATAGTAATGCACCTAATATATGCTAAGAAAGGAAATGATAACGGTGAGTTTGTGGTGTGATGACATGCATTCTCACAAAAGAGTTCATGTGTCTTAATGAGGACACAGAACAAAAGCTTCTCGGCAAAGTTGAGGCCGAGGTAATGATGACACCTCCTCCTGAGAATCCTCAGGGGAGGGAGGTGGCGAGCATCGCCTGCAAAAGGTTTCTCGGCAAAATTAAAGCCGAGGTTATGGTGACACCTCCTCCTAAGAATCCTCAGGGGAGGGAAGTGGCGAGCATCGCCTTACTGTGCAGTTCTCCTTGTTTGTTCTTCGTGCCTGAAACACTCGAAAAATGAGATTAGAATGCCAGTATGTCTTATCCCCCTTGCAAGTTGCAGTATGCCTTGACCTTTGTCAAGGGGTGTAAAGTTTTTCTTGTGCCTGAAACACTTAGAAGGAAGAGATTAGAACAACAATGCGGCTTATCCCCTTGCAAGTTGCAGTATGCCTTGACCTTTGTCAAGGGGTAATAGCCTTCTTAAGGGTGCAAAAATAAAGCAACAAATATACAATGAATGTAAAGACAGGAATTCAAACCAAGCATGGTGATGAAATTTTTTTTTTAAATTTTGTTGGAATTTGAGAATGAAGTTTTCTTCTTCTTTTTTTTGAAAAGATTCAATTTTTCTAAGATTTTTTAAAATATTAATTTTTTGAGTTTTTGAAAATATTTAATTTTTTTGGATTTCTTTAAAATATTCAACTTTTTTGAGAGTTTTTTTTGAAAATATTTTTTTGGGGAGTGAAAAATCAATATTGACACAAGTTCTCATCACTTGGTTGTTTTTCTAGGTTCGTTGGTAGACACCATGTGCAAAATGGGGTTCCTTACCCAGAATCTTTTGACCTTCAACCTTTGATCGGCCAGAGTTTAGCTTTGATTTGGTTGGTCCACCCACACCTTGGGGGTAAGAATGAAGAATTGAGGGAAAGTCCTTGATAGGCTTTGGAGATGTCGAGAGGGATTTCTCTACTCACACCCAATTGCCCGTTGGGGTTCGGCCTCTTTGGGTCTTTTCTTCTTTATCGACAAACCTAGTTTTGTGGCACACATTCGGACAGGTGCTTTGACCTGTGGGGTCATTGCCCATCTTTTGGTGCCTTTTTTTATTTTCTGCATTTTTGGGTACTCATTCAGACAGGCCCATATTTGTTTAAACCTGTGGGGTTCATTGTCCATCTTTTGGCACCCTTTTCTTTTGAGAAGTTGGACCTTTCGAGATGGCCTCCTAATAAGGTGGTGGATGCTTTCGATACTCTCCCCCTCTAGTCCCCTTTGCCTATCTTGGACCGAACAGAAGAGAATATGGCGAGGGTTTTCCTTCCATCTCTAAGCTTTGCCTAGCTTCTCTCGGGTGTTGGGTCATCCGGATTCTGGGATCGGGACGTGTTGTGAGTGTAGAATGGTATCTACCCTCGACTCCTAGACAACAACCTAGAACATGTTGACTTAAGTCATACTGGTAGTTCTTTCCATTTTTGAGGTAGATTACATTCCATGGGCGAATCAATTAAAAACATGCCTTGCATTGTAAAGAATTCATTAGGATAAGACAAAAAGTAGTTATCATCAATCAAAACTTTCTCTCAAGTAAGCTTGTCATGTAAGATTAAACATCATTTTTTTAAAAAAAATTATTGCCTTGAGGATGACATAATGATGATGAATGCAATTTCATGTAATACCTGAGAGAAGGAGAAGTTCATTGTTGATGACGGCTTCGATTGTGCTTGCCTTGCCTTGTCTGCCATGCCTTGCCTTGCCTTGCCTGCCATGCCTTGCCTTGACTTGCCCAACTACTTCGACTTTTGATATGCACCATATTGCATTGGATTGAAGATTCATAGTCATAGGATGAAGTGAAAATGTGGAGGATCTAATTTAGCATGGCGGAGTCAACATTAATGATGTAAAAGGCAAAGATTGTGGTATCACCCAAGAAATTTATCTACCTTGATTTTTTTGTTGAAAGTAAAACTTGGGAAAAGAAAGAGAATTCAAAAGGAAATAAACATGCTTGGAAACAAAAGTGAGTTAAAATGGGCTCTTGGGCCCGTGAGTTGAAAGTGGGCTTGAAGGCCTGGGAGTAGTTGGAATCAAGAGGCACGTGAGCCCAAGATTTGAATGTGGGATAGAGGGCCCGGTTGATGTTGATGGGCATGAGGGCCCAATTGGAGGTTGAGCCCGAGGGACCCAATGAAAAGAGTGGGCACATGGACCCGATTTAAATGGTTGGGAGCAAGTTTGTGATTTGTGATGGGCTCACTGGCGCCATTGAAGAGTATGGGTGTGTAATCCCAAAGTTGAAGAAGTGGGGGCACGGGGGCCCGATTTTGAAGAAGTATGGGCACGCGGGCCCGATGGTGAAGAAATGGGGGCATACAGGCCCGAAGTTGAAGGAGTATGGGTATGTGTGCCCGAGTTTGTTGGAAGGTGGGGACGTGGGCCCGATTTAGAAGAAATTTGGGCACATGGGCCTGGTTGTAAAAAAACATGGGCATGTGAGCCCGGTTGAGGTGAATTGCGGGCATGTGGGCCCGATTGAGGTGAATTGTGGGCATGTGGGCCCGATCTAGAAAAATTAAGGGCACATGAGCCTGATTGGGAAGAATTATGGGCACGTGGACACGATGGAAGGAAAGGGGCATGTAGGCCCAGTTGGGGAAAAGGGACATGGGCCCAGTTGAAGTAAAGGGGCATGCAAGCCCGATTGATTAAAAAGGGCACGTGGGCCCGGTTGAAGAAAAGGGGCATAAGAGCCCAATTGATTAAAAGGGGCACATAGGCCCGGTTGGATAAAGGGGGCACGTGGGTCCGACTGATGGAAAGGGGCACATGGGCCCAGTTGGATGAAAGAAGCATAAGAGCCTGATTGACGAAAAGGGGCATAAGTGCCTGAAAATGGGGCATAAGGGCACAAAAATGGGGCATAAGGGCCCGAAAATGGGGCATAAGGGCCCAATTGAGTGGGATGGGGTGTGGGCCATGGCCCTAAGATTGACATATTTTGGACCCATGGGCCTGATTGATGGTTGTAAGAAGGATAAAGAAAGGGCGGTGGCCCTAAGATTGAGGAATTGTGGGCCCATGGGCCTGATTTTTGATTGGGATGAGGGTAGAGAAAGGGTCGTGGCCCTAAGATTGATTGATCGTGAGCCTATGGGCCGGATTGTTGCTTAGGAGAAGAATGGGGTAAGGGTTGTGGCCCTAAGATCGATGCTAAAAGATTTGCCTGCCTAGCTGGAGGAGGTCCTAGTATCCCTTTGCTAAGGTTTACATCCTTCAGGAGGCTTGTCGATTCATTCCCCATTTCACTGGCCAATTCGGTCTCCTTACTTCCTAGATCAGGGGTCAATTCAATCTGACAAACTTCAGGGATCAATTCTAATGATGGAAACATTTGATCTATACTTGGCAAATACTTGCCTAGTCCTTGACCATCAACTAAATTTATGATCTCCTCATCCAAGCTCCTTACAGTAGGCTTCTCCTCAGGTTGTTCTAGAGAAGAGGGCATGCCTAGTTTAGGGGATTTTAGAATCATAGAAGAGTTTGGTTCGATCTCCCCTATTGGCTGACTTTGATCTTGAGAGAGGGCAAGGATATGTTGAGGAGTTGATTCCTACCAGGGCAGGAGCACAAATGGTTGGAGTGATTGATTCCTCTGCCAGGGCAGGAGCTTGAAGGGTCAAAGTGTCTGATTCATCTACCATGGCAGGAGCATGAATGATCGGAGTGACCGGTTCCTCTACCGTGGCAGGAGCAACAGACGAAACAAGTGGTTTGACTGACTGAGGGGGAACCCTATGTTGAGGGATTGATTGAAGTGGTGATGGCATAGAAGTCGGTTCGGTGAAGAGCTATTGGTGTAATTAATTGAGGAATCATGGCTTGGATAGTTGACTGAGGAGTTGTTGGTGGAATAGGCTGAGAAGCCAAGGGCCGGATGATTGGCCGAGGGGTTGTTGGTGGAATAGGTTGAGAAGCCAAGGGCCAAATGATTGGCCGAGGGGTTGTTGGTGAAATAGGCTGAGAATTTGATTTTGATAGTGAGGTGTTGGCACAATTGACATGAGGAGCTTGATTGTGCACAATTGATTGTGCCATTGACACTGGTTGCATGTCTGGCCGAGATTAAGGCATGGGTGGCCTAATCAACTGGCGTCGAGGAGTTGGCTGAAGATGATGATCTGGGTGAGGTTGGAGAGGGATCCTAGGTTGGTTCATAGCATCAATGCTCCTCTCAAGCCTGGGCCTCAATTCATCAGAATATCGCATTAATTTCACATCTTCTTTTGCTTCCCCAATTATTGAATAGCCTGGCCCATATCGTTTCAAGAATTTGGCCTTGACAATTTCGAAATCCCATATCTCTACTTCGTTCAATGAAAAAAACCAATCTAGGGCTACACCCTCTAAAGATCTCCTAAAAAGAAAGGCAAGGGTCTTTTTATCATTATGCCATCGAGATGATTTGCTCAGGAAATCATTGACATGGGTGAAGGGATCACCTGAGCCATTGTAGCGATGGTAGGTTGGCATTTGTGATTGGGGGATGTAGATAGTATAGAGGGGGAATTCGATGGTTTCTTTTTCCTTGGCAACAGGTGGGGAGGAATTCACCAGGGGGTGTGCATGTGGCACCTGGATGGGAGGGAGGTGGGTTGGTGTGCGAGTTGAAGAATGACCCACAATGGGGTGAGTAGGTGAAGTAACATGGCGGTGGCTGCCCGAGGTGGGGTTATGACAAGAGGTCGAACTGTCGATTGGGGAGGCAAAGCAGCACGGTTGACTTTGGCTACACCATGATTAATAGGCATCTTGCCCTTCACTATAGATTGTATGAATGACAAGGTATTGGGATCAAGATGAAAAGATAGATCCTTAAGAGCCTCGTTCTATACTAAATGAAGTGGACTGATGGGAATCCCCTTGCACTTCAGGTTCCATAGCAGCATTGACATGGCTCTCGGGTTGTTGTTGGAGCTTGTAGAGACCTTCCCCATACTCTTGTTGCTTGTAGTAGTCCGACCTCCCAACGTGGCTTCCGGACTTTAGCATCATGGGCATCATGTCAATCTTTCTAGAAAGATGGTTAGAAAAGAGAGCAATCAAAGCACACAATTGAAGATATTTTTTTTTATTTTTTGTTTTGTTTGATTTTGTTTTGTTTCAATTTGGTTGTTTGGAAAACAAGTTGAACACAAAATTAAAAAGGTTTTTGTTTTGTTTTGTTTAGGTGTTTTGTAAGAAAAATTTTTTTTGCTTGTTTTCAATTGTTGTGAGCAAGCAAGTTGTGCAAACAAGTTTTTAAAATGACTACTCGACAATTTTTGAGTTGAAACCTTAGATTAGATAGATTGTTAACAATTTTTCACTCAAGTAGGTATGGTTCCTATTGCTTCAATCTTCAAGACCTAAGGTTATCACTCAATCACCACGAGTAGGTACTTGGGTTCTTCGGGTTTTGGGAAAGTGGTACAACCGGCCCAATCGTGCGGAGAGGAATACTCCACGGATGGGGACTTACGGAGGTCTTGATGAAAACAACCAAATCAACTAGGAAGGAATATCCCAGAAGAGAGGTAAGAATCCACCAAGAAGGTGTTTGGAGGGTTAGGGTGTGTTGGGAGAGAGAGCCCCCGCCTCAAATGCCCTACGGATCGGAGCAAGTCCGGTACCCGATGCAAAAGCTATAGCAAAAATAAAAATGGAGGGTAGGAGGAGAAGAAACAATCAATGTGCAAAAACATGAAATGAAATGAAGTAAATAGAGCATGCGATATGCAAACAAGACAAGCAATCATGCAACAAAACAAACAATCTAGTGACTAGAATTGAATTTGAATGAAACTAGTTGCACAAACAAATCAAGCTAGCACGGTTAAAGACATTGGTTGTCCCACCGTGGTCGCCAAAAAGCTGTCGACTCCGAAAACGGGTTCCGGATCGGCACCTCAAGATAAGAAGGTGAAAGATGGAATAGGAGAAAAAGGGAGTGAATCAGAAAACACTCGAAAAGCGGTAAAGACTCCTCACCTCGGTCCCACACTCACATTGATCCCCGAACTTTCATCTCACGGCGTCGCTCGAGCACCGGAGATGGTTCGGGTCATGTGGGAGGAGAGTGAGGAGTGAATTATCTTAGAACATGAAAAAAGAAAGGTGGTCGCCAGAAGCCGCGGGCTCCGCTTTATGGAATGTAAATCAAGAGAAGAGTTGATTTGACCGTGTGTACCTTAGCGTAGGAGATTGGGATGTGAGTTCAACCTTCTTCTTCTTCGGCTGGCCGATGAAGAAGAGTCCAACCAATGCTAGCTTGATGTATTTGTGCAACTAGAAGACAATAAGACGAGAAAAAAAGTGAAGAAGGATTAGAACTGAGTGAAGTGTAGTAACTTGTAAAAGTAATAACATAAAACGACAATTGGAAACAAACTCACCGGATTCGGGGTTAGCCCTAACCCCTTTTTTTGGTTTTTTGATGATATATGAAATGATGAAAATAGAATAAAAATGATGCTTAAATATGAACTAAATGATTTGAATGAAGAAAAAAGAATATAAATGGTTAAAGACAACACAACCCAGGCAAAGTGGCAACCGGGTTTAACAGATTTAATGTAAACTGCACGGCTCTGATGCAGAGACCGTAGAGGACAGCACCGATGTAAGAATAAAGTGAAATTTATTTCAAAATAAATATAACTCACCGAGGGTGGTTTTATATGAAGACAAGTTTGCCTGAATATTATGATAAGTAATCTGAATTTACCTTATAACCGGATCTTGGGCAGTGAAGTTCTGGAAACTCCCAGCACAATGTCGATGTAGGACATGCTATGGGCACCACAGATATCCAAATTGAATTATTCTTGTTGGAGATAAAAGACAACTCACCGGGTAACATTTTCTATGAAGGATGAATAGGTTGAATCCACCATTAAATGTACTGAAATTGACTGAGAATATGATGACTTAGAAGAGAAGACTTCGGATCAGTCTGTGCAGCGCCGGTGTTGAAGCCATAACAAGAAGTGTAAATGTCAGAACTGATCTATGTTTGTTGGATATGAAATATATCTTTATTACCCACACTTTGTATGAAGGAATTCAGGCCATAAAATGACTAGAAATATCTGTAGAAGCTGATGATCAGCAGTGCAGCACGTTGGAGCATAGACCGGCTTCTTCTTCACTTTGGGATGATCTCCGGGCACCGGGACGAAGATAGAACTATTTGGGGAGATTGGGAAGAGCCTAGGGTGGCTGGAGGACGAAGAGAGAAGTGCTGGAGGATGGGGATGCCCTTCTTAGGTCGTTCATATGAGTCTCCCTTTATAGGGGATGAGAACCAGGTCAAAAAATAGCATGTTTTGATACATCCGACCATAGGTTGGATTTACTTCAATTAATGTTTCTTATTTTCATCCTGAGGTATCTATAAACTTACCTAAATGATTGAGAGATATTGAAAACCGTGGATCACCTTCTCCATGCTCAAAATATGCCTCCACTTGAAGAGGAAACAAATCTAGTCTAAAAATGGCAAGTCTTGATATACAAGACAACAAGTTGGATTGCCATCATTAGATGATGCTAATTTCGACCATGAAGCTTCCAGATACTATAACAAGTGATATGGAGGAGGAAAAAGGAAGGTAATGTCGTGAATTGGTCAGATATGTGCCCAATGGGCTGGGCTTGCATGCAATTGGGCTTGATAGGTGCTGCGTGCGGATAGAACTGCACGTCTGACTTCTAAAAGGCGCTGCAGACAAATGGTAGATCGGAATTGAATGCCGTTTGTTGCATTGAAAATAGGACTCAGAGTGGAAGATTATTTATGTTGAAGACTTCTTCATTTTATATCCACATAATCCTGTGAAAAATTTTCAAATAGAGGATATGCTGGGAAAAGCATAATCTGGCACACCACCAAGAGTCTCTTGTTCGGTAAACACGGATTTGATTAAAAATTAGCAAATGATCCCCATATTTCCAATAAGAACCTCAGATCATCCAAAAGGGTGGTTCATCATGATTTTTATGGTCTACAAGAGATGTTGCCAATGGAATAATGGTTTAAGCTCTAAATAAGGCCAAATTGGCGTGTCTACACCCACTATTGTTGCTACACTAGCTACACAGTAGAAGCTCAAGTCTTCTATCCAATTTAAGAAGATCGGCCGACCAATGGCCAAGCAAGACAAGGAGTGGGGACAGCCCTCTCCTTTGAAACTTCAAAACACGAGCTAACCTATGGCTCTAAAGGTGGCAGTCTGCATGAGGGATCAGCTCTTAGCCCGTTTTCCTCAACTAGACCGATCAGCGGTCTGACCAGGAGAGAGCTGGCAGGCCCCAACACTTGCCATCAAAAAATTCCTTACATTTGGTTAGTCTGTCGAATGACTCTTCCAACACTTTGTTCTGTTGATTGGTGGTAAGTTCCCCATTCAAGCTACTCCATGCCTAGGGTCCCGGACAGTGGACTCTCATGCCGACCGAGGAAAAGGTTCTAGACCCTCTGTCCAGGTCCTTATATAAATTGGACCGATCAGTGGTCTAACTTGAAGATAGTTGGCAGACAGCAACACCTGCTGTTAGAAAATTTTAGCAACTAGGGCAGCCTTCTTGTCCAAGCCACTCTCCAACAAGCTGACTGACCAGTGGTCTATTCCTTAGGTCATCCTACTGACTTACCATAATTGATTGGTGGCAAATTTCACGCACAAGCTACACCCCACCGAGAGCCCTGGACAGCGGACTCTCGCACCGACCGGGGGCAAGGATCCAAATCCTCTGCCCCAGTCCTCAAACAAATATGCCTGCCAAATACCAATGTTTCCCCAGTGGAGCTTCTACCTTCTAAGCTTGGTCATTCACAACACTCGGATGCAAGCCCTTCTAGGTTGAAACCCTTGCCTTGACCACACTGAGGGCCATTCTTATATTGTTGCCCTAGGTCCTCCTTTCCATAACAATTTCAAAAAATCATCACCATTTAACCATTCTGATTATGGTGCTATAAGCCTCTATCACTCATGTCTGTTCAGACTTAGTGATGCTTTGAACTCCCACCACCTTGATCAATCTGATTTTAGTGGTTTACAAAAATATTCCCCAACCTTGGCTTTTCAACCCACATGGCTCCACAAAAAACAAACACATACACACACACACACCACTTTCCCCTCATTTTAAATGACAACCAACACTTTTACCATCTTGGCCATTCTGGCCCGTATGGCCCTAAAACCTCTACTACCCTGATCACCCTGATCTTGGTAGCCTACTCAACTTGCTACCTTGACCACTCGTTCATGCAGTGAGGCTATTGTAAATGCCTCTTTGGCTTCAATAGTCTCTCTCATTCTTGCCTTTGATGCAAACCTTTAAATCAGCCCCTTTGAAGCAATCTCTCTCATTGGTCCCTCTGTGGCCATCTCTTCCCTCTATGCAAGCCTTCCATAAAGTCCATCACATTAAGGCTCCTCTTCGCCCCTTTGTGGCACTTTAGTTCTACCCTTTGTGTAGACCCTTGGGAATCTAACCCCCTTGAGGCTCCCATTTGCCCCCTTTGTGGCATTTTAGTTCTACCCTTTATGTAGACCCTTGGGAGTCCAGCCTCTTTGAGGCTCCCTTTTGCCCCTTTGTGGCATTTTAGTCATACCCTTTGTGTTAACACTTGGGAATATAGCCCCTTTGAGGCTCCCTTTCACCCTTTGTGGCATTTTAGTCTTACCCTTTGTGTAGACACTTGGGAATCCAGCCTCTTGAGGCTCCCATTTACCTCTTTGCAGCATTTTAATTCTACCATTTATGTAGACCCTTGGGAATCCAGCCCCATTGAGGCTCCCCTTTGCCCCTTTGTGGCAATTTAGTCTTACCCTTTGTGTAGACACTTGGGAACCCAGCCCCTTGAGGTTCCCATTTGCTTCTTTGTGGCATTTTAGTTCTACCCTTTGTGTAGACACTTGGGAATCTAGCCCCTTTGAGGCTCCCTTTTTCCCCTTTGTGGCACTTTTGTCCTATCCTTTGTGTAGACACTTGGGAATCAGCCCTTTGAGGTTTTCATTTACTCCTTTGCAGCATTTTAGTTCTACCCTTTGTGTAGACACTTGGGAATCCAGCCCCTTGAGGCTCCCATTTGCCCCTTTTTGGCATTTTAATTCTACCCTTTGTGTAGACCCTTGGGAATCCAGCCCCTTTGAGGCTCCCTTTCGCCCTTTGTGGCATTTTAGTCTTACCCTTTGTATAGACACTTGGGATTCCAGCCCCTTTGAGGCTCCCTTTCGCCCCTTTGCAACACTTTAGTCCTACCTTTTGTGTATACTCTTGGGAATCCAGCCCCTTGAGGCTTTCATTTGCCCCTTTGTGGCATTTTACTTCTACCCTTTGTGTAGACTCTTGGGAATCCAGCCCCTTTGAGGCTCCCCTTCGCCCCTTTGTGGCATTTTAGTCCTACCCTTTGTGTAGACCATTGGAAATCTAGCCCCTTTGAGGCTCCCTACTTAGCCATTATGAGGCTCTTTATTGGTCCCTCTATGACCTCTTATTGCTACCATTTATGCTAGCTTTTCCTAAAAATCTAGTCCCTTTGAGACTCCATGCTCCCCCCTTCGAGGCTTTGTTTTTGCCTTTAGTGCAAATGTTTACAAAAGGATAGCTCCTTTGCGGTTCCTTACTGGCCCCATTGTGGCTCTTAAACTTTGCTTTTGAGGCAAGATTGAAGCTCCTTTGTGTTAGACCTTCATGCCAAGTTGCCTTCTACACTTGGATCACTCTTACCTCTATTTGAGCCTTCATCAGACCTTCATGATAAGTTTCCTTTTACACTTGGATTGGTCTTATCTTACTTGAAACCCCCTTTGTGTAGGTTTCAAAATTTGACCCTCATGCCAAGTTGCCTTTCATACTTGGATTTGTTTTATCTTACTTGAAACCCCCTTTGACTAGGTTTCAAATTCTGACCCTCATACCAAGTTGCTTTTCACACTTTGATTGGTCTTATCTTACTTGAAATCCCCTTGAGTAGGTTTCAAATTTTGACCCTCAGGCTAAGTTACCTTGCTCACTTGGATTGGCCTTATCCTGCTGAGGAAACACCTTTATGATGGTTTCTCCACTTATCCATTTAAAACCTCCCTTTTGTGTCAGTTTGAAGATTAGACCCACATGCCAAGCTGCCCTCCGCACTTGGATTGGCCTCATCCCCTTGAGAAATCCCCTTTGTGTCAGTTTCTCCATTCACCTAGCTGTAGCCCCCTTGTGTTAGGTATCTCAACTCTTGTCGAACCCCCATGTTGAATTACCTCCAATTTTGACTTGGTTCATTCTTCTGGCATATAGCTTGAGGGAAGCTTTGATTCCCTACAAAAAAATGAAAAAAATGAAAAAAAAAGAGAATGGGCTAAAAATGGAGATGCCTGATGGACTTAGTCGATCAAACACCATGATTGGCTAAGGGTAAAAATGTCAAAATAATCCAGTCAAGGTGAAAACCTGCAAAGGCACCTTGAGTAAAATTGGATAACCCTGCTATGTGAAAATCCTACAGTGGGACACATAGGCAAAATTCAAAAGGGGTCAGCCTGGGTGAAAACTTCGCAAAGGAGCAATCAGGTTGATAAAAAAATCAATTAGGGTGAGTCCCCCAACCTGACAAGGTGAGTGGGTTCTTCCCCCTAATTTTATTAGGGAGGAGGTTTGAGTTTCCAATGACGAAACGGTTCTCATAGGCTTATCTACCTTGTAGTAGAAATATGCCAGGGAGACCATACCTGAGGTGATGAGGAAGACCGCCTCCTACCCATAAAATTTGAGGGAAGTCTTGTACTCCACTTTGGAAGAGACAAAGGGTAGAACCTTACTCTACTCTCGTACAATCTTGCCATTTCAGTCTTTCTGACCATGGCAATTCTCCACCATCTTGATTACTTTGATCCTGATGGCCCGACAAAATTTTCCACCATTTTGATCACTCCGATCTTGGTGGCCCATCGAAAACCTTCTAATACACTCCCTTGTTACATGAGTTGAAACTCAAACTCAACAAGGAACATTCCATTCCCCTTACTACATGAGTTGAAACTCAAAACTCGACAAGGAGCACACCTCCTTGGCTACTCCAGCCTTGGTAGTCCACAAACAAACACAACAAGAACCCTCACTTTCATTCCCTTGTTATATGAGTTGAAACCCAAACTCAACAAGGATCCATAATTCCATCCCCTTGTTATACGACTTGAAATCCAAACTCGACGAGGAACCCATCATTTCATTCCCTTGTTACACAAGTTGAAAATCATACTTGACAAGGAACACATCACTTCATTCCCTTGTTATACGAGTTGAAATCCAAAATCGACGAGGAACCCATCATTTCATGCCCTTGTTACATAAGTTGAAAATCATACTTGACAAGGAACACATCACTTCATTCCCTTGTTATACGAGTTGAAATTCAAACTCAACATGCTACGTGTCACTTCATTCCCTTGTTATGCAAGTTAAAACTCAAGCTCAGCGAGGACCCCATGCCATTCCTTTGTTATACGAGTTGAAACTCAAACTCGGCAAGGAATACATTATTTCATTCTCTTGTTATACGAGTTGAAACTCAAACTCGACAAGGAATACATTATTACATTCTCTTGTTACACGGGTTGAAACTCACACTCAGCAAGAACACCATGCCACTTCCCTTGTTATACAAGATGAAACTCACACTTGGTAAGAAGCTCCCATTCCATTATCTTGTTATACGAGTTGAAATTCAAGCTCGGCAAGAACATCATTCTATTGTCTTTTGATACAAGTTGAAAACCACACTTGGCAAGAACACCAATCCATTCCCTTGTCATATGAGATGAAAGGCAGGCTTGAAAACAACAACACCATTCCATTTCTCTTGTTGTGCGAGTTGAAACTCAAACTTGGCAAGAAAACCTACACTTTATATAGACTAAGTTGAAATCCATACTTAGTTTAACCCAACAATGCATACGGCTTAGGGGAAGCCTCAATTCTCTACAAAAGGAAGAGGGGCTGAAAAGAGAGATGCCCGACAGGCTTGGACGATCACCCAAAAATGACCAGTCAAGAGCAAAAATGTAAAAAGGAAACCTTGCTAGAGTGAAAACCTAAAAAGGCACTCTAGGCAAAATTGGGTGACCCCGCTACATGAAAGCCTCTTTGAAGGCATGTAGGCAAAACATCAAGGGGGCTGGTCTGGGTGAAAATATTCCAAGAGATAGTCAGATCAGTAGGAAAAAAAATAAACAAAAAAAAACAAAAAAAAAGAAAAGAAAATAAAAGACTGGCTCATTCAGAGAGCTTGCTTGTTAGGGAGCATACAAGAATTAACACCATCAAATGTGCCTATTAAATGGAGGATGGGCAACAAAACAAAAAAGAAGCCAAGGCTGGTCATGTACAAGGGCCCAAGCCCTTCTCAGTACTGAAGAAAGCTCATGTAGCAGAAGTAGTGGATAGATTGCCAGGGACAAAGCAAACTTTCATGGGCATGTCGACTCCAGAAACGGGTTCCGGATCGGCACCTCAAGAGAAGGTGAAAAATGGAATAGGGGAAAAGGGGAGTGAATCAAAAGACACTCGAAAAGCGGTAAAGACTCCTCACCTCAGTCCCACACTCACATTGATCCCCGAACTTTCATCTCACGGCGTTGCTCGAGCACCGGAGATGGTTCAGGTCATGTGGGAGGAGAGTGAGGAGGAGATGAAATTAGAACATAAATAAAAGGTGGTCGCCAGGAGCCGCGAGCTCCACTTTATGGAATTGACAAATAAAAGAAATTGAATCTGACTATGTACCTTAGCGTGGGAGATCGGGATATGGGTTCAACCTTCTTCTTCTTCGGCCGGCCGATCAAGAAGAGTCTCCAACCGATGCTAGCTTGATCAACCTGTGCAACTAGAACAATAAACCAAGTGAAGAGTTTGGTTAGGCTTGTGAGAACTGTAATAACTGTAGTAAGAAGAGGAGAAAGAAGTAATTGGAATCGAACTCACCGGCTTCGGGATGAGCCTTAACCCCTTTTTTGTGTATTTTTTGTGATATAAAATTATGAAAAAATTAAATAAAAATGATGCTAAAATGATCCTGGATGAATGACGAAGACATAGAAACTCGAATGATTCAAATCAGAGCTAAAACGGAGAAGATATCACCAATATGGCCGGACAACGCACTGGACTGAACGTGCCCTGGGTTTGGGGGCGCGGTGGGCGCGCCCTAGGTGTGAGGGCGCGGTATGCGCGCCCTTGGGTCGGGGACGCGTTGCACTGTCTGGCGTGACTTCAGTGCATAGCTTTCCACGGGAAGTAAAGATGTCATAATTGAGTGCCGTTTAATGCAGTAGATAGAAGACTCGGAGAGGAAGAGTTCTTATGTTTATGACTTCTCCGAAATCCGCCTGTAGAAGTCTGTAAAAATTCTAAAAGTAGACGGATAAAAAAAGTAAAACCTGGATGCATGCACTCAATGAAGAAATCTCCACGAGAAAACGAAAGTCAGAATCAAGTGCCGTTAGTTGGAGATGATAGAGGACGAAGAGAGGAACAACTTCTATGTTGAAAATATTTGCAGAAGGAGCCCCGGATTTTATGAAGAAGCCGATAAAGTTGGTTGATGTAGAATGCACGGATTAGGCTTCTCCTTAGCCTCGGGATCGATCTCTCGACGTCGGATCACCTTTGGACGTCGGGAGGGCTTTGTAAGAGAGCTTGGACGAACTTAGAATGAGCTAGGCATGAGGGATTAACCTTGGGTCATTGAGAATTGCCCTCAATTTATAGGGGAAGGAAGCCGGTGCAAAAAATGGAAACTGGATCGACCGCGCCCCCGCTTTTCAAAGGGGACGAGGGCGCGCAGGGCGCGCCATTAAACCAAGGGCGCGCAGGGCGCGCCCCCACTTCGGGGGCGTAGTCTGTGTGCCCCCCTGTTTCAAAGGGAGCGGGGGCGCGTTACGCGTCTCACTGCTAAAAATCGACGGAAACTTCCAGAAATTGCTAAAAATCGACTTGACATACGTAACGCGCCCCCGAACCGGGGGCACGGTACAAATAATCAAAAATTAGCGCCGAAACCTTCCGAAAAATAGGTTTAGAAGGTTCTAATCGGGGTAATTTTTGATTTAAAGAAACTGACCGTGCCCTCGCTTTTCAAAGGAATCGGGGGCGAGCAGGATGTGCCCCCGGTTTGAGGGTGCGCAGGGTGTGCCCCCGGGTTGAGGGCGCGCAGGGCGCGCCCTCCTTTTTCAAGTGGAGTGGGGGCGTGGTACACACTCTCTCCTACGGGATGTCTGATTCGGCTCCCGTTTGTCGCGTTGGAAAGAGGGCTTTCAACCGCACCTCCTCAAGTCGGTAAACCAGCCGGCATGACTCCCGAGATGTTCGCACGGGGCTTTCTACGGGTTTACCCTCTTGCGGAAAGCCGAAACCCGTGGCGAAGATCCGAAAGAACACGGTTCTGGTCGAGAAATCTCGGGTTAACTTAGGATGACTTAAAATGATGCCCGAACAAGTCCGGTACGATCGGAAAACCCGAAGTCATCGAAAAATCTGAGATTAACCCGGTAAACGTGAACCGAAACTTGGAAAAGCCGAGAAACCCTAAAATTGACCGAACCGGACATATGGCCATGATTGATGAAAATATACGGCTATAATCGACCCAGACGACCCGAAAATACCCGGTGATGACCGAAAAGGCCTAACGCGTGGTCCGGGATAGCCGTGTCAGTACAGATCGAAAAAGCCATAACAAAAGCCATCATTGACCGATGCCTATCGAAATGGCTTCTCGGAAACCCTGAATGTTACGGAACACATGCAGGATTCCCAAGACCTTCAATTATGGATCATTCAAGGTCGGTCATCGAGCAGGCTTCGTGTTTTTACAGTTCACGCGCGGCTCTCGCTTGAAGGTTACGGCATTGTTTCGGAAATCATCGGTCCATTCTCAACTAACAAGGGGGGTCCACCAATGTCCTTAGCCCATCTCCACAAGGTAATCCGGATCAGATAATGGTCAAATAAAAGATATCGCCTATGGAATAAGAGTCTAGGGCTTCGAATCAAGCCAATTTGGCGTGTCTACAGCTTGCCTCGCCTTGATGTCGGCTTTGCAAGGGAATGTCATGTAGCGGAGCGAAGTGAAACGTAGAGAAAATGTAGCGAAGGGAGATGGATCGTAGTGGAACGTAGTGGAGCGAAAATGGTGATGGACTGAAAAGGTGGCATCAAGGTGTAGATATAGACACGCTCAACGACCAGATTCGGCAAGACGAATCTCCTCAAGTCTCCTGGTTAACTGCCATGTTTCATCAAGTCTTCCTATGTTCGATTGGTAAGAGATGTGCCATTGGCACGAGAGAAGAATAGCCAACCCCCAACGCAGTGGGGAGTCCCCGAAACATGGGTTCGTAGGTTCATCATCAGCCGGTAACCCAATCTTTGCGGTGTTCCTGTACTGTGATGGGCTAAAGTTTAAAAAGAGATTTGTTTTGAAGGAAAGTAAAAGAATACCAATCGAGCACATTCAGGCTCTTAGATTCATTTAAGTCTTCCAAGAGACAAGATTTGATTCGGAATGGAATGATCTCAGATTCCGAAAGGCAAATGTTTAAGCATAGACCGTGAAGATAATGACGGTGCAAGTTCTGATCAAATAGAAGGCCCTTGGCGGGACGAATTGGCTGCCATGGTGGGATGAATAGCAAAGAAGTGTTGTAATGGCCACAGTGGTGATGGAGAATTTGGAGGTATAAGGTGATTACCGAACACGGTGGGATTAACAAACACGGTGGGATATTAAAAAGGTTGGTGGGACTAGAAAACACGGTGGGATTAGAAAACACAGTGGGATTCAGAATGATTAAAAAAGGTTTAAAAGGTTTAAAGATTAGGGTGAGAAATGATGTATGCAATGACAAAACAAAATGTAATGCAATTAACGCTACATGATGCATGCTGGGCTCAATAAAATAAGACAAAACTTATATAACAAATAGTTGAAGATATAGATTGTCTATGAGGTCAAGATACCCATTCGGGAACCATCATCTCTCACAACACAATTTTGGCCTATCCGTAAGTATGGGAGATGACCCGACCGTCGTAGATTTTGATGAAGGGGATCTCGGGTCAAGTCTTCTCCACACTCACGGTCTTCAACAATAATGCATAGAATAATAATACACAACTAACAACTTATATGTTAGCCGGAAAGAAATGGGGGTTTCCCATGTCCATTCGTCCATTTCTGCGAGCATTTTCTTGGCCACTCCTTGGGAGCATCACCAGAATGAGGCGGTTGCGGCGGTATGGTTTCTATGCCTTCTCTACGTGGTCATTCTCCTGGAGTCAGTGGCAATCAGACACTGATATCTGTAGCAGGCTTAATCTTCTTCTGGTGTTGTAGCTGCTTTTCTTCCTTGTTCTAGCACTCCTTGGGAGCATCACCAGAAAGTGTTGTCTTGACTTGCTTACATGTCAAGGGGGGTAGCCTTATTAACCAGGTAGAATGCACAAAATGACAAACAAGGTAAGAGTTAAGAGAGCTTACCTGCTGTGGCAAGAGTCACTCCCTTCTTGATCTCAGAATCCTGAAACACTTAATGAAGGGGATTAAATTTTCATCATGGCTTATCTCTTTGCCTATTGCTGTTTTCCTTGACTTAGGTCAAAGAGAGGAGCCTTCTTAACAAGGTGTAATAACCTAAATGAAATGGTTAAGAGAACTTACCTGTCGTTGAGAGAACCTTCTCCTCTTATTTTAAAGTTCCTGAAAACACTTGATAAAAGAGGATTAGATCTTCACAATGACTCATCCCTTTGCCTATTATGGCCAACTTTGACTCAGGTCAAAGGGAGGAGCCCTCTTAATGGGGTGATAATGAAGGTAAATATGCAATGCGGAAATAAGACATGCAAGACATAAAGATAAACATGAATGCTAGCAAAGGCAAAAATCAAGGTTATGCCAAGTTAGATGATGCATTTTTTTAGATTTTTGGAAGGTATTCAATTTTTTTATTTTTGAAGATATACAATTTTTTTTTAGATTTTTGAAAATATTTATTTTTTTTGGATTTTTGTGGAGAATGTGCCGGTATTGAAACAATTCATCGATCTTTGAGTGTTAATCAAGATTTAGGCGATAAACACCACGTGAAAATAAGGTTCCCTACCCAGAATCTTTCTTGCCCTCTTCTCTTGATCGGTTTGAATTCCCCCTGAGTTTGGATAGTTTACCCTACCCTAGGGTTTTAAGATGGAAGAATAATAAAGGAAGTCTTTGATAGGATTTGGGGGTGTTGAGAAGGGTTTCTCTACTCATGCCCAAATTGCCCATTGGGGTTCGGCCCCTTCGGGTTTTTTTCTACATGTGGCACTTACTTAGACAAGTCTTTGACCTGTGGGGTCATTGCCCATCTTTTGGTGCCTTATTTTCATTTTCTATTCTTCCGGGTACTCATTCAGACAGGCCCATATTTGTTTAAACCTATGGGGTTCATTGCCCATCTTTTGGCACCCTTTTGCACCCTATGAGACGGCCTCATACTAAGGTGGCGGGCATTTTTGATACTATCCTCCTCTAGTCCCCTTCACCTGTCTTGGACCAAATAGAAGACAATGGGGTAAGGTTTCCTTTCCGCCTTCAAGGTTCTGTCTTGCCTCTTTCGAGTGTTGGGCTATCTAGATTCTGGGATCAGGAGGTGTTGTGTGTGCAAGGTGATGCCTACCCTTGACTTCTAGCTAACACCCTTGGATTGATGACTTAGTATCATACCAGAAATTCTCCATTTTCTTTTCTAAGGAAAATATTTTTTGAGGTAAACGCCGTTCCATGGATGGTTCAAATTTTCTCCATCAGCGTTGGTTAGCTCATATGCATTACCTGGATATTTTTCAGTTATAACAAAAGGCCCTTCCCAGTTAGGTTTCAACTTGGAGCAGGGACTACCTGGCTTAACGAATATGCATTTTACTACCATCTCACCGATTTCGAACTTTCTCTCTACCACCCTCTTTTGATAAAGCCTTTTCAATCGGTTCTGATAAGTCCGGGCATGCTCAGAGGCGGCCAACCATCTTTCATCTAGGAGTTCAAGTTGTGTAAGGAGAGATTCTCGCCTCTCATCGACAGGGATGTCCCTATCGAGTTGAACTCGGAGTGATGGAAGGAGTACTTCATATGGGACCACCGCTTCCATCCCATATGCGAGAACATACGGGGTTTGACCAGTGGGGGTCCGTACAGAAGTGCGATAAGCCCATAGGGCATCTACAAGCTTATCTGGCCAGTCTGCGAAATTGCTAGACTTACAGGTTTTCTTGATGATTTTTATCAAAGTTTTGTTGGTGGCTTTTGCTTGATTGTTGCCTTGCGGGTAATAAGGAGATGAATGATGCAATGCAATGTGGTACCTATTGCAAAGATCACGCAGATCTTGAGAGAGAAATTGCGGTCCGTTGTCGGTGATGATGTCGTTGGGTATCCCGAACCTGGCGATGATGTTGCGTTTGATGAAGGAGCACAGTGTTGATGCCTTGATCTCCACGAACGCTTCCGCTTCTGCCCACTTGGTGAAGTACTCTGTTTCCGTCAGGATGAATGATTTGGAACGGATTTCAGAGTTAAGATCACTTAGAGGGCCAATGACATCTAAAGCCTACATGGCGAAGGGCCATGGGGCATGAATCAGATGAAGGGAAGATGCGGGAGAATGGATCTTGTCGGCATGGAGTTGGCAAGAATGACAGTGCTGGACAAAGATGGAGCAATCCTCTTCTAGGGTTGGCCAATAATACCCCTGCCTGATGATTTTCTTGGCAAGAGCTTGAGCATTGACATGGCCCCCACAGACCCCGGAATGTGCTTCCTTAAGCACCAATTCTGCCTCTTCTTCATCAACGCATCTAAGCAAGATTCCACTCAAGCTCCTCTTGTAGAGCACCCCTCCTAGGATGGTATACCTCTGGGATTCTCTCCTGATGGCCTTCTGTTCTTTTGCATTGGATCCAGGTGGATACGACTGATCTTGACAATACCTTGCGATCTCATCAAACCAAGGCCTCTCACCCTCATCTAACTCTTCCGACTCGACCATAGAAATATCCTCTTTTTGCTCTAGATATTCCTTCCTTCCAAATATCTCCTTTACCTTCAGAAATCAACTATCCTTAATCGCCGGCATCGACCTTATACAGACATGGATAGTCCGCACCTGTCTACCTAGAGGGACTGATAGAGATGAAGCTAAGGAGGCTAAGGCATCAGCAAGGATGTTCTGGGCTCGAGGAACATGAACAAAAGTGAGTTTGGAAAAGAGTTTGATGTAGCAAGATGTGAGTTCTTGGTAAGGTTTGAGGTTTGGATGAGAAGTTCGGTATTTGGTTAGGACTTGGCGAAGGATTAGTTGGCTATCACCTATCACCCTTAATTCCGTGTCACCATAGAAATGAGCAGCCTCCAGCCCGGCCAGCAAGGCTTCATATTCAGCTATATTGTTGGTTGCTGGGAAGTCAAGCTGAAATGCCTGTGGAATGGTGACACCCTCGGGTGATAGAAGGACAGTTCCTATTCCCTTACCGTGTGAATTCAGAGCCTTGTCAAAATATAATGTCTAAAGTTGGGAAGATCGAATCAACATTAGTTTGTCATCCGGGAGCTCCGATTGGACCGGGTTAAAGAGGGGTATAGGGTGGTGGGCTAGGTGTTCGGCAATGGCATAGCTCTTAATCACCTTCTGGGGGACATAGGTGATATCAAACTAGGAAAGGAAGCTCTGCCAACGACCTAACCGATCAGTTAGAACAGTTTTCTCTAGAAGGAACTTGATGGGATTGATGCGGGCAATAAGATTGACCTCATGAGCTAAGAAATAGTGTTTAAGCTTCTAAACTACCCAGACTAGTGCAGCACAGGTCTTCTCCACTACAGTATACCTTTGCTCACATGGATCAAAGATCTTTGACAAGTAGTAAGTTGCCCTCTCTTTCCCTTCTTCATCCACTTGTGCAAGGACTACCCCAAGAGAATTCTCCAAAACCGAGATATACAAAACTAAGGGCTTGCCAGGGACTGGTGGTCTAAGCACAGGGGGACTAGCTAGGTATCTTTTCAAACCTTCGAATGCATCTTGGCACTTCAAATCCCATTTGAAGTCGGCCCCCTCCTTGGTCAACTCATAGAAAGGTTTACACCTTTGGAAGTGTTGTGAGATGAACTGGCGGACAAACTTTAGCCTCCCGATTAATCCTCGAAGTTCTTTCATATTTCTTGGAGGAGGCATACCAATGATTGCTTTGGCCTTGTTTGGGTCGATCTCTATGCCCCTTTTACTCACTATGAACCCTAATAACTTTCCTGAGGATACTCCAAACGTACATTTCTTTGGGTTCATCTTCAATTTATATTCCCTAGCCCTTTGCAAGACCTTTCTCAACACTTCCGGGTGATCTTCTCGGCTTTTGGACTTAACGACCAGGTCGTCCACGTACACCTCTACAAGGGTATGCATCATGTCATGGAAGATAGCCATCATTGCCCTCTGATAGGTAGCACCAGCATTCTTTAGTCCAAAGGGCATGATGACATAGCAGTAGGTTCCCCAAGGTGTAGTGAACGAGGTCTTCTCCTGGTCCTCTTCGGCCAACCGGATTTGATTATATCCAGAATAGCCATCCATGAATGATAGCATCTCGAATCCAGCAGTGTTATCAACCACTACATCAATATGAGGTAGAGGAAAGTCATCTTTAGGACACGCTCGGTTCAAGTCCCTGAAATCTATACAGATCCGAACTCTACCATCTTTCTTCATGATAGGGACTATGTTTGCCACCCATTGTGGATAAAGGACGACCTTAATGAATCTTGCTTGATGTAACTTGTCGACCTCTTCTTTCACCTTAAGTGCAACATCAGGGTGGAATCTTTTTAATTTTTTTTTGACCGGGGTAGCTCCAGGTTTCAAAGTTAGACGATGTTCAACTAACGAGTTGTCTAACCCCGACATGTCTTCGTATGTCCATGCGAACGTGTCAATATTGTAGACACGCCAAATTCGCCTAATTCAGAGCATAAAACTCATGTTTTATAGGGTAACATGTGTGATTGACCTTATAATGATACCGGGTCTTTAAAAGTTGATTTGGAGCTTCGCCGAACGAAATCGGATATTTTCCGATGATTTCCGCAAAAAACCGTAATTTACGAGCGAAAGCCACACGTAAATCGTGTAAACACGGAAGTTGGCTGAATGACCAATGCCTAATGATCATGCATTTAAGGTATGGTCATATTCAAACCCCGGACAAGTTTTGTTGCATACCATGCCTTTCCGGTTTGCCGTCGGAGTCATTTTGACCAGTATCAGATCTTCTTTTCACTGCCCTAAATAACAGACAAAATTCTGAAGTTTTGGAGGGTGTGATAGCTGATCCGATACTATATAAATCTTCTTCAGCCTGTTATCTTTCCAACGCAACAAACGGCGTCGAATTCCGAGTTCGGGAGTGTTCGCAATGGCTTCCGGAAGAAGGACGCGCAAAAACATTCCCATGCGCCCGGGTTCCTGGTCACATGCGCCCGGGACCCAGGGTACGTGCCCATGCGCCCTACCAGTGAGGCACGTGACCTCGTGCCCTCACTTGAGGGCACATGCGCCCCACCCTTGAGGCACGAGGGACCCAGTTTTTCACTGGGACTCTACCGCTGAACGGATCGACCAGATAAGGTCGAAATTTTTGGAAACGATGAGATGTGCCCCTGGAAAGGGGCACATGCGCCTCTTAGTGGGGTGCATGCGCCCTTGGGTAGGGCGCAATGTGCCTATTTTTTAGCCCGGATGAGACCGTCTGTTCTCCTATAAATTAACTCTGATTCCGGTCATTCCAGGGGCATGAGCATGACTCCCCAGGCATATCAAGACGTCCAAACACCCTCCTGCATTGATTTTGGGATTTTTCGAGAGAGAATTTAGAGTTTTTAGAGAGAGAAAAGTCGGTTCAAGAGAAAGGAAGACTGTTCAACAGGTGATCTGCCAAGTCTCTCTTCTTAGGCCTCTACAGAAGTGTGTGGACTTCTTCTTCCTGAGCTCTCTTCATAAAAGTTCTTCCTCTCCAAGTCTTCTTCAGTTTACAATCTACGGCACTTGATTCAGAGGTCGGGGCTGGTCTTGACGAGCGTGGAAGAAAAGTCGCGCCTGGCAGATCCTGGACTGCTGCTCGGCTTTTTCGACAACCCAGATTTGGCTATATCTTTCTCTATTCAACTCAGAATCTTTTAGTTCTTTTTCCTATATATTTGTTTTGTGATTATACATCCTCCTATAATTTTTTTACAATTTTTTTGCATTACTTTTAGTCAGTTTATCCGAAAAAAAGGGGTTAGAGATAACCCGAATCCGGTCAGTTTCTACTCAATTGTGTGTTTTATGTTATTCTCCTTACATATACTCCACCTTGTTTAGTTCTAATTGTCTATTTCACTTGTTTGTTTGTCTAGTTGCACAGAATATTAGGCACCCACCGCGTTGAGGACTCTTCTTCATCGGCCGGCCGAAGAAGGAGAAGCTTTAACTCACATTCTTCACTCTAAGGTACACACGGTCAATTTTATTTCATAAATCGGAACCCACGGTTCCTGGTGACCACATGTCTTAATTTCTTTCTTCTCACCCTCCTCCCACATGACCCGAACCGTCTCTTTGGTGATCGAGCGACGCCAAGGGATGAAAGTTTGGGGATCAATGTGAGTGTGGGACCGAGGTGAGAGTTGCTTTCCGAGTTTTATTCCTTTCTTTTATCATCCCCTCTTGAGGTGACGATCTGGGTTCACGGACTTCCCTAAAAAGGAGAAGACCCCATCGAATTTTCAGAGTCGACAGCTTTGTGGCGACCACGGTGGGACAAGCAATGTCTTCAACCGTGGGTGCTTAGTTTGCAACTAGTTCTAGTTCTAGACCGGTTCCCACGTGAGTCTTTCCTTCTTTCCACCTTTCTTAACTTCATGCCATCTCAAAATTTCTGATTTCACCCATCTTTCATCATATCTGAAGTGCCAAGTATGCCATTTAATTTCTGCATTTTATTTAAACCGGTTCCCACGTGAACCACCCTTTTCCTTTTAAACTGGTTCCCACGTGAACCAATCTCTTTCTTTACTTCGGTTCCCACGTGAACCAAAACACTTTCCTTCAGATCTATCCCCACTTGGATCAGATCTTTATTCACTTTTAATTGGCCCCACGTGGCCCTCTTTTGACCATTCAAACCGGTTCCCACGTGAACCACCCCTTTTAACCCAAAACCGGTTCCCACGTGAACCACCTTTACTTTTTACCCTGGTTCCCACGTGAACCAGCTTATTCTTACATCGGTCCCCACGTGGACCACCCTTTTGCTTGGCTATCAGATTTGAACCCTCTTCTTTCTATCACCTTTTCACTATCTCCATTTGGCTCACATAAGAAACATGGTCTGGATTCTAGTTTCTAGTTGCTTGTCTAGTTTCTAATCGCTTGTCTTGTGTGATTGCTTGTTTATTTAAGTTTATGTTTTGCTCATTACTTGTTTTATTACTTGATTGCATTCTCTTCTCCTTCTCTCTACCTCCTTCTTTTACACTTTTTTTGAGGCGGGAGCTCACTCTCCCATTTATCCCTCCCATCCAAAACACCCTCTTGGTGGATTCTGACATCTCTTCTGGGATATTCCTTCCTAGTTGACTTGGTTGGCTTTCATCAAGGCCTCCGTAATTCCTCATACGTGGAGTATTCCTATTCACGATCGGGTTGGTTGTACCACTCCCCAAAACCCGAAGCATCCTATGTTACCTACACGTGGTGAGATTGTGTGAAGCCTAGGTCATTGGAGATTGGAGTTAGGATCCTAACCCATTTGTTGAGAGAACAATTCTTAACAAAATTCATAAACCTAAGGTTTAATCAAAATCATTGTGTAATCTTGCTTTCAAGTCTTTGCATCACTTGCTTGTCAAACAAAAATTAAAACCTATAACCTTTTGCAAAATACTAAAAAAACAAAAAAAGTTCTTTGTTTGTTTTGTCAACTTTTTTGTTTTACTTTCTCCTTGAAGTTCAATGCAATTAAGGTCTGGAAGGCACGTTGGAATGGCGGAACAAGCTGAACATCGAGAGCACGAGATGGGTCATCAACCAAATCCGTCAGATGGTCGTGTTAATCCATTATTTGAGTTAGAAGCACAAGAGGTCCCTCAACCATCTGCTCCTCGTGATGTCGAACAACTCTTTAGGGAGTTGTCTCTCTATACCGACCCAGAAACCTATGCCCGCATACAATCCATGGTGAAGGGCAAAATGGCCTCAGATCAGGCTGAAGTTAACCAAGTTGCCTCATCTCCTTGTCCTCTAGTTCGACCACCACTCATTCAACCACCTATTGTTTAACAATCTGTGATTCAACCATCATTGGCACTAGCACAACCATCTGTAGTTCAACCATCTATAGTTCAACCATCTGTGGTCCAACCCTCATTTGTTCAGCCATCTTATTTCAACCATGTTACTTCCTTGACCCATCAAGTCATGGTACAATCTTCAAGTCATGCTCTTCAATTCCAGAACCATGTCTCTAACCACATACCGCCTCCAGTAAACCAAGAACCTGCTCTCACTCAGGCAATCATGGATCAGCTCACCCAGATGAATGAACGTTATGAAGAGCTGAGATGTCGCCTGGACTCCAAGTCAGTGTCTGATATTTCTATTCCTTCTCTGCCAGTTCTACACCTGCCACCTTCTGAGCTACCAGTTTATCGCCGCTACAATGGTACTGGCAACCCTTTTCTCCACCTTAAAGATTTTCTCTATGAATCCTCATTCTGGAAAAATGATCGTAGGGTTCTTGCCTTCTTTTTCCGTCAATCATTAGAAGGGTCTACATTGGAATGGTTCTACTCACTCGACTCCTTTGAGGCAGGAGACTTCGATATTGTAAAGACAAAATTCTTGCAAAGATACAGAGACCGGGTGGCACCAGCATGCTCCATTACAGATTTGATTGCTGAGAAGATGAAGCCCGAAGAGGACTTCATAAAGTTTGCTGATCGATGGAGGGGAATGGCAGAGAAACTGACAGATGTGATTTCTGAAGGGGAACAAGTGAAGATGCTTATTGGCAACACTACACCTGCCTTGAGGAATGTCTTGATCATGCACCGTCCTACCACAATGAATGAACTCTATGACAGTGCCCGATACTTGCAAGCCCACTTCAAGGATGCCACCATGATAAACCCTTTTGATCCTAAACCTAGAAACTTTAGGAAAACCCCCTCTGCACTAGTTTGGCCTACAACCGAAGGAGTGGTCAACAACGAAGCTAAAAACATTGTGGGGAACCAGGGAGGGAACCGTCAAAACCAGTTTAGAAACCCACCACAAAACCATTCCTATTACCTCCCTCAATGACAGGATAGGCCACAACAACCACGACAACCACAACAACCACCTCAGCCAGTAGCACAACCCCAGCAACCTCGTCAACCTGCCTATAATAGGGCACCGCCACCACCCAATCAAGCACCACGAAGGGGAGGTCCTAGGAGAGAGAACTACTAGCAACTCCCTTACTCCTTGACCGACATCTTCAATGTACTCATGGCGGAGAAACAGTTTGAATTGCCCAAGGAAAGAGAGGTTTGGCCAGCAAACGCAAATATGTCCCGATACTGTGCTTACCACCGGTGTCCTGGTCACACTGTAGAGGTGTGCTTTCAATTCAAGGATTACATCCACGATCTGAATGACCAAGGCAGCATTGATTGGGCTCAAATGGGGGAATGCATACAAGCTATGAAGGCTAGGCAGCAGCAGCGGCAGCGTCCACCGGCTCAACCTCAACAACAACCTGGCTTGGGGATTGTCCAGAATCCGCTCCCATTACATGCTCCTGCTCCTGCGCCGGCACCGGCACATCCAAACCCAGGAATTGGTCTAGTACACTCCATTGTCCAGGGAGATGCCAGCCGTGCTCAAGGTTGGCAACTAGAAAACCAAAATGCAACCATGCCAGCCAACCCAGCTAGGTCTCCTGCTAGGAACCCTCCTAGACAGATAATCCGTGCACTTGCTACTCCACAACTACCACAAAGCTCAATAACCAAACCACTGGCCGCCACTTCTTCTCGCCGGCCCATCATTAGGCTAGCCCCCTCTCTAACTACACCTCCTTCAACCATTGCTACACACCGGCCCTTGCTCATCCAACCACCACAATCATCACCAAACCTGAACCCCCAGCCTACGAGCTCTACCACTCCAAAACTCCAACCTATCATACAACCAATCCCACAATTTACACCTTCATTAAAATCATCAACCACTTCTGCACCCCGGCCTCTTCTTATTAGGCCACCGGTATCACCATCACTACCACCTCCAAATCCTACCCCTCTACCAACTAACCCAATCATCCCAGAACCATCGATCCCATTACCTATCATACATGCACCTACACCACCTGTTCCACCACAACCTGTAGACACGCCAAATTGGCTTGATTCGGAGCCCTAGACTCTTATTCCATAGGCGATATCTTTTATTTGACCGTTATCTAATTCGAACTACCTCGTGGAGATGAGCTAAGGACATTGGTGGAGCCCCCCCTTGTTAGTTGAGAATGGACCAATGATTTCCGGAATATTGCCGTAACGTTCAAGCGAGAGCCGCATGTGAACTGTAAAAACACGAAGCCTGCTCGATGACCGACCTTGAATGGTCTATAATTGAAGGTCTCGGGAGTCCCGCATGTGTTCCGTAACATTCAGGGTTTCCGAGAAGTCATTTCGGTAGGCGTCGGTCAATGACGGCTTTCGTTACGGCTTTTTCGATCTGTGCTGACACGGCAATCCCGGACCACATGTTAGGCCTTTCCGGTCATCACCGGGTCTTTTCAGGTCATCCGGGTCGATTCTAGCCGTATATTTTATCAACCGGGGCTATAAATCCGGTTCGGTCAATTTTAGGGTTTCGCGGCTTTTACGGCTTTCGATTCACGTTACCGGGTTAATCTCAGATTTTTCGATGACTTCGGATTGTCCGATCGTACCGGACTTGTTCGGTCGTCATTTCAAGTCATCCCGAGTTGACCCGAGACTTCTCGACCGGAACCGTGCTCTTTCGGATCTTCGCCCCGGGTTTCGGCTTTCCGCGTGAGGGTAAACCAGTAGGAAAGCCCCGTACGAACATCTCGGGAGTCATGCGGCTGGTTTACCGACTTGAGGAGGTGCGGTTGAAGGCCCTCTTTCCAAACGCGACAAACGGGAGCCGAATCGGACATCCGGTTTGCAAGATACGGCTCGCGGAACACGCGCGTAGGAGAGAGAGTGTACCGCGCCCCCGCTCCGCTTGAAAAGGAGGGCGCGCCTGCGCGCCCTCAATCCGGGGCGCGCCTGCGCGCCCTCGGCGGGGCGCCCTGCGCGCCCCCGGTTCCTTTGAAAGGCGGGGGTGCGGTCAGTTGCTTTAAATCGGAAATTACCCCGATTAGCACCTTCTAAACCGGGTTTTTGGAAGGTTTCCGGGCGAGGATTTTCACTTATTTGTACCGCGCCCCCGGTTCGGGGGCGCGTTACGAATATCAAGTTGATTTTTAGCAATTTCCGGAAGTTTCCGTCGATTTTTAGCAGTGAGACGCCGAACGCGCCCTCGCCCCCTTTGAAACAGGGGGGCGCGCAGACCGCGCCCCCGAACTGGGGGCGCGCCCTGCGCGCCCTTCGTTTGAGGGCGCGCCCTGCGCGCCCTCGTCTCCTTTGAAACACGGGGGCGCGGTACATCCAGTTTCTAAATTTTGCACCGTCTCCCTTCCCCTATAAATTGAGAGACATTCTCAACGACCCAAGGTTTAACCCCCGGTGCCTAGCTCGTCCAGAGGTCGTCCAAGCTCTTCTCCAAAGCCATCCCGACGTCCAAAGGCGATCCGAAGTCAAGAAATCGATCCCGAGGTGAAGGAGAAGGCTCGATCCGGGTGTTCTTCATCAACCATCTTCATCGACTTCTGCAGAAAATCCGAGGCTTCTGCTGCAAAAGTCTTCAACATACAAATTGTTCCTCTCTTCGTCCTATTTCATCTCCAACTGACGGCACTCCATTCCGACTTGCCGTTTGGTTGTGACGGTTGCTACACTGAGGGCGCGCATCCAGGTTCTGATTTTGATATCCTCCCCCTTTCATAATTTTTACTGACTTCTACAGGAGGATTTAGGAGAAGTCATCAACATTGAAATTCCTCCTCTTGGAGTTTTCTGTCTACTCCATCAAACGGCACTCGATTCTGACATCGGGGTCGTCCGTAACATCCTCTGCACCAAAGTCGCGCCAGAAGGGTACCAAGCTACCCGAACCGGCTGTCTTCAACTAACTCGGCTTCAACTCAAGCCAAATCATTCTATAAGCTTTATCAAATCCATTAACTCAGTTCATTTACTGTTTTAAAGCATATTTTAGTTCATTTATATCATTTTTACATAATCAAAATACAAAAAAAAGGGTTAAGGCTCACCCGAAGCCGGTGAGTCCAACTCCAATTGCTTCTTTCTTATCTCCTTATCACAGTTACTACACTTCTCACAAGTCTAACCAAACTCTTCACTTGGTTTGTTGTTCTAGTTGCACGGAGTTGATCAAGCTAGCATCGGTTGGACTCTTCTTCATCGGCCGGCCGAAGAAGAAGAAGGTTGAACCCGCACACACTTTCTCCCACGCTAAGGTACACGGTCAAATTCATTGTCTTTCTATTTTCATTCCATAAAGTGGAGCCCGCGGCTCCTGGCGACCACATCTTTCATGTTTTAATTTCATCTCTTCCTCACTCTCCTCCCACATGACCCGAACCATCTCCGGTGCTCGAGCGACGCCGTGAGATGAAAGTTCGGGGATCAATGTGATTGTGGGACCGAGGTGAGGAGTTTTTACCGCTTTCCGAGTGTCTTACAATTCACTCTCTTTTTCCCAATTCTATCTTTCACCTTCTTATCTTGAGGTGCCGATCCGGAACCCGTTTCTGGAGTCGATAGCTTTTTGGCGACCACGGTGGGACTACCAATGTCTTCAACCGTGCTAGCTTGATTCAACCGTGCAACTAGTTGTTTTCCAACATGGTTCCCGCGTGAACCGGCTTGTCTTTTATCTTCCATGTCAATCTACCTTTAAACTTGCTAATTACTCTTCCTTTAAGATTGTCCCCCATGTGGACTTGATTTCTTGTCTTTAATTTCAGCCCGGTTCCCGCGTGAACCACTTTCCTTCTTATAAACCGGTTCCCGCGTGAACCACCTTTCTTTTCCAACTCGGTTCCCGCGTGAACCAACTTATTTTCAGATCGGTCCCCGCGTGGACCACCTCTTTACAGCACCTTTAGATTGGCCCCACGTGGCTCTCTTTTCATTTTGTCAACTCTTACACCGGTTCCCGCGTGAACCACCCTTTTCTTCACAAAAACCGGTTCCCGCGTGAACCACCTTTCTTTTCCAACTCGGTTCCCGCGTGAACCAACTTACCTTCAGATCGGTCCCCGCGTGGACCACCCCTTTGCACCAATTAGATTGGCCCCACGTGGCCCTCTTTTCCTTTTTCCAATCAAACAAACCGGTTCCCGCGTGAACCACCCATTTTCCTTCAAAAACCGGTTCCCGCGTGAACCACCTACTTTTCCAAAACTTGGCTCCCGCGTGAGCTACTTTATTTTCAAATCGGTCCCCGCGTGGACCATCCTTTTACCTTCACTTCAGATTTGTCCCCACTTGGACACTCCAACACAAGCCGGTTCCCGCGCGAACCACCTTTAATTGCTAGTTTCTAGTTACTTGTTTTACTCTATCATTGCTTGTCTTGCTTGCATTCACTTGTTTGATTTATTTAATAGCTTTCATTCATGTTTGCATATTGATTGCTTCTTCTCCTTCTACCCTCCATTTTTCATTTTTGCATTAGCTTTGCATCGGGTACCGGACTTGTTCCGATCCGTAGGGCATTCGAGGCGGGGGCTCTCTCTCCCAACGCACCCTCACCCTCCAAACACCTTCTTGGTGGATTCTTACCTCTCTTCTGGGATATTCCTTCCTAGTTGATTTGGTGGTTTCCATCAAGACCTCCGTAAGTCCCCATCCGTGGAGTATTCCTCTCTGCACGATTGGGCCGGTTGTACCACTTTCCCAAAACCCGAAGAACCCAAGTACCTACTCGTGGTGAATGAGTGATAACCTTAGGTTTTGAAGATTGAAGCAATAGGAATCATACCTACTTGAGTGAACAATTGCTAACAATCTATCTAATCTAAGGTTTTAACCCAAAAATTATTGAGTAGTCATTTTAAAACTTTGTTTGCATAACTTGCTTGCTCATAACAATTGAAAACAACCAAAAAATTCTCTCCTTTCAAAAACACCTAAAACAAAAAAAAGAAAAAAAAAGAAAAATCCCTTTAAATTTTGTGTTCAACTTGTTTGCCAAACAACCAAATTGAAACCAAATCAAATCAAACAAACAACCATAATCAAACAAAAAACTCTATTTGCATTTACACCCTTCATTTGCTTTCTTTCAACCATTTTGTAAGGAAATTTGACAGGATGCCCACTCTAAGGTCCGGAAGACACATCGGGATGACGGACTACTGCGGCCAAGAAGAGGAGTACGAGACGGGCCACTACGAGCTGCAACAACCCATGGCTCAACCAGAGGGCCATGTCAACGTCGTCAGGGAGCCAGAAATTCAAAATCCTACTCATCAACCCGCTTCACTTAGCGTGGAGCAACTCCTCCAGGGTCTATCTCTTCATCTAGACCCCGAATCTTTTTCGCTTGTGCAATCCTTGACAAAGGGCAAGATGCCCGCCACTCAAGATCCGGTCGAGGGAAATCAAGCCCCCTCACCACCTCAGTCAGCAGTCAGGCCCCAAATCATCTCTTCTCCTGGACAACCCCGCCGTGTCTCCACTCACCCTATTATGGGGCATTCACATAACTCTGTTCCAATTCTGTTTCCAACCTACCTCCTCCAACTCGGCCGCCTAAACACTTTGCTCCCGTGGCTCAGGAATCCAGCCTCACCCAGGCATTAATGAACAAACTCAACCAGATGGATGAGCGTTTCGAAGAGATGAGGCATCGCCTCGATTCTAAAGCCATCCCTGAAATCTCTGTCCCATCCTTCCCAGTTCTACACCTTCCTCCTTCAGAGATACCAGTCTTCCAACGTTACAACGGGACTGGTAATCCTTTCAACCATTTGAAAAGCTTTCTCTATGACTCCGCATTCTGGAAAAATGACCGCAAAGCCCTTGCCTTCCTATTCCGTCGGTCATTGGATGGATCCGCCCTTGACTAGTTCTATTCTCTTGATTCCATTGAGGCGGCGGATTTCGACATTGTCAAGACGAAGTTTCTACAGAGGTACAAGGATAGGGTGGGGCCAGCCTGCTCGATAACTGACTTGATTGCCGAAAAGATGAGGCCAGATGAGGACTTTGCCCGATTTGCTGATCGGTGGAGGGGAATGGCCGAGAGACTTGTGGATACCATCTCGGAAGGGGAGCGGTGAGGATGCTCATTGGGAACACCACGCCTAACCTTCGCAACCTTCTGATCATGCACCGTCCAACAACCATGAGTGAGTTGTGTGATAGCGCCCGCTACCTCCAAGCCCACTTTAAGGATGCATCCATGATCAACCCGTTCGACACCAAGCCCCGTAATACTAGAAAGCCTACACTCGTAGGACCCACCACCGAAGGGGTAGTAAATAATGAGAGCATCAATGCCATGGGTAACCGGGGTGGGTACCGTCAAAACCAATACCGTAACCCACCACCCAATCAACAATACCGCCCGGCCCTCAACCGGCTCCTCGGCCACGGCAACAACTTGCATACAACCGAGCACCACCACGGAACCCACCTACAACCGAGCGCCCCAGCAACCAAATGCCTACAACCGAGCGCCACAACAACAACATGTCTACAACCGACCACCACCCCAACCACAAGCCTACAACCAAGTGCCACCACCAGCCAACCGACTTAGGAGGGGGGGACCCAAGAGAGAGTATTACCCTCAACTGCCATTCCCCCTCACCGATATTTTCAATGCATTGATGGCTGAACAGCAGCTAGAGCTTCCAAAGGAGAGAGAAGGATGGCCGGCAAATGTTGACATGACAAAGTACTGCGCTTATCATCGGTATCCTGGGCACACGGTGGATGTCTGTTTTCAGTTTAAAGACTACATTCATGACCTCAACGATCAGGGGAACATCGACTGGGGACAGATGTGGGAGTCTATTCAAGCAATGAAGGCACGTCAGAATCAACCACGGCGACAACAACCACAACGGCAGCCCGGCACGGGCATAGTTCAAGATCCACTCCCGGTACATGCACCCATACAAGCACCGGCACCAGCACCACCAAACCAACGACTCGGCCTCGTCCACTCCGCCATCGAGGAGTCAACCCACCATTCCCCGGGGTTGGCGAGGGTCGAGGATCAGATCACCTCCATGCCCGCCATACCAACCCCACCTACAAACCGCACCATACTCTCCATACCGAGAGCTGCCCCCAGCCCACAAACTATCCAAACACCACTACCCTCACCAACCATTAACCCTCCACGACGCTTAATCATTAGACCGCCACCAGCCTCCCAACCAAAGCACCCCAACCTAACCCACCAACCACCATTAATCCTCCACGGCGTCTAATCATTAGACCGCCACAAACACCCCGTACATCACACGACCTACCGATCCTTTGCCACCCCACGACCCCTCATCATTAGACCATCACCACCAACACCCCAACCATCACCCAACATAACGGCCTCCACCCCACGACCCCTCATCATTAGACCATCACCACCAACACCCCAACCATCACCCAACATACCGGCCTCCACCAATCCACGACCCCTCATCATCCGATCCTCACCACCCCTACCTACCATGGGCTCCTCAACCTACCAACCAACCCTACCATCACCATCATCACCACTTCCCCCTACCACGCTGGCGCCAGTACTTCGTAGCGGGAGGATGTTCCAAAGGGTCTTCCCCCAGGTCGGGATACAACCACGGAACGAGCGAGAAGAGGAGGTGGCAGAAGAATCGTTGCCCGGCACGGTATATGACCTATTGAAGCACTTGGACAAAATGCCGGCACGGATTTCAATTCTGGAGCTAATAAAGAGGTCAAAGAACCATCAGGACATCCTACAACAATATTTGCAGCGGGTCATGGTCAATGAGGACCTCCCGCCTGAGAAGATCATTGCTGTCCTGACCCCGAGGAGTGAACATCCGGCACTCACCTTTACACGGGAGGAGTTGGCACGGCCGGAGATCGAAAGTACGCCTTGCGCGTTGCGGTAGTCATCCGAGGCGTGGAAATCAAATCCTCGCTTGATTGACACCGGAGCATCCATAAATGTCATGCCGCCGAAACATTGCAACTTTGCGGCATCTCCGATGAAGAAATCGAGCCTTCTGCCGTCACGGTGACCGCATATGACAACTCCCGGAAGCCGGAACGAGGGGTGGTTACATTAAAAGTAGGGCTCGGGCCATGTGCCGTCACCACCGAGTTTCACGTTCTAGAACTGGACCCTACATTCAAAGCTATTTTGGGATGCCCGTACCTTGAGGCAATAGGAGCTGTTGCCTCCACTAATCATCAGTGTCTGAAGTTCCCATACAAGGGCCAGGTGATCAAAGTAACCAACATCCCCATTCTGAATGACGTGGATGACCCCTCTTCTGCACTACCAATATCAAAATATGTCCAGCTGGTGCTTTCGACTACAGAGCTGCGTGAGGTCATGGTGTTGACGACGGCTCCATATTCAGTTGCGTTGCGGATGATGAAAGGGATGGGCTATCAGCCAGGAAAGGGGCTGGGAAAGGAGCTGCAGGGGGTTGTGCACCCCATTGAAGCCGTACGAAGACCAAAGAGACACGGGCTTGGCTATGAGCCCAGGTTCACTCCGCGGATGGTCTACCGGCCAAAAAATGCCATGGGACTCCAAAAATTCTTTATTAAAGGGGTGTCCAGGATGATGGCCGGGGACAAAGAAGAAGAACCGATCAAGAGGAGGAAGGCACCAGAGCAAGAGGAGGAGGTGGACAACCTGAGTTCATCTTTGGCTCGGTTGTTCATAGAGAAGGTAGAACCAGTCAAGGGCAAGTCCATCTCTAAACAACTTGTCCACTCGAACCCACCTCCAAACAACATCCCGCGTGAACCGTATCCTACGGTCACGTATTTCAAAATCCTCACACTCTCCCTCTTGGATTCACTTGATGGGCTACCTAGCCCAATTCTCACTTCTGGGCCAAAATGGCCACCTGAACTGATCAATGGGCATGAGAGCCCATTCAAATCTTCTCACTCCACTGGGCTTCTATGCCCATTACAATCCAACAAACTTGGGCCCGCGTGCCCACCAGTCGGGCCCACGTGCCCTTTAGATTTATTTTCTTGCTTTGGGCCCGCGTGCCCACCATTTGGGCCCACGTGCCCCTTAGATATTTTCACCAGCTTTGGGCCTATCTGCCCATTTCTTGTCATCATCGGGCCCGCGAGCCCATTTTTCTTCCATTTACTTAAGCTTTCTATTTCTGCTCGAGCCCCATCGGCTCATTCTCTTTTTGTTATTGAAAATACCCAAAATACCCAAAAAAAAAAACGTCCTCTCGCAAACTCAGTTTTCCATCGAGGAGACGTCGCTACTCGTCTCGGAGGGTGCTCCCAACCAGGGACCCCTCTTCTCCAACTCACTGATCGATCTGTTCGATCCTTCACCCATTGTTAATACCACCTTTTCAATTCCGTCTTCTTTAGGAGTAGTTAGGGTAGGAAAGAAGAAAATTCGAGGTAAACGTGTGCCAGAGAGATATCTCCAACAAATAGCTCAAAAATGCAAGGAATGTGCAAGGCTGCCAAGGTTTTTGGAAAATGCTATCCAGCTTGATGAAATCCAATATGAGGATGAATTCAATGTAGATCATACATTGGGAGTTTACGAGGTCTTATCAAGAAAAGATCCCGATTTCGAGGATGGAATTGAGGACTTGGCTGATGCGTATGCATCCGGACTTAAAAGATTTGAAGAACCATTAGCCACGGTGGATGAACCGACAAAAGAAGCTGAATCTTGGAACACCGGAAGATCCCAAGACAATCCTCCTAAGCGCAAACCTCACTCCCACCGAGGAACGAGTTTAATTAAAATTTTGGAAGAATATAAGGACACGTTCGCATGGACATACGAAGACATGCCGGGGTTAGACAACTCGTTAGTTGAACATCGTCTAACTTTGAAACACGGAGTTACCCCGGTCAAGCAAAAATTAAGGAGATTCCACCACGATGCCGCACTTAAGATGAAAGAAGAGGTCGACAAGTTACATCAAGCAAGATTCATTAAGGTCGTCCTTTATCCGCAATGGGTGGCAAACATAGTCCCCGTCATGAAGAAGGATGGCCGAGTTCGGATGCGTATAGACTTCGGGGACTTGAACCGAGCGTGTCCTAAAGATGACTTTCCTCTACCTCATATTGACGTACCGGTTGATAACACCGCCGGATTCGAGATGTTGTCATTCATGGATGGCTATTACGGATATAATCAAATCCGGTTGGCCGAAGAGGACCAGGAGAAGACCTCGTTCACCACACCTTGGGGAACCTACTGCTATGTCGTCATGCCCTTTGGACTGAAGAATGCTGGTGCTACCTATAAGAGGGCAATGATGGCTATCTTCCATGACATGATGCATACCCTTGTAGAGGTGTACGTGGATGACCTGGTCGATAAGTCCAAAAGCCGAAAAGATCATCCTGAAGTGTTAAGAAAGGTCTTGCAAAGGGCTAGGGAATACAAATTGAAAATGAACCCAAAGAAATGCACGTTTGGAGTATCCTCAAGAAAATTGTTGGGGTTCATAGTGAGTAAAAGGGGCATAGAGATCGACCCAAACAAGGCCAAGGCAATCATTGGTATGCCTCCTCCGAGAAATATGAAAGAACTTCGAGGATTAATCGGGAGGCTACAATTTGTCCGCCGGTTCATCTCACAACACTCCCAAAGGTGTAAACCTTTCTATGAGTTGACCAAGGCGGGGGCCGAGTTCAAATGGGATTCGAAGTGCCAGGATGCATTCGATGGTTTGAAAAGGTACCTGGCTAGTCCCCCTGTGCTTAGACCACCAATCCCTGGCAAGCCCTTAGTTTTATATATCTCGGTTTTGGAGAATTCTCTTGGAGCAGTCCTTGCACAAGTTGATGAAGAAGGGAAAGAGAGGGCAACTTACTATTTGTCAAAGATCTTTGATCCATGTGAGCAGAAGTATACTGTAGTGGAGAAGACCTGTGCTGCACTAGTCTGGGTAGTTCAAAAGCTTAAACACTATTTCTTAGCTCATGAGGTCAACCTTATTGCCCGCATCAATCCCATTAAATTCCTTCTGGAGAAAACTATTCTAACTGATCGGTTAGGTCGTTGGCAGAGCTTCCTCTCCCAGTTTGATATCACCTATGTCCCCCGAAGGCGATTAAGGGCTATGCCATTGCCGAACATCTAGCCCATCACCCTATACCCCTCTTTGACCCGGTCCAATCGGAGCTCCCGGATGACGAACTAATGTTGATCCGATCTTCCCACCTTTGGACATTATATTTTGACGGGGCTCGAATTCACACGGTAAGGGAATAGGAATCGTCCTTCTATCACCCGAGGGCGTCACCATTCCACAGGCATTTCGGCTTGACTTCCCGGAACCAACAATATAGCCGAATATGAAGCCTTCTGGCCGGGCCGGAGGTTGCTCATTTCTATGGTGCCACGGAATTGAGGGTGATAGGTGATAGCCAACTAATCCTCCGCCAAGTCCTAACCAAATACCGAACTTCTCATCCAAACCTTAAACCTTACCAAGAACTCACCTCTTGCTACATCAAGCTCTTTTCCAAACTAACTTTCGTCCATGTTCCTCGAGCTCAGAACATCCTTGCTGATGCCCTTGCCTCCTTAGCTTCATCTCTATCAGTCCCGCTAGGTAGACAGGTGCGGACTATTCATGTCCGTAGAAGGTCGATGCCGGCGATTAAGGATGGGCGATTTCTGAAAGGTAAGGAGGGATTTGGCAGGAAGGAGGATCTAGAGCAGAAGGAGGAAGTTTCTCTGGTCGAGTTGGAAGAGTTAGATGAGGGTGAGAGGCCTTGGTTTGATGAGATCGCAAGGTATTGTCAAGATCAGACATATCCACCTGGATCAAATGCAAAAGAAAAGAAGGCCATCAGGAGAGTATCCCAGAGGTATACCATCGTAGGAGGGGTGCTCTACAAGAGGAGCCTAAGCGGAATTTTATTGAGATGCGTTGATGAAGAAGAGGCAGAATTGGTGCTTAAGGAAGCACATTCCGGGGTATGTGGGGGCCATGTCAATGCTCAAGCTCTTGCCAAGAAAATCATCAGGCAGGGGTATTATTGGCCAACCCTAGAAGAGGATTGCTCCATCTTTGTCCGGCACTGTCATTCTTTCCAACTTCATGCCGACAAGATCCATTCTCCCGCATCTTCCCTTCATCCGATTCATGCCCCATGGCCCTTCGCCATGTGGGCTTTCGATATCATTGGCCCTCTAAGTGATCTTAACTCTGAAATCCGTTCCAAATCGTTCATCCTGACGGCAACAGAGTACTTCACCAAGTGGGCAGAAGCGGAAGCGTTCGTGGAGATCAAGGCATCAACATTGTGCTCCTTCATCAAACGCAACATCATCGCCAGGTTCGGGATACCCAGCGACATCGTCACCGACAACGGACCACAATTTCTCTCTCAAGATCTGCGTGATCTTTGCAACAGGTACCGCATTGTATTGCATCATTCATCTCCTTATTACCCGCAAGGCAATGGTCAGGCAGAAGCCACCAACAAAACTTTGATTAAAATCATCAAGAAAGCCTGTAAGTCTAGCAAGTTCGCAGACTGGCCAGATAAGCTTGTAGATGCCCTATGGGCCTATCGTACTTCTGTACGGACCCCCACTGGTCAAACCCCGTATGCTCTTGCATATGGGATGGAAGCGGTGGTCCCGTACGAAGTACTCCTTCCATCACTCCAAGTTCAACTCGATAGGGACGTCCCTGTCGATGAGAGAAGAGACTCTCTCCTTGCACAACTTGAACTCCTAGATGAAAGAAGGTTGGCTGCCTCCGAGCATGCCCGGACTTATCAGAACCGATTGAAAAGGTTTTATCAAAAGAGGGTGGTAGAGAGAAAGTTCGAAATCAGTGAGATGGTAGTTAAACGTATATTCGTTAAGCCGGGTGGTCCCCGCTCCAAGTTGCAACCTAACTGGGAAGGGCCTTTTGTTATAACTGAAAAATATCCAGGCAATGCATATGAGCTAACCAACGCCGATGGAGAAAAATTGAACCATCCATGGAACGGCGTTTACCTCAAAAAATATTTTCCTTAGAAGAAAAAAAAATGGAGAATTTCTAGTATGATATTAAGTCATCGATCCAAGGGTGTTAGCTACAAGTCAAGGGTAGACATCACCTTGCACACACAACACCTCCCGATCCCAGAATCTAGATAGCCCAACACTCAAGAGAGGCAAGGCAGAACCCTGAAGGCGGAAAGGAAACCTTACCCTATTCTCTTCTATTCGGTCCAAGATAGGTGAAGGGGACTAGAGGAGGGTAGTATCGAAAATGCCCGCCACCTTAGTAGGAGGCCGTCTCATAGGGTGCAAAAGGGTGCCAAAAGATGGGCAATGAACCCCACAGGTTTAAACAAATATGGGCATGTCTGAATGAGTACCTGAAAGAATAGAAAATGAAGAGAAGGCACCAAAAGATGGGCAATGACCCCGCAGGTCAAAGACTTGTCTAAGTAAGTGCCACATGTAGAAAAGACCCGAAGAGGCCGAACCCCAACGGGCAATTTGGGCATGAGTAGAGAAACCCTCCTCAACACCCCCAAATCCTATCAAAGACTTCCTTTATTATTCTTCCATCTTAAAACCCCTAGGGTAGGGTAGGCTGTCCAAACTCAGGGGGAATCCAAACCGATCAAGAGAAGAGGGCAAGAAAGATTCTGGGTAAGGAACCTTATTCACACGTGGTGCTTATTGCTTGAATCTTGATCAACACTCAAAGATCGATGAAAGGTCTCAATACTGGCACATTCTCCACAAAAATCAAAAAAAAAATATATAATCAAATATTTTCAAAAATCAAAAAAAAAAAATATTTTCAAAAATCCAAAAAAATGAATATTTTCAAAAATCCAAAAAAAAAAAGAAGTCAAATATTTTCGAAAATCCAAAAAAAAAAATGCATCATCTAACTCGGCATAACCTTGATTTTTGCCTTTGCTAGCATCTTTATGTCTTGCATGTTTCATTTCCGCATTGCATATTTACCTTCATTATCACACCTTGTTAAGAAGGCTCCTCTCTTTGACCTAAGTCAAGGCAGACAGCAATAGGCAAAGAGATGAGTCATGGTGAAGATTTAATCCCCTTTTATCAAGTGTTTCAGGATGATAAGATCAAGAAGGGTGTGACTCTCACCATAGCAGGTAAGCTTTCTTAACCCTTATCTTATTCATTTTTCAGTCATTTTGTTCATATTACCTTGTTAATAAGGCTACCCCCCTTGACATGTAAGCAAGGCAAGATGACAATAGGCAAGGGGGTAAGCCATAGAGCAGATTTAACCCTTCTATTAAGTATTTCAGGAAAGAAACACAAGTCAAGGAGGGGTGAGAATCTCGCCAACAGGTCAAACAACATTGAAGCAAGAAGTGCTATAACAAGGAAGAAAGGCAGCTACAACACAAGAAGAAGATTAAGCCTGCTACAGATATCAGTGTCTGATTGCCACTGACTCCAGGAGAATGACCATGTGGAGAAGGCATGGAAACCATACCGCCGCAACCGCCTCGTTCCGGTGATGCTCCAAAGGAGGGGCCAAGACAGGAATTGCTCGCGGAAACAGAAGAACGGACATGGGAAACCCCTATAACTTGCCGACTAGCATATATGTCGCTAGTCATGTGTTATTATCTTATACATTATTTGTTGAAGACCATGAGCATAGAGAAGACTTGACCCGAGATCCCCTTCATCAAAATCTACGACGGTCGGGTCATCTCTAATGCTCACGGATAAGCCAAAGTTGTGTTGTGAGGGACGATAGTTCCCGAATGGGTATCTTGACCTCATAGACAATCTATATCTTCAACTATTTGTTATACAAGTTTTGTTTTATTTTCTTGAGCCCAACATGCATCATGTAGTATTAATTGCATTACATTTTGTTTTGTCATTGCATACATCACTTCCTAATCTTCACCTTCTCACCCTCTCGATCATTCTAAATCCCACCGTGTCATTCACCATGTTCTCTAGTCCCACCAACCTCTCTAATATCCCACCGTGTCTATTAACCCCACCGTGTTCGGTAACCACTTTTTGCCCTCAAATCTTTCAATTCTTTTCACCACAGAGGCCATTGCAACTTCTTTTGCTACTTATCCCACCGTGGCAGCCATTTCGTCCCGCCAAGGGCCTTCAATTTTGATCAGAACTTGCACCGTCATTATCTTCACGGTCTATGTTTAAACATTTGCCTTTCGGAATCTGAGATCATTCCATTCCGAATTGAATCTTGTCTCTTGGAAGACTTAAATGAATCAGAGAGCCCGAATGTGCTCGATTGGTATTCTTTTACTTTTTCAAAACAAATCTCTTTTTAAACTTTAGCCCATCACAGTACAGGAACACCGCAAAGATCGGGTTACCGGCTGATGATGAACCTACGAACCCATGTTTCGGGGACTCCCCACCGCGTTGGGGGTTGGCTATTCTTCTCTCGTGCCAATGGCACATCTATTACCAATCGAACATAGGAAGACTTGATGAAACATGGCGGTTAACCAATAGACTTGAGGAGATTCGTCTTGCCAAATCTGGTCGTTGAGCGTGTCTATATCTACACCTTGATGCCACCTTTTCAGTCCATCGCCATTTCACTCCACTATATTCCACTACGATCCATCTCGCTTCGCTACGCTTTCTCTACGTTTCACTCCGTTCCGCTACACGCCATTCCCTTGCAAAGCCGACATCAAGGCGAGGCAAGCTGTAGACACGCCAAATTGGCTTGATTCGGAGCCCTAGACTCTTATTCCATAGGCGATATCTTTTATTTGACCGTTATCTAATTCGAACTACCTCGTGGAGATGAGCTAAGGACATTGGTGGAGCCCCCCCTTGTTAGTTGAGAATGGACCAATGATTTCCGGAATATTGCCGTAACGTTCAAGCGAGAGCCGCATGTGAACTGTAAAAACACGAAGCCTGCTCGATGACCGACCTTGAATGGTCTATAATTGAAGGTCTCGGGAGTCCCGCATGTGTTCCGTAACATTCAGGGTTTCCGAGAAGTCATTTCGGTAGGCGTCGGTCAATGACGGCTTTCGTTACGGCTTTTTCGATCTGTGCTGACACGGCTATCCCGGACCACATGTTAGGCCTTTCCGGTCATCACCGGGTCTTTTCAGGTCATCCGGGTCGATTCTAGCCGTATATTTTATCAACCGGGGCTATAAATCCGGTTCGGTCAATTTTAGGGTTTCGCGGCTTTTACGGCTTTCGATTCACGTTACCGGGTTAATCTCAGATTTTTCGATGACTTCGGATTGTCCGATCGTACCGGACTTGTTCGGTCGTCATTTCAAGTCATCCCGAGTTGACCCGAGACTTCTCGACCGGAACCGTGCTCTTTCGGATCTTCGCCCTGGGTTTCGGCTTTCCGCGAGAGGGTAAACCGGTAGGAAAGCCCCGTACGAACATCTCGGGAGTCATGCGGCTGGTTTACCGACTTGAGGAGGTGCGGTTGAAGGCCCTCTTTCCAAACGCGACAAACGGGAGCCGAATCGGACATCCGGTTTGCAAGATACGGCTCGCGGAACACGCGCGTAGGAGAGAGAGTGTACCGCGCCCCCGCTCCGCTTGAAAAAGGAGGGCGCGCCCTGCGCGCCCTCAATCCGGGGGCGCGCCCTGCGCGCCCTCAAACTGGGGGCGCGCCCTGCGCGCCCCCGGTTCCTTTGAAAGGCGGGGGCGCGGTCAGTTGCTTTAAATCGGAAATTATCCCGATTAGCACCTTCTAAACCGGGTTTTTGGAAGGTTTCCGGGCGAGGATTTTCACTTATTTGTACCGCGCCCCCGGTTCGGGGGCGCGTTACGAATATCAAGTCGATTTTTAGCAATTTCCGGAAGTTTCCGTCGATTTTTAGCAGTGAGACGCCGAACGCGCCCTCGCCCCCTTTGAAACAGGGGGGCGCGCAGACCGCGCCCCCGAACTGGGGGCGCGCCCTGCGCGCCCTCGTCTCCTTTGAAACGCGGGGGCGCGGTACATCCAGTTTCTAAATTTTGCACCGTCTCCCTTCCCCTATAAATTGAGAGACATTCTCAACGACCCAAGGTTGAATCCCCAGTGCCTAGCTCGTCCAGAGGTCATCCAAGCTCTTCTCCAAAGCCATCCCGACGTCCAAAGGCGATCCGAAGTCAAGAAATCGATCCCGAGGTGAAGGAGAAGGCTCGATCCGGGTGTTCTTCATCAACCATCTTCATCAACTTCTGCAGAAAATCCGAGGCTTCTGCTGCAAAAGTCTTCAACATACAAATTGTTCCTCTCTTCGTCCTATTTCATCTCCAACTGACGGCACTCCATTCCGACTTGCCGTTTGGTCGTGACGGTTGCTACACTGAGGGCGCGCATCCAGGTTCTGATTTTGATATCCTCCCCCTTTCATAATTTTTACTGACTTCTACAGGAGGATTTAGGAGAAGTCATCAACATTGAAATTCCTCCTCTTGGAGTTTTCTGTCTACTCCATCAAACGGCACTCGATTCTGACATCGGGGTCGTCCGTAACATCCTCTGCACCAAAGTCGCGCCAGAAGGGTACCAAGCTACCCGAACCGGCTGTCTTCAACTAACTCGGCTTCAACTCAAGCCAAATCATTCTATAAGCTTTATCAACTCCATTAACTCAGTTCATTTACTGTTTTAAAGCATATTTTAGTTCATTTATATCATTTTTACATAATCAAAATACAAAAAAAAGGGGTTAAGGCTCACCCCGAAGCCGGTGAGTCCAACTCCAATTGCTTCTTTCTTATCTCCTTATCACAGTTACTACACTTCTCACAAGTCTAACCAAACTCTTCACTTGGTTTGTTGTTCTAGTTGCACAGGTTGATCAAGCTAGCATCGGTTGGACTCTTCTTCATCGGCCGGCCGAAGAAGAAGAAGGTTGAACCCGCACACACTTTCTCCCACGCTAAGGTACACGGTCAAATTCAACTGTCTTTCTATTTTCATTCCATAAAGTGGAGCCCGCGGCTCCTGGCGACCACATCTTTCATGTTTTAATTTCATCTCTTCCTCACTCTCCTCCCACATGACCCGAACCATCTCCGGTGCTCGAGCGACGCCGTGAGATGAAAGTTCGGGGATCAATGTGATTGTGGGACCGAGGTGAGGAGTTTTTACCGCTTTCCGAGTGTCTTACAATTCACTCTCTTTTTCCCAATTCTATCTTTCACCTTCTTATCTTGAGGTGCCGATCCGGAACCCGTTTCTGGAGTCGACACAACCCACCCCAGTTAACCCGTCACCTCTACCCGACCGCCAAATAGCCCCGGTGCTTCGGAGTGGGAGGATGTCCCAGCGGCTCTTTCCCCAAGCTAGTACTAAACCGCAGGATCCAGTGGAGGAGGAACAAGTGGAAGAACCATTGCCAGGCACGACCTATGACCTATTGAAACATTTGGATAAAACACCGGCCTGTATTTCCATACTTGAGTTGATCAAAAGATCAAAAGTGCCCCAAGAGATTCTGCAGCAGTATTTGCAAAGAGTCATGGTGAGTGAAGATCTCCCACCTGATAAGATCACTACAGTGTTAGCCCCTAGAAGTGAGCACCCAACACTCACTTTCTCTCAGGAAGAATTAGCAGATCCAGAATTTAGGAGATATGCTTTGCATGTGGCTGTGGTTATTTGTAATATTGAAGTGAAATCATGTTTGGTTGACACTGGAGCTTCTATCAACGCTATACCGCCAGAAACTTTGCAGTTGTGTGGCATTTCTGAGCAAGAAATCAAACCATCCTGTGCCATGGTGATGGCCTACGACAACTCCAAGAAGTCTGCACATGGGGTGGTCACTCTAGAAGTTAAACTTGGACCATGTACGGTCACAACGGAATTTCATGTTCTAGAATTAGATCCAACTTTTCGGGGTATACTTGGGAGGCCATACTTGGAGGCAATAGGAGCTGTGGCTTCAACAAACCACCAGTGCATAAAGTTTCCTTTTAAAGGACAAGTGGTCAAAGTGACTAGCATGCCTATAAGGGACGAGATGAATGATGCTACTTTTACATCACCCCTAGGTTTGTCAATATAGCCCCAGATCTCGGTCGGAGAATTACCAGAAGTCAGATGCATGACCGCCTCTCTACCAGACACACTGGGATGACAGATGATGATGAAATTGGGCTATCAGCCTGGAAGACGTTTAGGCAAGGATCTTCAAGGGATCACTCAGCCAATTGAAATTGTGAAAAGGCCACGCAGGCAGGGGTTGGGATATGAAGAGGGTTCCATCCCAAGGAAGATCTTCCAGCCAGGATATGCCATGAGGCTCCATACATTCTTTATCAAAGGGGAGACCATGATGATGGCTGAAGACAACAAGAGTTCCATGATGACTGTCAAGAGAAGGAAAGCTCCATATGAAGAAGAAGAAGACTTGGAAGACTTATGCTTATCTTTAACTCATTTGTTCTCAAGTGGGGAAGAGTATCAAGAACCACCCAAGGGCAGACCAATATTGGATCATCTGGTTGAGCATACCACCCAAGTCAAAACCATTCCACGAGGCCCAAATACAACAATCCTATGGTTGAACCTCGTACCTTTGTTTCTAGATCTTTTGGATGGGCTTCAGGGCCCACTTACCCACTTTGGGCCCATGTGCCCTCTTCAACCTTCCACTCTTACTGGGCATGCTTGCCCATTTGCTTCCCTCATCAACTTCAGAACTGAGGGCTTTTCTCAACATGGGCTAACATGCCCATTTATTTCTATGATCGGGTCCACGTACCCGTTTACTTTTTTCATCAGTTTTGGACCCATGTGTCCACTTTCTGTTACCATTGGGCCCACGAGCCCATTTTTCCCCTTTATTCTTAAGTTTTTCTCTCTGGTAATTCAGTCAGTTTCCAGCAAACCTCGAGTCATGCTGACTCATTCTATCTTTTTACTTGAAATTTTCAAAAAAAAACGTCTTCTCTGAAACTCACATTTCCATTGAGGAGACGTCTCTACTCATCCCAGAGGGTACTCCCAATCAGGGATCCCCCTTTTCTGAATCATTGATCGATTTGCTCGATATTCCTTCCACTGTAAATACCACCTTTCCAGCTTTATCTTCAGTAGGTCAAGTTAGGTTAGGAAATAGGAAAGTCAGAGGTAAAGGAGTTCCAAACAGATATCTGCAACAATTGGCACAGAAATGTGTACAGTCTTGACTGATCGGTTAGGGTGATGGCAGAGTTTCTTATCCCAATTTGATATCACTTATGTCTCATAGAAGGCAATCAAGGGCTATGCTATTGCTGAACACCTTGCCCATCATCCCATACCCATCTTTGACCCAGTCCGGTCGGAGTTCCCGGATGACAAACTAATGTCAGTCCGATCTTCCAATCTTTGGACATTATATTTTGACGGGGCTCTGAACTCCATGGTAGAGAGATAGGTATTGTCCTTCTGTCACCTGAAGGTGTCACCATTCCACTGGCTTTTCAGCTTAACTTTCCAGCAACCAACAACATTGCTGAGTATGAAGCCTTGCTGGCCGAGCTGGAGGCCGCTCATTTCCATGGTGCCACCGAACTGAGGGTGATAGGTGATAGTCAATTGATCCTACGCCAAGTCCTATCCAAGTACCGAACTTCCCATCCAAACCTCAAACCCTACAAAGCACTCACTACCTACTACATCAAGCTATTCTTCAAACTCAACTTTGTCCATGTCCCCCGCTCTCAGAATATCCTCGCCGATGCCTTAGCTTCACTAGCTTCATCTCTATCTGTCCTGCTAGGCAGGCAAGTGCGGACTATCCACATCTGTAAGAGGACAATTCCAGCAATTGAGGATGGACATTTTCTAAAGGTTAAGGAGAGGTTCAACAGAAAGGAATACTTGGAACATAAAGAAGAAATCTCTTTGATTGAGTTGGAAGAATTAGAAGAAGGTGAGAGACCTTGGTATGACGAGATTGCGAGGTATTGTCAAGATCAGTCATATCCACCTGGATCAACCACCAAGGAAAAGAAGGCAATCAGAAGAGTATCCCAGAGGTATACAATCCTAGGAGGAGTGCTCTATAAGAGAAGCCTAAGTGGAATCTTACTCAGGTGTCTTGATGAAGAAGAAGCCGAGTTGGTGCTGAAGGAAGCACATTCTGGAGTTTGTGGTGGTCATGTGAATGCCCAAGCCCTTGCTAAGAAAATCATCCGAGAAGGGTATTATTGGCCAACTCTAGAAGAAGACTGCTCCATCTTTGTCCGACATTGTCATTCATGTCAACTCCATGCCGACAAGATTCACTCTCCTGCATCTTCCCTTCATCCAATTCATGCCCCATGGCCTTTCGCCATGTGGGCCTTTGATATCATTGGCCCCTTGAGTGACCTCAACTCCGAAATGCGCTCAAAATCATTCATTCTGACGGCAACGGAGTACTTCACAAAGTGGGCTGAAGCGGAAGCATTCGTGGAGATTAAAGCGTCAATAGTTTGCTCCTTCATCATGCGCAACATCCTGGCAAGCTTCGGGATCCCCAGCGTCATCGTCACCGATAATGGGCCACAATTTCTTTCTCAAGATCTGCGTGATCTTTGCAACAGGTATCACATTTCATTGCATCATTCATCACCATACTATCCTCAAGGCAATGGTCAAGCCGGAGCCACCAATAAGACCTTAATCAAAATCATCAAGAAATCTTGTAAGTCTAGCAAATTTGCCGACTGGCTTGATAAGCTTGTAGATGCTCTATGGGCTTATCGTACGTCTGTAAGGACTCCCACTGGACAAACCTTGTATGCTTTGGCATATGGGATGGAAGCAGTGGTCCCTTACGAAGTATTACTTCCATCTCTCATAGTACAGCTCAACAAGGATATTCCTGTTGATGAGAGAAGAGAATCTCTCCTTGCATAGCTTGAACTCTTGGATGAAAGAAGGCTAGCGGCCGCCGAGCATGCCCGGACTTATCAGAATAGACTCAAAAGGTTTTATCAAAAGAGGGTGGTTGAGAGAAAATTCGAGATCGGTGAGATGGTACTCAAATGCATATTCAATAAGCCAGGGGTCCTCGCTCCAAGCTGCAACCTAACTGGGAAGGGCCTTTTGTAATCACTGAAAAGTATCCAGGTAATGCATATGAATTGACTAATGCAGATGGAGAAAAATTGAATCATCCTTGGAAAGGAGTTTACCTCAAAAAGTACTTTCTATAAAAATGGAGAAACCACTGGTATATCCTCAAGTCATCGATCCTAGGTTGTTCGTGAGAAGTCAAGGTTAGGTACCATCCTACACACACAACACTTCCCAATCCTAGAATCCAGACAACCCGACACTTGCGAAAGGCAAGGCAGAAATCTAGAAATGGAAGGAGTACCCTTACCCTAATCTCTTCTATTCGGTCCAAGATAGAGAGAGAAGATTAGAGAGGGGTAGTATCGAAAACACTCCCACCCTAGTAGGAGGCCGTCTCAGAGGGTACAAAAGGGTGCCAAAAGATGGGCAATGAACCCCTCAGGTTAGAAAAAGAAAAAATGATCAACCTGTCTGAGTGAGTACCCAGAATGATAGTTAAGGCAAAAGGCACTAAAAGATGGGCAATGTCCCCACGGGTCAAAAAACTGTCCAAATATGTGCCATATAGAAAAGAGCAAAAAAAGAAAGAAAAACCCAAAGAGGCCGAACCCCAATGGGTAATTTGAGTGAGAGTAGAGAAATCCCTCTCAACATCTCCAAACCCTATCAAGGACTTCCTCTATACTCTTCCTCCTTAAACCCTTTGGGTAGGGTAAACCGACCAAATCCAGGTGGAATCCAAGCTGATCAAAGGAAGAAGGTTAGAAGTATTCTAGGTAGGGAACTTTATTTTTGCACGTGGCATCTACCACTTGAGTCTTGACAAACCCCAAAGACCGATGACTTGTCTCAAATACTAGCATTTTCTCCATAAAAAAGAGGAATATTTTAAAAAAACAAAAAAAGGAATATTTCAAAAACAAAAAAGCATATTTCAAAACCCCAAGAAATGCAAAAAAATGAATATTTCAAAAATTCAAAAAAATACATATTTCAAAAAAACCCAAAGAAATTGAATACTTTTGAAAATCCAAAAAAATGAATTTTTGAAGAAAATTCCCAAAAAAATGCTTAGTCATGATCATCGCCTTAGTTGCATTCATGTTTATTTGATTGTCATGCATATTTCCATTCTTGCATTGCATATCCATTTTTGCTTTAATTACCTTGTTAAGAAGGCTCTTCCCTTTGAACTAAGTCAAAGTTGACCATAATAGGTAAAGGGATGAGTCATGGTGAAGATCTAATCCTTTTTTATCAAGTGTTTCAGGCATTTCAATACAGGAGAGGAGAGGATTCACACCATGACAGGTAAGTTCTCTCAACCCTTACATTTCATTTAAGTCATTTGTTTTATTCCTACCTTGTTAAGAAGGCTCCTCCCTTTGACTAAAAATCAAGGCATACGATATACAAGCAAAGGGATGAGTAATGATAAAAATTTAATCATTTTCATTAAATATTTTCAGGAGCTGAAGAAGCAAAAAGAGAAGGGCGATCAGGTAAAATTTTTTCTGAAAAAAAAAATTGCCTCAGGGCACATGTGCCCTCATCTGGGGGCACATGGCCAGGTGCCTCACCCCAGGGCGCATGGCCAGGTGCCCCCGATCGGGGGCACATGGACAAAAAATTCGAAAAAATTTAGAAAATCTCAAAAATTCATAAATTGTCTATAATGTTAAAAGTGACATTTTTGATAAAGGAACCATCATCAAAAATATTGTTTTGACATCCAAATGATGGTTCTAATAGTAAAATCTTCAGTTGATCATTTCATGAACAATCTGCTTCATATGACAATTCTGTCTGTTGGGTACTAACCAAAAATGTGCAGGCAACCTTTCAATTTCTAACAGGTGAATTGGTGAGATCAGTGTTACCCAAGGAACGTCATGCCAACCTTGTTGTAGACACGCCAAATTCGCCTAATTCAGAGCATAAAACTCATGTTTTATAGGGTAACACGCATGATTGATCATATGATGATGCCGGGTCCTTTTAAGTTGATTTGGAGCTTCGCCGAACGAAATCGGATGTTTTCCGACGTTTTCCGCAAAAAGCCGTAATTTCCGAGTGAAAGCCGCACGTAAATCGTGTGAACAAGGAAATTCGCTGAATGACCAATGCCTAATGATCATGCATTGAAGGTTATGGTCATATTCACACTCCGGACAAGTTTTGTTGCATTCCGTGCCTTTCCGGTTTGTCGTCGAAGTCATTTTGACCTGTATCGGATCTTCTGTTCACTGCCCTAACTTCCAGACAAAATTCTGAAGTTTTGGAGGGTGTGGTGGCTGATCCGATGCTATAGAGAGCTTCTTCGGCCTGTTATCTTTTCAACGCAACAAACGGCGTCGAATTCCGAGTTCGGGAGTGTTCGCAATGGCTTCCAGAAGAAGGACGCGCAGAACCAGTCCCATGCGCCCAGGTTCCAGGGCACATGCGCCCGGGACCCAGGGCACATGGCCATGCACCCTACCAGTGAGGCACCTGACCAGAGGGCACATGCGCCTTACCTTTGAGGCACGTGGGAACCAGTTTTTCACCCAGACTCTACCGCTAAACCGACGGACCGGATAAGATCAATTTTTTCGGAGAAGATAAGATGTGCCCCCCCTGGGGGGCGCATGCGCCCTTCAGTGGGGCGCATTCATCCCTATTTTCTAGCTTCGATCAGATCACCTGTTCTCCTATAAAAGGACTCTGATTCTGGTCGTTCCAAGGAGAGGAGGATGACTCCCCAGGCATCTCAAGACGTCCTATCACCCTCCTGCATCAATTTTATGATTTTTAGAGAGAGAATTTCGAGTTTTTAGAGAGAGAAAAGTCGGTTCAAGAGAGAGGAAGGCTGTTCTGCAGGTGATCTGCCAAGTCTATCCTCTTCGACCTCTACAGCAGTGTGTGGACGTCTGCTGCCTGAGCTCTCTTCATAAAAGTTCTTCCTCTCCAAGTCTTCTTGGGTTTACAATCGACGGCACTTGATTCAAAGGTCGGGGCTGATCGTGACGAGTGCAGAAGCAAAGTCGCGCCTGGCAGATCCTGGACTGCTACTCGGCTTTTTCGACAACACAGATTTGGCTATATCTTCCTATATACAACTCAGAATCTTACAGTTCTTTTTCCTATCTCTTTGTTTCGTGATTCTCCATCATCCTATCATTTTTTTACATTTTTGCATTACTTTTACTCTGTTAATCCGAAAAAATAAAAAAGGGGGTTAGAGATAACCCTGATCCGGTCAGTTTCTAGTCAATTGTGTGTTTTATGTTATTCTCTTTACCTATACTCCACTTTGTCTAGTTCTAATTGTCTATTTCACTTGCTTATTTGTCTAGTTGCACAGAACATCAAGCACCCACCGCGTTGAGGACTCTTCTTCATCGGCCGGCCGAGGAAGGAGAAGCTTTAACCCACATTCTTCACGCTAAGGTACACACGGTCATCTTTCATTTTAATTCTATAAATTGGAACCCACGGTTCCTGGCGACCACATTTATTTCTTCTCACCCTCCTCCCACATGACCCGAACCGTCTCTTTGGTGATCGAGCGACGCCAAGGGATGAAAGTTCGGGGATCAATGTGAGTGTGGGACCGAGGTGAGAATTGCTTTCCGAGCTTTATTCCTTTCTTTTCTCATCCCCTCTTGAGGTGACGATCTGGGTTCACGGACTTCCCTGAAAAGGAGAGGACCCCGTCGAATTTTCAGAGTCGACAGCTTTTGTGGCGACCACGGTGGGACAAGCAATGTCTTCAACCGTGGGTGCTTAGTGTTTTGTTTTGCAACTAGTTCTAGTTTTAGACCGGTTCCCACGTGAGCCTTTCCTTCTTTCCACCTCTCTTAAACTTCATGCCATCTCATAATTTCTGATTTCACTCATCTTTCATCAGATCTGAAGTGCCAAGTATGCCATTTAATTTCTGCATGTTATTTAAACCGGTTCCCACGTGAACCACCCTTTTCCTTTTAAACCGGTTCCCACGTGAACCAATCTCTTTCTTTACTTCGGTTCTCACGTGAACCAAACCCCTTTCTTTACAGATCTATCCCCGCTTGGATCAGATCTTTATTCACCTTTAATTGGCCCCACGTGGCCCTCTTTTGATCATTCAAACTGGTTCCCACGTGAACCACCCCTTTTTACCCAAAACCGGTTCCCACGTAAACCACCTTTACTTTTTACCCCAGTTCCCACATCGGTCCCCACGTGGACCACCCTTTTGCTTGGCTATCAGATCTGAACCCTCTTCTTTCCATCACCTTTTCACTATCTCCATTTGGCTCACATAAGAAACAAGTCTAGATTCTAGTTTCTAGTTGCTTGTCTAGTTTCTAATTGCTTGTCTGGTGTTGATTGCCTGTTTATTTAAGTTCATGTTTTGCTCATTACTTGCTTTATTACTTGATTGCATTCTCTGCTCCCTCTCTCTACCTCCTTCTTTTACACTTTTTTGAGGCGGGAGCTCACTCTCCCATTTACCCCTCCCATCCAAAACACCCTCTTGGTGGATTCTGACCTCTCTTCTGGGATATTCCTTCCTAGTTGACTTGGTTGGCTTTCATCAAGGCCTCCGTAATTCCTCATACGTGGAGTATTCCTCTTCACGATCGGGTTGGTTGTACCACTCCCCAAAACCCGAAGCATCCTACGTTACCTACACGTGGTGAGTTTGTGTGAAACCTAGGTCATTGGAGATTGGACTTAGGATCCTAACCCATTTGTTGAGAGAACAATTCTTAACAAATTCATAAACCAAAGGTTTAATCAAAATCATTGCGTAATTTTGCTTTCAAGTCTTTGCATCACTTGTTTGTCAAACAAAAATTCAAACCTCTAACTTTTTGCAAGATACTAAAAAAACCAAAAAAAGTTCTTTGTTTACTTTGTCAACTTGTTTTACTTTCTCCTAAGTTCAATGCAACTAAGGTCTAGAAGGCACGTTGGAATGGCGGAACAAGCTGAACATCGAGAGCACGAGATGGGTCACCAACCGATTCAGTCAGAAGTACAAGAGGTCCCTCAACCATCTGCTCCCCGTGATGTTGAACAACTCTTTAGGGAGTTGTCTCTCTATACTGACCCGAAAACCTATGCCCGTATACAATCCATGGTGAAGGGCAAAACTGCTTCAGATCAGCCTGAAACCAATCAAGTTGCCTTATCTCCTCGTCCTCTAGTTCAACCACCAGTCATTCAGTCACCCTTTATTCAACCACCTGTTGTTCAACAATCTATGATTCAACCACTGTTGTTCAACAATCTATGATTCAACCATCTGCATTTCAACCCTCTCTAGTTCAACCATCTGTGGTCCAACCCTCATTTGTTCAGCCATCTTATTTTAACCATGTTGCTCCCTTGACCCATCAAGTCATGGGACAATCTTCAGTGAATTTGCCAAATCATGTTCCTCAATTCCAGAACCACGTCTCTAACCACATACCCCAACCAGTAAACCAAGAACCTGCTCTCACCCAGGCAATCATGGATCAGCTCACTCAGATGAATGAACGTTATGAAGAGCTGAGATGTCGCCTGGACTCCAAGTCAGTGCCTGAGATTTCCATCCCTTCTCTCGCCTCCTTACACCTGCCACCTTCTGAGCTACCAGTTTATCGCCGCTACAATGGTACTGGCAACCCCTTTCTTCATCTTAAAGATTTTCTTTACGAATCCTCGTTCTGGAAAGATGATCGTAGGGTTCTTGCCTTCTTATTCCACCGATCACTAGAAGGGTCTGCATTGGAATGGTTCTACTCACTCGACTCCTTTGAGGCAGGAGACTTCGACATTGTCAAGACAAAATTCTTGCAAAGATACAGAGACCGGGTGGCGCCAGCATGCTCCATCACGGATTTGATTGCTGAAAAGATGAAGCCAGAGGAAGACTTCATAAAGTTTGCTGATCGCTGGAGGGGAATGGCAGAAAAATTGACAGATGTGATTTCTGAAGGGGAACAAGTAAAAATGCTTATTGGCAACACTACACCGGCCTTGAGAAATGTATTGATCATGCACCGTCCTACAACCATGAATGAACTCTATGATAGTGCCCGATACTTACAAGCCCACTTCAAGGATGCTACCATGATAAACCCTTTTGATCCTAAACCTAGAAACTTTAGAAAAACCCCCTCTGCACCAGCTGGGCCTACAACCGAAGGAGTGGTCAACAATGAAGTTTGTAAATATTGTGGGGAACCTGGGAGGGAACCGTCAAAATCAGTACAGAAACCCACTACAGAACCCTTCCTATTACTCACCTCAGCAACAAGTTAGGCCACAACAACCACGACAACCACAACAACCACCTCAGCCAGTAGCACAACCCCAGCAACCTCGTCAACCTACCTACAATAGGGCACCGCCACCACCCAATCAGGCACTACGAAGGGGAGGTCCTAGGAGAGAGAACTACCAGCAACTCCCTTACTCCTTGACCGACATCTTCAACGTACTCATGGCAGAAAAACAGTTGGAATTGCCCAAGGAAAGGGAGGTTTGGACAGTAAATGCAGATATGTCCCGATACTGTGCTTACCACCGGTGTCCTGGTCACACTGTAGAAGTGTGCTTTCAATTCAAAGATTACATCCACGATCTGAATGACCAAGGAAGCATTGATTGGGTCCAAATGGGGGAATGCATACAGGTAATGAAGGCTAGGCAGCAGCAGCGGCAGCGTCCACCGGCTCAACCTCAACAACAACCTGGCTTAGGGATTGTCCAGAATCCGCTCCCGTTACATGCTCCCGCTCCAGCACTGGCACCAGCACATCCAAACCCAGGAATTGGTCTAGTACACTCTATTGTCCAGGGAGATGCCGATCGTGCTCAAGGTTGGCAACTAGAAAGCCACAATACAACCATGCCTGTCAACCCGGCTAGGCCTCCTGCTATGAACCCTGCTAGACAGATAATCCGTGCACCTGCTACTCCACAACTTCCACAAAGCTCAATAACCCAACCACTGGCAGCCACTTCTTCTCGCCGGCCCATCATCAGGCCAGCACCCTCTCTAACTACACCTCCTTCAACCATTGCTACACACCGGCCCTTGCTCATCCGACCACCACAATCACCTCCATACCTGAACCCCCAGCCTACTAGCTCTATTACTCCAGGACCTCAACTTATCATACCACCAACACCACAACCAATCCCACAACCTACACCTTCATTAAACTCATCAACTACTCCCGCACCCCGGCCTCTTCTTATTAGGCCACAAGTATCACCATCATTACCACCTCCAAATCCTACCCCTCTACCAACTAACCCCATCATCCCAGAACCATCGATCCCATTACCTATCATACCTGCACCTACACCACCTGTTCGACCAGAACCCACCCCAGTTAACCCGTCACCTCTACCCGACCGCCAAATAGCCCCGGTGCTTCGGAGTGGGAGGATGTTCCAGCGGCTCCTTCCCCAAGCCGGAACTCAACCGCAGGAGCCAGTGGAGGAGGAACAAGTGGAAGAACCATTGCCAGGCACCGCGTATGATCTGTTAAAACATTTGGATAAGACACCAGCCCGTATTTCTATACTTGAGTTGATCAAAAGATCAAAAGTGCACCAGGAGATTCTACAGCAGTACTTGCAAAGGGTCATGGTGAATGAAGATCTCCCACCTGAGAAGATCACTACAGTGTTAGCCCCTAGAAGTGAGCACCCAACACTAACTTTCTCTCAGGAAGAATTAGCAGATCCAGACTTCAGGAGATATGCTTTGCATGTGGCTGTGATCATCTGCAATGTCGAAGTAAAATCATGTTTGGTTGACATTGGAGCTTCTATTAACGTTATGCCGCCAGAAACATTGCAGTTGTGCAGTATTTCTGAGCAAGAAATCAAGCCATCTTGTGCCATGGTGACAACCTATGATAACTCCAAGAAGTCTGCACGTGGGGTGGTCACTCTAGAAGTCAAACTTGGACCATGTACGGTTACAACAGATTTTCATATTCTAGAATTAGATCCAACATTTCGGGCTATACTTGGGAGGACATACTTGGAGGCAATAGGAGCTGTGGCTTCAACAAACCACCAGTGCATAAAATTTCCCTTTAAAGGATAGGTGGTCAAGGTGACTAGCATGCCTATAAAGGACGAGCTGAACGATGCTTCTTTACCCCTAGGTCTGTCGATACAACCCCAGATCTCAGTGGGAGAATTGCCAGAAGTCAGATGCATGACCGCCTCTCTACCAGACTCCCTGGGATGGCGGATGATGATGAAATTGGGCTATCAGCCTGGAAGAGGTTTAGGCAAGGATCTTCAAGGGATCACTCAGCCAATTGAAACTGCGAAAAGGCCACGCAGGCAGGGGTTGGGATATGAAGAGGGTTCCATCCCAAGGAGGATATTCCAGCCAGGATATGCCATGGGGCTCCACACCTTCTTTATCAAAGGGGAGACCATGATGATGGCTGAAGATGGCAAAAGTTCCATGACAGTTGTCAAGAGAAGGAAAGCTCCATATAAAGAAGAAGAAGACTTTGAAGACATGTGCTCATCTTTAACTCGTCTATTCTCGAGTGGGGAAGAGTATCAAGAACCACCCAAGGGCAGACCAATCTTGGATCATCTAGTTAATCAGACCACCCAAGTCAAAACCATTCCACGAGGCCCAAATACAACAATGCCATGTTTGAACCTCGTGCCTTTATTTCTAGATCTTTTGGATGGGCTTCAGGGCCCACTTACCCACATTGGGCCCATGAGCCCTCTTCTACCTTCTACTCTTACTGGGCCTGCTCACCCATTTGCTTCCCTCATCAATTTCAGAACTGAGGGCTTTTCTCAACATGGGCTCACATGCCCATTTATTTCTATGATCGGGTCCACGTACCCATTTACTTTTTTTATCAGTTTTGGACCCATGTGTCCACTTTCTATTACCATTGGGCCCACGAGCCCCTTTTTCCCTTTTATTCTTAAGTTTTTCTCTCTATTAATTCAGTCATCTTCTAGCAAGCCTCGAGTCACTCAGACTCATTCTATCTTTTTACTTGAAATTTCCAAAACGTCTTCTCTGAAACTCACATTTCCATTGAGGAGACGTCTCTACTCATCCCAGTGGGTACTCCCAATCAGGGATCCCCCTTTTCTGAATCATTGATCAATTTTCTCGATCCTCCCTCCACTGTAAATACCACATTTCCAGCTTTATCTTCAGTAGGTCAAGTTAGGTTAGGAAATAGGAAAGTCAGAGGTAAAGGAGTTTCAAATAGATATCTGCAACAATTGGCACAGAAATGTGTAGACAGTCTTGACTGATCGGTTAGGGCAATGGCAGAGTTTCTTATCCCAATTTGATATCACTTATGTCCCACAGAAGGCAATTAAGGGTTATGCTATTGCTGAACACCTTGCTCATCATCCCATACCCGTCTTTGACCCAGTCCGGTCGGAGTTCCCGGATGACGAACTAATGTCAGTCCGTTCTTCCAATCTTTGGACATTATATTTTGACGGGGCTCTAAACTCTCATGGTAGAGGGATAGGTATTGTCCTTCTGTCACCTGAAGGTGTCACCATTCCACAGGCTTTTCAGCTTAACTTTCCAGCAACCAACAACATAGCTGAGTATGAAGCCTTGCTGGCCGGACTGGAGGCCGCTCATTTCCATGGTGCCACCGAATTGAGGGTGATAGGTGATAGTCAATTGATCCTACGCCAGGTCCTATCCAAGTACCGAACTTCCCATCCAAACCTCAAACCCTACCAGGAGCTCACCACCTGCTACATCAAGCTATTCTTCAAACTCACCTTTGTTCATGTCCCCCGCTCTCAGAATATCCTCGCCGATGCCTTAGCTTCACTAGCTTCATCTCTATCTGTCCCGCTAGGTAGGCAAGTGCGAACTATCCACATTTGTAAGAGGACAATTCCAGCAATTGAGGATGGACGTTTTCTAAAAGTTAAGGAGAGGTTCAACATAAAAGAATATTTGGAACATAAAGAAGAAATCTCCTTGATTGAGTTAGAAGAATTAAAAGAAGGTGAGAGACCTTGGTATGACGAGATTGCGAGGTATTGTCAAGATCAGTCATATCCACCTGGATCAACCACCAAGGAAAAGAAGGCAATCAGAAGAGTATCCCAAAGGTATACAATCCTAGGAGGAGTGCTCTATAAGAGAAGCCTAAGTGGACTCTTACTCAGGTGTCTTGACGAAGAAGAAGCTGAGTTGGTGCTGAAGGAAGCACATTCTGGAGTATGTGGTGGTCACGTGAATGCCCAAGCCCTTGCTAAGAAAATCATCCGACAAGGGTATTATTGGCCAACTCTAGAAGAAGACTGCTCCATCTTTGTCCGGCATTGCCATTCATGTCAACTCCATGCCGACAAGATTCACTCTCCCGCATCTTCCCTTCATCCAATTCATGCCCCATGGCCTTTCGCCATGTGGGCCTTTGATATCATTGGCCCCTTGAGTGACCTCAACTCCGAAATGCGCTCAAAATCATTCATTCTGATGGCAACGGAGTACTTCACAAAGTGGGCTGAAGCGGAAGCATTCGTGGAGATTAAAGCGTCAACAGTTTGCTCCTTCATCAAGCGCAACATCCTGGCAAGGTTCGGGATCCCCAGCGACATTGTCACCGACAACGGGCCACAATTTCTTTCTCAAGATCTGCGTGATCTTTGCAACAGGTATTACATTTCATTGCATCATTCATCACCATACTATCCCCAAGGCAATGGTCAAGCAGAAGCCACTAATAAAACCTTAATCAAAATCATCAAGAAATCTTGTAAGTCTAGCAAGTTTGCCGACTGGCCTGATAAGCTTGTAGATACTCTATGGGCTTATCGTACTTCTGTAAGGACTCCCACTGGACAAACCCCGTATGCTTTGGCATATGGGATGGAAGCAGTGGTCCCTTACGAAGTATTACTTCCATCTCTCCGAGTTCAGCTCGACGGGGATATTCCTGTTGATGAGAGAAGAGAATCTCTCCTTGCACAACTTGAACTCTTGGATGAAAGAAGGCTAGCCGCCGCCGAGCATGCCCGGACTTATCAGAATAGACTTAAAAGGTTTTATCAAAAGAGGGTGGTCGAGAGAAAATTCGAGATCGGTGAGATGGTAGTCAAACGCATATTCGTTAAGCCAGGGGGTCCCCGCTCCAAGTTGCAACCTAACTGGGAAGGGTTTTTTGTAATCACTGAAAAGTATCCAGGTAATGCATATGAATTGACTAATGCAGATGGAGAAAAATTGAATCATCCTTGGAATGGAGTTTACCTCAAAAAGTACTTTCCATAAAAATGGAGAAACCACTGGTATATCCTCAAGTCATCGATCCTAGGTTGTTCGTGAGAAGTCAAGGGTAGGTACCATCCTACACACACAACACTTCCCGATCCTAGAATCCAGAAAACCCGACACTTGCGAAAGGCAAGGCAGAAATCTAGAAATGGAAGGAGTACCCTTACCCTATTCTCTTCTACTCGGTCCAAGATAGGGAGAGAAGATTAGAGTGGGGTAGTATCGAAAACACTCGCCACCCTAGTAGGAGGCCATCTCAGAGGGTACAAAAGGGTGCCAAAAGATGGGCAATGAACCCCTCAGGTTAGAAAAAAAAAATGATCAACCTGTCTGAATGAGTACCCAGAATGATAGTCATGGCAAATGGCGGTAAAAGATGGGCAATGTCCCCACGGGTCAAAAACTCCGTCCAAATATGTGCCACATAGAAAAGAACAAGAAAAGAAAGAAAAACCCAAAGAGGCCGAACCCCAATGGGTAATTTGAGTGAGAGTAGAGAAATCCCTCTCAATATCTTCAAACCCTATCAAGGACTTCCTCTATACTCTTCCTCCTTAAACCCCTTGGGTAGGGTAAACCGACCAAATCCAGGTGGAATCCAAGCCGATCAAAGGAAGAAGGTTAGAAGGATTCTAGGTAGGGAACTTTATTTTTGCACGTGGCATCTACCACTTGAGGCTTGACAAACTCCAAAGACCGATGAACTGTCTCAAATACCAGCATTTTCTCCACAAAAAAACATATTTCAAAAACCCAAAAAAATGAATATTTCAAAAATTAAAAAAAAATATACATATTTCAAAAATCTAAAAAATTTGAATACTTTTGAAAATCCAAATGATTGTTTTCAAGAAAATCCAAAAAAAAAAAATTTTGCTTAGTCATGATCATTGCCTTAGTTGCATCCATGCTTATTTGATTGTCATGCATATTTTCATTTCTGCATTGCATATCCATTTTTACTTTAATTACCTTGTTAAGAAGACTCTTCCCTTTGACCTAAGTCAAAGTTGACCATAATAGGCAAAGGGATGAGTCATGGTGAAGATCTAATCTCCTTCTGTCAAGTGTTTCAGGCATTTCAATATAGGAGAGGAGAGGATTCACACCACGGCAGGTAAGTTCTCTCAACCCTTACCACCAATTCATTGAAGTCATTTGTTTTATTCCACCTTGTTAAGAAGGCTCCTCCCTTTGACTCAAAATCAAGGCATACGATATACAAGCAAAGGGATGAGTAATGATAAAAATTTAATCATTTTCATTGAGTATTTTCAGGAGCTGAAGAAGCAAAAAGAGACGGGCCATTAGGTACATTTTTTTTCTAAAAAAAAAAAAATGGCCACAGGGCGCATGTGCCCTCATCTGGGGGCACATGGCCAGGTGCCCCCGATCGGGGGCACATGGACAAAAAATTCAAAAAAAATCAGAAAAATCTCAAAAATTCAGAAATTGTCTATAATGTTAAAAGTGACATTTTTGATAAAGGAACCATCATTAAAAACTTTGTTTTGACATCCAAATGATGGTTCTAATAGTAAAACCTTCAATTGATCATTTCATGAACAATTTGCTTCATATGACAATTCTGTCTGTTGGGTACTAACTAAAAATGTGCAGGCAACCTTTTTAGTCCTAACAGGTGAATTGGCGAGATCAATGTTACCCAAGGAATGCCATGCCAACCTTGTGGCAAAAGAGAGGAAGCGCTACCTATCGTGGTGCTATATTCCGTCAGAAGGCAAGACAAGGATGGACCAGAGATGCTGATGAACCAGGCGGTCGATGCAGCTTACCTGAAGATTTCATCCTCAGCTTCTCATCAATCTCACATCACATCACCACCATCACTTCATTTTTACACTTCAAATCACTCCTACTATCTGTCACTTAGCTATGCTAGGTCCATTTTATATGTATTGTATGCTTTAATGTTGAAGACCTTGAGAGTGAAAATGACTGGGCCCGAGGTCCCCTTCAACAAAATCTACGACGGCTTGGTCATTTCTTCACACTCACGGATAAGCCAAAATTGAACATTGGAGGGACGATGGTTCCTAATCGGGTGTCTTGACCTCCAATAGACAATCTATATCTTCAACTATTTTCTACATGATTTTCTATGTGTTCACATCCATCTCCTTTTCTTTCTTCATCATTACCAATTCTATTTCATTATGTTTTCTCTTTCTTTTATTTCATCATGTTTTATTCTTTCTTTTATCCCTTCATATTTTATTCCTTTCTTTTTTGTTCCATAATGTTTTATTCTATCATTTCTTTTATCCCACCGTGTCTTTTATTTTACCCACCGTGGCAATTGTCATCCCATTGCTATTATTCTTTACCTTCATTCTATGTTAGTCCCACCATTATATTTCAATCCCACTATGGCTTAAATCTGTCTTGTCGTTTTCCGAATACTTGATTTTCTGCAAGAGCGTGATTCATGGTTTTCACGATACCCGAGCAATTTTGTTATGCTTAAAACAAACCCTTTAAGAACTTGAGGTTCTTCCACTCAGAATTAAACTAAGTATTTTGGTGAAACTTGAATGAACTTGAGATTCCAAATATGATGGATTGGTATTCTTTTCATTTCAAGATCAACTTCTCTTTTACAAACTTTAGCCCATCACAGTACAAGAACACCGCAAAGTTCGGGTTGCTGGCTGATGATGAACCTACGAATTCGAGGACTCCTCACCACGCTGAGGGTTGGCTACATCCTTTTATCCTTTATCACTTACCTTTTTCATCTCTCGTGCCAAGGGCATGTCTTTTACCAGTCAATTATATGAGGTTTTGATAGAACATGAAAGCGATCTAGAATACACAGAGAGATTCATTTTGCTGGATCAGGTAGATAAGCGTGTCTATATCTACACCTTGATGCCACCTTTTCAGTCCATCATCATTCCATTTCACTACATTCATCTACGTTCACTTGCATTCCATTACAGTTCACTACGAATCACTCCGCTTCATTACATGCCACTCCCTTACAAAGCCGACATCAAGGCGAGGCAAGCTATAGACACGCCAAATTTGCCTAATTCAGAGCATAAAACTCATGTTTTATAGGGTAACACGCATGATTGATCATATAATGATGCCGGGTCCTGTTAAGTTGATTTGGAGCTTCGCCGAACGAAATCGGATGTTTTCCGATGTTTTCCGCAAAAAGCCGTAATTTCCAAGCGAAAGCCGCACGTAAATCGTGTGAACAAGGAAATTGGCTGAATGACCAATGCCCAATGATCATGCATTGAAGGTTATTGTCATATTCACACTCCGGACAAGTTTTGTTGCATTCCGTGCCTTTCCGGTTTGCCGTCGAAGTCATTTTGACCTGTATCGGATCTTCTGTTCACTGTCCTAACTTCCAGACAAAATTCTGAAGTTTTGGAGGGTGTGGTGGCTGATCCGATGCTATAGAGAGCTTCTTCGGCCTGTTATCTTTCCAACGCAACAAACGGCGTCGAATTCCGAGTTCGGGAGTGTTCGCAATGGCTTCCGGAAGAAGGACGCGCAGAACCAGTCCCATGCGCCCAGGTTCCAGGGCACATGCGCCCGGGACCCAGGGCACATGGCCATGCGCCCTACCAGTGAGGCACCTGACCATGTGCCCTCACTTGAGGGCACATGCGCCCCACCTTTGAGGCACGTGGGAACCAGTTTTTCACCCGGACTCTACCGCTCAACACCAGGGCGCATGCGCCCAGGGGTGGGGCGCATTCATCCCTATTTTCTAGCTTCGATCAGATCACATGTTCTCCTATAAAAGGACTCTGATTCTGGTCGTTCCAAGGAGAGGAGGACGACTCCCCAGGCATCTCAAGACGTCCTATCACTCTCCTGCATCAATTTTATGATTTTTAGAGAGAGAATTTCGAGTTTTTAGAGAGAGAAAAGTCGGTTCAAGAGAGAGGAAGGCTGTTCTGCAGGTGATCTGCCAAGTCTATCCTCTTCGACCTCTACAACAGTGTGTGGACGTCTTCTGCCTGAGCTCTCTTCATCAAAGTTCTTCCTCTCCAAGTTTTCTTGGGTTTAGAATCGACGGCACTTGATTCAGAGGTCGGGGCTGATCGTGACAAGTGCAGAAGCAAAGTCGCGCCTGGCAGATCCTGGACTGCTACTCGGCTTTTTCGACAACACAGATTTGGCTATATCTTCCTCTATACAACTCAGAATCTTACAGTTCTTTTTCCTATCTCTTTGTTTCGTGATTCTCCATCATCCTATCATTTTTTTACATTTTTTGCATTACTTTTACTCTGTTAATCCGAAAAAATAAAAAAAAGGGGGTTAGAGATAACCCTGATCCGGTCAGTTTCTAGTCAATTGTGTGTTTTATGTTATTCTCTTTACCTATACTCCACTTTGTCTAGTTCTAATTGTCTATTTCACTTGCTTATTTGTCTAGTTGCACAGAACATCAAGCACCCACCGCGTTGAGGACTCTTCTTCATCGGCCGGCCGAGGAAGGAGAAGCTTTAACCCACATTCTTCACGCTAAGGTACACACGGTCATCTTTCATTTTAATTCTATAAATTGGAACCCACGGTTCCTGGCGACCACGTTTATTTCTTCTCACCCTCCTCCCACATGACCCGAACCGTCTCTTTGGTGATCGAGCGACGCCAAGGGATGAAAGTTCGGGGATCAATGTGAGTGTGGGACCGAGGTGAGAATTGCTTTCCGAGCTTTATTCCTTTCTTTTCTCATCCCCTCTTGAGGTGACAATCTGGGTTCACGGACTTCCCTGAAAAGGAGAGGACCCCGTCGAATTTTCAGAGTCGACACTTGCGGCGAAAAGAAAGGAAGCACCACCCTGCTGAACATTCTCATGGTGTTGTATTCCGTCAGAAGGCAAGACAAGGATGGACCAGAGATGCTGGTCAATGCACTACGCCTGAAGACTTCACTCAAATCCACATTCTCATCAATATCACATCATAACTATCACTTCATTTTTGCACTTCACATCACTCCTACTATCTATCACCTAGTTATGTTAGGTCCATTTGATACGTATTATATGCATTAATGTTGAAGACCTTGAGAGTGAAGATGACTGGGCCCGAGGTCCCCTTCAACAAAATCTACGACGGCTTGGTCATTTCTTCACACTCACGGATAAGCCAAAATTGAACATTGGAGGGACGATGGTTCCTAATCAGGTGTCTTGACCTCCAATAGACAATCTATATCTTCAACTATTTTCTACATAATTTTATATATTTTCATATCCATCTCTTTTTCATTTTTCATCATTACCAATTTTATTTCATCATGTTTTCTCTTTCTTTTATTTCATCATGTTTTATTCTTTCTTTTATCCCTTCATGTTTTATTCCTTTCTTTTTATTCCACCATGTTTTATTCTGTCTTTTATTTTATCCCACCATGTCTTTTATTTTAACCCACCGTGTCATGGAAATTGTCATGCCATTGTCTCTTCTTTCCCATCATTCTATGTTAGTCCCACCATTATCTTTCAATCTCACTATGGCTTAAATCTGTCTTGTCATTTTCCGAATACCGGGTTTTCTGCCAGAACATGATTCATGGTTTTCACGATACCCGAGCAATTTTGTTATGCTTAAACGAACCCTTTTAGAATTTGAGATTATTCCACTCAGAATTAAACTGAGTATTTTGGTGAAACTTGAATGAACTTGAGATTCCAAATATGATGGATTGGTATTCTTTTGTTTTAAGATCAGCTTCTCTTTTACAAACTTTAGCCCATCACACAGTACAAGAACACCGCAGAGTTCGGGTTGCTGGCTGATGATGAACCTATGAATTCGAGGACTCCTCACCACGCTGAGGGTTGTCTACATCCTTTTATCCTTTATAATTTACTTTTTCTCTCATGCCAAGGGCATGTCTTTTACCAGTCAATTATATGAGGTTTTGATAGAACATGAAAGCGATTTAGAATACTCAGCGAGATTCATTTTGCTGGATCGGGTAGATAAACGTGTCTATATCTACACCTTGATGCCACCTTTTCAGTCCATCATCATTCCATTCCACTACATTCATCTACGTTCACTTGCATTCCATTACAGTTCACTATGAATCACTCCGCTTCATTACATGCCACTCCCGTACAAAGCCAACATCAAGGCGAGGCAAGCTGTAGACATGCCGAATTCGCCTAATTCAGAGCATAAAACTCATGTTTTATAGGGTAACATGTGTGATTGACCTTATAATGATGCCGGGTCTTTAAAAGTTTATTTGGAGCTTCGTTGAACGAAATCGGATGTTTTCTGATGATTTCCACAAAAAGCCATAATTTCCGAGCGAAAGCCACACGTAAATCGTGTAAACACGGAAGTTGGCTGAATGACCAATACCTAATGATAATTCATTGAAGGTTATGGTCATATTCACACCCCGGACAAGTTTTGTTGCATACCGTGCCTTTCCGATTTGCCGTCGGAGTCATTTTGACCAGTATCAGATCTTCTGTTCACTGCCCTAACTTCCAGACAAAATTATGAAGTTTTGGAGGGTGTTATGTCTGATACTATTCTATATAAAGCTTCTTAGTCCTGTTATCTTTCCAATGCAACAAACGGCGTTGAATTCTGAGTTCGGGAGAGTTCGCAATGGCTTCCGGAAGAAGGACGCGCTAAAACAGTCCCATGCGCCCGGGTTCCTGGTCACATGCGCCCGGGACCCAGGGTACGTGCCCATGCGCCCTACTAGTGAGGCACGTGACCTCGTGCCCTCACTTGAGGGCACATGCGCCCCACCCTTGAGGCACGAGGGACCCAAATTTTCACCGGGACTCTACCGCTAAACGGATCGACCGGATAAGGTCGAATTTTTCGGAAAATATGAGATGCGCCCCTTCCACGGGGCGCATGCGCCCCTCAGTGGGGTGCATGCGCCCTGCACCAGGGCACATGCGCCCTGGGGTAGGGCGCAATGTGCCTATTTTTTAGCCCGGATGAGACCGTCTGTTCTCCTATAAATTAACTCTGATTCTGGTCATTCCAGGGGCATGAGCATGACTCCCCAGGCATATCAAGACATCCAACCACCCTCCTGAATTGATATTGTGATTTTTAGAGAGAAAATTTCGAGTTTTTATAGAGAAAAAAGTCGGATTAAGAGAGAGGAAGGCTGTTCTGCAGGTGATCTGCCAAGTCTCTCTTATTCGGCCTCTACAGCAGTGTGTGGAAGTCTTCTGCCTAAGATATCTTCATCAAAGTTCTTCCTCTCCAAGTCTTCTTCAGTTTATAATCGACGGCACTTGATTCAGAGGTCGGGGCTGGTTGTGACGAGCGCAGAAGAAAAGTCGCGCCTGGCAGATCTTGGACTGCTGCTCGGCTTTTTCGACAACCCAGATTTGGCTATATCTTTCTCTATTCAACTCAGAATCTTTCAGTTTTTTTTCCTATATCTTTGTTTCGTGATTATACATCGTCCTATCATTGTTTGCATTACTTTTAGTCTGTTTATCCAAAAATAAAAAAAAGGGTTAGAGATAACCCGAATCCGGTCAGTTTCTAGTCAATTGTGTGTTTTATGTTATTCTCTTTACATATACTCCACCTTGTTTAGTTCTAATTGTCTATTTCACTTGTTTGTTTGTCTAGTTGCACAGAATATCAAGCACCCACCGCGTTGAGGACTCTTCTTCATCGGCCGGCCGAAGAAGGAGAAGCTTTAACTCACATTCTTCACGCTGAGGTACACACGGTCAATTTTATTTCATAAATCGTAACCCACAGTTCCTGGCAACCACATGTCTTAATTTCTTTCTTCTCACCCTCCTCCCACATGACCCGAACCATCTCTTTGGTGATCGAGCGACGCCAAGGGATGAAAGTTCGGGGATCAATGTGAGTGTGGGACCGAGGTTAGTGTTGCTTTCCGAGTTTTATTCCTTTCTTTTATCATCCCCTCTTGAGGTGACGATCTGGGTTCACGGACTTCCCTGAAAAGGAGAAGACCCCGTCAAATTTTCAGAGTCGACACTTATATTCTTTCAAAATTTCAATTAAGCTCTGTTCCTCAGTGGGAGTGAGGTTTGCACTTAGAAGGATTGTCTTGGGATCTTCCGGTGTTCCAAGATTTAATTCTTTTGTCAGTTCATCCACCGTGGCTGATGGTTCTTCAAATATTTTAAGTCCAGATGCATACGCATCTGCCAAGTCCTCAATTCCATCCTTGAAGTCAGGATCCTTTTCTAATAAAACCTCGTAGACTCCCAAAGTATGATCTATGTTATGCTCATCCTCATATCGGATTTCATCAAGCTGGATAGCATTTTCCAAAAACCTTGGCAGCCTTGCACATTCCTTGCATTTTTGAGCTATTTGTTGGAGATGTCTCTCTGGAACACGTTTACCTCGAATTTTCTTCTTTCCTATACTAACTACTCCTAAAGAAGACGGAATTGAAAAGGTGGTATCTACAGTGGGTGAAGGATCGAGCAGATCGATCAGTGAGTTGGGGAAGAGGGGTCCCTGGTTGGGAGCACCCTCCGAGACAAGAAGAGACGTCTCCTCAATGGAAAATTGGGTTTGCAAGAAGACATTTTTTTGGGTGTTTTGTGTGTTTTCAATAACAAAAAGTGAATGAGCCGATGGGGCTCGAGCAGAAATAGAAAGCTTAAGCAAATGGGAGAAAAATGGGCTCGTGGACCCGATGATGACAAGAAATGGGCAGATAGGCCCATAGCTAGTGAAAAGATCTAAGGGGCATGTGGGCCCGAATGGTGGGCACGCGGGCCCAAAGCAAGAAAATAAATCTAAAGGGCACGTGGGCCCGACTAGTGGGCACGCGGGCCCAAGGTTGTTGGATTAGAATGGGCATAGAAGCCCAGTGGAGTAAGAAGATTTGAATGGGCTCTCAGGCCCAGTGATCAGTTCAGGTGGCCATTTTGGCCCAGAAGTGGGATTTGGGCTAGATAGCCCATCAAGTGAATCCAAGAGGGATAGAGTAAGGATTTTGAAATACGTGACCGTAGGATACGGCTCACGCGGGATGTTGTTTGGAGGTGGGTTCGAGTGGACAAGTTGTTTAGAGATGGACTTGCCCTCGACTGGTTCTTCCTCCTCTGTGAACAACCGAGCCAAAGATGAACTCAGGTTGTCCACCTCCTCCTCTTTCTCTGGTGCCTTCTTCCTCTTGACTAGTTCTTCTTCTTCATCCCTGGCCATCATCATGGTCTCCCCTTTGATAAAGAATTTTTGGAGTCCCATGGCATTTTTTGGCCGGTAGACCATCCTCGAAGTGAAATTGGGCTCGTAGCCAAGACCGTGTCTCTTTGGTCTTTGTACGGCTTTAATGGGGTGCACAACCCCCTGCAACTCCTTTCCCAACCCCTTTCCTGGCTGATAGCCCATCCCTTTCATCATCCTCCATGCAACTGTGTCTGGAGGCATCGTCAACACCATGACCTCAGGTAGCTCTGTAGTTGAAACCAACGGCTGGACAAATTCTGATATTGGCAGTGCAGAAGAGGGGTCATCCACGTCATTTAGAATGGGGATGTTGGTTACTTTAATCACCTGACCCTTGTATGGGAACTTCAGACATTGATGATTAGTGGAGGCGACAGCTCCTATTGCCTCCAGATATGGGCGTCCCAAGATAGCTTTAAATGTAGGGTCCAGTTCTAGAACATGAAACTCGGTGGTGATAGCACACGGCCCGAGCCCTACTTCCAATGTAACCACCCCTCGTGCTGGCTTCCGGGAGTTGTCATAGGCTATCACCGTGATGGCAGAAGGCTCGATTTCTTCATCGGAGATGCCGCAAAGTTGCAATGTTTCTGGCGGCATGACATTTATCGACGCTTCGGTGTCAATCAAGCAAGATTTAATCTCCACGCCTCGGATGACTACTGCGACACACAAGGCATACTTTCTGATCTCTGGCCATGCCAACTCCTCTTGTGTAAATGTGAGTGCCGGATGTTCACTCCTCAGGGTCAGGACAGTAATGATCTTCTGGGGCGGGAGGTCCTCATTAACCATGACCCGCTGCAGATATTGTTGTAGGATGTCCTGATGGTTCTTTGACCTCTTAATCAGCTCTAGGATTGAAATCCATGCCAGCATTTTGTCCAGATGCTTCAATAGGTCATATGCCATGCCGGGCAACGGTTCTTCCACTACCTCCTCTTCTGCCTGTTCCTGTGGTTGCATCCCGACCTGGGCAAAGACCCTTTGGAACATCCTCCCGCTACGAAGTACCAGCGCCAGCGTGGTAGGGGGAAGTGGTGATGATGGTGATGGTAGGGTTGGTTGGTAGTTTGAGGAGCCCATGGTAGGTAGGGGTGGTAAGGATCGGATGATGAGGGGTCGTGGATTGGTGGAGGCCAGTATGTTGGGTGATGGTTGGGGTGTTGGTGGTGATGGTCTAATGATGAGGGGTCGTGGAGTGGCGGATCGGTAGGTTGGGTGATAGTTGGGGTGTTGTTGGTGATGGTCTAATGATGAGGGGTCGCGGAGTGGTGGCGACTGGTGGGGTGGGTGACGTTTGGAGTGTTGGGGACGGTCTAATGATTAGACGTCGAGGAGGATTAATGGTGGTTGGTAGGTTAGGTGATGGTTGCGGTGCTGGTTGGGATGGTGGTGGCGGTCTAATGATTAGGCGACTTGGAGGGTTGATGGTTGTTGGGGGCAGTGGTGTTTGGGTAGTTTGTGGGCTGGGGGCAGCTCTTGGTATAGAGAGTATGGTGCGGTTTGTAGGTGGGGTTGGTATGGAGGGCATGGAGGTGATTTGATCCTCGACCTACCAACCCTGGGAATGGTGGGTTGACTCCTCGATGGCGGAGTGGACGAGGCCGAGTCGTTGGTTTGGTGGTGTTGGTGCCGGTGCTTGTACGGGTGCATGTACCGGGAGTGGATCGTGGACTATGCCCAGGCCGGGCTACTGTTGTGCTTGCTGTCGCTGCGGCTGATTCTGACGTGCCTTCATTGATTGAATAGATTCTCCTATCTGTGCCCAGTCAATGTTCCCTTGATCATTGAGGTCTTGGATGTAGTCTTTAAACTGGAAACATACATCCACCGTGTGCCTAGGATACCGATGATATGTGCAGTACTTGGTTGTGTCAACATTGGCCGGCCATCCTTCTCTCTCCTTTGGAAGCTCCAACTGTTGTTCCGCCATCAATGCATTAAAGATATCGGTGAGGGGGAATGGCAGTTGAGGATAGTATTCTCTCTTGGGTCCCCCCCTCCTAGGTCGGTTGGCGGGTGGTGGCACTTGGTTGTAGGCTTGTTGTTGTGATTGGGGTCGGTTGTAGACATGTTGTTGTTGAGGCGCTCGGTTGTAGGGATTTGGTTGCCGGGGGCGCTCGGTTGTAGGTGGGTTGCTGTGGTGGTGCTCGGTTGTATGCAAGTTGCTGCTGGGGCTGAGGAGCTGGGCGGTATTGTTGATTGGGTGGTGGGTTACGGTATTGGCTTTGGCGATACCCACCCTGGTTACCCATGGCATTGATGCTTTCATTTTTTACTATCCCTTTGGTGGTGGGTCCTACAGGTGTAGGCTTTCTAGTGTTACGCGGCTTGGTGTCGAATGGGTTGATCATGGATGCGTCCTTAAAGTGGGCTTGGACGTAGCGGGCGCTATCACACAACTCACTCATGGTTGTTGGGTGGTGCATGATCATGAGGTTGCGAAGGTTGGGCGTGGTGTTCCCTATGAGCATCCTCACCTGCTCCCCCTCTGAGATGGTATCCACTAGCCCCTCAGCCATTCCCCTCCACTGATCAGCAAATATGGCAACGTCATCATCCGGCCTCATCTTTTCGGCAATTAAATTAGTTATCGAGCAGGCTGGCCCCACCTGATCCTTGTACCTCTGTAGAAACTTTGCCTTGACGATGTCGAAATCTGCCGCCTCAATGGAATCAAGAGAATAGAACCAGTCCAGGGCGGATCCTTCCAATGACCGACGGAATAGGAAGGCAAGGGCTTTGCGATCATTTTTCCAGAATGCGGAGTCAAAGAGAAAGCTCTTTAGATAGTTGAAAGGATTACCAGTCCCATTGTAACATTGGAAGACTGGTATCTCTGAAGGAGAAAGGTGTAGAACTGGGAAGGATGGGACAGAGATTTCAGGGATGGCTTTAGAATCGAGGCGGTGCCTCATTTCTTCAAAGCGCTCATCCATCTGGTTGAGTTTGTTCATTAATGCCTGGGTGAGGCTGGATTCCTGAGCCACGGGAGAAAAGTGTTTAGGTGATTGAGTTGGAAGAGGTAGGTTGGAAACAGGAATTGGAACAGTATTATGTGAATGCCCCATAACGGGGTGAGTGGAGACACGACAGGGTTTCCCAGGAGAAGAGATGATTTGGTGCCTGACTGCTGATTGAGGTGGTGAGGGGGCTTGATTTCCCTCGACCGGATCTTGATTGGCGGGAATCTTGCCCTTTGTCAAGGATTGCACAAGAGAAAAAGATTCAGGGTCTAGATGAAGAGATAGACCCTGAAGGAGTTGCTCCATGCTAAGTGAAGCAGGTTGATGAGTAGGATTTTGAATTTCTGGTTCCCTGACGGCGTTGACATGGCCCTCTGGTTGGACCATGGGTTGTTGCAGCTCATAGTGGCCCGTCTCGTACTCCTCTTCTTGGCTGTAGTAGTCTGACATCCCGACGTGTCTTCCGGACCTTAGCGTCATGGGCATCCTGTCAAATTTTCTTAAAAAATGGTTGAAAGAAAGAAAATGAAATGTGTAATTGCAAAGAGATTTTTGTTTGGTTATGATTGTTTGTTTGATTTGATTTGGTTTCACTTTGGGTGTTTGGAAAGCTAGTTGAACACAAAAATTAAAGGGATTTTTTTTCTATTTTAGGTGTTTTGAAAGGAGAGAAATTTTGGTTGTTTTCAATTGTTGTGAGTAAGCAAGTTATGCAAACAAGGTTTTAAAATGACTACTCGACAATTTTTGGGTTGAAAACATAGATTAGATAGATTGTTAGCAATTGTTCACTCAAGTAGGTATGGTTCCTATTGCTTCAATCTTCAAGACCTATGGTTATCACTCAATCACCACGAGTAGGTACTTGGGTTCTTCGGGTTTTGGGAAGTGGTACAACCGGCTTAATCGTGCGAAGAGGAATACTCCATGGATGAGGGCTTACGGAGGCCTTGATGGAAACAACCAAATCAACTAGGAAGGAATATCCCAGAAGAGAGGTTAGAATCCACCAAGAAGGTGTTTGGAGGGTGAAGGTGTGTTGGGAGAGAGAGCCCCCGCCTCGAATGTCCTACGGATCGGAGCAAGTCCGGTACCCGATGCAAAAGCTAATGCAAAAATGAAAAATGGAGGGTAGAAGGAGAAGAAGCAATCAATATGCAAACATGAATGAAAGCTACTAAATAAATCAAACAAGTGAATGCAAGCAAGACATGCAATGATAAAGTAAAATAAATAACTAGCAACTAGCAACTAAAAGGTGGTTCGCGCGGGAACCGGCTTGTGTTGGAGTGTCCAAGTGGGGACAAATCTGAAGTAAAGGTAAAAGGATGGTCCACGCGGGGACCGATTTGAAAATAAAGTGGCTCACGCGGGAGCCGAGTTTTGGAAAGGTAGGTGGTTCACGCGGGAACCGGTTTTTGAAGGAAAAAGGGGTGGTTCACGCGGGAACCGGTTTGTTTGATTTGAAAAAAAGGAAAGGAGGGCCACGTGGGGCCAATCTAAAGTGGTGCAAAGGGGTGGTCCACGCGGGGACCGATCTGAAAGTGAGTTGGTTCACGCGGGAACCGGTTTAGAAAAGGGTTTGGTTCATGCGGGAACCGGTTTTAATGAAGAAAGGGGTGGTTCACGCGGGAACCGATGTAAGAGTTGACAAAATAAAATAGGGCCACGTGGGGCCAATCTGAAGATGCTGCAAAAAGGTGGTCCACGCGGGGACCGATTTAAAAATAAGTTGGTTCACGCGGGAACCAAGTTGGAAAAGAAAGGTGGTTCACGCAGGAACTGGTTTATAAGAAGAAAAGTGGTTCACGCGGAACCGGTTTGAATTTAAAGACAAGTAACTCAAGTCCACATGGGAGACAATCTTAAAGAAAGAGTAAACAGCAAGTTTAAAGGTAAATGATCATGGAAAAGGTAAAGGACAAGCCGGTTCACGCGGGAACCAAGTCAGAAAACAACTAGTTGCACGAATCAATCAAGCTAGCACGGTTGAAGACATTGGTTGTCCCACCATGGTCGCCAAAAAGTTGTTGATTCCAGAAATGGGTTCCGGATCGGCACCTCAAGAGAAGGTGAAAGATGGAATAGGGGAAAAGGGGAGTGAATCAAAAGACACTTGGAAAGCGGTAAAGACTCCTCACCTCGGTCCCACACTCACATTGATCCCCGAACTTTCATCTCACGGCATCGCTCGAGCACCGGAGATGATTCGGGTCATGTGGGAGGAGAGTGAGGAGGAGATGAAATTAGAACATAAATAAAAGGTGGTCGCCAGGAGCCGCGAGCTCCACTTTATGGAATTGACAAATAAAAGAAATTGAATCTGACCGTGTACCTTAGCGTGGGAGATCGGGATATGGGTTCAACCTTCTTCTTCTTCGGCCGGCCGATGAAGAAGAGTCTCCAACCGATGCTAGCTTGATCAAACTGTTCAACTAGAACAATAAACCAAGTGAAGAGTTTGGTTAGACTTGTGAGAAGTGTAATAACTGTAGTAAGAAGAGAAGAAAGAAGTAATTGGAATCGAACTCACCGGCTTCAAGATGAGCCTTAACCCATTTTTTGTGTATTTTTTGTGATATAAAATTATAAAAAAATTAAATAAAAATGATGCTAAAATGATCCTGGATGAATGACGAAGACATAGAAACTCGAATGATTCAAATCGGAGCTAAAACGGAGAAGATATCACCAATATGACCGGACAGTGCACTGGACTGAATGTGCCCTGGGTTCGGGGGCGCGGTGGGTGTGCCCTAGGTGTGAGGGCGCGGTCTGCGCGCCCTTGGGTCGGGGACGCGTTGCACTGTCTGGCGTGACTTCAGTGCAGAGCTCTCCACGGGCAGTAACGATGTTAGAATTGAGTGCCGTTTGTTGAAGTAGATAGAAGACTTGGAGAGGAAGAGTTCTTATGTTTATGACTTCTCCGAAATACGCATGTAGAAGTCTGTAAAAATTCTGAAAGTAGACATATATAAAAAGTAAAACCTGGATGCACGCCCTCATTGCAGCAATCGCCACGAGCAAACGACAAGTCGGAATCAAGTGCCGTCAGTTGGAGATGATAGAAGACGAAGAGGGGAACAACTTCTATGTTGAAGGCTTTTTCAGAAGGAACTCCAGATTTTATGAAGAAGCCGATGAAGTTAGTTGATGTAGAATGCACGGATCAGGCTTCTCCTTCGCCTCGGGATCGATCTCTCGACGTCGGATCACCTTTGGACATCGGCAGGGCTTTGGAAGAGAGCTTGGACGACCTCAAAACGAGCTAGGCATGGGGGATTAACCTTGGGTCATTGATAATGGCCCTCAATTTATAGGGGAAGGAAGCCGGTGCAAAAAATGGAAACTGGACCGACTGCGCCCCCGCTTTTCAAAGGGGACGAGGGCGCGCAGGGCGCACCATCACACCAAGGGCGCGCAGGGCGTGCCCCCACTTCGAGGGCGCGGTCTGCGAGCCCCCTGTTTCAAAGGGAGCGGAGGCGCGTTACGCGTCTCACTACTAAAAATTGACAGAAACTTCCGGAAATTGCTAAAAATCGACTTGACATACGTAACGCGCCCCCGAACCGGGGTGCGGTACAAATAATCGAAAATCGGCACCGAAAACCTTCCAAAAATCAGGTTTAGAAGGTGCTAATCGGGGTAATTTGCGATTTAAATAAACTGACCGCGCCCCCACTTTTCAAAGGAACCGGGGGCGCGCAGGACGCGCCCTGGTTTGAGGGTGCGCAGGGTGCGCCCTCCTCTTTCAAGCGGAGTGGGGGCGCGGTACACTCTCTCTCCTGCGCGCGTGTTCCGCGAGCCGTATCTTGCAAACGGGATGTCCAATTTGGCTCCCCTTTGTCGCGTTGGAAATAGGGCCTTCAACCGCACCTCCTCAAGTCGGTAAACCAACCGGCATGACTCCCGAGATGTTCGCACGGGGCTTTCTACCAGTTTACCCTCTCGCGGAAAGCCAAAACCTGTGGCGAAGATCCGAAAGAACACGGTTACGGTCGAGAAGTCTCGGGTTAACTCGGGATGACTTAAAATGATGCCCGAACAAGTCCGGTACGATCGGAAAACCCGAAGTCATCAAAAAATATGAGATTAACCCGGTAAATGTGAACCGAAACTTGGAAAAGTCGGGAAACCCTAAAATTGACCGAACCGGACGTATGGCCATGATTGATGAAAATATACGTCTAGAATCGACCCGGACGACCCGAAAAGTCCCGGTGATGACCGGAAAGGCCTAATGCGTGGTCCGGGATAGCCGTGTCGGTACAGATTGAAAAAGCCGTAACAAAAGCCGTCATTGACCGATGCCAATCGAAATGACTTCTCGGAAACCCTGAATGTTACGGAACACATGCGGGATTCCCGAGACCTTCAATTATGGACCATTCAAGGTCGGTCATCGAGCAGGCTTCGTGTTTTTACAGTTCACGCGCGGCTTTTGCTTGAAGGTTACAACATTGTTTCGGAAATCATCGGTCCATTCTCAACTAAAAAGGGGGGGTCCACCAATGTCCTTAGCTCATCTCCACAAGGTAATCCGGATCAGATAACGGTCAAATAAAAAATATCGCTTATGTAATAAGAGTCTAGGGCTTCGAATCAAGCCAATTTGGCGTGTCTACAGGGCAGTCCCTTCTCGACTCCCATCTCCAAGAAACTTCTCATGGGGGGCATTTGTTGGCATCAAATTTTTCCGCTTAGCTTGCCCGATACAAATTTCAGCAATGCTGAAGCCGGTGCAGAAAATCTAACCCAGATTCGAAAAATTCAAGAATAGATGATGCAAACAAGCTCTGTAAATGCCTTGGCATGGCTTTATATGCCAAAAATGGCCAATATAATGTGCTCATTGCATTTCCCCGATCGAGAGCTTCGCAACGGTGCCCAAAACATGGAAAACGGACACTGGAAGGCCAAAATGACCATTTTTCCCCCGACACTTTGGAACAAATTGGGACTCTAACATGGAATTCCAACTTTACCACATTGTCAAGGTTGGATATATCTAGGCAATGCTTGAAACGGATCGAAAATCCGACCCCCGGATGAAGAGATATGCAAGAAAGCGCAAATCTGGACAGAAAGCCGTATGTCGTCGCACCAAGGGCATAATGGTCCGATTAGCTCCAGATCGACCCAAGGGCTAAAAATTTAAAATTTCATGAACCAAAACTTTGATCTCATGAATATTTATGCATGAAAAATAAATTTGGCCAATGTGAGAAGGTAATTGCACTCAATTACAGTTTCAGGCATTATCGACGGCCGAAATCGCACCGATCAGAGAAATTGGTATAATTAGAGATCCTGGGCAATTTGGGAGATCTCAAACACACATTTGTATGTATCATAAGATCAATGTTCATCAATGATTGTCCCATACTTTTCTGATTTTATTTTGGCTATGTTTAATCAATTTTCGGCCGAAATTAATGATAGCCGTCGGATCGGGAGTCTGTTAGATGAATGGTCTAGATTGGATCACTCTCTCTCTCTTCCCTCCACTTGGCTGGCCGAACTCCTCCCCATCTTCCATGCGCACAATACCCTACAAGTTAGGGAGCTGGCCGAACTCCCCATCTGATGGCATAGCTAGCAACTTTGGCTTATCTCCCTCAACCACCTCAACAAGCTCAACAACCCCCATGGTTTATCCTTATCCCTCTCAAAAACAAACTATGGGTTATACTTATCATCCTCAACCTCCCTTGAGTTATCCTTATCTTCCCTCAACAACCTCCAGCCTTATCTCCTCCTGCAGATGGCGCCATCAACTCCTATATAAACTCCCCTGCTGGCCATGTGAAAGGCAAGCTGATCACCCTGCGGAAGCCCTGCCTCTCCTCCCTCTACCCTGCTCCAAGACATATTATCCTTGCTTGGACGTCTTCATAAGCAAGTCAGCAACCTCTCCAGCCCCTTTGTGGTGTGCCAAGTGAAGAATAAGAAGGAGAAAAGACCTCCCTCCAGTAGGCGTGCCAGCAGCAAGTGCAACCAGCACACCTGATTGGTGTGCCAACTTCAGCAAATGCAGCAAGCTCTCTTCATCCCTTTGCTCTATCCATCAAAATAAGAAAGGATAAGACCCCCCTTTTTTCATCCAACAGCAAGATAATAAGGGTTTGGTGGCACCTTCAGCTCATCATCTTCAACACCACCTGCAATGCAATAAAGAAGAAAAAATGGTGAGTTGAAAAAGTGCGTTCCGATGTAGCCTTTTAATTCAACTCTTCCCATTTTCTTATCTATACCTCTCCATGGTGTCATACCCTATGAGTAATGCCCATTCAGACCCTTTGAGTGCCCTTCACGTTTGTCTAAAAAAATCCCCAAGTGTACCCTCTATTTGGCCATCACAAAAACAGCCCCTTGCTGCCCCTTAAAACAGGCCTCTGAACCAGCCCCTTTGTGCACCCTTTTGGCTCTCTATGTTGGCCTCTAAACCTTATACTATCATGCTTGGTTTGACCCCACTGATGGTCACTTGGACATGCACCTCCTGCCTCCCCCAATCAAGCCCCGAATGGCATGCAAAACAGGCCCCCTTGCTTGCCCAAGTTCTGCCCCCCTTGTGAGCACCCATGTCAGGCCCCTTTGATGGTCACCTAGTTTGCCCTATGTGCAACACACCCAATACAGCTCTTACAGCACCCCGAAACAAACCAAACATCCTCTTTGATGTGTGGAAGGAGGGGTGACAGCCCGGGCCTCTTGGAATCCGCCGGACGGGCCAAGAGTTAAGCCAGGTGGCCCTGATTTCTACATGTCAAAATGCCCTTTGTGCATTCCTAAACCAGTCCTAGTTCACACCTATACCTTCCCCTTGTGTAGTCCTACCAAAAGCCCACCTAAACAGCACCTTAGCCAACCCATTTCAGCCCCTTTGAGGCTCACCTACTCCGCTGCTACAGCAAGATGTCAAGGTGCAAAAATGGAGTGCAAATCAGGCCAACTGGGCCATGAAGGTGAAAATCAGGCCCATTGGGTCATGAAGCTCAAAACAGGCCGCCAGGGCCCATGAAGCTCAAGGTTGGGCCAACCAGGCCGACATGATATGAAGCCGGCCTTCTCAGGCCATGAGACATGATATGAAGCTGGCATATTGGGCCTTGGACACTTAAAATAAACCTTAATTAAGGTTGAAGGCAAAATGCCAAAATTAAATAAGGAGTTAGTCCACAACTGGACGCTCCATTGGGCGGCTCATCTGGCATGCACCGGAATGCTGACCCGGGCATAGGCATGGGACACGCTTCCCACTACAGACGGACCCTTCCCACTACTTGGAAAGTCAAATGACTATGCCTTGTAGGATGGGTAAAATTCCACACTGATTGGAAAATAAGGCGGCATGCTACCAAAATTCTCCCAATCAAGTGGATTTTACACCAAGAAAAGGACATTCACACATTTGAACCTTTGACGGCATTGAACATGGCATATGAACTGCCGCATCTGATGTACACTGACATGGAATATTTTGAACATGAACATTTCAAGTGACGAGCTGATTGCATGTGACTGGGCATCGACACTAGCCTGACAGACCGGATGTGATGCAAACCGGACAAGAGTTAATCAAATCTGAAGTTAACTTAATGAAATCTAAAAATACATTCAAACTAACCTTAAATGCTTAAAATAGATCTTTAAGGCTTTAACATTCAACAAAAATCAGATTTAATACAATCTTCAAAAATTAATTCAATACACTTAATCCATTGGATTTCAAATGCTTAAACAAGTGCAAATCAAATAATTCACAACCAATTGAAAATAACACAAAAATAAAGCATTAATGCATATGAAATTCATCTTAAAACATGTCACATTCAGATTATTAACAATCTAAAGTTCAAGTTTAATCAATTTGAACCAAACTTCAAAACATCTAAAACGTACCAAACACACCCGAATCGGTATTAAAACACCAACCGACATGAGAAAATCACATGAAAATGACTTAACACATGTCAACTAAACTTAAACAAGTCAAAATTGATCAACACATCTAAAATATCAAGTTCAAACAAGAAATAAAATAAACTTCAACTAATTGAAGTAAAACAAACTAAACAATTCAAACAAGCTCAAAACAAATAACATTAAAATCCAAGTCAAATGGAAATTTGAAATCAACATTTCAAACCACATCAAAATCCATTCTTAAATAAACATAAATCAATTCTAAACAAAATTTAATCAAACTTGTTTGCATCTCATCGGGCCTGAAAGGCCAGGGCCCTTTGTGTTCTTTACACATTGTGGATGTGCACGCTCTCGTCAAACAAGATCGTTATGGCAGGTAATCAAGGGTGTTCGAGTGTTTGCTCGATGTAAATGAACATCGGATATTCGCACCATCCGATAGAGAGAGGTCAAAAAAAATTTCACATAACCCGAACCTCGATTCTATACTCTTTTAATATCACCTGGACTATTTAGTATTTTTATGGTCTATCACCTACTTTACTAGAAAATTCGGATGTCGATATTTCAAAACATACAAAAATTTTAGAGTAGGAGATACAAATTTTCTATAGACTTCTAGAGTTGTCTTAATTATCCTTCCAAAAGAATATTGTTTTCATTTCCTAGTTAAATAAATGGTGATTTATTCTATGGTATGAAAATGATAACTGGTAAAGTGTTTACCAGTAGGAGCATAATAAAAAGTTTATTCATATCAGATATGTATGCTCTTATAATATGTGTGAATAATCCTCATTAGGTGAAGTAGATTGATGTTGATCAATCTATAGTTTAGTAGTACGGTCATATTTATAAGAAAAGACTTAAGGAGTACTATTCGGATAGAAACATATAGATAAATGATTTAGAATAATTAACTATATGTATGTCTTATCTTATCAACCAAAATGACCATCTCTCCATTAGTAAGACATGGAGAGAGGGCTAATGAGTTTATAGAACTCATGCATCTAGATGCATGTTAGCCCATATCTATTAATGTTAAAGGATAATATTTCAACTTCATTAATTTTTAAAGATGACTTCTCTAGGTATAGACATATGTACTTTATGAAGTACAAATCCAAAACCTTTGAGAAATTATTTGAGATTAAGAATGAAGAGGAAATATTAATGAAAAGAGTATTAGAACTCTTTGATGAGATCAAAGAGGGGATACTTAAGTAATAATTCACATATAAATAAAGGATAGTAGAATCTAATTTTGATGGACACCTATTTTACATTTTAGCTTAATTGAGCAGCTAAAATGAGAAGCCATATTGTGTAGGACATAATATAGACATTGACAACCTTTGCAAAATTCTTCTTTGTTTATTTAGGGGTTAGCACTCAATATAGGCACTGATTCTTTACCTTTCAAGTATATTCCAATTATTCCATATCAGATATGGAAAGGGATTAAAGCTTGACCTTAAGCAAGTTAAGGTTTCAGAATGTCTGGCTTGGCTTGGTAAAGAAGTGTAACCCTATCAAGTTAGAATATAAGACTATAAAGTGTTGACTTGTGGGATATCCTAAGGAAACTTAAGGATATTAATGCCTCCCTTAGGAAGAAGGGTATGAGTTGTCCATCTCACCATATTTCTAAAGGAAGAGTCCCTCCTTAAGAAAGATATTGGGAGCAAGGTATAAATGGAAGGTGTTTCAGTCCCACAATCCATGGACACTTTTATTAAGGTACTAACTTATATTTACACAAGAGCAAACATAATCTTTTCTTGTGTCTAATCAACCTAAGAGATATGTGAGACATAGCTTTGATGGAATAAATGAGACATAAGATAAAAGGATAATTATTCTAAGATCTATATTGATGCAATATGAGATATTGATTCATAATGGGAAGAAACAATAAAATTCGATATAAACTCTACCTATTCTAATCAAGTTCAGAACTTGATTGATCCACCTAAGGATTTAGTATCTATATGGTATAAATAGATCACTGAAGAATAGTTCGAAGTACATTAGAAGGAGACCTTCAAATTAAGGATAATTAAAAGGGATTTCATTTAAGTTAAATAGTTGACTATGATAAGACCTTTTACCTATGTCATGGAATTAATCTATTCGGATTTTGATTGTTACACACTATGACTATAGAATATGTCAAATGGATGTTAAGATAGTGTTTCTCTATGTTATTTTGAGAAACAGGTGTATATGATACAACTTTTGGGAATCAAGTTCCAAAACATCTAAATAGTGTGTGCATAAGGTCCACTTATGGACTCAAGTAAAACTTCTCATAGATGGTAGATAAGGTTTAATGAGATTAAATCTTATCTCTTCATTGAGAATGAAGATATGCCTTGTGTTTTCATATAAGATAAGTGGGAGTGCTATTATCTTCTTGACATGATATATGCATGACATACTACTCATTAAGAATGAAGTAAGTATGTTATCATAAGTGAGCCTAGTTATCAATTAATCCTCCAAACTTAATACGGGTTTTAAGATCTATGGAGATAGATCTAAAAGTTTTCTTGGCCTTACCCAATTCATGTGTGTAGTTACCATAGTCAAAGAGTTTGACATGGTTAACTCCAAGATAGGTTTCTTACCTATGTAGTGTGGAGTTGATCTCATTAAAGAGATGTCCTTATATACTTCTTGAGAGATAAAGAGATCACATTAGTATAGCCCTTATACTTTTGCAATAGGGCCTATCACATTTGTAATGCTAAGTACATGACTTCATTAATCTCTAAGTGTTATGAGCATTTATCAAGTAAATCCATGTGAGAGTCACATGATAATTTAGAGATGTGTCCTTGAGTACTTGAGAAGCACTAAGTATATATATCTCTAATGTATTGAGGATAAGACTTGAAGTCTTGTAGTTTTATGAACATAAGTCTCTAATCAGATAAGTCTGATAATAAGTCAATATAATGGTGGTGCAGTGAGCTAGAAGAGTTCCATGTAAGAGAAGACTGCTAATTCCACAACTAATCTAAAGTAGATTGAATAATGAATGTATATTGCTTCAGAAGGTGACTAGATAAAGATGTTCATCTGGCTTATGGAATTGTCCCAAACTTTCTCTGAAAGTGTATCATTATTTTGGAAAAACAATGGGGTAGAGCCGAAGTCTCATTAGAAGTTTCAAACTTCTATGATAATACCCTAGAATCAGAGAGAATGTAGTTGATAGAGATATAATTAACTTCTGCTAATAACATTACAGATCCGCTAACTGAAGCAGTTACTCAAAGAGTGTTTGAGCTTCACCTTGAGTTGATAGAGATCATCCAAATGGGTGATTGGCTTTAGTGCAAGTAGGAGATTGATAGAAATGTATGCCTTACAAGCTAATCTATGATTAAGCATTTCTAGGAATATCTCATTCAATTAAATAGGCAAAACTTCATTACTAGCTTTTATTAGAAGTGTATATCATAATGAAGTCCTTGATCACATGCAATTATGATTGAATCATGATGAGATCATGATAATGAGATCGATCATCTAGAGGTATGTGATCTAAATGTTACTAGTCGTAGGATCCTTGAGACGAGACATCAAGAATCCGGATAGACTAGTGTGTGTGATGTCTTCTCATGTGATGAGAATGACCGATCTCATTGGTCATCAGTGTGGGGACACAGAGATACACACATAGGTGCTCATTAGTGGAATGAGTTCGCTGAACTGACCAATTTAGAAAAACCTGATCGATATTGTAGACATGCCAAATTCGCCTAATTCAGAGCATAAAACTCATGTTTTATAGGGTAAAATGTATGATTGATATTATAATGATACCGGGTCTTTTTAAGTTGATTTGGAGCATCGCCGAACGAAATCAGATGCTTTCTGAAGTTTTCTGCAAAAAGCCGTAATTTCCGAGCGAAAGACACACATAAATCGTGTAAACACGGAAATTGGCCGAGTGGACAATGCCTAATGATCATGCATTGAAGGTTATGGTTGTATTCACACCCCGTACAAGTTTTGTTGCATACCGTGCCTTTCCGGTTTGCCGTCGGAATCATTTCGACGAGTATCAGATCTTCTGTTCACTGCCCTAACTTCCGGAAAAAATTCTGAAGTTTTGGAGGGTGTGATGGCTTATTTAATACTATATATATCTTCTTCTTCCTGTTAGCTTTCCAACGCAACAAACGGCGTCGAATTCCGAGTTCGGGAGTGTTCGCAATGGCTTCCGGAAGAAGGACGCGCAAAAAACAGTCCTATGCGCCCGGGTCCTTGGTCACATGCGCCCGAAACTCAGGGCACGTGCCCATGCGCCCTACCAGTGAGGCACGTGGCCATGTGCCCTCACTTGAGGGCACATGCGCCCCACCCTGGAGGCACGAGGGAACCAGTTTTTCACCGGGACTCTATCGCTGAACTGACGGAACAGATAAGACCATTTTTTTCAGAAAAGATAAGATGTGCCCTCACTGGGGGGCACATGCACCCCTCAGTGGGGCGCATGCGCCTGGCACCAGGGCGCATGCGCCCAGTGGTAGGGCGCATTCAACCCTATTTTTTAGTCTTGATCGCGGCAGTTTTCTTCTATTAATTAACTCTGATTCTGGTCATTCCAAAGGCCTGAGCATGAACCCCCAGGCATATTAAGACGTCCAACCACCCTCCTGCATTGATTTTGTGATTTTTAGAGAGATAATTTCGAGTTTTAGAGAGAGAAAAGTCGGTTCAAGAGAGAGGAAGGTTGTTCTACAGGTGATCAGCCAGCTCTCTCTTCTTTGGCTTCTAAAGCAGTGTGTGAATGTCTTCTGTCCAAGATCTCTTCATAAAAGTTATTTATATCCAAGTCTTCTTGAGTTTACAATCGACGGAACTTGATTCCGAGGTCGGGGCTGGTCGTGACGAGCGTCGCGCCTGGCAGATCCTGGACTGCTGCTCGGCTTTTTTGACAACACAGATTTGGCAATATCTTTCTCTATTCAACTCAGAATCTTTCTGTTTTTTTTCCTATATATTTTTTTCGTGATTCTCCATCCTCCTATCATTTTTTTAAAATTTTTTGCCTTATTTTTAGTCTGTTTATCCGAAAATAAAAAAAGGGTTAGAGATAACCCGAATCCGGTCAATTTCTAGTCAGTTGTGTGTTTTATGTCATTCTCTTTACATATACTCCACTTTGTCTAGTTCTAATTGTCTATTTCACTTGTTTGTTTGTCTAGTTGCATAGAAGATCAAGCACCCACACGTTGAGGACTCTTCTTCATCGGCCGGCCGAAGAAGGAGAAGCTTTAACCCACACTCTTCACGCTAAGGTACACACGATCGTCTTTTAATTTTAATTTCATAAATCGGAACCCGCGGTTCCTGGTGACCACATTTCTTTCTTCTCATACTCCTCCCACATGACCCGAACCGTCTCTTTGGTGATCGAGCGACACCAAGGGATGAAAGTTCGGGGATCAATGTGAGTGTGGGACCAAGGTGAGAGTTGCTTTCCGAGTTTTCTTCCTTTCTTTTCTCATCCCCTCTTGAGGTGACGATCTGGATTCACGGACTTCCCTGAAAAGGAAAGGACCCCGTCGAATTTTCAGAGTCGACAGGTATCTTACCGAACTGTCTATCAGGTTATTCCTACATCTCAATAACACGGTTGGATCTTTAACCTGAATCACCAAAGATGTCTTATCAGATATATCTTGTACTTTGATTATTGACTTATGGATCACCATCTTGATGATCCATCATAGTTGATGTATTGGGTGCAAGAGAAGCCCGATGGAGGCAATTGAGTGGACAACAGGAGATCGTTCACTCTCGATAGGAAAGAGAGAATGTCCTATGGGATAGTACTCTAAATCCTTGGCCAAGGTACTTAGGATAATTGGAAAAGGAGTTTTCCAATTGATCAGAACCTGAGTATAAGATCTTATAGAGTTGGAATATTTAAGGGTTGACAGTCAATGCCGAACCCCTGACCGACCAGGACATTGTATGAATGAGGATTTAAATCTGTATGGTAATTGATGATGGAAAGACTCAATGGATGTTATTTAACTCCCCTAAGTCATTTGTGATCATAGGATGTGGCTTGTACCCTTTATGATTAGAAAGCCGTAAAAACTGTTATCGGATAACAGTTTTAATTTAATTTAAATGAATTGTTCTTTTAAATTATCTAAGACTTCAACCAAATTGACTATTGGGCCTAGTGGGTCACACACAATAGATCTGGTCAATAAGATGAGGGCATGGACGTAATTTTATAGAAGTTTTGGGTTTTTGTAAAAGATTCCATCTTCTATATATAAATGGCTTATGAAGCCAAACCCTAACAAGCCATAGGGCTAGAGCACATCCTAAGCATCCTCTCTCCCTTCTCTCTCCTCTAGAAGGTGATCTCTCATGGTCAAGCTTGGATCTAGAAGGTTTCTGTAGGCCCGAAGAAAGGGAGAACTCGTCTATTGAAGCAAATCGTGTGGATACCCCTAGAGACTGGACACTTGAACAGTTTTCAGCAAGGAGGAATGTCCTCTTTTCATCCATGGTGAAGGATTTTAGAAATTCCATGAGGTACTCTCGTTCTACTTCATATTAGGTTCCAGGTTTTACTCATTCGGCACCGACCAAGACAAAGAACATGGTTTTATGGAATCAAAATTTTTATGCTATCATGTATTGATTCCTTACATAGCCAACCCCCAACGCGGTGGGGACTCCCCAAAACATGGGTTCGTAGGTTCATCATCAGCCAGTAACCCGTTCTTTTCGGTGTTCCTGTACTATGATGAGCTAAAAATTAAAAAGAGATTTGTTTTGAAAAGTAAATGAATTTCAATCGAGCACATTCAAGCTCTCATATTCATTTAGGCTCTTCAAGAGACAAGATTCAATTCGGAATGGAATGATCTCGAATTCCAAAAGGCAAATGTTTAAGCTTAGACCGCGAAGATAACGGCAATGTAAGTTCTGATCAAATAGGAGGCCTTTGGCAGGATGAATTGATTGCCATAGTGGGATGAATAGGAAGAAGGGTGTTGCAGTGGCCACAGTGGGGATAGAAATGAAAGATTTGGAGGCACAAGGTGATTACCAAACACAGTGGGATTAACCGACACGGTGGGATTATCAAACCTGCTGGGATTAGAAATACGGTGAGAAATTAGAAAGATCGGAATCGGGGTATACGATGGGAGAATATCCCTGGTAGGGTTTAGAGATATCTTGAAGGAGGTAGAAGATCATGAATGGATGTATGCAATGATAATGAAGAATACAATGTAACTAATACTACATGATGCATGTTGGGCTCAAGAAAACAAAAACAAGACTTGTTTAACAACTAGTTGAAGATTTAGATTGTCTATGAGATCAAGATACCCATTCGGGAACCATCGTTCCTCACAGCACAACTTTGGCTTATCCGTGAGCACCGAAGATGACTCGATCATCGTAGATTTTGGTGAAGGGGATTTTGGGTCAAGTCTTCTTCGTAGTCACGATCTTCAACATCAATGCATAAAATAAGTAGTAATGCACCTAATATACGCTAAGAAAGGAAATGATGACGGTGAGTTTGCAGTGTGATGACATGCATTCTCACCAAAGAGTTCATGTGCCTTAATGAAGAAGACACAAAGTAAAAGTTTCTCGGTAAAGTTGAGGCTATGGTAATAATGACACTTCCACTTGAGAATCCTCAGGAGAGGGAAGTGGCGAATGTCACCTTATTGAAATATTGAAAAAACACTCCTCGGCGAAGTTGAGGCCAAAGTCATGGTGACACCTCCTCCTAAGAATCCTTGTGGGAGGGAAGTGGCGAGCATCACCTTATTGTGTAGTTCTCCTTGTTTGTTCTTTGTGCCTGAAACACTTGAAAAACGAGATTAGAATGCCAGTATGACTTATCCCCCTTACAAGTTACGATTTGCATTGACCTTTGTCAAGGGGTCATAGCCTTCTTAAGGGTGTAAAAATAAAGTAGCAAATATGCAATGAAAATTTTGAAACATGAGAGACAAAGAATAAATATGAATGTAAAGACAAGAATTCAAACCAAGCATGGTAATAAAAAATTTTAAAATTTTTAAAATTTTGTTGGAATTTGAAAAAGAAGTTTTGTGAAAAGATTCAAAAATTTTTGAGATTTTAAAAATATTTATTTTTTTGGAGTTTTGAAAATACTTAATTTTTTTGGAGTTTTAAAGATATTCAACTTTTTTGGAGTTTTTTTAAAATATTTAAATTTTTTTGAAGTTTTGAAAATATTCATTATTTTTTCTTTTGAAGATATTCAATTTTTTTGAGAGAGAAAAATGAGTATTGACAAAAGTCCTCATCACTTGATTGTTATTCTAAGTTCACTAGTAGATACCATGTGCAAAATGGGGTTTCTTACCTAGAATCTTTCCGAACCACAACTTTTGATCGGCCAGAACATAGCTTTGATTTAGTTGGTCCACCCACACCCTGGTGGGTTAAGAATGAGGAACTGATAGGAAGTCCTTGATAGGCTTTGGAGATCCTAAGAGAGATTTCTATACTCACACCCAATTGCCCATTGGGGTTCGACCTCTTTAGATCTTTTCTTCTTTATTAACAAACCTATTTTTGTGGCACACATTTGGATAGGTCTTTGACCTATGGGGTCATTGCCCATATTTTAGCACTTTTTTTTTCATTTTTTACATTTTGGGTACTCATTCGGATAGGCCCATATTTTTTTAAACCTGTGGAGTTCATTGCCTATCTTTTGGCACCCTTTTTCTTTCATTAAGAAGTTGGACCTTATGAGACAGCCTCCTACTAGGGCAGGGGATACTTTTGATACTCTCCACCTCTAGTCTTCTTCACCTATCTTGGACTGGATAGAAGAGAATAGGGTGTGGGTTTTCCTTCCATCTCTTAGCCAGCCTAGCTTCTCTTAGGTGTCAGGTCATCTAGATTATGAGATTGGGACATGTTGTGTGTGTAGTATGGTATCTACCCTCAAATCCAAAAGAAAAACCTAGGACATGTGTGTCAACTCTGAAAATTTGACGGGCCCTCTCCTTTTTAGGGAAGTCTGTGAATCCGGATCATCACCTCAAGAGAGGATGAGAAAGAAAGGAAGAAAACACGAAAAGCAACTCTCACCTCAGTCCCACACTCAAATTGATCCCTGAACTTTCATCCCTTGGCGTCGCTCAATCACCAAAGATATGGTTTGGGTCATGTGGGAGGAGGATGAGAAGTATAAAATTAAAAAGTGTGGTCACCTTAGCGTGAAGAGTGTGGGTCAAAGCTTCTCCTTCTTCGGCCAGCCGATAAAGAAGAGTCCTTAACGTGTGGGTGCTTGATTTTCTATGCAACTAGACAAACAAACAAGTTAAAAGGACAATTAGAACTAAACAAAGTAGAGTATATGTAAGTAAAATGACACAAAACCCACAACTGACTAGAAACTGACCGGATTCGGGTTATCTCTAACCCCTCTTTTTTTATTTTTAGATTAACAGACTAAAAAATTCAAAAAAATTAAAAAAATAATAGGAGGATAGATAATCACGAAACAAAGAGATAGGAAAAAGAATAGAAAGATTCTGATAAGAATAGAGAGAGATATGGCCGAATCTAGGTTGTCGAAAAAGCCGAGCAGTAGTCAAGGATCTGCCAGGCGCAACTTTGCTTTTGTGCTTGTCACAACCAGACCTAACCTTGGAATCATGTGCAATTGATTGTAAACTGAAGATGACTTGGAGAGGAAGAATTTTGATGTCTAGAGCTTGAACAGAAGATGTCCACACGCTGCTGCAGAAGTTGAAGAAGAGAGACCTGGCAGATCATTTGTAGACCGGCCTTCCTCTTTCCTGAACCAACTTTTTTCTCTCTAAAAACTCAAAATTCTCTCTCTAAAAATCACAAAATGTATGTAGGAGGGATCTTGGACATCTTGAGATGCCTAGGGGTTCACGTACATGCCTCTGGAATGACCAAAATTGGTCTCAATTTATAAGAGAACAACCAGTCCGATCTTGGCTAAAAAAGGGCACCTTGCGCCCTGGTGCTGGGCGCATGTGCCTCCAAGTGGAGGCGCATCCTATCCACTAGAAAAATTTGGTCTGATTCGGTCGAAAAATTCGATTCGATCCGGTTAGAGGTAGAGTTCCGGTTGAAAACTAGTTCCCTCGTGTCCTCGATCGGGGGCACAAGGCCACGTGCCTCAGGGGCAGGGTGCGTGGCCACGTGCCCTGCGTCCAGGGCACATGTGCCCAGGGACTAGTGCGCATGGGACTATTACTGCGCGTCCTTCTTTTGGAAGCCATTGCGAACACTCCCAAACTTGGAATTCGACGCCGTATGTTGCGTTGGAAAGATAACAGGCCAAGGAAGCTATCTATAGCATTGGATCATCCATAACACCTTTCAAAACTTCAAAATTTTTTCCCAAAGTTAGGCAAGTGAACAGAAGGTCCGATACTGGTCGGAATGACTCCGACGGCCAACCGAAAAGACATCGCATTCAACAAAACTTGTCCAGAGTGTGAATCTGACCATAACCTTCAATGCATGATCATTAGGCATTGGTCGTTCAACCAATTTCTGTGTTTACAAGATTTACGTGTGGCTTTCGCTTGGAAATTATGGCTTTGTGCAGAAAACTTCGAAAAACATCCAATTTCGTTTGGCGAAGCTCCAAATCAACTTTAAAAGGACCCAGCATCATTATAAGGTAAATCACACATGTTACCCTATAAAAAATGAGTTTTATGATCTGAATTAGGCAAATTTGGCGTGTCTACAGCTTGTCTCGCCTTGATGGCGGCTTTGTAAGGGAATGGCATGTAATGAAGCGAATTGATTCGTAGTGAACTGTAATGGAATGCAATTGAGCATAGATGAATGTAGCGGAATGGAATGGTGATGGACTGAAAAGGTGGCATCAAGGTGTAGATATAGACATGCTTATGTACCCGATCCAACAAAATGAATCTCACTAAGTATTCTAGATCGCTTTCATGTTTCATCAAAACCTCATATAATTGATTGGTAAAAGACATGCCATTGGCACGAGAGATAAAAAATAAGGATAAAGGATAAAGGATGTAGCCAACCCTCAGCGTGGTGAGGAGTCCCCGAATTCATAGTTTCATCATCAGCCAGCAACCCAAACTTTGCGGTGTTCTTGTACTGTGTTGGGCTAAAGTTTAAAAGAGAAATTGATTTTAAAATGAAAAGAATACCAATCCATCATATTTGGAATTTAAAGTTCATTTAGGTTTCACCAAAATACTCAACTCAATTCTGATTGGAATAACCTCAAGTTCTAAAAGGGTTCATTTAAGCATAACAAAATTGCTCTGGCAGAAAACTGAGTATTCGAAAAATGACAGAACAGACTTAAGCCATAGTGGGATTGGAAGATAATGGTGGAGACTAACATAGAATTAAGAAACAATGGCATGACAAACATGACACAGTCGGATAAAAGAGTAAAACATGGTGGGATAAAAGAAAGGTAAGAATAAAACATGATGGGATAACATTGGTAATGATGAAGAATGAAAAAGAGAATGAATATGAAAACATAGAAAATTATGTAAAAAATAGTTGAAGATATAGATTGTCTATTGGAGGTCAAGACACCTGATTAGGAACCATCGTCCCTCCAATGTTCAATTTTGGCTTATCCGTGAGTGTGAAGAAATGACCAAGCCATCGTAGATTTTGTTGAAGGGGATCTCGGGCTCAATCATCTTCACTCTCAAGGTCTTCAACATCAATGCATATAATACATATCAAATGAACCTAACATAACTAAATGACAGATGGTAGGAGTGATGTGAAGTGCAAAATGGAGTGCTAGTGATGATGTGAGATTGATGTGAAACTGAGTGAAGTCCCAGGCATGGTTTATCAACTTGCATCGACCGCCTGATTCATCAGCACTATGATAATACTTGATTGGGTGGCACTCCCTTTCCTTTTATCACAGGGCTGGCATGACGTTCCTTCCTGAACAGCGATCTCACCAATTCACCTGTTGAACTTAAAAGGTTGCCTGCACATTTCTGGTTAGTACCCAACAAACGAAATTGTCATATGAAGCATATTTTTCCTGAAATGATCAACTAAATTTTTTACTTTTAAAATCATCATTTGGAAGTCAAAACAATATTTTTTTTAATGATGGTTCTTTTAGCAAAAATGTCACTTTCAATGTTCTAGACAATTTCTGATTTTTTGAGATTTTTTTTGAATTTTTTGAAATTTTTTGTCTATGTGCCCCCGATCGGGAGTACGTGCCCATGCACCCTGGAGTGGGGCACCTGGCCATGTGCCCCCAGATGAGGGCACATGTGCCCTAAACAACCTTTTTTTTGCAAAAGATATACCTGATGGCCCTTCTCTTTTGCTTCTTCATCTCCTAAAAACACTTGACAAAGATGATTAAATTTTTATTATGACTCATCCCTTTGCCTGTATATCGTTTGCCTTGATTTTAAGTCAAAGGGAGGAGCCTACTTAACAAGGTGGAATCAAATAAATGACTTAAATGAAATCGGGTAAGGGTTGAGAGAACTTACCTACTATGGTGAGAATCTTCCCTCCAATCCTACATTGAAATGCCTGAAACACTTGATAAAAAAGGATTAGATCTTCACCATGACTCATCCCTTTGCCTATTATGGTTAACTTTGACTTAGGTCAAAGGGAAGAGCCTTCTTAACAAGGTAATTAAAGCAAAAATGGATATGCAATTCAGGATGGCAAATATGCATAACAGAAAAATAAACATGGATGCAACTAAGGCAATGATCATTGACTAAGTTAAAAAATACATTTTTGGGCTTTTATTAAAAATATTCATTTGTTTGGATTTTTAAAATATGCATTTTTGGAGTTTTTTAAAATATTTATTTTTTTGATTTTTTCGAAATACGCATTTTTTTGAATTTTTTTTGAAATATTCATTTTTTGTGATTTTTTGAAATATGCATTTTTTTGGATTTTGAAATATGCATTTTTTGTGGGTTTTGAAATATTCATTTTATTGTGTTTTTGAAATATTCATTTTTTTGGATTTTTGAAATATTCATTTTTTTTGAATTTTTGAAATATTCATTTTTTGTTGAGAAAACGCTGGTATTTGAGACAGTTCATCGGTCTTTGGGGTTTGTCAAGACTCAAGTGGTAGATACCATGTGCAAAATAAGGTTCCCTACCTAGAATCCTTCCAACCTTCTTCCTTTGATCGGCTTGGATTCCACCTGGATTTGGTCGGTTTACCCTACCCTAGGGGTTTAAGGAGGAAGAGTATAGAGGAAGTCCTTGATAGGGTTTGGAGATGTTGAGAAAGATTTCTCTTCTCTCACTCAAATTGCCCGTTGGGGTTTGTAGACACACCAAATTTGCCTAATTCAGAGCATAAAACTCATGTTTTATAGGGTAACATGTGTGATTGACCTTAGAATGATGCCAGGTCCTTTAAAGTTGATTTGGAGCATCGCCGAACAAAATCAGATGCTTTCTGAAGTTTTCTGCAAAAAGCCATAATTTCCGAGCGAAAGCCACACGTAAATCGTGTAAACACGGAAATTGGCTGAGTGACCAATGCCTAATGATCATGCATTGAAGGTTATGGTCGTATTCACACCCCGTACAAGTTTTTTTGCATACCGTGCCTTTCTGGTTTGCCGTCAGAGTCATTTCGACGAGTATCGGATCTTTTGTTCACTGCCCTAACTTTCGGACAAAATTCTGAAGTTTTTGAGGGTGTGATGGCTGATCCAATGCTATATAAAGCTTCTTCGGCCTGTTATCGTTCCAACGCAACAAACGGTGTCGAATTCTGAGTTCGGGAGTGTTCACAATGGCTTCCGGAAGAAGGACGCACAAAAAACAGTCCCATGTGCCCGGGTCCCTGGTCACATGCGCCCAGGACCCAGGGCACGTGCCCATGTGCCCTACCAGTGAGGCGCGTGACCTCGTGCCCTCACTTGAGGGCACATGCGCCCTACCCTTGAGGCACGAGGGAACCAGTTTTTCACCGGGACTCTACCGCTGAACAGATCGACCGGATAAGGTCGAATTTTTCGGACAGGATAGGATGCGCCCCTTCCAGGGGTGGGGTGCATGTGCCAGGCACCAGGGTGCATGCGCCCTGGGGTAGGGCTCAAGGTCACCTTTTTTTTAGTCCGGATAGGTCTGTTCGTTCGCCTATAAATAAACTCTGATTTCGGTCATTCTAGAGGCATGAGCACGACCCCTTAGGAATCTCAAGACGTCCAACCTCCCTCCTGCATTGATTTTGTGATTTTTAGAGAGAGAATTTTGAGTTTTTAGAGAGAGATAAGTCGGTTCAAGAAAGAGGAAGGCTATTATGCAGGTGATCAGCCAGGTCTATCTTCTTCGGCTTCAACAGCAGTGTTTGGACGTCTTCTCTCCAAGCTCTCTTCATCAAAGTTCTTACTCTCCGAGTCTTCTTGAGTTTGCAATCTACGACACTTGATTCTGACGTCGGGGCTGGTCGTGACGAGCGTAGAAGCAAAGTCGTGCCTGGCAGATCCTGGACTGCTGCTCGGCTTATTCGACAACCCAGATTTGGCCATATTTCTCTTTATTCAACTCAGAATCTTTCTGTTCTTTTTCCGATATCTTTGTTTTATGATTCTCCATCATCCTATCATTTTTTTACATTTTTGTGCATTATTTGTAGTCTTTTTATCCGAAAATAGAAAAAGAGGGGTTAGAGATAACCCGAATCCGGTCAGTTTCTAGTCAGTTGTGTGTTTCATGTTGTTTTATTTACATATACTCTACTTTGTCTAGTTCTAATAGTCTTTTCACTTGTTTGTTGTCTAGTTGCACAGAAGATCTCGAGCACCCACACGTTGAGGACTCTTCTTCATCGGCCGGCCGAAGAAGGAGAAGCTTTAACCCACATTCTTCACGCTAAGGTACACACGGTCAATTTTATTTCATAAATCGGAACCCGCGGTTCCTGGCAACCACATGTCTTAGTTTCCTTCTTCTCACCCTTCTCCCACATGACCCGAACCGTCTCTTTGGTGATTGAGTGACGCCAAGGGATGAAAGTTCGGGGATCAATGGGAGTGTGATACCGAGGTGAGAGTTGCTTTCCATGTTTTCTCTTTTCTTTCTCATCCCCTCTTGAGGTGACGATCTGGATTCACGGACTTACCTGAAAAGGAGAGGACCCCGTCGAATTTTTAGAGTCGACATCTTTGTGGCGACCACGGTGGGACAAGCAATGTCTTCAACCGTGGGTGCTTAGTGTTTTGTTTGCAACTAGTTCTAGTTCTAGACCGGTTCCCACGTGAGCATTTCCTTCTTTCCAGTTTTCTTAACTTCATGCCATCTCAAAAATTCTGATTTCACCGATCTTTCATCAGATCTGAAGTGCCAAGTATGCCATTTAATTTCTGTCATTTCATTTAAACCGGTTCCCACATGAACCACCCTTTTCATTTTAAACCGGTTCCCGCATGAACCAATCTCTTTCTTTACTTCGGTTCCCACGTGAACCAAACCACTTTTTTCAGATCTATCCCAACTTGGATCAGATCCTTATTCACCTTTAATTGGCCCCACGTGGCCCACTTTTGACCATTCAAACCGGTTCCCACGTGAACCACCCTTTTTTATCCGAAACCGATTCTCGCGTGAACTACCTTTACCTTTACCCCGGTTCCCACGTGAACCAGCTTATTCTTACATCGGTCCCCATGTGGACCATCATTTTTCTTGGATATCATATCTGAACCCTCTTCTTTCCATCACTTTTCACTATTTCCATTTGGCTCACATAAGAAACCAGGTCTGGATTCTAGTTTCTAGTTGCTTGTCTAGTTTCTAATTACTTGTCTGGTGTTGATTGCTTGTTTATTTAAGTTTATGTTTTGCTTATTACTTGCTTTATTACTTGATTGCATTCTCTACTCCTTCTCTCTACCTCCTTTTTTTACACTTTTTTGAGGCGGGAGCTCAATCTCCCATTTACCCCTCCCATCCAAAACACCCTCTTGGTGGATTCTGACCTCTCTTCTGGGATATTCCTTCCTAGTTGATTTGGTTGGCTTTCATTAAGGCCTCCATAATTCCTCATACGTGGAGCCTCTTCACGATCGGGTTGGTTGTACCACTCCCCAAAACCCGAAGCATCCTATGTTACCTACACGTGGTGAGATTGTGTGAAACCTAGGTCATTGGAGATTGGAGTTAGGATCCTAACCCATTTGTTGAGAGAACAATTCTTAACAAATTTCATAAACCTAAGGTTTAATCAAAATCATTGCGTAATTTTGCTTTCAAGTCTTTGCATCACTTGTTTGTCAAACAAAAATTCAAACCTTTAACTTTTTACAAGATACTAAAAAAACCAGAAAAAAGTTCTTTGTTTATTTTGCAAACTTGTTCAATGCAACTAAGGTCTGGAAGGCATGTTGGAATGGCAGAACAAGCTTAACATCGAGAGCACGAGATGAGTCACCAACGAATTCTGTCAGATGGTCTTGTTAATCCATTGTTCGAGTCAGAAGCGCAAGAGGTCCCTCAACCATCTGCTCCCCGTGATGTTGAACAACTCTTTAGGGAGTTGTCCCTCTATACCGACCCAGAAACCTACGCCCGCATACAATCCATGGTGAAAGGCAAAATGGCCTCAGATCAGGCCGAAGCCAACCAAGTTGCCTCATCTCCTTGTCCTCTGGTTAAACCACCACTCATTCAGTCACCCTATGTTCAACCACCTGTTGTTCAACAATCTATGATTCAACCATCATTAACACAACCATCACTAGTGCAACCATCTGTAGTTCAACCATTTGTGGTCCAACCCTCATTTGTTCAGCCATCTTATTTCAACCATGTTGCTCCCCTGACCCACCAAGTCATGGGACAATCTTCAGGGAATTTGCCAAGTCATGCTCCTCAATTCCAAAATCATGCCTATAATCACATACCCCCACCAGTAAACCAAGAACTTGCTCTCACCCAGACAATCATGGATCAGCTCACACAGATGAATGAACGTTATGAAGAGCTGAGATATCGCCTGGACTCCAAGTCAGTTCCTAAGATTTCCATTCCTTCTCTGTCAGTCCTCCACTTGCCACCTTTTGAGCTACCAGTTTATCGCTGCTACAATGGTACTGGCAATCCTTTTCTCCACTTAAAAGATTTTCTCTACGAGTCCTCATTCTGGAAAAATGATCGTAGGGTTCTTGCCTTCTTGTTCCGTCGATCACTAGAAGGGTCTGCATTGGAATGGTTCTACTCGCTCGACTCCTTTGAGGCAGGAGACTTTGATATCGTAAAAACCAAATTTTTACAAAGATACAGAGACCGGGTGGCACCAGCATGCTCCATCACGGATTTGATTGCTGAGAAGATGAAGCCTGAAGAGGACTTCATAAAGTTTACTGATCGCTGGAGGGGAATGGCAGAAAAATTGACAGATGTTATTTCTGAAGGGGAACAAGTGAAAATGCTTATCGGAAACACTACACCTGCATTAAGGAATGTCTTGATTATGCACAGTCCTACCACAATGAATGAACTTTATAACAGTGCTCGATACTTGCAAGCCCACTTCAAAGATGCCACCATGATAAACCCTTTTGATACCAAACCTAAAAACTTCAAGAAAACCACCTCTGCACTAGTTGGTCCTACAACCGAGGGAGTGGTCAACAACGAAGTTATAAATATTGTCGAAAACCAGGGAGGGAACCGTCAAAACCAGTTCAGAAACCCACCACAAAACCTTTCCTATTACCCCCCTCAACAACAGGTTAGGCCACCACAACCATGACAACCACAACAACCACCTCAGCCAGTAGCATAACCCCAGCAACCTCGTCAACCTACCTACAATAGGGCACCGCCACCACCCAATCAGGCACTATGAAGGGGAGGTCCTAGGAGAGAGAATTACCAACAACTCCCTTACTCCTTGACCGACATATTCAATGTACTCATGGCAGAAAAACAATTGGAATTGCCCAAGGAAAAAGAGGTTTGGCCAACAAACGCAGATATGTCCCAATACTGTGCTTACCACCGGTGCCCTGGTCACACTGTTGAAGTGTGTTTTCAATTCAAGGATTACATCCACGATCTGAATGACCAAGGCAGCATTGATTGGGCTCAATTGGGGGAATGCATACAAGCTATGAAGGCTAGGCAGCAGCAGCGGCAGCGTCCACCGGCTCAACCTCAACAACAACCTGACTTGGGGATTGTCCATAATCCGCTCCCATTATATGCTCCCGCTCCAGCTCCAGCACCACCACCAGCACATCCAAACCCAGGAATTGGTCTAGTACACTCCAATGTCCAGGGAGATGCCAGCCGTGCTCAAGGTTGGCAACTAGAAAACCAAAATCCAACAATTCCAGTCAACCCAGCTAGGTGTCCTGCTAGGAATCCTCCTAGACAAATAATCCATGCACCTGCTACTCCACAACCACCACCTAGTTCGATATCCCAACCACTGTCCACCAATTCTTCTCGCCGACCCATCATTAGGCCAGCCCCCACCTTGACTACACCTTCTTCAACCATTGCTACACACCGGCCCTTGCTCATCCGCTGACCACCACAATCACCACCAAACCTGAACCCCCTGCCAATGAGCTCTACCACTCCAAAACCGCAACCCATCATACAACCAACCCCACAACCTACACCTTCATTAAACTCATCAACTACTCCTGCACCCCGGCCGCTTCTTATCAGGTCACCGGTATCACCATCACTACCACCTCCAAATCCTACCCCTCTACCCATAAACCCAATCATCCCAGAACCACCAATCCCATTGTCTACCATACCTGCACCTACACCACTTGTTCCACCACAGTCCACCCCAGTTAACCCATCACCTCTACCCAACCGCCAAATAGCCCCGGTGCTTCGGAGTGGGAGGATGTTCCAGCGGCTCTTTCCCCAAGACGGTACTCAACGGCAGGATCCAGTGGAGGAGAAACAAGTGGAAGAACCATTGCCGGGCACGGCGTATGACTTGCTAAAACATTTGGATAAGACACTGGCCCATATTTCTATACTTGAGTTGATCAAAAGATCAAAGGTGCGCCAGGAGATTCTACAGCAGTATTTGCAAAGGGTCATGGTGAGTGAAGATCTCCCACCTGAGAAGATCACTACAGTGTTAGCCCCTAGAAGTGAGCACCCAACACTCACTTTCTCTCAGGAAGAATTAGCAGATCCAGAGGTTAGGAGATATGTTTTGCATGTGGCTGTTATCATCTGCAATGTCAAAGTGAAATCATGTTTGGTTGACACTGGAGCTTCTATCAACGTTATGCCGCCAGAAACTTTGCAGTTGTGCGGTATCTCTGAACAACAAATCAAGCCATCCTGTGCCATGGTGACGGCCTATGACAACTCCAAGAAGTCTGCACATGGGGTGGTCACTTTAGAAGTCAAACTTGGACCATGTACAGTCACAACGGATTTTCATGTTCTAGAATTAGATCCAACTTTTCGGGCTATACTTGGGAGGCCATACTTGGAGGCAATAGGAGCTGTGGCTTCAACAAACCACCAGTGCATAAAATTTCCCTTTAAAGGATAGGTGGTCAAGGTGACTAGCATGCCTATAAGGGATGAGATGAATGATGCTACTTTTACATCACCCCTAGGTTTGTCAATACAGCCCCAGATCTCAGTGGGAGATTTACCAGAAGTCAGATGCATGACCACCTCTCTACTCGACACAGTGGGATGGCGGATGATGATGAAACTGGGCTATCAGCCTGGAAAAGGTTTAGGCAAGGATCTTTAAGGAATCACTCAGCTGATTCAAATTGTGAAAAGGCCACGCAGGCAGGGGTTGGGATATGAATAGGATTCCATCCCCAGGAGGATCTTCCAGCCAGGATATGCCATGGGACTCCACACCTTCTTTAGCAAAGGGGACACCATGATGATGGCTGAAGATAACAAGAGTTTCGTTACAGTTATCAAGAGAAGGAAAGCTCCATATGAAGAAGAAGACTTAGAGGACCTGTGCTTATCTTTGACTCGTCTGTTCTCAAGTGGGGAAGAGCACCAGGAACCACTCAAGGGCAGACCAATCTTGGATCATCTAGTTAAGCATGTTACTCAAGTCAAAACCATTCCACGAGGTCCAAATACAACAATTCCATGTTTGTACCTCGTATCATTGTTTCTAGATCTTTTGGATGGGCTTCATAGCCCACTTACCCACTTTGGGCCATGTGCCCTCTTCAACCTTCCACTCTTACTGGTCTAGCTTGCCCATTTTCTTCCCTCATCAACTTCAGAACTGAGGGCTTTTCCCAACATGGGCTCACATGCCCATTTATTTCTAAGATCGGGTCCACGTACCCGTTTACTTTTTTTATCAGTTTTGGACCCCATGTGTCCACTTTCTGTTACCATTGGGCCCACGAGCCCCTTTTTCCCCTTTATCCTTAAGTTTTTCTTTATATTAATTCAGTCATCTTCTATCAAATCCGGAGTCATTCTGACTCATTCCATCTTTTTACTTGAAATTCCCAAAAAAAAAACGACTTCTCTGAAACTCACATTTCCATTGAAGAGACATCTCTACTCATCCCAAAGGGTGCTCCCAATCAGGGATCCCTCTCTTCTGAATCATTGATCGATCTACTCGATCCTCCCTCCACTATAAATACCACCTTTCCAGCTTTATCTTCAGTAGGCCAGGATAAGTTAGGAAATAGGAAAGTCAGAGGTAAACGAGTACCAAACAGGTATCTGCAACAATTGGCACAGAAATGCGTAGAGTGTGCAAGGCTGCCAAACTTTTTAGAGAATACCATCCAGCTAGATGAAATCCGATATGAGGATGAGCATAACATAGATCATACTTTGGGAGTATATGAGGTGGTATCAGAGAAGGATCCTGAATCTGAGGATGAAATCGAGGACTTGGCTGATGCATATGTATCTGGACTTATAAGATTTGAAGAATCATCAGCCACAGGGAATGAACCGACCACGGAACTGAATTTAGGAACCTTGGAAGATCCCAAGACTATCCTCATCAGTGCAAACCTCACTCCCTCAGAAGAACAACGTTTGATCAAAGTTTTGGAAGAATATAAGGACACGTTCGCATAGACATATGAAGACATTCCGAGATTAGATAATTCATTGGTTGAACATAGATTAACCTTGAAACCTGGAACTACCCCGGTTAAACAAAAGCTCAGGAGATTCCACCCTGATATTGCCCTCAAAATGAAAGAGGAGTTCGACAAACTACACCAAGCAAAATTTATTAAAGTTGTCATATATCCGCAATGGGTGGCTAACATAGTCCCTGTTATGAAGAAGGATGGATTGGTTCGGATTTGCATAGACTTCAGGGACTTGAACCGAGCGTGTGCTAAGGATGATTTTCCTTTACCTCATATCGATGTTTTGGTTGATAACATAGCTGGATTTGAAATGCTTTCATTCATGGATGGCTATTCTGGATACAATCAGATCCGGTTAGCTGAGAAGGACCAAGAGCAGACCTCGTTCACTACACCTTGGGGAACATATTGCTATGTTGTCATGTCCTTTGGGTTAAAGAATGTCGGTGCTACATATCAGAGGGCTATGATGGCTATCTTTCATGACATGATGCCCACCCTTGTAGAGGTGTATGTGGATGATTTGGTTATCAAGTCCAAGAGTCGGGAAGATCATTCTGAAGTGCTAAGGAAAGTCTTGTAACGAGCTAGAGAATATAAGCAGAAAATGAACCCTAAGAAGTGCACATTTGGAGTTTCATCAGGAAAACTACTAGGGTTCATAGTAAGCAAAAGGGGCATAGAGATCGACCCAAACAAGGCCAAAGAAATTATCGGTATGCCTCCTCCGAAGAATATGAAAGAGCTTCGAGGATTGATTGGGAGGCTACAATTTGTCCGCCGATTTATCTCACAACATTCTCAAAGGTGTAAACCTTTCTATGAGTTAACCAAGGCGGGGGCCGAGTTTAAATGGGATTCGAAGTGCCAAGAGGCGTTTGATGGGTTGAAAACATACCTGGCAAGTCCCCCTTTACCTAGACCACCAATTCCTGACAAGCCCTTGGTCCTCTACATTTCAGTTCTTGAGAACTCTCTTGGGGCAGTGCTTGCACAAGTTGATGAAGAAGGGAAAGAATGAGCTACTTATTACTTGTCCAAGATGTTTGATGTTTGTGAGCTGAAGTACCCTGTGGTAGAAAAAACCTGTGCTGCTCTTGTTTGGGTGGTTCAGAAACTCAAACATTATTTTCTTGCTCACCAAGTCAAGCTCATTGCTCGTATCAATCCCATTAAGTTTATGTTAGAGAAGACAGACTTGACTGATCGGTTAGGGCAATGGCAGAGTTTCTTATCCCAATTTGATATCACTTATGTCCCACAGAAGGCAATCAAGGGCTATGCTATTGCTGAACACCTTGCCCATCATCCCATACCCATCTTTGACCCAGTCCGGTCGGAGTTCCCGGATGATGAACTAATGTCACTCCGATCTTCCAATTTTTGGACATTATATTTTGACGAGGCTCTGAACTCTCATGGTAGAGGGATAGGTATTGTCCTTCTGTCACCTGAAGGTGTCACCATTCCACAGGCTTTTCAGCTTAACTTTCCAGCAACCAACAACATAGCTGAGTATGAAGCCTTGCTGGCCGGGCTGGAGGCCGCTCATTTCCATGGTGCCACCGAACTGAGGGTGATAGGTGATAGTCAATTGATCCTACGCCAAGTCCTATCCAAGTACCGAACTTCCCATCCAAACCTCAAACCCTACCAGGAGCTCAACACTTGCTACATCAAACTATTCTTCAAACTCACCTTTGTCCATGTTCCCCGTTCTCAGAATATCCTTGCCGATGCCTTAGCTTCATTAGTTTCATCTTTATCTGTCCCGCTAGGAAGGCAAGTGCGAACTATCCACATCTGTAAGAGGACAATTCCAGCAATTGCGGATGGACGTTTTCTGAAGGTTAAGGAGAGGTTCAACAGAAAGGAATACTTGGAACATAAAGAAGAAATCTCCTTAATTGAGTTGGAAGAATTAGAAGAAGGTGAGAGACCTTGGTATGACGAGATTGCGAGGTATTTCCAAGATTAGTCATATCCTCCTGGATCAACTACCAAAGAAAATAAAACAATTAGAAGAGTATCCCAGAGGTATACAATCCTAGGAGGAGTGCTCTATAAGAGAAGCCTAAGTGTTACTCAGATGTCTTGATGAAGAAGAAGCTGAGTTGGTGCTGAAGGAAGCACATTATGGAGTTTGTGGTGGTCATGTGAATGCCCAAGCCCTTGCTAAGAAAATCATCCGACAAGGGTATTATTGGCCAACTCTAGAAGAAGACTGCTCCGTCTTTGTCTAGCACTGTCATTCATGTCAACTCCATGCCGACAAGATTCATTCTCTCACAACTTCCCTTCATCCAATTCATGCCCCATGGCCTTTCGCCATGTGGGCTTTTGATATCATTGGCCCCTTGAGTGACCTCAACTCCAAAATGCGCTCAAAATCATTCATTCTGATGGCAACGGAGTACTTCACAAAGTGGGCGTAAGCAGAAGCATTCGTGGAGATTAAAGCATCAACAATCTACTCCTTCATCAAGCGCAACATCCTGGCAAGGTTCGGGATCCCCAGCGACATCGTCACCGATAATGGGCCACAATTTCTTTCTCAAGATCTGCGTGATCTTTGCAACAGGTATTTCATTTCATTGCATCATTCATCACCATACTATCCTCAAGGCAATGGTCAAGCAGAAGCCACCAATAAAACCTTAATCAAAATCATCAAGAAATCTTGTAAGTCTAGCAAATTTGTCGAATGACCTGATAATCTTATAGATGCTCTATGGGATTATCTTACTTCTGTAAGGACTCCCACTGGACAAACCACGTATGCTTTGGCATATGGGATGGAAGCAGTGGTCTCCTACGAAGTATTACTTCCATCTCTCCGAGTTCAGCTAGACAGGAATATTCCTGTTGATGAGAGACGAGAATCTCTCCTTACACAGCTTAAACTCTTGGATGAAAGAAGGCTAGCCGCCGCCGAGCATGCCCGGACTTATCAGAATAGACTCAAAAGGTTTTATCAAAAGAGTGTGGTCGAGAGAAAGTTCGAAATCGGTGAGATGGTAGTCAAACGCATATTCGTTAAGCCAGGGGGTCTCCGCTCCAAGTTGCAACCTAACTGAGAAGGGCCTTTTGTAATCACTGAAAAGTATCCAGGTAATGCATATGAATTGACTAATGCAGATAGAGAAAAATTGAATCATCCTTGGAATGGAGTTTACCTCAAAAAGTACTTTCCATAAAAATGGAGAAGCCACTGGTATAACCTCAAGTCATCGATCCTAGGTTGTTCGTGAGAAGTCAAGGGTAGGTACCATCCTACACACACAACACTTCCCGATCCTAGAATCCAGACAACCCGACACTTGCGAAAGGCAAGGCAGAAATCTAGAAATTGAAAGAGTACCCTTACCTTATTCTCTTCTACTCGGTCCAAGATAGGGAGAGAAGATTACAGAAGGGTAGTATCGAAAACACTCACCACCCTAGTAGGAGGCCGTCTCAGAGGGTGCAAAAGGGTGCCAAAAGATGGGCAATGAACCCCTCAGGTTAGAAAAAGAAGAATGATCAACCTATTTGAATGAGTACCCAGAATGATAGTCAAGGCAAAAGGCACTAAAAGATGGGCAATGTCCCCTCGGGTCAAAAACCTGTCCAAATATGTGCAGCATAGAAAAGAGCAAAAAAATAGGAAAGACCCAAAGAGGCCGAACCCCAATGGGTAATTTGAGTGAGAGTAGAGAAATCCCTCTCAACATCTTTAAACCCTATCAAGGACTTCCTCTATACTCTTCCTCCTTAAACCCCTTGGGTAGGGTAAACCGACCAAATCCAGGTGGAATCCAAGCCGATCAAAGGAAGAAGGTTAGAAGGATTCTAGGTAGGGAACTTTATTTTTGCACGTGGCATCTACCACTTGAGTCTTGACAAACCCCAAAGATCATTGAACAGTCTCAAATACCAGTATTTTCTCCACAAAAAAAACATATTTCAAAAATCCAAAAAAATGCATATTTCAAAATCCAAAAAAATACATATTTCAAAAATCCAAAAAAATGCATATTTAAAAAATAAAAAATTGCATGTTTCAAAAACCCAAAAAAATAAATGTTTTAAAAATCTAAAAAAAATGAATATTTTTGAAAATCTAAAAAAATGATTGATCATTGCCTTAGTTGCATCCACGTTTATTTAACTGTCATGCATATTTCCATTTCTGCATTGCATATCCATTTTTGCTTTAATTACCTTGTTAAGAAGGCTCTTCTCTTTGACCTAAGTCAAAGCTGACCATAATAGGCAAAGGGATGAGTCACAGTAAAGATCTAATCCCCTTTTTATCAAGTGTTTCATGCATTTCAATGCAGGAGAGGAGAGGATTCACACCACGACAGGTAAGTTCTCTCAACCCTTACATTTCATTTTAGTCATTTGTTTTATTCTACCTTGTTAAGAAGGCTCTTCTCTTTGACTCAAAATCAAGGCAAAGGATATACAAGCAAAGAGATGAGTCATGATGAAAATTTAATCATCTTTGCTAAGTGTTTTCAGGAGCTGAAGAAGCAAAATAGAAGGGCCATCTGGCAATCTTTTAAGTCCTAACAGGTGAAGTGGTGAGATCAGTGTTCCCCAAGGAACGTCATGCCAACCTTGTGGTGAGAAGAGACGAAGAGCCACCCAGCTAAACATTATCGTGGAGTTGTATTCCGTCAGAAAGCAAGGCAAGACTGGACCACAGATGCTGATGAATCAGGCAGTCGATGCAAGTTGATAAATCATACCTATAGACTTCACTTAAATCCACATTCTCATTCTCACATCATCACCAGCACTCATTTTTTCACTTCACATCACTCCTGTTATTTGTCACCTAGTTATGTTAGGTCCATTTGATACATATTATATGCATTAATGTTGAAGACCTTGAGAGTGAAAATGACTGGGCCCGAGGTCCCCTTCAACAAAATCTGCGACGGCATGGTCATTTCTTCACACTCACTGATAAGCCAAAATTGAACATTGGAGGGACGATGGTTCCTAATCAGGTGTCTTGACCTCCAATAGACAATCTATATCTTCAACTATTTTCTACATAATTTTCTATGTTTTCACATCCATTTCCTTTTCATTCTTCATCATTAATAATTTTATCCCTTCATGTTTTATTTCTTTCTCTTTATCCCACCATGTTTTATTCTTTCCTTTCTTTTATCCCACCGTGTCTTTTATTTTATCCCACCGTGTCATGGCAATTGTCATGCCATTGTTTCTTCTGTCTCTTCATTCTATGTTAGTCCCACCATTATCTTTCAATTCTACTATGGCTTAAGTATGTTTTGTCGTTTGCTGAATACTCGGTTTTCTGCTAGAGCGTGATTCATAGTTTTCACGATACCCGAGCAATTTTGTTATGCTTAAGCGAACCCTTTTAGAACTTGAGATTATTCCACTCAGAATTAAACTGAGTATTTTGGTGAAACTTAAATGAACTTGAGAAACCAAATATGATGGATTGGTATTCTTTTCATTTTAAGATCAATTTCTCTTTTACAAACTTTAGCTCATCACAGTACAAGAACACCGCAAAGTTCGGGTTGCTGGCTGATGATGAACCTACGAATTCGAGGACTCCTCACCACGCTGAGGGTTGGCTACATCCTTTATCCTTTATCCTTTATTTTTCATCTCTGGTGCCAATGGCATGCCTTTTACCAATCAATTATGTGAGGTTTTGATAGAACATGAAAGTGATCTAGAATACTCAGAGAGATTCATTTTGCTGGATCAGGTAGATAAGTGTGTCTATATCTACACCTTGATGCCACCTTTTCATTCTATCACCATTCCATTCAGCTACATTCATCTACACTCACTTGCATTCCATTACAGTTCACTCCGAATCACTCCGCTTCATTACATGCCACTCCCTTACGAAGCCGACATCAAGACGAGGCAAGCTGTAGACACCAAATTCGCCTAATTTAGAGCATAAAACTCATGTTTTATAGGGTAACATGTGTGATTGACCTTATAAAGATTCCGGGTCTTTTAAAGTTGATTTGGAGCTTCGTCGAACGAAATCAGATGCTTTCTGAAGTTTTCTGCAAAAAGCCATAATTTCCAAGCGAAAGCCACACGTAAATCATGTAAACACGGAAATTGGCTGAGTGACCAATGCCTAATGATCATGCATTGAATTTTATGGTCATATTCACACCACGTACAAGTTTTGTTGCATACCGTGCCTTTCCGGTTTGCCATCGGAGTCATTTCGACGAGTATCGGATCTTCTATTCACTGCCCTAACTTCCGGACAAAATTATGAAGTTTTTTAGGTTGTGAAGGCTGATCCAATGCTATATAAAGCTTCTTCGGCCTGTGTTTCTAGTCAGTTTGTAGTCAGTTGTGTGTTTCATATTGTTTTATTTACATATACTCTACTTTGTCTAGTTCTAATAGTATTTTCACTTTTTTGTTGTCTAGTTGCACAGAAGATCTCGAGCACCCACACGTTGAGGACTCTTCTTCATCGGCCGGCCGAAGAAGGAGAAGCTTTAACCCACATTCTTCATGCTAAGGTACACACGGTCAATTTTATTTCATAAATCGGAACCCGTGGTTCCTGGCGACCACATGTCTTAGTTTCCTTCTTCTCACCTTTCTCTCACCTGACCCGAACCATCTCTTTGGTGATTGAGCGACGCCAAGGGATGAAAGTTCGGGGATCAATGTGAGTGTGGGACCGAGGTGAGAGTTGCTTTTTATGTTTTCTCTTTTCTTTCTCATCCCCTCTTGACGTGACGATCTGGATTCATGGACTTCCCTGAAAAGGAGAGGACCCTGTCGAATTTTCAGAGTCGACAGGGTTCAGCCTCTTTAGGTCTTTTCTATGTGGCACATATTTAGACAGGTTTTTTGACCCGTGGGGACATTGCCCATCTTTTAGTGCCTTTTTCCTTGACTATCATTTTGGGTACTCATTCAGATAGGTTGATCATTTTTTTACACCTGAGGGGTTCATTGCCCATCTTTTGGCACCCTTTTGCATTCTCCGAGATGGCCTCCTACTTGGGTGGCGAGTGTTTTCGGTACTACCTCTCTCTAATTTTCTCTTCCTATCTTGGACAGAGTAGAAGAGAATAGGGTAAGGGTACTCCTTCCGTTTCTAGATTTCTGCCTTGCCTTTCGTAAGTGTCAGGTTGTCCGGATTCTAGGATTGGGAGGTGTTGTGTGTGTAGGATGGTACCTACCCTTGACTTCTCACAAACAGCCTAGGATCGATGACTTGAGATTATACTAGTGGTTTCTCTATGGAAAGTGCTTTTTAAGGTAAACTCCATTCCAAGGATCATTCATTTTTTTCTCCATCTGCATTAATCAATTCATATGCATTGCTTGGATACTTTTCAGTGATTACAAAAGGCCATTCCCAGTTAGGTTGTAATTTGGACCGGGGACCCCCCGACTTAACGAATATGCATTTGACTACCATCTCACCGATTTTTAACTTTCTCTCGACCACCCTCTTTTGATAAAACCTTTTAAGTCTATTCTGATAAGTCCGGGCATGCTCAGTAGCAGCTAGCCTTCTTTCCTCCAAGCGATCAAGCTGTACAAGGAGAGATTCTCATCTCTCATCAACAAGAATATCCCTGTCGAGCTGAACTCGGAGAGAAGGAAGTAATACTTCATAGGGGACCACTGCTTCCATCCCATATGCCAAAGCATACAGGGTTTGTCCAGTGGGAGTCCTTATAGAAGTACAATAAGCCCATAGAGCATCTACAAGCTTATCAGGCCAGTCGGCAAACTTGCTAGACTTACAAGCTTTCTTGATGATTTTGATTAAGGTTTTGTTGGTGGCTTCTGCTTGACCATTGCCTTGAGGATAGTATGATGATGAATGATGTAATGAAATGTGATACATGTTGCAAAGATCACACAGATCTTGAGAGATAAATTGAGGCCCATTATCAGTGACGATGTCGCTGGGTATCTCGAACCTTGCAATAATGTTGCGCTTGATGAAGGAGCATACTGTTGACGCTTTAATCTCGATGAATGCTTCCACTTCAACCTACTTTGTGAAGTACTCATTTGCCGTCAGAATGAATGATTTTGAGCGCATTTTGGAGTTGAGGTCACTCAAAGGGCTAATGATATCAAAAGCCCACATGGCGAAAGGCCATGGGGCATGAATTGGATGAAGGGAATATGCGGGAGAGTGAATCTTGTCGGCATGGAGTTGACATGAATGACAGTGCCGGAAAAAGATGGAGCAGTCTTCTTTTAGAGTTGGGCAATAATACCCTTGTCGGTTGATTTTCTTAGCAAGGGCTTGGGCATTCACATGACTACCACAAACTCCAGAAAGTGCTTCCTTGAGCACCAACTCGGCTTCTTCTTCATCAAGACATCTAAGTGAGATTCTACTCAGGCTTCGCTTATAGAGCACTCCTCCTAAGATTATATACCTCTGTGATACTTTTCTAATTGCCTTCTTTTCCTTGGTGGTTGATCCAGGCAGATATGACTGATCTTGGCAATACCTCGCTATCTCGTCATACCAAGGTCCTTCACCTTCTTCTAATTCTTCCAACTCAATTAAGGAGATTTCTTCTTTGTGTTCCAAGTATTCTTTTCTATTGAACCTCTCCTTAACCTTTAGAAAACGTCCATCCTCAATTGCTGGAATTGACATCTTACAAATGTGGATAGTTCACACTTGCCTGCCTAGCGGAATAGATAGAGATGAAGCTAGTGAAGCTAAGGCATCGGCGAGGATAATCTGAGAACGAGGGACATGGACAAAAGTGAGTTTGAAGAATATCTTGATGTAGCAGGTGGTGAGCTCCTAGTAGGGTTTGAGGTTTGGATGGGAAGTTCGGTACTTGGATAGGACTTGGCGTAGGATCAATTGACTATCACCTATCACCCCTCAGTTCGGTGGCACCATGGAAGTGAGCAGTCTCCAACCCGTCCAGCGAGGCTTCATACTCAGCTATGTTGTTGGTTACTGAGCTGGAAAGCTTGTGGAATGGTGACACTTTCAGGTGACAGAAAGACAATACCTATCCCTCTACCATGAGAGTTCAGATCCCCGTCAAAATATAATGTCTAAAGATTGGAAGATCGGACTAACATTAGTTCGTCATCCGGGAACTCCGACCGGACTGTGTCAAACACGGGTATGGGATGATGGGCAAGGTGTTTAGAAATAGCATATCCCTTGATTGCCTTCTGTGGAACATAAGTGATATCAAATTGGGATAAGAAACTCTGTCATCGCCCTAACCAATCAGTCAAAATTGTCTTCTCTAACAGAAACTTGATAGGATTGATACGAGCAATGAGCTTGACTTGGTGAGCAAGAAAATAATGCTTGATTTTTTGAACCACCAAAACAAAAGCAACATAGGTCTTTTCTACCATAGTGTACTTCAACTCACAAGCATCAAACATCTTAGACAAGTAGTAAGTAGCTTGTTTTTTCCCTTCTTCATCCACTTGTGCAAGCACTGCCCCAAGAGAGTTCTCAAGAGCCGAGATGTAGAGAACTAAGGGCTTGTAGAGAATTGGTGGTCTAAGTACAGGGGGACTTGCCAGGTAGGTTTTCAACCCATCAAACGCCTCCTGGAACTTCAAATCCCATTTAAACTCGCCCCCCACCTTGGTTAAGTCATAGGAAGGTTTACACCTTTGGGAATGTTGTGAGATAAACCGGCGGACAAATTGTAGTCTCCCAAGCAATCCTCGAAGCTCTTTCATATTCTTCGGGGGAGGCATACCAATAATTGCTTTGGCCTTGTTTGGGTCGATCTCTTTGCCCATTTTGCTTACTATGAACCCTAGTGGTTTTCCTGATGAAACTCCAAATATACATTTCTTAGGGTTCATTTTCAGCTTCTATTTTCTAGCTCGTTGCAAAAATTTCCTTAGCACTTCAGAATCATCTTCTCGACTCTTGGACTTGATAACCAAATCATTCACATACACCTCTAAAGGGGTGTGCATCATGTCATGAAAGATAGCCATCATAGCCCTCTGATATGTAGCACCAGCATTCTTTAACCCAAAGGGCATGACAACATAGCAATATGTTCCCCAAGGTGTAGTGAACGAGGTCTTCTCTTGGTCCTCCATAGGTAACCGGATCTGATTGTATCCAGAATAGCCATCCATGAATGAAAGTATTTCAAATCCAGCTGTGTTATCAACCAAAACATCGATATGAGGTAAGAGGAAATCATCCTTAGGACACGCTCGGTTCAAGTCCCTGAAATCTATGCAAATATGAACCCGTCCATCCTTCTTCATAACAGGGACTATGTTAGCCACCCAATGCAAATATAAGACAACTTTAATAAATTTTGCTTGGTGTAGTTTGTCGACCTCCTCTTTCATTTTTAGTGCAATATCAGGGTGGAATCTCCTGAGCTTTTGTTTAACCGGGGTAGTTCCATGCTTCAAGGTTAATCTATGTTCAACCAATGAAATATCTAATCCCGGCATGTCTTCATATGTCCATGCGAATGTGTCCTTGTATTCTTCCAAAACTTTGATCAAACGTTGTTCTTATGAGGGAGTGAGGTTTGCATTGATGAGAATAGTCTTAGGATCTTCCAGGGTTCCTAAATTCAGTTCTTTGGTTGGTTCATTCCCTGTGGCTGATGGTTCCTCAAATCTTCTAAGTCCAGATGCATACTCATCAGCCAAGTCCTCAATTTCAACCTAAGATTCAAGATCTTTTTCTGATACCACATCATATACTCCCAAAGTATGATCTATGTTATGCTCATCCTCATATCGGATTTCATCTAGCTGGATGGTATTCTCTAAAAAGTTTGGCAACTTTGCACACTCTATGCATTTCTGTGCCAATTGTTGCAGATACCTATTTGGAACTCTTTTACCACTGACTTTCCTATTTCTTAACCTAACTTGACCTACTGAAGATAAAGCTGGAAAGGTGGTATTTACAGTGGAAGGAGGATCGAGTAAATTGATCAATGATTCAGAAGAGAGGGATCCCTGATTGGGAGTACCCTCTGGGATGAGTAGAGACATCTCCTCGATGGAAATGTGAGTTTCAGAGAAGACATTTTTTTTGGATTTTCAAGTAAAAAGATAGAATGAGTCAGAGTGACTTGAGATTTGCTAGAAGCTGACTGAATTAATAGAGAGAAAAACTTAAGAATAAAAGGAAAAAAGGAGCTCGTGGGCCCAATGGTAACAGAAAGTGGACACATGGGTCCAAAACTGATGAAAAAAGTAAACGGGTATGTGGACCTGACTTTAGAAATGGATGGGCATGTGAGCACATGCTGGAAAGAACCCTCAGTTCTATGATTGATGAGGGAAATAAATGGGCAAGCAGGCCCAGTGAGAATAGAAGGTTTAAAAAGGCACATGGGCCCAAAGTGGGTAAGTGGGCCTGGAAGCCCATCCAAAAGATCTAGAAATAATGGTGCGAGGTTTAAACATAGGATTGTTGTATTTGGGCCATGATGATGTTTTTGACTTGGTTGGTAACCTACTCAAAAGAATGATCCAAGATTGGTCTGCTTTTGAGTGGTTCTTGTTGCTCTTCCCCACTAGAGAACAAATGAGTCAAAGATAAGCATCGATCTTTCAAGTCTTCTTCTTCATCTGGAGCCTTCCTTCTCTTGATAGCTATCATGGAACTCTTGTCATCTTCAACCATCATCATGGCCTCCCCTTTGATAAAGAATGTGTGGAGTCCCATGGCATATCCTGGCTGGAAGACCCTCCTTGGGATGGAATCCTCTTCGTATCCCAACCCCTGCCTACGTGGCCTTTTCATAGATTGAATCGGCTTAGTGATCCGTTGAAAATCCTTGCCTAAACCTTTTCCAGGTTGATAGCCCAATTTCATCATCATCCGCCAATGCAATGTGTCTGGTAGAGCGGCGGTCATGCATCTGACTTCTGGTAATTCTCCCACTGAGATCTAGGGTTGTGTTGACAGTCCTAAGGGTGAAGAAGCATCGTTCAGCTCGTCCCTTATAGGCATGCTAGTTACCTTGACCATTTGTCCTTTAAAGGGAAACTTTATGCACTGATGGTCTGTTGAAGCCACAGCTCCTATTGCCTCCAAGTATGGCCTCCCAAGTATAGCTCAAAAAGTTGGAACCAATTCTAGAACATGAAAATATATCGTGACCGTACATGGTCCAAGTTTAACTTCTAGAGGTGACCACCCCACATGCATACTTCTTGGAGTTGTTGTAGGCCGTCACCATGGCACAAGATGGCTTGATTTCTTGTTCAGAAATGCCGCACAACTACAAAGTTTCTAGCGACATAACATTGATAGAAGCTCCAGTGTCAACCAAATAGGATTTCACACCAATGTTACAAATAACCACAACCACATGAAAAGCATATCTCCTGACCTCTAGATCTGCTAATTCTTCCTGAGAGAAAGTGAGTGTTGGGTGCTCTCTTCTAGGGGCTAACATTGTAGTGATCTTCTCAAGTAGGAGATCTTCATTCACCATGACCCTTTGCAAATACTAGTGTAAATCTCCTGGTGCACCTTTGATCTTTTGATCAACTCAAGTACAAAAATATGGGCCGGTGTCTTATCTAAATGCTTCAACAAATCATAAGCCGTGCCTGGCAAATGTTCTTCCACTTGTTCTTCCTCCACTGGATCTTGTGGTTGAGCCCCAGCTTGGGGAAAGAGCCGCTGGAACATCCTCCGACTCTGAAGCATTGGGGCTATTTGGTGGTTGGGTAGAAGTGATGGGTTAACTGGGGTGGGAATAGGTTGTGTAGGTGTAGGTATGGTCGGCAATGGGATTGGTGGTTCTAGGATGATTGGGTTTATGGGTAGAGGGGTAGGATTTGGAGGTGGTAGTGATGGTGATACTGGTGGCCTGATAAGAAGAGGCCGAGGTGCAGGAATGGTGGTAGGTTGTGGGTTGGTGGTATGATAGGTTGGGGTTTTGGAGTGGCAAAACTCATAGGCCACGGGTTCAGGTTTAATGATGATTGTGGTGGTCGGATGAGCAAGGGACGGTGTGTAGTAATGGTTGAGGGAGGTGTAGTCAAGGCGGGGGCTGGCCTAATGATGAGTCGGCGAGAAGAAGTGGTGGCCAGTGGTTGGGTTATTGAGCTTGGTGGTGGTTGTGGAGTAGAAGGTGCACGGATTATCTGTCTAAAAGAGTTCCTAGCAGGAGGCCTAGTTGGGTTGACTGGCATGGTTGCATTATGGTTTTCTAGTTGCCAACCTTGAGCACGGCTAACATCTCCCGGGACAATGGAGTGTACTAGACTAATTTCTGGGTTTTAATGTGCTGGTGCCAATGCTGGAGAGGGAGCATGTAATGGGAGCAGATTCTGAACAATCCCCAAGCCAGGTTATTGTTGAGGTTGAGCTGGTGGATGCTGCCACCACTGCTGCCTAGCTTTCATTACCTGTATGCATTCCCTCATTTGAGCCCAATCAATGCTGCCTTGGTCGTTCAAATAGTGGATGTAATCCTTGAATTGAAAACACACTTCTACAGTGTGACCAGGGTACCAATGGTAAGCACAATATCGGGACATATGTGCATTTGTTGGCCAAACCTCTCTTTACTTGGGCAATTCCAACTATTTCTCTGCCATGAGTACATTGAAGATGTCAGTCAAGGAGTAAGGGCGTTGTTGGTAATTCTCTCTCCTAGGACCTCCCCTTTGTGGTGCCTGATTTGGTGGTGGCGGTGCCCTATTGTAGGTAGGTTGACGAGGTTGCTGGGGTTGTGCTACTGGCTGTAGTGGTTGTTGTGGTTGTTGTGGCCTAACCTGTTGTCGAAGGGGGTGGTAAGAAAGGTTCTGTGGTGGGTTTATGAACTGGTTTTGATGGTTACCTCCCTGGTTCCCCACAATGTTTATAGCTTCGTTGTTGATAACTCCCTCAGTTGTAGGCCCAGTTGGTGCAGAGGGGTCTTCCTGATGTTCCTATGTTTGAGATCAAATGGATTTTTCATGGTGGCATCTTTGAAGTGGGCTTGCAAGTATCGGGCACTATCATAGAGTTCATTCATGGTGGTAGGACGGTGCATGATCAATACATTCCTTAGAGCTGGTGTGGTGTTCCCAATAAGCATCTTCACTTGTTCCCCTTCAGAAATAACATATGTCAGTTTCTCTGCCATTCCCCTCCAGCGATTAGCAAACTTTATGAAGTCTACTTTGGGCTTCATCTTCTCAGTAATCAAATCTGTAATAGAGCATGATGGTGCCACCTATTCTCTGTATCTTTGCAAAAATTTGGTATTGACAATATCAAAGTCTCTTGCCTTGAAGGGGTCGAGCGAGTAGAACCATTCCAATGCAGACCCTTTTAGTGATCGGTAGAATAAGAACGCGAGAACCCTACGATCATTTTTCCAGAATGAGGACTCGTAGAGAAAATATTTTAGGTGGAGAAAAGGATTGTCAGTACCATTGTAGCGGCGATAAACTGGTAGTTCATAAGGTGGCAGGTGAAGAACTGGCAAAGAAGGAATAGAGACCTCAGGAATTGACTTGGAGTCCAAGCGACATCTCAGCTCTTCATAACGTTCATTCATCTGGGTGAGCTGATCCATGATTGCCTGGGTATGAGCAGGTTCTTGGTTTACTGGTGGAGGCATGTGGTTAGAGGTATGATTATGGAATTGAGGAGCATGACTTAGCAAATTCTCTAAAGATTGTTCCATGACTTGTTTGTCCAAGGGAGCAACATGGCTGAAATAGGGTGGCTGGACAAGAACCTACTGCTACGTCGCCATGCCCTTTAGATTAAAGAACGTTGGAGCAACTTATCAAATGGCCATGGTGGCGATATTTCATGATATGATGCATAAATTTGTAGAGGTGTATGTGGATGATCTAGTGGTTAAATATCGAACCCGAGATGAACATGCTAAGGTGTTAAAAAGGTTTTGCAACGAGCCAGGGAATATAAGCTTAAAATGAACCCTAAGAAATGTGTGTTTGGAGTATCATCTGGAAAATTACTTGGGTTCATCGTCAGCAAAAGAGGCATCGAAATCGATCCCAACTAGGCTAAGGCCATCATTGATATGCCTCCACCAAAGAATTTAAAAGAGCTGAGAGGGTTGATTGGTAGGCTACAATTTGTTCGTTTGTTTATCTCACGACACTCGCAAAGGTGTAAACCATTCTATGAGTTAACCAAGGCCAAGGCCAAATTCAGATGGGATTCAAGATGCCAGGAGGCATTCGATGGTTTAAAGAAATATTTGTCAAGCCCACCTGTGCTCAAACCTCTGGTTCCCGGCAAACCCTTAATCTTATACATCTCGGTTTTGAAAGGATCTATTGGAGAAGTATTAGCACAGTTAGATGACGAGGCGAGAGAGCGAGCATCATACTATTTGTCCAAAATCTTTGATCCTTACAACTATGGAAAAAACCTGTGCTGCCCTGGTTTGGGTGGTCCAGAAGCTTAAACACTACTTTCTGGCTCACGAGGTTAATCTCATTGCTCGTATGAATCCCATCAAGTTTCTCCTAGAAAAATCTGTCATGACTGACCAGTTAGCACGCACCCTCGTTGTAATGATCTCCATGGGCAAGCAGCACATCATAATTGAGTGTCGTTTATTGCAAATGGACGAAGACACAAAGTAGAAGGTTTCTTTTGTTGAAAACATTCACAGCACGTGCCCCAAGAAATTTATGTAGGCATATGAAGACAGTTGATGTCGACAATGCACATCAGGCCTCCTTTCTTGTTTCGGGATCAATTTCTCACCACCGGCTTGGAGTAGAAAGTGGGAGAGAGCTTGGGAGAGAGCAGAAGAAGTTGAGGACGAGCTCTAGACATCATGGGTAACCTCTGTATGTTGAGAATGACCTTCAATTTATAGGAGAAGCAAACCTGGTGTATATCAGGGAAAGAAACTAGACGCTCCCATGGGTTGGGGCACGTTGGCCATGCCCTGAGGTTGAGGGCAAGGTGGCCACACCCTTGGATTGAGGGCAAGTTGAACTCTGCTCAGCACAACTTTGGTGTAGCACTCACCATGGGCAGTCCCAATGTTAAAATTGAGTGTTGTTTATTGTAATGGAAAGAAAACTTGGGGAGGAAGAGTTTCTTTATTGACTATCTCTTCAGAATATACCCATACAGACCTATAGAAATTTTATAAGGGGATGGAAACTGGAAGCAAAACCAGATTGCGCGATATTGTTGAAATGATTACCATAGACAATATAGAAGTCAGTATGAACTTCCATTTGTTTCAAAATAAAAAAGACTTAGTGTAATTTAATATGAAGAAAAGTTTGCTTGAATCCTCTGATAAGAGATCTGAATTTACCTAATAATTCTTCTATTGAAAGTGAAGATTTGGAAACCATTGATGCAATGTCGGTGCAGGACATGCTACAGGCACTAAAGATGTCAGAATTAAATGATTCTTTTTAGAAATTTAAGATAACTTACCAGAGTATGGTAAGAGAAAAGACTATGTAAGGTGAATATACTGAGAAGTGTATAAAAATTGACTAACAAAATGATGGCAGAGAAGGGTAGACTCTGGATCTGTCTGCACAACGCCAGTGTAGAAGCCACCACAAGCTGAGGAAATGTTTGAATTAATCTCCATTTGTTGGAGACGAAAGGTAAATTGATGAGGAACACTTATTCTTAAGAAGTCTTGACCAGAAAATGCTCAGAGAAATCTGTGGAAGCTGATGATCGAAAAAATAGCACGATGGAGCATATATTGTCTTCTCTTTCACATTGGGATGATTTCTAGGCACCATAATGAAAAGAGGATGACTTGGGGAGGTTGGGACGATCCTAGTGAATATGGAGGATGAGGAGTAACCTTGAAGACTAGGATTCTCTTTTTTAGGTCATTCAAACAAGTCTCCCTTTATAGAAGATGAGAAACAAGTCAAAAAAATACTACATTTTGCTATATCTGACCATAAGTTAGATTTCTACTATTTAATGCTGTTAATTTTCATCATGAAGCTTCTATAAACTTACCTAACTAATATAGAGGGATGAAAACCATGGATCACCTTTCTTATGCAAAAAATTGATCTCCACTTAGATAGGAAATATAGGTCTAAAAACAGCAAGTTTTGATGTACAAGTTAAGAAGTTAGATTGCCATCATTTGATGGAGTTATTTTTCATCATGAAACTTCCAAAAACTTATTCAAATGATATGGATAAGTAAAAAAGAAAGGGAGGTCATGAATTGGGTTATGAATGTGGCCAAAGGGACAGATGTGCACACCAATGGTCTTAATTAGGGTTGCGTGCAGACAGAATTGAGTGTCTAACTTCTGGGGGTCACAAAAGACAAATGAGAGATCGGAATTCAATGACATTTGTTTCAAATAAAAGATGATAAGATGAAGAAGGTCCTCCTTTAATAATATCATAAAGAATACTTTTTATACTTTGTGGGAACCTTGAGAATCTTTTTCTTTAAAAATGTTTTTACAAGATTTGTTGTTTTTAATGTTGAAATATCGTACCCAATTTTTTTAGTAAAATAGGCGATAGACCATAAAAAATACTAGATAGTACATGTGATATTAAAATAGTATAGAATCGAGGTTCGGGTCCTGTGAAAATACTTTTGACCTCTCTCTATCGGACAGTGCGAATATCCAATGTTCATTTACATCGAGCAAACACTCGAACACCCTTGATTAATTGACATAGCGATCTTGTTTGACGAGAGCGTGCACATCCACAACATGTAAAGAACACAAAGGGCCCCGGCATTTCAGGCCCGATGAGATGCAAACAAGTTTGATTAGATTTTATTTGAAGTTGTTTTATGTGTTATAAATTGATTTTGATACGGTTTGAAATGTTAATTTAAGTTTAGTTTGAAATGTTAACTTTAGATTTGAATTTGACTAAGATTTGAATGCTATTTGTTTTGAGTTTGTTTGAATTGTTTAGTTTGTTTTACTTCAATTGGTTGAAATTTATTTTATTTTTGTTTGAACTTAATATTTTAGATGTGTTGATCAATTTGACTTGTTGAAGTTTAGTTGACATGTGTTGAGTCATTTTCATGTGATTTTCTTATGTCGGTTGGTGTTTTAATATCAATTCGGGTGTGTTTGGTATGTCTTAGATATTTTTAAACTTGGTTTAAATTGATTAAGCTTAGGTTTCATATTGTTAATGATCTGAATTTAATGAAGAGAATGCCAAAAGAGGAAGGGCCATTGAAGGTCGGAGCAGGTAATGGGTCGCAGAGAGGAAGTTTGAGAGGGGAAGATAGAAAATGGTCACCTCGAAGGAAGATTGCGAGTGCAGTGTACAACAGAGGAGGGTAGGTGGCGGAAGGGAGGGCATGATGGTCGGCTGCTGATAGCGGAAGATGCGAGGCAGGTTGGCTGAGGAAGTGGCTGGCGCGACCGTTCCTGTTTCGCCGGTGGAGAGTGCAAGCGCGCGTCACGGAAGGGGCGTAAAGAAGCTGATAGCACAGAAGGGGTGACTGGTGGGATGGAAATCGGACGATGCACAGAAGCGCCTACGTTCTGGTTGGATGCTGATAGCAGAAGGGGCAGGCGAGCAGCTCGGCTGAGGATGGCGGAAGCAGCAGCCGCGGGGCAAGCATGTCGGCTGAGGTGCCGATGGATCGAAAATGGGAGGAGGAAAATGTGGGTGAACGGTCGCGATAGGTCACAACGAAGGAATCTAGATCTATACTTTGATCGGACGATTGGAACAGGATTAGATGGGTGAAATAGGAAGGAATACTTTGATCGGACGATTGGAACAGGATCAGATGGCTGAAATAGGAAGGACGAAAAAACACCCACTTGCACTTCTATATACTAAATATAGATTATCAACAAACCTCACTATCTAAATATTGAGTAATTATTAGCCAAAACGGTGTTTGTTGGAAAATAAATTTTTCTAGATTTTCGTAATAAAAATTATATTAAAATAAAAATATGAACAAACATAAAATTATTATATTCGAAGAGTTGTGATAAAAATAATAAATACTACGGATATGATCCGATAAGATAAAAGATCATAAGATAAAAAATGTTTATCTAAAAAATAAAATTATTTTAAAAATATTAATTTTTAATAATTATTAAATATATTTTCAATCAATTTTATTACGAAAATATAAAATTATAGTAAAATTTTAATTTATCATTCTACCAAAAACCCGATAAAGCCCCCATGTCCACCAAAAGTCGAGCACCAGCCGTGACAGTCAGTCCTCACCGCTATTGTCCCTCTCCAATGGCATGGTGGCGCCGTCGCAGCGCTGCCTCCTTCCTCCTCCTCCGGCACGATCCCGACCCTAGGCTGAACCCGAACAGTGGTCCTAGCTTCACCTTCTCCACCGGCCTTCCCCATCTTAACACCGGCAAGCGTAAGAAGAAGAGGAAGGAGAGCCCCCGTACCCGCCTGGTCCAGAGCGAGCCCTCCCGCCGCGTCCCACAGTTCGAGCTTATCCTCCAGCGCGATGCCCTCATCCGTTTCATCAACCGCACTCGCTCCTTTCTCTCCCTCCAACCGGAGCATGTCCTCCGCCTCGATGACGCCGGCAAGCTCCATCAAGAGATGGGTTTCCCTCGAGGTCGTAAAGTCTCACGCTTCGCCGCCCGACACCCTCTCCTCCTTGAGATCTACCGCCACGCCGACGGAAAGTCCTGGCTTGGCTTCACACCACTCATGGAGGATTTGCTCGAGGAAGAAGCCGCCATCATGGATGCCACAGAATCTACTAGGATAACGGCCGTCCGGAAGCTCCTGATGATGGCGAAGGACAGGAGGGTTGCTCTGAGCAAGCTGCACCACTGTCGCCACATCTTCGGCCTCCCTGTGGACTTCCGTGACCGTGTCCTCAAGTACCCTGAGTATTTTCGAGTGGTGATCGATCCCACCGACGGCCGGCATCTGTTGGAGTTGGTTGAGTGGGATCCCAAGCTTGCTCAGAGCGCGCTGGAGAGGGACTTCGTTTTAGAGCAGGACCGGGTACGACGCACATTCCGGTTTACGGTCCCCCATGGAAAGTCTCTGGCGCTGTCAGAGGAAGAAGAGTGGCGGATGGACTTGGCGAGCACGCTGCCATTGGTGTCACCGTACTCCGTTGGATGGCAGCATGACCTGTGGACGTTGGAGGCTGAGAAATACAGGGTGGGAATAATCCATGAGCTCTTGAGCCTGACATTGGAGAAGAGGGCATCAATCCATCACATTGTAGAGTTCAAGGAGGAGTTCAGCCTTACCAAGCATACATACCATATGCTACTGAAGCAGCCACGGGCATTTTACCTTGCCGGCACAGAGATGAACTGGGCGGTGTTCTTGAGACAGGGATACAGGGAAGATGGCACTCTCATGGAGAAGGATCCACTTGTTTTATTCAATGAAAAGTTGTACAAGTATGCACTAATGACGAAGTTAGAGGCAGATACTAAAAATAATGAGGTTGGAATTGGTTGTTGGGGTAGTTGACATCCGTTTATTGAATTGCATTGGCTTCTCTCTGGCTGTTGGCTTTGGATTGAAACTGGTGAGTGTTGCAGCAGGGTACTATGAATCTATGACCACTTGAATAGGTCAGATACCAAACTTGAAACTTTCTCATGTAAAATCTCAGAAAACTATTCACGAATTTCCCTACTTCATTATATATTTTTAGTTCTTTTACTTTCCAGTCCCTACAGAAAGTTGATATTCCACGTTACCACGCATAGGTACTGTTTGTCTTGGCTGAATCTGAAAATGTCAACTCTTAATGAGACATCTTACCTCTTAACACGTGGAAAAAAAGTGTTAAACTTGGATTAAGCAATAAGTGATTGATATTGTTTGGTAAAAGTTCTTTTTTAAAGGTTTATTAAGATATATGATTTAGATTTGTATGTCAATCATCCTAAAGAAAATTAAAATGTGATATGGAGATAATTTTTTAGTCAAAATCAATCGATTGTATTTTTCAAATATTTATTTTTATCAAAAAATAACATGTCTTTATTGCCAACATTATAAGTGACTAAAATAAAAAGTATACAGTTATGATAGACAAAAATGATAAAGAGTGACAATATTTTTCATAAATATAAAAAATATTATTATTTTAAATAAAGTAGTATAAATTTTAGAATTATAACGTTCAATTCATATAAATTAATAAGAAATGCTAGCAATAGTTACAACAAGAATTTTGTTGTAAGAAGAATGCACAGTTATGTAGAACCATGAGATGTCACAGATGGGGTATGGTCTTTACAGGATCTTAAAAAGGAAAAAGTTACTTCATTTCACTTAACTATTAAGAGCTTATTTCAGATTTAGACATATGTTCAAATGGTGATTTAGATATTTTTTTAAACAAGCTAAATTCTCTGAAGTCTGACCAAATCAGACAATAGAGGTATGTTCAGCGCAATCAAACAGCGCCGTAATGCGGAAAATATTGTGAGGTCCATGAAAATTTACTCTATTTCTACATTGGACCCTACTGTGACACTATTGAAATCTTTTAAGATGTTTATTGTTTTTAATATAATTGTAAAACCTATATTCTTTCACTCTCTTCTCCCTCTCCAGCCATGCTAGTTGCTGCTCTTGCTGCCTTCCCCACTGCTGGTTTGGAGAGGAAAGGGGGTGTTGAGAGGGGTGAGAGCAAGGGAGTTGAAGAGAGAGTATAGAGGGGAGATATAGAGAGATAAAGGGAGAAGTAATGTCGGGAGAGGGGAAAGGTAACTAAAAAGTAGATTAGGAAGGAAGGAGAGAAATGACAGTGAGGATAAGAGAGGGTCTCTCTGCGATTTCAAATTGGCAAAATGCACACTAGGTCCATTTTAAGAGGAGCACTTTACCACTATGTCCATTTTCAAAAGCACTTTATCACGAGGTCCATTTTTTCAAAATATCATCACACTCACTCTGTTTTTTTAATAAAAATATCTTTTTACCCTTCCATGTTAAACAAGTGCCTAGTATTTCCTCTTAATATTAGATTTCGAGAAATTCCAAATTTAATGGTTTACTAGAATCTCCAATTTTATTTTTAGCTTTTAGAACTATTTTATAATTTTCATCTGATTTATGACCGCAAAACATTGATGTGTTTGGAATAAAAATTTATTATATTTTATTCATATCAAAATATAAATATAATATATATTATTAAATATCATGTTATTTATTACATTATGTTAATTAATTTAAATATAAGTACAAAATATTATTATGGTTAAGACAATAAATTACCACATCTTATTTATATCAAAATTTAAATTTAATATAAAATATTAAATTTTTTATTACATCAAGTTAAGTGTATTTTATTTTAACTGCATTATATTGTTTTGTTTAAACTAAAAAATATTATAACTAAAATTTTATTTATTGAATCATATTTATTATAAATTTTGACTTTAAAATATTAAGAATAATTTATTGTTGGCATTATAAATATTTGTAAATATTGGGTGTACAAGACATAAATGGCTGGAGATGTGTGGCTCATAGTTGTCAAGGCGACAAGGCGTCCAAGGCGTTGAAGGGTACCGATTCCGCTTAGGCGACAAGGCGGCCGCTTAGGTGTCGCCTAGGCGGTCAAGGCGGTATTCAAGGAAGGTTGAGTCGGGAGGTTGTTATATATAAAAAAAACATAAATATAATTATATTTGTTATGTTATAATTGAATATGAGTGTTTTATCAATGCACATAAGTAAATATGATGTGTGTGTGAAAGAGAAGAAAGTTAAATTAATATTTATAAAATTTAAGTATATAACTCATTTATGATTATAAAATTTATATATGTGCAATAGTATAAGTGATGGTAAAATATTGTTATAATATTATTAAATGGGGGCGCGAGTAGTCGCGGATCGACTGCGCGGTCGGTCGCGGGGGTCGAGGGGCGGCGCCCCGCCTCGGGGGTTGTCAGGGGAGGCGAAGCCCCCCGAACCCAAAAAAAGTATGTAATAGTATAAGTGAGACAGAGAGAGAGAGAGGAAAGAGTTGAAAAAGAACTTAATTAAGTATATAATATATGTTTATAATCATAAATCTTAAATATGTATGATAGTATAAGTGATAATACAATATATTAATATATTGAAACTATCATTAAATAAGTATCCCTTGTGAGGGGTATCAAGGGAGAAAAATTCCTCAAAAACTTTTTTTAATGATGTAAAAATACCTAAGGTGCCTTGCTTGGGCGCCTTGGGCGCCTAGGCTGGCACCTTGGCCGCCTTGGCGGGCGCCTTGGGCGCCTTTTTGGCCCCAGACAAGGCGCCCTGGCAAGGCGCCCTTGGAAAGGCGCCTTGCCGCCTAGGCGGCGCCTAAGCGCCGCCTAGGCGGGCGCCTTGACAACTATGGTGTGGCTATCTAGATTATGAGGCATAAATGAAAATGTACACGATATATATGTGTGTATACATGCACAGGTGTTGGAGCAGCATCCATTAGGAGCCTCAATTCGGTTAGTTTACTGTGTCACACAGATGGCATATAATCAATGACAGTATCAAGCAGTATCCCATTAGATATACTTAATGACGCACCTATGTTGGAGGCGATCAGCTAATAATTAAAGCAAGTGAAATATAGAAGGTGTCTGTTCAGTAAGGTCCGTGTAGTGGTCACAAGAGTTAGGAGGTTTACGGCACCTGAAAACAGATGGAAGAGGCAGTCACCAAAGCCAGGTGATGTACTCTATAAGCATGGATTCTCGTCAGGATCTCCTGAAAGATGATGCAATCAAGAAAATATGTTTACGGAGTGGCCCCAAGACATCTAATGGTATATGTAGAATCGGCTAACGAAGGAGGGCAGGTTCCGAAAAAGGGAGGAATTTTTTGGTATATTATGTATAATTTTTTTTGGTATCAGGGGGGCAAAACCCCCCGAAGAAATTATTTTTCAGACTAGGCTACTTGGGGCGAGATCTCGGCAGTCTCGGGTCTCGGCCCCCTTGGCGAGACCGAGATCTCGCGAGATCTCGCGAGATGGCATTCCATGGGAAGGACTTCCCAAAACAAATCGATTCCGAGTATTTTGGGAGTCCTCTGAGTCCATCTCGGAGCTGGATGCCACGTTTTGGAAGGTCTCCAAATGGAAGCAGGGCTTGTCAAGGCTTATATAAGCAGAGCCATACCATTGCAAGAAAGGGATCGAGAACTGAAAAAGAGGTATGAGAGAAGAGAGAGCCCGAAGGAGAGCCAGAGAGAGTTACCAGAGTTGTTCGACATTCCCTCCCCGGTCGTTCGAAGTTGCCGAGTCCATCTTCTCTTCTCTTTCGAATCTTGTTCTTCCTCAAACTCCGTTGTTGAAACCCTGTAGAAGCCGTTGAACCCCGTTTTCGAGCATTATTGAGGATAACTGAACTAGTTGCTATCGACGTTGTCGTCGCCGAGAGGGTTCAGGTCTGCCAGAAGCTACCATCTACGTCCCCGATCGAAGGAGTCTACCGGGTCTTTAAGTCGCCACTAGAGGTTCTTCCTAAGGCCGCCGTCATTCCTCTCTGCCGTTGCCGCTGTCCACAAAAGGCCGTGGGTGAGCCCTTACATTGCCGTTGCGAGATTTCAGTGCAGGCTGTGCAGCTGGGTGAGACCTGACGCTCGCGTTGCCCTCAGGTGCCCAGGGAATTGGGGGCCGGTTTCGCCTTCGCAAGTAGAAGATTGGGCTGGGCAACCCCTCTCCTCCGGTTCAAGTCAGCTGGTGGGGCCCACAAAAAAATTTGTAAAAAAAAAATATAAGGGCAGCCGCCTCCCCGCTAGGACGAGGCCTAGTGTCGGCGGGCTGCGGTAATGATGGGCCGTGGAGGCCCAGTAAATCTCCATTCTCCAAAGAGTTTCAATAAAATTCTTTTAAAATGAATAATTAATTGAAATAAATAAATAAATAAATCATTGATTTAATTTAAACAAACCGAAACGAGCATCTGATATGCTAAAAACTTGACACATGGTCTCAGCATAACTTAAAAAAATTTTAAAATAAATGGATAGCCAAGAGGTTGGTTAAAACCTACTTCTTGACCCATAATTCAAAAAATAAAATAAAACAAACAACAAATATAAATCTAAATAAAAAGTCATCAAATTAATTTCACAAATCGAGATGAGCATTTGATCGGCTAAAAATCTACCACATGATCTTAGTTAAACTTAAAAAAAATTCAAACAATGGGTAGCCAAGGGGCCGGTTCTAAACCCACCCCTTGACCCTTCTTAAGGTAGACATCAAAAGATCTATTAAAAGACTCCAATGTCTTACCACTCCATAACAGTTGGTGATTCATTCACCAAGTCATAAAAAAGCTGTGGATGACCAATGTGAGCTACTTGGGATTTAAGAAGGGTCAAGGGGTGGGTTTAGAAATCCAATGTAATAAAGTTCTGACCCTTCTTAAATTCAAACAAGCTATGCAATGCAATAAAGTTCTGTGCACAGTTAATGGTATTGGGAACACAAACAGCTCTCAACGAAACTGTTGGAATGCGGACAGAAAATTTTTTTTTGTAAAACCTAAATCAACTTGAGAAGTTTGAGTCCATGCATAACGGGAATCCGAAATTGGAAGATCAAACTTGGAAGATAAAATGTGAAATAAATGAGAGGAGGTCTGGAGTTCAAAATCTGGAGACGAGCCTCAAGTCTCAAATTCAAACCATTACCAATTGACTAACTATGCAGTTTTTTTTGAGCATTAGAAATGAGAGCTTGGGCAGGCTTAAATTAGACTTCCAAATCAAGCAAAATGGCAGTCGACCAGGAGCCTTTTCAGTCCAAAAAAAAAGTATGTTCTCAAGATTTTTAAGACTGATCAGATGCAAACAGACCCCTTATCTGACTTAAAAATCTGTTTCCACATGGCCCACATGATAGAGGAATGATAATGCTAAATCTTTGAGATATAAGAGAGAATTAGCGTATTAACCCACTCGAAGAAGCTTCAGATTTGAACAGTAAGAATTAAAAGTCCAATCTTAAGATCAAAAGACGTTTCAAGTTGAATAATAATGTTTAACCTGAATTGACTTTTAGAATGGGCCTTGATCAATTTAAACCAAATTCCTCACCTTGATCGAATCAAATCAGGTTCAAATAACACACCATGTGTTTCAAAAAAAAAGAGAGAAGAGGACAACCTAATCAAAATTTAAAATGAATCAGAAAGACAACAAAATCTGCAATCTGCAAACTCTCAAGAAACTTGCAGGTTCCAACTGAACCCCAGCCAAGATTTCATTCAGCAAAATAAAAAAAAACTCTATTCAGATCATCTGACAGCCGATCAGGTCCATCTCGTTCAAAAAAAAAAATCAAAACATGAGGTGCATCAAATATAAACTCAAAGAGCAGAAATTTAAATAACATCAAACGCTAAACGGAACTCCATGTTAAATCTCAATTAAACTAGACCCCAATCTGAACAGCATGCATCCAGAATAGGTCTCAATTAGAAGATTTTAAACAGAACGTTTAATTAGAAATAAATGAAGATCTTAACCAATTAAATTTAACTGTAAACAGTCTCAAAAATGAAGGGTGTAAATGAATCAAGCTGCTCAAATCAAGTTCAAACTTCTCAAATCAAGTTCAAATTCAAAACTCTTCCCAAATCAAAATTCAAATTGGTAAATTCAACTCAAATCAAATCAAACTCATAGATAGAACATGAAGCAATTCAACCTCAATTCAGGTTTTCCTCAAATCAATCAAATTCAAATCAAAGGTCAAACAAATATGCAATCTAAAAATGTAAAATAAATCAAGATAATCTTAAACTTGCAATCAGAACCTGTACTAAGCAAAAAGAAAACAGATCTTAAATCAACTCAAGCCAAATTTCCCAAACAAACCCAAATTAATCAAACAAACCAAATTCAACTCAAGTCAATCATAACCAAACGAATTTAATTCAAATCAAATTGAACTTGTGCCAAAAGGAATAATCTGTCAAACATCAAAATCAAATCTTTCAAATCCAAACTCAATCACCTAGATCAAACTCAAATCAGATTTCTCAAATTAAGTTCAAATCAATTCTAATCTAACAAATTTAACTCAAATTAAATTGAACACAAACAAGAAAATTCAAAATTCAACTCAGATCAAATAAATAATTTATAAACCAATTAATTCAACTAAAATGCAATTCAAATCCAAATCAAATCTAATTTAAAATACATTAAGTGTTTGCATTCCATCAAGTTCATGGGGCCATTGTTCTTATGTGTTTATTTATTTTTGTGGATATATCTTCTATTTCTATGAATTGCTATAGTGGATAATTAAGGGTATTTGATTATTCTCGATGTAGTTAACATCGGATCTTTGCACTATCCGATGATGAGAGGTCAAAATAAATTTTTAAAGAACCTAACAATCTTAACTTATATTTTTGTACATATCATTGACCTAGCTAATACTCCTATGGAATATCTCCTATTTTTCTAAGAAGTCAACGGTAAGGTCAAAGTCAAATCAAATAAGCCAAATTGGAAAATGAATTTCCAAAATCTCCAAAATCTTTTAAAATTTGAGGTTACATCATCTATTCAGTATATCATGTTAATTATATAAATGTTTTAATAATAAAGTACTATTATATTTTGAATGAAAAAGTATTGTGATTAAAACTCAATCGGCAAAGTTGTTTTTGAGGGCAAAATAGAGATTTTCCATGGTCATTGGTGTGGGTGGTAAATGAAATGAGAGTCAACTGATTAAATGAGATGAAAATTTGGTCAATGGAGTTTTTGGTGAAGTCATTTTGTTAAATGGAGTGAGTGGTAATTCTCCCTTTCAAATTTTATATCAAGGAACAAGGTAATATAAGATGAAGTATATAAAATTTTAAGTACCTATAATGTTTTCTTATTTAATAGAATGTGGATTTTAGGGACTTGAGAGTGAAAACCAAGTTTTTTGTTGTTCCTTTCACTCTTAGTTTGTGACCTTCGAATTTGCAACTGCATTTATAGCAAGCTAAGGTGTTGGCATGTCCAACCTTCTTGAAAGGATCTCTTTATATGGTTGGTAGGAATTAGGTTGTTAGGGAAATCAAAATCTTTCTACAATGTAATTTGGTAATTGTTTATCTTGAAAGTGTAAGTGCCATGCACTATCATTATTCTTATTATTGTTGAGTTAAAAATTTAAAAGCTACTCTTTTTTCCTCGATGAACCAATTATTTTTAATGTAATTTTAAATTTTAAATCTCTTGTGAACCAAGTCCTCAACACCTCTATCTCTCAATGCTCACTTGGTCCTTGGGTTTGGAGTTGATATCATGGTTGATGCCACAGTCCAGGGTGGGCCTCCCAACCTCCTTGTTAGTCAGTTCAGGGATGCGGGGATGTTATGGGTGTAAGTCATTACATTCATGGCTTTCTTGTACGATTAGTTACGGAGAGTGGTCCATAGCCAATTGCTTTGAAAGCTGATGTTATTGTAAGGTGTCTTGTGGGTAAGGAGGAGTTGCTCGTGTTGGATGTTGATACTATGCAAATTGGTGAGAGGGTAGGGCTCTTGATAGGGATCCAATTCAATCTATTCCAGGCTTATTTTATGTTTTCATTTTTAAAGGACCTGTTTGTAAATATTTGATATTTCTTTTAGTCTTTTCCTTATATTTCCATCTAAAAGGACATATTTGTAAATATTTAATTAATGGTTTTCTTTTGTAAACTTGGCTCATCTTTATAAGGAGACCATCTATCTTGGAATTAATCAAGGAAAGGAAGAATTTTTTAGAAAAGAGATACTTGGCCACCGACTCTAGTAGAGAGGCATTGCCTTGTAGGTTCTTTACATCCTCTTAGATGGAGGCTCTCCATCCTCACCTCCGACGGGAGGTCGGTCGTCCACTCCACCCCCGATAGGAGATTGGTTCCGATGCTCTCCATCCCTCTACCCCTAGCGGCCTTTGTGCCATTTTCCTTCACCTTCTCTTTCCCTAGCTCTCAACTCGACATTGCTATCATCCATCGATAGCACAGGCACCTTGAACAATGTCTTTAGTACCTACTCAGAACGCAGCACCCTCTAGCTCCCAGGACACCTTTTGGCGATGCTTGAACAAGTGGTGTGCTCTTCCGGTTGACTCCCATCTATCTCCATCTAACCTCAAGACCCGTGGAGTCCCAATTAGTGCTGCCCTGTCTTCATCTCCTTTGTTCGCCTCCATCCTCCAAGTCTGGATCCTCTAGAATACACCTAGAGTCCTTATGTCATCCTTTTCTTGGTGGCCCTCTCATCCTCACACATCTTAGAGCCTCACCACCTCCATTGCATGACACTGCCCACCCTATCTCCGGTCTACCACCTTCCCTTTATGCCTCTCACCACCACAACACTTGTAGGACCCCTACGCTACCATTGCAACCCTCCACCATTCTTGTTGTGGTCTCCCTTGCACCCACCCATAGGACGATGGAGAAAGGAGGAGAGAGGACAATGATGGAGGATCGACATGGAAGGAGGATGAAGCTAATGAAGAAGGCAGAGTTGATAGTCTGGCTTTGAGCACACTGCCATACCGTTTGCATCACCTGATGCTTGTTGTAGCTACTGTTTGGACAAGTGATGAGGCATATGTACAAGGGCAAAGCTTCCCTTGGCCTTGCAGCATTCTTTATGCCCCTTTTGGGGCTCCTAGATCTTGCCATGGTTTCTCGCCCCCATTGGATTTACAAGATGCGGTGACGATCCCCACGCGTGTTAGGCATTGTCTTCACATGGTCTGTAGAGTCTAGTAGCCTCCACGATCTCGCCCAGGACTCCTCTATGCCCTCATATGAAATGGTGCACTTGCATACCACCACATACCCCTACATAGGGTTTAATCGAGCCGACCAATCTAGTTGGCCGATCTAGTAGCAGATCAGTCGGGTTCAACCGGTTCACCCCTGTTCATTTTGTGTCTATTTGGTTCAACGCATAAATTGCCTAGTTCATGGTAAACAAAGCAAGTTCGACCCAGATCAGTCAATCTAAGGCCGATTTAGTTTGGTTTGGGCCGGTTCAAGCCTCTTTAGATTGGTTTACAACCGGTTTATGTTTTGTTTGATCGATTTAAGCTCTGTTCTTTCATTTTGGTTAGTTTTACTTTTGTTTTGAGCGTTCTAATTCTATTTTCACAACATTTTAGTTCAATTCTCCCGCATCGTCCTGCATTATATTAGTATTAGAGACCGAGATCAACCCATTCTCATTAGTTGACTCCTAAGATGCTTCTATCAACCTTCGGTGCTTGGTGGATAAATAAAGCATTGGAGCTTGTAATGTGGTTCGAAACTCGAGAATGAGTTTTCTCTTGATAAGGAAGAATGATGGGGATCCGATTCAGTCAATTTTCGGTTTATTTTGCGTTTTTGTTGGTAAAAGACCTATTTGTAAATTTTTGAGATTCTTTTAGTCTTTTCCTTACATTTTCGTTCAAGAGCATATATTTGTAAATATTTTTTTTATGGTTCCTTTTTTGTAAACTTGGCTTCACCTTATAAGGAGGTCATCTATGTTGGAATCAGTCAAGCAAAGGAAGAATTTTCAGAAGGGGGACTGATGGGGACATATTTTTGATAATTTTGGGTTTTTCTTTTAATTGTGTCCCTGCGAGGACAAGTCTGTAAATAGTCGGTCTTAGAGGGTCTTTTCTTAAAATCTGTCCATCCTCTATATAAAGAGGGGTCCGATGTACATATTGATTAAGTGAGATACAATTTTTGGAAGCCTTCGGGTTGTTCTCCCGCGTAGGGGCTGCGGCCCCATTTCCTCTCCCACCTCCGGCAGTGAGGCCGGCCCCCTCTTCACCTCCGGGAAGGACTCCCGGTCTCCCTTCCATCCTCCGGATGCGGCGAGGTGCGCCGATCTCCTCCCCCTCCTCATCCTCCGGCCTCCGCGCCGTTCTCCTCTCTTCCCCTTCTCGGTTCGACAGCAGCTCAAAGCCTCCACCTCCGTCCTCCACCCATGACTGTTTCCTCCCGCGGCGTTGGTGATGGCGATGGCGACGGACTGTTCTTCCCCTTCGCGGATGCGGATGAAGAAGTAGAAGGAGAAGAAGCGGAGAAGAGGCGGAAGCTCGGGGAGGGCGGTCTCCGGCGATCCCCCGGATTCTCCTCCCTGCGGCTCCCTCCCGGCGTGATCTCCGGCTCCACCCGCCCGCGCGCCGCAGGCCGCCGGACGAAGCCGTCGTCTCCATCTCCGTCGTCCGCGAGAAACCGGCCGGACGGCGCCACGACCACTTCCTCCATCGGCACCGCAGCCTCCTTCCTCCCCTGTCCCGCCCGAGGGGCCATGGGACGACGGCTTTGGCTCGCCTTGCGGCGGCGGTGGCGGAGGTCGGCCCCGCTCCGCGGCGTTCGGCGGCGCTCGTTGGACTGCGTCGAGGACGCCCCCTCGCTCCACCAACCTGCGCGCAGAAGCCGTCCGGACGACGATGCCGCGAAGACGACGCAGACACCTCCGTCCTCTCCGTCTTTTGTCACGATGCTCGATCGCGGGAACGGCACGATGGTGCCACGTCGGCCGGCCGGCGACGGTCTAGATGCGGCCACGATCCCCTCCACGCGACCTCGGCCAATTTTCTCCCGCACGCTACGACTCCCCCTCCCCTCTGTCCGTGCACCCCGCGAGCGAACATGCGTGGCCCGCAACGGCTCGCCCGGCCGGTCCGCAGCCCAGGCCGGTCAATCGGCCGGTTCGACCGGGTCCTGACTGGTTCACCCCGGTTCAGGCCGGTTCAGTGCGTTTTGAGCTGGTTTTGGACCGGTTCAGGCCATCTTGGCCCGGTTCGGGCCTGTTTCGACCGGTTCGAGTCCGGTCCGCTCTATTTTGGGTTACTTTAGTTCTTTTTAGGGCGATTAGCGCCGGTTTAAGTCGCTTTCGGTCGGTTTAGCCCGGCCTAGCCGGTTCGTCCCGCATCAGTTTGGTATCAGAGCTCGGATCGACTCGTTCTTACGAGTCGAGTCTTGGGTGTTTCCCGACCGTATATAAATAAATCGGAGTTAAAACTCGAGGTCGAGTTTTCTCCATGTCGGAGAGAATGATGGGGACGATTTTAGCATTATATTGAATAGTCTTCTAATTTTGAGAAAACTTGTGTTTTTTTTAGTCCTTATGTCCACGAGGACAGAATGATGGGGACATTTTTGATAATTTTTGGTTTTTCTTTTAATTGTGTCCCTGCGAGGACAAGTCTGTAAATAGTCGGTCTTAGGGGGTCTTTTCTTAAAATCTGTCCATCCTCTATATAAAGAGGGGTCTGATGTACATATTGATTAAGTGAGATACAATTTTTGGAAGCCTTCGGGTTGTTCTCCCGCGTAGGGGCTGCGGCCCCATTTCCTCTCCCACCTCCGGCAGTGAGGCCAGCCCCCTCTTCACCTCCGGGAAGGATTCCCGGTCTCCCTTCCATCCTCCGGATGCGGCGAGGTGCGCCGATCTCCTCTCCCTCCTCATCCTCCGGCCTCCGCGCCGTTCTCCTCTCTTCCCCTTCTCGGTTCGACAGCAGCCCAAAGCCTCCACCTCCGTCCTCCACCCATGACTGTTTCCTCCCGCGGCGTTGGTGATGGCGATGGCGACGGACTGTTCTTCCCCTTCCCGGATGCGGATGAAGAAGAAGTAGAAGGAGAAGAAGCGGAGAAGAGGCGGAAGCTCGGGGAGGGGCAGATCTCCGGCGATCCCCGGATTCTCCTCCCTTGCGGCTCCCTCCCGGCGTGATCTCCGGCTCCACCCGCCCATACGCCGCAGCCGCCGGACGAAGCCGTCGTCTCCATCTCCGTCGTCCGCGAGAAACCGGCCGGACAGCACCACGGTCACTTCCCCCTGTAGGCACCGCAGCTCCTTCCTCCCCTGTCCCGTCTGCACCCGAGGGCCACCGGACGACGGCTTTCGCTCGCCTCGCAGCGGCGGTGGCAGAGGTCGCTGCTCCGCGGCGTTCAGCAGTGCTCGTTGGACTGCGTCGAGGACGCCCCCCTGCTCCACCAACCTTTGCGCGCGAAGCTGTCGGACGACGACGACGCGAAGCGGCGCGGGCACCTCCGTCCTCTCTGTCTTTTGTCACGATGCTCGATCGCGGGAACGGCACGATGGTGCCACGTCGGCCGGCCGACGACGGTGCAGATGCGGCCACGATCCCCTCGCGCGACCTCGGCGATTTTCTCCCGCGCGCCACGACCCCCCCCCCCCCGTCCGTGCACCCCGCGAGCGAACATGCGCGGCCCGCAGCGGCTCGCCCGGCCGGTCCGTAGCCCAGGCCGGTCAATCGGCCGGTTCGACCGGGTCCTGACCGGTTCACCCCGGTTCAGGCCGGTTCAGCGCCTGAACCGCCCGGTTCAGGCCGGTTCAGTGCGTTTTGAGCCGGTTTTGGACCGGTTCAGGCCATCTTGGCCCGGTTCGGGCCTGTTTCGACCGGTTCGAGTCCGGTCCGCTCTATTTTGGGTTACTTTAGTTCTGTTTAGGGCGATTAGCGCCGGTTTAAGTCATTTTCGGTCGGTTTAGCCCGGCCTAGCCGGTTCGTCCCGCATCAGTTTGGTATCAGAGCTCGGATCGACTCGTTCTTACGAGTCGAGTCTTGGGTGTTTCCCGACCGTATATAAATAAATCGGAGTTAAAACTAGAGGTCGAGTTTTCTCCTGGTCGGAGAGAATGATGGGGACGATTTTAGCATTATATTGAATAGTCTTCTAATTTTGAGAAAACTTGTGTTTTTTTTTAGTCCTGATGTCCACGAGGACAGAATTGTAAATAGTTCTTTTATTAGTTTTTCTTTTTTTAAAGGTCATTGTTCCTGTAAATAGTCAAAACAGGAGGTACTTTTTTGTAATTCCATGAGATTCTCCTCTTTATATAAGAGGGAGTCATGTACGCAAAGAGGAGATAGGAATTGAAATTTTGGAGCATTTCGGTCTCTCCCGTGTGTGAAGGGCTACGGCCTGGTTTCCCTCCTCTTTCTTCTCCGATCGACCGGTAGGGTCTTCATCTTCCATCCTCCGAGATCCGGCGGGTAGCCGATCCCCTTCTTCCTCCTCATCCTCCGGCCTCCGCGCCGTTCTTCCCGGCTCTCCCCGCTTCTCGATTCTTCACCGACGACAACGCAGCGCTATCTCGGATACGGGACGCTTTCCTTCTTCGCTGATCCGGAAAACGAGACCGGCGATCCCCCGGTTACGTTCCAGGCGGGTCCGGCGGCTTCATCCGACGCCTGATCGGTCTCTCGGCTGATCCGCTCGTGCCAAGCCTTCGTCATCTACGGAACACCATCAGCCGAAGACGTCGTCGCGATGGCGGTTCTTCTTCAACCTTTATTGACCGCGTACGGAGGCTCGATGGAACACCTCCGGCAGACCCTTCCATTGGCCATCCAACGCACGGAAGGATTTAGGCGCGCAGTCCGTGGCGCTGTCCCCATTGCGCCGCCAGCTCCATTCGCCATCACCGACGATCTGTCTGCCTCTGCGACCTGTCGGCCTGCGCACAGCTGCGACCCCGCCCATGGCGGCAACCCTACGCAACCCCAATTCCAACCAGCATTCCTCACGCACGTATGTCCTCCTCCAGAACCCCCTGATGATCTTCAAACACGTGCACAGCAGCCACGTCAGTATGGGCCGCGGGCTCAACCGTCGACTTGCCCAACAGGTCACTGTCGAGGCTATATTGAGCTTGGCTGATACTTAGACGCTGGAGGGAGCTGATTTAAGCGTAATAAACCAATTTCTATGCATCTTAATTAGTTTAGCTTCGGTTTAATCAATTTGATTACTTTGAATAGTTTAAATCGATTTCGTCCCGCATCAGTTTGGTATCAGAGCCCGGAATCGACTCGTTCCCACGAGTCGAGTCTTGGGTACGTCCGAACCGGTTTAAAAACTCGAGGTCGAGTTTTCTCCCGGTCGGAGAGAATGATGGGGACATATTTTTGATAATTTTGGGTTTTTCTTTTAATTGTGTCCCTGCGAGGACAAGTCTGTAAATAGTCGGTCTTAGAGGGTCTTTTCTTAAAATCTGTCCATCCTCTATATAAAGAGGGGTCCGATGTACATATTGATTAAGTGAGATACAATTTTTGGAAGCCTTCGGGTTGTTCTCCCGCGTAGGGGCTGCGGCCCCATTTCCTCTCCCACCTCCGGTAGTGAGGCCGACCCCCTCTTCACCTCCGGGAAGGACTCCCGGTCTCCCTTCCATCCTCTGGATGCGGCGAGGTGCGCCGATCTCCTCCCCCTCCTCATCCTCCTGCCTCCGCGCCGTTCTCCTCTCTTCCCCTTCTCGGTTCGACAGCAGCCCAAAGCCTCCACCTCCGTCCTCCACCCATGACTGTTTCCTCCCGCGGCGTTGGTGATGGCGATGGCGACGGACTGTTCTTCCCCTTCGCGGATGCTGATGAAGAAGTAGAAGGAGAAGAAGCGGAGAAAGAGGCGGAAGCTCGGGGAGGGGCGGATCTCGGCGATCCCCGGATTCTCCTCCCCGCGGCTCCCTCCCGGGCGTGATCTCCGGCTCCACCCGCCCGCGCGCCGCAGCCGGCCGGACGGCCGTCGTCTCCATCTCCGTCGTCCGCGAGAAACCGGCCGGACCGGCGCCACGGCCACTTCCCCTGTCGGCATCGCAGCTCCTTCCTCCCTGTCCCGCCCGCACCCGAGGGCCACCGGACGACGGCTTTGGCTCGCCTCGCGGCGGCGGTGGCGGAGGTCGGCTGCTCGCGGCGTTCGGCGGCGCTCGTTGGACTGCGTCGAGGACGCCCGCTCCACCAACCTCGCGCGTGCGAGCGTCCGGACGACGACGCCGCGAAGACGACGCGGGCCCCTCCGTCCCCTCCGTCTTTTGTCCTGATGCTCGATCGCGGGAGCGCGACGATGGCGCCACGTCGGCCGGCCGACGACGGTGCAGATGCGGCCGCGATCCCCTCCACGCGACCTCGGCCAATTTTCTCCCGCGCGCCACGACTCCCCCCCCCCCGCCCGCGCCCCCCACGAGCGAACATGCGCGGCCCGCCGCGGCCCGCCCCGCCCGTCCGCCGCCCACGCCGGTCAATCGGCCGGTTCGACCGGGTCCCCAGGCGGATTTCGCCGGTTCAGGCCGGTTCAGTGCGTTTTGAGCTGGTTTTGGACCGGTTCAGGCCATCTTGGCCCGGTTCGGGCCTGTTTCGACCGGTTCGAGTCCGGTCCGCTCTATTTTGGGTTACTTTAGTTCTGTTTAGGGCGATTAGCACCGGTTTAAGTCGCTTTCGGTCGGTTTAGCCCGGCCTAGCCGGTTCGTCCCGCATCAGGGACCCTTGGTCTCTGGCTCTAATAGAGAGGTGTTGCCCCATAGGTTCTTCATCTCCTCCATGATGGAGGCTCTCCATCCTCAGCTTCGGCAGAAGGTCGGTTGTTCACTCCACCCCCGACAAGAGATTGGCTCCAATGCTCTACATTCCCTTTCTCCTAGCGGCCTCTACATCACTCTCCTTCACCTTCCCCCTCCCCCCTTCCCTGGTTCTCAGCTTGATGCTGCTATCCTTTGTTGACTACATGAGCACCTTCAATTACATCTTCAATGCCTGGCTACCTACTCAGGATGTAGCACCCTCCAACTTCCAGGATTTGATGATCCCCATACAAGTGGTCCACTCTTCTGGTTAACTCTCATTCATCTCCATCTGACCTTAGGTTCCCGTGGAGTCTTGACTGGAACCGCCCTACCTCTATCTCCTTCGTCTGCCTCTATCCTTCTAGTTTGGATCCTTTCGAATACGGATGGAGTCTTGACGTCGACCCCTTCTCTATGACCCTCCTATTCTCTCACATCCGAGAACCCTGCCACCTCCATTGCATGATGTTGCACACCCTACCTTTGGTCCACTGCCTCTCCTTCTTGCCTCGTACCACCACAACACTTGCGGGATCCCTATGCCACCATGACGCCTGTCAACTGTTCTCGCTTCCATCTCCCTTGCACTTGCCCACTAGACGATGGAGAAAGAAGAAGGAAGAGACAAGATGATGATGGAGGATCCATGAGGAAGAAAGAGGACGAAGCCAAGGAAGTAGGCAGAGTCAACGGTCTAGCTCTGATCACGTCGTTGCATTGTCTGCACTACATGGCGCCTGCTACTGCTACCATCTAGATGAGTGACAAGGTGGACATGCGAGGATGAAGCTGCCCTCAGCTTTGCAACATTCTTCATGCCCTTCCTCGGGGCTCCTGAATCTTGTCACAACCCCTCCATCAGATCCGCAAGATGCGATCATGACCCCCCCATGGGGGACTGTCTTCACATGGTTCACAGCATCCAAAAGCCTCTATGATCTCACCCGGGACTCCTCCATGCCCTCGCAAGATTGGGGGTGCTTGTAGACTCCCATAGACCTCTTTGAAGCCCCCAAACATTATGGCCCTCTTTATGCGCCTGCGGGCTCGCAGCTTGCACTACTTGCTCCATGACTCCCTTGTCCTCCTTTTACCTGCGAATCACCACCACTAGTGCCATGACCCCTGCAGCAAGGAGGCTCTAATTGTGGACACGACCTACGCTTGGGGGGGTCAAATCGGTCGACGCCAGTTTGCACATTCTTCGGTCTAACTAGTCGGGCCAGCCAGCTCAACTTGGTTCAACGGTCTAAGGCTGGTTCGAGGTGTTTTGACATGATTTAGGCTGGTTTGGTTCAATCCAGGCTAGTTTATAGTTGGTTCAGACCTATTTTGACCGGTTTAAGCCCAAATTCTATTACTTCAACAAACTTTTGAGCATTTTAATGCCGTTTCACAGCATTTTAGCGTCGGTCCACCCACGCCATCCCATATTAGCTCTATTTTTTCAATAAGGAGGAGCTTGTGCAGTACTTCATAAGTTACGTGCATATCTTTGTCTATTTGACGGGCCTCAATTTGCAAGCAAGCATTGCCAACCCAAGTTGGGTTCTAGGGAGCTTAACTTCTTGTTGAACAATATTGTCGTGGAATCTAGGAGGAAAAGGAGAAAGGGGAAGGAGTTTACCATTTCTTTCAGATGAAGATCATCTTATGGAATCACAAAGGTTCTCAAGGGAAGAACAAACTAGAGAAAAATGGAATTTGGTGGTCTCTCAAAAATCATATGTTTTGGCATTACAAGAAACTTAATGTGTTTTCTATGTCTCAAAGAGGTGGAGATTCTTCATGGTGGATTTTTGGATGGTTTTTCATGTTCTAGGCGGGCAGACAGAAGTGGCGACCTTGTGGCATTGTGGAACGATAATGTCCTTCAAGCGAATTGTATCCTTAAAAGTAATCACATCCTTGTTTTAAAGTTCTTAGACAATAGTAGGGGAGGACATGATTTTGGCTAGTGTCTATGAACATGTTGAAGCTTACCTCAAGCATGACTTTTTCACTGATTTTTTTTTGCATTAGTTTCTTTTCATCCGACAAAATTGTAGTGTGTATGTAGTGACTTCAATATGGTGAGGAAGCTTGGACCAATCCCAATGGAATAGTGAGATGTTTGTGTTTAATGATTGGGTTGGGTCAATGCTAATGGACTTTAGGAGGCTGTAGGGAATAGCTTGAAATTTTATTGGTTAAACTAGATTTTGAAATCACTACTTGACCGATTTTTTGTTTTCATGGAACGGGTGACAGATTTTAGGGTCAAGAGTAGTTTCATACCATTTTCCAATTGGAATTGGATGAGGGAGGACATTCAAGGGCCCTTAAATTGTTTTCATCTAAACTCATCACTAGGTTGCAAGAATATTAGTTACATACATTATTAAGGTCCATGCTAGTTGACAATCATGATAAAATCATAGCAAATTTGCACATATTTGGAGCATCTTTGTCTTATGAGTAATTTAGATTTGATTTTAAGTAAATTTGCAAATAGCACCCTAGCCCACACAACACCTTTGAGTGACTATTTAAAGGGGGTAGTAGGGGGTCTAGGGAGGAGGAGTAGAGAGCAATCCCTTAAGGGGCTGTCTAGTGATTCACACAATCACAAAAAGGTGACTATTTGGGGGGGGGGGGTGAGGACTAGAGGAAGAGAAGGGGATCAAGAGGAATCCGAGCATGGGGTGGGGGTAACAACCCCTTAAGGGACATGGTTCGCAGAATCAATCAATCCAGAGTAAGATTGATCGATTCTTGAATTGTATCTGATTCCAACTCTTCTTCCCGAACTACCAATCCGGTCCAGACTTTTGGCTAGATCGCTTGAAATCAATAGGATCGGTCCAAGATCGATCGATCCTACCTGATCAAATTAGGAATAGGTCAATCCAGATCGATTCCTCGAAATCCAAAAATTTCCAGAATTGGATTGATCCGAGACCTGATTCTAGACCCATTTGGGGGAGATTAGTCTGATTCCCTCCCCCTCTCTGATCCCTCTTCCTCCACCCCTTAGGGGGCTCCCTTGAAGGAATAGGTACCCCTGAAGGGGTGGGGTGGTTGTCAAGGGGGACCTTTTCGAGGGTGATACTTAGTCACCCTTAAAAGGGTGGTTGTTCATATATTGCGGAATCGGCCAATCCAGATTGGGATAGGCCATTGCCAATCTGATTCTTGGCCGAAGGACCAATCCGAAAAAAAGTTCCGACATAATTGATTAAGATTGGCCGGATTAGTCGGGATCGGATCAAAATCTAATCAGAATCAAATCTTTTTGTTTTACTATTCCAGATGGGATCAGTTAGGATCGGATCAGAATTGAGATCAGTGTTTCTTACTAATTTTGGATCGGTTTTGTTTCAATGGACCGGTCGAGATCAGATCGAACCAAACTGATCCATTTAGCCACCTATCCCGACTCTGATACCGACCTCGAGATCCTTGTGGCTGTCAAGGGACACCCTTTCGGGGGTGTTTTTCTCATCCTCGAAGGGGACTGATCACCCCTTCAAGGGTAACTCAAGCCCTAAAGGGGTGGCTGTCAAGGGGCATCCTTTCGAGGGTGGTTCTCTATTTTTCTCGTCTTCAAAGTTTGGTTTTCATGTTGCTTACTATTTTTAGTTTGTTCTATATAAATGTTGATAAAATGTCAGATAAGGAACAAGGTCAATGTGCCGTTGCACATCACAACATTGGATGACAATATGGCTATTTATTGGATGTTGAGAAGAGCATCTAGTAAATGAGATTTGTGAGAGAACACATTGATGACCATAATTTGATTCGACCCGGTCCGATCAAATCTGCTACACAATTCATTTTTTTAGAGAGCCTTTATAGATACATGACTGATTTGAAGGGGGTTATAGTCTCTATAGCTTATCAGGGGTATATGGATATAGCACAAGCCACAATTGATCAATATGAAACTTTTTTGAAGATGGAGAGCCTTATTGAAAATAACTGGTGGTGGGAAAATGTGCAATACTACCTGTCTATTCTAAAGTGTTGAGATTGGTTGACTCCAATAATAAAAACCAAATGGGATACTCGTATGATGTGGGCAAGGCCAATATGAAGATAAAAAAGAAGTATTCGAGGGGCTACAAAAATGATGGAAGATTATAGACACCAGATGGGACAAGACACTTCACCATGATATTCACATTGCAGGTATAATTTTAGGTCTTTAGTATTATTTAACTTATCGTTGTGATAATATGTTAGTGCATTAATGCTTGGATTGAGATCTTTTCTAACAAGATATTCTTTTAACCCAAAGATGCATTACGGTGACCAATTATGCAATGTTGAAAAAGTTTTGTCAAGCACATTGTTAGTGATCAAATGTTTAACCAAGACTTCAGAACATAGAACCGAGGCTGAGATTGAAGTAAGCAGTTGTTACTTATTTCTTTATCATTCGACACTGTCACACTGAAGATGAGCAATAAACTTAACTGCATTTTATTATGTATTTCAACTGGACATCATACAAGCATTGATTTTAGGTGTATAGGTATTTATATCTTATCTATTCACATGACAATGCTTCTCTTGGTGGGATATTGCATATATCTTTTATGTTTAACATTTTTAGTTAGAAGTTTACTAGTCTTACTAATTCCGCGACATTTGTCTTTTTACAGTTGAATGGTGTATCCAAGTAAACAATAGGAGTGGATGGAATCCAATGACAACCATTGTAGTTAGGGTACTGAGCTGTTAGAGTATCATCTCTTCTTAATGTGTTCAGTCTCATACACTCAAGGAGAAGGAATATATCGATGATAAAAAGATTGGATAAATTATTCTTTTACCATTACAACGTGAGGTTGATAATTAAAAACATTGAGGATAGGCAGAAGATATCTGAGGAGAGATTTGTCCGATTTGTCGGTAGTTTGTATCAAGAAAGAGTTGAATCTAAAACCAATCAAGGATAACAACGAGATGCCGATTTGAAATATCTCTTTCAAGAAGAATATTCATTTGATGCATGCTTGGATGAGAAAGATGTCGAGGAAGAGTCAGAGTTCAACCCGGATGATAGATGGATCGAATGTGAGCTTGACAACATCATTAGTGAGGATGAGCATATGGAAGAAGGCAAGAAACTCAGGTTCCTTGCATAGTTTTAGCCACAACTCTAGTTCCACAACCAACTTAGTTCCACAAACACAAAGTACAACTCCAGCCACAACTCCAGCCACTTCAGCTCATAGCTATCCTTCGATCTTGAGTGGGGGGTGGGGATGATTGGTTCAATCTTTTTAGATTGGAATTGAGTCCTGGATAGACTCAATCCAATCTGGTAGCAATCTTCCTGATCCTAAACGATTCCCTCGGGACTCGATTTCAGATCGGTAGTCCCAGGGGAAGGGGCCAATTCGATTCAAGAATTAACCGATCCCCATCTGAATCAGCCGATTCTATGAACTATACTCTGATGGGCTTTTTAGGTTTGAATTGTGAGGTGGGGGGAGACCAGGGCTTAGTACAGGGTTGTTTGCAGTAGGGTTCCCAAGTCAACTTCAGTTCTGAGTAGGGGTATGTTTTGAGGGCTGCATAAGGGGAATTTGATTACCTATGTAGGGCCTATCGTGAAATTGTGCAGGGATATATGGTGGCCTATTTGAGGGCTGAACAAGGCTTACTTTGAGAGGTCTGCCCAAGGTATTTTAGGTGCTTAAACAAAGTATAGAGCCTGTTTAGGGGACTTTTGGACTTGATTATAGGCTGGTTTATGTTTTTGATGGGTTGGCTGAAGGGTGTTTAAGTGAGATTTGAGGAGGGGAAGATGGGCTTTTTTAGATGAAGAGGGGGCTGAGAGGGGGCATAGCCTTATAGGCTGTCATCTCACATTCTTATTTTCTGTCATTGTTCTCTTCGCCTTCTCCTTGGCATGACAGCAAGGTAGACCTAAGAAGGGACTCCTTTCTTCCCTTTCCAAGTGCTGGCAGCGACTAAGGCAAGTGTTGATGCTTTCAAACTTGTGCAAGGAGGCCAATGAGATTGTTTGTATAGGGGGAATGAGAGATGGGGTGTGTTGCCAGGGCTGAGGTGGCTGTGGTTTATCTCCAGCAGAGGATAGGATTAGTTGGAGAAGAAATAGTCATACTTCTTTATTTTTAGGGATTTTTGATGAATTCTTCTTGATTTTATCACATGGACAGTTTTGAACCTAATATTATAGCTTCTTTCCGGCTGCTGGGTGCTGAGATTTATGGTGACAAATTGGTTTATACAAGGTGGTGGATCATAATTCTTGGAATTGGCCAAGATCCAGATTAGGATGGCTTGATTCTTGGAGGGATTGACACCTGCCGATTTGATTTTACTCTTGAACAATCAATCCAAGGTCGATTCTTGAAGGAATCAACCTGGGTTGGTAGAATCGACCATGGATTGGCTGATTTTTTAGGCTTGGATTGGGCCTTGGGAATCCGGAAAGACTAGAAATGGGTATGATTCCGATCTGATTTTTTCTCAATAAGGGGGGAAATCAATCAATCCAGTGTCTCCTCCAGTGACAAGGAGCCCCCCTTCTCTCCCTCTCCCCCCGATCCTCGATCCTCGCCCTCCACCTCCTAAGGCTGATTCCTCCCTGGTTGGTTGTCCTTATGTAGTGGGAACCCTTGCTAATGTCACTTGGGGTGGTGACCATCGCCTAGTCACTCTGATATAGTCAGTGTACGTCACCCTTTCAAGGTGATTGAGGGGTGATATGTGCCCTTCCTGGCTTCATCCCAAAGTTTTGATTGATCTGTTTCAATCCTCCCCCTTTGGCATATCTCCTTTGGAATTTGGATTAGATCCTTGTCTAATTGTCATCACACATCTAGAAATCCTTATTTAATATGAGTTCTAATTTTTTGTTTTATTTCTTCTATGTAAGGAAAATGTCAGATCAAGAGTAAATGATGCACATCATGTTATTGAATGACAACATGGACATATATTAGATATTGAGAAGAGAATAATGAAATGTAAGGTGTGTGAAAGAAATGAATGAAGGTGTTTACAGTTTTAAAAGACACATGTGAGATTAGTGTGAATGTGAAGAAATGCGAGAAGGTAACAGTGTAGCTTAGAGTAGAAATGATGGCATACTTAATTGGAAGAGCATTACAGAGGAGGATTTTGAAAGTCGTAGAAAAGATAAATCACATGTTCATGTTGAGGTTGATTTATCAAGTTGAGAGGATGAAGAGAAGACACAAGTCAGGATAGTAATACATGAAGGTAAGACTTAGGCTTAAGAATATGAGGAGAGAAGAAGGGGGCACACGGATCTACTATCACTGCCTGATGTTCAAATGTGGAAGTCACTCGACTTATACATAAATTAGGTTGAGATAGTGAGTTCCGTCGTCACATTCCGTTTGATTGACATATATGTCTATGTATAGGCATAGTGACAAAGGTTAAAAGATGATCAAATAAGTTTGGAAAGGAGTTAAGGCTTTGGCAGGTCTACAAATAAGGTAGTCAAGTATATTTATAAATAATTTTTACATGCATGTATATATAAACTTCAACTTATTTTAATGTGTCTTACATGCTTTTTGAAACAATCATTAATAAGGGTGTCTAATTTTTTCTTGACGTAGGTGTCCTAGCTCATACATCTACTAGTCTATATTTTTCAAACGATGATTAATGTTAGTGGTGAGATTGGATTGAGATTAAAAGTCCCAACATCTAAGTTTATATACGAGGACGGGTTGAATGCAAATGTCAATTAGTTGACCTTATGGATAGATAGATTTAAGGCGATATTGAAGGAAATGGGTTGCACTGTAATTTGCGATTGATGGACATAAATTACAAGGAGATATATGATCAACTTTCTTATCTATTGTCCTGAGGGCACCTGTTGACGTCAATTTTTTCTCAACAAAAAAAAGGAGGACCAGACCAATTCTTAGCTGGTCTGATCCTTAATTGGTCCAAAAAGGGCTTTAATTTGACCCATTAGCGCACCCTCAGCTGGGCCAGCCCTATTTTTGATTTAATTAGATGATTTCCCAGCCCTTAAAGCCCACCTACGTACAGCCCATGGGAAGAGAAAAGTGGGCTGCGGTCAACCCAATTGGCCTAGTCAACAGGCCACATCAGTTGGCCACGTCAGCACCCAGTCAGCAGCCATGTCAGCTGCCAGCTCAACCTGCCACCTCATCCTTGACCCATTAATTGCATGGGAAAAGCCAAGGGACTGGTCAACATGGGGAATCTCAAAGGGTTAGTCAAATCTTTAATTCCTTGGACAATTCAAGGATTAAAGAGGTTTAAACACATAGAAAAAGGTGAAAGAGGCATCTGTACGTACTCCCCAGCTGCTCCATCTCCCCCTCATCTCCTATAAAAAGAGGAGGGCGTCCAAGAGAAAAGAGACTGGCTGTTCGACGCCGACAGGCTGCTGCTCCAACCACTGTGCACTCCTGCTCCAGTCTTGCCCGCTGCCAGGAGAAGGAAAGAAGAAGAGGAGAAGAAGAAGAAGAAGAAGAAGAGAGCTGCTGCTCTCCTCTTGCCCACGTGCATACCTGCCAGCGGCCAAAGAAGAAGAAAGAAGGAGAAGAGAAGGAGAAGAAAAGGTGGGGGCATATACATATTAACTATGTAGCCCTTTAAGGGCAACCCTTCCTCCCCTTCTAAATTCTCTTCTCTACCCCTCTCATAGCCTAAACCGGCTTTCATCATCATCGGCAACCCATGGCTCAAGAAATTGGTCTCAATCAGCTCTCTGTTCGGACCACCTAAACCACCCCAGTTCAGCCCTCTACGCACCCCACTGAAATAACTCTCAAACAGCCTATGTCCAGCCCCTTTTCGGTCCACTTTCAGGCACCCGAGAAAGATCCCCATTAGGCCCATAACCGGCCCGTGATCAAACCCCATTCAGGCCCTCCTGCAGCCCCCTCTGCGATCTATCAGAAACAGCCCATATGCAGGTTCAGGTAGCCTATTGTCGGCCCCTCGCCCAGTCCATCAAGCAGAGCCAGAATCTGGTCTTAAGACCCCCGATTCTGCCCACTTGCAGGGCCTGCAACCGGCCCATCTTTTTTGGTTCTGAACCAGGCCCACAACCGGCCCATTCCTGGTCCTAAACCAGACCCACAAGTAGCCCCCCTAAACAGGTCCATAACCTGTCCAATTTCCTGCCCCGTTTGCGGCAAAAACCAAGTCCCCATGTGGCTCAACCGAACACATCCCCTAACAGGCCCAAAACAGGCCACTGGACAACAGCCCATGCCTAGCCCGCGTTCGGCTTATCTGTCAGCTACCAAAACAGCCCACTTGGCTCAGCCGACACCCCCACCTGCAGGAGCCTTGAACAGACCCTAATCCAGGTTCATCTTCAGCCCAAATCCGGCACCCAATCAAGGCCCAAAACAGGACCCAGATTGGCCCCAATTCAGCTCATGTCCAGCACCCAATTAGCCCATGTTTGGCACTCAATTCAGGCCCAAAACAGGACCATTTTCAGCATTCTTGCAGTACATTCCAGCCCCTTCGTGGCTCAACCAAGTGGCCCTTTCACGAGTCCAGCCAGCTTCCCAAGAAGCCCCATCAACAGCCCCCTTGCGGCATTGCAAAAAGGATAGAAAAGAGAAGGTCGCAGCAGCCCCCTTGTGGCTTGTACTGGCAAAGAGAGGGATGAACCTCAACGGCCCTTTCACGGGTCCGGTTCTTCCCTCAACTCATCAAGGGAGGGATGAACCTCAACGGCCCTTTCATGTGTCCGGTTCTCCCCTCAACCCACCAAGGGAGGATTGAGCCTCAACGGCCCTTTCACGGGTCTGGCTTGGCCTCCAAGAAGGAGTCCTTCTGACTCAAGCGAAGATTGAAGCCCGGCTTTGAACGCCGATGGAACATGGACCGGCCCGAAGTGGCCTTCAAAAAATAAAAAATAAAAATCAGAATGCGAAAGCAATATCTAAATTAAGGAGCTTCACCCCTAGCGGGGAACTCCACCTTGGACGGGGGGGGGCATGGGCATGTTCTCATAGTCGTTGATCCGGACGGGGGCGCGGGCAAGATCCCGTAGCCGTTGATCCTTCCCCCAATTTGACTAAGTATAAAGCTGGTCATTTTGATGGATAAATTTCACTAAGTTGGAAAATGACTGACATGCCGTCATAATGCCGAAAATTTCCAAAGTAGTGAAAAAAAACCTATATTGGGGGAATGGTTGACCATATTGTACACCGATGTACTTCACCCTAATCTTCAATGAAACTTTGATGTCAACATTGGAATGCGTGAAACCGAGCACCAATAGTAGCCCGATGGGTTGACCGAGATGCAAACCATCAAACAAAATAAACAACACAATCAAATCTGAAAATTCAATAAAAAATAGAAAACCAAATATGAAAACTTAATAAAAAAGTAGAATTAAAAAAAAATCTGAAAGTTAAACTTAAACTCACCCCGGTTCAACAAACAACCGATCTTTAACAAGAAGGAACCGATTTTAAATCAAACTTTCAACAAGAATCATATTTTGATCAAATCCAAAACACATAAATTCTAGATTTTAATCAAATCTGTTAACACCAAAAAAATCAGATTTAAGCAATCTGCTAAAAAAACTGATTCCAACTGACTTCAACCAAATATAAAAAATCTGGTTTTTGGCAATTTGAAAATCTATTCAAAAAGACACCAAACCTTGTTTAAATAAATGACAAAGATCAACCTTTTCAAAAGGAACTAAACAAATAACATTTCAAACATTCAAAAATGTATCAAAACCAACATAAAACAGAAAATTCAGAAATCTGAAAATTCAGAAAATCAACCAAATAAAAATTCAAACATACTTAAAACACTTCAAAGACATCAGAATTAAAACCAAAACAAATTAAATCAAACAAATTCAAAACAAAATAAACTAAAAAGCCAAACTAAAACAAAAAACAAACAACAAAAAACAAACAAACCAATCAAACAAATTGATTCAAAAAATCATAATCAACACAACCGACTTTCAAGTCAACCAACAAACAAATAAAACAAACCCAAACCAAATCGGTTTGCATCTCATCTGACCCAAAAGGCCGTTGCCTTTTTGAGTTCCTTTTTTTGTGGATATGCATGTCTCCGAACATAGGTTGCCGTGATAGTTAATCAAAGGCATTCGAGTCGTTGCTCAATGTAAGCTAACGCCGGATACTTGCATCATCCGGCGGAGAAGGGCAAAAAATCAAATTTTCAAAGAACCCGAACCTCGATTCTTATATTTTAAAACTATCACCGGACTATTTAATATTTTTAGGATATCACCTATTTTTCCTAATAAGTTTGGGATATCAAAAAATGTCTTTCTTTCTAAAGAATAGACGTAAAAAAGAGAGGTTCACACAGCACCTCATTTTTTTAAAGTTTATTTATGCATTAGGCCAGATCACGAATGCGGAGTACTTGTTTTGTTTTATGAACAATGTTGTAGAGGATATTGACGAAGACAACATTATACAATTTGTGATTGCCAATGAAATATTTTATAAAGCTACAATGAAGAAGCTGATGGAAGTTAGGCCACAATTGTTTTGAGTGCCATGTGGCACATTTTATTGATTTGATGTTGTAAGATATTAAGAAGAAGCCATCCATGTGGTTCTTGGTAAGTTAAAGTTAGTTGATTACATCTTTCATATATTGGCATCCTAGGCTATTGCACATCACGAGAGAGCATACTGATGGTTGTGACTTGGTGCAATATAATCCCATGGTATTTACCACATATTTCATTATATTAGAGAATTTGCACGGATGTCGACATGACTTGAAGAGATTCATACTTTTATTAGCATATATTGATTTCAAGGTTGACTTACTTTACAAAATGAACCAGTCTGAGATCCTAGTTAAAATGAAACATATTGTTGAGGACAGTATGTGATTGGAAAGAGTGTAATACTACTTGTTTGTGATAGAATTCCTTGTACAAGTGTTGAGATTAGTTGATTGTAACGACATAAATCAAAATCAAATTGGTATTTATATGATGCATTATACAAAGTAATGATGAAAATCAATTAGAAACATTTAACAAGTTATAAGAAATGATAAAAATTATAGATAACAAATGTGATAAGACACTTCACTATGATATTCATGCAATATGTAGTTATTTACTATTATGTTTCGTCTAATTGTTGTAGTAATATGTTAACGATCACATTCCTTTTTGATAGGATATTTTTTGAATCCAAGGATGTAATATGACAGACAAGTATGTAATAATGCAGAGATCGTGTGCGGTATGTTGTCAGTGATATAACCCTTTAGCTAGGACTCCACATGATAGAATAGAAATGGAAATTGAAGTGAGTTATTGTTTACTTGTTAAGTTTTGAGGATCAATTGACTTATTCTTATTTCATATCATACTTTAGAGCATATAAGCACCGAATTGGAGTGTATGGAGATCTAGATCTATGGTATTCATATGATAATGCTTTTCCTGGTTTATGTGATAACATTTAATACATGTTAAATCTTTTTATAAGAAGAATACACATTTACTATATTACTTATCTTTTTGTAGTTGAGTCATGGATTCAAATAAACACTTGAAATCGATGGAATTTACTCGCCTCTATTACAGTTCGAATATTGACTTAGAGTATCAGTTTATCCTAGTGTGAAAGAAATTGAAACACCTTAACTTTATACACAGAGAAAGAAAAAACAAATTGAAAGTGAAAGATTGAAAAAATCAGTGTTCTACTATTATAATATGTGGTTGAGAATAAAGAGCATCAATGAATGTTAAAAGTTATGTGAAGAAAGATTTGTTCAATTTGCAAGTGGTATCTATTAGCAAAAAGTTGAAGCAAGTCAAGGCTTATCACAGAATGATGTTGACTTGGAATACATTGTTCAAGAAGAACATCCACTTTTAACATGGATGGATGGAAATATGCTGCACCAGAGCCGTAGTTTGACCCAAATGATTGAGCATGAGTTGAATTTGAGTTTGATAGTGTAATCGATGAAGATAAAGAGATGCAAAAAGAATGACAAGAAATTGTGGTTTCTTGTATAGCTCTATTTTTGGGTCCACCTCAAACTACAACTCCAGAGCCAGCTCTAGCTGTAGCTCTAGTTCCAACTTCTTATGTTGTTTCAGGTGCAATCCTACTACTCAGAAAGTTCACAAAGGAGTGGAAGATTTACATGATTTAAATCATTGAAGATGGTGTATCAGCGCAGTATTAGATGTGGTACACAAGAACTGGAGTAAAGGAATTTAATTGTCAGGTGAAGACCTGTAAGTCTCATAGATTGTATCTAAGCACTTTCCTCGGATGATGATGGTGAAGAGTTCATTACGCCTACGTAACAGTAAGATGTAGGTGGTTCATGTGGAGATGAAGGAGAAGGTGGTTCCAAATCCAACAATACACATACTAATGGAGTAGGGCCTGATAATTTGGGTTAGCAGCAATATTTAGTTGGAAAAAGTCTTTGTCCAAATTAGATGAATTTTTTTGACGAGTACATAGAGACAAACTATCTAGAATCTGTTTCAGACTTGGACCTATGTTATCCACCACAACCTCTAGTATATGATAGTGTGTATGATTTTAATCAAATGGCCATATCATTATTTTCATATAGATACAAGCCAATCACGATTGATATGTCATGATAAAGTATTCAGGAGAATTAGGAAAACGAGAAATATGAAAGCCAATTCACATTGGTGATAAGAAGGTATATTTGGTATTATATATGAATTGTATCATTTTTTTTATTAGAATGAATATTGGTGTTACCTTATATCCACTTGTCCTAAATCTTTGATAGTCACGTGAAAGGGTGTTAGTTGTCACATTTATATTTTTAACAATTTTTTAGGGATTTTCATGTTTTTAGGATTTATCATGGTTTTTCAATTTTTTTGGAAGGAAAAATTAAATTTCTTTTAATTCAGATCAATTCCTAATCGGGAATCCTTCTAGAAAATCGGCCCAAATCTGTCCGATCCGATACGGGTCCTGATTTTGATCCCGCAATTCTTGAGGTGGACGTGGGTCAGTATTGATCCCTCAATGGGGCTGATTTAAGACTGTTATCCAGCCCAAAGATGCTTAGATCAAGGGTTACGCAGCTTATGTTTGAATGGATCTAAATTGGGGTTAGGTGATGCGGGATGGCATGTTGGACTGGGATAAAAATGCTGTGAAAACGAGATTAGATGGCTAAAATGAACTAAAATCTGATTCTTGACTGTAACATGCAGATTTTCTTGAATTTGGTCCAGGTTGCAACCTGCATGTTTCTGCAGGTTCTCCGTTTTTTGCTGATTTTCTTAGACTGTTTTTTGGATGCTGGTTTTCTTTTTGCTGGTCTCACTGACCGTAGCTTGTAGGTTTCTGAGAATTTTCCCTAATTTTCTAATTTTGGGCTTGTGGGTTTCCTTCGGACAGGTGGCTGAGTGTCGGATGTCTGTGGGATACCCTTCCTTTTCCTTGGTGGAATCTTTAGTTGAAACAGGACCCAATTGGGGTAGGATTTGAGATCCTATTTAAGATTTGACATCCTAATTTGATTAGGATTTAGAATCACTTATGAATATGGATTTAAATACCAATTGACTTAAGATTCCTAGGATTTGAATCATAATTTGTTTAGGATCTGAATCTCATTGTGCTTAGAATTTGAATCCTAATTTGTTTAGGACTTGAATTATATTTGGGACATGGCTTTAGTGGGAGCAATCTCCATTTTTTTTGGTGGGTTGACAATTGCCTTTTCGATGCTTCTTTGCGTTGGATTTCCTGCACACCATCTCATATGCTGTTCCTTCTTGCATTTCCAGCATGCTGCCCTTGTCGGATTCCTTCATTTTTGGGACTGTTGCCAGCTATTTCTTGCTATAGATAGCTCTTTTTCCTTTTGTCTTCCCCGTGGGGACTCTGGAATCCCAACTAGGTAGGGTCGTATAGCTTTATTTGGAAGGGGTTTCAGAATGGAAGTTTTTATTGACTTCTCTGCCTTTTTTATTTGTATAAATTTTAGGTGCAAGCATCCGTTTCATCTAGCCTACTGACTAAAGCGCCTCTTATTTGAGGTAATGTGCAAAATATGGGAAATTGATGGTTCCAAGAGCTCTGGCACTGTCCACTGTTGGTGTCCCTTTTTTTATAAAAAAGAAGAAGAAAAAAATAAAGAGGAGTAGCCAGGCCTATGCTAGGCTGGACCACCCTCCAATTGGACCAAACCAGGTCCTTAACGGACCCCATGGTCTATGCATGGAATGCGATCTCCCGAGAATCTCTCGAGGTCTCCCGAGAATCTCTTTTCTTCCGTGCGTCCGAGAAACGAGATCGCCGAAACGAGAATATCTATGTAGTACCTGTGATACCTTAATCTTCTCCGCCTATTATTATCCCCAACTTGTTAGATGATCTTGTTAAGTTTCATTCTTATATTGCCAATTTTATTATGGAATCCTTCCAAATATTCATCTAAACATTATTGTTTGATAAAATTTCATAGCTTAATATTTTAATAACTATATATGTACAATTGACCCAAAATGTTATCAATCTCCTATCTATATTGTTCAAGATAAAATTTTGGTCTGACATAAGATCTTTTGTATGTCTCATGTTAACAATAGTTCACCATCTCTGTATTACGTTTTTAATTATCTCACAGCTTATTTTAGTATTTAATATGAGTTATCTTGTCCTTTTTAAAGAGATTATATGACATTCTACGTCTAAACATGCACATTGATTGGTATTTCCAAGATTTAATCCCTTGAGATTTTTTTGAGATCTTTTATCTTCAATCTCCGTGAGATAAAACATAGATGTGAGATGGCAATCATTGGGTAAAGTATACCTTGCATAAATGAAATCCGAGATCCGATCTCCCGAGATTTTTTCAAGAATCTCACGAGATATCTTCTCTTTCACGCTTCCGAGATGAAGCCGAGATCCGAGACGACAATCCTTGGGTCTATGTTTGACTGGCCCAGCCCAAAGTCCTATTCAACTAAATAATTCTCAAGCTCCTCCCATAGCCCACTGTGCGCCAGCCCATAAGAAAGGGAAGGGATGGGCTGCAGCCAAAGGCAGGCCCAATCTGCCAACCGCCAGCCCACCCGCCACCTCAACAGGCCCAGCCGCACCAGCCATCTGTCCTGCCACCTCAACATTGACCAATTGATGGAGGGAGGAAGCCGATGTGGTCAGCCTACATGGGAGACGCCAAGGGACAGTCCAAGCATTGAAGGGCTGGGGAAGTCAAGGAGTTTGGAAGGCCAAGAGTTATCTTACATTCAAGCCAACCTGACTCTTGATGTCCCATCGGTCCCTATAAAAAGGGAGGGGTGCGCCAAGAGAGAGGAGAGAGATTTCAGATGCCGATAGGCTGCTGGATTGCTGGCTGCCACCTGCGTACCTGCTCAGTCCCCCCTGCTGCTCGCGGCCAAGAAGGAGAAGAAGAGAAGAAAAAGAAGAGGGAGAAGCACCCCTTGCAGCTCTCACAAGGGCAGGTCGGCCCATCTTCATCCGGTGCCAAGTGGAGGAGAAGAAAAAGGTAGGGGCATGCGCATATGAACCATGTAGCCCTCTAAGGGCACCCCTTCTTCCCCTTCTAAATTCTCTTCTCAACCCCTCTCTTGGCCTAAACCGGCTTTCATCGTCATCGGCAACCCATGGCCCAAAAAATGGTCTCTATCAGCCCCTGTTTGGACCACCTATTCAGCTCCTAAAAAAATCCTTCAAACAGTGCCTGTTTTAGCCCATTGAGCAGTCCCTTGGCAGGCCATATATTCCCCCCAAACAAGTCCCTAATCAGGCTATTTGCAGGCCCCTGAACAGTCCCTATCAGCCCCTGTTCGGACCACCTAAACAGGCCCCTAAACAAGTCCATAAACCACCCCTGTTCAGCCCATGATTAGACCCCAAGACAGGCCCTTGTTCAGCTCACATCCGAACCCCAAAACAGGTTATCAATAGCCCCTTTGTGGCATCCACTAGAGCCCTAGGTGAGGGTGGATGATCCGGAGATTCTTGGAGACCATCCGACGGGCCAAGTCTACTCCGGGCGGATCCTCAATTCCCCCTACTCAAAGCAGCCCCTTTGTGGCCATCTTTGTCACCTCATTTCAGTTCTCTTTGGAACACCTTTGAAACCCTTTGTTCCATTGCTCCCTTGAGCAAACCGAAACAGGTCCTAAACAGCCCCTTTGTGGCCATCCTTGATTCCCCCTTTCAGCCCCTTTGTGGCATCCACTAGAGCCCTAGGTGAGGGTGGATGATCTGGAGATTCTTAAAGACCGTCCGACGGGCCAAATCTACTCCGGGCAGATCCTCAATTCCCCTTATTCCAAATACCCCTTAAACAGGTCTGAAAATAGCCCCTTGAGCACCTCCATAAATTCTCTGTTTTCATGCTCTTTGAGCAGCCTCCAAACATGTCCTAAAACAGCCCTTTGCGCAGCCCAAAAATAGGCCACCAAACTGTCTCTTGTACATTCCCATCTCGGCCCCTAAAACAGGCCATTTCAGCCCTCTTTTGGTCCACACCTCATGCCGCCACAACAAAGAAGAGGCGCCCAAAAACAAGTGCTGCAGAAACAAGCCAAAAGCAGAGGACAGCGGTTTGAACATAGGCCGGCTTGAAGGTGACGGCCCGGCACCCCTTGGAAACCGTCCGACGGGGCAAGGGCATAGTCGGGTGGCCTTCCAAGCCAGTCCTACCAAGAAACTCCAGCAAGACAGCAGATTTCCAGCAGGCCCTTCCGGCCCAAAACAGTTCAAACAACCCGTTGAGCCTATGAAGATTAAAGGCCGGCTAAGAACACTGATGAGACTTGAACCGGCCTAATTGGCCTCACTCCAAAAAAACAACAAATAAAAATCAGAATGCGAAAGCCATATTAAATTAAGGAGCTTCATCCTTACAAGGGTACTCCACCTTGGACGACTCCCCCCGGGTATGTCCCAGGATGTCGACCTGGACGGTGGCGTGGGCATGCTCATGTAGTTGGTGATCCTTTTCCCAATATGACTAAAGTCCAGGTTGGCCATTTTGGAGGGGTAAAACTTCACTAAGTTGAAAATGGCCGGCATGTTGTTGTAATGTCGAAATTTTTCAAAATTGGTGAAGAATCTATGTTGGGAGAAGGAATGCCTATCTTTTTTTCACATCATTGTACTTCATCACCTATGAAATGAAATGATCTTTAATGTCGACTTGGAATGCATGAAGTCGGGCATTGAATTGTAACCCGATGGGCCGGATATGATGCAAACCGCCAAAATCAAAAAGCAACAACAACAAACAACATAACAATTAACAAAATAACATAAACTAAATCTGAAAATCTAATACAAACAGAAAAATCAGAATTAAGACAAATCTGAAAATTTAAACTTAAAATCACCCCGATTTAATAAACAACCGAACCATAATAAAGACATTGAAAACTGATCCTAATCCAAACCAAAAATCAGATTTTGATCAATCCGAAAAACACAAACAAAAAAATCAGATTTGATAATCTGTGAGCTCAACCAAAAAAAAAAAGAATTAACCAATCTGAAATTTCATTTTAAAAGGCACCAAACCTCACCTAGATAAGTCCAGGGTATCGACACAAAAGTCTTTTTTTTCTTCGAGAACAGACGTAAAAACGAGGTTCACACATCCACTTATCCAATTGGATTTTTACAGTGCCTATGTGATCCCATTCCCTGGTCCCGGACTCAAGTTAGGTCTGAATTAGATTGGTTCAACTCAGGATCCAGTTGATTCCAGCTTAGATTTGGGCAGATCCACTTAGGAGTGGCTGATTCCTGATATCAGGCTAGAATTGACTATCCCAGCCAAGGATTTGCTAATTTTAAATTTATATTAATTTTCAATTTTAAGAGCATGCTTGAAATTCTTGGTGTTAACCTACCCAATGTCAAGAGCAATAGTGATACGGTACTAAATCAATATTGTAACCAAACAGTCCGTAAACATTGACCAGATATGTGCTATAACAGAGAATACCTATACATTCAGGTTCAGGACTTAATGCATCTCTTTAGCAACTAAGGATCACATGATCGGAATCGGCCATTGGTTTGGCTAGTGCTGACTTTGATATGGTTCGAATCAAATTGGTAAAATTGGTAAATTTCTTTGGAGAAAAACCAATTCAGAATCGGTCTGGATTAGTTCTTCAAACAACCATAAAAATTGAAAAAAACCACAAGGTCATATTGGATCCATGGGACCTGATATAGCAGATCCTGTGACTTAAATCACTGCATCCAAGTTGTACACTGGAAACAGTGTACACAGTATGACCATCTTGGGCAGAGGAGATGCCACGGTGGCTCAGCACCACTGTAGCCACCATGAGGGCCAATTCTGGCAAGGAATCATCTGAAGCATTCCAAAATCAGCCAATTCAAGCCGAATCAGTATCCGGGCTGATTTGGTTTATTCCAGCCGATTCTGGCTGAAAATTGAGGGATAAGTCAATCTCCTCCTCCCTCCCAAATTTGGTCCAAATTGGGTCGGCATATGCCGATTTGATCCCGAAATCGGCCAATTCTAGGAATCATGCTAGCAACCTAAAAGGATGGGGGAGTATGAGAACCTAGTGTTTCACGAAGTTTTGAGAAGTTTAAGTATCTTTTTTCGGACTATTTATGAAAAATATGTGATAACCTATAAATATTAAATGGTCCAATGATACTTGTAAAATATGTAAACCAAGGTTTGGGTTCTTTGAAATATTTTTTTGACACTCCCACCAGATGGTGTAAATATTCGACCTTAGCTTTTATCGAGCGATTACTCAAATGCCCTTGATTAATCATCATAGTAACCTACTTTGGAGAGCTTGTGCATCCACAAAAAGTAATGAATTCAAAAGGACTGCCGCCTTTTGGGCCTGATGGGATACAAACTATTTGTTTGGAGTTGATTTTAGTTGGTTTAGAGTCACTTTTATGAGTTTTAGTTTTAAGTTTGGTTTTATGTTGATTTTGGATTGCTTGTTTTTAGTTTGATTCAGATCCAATTTAGTTTTGGTTTGTTTTGGTTGTCATGATTTTGGGTTTTTACTTTGATTGATTGAAATCGCTTTGTTTTGACTTTGACATTTTAAACAACCTAATTTTTTATTTGTTTGATGTGTGAATCAGGGAGCCTTTTGTTATCTTTATATTAGTTGGTGTTTTGGTACCAATTTAAGTGTCTTTATATGTTTTAAACATTTTTAGAATTTGGTTTGACTTGTTTGCCTTCAACGTTTCACATTGTTTGATGATCTGTTTTTTTCTGTTTTTAGAGTTGATTTGGGTGTCCTTTAAGTATTTGAGATGTTCATTTAGTTCCTTTTGGAAATTTTTAATTATTAGTTGATTAGGAATTTAATTTGGTGAGATTAAGTGATTTTTGAATGGATTTTTAGGTTTGAGCAAATTCTGATTTTTTATGTGTTTTCAGATTGATTAAAGTTTGATTTATTTTGTTTTAAGTTTGAATTTTGATATTTTCATGTTATGGCTTAAGTTTCATTTGAACTTAAGTGATTTTGATGGAATTTTCAGATCTGTTTCAGATCTGATTTTTTTGTTAATCTTCGGATTTAGTTAATTGAGTTTTATGTTTATTTTTGTGTCATTTATTTAATGTGAGGTTTACATCCCATCCGGTACGTCAGGCTGCCATTTAATGCCTGATTTCATTCATCCGAGCCGGTACTTGAACATTGATCTTTCATTTTATTCTGTGTCGGAGTACAAGAGTATGCGTAAAAATAACACCAGGCAGCATAACAACAATCTTTCCTCCAATGTAAACTGCGTGCCATGCTTGTGCCATGCGTGCCATACCCGTGCCGCGCGACGGCATGCCGGTTCACTTTCAGCCAATATGAAATTTACCCGTTCAAGATGACAAGTGTTAAGCACATCATAGCGGGGGAAGGATCACCAACAATGGGAACCAGCCCTCGCTATTGTCTGGATCAACATTCTGGGGCGGACTCGGGGGAGCCGTCCAAAGTGGAGTACCTGTAAAAGGGTGTTTACCCCTTTATTTTAGTTTGACTTTTCATGTTTTAGATTTACTTAATTTCATTTTTTTGTCAAGGCCTAATGGGCCTATTCTAGTTTTATTAGCCTTGCTAGCCGGGCTTCATGTCTTTTTGGGCTTGGTGGGCCCATCTTAAATTCTTTAATTTGGAAGGGCCTGTTTTGGTGCTGATGCCTTGTTGTAGTACCCCTGCTTGGGCCGGTATTGAAGGCCACCTGACTATGCCCTTAGCCCGTCGAATGATTTCCAAGGGGTCCCGGGTCGTCATCCTCAATCCAATCCTTGCGAAGGACTGTTGTTCCCCATTTTTGGGATTTTTTTTTGACTGCAATGAAAAGATGAGGAGGCCAACATGGCTCCGGAAAAAGGCGCCTGCTGGAGGACTGCACAAATGGTAGATTTTTGGACATGTTTGGGACTGCTCAGAGGGCAGAAAACATGGGGGTTTTGGGACGCTGCAAAGAGGTTGAAATGGATTATTTAAGGGGAGGCAACAAAGGGGCTGTATAAGGGACTTTTGGGTAAGATATTGAGAGCCCGCCTGGAGTAGACTTGGCCCGTCGGATGGTTTCCAAGAATCTCCGGGTCATCACCCTCACCTAAGGCCCTAAAAGGGAGTGGATCGGGGATTTTTTAAGAACTGGTTGATGACCTGTTTTGGGGATGGTTTGTGGACCGAAATGGGACTGTTTAGGGGACCTGAGTGAGGATCTAAATGTGGGCCAAAATGAGGCCTATTTGGGGTCTGATTGGGGCTGCCCAGGGGACTGTGTAAGAGGATTGGATCTGTCCAGAAAGTGACCTGTTTAAGGGGTTGAAATGGATTATTTAAGGGGAGGCAACAAAGGGGCTGTATAAGGGACTTTTGGGTAAGATATTGAGAGCCCGCCTGGAGTAGACTTGTCTCGTCAGATGGTTTCCAAGAATCTCCGGGTCATCACCCTCACCTAAGGCCCTAAAAGGGAGTGGATCGGGGATTTTTTAAGAACTGGTTGATGACCTGTTTTGGGGATGGTTTGTGGACCGAAATGGGACTGTTTAGGGGACCTGAGTGAGGATCTAAATGTTGGCCAAAATGACGCCTATTTAGGGGTCTTAAACTGGCAGAACAGGGGTCTGATTGATGGACCAAGACGGCCTGCTTCTGGGGTATGAATGTGGGCCAAATTGGGGGCTGTTTGGAGACCAGAAAATGGACTGTATAGGGGCCTAGATGGACCTGTTTTGGGGTCTGTTCTGTGGGCAGAAAAAGGGGAGTGTGTAGGAGTCGAATAGGACCTGTTTTAGGTTTTGTTTAGTGAGCCGACTTGGGGGCTGAAAGGGGACTTGACTAAGGTCTGTTTAGGGGGTCAAGTGGGACCTGTTTGGGGCTTTAAGTGTGGGCTGAAATGAGGCCTATTTGGAAATAGAAAAATGGGACTGTGTAGGGTTCGAATAGGGGCTATTTTGGGCTTTGTTTAATGGGTTGAACAAGACCTCTTTTGGGCTATGGGTCGCCGATGATGATGAAGGCCGGTTTAGGCCACAAGAGCATTGGAGAAAGAAATGGGAAGGGATTAAGAGGGGATGCCTAATGAAGGGCTACATGACTGGAGTATGCCCTTACCTTCTACTTTTCCTTCCTCCTTTCCTCCTCCTTTGGCCGTAGTTGGCTGGAGGGTTCGTGCAAGGGGGACTAGCTGCAGGATGCTGATGGCATGGACCAACTTTTTGGCATTGGGTGGATGTCCTCTTTTTATAGGATGAGGGAGGAGGTGAAGGGTTAACATAGAATTAAGTATTGGATGACCCTTTCCTTCTCCCATGTAATTAAACCAACTTGACCCTTGATTTCTCCTAGGCTAGCTAAATGGTCTTGACATTAAGTCTTTGACTTGACCCTTTTACTCTCCAATGTAATTAATGAACCTAGGTGGGGTGTCTGCTGAGGTGGCAACTGATGTGGCCTAGTTGACTAGGCCACTTTGCTTGACCACAGCCCACCAACCTCTCCTCTTAATGGGCTGCGCAAATGGGCTAATAAGTGGGCCGAAATGGCCTTTCTTGGTTAATTAGGAGCTGTTTCAGCTGGCGGGACTGCTAATAGGCTTGAATTGTCCATGTAATGGGCCTTGGCACACCTCCTTTGGACCAATTGGTGACCGGACCCTCTGGGTTCTTGGTCCGGTCTCCTTTTCTTCTATACATTTTTTTTGTAAAATATGTGGCGCCAACAGGGACCTTCATGAGTATGGAATTGAATTGCATGCACAGGAATTATCTGATGGATGAATATAGTGCTATCGACATTTTTATTAGTGTGCATTAAAATTTTGAGCAACTTTTAGTCCTTAATGAGGTGTTTGGTTGCATGGTGAATTGAGTTTTGTTACGAATTTATGTTTTTGAACAAAACTTGTTAAAAAGAGTTGTTCATAATCATTATAATTTTATGTTTTAAGAGAGATTTCCTTCTTGGACAAGAAAAGAGATGAGACTTTTTTTTTTCTTGTGGTCCCCACTTTTTAGTTATGCATGGTCTCCACTTTTTTGCCATCACATTTTTCCAAGCATAACATAACTTTGGCTAGTTTAGTTTTTATTTTAATATATATTTTTAACACAAAAGTGTATAAAAAATTATTGTGCAACCAAACACTCCATTAACTTTTAGATCAATCTATATCAGGTTTGCATGTTTGATGTAGTTCGGTTCTGCTTGCTGGTTCACTAGACCAGACTGGTTGGTACCTTTTTGCTCGAACAGGGTCTGATCCTGTTAGGTCCACTGGTGGGGGGGTGTGGCGGCTTGGTTGTGCTGATCTGGTGCTGCACTAGCAACAAACAACTGACTGCCAGACCAGCAGGAAGCTGATCTGAATGGTCGGCCTGTTACATGCCGGTGTCTACGTGGTCAAATGGGAGGAGACGAGCCTGATCAGGACCCAGTCCAGAAGGTAGCATGTGGTCCGTGTGACTTGCTGAAGTTCGGTTTGGGACGATGCTAGGGGGTCATGGGGCGATGGGAGGGATGCAGTAACTGTAGCCTGAGGAGCACTGTAGCTACGTGAAGGGCCTTTGAAATGTTTCACAAGGGTGTACTTTAGGTGCCTTGCGGAGAGATGGAACATGGAGGCTTAGTGTGGCTCAGGCTAGGTGCTTATGAGTGAGGCTGGGAGCTAGAGGGGAGGGACCAATGAAGGTGATGACCAGTCCTCGTGTGACTTGAGATAGAGAAGAAGATGGAAGAGAGGATGACGAAGGGAAACAAGGGACGATGAATCCAACTGAAAGGGAAGAAGGTGTGACAATGGGAAGACCAACCAGAACAGAACTTTGAAAGTAAGGAAAAAAATATTAGGTGGAGCCAGGATGGTGGTGAATTGGCCTTGTTGGATTGAGACGGGAACGCCAGAGTGGATGTGAGTCTCACCGGAGCCGAAGAAGAAATGGTGGACCACATGGTGAAGATTGGGAATAGAGGATGGCGGTCACAGTGATGGGAAGAACCCGAAGGGGATGGCATAATGGATAGTGAGGATCAAAAGTGGAGAGTAGTTTTGAGAACAAGCGGGAGGGTGATGCTCTTGTGCTAGGAAGCTGGAGAGGATGGATTTGCTGGAGAAGAGGTGAGAAAGAATTGGAACTGGATCTACTTCCAGAGGTGATGGATAGGAGATAGATGCCGGAGATGATTCTAGCAATGGAGAAGCAAGCGAGGAACTCCTGGAGGTAAGAAAGATTACTGGGATGGCCTTGGAGGTGAAAGAGAAGCAGGTGGACTCAACCACAGGTGGAGGAGAAGACGGAAATGATCTCAGGGTGAAGAACTAGAAGCCGGCTGAGCACCGCAGGTGAAGATGCAGACCGGGCCTTCCCGGAGGTGAAGAAGAATACAAGACAAGCTCTGGTGGTGAGAGAGCCAGGTGTGATCTGGTGGTGAGGAGTTACCTATGGGAAGAGGTGGGGACTGGGGCACCAGCCATCAGAACCTCTTTTAAGTCCACCGGATCTTGTCGGTGTTGGCATCGAGGAAGAACCACAGAGAGAGAGAGAGATTGCAGACCCCGAAATGGAGACTTACGGAAATCAAATGTCTATTCATCCATTCATACCTATGATTTTACGACAGTAAGGTTTATATAGACATAAGCATAAACCTGAATTTTACAATGAAGACCCTCCAATCACCTTGTATCTAATAACCCTTAACAGTGTGATGTAACCTCAAAATCTCCAAAAGAATTTGTTTCTCTTTTTTTTTTTGGAAATTCATTTTTTCTTTTGAATTTGAATTAGGCCTTAGCATTGACTTCTTTAGGAAAATAGATGGTATTCCATAAAAGTACTAACTAAGGTCGGTGATTTTTAAAATTATAGTTTGAGGTTGTTGGGTTCTTTGAAAATTGATTTTGACCTCTCCCCGTCGGATGGTGCGAAGATCCGACGTTAATTACATCGAGATAACTCGAATACCCATGATTATCGTCGTAGCAATCCATTGAAGTAGAAGACATGCATCCACAAAATAAACATTCACACATAGGAGAAAACAACCCCATGAATTTGACGGAGGCGAGCACTTAATATGTTTTTGAATTTGACTTGGGTTGAATTGAATTGATTAAATTTGTTGGTTTGATTTTGATTTAAGTTGAATTTAGTTTGAGTTGAATTTAATTGGTTGAGTTGCTTTTAGTTTTAAGTTTAGTTCAATTTAAATTTGTTGATTAAGTTTGACTTGGATTTGATTTGGAAAGTTTGATTTATATTTGAGCTGACTTAATTTAATTTAAATTTGAGTCTGTTTAAATTGGTTGAAATCTGGATCTAGTGTGTGAGTTTTAATTTGATTTGAATTGCATTTAATTTGAATTGATTAATTGACTTAAGTTTGTTTTGGTCGAAATTGATTTGATTTTGATGGGTTAACTGCAATTTTGGGATGTTCAGACTCTGAATCTTTCAATTCTCAGATTTTGTAAAGTTCAGGTTTTGAATCTTTTGATTTTCTTTATACATTCTCATTTTCAGATTCCTCTTCTCCCGGATGTTTTTCACTTGCAGATTTTTATATTTCAGAATTTTACAGATTCTGCACTTTTTCAAAGACTCTCGGACTGCAGGTTCCATGGGCCTTAAACTTTCAGATTTCTGCACTTTCAAAGATTCCCAGATTGCAGATTCCTCTTAATTCAGATTTCAGATTTTTAATCTCTGGATTTTAGAGATGATTTTCAGACTTCAGAAAATTCAGTTCTGATCCTTCGGTTCTGATTTTGAGCCAGGCAGGTCCTTAGCAATTAACAGAATTTCAGATTTCTTAAATGTTTTGATTTCATATTTAATTTCAATTTTTAATGTGCTTGCATTCATTCAATCCGGCAAGGACTGTTTTCTCCCTGCATTGCTCATCGAATTCTTCATTGCTTGAAGTTCACAAGTCCTCCAGCTTTCTCTTTTTTTTACAACAATTGTCACATCCCCTCAATTCGGGATCAGGTATAGGTCGGTCTTGAGTGTAGTCTCCAGCCTTTGATAGGCATCCGGAAATCCTGCTTTGCCTTTTCAGAAATTTGAGCATAGTCCTTCCTTTGATAGGCACATGCAGTCTTCTCCCAACCGGTTCAAGGTTGAGCATACCCGGCTTTTAATGAGCTTGTGGGCACTCATCCCTTGGTTGGTCTCCCTCATTAGCCTATGGTTTGGGCATATTGGCATGTTGATCATGCACAGCCTTCCCATGGCATAATGGGCAAAACAACTCCCTCTTGGGGCATGGTAAGACATTGGGGTCTTTAACTAGACCTTTGTATGTCCACCTTAAAGGGTCAAGGGGCGTGCTTAAAGCCGGCCCATTGTTTTCCCTCTTTGTTTCGAATTCTCTTAAATTAAGCCAAGACCATGAGGCGGGTTTTTAGCCGGCCAGATGCTCGTCTCGGTTTGTTGATTAATTAAGTAGATTGTTATTTAATTTCTATTTATTGTTTATTTTATTTTATTTTTTTGAATCATGGGTCAATAGACGTGCTTAAAGCCGGCCTATTGCTTTCCCATTTATTTTTCATTCTTTTAAGTTATGCCGAGACCATGAGGCGGGTTTTTAGCCGGCCGGATGCTCGCCTCGGTTTGTTTAATTAATTAGATGCATTTTTTTTTATTTAATTTCCATCGAGGATATCTTTTAAGAAAAATTAACTTTTATTAAGCCTCCTTCGGACCCTTGCATCCAGGCCTGGTGGGCTGAAGCAGACCTGCACATGGGCCCACTCCTTGCTGGGCTGAAAGGGGCTGTATGACAGGCCTATACGGATCTGGTCATAGGCTTGGGCAAGGGGGCCTGTTCAGGTGTGTATTTGGGCGGCTGCAGGAGGGCCGAGATGGGTCTGCGCAAGGGCATTTGGCTGGATCGAAAGTGGACTTGTAGGGGGTCTGCTAAATGGGCTGAACAGCTCCCAAATTGGACTGGGCAAGGGCCAGATTTTGGGCTTGATGTGTGGGCTCGGACTGGGCCTGTAGAAGGGCCAGCGGATGGGTGCGCACAAGGTCTGAACTTGGGCCTGGATTGGGGCTGAACATGGGCTGGTTTGGAGGCCGGCTGAGGCCTGATTGATGGGGCTCTGGTTGGGCTAAAGCAGACCTGCACATGGGCACCTTGGGGACCTGATTTTGGGACCGGTTCTGGGGTCTGACGAGGGGACCTGCAGGTGGTCCAGTGAGGGTTGAAAATGGGTCTGCTAAATGGGCCGTAGAGGGGCTTGAATAACAGACTGTGTTGGGGCCGGATTTGGGCCTGTTCTGGGGTTTCTGTTGGACTGGAATAGGCCTGCACAAGGGGGTTATTAGGGGCCTGGTTTGAATCCGAACATAGGCTGTACAAGGGGATTTTTTCCTGGAGGCAGACCAGGGGTTGGAGACGGGCCCTAGAACAGGTAGAGAAGAAGGCCCTTTTGAAGGGCTACATGGGCGCACCAATGAGCCTTGTTTACCTTGTCTTCTTCTTCTCTTCTTCTCCCTCTCTTCTTCTTCTTCTCTTCTTCCCCTTCCTGGTCGCAGGCAGAAGGTGGCAGCAGGAGACCAGCAGCCTGTCGGCCTCCAAAAGACCTCCCTTCTTTTGCTAGTGCGCACCCCTCTTTTTATAGAGGCTGGAGAGGAGGTGAGGAGCCAGCAGAGGGGCTGAATGGGCCTGGGTTGGTGCGCAGGTGGCAGGAGGAGACAGCTTTGCAGCAGGTGGCAGGTGCCCAGCTTTTTTCTCCCCCCCATGCAAGGCTGGATTGGCTGCATGGGGCGGCTGGGGGCTGGGGTGACAGGTGGCAGCAGGATGGGGGTGGTGCGCAGCTTTTTCTCCCCCCCCCATGAAGGGCTGGATTGGCTGCATGGGGGGCTGGCAGCTGGGGTGACAAGTGGCAGCAGGATGGGGGTGGTGCGCAGCTTTTTCTCCCCCCCCCATGCAGGGCTGGATTGGCTGCATGGGGCGGCTGGTGGCTGGGGTGACAGGTGGTGCACAGGGGGGGTGCTGATGTGGCAGGTGGGCCAGTGTGGCCTGCTCACACTAGGGCTGCAGGTGGGCCTTGGAGATGGGCTGCGCATGGGCCTGTTTACATAGGCCAATTGGGCCAGCTAGAGGCTGCGGCCCATGCTCTCTGGTGGGCTGTGCAGGGCCTGGAGGTGGGCTGCCAATTGGGCCCAAATACTGGCTGAATTGTGGGCTGTGCACCTTACACTTAAGCCCATTTTTTCTTTGGCCCAATCTTCTTTTTTTTTTTTGAGAAAAACTAGACGCCAACACAGTGTTAAAAAATGCAGAAAATAAAATCTACATCCTACTAATTATTTTATTACCAATATGTCATTGGCTTCAAACGTGAACAACAATGCCTTTAATTATTTCATTCGTTGGATTTGATCCTGTCCTCATTATTAACATCTAGAATGGAACTAGAGATGGAGAATGGACAATGGAACCTAAACACGACAGACAATAGAGAAAGCAGCAGCCCCACGAAGGTTATTATATGATAGATGTTTATATTTTTTAACCAAGACTCTGATGCAAATGCCAGCTGTTAAAAAGGGGGGACTTAGGATGCATTTGGTATTTTATAAGATAAATTCAAGAGACAACAGTTATCCTTGCATATGATTTTTCAGGAAAAGATGAACACTTTGTTATCAGGGGTGCGCTGAGGTGAGGCAAGACCTGGCCAGTTCATGCCCTTGCCCATCTCATCCGGTTAGCTTAAAATCCTCTTACCTCCAACCTGAACTCCCAATGCTCAGTCTTCCACCCCAAGACCTTGACATCCTGCAGGTTCTAGTAGTGAGGTTTTTGTTTCTTTATGTTTTTCTTTAAAAGTTTTAATGTTATATATAATTATATATATAAAGATATACCTCATCTCAGGCACCCCACGCTACAGATAACATAGTCCTGTCATATGTTAGCTTTTATAGAACATACGCTCTTGGCATTTTTGACAGCTACTTTTTTGACATATGAAGTAGACACCACACTCTCAAAATGACAAATCTTCCTTTCGACATTGCTGGAAAATGATATCTATGAGCTCTAAGGTGACGCTAAAATCGTGATTTGAGGCCCTCTCTTGAAAATTAATTTCTTTTATTCCCATTTTCAATGGTACCAAATAAGTTGACAGATGAGGTTTTTGGAATATGATATGCAATGCAAGGAGTTTTACATGTAAACAAATGGACTATTAGATGGGGAATGAGAAAGCATAGAGAGACCGGAGAAGATGAGCATCCTCATGAAACAAGAGGGGAAGATGGTTTGGTGAGCAAAGGGAATTTACAGGGCAGGACAGAGTTGTGGTGGTGGAGGGCAACTGCGAGGAGTATGGGTGCAAATAGAGCTGTCAATTGGATCATTGGATCTGACAACCCACATTAACCCATTACCTGAAACAGTGTTTCGGGTGAGTGTGTTAGCCCAATATCATACAATTTCTGGTTGACGGGAAATCCTAGATGGTGATTTTTCTAGAGGCATCCACAATAAAACCCAAAAATTATAACCCTAAACATTTGGGCGAGTTAACACACTTGGAAACCTCGCCACCAATGGCATTCTGAGCAAGTTGTGGTGGGCTGAAAACATCACCACTGGCGCCAACTCACCTGGTGAGCTCCTTGCGCATCGGCCTCTTCTCCAATGTCGCATCCAATGATGTTGATACTAGATTGATGCCACCGACAGCAGCCTCTAGGGTCTTGTTCCACCACTCAGCACGCAGCAGGCTTGCCAGTACTCCTCCATGAGTGCCATCACCACGGAGCTGCATGGCTCCAGAGGTCGTGGCCTCTCATTAGCAGTCTGCATCTGCAGTTTATGGAAGATTTGGTAGAGCTGATACAGTCTTTGAGGCAGCACTTGTTGGCATCAGTCAGCAGATGTGGAAGATGAGAAGGCGGCAGTGGCAGCATGGAAGGCATTAGAATATCGCCGGCAGTCAGGGCGAGGAGCTGGCCATGTTGCAATTGGGTCAGTCCTCTGATATGCCTCATCTTATTGATAACGATCCTTATAAACGTATCGTGCTTTGCATAAGGCTCCTATGCAACACTAGTGACAAAGCAAGGAAGGTGTGGTTGCAATCTTGCCACCAGAGTTTTGCATGAATGCTTACAGACAAGCAGCTACATGAGACAGAGGAAATCAAGGCAAAGGTCCAGGTGTCTCATGCACAACCAGATGATCTTATTGATTTTTATCATTTGAAGAGTAGGAAGGTAAGGGTTTCTTTTTTTTCTCATCTATAGAGTTTGTGTATGAGAGAGAGTACAAAAATTTTACCCTACTAATTTATGGAGCTTAAACTATATTAATGTTGTCTATTTTCATAGAAGTCCCTTTATTGGAATTTTTAGAACAATTTTTGTAAATTTTATACCCTGTCTTTATTATTTTCTGGAGAACTGAATTACCATGTGATTGCATATCTGATACCCTTTTTCTTCATGTCTTCTTTTGTTTCCATTGTAGGATTAAGAAAGCTACTCTTCTGTATTTGGCAGTTGAGATATTCTATATCCATGCAATAGCTTCTTATTTTGGTTGAAGCACTGATATGTTGTCACTTTTCTGTCAATATACCAACTATTCATTCATAAGGGATGTATGTTGGCATGTTCAGGGTGTTTGTAGAGTGTATACAGTTTTTTTGTCTCTTTACTATCTTAAAATATAAAATAAGAGCAAAAAATATATAAGTATTTGGCTATTTTGTCCTAATTTCAGAGAGAAATTTTTTTTGTTAGCCTCTCTTAAATTTAAGATTTTAAGATTCAAGTTTCAGATTTAGAGATTTTTTTAATGAGGGGAGTTTTCAATTTTTTTTAAGCTTCTGGTTTCATATCTTTAAGACTTTGAAATTTTTTATTTGCAACCAACGCATAATATTTGTCTAGAATTTGTTGTAAATATTGTGATTAAATATTATCTCATTGATGATGTTTGTCAACATTGAAAAGGTTTTAGAGTATCAAATTTAGAAATCTAAACAATTTTAAAAATAAAAAAGAAAGCTAGAGAGTTCCTGATAAAATCATAGCAAAAATCTGAAAATCTGTCGGGATCTTTTTTTATCGCATTACACGTAAGAGCTACTAATAGCTTTTCGTGTTGTGAATTATTACTTTTCTACTTTTCTTGATTATTAGGTATGAAAGATTGTATTTTCTTGTCTTTATCTACCAGTAAGATATGCCTGAATGACTTGCAGCATGTAAGGACAACCCCTTTGTGCTAAGATACCTAGCTAGATTTCTCTATCTAACCCTGGCCATACAAGGCCCAGATTTATGGTCGGCATGGTACATTTCATCCCCAATCACTTTCTTGCTTTTTAGCAGAGCAAATCAACTAGTTTAGACATACCACTGAAGCAGATGAAATTACTAAGTTGGATAGGCCACACCAGAACAAATCCTGAAAGTGGAAAGTATTGGTGCTTTTATGAATTTGTAGAATGGGTTGTTCCTTTGAATGGATTATTTTAGGTTTGGATGTTGAATTTTAATGCATTTTGATGGAGCAAGATTTAAAGTAAGAATGGAGGACTATGCTATCTGAGGTGTTAGATGTTTATGGTGACCAATTCAACTCAATTGCATCGGGCAATCAGAGTGATACATATATTTTATTGGAAAGTAACAATTTATCTATATGAAAGTTGTAATTATATTGATACAGATAACAAACTGATTAATTTTACAACTTTAAGGTAGTTTTTAAATTGTGTGTGAAGAAAAATAAAAGTAGCTAAGTATTTTGATTTTGTTTTTTGTTCTTGTGGAAAATGGCTATATAGGCTTGTGATTCATTTATCAAGGTCACAAGTGGTGGTGCCTTGGATTGAGCCTTGTGTAAAATGTATACATTATATAAAGATCAGATGAATTGCCCCCACTGCAATGGTGTTACTTATGATATCTTCCTTTTCCTGCCTTTTTACTGGTTTTTGTTTTAGGCATATCATTTGGATGGTAGGAAATTTCTTTTTATTCTGTCATTATGTGTTGTCTGGTTGAATGATAATTGACCTTTGAATACGTAGACTGTTAGAATGAGAAGAAAAAATCACAAATCTTTTCATTTTTATACGTTAAAGCAACCTTGGAATCCCTATGCAAGCATCCTGTGAAATTGGCCCTCTTCATGGTCTTCATGGTTGGATTTCTTTAATGTTGGCGAATGGGAAAAGAAATGAACAAACTCCTCTTCATTACAACGTGATCCTGTTAGGATATTATGTGATGAAAATATTTGATTCGTGGTTTGGTTAGGAAAATTGACTGTTCAGATTTGTTTGTTTTTTATTCCAAATTTGCAGAATGGGTTCTTTGTAGATCTTGAATTTCTAAAATTTAGAATTTTATTGAACTTTTCAGATATTTCCACTTAAATCATTTTTTAATTTCCCTGTTATTCGGATTTTCCTAGCATTTTTAGTTTTTTTGATTTACATGTCTCTGTTTAACTAATTTTGACAGTTTCATATTTTTGAACTTCTCACATTTTTCATGAATTTCAGATTTTCCTGATTCTAAACTTTTCATATATTTTGGTTTTTCTTTTTTATTTCAGAATTCTTTGATTTCTATGGTTTTTTGTACTAAAAAATTGGGTTAACTTTTTTTGGTAAAACTTAATGTTTGTTCGTGATAGAAAATATTCCACCAATTTATTAAACTTTGCGCACTGGATTTCTGGTTGATTTTAGTGAATGCTAAATGCTTATATTTTTGACTTTTTAACTTGATAAACTTTCTAACTTTTAATTTACCTTCGGATTTTTTAGATTTGTGGAACTTCTAAAGCTTTTATATTTTTCTCACTTATGAGATTTTTCATCTTCGAATTTTTTTATTTGCCGGATTTTTTATTTTGCCTTAGACTTCATATTTGACAATGTTCAAATTCTCAAGTTTAAGCATCATTTAAACTTTGTAGCTCTCTAGAATTACCAAGTTCCAGCAAATTCGTACGGAGTTCTATAGAATTTTGAAGTTCACTGGAATTCTCAAGTTTTGAAACTTATCAACTTTGTATGTAATCTTAACTTGATTGAGATTCTTACTGAAATATGACAGCATATGAACTATCCCCGTAATGTAATCTCTTTTAGGTAACTTAGGATGTTATGTAATAGTGTTATGTTGATCACCTTAAGCCACTTATTTATTAACCTAAATACTTAAAATTTTGTTGGTTGCACCTTTTGGTTGTATTTCTCAAAAGTTGGCCACTCGTACATCTACCTGTTGATTTTTCGTAGGGATGCAAACAAACAAGTACTCAGTTTCTTTATTATGTTAAATAAGTTTGAACAAAACACTCAATTCATTAACAAGATCATATCAATGTTTGCACTTTGATTGAACATTTGATTAATTATTTGATTAAGAAGAGAGTAGAGAAGAAGGCTTAGGATAAGAGACACCAAAAGAAAGAGATTGCATGGTTTATAGAAGAAAGAAGGCAGCTTAGTGAAATAAATATGATTTATGGTTCTAACATAAGCTACTACTGAGTTTGTTTATTATGATTTTGTGATCTATTTTCTAGTGATTATATGGTCTATTGTCTTGTGATTAATGTAATTAATGAATTATGATTTTGTGTGGTATACAATGTATTATTCTTAATGCAACTTTGATTTTACGTTGTGTTTATATGCTTCATGCTATATGCATGGTAACAAAGTGTTTCAACAACATGACCAGTTCCATTCAATTTATATGGGAGCCGAAGTGGTCTCAGCTCAACTCAACTAAGGCCTTTATCTCAAATTACTTGGGGTCAGTCATATGGATTCTCTTTCTCCACTCATATCGATTTTGTGTTATTTCTTCAGAGATATTTAAACCATCTAAATCATATTGAATTATCCTTCTCCAAGTTAACTTAGGTTCTTCGGGGTTTTAGAGAGAATGGTACAACCAGCCCAATTGTGCAGAGAGGAAGACTCCACTGATGGGGACTTACTGAGGTTTTGATGAAAATAATCAAATCAATTAGGAAGGAATATCCTAGAAGAGATTAGAATCCACCAATAAAGTGTTTGGAGAGCGAAGGTCTATTGGGAGAGAGAGCCCCCGCCTCGAATGTCCTACGGATCGGAACAAGTCTGGTACCTGATGCAAAAAGCTAATGCAAAAATAAAAATGGAGCGTAAGAGGAAAAGAAGCAATCAATATGCATAGACATGAAATAAAATTAAGCTATTAAATAAACCAAACATGAGACATGCAAGAAAAACAAGCAATCATAGAGCAAAACAAGTAACTAGAGGCTAGTAACTAAAAGGTGGTTTGCGCAGGAACCGGTTTATGAATTAGTGTCCACGTGGGGATAGATCTAAAGTAGAAGGAAAAAGGGTGGTTCACGCGAGGACCGATCTAAAAGTAGAGTGGCTCGCGCAGGAGCCGAGTTTTGGAAAGGTGGGTGGTTCACGTGGGAACCCGTTTTTGAAGGAAAGGGGTGGTTCATGCGGGAACCAGTTTGTTTGGTTGAAAAAAAGAAGGAAGGCCATGTGGGGCTGATCTAAAGGTGGTTAAAAGAGGTGGTCCATGCGGGGACCGATCTGAAAGTAGGTTGGTTCACATGGGAATTGGTTTAGAAAAGGAGGCTAGTTCATGCGAGAACCGATGTTTAGGAAGAAAAGGGTGGTTCACGCGAGAACTGGTGTAAAAGATGACAACAAGGAAAGAGAGCCATGTGGGACCAATCTGAAGGTATTGCAATAGGGTGGTTCACGCGGGGACCGATCTGAAAGTGGGTTGGTTCACATGGGAACCGGATTGAAAAAGAGGGTTGGTTCACGCAGGAACCGATTTTTAAGAAAAAAAGGTGGTTCATGTGGGAACTGATTTTGAAATTAAAAGAGAGTAAATCAGATCCACATGTGGACAATCTTAAAAATAAAAAGTAAACAACAAGCTTTTAAGGTAAATGAGCATAGGAAATGAGAAAGATGAGCCAGTTCATGCGGGAACCAAATCGAAAAATAACTAGTTGCATGGATGAATCAAGCTAGCACGGTTGAAGATATTGGTTACCCCACTATGGTCACTACAAAGCTGTCATCACCGAAAAAGGGTTTGTCATTTTCTTGATTGCCACCTCAAGAGAGGATGAGAAATATAAGAATGAAAAATGCGGAAAACTCTCACCTTGATCCTACACTCACATTGATCCCCAAACTTTTACCTCTCGGTATCGCTCGAGCACCAGTGAGACAGTTCGGGTCATGTGGGAGGAGAGTGAGGATGGAATAAAAGGAACTTAATGCATAAAGGAAATTGGAATATGTGGTCGTCAAGAGCCGCAAGCTCCACTTTATGTAATAGAAGTAAAAAGTGAGTGACCGTGTACCTTAGCGCAGGAAACAAGTGCTCGGATTCAACCTTCTTCTTCTTCGGCTAGCCGATAAAGAAGAGTCCTCAACCACCACTTATTTGATGTACCTGTGCAACTAGAAGACAAGAAAACAATAAAACAAGTGAAAGAAAGATTAGAATTGAGTGAAATGTAGTAACTATAAAGAAAGTGACATGAAACATGACAATCGAAAAAAACTCATCGATTTCGGGGTTAGCCTATAGACATGCCAAATTGGCCTGATTCAGAGTCCCAGACTCCTGTTCCATTGGTGATATCCTTTATTTTACCGTTATATGATCCGGATTACCTCGTGGATATAAGCTAAAGACGTTGGTGGAGCCCCTCATGAGTTGGTAATGAATCGATGATTTCTGGAATAATGTCGTAACCCTCAAGCGAGAACCGCGCATGAACTGTGAAAACACGAAACCTACTCAATGACCAACCTTGAAAGGTTCATAATTGAAGGTCTTGGAAGTCCCGTGTGTGTTCCGTAACGTTCAGGGTTTCCGACAAGTCATTTCGGCAGTTGTCGGTCTATAATGACTTTCATTATGGCTTTTTGATAAGTACTGACACGGCTATCTCAGACCACGTGTTAGGCCTTTCCGGTCATCATCGGGTCTTTTTGGGTCATCCAAACCAATCCTAGCCGTATATTTCATCAACCGGGGCCATATGGCTGTTTCGGTCAATTTTAGGGTTTCTCGGCTTTTTCAAGCTTCGGTTCACGTTTACTGGGTTAATCTTGGATTTTTCGATGATTTCAGGTTTTATAACCATACCGGACTTGTTCGGTCATCATTTTAAGTCATCCCGAGTTGACCCGAGATTCTTCAATTGGAACCGTGCCCTTTCGGATCTCTGTCACGTTTTTTGGCTTTTCACGAGAGGGTAAAGTGGTAGAAAGCCCCGTGCAAATGTTTCAGGAGTCACGCCAGCTTGTTAACTAACTTGAGGAGCTACGGTTGAAGACCCTCTTTCCAACGCAATAAACGGGAGCCAAATCGGACGTCCCGTTTGCAAGTTACGGCCCGTGGAACACGCGCGTAGGATAGAGAGTGTACCGTGCCCCCACCCCCATTGAAATGGGAGGGCATGGTCACCACACCCTCACATTGGGGGCTTGGCCTACGTGCCCATGTTCCCTTGAAAGAGGAGGAAGGCGTGGTTGGTTTTCGAAAATTGGAAATTGCCCCAGTTTACACCTTTTAAACCATATTTTGGAAAGTTTCCCTCACTAATTATTGATTATTTTGACTATGCCCCCGGGTCGGGGGCGCGTTCATCTTATCAAGTATATTTTTTAGCAATTTTTGGAAGGTCCCTGTGCGCCCTCAGGTGGAGGGCGCGCCCTGCACGCTCCCACCTCCTTTGAAATAGGGGGCGCGGTCGACCAGTTCCCCCGTTTACACCGGTTTTTCATTCTCTATAAATTGAGGGTTATTCCCATTGAACCAAGGTTAACCACCCACGCTCTAGCTCATCATGAGGTCGTTCAAGCTCCCTCCCGAGGCCATCCTGATGTCCAAAGCCGATCCAATGTCAAGAGATCGATCCCAAAGCGAAGAAGAAGGCCCGATCTGTGCGCTCTACGTCACAGAACTTCATCGGCTTCTACCAAAAATTTGAGGCTTATTCTGCTAAAGTGGTAAACATAAGAATCGTTCCTTTCCTTGTCCCCTTTCATTTGAAACTAGCGACACTCAATTCCAACTTTCCGTCTGTCTGTGGCGATTGCTGCACCTTGGGCATACATCCAAGTACTGTGTTTCCTATCCATTCACTTCCATAATTTTTACAAGACTGTATGAATGGATTCTTGAGAGGTCATCAACATAAGATCTCTTCCTCTATGAGTTTCCCATCCATAGAAAGAAACGAAACTTGATTCTGACTTTGGGGTCATCTGTAGAATTTTTTGTGCCAAACTTGCGCCAGAAGGGTGCAAAGTTACCCGAACCGGCTTGTTTCACTCATCTCGGCTTCAACTCAAGCCATTTCATTCTATAAGTTTCTCTTAACTCAATCCATTTACTTGTTAAAACATCTTTTACTTAGTTTGCATCATTTTACATAACCAAAAATACAAAAATTAGTTTGCATCATTTTACATAACCAAAAATACTAAAAAAGGGGTTAGGGCTCGCCCCAATCCGGTGAGTTCGATTCCGATTGCTTCTTTCTTTCATCTCCTCTTTTATAGTTTCTACACTTCCCATAGTTCTAATCGGTTTCTTTCACTTGGTTTGTTGTTCTAGTTGCACAGGTCTATCAAGCTAGCACCGGTTGGACTCTCCCATATTGGCCGGCCGACGAGGAAGAAGGTTTAACCCACATATCATCTCCCGTGCTAAGGTACACACGGTCATCTCATCTTTTATTTCTATTCCATAAAGCGGAGCTCATGGCTCCTGGCGACCACTTATCTTCAATCTTCTTATGCTCTAAGTTCATTTATTCCTCTCTCTCCTCCCACATGACTTGAACCATCTCCGGTGCTCGAGCGACGCCGTGAGATGAAAGTTTTGGGATCAATGTGAGTGTGGGGCCGAGGTGAGGATTTTACCGCTTTTCGAGTGTTTTCCGACTCACTCCCTTTCCCCTATTCCAACATCACCTTTTCTTGAGGTGCTGATCCGGAACCCATTTTCGAAGTCGATAGCTTTTTGGCGGCCATGGTGGGACAACCAATGTCTTCAACCGTGCTAGCTTGATTGATCCGTGCAACTAGTTATTTTCCGATTTGGTTCCCACGCGAACTGGCTTGTTCTTTACCTTTTCCATGTCAATTTACCTTTAAACTTACTGTTTACTCTTCCTTTAATATTGTCCCCCATGTGGACTTGATTTGCTTGTCTTTAATTTCAATCCGGTTCCTATGTGAACCACTCTTTTCTTCTTATAAACCGGTTCCCGTGTGATCCACCTTTCTTTTCAACTCGATTCCCACATGAACCAATTTATTTTCAGATCGGTACCCACGTGGACCACCTCTTTACAGAACCTTCAGATTGGCCCCACGTGGCCCTCTTTCCATTTTGTCATCTTTTACACCGGTTCCAACGTGAACCACCCTTTCTTCATAAAAATCAGTTCCCGCGTGAACCAATCCCCTTTTCCAAATCGATTCTCGCGTGAACCAACCAACTTTCAGATCGGTACCTACATGGACCACCCCTTTGTACCACTTTAGATTGGCCCCACGTGGCTCTCCTTCCCTTTTTCCAACCAAACAAACCGGTTCCCACGTGAACCACCCCTTTTCCTTCAAAAACCAGTTCCCGTGTGAACCACCCACCTTTCCAAAACTCGGTCCCCACGTAAGCCACCCTATTTTCAAATCGGTCCCCACGTGGACCATCCTTTTACCTTCATTTTAGATTTGTCCCCACTTAGATACTCCATCACAAGCCAGTTCCCACATGAACCACCTTTTAGTTGCTAGTTTCTGGCTATTTGTTTTAATTTATCATTGTTTGTCTTGCTTGCATTCATTTGCTTGATTTATTTAATAGCTTTCATTCATGTTTGCATATTAATTGCCTTTTCTCCTCCTACTCTTCATTTTTATTTTTGCATTAGCTTTTGCATCGGGTACCGGACTTGCTCCGATCCATAGGGCATTCGAGGCGGGGGCTCTCTCTCCCAACACACCCTCACCCTCTAAACACTTTCTTGGTAGATTTTTACTTCTCTTCTAGGATATTCTTTCCTAGTTGATTTTGTTGTTTCCATCAAGGCCTCCGTAAGTCCCCATCCATGGAGTATTCTTCTCTGCATGATTGGGCCGGTTGTACCTTTTCCCAAAACTTGAGGAACCCAAGTACCTACTCGTGGTGATTGAGTGACAACCTTAGGTCTTGAAGATTTAAGCAATAGGAACCATACCCATTTGAGTGAACAATTGCTAACAATCTATCCAATTTAAGGTTTCAACCCAAAAAAATTGTCGAGTAGTCATTTTAAGAACTTGTTTGCATAACTTGCTTGTTCACCACAATTGAAAACAACTAAAAATTCCTTTTTTCAAAACACCTAAAAAACAAAACAAAACCCCCCATTAATTTTGTGTTCAATTTGTTTACCAAACAACCAAACTGAAACAAAAAAATCAAACAAACAAAACATAACAAAAAAAATCTTTAATTGTGTGCTTTGCTTGCTCTCTTTTTTTAACCATCTTTGTAGAAAGATCGACATGATGCCCATGATGCTAAGGTCTGAAAGACACGTCGGGATGTCGGACTACTACAAGACAGGTCACTATGTTCTTACAACAACCCATGGTCATGTCAACGCCGTCAGAGAACCTAAAATTTAAAATCTCACCCATCAGCCTGCTCCACTCAGCATGGAGCAACTCCTTCAGGGTCTATCTCTCCACCTTGATCCTAAATCCTTTTCAATCGTGCAGTCCCTAGCAACAGGAAATACGTCTGCCAATCAAGGTCCAACCAAAGTCAACCAAGCTGCCTCACCTCCCTAATTGGCAGTTCGACCTCTTACTATAACCCCACATGGGCAGTCTTGCCATGTTACTTCGTCTACTCACCCCATTGTGAGTCATTCTTCAGCTTGCACACCAATCCACCTCCCTCCCATCCGAGTGCCATATGCACACCCCTTGGTGAATTCCTCCCCACTTGTTGCCAAGGATAAAGAAACCATCGAATCTTCCCTCTATACTATCTACATCCCCCCATCACAAATGCCAACCTACCATCACTACAATGGCTCAAATGATCCCTTCACCCATGTCAATGATTTTATGAGCAAATAATCTCGATGGCAGAATGATAGAAAGACCCCTGCTTTTCTTTTTAGGAGATCTTTAGAGGGTGCAACCCTAGATTGGTTTTTTTCATTGAATGAAATAGAAATATGGGATTTTAAAACTGTCAAGGCCAAAATTCTTGCACCGATATAGGCCAGGATATTCAATAATTGGGGAAGCAAAAGGAGATGTGGAATTAATGCAATATTATGATGAATTGAGGTTCATGGATGAGAGGAGTATTGTTGCTATGCACCAACCAATGAGTCCTCTCCAACCCCATCTAGATCATCATCTTCACCCGACTCCTCGATGCTAGTTGATTAGGCCACCCGTGCCCCAACCTCAGCCAGTCATGCGACCCGTGTCAATGGCACAATCAATTTTGCATAATGAAGCTCCTCTTGTCCATTGTGCAAATACCTCATTACCTAAACTGGCTCCCTAGGCTTTGACTCCACCAACATTTCCAAAGGCCCCTCGGTCAATCATCTGGCCATTGGCTTCTCAACATATTCCACCAACAACCCCTCGGCCAACCATTTAAGCCTTGGCCCCTCAACTAATTTTGCCATTAGCTCCTCAGCCTAAACCGACTTCTATACCAACACCAATTGAACAACCCTTGCCTATTCAATTTACTCCTCAAAATAGGGTTCACCCTAAGTCGGTTAAGGCCCTTGTTTCTTCTATTGCTCCTGCCTTGGTCAGATTGAATTGATCCCTAAGCTGGGAAGTAAGGAGACCGAATTGGTCAGTGAAATGGGGAAGGAATCTATAAACCTACAGAAGGAAGATGCAAACCTTAGCAAGGGGATACCAGGACCTCCTCCAGCAGGCAGGCAAATCCCATAGCATCAATCTTAGAGCCCCTACCCATACCACATTCTCTTCACAATCAACCATCGGGCCCATGGGCCCACAATTCATCCATCTTAGGGCCACCACCCTATAGGGCCACCACCCACAATTCATCCATCTTAGGGCCATCCCTGAAGTTGGTCATATTGAATTGATCCCTAAGCTGGGAAGTAAGGAGACCGAATTGGTCAGTGAAATGGGGAAGGAATCTATAAACCTACAGAAGGAAGATGCAAACCTTAGCAAGGGGATACCAGGACCTCCTCCAGCAGGCAGGCAAATCCCATAGCATCAATCTTAGAGCCCCTACCCATACCACATTCTCTTCACAATCAACCATCGGGCCCATGGGCCCACAATTCATCCATCTTAGGGCCACCACCCTATATTCATCTTCCTTACAATCGTCGAATGGGTCCATGGGCCGCCAATTCTTCAATCTTGGGGCCACCACCCATACTTCACCCCGTTTGATTGGGCTCTTATGCCCTTCTTTTGCAATCGGGCCCTTATGCTCCATTTTCGGGCCCTTATGCCCCATTCTCGGGCTCTTATGCCCCTTTTCATCAACTGGGCCCACGTGCCCCTTTCCATCAACCAGGCCCACGTGCCCCCTTTATCCAACCGGGTCCATGTGCCCCTTTTAATCAATCGGGCCTGTGTGCCCCTTTCCTTCAACTGGGCCCATGCGCCCCTTTTCCCCAACTGGGCCTACATGCCCCTTTCCTTCCAATGGGCCCAGTTGCCCACAATTCTCCCCAATCGGGCCTACGTGCCCTTAATTTTTCTAAATCGGACCCGCGTGCCCACAATTCACTTCAACTGGGCTCACATGCCCACATCTTTTTGCAACCGGGCCCATGTGCCCAAAGTCTTTCTAAATCGGGATCCTGTGCCCACATTCCATGAACCTCGGGCACACATTCCCACACTTTAACTTCGGGCCTGCATGCCCCCATTCCTTCGCAATCTGGCCTGCATCCCAAATTTCTCTAAAATCGGACCCCCGTGCCCCCACTTCTTCAAATTTGGATTCGCACACCCATACTCTTCAATGGTGCCCACGAGCTCAATTACAATTGTGCTCTCGACCACCTAAATTGGGCCCATGTGCCCGATCTTTTTGTTGGGTCTCTTGGGCTCAACCTCCAATCGGGTCTTCGAGCCCATCACCTCCAATTGGGCCCTCATGCCCATCAACTGGCCCTCTGGCCTACATTCAACCCTTTAGCCCACGTGCCTCTTGATTCCAACCATTTCCAAGCACAAGAGCTCATTTTAATTCACTTTTATTTTTCAAGCATATTTCTTTATTTTCACAATTCTCTTTGTTTTTCCAAGTTTAACTTTAAAAAAAATCAAGGTAGAGAAATTTCTTGGGTGATACCCCAATCTTTGCCTTCTACATCACCAATCCTAGTGCCGCCGTGCCAAATCAGATCCTCCACATCTTGCACCTCATTGTATGACTCCTATTTTTCGATTCAATGTGGAGCATATCAACAATGGAAGTAGTTGGGCAAGGTATGGCAGGTAAGGCAAGGCAAGCACAAGCAAAGCCATTATCAGCAATGAACCTCTTCTTCTTTCAGGTATTACATGAAATTGCATTCATCATCATTATGTCATCTGCAAGGCAATATTTTTTTGAAATGATTTTGAATTTCACATAACAATTTTAATTGAGAGAAATTCATTATTGACGATATTTGTAGCTATCTTATTTTTATTAAACAAAATCTTTACATTACAAGGCATGCGAACAATTGATTCACCTATGGAATGTAATCTACCTCAAAAATAGAGAGAACTACGAGTATGACTTAAGTCCACATGTTCTAGGTTGTTGTCTAGGAGTCGAGGGTAGATACCATTCTACACACACAACACTTCCCGATCCCAGAATCCAGATGACCCAACACCCAAGAGAAGCTAGGCAAGGCTTAGAGGTGGAAGGAAAACTCTCACCCTACTATCTTCTGTTCGGTCCAAGATGGGTGAAGGGGATTAGAAGGGGAGAGTATCGAAAGCATTTGCCGCCTTAATAGAAGGCCGTCTCAGAAGGTCTAACTTCTCAAATAGAAAAAGGATGCCAAAAGATGGGCAATGAACCCCACAGGTTTAAACAAATATGAACCTATCTGAATGAGTACCCAAAAATGTAGAAAATGAAAAAGGTGCCAAAAGATGGGCAATGACCCCACAAGTCAAAGCACTTGTCCGAATGTGTGCCACAAAAATAGGTTGGCTGATAAAGAAGAAAAGACCTAAAGAGGTCGAACCCCAATGGGCAATTAGGTGTGAGTAGAGAAATTCTTCTCAACATTTTCAAAGCCTATCGAGGACTTCCTTATCAATTCTTCATTCTTAACCCCCCAGGGTGTGGGTGGACCAAACAAATCAAAGCTAAACTCTAGTTGATCAAAGGTTGAAGGTCAAAAAGATTCTGGCTAAGGAACCCCATTTTGCACATGGTGTCTACCAATGAACTGTAAGGAATCAATACATGACAACGAAAAAATATTTAATTCCTTGAAGTCATGATCTTTGCCTTGGTTGATGCCGAATGAGTAAAATCGTGAATCGAATATGAAGTAGAACGAGAGTACCTTATGGGATTTCTAAAATCCCTTACCATGGATGAAGAGAGGATATTCCTCCTTTATGAAAACCAGTCAAGTGTTCGGTCTCTAGCAGTATCCACACGATCTGTTTCAATAGACGAGTTCTCCCTTCTTTCGGGCCTCCAGAAACCTTCCAGATCCAAGCTTGACCATGGGAGATCGCCTTCTAGAGGAGAGAGGAGGAAGAGAGGATGCTTGGGACGTGCTCCAGCCCTATGGCTTGTTTGGGTTTGACTTCGTAAGCTATTTATATATAGAAGATGAAATTTTTCACAAAAATCCAAAACTTCTATAAAATTACGTCCATGCCCTCATCTTATTGACTAGATCTAATGTGTGTGACTCACTAAGCCCAATAGTCAATTTGGTTGAAGTCTTAATTAATTTAAAATAACAATTCCTTTAAATTAAATCAAAAATGTTATCAGATAACATTTTTTATGGCTTTCTGATCATAAAGGGTACAAACTATATTCTATGATCCCAAATGACTTTGGGGAGTTAAATAACATTCATTGAGTCTTTCCATCATCAATTACCACGCGGATTTAAATCCTTGTTCATACAATATCCCGGTCGGTCAGGGGTTCGGCACTGACTGTCAACCCCTAAATATTCCAACTCTATGGTATCCTGTACTCAAGTTCGGATCAATTGGAAAACTCCTTTTCTAATTATCCTAAATACATTGGCCAAGGATTTAGAGTACTATCCCATATGACATTCTCTCTCTCTCCTACTGAGAGTGAACGATCCCTTGTTGTCCACTCAATTGCCTCCACTGGGTTTCTCTTGCACCCAATACATCAACTATATTGGACTATCAAGATGGTGATCCATAAGTCAATAATCAAAGTACAAGATATATCCGGTAATACAGCTTTGGTGACTCAGGTCAAAGATCCAACCGTGTTATTGAGATGTAAGAATAACCTGATAGACAGTTCGGTAAGATACCGATCAGGTTTTCCTAAATTGGTCAGTTAAGTGAACTGATTCCACTAATGAGCACCTATGTGAGTATCTCAGTGTCCCTACACTGATGACCAATGAGATCGGTCATTCTCATCACATGAGAAGACATCACACACACTAGTCTATCCGGATTCTTGATGTCCCGTCCAAGGATCCTATGACTAGGAATATTTAGATGACATACCTCTAGATGATCGATCTCATTATCATGATCTCATCACGATTCAATCATCATTGCATGTGATTAAGGACTTCATTACGATATACGCTTCTAATAAAAGCTAGTAACGAAGTTTTGCCTATTTAATTGAACGAGATATTTTTAGAAATGTTGAATCATATCATATATGATTGGCTTGTAAGGCATACATTTCTATCAATCTCCCACTTGCACTAAAGCCAATCACCTATCTGGCTGATATCTATCAGCTCAAGGTGAAGCTCAAACACTCTTTGAATATCTACTTCAACTAGTGGATCTGTAATGTTGTTAGCGGAAGATACTCGATCTTTAATTATATCTCTATCAACTGCATTATCTCTGATTCTATGGTATTGCCATAAAAGTTTGAAACTTCTAATGAGACTTTGGCTCTACCATATTGTTTTCCCAAAACAATGATACACTTTCAGAGAAGGTTGAGACAATCCCATAAGCTAGATGAACATCTTCATCTAGTCAGCTTCTCAAGCAATATACAGTCATTATGCAATCTACTTTAGATTAATAGTAGAATTAGCAGTGTTCTCTTGCATGGAACTTTTCTAACTCACTGCACCACCATTACTTTGTCTTATTATTAGACTTATCTGATTAGAAGCTTGTGTTCATAAAACTACAAGACTTCAAGTCTTATCCTCCATACATTAGAGATACATCCTTAGTGCTTCTCAAGTACTCAAGGACACATCTCTAAATTATCATGTGACTCTCACATGGATTTACTTGATGAATGCTCATAACACTTAGAGCATTAATGAAGTCATGTACTTAGCATTACAAATGTGATAGGCCCTATTGCAAAAACATATGGGCTATACTAACGTGATCTTTTTATCTCTCAAGAAGTCTACAAAGACATCTCTTTAAAGAGATCAACTCCACACATCATAGGTAAGAAACTTATCTTGGAGTTTATCATGTCAAACTCATTGACTATGGTAACTACGCGCATGAATTAGGTAAGGCCAAGAAACCTTTTAAATCTATCTCCATAGATCTTAAAACCCATATTCAGTTTGGAGTATTAATCGATAACTATGCTCACTTATGATAACATACTTACTTCATTCTTAATGAGTAGTATGTCATGCATATATCTTGTCAAGAAGATAATTGCACACTCACTTATCTTATATGAATACACAAGGCACATCTTCGTTCCCAATGAAGTCATAAAATTTAATGTCATTAAACCTTATCTACCATCTATAGGAAGTTTTACTTCAATCCATAAATGGACCTTATGCACACACTATTTGGATGTTTTGGAACTTGATTCCCAAAGGTTGTATCATATACACCTGTTTCTCAAAATAACATAGAAAAACACTATCTTAACATCCATTTGACATATCCTATAGTCATAGTGTGTAACAACGAATGGATTAATTCTATGGCATAGGTAAAAGGTCTTATCATAGTCAACTATTTGACTTAAATGATACTCCTTTTAACTATCCTTACTTTGAAGGTCTCTACCTTTTAATATACTTCAATTTATTATTTAGTGATCCATTTATACCATATAGATACTAAATCCTTAGGCGGATCAATCAAGTTCTGAACTTGATTAGAATAGATAGAGTTTATATCGAATTTTATTATTTCTCTCCGTTTTAAATCAATATCTCATATTGCTTCAATATAGATCTTAGGATCATTATCCTTTTATCTTATGTTTCATTTCTATCATCAAAGATTTGTCCCACATATCTCTTAGGTTGATTGGACATAAGAAAAGATCTATGATTTGCCCTTTTGTAAATATAAGCTAGTACCTTAATAAAAGTGCCTATGGATTGTGGGACTGGAACACCTTCCATTTATACCTTGCTCTCACTATCTTTCTAAAGGAGGGACTCTTCCTCTAGAAATATGGTGAGATGAGCAACATATACCCTTCTCTCTAAGGGTGGCATTAATATCCTTAAGTTTTCTCAGGATATCCCACAAGCCAACATTCTGAAACCTTAACTTGCTTAAGGTCAAACTTTAACCCCTTTCCATATCTGATATGGAATAATTGGAATAGACTTGGAAGGTATCGATTTAAGATCAAGTGCCTATATTGAGTGCTAACCCCTAAATAGACAAAGAAGAATTTTGCAAAGGTTGTCATTATCCATATTATATCCTATACAATATGGCTTCTCATTTTAGCTACTCAATTAAGCTAAAATGTATAAGAGGTGTCCATCAAAATTAAATTTTACTATCCTTCATTTATGTGTGAATTATTATTTAAGTATCCCCTCTTTGATCTCATCAAAGAGTTCTAATACTCTTTCCATTAATATTTCTATTTCATTCTTAATCTCAAATAATTTCTCAAAAGTTTTGGATTTGTACTTCATAAAGTACATATGTCCATACCTAGAGAAGTCATCTTTGAAAATTAATGAAGTTGAAATATTATTCTCTAACATTAATAGATATGGGCTAACATACATCTAGATGCATGAGTTCTATAAACTCATTAGCCCTCTCCCTATGTCTTAGTAATGAAGAGATGGTTATTTTGTTTGATAAGATAAAACTTACATATAGTTAATGATTCCAAATCATTTACCTATATGTTTCTATCCGAATAGTACTCCTTAAGTCTTTTCTTATCAATATGACCGTATTATTAAACAATAGATTGATCAATATCAGTCTACTTCACCTAATGAGGATTATCCACACATATTATAAGAGCATGCATACCTGATATGAATAAACTCTTTATTGTTCTCCCACCGATAAACACTTAACCAGTTATTATAGAATAATTATCATTTCCATACCAAAGAATAAATCACCATTTATTCAACTAGGAAATGAAAGCAACATTCTTTTGGAAGGATAATTAAGACAACTCTAGAAGGCTATAAAAAATTTGTATCTCCCACCAATAATGATGTAACATTTTGTACCATTTCATACGTAGGTCAACAATCTTCTTTAAACTTTCATTTACTTGCTATTATCTACAACTCATTGTAGATATATGATGCATATCTGGTATCTCATACTATTATATGCATCCCTAGTATCTTATACTAGAATACACATATATAGTATCTTATACTATTGAATATTTATATAAGACAAGTAAATATTAATGACATAGATACATGAAGCTTCTCAAGCTCCACATTTGCATTATGTGTAATGCACTTTGCTCTTCATCTTCTAATTACCATCATCATGATAGTAGAGGAATGCTATGTCAAATTTGGTTTGTAATATCTTAACTTACTTCTTTGACTTTTAACTATCACTTTCTATCTCTATCTAATGATCTTACTTCTTTCTATTAGTCTCACCAATAAGAAGTATTCAAGATGTATTATTTTTATTTACCTTTAATTAGCTCATCACCATGAGCCATGATGGATATCATATCCATCTATCCATATTGCCACTACTATTTATATCTAGTAGAGGTTAACATTTGATATAAGGCAATCAATACATCTTTTCAATATTGTGAGATAAGATCTTATCTTCTCTCACATCATTAGATAGTGTAGGAGATACCTACTTCTCAAGTAGGATAGTCAATAGGTCAACTATGAGAACTATTCTCTTAGTTCTAAACCGATATAAGAAGTGTGAGCCATTAAAATACTTAGCATCTAGCATACTAGACTAATGGTGGTTTATAATATTATACAACAGAGATACAATTATATCAACATTACAGACATTTATTAAAATTAAGATATGGTCTTTTATCTTAATTTATACTCCCATTAATTTTCGACGAATTTGCATAACTCTTATTATGCAAAGACGGGATATTACGATAACATCCTAGTGAGGACTAAGACCCTACTAAATTTATGGTGATGACCTTGTGAGAAACATAACAAGTCATCCCATACTTAATAGGTAGGTAACTTTTACCAATTGCAACACATGCAATTCTTAGTCATTTAGCCTCTAGAGTTATATCCTTGTGGGAAACATAAAAAGCTGTATACTCTAGTTAGGTTAAATCCGCTTGTTACGTTATTGTCGACTCCGAAAATGGGTTCCGGATCGGCACCTCAAGAGAAGGTGAAAGATAGAATGGGGGAAGAGGAGTGAATTGAAAACACTCGGAAAGCGGTAAAGACTCCTCACCTCGATCCCACACTCACATTGATCCCCGAACTTTCATCTCACGGCGTCGCTCGAGCACCAGAGATGGTTCGGGTCATGTGGGAGGAGGGTGAGGAGGAGATGAAATTAGAATATAAATAAAAGGTGGTCGCCAGGAGCCACGGGCTCCGCTTTATAGAATAACAACAAGATTGAGTTGATTTGACCGTGTACCTTAGCGCGGGAGGTCGGGATATGGGTTCAACATTCTTCTTCCTCGGCCGGCCGACGAAGAAGAGTCTCCAACCGATGCTAGCTTGATAGACCTGTGCAACTAGAACAATAGACCAAGTGAAAGAAAATGATTAGAACTATGGGAAGTGTAGTAACTGTAGAGAGAAGATGAGAAAGAAGCAATTGGAATTGGACTCACCGGCTTCGGGGTGAGCCTTAACCCCTTTTTTGTGTATTTTTGATGATGTAAAAATGATACAAATGAACTAAAAGATGCTTTAAAACAGTAAATAAACTGAGTTAAGAGAAACTTATAGGATGAAACGGCTTGAGTTGAAGCCGAGATGAGTAAAAGAAGCCGGTTCGGGTAGCTTTGCACCCTTCTGGCGCGACTTTAGTACAGAGAATGCTACGGACGACCCCGATGTCGAAATCGAGTGCCGTTTGTTGTAGTAGACAGAGGACTTGGAGAGGAAGAGTTCCTAAGTTGGTGATTTCTCCGAAATTCTCCTGTAGAAGTCTGTAAAAATTCTGAAATTAGACAGATGTGGAAAACAGAACCTGGATGCGCGCCCTCAGTGCAGCAACTGCCACGAACGAACGGCAAGTCGGAATCGAGTGCCATAAGTTGGAGTTGAAAGAGGACGAATAGAGGAACAACTTCTATGTTGAAGACTTTTGCAGCAGAAGTCCCAGATTTTTTGCAGAAGTCGATGAAGTCGGATGATGCAAAACGCCCGGATCGAGCCTTCTCCTTCACTTCGGGATCGATCTCTCAATGTCGGATCGCCTTTGGACGTCGGGACGGCTTTGTAGAAGAGCTTGGACGACCTCTGGACGAGCTAGGCACGGGGGATTAACCTTGGGTCATTGAGAATAACCCTCAATTTATAGGGGAAGGAAGCCGGTGCAAAATATGGAGACTGGACCGACCGCGCCCCCGCTCTTCGAAGGAGACGAGGGCGCGCAGGGCGCGCCCTCACCTCGGGGGCGCGGTATGCGTCTCATTATTAAAATTCGTTGGAAACTTCCGAAAATTGCTAAAACTTGACTTGATATACGTAACGCGCCCCCGAACCGGGGGCGCGGTACAAATAATCGAAAATCCTCCGCGGAAACCTTCCACAAATCCGGTTTAGAAGGTGCTAATCGGGGCAATTTCCGATTTTTGGAAACTGACCACGCCCCCACTTTTCAAAGGAACCGAGGACGCGCAGGGCGCGCCCCCATATTGAGGGCGCGCAGGGCACGCCCTCCTCTTTCAAAGGGAGCGGGGGCGTGGTAGATTCTCTCTCCTGCGCACGTGTTCCGCGAGCCGTATCTTGCAAACGGGATGTCCGATTCGGCTCCCGTTTATGGCGTTGGAAAGAGGACCTTCAACTGCACCTCCTCAAGTCAGTAAACCAGCCGGCATGACTTCCAAGACAATTGCACGGGGCTTTCTACCGGTTCACCCTCTCGCGAAAAGCCGACACCCATGGCGAAGATCCGAAAGAGCACGGTTCCAGTCGAGAAATCTTGGGTTAACTCGGGATGACTTAATATAATGACCGAACATGTCCGGTACGATCGGAAAACCCGAAGTCATCAAAAAATCTAAGATTAACCCGGTAAACGTGAACTGAAACTTGGAAAAGCCGCGAAACCCTAAAATTGACCGAACCGGACATATGGCCATGATTGATGAAAATATTCGGCTAGAATCGACCCGGATGACCCAAAAAAACCTGGTGATGACCGAAAAGGCCTAACGCGTGGTCTGGGATAGACGTGTCAGTACAGATCGAAAAAGCCGTAACGAAAGCCGTCATTGACTGACGCCTACCGAAATGACTTCTCAGAATCCCTCAATGTTACGGAACACATGCAGGACTCCCGAGACCTTCAATTATGGACCATTCAAGGTCGGTCATTGAGCAGGCTTCGTGTTTTCACAATTCATGTGCGGCTGTCGCTTGAAGGTTTCGGCATCATTCCAGAAATCATTTGTCCATTCTCAACTCACAAGGGGCTCCACCATTGTTCTTAGCTCATGTCCATGAGGTAATCCGAATCAGGTAACGGTAAAAAAAGAATATCGCCTATGGAATAAGAGTCTGGGGCTCCGAATCAGGCCAATTTGGCGTGTCTACAGTTTGCCTCGCCTTGATGTTGGCTTTGCAAGGGAATGACATGTAGCGGAGCGAAGTGAAACGTAGAGAAAGCGTAGCGAAGCGAGATGGATCGTAATGGAATGTAGTGGAGTGAAATGGTGATGGACTGAAAAGGTGGCATCAAGGTGTAGATATAGACACGCTCAACGACCAGATTCGGCAAAGACGAATCTCCTCAAATCTCCTAGTTAACCGCCATGTTTCATCAAGTCTTCCTATGTTCGATTGGTAAAATATGTGCCATTGGCACGAGAGAAGAATAGCCAACCCCCAACGCGGTGGGGACTCCCCGAAACATGGGTTCGTAGGTTCATCGTCAGCCGGTAACCCTATCTTTGTGGTGTTCTTGTACTGTGATGGGCTAAAGTTTAAAAAAGAGATTTGTTTTGAAAAAGTAAAAGAATACCAATCGAGCACATTTAGGCTCTCTGATTCATTTAAGTCTTCCAAGAGACAAGATTTGATTCGGAATGGAATGATCTCAGATTCCGAAAGGCAAATGTTGAAGTACAGACTGCGAAGATAGTGACAGTGCAAGTTCTTATCAAATAGAAGGCCATTGGCGGGACGAATTGGCTGCCATGGTGGGATGAATAGCAAAGAAGTGTTGCAATAGCCACAGTGGTGATGGAGGATTTGGAGGCATAAGGTGATTACCGAACACGGTGGGATTAACAGACACAGTGGGATATTAGAGAGGTTGGTGGGACTAGAAAACATGGTGGGATTAGAGAATACGGTGGGATTCAGAATGATCAGAATTAGGATAAAAGGTTTAAAGATTATGGTGAGAAGGTGAAGATTTTGAAATGATGTATGCAATGACAAAACAAAATGTAATGCAATTAATGCTACATGATGCATGTTGGGCTCAAGAAAATAAAACAAAACTTGTATAACAAATAGTTGAAGATATAGATTGTCTATGAGGTCAAGATACCCATTCGGGAACTATCATCCCTCATAGCACAACTTTGGCTTATCCGTGAGCATCGAAGATGACCCGACCATCGTAGATTTTGATGAAGGGGATCTCGGGTCAAGTCTTCTCTGCACTCATGGTCTTCAACAAATCATGCATAAGATAATAATACACGACTAACGACTTATATGTTAGCCGGCAAGAAATGGGGGTTTCCCATGTCCACTCTTCCATTTCTGCGAGCATTTTGTTGGCCACTCCTTCTGAGTATCGCCAGAATGAGGCAGTTGCGGCCGTATTTGTGGACATGGTTTCCATGCCTTCTCCACATGGTCACTCTTCTGGAGTCGGTGGCAACAGACACTGATATCTGTAGCAGGCTCAATCTTCTTCTGGTGTTGTAGCTGCTTTTCTTCCTTGTTATAGCACTTCTTGCTTCAGTGTTGTTTGATCTTCTTGACATTTCTCGAAAGGATTGTTAGTATCGCATTCCGGCTTAGCCCCTTGCGAGTTTGTCAAGGGGCGAAGCCTTCCAAAGGATTAAATAATAGATGTAGGGTAATAAATATACCTGCTGGCGAGACCTCCCCCCTTCTTAACTCGTGTTTCTTTTCTGAAATACTTAATAAAGGGGTTAGATCTGCTCTATGGCTTACCCCCTTGCCTATTGTCATCTTGCCTTGCTTATATGTCAAGGGGGGTAGCCTTATTAACAAGGTAATATGAACAAAACGACTGAATAAGATAAGGGTTAAGAAAGCTTACCTGCTATGGCGAGAATTACTCCCTTCTTGTTCTTAGAATCCTGAAACACTTGATAAAAGGGGATTAAATCTTCACCATGGCTTATCTCTTTGCCTATTGCTATCTGCCTTGACTTAGGTCAAAGAGAGGAGCCTTCTTAACAAGGTGTAAAAATAACCTAAATGACCGAAATGAAATGGTTAAGAGAACTTACCTGTCGTTGAGAGAACCTTCTACTCTTATTTTAAAGTCCCTGAAAACACTTGATGAAAGAGGATTAGATCTTCACAACGACTCATCCCTTTGCCTATTATGGCCAACTTTGACCTAGGTCAAAGGGAGGAGCCCTCTTAATGGGGTGATAATGAAGATAAATATGCAATGCAGAAATGAAACATGCAAGACATAAAGATAAACATGAATGCTAGCAAAGGCAAAAATCAAGGTTATGCCAAGTTAAATGATGCAAATTTTTTTGGATTTTTAGAAAATATTCAAATTTTTTTAAAAAAATATTTGATTTTTTGGATTTTTGAAAATATTCATTTTTTTTAGATTTTGTGGAGAATGTGCTGATATTGAGACCATTCATCGATCTTTGAGTGTTGATCAAGATTCAAGCAATAAGCACCACGTGTGAATAAGGTTCCCTACCTAGAATCTTTCTTGCCCTCTTCTCTTGATCGGTTTGGATTCCCCCTGAGTTTAGATAGTTTACCCTACCCTAGGGTTTTAAGATGGAAGAATAATAAAGGAAGTCTTTGATAGGATTTGGGGATGTTGAGGAGGGTTTCTCTACTTATGCCCAAATTGCCCGTTGGGGTTCGGCCTCTTCGGGTCTTTTCTACGTGTGGCACTTACTTAGACAAGTCTTTGACCTGTGGGGTCATTGCCCATCTTTTGGTGCCTTCTTTTCATTTTCTACTCTTACGGGTACTCATTCAGACAAGCCCATATTTGTTTAAACCTGTGGGGTTCATTGCCCATCTTTTGGCACCCTTTTGCACCCTATGAGACGGCCTCCTACTAAGGCGGCAGGCATTTTCGATACTATCCTCCTCTAGTCCCCTTCACCTATCTTGGACCGAATAGAAGAGAATAGGGTAAGGTTTCCTTTCCGCCTTCAGGGTTCTGCCTTGCCTCTCTCGAGTGTTGGGCTATCCAGATTCTGGGATCGAGAGGTGTTGTGTGTGCAAGGTGATGCCTACCCTTAACTTCTAGCTAACACCCTTGGATCGATGACTTAATATCATACCAAAAATTCTCCATTTTCTTTTCTAAGGAAAATATTTTTTGAGGTAAACGTCGTTCCATGGATGGTTCAATTTTTCTTCATCGGTGTTGATTAGCTCATATGCATTACCTGGATATCTTTCAGTTATAACAAAAGGCCCTTCCTAGTTATGTTGCAACTTGGAGCGGGGACCACCTGGCTTAACAAATATATGTTTTACTACCATCACACCGATTTTGAACTTTCTCTCTATCACCCTCTTTTGATAAAACCTTTTTAATCGGTTCTGATAAGTCCGGGCATGCTCGGAGGCGGCCAACCTTCTTTCCTCTAGGAGTTCAAGTTGTGCAAGGAGAGATTCTCGCCTCTCATCAATAGGGATGTCCCTATCGAGTTGAACTCGGAGTGATGGAAGGAGTACTTCGTACGGGACCACCACTTCCATCCCATATGCAAGAGCATACGGGGTTTGACCAGTGGGGGTCCGTACAGAAGTACGATAAGCCCATAGGGCATCGACAAGCTTATCTGGCCAATCTGCGAACTTGCTAGACATACAGGTTTTCTTGATGATTTTAATCAAGGTTTTGTTGGTGGCTTCTGCTTGACCATTGCCTTACGGGTAATAAGGAGATGAATGATGCAATGCAATGCGGTACCTGTTGCAAAGATCACGCAGATCTTGAGAGAGAAATTGTGGTCCGTTGTCGGTGATAATGTCGCTGGGTATCCCGAACCTGGCGATGATGTTGCGTTTGATGAAGGAGCACAGTGTTGATGCCTTGATCTCCACGAACACTTCCGCTTCTGCCCACTTGGTGAAGTACTCTGTTGCCGTCAGGATGAATGATTTGGAACGGATTTCAGAGTTAAGATCACTTAGAGGGCCAATGATGTCGAAAGCCCACATAGCGAAGGGTCATGGGGCATGAATCGGATGAAGGGAAGATGCGCGAGAATGGATCTTGTCAGCATGAAGTTGGCAAGAACGACAGTGCCGAACAAAGATGGAGCAATCCTCTTCTAGGGTTGGCCAATAATACCCCTGCCTGATGATTTTCTTGGCAAGAGCTTGAGCATTGACATGGCCCCCACAGACCCCAGAATGTGTTTCGTTAAGCACCAATTCTTCCTCTTCTTCATCAACGCATCTAAGCAAGATTTCACTCAAGCTCCTCTTGTAGAGTACCCCTCCTAGGATGATATACCTCTGGGATACTCTCCTGATGGCCTTCTTTTCTTTTGCATTTGATCCAGGTGGATATGTCTGATCTTGACATTACCTTGCGATCTCATCAAACCAAGGCCTCTCACCCTCATCTAACTCTTCCAACTCGATTAGAGAAATCTTCTCTTTCTGCTCTAGATATTCCTTTCTGCCAAATCTCTCATTGATCTTCAAAAATCGACCATCCTTAATCGCCGGCATCGACCTTCTACGGACATGGATAGTCCGCACCTGTCTACCTAGCGGGACTGATAGAGATGAAGCTAAGGAGGCTAGGGCATCAGCAAGGATGTTCTTAGCTCGAGGAACTTGGGCAAAAGTGAATTTGGAAAAGAGTTTGATGTAGCAAGAGGTGAGTTCTTGGTAAGGTTTGAGGTTTGGATGAGAAGTTCGGTATTTGGTTAGGACTTGGTGAATGATTAGTTGGCTATCACCTATCACCCTTAATTCCGTGGCACCATAGAAATGAGCGGCTCCCAGCCCGGCCAGTAAGGCTTCGTATTCAGCTTTATTGTTGGTTGCTGGGAAGTCAAGCTAAAATGCCTGTGGAATGGTGACACCCTCGGGTGATAGAATGACGATTCCTATTCCCTTACCGTGTGAATTCAGAGCCCCGTCAAAATATAATGTCCAAAGATGGGAAGATCGGATCAACATTAGTTTGTCATCCGGGAGCTCCGATTGGACCGGGTAAAGAGGGGTATAGGGTGATGGGCTAGATGTTCGGCAATGGCATAGCCCTTAATCCCCTTCTGGGGGACATAGGTGATATCAAACTGGGAAAGGAAGCTCTGCTAACGACCTAACCGATCAGTTAGAACAGTTTTCTCTAGAAGGAATTTGATAGGATTGATGCGGGCAATAAGGTTGACCTCATGAGCTAAGAAATAGTGTTTAAGCTTCTAAACTACCCAGACTAGTGCAGCACAGGTCTTCTCCACTACAGTATACTTATGCTCGCATGGATCAAAGATCTTTGACAAATAGTAAGTTGCCCTCTCTTTCCCTTCTTCATCCACTTGTGCAAGAACTTCCCCAAGAGAATTCTCCAAAACTGAGATATACAAAACTAAGGACTTTCCAGGGACTGGTGGTCTAAGCATAGGGGGACTAGCCAGGTATCTTTTTAAACCATCGAATGCATCCTGGCACTTCGAATCCCATTTGAACTCGGCCCTCGCCTTGGTCAACTCATAGAAAGGTTTACACCTTTGGGAGTGTTGTGAGATGAACCGGCGGACAAACTGTAGCCTCCCGATTAATCCTCGATGTTCTTTTATATTTCTTGGAGGAGGCATACCAATGATTGCCTTGGCCTTGTTTGGGTCAATCTCTATGCCCCTTTTGCTCACTATGAACCCCAATAACTTTCCTGAGGATACTCCAAACGTACATTTCTTTGGGTTCATTTTCAATTTATATTCCCTAGCCCTTTGCAAGACCTTTCTTAACACTTACGGGTGATCTTCACGGCTTTTGGACTTAACGACCAGGTCGTCCACGTACACCTCTACAAGAGTATGCATCATGTCATGGAAGATAGCCATCATTGCCCTCTGATAGGTAGCACCAGCATTCTTTAGTCCAAAGGGCATGACGACGTAGCAGTAGGTTCCCCAAGGTGTAGTAAACGAGGTCTTCTCCTGGTCCTCTTCGGCCAACCGGATTTGGTTATATCCAGAATAGCCATCCATGAATGATAGCATCTCGAATCCAACAGTGTTATCAACCAGTACATCAATATGAGGTAGAGGAAAGTCATCTTTAGGACACGCTCGATTCAAGTCCCTGAAGTCTATACAGATCCGAACTCTACCATCCTTCTTCATGACAAGGACTATGTTTGCCATCCATTGCGGATAAAGGACAACCTTAATGAATTTTTCTTGATGTAACTTGTCGACCTCTTATTTCATCTTAAGTGCAACATCTGGGTGGAATTTCCTTAATTTTTGTTTGACCGGGGTAGCTCCAGGTTTCAAAGTTAAACGATGTTTAACCAAAGAGTTGTCTAACCCCGGCATGTCTTCGTATGTCCATGCGAACGTGTCCTTGTATTCTTCCAAAATTTCAATTAAGCTCTGTTCCTCAGTGGGAGTGAGGTTTGCACTTAGGAGGACTGTCTTGGGATCTTCCGGTGTTCCGAGATTCAATTCTTTTGTCGGTTCATCCACCGTGGTTAATGGTTCTTCAATCCTTTTAAGTCCAGATGCATACGCATCAGCCAAGTCCTCAATTTCATCCTCGAAATCAGGATCCTTTTCTGATAAAACCTCATAAACTCTCAGTGTATGATCTACATTGAATTCGTCCTCATATTGGATTTCGTCAAGTTGGATAGCATTTTCTAAGAAACTTGGCAGCCTTGCACATTCCTTGCATTTTTGAGCTATTTGCTGGAGATATCTCTCTGGCACACGTTTACCTCGAATTTTCTTCTTTCCTACCCTAACTACTCCTAAAGAAGACAGAATTAAAAAGGTGGTATCTACAGTGGGTGAAGGATCGAGTAGATCGATCAGTGCGTCGGAGAAGAGGGGTCCCTGGTTGGGAGCACCCTCCGAGACAAGTAGAGACGTCTCTTCAACGAAAAACTGAGTTTGCGAGAAGACGTTTTTTTTTGGGTATTTTGGGTATTTTCAATAACAGAAAGAAAATAAGCCGGTGGGGCTCGAGTAGAAGTAGAAAGCTTAAGTAAACATAAGAAAAATGGGCTCGTGGGCCCAACAACGACAAGAAAGGGGCAGATAGGCCCAAAGCTAGTGAAAAGATCTATGGGGCACATGGGCCCAAGTGGTGGGCACGTGGGCCCAAAGCTAGAAAATAAATTTAAAGGGCACGCGGGCCCGATTGGTGAGCACGCGGGCCCAAGGTTGTTGGATTGAAATGGGCATAGAAGCCCAGTGGAGTAAGAAGATTTGAATGGGCTCTCAGGCCCAGTGATCAGTTCAGGGGGCCATTTTAGCCCAGAAGTAAGAATTGGGCTAGATAGCCCATCAAGTGAATTTAGGAGGGAGAGCGTGAGGATTTTGAAATACGTAACCGTAGGATACGGTTCACGTGTAATGTTGATTGGAGGTGGGTTTGAGTGGACAAGTTGTTTTGAGATGGACTTGCCCTCGGCTGGTTCTTCCTCCTCTATGAATAACTGAGCCAAAGATGAACTCAGGTTCTCCACTTCCTCCTCTTGCTCTGGTGCCTTCTTCATCTTGACTGGTTGTTCTTCTTCGTCCTTGGCCATCATCATGGTCTCCCCTTTGATAAAGAATTTTTGGAGTCCCATGGCATTTTTTGGCCGGTAGACCATCCTCGAAGTGAAATTGGGCTCGTAGCCAAGCCCGTGTCTCTTTGGTCTTTGTACGGCTTTAATGGGGTGCACAACCCTCTGCAGCTCCTTTCCCAACCCCTTTCCTGGCTGATAGCCCATCCCTTTTATCATCCTCCATGCAACTGTATCTGGAGGCGTCGTTAACATCATGACCTCGGGCAGCTCTGTACTGGAAACCAACGGCTAGACAGATTTTGATATTGGTAGTGCATAAGAGGGGTCATCCACGTCATTTAGAATGGGGATGTTGGTTACTTTAATCACCTGGCCCTTGTATGGTAACTTCAGACACTGATGATTAGTGGAGGCCACAACTCCTATTGCTTCAAGATATGGACGTCCCAAGATAGCTTTGAATGTAGGGTCCAGTTCTAGAACATGAAACTCGGCAGTGACAGCACACAGTCCGAGCCCTACTTCCAACGTAACCACCCCCCGTGCCGGCTTCCGGGAGTTGTCATAGGCTGTCACCATGACGGCAGAAGGCTCGATTTTTTCATCGGAGACGTCGCAAAGTTGCAACGTTTCTGGCGGCATGACATTTATAGATGCTCCGGTGTCAATCAAGTAGGACTTGATCTCTACGCCTCGGATGACTACTGTAACGCGCAAGGCGTACTTTCTGATCTCTGGCTGTGTCAACTCCTCCTGTGTAAATGTAAGTGCCGGATGTTCACTCCTCGAAATCAGGATAGTAATGATCTTCTCGGGCGGGAGGTCCTCATTGACTATGACCCGCTGCAAGTACTGTTGTAGAATGTCCTGATGGTTCCTTGACCTTTTAATCAACTCTAGGATTGAAATCCGTGCCGGCATTTTGTCCAGATGCTTTAATAGGTGATTTGCCGTGTCGGGCAACGGTTCTTCCACTGCCTCCTCTTCTACTTGCTCCTGTGGTTGCATCCCGGCTTGGGGGAGACCCTTTGGAACATCCTCCCACTATGAAGCACCGGCGCCAGCATGGTAGGGGGGAGTGGTGATGATGGTGATGGTAGGGTTGATTGGTATGTTGAGGAGCCCGTGGTAGGTAGGGGTGGTGAGGATCGGATGATGAGGGGTCGTGGATTGGTGGAGGCCGGTATGTTGGGTGATGGTTGGGGTGATCGTGGTGACGGTCTAATGATGAGGGGTCGTGGAGTGGTGGAGGCCGGTATGTTGGGTGATGGTTGGGGTGTTGGTGGTGATGGTCTAATGATGAGGGGTCGTGGAGTGGCAGAGACTGGTAGGTTAGGTGATGTCTGGGGTGTTGGTGGCGGTCTAATGATTAGACACCGCGGAGGATTAGTGGTGGTTGGTGGGTTAGGTTGGGGGGATGGTTGGGGGGCTGGTTGGGAGGCTGGGGGCGGTCTAATGATTAGGCACCATGGAGGGTTAATGGTTGGTGAGGGTAGTGGTGTTTGGGTAGTTTGTGGGATAGGGGCAGCTCTCGGTATGGAGAGTATGGTGCGGTTTGTAGGTGGGGTTAGTCTGGCGGGCATGGAGGTGATTTGATCCTCGACCTGCCAACCTTGGGAATGGTGGGTTGACTGCTCGATGGCGGAGTGGACGAGGCCGAGTCGTTGGTTTGGTGGTGCTGGTGCCGGTGCTTGTACGGGTGCATGTACCGGGAGCGGATCTTGGACTATGCCCAGGCCGGGTTGCTGTTGTGCTTGCTATTGCCGTGGTAGATTCTGACGTGCCTTCATTGCTTGAATGTATTCTCCCATCTGTGCCCAGTCAATGTTCCCTTGATCATTGAGGTCATGAATGTAGTTTTTAAACTGGAAACAGACATCCACTGTGTGCCCGAGATACCGATGATAAGCGCAGTACTTTGTTGTGTCAACATTTGCCGGCCATCCTTCTCTCTCCTTTGTAAGCTCCAACCGTTGTTCCGCCATCAATGCATTAAAGATATCGGTGAGGGGGAATGGCAGTTGAGGATAGTACTCTCTCTTAGGTCCCCCCTCCTAGGTCGGTTGGCTGGTGGTGGCACTTGGTTGTAAACTTGTTGTTGTGATTGTAGTCGGTTGTAGACAGGTTGTTATTGAGGCGCTCGGTTGTAGGCATTTGGTTGCTGGGGCGCTCGGTTGTAGGTGGGTTGCTGTGGTGGTGCTCGGTTGTATGCAAGTTGCTGCTGGGGCTGAGGAGCTGGTTGAGGAGCTGGGCGGTATTGTTGGTTGGGTGGTTGGTTACGGTATTGGCTTTGGCGATACCCACCCTGGTTACCCATGGCATTGATGCTCTCATTGTTTACTACCCCTTCGGTGGTGGGTCCTACAGGTGTAGGCTTTCTAGTGTTACGGGGCTTGGTGTCGAATGGGTTGATCATGAATGCATCCTTAAAGTGGGCTTGGAGGTAGCGGGCGCTATCACATAACTCACTCATGGTTGTTGGGCGGTGCATGATCAGGAGGTTGCAAAGGTTGGGCGTGGTGTTCCCGATGAGCATTCTCACCTGCTCCCCCTCTGAGATGGTATCCACTAGCCTCTCAGCCATTCTCCTCCACCGATCAGCAAATCTGGCAAAGTCCTCATCCGGCCTCATCTTTTCGGCAATTAAATCAGTTATCGAGTAGGCTGGCCCCACCCGATCCTTGTACCTCTGTAGAAACTTCGCCTTGACAATGTCGAAATCCGCCGCCTCAATGGAATCAAGAGAATAAAACCAGTCCAGGGCAGATCCCTCCAATGACCGACGGAATAGGAAGGCAAGGGCTTTGCGGTCATTTTTCCAGAACGCGGAGTCATAGAGAAAGCTCTTTAGATGGTTGAAAGGATTACCAGTCCCGTTGTAACGTTGGAAGACTGGTATTTCTGAAGGAGGAAGGTGTAGAATTGGGAAGGATGGGACAGAGATTTCAGGGATGACTTTAGAATCGAGGCGGTGCCTCATCTCTTCAAAGCGCTCATCCATCTGGTTAAGTTTGTTCATTAATGCCTGGGTGAGGCTAGATTCCTGAGCCACGGGAGCAAAGTGTTTAGGTGATTGGGTTGGAAGAGGTAGGTTTGAAACAGGAACTGTAATAGTATTATGTGAATGCCCCATATTGGGGTAAGTAGAGACACGGCAGGGTTGCCCAGGAGAAGAGATGATTTAGGGCCTGATTACTGATTGAGGTGGTGAGGGGGCTTGATTTCCCTCGACCGGATCTTGATTGGCGGGCATCTTGCCCTTTGTCAAGGATTGTACAAGCGAAAAAGATTCAGGGTCTAGATGAAAAGATAGACCCTGGAGGAGTTGCTCCACGCTAAGTGAAGCAGGTTGATGAGTAGGATTTTGAATTTCTGGCTCCCTGACGGCGTTGACAAGGCCCTCTGGTTGGACCATGGGTTGTTGCAGCTCGTAGTGGCCCGTCTCGTACTCCTCTTCTTGGCCGTAGTAGTCCGACATCTCGATGTGTCTTCCGGACCTTAGTGTTATGGGCATCCTTTCGATCTTTCTTCAAAGATGGTTAAAAAAAGAAGGGCAAGTCAAGCACACAATTGAAGATTTTTTTGTTATGTTTTGTTTTGTTTGATTTTTTTGTTTCAATTTGGTTGTTTGGAAAACAAAATTAAAAAGGTTTTTTGTTTTGTTTTTTTAGGTGCTTTGAAAGAAGAATTTTTTTTTTGTTGTTTTCAATTGTTGTGAGCAAGCAAGTTATGCAAATAAGGTTTTTAAAATGACTACTCGACAATTTTTGGGTTGAAACCTTAGATTAGATAGATTGTTAGCAATTGTTCACTCAAATGGGTATGATTCCTTTTACTTCAATATTCAAAACCTAAGGTTATCACTCAATCACCATGAGTAGGTACTTGGGTTCTTCGGGTTTTGGGAAAGTGGTACAACCGGCCCAATTGTGCGGAGAGGAATACTCCACGGATGGGGAATTACGGAGGCCTTGATGGAAACAACCAAATCAACTAGAAAGGAATATCCCAGAAGAGAGGTTAGAATCCACCAAGAAGGTGTTTGGAGGATAAGGGTGTGTTGGGAGAGAGAGCCCCCGCCTCGAATGTCCTACGGATCGGAGCAAGTCCGGTACCCGATGCAAAAGCTAATGCAAAAATCAAAAATGGAGGGTAGAAGAAGAAGAAGCAATCAATATGCAAACATGAATGAAAGCTATTAAATAAATCAAGCAAGTGAATGCAATCAAGACAAGCAATGATAAAGTGAACAAGTAACTAGCAACTAGCAACTAAAAGGTTGTTCGTGCGGGAACCGACTTGTGTTGGAGTGTCCAAGTGGGGACAAATCTGAAGTAAAGGTAAAAGGATGGTCCACGCGGGGACCGATTTGAAAATAAAGTGGCTCACGCGGGAGTCGAGTTTTGGAAAAGTAGGTGGTTCACGCGGGAACCGATTTTTGAAGGAAAAGGGGTGGTTCACGCGGGAACCGGTTTGTTTGGTTGGAAAAAGAAAAGAAGGGCCACGTGGGGCCAATCTAATTGGTGCAAAGGGGTGGTCCACGCGGGGACCGATCTGAAAGTGAGTTGGTTCACGCGGGAACCGGTTTAGAAAAGGGGTTGGTTCACGCGGGAACCGGTTTAGAAAAGGGGTTGGTTCACGCGGCAACTGGTTTTTGTGAAGAAAGGGGTGGTTCACGCGGGAACCGGTGTAAAAGGTGACAAAATTAGAAAAGGGCCACGTGGGGCCAATCTGAAGGTGCTGTAAAGAGGTGGTCCACGCAGGGATTGATCTGAAAATAAGTTGGTTTACGCGGGAACCGAGTTGGAAAAGAAAGGTGGTTCATGCGGAAACCAGTTTATAAGAAGAAAATTGTGGTTCACGCGGGAACCTGGTTGAAATTAAAGACAAGCAAATCAAGTCCACATGGGGGACAATCTTTAGTGGAAGAGTGAACAGCAAATTTATAGGTAAATGAACATGGAAAAGGTAAAGGACAAGCCAGTTCACGCGGGAACCAAATTGGAAAACAACTAGTTGCATGGTTGAATCAAGCTAGCACGGTTGAAGACATTGGTTGTCCCACCGTGGTCGCCAAAAAGCTGTCGACTCCGAAAATGGGTTCCGGATCGGCATCTCAAGAGAAGGTGAAAGATAGAATGGGGGAAGAGGAGTGAATTGAAAACACTCAGAAAGCGGTAAAGACTCCTCACCTCGTTCCCACACTCACATTGATCCCCGAACTTTCATCTCACGGCGTCGCTCGAACACCGGAGATGGTTCGGGTCATGTGGGAGGAGGGTGAGGAGGAGATGAAATTAGAACAAAAACAAAAGGTGTTCACCAGGAGCCACGGGCTCCTCTTTATAGAATAACAACAAGATTGAGTTGATTTAACCGTGTACCTTAGCGCGGGAGATCGAGATATGGGTTCAACCTTCTTCTTCCTCGGCTGGCCAATGAAGAAGAGTCTCCAACCGATGCTAGTTTGATAGACCTGTGCAACTAGAACAATAGACCAAGTGAAAGAAAATGATTAGAACTATGGGAAATGTAGTAGCTGTAGAGAGAAGATGAGAAAGAAGCAATTGGAATTAGACTCACCGGCTTCGGGGTGAGCCTTAACCCATTTTTTGTGTATTTTTGATTATGTAAAAATGATGCAAATGAACTAAATGATGCTTTAAAACAGTAAATAAACTGAGTGAAGAGAAACTTATAGGATGAAATGGCTTGAGTTGAAGTCGAGATGAGTAAAACAAGCCGGTTTGGGTAGCTTTGCACCCTTCTGGCGCGACTTTAGTGCAGAGAATGCTACGGACGACCCCGATGTCGGAATTGAGTGCCGTTTGTTGGAGTAGACAGAGGACTTGGAGAGGAAGAGTTCCAAAGTTGGTGATTTCTCCGAAATCCTCCTGTAGAAGTCTGTAAAAATTCTGAAAGTAGGCGTATGTGGAAAACAGAACCTAGATGCGCGCTCTCAGTGCAGCAACTGCCACGAACGAACGGCAAGTTGGAATCGAGTGCCGTAAGTTGGAGATGAAATAGAACGAAGAGAGGAACAACTTCTATGTTGAAGACTTTAGCAGCAGAAGTCCCGGATTTTCTGCAGAAGTCGATGAAGTAGGTTGATGCAGAACGCCCGGATCGAGCCTTCTCCTTCACTTCGGGATCGATCTCTCAATGTCGGATCGCCTTTGGACCTCGGGACGGCTTTGGAGAAGAGCTTGGACGACCTCTGGATGAGCTAGGCATGGGGGATTAACCTTGGGTCGTTGAGAATAGCCCTCAATTTATAGGGGAAGGAAGCCAGTGCAAAATATGGAAACTGGACCGACCGCGCCCCCGCTCTTCAAAGGAAACGAGGGCTTCAAAGGAGACGAGGGCGCGCAGGGTGTGCCCTCCACTTGAGGGCACGCAGGGCGCACCCTGACCTCGGGGGCGCAGTCTGTGCGAGAAACTGGGGGCGCGGTACGTGTCTCATTGCTAAAATTTGTCGGAAACATCCGGAAATTGCTAAAAATTGACTTGATATACGTAACGCGCCCCCGAACTGGGGGCGTGGTACAAATAATCGAAAATCCTCCGCGGAAACCTTCCACAAATCCGGTTTAGAAGGTGCTAATCGGGGCAATTTCCGATTTTCGGAAACCGACCTCACCCCCGCTTTTCAAAGGAACCGGAAACCGACCTCACCCCCAGTTTGAGTTTGCTAAAAATATGCTTTCTATTTCAAGAAGTTTCATATCATGAAAATTCTATCCAATGCACAGTTTTCCGAGGAAGTTGCCATGGTCGCAATCAACCCAAACCGCAAATACCTCTCAAATCCAACACCTGCAAGCGCCGTTAAGTGTCTAATAACTTATGGAAACTCTTGGAAACTTAATTTCCTACCTTTACACATCATTAGACAGAGGTATTTGAGTCCAAATAGGTAAGTTCATCAACTCCCTTAATTTTGGCCGGATTTTCGGACATGATCATCTTAGCAACTTTTCGAACTCCTTCCGGACTCTTCGGATGGCCAAAATTCATGAAGTTTGAGGCTTTGGAAATATCTCATTCACGAGAATCAATTAAAACTAACTACACATAGTTTGGTATCTCATACGAACTGTGGTGATCAAATCATAACTGCTCTGTATATAGTTTCAGGAAAGTAAGAAACCACATGAAATCAAGCCAATTTTGATTCAACTTCGACCAAGGCTTCAACTTGAATTTGATACCACTATAATGAATCAATACATGACAACGGAAAAATATTTGATTCTTTGAAACCATGATTTTTGCCTTGGTCGATGCCAAACGAGTAAAACAGGGAATCGAATATGGCAACTTTCGCCCCTCAGAAAATCCTGTAAAATTTCTTTTTTTAGTGTTGAACCTCATAGGATTTCTAAAATCCCTCACCATGGATGAAGAGAGGACATTCCTCCTTTATGAAAACCATTCAAGTGTCCGGTCTCTAGCAGTATCCACACGATTTGCTTCAATAGACGAGTTCTCCCTTCTTTCGGGCCTCCAGAAACCTTTCAGATCCAAGCTTGATCATGGGAGATCACCTTCTAAAGGAGAGAGGAGGAAGAAAGGATGCTTGGGACGTGCTCCAGTCCTATGGCTTGTTAGGGTTTGGTTTCATAAGCCATTTATATAAAGAAGATGAAATTTTTCACAAAAATCTAAAACTTCTATAAAATTACATCCATGCCCTCATCATATTGACCATATCTAATGTCTGTGACCCACTAGACACAATAGTCAATTTGGTTGAAGTCTTAATTAATTTAAAAGAACAATTCTTTTAAATTAAATTAAAAATATTATCCGATAACAGTTTTTACAGCCTTTTAATCATAAAGGGTACAAGCCACGTCCTATGATCCCAAATGACTTTGGGGAGTTAAATAACATCCATTGAGCCTTTTCATCATCAATTACCACATAGATTTAAATCCTCGTTCATACAATGTCTCGGTCGGTTAGGGGTTCGACACTGACTGTCAACCCCTAAATATTCCAACTCTATGGGATCTTGTACTCAGGTTCGGATCAATTGGAAAACTCCTTTTATAATTATCCTAAGTATCTTGGCCAAGAATTTAGAGTACTATCTCTTAAAACATTCTCTCTCCTACCGAGAGTGAACGATCCCTTGTTGTCCACTCAATTGCCTCCACCGGGTTTCTCTTGCACCCAATACATCAACTATACTGGACCATCAAGATGATGATTCATAAGTCAATAATCAAAGTACAAGATATATCCGATAAGACATCTTTGGTGACTCAAGTCAAAGATCCAACCGTGTTATTGAGATGTAAGAATAACTTGATAGATAATTCGGTAAGATACTGATCAGGTTTTCCTAAATTGATCAGTTCAGTGAACTCATTCCACTAATGAGCACCTATGTGTGTATCTCAGTGTCCCCACACTGATGACCAATGAGATCAGTCATTCTCATCACATGAGAAGACATCACACACACTTGTCTATCCAGATTCTTGATGTCCCATCTCACGGATCCTATGACTAAGAACATTTAGATCACATACCTCTAGATGATCGATCTCATTATCATGATCTCATCATGATTCAATCATCATTGCACGTGATCAAGAACTTCATTACGATATATGTTTCTAACAAAAGATAGTAACAAAGTTTTCCCTATTTAATTGAATGAGATATTCTAAGAAATGTTGAATCATATCATATATGATTGGTTTGTAGAGTATACATTTCTATCACAAACCTATAATTTTTTTTCAAAAGCTCTAAAAAAGTTGAATATCTTCAAAACTCTAAAAAAATTATGTATTTTCAAAACTCCAAAAAGTATGCTCTCAGGAGGAGGTGTCATCATTACCTCGGCCTCAGCTTTGTCCAGAAACGTTTGCTTTGTCTTCATCAGGGCACATGAACTCTTTTGTGAGAATGCATGCCATCACATTGCAAACTCACCGTTATCATTTCCTTTCTTAGCATATATTAGGTGCATTACTATTTATTTTATGCATTGATGTTGAAGATCGTGAATGCAAAGAAGACCAGGCCCGAGATCCCCTTCATCAAAATCCACGATGGTCGGGTCATTTTTTGTGCTCACGGATAAGCCAAGTTGTGCTATGAGGGACGATGATTCCCGAATGGGTATCTTGTCCTCATAGACAATCTATATCTTCAACTAATTGCTAAACAAGTCTTGTTTTTGTTTTCTTGAGCCCAACATGCATCATGTAGTATTAGTTGCATTACATTTTTTGTTATCATTGCATACATCCATTCATGATCTTCTACCTCCATCAGGATATATCTGAACCTTACCAGGGATATTCTCCCATCGTATACTGCAATTCTGATCTTTCTAATATCCCACCGTGTTCTCTAATCCCACCGTGTTTTTGAATCCCACCATGTTCGGTAATCACCATGTGCCCCCAACTCTTTCATTTCTATCACCATTGTGGCCACTGTAACACCCTTCTTGCTATTCATCCCACCGTGGCAGTCAATTTGTCTCGCCAAGGGCCTCCTATTTGATTAGAACTTGCATTGCCATTATCTTCATGGTCTATGCTTTCACATTTGCCTTTTGTAATTCGAGATCATTCCATTCTGAATTGAATCTTGTCTTTTGGAAGACTTAAATGAATCTGAGAGCCTGAATGTGCTCAATTGGTTTTCTTTTACTTTTCAAAACAAATCTTTTTTTAAAAAATTTAACCCATCACAGTACAGGAACATCGCAAAGATCGAGTTACCAGCTGATGATGAACCTACGAACCCATATTTTGGGGACTTCCCACCGCGTTGGCGGTTGGCTATTCTTCTCTCATGCCAATGGCACATCTCTTACCAATCGAACATAGGAAGACTTGATGAAACATGGCGGTTAACCAGGACACTTGAGGAGATTCGTCTTGCCGAATCTGGTCGTTGAGCGTGTCTATATCTACACCTTGATGCCACCTTTTCAGTCCATCATCATTTCGCTCCACTACATTCCACTACGATCTATCTTGCTTTACTATCTTTTCTCTACATTTCACTCTGCTTCGCTACGTGCCATTCCCTTACAAAGCTGACATCAAGGCAAGGCAAGTTGTAGACATGCCAAATTGGCCTGATTTGGAGCCTCAGACTCCTATTCCATTGGCGTCATCCTTTATTTTACCATTATCTGATCCGGATTATCTCGTGGGGATGAGCTAAGGACGTTGGTGGAGCCCCTCATGAGTTGGGAATGAACCGATGATTTCTAGAATAATGCCATAACTTTCAAGCGAGAGCCGTGCATGAACTGTGAAAACACAAAGCCTACTCAATGACCAACCTTGGAAGGTTCATAATTGAAGGTCTTGGAAGTCCCACATGTGTTCTGTAACGTTCAGGGTTTCTGACAAGTCATTTCGACAATCATCGGTCTATGACGGGTTTCATTATGGCTTTTTGATATGTACTGACACGGTTATCCCAGATCACGTGTTAGGCATTTCCAGTCATCACCGGGTCTTTTCGGGTCATCCAGGTCGATCTTAGTCGTATATTTCATCAACCGGGGCCATATGGCCATTTCGGTTGATTTTAGGGTTTCTTGGCTTTTCCGAGCTTCAATTCATGTTTACAGGGTTAATCTTGGATTTTTCGATGATTTCAGGTTTTCTGACTGTACTGGACTTGTTCAGTCATAATTTTAAGTCATCCCGAGTTGACCCGAGATTCCTCGACCGGAACTGTGCCCTTTCGGATCTCTGCCTCGGGTTTTGGCTTTTTATGAGAGGGTAAATCGGTAAAAAGCCCCGTGCAAATGTCTCGAGAGTCACGCTGGCTGGTTTACTGACTTGAGGAACTACGATTGAAGGCCCACTTTCCAACGCAACAAACAAGAGCCAAATCGGATGTCCCGTTTGCAAGTTACAGCCCGCGGAACATGTGCATAGGAGAGAGAGTGTACCGCGCCCCCACCTCCTTGAAATGCAAGCGCGTGGTCACCACGCCCTCACACTGGGGGTGCGCCCTACGTGACCTCAGTCCGGGGGTGTGCCTTGTGCGCCCTCATTCCCTTTGAAAGGGGAGGGCGCGGTTGGTTTCCAAAAATCGGAACTTGCCCCAGTTTACACTTTCTGAACTGGATTTTGGAAAGTTTCCCCCGCTAATTATCGATTATTTTGACCGCGCCCCAGAGTCGGGGATGCGTTCATCTTATCAAGTATATTTTTTAGCAATTTTCGGAAGATTCCGACAATTTATAGCATTGAAACACCAAACGCGCCCCCGCTCCCCTTGAAACAAGAGGGCGCGCCCTGCGCGCCCGCACCTCCTTTGAAACTGGGGGGTGCGGTCGGCCAGTTTCTCCCGTTTGCACCAGTTTTCCATTCTCTAAAAATTGAGGGCTATTCTCAATGAACCGAGGTTAACCACCCACGCTCTAGCTTGTCCTGTGGTCATCAAAGCTCCCTCTCGAGGCCATTTCGATGTCCAAAACTGATCAGATGTCGAGTGATCGATCCCAAAGCGAAGAAGAAGGCCCGATCTGTGTGCTCTATATCACAGAACTTCATCGGCTTCTACAGAAAATTCGGGACTTTTCTGCCAAAGTGGTCAACAGAGGAATTGTTTCTCTCCTCGTCCTCTTTCATTTGAAACTAGCGACACTCGATTCTGTCTGTGACGATTGCTGCACCGAGGGCGTACATCTAGGTTCTGTGTTTCCTATTCATTCACTTCCATAATTTTTACAGGCCTTTACGAACGGATTCTGGAGAAGTCATCAACAGGATATCTCTTTCTCTTGGAGTTCTCCATCCATAGAAGCAAACTGAACTTGATTCCGACATCAGGGTCGTCTGTAGAATTCTCTGCACCTAAGTTGCGCCAGTAGGGTACAAAGCTACCCGAATCGGCTTATTTCACTCATCTCGGCTTCAACTCATGCCATTTCATTCCATAAGTTTCTCTTAACTCAGTCCATTTACTTGTTAGAACATCTTTTACTTAGTTTGCATCATTTTACATAACCAAAAATACAAAAAAGGGGTTAGGGCTCGCCCCAATCCAGTGAGTTCGATTCCGATTGCTTCTTTCTTTCATCTCCTCTCTTATAGTTTCTACACTTCCCATAGTTCTAATCGATTTCTTTCACTTGGTTTGTTGTTCTAGTTGCATATGTCTATCAAGCTAGCACCGGTTGGACTCTCTCTCATCAGCTGGCTGACAGGGAAGAATGTTTAACCTACATATCATCTCCCACACTAAGGTACACACGGTCGTCTCATCTTTTATTTCTATTCCATAAAGTGGAGCCCACGGCTTTTAGTGACCGGTTATCTTCAATCTTATTATGCTCTAAGTTCATTTATTCCTTTCTCTCCTCCCACACGACTTGAACCATCTTCGATGCTCGAACGACGCCGTGAGATGAAAGTTCGGGGATCAATGTGAGTGTGGGACCAAGGTGAGGATTTTACCGCTTTCCAAGTGTTTTCTGATTCACTCCCTTTTTCCTATTCCATCATCACCTTTTCTTGAGGTGCCGATCCAAAACCCATTTTCGGAGTTGACATAGCCCTAACCCCTTTTTTGGTTTTTTATGATATACGAGATGAAGCAAAATAAAATAAAAATGATACTAAATTATATTAATGAAGAAGTAACAAAGATAATATGAATGATTAAAGATAACACAACCCAGGTAAAGTGACAACCAGGTTGGATAGATTCTATGTAGGCTAGTGCGACTCTAAAGCAGAGATCGCAACAGACAACACCGATGTCAGAGTCGAGTGATGTTTGCTTATGTGGATAGATAACTTAGATAAGACAAGATCTTATGTTGATTACTTTTATTGTAAATGACCGTGCAGACTTGTAGGAATTTAAGAAATTGATAGAAACTGGAAACAAGACCAGATTGTGCGATCTTGTTGAAAAGACCACCACAAGCAGTTCAAAAATCAGAATGAACTCCCATTTGTTTAAAAATAAATAAGACTCTCCAAGGATGGTTTAATATGCAGAGAATTTTATTTGAATCTTTTTAGAAGAGGTACGAATTTACCCGATAGTTCTGTTCTTTGATGTTGAAAATATGGAAACCACCAATGCGATGTTGATGCAAGATGTGCCTCGGGCACCACAAATGTCAAAATTAAATTATTTTTATTGGAAATAGAAGATAACTTACCAAGGTATAATTTGTATGAAGATGGTGGTGGCTAAATCCACCTGAAAATATATGAAAATTGACTGTGGAAGTGATGACAGGGAAAAAGTAGACTCTGGATCTGTCTGCGCACCAGTGTAGAAGCTTCCATGAGCTGAGGCAAAGTTGGAATTGATCTTTGTTTGTTGAATATGAAATATAACTTGATTAAGAACACTTATTCTGAAGTAGTCCTAGCCAAAAAATGATTAGGGAAATATGTAGAAGCCGATGATCAGCATAGCAACACATTGGAGCATAGATCGGCTTCTCTCTTACTTCGAGATGACCTCCTGGTACCAGGACGAAGAGAGGACGAATTGGAGAGGTTGGGACGAGCCTAGGGTGGCTGGAGAATGAGGAGAAAAAATTATAGGATGAGGATTCTCTTTTTAGGTCGTTCATATTTGTATCCCTTTATAGGGGATGAGGAACATGTCAAAAAAAGTAAGTTTTGATATATCTAACCATATGTTGGATTTCCTTCTTTAAATGCTACTAATTTTCATCATGAGGCTTCTATAAAATTATCCAACTTATTTAGAGGGATTTAAAACCATGAATCACCTTCCTCATGTTCAAAATATGTCTCCATTTGAAGAGGAAATAAATCTGGTCTAAAAATAGCAAGTTTTGATGTATAAGACAACAAGTCGGATTGCCATCATTTAATGGTGCTATTTTTTACCATGAAGCTTCTAGAAAATTATTCAATTGATATGGATGAGAAAAAGGGAAAGGTAGGTCGTGAATTAGGTCTGGGATGTGGCCAAATGGCTGGGCATACACTTCATTGGTCTTGATCGGTGTTGTGTGCGGATAGAACTGTGTCTGACTTCCAAAGAGCACTGCGGACAAATGAAAATAGGAATTGAATGCCGTTTGTTGCACTGAAAATAGGACTCAGAGGGGAAGATTATTCATGTTGAAGATTTCTTTAGTGGACATCCACTGAATCCTGTGAAAATTTTTCAAATAGAGGAGATGACAGGAAAAACATAGTCTGGCACACAACATGGCGGCGTGACCTTGGTGCAGAGACCACCAAGAGCAACAAGGAAGTCACAATGGGCTCTCATTCGGAAAACACGGATTCAACTAAGATCAACAACTCGTCCTTAGATTTACAGTAAGCTCCTCGGAACGTCCAAAAGGATGGTTCAACTTGATTTTAATAGTCTAAAATGGATGTTGCCAATGGAATAAGAGTTTAAGCTCTAGATAAGGCCAAATTGGTGTATCTACATTGGGCTGGTCCAATGGGCTTGTGACTTGGCCAACAGTTTTTATTTGACAATGGCCATTGGTAACCCTCCTGGAGGAGGACTATTGTTGTTCAATTCTTATTTGACAATGACCATTGGTAGCCTCTCTAAGTAAGACTATTGTTGTTCAGTTCTTTTGAAGACATGAAGAAATGATCGTCGACAACCCCTCTGGAGGAGGACTATTGCTATTTGGTTTGGATTCTTGATGGCTTCACATCGGCATTGGTGATATTTGGACCGAAGAAACATTGTTGGGTTGGGTTTGAGCTTTTATATAGCCTATTTAGAGGCCTGAAACAACAATGCCCTCATTGGAACCATGGGGTCCTGCAATGGTAGAGCAATGTTGATAGTTTTTAGTCAATTGCTTGTGTAACACTGCTTGAATGGGAGTGCTACTAATACTGAATCTCTTATGCTATTCTTGACCTTAGACAACCTTCCACTGGAGCCAAATTTCCTCTCAGACTACTAATTTCGACATAAAGGAAATGGATATACTTGAAGATGGTCTATTGTACAAAGAATTGTCATCTGGCACATCTGATCTATCCCCAATATCATGCCTATCCAAGTATCCATTGTGTTCGTGGATAATTTGTGGGACTCTTGGGTAATCCTTCCTCTAGGCAACATAAGTATTCTCTCAAGGTTTCGAACATCATACATCAATGCACTCTATATTTGATAAATGTTACCTACTAGGACAAATTATTCATCACACAAACTTTGCTTATACTTTGACAAAGATTGTTATTTGCTTTAGGATGACCGATTATATTGAGGTGTTTTTGATGGTGACAGGGAACTAGAGTTGTCATCCGACCACTTGAAAGCATATGCAAATGTGTTTTTATAGCTTTCAAGGCAATCTCTCAAAAGTAGCAAACCACCTCCATCAATCTCTAGTGCCTCATCTAACATTTCAGACAATGAGGATAAGCGAAAGGGACCATTCAAATTGACACAACATTTGTCCCAATCAAATTTGTTGAAATAGTCTAAAATGTGTTCAAACGGTCAAAGGGCCTCCCAAAGATGAGTGGAAAGATGGAAGATATGTAGAACTACTGTTTCTGAAGCATAAGTTGAAATTAGACCATGATGAGCACCAAGAGTGTGGCTTTCAAATTAGCACCAAGACTTGATCAATATCATACAACCTTATAGGTGGTTCTCGACAATTATTTGATCAACTTTCTCAAGAAGCACAATGTATAGAGTCCACCAATTTGCTAAAATAAAATATCTACGACAATATTCATTTCAGATTCAGAATCCTTGTTTCTTTTTTGCTTGGATAACAACTAAGATGTCTTTTGCCAAAGTATCCTCTACTCTTGGTGGTTCAATTACAATAAAATCAATATCATCATTAGAAAGATGAGTCTTCAAGGACATCGACCTAAATAGAAATATATGTGATTTATTCTTGCAGGGTCCAATATGCCCATAATTTGAAGTATTTATGTGACTCATTAAAAATTGGGGGTAACCATCCGATAGGTAATCATTCTTCTTACAATGCCACGTCCCCTTGGGGGATACCCTTGATTGTAGTCATGCTGATCTCAATAGCATACTTCAAAAGGTATAAAATATCTTTGCGCTTTTATCTCCCAAAGTTGTGTTGCCATTGATACAACACAATGTCACAAATTAAATTATTTTAGTGGATGCTGATTTTGTCATATTATTTTACTTGAATCACTTCATGTGTTACCTATCAGCTAGAGTGGTGTTGTTTGAGTTGCTCGATTAAACTAATATTCATCACATCCATTATCTCTCATGTCTCTTCTTCCTTATTTTCATTCATCCACTTATGGGTGGTCTCTAGTTCTCACCCACATTTGAGTGTAATTGAACATTTGTTAGAGCTGTTTTTGTTCACATGTTTGTTGTTGTATTTTGTTTTATGAACCAATTTTCTTTGCACTGCATCATTGGCTATTAAATGTCTAGCTCCCTTATTCGATTTAGCGGGACACTACAGGAGAAGGGCACTTCAAGACCATGACAAATAGTTACTATTGAGGAGCACTCAAAATTATTGTAATTACGTTGTTTCACTTTCACCTTTCCTTCTGTATTCTTACACATGTATTTGTATTTCTTATATATTTTGCATGCTCTTTGAACATAATTTGGCTTTCGTATGCTAATTGCCCCATTACTTGTTAATGTTGCAATCGAGATTTATTTATCCTTGGGTATCCAAATTTTAACATGCCATTATCGGCATGCTGATTATGTAGATAAAATATGTCTCAGTCAAACTTGCAAAGAAATATAGGAAAAGTGTAGCCATAGAACGCCATGCGATTAGAACTTCAGATATTGACCGCACATTAGAATATGTGCTACTTCATGGGGTGAGATTTGCCTTTAGTACACACTAGTTATGTGATTTCTATACTCAAGATGTGCCATAGTTGTGGTCGAAAAGAAACTCCAACTAATTTTTTTTTTTTTGCTATATGTTGTTTGTTATCTACTATGGAGGAGAATTGTCATTTTTTATCAACTCCCAATAACTTTATGGCCTTATTATCATATAACTGGTCTTAAAATGCCAAATCAGGGATTAACATTTATGTATTTTTTATAGAAAAATGCTACTTGACTAGTGTAAGATTTATTGATTCAATTGAATATTTAGTACCATATCATAGTACCATTATCTTTTTGTGATATCATTGTGGTCAAACAACTTGAATAAAAGAAGTATTTAATTATGTATATCCATTATTAAGAAATATTTCCAAGAAGTATTTTATATTACTTGAAAATTATCAATGAATTCTTAATAGTAATGTCTTTTTGTTCTTTAAAGAAGTAGATGAGGATTGTTGTCATTTCATTGTCATTACACAATTGATTTGGAGAGTTTATTTATGACATGAACTGTTTAAAGCGTTTGATGATCATGAAATTGAAACCGTCTCATTGTTAAGAACACTTCTAGGATGGAATTTAATAACTACTTTCATATAACATTTAGCAAATCAAATATATAGACAATAGAATTATATTTATTTATTTTTTAGACATATTGGTAGCAATATACTTTTTTGTAATTGACTTTTAGTATGAAATAAATTTTACTTGATTATTAGAGTACTTTTTCTTCTTATGAAAAAATAGCACCAAACAATTTCCACTTTAATAATAAAGTGCTTTTTAAAAGTAACTTTTACAAGAAAATACTTTAAATAGAAGTATTTTTGTCTAGTTTCTTAACTCACACTAAAGAGAATTGTCGACTACTTTTGCAAGGACCAAAAACCTTTAATCTCTTACTAAATAAGAGGTTCAAACTCTAAGTTTAGTCTTATAAGATTGCAATCGGTTACATGGATTCATTTTTTCTATTCTCTATGGTATTTTGTTAGCTCCTCCAAATCGTACTGGATAAACCTACATGAAGTTAAATTGGGCTTATCTTTTAGCCTTTTTGTGTTGGCAACATCAGGATTTTGACTTGTCTGACAGGTGCCTCAAGAGGGTGTCATGTGGTATGGCCAAACCAACAAAGTCTTCCATCTTTTACAATATTTCTTCTTATTCCAACATTCACTATCATAGAGCATAGTGGGTCTTATAGTCATATTATAAAATTTTTCTTTCAATTTATGTAACGTCAAGGGTATTTTTTAAAATAATAGTTATTATAATTAATATGTGATTAATTATGTTTAATTTACGTTTCTCTCTCTTCCTTCCATTTTTCTCTCCTCCAACCCTAATCGCTCTAAATCGTCGTTTCTACTTCATATTCTTCACATCTGACGTCTTCCTGTGCGTGGCGTACGATCCCGCCGCCCCACCCTTGGTCGGCAGTGCCCCCCCCTCCGTTGATGGCCCTCGCCGCGACGCTCGTCGCCGCCTCTGCGGCTTCTGCCGCCCCGCGCGTTGGCGTTGCCGCCCGCGGCCGCCATCCGCCGCCGCCCCGCGCGCACGCGCGGGGCGGCCGCCGCACCGTCCGGCTCGCGCCACGCCCGCGCCGCGCGCCGCCGCCCACCGCTTTGACCCCCCCCCGTTGACTCGCCGCGCCATCCCGCCGCCCGCGTGACCGCGCCTCGCCGCCAACCCTCGCCGCCCGCCCGCGGCGTCGCCCTGCCCTCCCCGGCCGCACACGTTGGCCGCCACCTCCCGCCGCACGCGAAGCCCCCATTGACCGGCGCCGCGCGACGTCACCGCCGCCATCCGTTGACCTGGCCTCCCCTGCGCCTCCCTCCACGCGTCCGCGCGGCCGTTCCGCCGTGCGCCGTGCACCCCCCCTTCGTGGTACTCTTTCTCCCCTATCGTTCTTCCTCTCTCTCTCTCTCTCTCTCTCTCTCTCTCTCTCTCTCTCTCTCTCTCCTATCCGATCACCTTATTCTCTATTTCTTCTATGTTATTCTATTATCTCCTTAATCTAACATGTTGTCAGGATACTACCATTCGATTCCATTTTTTGTCGCCGTCGTGACCGCGGCATATTCTTCACCCGGATCGATTCCGTTGGAATTCCGTGCGCCGTTCGTCGTTGCCGTAAAGGTAGGCGTCTCAGCTATTCTTATCATCATTATATAATCGATTAAACCGGTAAAACCTGTTTAAATCACCATGATTAGAATGATTTAATTAGTGGGTTGTTTTGATTTATTAGCATGTTTAGATAGAGTTAGATTAATCTATTTAAACTATGCATGCTTAGATTAATTTAGTTATTCATGTATGTTAGTCATCATGATAGGTTTGTATATGTTTAAACCTAGCTAGTTTAGCATGTTTGCATAACGATAAATCTTAAACATGTATATCCCGATTTGATAAAAAAGCCGATGTAAGGTTTAGGCTTAATGATGTTAGAGTTCAGTTTGGTTTCATGTATGCAGTAGGTATTAGTGATTGTCTAAACATGTGATTGATATGTTTAAGTTGTAACTTGCATGATCCTATTTATATGCATCTAGTTTGTGCTAGATTGTGGTGTGGTATGCAAATATGTGGTGCATAGAACCATAGGTGTTCATCTATGCATTTCATGCTTGGATTGCCAATTTCATATTCATGGTTACTGTCTGAGTTATTTATATGCTTGCATTGTGTGAAATGTGGTTAATGCAGTGAGCTGCATTGTGATGGAAATGTACTTTACCAGACTATGTTAGTGGCCCATGGGCAGCGGAGATTAGTTGAATCCGGAGCATCCTTCGATCTCGGATACCGCGGTTTATCCTAAGTACTCCCCTGCCTAGGGGTACTATGGGATTTAGTTACTATATGTTACTTCCTACTATATGGTAAATCTGGTGCTAGTTTTGTGATGTGGCTACATTATTCAAATGGAGCATGATATTTACTCAGACAGGTGTTTAGTTGTGCATTTTGGCATAGATATTAGTGGTCTAGTTGTGTCTTTTGGTTTTATGTCAGGTGTATGTGTTATGAGCATACCTAGAGTAGTTAATTGTGCAGGATATGTTGGTTTTAGTGCATATAGAGTCATGTTATCATATGGGGTAGTAGAATGATATTGTAATCATTTAATTGAAGATATATAATTAGTTTAAGCTCTATGTATTATAATCTGATTTTTAGGCCTAATATATTTAATATCAATAGGGAATCACTAATATAGTGGGGTAGTTCGGGTGTAAGTCCTACTGAGTCCATGGTGACTCACCCCTTCCATTGTTAATATTTTCAGGATTGCAGATTTAGCGCAGCAGAAGCGTAGTGGTGTTTTGTAGTTCGAGGAGCTAGTGGATTAATCGCTCAATGTTGGTATTTAATTTGTTTAGATAGATGTTTGATTGTTGTGTTAATAGGTTGTAAAGGTTGGAATTATGAATCTGGATTGTGATTTTAGTCTTATTTGGTTCCAACCCGATATCCTTCCCCGTTACGTCGCCAGATTATCTTCCGCTGTGCATGTTAAAAATCCGGGCCGTGACAATTTAAATGATATTTTACTGTCACATGAAATTCTCATCGTCTATCTCCATTTTAGCCATACCATTTTAATCATGTAGTTGACATCTTTATCACATTTTCTAGTCATATATAATATTAAACCCAAATATTTGAATTATGTATCCGGTATGAAGATTTTTTCATTCAGAGTTATTTTGACTTCTTCAACTCTCGGAGTTTCGCTAAATCTAAAATACATATATATTCTATCTGTCTTATCAATCTTGAAATTTCTAACTTCTAACATGCTTTTTTATCGTTCAAATTTCTGTATACAATAATTCCTAGTAAATAAGAGGTTGATAAGCAATAATATCATCTACAATAATTCCTACACTTACTTGAAGAAATTTGATCTTAGAACATGGGGAATAGCCGAATAGGTGGGCCGTACAGAACTTTGCAATCAGAATAAGCTTCTTGGGACCCATTTGGTATAAGATTAAATAGAGAATAGACTTAGTTTATCTTTAAAATATGACAATAAATCTAAGTTTATCTTCAAATTAAGTATGTGCCGAACGGAAGCCAAACGGACCCTTTAAAGACATGCCAGCTACGACTTCAGAGCTGCTTATGTTGCCTGAAGTTTTGCATTGTTGGATCCAAGGTCTCAAACAAAACTTGGGCAGCTCCAAAAGTTTTGCATCGTTGGACAAAGCTTCCCAGTTCCATCATGTTTGGAGGGTGAGTGTAAAATTTTTACTCTATTATTCAAAATGATTTTTCTTGGTTCTTTATTCTAGTCGATTGGAAACTCAAACGATATTTAAGCTATTATCTCCAGGGATCATTGATATATGCGCAATTTGTGGAATCTTAAGCTTCATCCTACTACCATTCAGGATTATGACACGTACGCCCGCTCATGCATTCTGAGCGTTCACCAACCATTCTTACCAACTTGGACTCTAATGAGAACATGGTGTGACAATTTGCCAAATAGAAAAGAGGATAGTGACTACAAATTTCAATCATACTTGAGTTCTCCATTGAAAAATAAGGGAATTACTTCCTCATCTGCGTTTAACTGGTGGAACTTGCGGAGTGCGTAAAACAAAAGCTGAGCTATCTAAGAGGACCGTCTGATCATTGAATTATCCTCCTTACACTCTAACCCAACTGGATAAGGCCACTTCGGTTTATGCTAATGTTTCCTCCCCCAGTTACACTGATTCACAAAATATTTCACGAGTTGCTCATTCCGTGCAATGCATGTGAAATAGTAATGCCATGGGAACTCGTCTTTGGTCATGCTTTTACCCTGTAACTGATTCTCTTGCTCAAATGACAATACCTCCCAAATTGTCAAGTGGTTGATCAATTTGTCTTAAAAGTGATACAGAGACAGCAATTCACAATTTTGAAGACCCCCTGGAAAATTCTGAAGACATCATCAGTACACCGTGCAGTTTCGTCACGGAGGATCAGATAATTTGAGGCTCATGTCTGCGCTGAGATTCAGAGGGAATGTAGATAAAGAATTACAAAGAAAAAGAGGGTAAAAAAGAATAGACAAGAAGTCATCGCGGGTTGACAATTGCCTGTTCTCTTGCAAATTACAGTTCTTTGACAGCAGGTTGCTCCCTACCGTGTTACCCCAGTTGTGGGTGTTCTCCCTGGGGATAAAGAATTGTCTCAAAGCTTCATTCTTATTGAGTCATCTAACATCTTGCTGGAGTTAACATGAATTCCCAGTCAAGAAGTTGAGAACTGTAGCAATTTTATCAATCATTTAACCAGCTGAAGTCTCCGCATTCATTCCAGTTGTTGGAGGCTGCTGAAGAGCCTGTGACTCTGAAAAATATGATTGATGGATGAGAAACAGACATGTGAATCCGGTAAACATGAGCCGATCTGTTTTAGTCTGCAGAACGTTCAGCAACTGACAAAAACAGTAGATATTTATGATCCTTCAAAGTAGGCATGAATGAAACATTTAAATCATGAAGAACATTTAGTGGATAAAGAATTTTTGATATTTATTGATAACAGCTGCATGAATTGTCTAGTGTGTGCATGAAATCTTGATGAGGAAGAAGCATGAAATGTATGCCAATAGAAGTATAAAGTATCTTTGTAAAATATCAATGTCAAAAAGAAGATATGTTGTTGTCGAACCCATTTTGATGCCATCATTTATTAAACCATTCTAACCCTTGACTTATCTCTCTATATTCACTATCTTGATTGGTTGACGTCATTCATGTTGAGTATTTCTTATCCTTGAAACCTATATACATCGACAATTTAGACTCTGAAAGTTGCAATATATATATATATACATATGTATTTTTTGCAAAACACAAATAATATGGGGTTGTGTATAGATTACAAATGAAACATTTTATTCATCTGAAAAAGGCTAAATCCCAATAAATTCATGTGTTTATAACAATCATAATAGGCACTTTAGATTTGGAAAGAAATAATTAGTTTTGACGGGTACTAAGTTTGTTATGATTGTGTTTTTTCCCCGTTCTGTTAAGACCAATACTTGTAGGATGAGAAAAAAAGAGTACCATAACTTGTTCTTTATGGAGATTCTGACATCACCAGTGGCAACAAATAAGAGATCTCCTGATTTTTTTCCCTTCAATAACTCATTTGTAAATAGCACACAAAAGCATGAGGTATACGAGAAGTGGATTTCAAATTCCCAGGCAATGAGAGTAGATGAAAGCTCATTCTATCCACATAGGATCCAGTTATATATTAACGGTTAACTAGCAGTGGCCATATCAATAATCTCAATCTCAACTACTAAGTGAATGAACATAAAAATTTTACTGGTAGGGTGTTTGGTTGCATGATAATTTTACTATAATTTTATTTTTTTTAAAAAAAACTTGGCAACTATGACAATTTTATATTTTTAAAGTGATTTCCTTAGACAAAAGAAAAATATCTCACCTCTTTTTTTATCTTGTAGTCTCTCACCTTGTTTGGCAATATATGATAGTTACTCTTTTTTGTTATCACTTCCTTTTAAACATGCTAATTTTTTGTTCAAATTTTATTTTAATATTACTTTTATCATGAAAATGTAAAATAATTATGATGCAACCAAACATTTCATTAGTGAAAAGACAATCCGGAAAGTGACATGCAACAATTTCTGTGTTGACGTGTTAATACCCTTTTCTGCTCCCGTCAATCAAGTGCGCTGGAAAATATACAGTTCTATTTTTACTATGAAAAGTCAGTTTCCTGTTTTTTATGATGTCATATGCTCAATGTCTTTGATTCCTTGCATTTGCATATCCTATGATAAAACATGGAAAATACACGCAGATACCTCAATTTTGTTCATCATATGCTATATTTAGTCGCTTCATTGTCTTTTTCGTTCCCTCACGGAGGACATGATATTAAGGCAAGAACAAATATTCAGCACTCTTCATCCGCAGCTTCCACTAATCTACGGACATTAAGAACCAGGGAAAGAGAGGGCAGAGCGTACCAGCTTGGCTAGGTGGCTGCTGCCTTGTAGGAGGCGGCTGCAGTTGGAAGCTGTAAGGTCGCGACGCCAAGGCAACAGAGAAGGCGGCATCGCCGGCGCTGGGCGGCTGCGGCGGCATCGGATACTGCACGTACGTCAGGGGCCCTCCTTGTACGCGCTGGGCGGGGCGTGCGGGTGACGGAAGGCTAGCCCTTGACGTCTGGGGGACGCCGTACCCGAACTGATGAGCATACTGGTACGTAGGCCCAACAAGGCCTGACCATGGTCCCGGCCCATACAGCTGCGAGTAGTACTGGGCCGCAAGCTGCTGGTTGTAAATGGCCTGCCGGCAAGCCCATGTTAGATACCGACCATGTTCGGTCACCTCAAGCAACGGCGATCGCCGATCAGCCGAAACACAGCTGCACGCCAGTCTAATAATAATCAATAAAAATAGAGATCTGACCTGTTGGTACCCATAATCGCCGGTGTAGCTCATGTACCTGCACAGACAATAGGAAGCACATGCCATCAGTCGGCTGAGATTCGGCCATCTCTGCCGTGAAAACGGCGGATCTCGTCCGTCCAGGGATCTCAGCATCGGACGGCCCCCGCTGGAGGGGGTTGAGGAACCAAGTTGGCCGCCTAGGCATGCGGGTCGTGTCAGCGGGGGCAGGGCGGAAGCTGCTGGCATGGCAGCTGCGGGCTACGGTGGTGGCCCGCCCGGAGGCGCAGCCTGGCTGAGGCGGAAGGCCACATGGGGCAACCCCATGTTCCCCGGCAGTGCGATCTGGGGCTGCCGAGGACCACAATTGGCGGAGACAGACCACAGTTGCCAGCCAATAGATGGGCTCGACCCTTCAGCTGCCCAAAGCATATGGGACTAGAAAGGGTTCCCAATCTATAGACACAAGATATATGATGTCTCACGAAATCCATACATATAGATGCTGTCTAAATTGTTGGCAAATTTCTTCTTCTGAATCTGAGAATGCTCTCCGGCTTTTAAACCAATAATAATAATTTTCAGCGAGATTTTGGAGTTTGGTAGGACTTTCGAGTTAGGGATTCTTCCAACACAATTAAATGCGCAAAAAATTTAACCTCTATGCAACAAAAGAGAGATTTTTAGAAAGCAGAGAGATAAATATAAAAAAATTATACCAACATGTTTTTTTAGGCATTTAGCAAAAATCTTTTGCCCGCTATCGAATCCAACCTCTCCAAGAGACTTGTAAAATTAATGGGGTGAGAGCAACAATTCTTCGCGTAATCCTCTTGTGTGGTACATTAACAGTGTGACAAGGGGGAGAGAGAGAGAGAGAGCGCGCACTGACCCGTATTGAGGATAGACGACAGGAGGGAGAGGAGGGGGCATCTGCGCTGGCATTCGGCTGTATGGCGGAGCTGCAGCAGTCGGTATGGAGCCGTGGTAAGGACTTCCAGCTTGGGCACTTCCTAACATAAGGCGGAATTCATCAATGAGAGCAGCGAATAGGTATGCTCAAGATGCCAAACAGTGCAAACAACATTTGCGATCCTTCAAGTGTGTAACCGGCCTCCGCCTTTCATATTCTTTCTTTCCCCGCTTGCAACGCGAGAAAGAGGGAAGAACCGCAATGCATGGAGTCGGGGGAGGGGGTGGTATAAGACAAGAGAGATGAGAGAGAGAGAGGAGTGACCTCGCGGCGGAGACGGCCTGGGCCGGCCCAGGGAGGCGATGTTACAGTTTGCCCTCCTCCCGTCGATGACAGGGTTCGGCTCCTCGCAGGCGTTCCTCGCTGATTCTGGGTCGCGAAATGTGACCTGATCCATGCAAATGCAAGCGAAGGAAAAGAGATCAGCCTGATGATCGTATGATGAATGCGCCGGAAGTTACTGCGCGCGGTGCCCTGATTTCAGCCTTAATCATCTTCTTGTTCAACACGGGTCCGTAACCCCCTTGTTTAAGTTGTGGGCGAGGCATCGAGGGTACGTATGTGGGGTGTAATAGGCTCTCGAGTGGTGGCGAAGGAGGGGTTCTTGCCTTTCCGGTTACGTCGCCGTCACGAGATTACATGGCTTTGGTGATGGAAGATCAAACTTACCACACACAGGGGCTTTGCGGTGGGGTCAACGGCTTCTTAGATGATCCCCCCCTTCTCTCTCTTTCTCTCTCTTTCTGTGTTGATCAAGAGGAGGGAGCTATCTATATTCATCCGTTGATCATCTATGTGGAGGTAGAAGAGCTTGATATATGGGGGAATAGCGGATGAGGATACCAATTTAGCAGTCTGCGGTGTGCTCAAGAAGGGAGCGATGAGGAAGTGGGATGTATTTACTTACGAAGCCGTATCCTTTGGACCGTCCGGTGTTCTTGTCGGTGATGATCACGGCTTCGAGGATCTCGCCGAACGGCTCGAAGTACCGCCGGAGCTCGTCGTCGGAGGTTTCCCACGCCAGCCCTCCTACGAAGACCTTGGTCAGGGTTGTGTCCCCAAACCTAGACCTGTACTGGGGATTGGCCATCCCTCCGCCTGAGTAAGGACCAGCAATCGAAGGGAAGAGAGAGAGAACTTCTAGCCTTCCTTCTTCTCGTCCTCGTCCTCCCTTCTCTCTCTCTTCGATCTTCTTTGCCTTGGAAACTACCACATGGGCAGATCACACATGAGCTGGTGATCCTCTTCTCTTCTCTCCTTGCAGTCCTCTCCTCCAACCCTGCCACTCTCACCTTCCATCTGGAATGAAGGGGAGAGAGAGAGAGAGAGAGAGAGGAGGAGGAGGAGGAGGTTAGAGGAATCTAGCGAGGGTGAGATGGAGATCCGACAGGCTCAAGGGGCTCTTCGCTGTATGACGGCTTGGGATGTCGAATGACAGCTGCATACTCTTTGGCCCTTTCTCTCTCCTCTTCTCGCTCTCCCAACTTGTGTCCTACTCTCTGCCCGTCTGCACTCTCTTTAATATACTTTCACATAAATACATCCGTCGTCCCTTTGCCTTCACCGAGAGAGAGAGAGAGAGAGAGAGAGAGAGTCACCTAAACGTCTCATTCCCGTGTTTAGCTGGACAACTCGTTGGATCGAAATGGCGTCCCTCATCTGATCATAACAGCTAGCTAGCAAATGACGTCCCTCAATTAACATGAAAGGCATATTTACGAACTAATGCCCTGTTTGGTTAGAATTTCATTTTTGGTACTATACCAATATTGATATTAATATTTTCAAATGTTGGAGTATCAATATCAAAATTAATACAAGTTGACACTTGTATTACATGATATGCTTTGTTTGTACTACAAATTTTAAAATTGATACAATTAACCAAACACCTCTTAATCATTCCTATCAATATCAATTTTAAAATTGATAGTGATAGAGGTACTTAATAGTGTTAACAAACAGGACATAAACTAACATTGAAGGTGAGTCCCCTGTGGGTCCCACAACGGTCAACACTACGACCTACGACTGGTTCCGGGGGTTTTTTTTTAAAGTAGCACGGTTTTTTTTTTTTTTTTAAAAGTAACACGGTTAAAGTTATAATTGCAAAAGTAGCACGGTTTGAACAAAGTCGAGTTTTCAAAACTCGACTTGTGAAGAAGGTCGATTTAAGTAAAGTCGACGCTCACTAATGACTTTGAGAGGTTCAAAGTCGAGTTACTGTTAATCGACTTTAACAAGTCGAGTTTTTAAAACTCGACTTGTACTGGGTTTTTTACCCCCCGCGAGATCCCTTTCCCCTTCTGTTACCGCGTTCGACCCTTGCCGCCATCAGCATCGCTTTTCGACTACCCGGCGGCGAACTCGACGGCGGCGGGCGGCGCGAGCCCCACGGCCGGCGGCGGCGCGCGGCGGCGGACGGGGGCGGCGGCGGCGCGTGCGGGGCGGCGGCTCGAGTCCGCGGCGGCGGCGGCGCGTGCGGCGGACGGGGCGGAGGGCGGCGCGCGGCGGCGGCGCGAGTCCGCGGGCGGCGGCGGGCGCGTGCGGGCGGACGGGCGGCGGCGGCGGCGCGCGGCGGACGGGGCGGCGGCGGCGGTGGCCGTCGTTAGGCGGTGGACCACCGGGCCGTAAACGTCCCGTAATCACAAATCAAGGAGGATCAATTGAAGGAGGATCAATTGAAGGGTAATCTCTCATTCCGATCGATCCTAAATTTTGTCCCGAATTTAATCCTTATCGATCCGAAAAAGGATGGTAGAATTAATTATTATGTATGCAATTCCAAGTGAAGGAAGGTAAAATTATTATTCGTCCTAACGTTTATTCGAACTAACATTGATCATTAAAATTAAAATGTTTATTTGTCCTAACGTTTATTTCGTTTAATTACATTGGTGAAATCATGTATCCTTTATTCGTTATAATATGATTTTAGTTGTTGTTTAAGTAGTGTTTGATTTTTGAAAAATTGTTTATTTAGAGTAATTGTTGTTTGATAAGAGATTTAGTTGTTGTATAAGTAGTGTTTGATATTTGAAAAATTGTTTATTTAGAGTAATTTTTGAAGTCGAGGTAATAAATTTCGAGGTGTTGTTTAATAAGAGGTTTGTTTTAGAGTTCTTTTGTCGATTTCATATATATTGGACAAAATGAAATCTGACCTCATATGCCTTCCGTAATGGACTTATATTCTTCCGCATAGGCTTCAATCTGAATTTATAATACTCAAGATCATAGATTGAGTCTAGGACTCAACTCCAGGGGCCTTCATTGTATGATGCTGCCCAATTGGGTCGGAACCTGTCACATGGCTTAGCACACCCCCCCCCCCATGGTCCCAGAGTGTACCCGCATCTAAGTCCTAATACCTTCTCTTTATTCGTCTCCGGATCGGCTAAAACCAGGATTGGAAAGAAGGGAGTCTCAAAACCCTTTTTGTGTTTTGGTAGGTAGTTCTCCTATTCATTCTTTTTTTTTTTTAAGGGATGATATAGCGAGTTAGTAGGTTAAAGACTTTCAATCGCAAGTTATTAAGTTCTACTGCTTGATATTTTCAAAGTTACTCGTAGAAAATTTAAAGACATGGCATCAAGGATAATTAATGTCCGTATAATGTTTGATGGGATTCGGTTTCAATAAGCAACGATTATGCTTATTATTACGGTGGAGTTGAACAAAATATTAAGATATTGCGAGGATGTACTTATGAAGACCTCAAGAGTTATATATTCGATGCAATTGGGTGTAACCCAGGATCATTGACTTTGAAGTTAGTTTATAATTATTTTGATGGAGTCAACGAGGTTTTCGATGATTCAACGACTGAAACTCTATTGACGAGATCTGTTGAGGTCGAAGATATCGTACTATATATTGTAAAAGAATGCATCGACATCTCAACCCAAGCTGGATGTAGTACTTGGAATCCACAAAGTTATAATCAACCATCAATGAGTCAATTGTTAACTCAAGTTGAAAGTAATATTTGTCCATGGAATGTAGTGAGTGGTCGAATGCTGAAATCAATTTGAATGAGCAAGCAGTACGTAGCACACGATGAACACGATGAAACCGAAGAATCCTCAAGTGATAACGAGGAAGTGCCGCGGGAGATGGTCAATAGCATATTGGCTGTCAATGAATTTCATGAGGCCGAAGATACAACATGGATAAATAATGCAATTGCAACAAATGTATATATAGACAAGTGATGAAGATGATGTTGAAAGGGAAGATACAATTGTAGTAAGAGGGGAAGGAGAGAATCTTGACGAGCTTTCGCCGGAGATGTTTCGATGCAAAGAAGATCTTATACAGCCCGTTTTCGGGTTTGAAACGTAACGTGCAACACCGAACCGATAGATCAACGAAGACTAATCTTACATTGTCATCCATCAAGAACCGAAGGATGTAAATGGAGATTACATGCACATGTTAGCACTAGGGTCGGAGGGTTGTGGAAAGTGATGAGTTTCGACAATAATCACACTTGTTCCACTCCCATTCATAACATGGCACATAGACAATTGACTTGCACAACAATTTGTCATCTAATCATGCCTATCGTTCGATCCCGTCTAGATATCCGACCAAGGGACATCGAGATATGGTGCAAGTCAAATATTCTTTAAAACCTTCTTATTACAAGGCTTGGAATGCTCGCAAAAGCCTTTGAAAAATTGTTTCGTGAACGGGAAAGTTCTTACACACATTTGTTGAGATACATGGAAGCAAAGAAAATGACCATGCTCGGGACAAGTGTATACTTACCGTTGCGAAAGTGATAGTGAACGGTTATTGTTTTTCTTCTCGGAGTTTCATGCCTTCTATCAAGGATGGCGATCTTGTCGCCCAGCTTATAAGTGTAGATGGTACATTCCTTCATGGTAAATACCGTGGTACACTCTTGGTTGCTTGCGGTGTCGATGCCAATCGTGGCTTATTTCCAATTGCATTTCTCGTTGTAAATAGTGAGAATGATCGATCATGGTCATGGTTTTTGCAACAACTTTTGCAATATGTTCCATCCGTAACGTAAAGACGTCATGAGTTGTGCATAATATCTGATAGACATCTCAGTATTAAAAATGCAATTGAACGTTGGTTTCCATTAGCAGCACATCGTTATTGTCTTCGACACTATCGTCAAAATTTTCAGTCTCATTTTAGTGGTAAAGAACTATACAAAAGGTTGTACAATGCAGGCATGGCTACTAATGCTTTGGATTTTAACAAACGGATGGATGGTTGTCCGGAAGCATATGATTGGTTGTTACAAGTAAACCCGGAGTATTGGGCTCTAGCCTATGATACCGATGGGAAAAGATACGGGATAATGACAACCAATTATTCCGAATGCTTTAACAAAGGTTGTTTTGAAAATAGCACGAGGTTTGCCCATTCATGCTTTGGTTCACATGACATATCACCGGCTTAGTACTTATGTTCTTTCAACGCCGTACATGTGGCATGAACATGGAGACGCATCTTACCACCAAGTTTGAGAAGAAAATGCTAGAGTTGAAAGAGAAAAGTCGAGAGATAATCATTCAGGCTCGAGTCAATGTTGGTGAGTGGGATGTGAATGATGCTTACGGCCGTGTATTCCGAGTTGACATTGACCGTGATTCAATTACATGCACATGTTGTGAGCCTATGTTAAGACATTTCTTATGTAAGCATGCTTTAACAGCTATCGGGTCAGTTAACTGGGATCCATAGGCATATGCATCCAAGTGGTACAGTGCTGAATATTATCGAACAAACTATGAGCATGAATTTCATACTATTCTAGATAGTAATTATTGGCCGTCATTTGATCCAGATAGGAACATAATACCATTGTTACCACCTGCTAATGTGCGAAGGAGTGGTAGACCAAGAAATAAACGGTTACCAATGGTGATGGACCGTGACCCGAGCAGACAACAAAATAAATGTAGTATTTGTAAACAACGAGGACACAACCGTTCTACTTGCCGTTTGAATCCACGGTACGTATATATAGCAATTGAAATTAGTATTATACTACTGCTTGTTCAAATTTCATTATTGCATTACTAGTTGTCATCTTTTAAATGTAGTTCGGACACTAACTTTTCTTTCAACTTTATCTATAGGCATGGAGCGAGGTCCTCGTGATACTTCTTTGCTACGCGACCGCTCTCGCCATCGCTCGCCGGCGAATCCCGAGGTAAAGTTTAATTGTATACACCTAATGATGCATTACCTTATGATTTCCTTGTTCGCACATACATTTAAATTGTAGGTGCACCTACTTCGATTAATTAACTTTTGATTAATTAAATTTTTTTGCAGGATGGTACCACTCTACATTTAGTGTCTCACTTCCGTCGATGTCATTCGGCATATAGAAAATCCAATAGTTTTGGAGTTATTAGAAATTAGTGGTTTTGTCCATTTACGTCACCTACTGGTTTACATTAGATAGACAAGCTGATTACGGCTCTCGCGGAGCGATGGCGTCCCGAGACGTCTACCTTCCACTTTCCACGGGGAGAGATGACCGTCACCCTCCAGATGTATCTATCATCTTGGGTCTTAGGATCGATGGTCTCCCCGTCATTTGCCCACCTCGGGTACCATCTCGCAGAATTCATGAACCGGGATGACGTTTGCCTCCGATTTTTGGGTGTACAACCGGTAGAAGAGGATGAAATCCCGCCGCATGGGCAAAGTTCGTCTACATTACGATTGCGTGGTTGTATACCACATTTGGGGCGAGGGCCGATGAGTTACCCACCGATGATAGTGAGGAGTCTCGTGCCATATGTTTATATCATACTAGGGCTCTTATACTTATGTACATCGGCACACTCCTTCTACGGATACCTCGGGTACGGAAGTTCATATGCGTATTTATTTTTTATGAGGATCCGAGGAATGTGGCAGATTGGCATGGGGTGCCGCGGTACTAGCTTACTTGTACCGCCAATTATGTGCCGCCACTCGCTTATGAAACGCAATCGAATAGGTGGATGTTTACATTTGTTACAAGTAAGTATGATTTGCATTAAAAAAATAATATTATCGCTTTGTTTTTGCACAACCCGTAATACTAACGTCTTTTTTACATAGATAATGGGTCGTGGGAACACATCCATGCTCGGTCGGCCTCATGTGCCACCGCCCGTCCATGTTGGTGAGAACAGGCGACCACTTGGATACCGAGAAGCGCCGAATATATCTATGTTGCATCTTTTTTTTTTATTATTTGTGTTGATATATTTTCGTTATATGCACTTTTTATACAGTGGAATCCACATCCGAATCGATCTCAACATAGGTTTACACTCTTATTTTATAGAAATGAACTTGACACCGAGGAGGCTAGCCGTAGATTTAAATTATGTTTTGAATTATTTATTACGTGGGAATATTTCTTACATTTTTTCGCGATACATTACGTGGGAACCGTATACACCCCAAATATTAGAATCAGATTCGCCGTTGACATGGTGGAGAACACCCGACTTTGGCTAGCCTCGCATTCTCTTATGTTGTTCGGTCATGGAGATCCATGCACCCGAACGTGTGCTTCGGCATAGCTTGGCCTCGTCCAAAGAACGCCGCGTAATAGAAAACAATATGAACGTAAAGATGGACGTGGACGTTGGGGTAACGATTGGACGCAGAATATGCATATTGGATTAACCGGTGGAATCGTCGGGAGGAATTTGTTTATGAACCTCCTGAGGCGGAGATTGATATACATTTACAAACACAACAATACGACAACTGGTATACGGAAAGGACTATTCCGTATCTTGTTCAAGAAACCCCCGAACCTCCCGATCAATATTATCCAAGGGGTCCTGTTGAGCGAGAAATGGTAAGAATATGCTATTTTGTCATAGCTTATTAACTTTTTTTTAACTCTTGTTGAGCTGATTGTCTCTATATAATTTTTTCTAGCTACAAAGTCATCACGAAATTCAAAGGATGCTTCAGTCGAGCAGGCCGTATGAACTCGAGCAAACGAGGAATGACATTTTGGAGTTACAACGACATATGCACGAGAAGCTCCATATAACGATGCCATCATACGAGTCTAACTTTGATCCCTCGCGTTCATCATCCGGACAACGGCTACAAACTCCAGCTGGATGGAGTGGGCGGGAAGGTGCTGGACCTTCGCGTGTGACCATCTACGTGAGCGGGACCATCTACAAGAGCGGCACCTTCTACATATGTGCGGAGGAGACCGCGTGATCCGTTGATGATCACGCCGACCGACGCCGCGTTGGGTATCACCAGCGGGAATCTATTGATAATCCCACCCCATCGGCACCGATGAGGCCGAGTCGGCATGGGGAAAATGTGGTGGCCGATGACCGGCCCAATAGATTAGAGTTATCACCTCCTGAACAAGAGGAATGTCGGCTTGTTGGTAAGAAACCTCCTACAAAGAAGGGAAGAGGAGCGTGAAGTCGAGTTCTTATGCATATGTATGTAATGCACTATTGGATGTGTTAGAAATATTTATGTTCCCGTGGATTGAGTTCAATCGGGATTTATCCGAATGAAATTTCGGGTGTTGTTCATATGATTGAGTTCATGTGATTTCATTCAAATCTCCTCTCAAATTATGTATGACGCAGTTTTGTTCCGAATGGCTCTAGGTTGAGCAATTGCCTATGTTGAGCACCTCGCCATGTGTGAAGCGTGTTTTGTTCCGATTGATTGTTCCGAATGAATCTATGTTGAGCAGGTGTATGATGGGCTAGACAAGAGATATGTGTGAAACAGGTTTTGTTCAATTCTATTTCATTGTTTAGGAAGCTGTCCATGTGTGGTTCAGATCGACATGGTTCAACATGAATTAGCTCTTTCAACCGCCCATCCGCTCCCCACACGGCCCACCCGGTCAGTCCTCGTTTCCGCTCTCGGACAACCTTGTCCGGTCGCCACTTCAGGCCATTCTCGGCCCAGGGCTTAAGCCCACCACCTATACAAGTCCGGCTCCTACCCCCATCCGCAGCCCCCGCCCACCCCCACCCATTATGTAAAAACCTCAATGTCCCCCGCATAGCCCTTGGCGCACCCTCAAGCAGCCCCATCCGTAGCCTCTATCTCAGCGCGCTTTTTTTTTCCTCTTGTTGAAAGTCGAGTTTTCTAACTCGACTTGTTCAGTTTCGACATATTAAAGTCGAGTTACTAAAACTCGACTTTAACTTCCAGAGAACGCAAATGTCCGTGGTAAAGTTGAGTTATAGAAACTCGACTTGTTCAGGTTTTGGCTTTGTCAAAGTCGAGTTATGGAAACTCGACTTTAAATCCGTTAGAATGCGCATAGTTATGTTTCCAAGTCGATTTATAGAAACTCGACTTGTTCAGGTTTTGGCTTTGTCAAAGTCGAGTTTCTATAACTCGACTTTAAATCCGTTAGAATGCGCATAGTTCTGTTTCCAAGTCGAGTTATAGAAACTCGACTTTTACAGGTTTTCACTTTGTTAAAGTCGAGGTTTTTAAACTCGACTTTCACATGCATGGAAAGGGCATAATTCTGTTATTAAGTCGAGTTTTTATAGCTCGACTTGTGCAGGTTTTGCAAGAAACAAAACTCGAGTTCTTCGAAATCGACTTTCGACCTCTCGAAAGTCGAGTTTCTTTTACTCGACTTTACAAAGTCGAGATAGTATAACTCGACTTTAACAAGTAATAAGGCTATCCCCGGTTTTAGATAAGCTAAGTTTAGCGTTATAAACCCGAAATTCTTACAAAGTCGAGTTTTGAAAACTCGACTTTGTTCAAACCGTGCTAGATTCGCAATAAAAACTTTTAGTGTGTTACTTTTAAAATTTAAAAAAAAAAACGTGTTATTTAAAAAAAAAACTCCTGGTTCCGGTTCCAGCCAGCCTGCCATATGGTGCTGATCATTTGTTTATGCGCTCCGTCATCCCACAAGTCGGCGATGAACGCCTGCTAGCTTTCATGGGCATGTATCTCTATTAACAGGATTAATCATCCAATTCTTTCACTATCTTCTTTCCTTGTTGAATAACAGTCAATTAACAGAGCCAAGGACGATCCGCGTTCTCTTCCTGTGCAAAAACAAAGCCTCTTTTCTGAGTAACGTCACTAAGCGAAGGGATTGAAGCTTGGCTTTTCCCAGGCCAGTTCGATAAATTCGGCATACTCCGAGCAGGGACCTTGACGTAACAGAAGACCATCTTTACTGCAATCTGATACTGCATCGCATTGAATACAAAGGCTCAGATCTCCAGCACCCACGTGAATGTTCTTCAAGGAGCCCCCACCACATCAACTCAGAGAGATTGAAGGCCGAAGAGGAAGGTCGCCTCACCACGCGCGCCTGGGACAAACATACCGTTGATGGGGGTATGGTGTCACTACTAGAAAAATTAGTATTTGTTACGAATAATTATGCAACAAAAATTGATAATTTTGCAATAAATTACTTTTTACAGCAACAAATATTTTTACTGCATGTCGCTGTATAAAGTTCTCTCACAATATATTTTTAGCTGCAACAAATATATTTTGCTATAAAAAGTAGTATTTGCAGCAAACACAATTTCGCAGTAAAATATCATTATTATGACAAAATTAAAGTTGCAGTAAAAATATATTCACCGCATAATTGATGTTGCAGTAAAATCATTTTTACTGCTAATTAAAAATTGCACCAAAATCTTATTTACTACGGATTCGATGTTGCAGTAAAATAATTAATATGACAAAATTAAAGTTGCAGCAAAAATATATTCACCGCATAATTAATGTTGCAGTAAAATCATTTTTACTGCTAATTAAAAATTGTACTAAAATCTTATTTACTACGAATTTGATGTTGCAGTAAATACTATTTTTTATACTAATTTTTTAGATCTACGAGCATTAAGCTTAAAAAGTTAAAAACATGTAAGATACGAAGATAATCATAGCTTGAACTTGAAAAGAGTGAAGTTGGCAAACATTCTTTGGGATATAACACCTGGATAAAAATTTTGAATCATATAAAGAATTTTCAAAGTAGGACCAAGTCATTCCATCTACACCCTTTTAACAAGTTTTGTTACAAATACATATTTTGTAACAAAAACTCAATTTATCTTGCAATCAAACACTACAAAAGAAACAACATGACATGAGACCACGAGCAGAATTCCCACGCTCCACCAGTCGGCGACCTTGTCATGACCCTTCCCGAGGATAATACGCGTGAAGTAATTTTGGAGCTCAGATCCTCTAAAATACGTAAGAATTTCCTGCCAGTCTGGAGGATTCTGCAACAAAAAAAAATTATGAAAAAAATAATCATAAAATATTAAGATCCATAGGATCCTATAAAGTGTTACATTGAATCGACCCAAGTTTGGTTTCAGTTTGCCAGCCAACACTTTCAATGCAGTTGATTTCCCAGTGCCATTTGTTCCAACAAGGCCCAGAACCTGACCAGGTCTTGGAACCGGTAACCTGCCATGTGAATAATCCAGTACCTTTCACAAACCAGGTCTTGAGTAGATTTAAAATGTATTGGTGCATAGAAAAATGATTCCAAATCAATGTTAAACTATTACATATCCTATTAGAAAAGAAACAGTATTTTTAGCCAGAGAAAAAGAAAGGCTTAATCTAAAAACATGAAACAAAAATATGGCAATCCATAAATTTCCTAAATAAGAAAATTTTGCTTCTAACGTAATTGTTTTGAACGAGTATGTGATGTTAGTGTAAGGGATGAGAAGAATATACCTCATCATCTTCATCCCCATCAAAATCCTCATCGTCAACCTCACAGGGTAACAAGATCAAAAGTCTTCGGTAAGTTCGTTGTTGAAAGGGGAAAAAGGTTACCGGTGAAGAGAGCATGAAAAAAATGTAAAAGCATGAAGTGCGGTTGGGTAGGCCCGATCGACTTAACTTTGATCGAGATTTGGCCCAATCCATCGACTCGGTGTTGGATCAACCAATCCAGCCAGCGAGTTGCACAGGATCAACCGGGTTGGAGTGGATCGGGCCAAGTCGGCCAACCCGGCCAATATGGGGTGATTTCGGTTGCCCAGGATTGCCCATTGTTGGGACCTGATTTCATATTCGACCTGGGCCTGGCAATCCAGGTTGGGTTGGGCCAACTTTGTGTGTAAAAGTCGGTGCATGCCTTACATTGTTGAAATATTTCAAGGGATTGGGCCACAGATCTTCCTTGATTATTTCGACAACTGCGGCAGAAAAATAGAGTTAAAAGCACACTAAGTCCAGGGTTGCTTGTCTCGTATGCTTTCGGACAAACATTTGTTCTCAATGCTTTGATTACATGATTTCCACTCAAAATAAACAAAAAATAGCAGCATAGATGAGAAACACAACTTGGAGCCCTTGACAATACAAATTAAAAGTAGGATACAAATAATTGCAATGCTAACAAATTATGACATGTTAATGAACAAAGTATAGCGAAGATAGCTTAGCTTGTTCAAGGCGAGATGATGTTATAAAGATCAAGATGGATAGAAATACCTCATCTTGAAATCCGTCGACAAATTCTTGTTGAGTTTCGGCAAACCAAGCAAAAAAGCGCATTTAATAAGAACCAATAATCAAATTAAAAATAAAACAATAGCAACTAATTCATCTTCAAAGTAAAATAATTGGAAATGTTAAATAAAAAGGACATGCAGGAAAATTGCATGCAAGCAATGCAGAAGATAAAATACGATATGTTGGTAATAGCTTCGGGTGTTAACATGATCACATGGAAGCACCATTATAGACGGGGAACCGATAGGCAAACCTTGATTGACATTTTAAAGCAAACTTCTAAAATAGGAAGCTAGTGTATAAAAATAATCGGGATCAATATAAAATAAAACAAGAACGTCAATGAATTGAATGATAACAAGTTAAATGCAAAGATTTCCGAATTGGGATCAGCCCCTGGATCGGCCAGGCGATTCGACCTAGATTGTGATCGAGATCGGCTCGCCGTGATCCGCTAGAAAACCGATCAAGGATCCGGCTGGATTGATTATTGAACAAACGAGAAATTCGAGATAAAAAAAGGAGGAAGAATGGGCGGAAGTCTTTGACGGCACCCAGCCGAGACATACGAGATAATTGTCCGGTGGAGACCGACATAGGTGGGTGGGCGAGGGATGGATCATGGAAGAGCCAAATTCCCCGTGTGCATCTTCCTCACCCATTCGGAGTGGGGAAGACAAGGTATCGACCATCAGTTCACGGACTTGATATCACATGTTGTGGATCCACGTCCACGGGACACGATATCTAAACGATTCACAACTTAAACATTTGGATCATTTGAGTATTAGACTGAGACCCAAAAATTCACTTCCACTGAAATGGGCGAGAGGATAGTGCGAACTCGGGCAACCACCCCTGCGTCACACACTTACGCCACGAATAGGCTGATACAACCTTCTAGATTGGTGATGATCCAACTTTGTTTAGCCAAATCCTGGCATAAGCAACTTCTAGGAGTTGGTGCCCCCTCCCCATCAGGTCAGCAGATGCCGATCCCGATCCAAATTGGATGATCTGACAAACTGTTAAATAAACACTCTGGTTAATCTGAGCATTTAGCAACTTAGGTAAGCACCTTGTCACTTAAGAGATCAAATGTCCCTTGGTCGCCTAGGCTTCTTTGCTGCCTTTACAATCTTGCTTTGAGTGTATGTACAGGGCCTAGCCAAAGCACCTACAGTGACCAAGCACTTGCCATGTGATAGGATTGCAAAGGTGACTATCACTGTGATTGAGGTGTTCAGCTCAAATACTCATTTTTATAAATTATTAATGTGCATATGACCATGTAAGCAAATGCACAGCAAAGTTGAAATCATCATATAAGAGGGATAAATACAAGAAAGAAAACTGATTAGTGAAAATAAACTAATTTTTACTCCATTTTTTCATAAACAACCAAAATTTCAATTGGTAACGAAACGTAACAACAAGTGCATCAAGGCATAAAAAATGGAGAAACAAAAGAAGGGGAGAGGTCAACTATTTGAGATGGTAGAAAGAGAGTTATATAAGAAAGTTTTAAAGGCAAAAAACTTATCCGTTGAAGAAGCAAACTCCACCCTAGAGCCAAGTGCGCAAAGGGACTAGTCTTTCACATAAGCAACCATTTGGTAGAAAGTAGAGCTAGAAATGATAGTCAAACATGCGTCAGTTCCTAGCACACCAAATGGACCAAAAACATAGCAGGTAGACTAATATTCCACAAAATCCCATTTGACGACCTGCGATTAAAATCAGGCCAGTGCAGTATAAGTGACATTATCTTGTCGAGTTCACTTTTACTCCAATTATAAGGCGACATAAATGGTGAAGCAAATATTTTGAGAATAAGCTTAAAGGACTTCATCTCTCACTTTTCATACGCTTCGGCAAACAATGAGAAAACATTCTCAATCTTTACTGGATATTAACTTTGATCAAAATTCTCCAAACCTCTTCTTGTCACACAAGAAATAAGGTGATTGTCGAAGCCCTTGTAGTAAAGGTCACAAATAAATTTCGACTAATAACCCATAGCTCCTGTAAACTTTATTTGCGGAATCTCCTATGAGAAACTATAATAAAAGGTCTAATTTTTAACGAACTTTTCACCTTCCAAAACTTCGGGGGAATATATCTAAGTGAGAGTTATGATGATTTTGATTCTCAAAGTATTTATATAAAAATAGAAAAGTACCTTTATTTGCCATCCAAACCAGTTATTCCTTTCATTCACATAAATATTCATAATAAATAGCTGTGTAAGAGGACCGGTACTTTTCAAACTCATGAGAAATCTTGAGTTATATGCCAAGACAAATTGTCGGTATCGCGTGTAGCAATCGCTAAAACGTGTCCATTTCTTAATAGTTACCCTGTAGGTAAGAAAAACTTCGCTACTTCGGTCTTGAGATTATTCCTCGGCCATTTATCCGGCAAGAAGAAAAAAGTAACCAAGACCTTTACTTGAAAATCATGCTAAGAGCGACGGCGACAATATCCTTCCAAGTCAAATTCATGTAACTCTATTTGTCAAAATCAAAATGAAGCATGTCTCTGCAGGGACGTGACACCAACCGAGATTTACGATCCATGAAAACTAGACAAACCAATATTGAGTCGGTTTATTCACACAATACATGTTCTTCACTTCCAAAACCCTTATCACAAACACTTCGATCCTCGAAAGATATCCCATAGTACTACTTCATAAGAAGTTCCTTGAGAATCTACGATGTCCTAATTTCCCGATAGTCAAAACGAAATAATGCGGTATGCTAGGCGAAAAGTAATTCTCACCCCAAGTCGGATGTATAGCCTTCCATATCGACAATCGGTTGACATTTTAACCACCGACCGATCCCATTCGAGCCATCAAGTTTTCTAAAGTGAAGAAAAACATAAATGTGTAAAAGAAAATCTTAGATCCCAGAAAATCTTCACATATCTGAAATTATTCATGTCTTATAAGGCGACACTTTTATCGATACTAATCTTCATTCCTAAAACAACTTCATGATATCTAACAATCTCCAGAAAGTTTTTCAAGAGAATTAAAATGTCATTTGCAATGACAAATTTTTTTCCCGAGAATTAAAATGTCATTTGCAATTGTTTCATGAGAGTTAAAATGTCATTCGCAAATTGCAAATGACTAATATAAATCTTGAGTAACACGAGCTATAATCATGGATGCATGATGGGTAGCCCACTGGATTGGCACTTGGCGAGGTGCCAACATGATATGGATTGGCCCAGTGTTATTTGGAGCCCAGTGCGGCATCGGCAAGAATGAGGCACCAATCATTTCCAACGATCGGTGATGCAGGAAACCATGCCTCTAATCCATCCATGAATTTAGCAATTTACATATGCCACCAAGAAAAACAAAGAACCACCTTGCCTAAAACTTCCGGAACTAGAGAAAAATCCATAGAAGAGGATTCTAACGGATCAGCGGATTCTAACGGATCCGGCCAGATCTACCTGAACCAGAAGAGGCGAATAGAAAACCAGGATGAATGAGAGAGATCTACCTGAACCGAATGCTCGGATGCCCCAACGATGGCAGCAGTCGTGCTCGGTGCTCCCGGATAGCAGCCACCGCCGCTGCAGCAAAGCAACCTCGCGGATCCGCGGCCCGGGGAGGCGAGCGTCACGAGATGAGGAGCTTCCGGAGAGTTCGCCGCGGCGGGGGGCGCACGCACGTACCACACACCGACTGTTGGTTACCTTACAAAGGGGAGAGCGCCACGATCGAGCTCGTGTGTGGGGGGGGGGGGAGTGAAACGGCCGGCCACTCTCTCCTCTCGGAGATCGTCGGCGCGGCGGGCGGGACAGGACGCGACGAAGATCGATGGGGATGCTGCCACTTCCAAGCCTCGCATCAAAGCAACCTCGCGGATCCACAGCAGGGAGGCGAGCGTCCGGAGATGAGGAGCTTCCAGAGAGTTCGCCGCAAATACCCAGCGCCAATATCCGCGTCGAGCTTCCGGAGAGTTCGCCGCAAATAGCCAGCTTCCGGAGTGTGATAAAAATTAAATAAATTTAAAAAAAATCACCGTAAACTCTATGAAAAATTAAAAAATAACAATTTAACTTTTTAGTTTATTTTTCTCTTCAAAAAAATATCTTTATTATTAATAAATATAAAATTTTAAATTATGTAATTCTAAGCATATGTAATTAGATTATATTGAAATATCAACAATAATAAATACTAAATACTACTGTTATATTATATTATATTATTTATGACAAAAATTATGTTTGCTGTAAATAAGTATTTTTTGTAGCAACATTTAAGATCGCTGTAGAAAAGTTGCCATAAAATCTTCAAGTTCTTGTAGTGTGTTGATATTATGTTCCTTTCCCGCATGCATACATCTTCATATGTATATCAGGCCTGTGTGCGAGGTATCTATGTGCATAAGCAGCCATGTAAATACAATCCTCTCACATCCTTCAGCTGTGGGGAGGGGGGGGGGGGGATTGCCACCCACGTGGTCTTTTGGACCCCCTTAATCGTGTTTATATTTCACGTTGAAATTTCTTGTTCTTGTTGGAATATGTGATACGTACCTTCTTATAAGTTTCTTGCAAAAGGGAAACATTCTGAAGTGTCAAGTGTATCTATTTAGGATGTTTATCCATTAGGTTCAACCAAGAAAATCAAATCGAACTAGTAATTTGGCTCAATTTATTTTAAGTTGGACTATTTATTAGTTTGGTTTTATTTCATAGATATTTCAAATGAAACAAACGACCATAAACATATGAGTAATAATATTCGTGCAACTTTTTTATATAAAATATATATTTTTAAAAGTTTTTATGATAAAATTAATTATACATATGCCTACGCTCTAAATAAAATATGTATGATTTAAGTCAAGCCAAATTATGGACTATACACATATTACTTTATCTTAATAAACCATGGTCTGAACCAAATCAAACAAAATTAGTTCTGTTTGCTTGGTTTGGTTCCGGAGGTATGCTTCTTTTGAATTATTTTAAAAAAAATCTAAAAATAATCAAACAAACCAAACTATGTACACTCCTAGTATTTATGCTACCCTCCTCTTACAAATTGTAACCCATATACGTACTGTGTATATAGTTTCATTGAGGCTATAGAGCCCACCAAACCGGAGTTCTTACTAGTGACATTAGAGGGACGTGCTTCATAGTTAGGGACCACCTTACTCCGTGCATTATTAGATTAGATAATCGCCTCTCCTGCTGTGACCCGCGAGGTGCCACCCACGTATAGCGGTGTAAATGGGTCGCGTCTTGTAGGATCCAACCTGATAAGCCACGGATCCAATCTGATCTGATAAATTTTTACCAGGATCCGAATGTGCATTCGATACAAAGAACCATCGGGTTCCAAGGTACTGACAATGGCAAAGGGAGGGAGTTTTTTTTTTAACTAACACTGTTTTTTTTTATTATAAAACTAACATGGTAAAAACTTTTATTGCAAAACTAGCACGGTTTGCTCAAAGTCGAGTTTTCAAAACCCGACTTTCCCCTTTAACAGTGATCTCGACCATCAACGATGCTTATTAAAAATCGAATTTAAAAGTCGAGTTTAAAAAACTCGACTTTTGAAAGTAGGGTTTGCCAAACCAGACTTTCAACCAGGCAAAAAGAAAAAAAAAGCCCCTGCAACAGTACGCATTTAATGCGTACAGTTTAAATTTTTTTATCTTCCACCTAAAAAAATCGAATACTCGGATTAAAATTTTTCCGATCCACTCGGACCAATGAATTCGGAACATTCAAAACTATAAGATTGAATTTTTAAATTTATAAAAAGTGCAAGTTTTATCATTGGACGGTCCAGGATGCTCCGATTTAATATTAAAAAATCTAATATTAAGTATTTCGATATTCTAAATTTATTGGACGAAACGAATCGTTCAAATTCAAATCCGATAAATTATAATTTAATTTCAAACCAGTTTAATATCAAATTCGATAAAGACTATTTGATTTAAAAAAAAGTAACGTGCGCTGCGGCGCAGAGCATTAAATGCAGAGCAGGGTATTTTTTTTTCAAAACTCAATTCAATTTTGTCTATACTTTTAAATTATAATTTATTGGATTTGAATTTGAACGATCCGTTCCGTCCAATAAATTTAGAATATCGAAATACTTAATATTAGATTTTTTAATATTAAATCGGAGCATTCTGGACCGTCCAATGATAAAACTTGCACTTTTTATAAATTTAAAAATTCATTCTTATAGTTTTGAATGTTCCGAATTCATTCGTGCGAGTGGATCGGAAAAATTTTAATCCGAGTATTCAATTTTTTTAGGTAGAAAGGTGTTAGTTTTTTAATAAAAAAAAAACAGTGTTAGTTAAAAAAAAAAACTCGGCAAAGGGAGAGTCATCATCGGTGTCGTGGCCACCTTCCAGGGAAACCCAGACCAGATAATTAACACACGCGGACTTGGGTCAGATTAATGGACGTCGTGATTCCGTTTACATATTTACTGGCATCATCGTCTTCTTGAGATCAGGGGCATCTCGGGTTCATGGGTATGTGCAGCTTTTGGCGAGAGTACATCTGCGTCTGTCGTCGCCATCCGGGTCATCTACAGAACTCAGTCAAGGAGATAAGTGCAATTAAAGCTAATCATAATCAGTGCACGTGCAACAGCACTGTAAGTTAGATCGCTGTTTGCTGTTTTCGGGGGGGGGGGGGTGAGCTGATTGGTGGGCTCAAAAGGCCAAAGATCCAACGTGTAAGAGCAGATGAAATCCAGCTCATACTTTCGATGAGCGGCAGTGCACCACGAGGACTTCTGCAATCCAGTTCACAGGGTGTTGTTCTTTATTACTCTCTCTCTCTCTCTCTCTCTCTATATATAGATATAGATATATATATATATATGTATACACATCTTAGTTGGGTAGACATAGAGAGAGGGTGGGGAGAGTTGAGTTGGTTCTATCCTCGGAGGAGTTGTTTATCTGATAGCGACCCTAATACTCTAACTGAAGGGCCAACCGGTCGAAATGATACCACCACATCCGTAGCAGATCCCCTTCGCGATATTCGTTCTCTTTCGTGGAGGACGGCGGAAGAGACCCCTTCATGCAACGCCAAACATCAAGGGCCTTACACATAGAGAGAAATTAATCGAGTCGTACGTATTATTTATCAAGAGACAGTATTATGTTCTCCCCGACTACTTAATAATGTATTTGGCACTATAATACTTTTTATACATTTATGTATTAAAATAAATTTGACATAAAATTGTATGTTTGGAAAGATGTGATGATATAAAAAGTGAGAATCATATATATATAACTACACGAAAAAAGGTGAAGGATCACGAGATAAAAAAGATCTCACAACTTTCGTTGTTCAAAAATAAATTACTTTTAAAACATAAATATGTACATGTTTATTATAAAAGTATATATTTGTATTAAAAACTCAGTTGGTTATGTAACCAAACACCTAATGTGTCGCAAAGTGATATTAACTAATACCTCAGTGCACCTTAGTGTTATTCATTTTTGTGTTATATTGGCTAATGTGCCTAACATTTCCAACATGCTTTTATCACACTCCTCGTAGAATTCAGGCTGAGAACTGAGAATAGATAAGATAATATCAAATTATCCATCAGCGGTAGCGAAGCGGACATTACTACCCATCTGGGGTGGCCCCTCCGGAGTTTAAGCCCAAGAGTGCCCTGTCGAGGCACTGCGCATGGCTTGATCACTGTGCTGCTTTTCAAAAACTAAATAAGATAATATCAATTGGTAACTTAAATAACTCAAATATTAATTTAAAATATTATATGATTTTTAACCAATTTTTTAAATCTAATGTACTTTGTTTCTCCTATGCTAACCTAATTACTTAAATATTTTTAGAATAATTGGGTTGTGTCAAATGTGATTCAATAAGGTCTCCACAATAACTCTTTAACATCAATACAAAATGTCAAATATACATTTAACAATATTTTTTATAAACACACAATATATGGTAATGCCATGTAGTATAACAATTTTAGGGTAGTCAATTTAATTGTTAATCAAGCACATGACATGCAAATTCTATGAACATTTAGGGTCATCATCAATATTTCATGTTTATCTTCCAATAAAATATATAAATAATGACAAACATGCAGTGACAAAATAAAAGACAAGTCTAATTTTTATATTGAGCTATGTAATCTTTACTCCCTTGAAAGAAATTTTGTTGTAAAAATTAGATATGTAATCAATGAAGGGTTTAAAACTTAAATATTTACACAAATAGATGTAGAAATTGGTGCATCATCTCATGTTCCTTTCCCCATGTTGCTTCATGTGAACATGAATGTTGCAAGACTCGAGAGGCCTTCGGGACCTAATAGATGTACTTTCTCTATTCCTTGTTCCCAACACCTCTTGGTTCCTAAACTTTGACCCTTGACATCACACGACTGCCAGAGGACTGGTTGATGTCATGTGGAGGAAGATAAGGAAATAAAAGGAAAGGAAAACAGTGTAAAACTGATGATGTTTATGTGATTGTGGTCGCCAACAACCATGGTCTCCAAATAAAAATATAAATGTAAGGATTGAACAATGTACCTTAGTAGGAAGATGTACTTGGTAAGTTCTAACTCCTTTCTCTTGCTGGCTAAGAAGAAGGAACTTGAGATATTTTTTATGTTCCAAATCGGTTAGGGTGAGCAAGACCCACTCCAACCTGCTTCTTTTGCAATACCCAAATGAAACAAGCAAACACGTGAACAAAGAATTATAAATAGAAAATGTCTAGAAACTACAAAAGAAATTTGCATAAAATGACAAAAGAAAATATACAAATTGGATTGGGACTAGCTCCCTAACACTTATTTTTTAGATTTTAAAATATATGAAATACATACTAGATGCTAAAAGACATGCAAAACGATGATAGGATGCAAGATAAAGCAATGGTGTAGACATGCAAAATTGGACCGATTTGGAACTTAAGACTCATATTCCATGACAACATCTCTATTGGACAGTTATCAATCAAGTCAAATCACCTTTTGGAGATGAGTTGAGGGTCCCGGGAGCAATTTAGGGCTTACTGGGTCATTCGGAGAATAGTAACATATTTGAAGTCATATCCACTGAGCGAGGGCCATGTCTGGATTGATGATCGATACATAATTATTGATTTTGTGGATTACAAAGTTTCCAGTCATGTCGTGCTCCTCCGTGTAGTCATTTGCTAACTGTTAGGGTTTCTTAGTTGCCGTTAGGTCATTCCGGTCATTATCAGGGGCTTCAGGGTATACTGGGTTTTTCCCATTGATTATGGACCAGTCGTCTCACTCTGAGCCCCATTAGGTGCTTTCGGGTTTAGTCTATCATTGTTCCAATCTTTTCAGACACCGTCGAGCCTTGCTGAACACTGCTATATCCTTCCGATCACTGCTAGGCTTTTTCGAGTTTTCTAAGACCTCTTAGCTCATTTATGACCATTCTGAGTTTTTTCGGTTACCCTCATCTTTCTAGTCATCAATCTGAATCTTCTGGGTTACCCTTGTCTTTTCAAATAATCATTTTGAGTCTTCCGGATTGTTTCCATACACTTGGTCGATGTCAGGAGTCATTTCAATCATCATTTCCAACCAAGCCCTCCTCTTCTTCCTTAGGCAGGGGCGTGCTCTAATCTCTTTCCTTAGTGAGGTTGTGTCATGCCCGACCTCAATCCAAGGTTGTGCCTTGTGTGCCCTTGTTCTGGGGGTTCCCTATGCATGCCCCCAACTGGGGGACACAGTTTATAAAGAACATCAATCTATTCCTCTGTTTTGGGACTTTCAAAATCATTTTTAGAGATTTTCCTTAAAAAATAGTAATTTGGAGTGTGCCCCGAGTGGGGGGCATGGTCATTTAGTTATTTTTTATTCTTAATAGTTTTTTGGAATGTTTATGACAAGAAATAAAAAATTTTGCCAACTGCACACTGGGTTGGGAGTGCGGTCAACGTGCCCCCAATTTGGGGGCATGTTGTACGCACTCCCAAATTGGGGGTGAGGTCATCTTCTTACCCTAATTTGACCAATTCTCTATCTTCTATAAATTCGATGGCCTTTTCAATGAAATGAGGTTGAATTCTCCTAGGCTCATCCCAAGCTTCTCCACTCATCCTTCCCTCACCCTAGTGCCAAAACTTTGGTTCAAAAAGAGAGAGAGAAGTCTAATATGCACTCCACAATGTTTTCTTCCCTTCTTAGGCTTATACAAACTTCTTCAGGTGATTTTGGGTATGCCTCCATCAGAAGAATTATTCATCATCAAGTCTTCTTCCATATCCAACAATTGAGCTTGATTTTGATGTCTCCTTTGCTTGTGGTGATTTCTACACTAACGTTGGACAGGCAGATCCATATTCTACACCTTTCTATTGCTAAGTTCTCGATCAATTCTCATCCTCTTTCTAGTGAACTAAATCAAGAAACTCTTCATATAAAATCACCTTTGGTGAGTTATCTTTTTATTAAAGCAATGTGAGTCCATTTTGACTTCCTAGCCGCTCGTAGTGGCTTCTACATCGTGCCAGTATACTTTAAAATGGTCCAATCTGGTTGTTGCCATACCTGGGTTGTGTTATCTCGATCAAGATTTATTTTCATAAATTCATTCTCAATCATTTAGAATCATTCTCAACATTATTTTTATTTATTTATTTATTGTTATATTTAACCAAAAAGGGGGCTAGGGCTAATGCTGAAACTAGTGAGTACTAACCCGATTACCATCTTTATGCTATTCTCTTTACATTTGATACACTACTCAGCTCTAATCTTTGCTTCACATGCTTTATTGTCTTTGAGTTGAACAGGGTAATCAAGCATACACTCGGTTGGAGACTCCTCTTTTTCGGTTAGCTAAAGAAGAAGATGTTAGAACCCAATATCCCTGCTAAAGGTACGTACATGGTCAACTTTTCTTTGTCTATTTTTAGTTAATTTGCTGCATAAATCAAAGCCTGTGGCTCCTAGAGACCACATTCTCTTCACTTATCCTTATCTCTTTCACTAATGCTTTATTTCTATTAATTTTCCCTTTCTTATGTCTTTTTCACATGACCTAAACCATCTTTCCAATGCTTGAGTGATGTCAAGGGTTGAATGTTCAGGGATCAATGTGAGTGTGGCTGGGGTAGACATCCTTGTCTTTACATCTAAGGTGCTGACCTAGATACAAACACACTATTTTTGGAGTCGACAACTTTTTGGCAACCACAGTTGGGGAAGGCAGTGTCTTTAATTGTATATGCTTGTTGATTATGTGCAACTAGTTCTTGTACTAGACCCATTCCCACGTGAACCCTTCTTTCCTTTAGCTTTTTCATATCCAATTTTATTTTAAATTCTTTGAATCTCTTCTCTTTCCTAGATCTAGCAACTCAAGTTCATTTATTTATTTTTTGTTACTTACTTCAGCCAGTTCTCGCGTGTACCCGCCTTTGCTCTTTAAAACTGGTTCTCGTGTGAACCACCACTCTTTTCCAACCCAGTTCCCTCATAAACCACCTTGCTTTTGGATCAATCCTCGCATGGACCACCCCTTTTCCTCATTTTAAGATAAGCCCCATGTGGCCCTCTTTTTATTTTTGTCAATTATTAAATCAGTTCTCGCGTGAACCACTCCTTTTTATTCAATCCTGTTCTCACGTGAACCGCCACCCTTTTCAAACCAATTCCAATGTGAACCAACCTTTTTTAGATTGGTCCCCACATTGACTCAACCTGAATTTTCACTTTTCATAGTGGACATATGTGGACCCCACTTTTCTTTTACATTCAAAAATCAGTTCTCGCATGAACCACCTTTTAGCTACTAGTTGTTTGCCTTATTGTATAGTTAATTATCTTGATTGCATGCTTTATTTGCATAATTGATTACTTTCATATCATTCATGTTTCTTCATGCTAGAATAAATTGATTTCTTCTCCGCCTTGTCATCTCTTCACTTGCATTAGATTTACATCGAGTACCAAACTTTTTTCGATTCGTAGGATATTCGAGATGGAGGACTCACTGTCCTCCCAAAGCCACACACATCCACACACCATTCTTGAAGGATTCCGACATCTATTTTAGGGATTTCCTCTCAGTTGAATATGTTTGTTGCTATCAAGGCATCCATAAGTCCTCATCCATGGTGTATTCCATTTTATTTAATCATGTAGGTTGTACCATCATCCCAAAACCCGAAGAACCCTAATAATCTATGCATGGTAAGTCTATGAGAACCTTAGGTCTTTGGAGATCATAGTAATAGGAGCCAAACCTACAAGTGTTGAGTGAACAATTGTAACAATCTACTTAATCTAAGGTTTGAACAAATTCATTACATAATCATTTAAGATTGTTGACAAAACTTATTTGTGAAACCAAACTTGAAAAAAAAAAAATTTAAACACTTCAAAATAACATAAAAAATCTCTCTAATTTTGTGCTCACTTGCTTGTCAACAAAAATAAAAAACAACAACAAATTTTTTTTGAAAACACCTAAAAATAAAATTTTTTTATTGGAACATAGCATGTTTGTGACACCAAGGTTAGGAAGTGCCATTGGCATGGCAAGCCACTGCACTAAACCACAATAAGAGATGCAATCGACAAGTTCAAGGAGCACAATTAATCAGGCCCATGCCACTAGTGTGCCCACATCCCAACCAAATAAAAATCTTAATTATGCTATGATGACTTTGATAGAAATGTATGTCCTACAAGCCAATCATATATGATATGATTTGATATTTCTAGATATATCTCATTCAATTAATTTGGCAAATCTTCATTTTAATCTCTTATTAGATGCGAATATCATAATGAAGTCCTTGATGAAATGAAATGATGATTAAATCATGATAATTGTAGACACGTCAATTTGACTTGATTCGGAGCCCCATACTCCTATTCCATGGGCGATACCCATTATTTGACAGTTATCTGATCCGGATCGTCTTGTGGAAATGAGCTAAGGATGTTGGTGGTGACCCTTGAAAGTTGCGAATGGACCGATGATTTCTGAAGTAATGTTGTAACCTTTAAGCGAGAGCCGCGCGTTAATCATGAAAACACGAAGCCTGCTCAATGACCGACTTTGAATGGTCCATAATTGAAGGTCTCGGATGTACCACATGAGTTCCACAACATTTAGGGTTTTCGACAAGTCATTTTGGTAGGCGTCGATCTATAATGGCTTTTCGTTATGGCTTTTCGATCCGTGTTGACACGGCTATCCCGGACCACATGTTAGGCCTTTCTGGTCATCATCAGGCCTTTCTGGGTCATCCGGGTCAATCCTAGCTGTACATTGTCATCAACCGGGGCCACACGGCCATTTCGGTCGATTTTAGGGTTTTTCGATTATTCCCAGTTTTTCTGAGGATCGTCTCACATTTACTGGGTTAATCTCATATTTTTCGATGATTTTAAGTTTTTCGATCATACCAAACTTGTTCGGTTATCATTTTTAGTCATCCTAAGTTGACATGAGATTCCTCGACCGAAACCGTGCCTTTTTAGATTACCACCTTGGTTTTCAGCTTTCCGTGTGAGGGTAAACTGGCAGTCAAAGACCTATGCGAACGTCTTGAGAGTCATGCCAGCTGTGACTTGAGGAGCTGTAGTTGAAGGCCCTCTTTCCAATGCAACAAATGGGAGTCGAATCGGACGTCCCGTTCACAAGTTAGGGCTCGTGGAACACGTGCGTGGGAGAGAGAGTGTACTGTGCCCTTGCCCCCTTGAAAAGAGAGGGTGCGGTCACTGCGCCCTCACAGTGAGGGCATGGCCTGCACGCCCTTAGACCAAGGGCGCGGTCAGTGCACCCCTGGATTGAGGGTGTGGTCGGTTTTAGAAACCTGAAATTACCCCAAATTACACCTTCTAAATCAGTTTTTTAAGAAGTTTCCCCATTAAAAACTGTTCATTTTGACCGCGCCCCTGAGTCGGGGGTGCGTTCATCTTGTCAAGTCTATTTTTTAGCATTTTACGAAAGTTTATTGATTTTTTAGAAATAAAATGCCGAATGTGCCCCCGAGGTGGGCGCGCGCTGACCGCACCCTCAGGTTGAGGGCGCGGCCTGCATGCCTTCAACCAGAGGGCTCGATTGGCCAGTTTTCTTAATTTACATCGGGTCTCTATCTCTATAAATTGAGGGCTATTCGCAATGACCCGGGGTTATCACCCACACTCTAGCTCATCCTGAGGTCGTCCAAGCTCCCTCTCGAGGCCATCCCGACATTCAAATTTGAACCGACGTCAAGGGATCGATCCCGAAGTGAAGAAGAAGGCCTGATCCATGTACTCTACATCATCGAATTTCATCGACTTCTACAAAAATCTCGGGGCATCTTATGCAAAAGTGGTAAACAAAAGAACTGTTCCCCTCTGTAGACACACCAAATTGGCCTGATTCGGAGCCCCATACTCCTATTCCATTGGTGATATCCTTTATTTGACCATTATCTAACCTAGATTACCTCGTGGAGATAAGCTAAGGATGTTGGTGGAGCCCCTCGTGAGTTGGGGATGGACCGATGATTTTTGGAATAATACCGTAACCTTCAAGTGAGAGCCACACGTGAACCGTGAAAACAGGAAGCCTGCTCGATGATCGACCTTGAATGGTCCATACTTGAACATCTCGGGAGTCCCGCGTGTGTTTCGTGACATTCGAGGTTTCCGATAAGGCATTTTGGTAGGTGTTGGCCTATAACAGCTTTTCATTATGGCTTTTCGATATGTACTGACACGGCTATCCTGGACCACGTGTTAGGCCTTTCCGGTTATCACCGGGTCTTTTCGGGTCATCTGGGTCAATCCTAGCAGTATATTTCATCAACTGGGGCCATATGGCCGTTTCGGTCGATTTTAGGGTTTCCTGACTTTTCGAAGCTTCGGTTCAGGTTTACCAGGTTAACCTCAGATTTTTTGACGATTTCAGGTTTTCCAACTATACCAGACTTGTTTGGTCATCATTTTATGTCATCCCGAGTTGACCCAAAATTCCTCGACCGGAACCGTGCCCTTTCGGATCTCCGCCGTGGTTTTTGGCTTTTCGCGAGAGGGTAAACCAGTAGAAAGCCCCATGCAAACATCTTGGGAGTAATGCCAACTGGTTTACCAACTTGAGGGGTGTAGTTGAAGGCCCTCTTTCTAACGCAATAAACGGGAGCTGAATCGGACATCCCGTTTGCAAGTTACGGCTCGTGGAACACGCGCATAGGAGAGAGAGTGTACCGCGCCCCCGCTCCCCTTGAAATGAGAGGGCGCGGCCATTGCGCCCTCACCTTGGGGGCGTGCCCTACATTCCCTCAGTCCTATGTGCCCCCACTTCCTTTGAAATGTCGGGGCATGGTCAGTTTCCAAAAATCAGAAGTTACTCCAATTTATTCCTTCTAAACCAGATTTTTAGAAGGTTTCTATCGCCAATTATCGATTATTTTAACCATGCCCCTAGGTCGGGGGCACGGTTATCTTGTCAAGTCCAATTTTTAGCAATTTTCAGAAGGTTTCAATGATTTTTAGCAATGAGACGCGTAATGCGCCCCCTCCTCCTTTAAAACAGGGTGGCGCACAGACCGCGCCACTAGGGCAGGGCTGCGCGCCTTCACTTCCTTTGAAAACCGGGGGCGCGGTCGGGCCAGTTTCCATATTTTGCACCAGTTTCCATTCTCTATAAGGGCTATTCCCAACGAATCAAGGTTGAACCCCCCATGCCTAGCTCATCCTGAGGTCGTCCAAGCTCCCTCCCAATCATCATGTTCGAAAAATGGGCCGAAATTAGGGGAGTTGATGAACTTAGCCATTTGGATGCAAATACCTATTTCTAATAGTGTTGAAAGATAGGAAATTAAGTTTTCTAGAGTTTCTATAAGTTATTGAATACTAAATAGCTTTTAGAGGTGCCGTGTTTAAAGAGGTACTTGCAGTTAGGGTTTGATGCAGCTGTGGCTACTTCCCTCCTATACTGCAATCAAGAAAAGTTTTTGAGGGCTAAAATCTATTTAAATGTTTTTTTATTCTTTCAGGATTCCAATGTGTATTTTTTGGATTTTTTGGACTTTGTTTATGGTCCCAAATATAGCTTGAAAATCTAGCCTCCGCTAGGGTTTTCTAGGTGCCGTAGTGCGACGCCCCACCCTTATCGAGTGAAGGAGAAGAACTGTCTGGATCGGATCCAGACCCATGGGTGAGCGAGGGTACATAGCGGAAGCGCAGCCACGCCTGATCGAGGTAGTCGGTAGTGCCATGTTGGCACCAAAGGAGTGCGACGGTGATGGCGGGCACACAGTCACTGGCACACGGTGGCCGGCCGCACAACGCACCGGCGGGGCTATGCGACGTAACCACGCTAAGCCCACCGGGGTCATGGCAAGTTCTAATTGGCCAGTGTTGTGCATCACCAGTAAATAAATTTTGAAAATGATTTTAAACTATTTAAAATTTATTTTTGATTTAAAAAAATGCCAAAAAATTCTACAAATATTTTGAAATTTTGTAGAATTTATTTAATGAGTTATTAAAGTGTTTAATAGCACATTAAATGAGTTTTTATATTTTTTATTAAATTTTATTTTTTTATTTTAAAATTATTTTAAGATCTTAATTAATGAAATTAATGACTATATAAAATTTTAAAAATTATTTTATAGGTTTATAAAATGTTTATAAACCTATTATATAATTTTGGGCTTTGGTTACCATAGAATCATTTTATAAATAATTTTAAAGTTTTTATTGGTTAAATTAGTGCTCAAATTAATTAAGAAAAATGAGATTTTTCATAATTATGATTTGGTCATTAATTTAATGCTCTATGCAGCTTGGGATAGCATGAATCATTTGAGTTGTTTGATATTGCTTGTCTTATGCTTTTAAATTGTTTACATGTGTATTTCTTGTTGTTTATTTTATGAAAATTCGACAAGCATAAAATTAAAAATTTTAAAAATTATAATATATAATTTTATGTTGGTATTTATGATATATCTTATATAAGTATTATGTACATGCTCTATATTCATGTGTTGAATGTTAGTGTGTGTATGGAGGTGATCATGGACTTAAATATGCTTATCTTGTGATTGCTTGATTAATTATGTTGGTTGTGTTATTGAATCAGACCTGCGTGTGCCTCCTCTCTCTCTACACAATCTGATTGTACATTCTACATCCTCCCATTTATGTAAAAAAACAAGGTTTCTTATTATGGTATGTACATTTTTGGGTCTGTGTACCCTTTAGCCATTTGTAATAGTTAGAAGCTAGTTTGTGGAAGAATGGAGAGTGGGACCACTTGGAGAAGCACCCTTCATAAGTGGGAGCATGCCAACTCAAGCCTTTGAAGCAAGGATTTTCACCTATAGGGGTGCCTTAGTTGTATGCTTAGGGTTAAGTCCATGATCACCTAAGTTTTAATGCATATTTGATATGTGATTATGCATATCATACCTTAAATAGGTGCTAAGTTAAATAGGTGCTACAACCTAAGTTGTAGCACCTAAGTTATAGGTGCTACAAGTCATACCTTAAATATATTATATTCCAAAGGTATATTCATATTTATATGTAGCACCTATACTGATTGTAGACACACTAAATTGGGCTGATTCGGGGCTCCAAACTCATTGCATTAGAAATACTCTTTATCTAACCATTATTCAATCAAAATCACCTTATGTAGATGAGTTGAGGATGTCAATGGAGAGCCGTGTGAGTTGAGAATGGACCAAAGATTTTTGAAGCAATGCCATAACCTTCAAGCAAGAGTCATGCGTTAATCGTAAAAACAGGAAGCTAGCTCAATGACCAACCCTTAATTATCCACAAATCAAGGTCTTAGAAGTTCCGCATGAATTTTGCAACATTTAGGTTTTTGATAAGTCTTTTCGGTAGTCGTGCATCTATATCGACTTTTATCATGACTTTCTAATCTATACTATTATGGCTATCCTGGACCATGTGTTATGTCTTTCCAATCATCACTGGGCCTTTCTGGGTTGTCTGGGTTAACCCTATCCGTTTATTGTCACCAACTGGTGCCATACAGTCGTTTCGGTTGATTTTAGGGTATCACTGATATTCCCAACTTTTTCAAGGTTCATTTTGTGTTTATCGGGTTATTATTGTTTTTTTTGATGATTCTAATTTTTTTGATCATACTGGACTTGTTTGGACATTGTTTTAAGTTGTCTTGAGCTGACTCTCAGCTCCTTGAATGAAATGTGTCTTTTCAGATCACCGCTCCGCCCTTCGGCATCCTTGGAATTGTAAATAGGAAGTTAAAATCCCATACAGAAGTTTTGGGATGTGTGCCAGCTAGTTTATGGAGTTGAGAATATGTGCTTTCGTGTCCTCTTTCCTACGCAACAAACGTAAGTCAAAACAGATGTCACGTTTGTGAGTTACGGCTTCCGAACCGAATGCGCGTAGGAGAGAGACGCGAATGTGCCCTCACATGAGGGTGTGGTATGTGTGCCCTCAGCCAAGGGTGCGGTGACTGTGCTCTCACATGAGGGCGCGATATGTGCATCCTCAGCCGAGGGCGCGGTATGCACTCCCTCTCACTAGGGCCCGTCCAGTTCCAAAATTTGATTTCTTCCTCCAGTTTCTAACTTTCCAAATAGATTTTGAAAGTTTTCTTCTTTTAAAAATGCTTATTTTAAATGCACCCTCGACCCAGGGGCACGTCCATTTTAGAAAAAAATCAATTTATAAACCTTTCGAATTGGTTCATCTGAATTTCAGTAAGTCACGCCGAATGCACCCTCAGGGTGAGGGCGCGATATGCGCACCCTCACCCGAGGGCACGGTATGCACGCTGTCAGGTCAAGGACGTGGTATGCGCGCCCTCAACTGGGGTGCATTCGAATTCCTTCTATATTTTGTGTCGAGTCTGCTTCTCCTATAAATTGAAGGCCATTATCAGTGATTTGGGGTTAACACACATGCTCTAGTAGATCTAGAGGTCATCCAAGCTCTTCTCCAAGCTCTCTTTCATGTTCTACTCTAACCCATTGGTAAGAGATAGACCCCGACGTGAGAAAAGAGGCCAGATTTGTGCTCTCGACAATAGTGTTCTTCATCGGCCTCTATAGAATTCTCAGGATGTGTGCTTGTTGGCACAAAATTTTTTCAGTTAGCACGTTTGATACAGATTTCAACAACACCAAAGTCAGTGTGGAAAATCTGACCCAGATTCGGAAAATTCAAGAATAGATGGTGTAAAAAAACTCTATAAATGCCTTGGCATGGCTTGACATGCTACAAATGGCCAAGATAATGTGCTCATTGCATAGCCCCAGTCGAGAGCTTCGCAATGGTGCCCAAAACATGGAAAACAGACACCGGAAGACAAAAATGACCATTTTGCCTCCGACACTTTGAGACAAATTGGGACTCTAAGATGGAATTCCAACTTTACCGCATTGTCAAGGTTGCATAGAGCTAGGCAACGCTTGAAACGGATCGAAAATACGACCACCGGATGAAGAGATATGCAAGAAAGATCAAATCTGGATGGAAAGCCGTATGTCATCGCACTAGGGGCATAATGGTCCGATCAGCTCCCGGATCGACCCATGGGCTGAAAATTTAAATTTTCATGGCCCAAAAATTTAATCTCATGAATATTTATGCATGAAAAATAAATTTGTCCAATGGGAGGAGGTAATTGCACTTAATTACAATTTTTGGCATTATCGACGGCGAAGATCGCATCGATCGGGGAAATCGGTAAAATCAGAGATCCAGAGCAATTCGGGAGATCTCAGCTACACATTTTGATGAATCACATGATAAATGGTCATCAGAGATCATTTTATATTTTTTGGGATTAATTCAAGGTGTATTTAATTGATTCTAGTCAAGATTTATTGTATCCGTCGAATCGGGAGCACTTTGATCAAACTCAGGTTAAAATTAACCCAAATTGGGCTAACCCAAGCTGCATCTGTATAAAATCTTATCTTTCCCACATTCATTGAATGTTCAATGCCCTGAAATATAGGAGTGGGTATGCCAACACCCTACAATGTAGGGGCAGGTGTGCCAGCTTCTCACCTCACACACACATGGTTGATGAGAAGTCTTCTTGCACTAGGACTCTCCCCAACTGACCTTTATCCATATCCCATCTGAGCCTTATCATCCAAGAATTATCTTAACCATAATATGTGCATGCTTTGGTCGAACTTCAACCCATTCCCACCTGCCATGTGCGCACACTCACCTAAAATGTAGGAGCTGGTGTGCCAGATTGCATCTTACAACACCACACCTTGGTTGGATGTCTAGCCCAATTAGAAGTCTTGTAAAAATTGAAATCTTTTGGAATTATTACTCTTAACCTCTCAGGATCATACTCAGCTTCATATGGGTCTCCAATCCCCTATAAAAGGGCCCCCATCTGGCCTTGGTCGAAGCTAGCTTAGCCCACCTGTGCGCCAGCTTTGCTCAAGTCCGTTCCTCTCTTTGGTGCACCATAAACCTTGCTCCAGCCCTTCCTCATCTTGCTTGGACGTCTTCAGCATCAAGTCATCAATATCTCATACTCATTTTGGGTGTGCCAAGTGAAGAAGAAGAAGAATAAAAAGGCTTCCTCCAGCAGGTGCCAGCAGCAGGTGCAACCAGCCCACCTGGTTGGTGTGCCAACTTCAGCAAGTGTAGCAGGCTTCTTCATCATTGGTGAGGTCTTAAACACCAACAATACCTTCATAATCCTCCTCCAGCATCATCCACACAAGGATAAGGATAATAAGAAGGAGAATAAGGGCACACATCCCTTCTATCTTCAACACGTCCTGCAGTGCAAGAAAAGAAGAAAAAATGGTGAGTAGGAGAAGCATGCTCCGATGTAGCCCTTTAATTCTACTCTACGCCTTCTCTTCTCTACCCCTCTCCATGGTGGCATACCCTTTGAGTAATGCCCATTCAGCCCCTTTGAGTGCTCTCCACGTTGGTCTACATAAAGCCATCCTTTAGCCCCAAGGGTATCCTCCATTTGGCCATTACAAAAACAGCCCCTTGCTGTCCCTTAAAATAGGCCTCTGAACCAGTCCCTTTGTGCACCCTTTTGGCCCTCCATTTTGGCCTCTAAACCTTCCACTATTATGCCTTGTTCGACCCCACTTATGTTCACTTGAACATGCATCTCCTTCCTCCCCCAATAAGGCCCCGAATGGCATCCAAAACAGGCCCCCTTGCTGGCCCATGTTCTGCCCCCCTTGTGAGCACCCATGTCAGGCCCCTTTGATGGTCACCTAGTTTGCCCTATGTGAAACACACCCAATACAGCTCCTACAGCACTCCCAAACAAACCAATCATTTTCTTTGATGTGTGGAAGGAGGGGGGATAGCCCGGGTCTCTTGGAATCCGTCGTACGGGCCAATAGTTAAGCCGGGTGGCCCTGATTTCTATATATCAAAATGCCCTTCTGCTACTCCTAAATCAAACCCCATGTGTCTTGTTCTCCTTCCCCTTAGAGTATAGGGTGAAGGTCGATGCTTTGAGACTCTCAGAATCCACTGGACGGGCTGAGACTACTCAGGCGGGCCTTCAATTCTCATGCCCTTTGTGCATTCCTAAACCAGCCCTAGTTCACACCTAAACCTACCACTTGTATAGTCCTACCAAAAGCCCACCTAAATAGAACCTTAGCCAACCTATTCCAGCCCCTCTGAGGCTCACCTATCCTACTACTACAGCAAGATGTCAAGGTGCAAAAATGAAGTGCAAATCAGGCCAACCGGGCCATGTGTCGACTTCGAAAATTCGACGGGCCTCTCCTTTTCAGAGAAGTTCGTGAATCCGGATCGTCACCTCAAGAGGGGATGAGAAAGGAAAAAGAAAACACAGAAAGCAACTTTCACCTCCGTCCCACACTCACATTGATTCCCAAACTTTCTTCTCTTGGCATTGCTCGATCACCAAAGAGATGGTTCAAGTCATGTGGGAGGAGGATGAGAAGTATAAAATTAAGACATGTGGTCGCCAGGAACCGCGGGTTCTGATTTATGAAATAAGATTGACCGTGTGTACCTTAGCGTGAAGATTGCAGGTCAAAGCTTCTCCTTCTTCAGCCGGCCGATGAAGAAGAGTCCTCAACGCGTGGGTGCTTGATTTCCTATGCAACCAGACAAACAAACAAATTAAAATACTATTAGAACAAGACAAAGTGGAGTATATGTAAATAAAATGACATGAAACACACAACTGACTAGAAACTGACTGATTCGGATTATCTATAACCCCTCTTTTTTATTTTTGGATTAACAGACTAAAAATAATGCAAAAAATGTAAAAAATGATAGAAGTATGGAGAATCACAAAACAAAGAGATAAGAAAAAGAATAGAAAGATTCTGATAAGAGTAGTGAGAGATATGGCCAAATCTGGGTTGTCGAAAAAACCGAGTAGCAGTCCAGGATCTGCCAGGTGGGACTTTGCTTTTGCGCTTGTCACGACCAGCCGTGACCTCTAAATCATGTGATGTCAATTTAAAACTGAAGAAGACTTGGAGAGGAAGAACTTTGATGTTGAGAGCTCAAGAAGCAAACGTCCACACGCTGTTGTAGAAGCCAAAGAAGAGAGACCTGGAAGATCACCTGCAGACCAGCCTTCCTCTCTCTTGAACCAACTTTTCTCTCTCCAAAAACTCAAAATTCTCTCTCTAAAAATCACAAAATCGATGTAGGGGAGCTTGGACGTCTTGAGATGCTTGAGGGGTCGTGAACCTGCCTCTAGAATGACCAGAATCAAAGTCTATATATAGGAGAAAAACATCGTGATCCATCCTCAAAAATAGGGCACCTTGCGCCCTGGTCCTGGGCGCATGCGCCCTGGTGCTGGGTGCATGTGCCTCCAAGTGAGGGTGCATGCTATCCACCCTAAAAATTCGGTCTGATCTGGCCAAAAAATTCGATCCGATCCGGCCAGAGGTAGAGTCCCAATTGAAAACTGGTTATCTCGTGCCCTTGATTGGGGGCACATGGCCTCGTGCCTCAGGGGCAGGGCGCATGGCCACGTGCCCTGGGTCCAGGGCACATGTGCCTAGGGACCAGGGCGCATGGGACTATTTCTATGCGTCCTTCTTCTGGAAGCCATTGCGGACACTCACGAACTCAGAATTCGACGCCGTTTGTTGCGTTGGAAAGATAACAAGCTGAAGAAGCTTTATACATCAAAGGATCAGCAATCACACCATCCAAAACTTCATAAATATATCCAAAGTTAGGCAAGTGAACAGAAGATCCGATACTGGTCGGAATGACTCCGATGACCAACCAGAAAGACATGGCATGAATTAAAACTTGTCCAGAATGTGAATCTGACCATAAACTTCAATGAATAATCATTAGGTATTGGTCATTCAGCCAAATTTTGTGTTTACATGATTTACGTGTGGCTTTTGCTCGAAAATTATGGCTTTGTGCAGTAAAATTCAGAAAACATCCGATTTCATTTGGCGAAGCTTAAAATCAACATTAAAAGACCTGACATCATTATAAGATTAATCACACATATTACCCTATAAAACATGAGTTTTATGCTCTAAATTGGACAAATTTGGCGTGTCTACAGCTTGCCTTGCCTTGATGTCAGCTTTGTAAGGGAATAACATGTAATGAAGCGGAGTGATTCAGAGTGAACTGTAATGGAATGCAAGTTAGCGTAGATGAATGTAGCGAAATGGAATGGTGATGGACTGAAAGGTGGCATCAAGGTATAGATATAGACACGCTTATCTACCTAATCCAGCAAAATGAATCTTGCTGAGTATTCTAGATCACTTTTATGTTCCATCAAAACCTCATATAATTGATTGGTAAAAGACATGCCATTGGCACGAGAGATGAAAAATAAAGGATAATAAATGTAGCCAATCCTCAGCGCGGTGAGGAGTCCTTGAATTCGTAGGTTCATCATCAGCCAGCAACCTGAACTTTGCGGTGTTCTTGTACTATGATGGGCTAAAGTTAAAAAAAGAAATTGATTTTAAAATGAAAAGAATACCAATCCATCATATTTGGAATTTCAAGTTCATTTATGTTTCACCAAAATACTCAATTTAGTTCAGAGTGGAATAACCTCAAGTTCTAAAAGGGTTTGTTTAAGCATAACAAAATTGCTTGGGTATCGTGAAAATCATGAATCATGCTCTGGCAGAAAACTGAGTATTCATAAAATGACAAAATAGACTCAAGCCATAGTGGGATTGAAAGATAATGGTGGGACTAACATAGAATGATGGGACAGAAGAAACAATAGCATGACAAACATGACACGATGGGATAAAATAAAAGACACGAATAAAACATGGTAGAATAAAAGAAAGAAAAGAATAAAACATGGTGGGATAACATAAAAGAGTAAAACATGGTGGGATAACATTGGTAATGATGAAGAATGAAAAAGATATAGATATAAAAATATATAAAAATATGTAGAAAATAGTTGAAGATATAGATTGTCTATTGGAGGTCAAGACACCTGATTAGGAACCATCGTCCCTCCAATGTTCAATTTTGGCTTATCCATGAGTGTGAAGAAATGACCAAGCCGTCGTAGATTTTGTTGAAGGGGATCTCGGGCCCAGTCATCTTCACGCTCAAGGTATTCAACATCAATGTATATAAAACATATCAAATGAACCTGACATAACTAAATGACAAATGGTAAAGATGATGTGAAGTGCAAAATGGAATGATGGTGATGATATGGGATTGATGTGAAACTGTGTGAAGTCTTCAGGCATGGTTTATCAACTTGCATCGACTGTTTGATTCATCAGCATCTCTGGTCCATCCTTATCTTACCTTTTGACAGAATACATCACCATGATAATGTTCAGCTGGGTGGCACTTCCTCTCTTTTCGTCACAAGGTTGGCATGACGTTCCTTCGGGAAAACTGATTTCCCCAATTCACCTGTTAGAACTTAAAAGGTTGCCTGCACATTTCTGATTAGTACCCAACAGACGAAATTGTCATATGAAGCAGATTTTTCCCAAAATGAACAATTGAAGTTTTTACTATTAGAACCATCATTTGGAGGTCAAAAAAATGTTTTTTATGATGGTTCCTTTAGATAAAATGTCATTCTCAACATTATGGAAAAATGCTGAATTTTTGAGATTTTTCTGAATTTTTTCAAAATTTTGGTTCATGTGCTCCCGAACGGGGGCACATGCGCCCTGAGGCAATTGCGCCCTGAGGCAATTTTTTTTTGTAAAAAAATGTACCTGATGGCCCTTCTCTTTCGCTTCTTCAGCTCTTGAAAACACTTAACAAAGATGATTAAATTTTCATCATAACTCATCCCTTTGCCTGTAGATCGTTTGTCTTGATTTTAAGTCAAAGGAAGGAGCCTTATTAACAAGGTGGAATAAAATAAATGGCTTAAATGAAATGGGGGTAAGGGTTGAAAGAACTTACCTGTCATGGTGAGAATCTTCTCCTCTTACCTTAAAATGCCTAAAACACTTGATAAAAAGGGATTAGATTTTCACCACAACTCATTCCTTTGCCTATTATGGTCAACTTTGACTTAGGTCAAAGGGAAAAGCTTTCTTAACAAGATAATTAAAGTAAAAATGGATATGCAATGCAGGAATGGAAATATGCATAACAGAAAAATAAACATGGATGCAACCAAGGCAATGATCATTGACTAAGTTAAAAAGATACATTTTTTTGGATTTTCAAATTATTCATTTTTTTTGAAATATTCAATTTTTTATTTTTTATATTTTTGAAACATACACAAAATTTTTTGGTTTGAAATATGCAAATTTTTTGGATTTTTAAAATACGATTTTTTTTAGATTTTTGAAATATACATTTTTTGGCTTTTTGAAATATTCATTTTTTTGGCTTTTTGAAATATTCATTTTTTTGTGGAGAAAATGATGGTATTTGAGACAGTTCATCGGTATTTGGGGTTTGTCAAGACTCAGGTGGTAGATACCATGTGCAAAATAAAGTTCCCTACCTAGAATCCTTCTAACCTTCTTCCTTTGATCGGCTTGGATTCCACTTAGATTCAATCAGTTTACCCTACCCAAGGGGTTTAAGGAGGAAGAGTATAGAGGAAGTCCTTGATAGGGTTTGGAGATGTTGAGAGAGATTTCTCTACTCTCACTCAACTTGCCCGTTGGGGTTCCGCCTCTTTGGGTCTTTCCTGTTTTTTGCTCTTTTCTATGTGGCACATATTTAGACAGGTTTTTTGACCAGTGGGGACATTGCCCATCTTTTAGTGCCTTTTACCTTGACTATCATTCTGGGTACTCATTAAGACAGGTTGATCATTTTTCTTTTTCTAATCTGAGGGGTTCATTGCCCATCTTTTGGCACCCTTTTGCACCCTCCGACATGGCCTCCTACTAGGGTGGCGAGTGTTTTCGATACTACCCCTTTCTAATCTTCTCTCCCTATCTTGGACCGAGTAGAAGAGAATATGGTAAAGGTACTCATTCCATTTCTAGATTTCTGCCTTGCCTTTCTCCAATGTCAGGCTATCTGGATTCTAGGATCGGGAAGTGTTGTGTGTAGGATGGTACCTGTCGACTCCAGAAACGGGTTCCGGATCGGCACCTCAAGAGAAGGTGAAAGATGGATGGAATTGGGGAAAAAAGGGAAGTGAATTGAAAACACTCGGAAAGCGGTAAAATGTCCTCACCTTGGTCCCACACTCACATTGATCCCCGAACTTTCATCTCACGGCGTCGCTCGAGCACCGGAGATGGTTCGGGTCATGTGGGAAGAGAGTGAGGAGGAGATGAACTTATAATATGACAAGAGAAATTGTGGTCGCCAGGAGCCGTGGGCTCCGCTTTATGGAATGAAAATAGAAAGAAAGTTGAATTTGACCGTGTACCATAGCGTGGGAGAAAGTGTGTGCGGGTTCAACCTTCTTCTTCTTCGGCCGGCCGATGAAGAAGAGTCCAACCAATGCTAGCTTGATTTATTTGTGCAACTAGAAAACAATAAGACAAGAAAACAAGTGAAGAAGGATTAGAACTGAGTGAAGTGTAGTAACTTGTAAAAGTAATAACATAAAATGACAATTGGAAACAAACTCACCGGATTCGGGGTTAGCCCTAACCCCTTTTTTTGTTTTTTTATGATGTATGAAATGATGCAAGATTGAATAAAAATGATGCTTAAATATGAACTAAATGATTTTAATGAAGAAAAAAATAATATAAATGGTTAAAGACAACACAACCCAGGCAAAGTGGCAACCGGGTTGGACAGATTTAATGTAAACTGCGCAGCTCTGATGCAGAGACCGTAGAGGACAGCACCGATTTAAGAATCAAGTGAAATTTATTTCAAAATAAATAAAACTCACCGAGGGTGGTTTGATATGAAGACAAGTTTGCCTGAATATTATGATAAGTAATTTGAATTTACCTGATAAGCCGGATCTTGGGCAGTGAAGTTCTGGAAACTCCCAGCACAATGTCGATGTACGACATGCTATGGGCACCACAGATATCCAAATTGAATGATTCTTGTTTTAGATAAAATATAACTCACCGGGTAACAATTTATATGAAGGATGCATAGGTTGAATCCACCATTAAATGTACTGAAATTGACTGAGAAGATGATGACTTAGAAGAGAAGACTTCTGATCTGTCTGTGCAGCGCCGGTGTTGAAGCCATAACAAGCAGAGGAAATGTCAGAATTGATCTCTGTTTGTTGGAGATGAAATATATCTTGATGAACCACACTTCTTATTAAGGAATTCAGGCCATAAAATGACTAGAAATATCTGTAGAATCCGATGATCAGCAGTGCAGCACGTTGGAGCATAGACCGGCTTCTTCTTCACTTTGGGATGATCTCCGGGCACCGGGACGAAGATAGAACTATTTGGGGAGATTGGGAAGAGCCTAGGGTGGCTGGAGGACGAAGAGAGAAGTGCTGGAGGATGGGGATGCCCTCCTTAGGTCGTTCATATGAGTCTCCCTTTATAGGGGATGAGAACCAGGTCAAAAAATAGCAAGTTTTGATACATCCGACCATAGGTTGGATTTCCTTCAATTAATGTTGCTTATTTTCATCCTGAGGTATCTATAAACTTACCTAAATGATTGAGAGATATTGAAAACCGTGGATCACCTTCTCCATGCTCAAAATATGCCTCCACTTGAAGAGGAAACAAATCTAGTCTAAAAATGGCAAGTCTTGATATACAAGACAACAAGTTGGATTGCCATCATTAGATGATGCTAGTTTCGACCATGAAGCTTCCAGATACTATAAAAAGTGATATTGAGGAGGAAAAAGGAAGGTAAGGTCGTGAATTGGTCAGATATGTGCCCAATGGGCTGGGCTTGCATGCAATTGGGCTTGATTGGTGCTGCGTGCGGACAGAACTGCGCATCTGACTTCTAAAAGGCGCTGCGGACAAATGGTAGATCAGAATTGAATGCCGTTTGTTGCATTGAAAGGAGGACTCAGAGGGTAAGATTATTGATGTTGGGGACTTCTTCATTGTATATCCACATAATCCTGTGAAAAATTTTCAAGTAGAGGATATGCTGGGAAAAGTATAATATGGCACACCACCAAGAGTCTCTTGTTCGGCAAACACGGATTTGATTAGAAATTAGAAAATCATCCTCATATTTCCAATAAGCACCTCAGCTCATCCAAAATGGTGGTTCATCATGATTTTGATGGTCTAAAAGAGATGTTGCCAATGGAATAATGGTTTAAGCTCTAAATAAGGCCAAATTGGCGTGTCTACAGCTTGCCTCGCCTTGATGTCGGCTTTGCAAGGGAATGACATGTAGCGTAGTGGAGTGAAATGTAGAGAAAGCGTAGCGAAGAGAGATAGATCGTAGTGGAATGTAGTGGAGTGAAATGGTGATGGACTGAAAAGGTGGCATCAAGGTGTAGATATAGACACGCTTAACGACCAGATTCGGCAAGACGAATCTTCTCAAGTCTCCTGGTTAACCTCCATGTTTCATCAAGTCTTCCTATGTTCGATTGGTAAGAGATGTGCCATTGGCACGAGAGAAGAATAGCCAACCCCCAACACGGTGGGGAGTCCCCGAAACATGGGTTCGTGGGTTCATCATCAGCTGGTAACCCGATCTTTGCGGTGTTCCTGTACTGTGATGGGCTAAAGTTTAAAAAAGAGATTTGTTTTGAAAAAGTAAAATAATACCAATCGAGCACATTCAGGCTCTTAGATTCATTTAAGTCTTCCATGAGACAAGATTCAATTCGGAATGGAATGATCTCAAATTCCGAAAGGCAAATGTTAAAGCACAGACCGTGAAGACAACAACAATGCAAGATCTGATCGAATAGAAGGCCCTTGGCGGGACGAATAGACTGCCACGGTTGGATGAATAGCAAGAAGGGTGTTGCAGTGGTCATAGTGGGGATAGAAATAAAATATTTGAAGGAACAAGGTGATTACCGAACATGGTGGGATTAACAGACACGGTGGGATATTAGAAAGGTTGGTGGGACTAGAGAACACGGTGGGATTAGAAAACACGGTGGGATTAGAAAACATGATGGGATTCAGAATGATCGAGAAAGTGAGAAGGTGAAGTTTAGGAAATGATGTATGCAATGATAAAACAAAATTGATTGCAATTAATGCTACATGATGCATGCTGGGCTCAATAAAACAAAACAACACTTGTATAACAAATAGTTGAAGATATAGATTGTCTACGAGGTCAAGATACCCATTCGGGAACCATCGTCCCTCACTGCACAATTTTGGCATATCCGTGAGCACAAAGAATAACCCGACCGTCGTGGATTTTGATGAAGGGGATCTCGGGCCTGGTCTTCTTTGCATTCACGATCTTCAACATCAATGCATAAAATAAATAGGAATGCACCTAACATATGCTAAGAAAGGAAATGATAACAGTGAGTTTGCGATGTGATGACATGCATTCTCACAAAAGAGTTCATGTGTCCTAATGAGGACACAGAGAAAAAGCTTCTCGACAAAGTTGAGGCCGAGGTAATGATGACACCTCCTCCTGAGAATCCTCAGGGGAGGGAAGTGGCAAGCAACGCCTGCAAAAGGTTTCTCGGCAAAATTAAGGCCGAGGTTATGGTGACACCTCCTCCTAAGAATCCTCAGGGGTGGGAAGTGGCGAGCATCGCCTTATTGAAATCTTGAAAATGCTCCTCGACGAAGTTGAGGTCGAGGTCATGGTGGCACCTCCTCTTAAGAATCCTTGGGGAGGGAAGTGGCGAGCTTCGCCTTGTTGTGAAGTTCTCCTCTTTTGTTCTTCGTGCCTGAAACACTATAAAAAGGAGATTAGAATGCCAATATGGCTTATCCCCCTTGCAAGTTGCAGTATGCCTTGACCTTTGTGAAGGGGTGTAAAGTTTTTCTTGTGCCTGAAATACTTAGAAGGAAGAGATTAGAACAACAATGCGGCTTATCCCTCTTGCAAGTTGTAGTATGCCTTGACCTTTGTCAAGGGGTAACAGCCTTCTTAAGGGTGTAATAAAGCAGCAAATATACAATGAATGTAAAAACAAGAATTCAAATCAAACATAGTGATGATTTTTTTAAAAATTTTGTTGGAATTTGACAAAGAAGTTTTGTGAATATTTTTTTTGGGTTTTAAAAATATATATATTTTTTTGGAGTTTTAAGAAATTTTTTTTGGAGTTTTGAAGATATTTAGCTTTTTTTAGAGTTTTTTTTTTGAAGAGAAAAATCAGTATTGACACAAGTTCTCATCACTTGGTTGTTCTTCTAGGTTCGTTGGTAGACACCATGTGCAAAATGGGGTTCCTTGCCCAGAATCTTTCTAACCTTCAACCTCTGATTGGCTAGAGTTTAGCTTTGATTTGGTTGGTTCACCCACACCTTGGGGGTAAGAATGAAGAATTGAGGGAAAGTCCTTGATAGGCTTTGGAGATGTCGAGAGGGATTTCTCTACTCACACCCAATTGCCCGTTGGGGTTCAGCCTCTTCGGGTCTTTTCTTCTTTATTGACAAACCTATTTTTGTGGCACACATTCGGACAGGTGCTTTGACCTGTGGGGTCATTGCCCATCTTTTTGTGCCTTTTTTCATTTTCTGCATTTTTGGGTACTCATTCATACAGACCCATATTTGTTTAAACCTGTGGGGTTCATTGCCCATCTTTTGGCACCCTTTTTTTTATTTGAGAAGTTGGACCTTCTGAAACGGCCTCCTACTAGGGTGGCGGATGCTTTCGATACTCTCCCCCTCTAGTCCCCTTTGCCTATCTTGGACCGAACAGAAGAGAATATGGTGAGGGTTTTCCTTCCATCTCTAAGCCTTGACTAGCTTCTCTCGGGTGTCAGGTTATCCGGATTCTGGGATCGGGACGTGTTGTGTGTGTAGAATGGTATCTACCCTCGACTCATAGACAACAACCTAGAACATGTGGACTTAAGTCATACTGGCAGTTCTCTCCATTGTTGAGGTAGATTATGTTCCAGAGGTGAATCAATTGTTTGTATGCCTTGCAATGTAAAAAATTCATTAGGATAAGATAAAAAGTAGTTATCATCAATCAAAACTTTCTCTCAAGTAAGATTGTCATGTGAGATTAAAAATCATTTTAAAAAATATTGCCTTGCGGATGACATAATGATGATGAATGCAATTTCATATAATACCTGAGAGAAGGAGAAGTTCATTGTTGATGACGGCTTTGCTTGTGCTCGCCTTGCCTTGCCTGCCATTCCTTGCTTTGCCTTGCCCAACTACTTCCACTTTTGATATGCTTTATATTGCATTGGATTGAAGATTCATAGTCATAGGATGAAGTGAAAATGTGGAGGATCTGATTTAGCATGGCAGAGTTAGGATTGATGATGTAGAAGGCAAAGATTGGGGTATCACCCAGGAAATTTCTCTACCCTTGATTTTTTTGTTGAAAGTAAAACTTGGGAAAAGAAAGAGAATTCAAAAGGAAATAAACATGCTTGGAAACAAAAGTGAGTTAAAATGGGCTCATGGGCCCGTGAGTTGAAAGTGGGCTTGAAGGCCCAGGAGTAGTCGGAATCAGGGGGCACGTGGGCCCAAGATTTGAATGTGGGCTAGAGAGGCCGGTTGATGTTGATGGGCATGAGGGCCCGATTGGAGGTTGAGCCCGAGGGACCCAATGAAAAGAGTGGGCACATGGACCCGATTTAAATGGTTGGGAGCAAGATTGTGATTTGTGATGGGCTCGCTGGCGCCATCGAAGAGTATGGGTGCACAAACCCGAATTCGAAGAAGTGGGGGCACGGGAGCCCGATTTTGAAGAAGTATGGGCACGTGGGCCCGATGGTGAAGAAATGGGGGCATACAGGCCCGAAGTTGAAGGAGTGTGGGCATGTGTGCCCGAGTTTGTTGATGGAAGGTGGGCTCGTGGGCCTGATTTAGAAGAAGTTTGGGAACGTGGGCCCGATGGTGAAGAAATGGGGGCAAACAGGCCCGAAGTTGAAGGAGTGTGGGCATGTGTGCCTGAGTTTGTTGGAAGGTGGGCACGTGGGCCTGATTTAGAAGAAATTTGGGCACATGGGCCCGATTGCATAAAAACATGGGCATGTGAGCCCGGTTGAGGTGAATTACGGTCACGTGGGCCCGATTGAGGTGAATTGTGGGCACGTGGGCCCGATTGGGGAGAATTATGGGCACGTGGGCCCGATGGAAGGAAAGGGGCACGTAGGCCCAGTTGGGGAAAAGGGGCACATGGGCCCAGTTGGAGGAAAGGGGCATGTAAGCCCGATTGATTAAAAGGGGCACATGGGCCCGGTTGAAGAAAAGGGGCATAAGAGCCCGGTTGATTAAAAGGGGCACATGGGCCCGGTTGGATAAAGGGGGCGCGTGGGCCCGGCTGATGGAAAGGGGGACACGTGGGCCCGGTTGGATGAAAGGAGCATAAGAGCCCAATTGACGAAAAGGGGCATAAGTGCCTGAAAATGGGGCATACGGGCCCAAAAATGGGGCATAAGGGCCCAATTGAGTGGGGTGGGGTGTGGGCCAGGGGCCTAAGATTGACAGATTTTGGACCCATGGGCTCGATTGATGGTTGTAAGAAGGATAAAAAAGGGCAATGGCCCTAAGATTGAAGAATTGTAGGCCCATGGGCCCAATCGCTGATTTGGAGGAGAATAAAGAAAGGGTCGTGGCCCTAAGATTGATTGATCATGGGCCCATGGGCCGAATTGTTGCTTAAGAGAAGAATGGGGTAAGGGTCGTGGCCTTAAGATTGATGCTAAAGGATTTGTCTGCTTAGCTGGAGGAGGTCCTAGTATCCCCTTGCTAAGGTCTATGCCCTTCTGGAGGCTTGTTGATTCCTTCTCCCTTTCACTGACCAATTCGGTCTCCTTACTTCCCAGCTCAGGGGTCAATTTACTCTGACAAACTTCAGGTATCAATTCCAATAATGGTAACAGTTGATCAATGCCTGAAAAATCCTTGCCTAGTTCATCATTGGATTGACAATCAACTAAGTTTGTGATCCCCTCATCTAAGCTCCCTATAGTAGGCTTCTCCTCAGGTTGTTATGGGGAAGAGGGCATGCCTAGTTTAGAGAATTCTAGAATGACAGAAGAGTTTTGTTTGACCTCCCCTACTGGCTTACTTTGATCTTGAGAGAGAGCAAGGATATGTTGAGGAGTTGATTCTTCTGCCATGGCAGGAGCACAAATGGTTGGAGTTATTAATTCTACTGCCAGGGTAGTAGCTTGAAGGGTCGAAGTGTCTGAATCTTCTACTACAGCAGGAGCAAGAATAGTAGGAGTGATTGATTCCTTCGTTGAGGCAAGAGTATTAGAAGAAATGATTGGTTGTTGTGCAACCAACTGAGGAGGATCCCTATGCGGTGGGATTGGTTGAGAAGCCAAGGGACGGATGATTGGCCGAGGGGTTGTTGGTGGAATAGGTTGAGAAGCCAAGGGCCGAATAATTGGCCGAGGGGTTGTTGGTGGAATAGGTTGAGAAGCCAAGGGCCGAATGATTGGCCGAGGGGTTGTTGGTGGAATAGGTTGAGAAGCCAAGGGCTGGATGATTGGCCGAGGGGTTGTTGGTGAAATAGGCTGAGAATTCGATTTTGATAATGAGGTGTTGGCACAATTGACATGAGGAGCTTGATTGTGCACAATTGATTGTGCCATTGACACTGGTTGCATGCCTAGCTGAGAATGGGGCATGGGTGGCCTAATCAACTGACGTCGAGGAGTTGGCCAAAGATGATGATCTAGATGAGGTTGGAGAGGGCTCCTAGGTTGGTTCATAGCATCAATGCTCTTCTCAAGTCTGGGCCTCAATTCATCAGAATATCACATTAATTTCACATCTTCTTTTGCTTCCCCAATTATTGAATAACCCGGCCCATATCGTTGCAAAAATTTGGCCTTGACAATTTCGAAATCTCATATCTCTACTTCGTTCAATGAAAAAAACCAATCTAGGGCTGCACCCTCTAAAGATCTTCTAAAAAGAAAGGCAAGAGTCTTTCTATCATTATGCCATCGAGATGATTTGCTCAGGAAATCATTGACATGGGTGAAGGGATCACCTGAGCCATTGTAGCGATGGTAGGTTGGCATTTGTGATTGGGGGATGTAGATAGTATAGAGGGGGAATTCGATGGTTTCTTTATCCTTGGCAAAAGGTGGGGAGGAATTCACCAGGGGGTGTGCATGTGGCACTCGGATGGGAGGGAGGTGGGTTGGTGTGCGAGCTGAAGAATGACCCATAATGGGGTGAGTATGTGAAGTAACATGGCAGGGCTGCCCAGGTGGGGTTATGGTAAGAGGTTGAACTGCCGATTGGGGAGGTGAGGCAGCTCGGTTGACTTTGGCTGCACCATGATTAATAGGCATCTTGCCCTTCACTATAGATTGTATGAATGACAAGGTATTGGGATCAATATGAAAAGATAGATCCTTAAGAGCCTGTTCTATACTAAATGAAGTGGACTGATAGGAATCTCCTTGCACTTCAGGTTCCATAGCAGCATTGACATGGCTCTCGGGTTGTTGTTGGAGCTTGTAGACACCTTCCGCGTACTCTTGTTGCTTGTAGTAGTCCGACCTCGCAACGTGGCTTCCGGACTTTAGCATCATGGGCATCATGTCGATCTTTCTACAAGGATGGTTAAAAAAAGAGAGCAAGCAAAGCACACAATTAAAGATTTTTTTGTTATGTTTTGTTTTGTTTGAATTTTTTGTTTGAATTTGGTTGTTTGGAAAACAAGTTGAACACAAAATTAAAAAGTTTTTTTTTTGTTTTTTTTAGGTGTTTTGAAAGAAGAAATTTTTTTTGGTTGTTTTCAATTGTTGTAAGCAAGCATGTTATGCAAACAAGTTCAAACAAGTTCTTAAAATGACTACTCGACAATTTTTGGGTTGAAACCTTAGATTAGATTGATTGTTAGCAATTTTTCACTCAAATGGGTATGGTTCCTATTGCTTCAATCTTCAGGACCTAAGGTTATCACTCAATCACCACGAGTAGGTACTTGGGTTCTTCGGGTTTTGGGAAAGTGGTACAACCGGCCCAATCGTGCGGAGAGGAATACTCCACAGATGGGGACTTACGGAGGTCTTGATGGAAACCACCAAATCAACTAGGAAGGAATATCCCAGAAGAGAGGTAAGAATCCACCAATAAGGTGTTTGGAGGGTGAGGGTGTGTTGGGAGAGAGAGCCCCCGCCTCGAATGCCCTACGGATCGGAACAAGTCCGGTACCCGATGCAAAGCTAATGCAAAAATGAAAAATGGAGGGAAGAAGGAGAAGAAGCAATCAATATGCAAACATGAATGAAAGCTATTAAATAAATCAAACAAGTGAATGCAAGCAAGACATGCAATGATAAAGTAAAAAAGTAACTAGCAACTAACAACTAAAAGGTGGTTCGCGCGGGAACCGGCTTGTGTTGGAGTGTTCAAGTGGAAACAAATCTGAAGTAAAGGTAAAAGGATGGTCCATGCGGGGACCAAATTGAAAATAAAGTGGCTCACGCGGGAGCCGAGTTTTGAAAAGGTAGGTGGTTCACGTGGGAACCGGTTTTTGAAGGAAAAGTGGTGGTTCACGCGGGAACCGGTTTGTTTGATTGAAAAAGGAAAGGGGGGGGGGCACGTGGTGCCAATCTAATTGGTGCAAAGGGGTGGTCCGCGCGGGGACCGATCTGAAGGTAAGTTGGTTCACGCGGGAACCGAGTTGGAAAAGAAAGGTGGTTCACGCGGGAACCGGTTTTTGAAGGAAAAGGGGTGGTTCACGCGGGAACCGGTTTTTGTGAAGAAAAGGGTGGTTCACGCGGGAACCGGTGTAAGAGTTGACAAAATGAAAAGAGAGCCATGTGGTGCCAATCTAAAGGTGCTACAAATGGGTGGTCCATGCGGGGACCGATCTGAAAGTAAGTTGGTTCACGCGGGAACCGATTTGGAAAAGAAAGGTGGTTCACGCGGGAACCGGGCTGAAATTAAAGACAAGAAATCAAGTCCACATGGGGGACAATCTTAAAGGAAGAGTAATCAACAAGTTTTTAAAGGTAAATTGACATGGAAAAGGGAAAAGGACAAGCCGGTTCACGCGGGAACCAAGTCGGAAAACAACTAGTTGCACGGATCAATCAAGCTAGCACGGTTGAAGACATTGGTTGTCCCACCGTGGTCGCCAAAAAGTTGTCGACTCCAGAAACGGGTTCCGGATCGGCACCTCAAGAGAAGGTGAAAGATGGATGGAATTGGGGAAAAAAGGGAAGTGAATTGAAAACACTCGGAAAGCGGTAAAATGTCCTCACCTTGGTCCCACACTCACATTGATCCCCGAACTTTCATCTCACGGCGTCGCTCGAGCACCGGAGATGGTTCGGGTCATGTGGGAGGAGAGTGAGGAGGAGATGAACTTATAATATGATAAGAGAAATTGTGGTCGCCAGGAGCCGTGGGCTCCGCTTTATGGAATGAAAATAGAAAGAAAGTTGAATTTGACCGTGTACCTTAGCGTGGGAGAAAGTGTGTGCGGGTTCAACCTTCTTCTTCTTCGGCCGGCCGATGAAGAAGAGTCCAACCAATGCTAGCTTGATTTATTTGTGCAACAAGAAAACAATAAGACAAGAAAACAAGTGAAGAAGGATTAGAAGTGAGTGAAGTGTAGTAACTTGTAAAAGTAATAACATAAAATGACAAATGGAAACAAACTCACCGGATTCGGGGTTAGCCCTAACCCCTTTTTTATGATGTATGAAATGATGCAAGATTGAATAAAAATGATTCTTAAATATGAACTAAATGATTTGAATGAAGAAAAAAATAATATAAATGGTTAAAGACAACACAACCCAGGCAAAGTGGCAACCGGGTTGGACAGATTTAATGTAAACTGCGTGGCTCTGATGCAGAGACCGTAGAGGACAGCACCGATGTAAGAATCAAGTGAAATTTATTTCAAAATAAATAAAACTCACCGAGGGTGGTTTTATATGAAGACAAGTTTGCCTGAATATTATGATAAGTAATTTGAATTTACCTGATAAGCCGGATCTTGGGCAGTGAAGTTCGGAAACTCCCAAAGACAATGTCGATGTACGACATGCTATGGGCACCAAAGATATCCAAATTGAATGATTCTTGTTTTATATAAAATATAACTCACCGGGTAACAATTTATATGAAGGATGCATAGGTTTAATCCACCATTAAATGTACTGAAATTGACTGAGAAGATGATGACTTAGAAGAGAAGACTTCTGATCTGTCTGTGCAGCGCCGGTGTTGAAGCCATAACAAGCAGAGAAAATGTCAGAATTGATCTATGTTTGTTGGAGATGAAATATATCTTGATGAACCACACTTCTTATTAATGAATTCAGGCCATAAAATGACTAGAAATATCTGTAGAATCCGATGATCAGCAGTGCAGCACGTTGGAGCATAGACCGGCTTCTTCTTCACTTTGGGATGATCTCCGGGCACCGGGACGAAGATAGAACTATTTGGGGAGATTGGGAAGAGCCTAGGGTGGCTGGAGGACGAAGAGAGAAGTGCTGGAGGATGGGGATGCCCTCCTTAGGTCGTTCATATGAGTCTCCCTTTATAGGGGATGAGAACCAGGTCAAAAAATAGCAATTTTTGATACATCCGACCATAGGTTGGATTTCCTTCAATTAATGTTGCTTATTTTTATCCTGAGGTATCTATAAACTTACCTAAATGATTGAGAGATATTTAAAACCGTGGATCACCTTCTCCATGCTCAAAATATGCCTCCACTTGAAGAGGAAACAAATCTAGTCTAAAAATGGCAAGTCTTGATATACAAGACAACAAGTTGGATTGCCATCATTAGATGATGCTAGTTTCGACCATGAAGCTTCCAGATACTATAAAAAGTGATATTGAGGAGGAAAAAGGAAGGTAAGGTCGTGAATTGGTCAGATATGTGCCCAATGGGCTGGGCTTGCATGCAATTGGGCTTGATTGGTGCTGCGTGCGGACAGAACTGCGCATCTGACTTCTAAAAGGCGCTGCGGACAAATGGTAGATCAGAATTGAATGCCATTTGTTGCATTGAAAGGAGGACTCAGAGGGTAAGATTATTGATGTTGAGGACTTCTTCATTGTATATCCACATAATCCTGTGAAAAATTTTCAAGTAGAGGATATGCTGGGAAAAGCATAATATGGCACACCACCAAGAGTCTCTTGTTCGGCAAACACGGATTTGATTAGAAATTAGAAAATCATCCTCATATTTCCAATAAGCACCTCAGCTCATCCAAAATGGTGGTTCATCATGATTTTGATGGTCTAAAAGAGATGTTGCCAATGGAATAATGGTTTAAGCTCTAAATAAGGCCAAATTGGCGTGTCTACAGTACCTACCCTTGACTTCTCACGAACAACCTAGGATCTATGACTTGAGAATATACTAGTGGTTTCTCCATTTTTATAAAAAGTACATTTTAAGGTAAACTCCATTCCAAGGATGATTTAATTTTTCTCCATCTGCATTAGTCAATTCATATGCACTGCCTAGATACTTTTCAGTGATTACAAAAGGCCTTTCCTAGTTAGGTTGTAATTTGGAGCGGGGACCCCCCGACTTAACAAAATTTTTTTTAATGACCATCTCACTGATATTGAATTTTCTCTCGACCACCCTCTGTTGATAAAACCTTCTAAGTCTGTTCTGTTAAGTTCGGACATGATCGGCGGCGGCTAGCCTTCTTTCATCCAAGAGTTCAAGCTGTGCAAGTAGAGATTCTCGTCTCTCATCGACAAGAATATCCTTGTCGAGCTGAACTCGAAGAGATAAAAGTAATACTTCATAGGGGACCACTACTTCCATCCCATATACCAAAGCATACGAGGTTTGTCCAGTGAGAGTTGTAGACACGCCAAATTCGCCTAATTCAGAGCATAAAACTCATGTTTTATAGGGTAACATGTGCGATTGAACTTATAATAATGCCGGGTCTTTTAAAGTTGATTTGGAGCTTCGCCAAACGAAATCGGATGTTTTCCGATGTTTTCCGCAAAAAGCCGTAATTTCCAAGCGAAAGCCACACGTAAGTCGTGTAAACACGGAAATTGGCTGAATGACCAATGCCTAATGATCATGCATTGAAGGTTATGGTCATATTCACACCCCGGACAAGTTTTGTTGCATACCGTGCCTTTCCGGTTTGCCGTCGGAGTCATTTTGACCTGTATCGGATCTTCTGTTCACTGCCCTAACTTCTGGATAAAATTCTGAAGTTTTGGAGGGTGTGATGTCTGATCTGATGCTATATAAAGCTTCTTCGGCCTGTTATCTTTCCAACACAACAAACGGCGTCGAATTTCGAGTTCGGGAGTGTTCGCAATGGCTTCCGGAAGAAGGACGCGCGAAACCAGTCCCATGCGCCCGGGTTCCTGGTCACATGCGCCCGGGACCCAGGGCACGTGCCCATGCGCCCTACCAGTGAGGCACGTGACCTCGTGCCCTCACTTGAGGGCACATGCGCCCTACCCTGGAGGCATGAGGGACCCAGTTTTTCACCGGGACTCTACCACTGAACCGTCGATCGGATAAGACCTTTTTTCTCGGGATTTGTGCCCATGCGCCTTAACTGGGGGGCACATGCGCCCCTCAGTGGGGCACATGCGCCCTGCACCAGGGCGCATGCGCCCAGGGGTGGGGCGCAAGGCCCCTATTTTCTAGCCAGGATAACGCCGTCTGTTCTCCTATAAATAAACTCTGATTCCGGTCGTTCCAAAGGCATGGGCACGACCCCCCAGGCATATCAAGATGTCAAACCACCATACTGCATCGATTTTGTGATTTTTAGAAAGATAATTTCGAGTTTTTAGAGAGATAAAATGTCGGTTCAAGAGAGAGGAAGGCTGTTATGCAGGTGATCTGCCAAGTCTTTCTTCTTCGGCCTCTACAGCAGTGTGTGGACGTCTTCTTCCAGTGCTCTCTTCATCAAAGTTCTTCCTCTCCAAGTCTTCTTTAGTTTTCAATCGATGGCACTTGATTCCGAGGTCGGGGCTGGTCGTGAAGAGTGCAGAAGTAAAGTCGCGCCTGGCAGATCCTGGACTGCTGCTCGGCTTTTTCGACAACACAGATTTGGCTATATCTTCCTCTATTCAACTCAGAATCTTTAAGTTATTTTTATTATCTCTTTATTTAGTGATTCTACATCCTCCTATAAATTTTTTACATTTTTTTCATTACTTTTATTCTGTTATTCCGAAAATAAAAAAAGGGGGTTAGAGACAACCCGAATCTGGTCAGTTTCTAGTCAATTGTGTGTTTTTATGTTATTCTCTTTACATATACTCCACTTTGTCTAGTTCTAATTGTCTATTTCACTTGTTTATTTGTCTAGTTGCACAGAATATCAAGCACCCACCGCGTTGAGGACTCTTCTTCATCGGCCGGCCGAAGAAGGAGAAGCTTTAACCCACACTCTTCACGCTAAGGTACACACGGTCAATTTTAATTCTATAAATCGGAACCCACGGTTCCTGGCGACCACATTTCTTTCTTCTCACCCTCCTCCCACATGACCCGAACCGTCTCTTTGGTGATCGAGCGACGCCAAGGGATGAAAGTTCGGGGATCAATGTGAGTGTGGGACCGAGGTGAGAGTTGCTTTCCGATGTTTTATTTATTTCTTTTCTCATCCCCTCTTGAGGTGACGATCTGGATTCACAGACTTCCTTGAAAAGGAGAGGACCCCGTCAAATTTTTAGAGTCGACAGCTTTGTGGCGACCACGGTGAGACAAGCAATGTCTTCAACCGTGGGTGCTTAGTGTTTTGTTTGCAACTAGTTCTAGTTCTAGACCGGTTCCCACGTGAGCCTTTCCTTCTTTCCACATTTCTTAAACTTCATGCCATCTCATAATTTCTGATTTCTCCCATCTTTCATCAGATCTGAAGTGCCAAGTATGCCATTTAATTTCTGCATTTTATTTAAACCGGTTCCCACGTGAACCACCCTTTTCCTTTTAAACCGGTTCCCACGTGAACCAATCTCTTTCTTTACTTCGGTTCCCACGTGAACCAAAAACCTCTTTTTACAGATCTATCCCAACTTGTATCAGATCTTTATTCACCTTTAATTGGCCCCACGTGGCCCCCTTTTGACCATTCAAACCGGTTCCCACGTGAACCACCCCTTTTTACCCAAAACCGGTTCCCACGTGAACCACCTTTACTTTTTACCCCAGTTCCCACATCGGTCCCCACGTGGACCACCCTTTTGCTTGGTTATCAGATCTGAACTCTCTTCTTTCCATCACTTTTCACTATCTCCATTTGGCTCACATAAGAAACAAGTCTAGATTCTAGTTTCTAGTTGCTTGTCTAGTTTCTAATTGCTTGTCTTGTGTCATTGCTTGTTTATTTAAGTTTATGTTTTGTTTATTACTTGCTTTATTACTTGATTGCATTCTCTGCTCCTTCTCTCTACCTCCTTCTTTTACACTTTTTTGAGGCGGGAGCTCACTCTCCCATTTATCCCTCCCATCCAAAACACCCTCTTGGTGGATTCTGACCTCTCTTCTGGGATATTCCTTCCTAGTTGACTTGGTTGGCTTTCATCAAGGCCACCATAATTCCTCATACGTGGAGTATTCCTCTTCACGATCGGGATGGTTGTACCACTCCCCAAAACCCGAAGCATCCTACGTTACCTACACGTGGTGAGATTGTGTGAAACCTAGGTCATTGGAGATTGGAGTTAGGATCCTAACCCATTTGTTGAGAGAACATTTCTTAACAAATTCATAAACCTAAGGTTTAATCAAAATCATTGCGTAATTTTGCTTTCAAGTCTTTGCATAACTTGCTTGTCAAACAAAAATTCAAACCTCTAACTTTTTGCAAAATACTAAAAAAACAAAAAAAAGTTCTTTGTTTACTTTGTCAACTTGTTTGTTCCTTGAAGTTCAATGAAACTAAGGTTTGCAAGGCACGTTGGAATGGCAGAACAAGCTGAACATCGAGAGCACGAGATGGGTCATCAACCAAATCCGTCAGATGGTCGTGTTAATCCATTATTTGAGTCAGAAGAGCAAGAGGTCCCTCAACCATCTGCTCCTCGTAATGTTGAACAACTCTTTAGGGAGTTTTCTCTCTATACCGACCCAGAAACCTATGCCCGTATACAATCCATGGTGAAGGGCAAAGTTGCTTCAGATCAGGCTGAAACCAATCAAGTTGCCTTATCTCCTCATCCTCTAGTTCAACCACCACTCATTCAATCACCCTTTGTTCAACCTCCTGTTGTTCAACAATATGTGATTCAACCATCACTAGCACAACCATATGTAGTTCAACCCTCTATAGTTCAACCATCTGTGGTTCAACCATCATTTGTTCAGCCATCTTATTTTAACCATGTTGCTCCCCCAATCCACCAAGCCATGGGACAATCTTCAAGTCATGCTCCTCAATTCCAGAACCATGTCTCTAACCACATAACGCCTCCACTAAACCAAGAACCTACTCCCACTCCGGCAATCATGAATCAGCTCACTCAGATGAATGAACGTTATGAAGAGCTGAAATGTCGCCTGGACTCCAAGTCAGTACCTGAGATTTCTATTCCTTCTCTACCAGTCCTACACCTGCCACCTTCTGAGCTACCAGTTTATCGCCGCTACAATGGTACTGGCAATCCTTTTCTCCACTTAAAATATTTTCTCTACGAGTCCTCATTCTGGAAAGATGATCGTAGGGTTCTTGCCTTCTTGTTTCGTCGATCATTAAAAGGGTCTGCATTGGAATGGTTCTACTCGCTCGACTCCTTTGAGGCAGGAGACTTCGATATTGTTAAAACCAAATTCTTGCAAAGATACAGAGACCGGGTGGCACTAGCATGCTCCATTACGGATTTGATTGCTGAGAAGATGAAGCCCGAAGAGGACTTCATAAAGTTTGCTGATCGCTGGAGGGGAATGGCAGAGAAACTAACAGATGTTATTTCTAAAGGGGAACAAGTGAAGATGCTTATTGACAACACTGCACCTGCCTTAAGGAATGTCTTGATCATGCACCGTCCTACCACAATGAATGAACTCTATGACAGTGCCCGATACTTGCAAGCCACTTCAAGGATGCCACAATGATAAATCCATTTGATCCCAAACCTAGAAACTTCAGGAAGACCCCCTCTGCACCAGTTGGGCCTACAACCGAGGGAGTGGTTAACAACGAAGCAATAAACATTGTAGGAAACCAGGGAGGGAACTGTCAAAACTAGTTCAGAAACCCACCACAAAACCATTCCTATTACCCCCCTCAACAACAGGTTAGGCCACCACAACCACGACAACCACAACAACCCCCGCAACCAGTAGCACAACCCCAGCAACCTCGTCAACCTGCCTACAATAGGGCACCGCCACCACCCAATCAAGCACCACGAAGGGGAGGTCCTAGGAGAGAGAATACCAGCAACCCCCTTACTCCTTGACCGACATCTTCAATGTACTCATGGCAGAAAAACAGTTGGAATTGCCCAAGGAAAGAGAGGTTTGGCCAAAAAATGCAGATATGTCCCGATACTGTGCTTACCACCGGTGTCCTAGTCACACTGTAGAAGTGTGCTTTCAATTCAAGGATTACATCCACGATCTGAATGACCAAGGCAGCATTGATTGGGCTCAAATGGGGGAATGTATACAGGTAATGAAGGCTAGGCAGCAGCAGCGGCAGCGTCCACCGGCTCAACCTCAACAACAACCTGGCTTGGGGATTGTTCAGAATCCGCTCCCATTACATGCTCCCGCTCCAGCGCCGGCACCAGCACATCCAAACCTAGGAATTGGTCTAGTACACTCTATTGTCCAGGGAGAAGCCAGTCGTGCTCAAGGTTGGCAACTAGAAAACCAAAATGCAACCATGCCTGTCAACCCAGCTAGGCCTCCTGCTAGGAACCCTCCAAGACAAATAATTCGTGCACCTGCTACTCCACAACCACCACAAAGCTCAATAACCCAACCATTGGCCGCCACTTCTTCTCGCCGGCCCATCATTAGGCCAGCCCCCTCTCTAACCACACCTCCTTCAACCATTGCTACACACCGGCCCTTGCTCTTCCGACCACCACAATCACCACCAAACCTGAACCCCCAGCCTATGAGCTCTGCCACTCCAAAACCCCAACCTATCATACCACCAATCCCATATCCTACACCTTCATTAAACCCATCAACCACTTCTGCACCCCGGTCTCTTCTTATTAGGCCACCGGTATCACCATCACTACCACCTCTAAATCTTACCCCTCTACCAACTAACCCCATCATCCCAGAACCATCGATCCCATTACCTATCATACCTGCACCTACACCACTTGTTCCACCACAACCCACCCCAGTTAACCCATCACCTCTACCCGACCGCCAAATAGCTCCGGTGCTTCGGAGTGGGAGGATGTTCCCGCGGCTCTTTCCCCAAGCTGGAACTCAACCGCAGGAGCCAGTGGAGGAGGAACAAGTGGAAGAACCATTGCCAGGCACAACATATGATCTGTTAAAACATTTGGATAAGACACTAGCCCGTATTTCTATACTTGAGTTGATCAAAAGATCAAAGGTGCACCAGGAGATTCTACAACAGTACTTGCAAAGGGTCATGGTGAATGAAGATCTCCCACCTGAGAAGATCACTACAGTGTTAGCCCCTAGAAGTGAGCACCCAACACTCACTTTTTCTCAGGAAGAATTAGCAGATTCAGAATTTAGGAGATATGCTTTGCATGTGGCAGTTATCATCTGCAATGTCGAAGTGAAATCTTGTTTGGTTGACACTGGAGCTTCTATCGACATTATGCTGCCAGAAACTTTGCAGTTGTGTGGCATTTATAAGCAAGAAATCAAGCCATCCTGTGCCATGGTGATAGCCTATGATAACTCCAAGAAGTTTGCACGTGGGGTGGTGCCTCTAGAAGTCAAACTTGGACCATGTACGGTCACAACAGATTTTCATATTCTAGAATTGGATCCAACTTTTCGGGCTATACTTGGGAGGCCATACTTGGAGGCAATAGGAGCTGTGGCTTCAACCAACCACCAGTGCATAAAGTTTCTCTTTAAAGGACAGGTGGTCAAAGTGACTAGCATGCCTATGAGGGATGAAATGAATGATGTTTTTACATCACCCCTAGGTCTGTCAATACAGCCCCAGATCTCAATGGGAGATTTACCAGAAGTCAGATGTATGACCGCCTCTCTACCAGACACACTGGGATGGCGAATGATGATGAAATTGGGCTATCATCCTGGAAGAGGTTTAGGCAAGGATCTTCAAGGGATCACTCAGCCAATTGAAACTGTGAAAAGGCAACGCAGGCAGGGGTTGGGATATGAAGAGGGTTCCATCCCAAGGAGGATCTTCCAACCAGGATATGCCATGGGACTCCATACATTCTTTATCAAAGGGGAGACCATGATGATGGCTGAAGATGGCAAAAGTTCCATGATGACTGTCAAGAGAAGAAATGTTCCAGATGAAGAAGAAGAAGAAGACTTGGAAGACCTGTTCTTATCTTTAACTCGTTTGTTCTCAAGTGGGGAAGAGTATCAAGAACCACCCAAGGGCAGACCAATATTGGACCATCTGGTTGAACATACCACCCAAGTCAAAACCATTCCACGAGGCCCAAATACAACAATGCCATGGTTGAACCTCGTACCATTGTTTCTAGATCTTTTGGATGGGCTTCAGGGCCCACTTACCCACTTTGGGCCCATGTGCCCTCTTCAACCTTCCACTCTTACTGGGCCAGCTTGCCCATTTGCTTCCCTCATCAACTTTAGAACTGAGGGCTTTTCTCAACATGGGCTCACATGCCCATTTATTTATGAAATCGGGTCCACGTACCCATTTACTTTTTTCATCAGTTTTGGACCCATGTGTCCACTTTCTGTTACCATTGGGCCCACGAGCCCCTTTTTCCTCTTTATTCTTAAGTTTTTCTCTCTATTAATTCAGTCATCTTCTAGCAAGCCTCGAGTCACTCAGGCTCATTCTATCTTTTTACTTGAAATTTCTAAAAAAAAACGTCTTCTCTGAAACTCACATTTCGATCGAGGAGATGTCTCCACTCATCCCAGAGGGTACTCCCAATCAGGGATCCCTCTTTTCTAAATCATTGATCGATTTACTCGATCATCCCTCCACTGTAAATTCCACCTTTATAACTTTATCTTCAGTAGGTCAAGTTAGGTTAGGAAATAGGAAAGTCAGAGGTAAGCCAGTTCCAAATAGGTATCTGCAACAATTGGCACAGAAATGCGTAGAGTGTGCACGACTACCAAACTTTTTAGATAATACCATCCAGCTAGATGAAATCCGATATGAGGATGAGCATAACATAGATCATACTTTGGGAGTATATGAGGTGGTATCAGAGAAGGATCCCGAATCCGAGGATGAAATCGAGGACTTGGCTGATGCATATGCATCTGGACTTAGAAGATTTGAAGAACCATCAGCCACAGGGAATGAACCGACCAAGGAACAGAATTTAGGAACCCTGGAAGATCCTAAGACTATCCTCATCAGTGCAAACCTCACTCCCTCAGAAAAACAATGTTTGATCAAGGTTTTGGAAGAATATAAGGACATGTTCGCATGGACATATGAAGATATGCCGGGATTAGATAATTCATTGGTTGAACATAGATTAACCTTGAAACCTGGAACTTCCCCGGTTAAACAAAAGCTCAGGAGATTCCACCCTGATATTGCACTCAAAATGAAAGAAGAGGTTGACAAACTACATCAAGCAAAATTTATTAAGGTTGTCATATATCCGCAATGGGTGGCTAACATAGTCCCTGTTATGAAGAAGGATGGACGAATTCGGATTTGTATAGACTTCAGTGACTTGAACCGAGCGTGTCCTAAAGATGATTTCCCTTTGCCTCATATCGATGTTTTGGTTGATAACACAGCTGGATTTGAAATGCTTTCATTCATGGATGGCTATTCTGGATACAATCAGATCCGGTTAGCTGAGGAGGACCAAGAGAAGACCTCGTTCACTACACCTTGGGGAACATATTGCTATGTTGTCATGCCCTTTGGGTTAAAGAATGCCGGTGCTACATATCAGAGGGCTATGATGGCTATCTTTCATGACATGATGCACACCCTTGTAGAGGTGTATGTGGATGATTTGGTTATCAAGTCCAAGAGTCGGGAAGATCATTCTGAAGTGCTAAAGAAAGTTTTGCAACGAGCTAGAGAATACAAGCTAAAAATGAACCCTAAGAAGTGCACGTTTGGAGTTTCATCAGGAAAGCTACTTGGGTTCATAGTAAGCAAAAGGGGCATAGAGATCGACCCAAACAAGGCCAAAGCAATCATTGGTATGCCTCCTCCGAAGAATATGAAAGAGCTTCGAGGATTGATTGGGAGGCTACAATTTGTCCGCCGGTTTATCTCACAACATTCCCAAAGGTGTAAACCTTTCTATGAGTTAACCAAGGCGGGGGCCGAGTTTAAATGGGATTCGAAATGCCAGGAGGCGTTTGATGGGTTGAAAACATACCTGGCAAGTCCCCCTGTACTTAGACCACCAATTCCTGACAAGCCCTTGGTCCTCTACATTTCGGTTCTTGAGAACTCTCTTGGGGCAGTCCTTGCACAAGTTAATGAAGAAGGGAAAGAACGAGCTACTTATTACTTGTCTAAGATGTTTGATGCTTGTGAGCTGAAGTACACTGTGGTAGAAAAGACTTGTGCTGCTCTTGTTTGGGTGGTTCAGAAACTCAAACATTATTTCCTTGCTCACCAAGTCAAGCTCATTGCTTGTATCAATCCCATTAAGTTTCTGTTAGAGAAGACAGTCTTGACTGATCGGTTAGGGCGATGGCAGAGTTTCTTATCCCAATTTTATATCACTTATGTCCCACAGAAGGCAATAAAAGGTTATGCTATTGCTGAACACCTTGCCCATCATCCCATACCCGTCTTTGACCCAGTCCGGTCGGAGTTCCCGGATGACGAACTAATGTCAGTCCGATCTTCCAATCTTTGGACATTATATTTTGACGGGGCTATGAACTCTCACGGTAGAGGGATAAGTATTGTCCTTCTGTCACCTGAAGGTTGATAGAAATGTATGCCCTACAAGCCAATCATATATGATATGATTCGACATTTCTAGAAATATCTCATTCAATTAATTAGGCAAATCTTCATTATAAGCTCTTATTAGAAGCGAATATCATAATGAAGTCCTTGATCAAATACAATGATGATTAAATCATGATGAGATCATGATAATGAGATTGATCCTAGAGGTATTTGATCTAAATGTTCCTAGTCATAGGATACTTGAGACGGGACATCAAGGATCCGGATAGACTAGTGTATGTGATGTCTTCTCATGTGATGAGGACGACCGATCTCATTGGTCATTAGTGTGGAGACACTGAGATACACATACAGGTGCTCATTAGTTGAATGAGTTCACTGAACTGACCGAATTAGAAACCCTGAATGGTATCTTACCAAACTATCTATCAGGGTCTTCTATCATCACGGTTGCATGGTTGGACATTTGACCTGAGTCGCCAAAGATGCCTTGTTGGGTGGAACTTGTGCTTTGACCATTGACTTATGGATCACAATTTAGATGGTCCTATATAGCGATGGATCGGGTACAAGGAAAATTCGATGGAGGCAATTGAGAGGACAACAAGGGATCATCCACTCTCGGTAAGTGAGAGTGAATGTCCTATGGGATAGTACTCTAAATCCCTGGCCAGGGTAGATAGAATAATTGGTAAAGGAGTTTTCCAATTGATCCAATTCTGAGTACATGATCCTATAGAGTCGGTACACTAAGGAGTTGACAGTCGATGCCGTACTCCTTTCCGACCGGGACATTGGATGGATGAGGGTTTATATCCATGTGGTAACTGATGATGGAAAGGCTCAATGGAGATGAGATTATCCCCATAGCCATTTGGGATCATGGGATGTGGCTTGTACCCTTCATGATCGGTAGGCCGATTTATCTGTTATCGGATAACGGATTTAATTAAATTAAATAGAATTGTTCTATTTTATTTAGGCCTAAACCAAATAGTCTATTGGGCCTAGTGGGTCACACACAAAAGGACTTATCCACAAGTACAGGGGCAAGGGCGTAATTTATAGAGATTTTGGGTTTTTATGAAAAATTCCATAATTCTCTACAAATACTAATGGTTTCAGCAAAACCCGATCAAGACAAGGGTGAAAACCACGTCCCAAGCCTCCTCCCTACCTTCTCCTCTCTCAAGAAGGTGTCCATGGTCGATGGAGCTCCGTTCGGGAAGAGTTCCCGAGGCCGGCACAAAGGGAGAACCTGCTGTAGATGAAGTTCGTGTGGATACTGCTGGAGAACGGACACTTGAACGGTTTTAAGAGCTTGAAAATCTCATCTCCTTCCTCTCCATGGGATTATATGAATCCCTATCAGGTATATTCGAACCCGATTTGATCGGTTTTCGGTTTTCGTCGTTCGGTTCTGATTGAGACGGATTCTAAAGGAACCCATAGGAATCGTCGCTTCCGCTGCACCAAATTTTAATGGACAATTCCCTACAGTGGTATCAGAGCCAGGTTCAAGTCTCAGTCGAAACCAACGTCGAATCGACATTATTTCATGTTATTTATGCGTTCCCGAATCTGTGCAAACGTCTGTTTTGACGAGGACACCATATTCTGTGTATGACTAAGATATAATATTGGTTGGCTTCTGTAGAATCTTGCGATATAGGGCTTTCTAACTCCGCAAACCGTTTGAAGTTTGGATCTCTGTAGTGTTCGGGAGAAGTATCAAAATTTGGTGTTTCTGTCATGCCCGTACCGACACCCGGATTTTGAGATTTTGTGAAATCTCCGTCCACAGAAGAAATTGAGGCTTGAAAAAGGTTTATAAGATGGGTAATATGATTACCTAGCTTTTACCTTTGATATCCAGCTTTGAACGATGGCAAAGGGAGAGAAATTTTAAGTTTTCCGACGAACTAGGGTTCTGCGGAGTTTGGCGGCGCCGACTTGTTTCTTCCTGATTTACCGTTTATATAGAATTTTTATATGAAGTTATATATACATATTTAGAAACTTCATATGATTAGGATTCTAAATTGTATTTTTTTAGAATATTTGGCTTCCTGGATAAGGAGTTATCCTCGTTGCAAAATAGAGATTTCTGCTACGGAATCTGGGTGACCGCCGCCTCTTCCTCCTCAGTTTTAGGTCTATTGGGATTTTTCCTGGATATGAGGTTAACTTTTTTGGATTCCTTATTCGATAAGGATTCCAACGCATATTGTTCCATATTTTTCGGAGTCCGGTATTGGGAGATAAGGACCTGCTTTATTTGGATACTCTCCTCCGGATGAACAGTGCACCGGCCGCCATCTTATCGGGCGGAGAAGAAGGGTCCGAATCGGACCCGGAACTGGATCCGGATCTAGGTCAAACCCGGTTTGACCGGGGCTTGCGCTCGCGACCGCGCGCGCACCGCGCCGGCGTAGACGCCATGGCGGCGGCGGCGGCGCAATGCGCCAGTACCTACGGCGCACGCCGGCCGGGCGCAGTGCGCCGCCATGCGCGGCGCAATGCGCCAGTTCTTTTTCAAATGTTTTTAAATTGTTTAAAATCATAAAAAAATCCGGAAAATTGCCAGAAAATTCCATAAAAATTCTGAAAAATTCTATGATATTATTTAATATGTTTTAAAGTGTTTAATGACATGTTAGATGATGTTTAATTCTATTTACATAGATTCACTGATTGTTAAACTTTAAAATTATTTTAAAGGTTTAACTTAAATTATTAGTGTCTTAATTAATTCTTTAAAATTATATTTTACAGAATATAAATTGGGACAACCTTGCACAGTATTGGGAATGCATGAATGTTCTAAATAGTTTAGTTTTGTATGTTCATTTCATATAAATTGTTTATATGTTGTTGTCATGTTATTTTCATGTTATTTATTTCATGAAAATTTGACATGCATGAAATTGAGAATTTAAAAATAAATTATATAATTTTATGCTGATATATATGATATATCTCATATAATTATCACGTATGCGCTCTATGTTCATGTGATGAATGATTAGTGTGAATGGAGGTGATCATGGACTTAATTGTGCTTGACTTGTGATTGCTTTTAATTATGTTGGTTATGTTATTAAATGGGGCCTGCGTGTGCCTCCTCTCTCTCTCTATACAATTTGATTGTACATTCTACCTCCCTCCATTAATGTACTCCCCTTGGTTAAAACCAAGGTTTCTTATTGAGTTATGTACATTTGTGGGGTCTGCATACCCTTAAGCCGCTTGTAAGAGTTAGAAGCCGGTTCGTTGAAGGTTGGAGAGCGGGACTGTCGACTCCAGAAACGGGTTCCGGATCGGCACCTCAAGAGAAGGTGAAAGATAGAATGGGGGAAAAAGGGAGTGAATCGGAAAACACTCGGAAAGCGGTAAAGACTCCTCACCTCGGTCCTACACTCACATTGATCCCCGAACTTTCATGTCACGGCGTCGCTCGAGCACCGGAGATGGTTCGGGTCATGTGAGAGGAGAGTGAGGAGGAGATGAATTTAGAACATGAATAAGAAGGGTGGTCTCCAGGAGCCGCGGGCTCCGCTTTATAGAATAACAACAAGATTGAGTTGTTTTGACCGTGTACCTTAGCGCGGGAGATCGGGATATGGGTTCAACCTTCTTCTTCTTCGGCCGGCCGATGAAGAAGAGTCTCCCAACCGATGCTAGCTTGATAAACCTGTGCAACTAGAACAATAAACCAAGTGAAATAAAATGATTATAACTATGGGAAGTGTAGTAACTGTAGAGAGAATATGAGAAAGAAGCAATTGGAATCGAACTCACCAGATTGGGGCGAGTCCTAACCCTTTTTTTTGTATTTTTTTGATTATGTAAAAATGATGTAAATGAACTAAAATATGCTTTAAAGCAGTAAATAAACAGATTTAATGGAGTTTAGATAGCTTATTGAATGGATTCGCTTGAGTTGAAGCCGAGTTGGTTGAAGACAGCCGGTTCGGGTAGCATGGTACCCTTCTGGCGCGACTTTGATACAGAGGATTCTACGAACGACCCCGATGTCAGAATTGAGTTACGTTTGTTGAAGTAGACGGAGAACTTAGATAGGAAGAGTTCCTATGTTGATGACTTCTCCTAAATCCTCCTGTATAAGTCAGTAAAAATTCTGAAAGTGGGCGGATATAGAAAACAGAACCTTGATGCGCGCCCTCAGTGTGGCAATTTCCACGAACAAACGGTAAGTCAGAATTGAGTGCCGTCAGTTGGAGATGAAAGAGGACGAAGATAGGAACAATTTGTATGTTGAAGACATTTGCAGCAGAAGCCCCGGATTTTCTGCATAAGTCGATGAAAATGGTTGATGAAGAACACCCGGATCGAGCCTTCTCCTTCACCTCAGGATCGATTTGTTGACTTCGGATCGCCTTTGGACGTCGGGACGGCTTTGGAGAAGAGCTTGGACGACCTCTGGAAAAGCTAGGCACTGGGGGTTAACCTCGGGTCGTTGAGAATGACCCTCAATTTATAGGGGAAGGAAGCCGGTGCAAAATTTAGAAACTGGACCTACCGCGCCCCCGTGTTTCAAAGAGGACGAGGGCGCGCAGGGCGCGCCCTCAAACCAAGGGCGCGCAGGGCGCGCCCCCAGTTCGGGGGCGCGGTCTGCGTGCCCCCCTGTTTCAAAGGAAGCGGGGGCGCGTTACGCGTTTCACTGCTAAAAATCGACGGAATCTTCCGGAAATTGCTAAAAATCGACTTGACATACGTAACGCGCCCCCGAACCGGGGGCGCAGTACAAATGATCGAAAATCCTCCGCGGAAACTTTCCAAAAATCCAGTTTAGAAGGTGCTAATCGGGGTAACCCGCGATTTAAAGAAACTAACCGCGCCCCCGCCTTTCAAAGGAACCGGGGGCGCGCAGGGCGCACCCCCAGTTTGAGGGCGCGTAGGGCGCGCCCCCGGGTTGAGGGCGCGCAGGGCGCGCCCTCCTATTTCAAAGGGAGCGGGGGCGCAGTACACTCTCTCTCCTACGCGCGTGTTCCGCGAGCCGTATCTTGCAAACGGGATGTCCAATTTGGCTCCCGTTTGTCACGTTTGAAAGAGGGCCTTCAACCGCACCTCCTCAAGTCAGTAAACCAGCCGGCATGACTCCCGATATGTTCGCACGGGGCTTTCTACCGGTTTACCCTCTCGCGGAAAGCCGAAACCCGGGGTGAAGATCCGAAAGAGCACGGTTCCGATCGAGAAATCTCGGGTCAACTCGGGATGACCTAAAATGATGACCGAACAAGTCCGGTACGATCGGACAATCTGAAGTCATCGAAAAATCTGAGATTAACCCGGTAAACGTGAATCGAAAGCCGTAAAAGCCGCGAAACCCTAAAATTGACCGAACCGGATGTATGGCCCCGGTTGATGAAAATATTCGGCTAGAATCGACCCGGATGACCCGATAAGACCCGGTGATGACCGGAAAAGCCTAATACATGGTCCGGGATAGCCGTGTCAGCACAGATCGAAAAAGCCATAACGAATGCCGTCATTGACCGACGCCTACCAAAATGACTTCTCGGAAACCCTGAATGTTACGAAACACATGCGGGACTCCCGAGACCTTCAATTATGGACCATTAAAGGTCGGTCATCAAGCATACTTCGTGTTTTTACAGTTCACGTGCGTCTCTCGCTTGAAAGTTACGGCAATATTCCGGAAATCATTGGTTCATTCTCAACTAACAAGGGGGGCTCCACCAATGTCCTTAGCTCATCTCCATAAGGTAATCCGGATCAGATAATGGTCAAATAAAAGATATCGCCTATGGAATAAGAGTCTAGGGCTTCGAATCAATCCAATTTGGCGTGTCTACAGCTTGCCTCGCCTTGATGTCAGCTTTGCAAGGGAATGGCATGTAGCGGAACGGAGTGAAACGTAGAGAAAGCGTAGTGAAACGAGATGGATCGTAGTGGAATGTAGTGGAGTGAAATGGCGATGGACTGAAAAGGTGGCATCAAGGTGTAGATATAGACACGCTTAACGACCAGATTCGGCAAGACGAATCTCCTCAAGTCTCCTGGTTAACCGCCATGTTTCATCAAGTCTTCCTATGTTCGATTGGTAAAAGATGTGCCACTGACACGAGAGAAGGATAGCCAACCCCCAACGCGGTGGGGAGTCCCCAAAACATGGGTTCGTAGGTTCATCATCAGTTGGTAACCCGATCTTTGCGGTGTTCCTGTACTGTGATGGGCTAAAGTTTAAAGAGATTTGTTTTGAAAAAGTAAAAGAATACCAATCGAGCAAATTCAGGCTCTTAGATTCATTTAAGTCTTCCAAGAGACAAGATTCAATTCGGAATGGAATGATCTCAGATTCCGAAAGGCAAATGTTTAAGCATAGACCGTGAAGATAGTGACAGTGCAAGTTCTGATCAAATAGAAGGTCCTTGGCGGGATGAATTGGCTGCCATGGTGGGATAAATAGCAAGAAGTTGCAATGGCCACCGTGGTGAAAAGAAATGAAAGATTTAAGGGCACAAAGTGGTTACCGAACACGGTGGGATTAATAGACACGGTTGGACCAGAAAATATGGTGGGACCAGAAAATATGGTGGGACCAGAAAATATGGTGGGATTAGAAAGCATGGTGGGATTAGAAAAACACGGTGGGATTTAGAATGATCGAGAGAGTGAGAATGATTTATTCAATGATAAAAAAAATGTAATGCAATTAACGCTACATGATGCATGCTGGGCTCAATAAAACAAAACAACACTTGTATAACAAATAGTTGAAGATATAGATTGTCTATGAGGTCAAGATACCCATTCGGGAACCATCGTCCCTCATAGTACAACTTCGGCTTATCCGTGAGCATTAGAGATGACCCGACCGTCGTAGATTTTGATGAAGGGGATCTCGAGTCAAGTCTTCTCCATACTCAAGGTCTTCAACAAATAATGCATAAGATAATAATACATGACTAGCGACATATATGCTAGTCGGCAAGTTATGGGGGTTTCCCATGTCTATTCTTCTGTTTCTGCGAGCAATTCCTGTCTTTCATCAAAATGTTAGTTTTGAATGGACAATAATGTCCACTCGACTTTAATAAAGGCCAAACATAAATAAATTTAATTTAGCAAAATTTCTTGAAATTTTTTCTGAGTTTTCCTGAATTTTTATGATTTTTTCTGAATTTTTGAGGAATTTTGGAAGAATTTGATCGAACGCACCCCCGAACCAGGGACGTGGCCTGAGCGCCCCCACTTTGGGGGCGCGGCCTGAGCGCCTTGGGTTGGGGGGCGTGGCCTGCGCGCCCCCACTTTGGGGGCGTGTTCGATCCCAGTTTCCTGTTTTGACCGGATCCGAATCCGGTTCAAATCGGGACCGATTTCCCCTATATAAACACCTCTTAGGATGACCAAATTGTCCTACCAAGACCCAGGATGGCTCCTCCTTTGAAAAAGCAGTGTGTTGGCTCGGTTCGAGGTATTTCAAGCGTCCCGGGTCATCTAAAGGCCAGAATCGGCGCCGACTTGGTAAGTTCGCTGCCAATTTTAGCTTTCAACCACTCTCTTCTTCTTTTTCTTAAAAAAAATTCTCTTACCTCTTGTTTGGGTGTAGGATTACCCAAACTTCCCTGGGCCTCGCCGGTATTTCTCTCCTTCCTGGATTTCTGGCTTGCTTGACGTCCTCGGCTTGTCGGTCAGAGCGATTCTTCGAGATTGGGGCTTAACCGGACTCTTGATCCATGCCAAGCAATATTCAGGCTACTCCCTTGACTTCAGTTTGATGGGAGCTCTTGTTGAGTTGTGGCACCCCGACACTCACACGTTCGTGTTCGGCAGCTTTGAGTGTACAGTTCTTCTTGAAGAAGAAGAGCTCCTTCTCGGCCTCCCTCGGACTAAGAAGGGAGAAAGAGGCTCGGCAGATCAGCACCTTGTTGGCCAGCAAGCGAATTAGTGTTCCCAAGTTGGCGGCTTGGACAATCTCTCTTCTGACGGCTCCTGGTCTGGACGAGGACCGGATTCTGCATGGTGCAAAGGGTTTCGCGGCTTGCCCTGCCGCGGTGTTCTTGTTTCCTGCGGAGGATGGTTTCCTGGAGGTTGATCAACTCTCGTGCATCCGCGGCATCTGGAGCGGTGCGCGGTTAGGGCCTTCAGTTTTGGGCTACTTGTACTGCGGACTGTCTGCAGCTTGCGTGGGCCGTCCTCCCTTCGGCAGTAAATGCTTCTCACTTTCCTTTAATTCTGTGTTGTTGTTCTCTTCTGACCTTCTTGTCATTTCAGGAGTCTCAAGCTCTACTGTTACGCCAACAGCTGGAGATTGTTGACCTTCAGCAGGAGGTGGCCACTCTTCATGGCAAGCTGGAGACTGAGGTAGACACTGCCTTTGACCTTCATTTGTATCCTCAACATGTGATTGCCTTGCTCTGATGTGTTTTTCTTTTGTTCACAGTGGAAGGCTCGTGCTGAGGGTTCACCTCCTTCTCTGTCGAGGGAGGAGGTGGCTGAGCTCCGCCAGCGTCTTAGTGAGGCGAGAGAGGCGCTGACGACCAAGGAGGCAGAGGTATCTTTCATTGTTGTCTATTCTGGTTGTTGATTTTTCTTGGTTCATATACTTTCTCTTCTTCCAGGTTGCCGAGCTTCAGAGTAGCTTGTCCTCCCGTATCCAGTCCTTGGAGTCTGAGGTGGAGACATTGCGGTCTGCCCCAGCCGATCTTCGTTCCCAGATGATCGTCTCGGATCTCCACCTTCAGCATGAGAGAGCCATGCGCGAGATGGAGCGCCAACATAGCCAGGCCATGCGATATCTGGAGCAGATGCACCTGCAGGCACAGGTTCGTTTGTCGGCAGCAGAGGCGACATTGCAGGTTTACCGCCAGGGCATCCCTCCACAGCCAAGCCAGAGTTGCACCCATCAGAGCAGCTCCCATCGGAGTGGCACGCACCGGAGTGGCGGCGCTGCTCGTAGTCGGGGTCACCACGGGAGGAGCCAGTAGGGGCAAAGTGGCCAGAGCCAGAGCCATGAGCATGGTGCTTCTGCGTTCCTGGCCACTTCTTCAGAGCGTCGCCGCAATGAGGCAGCTGCAGAAGCTTTGGCGGACACGACTACCATGCCTCCTCCACGTGGTCATTCTCCTGGAGGGGGTAGCAGCAGGCACTGATTTCTGTAGTAGGCTTAGCTTTTCTGATGTTGCAGCTGCTTTTCTTCTTTGTTGTAGCACTTAATGGCATAATCAGATCTTCACCTGTTTGCTTTAGTGTTTATTTGATCTGCTTGACATCGCTCAAAAGGGTAGTTAGTATCACATTTCGTCTTAGCCCCTTGCAAGTTTGTCAAGGGGCGAAGCCTTCTAAGGGATAGCAAATAATAAAAATAAGTAATAGATGTAGGGTTAAGAGACATACGTGTTGGCGAGATTCTCACCCCTCCTTGACTTGTGTTTCTTTTTTGAAATACTCAATAGAAGGGTTAAATCTGTTCTATGGCTTACCCCCTTGCCTATTGTCATCTTGCCTTGCTTATATGTCAAGGGGGGCAGCCTTATCAACCAGGTAGAATGCACAAAATGACGGACATGGTAAAAGTTGAGAGAGCTTACCTGCTATGGTGAGAGTCGCTCCCTTCTTCATCTCAGAATCCTGTCGTTGAGAGAACTTTCTCCTCTTATTTTAAAGTCCCTGAAAACACTTGATAAAAGAGGATTAGATCATCACAACGACTCATCCCTTTGCCTATTATGGCCAACTTTGACTTAGGTCAAAGGGAGGAGCCCTCTTAATGGGGTGATAATGAAGGTAAATATGCAATGCGGAATGAAACATGCAAGACATAAAGATAAACATGAATGCTAGCAAAGGCAAGAATCAAGGTTATACCAAGTTAGATGGTGAATTTTTTTTTAGATTTTTGGAAAGTATTCAAATTTTTTTAATTTTTAAAGATATTCAACTCTTTATTTATTTATTTTTTGGATTTTTTTCTTCATTTTTTTGGATTTTTGAAAATATTTAATTTTTTTTGGATTTTTTGAAAATATTCATTTTTTTTGATTTTTGTGGAGAATGTGCCAGTATTGAAACAATTCATCGATCTTTGAGTGTTAATCAAGATTTAAGTGATAAACACCACGTGAAAATAAGGTTCCATACCCAGAATCTTTCTTGCCCTCTTCTCTTGATCGGTTTGGATTCCCCCTGAGTTTGGACAGTCCACCCTACCCTAGGGGTTTTAAGATGGAAGAATAATAGAGGAAGTCTTTGATAGAATTTGGGGGTGTTGAGGAGGGTTTCTCTACTCATGCCAAATTGCCCGTTGGGGTTCGGCCTCTTCGGGTCTTTTCTACATGTGGCACTTACTTAGACAAGTCTTTGACCTATGGGGTCATTGCCCATCTTTTGGTGCCTTTTCTTCATTTTCTATTCTTTCGAGTACTCATTCAGACAGGCCCATATTTGTTTAAACCTGTGGGGTTCATTGCCCATCTTTTGGCACCCTTTTGCACCCTATGAGACGGCCTCCTACTAAGGCGGCGGGCATTTTCAATACTATCCTCCTCTAGTCCCCTTCACCTATCTTGGACCGAATAGAAGAGAATAGGGTAAGGTTTCCTTTCCGCCTTCAGGGTTCTGCCTTGCCTCTCTTGAGTGTTGGGCTATCTAGATTCTGGGATCGGGAGGTGTTGTGTGTGCAAGGTGATGTCTACCCTTGACTTCTAGCTAACACCCTTGGATCGATGACTTAATATCATACTAGAAATTCTCCATTTTCTTTTCTAAGGAAAATATTTTTTGAGGTAAACGCCGTTCCATGGATGGTTCAATTTTTCTCCATCGGCGTTGGTTAGCTCATATGCATTGCCTGGATATTTTTCAGTTATAACAAAAGGCCCTTCCCAGTTAGGTTGCAACTTAGAGCGGGGACCACCCGGCTTAACGAATATGCGTTTAACTACCATCTCACCGATTTCGAACTTTCTCTCTACCACCCTCTTTTGATAAAACCTTTTCAATCGGTTCTGATAAGTCCGGGCATGCTCGGAGGCGGCCAACCTTCTTTCATCAAGGAGTTCAAGTTGTGCAAGGAGAGATTCTCGCCTCTCATCGACAGGGATGTCCCTATCGAGTTGAACTCGGAATGATGGAAGGAGTACTTCGTACGGGACCACCGCTTCCATCCCATATGCGAGAGCATACGGGGTTTGACCAGTGGGGGTCCGTACAGAAGTACGATAAGCCCATAGGGCATCTACAAGCTTATCCGGCCAGTCTGCGAACTTGCTAGACTTACAGGTTTTCTTAATGATTTTAATCAAAGTTTTGTTGGTGTCTTCTGCTTGACCGTTGCCTTGCGGGTAATAAGGAGATGAATGATGCAATGCAATGCGGTACCTGTTGCAAAGATCACGCAGATCTTGAGAGAGAAATTGCGGTCCGTTGTCGGTGATAATGTCGCTGGGTATCCCGAACCTGGCGATGATGTTGCGTTTGATAAAGGAGCACAATGTTAATGCTTTGATCTCCACGAACGCTTCCGCTTCTGCCCACTTGGTGAAGTACTCTGTTGCCATCAGGATGAACGATTTGGAACGGATTTCAGAGTTAAGATCACTTAGAGGGCCAATGATATCGAAAGCCCACATGGCGAAGGGCCATGGGGCATGAATCGGATGAAGGGAAGATGCGGGAGAATGGATCTTGTCGGCATGAAGTTGGTAAGAATGACAGTGCCAGACAAAGATGGAGCAATCCTTTTCTAGGGTTGGCCAAAAATACCCCTGCCTGATGATTTTCTTGGCAAGGGCTTGAGCATTGACATGGCCCCCACAGACCCCGGAATGTGCTTCCTTAAGCACCAATTCTGCCTCTTCTTCATCAATGCATCTCAATAAAATTCTGCTTAGGCTCCTCTTGTAGAGCACCCCTCCTAGGATGGTATACCTCTGGGATACTCTCCTGATGGCCTTCTTTTCTCCTGCATTTGATCCAGGTGGATATGTCTGATCTTGACAGTACCTTGCGATCTCATCAAACCAAGGCCTCTTACCCTCATCTAACTCTTCTAACTCGATTAGAGAAATCTTATCTTTCTGATCTAAATATTCCTTCCTGCCAAATCTCTCCTTGACGTTCAGAAATTGACCATCCTTAATCGCTGACATCGACCTTCTACGGACATGAATAGTCCGCACCTGTCTACCTAGCGGGACTGATAGAGATGAAGCTAAGGAGGCTAGGGCATCAGCAAGGATGTTCTGAGCTCGAGGAACATGGACAAAAGTAAGTTTGGAAAAGAGCTTGATGTAGCAAGAGGTGAGTTCTTGGTAAGGTTTGAGGTTTGGATGAGAAGTTCGGTATTTGGTTAGGACTTGGCGAAGAATTAGTTGGCTATCACCTATCACCCTCAATTCCGTGGCACCATAGAAAAGAGCGGCCTCCAGCCCGGCCACAATGGCTTCGTATTCAGCTATATTGTTGGTTGCTGGGAAGTCAAGCTGAAATGCCTGTGGAATGGTGACACCCTCGGGTGATAGAAGGACGATTCCTATTCCCTTCCTGTGAGAATTCAGAGCCCCGTCAAAATATAATGTCCAAAGGTGGGAAGATCGGATCAACATTAGTTCGTCATCCGGGAGCTCCGATTGGACCGGGTCAAAGAGGGGTATAGGGTGATGGGCTAGATGTTCGGCAATGGCATAGCCCTTAATCGCCTTCTGGGGGACATAGGTGATATCAAACTGGGAGAGGAAGCTCTGCCAACGACCTAACCGATCAGTTAGAACAATTTTCTCCAGAAGGAATTTGATGGGATTGATGCGGGCAATAAGATTGACCTCATGAGCTAAGAAATAGTGTTTAAGCTTCTGAACTACCCAGACTAGTGTAGCACAGGTCTTCTCCACTACAGTATACTTCTGCTCGCATGGATCAAAGATCTTTGACAAATAGTAAGTTGCCCTCTCTTTCCCTTCTTCATCAACTTGTACAAGGACTGCCCCAAGAGAATTCTCCAAAACCAAGATATATAAAACTAAGGGCTTGCCAGGGACTGGTGGTCTAAGCACAGGGGGACTAGCCAGGTATCTTTTCAAACCGTCGAATGCAACCTGGCACTTCGAATCCCATTTGAACTCGGCCCCCGCCTTGGTCAACTCATAGAAAGGTTTACACCTTTGGGAGTGTTGTGAGATGAACCGGCGGACAAATTGTAGCCTCCCGATTAATCCTCGAAGTTCTTTCATATTTCTCGGAGGAGGCATACCAATGATTGCCTTGGCCTTGTTTGGGTCGATCTCTATGCCCCTTTTGCTCACTATGAACCCCAATAACTTTCCTGAGGATACTCCAAACGTACATTTCTTTGGGTCCATTTTTAATTTATATTCCCTAGCACTTTGCAAGACCTTTCTCAACACTTCCGGGTGATCTTCTCGGCTTTTGGACTTAACGACCAGGTCGTCCACGTACACCTCTACAAGGGTATGCATCATGTCATCGAGATAGCCATCATTACCCTCTGATAGGTAGAACCAGCATTGTTTAGTCCAAAGGGGATGACGACATAGCAGTAGGTTCCCCAAGGTGTGGTGAACGAGGTCTTCTCCTGGTCCTCTTCGGCCAACCGGATTTGATTATATCCAGAATAGCCATCCATGAATGACAACATCTCGAATCCAGCAGTGTTATCAACCAGTACGTCAATATGAGGTAGAGGAAAGTCATCTTTAGGACACGCTCGGTTCAGGTCCCTGAAGTCTATATAGATCCGAACTCGGCCATCCTTCTTCATGACAGGGACTATGTTTGCCACCCATTGCGGATAAAAGACGACTTTAATGAATCTTGCTTGATGTAAATTGTCGACCTATTCTTTCATCTTAAGTGCAACATCAGGGTGGAATCTCCTTAATTTTTCTTTCACCGGGGTAGCTCCAGGTTTCAAAGTTAGACAATGTTCAACTAACGAGTTGTCTAACCCCGGCATGTCCTCGTATGTCCATGCGAACGTGTCCTTATATTCTTCCAAAATTTTAATTAAACTCTGTTCCTCAGTGGGAGTGAGGTTTGCGCTTAGGAGGATTGTCTTGGGATCCTCCGGTGTTCCGAGATTCAATTCTTTTGTCGATTCATCCACCGTGGCTAATGGTTCTTCAAATCTTTTAAGTCCAGATGCATACGCATCAGCCAAGTCCTCAATTCCATCCTCGAAATCAGGATCTTTTCTCGATAAGACCTCGTAAACTCCCAGTGTATGATCTACATTGAATTCATCCTCATATTGGATTTCATCAAGCTAGATAGCATTTTCCAAAAACCTTGGCAGCCTTGCACATTCCTTGCATTTTTGAGCTATTTGTTGGAGATATCTCTCTGTCACACGTTTACCTCGAATTTTATTCTTTTCTACCCTAACTACTCCTAAAGAAGACGGAATTGAAAAGGTGGTATTTACAATGGGTGAAGGATCGAGCAGATCGATCAGTGAGTTGGAAAAGAGAGGTCCCTGGTTGGGAGCACCCTCCGAGACAAGTAGAGATGTCTCCTCAATGGAAAACTGAGTTTGTGAGAGGACATTTTTTTGGGTATTTTGGGTATTTTCAATAATAAAAAGAGAATGAGCCGATGGGGATCGAGCAGAAGTAGAAAGCTTAAGCAAATGGAAGAAAAATGGGCTCATGGGCCCGATGATGACAAGAAATGGGCAAATAGGCCCAAAGCTGGTGAAAAGATCTAAGGGGCACGTGGGCCCAAATGGTGGGCACGCGGGCCCAAAGCAAGAAAATAAATCTAAAGGGCACGTGGGCCCGACTGGTGGGCACGCGGGCCCAAGGTTGTTGGATTGGAATGGGCAAAGAAGCCCAGTGAAGTAAGAAGATTTGAATGGGCTCTCAGGCCCAATGATCAGTTCAGGTGGACATTTCGGCCCAGAAGTGAGAATTGGGCTAGATAGCCCATCAAGTGAATACCAGAGGGATAGAGTGAGAATTTTGAAATACGTGACCGTAGGATACAGCTCACGCGGGATGTTGTTTGGAGGTGGGTTCAAGTGGATAACTTGTTTAGAGATGGACTTGCCCTTGACTGGTTCTTCCTCCTCTATGAACAACCGAGCCAAAGATGATCTCAGGTTGTCCACTTCCACCTCTTGCTCTGGTGCCTTCTTCTTCTTGACTGGTTCTTCTTCTTCGTCCCTGGCCATCATCATGGTCTCCCCTTTGATAAAGAATTTTTGGAGTCCCATGGCATTTTTTGGCCGGTAGACCATCCGCGGAGTGAAATTGGGCTCATAGCCAAGCCCGTGTCTCTTTGGTCTTTGTACGGCTTTAATGGGGTGCACAACCCCCTGCAGCTCCTTTCCCAACCCCTTTCCTGACTGATAGCCCATCCTTTTCATCATCCGCCATGCAACTGAATCTGGAGGCGTCGTCAATACCATGACCTCAGGTAGCTCTGTAGTTAAAACCAATGGCTGGACAGATTTTGATATTGGTAGTGCAGAAGAGGGGTCATCCACGTCATTCAGAATGGGTATGTTGGTTACTTTGATCACCTGGCCCTTGTATGGGAACTTCAGACACTGATGATTAGTGGAGGCAACATCTCCTATTGCCTCAAGGTAAGGGCGTCCCAAGATAGCTTTGAATGTAGGGTCCAATTCTAGAACGTGAAACTCGGCGGTGATAGCACACGGCCCGAGCCCTACTTTCAATGTAACCACCCCTCGTGCCGTCTTCCGGGAGTTGTCATATGTGGTCACCGTGATGGCAGAAGGCTCGATTTCTTCATCGGAGATGCCGCAAAGTTGCAATGTTTATGGCGGCATGACATTTATGGATGCTCCGGTGTCAATCAAGCAGGACTTGATCTCCACGCCTCGGATGACTACTGCGACACGCAAGGCATACTTTCTGATCTCTGAACGTGCCAACTCCTCCTGTGTAAATGTGAGTGCCGGATGTTCACTCCTCGGGGTCAGGACAGTAATGATCTTCTCAGGCGGGAGGTCCTCATTGACCATGACCCGCTGTAGATATTGTTGTAGGATGTCCTGATGGTTCTTCGACCTCTTTATCAGCTCCAGAATTGAAATCCGTGCCGGTATTTTCTCCAGATGCTTCAATAGGTCATATGCCGTGCCGGGCAACGGTTCTTCTACCACCTCCTCTTCTGCCTATTCCTGTGGTTGTATCCCGACCTGGGGGAAGACCCTTTGGAACATTCTCCCGCTACGAAGTACCGGCGCCAGCGTGGTAGGGGGAAGTGGTGATGATGGTGATGGTAGGGTTGGTTGATAGGTTGAGGAGCCCATGGTAGGAAGGGGTGGTGAGGATCGGATGATGAGGGGTCATGGATTGGTGGAGGCCGGTATGTTGGGTGATGGTTGGGGTGTTGGTGGTGATGGTCTAATGATGAGGGGTCATGGGGTGGCGGTGGATCGGTAGGTTAGGTGATGTCTGGGGTGTTGGTGGCGGTCTAATGATTAGACGCCGTGGAGGATTAATGGTCGTTGGTGGGTTAGGTTGGGGTGATGGTTGGGGTGCTGGTTGGGAGGCTGGTGGCGGTCTAATGATTAAGCATCATGGAGGGTTAATGGTTGGTGAGGGTAGTGGTGTTTGGATAGTTTGTGGGCTGGGGATAGCTCTCGGTATGGAGAGTAGGGTGCGGTTTGTAGGTGGGGTTGGTATGGCGGGCATGGAGGTGATTTGATCCTCGACCTGCCAACCCTGGGAATGGTAGGTTGACTCCTCGATGGCGGAGTGGACGAGGCCGAGTCTTTGGTTTGGTGGTGCTGGTGCCGGTGCTTGTATGGGTGCATGTACCGGGAGAGGATCTTGGACTATGCCCAGACCGGGCTGCTGTTGTGCTTGCTGTCGCCATGGTTTATTCTGACGTGCCTTCATTGCTTGAATAGACTCCCCCATTTGTGCCCAGTCAATGTTCCCTTGATCATTAAAGTCATGGATGTAGTCTTTAAACTGGAAACATACATCCACCGTGTGCCCAGGATATCGATGATAAGCGCAGTACTTGGTTGTGTCAACATTGGTCGGCCATCCTTCTCTCTCCTTTGGAAGCTCCAACTGTTGTTCCTCCTACAGGTGTAGGCTTTCTAGTGTTACGGGGCTTGGTGTCGAACGGGTTGATCATGGATGCATCCTTAAAGTGGGCTTGGAGGTAGCGGGCGCTATCACACAACTCACTCATGGTTGTTGGGCGGTGCATGATCAGGAGGTTGCGAAGGTTGGGCGTGGTGTTCCCTATGAGCATCCTCACCTGCTCCCCCTCTGAGATGATATCTACTAGCCTCTCAGCCATTCCCCTCCACCGATCAGCAAATCTGGCAAAGTCTTCATCCGACCTCATCTTTTGGGCAATCAAATCAGTTATCAAGTAGGCTGGCCCCACCCGATCCTTGTACCTCTGTAGAAACTTTGCCTTGACGATGTCAAAATCTGCCGCCTCAATGGAATCAAGAGAATAGGACCAGTCCAGGGCAGATCCCTCCAATGACCGACGGAATAGGAAGGCAAGGGCTTTGCGGTCATTTTTCCAGAATGCGGAGTCGTAGAGAAAGCTCTTTAGATGGTTGAATGGATTACCAGTCCCATTGTAACGTTGGAAGACTGGTATCTCTGAAGGAGGAAGGTGAAGAACTGGGAAGGATGGGACATAGATTTCAGGGATGGCTTTAGAATCGAGGCGATGCCTCATTTCTTCAAAGCGCTCATCCATCTGGTTGAGTTTGTTCATTAATGCCTGGGTGAGGCTGGATTCCTGAGCCACGGGAGCAAAGTGTTTAGGTGGTTGAGTTGGAGGAGGTAGGTTGGAAACAGGAATTGGAACAGAATTATGTGAATGCCCCATAATAGGGTGAGTGGAGACACGGCTGGGTTGTCCAGGAGAAGAGATGATTTGGGGCCTGACTGCTGATTGAGGTGGTGAGGGGGCTTGATTTCGCTCGACCGGATCTTGATTGGCGGGCATCTTGCCCTTTGTCAAGGATTGCACAAGCGAAAAAGATTCGGGGTCTAGATGAAGAGATAGACCCTGGAGGAGTTTCTCCATGCTAAGTGATGCAGGTTGATGAGTAAGATTTTGAATTTCTGGCTCCCTGACGGCGTTGACATGGCCCTCTGGTTGGACCACGGGTTGCTGAAGCTCGTAGTGACCTGTCTCGTACTCCTCTTCTTGGCCGTAGTAGTCTGACATCCCGACGTGTCTTCCGGACCATAGAGTGGGCATCCTGTCAAATTTCCTTACAAAATGGTTGAAAGAAAGCAAATGAAGGGTGTAAATGCAAAGAGAGTTTTTGTTTGGTTATGGTTTTTTGTTTTATTTGATTTAGTTTCAATTTGGTTGTTTGGCAAGCAAGTTGAACATAAAGATTAAAGGGATTTTTTTTTGTTTTAGGTGTTTTGAAAGAGGAAATTTTTTTATTTTCAATTGTTGTGAGCAAGCAAGTTATGCAAACAAGGTTTTTAAAATGACTACTTGACAATTATTGGGTTGAAACCTTAGATTAGATAGATTGTTAGCAATTGTTCACTCAAATTGGGTATGGTTCCTATTGCTTCAATTTTCAAGACCTAAGGTTATCACTCGATCACCACGAGTAGGTACTTGGGTTCTTCGGGTTTTGGGAAGTGGTACAACCGGCCCAATCGTGCGGAGAGGAATACTCCACGGATGGGGACTTACAGAGGTCTTGATGGAAACAACCAAATCAACTAGGAAGGAATATACCAGAAGAGAGGTTAGAATCCAACAAGAAGGTGTTTGGAGGGTGAGGGTGTGTTGGGAGAGAGAGCCCCCGCCTCGAATGCCCTACGGATCGGAACGAGTCTGGTACCCGATGCAGAAGCTAATGCAAAAATAAAAAATGGAGGGTAGAAGGAGAAGAAGCAATCAATATGCAAACATGAATGAAAGCTATTAAATAAATCAAACAAGTGAATGCAAGCAAGACATGCAATGATAAAGTAAAACAAATAACTAGCAACTAGCAACTAAAAGGAGGTTCACGCGGGAACCGGCTTGTGATGGAGTATCCAAGTGGGGACAAATCTGAAGTGAAGGTAAAAGGATGGTCCACACGGGGACCGATTTGAAAATAAAGTGGCTCACGCGGGAGCCGAGTTTTTTGGAAAAGTAGGTGGTTCACGCGGGAACCGGTTTTTGAAGAAAAATGGGTGGTTCACGCAGGAACTGGTTTGTTTGATTGGAAAAAGTAAAGGAGGGCCACGTGGGGCCAATCTAATTGGTGCAAAGGGGTGGTACACGCGGGGACCGATCTGAAAGTGAGTTGGTTCACGCGGGAACCGGTTTAGAAAAGGGTTTGGTTTATGCGGGGAACCGGTTTTAATGAAGAAAGGGGGTGGTTCACGTGGGAACCGATGTAAGAGTTGACAAAATAGAAGGAGGGCCACGTGGGGCCAATCTAAAGGTGCTGTAAAGAGGTGGTCCACGCGGGGACCGTTCTGAAAATAAGTTGGTTCACACGGGAACCGAGTTGGAAAAGAAAGGTGGTTCACGCGGGAACCGGTTTATAAGAAGAAAAGTGGTTCACGCGGGAACTGGGTTGAAATGAAAGACAAGAAAATTAAGTCCACATGGGGGACAATCGTAAAGAAAGAGTAAATGGCAAGTTTAAAAGTAAATTGACATGGAAGATAAAAGACAAGCCGGTTCACGTGGGAACCAAGTTGGAAAACCACTAGTTGCACGGTTGAATCAAGCTAGCACGGTTGAAGACATTGGTTGTCCCACCGTGGTCGCCAAAAAGCTGTCGACTCTAGAAACGGGTTCCGAATCGGCACCTCAAGAGAAGGTGAAAGATAGAATGGGGGAAAAAAGGGAGTGAATCGGAAAACACTCGGAAAGCAGTAAAGACTCCTCACCTCGGTCCCACACTCACATTGATCCCCGAACTTTCATGTCACAGCGTCGCTCGAGCACTGGAGATGGTTTGGGTCATGTGGGAGGAGAGTGAGGAGGAGATGAATTTAGAACATGAATAAGAAGGGTGGTCACCAGGAGCTGCGGGCTCCGCTTTATAGAATAACAACAAGATTGAGTTGTTTTGACCGTGTACCTTAGCGCGGGAGATCGGGATATGGGTTCAACCTTCTTCTTCTTCGGCCGGCCGATGAAGAAGAGTCTCCCAACCGATGCTAGCTTGATAAACCTGTGCAACTAGAACAATAAACCAAGTGAAAGAAAATGAGTAGAACTATGGGAAGTGTAGTAACTGTAGAGAGAATATGAGAAAGAAGCAATTGGAATCGAACTCACCGGATTGGGGCGCGTCCTAACCCCTTTTTTTGTATTTTTTTGATTATGTAAAAATGATGTAAATGAACTAAAAGATGCTTTAAAACAGTAAATAAACAGAGTTAATGGAGTTTAGAAAGCTTATAGAATGGATTGGCTTGAGTTGAAGCCGAGTTGGTTGAAGACAACCGGTTCGGGTAGCTTGGTACCCTTCTAGCACGACTTTGATACAGAGGATGCTACGGACGACCCCAATGTCAGAATCAAGTTACGTTTGTTGGAGTAGACGGAGGACTCAGAGAGGAAGAGTTCCTATGTTGATCACTTATCCGAAATCCTCCTGTATAAGTCAGTAAAAATTCTGAAAGTGGGCGGATATAGAAAATAGAACATGGATGCGCGCCCTCAGTGTGGCAATTTCCACGAACAAACAGCAAGTCGGAATTGAGTGCCGTCAGTTGGAGATGAAAGAGGACGAAGAGAGGAACAATTTGTATGATGAAGACTTTCGCATCAGAAGCCCAAGATTTTATTCAAAAGTTGATGAAGATGGTTGATGAAGAACACCCGGATCGAGCCTTCTCCTTCACCTCGGGATCGATTTCTTGACTTCGGATCGCCTTTGGACGTCGGGACAGCTTTGGAGAAGAGCTTGGACGAACTATGGACGAGCTAGGCACTGGGGGTTAACCTCGGGTCGTTGAGAATGGCCCTCAATTTATAGGGGAAGGAAGCCGGTGCAAAATTTAGAAACTGGACCTACCGCGGCCCCGTGTTTCAAAGAGGACGAGGGCGCGTAGGACGCGCCCTCAAACCAAGGGCGCGCAGGGCGCAGTACATTCTCCTATTTCAAAGGGAGCGGGGGCGCAGTACACTCTCTCTCCTACGCGCGTGTTCCGCGAGCCGTATCTTGCAAACGGGATGTCCAATTTGGCTCCCGTTTGTCACGTTTGAAAGAGGTCTTTCAACCGCACCTCCTCAAGTCAGTAAACCAGCCGGCATGTCTCCCGATATGTTCGCACGGGGCTTTCTACCGGTTTACCCTCTCGCGGAAAGCCGAAACCCGGGGCGAAGATCCGAAAGAGCACGGTTCCGATCGAGAAATCTCGGGTCAACTCGGGATGACTTAAAATGATGACCGAACAAGTCCGGTACGATCGGACAATCCGAAGTCATTGAAAAATCTGAGATTAACCCGGTAAACGTGAATCGAAAGCCGTAAAAGCCGCGAAACCCTACAATTGACCGAACTGGATGTATGGCCCCGGTTGATGAAAATATTCGGCTAGAATCGACCCGGATGACCCGAAAAGACCCGGTGATGACCGGAAAAGCCTAATACATGGTCCGGGATAGCCGTGTCAGCACAGATCGAAAAAGCCATAACGAATGCCGTCATTGACCGACGCATACCGAAATGACTTCTCGGAAACCCTGAATGTTATGGAACACATGCGGGACTCCCGAGACCTTTAATTATGGACCATTCAAGGTTGGTCATCGAGCAGGCTTCGTGTTTTTACAGTTAACGTGCGGCTCTCGCTTGAAAGTTACGGCAATATTCCGGAAATCATTGGTCCATTCCCAACTAACAAGGGGGGCTCCACCATTGTCCTTAGCTCATCTCCATAAGGTAATCTGGATCAGATAATGGTCAAATAAAAGATATCACCTATGGAATAAGAGTCTAGGGCTCCGAATCAAGCCAATTTGGCGTGTCTACAGGGACCACTTGGAGAAGCACCCTTCTGAAGTGGGAGCATACCAACTCAAGCATCTGAAGCAAGGATTTGCACCTATAGGGGTGCCTTAGGTGCATGCTTAGGGTTAAGTCCATGATCACCTGATTTTGTGCATATTTGATATGTGGATGTGTGCTACATGTTATACCTTAGATATATGATATTCCAAAGGTATTATATATACTTAGCACATATTATTGATGAGACTAAAATAAAATCCCTCCTTGTCATAATTAGGTTGATAAACGTGTGACATTAAGAATGACTCACGTAGCCTTCCGTTGTTATGGTCTTGATGAGCCAATCTTAGACTGGATGGGTTTGTTGTGTTTCCCACAAGACTCATTCAGCAAGGGATTGGTGATCATGGCCAAGGCATTTGCCCAACTTTGGGGTGGACCATTGCATGGCCTTGTTGTGTTTCCCACAAGGGCTATGTTAAGAATTCATTCTCATAACGTAACAAGCGGATTTGACCTAACTAGAGTATATAGCTTGTTGTGTTTCCCACAAGGTTATAACTTTAGAGGCTGAATGACTAAGAATTGCAAGGGTTGCAATTGCTAAAAGTTACCTACCTATTAAGTATGGGATGACTTGTTGTGTTTCCCACAAGGTTGTCACCATAAAGTTAATAGGGACTTAGTCCCCACTAGGATTTCATCGTGATATCCCGTCTTTGCATAATGAGGGTTATGCAAATTAGTCGAAAATTAATGGGAGCATAAATTAGGATCAAAGACCATATCTTACTTTTAATGAATGTTTGTAATGCTATATTGATAAAATTATATCTCTGTTGTAGAATACGATAATAAACCACCATTAGTATGGCATATTAGATGCCATATAGCTTAATGGCTCACACTTCTTAGACTGGTTTAGAACTAAGAGAATCATTCTCATAGTTGACCAATTAACTTGAGAAGTAGGTGTCCTCTAAATTATCTAGTGATATGAAAGAAAGATAAGATCTTATCTCATAGACAAGATGCATTGTTTGCCTTAAACTAGATGTTAGTCTCTATGAGACATAATTATAGAGACAACATGGATAGATGGATATGAGATCCATCATGGCACATAGTGATGAGCTAACTAAAGGGCAACTTAGATCAACAATACATCTTAATTACTTCTTGTTGGTGAGACCAATAGTAAGAAGTAAAATCATTAGATAGAAATAAGAAATAGTTAATAGTAAAATAAGGTGGTCAAGATAATAAAGCCAGAATAAGACATGATTCTTACACGGTCATGATGATGATAAGTGGAAGAGAAAGTACAAAGTGTTTTGTATATAATGCAAAGGTGGAGCTTGAGAAGCTTCATGTATCCAAGTCATTGACACTTACTTGTTTTAAATATACACTTAATAGTATTAGATACTATATGTGTATATCATAATATTAGATACTATGGATGCATCTAATGGTATGAGATACCAGATATGCATCTTATATCTACAAGGAGTTGTAGATGATGACAAGTAAATGAAGGCTTAATAAAGAAGATGTTGACCTACATATGAAATGGTGCAAAAGTTGCATCATTATTAGTGGGAGGTGCAATTCTTTAATAGCCTTATGAAGATGTCTTAATAATTAATATTGCTATTATATCCTTCTAAAAGAACATTATATGATTTCCTACTTGAATAAATGTTGATTTATTCTAAGCTATGGAATTGATAGATGTTCTAATAGATTGAATGGCAAAGTGTTTGCCGATGGGAGCTTAATGAATTGTTTAATCATATTTGATATGTTAGCTCTCATGTTATGTGTGAATATTCCTTTTAAGAGGAAATGGGTTGATTTAGATCAATCTACACTTTAGCTTTATATAGACATGGAGAATGGGTTAATGAGTTATTAGAACTCGTACATCTAGATGTATGTTAGCCCATATCTAGTAAGGCTAAAGAAGAATATTTCTACTTCATTATTTCAAAGATGATGTCTCTAGTTATGGATACATGTACTTTATGAAGTACAAATCTAAGACCTTTGAGAAATTATTTGAGATTAAGAATGAAGTAGAGATACTAATGGAAAGAGTATTAGAACTCTTTGATGAGATCAAGGAGGGGAATACTTAAGTACATAATTTACATATAATAGAAGGATAATAGAATCTAATAGACATCTTTACACATTTTAGCTTAATTGAGTAGTTAAAAGGAAAAGCCATATTATGTAGGACATAATATGAACAATGACAAGCTTTGCAAATTTCCTCTTTGTCTAATTTTGGTTAAGTACTCGTTATAACCACTTGTTCTTAACAGGTACCTTCTAAATTTGTTTTGACTATTCCATATAGGATATGGAAAAGGGGTTAAAGCTTGACCTTAAGCAAGTTAAGGTTTCGGAATGTCTGACCTGGTGAAGAAGTATAACTCTAACAAGTTAGAATATATGACTATGAAGTGTTGGCTTGTGGAATATCCTAAGGAAACTTTTGGATATTAAATATACGACTTTTATGTCAAGGGTATGTGTTGCTCAGCTCACTATATTTCTAAAGGAAAAGTTTCTTCTTAAGAAAGATAGTGGGAGCAAGGTATATATGGAAGATGTTCCAGTCCCACAACCCAATAACACTTCTGATAAGGTGCTAGTTAATAATTACACAAGGACAAATCATAGGTCTTTACTTGTGTCCATTCTACCTAAAAGATATGTGAGACGTATCTCTGATAGATGAAATGAGGCATAAGATAATAAGGATATTGATCCTAGGATCTATATAGAACCAATATGAGATATTGATTCATTAATAGGAAGAGACAATAAAATCCGATATAAACTTTATCTATTCTAATCAAGTTTAGAACTTGATAGATCCACCTAAGGATATAGTATCCATAAGGAATAAATGGATCACTAAAGAATAGATTGGAGTGGATTAGAAGGTAGATACCTTCAAAGGTGAGAATAGTTGAAAAGGATATCATTGAAGTCAAATGGTTGACTATGATGAGATCTTTTACCTATTCCATGGATTAATCCATTCGGATTTTGATTGTTACACTCTATGATTATGAGATAAGCTAATTGGATGTTAAGATAGTGTTCCTCTAAAGTATTTTGAGGAATAGGTGTATATGATACAACTATAGGGAATCAAGTCCCAATAACATCCAAGAAGAGTGTGTATTAAGTTCATTTATGGACTAAAGTAAAATTTCCCATAGATCATATATAAGGTTTAATGAGATTAAATCTTATGACTTCGTTAAGAACGAAGAGGAGCCTTGTGTATTCAACAAGATAAGTGGGAGTGCTGTTACTTTCTTGACATTTTATGTTGATGACATACTACTCATTATAAATGAAGTAGGTGTCTTATCATAAGTGAACCTAGCTATCAAATTGATCCTCCAAACACAATTTGGGTTTTGAGATCTATGGAGATAGATCTAAAATCAATGCCCAGTTAATGTACGTAGTCATCATAGTCAAAGGGTTTGGCATGATAAACTCCAAAATAGGTTTCTTACCTATGTGGTGTGGAGTTGATCTCTGTAAAGTGTTGTCTTTGTAGACTTCTTTAAAAATAAAGAGATCACATAAATAGAGTCCTTATGCCTTTGTCATAGGGTCTATCATTTATATGTTGCTATGTACATGATGTGATTAATGCTCTAAGTGTTATGAGCATTCATCAAGAAGATCCAAGTGAGAGTCATTGGATAGTTTAGAGATATATCATTTGGTACTTGAGAAGCACTAAGAATGTATCTCTATACACTAGAGGATAAGACTTGAAGTCTTGTAGTTTTACAAACACAAGCTTCTAATCAAATAAGTTTGATATTAAGTCAGAATTATGGTGGTGCAGTGAGTTGAAAGAGTTCTATGTGATAGAACACTGTAAGTTATACAACATATGTAAAAAGTTTACATAATGGTTGCACACTACTTGAGAAGTAGTCTAGATGAAGTTTTTCATCTACATATTTGATATGGGATTGTCTCAATTTTCTCTGAAAATGTATCATTGTTTTGAGAAAACAATGGAGTAGAGCCGATTGTCGACTCTGAAAATTCGACGGGGTCCTCTCCTTTTCAGGGAAGTCCGTGAATCCAGATCGTCACCTCAAGAGGGGATGAGAAAAGAAAGGAATAAAACTCGGAAAGCAAATCTCAACTCGGTCCCACACTCACATTGATCCCCGAACTTTCATCCCTTGGCGTCGCTCGATCACCAAAGAGACGGTTCGGGTCATGTGGGAGGAGGGTGAGAAGAAATAAACGTGGTCGCCAGGAACCGTGGGTTCCGATTTATGAAATTAAAATGAAAGATGACCGTGTGTACCTTAGCGTGAAGAATGTGGGTTAAAACTTCTCCTTCTTCGGCCGGCCGATGAAGAAGAGTCCTCAACGCGGTGGGTGCTTGATGTTCTGTGCAACTAGACAAATAAGCAAGTGAAATAGACAATTAGAACTAGACAAAGTGGAGTATATGTAAAGAGAATGACATAAAACACACAATTGACTAGAAACTGACCGGATCAGGGTTATCTCTAACCCCCTTTTTTTATTTTTTCGGATTAATAGAGTAAAAGTAATGAAAAAAATGTAAAAAACTTATAGGATGATGGAGAATCACTAAATAAAGAGATAGAAAAAAGAACAGAAATATTCTGAGTTGAATAGAGGAAGATATGGCCAAATCTGTGTTGTCGAAAAAGCCGAGTAGCAGTGCAGGATCTGCCAGGCGCGACTTTGCTTCTGCGCTCGTCACGATCAGCCCCGACCTCTGAATCAAGTTCTGTCGATTGTAAACTCAAGAAGACTTGGAGAGGAAGAACTTTGATGAAGAGAGCTCAGGCAGCAGACGTCCACACACTGCTGTAGAGGCCGAAGAAGAGAGACTTGGCAGATCACCTGTAGAACAACCTTCCTCTCTCTTGAACCGACTTTTCTCTCTCTAAAAACTCGAAATTATCTCTCTAAAAATCATAAAATTGATGCAGGAGGGAGGTTGGACGTCTTGAGATGCCTGGGGAGTCGTTCTCCTCTCTCTGGAACGACCAGAATCAGAGTCCTTTTATAGGAGAACAGGTGATCTGATCGAAGCTAGAAAATAGGGATGAATGCGCCCCACTGAAGGGCGCATGCGCCCCCTAGGGGGGGGCATATCTTATCTTCTCCGAAATTTTCGACCTTATCCGGTCCGACCGTTCAGTGGCAGAGTCCCGGTGAAAGACTGGTTCAAGGGTGGGGCGCATGTGCCCTCAAGTGAGGGCACAAGGTCACGTGCCTCACTGGTAGGGCGCATGGCCAGGTGCCCTGGGTCCCGGGCGCATGTGCCCTGGAACCTGGGCGCATGGGACTGGTTTTGCGCGTCCTTCTTCCGTAAGCCATTGCGAACACTCCCGAACTCGGAATTCGACGCCGTTTGTTGCGTTGGAAAGATAACAGGCCGAAGAAGCTCTCTATAGCATCGGATCAGCCAAAACACCCTCCAAAACTTCAGAATTTTGTCTGGAAGTTAGGGCAGAGAACAGAAGGTCCGATACTGGTCAAAAATGATTTCGACAGCAAACCGGAAAGGCACGGAATGCAACAAAACTTGTCCGGAGTGTGAATATGACCATAACCTTCAATGCATGATCATTAGGCATTGGTCATTCAGCCAATTTCCTTGTTCACACGATTTACGTGCGGCTTTCGCTCGAAAATTACGGCTTTTTGCGGAAAACGTCGGAAAACATCCGATTTCGTTCGGCGAAGCTCCAAATCAACTTAAAAGGACCCGGCATCATCATATGATCAATCATGCGTGTTACCCTATAAAACATGAGTTTTATGCTCTGAATTAGGCGAATTTGGCGTGTCTACACCGATGTCTCATCAGAAGTTTAGAACTTCTGTGGTGATACCATACAATCAGAGAGATTGCAACTTATAGAGATATAATTAAAGATAAAGTATCTACCGTTAATAACATTGCAGATCCACTAACTGAAGAAGTTACTCAAAGAGTGTTTGAGCTTCACCTCGAGCTGATATAGATCAGCCAGATGGGTGATTGGCTTTAGTGCAAGTGGGAAATTGATAGAAATGTATGCCCTACAAGCCAATCATATATGATAAGATTCGACATTTCTAGAAATATCTCATTCAATTAATTAGGCAAATCTTCATTATAAGCTCTTATTAGAAGCGAATATCATAATGAAGTCCTTGATCAAATACAATGATGATTAAATCATGATGAGATCATGATAATGAGATTGATCATCTAGAGGTATTTGATCTAAATGTTCCTAGTCATAGGATACTTGAGACGGGACATCAAGGATCCGGATAGACTAGTGTATGTGATGTATTCTCATGTGATGAGGACGACCGATCTCATTGGTCATTAGTGTGGAGACACTGAGATACACATACAGGTGCTCATTAGTTGAATGAGTTCACTGAACTGACCGAATTAGAAACCCTGAATGGTATCTTACCGAACTGTCTATCAGAGTCTTCTATCATCATGGTTGCATGGTTGGACCTTTGACCTGAGTCGCCAAAGATGCCTTGTTGGGTGGAACTTGTGCTTTGACCATTGACTTATGGATCACAATTTAGATGGTCCTATATAGCGATGGATCGGGTATAAGGAAAATCCGATGGAGGCAATTGAGCCGACAACAAGGGATCGTCCACTCTCGGTAAGTGAGAGTGAATGTCCTATGGGATAGTACTCTAAATCCCTGGCCAGGGTAGATAGGATAATTGGAAAATGAGTTTTCTAATTGATCCAATTCCGAGTACAGGATCCTATAGAGTCGGTACACTAAGGAGTTGACAGTCGATGCCGTACTCCTTTCCGACCGGGACATTGGATGGATGAGGGATTATATCCATGTGGTAACTGATGATGGAAATGCTCAATGGAGATGAGATTATCCTCATAGCCATTTGGGATCATGGGATGTGGCTTGTACCCTTCATGATCGGTAGGCCGATTTATCTGTTATCGGATAACAGATTTAATTAAATTAAATAGAATTGTTCTATTTTATTTAGGCCTCAACCAAATAGGCTATTGGGCCTAGTGGGTCACACACAAAAGGACTTATCCACAAGTACAGGGGCAAGGGCATAATTTATAGAGATTTTGGGTTTTTATGAAAAATTCCTTAATTCTCTATAAATACTAATGGTTTCAGCCAAACCCGATCAAGACAAGGGTGAACACCACGTCCCAAGCCTCCTCCCTACCTTATCCTCTCTCAAGAAGGTGTCCATGGTCGATGGAGCTCCGTTCGGGAAGAGTTCTCGAGGCCGGCGCAAAGAGAGAACCTGCTGTGGATGAAGTTCGTGTGGATACTGCTGGAGAACAGACACTTGAACGGTTTGAAGAGCTTGAGAAGCTCATCTCCTTCCTCTCCATGGGATTATATGAATCCCTATCTGGTATATTCGAACCCGATTTGATCAGTTTTTGGTTTTCGTCGTTCGGTTCTGATTGAGACGGATTCTAAAGGAACCCATAGGAATCATCGCTTCCGCTGCACCAAATTTTAATGGACGATTCCCTACAAAGGTGTCACCATTCCACAGGCTTTTCAGCTTAACTTTCCAGCAACCAACAACATAGCTGAGTATGAAGCCTTGCTGGCCTGGCTGGAGGCCGCTCATTTCCATGGTGCCACCGAATTGAGGGTGATAGGTGATAGTCAATTGATCCTACGCCAAGTCCTATCCAAGTACCGAACTTCTCATCCAAACCTCAAACCCTACCAGGAGCTCACCACCTGCTACATCAAGCTATTCTTCAAACTCACCTTTGTTCATGTCCCCCGCTCTCAGAATATCCTCGCCGATGCCTTGGCTTCACTAGCTTCATCTCTATCTGTCCCGCTAGGCAGGCAAGTGCGTACTATCCACATTTGTAAGAGGACAATTCCAGCAATTGAGTATGGACATTTTCTGAAGGTTAAGGAAAGATTCAACAGAAAGGAATACTTGGAACATAAAGAAGAAATCTCCTTGATTGAGTTGTAAGAATTAGAAGAAGGTGAGAGACCTTGGTATGACGAGATTGCGAGGTATTGCCAAGATCAGTCGTATCCACCTGGATCAACTACCAAAGAAAAGAAGGCAATCAGAAGAGTATCCCAGTGGTATACAATCCTAGGAGGAGTGCTCTATAAGAGAAGCCTAAGTGGAATCTTACTCAGATGTCTTGATGAAGAAGAAGCTGAGTTGGTGCTGAAAGAAGCACATTCTGGAGTTTGTGGTGGTCATGTGAATGCCCAAGCCCTTGCTAAGAAAATCATCCGACAAGGGTATTATTGGCCAACTCTAGAAGAAGACTGCTCCATCTTTGTCCGGCATTGTCATTCATGTCAACTCCATGCCGACAAGATTCACTCTCCCGCATCTTCCCTTCATCCAATTCATGCCCCATGGCCTTTCACCATGTGGGCCTTTGATATCATTGGCCCCTTGAGTGACCTCAACTCCGAAATGCGTTCAAAATCATTTATTCTGACGGCAACGGAGTACTTCACAAAGTGGGCTGAAGCGGAAGCATTCGTGGAGATTAAAGCATCAACAGTCTGCTCCTTCATCAAGCGCAACATCCTGGCAAGGTTCGGGATCCCCAGCGACATCGTCACCAATAATGGGCCACAATTTCTCTTTCAAGATCTGCGTGATCTTTGCAACAGGTATTACATTTCATTGCATCATTCATCACCATACTATCCTCAAGGCAATGGTCAAGCAGAAGCCACCAACAAAACCTTAATCAAAATCTTCAAGAAATCTTGTAAGTCTAGCAAATTTGCCGACTGGCCTGATAAGCTTATAGATGCTCTATGGGCTTATCGTACTTCTGTAAGGACTCCCACTGGACAAACCCCGTATGCTTTGGCATATGGGATGGAAGCAGTGGTCCCTTACGAAGTATTACTTCCATCTCTCCAAGTTCAGCTCGACAGGGATATTCCTGTTGATTAGAGAAGAGAATCTCTCCTTGCACAGCTTGAACTCTTGGATGAAAGAAGGCTATCCGCCGCCGAGCATGCCCAGACTTATCAGAATAGACTCAAAAGGTTTTATCAAAAGAGGGTGGTCGAGAGAAAGTTCGAAATCGGTGAGATGGTAGTCAAACGCATATTCGTTAAGCCGGGGGGTCCCTGCTCCAAGTTGCAACCTAACTGGGAAGGGCCTTTTGTAATCACTGAAAAGTATCCAGGTAATGCATATGAATTGACTAATGCAGATGGTGAAGAATTGAATCATCCTTGGAATGGAGTTTACCTTAAAAAGTACTTTCCATAAAAAATGGAGAAACCACTGGTATAATCTCAAGTCATCGATCCTAGGTTGTTCGTGAGAAGTCAAGGGTAGGTATCATCCTACACACACAACACCTCCCGATCCTAGAATCCAGACAACCCGACACTTGCGTAAGGCAAGGCAGAAATATAGAAATGGAAGGAATACCCTTACCCTATTCTCTTCTACTCGGTCCAAGATAGGGAGAGAAGATTAGAGAGGGGTAGTATCGAAAACACTCCCACCCAAGTAGGAGGCCGTCTCGGAGGGTGCAAAAGGGTGCCAAAAGATGGGCAATGAACCCCTCAGGTTAGAAAAAGAAAAATGATCAACCTGTTTGAATGAGTACCCAGAATGATAGTCAAGGCAAAAGGCACTAAAAGATGGGCAATGTCCCCACGGGTCAAAAACCTGTCCAAATATGTGCCACATATGCAAAAAAAGAAAGAAAAACCCAAAGAGGTCGAACCCCAATGGGTAATTTTAGTGAGAGTAGAGACATCCCTCTCAACATCTTCAAACCATATCAAGGACTTCCTCTATACTCTTCCTCCTTAAACCCCTTGGGTAGGGTAAACCGACCAAATCCAGGTGGAACCCAAGCTGATCAAAGGAAGAAGGTTAGAAGGATTCTTGGTAGGGAACTTTATTTTTTGCACGTGGCATCTACCACTTGAGGCTTGACAAACCCCACAGATCGATGAATTGTCTCAAATACCAGCATTTTCTCCACATAAAAAAGTTGCATATTTCAAAACCCAAAAAATTGAATATTTCAAAAACCCAAAAAAATGAATATTTCAAAAATTCAAAAAAAATATACATATTTCAAAAATCCCAAAAAATTGAATACTTTTGAAAATCCAAATGATTATTTTCAAAAAAACCAAAAAAAAAATTGCTTAGTCATGATCATTGCCTTAGTTGCATCCATGTTTATTTTACTGTCATGCATATTTCCATTCCTGCATTGCATATCCTTCTACTTTAATTACCTTGTTAAGAAGGCTCTTCCCTTTGACCTAAGTCAAAGTTGACCATATTGGGCAAAGGGATGAGTCACGGTGAAGATCTAATCCCCTCTCTATCAAGTGTTTCAGGCATTTCAATGTAGAAGGGGAGAAGATTCACACCATGACAGTATTTTCAGGAGCTGAAGAAGCAAAAAGAGAAGGGCGATCAGGCAACCTTTTTAGTCCTAACAGGTGAATTGGCGAGATCAGTGTTCCCCAAGGAACGTCATGCCAACCTTGCGGCGAAAAGAAAGGAAGCACCACCCAGCTGAACATTCTCATGGTGTTGTATTCCGTCAGAAGGCAAGACAAGGATGGACTAGAGATGCTGATTAATCAGGTGGTCGATGCACTACGCCAAAAGACTTCACTCAAATCCACATTCTCATCAATCTTACATCATCACCATCATTGCATTTTTTCACTTCACATCACTCTTACTATCTGTCACCTAGTTATGTTAGGTCCATTTGATACATATTTAATGCATTAATGTTGAAGACCTTGAGCGTGAAGATGACTGGGCCCGAGGTCCCCTTTAACAAAATCTGCGATGGCATGGTCATTTCTTCACACTCACGGATAAGCCAAAATTGAACATTGGAGGGACGATGGTTCCTAATCGGGTGTCTTGACCTCCAATAGACAATCTATATCTTCAACTATTTTTTACATAATTTTCTATGTTTGCATATCCATCTCCTTTTCTTTCTTCATCATTACCAATTCTATTTCATTATGTTTTCTCTTTCTTTTATTTCATCATGTTTTATTCTTTCTTTTATCCCTTCATGTTTTATTCCTTTCTTTTTGTTCCACCATGTTTTATTCTGTCCTTTCTTTTATCCCACCGTGTCTTTTATCCCACCCCACCGTGGCAATTGTCATCCCATTGCTATTCTTCTTTATCATCGTACTATGTTAGTCCCACCATTATCTTTCAATCCCACTATGGCTTAAGTCTATCTTGTCGTTTTCCGAATATCGAGTTTTCTTCCAGAGCGTGATTCATGGTTTTCACGATACCCGAGCAATTTTGTTATGCTTAAAATGAACCCTTTAAGAACTTGAGGTTCTTCCACTCAGAATTAAACTGAGTATTTTGGTGAAACTTGAATGAACTTGAGATTCCAAATATGATGGATTGGTATTCTTTTCATTTTAAGATCAACTTCTCTTTTAAAACTTTAGCCCATCACAGTACAAGAACACCACAAAGTTTGGGTTGCTGGCTGATGATGAACCTACGAATTCGAGGACTCCTCACCACGCCGAGGGTTGGCTACATCCTTTTATCCTTTATCATTTACTTTTTCATCTCTCGTGCCAAGGGCATGTCTTTTACCAGTCAATTATATGAGGTTTTGATTGAACATGAAAGCGATCTAGAATACTCAGAGAGATTCATTTTGCTGGATCAGGTAGATAAGCGTGTCTATATATACACCTTGATGCCACCTTTTCATTCCATCACCATTCTATTCCTCTACATTCATCTACGCTCACTTGCATTCCATTACAGTTCACTCCGAATCACTCCGCTTCATTACATGCCACTCCCTTACAAAGCCGACATCAAGGCGAGGCAAGCTGTAGACACGCCAAATTCGCCTAATTCAGAGCATAAAACTCATGTTTTATAGGGTAACATGTGCGATTGAACTTATAATAATAATGCCGGGTCTTTTAAAGTTAATTTGGAGCTTCGCCGAACGAAATCGGATGTTTTTTTATGTTTTCCACAAAAAGCCGTAATTTCCAAGCGAAAGCCACACGTAAGTCGTGTAAACACGGAAATTGGCTGAATGACCAATGCCTAATGATCATGCATTGAAGGTTATGGTCATATTCACACCCCGGACAAGTTTTGTTGCATACCGTGCCTTTCCGGTTTGCCATCGGAGTCATTTTGACCTGTATCGGATCTTCTGTTCACTGCCCTAACTTCCGGATAAAATTCTGAAGTTTTGGAGGGTGTTATGGCTGATCCTATGCTATATAAAGTTCTTCGGCCTGTTATCTTTCTAACGCAACAAACGGCGTCGAATTCCGAGTTTGGGAGTGTTCGCAATGGCTTCCGTAAGAAGGACGCGCGAAACCAGTCCCATGCGCCCGGGTTCCTGGTCACATGCTCCCGGGACCCAGGGCACGTGCCCATGCGCCCTACCAGTGAGGCACGTGACCTCGTGCCCTCACTTGAGGGCACATGCGCCCTACCCTGGAGGCACGAGGGACCCAGTTTTTCATCGGGACTCTACCCCTGAACCGTTGATCAGATAAGACCTTTTCTCGGGATTTGTGCCCATGCGCCCTCACTGGGGGGCACATGCGCCCCTCAGTGGGGCGCATGCACCCTGCACCAGGGCGCATACGCCCAGGGGTGGGGCGCAAGGACCCTATTTTTTAGCCCTGATAACGCCGTTCGTTCTCCTATAAATTAACTCTGATTCCGGTCGTTCCAAAGGCATGAGCACGACCCCCCAGGCATCTGAAGACATCAAACCACCCTCCTGCATCGATTTTGTGATTTTTAGAGAGAGAATTTCGAGTTTTTAGAGAGAGAAAAGTTGGTTCAAGAGATAGGAAGGCTGTTCTGCAGGTGATCTGCCAAGTCTCTCTTCTTCGGCCTCTACAGCAGTGTGTGGACGTCTTATGCCAGTGCTCTCTTCATCAAAGTTCTTCATCTCCAAGTCTTATTGAGTTTTCAATCGATGGCACTTGATTCCGAGGTCGGGGCTGGTCATGACGAGCGCATAAGCAAAGTCGCGCATGACAGATCCTGGACTGCTGCTCGGCTTTTTCGACAACACAGATTTGGCTATATCTTTCTCTATTCAACTCATAATCTTTCAGTTCTTTTTTCTATCTCTTTGTTTAGTGATTATACATACTCCTACCATTTTTTTACATTTTTTCATTACTTTTATTCTGTTATTCCGAAAATAATAAAAGGGAGTTAGAGATAACCCGAATCTGGTCAGTTTCTAGTCAATTGTGTGTTTTTATGTTATTCTCTTTACATATACTCCACATTGTCTAGTTCTAATTGTCTATTTCACTTGTTTATTTGTCTAGTTGCACAGAATATTAAGCACCCACCATGTTGAGGACTCTTCTTCATCGGCCGGCCGAAGAAGGAGAAGCTTTAACCCACACTCTTCACGCTAAGGTACACACGGTCAATTTTAATTCTATAAATCGGAACCCACGGTTCCTGGCGACCACATTTCTTTCTTCTCACCCTCCTCCCACATGACCCTAACCGTCTCTTTTGTGATCAAACGACGCCAAGGGATGAAAGTTCGGGGATCAATGTGAGTGTGGGACCGAGGTGAGAGTTGCTTTACGATGTTTTATTTCTTTCTTTTCTCATCCCCTCTTGAGGTGACGATCTGGATTCAAGGACTTCCCTGAAAAGGATAGGACCCCGTCGAATTTTTAGAGTCGACAGGAGTCCTTATAGAAGTACGATAAGCCCATAGAGCATCTACAAGCTTATCAGGCCAGTCGACAAACTTGCTAGACTTACACGATTTCTTGATGATCTTGATTAAAGTTTTATTGGTGGCTTTTGCTTGACCATTGCCTTGAGGATAGTATGGTGATGAATGATGTAATGAAATGCGATACCTGTTGCAAAGATCACACAGATCTTGATAAAGAAATTGTGGCCCATTATCAATGACGATGTCACTGGGGATCCTGAACCTTGCCAAGATGTTGCACTTGATGAAAGAGTAGATTGTTGATGCTTTAATCTCCACGAATGTTTCTGCTTCAGCCCACTTTGTGAAGTACTCCGTTGCCATCAGAATGAATGATTTTGAGCGCATTTTGGAGTTGAGGTCACTCAAGGGACCAATGATATCAAAAGCTCACATGGCGAAAGGCCATGGGGCATGAATTGGATGAAGGGAAGATGCGGGAGAGTGAATCTTGTCGGCATAAAGTTGACATGAATGATAGTGCTGAACAAAGATGGAGCAGTCTTCTTCTAGAGTTGGCCAATAATATCCTTGTCGGATGATTTTCTTAGCAACGGCTTGTGCATTCATATGACCACCACAAACTCCAGAATGTCCTTCCTTTAGCACCAACTCGGCTTCTTATTCATCAAGACACCTGAGTAAGATTCCACTTAAGTTCCTCTTATTGAGTACTCCTCCTAGGATTGTATACCTCTGGGATACCCTTCTGATTGCCTTCTTTTCCTTGGTGGTTGATCCAGGTGGATATGACTGATCTTGTCAATACCTCGCAATCTCGTCATACTAAGGTCTCTCACCTTCTTCTAATTCTTCCAACTCAATTAAGGAGATTTCTTCTTTGTGTTCCAAGTATTCTTTTCTGTTGAACCTCTCCTTAACCTTCAGAAAATGTCCATCCTCAATTGCTGGAATTGACCTCTTACAGATGTGGATAGTCCGCACTTGCCTGCCTAGCGGGATGGATAGAGATGAAACTAATGAAGCTAAGGCATCGACGAGGATATTCTGAGATTGGGGAACATGGACAAAGGTGAGTTTGAAGAATAGCTTCATGTAGCAGGTGGTAAGCTCCTGGTAGGGTTTGAGGTTTGGATGGAAAGTTTGGTATTTGGATAGGACTTGGCGTATGATCAATTGACTATCACCTATCACCCTCAATTTGGTGGCGCCATGGAAATGAGCAGCTTCCAGCCTGGCCAGCAAGGCTTCATACTTAGCTATGTTGTTGGTTGATGGAAAGATGAGCTAAAAAGCCTGTAGAATGGTGACACCTTCAGGTGACAGAAGAAAAATACCTATCCCTCAACCATGAGAGTTCAGAGCCCTATCAAATATAATGTCCAAAGATTGGAAGATCGGATTGACATTAGTTCGTAATCCGGGAACTCTGACCAGACTAGGTCAAAGACAGGTATGGGATGATGGGCAAGGTGTCTAGCAATGGCATAGCCCTTGATTGCCTTCTGTAGAACATAGGTGATATCAAATTGGAATAAGAAACTCTACCACTGCCCTAACCTATCAGTCAAAACTGTCTTCTCTAACAGAAACTTGATAGGATTGATACGAGCAATGAGCTTGACTTGGTGAGCAAAAAAAATAGTGCTTGAGTTTCTGAACCACCCAAACAAGGGAAGCACAGGTCTTTTCTACCACAGTGTACTTCAGCTCAAAAGCATCAAACATCTTAGATAAGTAGTAAGTAGCTTGTTCTTTCCCTTCTTCATCAACTTGTGCAAGGACTGCCCCAAGAGAGTTCTCAAGAACCGAAATGTAGAGGACCAAGGGCTTGTCGGGAATTGGTGTTCTAAGTACAGGGGGACTTGCCATGTATGTTTTCAACCTATCAAACACCTCCTGACACTTTGAATCCCATTTAAACTCAGCCCCCGCCTTGGTTAACTCATAGAAAGGCTTACACCTTTGGAAATGTTGTGAGATAAACTGGTGGACAAATTGTAGCCTCCCAATCAATCCTCGAAGCTCTTTCATATTGTTTGGGGGAGGCATACCAATAATTGCTTTGACTTTGTTTGGGTTGATCTCAATGCCCATTTTGCTTACTATGAACCCTAGTAGTTTTCATGATGAAACTCCAAATGTACACTTTTTAGGGTTCATTTTTAGCTTGTATTCTCTAGCTCATTGCAAAACTTTCCTTAGCACTTCAGAATGATCTTCCCGGCTCTTGGACTTGATAACCAAATCATCCACAAACACCTTTATAAGGGTGTGCATCATGTCGTGAAAGATAGCCATCATAGCCCTATGATATGTAGCACCAACATTCTTTAACCCAAAGGGCATGACAACATAGCAATATGTTCCCTAAGGTGTAGTGAACGATGTCTTTCCTTGTTCCTCAGCTAACCGGATTCGATTGTATCCATAATAGCCATCCATGAATGAAAGTATTTCAAATCCAACTATGTTATCGACCAAAACATCGATATGAAGTAAAGAGAAATCATCCTTAGGACACACTCAGTTTAAGTCCCTAAAGTCTTTGCAAATCCGAACCCGTCCATCATTCTTCATAATAGGGACTATGTTAGCCACCCATTGCGGATATAAGACATGTTTAATAAATTTTTCTTGGTGCAGTTTGTCGACCTCTTCTTTTATTTTGAGTGCAATATCAGGGTGGAATCCCTTAAAATTTTGTTTAACCAGGGTAGTTCCAGGTTTCAAGGTTAATCTATGTTCAACCAATGAATTATCTAATCTCGGCATTGTACACACGCCAAATTGGCTTGATTCGGAGCCCCAGACTCTTATTCCATAGGCGACATCTTTTATTTGACTATTATCTGATCCGGATTACCTCGTGGAGATGAGCTAAGGACATCGGTGAAGCCCCTTGTGAGTTGAGAATGGACCGATGATTTCCGGAATATTGCCGAAACCTCCAAGCGAGAGCCTAGCATGAACCATAAAAACATGAAGCCTGCTCGATGACCGACCTTGAATGGTCCATAATTGAAGGTCTCGGGAGTCCCGCATGTGTTCAAGCGACATCGTCACATCGTGGCAAGGGATCCTGGCAAGGTTCGGGATCCCCAGCGACATCGTCACCGATAATGGGCCACAATTTCTTTCTCAAGATCTGCGTGATCTTTGCAACAGGTATTACATTTCATTGCATCATTCATCACCATACTATCCTCAAGGCAATGGTCAAGCAGAAGCCACCAACAAAACCTTAATCAAAATCATCAAGAAATCTTGTAAGTCTAGCAAATTTGCCGACTGGCCTGATAAGCTTGTAGATGCTCTATGGGCTTATCGTACTTCTGTAAGGACTCCCACTGGACAAACCCCGTACGCTTTGGCATATGGGATGGAAGCAGTGGTCCCTTACGAAGTATTACTTCCATCTCTCCGAGTTCAGCTCGACAGGGATATTCCTGTTGATGAGAGAAGAGAATCTCTCCTTACACAGCTTGAACTCTTGGATGAAAGAAGGCTAGCCACCGCCGAGCATGCCCGGACTTATCAAAATAGACTCAAAAGGTTTTATCAAAAGAGGGTGGTCGAGAGAAAGTTCGAAATCGGTGAGATGGTAGTCAAACGCACATTCGTTAAGCCAGGGGGTCCCCGCTCCAAGTTGCAACCTAACTGGGAAGGGCATTTTGTAATCATTGAAAAGTATCCAGGTAATGCATATGAATTGACCAATGCAGATGGAGAAAAATTGAATCATCCTTGGAAAGGAGTTTACTTCAAAAAGTATTTTCCATAAAAATGGAGAAACCACTGGTATAACCTCAAGTCATCGATCCTAGGTTGTTCGTGAGAAGTCAAGGGTAGGTACCATCCTACACACACAACACTTCCCGATCCTAGAATCCAGACAACCTGACACTTGCGAAAGGCAAGGCAGAAATCTAGAAATGGAAGGAGTACCCTTACCCTATTCTCTTCTACTCGGTGCAAGATAGGGAGAGAAGATTAAAGAGGGGTAGTATTGAAAACACTCGCCACCCTAGTAGGAGGCCGTCTCAGAGGGTGCAAAATGGTGCCAAAAGATGGGCAATGAACCCCTCAGGTTAGAAAAAGAAAAATGATCAACCTGTTTGAATGAGTACCCAGAATGATAGTCAAGGCAAAAGGCACTAAAAGATGGGCAATGTCCCCACGGGTCAAAAACCTGTCCAAATATGTGCCACATAGAAAAGAACAAAAAAAGAAAGAAAAACCCAAAGAGGCTGAACCCCAATGGGTAATTTGAGTGAGAGTAGAGAAATCCCTCTCAACATCTTCAAACCCTATCAAGGACCTCCTCTACACTCTTCCTCCTTAAAACCCCTTGGGTAGGGTAAACCGACCAAATCCAGGTGGAACCCAAGCCGATCAAAGGAAGAAGGTTAGAAGGATTCTAGGTAGGGAACTTTATTTTTGCACGTGGCATCTACCACTTGAGTCTTGATAAACTCCAAAGACCGATGAATTGTCTCAAATACTAGCATTTTCTTCACAAAAAATAAAAATATTTCAAAAAACCAAAAAAAAATGCATATTTCAAAAAAACCAAAAAAATGCATATTTCAAAAATCTAAAAATAATAATAATTTATATTTCAAAAGCCAAAAAAATACATATTTCAAAATAAAAAAAAATTCGAATATTTCAAAAATTCAAAAAAATGATTGTTTTCAAGAAAATCCAAAAAAAAAATTTTGCTCAGTCATGATCATTGCCTTAGTTGCATCCATGCTTATTTTACTATCATGCATATTTCCATTCCTGTATTGCATATCCTTTTACTTTAATTACCTTGTTAAGAGGGTCACACAGTGACCAATTTGAGGGTGATAACCTGCAGCAAAAAAGGAAAAAATCTAATTTGAATGACTGAAAATAAATGATGGTTCACGGGGGAACCAGTTTGTAGAAGAGAGTTGGTTCACGCGGGAACCAGTTTTAAAGCAAAGGTGGGTTCACGTGGGAACTGATTGAAATAAAATGACAGAAATTAAATGAGGTACTTGGCACTTCAGATCTGATGAAAGATGAGTGAAATATGAAATTTTGATATGGCATAAAATTAAGAAAGGTGGAAAGAAGGAATGGCTCACGCGGGAACCGGTCTAGAATTAGATCTAGTTGCAAACAAAACACTAAGCACACACGATTAAAGACATTGCTTGTCCCACCGTGGTCGCCACAAAGTTGTCGGCTCCAAAAATTCGACGGGCCTCTCCTTTTCAGGGAAGTTCGTGAATCCAGATCATCACCTCAAGAGGAGATGATAAATAAAGGAAGAAAACATGGAAAGCAACTCTCACCTCGGTCCCACACTAACATTGATCGCTGAACTTTCATCCCTTGGCGTTGCTCGATCACCAAAGAGACGGTTTGGGTCATGTGGGAGGAGGGTGAGAAGAAGGAAATTAATATATGTGGTCTCCATGAACCGAAGGTTCCGATTTATAAACTAAAGATTGACCGTGTGTACCTTAGAGTGAAGAGTGTGAGTCAAGGTTTCACCTTTTTCGGCCGGCCGATGAAGAAGAGTCCTCAACATGTGGGTGCTTGATTTTCTATGCAACTAGACAAATAAAAAAGTGAAAGACACAATTAGAACTAAACAAAGTGGAGTATGTGTAAGGAAAATGACATGAAACACACAACTGACTAGAAACTGACCGGATTCGGGTTATCTCTAACCCCTCTTTTTTATTTTTGGATTAAGATAGTAAAAATAATTTAAAAAAATGTAAAAAAAGGATAGGAAGATGTATAATCACGAAAAAAAGGGATAGGAAAAAGAACAGAAAAATTCTGAATAGAATAGAGAGAGACATGGCCAAATATGGGTTGTCGAAAAAGCCGAGCAGCAGTCCAGGATCTGCCAGGCGCGACTTTGCTTCTGCGCTTGTCACGACCAGTCCCGACCTCAGAATCAAGTGCCGTTGATTGTAAACTGAATATGACTTGAGGAGGAAGAACTTTGATGAAGAGAGATTTGGCAGAAGACGTCCACACGCTGCTGTAGATGCCAAAGAAGAGAGACCTGATAGATCACCTGCATACCAGCCTTCCTCTCTCTTGAACCGACTTTTCTCTCTCTAAAAACTCGAAATTCTCTCTTTAAAAATCACAAAATCAATGCAAGAGGGAAGTTTAACATCTTGAGATACCTGGGAGGTCGTGCACATGCCTTGGGAATGACCGGAATCAGAGTTTATTTATAGGAGAACGACAGGTCTTATCCGGGCTAAAAATCAGGTTAATTGCGCCCTACCCCAGGGCGCATGTGCCCCCTGGAGGGGGCACATTTTATCCTTCCAACAGATTTGGTCTGATCCGGTTCGATCCATTCAGCGGTAGAGTCCCAGTGAAAAACTGGTTCCCTTGTGCCTCAAGGGTAGGGCGCATGTGCCCTCAAGTCAGGGCACAAGGTCACGTGCCTCAGGGGTAGGGCGCATGGGCACGTGCCCTGGCTCCTGGGCGCATGTGACCAGGGACCCGGGCGCATGGGACTGTTTTGCACATCCTTCTTCCGGAAGCCATTGCGAATGCTCCCAAACTCAGAATTCAACGCCGTTTGTTGCGTTAGAAAGATAACAAGCCGAAGAAGCTCTCTATTGCATTGGATAGGCCATCACACCCTCTAAAACTTCAGAATTTTGTCCCGAAGTTAGGATAGTGAACATAAGATCCGATACTGGTCAAAATGACTCCGACAGCAAACTAAAAAGGCACAGTATGCAACAAAACTTGTCCGGAGTGTGAATATGGCCATAACCTTCAATGCATGATCATTAGGCATTGGTCATTCAGCCAATTTACATGTTTACACGATTTACGTGTGGTTTCTCTTGGAAATTATGGCTTTTTGCGAAAAACTTCGGAAAACATCTGATTTCGTTCGGCAAAGCTCCAAATAAACTTTAAAAGGACCCGACATCATTGTAAGATCAATCATACATGTTATTATATACAACATGAGTTTTATGCTCTGAATTAGGCGAATTTGGCGTGTCTACAAAGAGGGGATGAGAATGGAAGAAGATAACACGGAAAGCAACTCTCACCTCGGTCCCACACTCACATTGATCACCGAACTTTCATCCCGTGGTGTCGCTCGATCACCAAAAAGACGGTTTGGGTCATGTTGGAGAAGGATGAGAAGTATAAAATTAAGACATGTGGTAGCCAGGAACCGCAGGTTCCAATTTATGAAATAAGATTGAGCGTGTGTACCTTAGCGTGAAGAGTGCGGGTCAAAGCTTCTCCTTCTTCATTTGGCTGATGAAGAAGAGTCCTCAATGCGTGGGTGCTTGATTTCCTATGTAACTAGACAAACAAACAAATGAAAAAACTATTAAAACTAGACAAAGTAGAGTATATGTAAAGAAAATGACATGAAACACACAACTGACTAAAAGCTAACCGGATTCGGGTTATCTCTAACCCCTCTTTTTTTATTTTTAGATTAACAGATTAAATTAATGAAAAAAATGTAAAAAAATAAAATAAGGATGGAGAATCATGAAACAAAGAGATAGGAAAAAGAACAAAAAAACTCTGATGAGAATAGAGAGAGATATGGCCAAATCAGTGTTGTCGAAAAAGTCAAGCAGCAGTCCAGGATCTGCCAAACATGACTTTACTTCTGTGCTCGTCACAACTAGCCCTGACCTCAAAATCGTGTGCTATCAGTTGCAAACTGAAGAAGACTCGGAGAGAAAGAACCTTGAAGTTAATAGCTCAAGAAGCAGATGTCCACACGCTGCTGTATAAGACAAAGAAGAAAGACCTAATAGATCACCTACAGACCAGCCTTCATCTCTCCTGAACTGACTTTTCTCTCTCTAAAAAACTCAAAATTCTCTCTCTAAAAATCACAAAATTGATGCAGGAGGGAGCTTGGATGTCTTGAGATGCCCAGGGGGTCATGTACCAGCCTCTAAAATGACCAGAATCAGAGTCTATATATAGAAGAAAAGTGTCGCGATCCATCCTAAAAAATCGGGCACCTTGCGCCCTGGTCCTAGGCGCATGCTCCCTGGTGCTAGGCGCATGTGCCTCCAAGTGAGGGCACATGCTATCCACCCTACAAATTCGGTCTGATCCAATAGAAAAATTCGAACCGATCCGTTTATAGGTGGAGTCCCAGTTGAAAACTGGTTACCTCGTGCCCTTGATCGGGGGCACATGGCCTCCTGCCTCAGGAGCAGGGTGCATGGGATTGTTTCTGCGCGTTCTTCTTCCCGAAACCATTGCAGACATTCCCAAACTCATAATTCGACGCCGTTTGTTGAGTTGGAAAGATAACAGGCCGAAGAAGCTTTATATAGCAACAGATCAGCTGTCACACTCTCAGAAACTTCAGAAATTTATCCCAAAGTTAGATAAGTAATAGAAGATCCAATACTGGTCGGAATGACTCTGACGGCCAACCAGAAAGACACATCATGAATCAAAACTTGTCCGGAGTGTGAATCTAACCATAACCTTCAATGCATGATCATTAGGCATTGGTCATTCAGCCAATTTCTGTGTTTACACGATTTACGTGTGGCTTTTGCTCAGAAATTATGGCTTTGGGTGGAAAACTTCAAAAAACATCCGATTTTATTCGACGAAGCTCCAAATTAACATTAAAAGGCCCGGCATCTTTATAAGATTAATCACACATATTACCCTATAAAACATGAGTTTTATGTTCTGAATTTGGCAAATTTGGCGTGTCTACACGATGGAGGTGCAAATCAGGCCCATTGGGTCATGAAGCTCAAAATAGGTCGCCAGGGCCCATGAAGCTCAAGATTGGGCCAACCGAGCTGACATGATATGAAGCCGGCCTTCTCAGGCCTTGAGACATGAAGACCAGCCCATTGTGCAGATGAAGCTGGCCTATTGGGCCTTGGACAATAAAATCACATTTAACTAAATCTGAGGGCGAGATTTCAAAATTAAATAAGGAGTTAGCACCACCTGGGCACTCCACCTTGGGCAGCTAGCCCAGACACGCATCCGGTATGTTGACCCAGGCATAGGCATGGAACACATTTCCCACTGTAGACGGACCCTTCCCACTACTTGGAAGGTTAAATGACTATGCCATGTAGGACGGGTAAAATTCCACACCGATTGGAAAATAAGGCAGCATGCTGCCAAAATTTTCCCAATCAAGTATATTTTACACCAAGGGAAGGACATTCACACATTTGCACCATTGACAGCATTGAACATGGCATATGAACTGCCACATCTGATGTACATTGACATGGAATATTTTGAACTTGAATATTTTAAGTGGGTTGGTGTAAGTAATCAATACATGATAGCAGAAAAATATTTGATTCTTTTAAACCATGATCTTTCCCTTGGTCGATGCCGAACGAGTAAAACCAAAAACCGAATATGAAGTAGAAAGGGAGTACCTCATGGGATTTCTAAAATTCCTCACCATAGATGAAGAGAGGACATTCCTTGTTGCTGAAAATCGTTCAAGTGTCCGGTCTCTAGCGGTATCCACACAATTTGCTTTAATAGACGAGTTCTCCCTTTTTTCGGGCCTCCAGAAACTTTCTAGATCCAAGCTTAACCATGGGAGATCAACTTCTAGAGGAGAGAGGAGGAAGAGAGGATGCTTGGGACGTGCTCCAGCCCTATGACTTGTTAGGGTTTGGCTTCATAAGCCATTTATATATAAAAGATAACATTTTTCAGAAAAATCCAAAACTTCTATAAAATTACGTCTATACTCTCATCTTATTGACCAGATCTATTGTGTGTGACACACTAGACTCAATAGTCAATTTGGTTTAAGCCTTAATTAATTTAAAATAACAATTTTTTTAAATTAAATCAAAACCGTTATCTGATAATAGTTTTTACGGCTTTCTGAGCATAAACGGTACAAGCCACATCTTATGATCCCAAATGACTTTGGAGAGTGAAATAACACCCATTGAGCCTTTCCATCATCAATTACCACATGGATTTAAATCCTCGTTCATACAATGTCCCGGTCGGTCAGGGGTTCGACACTGACTGTCAACCCCTAAATATTCCAACTCTATAGGATCCTGTACTCATATTTGGATCAATTGGAAAACTCCTTTTCCAATTTTCCTAAGTACCTTGGCCAAGGATTTAGAGTGCTATCCCATAGGACATTCTCTCTCTCCTACTGAGAGTGAACGATCCCTTGTTGTCCACTCAATTGTCTCCACCGGGTTTCTCTTGCACCCAATACATCAACTATACTGGACCATCAAGATGGTAATCCATAAGTCAATAATCAAAGTAAAAGATACATCCGATAAGACATCTTTGGTGACTCAGGTCAAAGATCCAACCATGCTATTGAGATGTAAGAATAACCTGATAGACAGTTCGGTAAGATATCGATCAAGTTTTTCTAAATTGGTCAGTTTGGTGAACTCATTCCACTAATGAGCACCTGTGTGTATCTCAGTGTCCCCACACTGATGACAAATGAGATCGGTCATTCTCATCACATGAGAAGACATTATACACACTAGTCTATCCGGATTCTTGATGTCACATCTCAAGGATCCTATGACTAGGAACATTTAGATTACATACCTCTAGATGATCGATCTCATTATCATGATCTCATCACGATTCAATCATCATTTCATGTGATCGAGGACTTCATTACGATATATGCTTCTAATAAAAGCTAGTAACGAAGTTTTGCCTATTTAATTGAATGAGATATTTCTAGAAATGTTGAATCATATCATATATGATTGGCTTGTAGGGCATACATTTCTATCAATATCCCACTTGCACTAAAGCCAATCACCCATCTGGCTAATCTTTATCAGCTCAAGGTGAAACTCAAACACACTTTGAGTAACTACTTCAGTTAGTGGATCTGTAATGTTATTAACAAAAGATACTCTATCTTTAATTATATCTCTATCAACTATATTTTCTCTGATTCTAGGGTATTTCCATAGAAGTTTAAAACATCCAATGAGACTTTGGCTCTACCTCATTGTTTTCCCAAAATAATGATACACTTTCAGAGAAGGTTGGAACAATCCCATAAGCTAGATGAATATCTTCATCTAGTCAGCTTCTCAAGCAATATATAGTCATTATTCAATCTACTTTAGATTAGTTGTAGAATTAGCAGTGTTCTCTTGCATCGAACTCTTCCAGCTCATTGCACCACCATTACCTTGTCTTCTTATTAGACTTATATAATTACAAGCTTGTGTTCATAAAACAACAAGACTTCAAGTCTTATCCTCCATACATTAGAGATATATCCCTCTAAATTATTCTGTGACTGTCACATGAATTTCCTTGATGAATGCTCATAACACTTAGAGCATTAATGAAGTCATGTGTGTAGCATCACAAATGTGATGGGTCCTATTGCAAAAGCATAAGGGCTATACTAATGTGATCTCTTTATCTCTCAAGAAGTCTACAAAGACATCTTTTTAAAGATATCAACTCCACACTACATAGGTAAGAAACCTATCTTGGATTTTACCATGTCAAACTCTTTGACTATGGTAACTACGCACATGAATTGGGTAAGGCCAAGAAACCTTTTAGATCTATCTCCATAGATCTTAAAACCCATATTAAGTTTGGAGGATTAATTGAGAACTAGGCTCACTTATGATAACATACTTACTTCATTCATAATAAGTAGTATGTCATGCATATATCATGTCAAGAAGATAATAGCACTCCCACTTATCTTATATGAAAACACAAGGCACATCTTAGTTCTCAATGATGTCATAAGATTTAATCCCATTAAACCTTATCTACCATCTATGAGAAGTTTTTCTTTAGTCCATAAGTGGACCTTATGCACACACTATTTGGATATTTTGTAACCTGATTCTCAAAGGTTGTATCATATACACCTGTTTCTCAAAATAACATAGAGAAACACTATCTTAATATCCATTCGACATATCTTATAGTCATAGTGTGGAACAATCAAAATCCAAATGGATAAATTCCATGGAATAGGTAAAAGGTCTTATCACAGTCAACTATTTGACTTAAATGATATCCCTTTTAACTATCCTTACTTTGAAGGTCTCTACCTTTTAATATACTTCAATCTATTCTTTAGTGATCTATTTATAGATACTAAATCCTTAGGCAGATTAATCAAGTTCTGAACTTGATTATAATAGATATATATCAGATTTTATTGTTTCTTCCCATTTTGAATCAATATCTCATATTGCTTCAATATAGATCTTAGGATTATTATCCTTTTATCTTATGTCTCATTTCTTTCATCAAAGATATTTCTCACATATCTCTTAGGTTGATTGGATACAAAAAAAGATCTATGATTTGTCATGATGTAAATATAAGCTAGTACCTTAATAAAAGTGCCTATGGATTGTGAGATTGGAACACCTTCCATTTATACCTTGCTCCCACTATTTTTCTTAAGGAGGGACTCTTCCTTTAGAAATATGGTGAGATGAGCAACTCATACCCTTCTCCCTAAGGGAGGTATTAATATCCTTTAGTTTCCTTAAGATATCCCACAAGCCAACACTTTATAGTCTTATATTCCAACTTGACAGGGTTATACTTCTTTACCAGGTCAGACATTCTGAAACCTTAACTTGCTTAATGTCAAGCTTTAACCCCTTTCCATATCTGATATAGAATAAATATAATATACTTGAAAGGTACCAATTAGAGGATCAGTGCCTATATTGAGTGCTAACCCCTAAATAGACAAAGAAGAATTTTGCAATGGTTGTCAATGTCCATATTATGTCCTACACAATATGACTTCTCATTTTAGCTTCTCAATTAAGCTAAAAATGTATAAGATGTGTCCATCAAAATTATATTCTACTATCCTTCATTTATGTGTAAATTATTATTCAAGTATACCCTCTTTGATCTCATCAAAGTGTTCTAATACTCTTTTCATTAATATTTCCTCTTCAATTTTAATCTCAAATAATTTATCAAAGGTTTTAGATTTTTACTTCATAAAGTACATATGTCCATACCTAGAGAAGTCATCTTTGAAAATTAATGAAGTTGAAATATTATCCTCTAACTTTAATAGATATGGGCTAACATGCATCTAGATGAATGAGTTCTATAAACTCTAGCTCTCTCTCCATGTCTAAAAAATGAAGAGTTGGTCATTTTGCTTAATAAGATAAGTCTTACATATAGTTAAGGATTCCAAATCATTTACCTATATGTTTCTATCCGAACAGTACTCCTTAAGTCTTTTCTTATAAATATGACCGTACTACTAAACTATAGATTGATCAATTTCAATCTACTTCACCTAATGAGGATTATTCACACATATTATAAGAGCATACATATCTGATATGAATAAACTCTTTATTATGCTCTCACTAGTAAACACTTTACCAGTTATTACAGAACAATTATCATTTTCATACCATAGAATAAATCATCATTTATTCAACTAGGAAATGAAAACAATGTTCTTATGTAAGGATAATTAAGACAACTCTAGAAGGCTATAGAAAATTTGTATCTCCCACTAGTAATGATACAACATTTTGTACCATTTCATATGTAGGTCAACAATCTTCTTTAAACCTTCATTTACTTGCTATTATCTATAACTCATTGTAGATATATGATGCATATCTGGTATCTCATACTATTATATGCATCCCTAGTATCTTATACTAGAATAAACACATATAGTATCTTATAGTATTAAATATGTATTTAAGACAAGTAAATATCAATGACATAGATACATGATGCTTCTCAAGCTCCACATTTGCATTTTGTGCAATACACTTTGCTCTTCATCTTCTACTTACCATCATCATGATAGTAGAAAAATGCTATGTCTAATTCGGGTTATAATATCTTGACTTACTTCTTTAACTTTTAACTATCACCATCTATCTCTATCTAATGATCTTACTTCTTTCTATTAGTCTCACCAATAAGAAGTATTCGAGATGTATTATTCTGATTACCTTTGATTAGCTCATCTCCATGAGCCATGATGGATTTCATATCCATCTATCCATGTTGCCACTACCAATTTTATCTGATAGAGGCTAACATCTGATATACGACAATTAATACATCTTTTCAATGAGATAAGATCTTATCTTCTCTCACATCATTAGATAGTGTAGGAGGTACCTACTTCTCAAGTAGGATAGTCAATAGGTCAACTATGAGAACTATTCTCTTAGCTCTAAACCAATATAAGAAGTGTGAGCCAATAAAATACTTAGCATCTAGCATGCTAGACTAATGGTGGTTTATAATATTCTACAACAGAGATATAATTATATCAAAATTACTGACATTCATTAAATTAAGATATGGTCTTTCATCCTAATTTATACTCCCACTAATTTTTGATGAATTTGCATAACCCTCATTACGCAAAGACGGGATATCACGATAACATCCTAGTGGGGACCAAGACCCTACTAACTTTATGGTGATGACCTTGTGGTAGCACAACAAATCATCCCATACTTAATAGGTAGGCAACTATTGTCAATTGCAACTTTTGCAACTCTTAGTCATTTAGCCTCTAGAGTTATGATCTGGTGGTAGCACAACAAACCATATACTCTAGTTAGGTCAAACCCGGTTGTTACGTTATGAGAATGGATTCTTCACACAGCCCTTGTCGTAACACAACAAAGCCATGCAAATGGTCCACCCCAAAGTTCGGCTAATGCCTTGGCCATGATCTCCAATCCCTTGTTGAATAGGCCTTGTGGTTGCACAACAAACCCATCCAATCTAAGATTGGATCATCAAGAGCATAACAACGGAAGGCTACGTGAGTCATTCTTAATGTCTCACGTTTATCGACATAATTAAAATAAGGAGAAATTTTATTTTAGTCTCATTAACATAGGTGCTACATATAAATACTAATATACCTTTGGAATATCATATATTGAAGGTATAATCTGTAGCACACACCACATATCAAATATGCATTAAAACATAGGTGATCATGGACTTAACCCTAAGCATACACCTAAGGCACCCCTATAGGTGCAATTCCTTGCTTCAGAAGCTTGAGTTGGCATGCTCCCATTTCAGAAGGGAGCTTCTCCTAAGTGGTCCCCTCTCTATTCTACCACGAGCCGGCTTCTAACAATTACAAGTGGCTAAAGGGTACACAGACCCACAAATGTACATTTCATAATAAGAAACCTTGGTTTTAACCAAGGGGAGTACACAAATGGAGAAAGGTAGAATGTACAATCAGATTGTATAGAGAGAGAGGAGGCACACGCAGGCCCCAATAACATAACCAACTTAATTAACCAAGAAATCATAAGCAAAGCATATTTAAGTCCATTATCACTTCCATACACTCACCAACATTCATCACATGAACATAGAGCACATACGTGATAATTATATGAGATATATCATATATACTATTATAAAATTATATACTGTAACTTTGAAATTCTAAATTTCATGCTTGTCGAATTTTCATAAAATAAATAACATGAAATGCACATATAAACAATTTACATGCATAAGACAAGTAATATAAAATATTCAGATGATTCATGCTTTTCCAAAATTTCTCATAGCATTAAATTAATGTCCAAATCATAATTCTTTAAAATCACATTTTTTTTAAATTTATTTGAACACTAATTTAATCAATAAATATTTTAAACAATTTTAAAATCATTTATAAAATGATTCTATGCAACCAAAGTTCAAAACTATTTAACAGGTTCATAAACATTTTACAAACCTATTAAATAATTGCTCAGAACTTATATAATGATTAATTTCATTAATTTTGATCTTAAAACATTTTCTAAATAAAAATAATATAATTCATTGATAAAATAGTAAAACTCTACTTAATAAGTCATTAAACACTTAAATAACTCATTAAATAAATTATGAAATTTTTCAGAATTTTTCTGGAATTTTCTGGCAATTTTTCAGATCAAAAATGAATTTTAAACGAATCGCAGCCGCCGCGCGCCGCGCGCCTCCAGTTACAATGCAGGGCGGCCGCCTACCCCGTCCAAGTGCAGCTGTGCAGCTGCCGCATACCCCCGCCTACTGGCGGGTCTGATTCGATCCGGACTCAGCGTCTTCTTCGCCCGATAAGGGCAGGGCGGATTGCACCGAAACCGTAGAAAATGCCCGACGTTCAGGCCTTATTTGGGGGGTCAAACTGAGTCCAAGCAATCCACAAAAATATGCGTTGGAATACTTAAAGAATAAGGATTCTATTTCAAGAAGTTTCATCTCATTAAAAGTTCTATACAATGCGTAGTTTACAGAGGAAGTTGTCACGGCTGCAATTAACCCAAATCACAAATACCTCTCAAATCTGGCACCTCCAAGTGCCGTTGAGTGTCCAATAACTTATGGAAACTCTAGGAAAATTAATTTCTTATCTTCCCACATTATTAGACAGAGGTATTTGAGTCCAAATAGGTAAGTTCATCAACTCCCCTAATTTCGGCCAGATTTTCGGATATGATCATCTAAGCAACTTTCCGAACTCCTTACGGACTCTCCGGATGGCCAAAATTCATGAGGTTTGCGGCATTCGAATGATATCATCCATGAGAATCAATTGAAACTAACCACACATAGTTTTCTATTTCATATAAACTGTGGTGATCAAATCAAAATTGCTCTATATACAGTTTCGGGAAAGCAAGAAATCACATTAAATCAAGCCAATTTCGATTCAACTTTAACCAAGGCTTCAACATGGCTCTGATACCATTGTAAGGAAAAGGAATCAATACATGATAGCGGAAAAATATTTGATTCCTTTAAACCATGATCTTTGCCTTGGTCGATGCCGAACGAGTAAAATCAGGAACCGAATATGAAGTAGAACGGGAGTACCTCATGGGATTTATAAAATTCCTCACCATAGATAAAGAGAGGACATTCCTCCTTGCTGAAAACCATTCAAGTGTCCGGTCTCTAGTAGTATCCACACGATTTGCTTCAATAGACGAGTTCTCCCTTTCTTCGGGCCTCCAAAAACCTTCCAGATCAAAGCGTAACCATGGGAGATCACCTTCTAGAGGAGAGAGGAGGAAGAGAGGATGCTTGGGATGTGATCCAGCCCTATGACTTGTTAGGGTTTGGCATCATAAGCCATTTATATATAGAAGATGAAATTTTTAAAAAAAATCAAAACTTCTATAAAATTATTTCCATGCCCTCGTCTTATTGACTGGATCTATTATGTGTGACCCAATAGGCCCAATAGTCAATTTTGTCGAAGCCTTAATTAATTTAAAAGAAAAATTTCTTTAAATTAAATAAAAACTGTTATCCGATAACAGTTTTTATGGCTTTCTGATCATAAGGGGTACAAGTCACATCCTGTGATCCCAAATGACTTTGGAGAGTTAAATAACATCCATTGAGACTTTCCATCATCAATTACCATACGGATTTAAATCCTCATTCATACAATGTCCCGGTCGGTCAGGGGTTCGGCACTGACTGTCAACCCCTAAATATTCTAACTCTATGAGATCTTGTACTCAGATTTGGATCAATTGGAAAACTCCTTTTCCAATTTTCCTAAGTACCTTGGCCAAGGATTTAGAGTACTATCCCATAGGGCATTGTCTCTCTCCTACCGAGAGTGAACGATCCCTTGTTGTCCACTCAATTGTCTCCACCGGGTTTCTCTTGCACCCAATACATCAACTATATTGGACCATCAAGATGGTGATCCATAAGTCAATAATCAAAGTACAAGATACATACGATAAGACATCTTTGGTGACTCAGGTCAAAGATCCAACCATGCTATTGAGATGTAAGAATAACCTGATAGACATTTCGGTAGGATATCGATTAGGTTTTCTTAAATTGGTCAGTTTAGTGAACTTATTCCACTAATGAGCACCTGTGTATGTATCTCAGTGTTCCCACACTGATGACAAATGAGATCAGTCATTCTCATCACATGAGAAGACATCACACACACTAGTCTATCAGGATTCTTGATGTCCCGTCTCAAGGATCCTATGACTAGGAACATTTAGATCACATACCTCTAGATGATCAATCTCATTATCATGATCTCATTATGATTCAATCATCATTGCATGTGATCGAGGACTTCATTACGGTATATGCTTCTAATAAAACCTATTAACGAAGTTTTGCCTATTTAATTGAATGAAATATTCCTAGAAATGTTGAATCATATCATATATGATTGGCTTGTAGGGCATACATTTCTATCAGTTGGTACTTCATCAGCTGATGTTTCCTGAAGATGCCCCCGAACGTCAAGTGACACACAGATCAGCATGTCAAAGGTTGGCTTTCACATGTTTCATTGCGGGAGCTAGTCACCCTGAAGACATACCATAAGGCTCTCGGACTGTAGCTCATGATGGGCACATGACGCGTAGCACAACTAGTAAACTCGCTACAATTACGAATTCCACACACCATCACAATGAAAAATATACTATGCATAATGAGGGGAGTGAGGTCATGCCTCCAACCTTGACAATAGAATATCTTTGGCATGAGAATCAATGGCTCTAGGCCCTCCTCGCCATTGCTAATTTGCTTCATTCTTAGCCGGTACAAGCATCAGGTGTCGCTAAGGCTTCAGATGGACCCCATGTTGCCCAAGGAGAGCTATTGCATGTAGTACAACCTCGTCTTGCTACTCCTATGCAGCCAGCCCCAAGGCCATACATTGACGATGAGGTCTTCATTGCACGTCAGTATCAAGCACCACTGCCTCCACCACCGCAAGATCCCTTGGAGGCCCACTCAACGGGTTGTGATAGATCAGATGATTTCCAGGAGGCTTGCATAGCAGAATGATGAACATAGTGTGGTGGGCCTTTACCAGGTTCCATTCCCGCTACACCACCAATATGTCAGACTCCCCTCTGACATCTCCAAGGTGCCCACCCGAGTGTTCCAAGTTTGATGGGCGTGGGTCCCCCAGGGAGTACTTAATGCTTTACTACACACATATGGGTGAACTAGCACACTGTGAATCGTACTTGCTTAAGTACTTCACCACCACACTAACAGGCACAACCTTTGAGTGGTATTCCAACTTAAAGCCTAGGTTAGTTGCCGACTGGCCTGATATGCAAAAAAGATTACTTGAGAGGTTCAGCTTCTTTGAATGGCCGCACACTCTAGTCGAGTTGACCACCATGTTCTAAGAATAGAATGAATCGGCGGTCGACTACATTTGTCGCTGGAGAAATATATGCATGAAATGTGCCAATCCCCCTTTGAATGAGGAGGCAATCATGCTATGCAAAAAAGGCCTACAAGACAAAATCCATGAGAAGGTGCTTGGGACAAGAATCCAACATTTGAAGACTTAAACATTACCGTTGCTGACATAGAACACTTCTATGTCAACAACCCTTTGATGGCTACCAAAGCTAAGGCCGATAAAAGACAAGCAGCCAGCTTCCTATAATGTCAACATGGTGGGCACCTCTTCCTCCTCAAGGAATAATGGCCCTGGGGGCAAAAAGAAAAATGTTACAAAGCCTCTTCTACAGACCGTCAATAGTTTGAGGCCATGAGCCTTATGGGCAGAACACATGGCCAAGCCATATTCCTTTAGTCGAGAATACTCAAAGAAGCTGTTTGACATCTGTATAAAGAATGATTTGATTAGTTTACCACAAATGAAGCATCCTGATGATGCTCAAAGAATTGGGGTGCTTAACTTCTTTCTTTTTCATAGGATGGTCGGGCATGTCATTGAAGAGTCTGATCAATAATGAGGTCCTTAACCTTGAAAAACAACTAGTGAGCCCGCCATAGCCTCACTATCAAGCTCATCAGCAAATAGACTTCACCGTTAACACGGTGCATTTTCCATCACCGCACCCTCACATGAGCTCCTCTTATGTCACCCATGCCATGCTTGAGGAAAATGTATAGGAGGATCAACAAACTAAGGGCACTTCACACGAGTCCACTCGCCCCCGAGATTTTTTCTTATTTCAAAAGCTTATTCAAGAACTGATCCAGGAAAACATCCAAGCACTGGTCAAACCTACAAAAGACATGACCAGCGTACAACAAGATGAGGGTGGTGAATCTAGCAACACAACCCCAATCTCCAATGAGCTTTCCGAAGAGGAAGATATCATCTTCTGTGGCTCAAATATTGGGCATAACCCTATTGCAGTACCATCCTCTTCACATGCTCTTATCGTCTTTGATGAAGGCAACACCCCTTAGACAGGAGCAACAACACAACATAACCAACAAGGGAGTGCATCGTTTAACCTCACAGTGGCGGACCTCTGGCAACAAAATCAACAACTCAAGGCCATCTTGGCTAATGCTGGGTTATTTGCACCGCAAGCAACTCAAAGTTCAGGAGCCCTTGAGATCTCCAGGCCCTATGTCACTCAGGTTTGGCCCTCCTTGACAACCCCACTATGGCCGGTCACTTATCAACAATGAAATGTAGGGGAGTCTTCAAAAGATAAAGCATGCATGATCCCTCATAATCAACCAACCCAAGTGTGCATAGATCTCTCAAAGATGGCTATGATTGAGCAATTGATCAACTTGAGGCTGTCTCAGCATGAGAAGAGACATAACGTAGTAAGTCACCCTTAGTCTACCTTGTGTCACCGACAACAACATCCTTGTGTTAGTGACCCACCGAGGGGAAGGTTTCAGTCAAGGCATGCAAAAAGCAAGCAACCAGCAGCCCGTGGAGGTAACATTGTCAATGCCTCCTCATCAAGGAGCAACAACACTGGGGGCAAGAATGCCACCATGGCTCCCCTGCTAAAGACCCCTTCGACAAGACCCACATGGGAAGAGCGTGCACTGAAGAGGTACTCCTTCCTGCAAGAATGCACAAGAAAACTATTTAACATGTGCATTGAAAACAATTTGATTCACCTACCTCTGATGTGACATCCCAACGAGGTTGGAGGGACCCGAGAACCCAACTATTGCCCCTACCATAGGGCCATAGGGCACCCGATTGAGGATTGCTTTCAAGTCAAAGACTTAGTTGAAGCCATGATTCACAATGAGGTCATCGACATGGGAGACTTACTAGTGGTCCCTCCTTAACTCCACCACAGAGTCAAATGGACAAACAATGCCACCATGAGCATGGTACAACATCGACAACCAGGGACCAGTCAGTAGAACACTTTGTTTCAAAAAAAGAGAGAAAATGGGCTAAAAATGGAGATGCCCGACGGACTTAGTTGGTCAAACATAATGATTGGATAAAGGTAAAAATGTCAAAATAATCCAATCAAGGTGAAAAACTACAAAGGAGCTTTGAGCAAAATTGGATTACCCTGCTGTATGAAAATCTTGCAATGGGACACACAGGCAAAACTGAAAAGGGGTCAGTCTAGGTGAAAACTCCACAAAGGAGCAGTTAGGTTGATTTACAAAAAACAAAAAAATAAACAAAATAAATCTAGGACGAGCCCTTAACCTAACAAGGTGAGTGGGTCCATCCCTCTAATTTTATTAGGGAGAAGGTTCGAGTTGCCGATGACTAAAAGGCTCTCATAGGCTCATCTACCTTGTAGTAGAAATATGCCGAGGTGACCGTACCTGAGGTGACGATGAAGACCACATCCCACCTATAAAATTTGAGGGAATTTTTTACACTCCACCTTGGAGGAGACAAAGGATAAAATCCTATTCCGATGTCATACATTTTTGCCACATCATCCCTTCTTCTGGCTACGACAACCCTACTTTCTTCTTACACATTCTGCCACCTCAGGTCTTCTTCTGATCATGGTAGGCCAGCCATACCGATCACTCTGATCTTGATGGTCTACAAAAAAAAAAAATCCTTCGCCATGGTTAGCTAGTCCTCATGGCACATAAAAAATTTCATTTCATCATGATGCTCTCGATTGTAGACATGCCAAATTGGCATGATTCGGAGCCCCATACTCTTATTCCATAGGCAATAGTCTTATTTAACCATTATCTGATCCGGATTACCTCGTGGAAATGAGCTAAGGACATTGGTGGAGCCCCTTGTGAGTTGAGAATGGATCAATGATTTCCATAATGTTGTCGAAACCTTCAAGCGAGAGCCGCACGTGAACTGTAAAAACACGAAGCCTGCTCGATGACTGACCTTGAATGGTCCATAATTGAAGGTCTCGTGAGTCCCGCATGTGTTCCGTAACATTCAGGGTTTTCAAGAAGTCATTTCGGTAGGCGTCGGTCAATGACAGCTTTCGTTATGGCTTTTTCGATCTGTACTGACACGGCTATCCCGGACCACGTGTTAGGCCTTTCCGGTCATCACTGAGTCTTTTCGGGTTATCCGGGATGATTCTAGCCGAATATTTTCATCAATCATGGCCATACATCCGGTTCGGTCAATTTTAGTGTTTCCCGGCTTTTCTGAGTTTCGGTTCACGTTTACCAGGTTAATCTCAGATTTTTCGATGTTTTCGGGTTTTTAGATCGTACCGGACTTGTTCGGTCATCATTTTAAGTCATCCCGAGTTGACCTGAGATTTCTCGAATCGGAACCGTGCTCTTTCGGATCTTTGCCCCGGGTTTAGGCTTTCCGCGAGAGGGTAAACCGGTAGAAAGCCCCGTGCGAACATCTCGGGAGTCATGCCGGCTGGTTTACCGACTTGAGGAGGTGCGGTTGAAGGCCCTCTTTCCAACGCGACAAGCGGGACATCTTGTTTGCAAGATATGGCTCGCGGAACACGCGCGCAGGAGAGAGAGTGTACCGCGCCCCCACTTCGCTTGAAAGGGGAGGGGGCGCCCTGCGCGCCCTCAACCCGGGGGCGCGCCCTCAAACCGGGGGCACGTCTTGCGCGCCCCCGGTTCCTTTGAAAAGCAGGGGCGCGGTCAGTTTCTTTAAATCATAAATTGCTCCGATTAGCACCTTCTTAACCGGATTTTTGGAAGGTTTCCGACGTTGATTTTCGATTATTTGTACCGCGCCCCCGGTTCGGGGGGTGTTACGTATGTCAAGTCAATTTTTGGCAATTTTTGGAAGTTTCCGTCGATTTTTAGCAGTGAGACGCGTAACGCGCCCCCTCTCCCTTTGAAACAGGGGGGCGCGCACACCGCGCCCCCGAACTAGGGGCGTGCCCTGCACGCCCTTGTCCCCTTTGAAAAGCGGGGGCGCGGTCGGTCCAGTTTCTATTTTTTGCACCGACTTCCTTCCCCTATAAATTGAGGACCTTTCTCAACGACCCAAGGTTAATCCCCCATGCCTAGCTTGTCCAAAGTTTGTCCAAGCTCTTCTCCAAAGCCGTCCCGACGTCCAAAGGCGATCCAAAGTCAAGAGATCGATCCCGAGGTGAAGGAGAAGGCTCGATCTAGGCGTTCTGCATCAACCATATTCATATACTTCTGAAGAAAATTAGAGACTCTTTATGCAAAAGTCTTAAACATATAATTTGTTCATATATTCCTTCTATTTCATCTCCAACTGACGGCACTCAATTCCGACTTGCCGTTCGTTCGTGACGATTGCTGCACTGAGGGCGCACATCCAGGTTATGTTTTCTACATCCGCCCACTTTAAAAAATTTTACAGACTTCTACAGGAGGAGTTTGGAGAATTCATCAACATATGAACTCTTTATATATTAGTTATCTGTCTACTCCAACAAACGTAATTCAAATCTGACATTGGGTTCGTCCTTAGCATCCTCTTCACCAAAGTCGCGCCAGAAGGGTGCAAAGCTACCCGAACTGGCCTTCTTCAACCAACTCGGCTTCAACTCAAGCCGATTCACTCCACAAGATTTCTAAACTCATTTAACTCATTTTATTTACTGTTTTAAAGCATATTTCAGTTTATTTGCATCATTTTTATATAATAAAAAATACAAAAAAAGGGGTTAAGGCTCACCCCAAAGCCGGTGAGTCCAATTCCAATTGCTTCTTTCTCATCTTCTTACTACAGTTACTACACTTCCCATAGTTCTAATCATTTTATTTCACTTGGTTTATTGTTCTAGTTGCACAGGTTTATCAAGCTAGCACCGGTTGGAGACTCTTCTTCATCGGCCGGCCGAGGAAGAAGAAGGTTGAACCCATATCCCGATCTCCTGCGCTAAGGTACACGGTCAAATCAACTCATCTCTTGTTTTTATTCTATAAAGCGGAGCCCGCGGCTCCTGGCAACCACATATTTCATGTTTTAATTTCATCTCCTCCTCACTCTCCTCCCACATGACCCGAACCATCTCCGGTGCTCGAGCGACGCCGTGAGATGAAAGTTCGGGGATCAATGTGAGTGTGGGATTGAGGTGAGGACATTTTACCGCTTTCCGAGTGTTTTCAATTCACTCCCCCCCTTTTCCCCCCTCTTCTATCTTTCACCTTCTTATCTTGAGGTGCCGATCCAGAACCCATTTTCGGAGTCGACATCGATATGCACAATTTAAAAGGTCATCCAAACTTTTACCATCTTGACCACTCAAGTCATTTTCGTTCACAAAACCTCTATGTCATCTCGACAACTCCAGTCTTCATGATCTACAAAAAAAAAATTCTCAAAGTTGTCTGGAACCTTATTCCAGGCGATTTCCAAACCCAAACCGCCTTGGCTACTCCAGCTTTGGTGGTCCTAAGAAAAAGCTTCTCATCTTATGAACTACCATTTTGGATCATGTTTGGCAATCAATTTATCCTTTTGGATTTTTTCCTAGGGCCACAACAACTCTTTCGGACGTCAAACTATCCTTAGGGTCACTGCAGCTCTTTTGGATTTATCCTCAGGGCCATAACAGCTCCTTCGGACATCAAAATTATCCTTAGGGCCACTACATCTCCTTTGGATTCATCCCTAGGGCCACAACAGCTCCTTTGAACATCAAATTATCCTTAGGGCCACTACAACTCTTTTGGATTTATCCTCAGGGCCATAACAGCTCCTTGGGACATCAAATTATCCTTAGTGCCACTATTATTTCTTTGGATTTGTCTTTAGGGCCACAACAACTCCTTTGTACACAAAACTTATCCTCAGTAAATTTATCCTTAGAGCCACCATAGCTCCTTTGGATTTGTCCCTAGGGCCACAACAGCTCATTTGTTTACAAAATTATCCCCAGGGCCATTACAGCTCCCTTGGATATGTCCTTAGGGCCATAACAGCTCCTTCGAACTTGAAAAGAAATCCTTAAAACCACTACAACTCCTTTGGATATCAAACCTATCTTTACAGCCACTATAGTTTCTTTGGATCCGTCCTTAGGACCACAACAACTCCTTTGAGCATAAAACTTTTTCTTGGGGCCACAACAGCACCTATAGAACCAAAACTTTTCTTGGGACTACAAATGCTGCCTAGAATCCCCACCCTAGGACCACAAATGTTCTCGGAATCCAAAACTCTTTTACATAGCCACAACAGCACCTTCAACAATTTTTTTTTTCCTTAGTGCCCTCCAACAGCGCCTTGGAAAACAAACTTTTTCTTCAGGGTCACAACACCTGTGGGATTAACAAAACCTTCAGAACCAAAACCTTTCTTTAGAGCCACAGTGGCACCTTTGGAACCAAAATTTTTTTAGGACCATTAAAGTTCCTTCAAACCCAAAAAAAAAACTATTCTAAGGACCATCACAGCTCCTTCAGACCCAACAACCTTCTGTTCCTTACAATCTCAACCATAGGACCATAAATGTCCTCGAAATACAAAACTCATCCTTAGGGCCCCAACACTCCTTAGGATCTACACCTATAGTTCGAATCCACACTTGGTTTGATCTACCTTTCAATATATTGCTTGAGGGAAGTCTCAATTCCCTAAAAAAACAAAACAAAACAAAAAAAACAAAACAAAAAGGGGGCTGAAAAAAATAGATGCCTGGTAGGCTTGGCCGATAACCCAAAAATGGCCGGTCAAGAGCAAAAATGTCAAGAAGAAGCCTGGCTAGAGTGAAAACCAGAAAAGGCACTCTAGGAAAAATTAGGTGACCCCGCTACATGAAAACATCTTCGGAGACATGTAGGCAAAACATCAAGGGGCTAATCCGGGTGAAAATCTTGCGAGAGACAGTCGGATCAGTAAAAAAAACCAAGAGAACAAAGGAGTGGCTCATTCAGAAAGACTGTATGTTGGGGAGCATGTAGGAATTGACACCATCAGATATGCCTATTTAATGGGGGATGGGCAACCAAACAGTAAAAAGTTAAGGCTGGTCATTGTTGGCACCAAAATTTTTCTTGTAGCTTGCTTGATACAGATTTTAGCAATGCCAAAGCCGGTGCAGAAAATCTGACATAGATTCGGAAAATTCAAGAATAGATGATGCAAACAGGCTTTGAAAATGCCTTGGCATGGCTTTACATGCCAAAAATGGCCAATATAATGTGCTCATTGCATAGCCCCGGTCGAGAGCTTCGCAACGGTGTCCAAAACATGGAAAACGGACACCGGAAGGCCGAAATGACCATTTTGTCCCGTCACTTTAGGACAAATTGGGACTCTAACATGGAATTCTAATATTACCACATTGTCAAGGTTGGATAGATCTAGGAAACACTCGAAATGGATCGAAAATCTTACCCCAAGATGAAGAGATATGAAAGAAAAATCAAATCTAGACGGAAAGCTATATGTTGTCGCACCAGGGGCATAATGGTCCGATCAGCTCTTGGATCGACCCATAAGCTGAAATTTTCAATTTTAATGGCCCAAAATATTGATGCATGAAAAATTAATTTTGCCAATGGGAGGAGGTAATTGCATTGAATTATAGTTTCTGGCATTATCGATGACCGAGGTCGCACCGATCAGAGAAATTGGTAAAATTAGAGATCCTGGGAAATTTGGGATATCTCAGACACACATTTGGATGGATCATAAGATCAATGGTCATCAATGATTGTCTTTTTCTAATTTAATTTTTGCTGTGTTTAATCAATTTTCAGTCAAAATTAATGATAGCCATTGGATCGGGAGTCTTTTAGATGAACGGTCTAGATTGGATCACTCTCTCTCTTCCCTCTACTTGGCTGGCCAAATTCCTCCCCATCTTCCATGCCCACAATCCCCTACAAGTTAGGGAGCTGGCCGAACTCTCCATCTGATGGCATGGCTAGCAACTTTGGCTTATCTCCCTCAACCACCTCAACAAGCTCAACAACCCCCATGGTTTATTCTTATCCCTCTCAACAACCCATGGCCTATCCCCATCTGATGGCTGGAAAAACCAGACTTCTTACTCCCTTGTGCGTTCAATCCCCTAGAATATAGGGGCTGGCTGAACTAGCCTTCCCACTCCCTTATGCTTTCAATCTCCTAGAAGATAGCAGCTGGCCGAACACCCTTCTCTCCCTCTCTTTCTAGTTGGCGCACAACCTCAGCAACCTCAACCATCTTGCCTTAATCCACTCAAAAACCTCAAAATCCCTAGCCTTATCCCCTTCTGAAGATGGTGCCCTCAGTCCCTATAAAAGCCCCCCTCAGTTGGCCATGTGAAGGACAAGCTGATCACCCGGTGGAAGCTCTGCCTCTCCTTCCCCTCACCATCTCTGGCCGAACCAGACCTCACCTCCTCTTGCTTTGACGTCTTCAACAGCAAGTTAGCAATCTTTTCTTCCCCCCTTTTATGTGCCGAGTGAAGGAGAAGATGGGGGAATCAGGCTACCTCCAGCAAGTGCGCCAGCAGCAGGTGCAACAGCCCACCTGTGCGCCAGCTCTGCTCCAGCCCATTCCTTTCTTTGGTGCACCCTCGACCCTGCTCCAAGCCATATTCTCCTTTCTTGTATGTCTTCATAAGAAAGTCATCAACCTCTCCATCCAATTTGTGGTGCTCCAAGTGAAGAATAAGAAGGAGAAGTCTTCTCCCTCTTGCAGGTGCGCTAGCAGCAGCCCATCTGGGATACATCAACTTCAACAGCAAGTGCTCCATCTTGGTGCACCAATTCCAGCTCCATACATGACAAGAAAATAAGAAGGATAAGAAGAAAATAAAGACAGCAATTTTCTCCTCCATTCTCCAACCATAATTGTGCCAAAAAGGTGAGAGAAGATGTAGTACTTTCTAGTTCTCATCCTTCCCTCTTCTTTCTCTTCCCCTCGGCCTCCTCCTTGGCCATTCAAATGTTCCAAAACAACACAGACATGTTGGTACCATTAAAGCCATGTTCGACCTCCCAATGTTGTCTTTACAAACATTCTTTGATCAGCCCCTTTAGGCCCCTCATTTCAGACCCCTTTGCTGTCCATGCGTGCACAGCCCATAGGTGGCCTGTAAACAGCCCATTTGGCATCCCCAAGCGACCCCATGCTGTCACCTAACACCATGCATCTTGTTGCCATCCCTCTAGCAGCCAATTAGGCTCCTGAACATGCTCCTAATCAGGCTATGTTTGGCTATCCTTGCTGCCCAAGTGAACAATCTTCAGAAAAAACACCCAAACCAGGCCCCTCTTCTGGCCTTGAAATCAGGCCCCCTGATGGCTTGGAAACCAGCACCTACTTAACCTCTCTAATGGCCATATAAACAGCACATAATCAGCCATATTTCATTCTATACACATCTCCCTTACCCATTGAGAAGGATGGAGTGATGTCCCGGTCATTCATGGATTCACAAGATGGGCCAAGTCTCCCCCAGGTGGGCTCTTGATCCCTCATTTTGGTTGAAGAAGAGGGTGATGTCCTGGGAATTCTTGTAATCCATACGACGGGCCAAGTTTCCCCTAGGCAGATTCTCAACTTCAATCAAGACAGCCACCTCTATTTGGCCTTCTCCATTTTTATTTCAAAAAAAAAATAGCCCATTTGTCTCATTGGAATTCCTATTCCACTACCCCTTGTGTAGTCCTTCCGAGTTGGTCCTAAACCTGTCCCTTATGCAGTCCCCTTCTTAATCCTTCCAACCAGAGCCTTAGCCGGTCTATTTCAGCCCCTCTGAGGCACCATTTGACCATTTCTACAGCATGGGTACAAGTGGCAAAAAATGCTGCAAACAGGTGCTAAAAACAAGTGTTGCAAGCAAGTGCAAGAATCAGATTCTGCAGATAGTCCAAATAGGCCATGCTGGTCAATGATGTTGCAAGACAAGTCCTTGTGAGGATCAGGTTGGGGGTGACAGCCTGATCCCACTTTGCTCACATGATGGGTCAAGTCCTTGAGAAGGTGGCTCTCAATTCTAGTCCAAACAAGGTGTAAAACAGGCCAACTAGGCCATGAAGACATGAAGCTTGAATTGGGCGAACCAGGCCGACATGACATGAAGCCAGCCTTCTCAAGCCATGAGACATGAAGACCAGCCCATTATGTTGATGAAGCTGGCCCATTGGGCCTTGGACACTTAAAATAAACCTTAATTAAATTTGAAGGCAAAATGCCAAAATTAAATAAGGAGTTAGTCCACAACTGGACGCTCCATTGGGCAGCTCATCCGGCATGCACCGGAACGCTGACCATGGCGTAGGCATGGGAAACGCTTCCCACTGTAGACAGACCCTTCCCACTACTTGGAAAGTCAAATGACTATGCCTTGTAGGATGGGTAAAATTCCACACCGATTTGAAAATAAGGTGGCATGCTGCCAACATTCTCTCAATCAAATGGATTTTACACCAAGGGAAGTACATTCACACATTTGCACCATTGATAGCATTGAACATGTAATATGATCTGCCACATCTGATGTACATTGACATGGAATACTTTGAACATGAACATTTCAAGTGCTGAGTTGATTGCATGAAATTGGGCATCGACACTAGCTTGACAGACTAGATGTGATGCAAACCGAACAAGAGTTAATCAAATCTGAAGTTAACTTAATTAAATCTGAAGATACATTCAAACCAACCTTAAAACATGCTTAAAACAAATCATTAAAGCTTTAACATTCAACAAAAATAAGATTTAATACAATCTGGAAAAATTGATTCAATACACTTAATCCATTGGAATTCAAATGCTTAAACAAGTGCACATCAAATAATTTACAACCAACTGAATAAAGCACATTTAAAATACATTAAAGAATCTAAAACACATCTTAAAACATGTAAATCATATTCAATAAAAATTTGAAATTCAAGTTTAATCAATTTGAACCAAACTTCAAAACATTTAAAACATACCGAACACACCCGAATCGGTACTAAAACACCAACTAATATGAGAAAATCACATGAAAATGACTCAACACATGTCAACAAAATATAAACAGGTCAAATTGATCAACACATCTAAATTTCAAAACTCAAAAAAAATCAACAAATTGAAGTAAAACAAACCAAACGATTTAAACAAGCTTAAATCAAATAACATTCAAATCCTAGTCAAATTAGAATATGAAATTAACATTTCAAACCACATCAAAATCAACATAAGTCAACTCTAAACCAAATCTAATCAAACTTGTTTGCATCTCATCGGGCCTGAAAGGCCAGGGCCCTTTGTGTTCTTTATACATTGTGGATGTATACGCTCTCGTCAAACATGATCGCTATGGCAGTTAATCAAGGATGTTTGAGTTTTTGCTCGATGTAAATGAACATCGGATATTCGCACCATCCGATGGAGAGAGGTCAAAAATATTTTCACAGAACCCGAACCTCGATTCTATACTCTTTTAATATCACCCGGACTATCTAGTATTTTTTATGGTCTATCACCTATTTTGCTAGAAATTTTGGATGTTGATATTTCAAAAACATACAAAAACAAAAAATCTTTTTTAGGAATCAAAAAGATAACCGAGGTTCCCACAAATTGGCACTCCCGGTGGGACTTCTCTTTCCCTTCATCTCTCTGCCATAGCAACCTAAGAAAGTGCACATCCACTATCTCTTTAAATACTTTCTTCATCTGATCAGGTTGGCCTTGTATGTTTCGTAGGACTCAATGGAGTTTGACAATGGTGTTCGTTATTCCGAGGCCTACGTAAACAACCGTTGCATTGGTGTTGTACTGTTGTCATCACTAGCATCACTTTTGGTTGTTTCCCCAAGGTTGTGCTGCACCCTGACCGCCTTGGTGCTGCACTGGAGGAGCCATTCGCTATTGAGGAGGAGGTCCGTCCCCTCCAACAACTTCAAATAGCTTTTGCATATGCCGCCCTACTCTTTAAGGCTTCCCTCCCAAAGTCACCTCAACCAGCTCCTCTTCAGGAGTCATTTTCGGTGAATGTTATTACCATTAACTCCGGGCCCACGCCTACATCTCCTCAGTTGAGTCTACGCAAGCTTAGGCTTGAACATGGCTCCCACCGTAACTTGGAGGTTGGCAATGTACAGTGCCCTTGGAACTGTACCCGCCCGGACACTTTCATCAAGACTCCTTTTGAGTTTAGGGAAGAGAAGTGCCACCGACCGCGGCTTATCGTTCTACCTTTTGTCAACCGGTTCGTTGCTCTGAACCAGTTGGATGATGACTCACGGACCCATGCTATGCCCGTTATTAAGAATATGCTAGCTGCACGGGGGAAGAGTCAACCTTCTGCCCATTCTAAGAAGACCGGCCGACCAGTGACCGGGGATGCTGTTGAGAGAGGGCAGACCTCTCCTAAAAACTCAAAGACTCGAGCCGATCAGCGGCTCTCAAGATACCAGCTCGGGTGAGGGGCCATCCCTTTGCCATCTTTTCTTCTTGGACCGATCAATGGTCTATGTTGAAGAGAACCCGCAGGTGCTACCACTTGCCCCTCAAAAGTTCTATGTAAACAGTCGATTTGCCGACCAACCATTCTGGTCCTCTGCCCAACCAACAAGGGGCAAACTCCCCATGAAGCTTTTGGCTCACCCGGCTGACTGATCAATGGTCCAGCCCAAGAAGACCTGGCAGCAGCTGCCTGCCGTACTAAAGACTCCAATAGTCAGCCCAACTACTGACTTTTCATTTCGGCAACTAGTTCTGCCGATTGGGGGCATGTCCCCCATTCAAGATTCTTCTCACTGAGAGTCCTAGACAACGGACTCTCATGTCAACTGGGGGCATGAATTTAGACCCACTGTCCCAATCTCGAAGGTTTGGTGCCCCAAGGCCAACATTCCCCTTGTAGAACCACTTGTCTCCAAGGCCTGCCGTCCACCTCACCCAAACGAGGGGCCTTCTGGGCTGAAGTCCCAACCATGGCCGCAGCCGAGGGCCGTATTCAACCACCTGCAGAAACCGAAGGTCACCTCTATTTGGCTGAAGGCTCAGTTTGCGCCGCCCCACCGGTGGCGGTTTATCATTTGGATGATGGTCATGTGACCACTACTCCGCGAGAGCTACCACGCAGAAGAGGGTTAGTCCTTGACCAAGTTATGTTGTCTGACACTGCCCCCAAAAGCCAAGTAACACGGTGGTCAGAAGGCCAGATGCGAGTATACACTTGCTACACTGCAGGTGCTGGTCACCGTGTTGACGTCCTAGAGGACTCTCAGACTGTAGTCCATGTTGGACCTGTCACACGTAGTATGGCCGAACATCAATATGCCATCGCCGCGGAGGGCGCGTGCCATCGTAAGGACAAGGATATTTTGCCAAGTGACGAAGTAGTGGTCATGCCACCGGCCTTGAAGTTGGAAGATCTTTGGAGAGAGAATCAACAGCTCCAGGCTCTCCTTGCCAGTTCTGGCTTGCTCTATTCTCAATCGGCACAAGCATCAGGTGCCACCAAGGCTTCAGATGGGCCCCGTATTACCCCAGGAGAACTGCCACCTATAGCACAACCTCGTCCTACTAGTCCCATGCATCTGGCTCCTAGACCATCCATAGAAGATGAGATCTTCATTCAACCACAGTACCAAGCCCCTCTACCTCCACCACAACAAGATTTTCTTGAGCCCTCTCAGCGGGCTATGATAGATCAAATGATTTCTATGCGTTTGGCACAACATGACGATGGACAAGGTGTGGTGGGCCTCTACCAAGTCCCATACCCACCACATCATTAGTATGTGAAATTTCCTCCTGACATCTCTAAGGTGCCCAAGTGTTCCAAGTTTGATGGGCGTGGGTCCCCCAGAGAGCATTTGGCTTTATATTACACTCACATGGGTGAGTTGGCACATTGCAAATCGTACTTGCTTAAGTACTTTGCCACCACTCTAACGGGCATGGCCTTTGAGTGGTTTCCTACGTTGAAGCCTGGGTCATTAGTAGACTGGCCTGATCTACAAAGAAAGTTTATTGAGAGGTTTAGTTTCCCCGAGTGGCCGCATACTCTGGTCGAGTTGAACACTATGTTCCAGGGATGAAACAAATCGGAAATTGACTATATTCATCACTGGAGAAATGTATGTATGAAGTGTGTCAATCTGCGTTTGCATGAGGAGGCAGCTGCATTGTGTAAGAGAGGCCTTCGGGCTGAGATCCAGGAAAAGGTGCTAGGGACTCGGATCCAATCTTTCGATGACTTGAATGTCACAGTTGCTGACATAGAACACTTCTATGTCAATAACCCTTTGGTGGCAGTTGCAAGATCGAGGGCAATGAAGGACAAACAGTCGGCTTCTAGGGATGTCATTGTGGTGGATGTCTCATCGGTTTCTAGACCCTATAACAATGTTGTGGGTAAAAGTGCTACCATGACACCCCCTCAAAGAACTACCACCAATCCTGCTCCAAGGCCCACATGGGAAGAACATGCTTTGAAGCCCTATTCCTTTGCATGGGACTATACAAAGAAACTATTTGATGCCTGTATAAAGAATGGATTGATTAGCCTGCCGACGAGTCGACGCCCGGAGGATGCTACTAAAAGTCAGGAACCGAACTTCTGCCTATACCATAAACTGGTGGAGCATATGATTGAAGATTGCTACCAGTTCAAGGACTTGGCTGGAAAGTTGATCCAGGACCAAGTTCTTAATTTAGGGAATCGGCTTGTACAACCGCCGCAGCCACAAGTCAAGCCTCGACCACCGACGAACTTGGTGGTCAATGCGATACATTACATACTAGAGCATCCTGTTCCAGGTCCTCCTCCTCCTCCACCCGAACGATGACAATGTCCAAATGTGGAGCAGCCTCTACACCCTATGGTTTATTAGATGGCATCTCGAGTCCGCTCCATTATGGAGGGATTCTGAGTTAGGTGTGCACACCTAGAGGTAGACATTATGGCCACCATGGCTAACATCACCGAGTTGCTCACTGGTGAGATGACATATGAAGAATCTTGCCCCCTCCTCTGCAAGCCCAGGGGAGATCTTTTGCTGACTCACCTCAGCCATCAGGGAAAACTGTTAATTAGCCCGATGAGCTTTGGGGAAGTGTTGATCAGTGTAGACACGCCAAATTGGCCTGATTCGGAGCCCCAAACTCTTATTCCATAGGCGATATTCTTATTTGACCGTTATCTGATCCGGATTACCTCGTGGACATGAGCTAAGGACACTGGTGGAGCCCCTCGCAAGTTGAGAATGAACCGATGATTTCCGGAATAATGCCATAACCTTCAGGCGAGAGCCGCGCGTGAACCGTAAAAACACGAAGCCTGCTCGATGACCAACCTCGAATGGTCCATAATTGAAGGTCTCGGGAGTCCCGCATGTGTTCCTTAACATTTAGGGTTTCCGAGAAGTCATTTCGGTAGGCGTCGGTCAATGACGGCTTTCGTTATGGCTTTTTTGATATGTACTAACACTGCTATCTCGGACCACGCGTTAGGCCTTTCTGGTCATCACCGGGTCTTTTCAGGTCATCCGGGTCGATTCTAGCCGAATATTTTCATGAATCATGGCCATACGTCCGGTTCGGTCAATTTTAGGGTTTCCCGGCTTTTCCGAGTTTCGGTTCACGTTTACCGGGTTAATCTCAGATGTTTCGATGACTTCAGGTTTTCCGATTGCATCGGACTTATTTGGTCATCATTTTAAGTCATCCCGAGTTGACCCGAGATTGCTCGACTGGAACCGTGCTCTTTCGGATCTTTGCCACAGGTTTCGGCTTTCCGGGAGAGGGTAAACCGGTAGAAAGCCCCATGTGAACGTCTCGTGAGTCATGCTAGCTGGTTTACCAACTCGAGGAGGTGTGGTTAAAAGCCCTCTTTCCAATGCAACAAACGGGAGCCGAATCAGACATCCCGTTTGCAGGATATGGCTCGCGGAATGCGCGTGCAGGAGAGAGAGTCTACCATGCCCCCGATCCCTTTCAAAAAGTAGGGCACGCCCTATGTGCCCTCAACCTGGGGGCGCGCCTTGCGCGCCCTCAAACTGGGGGCGCGCCCTGCGCACTCCCACTTCCTTTGAAAAGCGGGGGCGCGATCAGTTTCTGAAAATCGGAAATTACCCCGATTAGCACCTTCTAAACTGGATTTTTGGAAGGTTTCCGCGGATGATTTTCGATTATTTGTACCGCGCCCCCGATTCGGTGGCGCGTTACTTATGTCAAGTCAATTTTTAGAAATTTCTAGAAGTTTTTGACGAATTTTAGCAGTGAGATGTGTACCACGCCCCTAGTGCAGACCGCGCCCCCGAAGTGGGGCGCGCCCTATGCGCCCTTGGTTTGAGGGCGCACCCTGCGTGCCCTCGTCCCCTTTGAAAAGTGGGGGAGTGGTCGGTCCAGTTTCCATTTTTTGCACTGGCTTCCTTCCCCTATAAATTGAAGAACATTCTCAATGACCCAAGGTTAATCCTCCATGCCTAGCTCGTCCTGAGGTCATCCAAGCTCTCTCCCAAAGTTGTCCCGACGTCCAAAGCCGATCCGACGTCGAGAGATCGATCCCGAAGTGAAGGAGAAGGCTCAAATCTGGGCGTTCTGCATCAACTAAATTCATCGACTTCTGAAGAAAATCGGGGACTCCTGCTGCAAAAGTCTTCAACAAAGGAGTTATTCCTCTCTTCGTCCTATTTCATCTCCAACTGACGGCACTCAATTCTGACTTTCTGTTTGTTCGTGGTGGTTGCTGCACTGAGAGTGCACATTCAGGTTCTGTTTTCCACATCCTCCCACTTTTATAATTTTTACAGACTTCTACAAGAGTATTTCGGCTCTGAGTCTTTTGTCTACTCCAACAAACGGCACTCAATTCTGACATTGGGGTCGTCCGTAGCATTCTCTGCACCAAAGTCGCGCCAGGAGGGTACAAGACTACCCGAACCGGCTTGTTTCAACCATCTCGGCTTCAAGTCAAGCTGATTCACTTTATAAGCTTCCTCAACCAACTTTATTCAGTTTATTTACTATTTTAGAATATCTTTTAGTTTATTTGCATCATTTTACGTAACCAAAAACATAAAAAAGGGTTAGGGCTCGCCCCAATCCGGTGAGTTCGATTCCAATTGCTTCTTTGTTTCATCTCTTCTTCTATAGTTTCTACACTTCCCATAGTTCTAATCAGTTTCTTTCACTTGGTTTATTGTTCTAGTTGCACAGGTCTATCAAGCTAGCATCAGTTGGAGACTTTTCTTCATCGGCCGGCCGAAGAAGAAGAAGGTTGAACCCACATCCCAATCTCCCACGCTAAGGTACACACGGTCATCTAACTCAATCTTGTTTTTATTCCATAAAGCGGAGCCCGTGGCTCCTGGCAACCACCTTTTTATTCATGTTATAAGTTCATCTCCTCCTCACTCTCCTCCCATATGACCCGAACCATCTCCGGTGCTCGAGTGACACCGTGAGATGAAAATTCGGGGATCAATGTGAGTGTGGGACCGAGGTGAGGAGTCTTTACTGCTTTCCGAGTGTTTTCCGATTCACTCTCATTCCCCATTCTATCTTTCACCTTCTCTTGAGGTGCCGATCCAGAACCCATTGCTGGAGTCGACAATCAATATGAGACAGAACCTAAAGCTTCCTCTGCATGCTCCCCTATGGCACCAGTTGAAGCACCACAGCCGGACAGGCCAAAGAAGCATCGGCGGTATCATGTTTACTCATGATATTCCTTTCCTCAGGCAATGACACGCCATCTCTATGAGGTGGTTGCAAGGGGAGGCCTGATGGAACCACATCCGGATAGGGGCTTTCACTTCATGTCCTTTCCTAGGGGTGGTTGTGGATATCATCATACACAGTCACACTCCATTGAGGACTGCTAGGCAGTCAAGAAGCACCTTGAAGACTTGATCAAAAATGAGGTCCTTAAGATCGAACGTTACCTTGTTCAGCCACCGCGGCCCCATGTCAACTCAAGCTCGACGAGTTCTTCCTATGTCATTCATGCCACCCATGAAGTTGGTATGCCAAAGAAACACAAGACTGGGGGCACCTCACAAAGTACTGTGCGCCCCTAATTCTTCTCCAGTTATCAGAAGCTCCCTTGTGAGCTTATACAGAAGAACATTGAGGCCGAGGCTCAACGCCAATGCCAGATCCAAGAAGCAGCCGAGGACCCTGAGAGACCTTGGCAAGTTATCTTTACGCGGGAAGAGTGGGCTCGAGTTCGAGCAGAAGCTACCTTACCTAAGGCTGAGGACCAAGCAGCTACATTGTCACATGCTGAGGGTCACAACAATCAAGTAGCTCCACTGCATGGCCCATTTGATGCTACACATCGGAGAAGTAGCTGAAGAATAAGAGAAAAGCCGAGAAGAGAAATCTCAACGGCAGGAAGAACGCCTGAGAGAGATTGAAGCTTAGCAACAGAGCTTGACTCTAGTTTAGAAGCTCCAGAAATTGATTGACCAACTTAAAGAGTATGTTCCAAAGTAGCCGTCGAGACCCCCGACTCTCGATGATTTCAACCCTTGGGGTGATTGGGCCAAGTTCCAGAGATTCACCAAATGTCTGCTTAACCTTAGGTAGAGGGCGGAGATTGGTGAGGAGGCAGCCCTGGCCCTAATTACATATTTTTGGAAAGATGGTGCAGAGGAGCCTAACGTGGAGGAGCTCATGGCCCAGTTTCAGACCTTCTCCTGCAACATGGTAAATTTCCCTCCTTCAACTTCCTGTAAAAGGCAAGGTTGGGCTCGTCGGGGTCCTCAGATCAGCCTCTCAGCCCGAGGTGAAGTGAACGAATATCCCAGAAGAAGCATGGTGGTCAGATCCAGCTTACAAATAAGGTTATCTACCTTGAGAATGAGGGACCTGGCCCAGTGCCTGCTCCAGTCATTAGACAGCCCCTTGGGCACAACACTAATTTAAACAGATCTGTTAGTGGTCCAAGTATGCCAAGCACCGGGTCAGACGTGCCATCGACATCGACCCATGTTCAAGACACAGATGCTAGAGAGGCCAACCAGCCTAGTCCCTCTTAGTAAAATCATCTCGTGGATGGAGATGAGGGCCCAAGCCCTTCGCAACTCTTTGCTACATCAAACTTTTAGGAGGACCATCATGACCCCCTTGTGGCCAGGTATCCAACAACAGTAGAAACTAGGGATCGAGTCAACACCTCCCTGCTATCCAAGATCAGGAGGCTACCTGTACGCCTCAATATTTGAGAAGTGCTCTCCTTGAACAAGGAGCTTCGTGATACCCTTATAACAGTTCTGCAACAACCTGAGGTGTATGAAACTCACATTGTCGAGCTTGGACAGTTTGACACCTATGCGACTTCTGTGTCATTCACAGATGAGGATACCACAATCTTAACAATCAAGGAAACATCAACTAGGGGGAGTCCATACAGGCAATGAAAGCACGACAAAATCAACCACGGTGCCAACAACATCAGGCATAGTAGCAGCCTGGCCTGGGCATAGTTCAAGACCCATTCCCGGTACATGCACCTGCTCAAGCACTGGCACCAACCCCACCAAATCCACGGATTGGTCTTGTCCACTCTGCCATCAGGGAGTCAACCAACCAATCCTAGGGTTGGTCGGTGGAGGATAAAATTGACACCATGCCCACAAAACCAGTTCCACTCACAACCCGTATCATACTCTCTATACCAAGAGCCACCCCCGGTTGACAACCTATCTAGACACCCCAAAGCCCAACCTTACCAACACTACCATCACCAACCATTAATCCTCCTTGATGCTCAAAAATTAGACAACCCCTGACATACCAACTAGCACCTAACCCACCAACCACCACTCCATAGACCCTCATCATCCGACCATCACCTAACCCACCAACCACCACCACTCCACGATCTCTCATCATCCGACCATCACCACCAACACCTTAATCATCGCCTAACCTATCAACCACCACCATTCCATGCACCCTTATAATCTGACCCTCACAACCCTTGCCTACCTCAGGCCCCTCAACACCCCAACCAACCATACCATCACCACCTTCACCACTTCCCTTTACCATGCTAGCGCTGGTACTTTGAAGCGGGAGGATGTTCCAATCGGTCTTCCCCCAAGCTGAGATGTAGTCAAAGGAGCAGGCATAAGAGGAGATAATAAAAGAACCATTGCTCGGGATGGCATATGCTTCTTGAAGCATCTAGATAAAATGACAGCACAGATTACAATTTTGGAGCTTATAAAAAGGTCAAAGAATCACCAAGAAATTCTGTAGTAGTACTTATAGCAGGTCATGGTCAATGAGGACCTCCCACCCAAAAAAATCATCATTATCTTGACCCCTGCAACTGAGCACCCATTACTAACAATTACATAAAAGGAGTTGGCACGACCAGAGATCAGGAAATACGCCTTGAGCGTTGCAATTGTCATCAAAGGCATAAAGATCAAATTGCTTGATTGACACCAGAGCATTTATAAATGTCATGCCACCAGAAACATTGCAACTATGCAGCATCTCCGATGAAGAAATCGAGTCTTCTGCTGTTACAGTGACTGCGCATGACAACTCTACGAAGCTAGCATAAGGGGTGGTCATGAGGGGTGGTCATGTTAGAAGTAGGGCTCATACTGTGTACTGTCACCACCGAGTTTCATGTTCTAGAACTGAACCCCACAATTAAAGCTATATTGGGATGCCTATATCTTGAGGAAATAGGAGCTATTGCCTCGACTAATCATTAATGTGTGAAGTTCCCATACAAAGGGTAGGTCATTAAGGTAACCAACGCTCCTAATCTGAACAATGTGAGTAATCTTTCTTCTACATTACCACTATCAGAATCTGTTCAGCCATTAATATCAACTACAGAGCTGCCTAGGGTCATGACATTGACAACCTCGCCCCCAGATATAGTTGTTTGGCATATAACGAAGAGAATGAGATATCAACCAGGAAAAGGGTTGTGTAAGGAGCTACAGGGGGTTGTACACCCCATCGAAGCTGTGTAGAGATCAAAAAGGCAAGGGCTTGTCTATAAGCCAAGTTTCGTTCCAAGGATGGTCTACCGGCCAAAACATGCCATGGGGCTCCAAAAGTTCTTTATCAAAGGAGAGACCAAGATGAGGGTCGGAGATGAAGAAGAATCAGTCACTACAACCACACTACAACCAAGAAGAGGAGGGCTCCAGAACATGAGGAAGAAGTGGATGACCTGAGTTTATGTATGGCCCGGATGTTCATGGATGAGGAAGAGCTAAAAGAACCATTCAAGGGCAAGCTTGTTTTTAAATAGCTCGCCGACTCAAGCAAACCTCCATTCAATATCTCACGTAAGCTATATTCTATGGTAACATATTTCAAGGTCCTCACACCTCTCCTCTTAAATTTGTTTGATGGGCTCTCTAGCCCAATTCTCACCTCTGGGCCATGATGGCCACGTCAGTCAATCACTGGGCCTAAGAGCTTGTTTAAACCTGACCATTACACCGAGCCTCCATGCCTGTGTAAAGTTGTCATCGGGCCTGACAGCTAAATCCAAATCAACAACACCAAGCTCACATGCCCACCAATTGGGCCCATGTGCTCCTTAGGATTTCTCCCTAATTTTGGGCCCGCATGCCTATTTCTTGTTATTATGGAGCCTGCGAGCCCATTTTTCTTATTTCTGCTTAATCCTTTCATTTCCGCTCAAGCCCCACTGACTTATCCTTTTTTTATTGAAAACACCAAAAAAATGCCATCTCACAAACTCACATTTTCGTTGAGGATACGTCTCTACTTGTCTTGGAGGGTGCTCCCGACTTGGGACCACGCTTCTTTGAATCATTAATCGATCTTCTTGATCCTTCACCCATTGTAAATACTGCCTTTTCAATTCCATCTTTTGTAGGAGTAGTTAGGTTAGGAAAAGAGAAAAATTGAGGCAAGCGAGTTCCAGAAAGATATCTCCAACAATTAGCTTAGAATGCAAAGAATGTGCACGGCTGCCAAATTTCTTGGAAAATGCTATCCAGCTTGATGAAATCCAATATGAGGACGAAGTCAATGTAGATTATACACTGAGTGTATATGAGGTGATAACAAAAAATGTTTTTAATTTTGAAGTAGGAATTGAGGACTTGGCTGATGCATATGCATTTGGACTTAAAAGGTTAGAGAAACCATCAACCATGGTGGATGAATGAACAAAAAAATTAATTCTTAGTACACCATAAGAACACACGACCATCCTCCTAAGTGCAAACCTCACTCCCATTGAGAAACAAAGCTTAATTAAAATCTTGTAAGAATACAAGGACATGTTCGCATGGACATACAAAGATATGCGGGGGGTTAAACAACTCATTGGTTGAACATCATTTAACTTTGAAACCTAGAGCTACCTCGATCAAACAAAACTTAAGGAATTCCACCCTGATGTTGCACTTAAAATGAAGGAAGAGGTTGACAAGTTGCATCAGACAAAATTTATTAAGGTCATCCGTTATCCATAATGGGTGGTAAACATAGTCGCTGTCATAAAGAAGGATGGACAAGTTCAGATCTATATAGACTTCAGGGACATGAACTGAGCATGTCCTAAAGATGACTTTCCTCTACCTCATATTGATGTATTGGCTGACAATACTGTTGGAATTGAAATTCCTTCATTCATGGATGGCTATTTTGGGTAAAATCAAATCCGATTAGCTGGAGAGGACCAGTAAAAGACCTCGTTCACTACACCTTGGAGAAGATACTACCATGTCATTATGCCCTTTGGACTGAAGAATGCTGGTGCAACATGTTAGAGCGCCATGATTCATACACTTGTAGAGGTGTACGTAGATGACTAGGTCATTAAGTTCAAAAGCCAAGAATATCATCTTGAAATGTTAAGAAAGGTCTTGCAAAGGGCTAGGGAATATAAATTGAAGATAAACCATAAGAAATACACATTTAGAATATCCTTAAAAAAGTTGTTGGGGTTCTAGTGAGAAAAAGAGGCATAGAGATCGGCCCAAACAAGGCCAAAGTAATCGTTGGTATGCCTCATCCGAAAAATATAAAAGAACTTCGAAGATTAATCGGGAGGCAATAGTTTGTCCGCCAGTTTATCTCACAACATTCCTAAAGGTGTAAACCTTTCTATGAGTTAACCAAGGTGGAGGCTATGTTTAAATGGGATTCAAAGTGCCAGAAAGTATTTTATGGTTTGAAAAGATACCTATCTAGTCCCCCCTGTGCTTAGACCATCAGACCGTGGCAAGCCCTTAGTTCTATATATTTCAGTTTTGGAGAATTCTTTTGGGGCAGTCCTTGCACAAGTAGATAAAGAAGGGAAAGAGAGGACAACCTATTATGTGTCCAAGATTTTTGATCCATGTGAGCAGAAGTATACTGTAGTGGAGAAGACCTATGCTACACTAGTCTGGGTAGTTCAAAAGATTAAACACTAATTTATAGCTCATGAGGTCAACCTTATTGCTCGCATCAATCCCATTAAATTCCTTCTTGAGAAGACTATTGTAACTAATCGGTTAGGCCATTGGCAGAGCCTTATTTAACAATTCAATGTCACCTATGTTCCCCAGAAGGCGATTAAGGGCTATGCCATTGCTTAACATCTCGCCCAGTACTCTATACCCATCTTTGACCCGGTACAGTCAGAGCTCTCGGATGATGAACTAATGTTGATCCGATCTTCCAACCTTTGGACATTATATTTTGATGGGGCTCTAAATTCACACGGTAGGGGAATATGAATCATCCTTATGTAACCTGAAGGTGTCACCATTTCACAGGCATTTTAGCTCGACTTTCCAGCAACCAACAATATAGCTAAATATGAAGCCTTGTTGGCCAGGCTGGAGGCTGCTCACTTCTATGGTGCCATTGAACTAAAGGTGACAGGTGATAGCCAACTAATTCTGCGCCAAGCCCTAACAAAATACCGAACTTCTCATCCGAACCTCAAATCCTACAAAGAACTCACCTCTTGCTACATAAAGTTGTTTTCCAAACTCACCTTTGTCCATGTTCCTCAAGCTCAGAATATTATTGCTGATGCCTTAGCCTCTCTAGCTTTATATCTATCAGTCCCGCTAGGTAGACAGGTGTGGGCTATCCATGTCCATAGGAGGTTTATGCCAGTGATTAAGGATGGACAATTTCTGAAGGTCAAGGAGAGATTTGGCAGGAACGAATACCTGGAGTATAAAGAGGAGATTTCTTTGGTTGAGTTGAAAGAATTAGATGAGGGTGAAAAACCTTGGTGGTGTTGGTGTGATGACATTGCAAGGTATTATCAAGATCATTCTTATTCGCCTGGTTCCAATGCAAAAGAGAAGAAGGCCATTAGAAAAGTATTCTAGAGGTACACCATCTTAGGAGGGGTGCTCTACAAGAGGAGCCTAGGTGGAATCTTACTTAGAAGCATTGATGAGGAAGAATAAAAGTTGGTGCTTAAAAAAGCACATTCTGGGGTCTGTGGGAACCAGGTATGCACAAGCTTTTGCCAAAAAGATCATCTGACAATGGTATTATTGGCCGACCCTAGAAGAAAACTACTCTATCTTCATTTGACACAGTCACTCTTGCCAACTCCATGCTGAAAAGATCCATTCTCTAGCATCTTCCCTTCACCCGATTCATGCCCCATGGCCCTTCGCCATGTGGGCTTTTGATATCATTGGCCCTCTAAGTCATCTTAATTCTGAAATGCGCTCCAAATCATTCAACTTGACAACTATATAGTACTTCACCAAGTGGGCAGAAGCAGAAGCATTCATGGAGATCAAGGCATTAACACTGTGTGTCGACTCCAGAAACGGGTTCCGGATCGGCACCTCAAGATAAGAAGGTGAAGGATGGAATTGGTGAAAAAAGGGGAGTGAATTGAAAACACTCGGAAAGCGGTAAAATATCCTCACCTCGGTCCCACACTCACATTGATCCCCGAACTTTCATCTCACGACGTCGCTCGAGCACCGGAGATGGTTTGGGTCATGTGGGAGGAGAGTGAGGAGTAAATTAGCTTAGAACATGATAAGAGGTGGTCGCCAGGAGCCGCGGGCTCCACTTTATGGAATTTAAATCAAGAGAAGAGTTGATTTGACCGTGTGTACCTTAGCGTGGGAGATTGGGATGTGAGTTCAACCTTCTTCTTTTTCGGCCGGCCGATGAAGAAGAGTCCAACCAGTGCTAGCTTGATAAACCTGTGCAACTAGAAGAATAAACCAAGTGAAAGAAAATGATTAGAACTATGGGAAGTGTAGTAACTATAGAGAGAATATGAGAAAGAAGCAATTGGAATCGAACTCACCGGATTGGGGCGAGTCCTAACCCCTTTTTTTGTATTTTTTATTATGTAAAAATGATGTAAATAAACTAAAAGATGCTTTAAAACAATAAATAAACTGAGTTAAGGGAGTTGAGAAATTTTATGGAATGGATCGGCTTGAGTTGAAGCCGAGTTGGTTGAAGAAGGCCGGTTCGGGTAGCCTTTGCACCCTTCTGGCGCGACTTTGGTATAGAGGATGCTACGGACGACCCCAATGTCAGAATCGAGTTCTGTTTGTTGGAGTAGACACAGGACTCAGAGAGAAAGAGTTCATATGTTGATTAATTATCCTAAATCTTTATGTAGAAGTCAGTAAAAATTCATAAAGTGGGCGGATATAGAAAACAGAACCTGGATGCGCGCCCTCAGTGTAGAAATTGTCACGAACAAACGGAAACTCAGAATTGAGTGATGTCAGTTGGAGATGAAAGAGGACGAAGAGATGAACATCTTCTATGTCGAAGACTTTTGCATAAGGAGTCTCATATTTTTTTCAGAAGTCGATGAAGTTGTCTGATGCAGAACACCCGGATCGAGCCTTCTCCTTCACCTCGGGATCGATCTCTTGACTTCGGATCGCCTTTGGACGTCGGGATGGCTTTGGAGAAGAGCTTGGATGACCTCTTGACAAGCTAGGCACGGGGGATTAACATTGGGTCATTGAGAATGGCCCTCAATTTATAGGGGAAGGAAGCCGGTGCAAAATTTGGAAACTGGACCGACTGCGCCCCCGCTTTTCAAAGGGGACGAGGGCGCGCAGGGCGCGCCCTCAAACCAAGGGCGTGCAAGGCACACCCCCAGTTCGGGGGTGCGGTCTGCGCGCCCCCCTGTTTCAAAGGGAGCGGGGGCGCGTTACACATCTCACTGCTAAAAATTGACGGAAACTTCCGTAAATTGCTAAAAATCGACTTGACATACGTAACGCACCCCGGAACAGGGGGCGCGGTACAAATAATCAAAAATCAACGCCGGAAACCTTCCAAAAATCCAGTTTAGAAGGTGCTAATCGGGGCAATTTCCGACTTAAAGAAACCGACCGCGCCCCCGCTTTTCAAAGGAACCGGGGGCGAGCAGGACGCGCCCCCGGGTTGAGGGCGCGCAGGGCGCGCCCTCCTCTTTCAAAGGGAGCGAGGGCGCAGTACACTCTCTCTCCTGCGCACGTATCTTGCAAACGGGATGTCCGATTTGGCTCCCGTTTGTCGCGTTGGAAAGAGGGCCTTCAACCGCACCTCCTCAAGTCGGTAAACCAGCCGGCATGACTCCTGATATGTTCGCACGGGGTTTTCTACCGGTTTACCCTCTCGCGGAAAGCCGAAACCCGGGGCGAAGATCCGAAAGAGCACGGTTCCGATTGAGAAATCTCGGGTCAACTCGGGATGACTTAAAATGATGAACGAACAAGTCCGGTACGACCGGAAAACCCGAAGTCATCGAAAAATTTGATATTAACCCGATAAACGTGAACCAAAACTCGTAAAAGCCGGGAAACACTAAAATTGACCGAAATGGCCATATGGCCTCAGTTGATGAAAATATTCGGCTAGAATCGACCTGGATGACCTGAAAAGACCCAGTGATGACCGGAAAGGCCTAACATGTGGTCCGGGATAGCCATGTCAGCACAGATCGAAAAAGCCGTAACGAAAGCCGTCATTGACCGACGCCTACCGAAATGACTTCTCGGAAACCCTGAATGTTACGGAACACATGCGGGATTCCCGAGACCTTCAATTATGGACCATTCAAGGTCGGTCATCGAGCAAGCTTCGTGTTTTTATGGTTCACGCTCGGTTCTCGCTTGGAGGTTTCGGCATAATTCCGTAAATCATTGGTCCATTCTCAACTCACAAGGGGCTCCACCAATGTCCTTAGCTTATGTCCACGAGGTAATCCAGATCAGATAATAGTCAGATAAAAGATATCGCCTATGGAATAAGAGTCTTGGGCTCCGAATTAGGCTAATTTGGCGTGTCTACAGCTTCCCTCGCCTTGATGTCGGCTTTGCAAGGGAATGGCATGTAGCGGAGCGGAGTGAAACGTAGAGAAAGCGTAGCGAAGCGAGATGGATCATAGTGGAATGTAGTGGAGTGAAATGGTGATGGACTGAAAAGGTGGCATCAAGGTGTAGATATAGACACGCTTAATGACCAGATTCGGCAAGACGAATCTCCTCAAGTCTCCTGGTTAACCGCCATGTTTCATCAAGTCTTCCTATGTTCGATTGGTAAGAGATGTGCCATTGGCACGAGAGAGGAATAGCCAACCCCCAACGCGGTGGAGAGTCCCCGAAACATGGGTTCGTAGGTTCATCATCAGTCGGTAACCCGATATTTGCGGTGTTCCTGTACTGTGATGGGCTAAAGTTTAAAAAGAGATTTGTTTGAAAAAGTAAAAGAATACCCATCGAGCACATTCAGGCTCTTAGATTCAATTAATTCTTTCAGGAGACAAGATTCGATTCAGAATGGAATGATCTCAGATTACGAAAGGCAAATGTTTAAGCATAGACCGTGAAGATGATGACTGTGCAAGTTCTGATCGAATAGAAGGTCCTTGGCGGGACGAATTGGCTGCCATGGTGGGACAAACAGCAAAGAAGTTGCAATGGCCACCGTCGTGAAAAGAAATGAAAGATTTAAGGGCACAAAGTGGTTACCGAACATGGTGGGATTAATAGACACGGTGGGATATTAGAGAGGTTGGTGGGACTAGAGATCATGGTGGGATTAGAGAACACGATGGTATTAGAAAACACGGTGGGATTTAGAATGATCGAGAGAGTGAGAAGGTGAAGTTTAGGAAATGATGTATGCAATGACAAAACAAAATGTAATGAAATTAATGCTACATGATGCATGTTGGGCTTAAGAAAACAAAACAAAACTTGTATAACAAATAGTTGAAGATATAGATAGTCTATGAGGTCAAGATACCCATTCGGGAACTATCATCCCTCACAACACAACTTTGGCTTATCCGTGAGCATTAGAGATGACCCGACCGTCGTATATTTTGATGAAGGGGATCTCGGGTCAAGTCTTCTCCGTGCTCATGGTCTTCAACAAATAATGCATAAGATAATAACACACGACCAGCGACATATATGCTAGTCGGCAAGTTATGGGGGTTTCCTATGTCCGTTCTTCTGTTTCCGCGAGCAATTCCTGTCCTTCATCAAAATGTTAGTTCCAAATGAACAATGAAGTTCACTCGACCTTAATAAAGATAAAACATAAATTTATTTGATTTTACAATTTTTTCTGATTTTTTTTGAATTTTTGAGAAATTTTTAAAAATTTGACCGAACGTAACCCCGAACCGGGGGCGCGGCCTGCGCGCCCTCAGTTCGGGGGAGCGGCCAGCGCGCCCTAGGTTTGGGGGCGTGGCCTGCACGCCCCCACCTTGGGGGCGCATTCGACCCAGTTTCCTGTTTTGATCGGATCCGAAGCCGATTCACATCGGGACCGATTTCCCCTATATAAACACCTCTTAGGATGACCAGATCGTCCTACCAACACCCAGGATGGCTCCTCCTTTGAAAAAGCAGCGTGTTGGCTTGGTTCGAGGTATTTCAAGCATCCCGGGTCATCTGAAGGCCAGAATCGGCGCCGACTTGGTAAGTTTGCTGCCAATTTTAGCTTTCAGCCACTCTCTTCTTCTTTTTTCTTAAATTTTTTTCTCTTACCTCCTGTTTGGGTGTAGGATTATCCAAACTTCCCTGGGCCTCACCGGTATTGCTCTCCTCCCTAGCTTTCCGGCTTGCTTGAGGTCCTCGGCTTGTCGGTCAGAGCAATTCTTCGAGATTGGGGCTTAACCGGGCTCTTGATCCATGCCAAGCAATATTCAGGCTACTCCCTTGACTTCGGTTTGATGGGATCTCTTGTTGAGTTGTGGCATCACGACACTCACACGTTCGTGTTCGGCAGCTTTGAGTGTACAATTCTCCTTGAAGAGGCAGAACTCCTTCTCGGCCTTCCTCGGACTAAGAAGGGAGAGACTGAAGGTATGTTCATCCCTTCAGGACCCTTCTCTTGCTTGGAATTCTTGCAGGATTTTGTCGAGGCTCGGTAGATCAGCACCTTGTTAGCTGGCAAGTGAATCAGTGTTCCCAAGTTGGCGGCTTGGACAATCTCTCTTCTGACGGCTCCTGGTCTGGACGAGGACCGGATTCTGCGCGGTGCAAAGGGTTTCGCGGCTTGCCTTCCCGCGGTGTTCTTGTTTCCTGCGGAGGATGGTTTCCTGGAGGTTAATCAACTTTCGTGCATCCGCGGCATCTGGAGCGGTGCACGGTTGGGGCCTTCAGTTCTGGGCTTCTTGTACTGTGGAGTGTCTGCAGCTTGCGTGGGCCGTCCTCCCTTCGGCAGTGCGCTTTTACTGGCTTGCTGGGCCGATCTTCACTTTAAGTTCGATCTAGCCAGTGAGGTGGCCACCAGGTCGCAGCTCTTCCACCATAGCCCCTTGTTCCCATATGCCGATGCACTTGGCTTCGGCGAGAGAGTTGCCAACAGGTGTGCATCGGTGAAGAAGAGGCCAGAGTGGCGTGCTCACTTTGCCTCCATGAACCGTTCCAGCTTCTTGCACTCTTCCGCTGCCCTGATGCAGAAGGACTTCCAGGTGTGCTTTGTGCCCGGCGCTGATCTCCGCCTGGTTACAGGTTCGGCCTTCGTGTTGTACAATGCTCACCGTTGCCACTCTCAGATCGGCTTGCCTCAGTACGAGTTGCCCAAGCTTTCCCACTTTCCACCTATCAAGGGCAGGCAGCTTGATGACGAGGAGGAGGCAATCTCAGCCATTGCCTTGTGGGAGACAAGTCGGGTGTTCCACCCATGCCTTCTGATTGAGGAGGACCCTAACCGGAAACGCCGCTACATCTCCGCGTTGAAGCTTCTACTTGCCTGAGAGTCTTCTTTTTCTGCTTTAACTTGTCAGCCATGTTGTTTTTATTTTGAATAAACAATGAATTTTATAGCAAGTTTGAGTGAAAATTCAATAGAAATTTACCTTCTTTCAAAAAATTGCCTTGTCAAGGGGAGGAAGCCTCTTGAAGATAGTAACTGTTAATAAAGAAGACAACAAGGTTAAGAAACTTACCTGTTGGCGAGATTTCCCCTTCCTTAACTTGTGTTTATTTTCTGAAAAACTCAATAAAGGAGTTAGATCTGCTCTATGGCTCACCCCCTTGCCTATTGTCATCTTGCCTTGCTTACATGTCAAGGAGGGTAGCATTATTAACAAGGTAATATGAACAAAATGGCTAAAAATGAATAAAATAAGGGTTAAGAAAGCTTACCTGTTATGGTGAGAGTCATACCCTTCTTGATCTTAGCATCCTGAAACATTTAATGAAGGGGATCAAATCTTCACCATGGCTTATCTCTTTGCCTATTGTTGTCTGCCTTGACTTAGGTCAAAGAGAGGAGCCTTCTTAACAAGGTGTAATAACCTAAATGATCGAAATGAAATGGTTAAGAGAACTTACCTGTCATTGAGAGAACCTTCTCCTCTTATTTTAAAGTCCCTAAAAACACTTGATAAAAGAGGATTAGATCTTCACAACGACTCATCCCTTTGCCTATTATGGCTAACTTTGACTCAGGTCAAAGGGAGGAGCCCTCTTAATGGGGTGATAATGAAGGTAAATATGCAATGCGGAAATGAAACATGCAAGACATAAAGATAAACATGAATGCTAGCAAAGGCAAAAATCAAGGTTATGCCAAGTTAGATGATGCATTTTTTTAGATTTTTGGAAAGTATTCAATTTTTTTTATTTTTGAAAATATTGGATTTTTAAAAATATTCAATATTTTTTGAAATTTTGAAAATATTTGATTTTTTTGGATTTTTTTTTGAAAATATTTATTTATTTTTGGATTTTTATGAAGAATGTGCCGGTATTGAGACCATTCATCGATCTTTGAGTGTTGATCAAGATTCAAGCAATAAGCACCACGTGTGAATAAGGTTCCTTACCCAGAATCTTTCTTGCCTTCTTCTCTTGATCGGTTTGGATTCCCCTGAGTTTGGACAGTTTACCCTACCCTAGGGGTTTTAAGATGGAAGAATAATAGAGGAAGTCTTTGATAGGATTTGGGGGTGTTGAGGAGGGTTTCTCTACTCATGCCCAAATTGCCCGTTGGGGTTCGACCTCTTCGGGTCTTTTCTACATGTGGCACTTACTTAGACAAGTCTTCAACCTGTGGGGTCATTGCCCATCTTTTGGTGCCTTTTCTTCATTTTCTATTCTTTCGGGTACTCATTCAGACAGGACCATATTTGTTTAAACCTGTGGGGTTCATTGCCCATCTTTTGGCACCCTTTTGCACCTTATGAGACGGCCTCCTACTAAGGCGGCGGGCATTTTCGATACTATCCTCCTCTAGTCCCCTTCACCTATTTCAGACCGAACAGAAGAGAATAGGGTAAGGTTTCCTTTCTGCCTTCAGGGTTTGCCTCTCTTGAGTGTTGGGCTATCCAGATTCTGGGATCGGGAGGTGTTGTGTGTGCAAGGTGATGTCTACCCTTGACTTCTAGCTAACACCCTTGGATCGATGACTTAATATCATACTAGAAATTCTCCATATTCTCTTCTAAGGAAAATAGTTTTTGAGGTAAACGCCGTTCCATGGATGGTTCAAATTTTCTCCATCGGCGTTGGTTAGCTCATATGCATTACCTGGATATTTTTCAGTTATAACAAAAGGCCCTTCCCAGTTAGGTTGTAACTTGGAGCGGGGACCACCTGGCTTAACGGATATACGTTTGACTACCATCTCACCGATTTAGAACTTTCTCTCTACCACCCTATTTTGATAAAATCTTTTCAATCGGTTATGATAAGTCTGGGCATGCTCGGAAGCAGCCAACCTTCTTTCATCTAGGAGTTCAAGTTGTGTAAGGAGAGATTCTCGTCTCTCATCGACAGGGATGTCCCTATCGAGTTGAACTCGGAGTGATGGAAGGAGTACTTCGTACGGGACCACCGCTTCCATCCCATATGCAAGAGCATATGAGGTTTGACTAGTGGGGGTCCGTACAAAAGTACGATAAGCCCATAGGGCAGCTACAAGCTTATCTGGCCAGTCCGCGAACTTGCTAGACTTACAGGTCTTCTTAATGATTTTAATCAAAGTTTTGTTGGTGGCTTCTGCTTGACCATTTCCTTGCGGGTAATAAGGAGATGAATGATGCAATGCAATGTGGTACCTATTGCAAAGATCACACAGATCTTGAAAGATAAAATGCGGTCCGTTGTAAGTGATAATGTCGCTGGGAATCCCGAACCTGGCGATGATGTTGCGTTTGATGAAGAAGCACAGTGTTGATGCCTTGATCTCCACGGACGCTTCCGCTTCTGCCCACTTGGTGAAGTACTCTGTTGCCGTCAGGATGAACGATTTGGAATGGATTTAAGAGTTAAGATCACTTAGAGGGCCAATGATATCGAAAGCCCACATGGCGAAGGGCCATGGGGCATGAATCAGATGAAGGGAAGATGCGAGAGAATGGATCTTGTCGGCATGGAGTTGGCAAGAATGACAGTGCCGGACAAAGATGGAGCAATCCCTTCTAGGGTTGGCCAATAATACCCCTGCCTGATGATTTTCATGGAAAGAGCTTGAGCATTGACATGGCCCCCACAAACCCCAGAATGTGCTTCCTTAAGCACAAATTCTACCTCTTCTTCATCAACACATCTCAATAAAATTCCGCTCAGGCTCATCTTGTAGAGCACCCCTCCTAGGATGGTATACCTTTGGGATACTCTCCTGATGGCCTTCTTTTCTTTTGCATTTGATCCAGGTGGATATGTCTGATCTTGACAATACCTTGCGATCTCATCAAACCAAGGCCTCTCACCCTCATCTAAATCTTCCAACTCGATTAGAGAAACTTTCTCTTTCTCCTCTAGATATTCTTTTCTGCCAAATCTCTCCTTGACTTTTAGAAATCGACCATCCTTAATCGCTGGCATCGACCTCCTACGGACATGGATAGTCTGTACCTGTCTACCTAGCGGGACTGATAGGGATGGAGCTAAGGAGGCTAGGGCATCAGCAAGGATGTTCTGAGCTCGAGGAACATGGACAAAAGTGAGTTTGGAAAAGAGTTTGATGTAGCAAGAGGTGAGTTCTTGGTAAGGTTTGAGGTTTGGATGAGAAGTTCGGTATTTGGTTAGGACTTGGCGAAGGATTAGTTGGCTATCACCTATCACCCTTAATTCTGTGGCACCATAGAAATGAGCGGCCTCCAGCCTGGCCAGCAAGGATTCGTATTCAGCTATATTGTTGGTTGCTAGGAAGTCAAGCTGAAATGCCTGTGGAATGGTGACACCCTCGGATGATAGAAGGACGATTCCTATTCCCTTACCGTGAGAATTCAGAGCCCCGTCTGTAGACACGCCAAATTGGCTTGATTCGGAGCCCTAGACTCTTATTCCATAGGCGATATCTTTTATCTGACCGTTATCTGATCTGGATTACCTCGTGGACATAAGCTAAGGACATTGGTGGAGCCCCTTGTGAGTTGAGAATGGACCGAAGATTTCCGGAATTATGCCGTAACCTTCAAGCGAGAGCCGCGCGTGAACCGTAAAAACACAAAGCATGCTCGATGACCGACCTTGAATGGTCCATAATCGAAGGTCTCGGGAGTCCCGCATGTGTTCCGTAACATTCAGGGTTTCCGAGAAGTCATTTCGGTAGGCGTCGGTCAATGACGGCTTTCGTTACGGCTTTTTCGATCTGTGCTGACACGGCTATCCCGGACCACATGTTAGGCCTTTCCGGTCATCACCGGGTCTTTTCAGGTCATCCGGGTCGATTCTAGCCGTATATTTTATCAACCGGGGCTATAAGGCCGGTTCGGTCAATTTTAGGGTTTCGCGGCTTTTACGGCTTTCGATTCACGTTTACCGGGTTAATCTCAGATTTTTCGATGACTTCGGATTGTCCGATCATACCGGACTTGTTCGGTCATCATTTCAAGTCATCCCGAGTTGACCCGAGATTTCTCGACCGGAACCGTGCTCTTTCGGATCTTCGCCCCGGGTTTCGGCTTTCTGCGAGAAGGTAAACCGGTAGAAAGCCCCGTACGAACATCTCGGGAGTCATGCGGCTGGTTTACCGAGTTGAGGAGGTGCGGTTGAAGGCCCTCTTTCCAACGCGACAAACGGGAGCCGAATCGGACATCCGGTTTGCAAGATACGGCTCGCGGAACACGCGCGCAGGAGAGAGAGTGTACCGCGCCCCCGCTCCGCTTGAAAGGGGAGGGCGCGCCCTGCGCGCCCTCAAACTGGGGGCGCGCCCTGCGCGCCCCCGGTCCCTTTGAAAGGCGGGGGCGCGGTCAGTTTCTTTAAATCGGAAATTACCCCGATTAGCACCTTCTAAACCGGGTTTTTGGAAGGTTTCCGGGAGAGGATTTTCACTTATTTGTACCGCGCCCCCGGTTCGGGGGCGCGTTACGTATATCAAGTCAATTTTTAGCAATTTCCAGAAGTTTCCATCGATTTTTAGCAGTGAGACGCCGAACGCGCCCCCGCCCCCTTTGAAACAGGGGGGCGCGCAGACTGCGCCCCCGAACTGGGGGCGCGCCCTGCGCGCCCTTGGTTTGAGGGCGCGCCCTGCGCGCCCTCGTCTCCTTTGAAACGCGGGGGCGCGGTGCATCCAGTTTCTAAATTTTGCACCGTCTCCCTTCCCCTATAAATTGAGGGCCATTCTCAACGACCCAAGGTTGAACCCCCGGTGCCTAGCTCGTCCCAAGGTCGTCCAAGCTCTTCTCCAAAGCCGTCCCGACGTCCGAAGGCGATCCGAAGTCAAGAAATCGATCCCGAGGTGAAGGAGAAGGCTCGATCCGGGTGTTCTTCATCAACCATCTTCATCGACTTCTGGAGAAAATTCGAGGCTTCTGCTGCAAAAGTCTTCAACATACAAATTGTTCCTCTCTTCGTCCTCTTTCATCTCCAACTGACTTCACTCCATTCCGACTTGCCGTTTGGTCGTGACAGTTGCTACACTGAGGGCGCGCATCCAGGTTCTGATTTTGATATCCTCCCCATTTCATAATTTTTACTGACTTCTACAGGAGGATTTCGGAGAAGTCATCAACATTGAAATTCCTCCTCTCTGAGTTTTCTGTCTACTCCAACAAACGGCACTCGATTCTGACATTGGGGTCGTCCGTAACATCCTCTGCACCAAAGTCGCGCCAGAAGGGTATCAAGCTACCCGAACCGGCTGTCTTCGACCAACTCGGCTTCAACTCAAGCCAAATCATTCTATAAGCTTTCTCAACTCCATTAAATCAGTTCATTTACTGTTTTAAAGCATATTTTAGTTCATTTATATCATTTTTACATAATCAAAAATACAAAAAAAAGGGGTTAAGGCTCACCCCGAAGCCGGTGAGTCCAACTCCAATTGCTTCTTTCTTATCTTCTTACTACAGTTACTACACTTCTCACAAGTCTAACCAAACTCTTCACTTGGTTTGTTGTTCTAGTTGCACAGGTTGATCAAGCTAGCATTGGATTGGAGACTCTCCCTCATCGGCCGGCCGAAGAGGAAGAAGGTTGAACTCACATCCCAATCTCCCACGCTAAGTTGCACAGGTTGATCAAGCTAGCATTGGATTGGAGACTCTCCCTTATCGGCCGGCCGAAGAGGAAGAAGGTTGAACTCACATCCCAATCTCCCACGCTAAGGTACACACGGTCAACTTCTTTCTATTTTCAATACATAAAGCGGAGCCCGCGGCTCCTGGCGACCACACTTTCTTCTTATTCATGTTCTAAATCCATATCCTCCTCACTCTCCTCCCACATGACCCGAACCATCTCCGGTGCTCGAGCGACGCCGTGAGATGAAAGTTCGGGGATCAATGTGAGTGTGGGACCGAGGTGAGGACATTTTACCGCTTTCCGAGTGTCTTCCGATTCACTCCCCTTTTCCCCTATTCCATCTTCCACCTTCTTATCTTGAGGTGCCGATCCGGAACCCGTTTTCGGAGTCGACACCGTCAAAATATAATGTCCAAAGGTGGGAAGATCGGATCAACAATAGTTCGTCATCCGGGAGCTCCGACTGGACCGGGTCAAAGAGGGGTATAGGATGATGGGCTAGATGTTCGGCAATGGCATAGCCCTTAATCGACTTCTGGGGGACATAGGTGATATCAAACTGGGAGAGGAAGCTCTGCCAACGACCTAACCAATCAGTTAGAACAATTTTATCCAGAAGGAATTTGATGGGATTGATGCGGGCAATAAGATTGACCTCCTGAGCTAAGAAATAGTGTTTAAGCTTCTAAACTACCCAAACTAGTGCAGCACAGGTCTTCTCCACTATAGTATACTTCTGCTCGCATGGATCAAAGATCTTTGACAAATAGTAAGTTGCCCTCTCGTTCCCTTCTTCATCCACTTGTGCAAGAACTGCCCCAAGAGAATTCTCCAAAACCGAGATATACAAAACTAAGGGCTTGCCAGGGACTGGTGGTCTAAGCACAGGAGGACTAGCTAGGTATCTTTTCAAACTATCGAATGCATCCTGGCACTTCGAATCCCATTTGAACTCGGCCCCCGCCTTGGTCAACTCATAGAAAGGTTTACACCTTTGGGAGTGTTGTGAGATGAACCGGCGGACAAACTGTAGCCAACCGGATTTGGTTATATCCAGAATAGCCATCCATGAATGATAGCATCTCCAATCCAGCAGTGTTATCAACCAGTGCATTAATATGAGGTAGAGGAAAGTCATCTTTAGGACACGCTCGGTTCAAGTCCCTGAAGTCTATACAGATCGGAACTCTACCAACTTTCTTCATGACAGGGACTATGTTTGCCACCCATTGTGGATAAAAGACAACCTTAATAAATTTTGCTTGATGTAACTTGTCGACCTCTTCTTTCATCTTAAGTGCAACATCAGGGTGGAATATCCATAATTTTTGTTTAACCGGGGTAGCTCCAGGTTTCAAAGTTAGACGATCTTCAACTAACGAGTTGTCTAACCCCGGCATGTCTTCGTATGTCCATGCGAACGTGTCCTTATATTCTTCCAAAATTTCAATTAAACTCTGTTCCTCAGTGGGAGTGAGGTTTGCGCTTAGAAGGATTGTCTTGGGATCTTCCGGTGTTCCAAGATTCAATTCTTTCATCGGTTCATCCACCGTGGCTGATGGTTCTTCAAATCTTTTAAGTCCAGATGCATACGCATCAGCCAAGTCCTCAATTCCATCCTTGAAATCAGGATATTTTTATGATAAGACCTCGTAAACAACCAGTGTATGATCTACATTGAATTCATCCTCATATTGGATTTCATCAAGCTGGATAGCATTTTCCAAAAACCTTGGCAGCCTTGCACATTCCTTGCATTTTTGAGCTATTTGTTGGAGATATCTCTCTGGAACACGTTTACCTCGAGTTTTCTTCTTTCCTACCCTAACTACTCCTAAAGAAGACGGAATTGAAAAGGTGGTATTTAAAATGGGTGAAGGATCAAGCAGATTGATCAGTGAGTTGGAGAAGAGAGGTCCCTGGTTGGGAGCACCCTCCGAGACAAGTAGAGACGTCTCCTCAATGGAAAACTGAGTTTGCGACAGGACGTTTTTTTTGGATATTTTGGGTATTTTCAATAACAAAAAGAGAATGAGCCGATGGGGCTCGAGCAGAAATAGAAAGGTTAGGCAAAATGGGAGAAAAATGGGCTCGCGGGCCCGATGATGACAAGAAATGGGAAGATAGGCCCAAAGCTAGTGAAAAGATCTAAGGGGCATGTGGGCCCGAATGGTGGGCACGCGGGCCCAAAGCAAGAAAATAAATTTAAAGGGCACGTGGGCCCAATTGGTGGGCACGCGGGCCCAAGATTGTTGGATTGAAATGGGCATAGAAGCCCAGTGGAGTAAGAAGATTTGAATGGGCTCTCAGGCCCAATGATCAGTTCATGTGGCCATTTTGGCCCAGAAGTGGGAATTGCGCTAGATAGCCCATCAAGTGAATCCAAGAGGGATAGAGTGAGGATTTTGAAATACGTGACCGTAGGATACATCTCACGCGGGATGTTGTTTGGAGGTGGGTTCGAGTGGACAAGTTGTTCAGAGATGGACTTGCCCTCGACTGGTTCTTCCTCCTCTGTGAACAACCGAGCCAAAGATGAACTCAGGTTGTCCACTTCCTCCTCTTGCTCTGGTGCTTTCTTCCTCTTGACTGGTTCTTCTTCTTCGTCCCCAGCCATCACCATGGTCTCCCCTTTGATAAAGAATTTTTGGAGTCCCATGGCATTTTTTGTTCGGTAGACCATCCGCGGAGTGAAACTGGGCTCATAGCCAAGCCCGTGTCTCTTTGGTCCTTGTACGGCTTTAATGGGGTGCACAACCCCCTGCAGCTCCTTTCCCAACCCCTTTCCTAACTGATAGCCCATCCTTGTCATCATCCGCCATGCAACTGTATCTGGAGGCGTCGTTAACATCATGACCTTGGGCAGCACTATAGTGGAAACCGACGGTTGGACAAATTTTGATATTGGCAGTGCAGAAGAGGGGTCATCCACGTCATTCAGAATGGGGATGTTGGTTACTTTGATCACCTGGCCCTTGTATGGGAACTTCAGACACTGATGATTAGTGGAGGCAACAGCTCCTATTGCCTCAAGGTACGGGCGTCCCAAGATAGCTTTGAATGTAGGGTCCAATTCTAGAACGTGAAACTCGGCGGTGACAGCACACAGCCCGAGCCCTACTTTCAACGTAACCAACCCTCGTGCCGGCTTCCGGGAGTTGTCATATGCGGTCACCGTGACGGAAGAAGGCTCGATTTCTTCATCGGAGATGCCGCAAAGTTGCAATGTTTCTGGCGGCATGACATTTATGGATGCTCCGGTGTCAATAAAGCAGGACTTGATCTCCACGTCTCGGATGACTACTGCAACGCGCAAGGCATACTTTCTTATCTCTGGCCGTGCCAACTCCTCCTGTGTAAATGTGAGTGCCGGATGTTCACTCCTCGGGGTCAGGACAGTAATGATCTTCTCAGGCGGGAGGTCCTCATTGACCATGACCCGCTGCAGATATTGTTGTAGAATGTCCTGATGGTTCTTTGACCTCTTTATCAGCTCCAGAATTGGAATCCTTGCCGGCATTTTGTCCAAGTGCTTCAATAGGTCTAATGCCGTGCCGGGCAACGGTTCTTCTACCACCTCCTCTTCTGCCTGTTCCTGTGGTTGTATCCCGACTTGGGGGAAGACCCTTTGGAACATCCTCCTACTATGAAGTACCGGCACCAGCGTGGTAGGGGGAAGGGGTGATGATGGTGATGGTAGGGTTGGTTGGTAGGTTGAGGAGCCCATGGTAGGTAGGGGTGGTGAGGATCGGATGATGAGGGGTCATGGATTGGTGAAGGTCGGTATGTTGGGTGATGGTTGGGGTGTTGGTGGTGATGGTCTAATGATGAGGGGTCATGGGGTGGCGGATCGGTAGGTTAGGTGATGTACGGGTGTTGGTGGCGGTCTAATGATTAGACTCCGCAGAGGATTAATGGTGGTTGGTGGGTTAGGTTGGGGTGATGGATGGGGTGCTGGTTGGGAGGCTGATGGCGGTCTAATGATTAAGCGCCGTGGAGGGTTAATGGTTGGTGAGGGTAGTGGTGTTTGGGTAGTTTGTGGGCTGGGGGCAGCTCTTGGTATGGAGAGTATGGTGCGGTTTGTAGGTGGGGTTGGTATGGTGGGCATTGAGGTGATTTGATCCTCGACCTGCCAACCCTGGGAATGGTGGGTTGACTCCTCGATGGCGAAGCGGACAAGGCCGAGTCATTGGTTTGGTGGTGCTGGTGCCGATGCTTGTATGGGTGCATGTATTGGGAGCGGATCTTGGACTATGCCCAGGCCGGGCTCCTGTTGTGCTTGTTGTCGCCGCGGTTGATTCTGACGTGCCTTCATTGCTTGAATAGATTCTCCCATCTGTGCCCAGTCAATGTTCCCTTGATCATTAAGGTCATGGATGAAGTCTTTAAACTGGAAACATACATTCACCGTGTGCCCAGGATACCGATGATAAGCGCAGTACTTGGTTGTGTCAACATTGGCCGGCCATCCTTCTCTCTCCTTTGGAAGTTCCAACTACTGTTCAGCCATCAATGCATTGAAAATATCGGTGAGGGGGATGACAGTTGAGGATAGTATTCTCTCTTGGGTCCCCCCCCCTCCTAGGTCGGTTGGCTGGTGGTGGCACTTGGTTGTAGGCTTGTTGTTGTGGTTGGGGTCGGTTGTAGACATGTTGTTGTTGAGGCGCTCGATTGTAGGCATTTGGTTACTGGGGTGCTCGGTTGTAGGTGGGTTGCTGTGGTGGTGCTCGGTTGTATGCAAGTTGCTGCTGGGGCTGAGGAGCTGGTTGAGGAGCTGGGCGGTATTGTTGATTGGGTGATGGGTTACGGTATTGGCTTTGGCGATACCTACCCTGGTTACCCATGGCATTGATGCTCTCATTGTTTACTACCCCTTCGGTGGTGGGTCCTACAGGTGTAGGCTTTCTAGTGTTACGGGGCTTGGTGTCGAATGGGTTGATCATGGATACGTCCTTAAATTGGGCTTGGAGGTAGCGGGTGCTATCACACAACTCACTCATGGTTGTTGGGCAGTGCATGATCAGGAGGTTGCGAAGATTGGGCGTGGTGTTCCTTATGAGAATCCTCACCTTCTCCCCCTCTGAGATGGTATCTACTAGCCTCTCAGCCATTGCCCTCCACCGATCAGCAAATATGGTAAAGTCCTCATTCGGTCTCATCTTTTCGGCAATTAAATCAGTTATCGAGCAGGCTGGCCCCACCCGATCCTTGTACCTCTGTAGAAACTTTGCCTTGACGATGTCAAAATCTGTCGCCTCAATGGAATCAAGAGAATAGAACCAGTCCAGGGAGGATCCCTCCAATGACCGACGGAATAGGAAGGCAAGGGCTTTGCGGTCATTTTTCCAGAATGCGGAGTCGTAGAGAAAGCTCTTTAAATGGTTGAAAGGATTACCAGTCCCATTGTAACGTTGGAAGACTGGTATATCTAAAGGAGGAAGGTGTAGAATTAGGAAGGATGGGACAGAGATTTCAAGGATGGCTTTAGAATCGAGGCGGTGCCTCATTTCTTCAAAGTGCTCATCCATCTGGTTGAGTTTGTTCATTAATGCCTGGGTGAGGCTGGATTCCTGAGCCACGAGAGAAAAGTGTTTAGGTGATTGAGTTGGAAGAGGTAGGTTGGAAACAGGAATTGAAACAGAATTATGTGAATGCCCCATAATAGGGTGAGTGGAGACACGGCAGGGTTGCTCAGGAGAAGAGATGATTTGGGGCCTGACTGCTGATTGAGGTGGTGAGGGGGCTTGATTTCCCTCGACCGGATCTTGATTGGCGGGCATCTTGCCCTTTGTCAAGGATTGCACAAGCGAAAAAGATTCGGGGTCTAGATGGAGAGATAGACCCTGGAGGAGTTTCTCCACGCTAAGTGATGCAGGTTGATGAATAGGATTTTGAATTTCTGGCTCCCTGACGGCGTTGACATGGCCCTCTGGTTGGACCACGGGTTGCTGAAGCTCGTAGTGACCCGTCTCGTACTTCTCTTCTTGGCCGTAGTAGTCCGACATCCCGACGTGTCTTCCGGACCTTAGTGTCATGGGCATCCTGTCAAATTTTCTTACAAAATGGTTGAAAGAAAGAAAATGAAATGTGTAATTGCAAAGAGAATTTTGTTTGGTTATGATTGTTTGTTTGATTTGATTTGGTTTTACTTTGGTTGTTTGGAAAGCAAGTTGAACACAAAATTTAAAAGGGATTTTTTTTTGTTTTTTTAGGTGTTTTGAAAGAAGAAGAATTTTTTGGTTGTTTTCAATTGTTGTGAGCAAGCAAGTTATGCAAACAAGGTTTTAAAATGACTACTCGACAATTTTTTGGTTGAAACCTTAGATTAGATAGATTGTTAGCAATTGTTCACTCAAGTAGGTATGGTTCCTATTGCTTCAATCTTCAAGACCTAATGGCCTGTTTGGTAACTGTATTAAGTACTTATATTAGTATTAATTTTAAAATTGATATTGATACAAGATGATATAGGGTGTTTGGATACTTATATCAGTTTTAAAATTATTAGTTTACCATTCTTTCAAATTCAATACTGGTCGGTACCTATTTTAAAATCGATACTGTCCTTTCGCTACACCCTAACTCCATTGGGCCGCCCTCCCCGTTCGACCTCGCCCTCCCCGTCGACCTTGGCAGGCAGCCGCTCCCCGTCGACCTCGGCAGGCGGCCACTCCCCGTCGACCTCGCCCTCCCCGTTCGACCTCGGCAGGCGGCCGCTCCCCGTCGACCTCGCCCTCCCAGACGCCCGATAGCGGCCGCCCTCCTCCCCGTTCGACCTCGGCAGACGCCCGATAGCGGCCGCCCTCCTCCCCGTTCGACCTCGGCAAATGCCCGATAGCGGCCGCCCTCCTCCCCGTTCGACCTCGGCAGACGCCCGATAGCGGCCGCCCTCCTCCCCGTTCGACCTCGGCAGACGGCAGGGGTATGAACTTCTTTCCCAAAAATGACTTTTCGTTCGACCTAGTTGTCGGGTGGACTATTAACACCACTGGCCTGAGTAACCATGATCTGGTTCATGTTTTTGTTCTGGTTTGTGCTAAATGCTTCATCCTCTGCAATTCCATTAGGGGCTGCCGCTGGCATGTAGGTGCAGACACCCACAATATTTGAGTTCATGCTTGAGCAATTTGCAGCGATAAACATTATTGCTTGAGCCTAGGAGGATCAAACCACGAGACACATGGATAATATCCATCAAGATGAGGTAGTCTCTTCTTTCTAGAAATACACTGAAATGCGAAGGTAGAGTGATGTAGACAAGTACCTTGTCCAGAGGAATATTCTCATAAACATTGATTTTTCCTCCATAAAATATGGTCGGTTGTGTACTGCGCCGAAGGCTTGTTTGTGTTCCTGTAAGAAGAGATGCATTTTACTCTCTATATGAGACAAAAGCGGGGGCGAGGGGGGATTATTTCTGGCTACCTTGAAGCATAGGTAGATCCGTCGATTATGGCTCGCTCCTGCTTCAGAGAACTAATCATGGGGAAAGATCCATTAGCAGGGTCACCCACCATAAAGAAGGGGCTGCTAGTCACGGTAGGAATAGAGTGAGGTGTGACTGTGGCGATCATTTTGGTTTCATTTGAATTATTTGCGGGAATGAAATTGATAGGGTGTGTTCATACCCCTATAACCCGACAACAAGCTAAGGTGGTCAACGACCGCAGAAGTTTTTTAATCCTCTTAAACTTCCCACTCCAATCACATCGTCCGGTGCTTCCGTGGGAAGAGGAGAGCAGAGAGGGAGGAGGGGGGTTTCCTAATTCCAAGGTTCCTCCCAGCACTGCTCATAATTGATCAGTAGGGTGGGTCACCGGCCTTGGCATTAAAGATAGGCTCGTAATTGGTTTATTGGCTTTAGTTGCCCCTCTCTCTCTCTCTCTCGTGTTCTCTTCTCCAAGATAGGCTCATTTTCTATAACCGGAGGCTGCCTATATCAGGCCTTTTGTTCTGACCAACAATACTAGGTTACTTGGACTAAGAGTTTTTATGGGCTTAAGGCAAAACAATCAGCAATGTCATCTGGCTGGTCCATTCAATTTGTTTGGACTTTGAATGCATGATGCACATTCATATTGATGGTTTGTTTCTCTGCGAATCCCATATGATGTAATGGCATGCAAATAAACCCAGTAACCACTCTCACAAGGGATACCATAAGTGAGGAACATATTTTATTCTCTTCATTACGATAAGATGCCTTTGTTTGGGGTCTTCTAGGTTGGCAACATGTCAAGCTGAGGTGGGTGCCTTTCTTTCTTTCTTTTACTCAATCAACAGTATCCCTTTTGTCTGTGTTTGTGGACAAATGATCGATATGAAAGAATGATGATGAGAATGAGGGTTTTTCTAAGAATAATAAATTAATTACATGCGAAAACTTGGTCTTTTTTGTTATTGAACACTTTTATTTTGTATATTCATTGTATATATTTGAATAGACATTGAATTTATTGTTGCATTGTATGAAATAGTCCCCATCTAACTAACTTATAGTTGTAGGTGAATTTGTATGTTGCACGGCATGTCAAAGGACAATTGATCTAGATATTACTAATTTTGTAGAATCTCATATTATGGATCATGTCTCATTCTACTTTTGATATTTTTTATCTTTTATCATGTCATCTATGTATAGGAAGTTTTCTACTAGATGGACAACGAAGCCAAAACTGGAAGTCTGAAGTGGGATGATACCCGAGATAGTTTTTTTATCTTGAGAGACTTTTGTTTGATCTTGGCATCTTGCAGTGTCCTGATCATTTTGTTGTTGGCTACGGAATGGACTTCTCTGAGCGTTACAGGAACCTACCTGTAACCAAACAAGACAAGAAATTTGCAATTCACTGGCTATAGAATAGCCTGACTAGTATCACATTGTTCACTGGCTGTTCTTTAAACAGGTCATGAGCGCATTCATCAGAGGGTATATTTTACTCATTTTTAACAAGTTGGTTGAACAATTCAAAAACATTTGCAAGGATGTAGCTTGAATATCAACGAGAGGTACTGTCTGAATATCATCTGTACAAGAGTTTACCTAGAGGTACATGTATATGATGGATTCTATGACCAACGAAGGTGGTGTTATGGTGCCTGCCTTTCTCTCGCATATTATTCTCTAACATCTTGCTTTTTTACTTGTCTTCTAAATTTTGCATGATTTACATCAATATGAATCACCTAGAGGGAACACACTTGTTTTGGGAATTTCTTTTTTCAGAACAATATCTATGTCGTTTTGCCATAATATAGATATTTTGTAAATAATATAGATATTTTTATATTTTAACAATAATTTTGGAATTAAAATATAAATTTGATGCTAATTAATCAAAATATTTAATAGCGATTTTCATATTGATATTGTATTACCAAACACCTAATATCAATTTTAATATTGATATAGCATTACCAAACGGTTAAAGAAACTTGATACTATCACTTTTGATATTGATATTACATCTTCTTGGAATATCAATATCAAAATTGATATTGTATCAATTTTGATACTCAAAACAAACAGGCCGTAAGGTTGTCACTCAATCACCACGAGTAGATACTTGGGTTCTTTGGGTTTTGCGAAGTGGTACAACCGGCCCAATCGTGCGGAGTGGAATATGTCGACTCTGAAAATTCGACGGGGTCCTCTCCTTTTCAGGGAAGTCCGTGAACCCAGATCGTCACCTCAAGAGTGGATGAGAAAAGAAAGGAATAAAACTCGGAAAGCAACTCTCACCTGGGTCCCACACTCACATTGATCCCCGAACTTTCATCCCTTGGAGTCACTCGATCACCAAAGAGACGGTTCGGGTCATGTGGGAGGAGAGTGAGAAGAAATAAATGTGGTCGCCAGGAACCGCGGGTTCCGATTTATAGAATTAAAATTGACCGTGTGTACCTTAGCATGAAGAGTGTGGGTTAAAGCTTCTCCTTCTTCGGCCGGCCGATGAAGAAGAGTCCTCAACACGGTGGGTTCTTGATATTATGTGCAACTAGACAAACAAACAAGTGAAATAGACAATTATAACTAGACAAAGTGGAGTATATGTAAAGACAATGACATGAAACACACAATTGACAAGAAACTGACCAGATTTGGGTAATCTCTAACCCCTTTTTTTATTTTTAGGATTAACAGAATAAAAGTAATTCAAAAAAATGTAAAAAAATAATAGTACGATGGATAATCACTAAACAAAGAGGTAAGAAAAAAAACAGCAAGATTCTGAGTTGAATAGAGAGATATATGGCCAAATCTGGGTTGTCGAAAGCCGAGCAGCAGTCCAAGATCTGCCAGGCGCGACTTTGATTCTGCGCTCGTCACGACAAGCCCTGACCTTTGAATCAAGTTCCGTCTATTGCAAACTCAAGAAGACTTGGAGATGAATAACTTTGATGAAGAAAGCTTGGACAGAAGACGTCCACACACTGCTGTAGAGGCCAAAGAAAGGATACATGGCTGATCACCTGCAGAACAGCCTTCCTCTCTCTTGAACCGACTTTTCTCTCTCTACAAACTCAAAATTATCTCTCTAAAAATCACAAAATCAATGCAGGAGAGAGGTTGGACGTCTTGAAATGCCTGGGGGGTCGTTCTCATGCATCTGGAATGACCGGAATCAGAGTTTATTTATAGGAGAACAGACGGTCTCATCAAGACTAAGAAATAGGGGTCCTTGCGCCCTACCCCTGGGTGCATGTGCCCTGGTGCAGGGCGCATGCACCCCACTGGGGGGAACATGCAGGAGGGAGGTTGGACGTCTTGAGATGCCTGGGGGGTCGTGCTCATGCCTCTGGAACGACCGGAATCAGAGTTTATTTATAGGAGAACAGACGGTCTCATCAAGACTAAGAAATAGGGGTCCTTGCGCCCTACCCCTGGGCGCATGCGCCCTGGTGCAGGGCGCATGCGCCCCACTGAGGGGCACATGTGCCCCCAGTGAGGGCGCATGGCACTATTCCCAAAAATTTTGACCTTATCCGGTCGATCGGTTCAGTGGTAGAGTCCCGGTGAAAAACTGGTTCCCTCGTGCCTCAAGGGTAGGGCGCATGTGCCCTCAAGTGAGGGCACGAGGTCACGTGCCTCACTGGTAGGGCGCATGGGCACGTGCCCTGGGTCCCGGGCGCATGTGACCAGGAACCGGGGCGCATGGGACTATTTTTTGCGCGTCCTTCTTCCGGAAGCCATTGCGAACCCGAACTCGGAATTCAATGCCGTTTGTTGCGTTGGAAAGATAACAGGCCGACGAAGATTTCTATAGCATCGGATCAGCCATCAGACCATCCAAAACTTTAGAATTTTATCCGTAAGTTAGGGCAGTGAACAAAAGATCCGGTACAGGTCAAAATGACTCCGACAGCAAACCGGAAAGGCACGGTATGCAACAAAACTTGTTCGGGGTGTGAATATGACCATAACCTTCAATGCATGATCATTAGGCACTGGTCATTCAACTAATTTCCATGTTTACACGATTTACGTGTGGCTTTCGCTCGGAAATTACGGCTTTTGCGGAAAACTTCATAAAGCATCCGATTTCGTTCGGCGAAGCTCCAAATCAACTTTAAAAGACCCGGCATCATTATAAGGTCAATCATACATGTTACCCTATAAAACATGAGTTTTATGTTCTGAATTAGGCGAATTTGGTGTGTCTACAGCTTGCCTCGCCTTGATGTCGGCTTTGTAAGGGAGTGGCATGTAATGAAGCGGAGTGATTCGTAGTGAACTGTAATGGAATGCAAGTGAACGTAGATGAATGTAGCAGAATGGAATGGTGATGGACTGAAAAGGTGGCATCAAGGTGTAGATATAGACACGCTTATCTACCTGATCCAGCAAAATGAATCTCTCTGAGTATTCTAGATTGCTTTCATGTTCTATCAAAACCTCACATAATTGACTGGTAAAAGACATGCCCTTGGCACGAGAGATGAAAAAGTAAATGATAAAGGATAAAAGGATGTAGCCAACCCTCAGCGTGGTGAGGAGTCCTCGAATTCGTAGGTTCATCATCAGCCAGCAACCCCAACTTTGCGGTGTTCTTGTATTGTGATGGGCTAAAGTTTTAAAAGAGAAGTTGATCTTAAAACAAAAGAATACCAATCCATCATATTTGGAATCTCAAGTTCATTCAAGTTTCACCAAAATACTCAGTTTAATTCTGAGTGGAATAATCTCAAATTCTAAAAGGGTTCGTTTAAGCATAACAAAATTGCTCGGGTATCATGAAAACCATGAATCACGCTCTGACAAAGACCCGGTATTTGGAAAATGACAAAACAGACTTAAGCCATAGTGGGATTGAAAGATAATGTTGGGACTAACATAGAATGATGGGAAAGAAGAAACAATGGCATGACAATTGCCATGACACGATGGGTAAAATAAAAGACACGGTGGGATAAAAGAAATAAAATATGGTGGAACAAAAAGAAAGGAATAAAACATGAAGAGATAAAATTGGTAATGATAAGAATAAAAAAGGAGATGGATGTGAAAACATAGAAAATTATGTAGAAAATAGTTGAAGATATAGATTGTCTATTGGAGGTCAAGACACCCGATTAGGAACCATCGTCCCTCCAATGTTCAATTTTGGCTTATCCGTGAGTGTGAAGAAATGACTAAGCCGTCGTAGATTTTGTTGAAGGGGATCTCGGGCCTAGTCATTTTCACTCTCAAGGTCTTCAACATTAATGCATATAATATGTATCAAATGGCCCTAATATAACTAGGTGGCAAATGTTAAAGGTGATGTGAAGTGCAAAATGGAGTGTCGGTGATGATGTGAGGTTGATGCGAAGCTGAGTGAAGTCTTCCGGCGTGGTCTATCAACTTGCATCGACCGCCTGATTCATCAGCGCCATGATAATATTTGACTAGGTGGCACTCCCTTTCTTTTCATCGCAGAGCTGGCATGACGTTCCTTCCGGAACACCGATCTCACCAATTCACCTGTTGGACTTAAAAGGTTGCCTGCACACTTCCGGTTAATACCTAACAGACATAATTGTCATATGAAGCAGATTGTTTCTGAAATGATCAACTGAAGATTTTACTATTATAACCATTATTTGGATGTCAAAACAATGTTTTGATGATGGTTCCTTTATAAAAAATGTCACCTTTAACATTATAGACAATTTCTGATTTTTTGAGATTTTTCTGAATTTTTCGAATTTTTTTGTCCATGTGCCCCCCATCGGGGACACCTGACCATGCGCCCTGAGGTGGGGCACCTGGACATGCGCCTCCAGATGAGGGCACATGTGCCCTGAGGAAAAAAAAATGAAATCCGAATTTGACTCAAAAAGGGATTAATCCTCCACTATAAATACTCTCTTAAACTCGAAAATTGATCTTATCTCTGTTAAAATGGCTCCTCCTTCCAAGAAGATGTGTTCTGACTTGGGAAGAGCGATTTCAAGCATTCCAGGGCATGTGAAGGGGAGGATTTCAGCAGATCTGGCAAGAGAAAGTTATTTTTTATTGATTGTGATTTTTTGGATTTTTTTGGAATTTTCAAAAATTTTGGGTTCATGTGCCCCTGATCGGGGGCACCTGGCCATGCGCCCTGGGGGTGGGGCACCTGGCCATGTGCCCCCATGTGAGGGCACATGCGCCCTACCCCTGGGATTTTTTTTTTTCAAAATTTTTTTATAAAAAGTGCAAATACCTGACAACATGTTTTGATGCTTTTATGCAGAATTACCCTCTCTTTCCAGGTCCTCGAAGATTCTGTTCACCTGTTTGGTTTAAAGATCTGCTTGGAGTGCTTCATTTGTCAGTGAGATCAATCCTGAGTGGATGGGGCTTGACCGGTCTTCTGGTTCATGCGAAATGCTTTGCGGAATATCACTTGGACTTTGGATTGATGGGTGATTTGGCAGAGTTATGGCATCCTGACACTCACACCTTTGTCTTTAGCTCTTTTGAATGCACCATCTTGCTAAAAGAAGCAGAGTTGTTTCTTGGACTTTCGCGTACTAGAAAAGATGAGATTGCAAACATGTTTATTCCTTCTGGGTCAGTGTCTTGCCTTGAGTTCTTGCAGGATTTTGTGGAGACAGAGCAAATCAACTCCTTTATCACTAGAAAACGGATCTATCTCCAAAAACTGGCAGCTTGGACCATCTCTACTTTGTCTTCTCGCGGCCTTGATGAGACACAACTTCTTCATGGATCCAAGGGTTTTTCTACTTGACTTGCTGCCGTGTTCTTTGTTTCCCACAGAAGATGGCTTTCTGGAGCAGGGACAACTCTCGTGTATTCACGGAATCTGGTGCGGCAAGCGGCTTGGTCCTTCAGTGCTTGGCTTTCTCTACTGTGGCTTGTCTTCTGCTTGAGTGGGACGTCCTATGTTTGGCAGTGCTCTTCTGTTTGCTTGCTGGGAAGATCTTCATTTCAAGTTTGATCCATCAGGCAGTGCTACTACCACTTCACGGCTTTTTCGGTGCAGTCCTTTGTTCCCATATGCTGCAGCTCTCGGTTTTCCTGACATGGTTTCCAATAGGTGTGCTACATTGAAGAAACGGACAGATTGGCGTATTCATCTTGCTTCCATGAGTCATTCAGGCTTTGTGCACAGTCCAGTCATTATGCAACAGAGAGATGTTCAGATCTGTTTTGCTCCTGGCGTGGATCTTCGACTAGTTACTGGCTTGGCTTTTGTTCTGTACAATCCGCACAGGTGTCATTCCTAGATTGGTTTGCCTCACCATGAACTGCCGGTGCTTTCACACTTGACTCTTATCAAAGACAGGAAGCTTGATATAGATGAAGACATGGTGGAAGCTCAGACATCTATTGCCTTGTGGAGTACGAGCCGGCTACAGCGACCAGGCACACTTATCGTGGAGAGTCCAGATGACCAACGTCGCTATCTTTCTCAGTTGCAGCTTCTTTGTACCTGATCATCCTTTTGTTGCCATTTTCTTTTCTAGCTTGTCAAACAAATTTTGGTCATTTATGAATATGAAATGAATTTTGTCATGTCAATTTCGCAATATAAATTCACAAACTTTTACCTTATGCCTGAAAATTGTCAATGCATGACCGAAACAATGCATGGAAAAAAACAGCCATTTTACAACATGATTTGCAAGATTTAATAGTAAGAAATGAATTTTTTATGAAGTTAAAGCATGCATTTTTTTTCGGTGAATTTTTTTGAGCAATCCAGAAATATGTTTGGGATTCTCTCAGTGGCATTGTGATCAGCTCAATTTCAAGAGTGGCAAGGTAATTTTTAAAATTTTTATGATTTTTACACATTTTTACCTCTATAAATAGACTAACCGCCCCTACCAGTTCATTTCACCACTCGCAGCCTCTTTCTTCACCAGAGTTACTCCGACTTATTCTACACTTTCGGAGCCCGAATCGGGTTCAAAGGTCAGTGCTCCAGTTAAATAAAACGTAGATCACTGCATTCTCTTCGCTTTGACTATGATTTCATGCAATTCCGAGTAAGTTTGAGCAGTTTTTGGGTCAAGATAAGAATGGTGCACATCTAGGGTCCATGTGCCCTGGAACCAGGGCGCATGTGCCCTCAAACAAGGGCACAAGGACACGTGCCCTGGGGTCAGGGCGCATGTGCCCTCAACCCAGGGCACAAGGGCATGTGCCCTCAAGTTAGGGAGCATGTGCCCCCAACTCAGGGCACAAGGGCACGTGCCCTCAAGTCAGGGGGCATGTGCCTTGGACCCAGGGCACAAGGGCATGTGCCCTGGACCCAGGGCACAAGGGCATGTGCCCTCAAGAAAGGGCGCATGTGCCCTGGACCCAGGGCGCATGTGCCCACAGACCAGGGCGCATGGGCCCCTGGTCTGGGCACATGTCAACTTCAGCATTCTTGTATTGGTGATTGTTTTAAAAAATTGAAAAAAAAACTGACCAATTTTGAAATGTACATATGTCGAAGAGGGTTCGACGCGCGCGTGCGCATGACGACGAGGCTGGTCCTTTTGAGCCGACAGCCCGGCATGATGTAAATGTCCTTTGAACTAACTAGAAACTCTCTACCATCTTTGTGATTTAGTTCTTGACCTGAACAACTTTTCCACTTGTAGGTACGAATCAAATCGCGTATATCATGGCAATTGGTACGATTGGCGTACCGGGGTCTTCAACCGTTCCAATGCCGCCGCCTGGATGAGATGGGATTTGGTCCCATCTTACATTTGTCAGTGCTTTGGGAAGACTTGGCTCTGATCCAGGTTCTGAGAGATCGTTGGGATGCCGCGACTTGTTCATGTCTTCTTCCCTGGGGGCATATGGTCCCTACTCTGGAGGACATGGCCCTTATCACGGGGCTGCGGGTCTATGGGCGCGCCGTCACCAGTTGCACGTATAGTAACTACGCCGAGATGGCAGCGACGCTTCTTTCTTACTCCCCGCCTCGATCACATGATGAGGCAGTCCCGTCGATCACTCGGAAGGAGTGTCTCGAGCTAGTGGGCCTGATAGAGGCTCAGATGCAGCAGGGCGAGGTGACCACGGACTACGAGGATCGCCTGATTCGTCAGGTATCTGCAACACTATGCGGTCTTCCTGGATCAGCGGAGGCAGATCGGGATCTCCGCCAATTTCTGCTCTTCTTTTTCGGTCGCTTGTTGCTGGGCAACAAGATCGAGATGGTTCACCTACGGTTCCTTCCGTTCCTGGCAGACGTGGAGTCCATCGGCGACTATGCCTGGGGTGCAGCGGTCCTCGCACATCTGTTTGCCAGTATCTCTCCTGACAGTGGTACTGTCTCAGTGGGCGGCTTTACACCTTTTCTTCAGGTATTTCTCTTTCTGTGGCTTACTTTCCAGTTGCATGTTATACTTGTACCAACGAAGTGTTAATTTCAGGTGTGGAGTTACCTTTACATTCCACTAGGCCGAGGCAGAATAGATCACCCATTTCGCCTGCCTTTGATGGCGCGTTGGCATGCCATCCGTGACACTAAGTCCCATGCATACCAGCTCCTTCGTCTTCGAGGCGACCTGTTGGTCTTTCTCCTGCATGGGTACGTCTCCCTATTCTTCCTTGCTTTTGTTTTGCTGACTGCTGATCCTTTTCTTTCTTGTAGGTATGCTGGCGCCCATATCTGACTACTGATGATGAGAGTGCCAAGTGGGTGGTGAAGGGTGCTCATCTTTTCGGCCGCGACATTTACCTCCATTGTCTGAACGAGGTGGAGCCACTGTGGGTTCGCCTCGTGATGAAGACATTTGGCGGTTATCAGGAGTGGTGCCCACCTCCTTCGTCCAGACACAGCCATAGCACCTAGGGGTTGACACACTCAGTAAACTGGGCAGCCCGGTACCAATCTGCCTTGGAGGACTGGGAGGCTGAGGGCACCGTGGTTTTCTCGACTGCCGTGGATGACACGGAGTTCACTCGCCAATATGGTGTGGCTTACGGTCATCTTTTTGACTATGCTGGCCAGGTTAGCCTTTTGTCTCTGTCTCTTTGTTATCAATGCTTTGCCTTGTCTAAAAAATATTTCTTCTTTTCAGGATTCCCGGTGCATGCTTACCCAGTATCGAGCACAGATTCGCGAGCTGGAGGAGGAGGTGGCCTCCCTAAAGGCAGCTCTACAGGTAGAAGTGTGTGTGTGTCTAGTGTTCCTTAATTAAGCTGCCAGATATTTGACTTGCTTTATGTACTGACAGCGCATGGGCCACTCAGAGGGTGTTTCTTCTTCTGAAGAGGTGAGAGCCCTACGAGATGAGCTGGCTGCCGTGAAACAGTCTCTGGCGGAGAAGGAGATCACAGTAACATCTTGATAGTTGCTACCAAACTTGTTCTTTCACTGTCTAAGACTTATACATTGCTTGTAGGTGGCTACACTAGAGCGATCAGTTGCTACTTCTTCTTCGGAGTCTTCTTCCAGGATCCAAGCCTTGAAAGCTGAGTTGCAGGCCCGGGTGCCTACTCTTGAGATGGCTAAGCTCCGATTGGACTTTGATACAGAGCTATTGGTGCATTACCGGCACCACTTTGAGGCTCTTCGTGAGGTGGAGACCCAGCATACAGCTACCCTTCGTGAGCAAGATGCCGCGATCCGTGCTATGGAGCAGAGGCAGTACCAGATGCAGATGGATCTAGTTTCCGCCCAGGCGGAACTAAGTTTTCATCGTGAGATGGCCCGCCAGTCTACTCGGAGCCGGACCCATCAGAGTGGCACCCATCAGAGTGGCAATCATCAAAGTGGCAGTCATCAAAGTGGCAGTCATCAGAGTGGCAGCCACCAGAGTGGCACACGGACCGACCAGAGCGGCTCGCACCATAGCCGAGGTCGTACAGTACGGGGTGGAGTTGATCCAGAGAGAAGCCAGACTCCGAGTGTGGCTGACTACTTAGTTTCTTCTCCTGAGCGTAGGGATGAGTAGGTTTTGATTTGTATGTCCAGCAACATTGTATCAGGCTTTTGTCTTATATCTTTCTTCATGAATGGATCAATGTTTGTGTCTACTTGGCTTGTTGTGCCTGCAACATCACTTCGACAATTTTGATTAGTATAACATGGTGGCTTAGCCCTTTGCTTTTGTCAAAGGGCATAGCCTTCTTAACATGGCGAAAAAATAACGAGTGAAGGAAAACAAATGTGGAAAGAGTTAAGAAAACATACCTGTATGGCGAGAATCCATCCTCCCTGTTATGTAGTGCCCGTCATGGTGTGAATCCTCTCCTCTCCTGTATTGAAATGCCTGTAACACTTGATAGAAAAGGGATTAGATCTTCACCGTGACTCATCCCTTTGCCTATTATGGTCCACTTTGACTTAGGTCAAAGGGAGAGCCTTCTTAACAAGGTAAATAAAGCAAAAATTGATATGCAATGTAGGAATGGAAATATGCATGACAGAAAAATGAACATGGATGCAACTAAGGCAATGGTCATGACTGAGCATTTTTTTGGATTTTCTTAGAAATATTCATTTTTTTTTGGATTTTCAAAAGTATTCCTTTTTTTTTAATATGTATTTTTTTTATTTTTGAAATATTTTTTATTGCATTTTTTTGGGTTTTTGAAATATGCATTTTTTGTGGATTTTTTAAATATGCATGTTTTTTTGGGTTTTTGAAATATGCATTTTTTAAAGTTTTTGAATTTTTTTTGTTTTTTGAAATATTCCTCTTCTCTTTTTTATGGAGAAAATGCTAGTATTTGAGACAGTTCATCGATCTTTGGAGTTTATCAAGACTCAAGTGGTAGATGCCACGTGCAAAAATAAAGTTCCCTACCTAGAATCCTTCTAATCTTCTTCCTTTGATCGGCTTGGGTTCCACCTGGATTTGGTCGGTTTACCCTACCCAAGTGGTTTAAGGAGGAAGAGTATAGAGAAAGTCCTTGATAGGGTTTGAAGATGTTGAGAGGGATTTCTCTACTCTTACTCAAATTACCCATTGGGGTTCGGCCTCTTTGGGTTTCTCTTATTTTTTTGCTCTTTTCTATGTGGCACATATGTGGACAGGTTTTTGACCCGTGGGGACATTGCCCATCTTTTAGTGCCTTTTGCCTTGACTATCATTCTGGGTACTCATTCGGACAGGTTGATCATTTTTCTTTTTCTAACCTGAGGGGTTCATTGCCCATCTTTTGGCACCCTTTTGTACCATCTGAGACGGCCTCCTACTAGGGTGGGAGTGTTTTCGATACTACCCCTCTCTAATCTTCTCTCCCTATCTTGAACCGAGTAGAAGAGAATAGGGTAAGGGTACTCCTTCCATTTCTAGATTTCTGCCTTGCCTTTCGCAAGTGTTGGGTTGTCTGGATTCAAGGATTAGGAAGTGTTGTGTGTGTAGGATGGTACCTACCCTTGACTTCTCACGAACAACCTAGGATCGATGACTTGAGATTATATCAGTGGTTTCTCCATTTTTTATGGAAAGTACTTTTGAGGTAAACTCCATTCCAAGGATGATTCAATTTTTCTCCATCTGCATTAGTCAATTCATATGCATTACCTGGATACTTTTCAGTGATTACAAAAGGCCCTTCCCAGTTAGGTTGCAACTTGGAGTGGGGACCCCCTGGCTTAACGAATATGCGTTTGACTACCATCTCACCGATCTCAAATTTTCTCTCGACCACCCTCTTTTGATAAAACCATTTGAGTCTATTCTGATAAGTCCGGGCATGCTCAGCGGCGGCTAGCCTTCTTTCATCCAAGAGTTCAAGCTGTGCAAGGAGAGATTCTCTTCTCTCATCAACAGGAATACCCCTGTCGAGCTGAACTCGGAGAGATGGAAGTAATACTTCGTAAGGGACCTCTGCTCCCATCACATATGCCAAAGCATACGGGGTTAGTCCAGTGGGAGTTCTTACAGAAGTACGATAAGCCCATAGAGCATCTACAAGCTTATCAGGCCAGTCGGCAAACTTGCTAGACTTACAAGATTTCTTGATGATTTTGATTAAGGTCTTATTGGTGGCTTCTGCTTGACCATTGCCTTGAGGATAGTATGGTGATGAATGATGCAATGAAATGCGATACCTGTTGCAAAGATCACGCAGATCTTGAGAAAGAAATTGTGGCCCATTATCGGTGACAATGTCGCTGGGGATCTTGAACCTTGCAATGATGTTGCGCTTGATGAAGGAGCAGACTGTTGATGCTTTAATCTCCACAAATGCTTCCGCTTAAACCCACTTTGTGAAGTACTCCGTTGTTGTCAGAATGAATGATTTTTATTGCATTTCGGAGTTGAGGTCACTCAAGGGGCCAATGATATCAAAGGCCCATATGGCGAAAGGCCATGGGGCATGAATTAAATGAAGGGAAGATGCGGGAGAGTGAATCTTGTTGGCATGGAGTTGACATGAATTACAATGCCGGACAAAGATGGAGCAGTCTTCTTCTAGAGTTGGCCAATAATACCCTTGTCAGATGATTTTCCTAGCAAGGGCTTGGGCATTCACATGACAACCACAAACTCCAGAACGTGCTTCCTTCAGCACCAACTCAACTTATTCTTCATCAAGACACCTGAGTAAGATTCCACTTAGGCTTCTCTTACAGAGCACTCCTCCTAGGATTATATACCTCTGGGATACTATTATGATTGCCTTCTTTTCTTTGGTGGTTGATCCAGGTGGGTATGACTGATCTTGGCAATACCTCGCAATCTCGTCATACCAAGGTCTCTCACCTTCTTCTAATTCTTCCAACTCAATCAAGGATATTTCTTCTTTATGTTCCAAGTATTCTTTTCTGTTGAATCTTTCCTTAACCTTCAGAAAACGTCCATCCTCAAATGCTGGAATTGTCCTCTTACAGATGTGTATAGTCCGCACTTGCCTGCCTAGCGGGACAGATAGAGATGAAGCTAGTGAAGCTAAGGCATCGGCAAGGATATTCTGAGAGCGGGGGACATGGACAAAGGTGAGTTTGAAGAATAGCTTGATGAAGCAGGTGGTGAGCTCTTGGTAGGGTTTGAGGTTTGGATGAGAAGTTCGGTACTTGGATAGGACTTGGCGTAGGATCAATTGACTATCATCTATCACCCTCAGTTCGGTGGCACCATGGAAATGAGCGGCCTCCAACCTGGCCAGCAAGGCTTCATACTCAGCTATGTTGTTGGTTGCTGGAAAGTTAAGCTGAAAAGCCTGTGGAATGGTGACACCTTCAGGTGACAGAAGGACAATACCTATCCCTCTACCATGAGAGTTCAGAGCCCCGTCAACATATAATGTCCAAAGATTGGAAGATCGGACTGACATTAGTTCGTCATCCGGGAACTCTGACCGGATTGGGTCAAAGACGGGTATGGGATGATGGACAAGGTGTTCAGCAATAGCATAGCCCTTAATTGCCTTATGTGGGACATAAGTGATATCAAATTGGGATAAGAAACTCTACCATCGCCCTAACCGATCAGTCAAAACTGTCTTCTCTAACAGAAACATAATGGGATTGATACGAGCAATGAGCTTGACTTAGTGAGCAAGAAAATAATGTTTGAGTTTCTGAACCACCCAAACAAGAGCAGCACAGGTCTTTTCTACCACAATGTACTTCAGCTCACAAACATCAAACATCTTGGACAAGTAATAAGTAGCTCGTTCTTTCCCTTCTTCATCAACTTGTACAAGGACTTCCCCAAGAGAGTTCTCAAGAACCGAAATGTAGAGGACCAAGGGCTTGTCGGGAATTGGTGGTCTAAGTGCAGGGGGACTTGCCAGGTATGTTTTCAACCCATCAAATGACTCCTGGCACTTCGAATCCTATTTAAACTCTGCCCCTGCCTTGGTTAACTCATAGAAAGGTTTACACCTTTAGGAATGTTGTGAGATAAACCGGCAGACAAATTGTAGCCTCCCAATCAATCCTCGAAGTTCTTTCATATTCTTCGGAGGAGGCATACCAATGATTGCTTTGGCCTTGTTTGGGTCAATCTCTATGCCCCTTTTGCTTATTATGAACCGAAGTAGCTTTCCTGATGAAACTCCAAATGTACACTTCTTAGGGTTCATTTTAAGCTTGTATTCTCTAGCTCGTTGCAAAACTTTCCTTAGCACTTCAGAATGATCTTCCCGACTCTTGGACTTGATAACCAAATCATCCACATACACCTCTACAAGGGTGTGCATCATGTCATGAAAGATAGACATCATAGCCCTCTGATATGTAGCACCAGCATTCTTTAACCCAAAGGGCATGACAACATAGCAATATGTTCCCCAAGGTGTAGTGAATGAGGTCTTCTCTTGGTCCTCCTCAGCTAACCGGATATGATTGTATCCAGAATAGCCATCCATGAATGAAAGCATTTCAAATCCAGCTGTGTTATCAACCAAAACATCGATATGAGGTAAAGGAAAATCATCCTTAGGACATGCTCGGTTCAAGTCCCTGAAGTCTATACAAATCCAAATTCGTCCATCCTTCTTCATAACAGGGACTATGTTAGCCACCCATTGCGGATATAGGACAACTTTAATAAATTTTGCTTGGTGTAGTTTGTCAACCTCTTCTTTCATTTTGAGTGCAATATCAGGGTGGAATCTCCTGAGCTTTTGTTTAACAGGGGTAGTTCAAGGTTTCAAGGTTAATCTATGTTCAACCAATGAATTATCTAATCCCGGCATGTCTTCATACGTCGATGCGAACGTGTCCCTATATTCTTTCAAAACCTTGATCAAACGTTGTTCTTCTGAGGGAGTGAGGTTTGCACTAATGAGGATAGTCTTAGGATCTTCCAGGGTTCCTAAATTCAGTTCCTTGGTCGGTTCATTCCCTGTGGCTGATGGTTCTTCAAATCTTCTAAGTCCAGATGCATATGCATCAGCCAAGTCCTCTATTTCATCCTCGGATTCGGGATCCTTCTCTGATATCACCTCATATACTCCCAAAGTATGATCTACGTTATGCTCATCCTCATATTGGATTTCATCTAGCTGGATGGTATTATCCAAAAAGTTTGGCAGCCTTGCACACTCTACGCATTTCTGTGTCAATTGTTGCAGATACCTATTTGGAACTCGCTTACCTCTGACTTTCCTATTTACTAACCTAACTTAACCTACTGAAGATAAAGCTGGAAAGGTGGTATTTACAGTGGAGGGAGGATCGAGTAAATCGATCAATGATTCAGAAAAGAGGGATCCCTGATTGGGAGCGCCCTCTGGGATGAGTAGAGACGCCTCCTCGATAGAAATGTGAGTTTCAGAGAAGACGTTTTTTTTTTGGATTCTCAAGTAAAAGATAGAATGAGCCTGAGTGACTCGAGGCTTGCTAGAAGATGACTGAATTAATATTGATAAAAACTTAAGAATAAAGGGGAAAAAGGGGCTCGTGGGCCCAATGGTAATAGAAAGTTGACACATGGGTCCAAAACTGATGAAAAAAATAAACGGGTACGTGAACCCGATCATAGAAATAAATGGGCATGTGAGCCCATGTTGAGAAAAGCCCTCAGTTCTGAAGTTGATGAGGGAAGTAAATGGGCAAGTAGGCCCAATAAGAGTGGAAGGTTGAAGAGGGCATATGGACCCAAAGTGGGTAAGTGGGCCCTGAAGCCCAACCAAAGATCTAGAAATAATGCTACGAGGTTCAAACATGGCATTGTTGTATTTGGGCCTCGTGGAATGGTTTTGACTTGGGTGGTATTCTCAACCAGATGATCCAATATTGGTCTGCCCTTGGGTGGTTCCTGGTGCTCTTCCCCACTTGAGAACAGACGAGTCAAAGATAAGCATAAGTCTTCCAAGTCTTCTTCTTCTTCGTCTGGAGCTTTCCTTCTCTTGACAGTCATCATGGAACTCTTGTCGTCTTCAACCATCATCATGGTCTCCCCTTTGATAAAGAATGTATGGAGCCCCATGGCATATCCTGGCTGGAAGATCCTCCTTGGGATGGAACCCTCTTCATATCCCAACTCCTGCCTGCGTGGCCTTTTCACAGTTTCAATTGGCTGAGTGATCCCTTGAAGATCCTTGCCTAAACCTCTTCCAGGCTGATAGCCCAATTTCATCATCATCCACCTTCCCAGTGTGTCTGGTAGAGAGGCAGTCATGCATCTGACTTCTGGCAATTCTCCCACTGAGATCTGGGGTTGTATTGACAGACCTAGGGGTAAAGAAGCATCGTTCAGCTCATCCCTTATAGGCATGCTAGTCACCTTGATCACCTGTCCTTTAAAGGGAAACTTTATGCACTGGTGGTTTGTTGAAGCCACAGCTCCTATTGCTTCCAAGTATGGCCTCCCAAGTATAGCCCGAAAAGTCGGATCCAATTCTAAAACATGAAAATCTATTGTGACCGTACATGGTCCAAGTTTGACTTCTAAAGTGACCACTCCACGCGCAGACTTCTTGGAGTTATCATAGGCTGTCACCATGGCACAGGATGGCTTGATTTCTTGCTCAGAAATGCCACACAACTGAAAAGTTTCTGGCGGCATAACATTGATAGAAGCTCCAGTGTCAACCAAACATTATTTTACTTCGACATTACAGATGATAGCAGCCACATGCAAAGCATATCTCCTAAATTCTGGATCTGCTAATTCTTCCTGAGAGAAAGTGAGTGTTGGGTGCTCACTTGTAGGGGCTAACAGTGTAGTGTTCTTCTCAGGTGGGAGATCTTCATTCACCATGACCCTTTACAAGTACTGTTGTAGAATCTCCTGATGCACCTTTGATCTTTTGATCAACTCAAGTATGGAAATACGGGCCGGTGTTTTATCTAAATGCTTTAACAGATCATAGGTTGTGCCTGGCAATGGTTCTTCTACTTCTTCCTCCTCCACTTGATCCTGCGGTTGAGTACTAGCTTGGGGAAAGAGCCGCCGGAACATCCTCCCACTCCGAAGCACCGGGGCTATTTGGCGGTCGGGTAGAGGTGATGGGTTAACTGGGGTGGGTTGTGGTGGAACAGGTGGTGTAGGTGCATGTATCATAGGTAATGGAATAGATGGTTCGGGATGATGGGGTTAGTTGGTAGAGGGGTAGGATTTGGAGGTGGTAGTGATGGTGATACCGGTGGCCTAATAAGAAGAGACCGGGGTGCAGAAGAGGTTGATGAGTTTAATGAAGGTGTAGGTTGTGGGAATGGCTGTGGTGTTGGTGGTATGATAGGTTGGGGTTTTGGAGTGGTAGAGCTCGTAGACTGGGGGTTCAGGTTTGGTGGTGATTGTGGTGGTCGGATGAGCAAGGGCCGGTGTGTAGCAATGGTTGAAGGAGGTGTAGTTAAGGAGGGGGCTGGCCTAATGATAGGTCGGCAAGAAGAAGTGGTGGCCAGTGGTTGGGATATTGAACTAGGTGGTGGTTGTGGAGTAGAAGGTGCACGGATTATTTGTCTTGGAGGGTTCCTAGCCAGGAGGCCTAGCCGGGTTGACAGGCATGGTTGTATTGTGGCTTTCTAGTTGCCAACCTTGAGCACGGCTGGCATCTCCCTGGACAATGGAGTGTACTAGACCAATTCCTGGTTTTGGATGTGCTGGTTCCGGCACTGGAGCGGGAGCATGTAATGGGAGTGGATTCTGAACAATCCCCAAGCCAGGTTGTTGTTGAGGTTGAGCCGGTGGACGGCTGCCGCATTCTTTCGCCTAGCCTTCATAGCTTGTATGCATTCCCCCATTTGGACCCAATCAATGTTGCCTTGGTCATTCAGATTGTGGATGTAATTCTTGAATTGAAAGCACAATTCTACAGTGTGACCAGGACACCGGTGGTAAGCACAGTATCAGGACATATCGGTGTTTGCTGGCCAAACCTCTCTTTCTTTGGGCAATTCCAACTGTTTTTCTGCCTTGAGTACATTGAAAATGTCGGTCAAGGAGTAAGGGAGTTGTTGGTAGTTTTCTTTCCTAGGACCTCCCCTTCGTGGTGCCTGATTGGGTGGTGGCGGTGCCCTATTGTAGGCAGGTTGACGAGGTTGCTGGGGTTGTGCTACTGGTTGCGGGGGTTGTTGTGGTTGTCGTGGTTGTGGTGGCCTAATTTGTTGTTGAGGGGGGTAATAGGAAAGGTTTTGTGGTGGGTTTCTGTACTGGTTTTGACGGTTCCCTCCATGGTTCCCCACAGTGTTTATTGCTTCGTTGTTGACCACTCCCTCGGTTGTAAGACCAACAGGTGCAGAGGGGGGTTTCCTGAGGTTTCTAGGTTTAGGATCAAAAGGGTTTATCATGGTGGCATCCTTGAAGTGGGCTTGCAAGTATCGGGCACTGTCATAGAGTTCATTCATGGTGGTAGGACGGTGCATGATCAAGACATTCCTCGAGGCCGGTGCTGGAGCAGGAGCATGTAATGGGAGCGGATTCTGAACAATCCCCAAGCCAAGTTGTTGTTGAGGTTGAGCCGGTGGATGCTTCCGCTGCTGCTGCCTAGCCTTCATAGCTTGTATGCATTCCCCCATTTGGACCCAATCAATGCTGCATTGGTCATTCAGATCGTGGATGTAATCCTTGAATTGAAAGCACACTTCTACAATGTGACCAGGACACCGGTGGTAAGCACAGTATCGGTGCATATCTGCGTTTGTTGGCCAAACCTCTCTTTCCTTGGGCAATTCCAACTGTTTTTCTGCCATGAGTACATTCAAGATGTCGGTCAAGGAGTAAAAGAGTTGTTGGTAGTTCTCTCTCCTAGGACCTCCCCTTCGTGGTGCCTGATTGGGTGGTGGCGGTGCCCTATTGTAGGCAGGTTGACGAGGTTGTTGGGGTTATGCTACTGGTTGCGGTGGTTGTTGTGGTTGTGGTGGCCTAACCTGTTGTTGAGGGGGGTAATAGGAAAGGTTTTTTGATGGGTTTCTGCACTGGTTTTGACGGTTCCATCCCTGGTTCCCCACAATGTTTATTGCTTCGTTGTTAACCACTCCCTCGGTTGTAGGACCAACTGGTGCATGTAGACACGCCAAATTCGCCTAATTCTGAGCATAAAACTCATGTTTTATAAGGTAAAATGTATGATTGACCTTATAATGATGCCGTGTCTTTTAAAGTTGATTTGGAGCTTCGCCGAACGAAATCGGATGCTTTCCAAACTTTTCCGCAAAAAGTAGTTATTTCCGAGCGAAAGCCACACATAAATCGTGTAAACACGGAAATTATCTGAATGACCAATGCCTAATGATCATGCATTGAAGGTTATGGTCATATTCACACCCCGAACAAGTTTTGTTGCATACCGTGCCTTTCCGGTTTGCCGTTGGGGTCATTTTGAACTGTATCGGATCTTCTGTTCACTGCCCTAACTTCCGGATAAAATTCTAAAGTTTTGTATGGTGTGATGGCTTATCCAATGCTATATAAAGCTTCTTCGGCCTGTTATCTTTCCAACTCAACAAACGGCGTGAATTCCGAGTTCGGGAGTGTTCGCAATGGCTTCCGGAAGAAGGACGCGCGAAACCAGTCCCAAGCGCACGGGTTCCTGGTCACATGCGCCCGGGACCCAGGGCACGTGCCCATGCGCCCTACCAGCGAGGCACGTGACCTCGTGCCCTCACTTGAGGGCACATTCGCCCTACCCTGGAGGCACAAGGGACCCAATTTTTCACCGGGACTCTACCACTGAACTGCCGATCGGATAAGACCTTTTTCCTTGGGATTTGTGCCCATGCGCCCTCGTTGGGGGGCACATGTTCCCCTCAGTGGGGCGCATGCACCCAGCACCAGGGCGCATGCGCCTAGGGGTGGGGCGCAAGGCCCCTATTTTTTAGTCCAGATAACGCCGTTCGTTCTCCTATAAATTAACTCTGATTCCGGTCGTTCCAGAGGCATGGGCACGACCCCCCAGGCATATCAAGACATACAACCTCCCTCCTGCATTGATTTTGTGATTTTTAGAGAGAGAATTTCGTGTTTTGAGAGAGAGAAAAGTCGGTTCAAGAGAGAGGAAGGCTGTTCTGCAGGTGATCTTCCAAGTCTCTCTTCTTCGGCATCTACAGAAGTGTGTGGACGTCTTCTACCTAATATCTCTTCATAAAAGTTCTTCCTTTCCAAGTCTTCTTCAGTTTTCAATCAAAGGCACTTGATTCCAATATCGGGGCTTCTCGTGACGATCACAGAAGCAAAGTCGCGCCTGGCAGATCATGGACTGCTGCTCGGCTTTTTCGACAACCCAGATTTGGCTATATCTTTCTCTATTCAACTCAGAATTTTTCAGTTCTTTTTCCTATCTCTTTATTTAGTGATTTTACATCCTTCTATTATTTTTTTACATTTTTTTGCATTACTTTTTATTCTGTTATTCAGAAAATAAAAAAAGGGGTTAGAAATAACCCGAATCCGGTCAGTTTCTAGTCAATTGTGTGTTTTATGTTAGTCTCTTTACATCCACTCCACCTTGTTTAGTTCTAATTGTCTATTTCACTTGTTTATTTGTCTAGTTGCATAGAATATCAAGCACCCACCACGTTGAGGACTCTTCTTCATCGGCCCGCCGAAGAAGGAGAAGCTTTAACTCACATTCTTCACGCTAAGGTACACATGGTCATTTTAATTCTATAAATCGGAACCCACGGTTCCTAGCGATCACATTTATTTCTTCTCACCCTCCTTCCACGTGACCCAAATCTTCTCTTTGGTAATCGAGCGACGCCAAGGGATGAAAGTTCGGGGATCAATGTGAGTGTGGGACCGAGGTGAGAGTTGATTTCCGAGTTTTCTTCCTTTCTTTCTCATCCCCTCTTGAGGTGACGATCTGGATTCACGTACTTCCCTGAAAAGGAGAGGACCCCATCAAATTTTCAGAGTCGACAGCTTTGTGGTGACCACGGTGGGACAAGCAATGTCTTCAACCGTGGGTGCTTAGTGTTTTGTTTGCAACTAGTTCTAGTTCTAGACCGGTTCCCACGTGAGCCTTTCCTTCTTTCCACCTCTCTTAAACTTCATGCCATCTCAAAATTTCTGATTTCACCCATCTTTCATCAGATCTGAAGTACCAAGTATGCCATTTAATTTCTGCATTTTATTTAAACCGGTTCCCACGTGAACCACCCTTTTCCTTTTAAACCGGTTCTCACGTGAACCAATCTCTTTCTTTACTTCGGTTCCCACATGAACCAAACCACTTTCCTTCAGATCTATCCCCACTTGGAGCAGATCTTTATTCACCTTTAATTGGCCCCACGTGGCCCTCTTTTGACCATTCAAACCGGTTCCCACGTGAACCACCTCTTTTTACCCAAAACCGGTTCCCACGTGAACCACCTTTACTTTTTTTACCCAAAACCGGCTCACATAAGAAACAAGTCTAGATTCTAGTTTCTAGTTGCTTGTCTAGTTTCTAATTGCTTATCTGGTGTTGATTGCCTGTTTATTTAAGGTCATGTTTTTGCTCATTACTTGTTTTATTACTTAATTGCATTCTCTGCTCCTTCTTTCTACCTCCTTCTTTTACACTTTTTTGAGGTGGGAGCTCACTCTCCCATTTACCCCTCCCATCCAAAACACCCTCTTAGTGGATTCTGACATCTCTTCTGGGATATTCTTTCCTAGTTGACTTGATTGGCTTTTATCAAGGCCTCCGTAATTCCTCATACGTGGAGTATTCCTCTTCACGATCGGGTTGGTTGTACCACTCCCCAAAACCCGAAGCATCCTACGTTACCTACACGTGGTGAGATTGTGTGAAACCTAGGTCATTGGAGATTGGAGTTAGGATCCTAACCCATTTTTTGAGAGAACAATTCTTAACAAATCCATAAACCTAAGGTTTAATCAAAATCATTGCGTAATCTTGCTTTCAAGACTTTGCATAACTTGTTTGTCAAACAAAAATTCAAATCTCTAACTTTTTGCAAGATACTAAAAACCAGAAAAAGTTCTTTGTTTACTTTGTTAACTTGTTTGTTTTCTCCTTGAAGTTCAATGCAACTAAGGTCTGGAAGACATGTTGGAATGGCGGAACAAGCTGAACATCGAGAACATGAGATGGGTCATCAACCAAATCCGTCAGATGGTCGTGTTAATCCATTATTTGAGTCAGAAGCGCAAGAGGTTCCTCAACCATCTGCTCCTCGTGATGTTGAACAACTCTTTAGGGAGTTGTCTCTCTTTACCGACCCATAAACCTATGCCCGTATACAATCCATGGTGAAGGGCAAAATTGCCTCAGATCAGGCTGAAGTTAACCAAGTTGCCTCATCTCCTTGTCCTCTGGTTCGACCACCACTCATTCAATCACCCTTTGTTCAACCTCCTGTTGTTCAACAATCTGTGATTCAACCATCATTGGCACTAGCACAACCATCTGTAGTTCAACCATCTATGGTCCAACCCTCATTTGTTTAACCATCTTATTTCAACCATGTTGCTCCCCTGACCCATCAAGTCATGGGACAATCTTCAGTAAATTTGCCAAGTCATGCTCCTCAATTCCAAAACCATGTCTTTAACCACATACCCCCACCAGTAAACCAAGAACCTGCTCTCACCCAGGCAATCATGGAACAACTCACCCAGATGAATGAACGTTATGAAGAGCTGAGATGTCGCCTGGACTCCAAGTCAGTGCCTGAGATTTCCATCCCTTCTCTGCCAGTCTTACACCTGCCACCTTCTGAGCTACCAGTTTATCGCCGCTACAATGGTACTGGCAACCCCTTTCTTCATCTTAAAGATTTTCTTTACGAATCCTCGTTCTGGAAAGATGATCGTAGGGTTCTTGCCTTCTTATTCCGCCGATCACTAGAAGGGTCTGCATTGGAATGGTTCTACTCACTCGACTCCTTTGAGGCAGGAGACTTCGACATTGTCAAGACAAAATTCTTGCAAAGATACAGAGACCGGGTGGTGCCAGCATGCTCCATCACGGATTTGATTGCTGAAAAGATGAAGCCAGAGGAAGACTTCATAAAGTTTGCTGATCGCTGGAGGGGAATGGCAGAAAAATTGACAGATGTGATTTCTGAAGGGGAACAAGTAAAAATGCTTATTGGCAACACTACACCGGCCTTGAGAAATGTATTGATCATGCACCGTCCTACAACCATGAATGAACTCTATGATAGTGCCCGATACTTACAAGCCCACTTCAAGGATGCTACCATGATAAACCCTTTTGATCCTAAACCTAGAAACTTTAGAAAAACCCCCTCTGCACCAGCTGGGCCTACAACCGAAGGAGTGGTCAACAATGAAGCTATAAATATTGTGGGGAACCTGGGAGGGAACCGTCAAAATCAGTACAGAAACCCACTACAGAACCCTTCCTATTACTCACCTCAGCAACAAGTTAGGCCACAACAACCACGACAACCACAACAACCACCTCAGCCAGTAGCACAACCCCAGCAACCTCGTCAACCTACCTACAATAGGGCACCGCCACCACCCAATCAGGCACTACGAAGGGGAGGTCCTAGGAGAGAGAACTACCAGCAACTCCCTTACTCCTTGACCGACATCTTCAACGTACTCATGGCAGAAAAATGAGCGTTATGAAGAGCTGAGATGTCGCCTGGACTCCAAGTCAGTTCTTGAGATTTCCATTCCTTCTCTGCCAGTCCTACACCTGCCACCTTCTGAGCTACCAGTTTATCGCCGCTACAATGGTACTGGCAATCCTTTTCTTCATCTTAAAGATTTTCTCTATGAATTCTCATTCTGGAAAGATGATCGTAAGGTTCTTGCCTTCTTTTTCCGTCGATCATTAGAAGGGTCTGCATTGGAATGGTTCTACTCACTCGATTCCTTTGAGGCAAGAGACTTCGATATTGTTAAAACCAAATTCTTGCAAAGATACAGAGACCGGGTGGCACCAGCATGCTCCATTACAGACTTGATTGCTGAAAAGATGAAGCCAGAGGAAGACTTCATAAAGTTTGTTGATCGCTGGAGGGGAATGGCAGAAAAACTGACAGATGTGATTTCTGAAGGGGAACAAGTGAAGATGCTTATTGGCAACACTACACCTGCCTCGAGGAATGTCTTGATCATGCACCGTCCTACCACCATGAATGAACTCTATGACAGTGCCCGATACTTGCAAGCCCACTTCAAGGATGCCACCATGATAAACCCTTTTGATCCTAAACCTATAAACCTCAGGAAACCCCCCTCTGCACCAGTTGGTCTTACAACCGAGGGAGTGGTCAACAACGAAGCAATAAACACTGTGGGGAACCATGGAGGGAACCATCAAAACCAGTACAGAAACCCACCACAAAACCTTTCCTATTACCCCCCTCAACAACAAATTAGGCCACCACAACCACGACAACCACAACAACCCCTGCAACCAGTAGCACAACCCCAGCAACCTCGTCAACCTCCCTACAACAGGGCACCGCCACCACCCAATCAGGCACCACGAAGGGGAGGTCTTAGGAGAGAAAACTACCAACAACTCCCTTACTCCTTGACCGACATTTTCAATGTACTCAAGGCAGAAAAACAGTTGGAATTGCCCAAAGAAAGAGAGGTTTGGCCAGCAAACACCGATATGTCCTGATACTGTGCTTACCACCGGTGTCCTGGTCACACTGTAGAATTGTGCTTTCAATTCAAGAATTACATCCACAATCTGAATGACCAAGGCAACATTGATTGGGTCCAAATGGGGGAATGCATACAAGCTATGAAGGCTAGGCAGCAGCAGCGGCAGCGTCCACCGGCTCAACCTCAACAACAACCTGGCTTGGGGATTGTTCAGAATCCACTCCCATTACATGCTCCCGCTCCAGTGCCGGAACCAGCACATCCAAAACCAGGAATTGGTCTAGTACACTCCATTGTCCAGGGAGATGCCAGCCGTGCTCAAGGTTGGCAACTAGAAAGCCACAATACAACCATGCCTGTCAACCCGGCTAGGCCTCCTGCTAGGAACCCTCCTAGACAAATAATCTGTGCACCTTCTACTCCACAACTACCACAAAGCTCAATAACCCAACCACTGGCCGCCACTTCTTCTTGCCGACCCATCATTAGGCCAGCCCCCTCTTTAACTACACCTCCTTCAACCATTGCTACACACCGGCCCTTGCTCATATGACCACCACAATCACCACCAAACCTGAACCCCTAGCCTACGAGCTCTACCACTCCAAAACTCCATCCTATCATACAACCAACCCCACAACCTACACCTTCATTAAATTCATCAACCACTTCTACACCCCGGCCTCTTCTTATTAGGCCACCGGTATCACCATCACTACCGCCTCCAAATCCTACCCCTCTATCAACTAACCCCATCATCCCAGAACCATCATTCCCATTACCTATCATACCTACACCTACACCACCTGTTCCACCACAGTCCACCCCAATTTCCAAACTTGAGTTGATCAAAGCCCCGGTGCTTCGGAGTGGGAGGATGTTCCAGCGGCTCTTTCCCCAAGCCGGGACTCAACTGCAAGATCCAGCGGAGGAAGAACAAGTGGAAGAACCATTGCCAGGCATGGCCTACGATCTATTGAAACATTTAGATAAGACACCAGCCCGAATTTCCAAACTTGAGTTGATCAAAAGATCAAAGGTGCACCAGGAGATTCTACAGCAGTACTTGCAAAGGGTCATGGTGAATGAAGATCTCCCACCTGAGAAGATCACTACAGTGTTAGCCTCTAGAAGTGAGCACCCAACACTCACTTTCTATCAGGAAGAATTAGCATATCCAGACTTTAGGAGATATGCTTTGCATGTGGTTGTTATCATCTGTAATATTGAAGTGAAATCATGTCTGGTTGACACTGGAGCTTCTATCAACGTTATGCCGCCAGAAACTTTGCAGTTGTGTGGCATTTCTGAGCAAGAAATCAAGCCATCATGTGCCATGGTGATAGCCTATGACAACTCCAAGAAGTCTGCACATGGGGTGGTCACTCTAGAAGTTAAACTTCGACCATGTACGGTCACAACAGATTTTCATGTTCTAGAATTGGATCCAACTTTTTGGGCTATACTTGGGAGGCCATACTTGGAGGCAATAGGAGCTGTGGCTTCAACAAACCACCTATGCATAAAGTTTCCCTTTAAAGGACAGGTGGTCAAGGTGACTAGCATGCCTATAAGGGACGAGCTAAACGATGCTTCTTTACCCCTAGGTCTATCAATACAGCCCCAGATCTCAATGGGAGATTTACCAGAAGTCAGATGTATGACCGCCTCTCTACCAGACACACTGGGATGGCGGATGATGATGAAATTGGGCTATCAGCCTGGAAGAGGTTTAGGCAAGGATCTTCAAGGGATCACTCAGCCAATTGAAACTGTGAAAAGGCCACACAGGCAGGGGTTGGGATACGAAGTGGGTTCCATCCCAAGGAGGATCTTCCAGCCAGGATATGCCATGGGGCTCCATACATTCTTTATCAAAGGGGAGACCATGATGATGGCTGAAGATGGCAAAAGTTCCGTGATAGCTGTCAAGAGAAGAAAGGCTCCAGATGAAGAAGAAGAAGACTTGGAAGACTTATGCTTATCTTTGACTCGTCTGTTCTCAAGTGGGGAAAAGTACCAGGAACCACTCAAGGGCAGACCAATTTTGAATCATCTAATTAAACATGTTACTCAAGTCAAAACCATTCCACGAGGCCTAAATACAACAATGCCATGTTTGAACCTCGTACCATTGTTTCTAGATCTTTTGGATGGGCTTCACGGCCCACTTACCCACTTTGGGCTTATGTGCCCTCTTCAACCTTCTACTCTTACTGGGCCAGCTTGCCCATTTGCTTCTCTCATCAACTTCAGAACTGAGGGCTTTTCTCAACATGGGCTCACATGCCCATTTATTTCTATGATCGGGTCCATGTACCCGTTTACTTTTTTCATCAGTTTTGGACCCATGTGTCCACTTTCTGTTATCATTGGGCCCACGAGCCCCTTTTTCCCCTTTATTCTTAAGTTTTTCTCTCTATTAATTCAGTCATCTTCTAGAAAGCCTCGAGTCACTCAGGCTCATTCTATCCTTTTACTTGAGAATCCCAAAAAAAAATGTCTTCTCTGAAACTCACATTTCCATCAAGGAGACGTCTCTACTCATCCCAGAGGGTGCTCCCAATCAGGGATCCCTCTTTTATGAATCATTGATCGATTTGCTCGATACTCCCTCCACTGTAAATACCACCTTTCCAGCTTTATCTTCAGTAGGTCAAGTTTGGTTAGGAAATAGGAAAGTCAGAGGTAAAGCAGTTCCAAACAGATATCTGCAACAATTGGCACAAAATTGTGTACAGTCTTGACTGATCGGTTAGGGCGATGGCGGAGTTTCTTAACCCAATTTGATATCACTTATGTCCCACAGAAGGTAATTAAGGGCTATGCTATTGTTGAACACTTTGCCCATCATCCCATACCCGTCTTTGACCCAGTCCGGTCGGAGTTCTCGGATGACGAACTAATGTCAGTCCGATCTTCCAATCTTTGGACGTTATATTTCGACGGGGCTCTGAACTCTCATGGTAGAGGGATAGGTGTTGTTCTTCTGTCACCTGAAGGTGTCACCATTCCACAGGCTTTTCAGCTTAACTTTCCAGCAACCAACAACATAGCTGAGTATGAAGCCTTGCTGGCTGGGCTGGAGGCCGCTCATTTCCATGCTGCCACCGAACTGAGGGTGATAGGCGATAGTCAATTGATCCTACACCAAGTCCTATCCAAATACCGAACTTCTCATCCAAACCTCAAATCCTACCAGGAGCTCACCACCTGCTACATCAAGCTATTCTTCAAACTCACCTTTGTCCATGTCCCCCGCTCTCAGAATATCCTCGCCGATGCCTTAGCTTCACTAGCTTCATCTCTATCTGTCCCGCTAGGTAGGCAAGTGCGGACTATACACATCTGTAAGAGGACAATTACAGCAATTGAGGATGGACATTTTCTGAAGGTTAAGGAGAGGTTCAACAGAAAGGAATACTTGGAACATAAAGACGAAATCTCCTTAATTGAGTTGGAAGAATTAGAAGAAGGTGAGAGACCTTGGTATGACGAGATTGCGAGGTATTGTCAAGATCAGTCATACCCACCTGGATCAACCACCAAGGAAAAGAAGGCAATCAGAAGAGTATCCCAGAGGTATACAATCCAAGGAAGAGTGCTCTATAAGAGAAGCCTAAGTGGAATCTTACTCAGATGTCTTGATGAAGAAGAAGCGGAGTTGGTGCTGAAGGAAGCACATTCTGGAGTTTGTGGTGGTCATGTGAATGCCCAGGCCCTTGCTAAGAAAATCATCCAACAAGGGTATTATTGGCCAACTCTAGAAGAAGACTGCTCCATCTTTGTCTGGCATTGTCATTCAGGTCAACTCCATGCCAACAATATTCACTCTCCCGCATCTTCCCTTCATCCAATTCATGCCCCATGGCCTTTCGCCATGTGGGCCTTTGATATCATTGGCCCCTTGAGTGACCTCAACTCCAAAATGCGTTCAAAATCATTTATTCTGACGGCAACAGAGTACTTCACAAAGTGGGCTGAAGCAGAAGCATTCGTGGAGATTAAAGCGTCAACAGTCTGTTCCTTCATCAAGTGCAACATCCTGGCAAGGTTCGGGATCCCCAGCGACATCGTCACCGATAATGGGCCACAATTTCTTTCTCAGTATCTGCGTGATCTTTGCAACAGGTATTGCATTTCATTGCATCATTCATCACCATACTATCCTCAAGGCAATGGTCAAGCAGAAGCCACCAACAAAACCTTAATCAAAATCATCAAGAAATCTTGTAAGTCTAGCAAGTTTGCCGACTGGCCTGATAAGCTTGTAGATGCTCTATGGGCTTATCGTACTTCTGTAAGGACTCCCACTGGACAAACCCCGTATGCTTTGGCATATGGGATGAAAGCAGTGGTTCCCTACGAAGTATTACTTCCATCTCTCAGAGTACAGCTCGACAGGGATATTCCTATTGATGAGAGACAAGAATCTCTCCTTTCACAGCTTGAACTCTTGAATGAAAGAAGACTAGCCGCCGCCGAGCATGCCCGGACTTATCAGAATAGACTTAAAAGGTTTTATCAAAAAAGGGTGGTCGAGAGAAAATTCGAGATCGGTGAGATGGTAGTCAAACACATATTCGTTAAGCCGGGGGGTCCCTGCTCCAAGTTGCAACCTAACTGGGAAGGGCCTTTTGTAATCACTGAAAAGTATTCAGGTAATGCATATGAATTGACTAATGCAGATGGAGAAAAATTGAATCATCCTTGGAATGGAGTTTACCTCAAAAAGTACTTTCCATAAAAATGGAGAAACCACTGGTATAATCTCAAGTCATCGATCCTAGGTTGTTCGTGAGAAGTCAAGGGTAGGTACAATCCTACACACACCACACTTCCCGATCCTAGAATCCAGACAACCCGACACTTGCGAAAGGCAAGGCAGAAATCTAGAAATGGAAGGAGTACTCTTACCCTATTCTCTTCTACTCGGTCCAAGATAGGGAGAGAAGTTTAGAGAGGGGTAGTATCGAAAACACTCGCCACCCTAGTAAGAGGTCGTCTCAGAGGGTACAAAAGGGTGCCAAAAGATGGGCAATGAACCCCTCAGGTTAGAAAAATAAAAATGATCAACCTGTCTGAATGAGTACCCAGAATGATAGTCAAGGCAAAAGGCACTAAAAGATGGGCAATGTCCCCACGGGTCAAAAACCTGTCCAAATATGTGCCACATAGATAAGAACAAAAAAAGAAAGAAAAACCCAAAGAGGCCGAACCCCAATGGGTAATTTGACTGAGAGTAGAGAAATCCCTCTCAACATCTTCAAACCCTATCAAGGACTTCCTCTATACTCTTCCTCCTTAAATCCCTAGGGAAGGGTAAACCGACCAAATCCAGGTGTAATCCAAGCCGATCAAAGGAAGAAGGTTAGAAGGATTCTAGGTAGGGAACTTTATTTTTGCACGTGGCATCTACCACTTGAGTCTTGACAAACTCCAAAGATCGATGAACTGTCTCAAATACTAGCATTTTCTCCATAAAAAAAGAGGAATATTTCAAAACCCAAAAAAATGAATATTTCAACAACCCAAAAAAACATGCATATTTCAAAAATCCACAAAAAAACATGCATATTTCAAAAACCCAAAAAATTGCAGATTTTAAAATCCAAAAAAAAATTGAATATTTCAAAAAAATCCACAAAAATGCATATTTCAAAACCCAAAAACATACATATTTCAAAAATTCAAAAAAATACATATATAGAAAATAAAAAAAATTTGAATACTTTTGAAAATCCAAAATAAATGATTGTTTTCAAGAAAACCCAAAAATAAAATTTTTTCCTTAGTCATGATCATTGCCTTAGTTGCATCCATGTTTATTTTACTGTCATGCATATTTCCATTCCTGCATTGCATATCCTTTTGCTTTAATTACCTTGATAAGAAGGCTCTCCTCTTTGACCTAAGTCAAAGTTGACCATAATAGGCAAAGGGATGAGTCATGGTGAAGATCTAATCCCCTTTTATCAAGTGTTACAGGCATTTCAATACAGGAGAGGAGAGGATTCACACCATGATAGGAGTTGAAGAAGCAAAAGAGAAGGGCCATTAGGTACATTTTTTTTGCAAAAAAAAAGAAAAAAATTGCCCCAGGGCACATGGCCAGGTGCCCTTGATCAGGGGCACATGGACAAAAAATTTGAAAAATTCATAAAAATCTCAAAAATTCAGAAATTGTCTATAATGTTAAAAGTGACATTTTTGATAAAGGAACCATTATCAAAAACATTGTTTTGACATCCAAATGATGGTTCTAATAGTAACATCTTCAGTTGATCATTTCAAGAACAATTTGTTTCATATGACAATTCCGTCTGTTGGGTACTAACCAGAAATGTGCAGGCAACCTTTTTAGTCCTAATAGGTGAATTGGCGAGATCAGTGTTCCCCAAGGAACGTCATGCCAATCTTGCGGCGAAAAGAAAGGAAGCACCACCCAGCTGAACATTCTCATGGTGTTGTATTCCGTCAGAAGGCAAGACAAGGATGGACCAGAGATGCTGGGCGATGCACTACGCCTGAATATTTCACTCAAATCCACATTCTCATCACATCATCATCATCACCATCATTGCATTTTGCACTTCACATCACCTTTTACCATTTGTCACCTAGTTATGTTAGGTCCATTTGATACATATTATATGCATTAATGTTGAAGACCTTGAGTGTGAAAATGACTGGGCCTGAGATCCCCTTCAACAAAATCTACGACGGCTTGGTCATTTCTTCACACTCACGGATAAGCCAAAATTGAACATTGGAGGGACAATGGTTCCTAATCAGGTGTCTTGACCTCCAATAGACAATCTATATCTTCAACTATTTTCTACATAATTTTCTATGTTTTCACATCCATCTCTTTTTTATTCTTATCATTACCAATTTTATCTCTTCATGTTTTATTCCTTTCTTTTTATCCCATCCTGTTTTATTCTTTCCTTTCTTTTATCCCACCGTATCTTTTATCCCACTGTGTCATGGCAATTGTCATGCTATTGTTTTTTATTTCCCATCATTTTATGTTAGTCCCACCATTATCTTTCAATCCCACTATGGCTTTAAACTGTCTTGTCATTTTCCGAATACCGAGTTTTCTGCTAGAGCGTGATTCATAGTTTTCACAATACCCGAGCAATTTTGTTTTGCTTAAAACGAACCCTTTTAGAATTTGAGATTATTCCACTCAGAATTAAACTGAGTATTTTGGTGAAACTTGAATGAACTTGAGATTCCAAATATGATGGATTGGTATTCTTTTGTTTTAAGATCAACTTCTCTTTTAAAACTTTAGCCCATCACAGTACAAGAACACCGCAAAGTTCGGGTTGCTGGCTGATGATGAACCTAAGAATTCGAGGAATCCTCACCACGCTGAGGGTTGGCTACATCCTTTTATCCTTTATCATTTACTTTTTCATCTCTAGTGCCAAGGGCATGTCTTTTACCAGTCAATTATGTGAGGTTTTGATAGAACATGAAAGCAATCTAGAATACTCAGAGAGATTCATTTTGCTGGATCAGGTAGATAAGCGTGTCTATATCTACACCTTGATGCCACCTTTTTAGACCATCACCATTCCATTCCGCTACATTCATCTACATTCACTTGCATTCCATTACAGTTCACTACGAATCACTCCGCTTCATTACATGCCACTCCCTTACAAAGCAGACATCAAGGCGAGGCAAGCTGTAGACACGCCAAATTTGCCTAATTCAGAGCATAAAACTCATGTTTTATAGGGTAACATGTATGATTGACCTTATAATGATGTCGTGTCTTTTAAAGTTGATTTGGAGCTTCGCCGAACAAAATCGGTTGCTTTATGAAGTTTTTCGCAAAAGTCGTAATTTCCGAGCGAAAGCCACACGTAAATTGTGTAAACACGGAAATTAGTTGAATGAACAGCGCCTAATGATCATGCATTGAAGGTTATGGTCATATTCACACCCCGAACAAGTTTTGTTGCATACCGTGCCTTTCCGGTTTGCCGTCGGAGTCATTTTGACCTGTATCGGATCTTTTGTTCACTGCCCTAACTTCCGGATAAAATTCTAAAGTTTTGGATGGTATTATGTCTGATCCGATGCTATATAAATCTTCGTCGGCCTGTTATCTTTCCAACACAACAAACGGCGTCGAATTCCGAGTTCGGGAGTGTTCGCAATGGCTTCCAGAAGAAGGACGCGCGAAACTAGTCCCATGCGCCCGGGTTCCTGGTCACATGCGCCCGGGACCCAGGGCACGTGCCCATGCGCCCTACCTGTGAGGCAAGTGACCTCGTGCCCTCACTTGAGGGCACATGCGCCCTACCCTGGAGGCACGAGGGACCCAGTTTTTCACCGGGACTCTACCACTGAACCGCCGATCGGATAAGACCTTTTTTTCTCGGGATTTGTGCCCATGCGCCCTCACTGGAGGGCACATGCGCCCCTCAGTGGGGTGCATGCGCCCTGCACCAGGGTGCATGCGCCCAGGGGTGGGGTGCAAGGCCCTATTTTTTAGTCCAGATAACGCCGTTCGTTCTCCTATATATTAACTCTGATTCCGGTCGTTCCAGAGGCATGGGCACGACCCCACAGGCTTCTCAAGATATCCAACCTCCCTCCTTCATTGATTTTGTGATATTTAGAGAGAGAATTTCGTGTTTTGAGAGAGAAAAAAGTCGGTTCAAGAGAGAGGAAGGTTGTTCTGCAGGTGATCTGCCAAGTCTCTCTTCTTCGGCATCTACAGAAGTGTGTGAACGTCTTCTACCTAAGATCTCTTCATAAAAGTTCTTCCTCTCCAAGTCTTATTCAGTTTTCAATCGATGGAACTTGATTCTGAGGTTGGGGCTGCTCGTGACGATCACAGAAGCAAAGTCGCGCCTGGCAGATCCTGGACTGCTGCTCGGCTTTTTCGACAACCCAGATTTGGCTATATCTTTCTCTATTCAACTCAGAATTTTTAAGTTATTTTTCCTATCTCTTTATTTAGTGATTTTACATCCTTCTATCATTTTTTACATTTTTTTGCATTAATTTTTGTTATGTTATTCCGAAAATAAAAAAAGGAGTTAGAGATAACACGAATCCGGTCAGTTTCTAGTCAATTGTGTGTTTTATGTTAGTCTCTTTACATCCACTCCACCTTGTTTAGTTCTAATTGTCTATTTCACTTGTTTATTTGTCTAGTTGCACAGAATATCAAGCACCCACCGCATTGAGGACTCTTCTTCATCGGCCGGCCGAAGACGGAGAAGCTTTAACTCACATTCTTCACGCTAAGGTACACACGGTCATTTTAATTCTATAAATCGGAACCCACGGTTCCTGGAGAACACATTTATTTCTTCTCACCCTCCTCCCACTTGACCCGAACCGTCTCTTTGGTAATCGAGCGACGCCAAGGGATGAAAGTTCGGGGATCAATGTGAGTGTGGGACCGAGGTGAGAGTTGCTTTCCGAGTTTTCTTCCTTTCTTTCTCATCCCCTTTTGAGGTGACAATATGGATTCACGGACTTCCTTGAAAAGGAGAGGACCCCGTCGAATTTTCAGAGTTGACAGTGCAGAGGGGGTTTTCCGGAGGTTTCTAGGTTTAGGACCAATAGGGTTTATCATGGTGGCATCCTTGAAGTGGGCTTGCAAGTATCGGGCACTGTCATAGAGTTCATTCATGGTGGTAGGATGGTGCATGATCAAGACATTCCTCAAGGCAGGTGCAGTGTTGCCAATAAGCATTTTTACTTGTTCCCCTTCAGAAATCACATCTGTCAATTTTTCTGCCATTCCCCTCCAGCGATCAGCAAACTTTATGAAGTTCTCTTCGGGCTTCATCTTCTCAGCAATCAAATCTGTAATGGAGCATGCTGGTGCCACCCAGTCTCTATATCTCTGCAAGAATTTGGTTTTCACAATATCGAAGTCTCCTGTCTCAAAGGAGTCGATCGAGTAGAACCATTCCAATGCAGACCCTTCTAATGATCGACGGAACAAGAAAGCAAGAACCCTACGATAATCTTTCTAGAATGAAGATTCATAGAGAAAATCTTTAAGATAAAGAAAAGGATTGCCAGTACCATTGTAGCGGCGATAAACTGGTAGCTCAGAAGGTGGCAAGTGGAGGACTGGCAGAGAAGGAATGGAAATCTCAGGAACTGACTTGGAGTCCAGGCGACATCTCAGCTCTTCATAACGTTCATTCATATGGGTGAGCTGATCCATGATTTCCTGGGTGAGAGCAGGTTCTTGGTTTACTGGTGGGGGTATGTGGTTAGAGACATGATTTTGGAATTGAGTAGCATGACTTGTCAAATTTACTGAAGATTGTCCCATGACTTGATGGGTCAAGGGAGTAACATGGTTGAAATAAGATGGTTGAACAAATGTGGGTTGGACCACAGATGGTTGAACTATAGATGGTTGAACTACAAATGGTTGTGCTAGTGATGGTTGAATCATAGATTGTTGAACAACAGGTGGTTGAACAAAGGGTGACGAAATGAGTGGCGGTCGAACCAGAGGACAAGGAGATGAGGCAACTTGGTTAACTTCAACCTGATCTGAGGCCATTTTTCCCTTCACCATGGATTGTATGCGGGCGTAGGTTTCTGGGTTGGTATAGAGAGACAACTCCCTAAAGAGTTGTTCGACATCACGAGGAGCTGATGGTTGAGGGACCTCTTGCGCTTCTGACTCAAACAATGGATTAACATGACCATCTAACGGAATTGGTAGGTGACCCATCTCGTGCTCTCTATGTTCAGCTTGTTCCACCATTCCAACGTGCCTTCCAGACCTTAGTTGCATTGAACTTCAAGGAGAAAGTAAAATAAACAAGTTGACAAAGTAAACAAAGAACTTTTTTTTTTGGTTTTTAGTATTTTGCAAAAAGTCAGAGGTTTGAATTTTTGTTTGACAAGCAAGTGATGCAAAGACTTGAAAACAAAATCACGCAATGATTTTGATTAAACCTTAGGTTTATGGATTTGTTAAGAATTGTTCTCTCAACAAATGGGTTAGGATCCTAACTCCTAGGTTTCACACAATCTCACCACGTGTTGGTAACATAGGATGCTTCGGGTTTTGGGGAGTGGTACAACCAACCCGATCGTGAAGAGGAATACTCCACGTATGAGGAATTACGGAGGCCTTGATGAAAGCCAACCAAGTCAACTAGGAAGGAATATCCCAGAAGAGAGGTCAGAATCCACCAAGAGGGTGTTTTGGATGGGAGGGGTAAATGGGAGAGTGAGCTCCCGCCTCAAAAAAGTGTAAAAGAAGGAGGTAGAGTGAAGGAGCAGAGAATGCAATCAAGTAATAAAACAAGTAATGAGCAAAACATGAACTTAAATAAACAAACAATCAACACCAGACAAGCAATTAGAAACTAGACAAGCAACTAGAAACTAGAATCTAGACTTGTTTCTTATGTGAGCCAAATGGAGATAGTGAAAAGTGATGGAAAGAAGAGGGTTCAGATCTGATAGCCAAGCAAAAGGTTATCCACGTGGGGACCGATGTAAGAATAAGCTGGTTCACGTGGGAACTGGGGTAAAAAGTAAAGAAGGTTCACGTGGGAACCAGTTTTGGGTAAAAAGGGGTGGTTCACGTGGGAACCGAAGTAGAGAAAGAGAATGGTTCACGCGGGAACCGATTTAAAAGGAGAAGGGTGGTTCACATGGGAACCAGTTTAAATAAAATGACATAAATTAAATGGCATACTTGGCACTTCAGATTTGATGAAATATGGGTGAAATCAGAAATTTTGAGATGGCATGAAGTTAAGAAAGGTGGAAAGAAGGAAAGGCTCACGTGGGAACCGGTCTAGAACTAGAACTAGTTGCAAACAAAACATTTAGCACCCACGGTTGAAGACCTTGCTTGTCCCACCATGGTCGCCACAAAGCTGTCGACTCTGAAAATTAAACGGGGTCCTCTCTTTTTCAGGGAAGTCCGTGAACCCAGATCTTCACCTCAATAGGGGATGAGAAAAGAAAGGAATAAAACTCGGAAAGCAACTCTCACCTCGGTCCCACACTCACATTGATCCCCGAACTTTCATCCCTTGGCATCGCTCGATCACCAAAGAGACGGTTTGGGTCATGTGGGAGGAGAGTGATAAGAAATAAATGTGGTCGCCAGGAACCGCGGGTTCCGATTTATAGAATTAAAATTGACCGTGTGTACCTTAGCGTGAAGAGTGTGGGTTAAAGCTTCTCCTTCTTCGGCTGGCCGATGAAGAAGAGTCCTCAACGCTGTGGGTGCTTGATATTCTGTGCAAATAGAAAAACAAACAAGTGAAATAGACAATTAGAACTAGAAAAAGTGGAGTATATGTAAAGAGAATGACATGAAACACACAATTGACAAAAAACTTACCGGATTCGGGTTATCTCTAACCCCTTTTTTATTTTTAGGATTAACAGAATAAAAGTAATGAAAAAAAATGTAAAAAAATGATAGGAGGATGGATAATCACGAAACAAAGATATAGGAAAAAAAATAGCAAGATTATGAGTTGAATAGAGAGAGATATGGCCAAATCTGGGTTGTCAAAAAAGCCGAGCAGCAGTCCAGGATCTGCCAGGCGCGACTTTGCTTCGGCGCTCATCACGACAAGCCCTGACCTTGGAATCAAGTTCCGTCTATTGAAAACTCAAGAATACTTCGATATGAAGAACTTTTATTAAGAAAGCTTGGACAGAATACGTCCACACATTGCTGTAGAGGACGAAGAAGAGAGACCTGGCTGATCACCTGCAGAACAGCCTTCCTCTCTCTTGAACCGACTTTTCTCTCTCTAAAAACTCGAAATTCTCTCTCTAAAAATCACAAAATCAATGCAGGAGGGAGGTTGGACATCTTTAGATGCCTGGGGGGTCGTGCTCATGCCTCTGGAACGATCGGAATCAGAGTTTATTTATAGGAGAACAGACGGTCTCATCAAGACTAAGAAATAGGTGTCCTTGCGCCCTACCCCTGGGCGCATGCACCCTGGTGCAGGGCGCATACGCCCCACTGAGGGGCGCATGTGCCCCCCAGTGAGGGCGCATGGCCCTATTCCCGAAAATTTCGACCTTATCCGGTCGATCGGTTCAGTGGTAGAGTCCCGGTGAAAAACTGGTTCCCTCGTGCCTCAAGGGTAGGGCGCATGTGCCCTTAAGTGAGGGCACGAGGTCACGTGCCTCACTGGTAGGGTGCATGGTCACGTGCCCTGGGTCCCGGGCGCATGTGACCAGGAACCCGGGCGCATGGGACTATTTTTTGCGCATCCTTCTTCTGGAAGCCATTGCGAACACTCCCGAACTCGGAATTCACTGCCGTTTGTTGCGTTGGAAAGATAACAGGATAAAGAAGCTTTATATAGCATAGTATAAGCCATAATACTCTCTAAAACTTCAGAATTTTATTCGGAAGTTAGGGTAGTGAACAGAAGATCCGATACAGGTCAAAATGACTCCGACGGCAAACCGGAAAGGCACAGTATGCAACAAAACTTGTCTGGGGTGTGAATATGACCATAACCTTCAATGCATGATCATTAGGCATTGGTCATTCAGCCAACTTCCGTGTTTACACGATTTACGTGTGACTTTCGCTCAGAAATTATGGCATTTTGCGGAAAACATCGGAAAACATCCGATTTCACTCGGCGAAGCTTCAAATCAGCTTTAAAAGACCCGGTATCATTATAAGGTCAATCATACATGTTACCCTATAAAACATGAGTTTTATGCTCTGAATTAGGTGAATTTGGCATGTCTACTTACGGTGGTCTTGATGGAAACAACCAAATCAACTAGGAAGGAATATCCTAGAAGAGAGGTTAGAATCCACCAAGAAGGTGTTTGGAGGGTGAGGGTGTGTTGGGAGAGAGAGCCCCCGCCTCGAATGCCCTACGGATCGGAACAAGTCCGGTACCCGATGCAAAAGCTAATGCAAAAAAATGAAAAATGGAGGGTAGGAGAAGAAGAAGCAATCAATATGCAAACATGAATGAAAGCTATTAAATAAATCAAACAAGTGAATGAAAGCAAGACAAGCAATGATAAAGTAAACAAGTAACTAGCAACTAGCAACTAAAAGGAGGTTCGCGCGGGAACCGGCTTGTGTTGGAGTGTCCAATTGGGGAAAAATCTGAAGTAAAGGTAAAAGGATGGTCCACGCGGGGACTGATTTGAAAATAAAGTGGATCACGCGGGAGCCGAGTTTTAGGAAGGTAGGTGGTTCACGCGGGAACCGGTTTTTTTTTTGAAGAAAAAGGGGTGGTTCACGCGGGAACCGGTTTGTTTGATTGGAAAAAGGAAAGGAGGGCCACTTGGGGCCAATCTAAAGTGGTGCAAAGGGGTGGTCCATGCGGGGACCAATCTGAAGGTGAGTTGGTTCACGCGGGAACCAGTTTAGAAAAGGGTTTGGTTCACGCGGGAACCAGTTTTAATGAAGAAAGGGGTGGTTCACGCGGGAACCACTGTAAGAGTTGACAAAATAGAAAGAGGGCCACGTGGGGCCAATCTAAAGGTGCTCTAAAGGGGTGGTCCACGTGGGGACCGATCTGAAAATAAGTTGGTTCACGCGGGAACCGAGTTGGAAAAGAAAGGTGGTTCACGCGGGAACCGGGTTGAAATGAAAGACAAGCAAATTAAGTCCACATGGGGGACCATATTAAAGAAAGATAAAATAGAATTTTTAAAAGTAAATTGACATGGAAGATAAAAGACAAGCCAGTTCACGCAGGAACCAAGTTGGAAAACAACTAGTTGCACGGTTGAATCAAGCTAGCACGGTTGAAGACATTGGTTGACCTGCCGTGGTCGCCAAAAAGTTGTCGACTCCAGAAACGGGTTCCGTATCAGCACCTCAAGATAAGAAGGTGAAAGATAGAATTGGGGAAAAAAGGGGAGTGAATTGAGAACACTCGGAAAGCGGTAAAATGTCCTCACCTCGGTCCCACACTCACATTGATCCCCGAACTTTCATCTCATGGCATCGCTCAAGCACCGGAGACGGTTTGGGTCATGTGGGAGGAGAGTGAGGAGTGAATTATCTTAGAACATGATAAGAGGTGGTTGCCAGGAGCCGCGGGCTCCACTTTATGGAATTTAAATCAAGAGATGAGTTGATTTGACCGTGTGTACCTTAGCGTGGGAGATTGGGATGTGAGTTCAACCTTCTTCTTCTTCGGCCGGCCGATGAAGAAGAGTCCAACCAGTGCTAGATTTATAAACTTGTGCAACTAGAATAATAAACCAAGTGAAATAAAATTATTAGAACTATGGGAAGTGTAGTAACTGTAGAGAGAATATGAGAAAGAAGCAATTGGAATTGAACTCACCGGACTGGGGCGAGTCCTAACCCCCTTTTTTGTATTTTTGATTATGTAAAAATGATGTAAATAAACTAAAAGATTCTTTAAAACAATAAATAAACTGAGTTAAGGGAGTTTAGAAAGCTTATGGAATGGATCAGCTTGAGTTGAAGCCGAGTTGGTTGAAGAAGGCCGGTTCGGGTAGCCTTTGCACCCTTCTGGCGCGACTTTGGTAAAAAGGATGTTACGGACGACCCCAATGTCAGAATCAAGTTCTGTTTGTTGGAGTAGACATAGGACTCAGATAGGAATAGTTCATATGTTTATGACTTATCCTAAAACCTCCTTTAGAAGTCAGTAAAAATTCTGAAAGTGGGCGGATGCAGAAAACAGAACCTGGATGCGCGCCCTCAGTGTAGCAATTTCCACGAACAAACGGCAAATTGGAATTGAGTGCTGTCAGTTGGAGATGAAAGAGGACGAAGATATTAACATCTTATATGTTTAAGACTTTTTCATAAGGAGTCTTGGATTTTCTGCATAAGTCGATGAAGTTGGCTGATGCAGAACACCCGGATCGAGCCTTCTCCTTCACCTCGGGATCGATCTCTTGACTTCGGATCGCCTTTGGACATGGGGACGGCTTTGGAGAAGAGCTTGGACGACCTCTGGATGAGCTAGGCATGAAGGATTAACCTTGGGTCATTGAGAATGGCCCTCAATTTATAGGGGAAGGAAGCTGGTGCAAAATTTGGAAACTGGACCGACCGCGCCCCCGCTTTTCAAAGGGGACGAGGGCGCGCTGGGCTTGCCCTCAAACCAAGGGCGCGTAGGGTGCGCCCCAGTTCGGGGGCGCGGTTTGCGCACCCCCCTGTTTCAAAGGGAGTGGGGGCACGTTACGCATCTCACTGCTAAAAATTGACGGATACTTCCAGAAATTGCTAAAAGTCGACTTGACATACGTAACGCGCCCCTGAACCGGGGGCGCGGTACAAATAATCGAAAATCAACGCCGGAAACCTTCCAAAAATCCAGTTTAGAAGGTGCTAATCGAGGCAATTTCCGACTTAAATAAACTGACCGCGCCCATGCTTTTCAAAGGAACCGGGGGTACGCAGGGCGCGCCCCCAGGTTGAGGGCTCCTCTTTCAAAGGAAGCGGGGGCACAGTACACTCTCTCTCCTGCGCGCGTCTTCCTCCAGCCGTATCTTGCAAACGGGATGTCCGATTCGGCTCCCGTTTGTCGCGTTGGAAAGAGGGCATTCAACCGCACCTCCTCAAGTCAGTAAACCAGCCGGCATGACTCCCGATATGTTTGCACGGGGCTTTCTACCGGTTTACCCTATTGCGGAGAGCCGAAACCCGGGGCGAAGATCCGAAAGAGCACGGTTCCGATCAAGAAATCTCGGGTCAACTCGGGATGACTTAAAATGATGACCGAACAAGTCCGGTATGATCGAAAAACCCGAAGTCATCGAAAAATTTGATATTAACCTGGTAAATGTGAACTGAAACTCGGAAAAGCCGGGAAACCTTAAAATTGACCGAATGGCCATATGGCCCCGGTTGATGAAAATATTCGGCTAGAATCGACCTGGATGACCTGAAAAGACCCGGTGATGACCGGAAAGGCCTAACATGTGGTCTGGGATAGCCGTGTCAGCACAGATCGAAAGAGCCGTAACGAAAGCCGTCATTGACCGACGCCTACCGAAATGACTTCTCAGAAACCCTGAATGTTACGGAACACATGCGGGATTTTTGAGACCTTCAATTATGGACCATTCAAGGTCGGTCATCGAGTAAGCTTCGTGTTTTTATGGTTCACGCTCGGTTCTCGCTTGGAGGTTTCGGCATAATTTTGAAAATCATTGGTCCATTCTCAACTCACAAGGGGATCCACCAATGTCCTTAGCTTATGTCCACGAGGTAATCCAGATCAGATAATGGTCAGATAAAAGATATCACCTATGGAATAAGAGTCTGGGGCTCCGAATTAGGCCAATTTGGCGTGTCTACACTGTGCACTTTCATCAAACACAACATCATTGCCAGGTTCAGGATTCCCAGTGACATCATTACTAACAATGGACCATAATTTCTCTCTCAAGATCTGCGTGATCTTTGCAGTAGGTATCGCATTGCATTCCATCATTCATCTTCTTACTACCCACTGTAGACACGCCAAATTGGCCTGATTCGGAGCCCGAGACTCCTATTCCATTGGCAATATCTTTTATTTGACTATTATCTGATCCAGATTACCTCATGGAGATGAGCTAAGGACATTGGTGGAGCCCCTCACAAGTTGGGAATGGACCGATGATTTTCAGAATAATGTCGTAACCATCAAGCGAGAGCCGCGTGTGAATCATGAAAACACGAAGCCTGCTCGATGACCGACCTTGAATAGTACATACTTGAACATCTCGGGAGTCCTACATGTGTTCCATAACATTCGGGGTTTCTGACAAGTCATTTTGGTAAGCGTTGGTCTATAATGGCTTTTCGTTACAGCTTTTCGATATGTACTAACATGGCTATCTTGGACCATGTGTTATGCCTTTCTGGTCATCACCGGGTATTTTCGGGTCATCCGGATCTGATCATAGCTGAATATTGTTATCAATCGGGGCCATATGGTTGTTTTGGTCGATTTTATGGTTTTTTGGCTTTTCTGAGCTTCAGTTCACGTTTACCAGGCTAACCTTGGGCTTTTCAATGATTTCAAGTTTTCCAACCATACCGGACTTTTATTCGGTCATCATTTTAAGTCATCCTGAGTTGACCCAAGATTCCTCGACCAAAACCATGCTCTTTTGGTTCTACGCCGCGGTTTTTGACTTTTCTCAAAAGGGTAAACCGGTAGAAGGCCCCGTGCGAACATCTCGGGGCTCATGCCGACTGGTTTATTGACTTGAAAAGCTACGATTTAATGCCCTCTTTCCAATGAAAAAAATGGGAGCCAAATCGGACGTCCTGTTTGCAAGTTACGGCCTACGGAACACGCGTGTAGGAGAGAGAGTGTACTGCGCCCTTGCCCCACTTGAAATGCGAGGGCATGGTCACCACACCCTCACACTAGGGGTGCACCCTGTACGCCCTTAGTCTGGGGACGCGCCCTGTGCGCCTTCGCTCCCTTTGAAAGGCGAGGGCTCGGTCCATTTTTGGAAACCATAAATTACTCTAATTAGCACCTTCTAAACTGGATTTCGGAAAGGTTTCCCTCACTTAAGATCGATTATTTTGACCATGCCCCTAGGTCGGGGACGTGTGTAGACACGCCAATTTGGCCTTATTTAGAGCTTAAACCATTATTCCATTGGCAACATCTCTTTTAGACCATCAAAATCATGATGAACCGCCCTTTTTTATGAGCCGAGGTGCTTATTGGAAATATGAAGATGATTTGCTAATTTCTAATCAAATCCGTGTTTGCCGAACAAGAGACTCTTGGTGGTGTGCCAGATTATACTTTTCCCAGCATATCCTCTACTTGAAAATTTTTCACCGGATTATGTGGACATACAATGAAGAAGTCATCAACATCAATAATCTTACCCTCTGAGTCTTCTTTTCAATGCAACAAACGGTATTCAATTCTGATCTACCATTTGTCCGCAACGCCTTTTAGAAGTCAGATGCGCAGTTCTGTCCGCACGCAGCACCAATCAAGCCCAATTGCATGCAAGCCCAGCCCATTGGGCACATATCTGACCAATTCACGACCTTACCTTCCTTTTTCATCCTCCATATCACTTGTTATAGTATCTGGAAGCTTCATGTTCGAAATTAGCATCATCTAATGATGGCAATCTAACTTGTTGTCTTGTATATCAAGACTTGCCATTTTTGGACCAGATTTGTTTCCTCTTCAAGTGGAGACATATTTTGAGCATGGGAAAGGTGATCCACGGTTTACAATATCTCTAAATCATTTAGGTAAGTTTCTAGATACCTCAGGATGAAAATCAGCAACATTATATGGAGGAAATCCAACCTATGGTCGGATGTATCAAAACTTGCTATTTTTTTACCTGGTTCTCATCCCCTATAAAGGGAGACTCATATGAACGACCAAAGAAGGGTATCCCCATCCTCCAGCACTTCTCTCTTCGTCCTCCAGCCACCCTAGGCTCTTCCCAATCTCCCCAAATAGTTCTATCTTCGTCCCGGTGCCCGGAGATCATCCCAAAGTGAAGAAGAAGCCGGTCTATGCTCCAACGTGCTGCACTGCTGATCATCGGCTTCTACAGATCTTTATACTCATTTTATGGCCTGACTTCCTTCATACGAAGTGTGGTTAATCAAGATATATTTCATCTCCAACAAACAGAGATCAATTTTGACATTTTTTCTGCTTGTTATGGCTTCAACACCGGCGCTGCACAGACAGATCCGAAGTCTTCTCTTCTAAGTCATCATCTTCTCAGTCAATTTCAGTACATTTAATGGTGGATTCAACCTATGCATCATTCATAGAAATTTTTACCCGGTGAGTTTTATTTTATATCCAACAAGAATCATTCAATTTTGATATCTGTGGTGCCCATAGCATGTCCTACATCGACATTGTGCTGGGAGTTTCCAGAACTTCACTGCCCAAGATCCGGCTTATCAGGTAAATTCAGATTACTTATAATAATATTAAGGCAAACTTGTCTTCATATAAAACCACCCTCAGTGAGTAATATTTATTTTGAAATAAATTTCACTTGATTCTTACATCGGTGCTGTCCTCTACGGTCTCTGCATCAGAGCCGCGCAGTTTACATTAAATCTGTCCAACCCGGTTGCCACTTTGCCTGGGTTGTGTTGTCTTTAACCATTTATATTCTTTTTTCTTCATTCAAATCATTTAGTTCATATTTAAGCATCATTTTTATTCTATTTTAATCATTTCATACATCATCAAAAAACCATAAAAAGGGGTTAGGGCTAACCCCGAATCCGGTGAGTTTGTTTCCAATTGTCGTTTTATGTTATTACTTTTACAAGTTACTACATTTCACTCAGTTCTAATCCTTCTTCACTTGTTTTCTTGTCTTATTGTCTTCTAGTTGTACAAATACATCAAGCTAGCATTGGTTGGACTCTCCCTCATCGGCCGGCCGAAGAGGAAGAAGGTTGAACTCACACACTCTCTCCCACGCTAAGGTACACGGTCAAAACAACTCAATCTTGTTGTTATTCTATAAAGCGGAGCCCGCGGCTCCTGGCGACCACCTTTCTTTTTATTCATGTTCTAAGCTAATTCACTCCTCACTCTCCTCCCACATGACCCGAACCATCTCCGGTGCTCGAGCGATGCCGTGAGATGAAAGTTCGGGGATCAATGTGAGTGTGGGACCGATTTGAGGACATTTTATCGCTTTCTGAGTGTTTTCAATTCACTCCCCTTTTTTCCCCAATTCCATCTTTCACCTTATTATCTTGAGGTGCCGATCCGGAACCCGTTTCTGGAGTCGACAGCTTTTTGGCGACCACGGTGGGACAACCAATGTCTTCAACCGTGCTAGCTTGATTCAACCGTGCAACTAGTTGTTTTCCGACTTGGTTCCCGCATGAACCGGCTTGTCCTTTACCCTTTTCCATGTCAATTTACCTTTAAAAACTTGCTGAATACTCTTCCTTTAAGATTGTCCCCCATGTGGACTTGATTTCTTGTCTTTAATTTCAGCCCGGTTCCCGCGTGAACCACTTTTCTTCTTATAAACCGGTTCCCGCGTGAACCACCTTTCTTTTCCAACTCGGTTCCCGCGTGAACCAACTTACTTTCAGATCGGTCCCCGCGTGGACCACCCATTTGCAGCACCTTTAGATTGGCCCCACGTGGCTCTCTTTTCATTTTGTCAACTCTTACACCGGTTCCCGCGTGAACCACCCTTTTCTTCACAAAAAAACCGGTTCCCGCGTGAACCACCCCTTTTCCTTCAAAAAACCGGTTCCCGCGTGAACCACCTTTCTTTTCCAACTAGGTTCCCGCGTGAACCAACTCACTTTAAGATCGGTCCCCGCGTGGACCCCCCCTTTGCACCAATTAGATTGGCCCCACGTGGCCCTCATTTCCTTTTTCCAATCAAGCAAACCGGTTCCCGCGTGAACCACCCATTTTTCCTTCAAAAACCGGTTCCCACGTGAACCACCTACTTTTCCAAAACTCGGCTCCCACATGAGCCACTTTATTTTCAATTTGGTCCCCGCGTGGACCATCCTTTTACCTTTACTTCAGATTTGTCCCCAATTGGACACTCCAACACAAGCCGGTTCCCGCGCGAACCACCTTTTAATTGCTAGTTTCTAGTTACTTGTTTTACTTTCTCATTGCTTATCTTGTTTGCATTCACTTGCTTGGTTTATTTAATAGCTTTCATTCATGTTTGCATATTGATTGCTTCTTCTTCTCCTACCCTCCATTTTTACTTTTGCACTAGCTTTTTGCATCGGGTACCGGACTTGCTCCGATCCGTAGGGCATTCGAGGCGGGGGCTCTCTCTCCCAACACACCCTCACCCTCCAAACACCTTCTTGGTGGATTCTTACCTCTCTTCTGGGATATTCCTTCCTAGTTGATTTGGTGGTTTCCATCAAGATCTCCGTAAGTCCCCATCCGTGGAGTATTCCTCTCCGCACGATTGGGCCAGTTGTACCACTTCCCAAAACCCGAAAAACCCAAGTACCTACTCGTGGTGATTGAGTGACAACCTTAGGTCTTGAAGATTGAAGCAATAGGAACCATACCCATTTGAGTGAACAATTGCTAACAATCTATCTAATCTAAGGTTTCAACCCAAAAATTGTCGAGTAGTCATTTTAAAAACTTGTTTGCATAACTTGCTTGCTCACCAAAAATTGAAAACAACCAAAATTTTTTCTTCTTCTTTCAAAACACCTAAAAAAAACAAAAAAAAACATTTTTAATTTGGTGTTCAACTTGTTTTCCAAACAACCAAATTGAAACAAAAAAAATTTTCTAACAAAACAAAAAAAAAAATCTTCAATTGTGTGCTTTGATTGCTCTCTTTTCTAACCATCTTTCTAGAAAGATTGACATGATGCCCATGATGCTAAAGTCTGAAAGCCATGTTGGGAGGTCGGACTACTACAAGCAACAAGAGTACGGGGAAGGTCTCTACAAGCTCCAACAACAACCCGAAAGCCATGCCAATTCTGCTATGGAACCTGAAGTGCAAGGGGATACCCATCAGTCCTCTTCATTTAGTATAGAACAGGCTCTTAAGGATCTATCTTTTCATCTTGATCCCAATACCTTGTCATTCATAAAATCTGTAGTCAAGGGCAAGATGCCTATTAATCATGGTGCAGCCAAAGTTAACCGAGCTGCTTTGCCTCTCCAATCGACAGTTCAACCTCTTGTCATAACCCCACCTGGGCAGCCCTGCCATGTTACTTCACCTACTCACCCCATTGTGGGTCATTCTTCAGCTCGCACACCAACCCACCTCCCTCCCATCCAGGTGCCACATGCACACCCCCTGGTGAATTCCTCCCCACTTGTTGCCAAGGATAAAGAAACCATCGAATTTCCCCTCTATACTATCTACATCCCCCAATCACAAATGCCAACCTACCATCACTACAATGGCTCAGGTGATCCCTTCACCCATGTCAATGATTTCCTGAGCAAATCATCTTGATGGCATAATGATAGAAAGACTCTTGCCTTTCTTTTTAGAAGATCTTTAGAGGGTGCAGCACTAGATTGGTTTTTTTCATTGAACGAAGTAGAGATATGGGATTTCAAAATTGTCAAGGCCAAATTCTTGAAACGATATGGGCCAGGCTATTCAATAATTGGGGAAGCAAAAAGAGACATGGAATTAATACAATATCATGATGAATTGAGGCCCATGGCTAAGAAGAACATTGATACTATGCACCAACCTAGGAGCCCTCCCCAACCCCATCTAGATCATCATCTTCGGCCAACTCCTCGACGCCAGTTGATTAGGCCACCGATGCCCCAACCTCAGCCAGTCATGCAACCCATGTCAATGGCACAACCAACCATGCTTAATAAAGCTCCTCTTGTTGCTTGTGCGAATACTCCATTACTTCAACCGGCTCCCCAACCTTCAACTCCACCAACATTTCTTAAGGTCCATCGGCCAATCATCCGACCATTGGCTTCTCAGCCTATTTCAACAACAACCCCTCGGCTAGCCACGCAAGCCTTGGCCCCTCAACCCACTTCACCAATGGTCCCTCGGCCAATCATTCATCCTAAGCCGATCGAGCAAACCCCGGCTTCTCAACCAATCCCACCACATAGGGATCCTCCTCAGTTGGTTGCACAACAACCAATCATTTCTTCTATTACTCTTGCCCCAAAAAAGGAACCAATCACTCCTACTATTCTTGCTCCTGCTGTAGTAGAAGATTTAGACACTTCGACCCTTCAAGTTCCTGCCCTGGCAGAGGAATTAATAACTCCAACCATTTGTGCTCCTACCACGGCAGAAGAATCAACTTCTCATCATGTCATTGCTATATCTCAAGATCAAAGTCAGCTAGTAGGGGAGGTCGAACCAAACCCTTCTACCTTTTTGGAATCTCCTAGACTAGGCATGCCCTCTTCCATAGAACATCCTGAGGAGAAGCCTACTATAAGGAGCTTAGATGAAGGAATCATAAACTTAGTTGATTGTCAATCCAATGATGGACTAGGCAAGGATTTGTCAGGCATTGATCAATTGTTACTATCATTGGAATTGATCAATGAAGATGGTCAGATCGAATTGACTCCTGAACTGGGAAGTAAGGTGACCAAATTGGTTAGTGAAATGGGGAATGAATCGACAAGCCTCCTGAAGGATGTAGACCTTAGCAAGGGGATACTAGGACCTCCTCCAGCTAGGCAGGCAAATCCCTTAGCATCAATCTTAGGGCCAAGACCCTTACCCCATTCTTCTCGTAAGCAACAATTCGGCCCATGGGCCCACGATCAATCAATCTTAGGGCCACGACCCTTTCGTTATTCTTTTCAAAATCAACGATTAGGCCCATGGGCCTACAATTCCTCAATCTTAGGGCCACGACCCTTTCTTTATTCTTTTCCAAATCAACGATTAGGCCCATGGGCCCACAATTCCTCAATCTTAGGGCCACTGCCCTTTCTTTATCCTTCTTACAACCATCAATCAGGCCCATGGGCCCAAAATCTGTCAATCTTAGGGCCACGGGCCACACTTTATCCCACTCAACTGGGCCCTTATGCCCCTTTCTCAGGCTCTTACGCCCCTTTTCATCAACTGGGCCCATGTGCCCCTTTCCATCAGCCGGGCCCACGTGCCCCCTTTATCCAACCGGGCCCATGTGCCCCTTTTAATCAACCGGGCTCTTATGCCCCTTTCCATCAGCCGGGCCCACGTGCCCCCATCATCCAACCGGGCCCATGTGCCCCTTTTAATCAACCAAGCTCTTATGCCCCCTTTATCCAACCGGGCCCATGTGCCCTTTTTAATCAATCGGGCTTGCATGCCCCTTTCCTTCAACTGGGCCCATATGTCCCTTTTCCCCAACTGGGCCTTCATGCCCCTTTCCTTCCATCGGGCCCACGTGCCCATAATTCTCCCCAATCGGGCCCACGTGCCCATAATTCACCTCAACCGGGCTCACATGCCCATGTTTTTCTGCAACCGGGCCCATGTGCCCAAATTTCTTCTAAATCGGGCCCACGTGCCCGCAAGTCACCTCAACCGGGCTCACATGCCCATGGTTTTCTACAACCGAGCCCATGTGCCCAAATTCTTTCTAAATCGGGCCCACGTGTCCACCTTCCATCAACCTCGGGCACACATGCCCACACTCCTTCAACCTCGGGCCTGTATGCCCCCATTTCTTCACCATCGGGACCGCGTGCCCATACTTCTTCGAAATCGGGCCCCCGTGCCCCCACCTCTTCGAATTCGGGTTTGCGCACCCATACTGTTCAATGGTGCCAGCGAGCCTATCAGAAATCACAATCGGGTCCATGTGCCCACTCTTTTCGTTGGGTCCCTCGAGCTCAACCTTCAATCGGGCCTTCGAGCCCATCACATCTAATTGGGCCCTCATGCCCATCAACATCAACTGGGCCCTCTGGCCCGCATTCAACTCTTGGGCCCACGTGCCCCCTGATTCCAACCCTTCCCGGGCTTTCAAGCCCACTATCAACTCTTCGGCCCAAGAGCCCACTTTAGCACACTTTTGTTTTCAAAACATGTTTTTTTCCTTTTTGCATTCTCTTTCCTTTTCCAAATTTTATTTTCAAAAAAAAAATCAAAGTAGAGAAATTTCTTGGGTGATACCACAATCTTTGCCTTTTACATCATTAATTTTGACTCCGCCATGCTAAATCAGATCCTCCACATTTTCACTTCATCCTATGACTATGAATCATCAATCCAATGCAATATGGTGCATATCAAAAGTGGAAGAAGTTGGGCAAGGCAAGGCAAGGCATGGCAGGCAAGGCAAGGCAAGCACAAGCAAAGCCGTTATCAACAATGAAATTCTTCTTCTCTCAGGTATTACATGAAATTGCATTCATCATCATTATGTCATCGGCAAGGCAATATTTTTGAAATGATTTTGAACTTCACAATCTTAATGGAGAGAAATTCATGACTGACGACATTTGTAGCTACCTTGTTCTTATTAAACAAATTTTTTACATTGCAAGGCATGTTTTCAATTGATTCACCTATGGAATGTAATCTACCTAAAAAAAATGGAGAGAACTACTAGTATGACTTAAGTCCACATATTCTAGATTGTTGTCTAGGATTCGAGGGTAGATACCATTCTACACACACAACACGTCCCGATCCCAGAATCTGGATGACTTGACACCCAAGAGATGCTAGGCAAAGCTTAGAGATGGAAGGAAAACCCTTACCCTACTCTCTTCTATTCGGTCCAAGATAGGTGAAGGGGATCAGAGGGGGAGAGTATCGAAAGTATCCGACCACCTTAGTAGGAGGCCGTCTCGAAAGGTCCAACTTCTCAAAAGAAAAAGGTGCCAAAAGATGGGCAATGAACCCCACAGGTTTAAACAAATATGGGCCTGTCTGAATGAGTACCCAAAAATGCAGAAAATGAAAAAAAGGCACCAAAAGATGGGCAATGACCCCACAGGTCAAAGCACTTGTCTGAGTGTGTGCCACAAAAAAAGGTTTGTCAATAAAGAAGAAAAGACCCGAAGAGGCCGAACCCCAACAGGAAATTGGGTGTGAGTAGAGAAATCCCTCTCGACATCTCCAAAGCCTATCAAGGACTTTCCCTCAATTCTTCATTCTTACCCCCAAGGTGTGGGTGAACCAACCAAATCAAAGCTAAACTCTAGCCGATCAAAGGTTGAAGGCCGGAAAGATTCTGGGTAAAGAACCCCATTTTTCACATGGTATCTACCAGTGAACCTAGAAAAACAACCAAGTGATAAGAACTTGTGTCAATACTGAATTTTCTCTCCAATTTTTTTTTTTCAAAAAACTCCAAAAAAAGTTGAATATTTTCAAAAACTCCAAAAAATTAAATATTTTCAAAAACTCAAAAAAATAAAATCGCATTTTAAAAAATCTCAAAAAAAATGAATCTTTTCAAAAAAAAAAGAAAACATCTTTTCCCCATTCAACAAAAATTTTCAAACTTTTTAAAATATTTTATCACCATACTTGGTTTGAATTTTCGTCTTTACATTCATATTTACTTTCAATCTCTCATGTTTCAAATTCTTCATTGCATATTTGCTACTTGATTTTTACACTCCTAAGAAGGCTATACCCCTTGACAAAGGTCAACACATACTGCAACTTGCAAGGGGGATAAGCCGCATTGTTGTTCTAATCTCTTCCTTCTAAGTGTTTCAGGCACCAGAAAAACTTTACACCCCTTGACAAAGGTCAAGGCATACTGCAACTTGCAAGGGGGATAAGCCATATTGGCATTCTAATTTCCTTTTTCTAGTGTTTCAGGCACGAAGAACAAATGAGGAGAACTTCACAACAAGGCGAAGCTTGCCACTTCCCTCCCCAAGGATTCTTAGGAGGAGGTGCCACCATGACCTCGACCTCAACTTCGTTGAGGAGCATTTTCAAGATTTCAATAAGGCGATGCTCGCCACTTCCCTCCCCTGAGGATTCTTAGGAGGAGGTGTCACCATAACCTCGGCTTTAATTTTGCCGAGAAAACTTTTGCAGGCGATGCTCGCCACTTCCCTCCTCTGAGGATTCTCAGGAGGAGGTGTCATCATTACCTCGGCCTCAACTTTGCCGAGAAGCTTTTGCTCTGTGTCCTCATTTGGACACATGAACTCTTTTGTGAGAATGCATGTCATCACACCGCAAACTCACCGTTATCATTTCCTTTCTTAGCATATATTAGGTGCATTGCTATTTATTTTATGCATTGATGTTGAAGACCGTGAATGCAAAGAAGACCAGGCCCGAGATCCCCTTCATAAAAATCCACGACGGTCAGGTCATTCTTTGTGCTCACGGATAAGCCAAAATTGTGCTATGAGGGACGATAGTTCCCGAATGGGTATCTTGACCTCATAGACAATCTATATCTTCAACTATTTGTTATAGAAGTTTTGTTTTGTTTTCTTGAGCCCAACATGCATCATATAGCATTAGTTGCGTTACATTTTATTTTGTCATTGCATACATCATTTCCTAAACTTCTCCTTCTCACTCTTCCGATCATTCTGTACTCCACCGTGTTTTCTAATCCCATTGTGTTCTCTAATCCCACCATGATCTCTAGTCCCACCAACCTCTCTAATATCCCACCGTGTCTATTAATCTCACCGTGTTCGGTAACCACTTTGTGCCCTCAAATCTTTCATTTCTTTTCACCACTGTGGCCATTGCAACTTCTTTGCTATTCATCCCACCATGGCAGCCAATTCATCCCGCCAAGGGCCTTCTATTTGGTCAGAACTTGCACCGTCATTATCTTCACGGTCTGTGCTTTAACATTTGCCTTTCGGAATTTGAGATCATTCCATTCTGAATTGAATCTTGTCTCTTGGAAGACTTAAATGAATCTGAGAGCCTGAATGTGCTCGATTGGTATTCTTTTACTTTTTCAAAACAAATCTCTTTTTAAATTTTAGCCCATCACAGTACAGGAACACCGCAAAGATCGGGTTACCGGCTGATGATGAACCTACGAACCCATGTTTCGGGGACTCCCCACCACGTTGGGGGTTGGCTATTCTTCTCTCGTGCCAATGGCACATCTCTTACCAATCGAACATAGGAAGACTTGATGAAACATGGCGGTTAACCAGGAGACATGAAGAGAATCTCTTTGCCGAATTTGGTCGTTGAGCGTGTCTATATCTACACCTTGATGCCACCTTTTCAGTCCATCTCTATTTCGCTCCGCTGCATTCCATTACAACTCATTTTGCTTCTCTACATTCCTCTACATTTCACTCCGCTACGCTACATACCATTCCCTTGCAAAGCCGACATCAAGGCGAGGCAAGCTGTAGACACGCCAATTTGGCCTTATTTAGAGCTTAAACCATTATTCCATTGGCAACATCTCTTTTAGACCATCAAAATCATGATGAACCGCCCTTTTTTATGAGCCGAGGTGCTTATTGGAAATATGAAGATGATTTGCTAATTTCTAATCAAATCCGTGTTTGCCGAACAAGAGACTCTTGGTGGTGTGCCAGATTATACTTTTCCCAGCATATCCTCTACTTGAAAATTTTTCACCGGATTATGTGGACATACAATGAAGAAGTCATCAACATCAATAATCTTACCCTCTGAGTCCTCTTTTCAATGCAACAAACGGCATTCAATTCTGATCTACCATTTGTCCGCAACGCCTTTTAGAAGTCAGATGCGCAGTTCTGTCCGCACGCAGCACCAATCAAGCCCAATTGCATGCAAGCCCAGCCCATTGGGCACATATCTGACCAATTCACGACCTTACCTTCCTTTTTCATCCTCCATATCACTTTTTATAGTATCTGGAAGCTTCATGTTCGAAATTAGCATCATCTAATGATGGCAATCCAACTTGTTGTCTTGTATATCAAGACTTGCCATTTTTGGACCAGATTTGTTTCCTCTTCAAGTGGAGACATATTTTGAGCATGGGAAAGGTGATCCACGGTTTACAATCTCTATAAATCATTTAGGTAAGTTTCTAGATACCTCAGGATGAAAATCAGCAACATTATATGGAGGAAATCCAACCTATGGTCGGATGTATCAAAACTTGCTATTTTTTTACCTGGTTCTCATCCCCTATAAAGGGAGACTCATATGAACGACCAAAGAAGGGCATCCCCATCCTCCAGCACTTCTCTCTTCGTCCTCCAGCCACCCTAGGCTCTTACCAATCTCCCCAAATAGTTCTATCTTCGTCCCGGTGCCCGGAGATCATCCCAAAGTGAAGAAGAAGCCGGTCTATGCTCCAACGTGCTGCACTGCTGATCATCAGCTTCTACAGATCTTTATACTTATTTTATGGCCTGACTTCCTTCATACGAAGTGTGGTTCATCAAGATATATTTCATCTCCAACAAACAGAGATCAATTCTGACATTTTCTCTGCTTGTTATGGCTTCAACACCGGCGCTGCACAGACAGATCCGAAGTCTTCTCTTCTAAGTCATCATCTTCTCAGTCAATTTCAGTACATTTAATGGTGGATTCAACCTATGCATCATTCATAGAAATTTTTACCCGGTGAGTTTTATTTTATATCCAACAAGAATCATTCAATTTTGATATCTGTGGTGCCCATAGCATGTCCTACATCGACATTGTGCTGGGAGTTTCCAGAACTTCACTGCCCAAGATCCGGCTTATCAGGTAAATTCAGATTACTTATAATAATATTCAGGCAAACTTGTCTTCATATAAAACCACCCTCGGTGAGTTATATTTATTTTGAAATAAATTTCACTTGATTCTTACATCGGTGCTGTCCTCTACGGTCTCTGCATCAGAGCCGCGCAGTTTACATTAAATCTGTCCAACCCGGTTGCCACTTTGCCTGGGTTGTGTTGTCTTTAACCATTTATATTCTTTTTTCTTCATTCAAATCATTTAGTTCATATTTAAGCATCATTTTTATTCTATTTTAATCATTTCATACATCATCAAAAAACCATAAAAAGGGGTTAGGGCTAACCCCGAATCCGGTGAGTTTGTTTCCAATTGTCGTTTTATGTTATTACTTTTACAAGTTACTACATTTCACTCAGTTCTAATCCTTCTTCACTTGTTTTCTTGTCTTATTGTCTTCTAGTTGCACAAATACATCAAGCTAGCATTGGTTGGACTCTCCCTCATCGGCCGGCCGAAGAGGAAGAAGGTTGAACTCACACACTCTCTCTCACGCTAAGGTACACGGTCAAAACAACTCAATCTTGTTGTTATTCTATAAAGCGGAGCCCGCGGCTCCTGGCGACCACCTTTCTTTTTATTCATGTTCTAAGCTAATTCACTCCTCACTCTCCTCCCACATGACCCGAACCATCTCCGGTGCTCGAGCGATGCCGTGAGATGAAAGTTCGGGGATCAATGTGAGTGTGGGACCGAGTTGAGGACATTTTATCGCTTTCTGAGTGTTTTCAATTCACTCCCCTTTTTTCCCCAATTCCATCTTTCACCTTATTATCTTGAGGTGCCGATCCGGAACCCGTTTCTGGAGTCAACAACGTGTTCATCTTATCAAGTCAATTTTTAGCAATTTTCAAAAGGTTCTGGTGATTTTTAGCAATAAGATGCATAGCGTGCCCCCGCCTACTTTGAAACAGGGGGGCATGCAGACCGTGCCCCCAGGGTGAGGGTGCACTCTGCATGCCCTCAGGTGTAGGGCACTCCCTGTGCACCCCACCTCCTTTGAAACCTGGGGGCGCAGTCGGTCCAGTTTCTATATTTTTCACCGGCTTCCATTCTCTAAAAATTGAGGGCTATTCCCAACTACCCAAAGTTGAACCCCCCATGCCTAGCTCATCCTGAGGTCGTCAAAGCTCCCTCCTAAGGCCGTCCTGACGTCCAAAGCCGATCCGACGTCGAAAGATCGATCCCAAAGTGAAGGAGAAGTCCGATCCGTGCATTCTACAGAAACCAAACTTCATCGGCTTTTGTAGAAAATCTGGAGCTCCTACTGCAAATGTCTTCAACAAAAGAGTTGTTCTTTTCTTCATCTTATTTCATTTTCAACTAACGGCATTCAATTCTGAGTTTCCGTTTGTCTGTGGCAATTGCTGCACCAAGGGCGTGCATCCAGGTTTTACTATTCCATATTCGTCCATTTTCAGATTTTTTATAGGTTTCTACGGATGGATTCTGGAGAAGTCATCAATAGAAGATCACTTCTCTCCAAGTTCCCCATCCATAGAAATAAACAGCACTCAATTCTGACATCAGGGTTAGCCGTAGAGTTTTCTGCACTGAAGTCACGCCAGGAGGGTGCAAGGCAACCTGAACCGGATTGTTTCAACCAACTCGGCTTCAACTTAAGCCGATCCACTCCATAAGCTTTCTCAACCCATTTCACTCAGTTTATTTACTATTTTAAAACATATTTTGGTTAATTTTGCATCATTCTTACATAGTCAAAAACATACAAAAGGGGTTAAGGCTCACCTCAAAGCCGGTGGGTTCGGTTTCAATTGCTTATCTCTCATTTTCTTATTACAGTTTCTATACTTCTATCAAGTCTAATCAAACTCTTCACTTCCATAAAGCGGAGCCCGCGGCTCCTGCCGACCACAATCACTTTATTCATGTTTAAGTCATTCTATTCCTCACTCTCCTCTCGCATGACCCGAACTGTCTTCGGTGCTCGAGCGATGCTGTGAGATGAAAGTTCGGGGATCAATGTGCATGTGGGATCGAGGTGAGGATTTTACCGCTTTCCGAGTGTTTTCTAATTCACTCCTTTTCACTTATTCCATATTTCACCTTCTCTTGAGGTGCCGATCTTGAACCCATTTTCGGAGTCGACACCCGTAAGTTAATGGTCAAGCATAAGCCACCAATAAAACCTTGATCAAGATTTTCAAAAAAACCAATAAGTCTAGCAAGTTCGCGGATTGCCCCAAAGCTTGTAGATGCCTTATGGTCTTATGGTACTTTTGTGCGGACCCCCACTAGTCAAACCTTGTATGCCCTCGCATATGTAATGGAAGCAGTGGTCCCATACGAAGTACTCCTATCACTTTGAGTTCAGCTTGACAGGGACATCCCCATTAATGAATGATGAGAATCTCTCCTTACACAACTTGAACTCTTAGATGAAAGAAGGTTGGCCACCTCTGAGCATGCCCAAACTTATCATAACAGACTCAAAAGGTTTTATCAAAAGAGTGTGGTAGAGAGAAAATTCAAAATCGGTGAGATGGTAGTCAAACGTATATTCGTTAAGCTAGGTGGTCTTTGCTCCAAGGTGCAACTTAGCTGGGAAGGGCCTTTTGTTATCACTGAAAAATATCCGGGCAACGCATATGAGCTAACAAATGCCAATGGAGAAAAATTGAATCATCAGTGGAATGACATTTACATTAAAAAATATTTTCCTTAAAAAAATGGAGAATCTCCGTTATGATATTAAGTCATCTATCCTAAAATGTTCACTAGAGGACAAGGGTAGACAACACTTTGCACACACAACACCTCTTGATCCCAGAATTCAGATAGCTCAACACTCAAAAGAGGCAAGGCAGAATGCTTAAGGAGGATAGGAACCCTTACCCTATTCTCTTTTGTTCAGTCCAAGATAGGTGAAGAAGGTTAAAGGAGGGTAGTGTCAAAAATGTGCACTGCCTTAGTAGGAGGCCGTCTCATAGGGTGAAAAAGGGTGCTAAAAGATGGGCAATGAACCCCACAGGTTTAAACAAATATGGGCATGTCAGAATGAGTACTCGAACAAGTAGTAAATAAAAAAGATGCACTAAAAGATGAGCAATGACCCCATAGGTCAAAGACATGTCTAAATGAGTGCAACAGGTAGAAAATGGAAAAGACCCGAAGAGGGCGAACCCCAACAGGCAACTTAGGAATGAGTAGAGAAACCCTCCTTAACATCTCCAAATCCTATCAGGGATTTCCTCTATTATCCTTCTTAAATTCTTAGGGTAGGGTAAACTATTTGAATACAGGGGGAACCCAAGCCGATCAAGAGAACTAGGCAAGAAAGTTTCTAGGTAAGGAACCTCATTTTTACGTGGTGTTTACTGCTTGAATCTCTATTACCACTCCAGGATCTATAAATTATCTCAATACCAAAACATTCTCCATAAAATTAAAAAAATTTAAATGTTTCAACAAATCTAAAAAAATGAATATTTTTAAAAATCTAAATTAAATTTCAAATATTTTCAAAAATCTAAAAAAATAAATATTTTAAAATTCAAAAAAAAAATGAATATTGTCAAAAATCTAAAAAATTTGAATATTTTCAAAAAATGCATCATTTTACTTGGCCCAACCTTGATTTTTGCCTTTACTTGCATCCATGTTTATCTTTTAGTCTTGCATGTTTTCATTTCTACATTGCATATTTATCTTTGCCATCACCCCCGTTAAGAGGGTTCTTCCCTTTGACCTAAGTTAAGGCATACGACAACAAGAAAAGGGATGAGTCATGGTGAAGATTTCATCTACTTTATCAAGTGTTTCAAGAATTTAAGAGCAAAAAGGGGAGCGATTCTCGCCATGACAGGTAAGTTCTCTCAACCTTTATCACTTCTCATTTCTTTTAGTCATTTATTTATCCCACCTTGTTAATAAGGCTATCCCCTTGACATATGAGCAATGCAAGATGGCAATAAGCAAAGGGGTAAGCCATGGCACAGATCTAACCCCTTTATTGAACATTTCAGAAAAGAAACACAACTCAAGGAGAGAAGGGAGGTCTTGCTAGAGGGTATGTTTCTTACCCTTACCTCTGCTATTTTATTTTATTCATTTACCATTTTTTAATAGGCTTCTGCCCCTTGACAAATTTGCAAGGAGCCAAGCCAAAATGCGATGTTAACTAGCTTTTTAAGTGATGTCAGGCATAAAAAAGTAGTTCAAACAACATTGAAGAAAACAAAGGTTTGAATACATTATCAAGCAATACAACAAAAGAGAAAAGAAGATACAACAAGAGAAGAGCTAAGCTAGCTACAATTATCAGTGCTTGCTGCCGCCCTCTCCATGGGAGAGACCACATGGAAGAAGCATGGAAGCTATGTCCGTTAACATCGCTGCAGCTGCCTCATTCCTTCGATGCTCAGAAGAAGTGGCCAAGTACGCAATGGCACCACTCGTGTGGCTCTAATTCTGCCCCTGTTGGCTCAGGCCATGGTGATTCTGGCTATGGTGGGCGCCGCCACTCCTATGTGTGCCACTTCAGTGGGAGCTGCTTTGATGTGTACAGCTATGGCTCGGTTGAGTAGGAACACCTTGGCGGCAAACTTACAATGTCGCCTCTACTGTAGCTAAGTGAACTTGTGTTTGTTGGTGCATCTGTTCTAAAGATCGGATGGCCTGGGTATGTTGGTTCTCCATCTCCCACATAACTCTATCATGCTAGTGTTGAAGATTGGACATAACCATCAGGGAACTCAGGTCAGCCGGTGCCAACCGCCACGTCTCTAGCTCTATCTCTAAGGTCTGGATGCATGCAGAAAGTGTACTATAAAGATCAACAACGTAGGGGAAAAAAATAAGCCAAATGAGCCAAAAGAACAAAGACCAGATAAAAGTTTAATCAAGAATACCTCTATCTCTTTGGCTTTCAGGGCCTCCTTGGCCTCGCTCAAACACTAGCTAAGCTCGGCTACTTCTTCCCATGATAGGGAAGGAAGTGAACCTTTGGCAGGAGCCTTGCACTGTAAACCAAAAAGAAGACTTATCATAACCAGATAAAGAATAAGCAAATAGAGAAGCAGCTGAGGAACTTTCTTACCTCGGTCTCCAAGGTAGCACGAAGAGTGGCCACCTCCTCCCACAGGCTAATGATCTCAGTCCTCTGATGGAACAACAACGTTCTAGCTTTCTGAAAAATCACATGTTTCAGAGGTGATAGCAAAAAAAAGGGGCAGCTAGAACAGGAGAATGTACCTGACCCTCTGGGGTGAACAAGTGACCATACGTGTCCTCATAGCAACATAGGTAGTCTAAGTTGTCGTGTGCCCAACTATCGACCACCTCACCACCCCAGTACCAAAGCTCAATGAAATCACAATATCGTTTTGTCCAATCCACTACAAGAATCAAAAGTCTGACCCTGACTGGTGGAAGAGGTGGAGGAGGCTTCAACCATGCCTGCTCTTGACAAGAGAGCGTGCTGAGAAACGAAGCCACAAGGTGATCCATTCATTGACACAGAGGAGGTGCAAGTCATGACTAACAACCCACTGAGCATCAACAACCCAGGCATATTGATGATCGTCATCTCAACATATGGTTGCCAACACACTTACAAAAAGAAAAAAGATTAAGTCACTGACTCAGAGGGAAATTTAATAAATTAATTAAATATACCTCAGTGTGTGAAAAGCAAAAAATCTAAGCTCGAATGAGTACAAACTGGCTCTTATGGCCCTCGGCAAGGTGGATAGGCTCCCAATAGGCCATCAGTGGGAGACAGGTGGGGAAAAACTGATGTGCACGGGCTAAGGAGAAGTACAAGTAGCTCCAAACCTGAAAAAGGCAACTGGTCAAGTGACAAACATAAAACTAAGCATAAATAGAGAAAAAGCTACTAAGATTGCCTGAAGGAAGAGAGAGAAGCCTGCCATAGAAATAGAGCCAGACTTGAGCTGAAGACCATAGAACAGATGGGTGAACATTGCTGCACCCTATGCGTATGTACCAACCTACTCTAGCTCAGCAAGCAAAGGAAGAAACCACAAGTGGATGTGGTCTATCTTTGAGCCCAGAAGCAAGCGTATGAAGAAGAAGAAAAGGAAATAGTGTAGGTCTACATTGTTCTCCATGTTACCGGGTAAATTGGTGAAGGCAGTTGAAGCTTGGTCGACCATGCGACCGAAGAGGCTCTCCAAGTCTTCATCTTGAAAACGCACGACATCAACCATGCCAACCATCTCATTGGCATCAAGCCAAGAAATGGTGTGAAGATCATCGTCAGGGTTGAACTCGGGCTTGTAAGCAAGGAGAGCCCAAAACTCTCGTGAGTAATCTGCAGATGTCGCACACACTACCAGTCGACCATCTACACAGAGGCTGGTAATGTGTGCAACATCCTCCAAGGATGGCACCATGTGCCCCTAAGGAAAGAGAAAAATGTGGGACTCTAGGTCCCACAACTCTCGGAGGACCTACACCAGAGGTAGTTCCTCCCAAAAGGGGGGTCACATAGAGGAGGGTCCCAAACCCCATCTCGTCCAGCCAAACCTGTTGGAAGTTTGGGAGGCCCAGATATGCTGCATGCACATGATCCCATAAAATCCATGATTTCACCCACGTCTGCAACAAAAATCATCTTCATTAGTTCATTTGCTTTTATTAATGATAAAAAGGGACTAACCATATGTGCAAGGGATAAAGAAGGTTACTTCACGAGCGGTAGGGATGTTGAACTCATCAGAACCATAGTAGCGTCAACAGAATCGCCTCAACTTCTACGTCATTCAGAAGAGATGTTAACATTATGATAATTCCAAAATAAATATGTTAATTAATCAATTAAAAAATTTATTAATTAATTAACTAATAAATTATTTAAAAATTAGAAATTTTTACCTAACTGTGCGCAAGATGCATCCTCAGGGTGAGGGCACGCCCAGCGTGCCCTCGCCACACTCTTGGGAGGAAGGCACGGTCACTGCACCCTCATCCTTCCCCTTGGGGGAGGGCATGGTGAATGTGCCCTTCTTTCGGGATGCGGTCACCATGTCCCCTATTGGGGACATGATGTTCGCATCCTCGGGTCGAGGGCGCAGTCAATGCGCATGCATTGACTGCGATCTCTCAACTCCAATTTTTTTATTTTTAGCATATTTTAAGTAAATAAACTTGGATTCATGTGAAACTTGAACTCAATCGAAGAGTAAGTTTTGATCTACATTTCTTATGATAGGGGCACTGGCCTTTGAAGGCATCTTGGACTCCAAAATTGAGCTAAAATCAACAAAGTTTCTATGCGAGGAGAGATAGTGTGCAGGATGAAATGAAGAAGTTTCAACCTTAACGGATATTCATAGAGCATAAAAATGTGAAAATGAGAGAAAATTGGAAAACTCACCCAAGGTTCAGAAAATTGAGTTGATCGTGAAGTCACCGAAAGAATGTCGATCCGATGTGCAGTTTTCCCTGAAAAATTTTGTAAAAAACTTCTCTTTCAATTTCTACCAAAAATCCCTCTTTTTATGTAACTTTGAATGCCTCAGGTCCTAAAATAGTTAGACATATTAATGCATTTTATCACTAGCTAATATTTTTTGGGTGACAGGAGAAAATTCTAGGCATTTCTTAATCAGAATAGTTATGAATGTATTTTTTAGGGTCAAAAGTGACAAAAATGACAAAAATTTCAAAAGGCACCATGCTGTTCAAAAAATTGAGTTGATTAAGGTGCCACTAAAAGGAAATTCATTAGACTCATGGTTGGCTCTGAAAATTTATTTGAAAAAAAGACACTTTAAAATCTCTGAAAAATACTTTATTTAATATTAAAAAATATCCATGGCGTTTAAAAATAGCAAGGCATATTCATCATAATTGTTAACACTTGTCTTTTAATTTTAGGAAACAAAATGAGTTTGCATAGAATTTTCACTCAAACTTGCTATATAAAATTCATTGTTTATTAAAAAATAACCATAATTTTTTTAACAAATAAGAATAGGAAGGAAGATCCTCAAGAAAGCAAAAGCTTTTTCTCAGGGATGTAATGGAGCTTTTGACCGAGGTTTTCCTTAATCAAGAGGCCCGGGCATCATACCTGACTCGTCTCCCACAAGACAACTGCTGAAATCACTTCTTCCTCATCATCCATATAATTGAGTTGCCTACCCTTGATGGGTGGCAGGTGGGACAGCTTGGGCAACTCGTGGCAAGGCAAGCCAATCTGAGGGTGGCAGCAGTGGGCGTTGTACAACACAAAGGCTAAATCAATGATTGAGCGAAGATCCATGCCAAGCGCAAAACACACCTAAAAGTCTTTCTGCATCATGGCAACAAAAGAATGTAGAAAGCCAGAATAGTTCCTGAATGCAAAATGCGCACTCCACTTCGGCTTCTTCTTCACTAAATCTCACCTATTAGCAACCCTCTCGCCGAAGCCAAGTGTAGCAACATACAGGAACAAGGGGCTGCAGAAAAAGAGTTGCAACCTACTAGTTACCTCACTAGCTAGATCAAACTTAAAGTGGAGATCGGCCCAGCAACCCAATAGAAGAGCACTGCCAAAGGGAGGATGACCCATGCAAGCTGCAAACAACCCGTAATATAGGAAGCCCAAAATCGAGGGACCAAGTCTCGCGCCTCTCAAAATGCCACTGATGCATGGAAGTTGATTAGGCTCCAGGAAGCCATCCTCTGTAAGGAACAAAAACACCACAGCAAGCCAAGTTGCGAATCCCTTTGCACCATGCAGAATCTGGTCCTTGTCCAGCCAGGAGCCGTTAAAAGAGAGATTGTCCAAGACGACAACTTGGGATAAGCATACCATCAGTTTCTCCCTTCCGAGGCTGGGGAAGGCCAAGAAGGAGCTCTACCTCCTCAAGAAGAACTGTGCACACAAAGCTGTTTAACATGATTGTGTAAGTGTTTGGATGCCAAAGCTCAACAAGAGCTCCCATCAAGCCGAAGTTGAGGGAATAGCCTGAATATTGCTTAGCATGAGTCAAGAGTCCGGTCAAGCCTCAGTCCGAAGGGTCGCTCTTGTCGACTCCAAAAATTCGATGGGCCCTCTCCTTTTCAGGGAAGTCCGTGAACCTGGATCGTCACCTCAAGAGGGGATGAGAAAGGAAGAAGAAAACATGGAAAGCAACTCTAACCTCGGTCCCACACTCACATTGATCCCTAAACTTTCATCCCTTGGCATTGCTCAATCACCAAAGAGATGGCTCGGGTCATGTGGGAGGAGGATGAGAAGTAGAAAATTAAGACATGTGGTCGCCAGGAACCATGGGTTCCGATTTATGAAATAAAATTGACCGTGTGTACCTTAGCGTGAAGAGTGTGGGTCAAAGCTTCTCCTTCGGCCGGCCGATGAAGAAGAGTCCTCAACGTGTGGGTTCTTGATTTCCTATGCAACTAGACAAACAAATATGTGAAAAGACTATTAGAATTAGACAAAGTGGAGTATATGTAAGGAAAATGACATGAAACACACAATTGACTAAAAACTGACCGGATTCGGGTTATCTCTAACCCATTTTTTTATTTTCAGATTAACAAACTAAAAATAATTTTAAAAAATGTAAAAAAATGATAGGAGGATAGAGAATCACAAAACAAAAAGTTAGGAAACAAAACAGAAAGATTCTGATAAGAATAGAGAGAGATATGGCCAAATCTGGGTTGTAAAAAAAAGTCGAGTAGTAGTCCAGGATCTGCCAGGTGTGACTTTTCTTCTGCACTTGCCACGATCAACCCAGACCTTGGAATCATGTGCCGTTGATTTCAAATTGAAGAATACTTGGAGAGGAGAGCTCAGGCAGCAGACGTCCACACGCTGCTGCAGAGGCCGAAGAAGAGAGACCTAGAAAGATCACCTGTAAACCAGCCTTCCTCTCTCCTAAACTTACTTTTCTCTCTCTAAAAAGTCAAAATTCATTCTCTAAAAATCACAAAATGGATGCAGGAGGGAGCTTGGAGGTCTTAAGATGCCCAGGGGGTCGTGCACATGCCACTGGAACGACCAGAATCAGCCTCAATTTATAAGAGAACGACCGTCGCGATCCTAGCTAAAAAACAGGGATCCTTGTGCCCTGGTCTTGGGTACATGTGCCCTGGTGCTGGGTGCATGTGCCCCCACTTCAGGGCGCATGGCTTCCACCCTATAAACATGGTCTTATCCAGTCAAAAATTCGATCCAATTCGTTCAGAGGTAGAGTTCCGATTGAAAACTGGTTACCTCGTGCCCTCGATCGGGGGCACAAGGCCATGTGCCTCAGAGGTAGGGCACATGGCCATGTGCCCTGGGTCTTGGGCGCATGTGCCCAGGGACTTGGGTGCATGGGACTATTTCTGTGCGTCCTTCTTCTGGAAGCAATTGCGGACACTCCTGAACTTGGAATTCGACGCTGTTTGTTGTGTTGGAAAGATAAAAGGCCGAAGAAGCTTTATTTATCAACGAATCAGCCATCACTCCCTCCAAAACTTTAGAATTTTATCCAAAATTTAGGATAGTGAACAAAAGATTCGATACTGGTCGGAATGACTCTGACGGCCAACTGGAAAGACATGGCATCCAACAAAACTTGTCCGGAGTGTGAATCTGACCATATCCTTTAATTCATGATCATTAAGCATTGGTCATTCACACAATTTCTATGTTTACATGATTTACATGTGGCTTTTGCTTGGAAATTATGGCTTTGTGTGGAAAACTTCGGAAAACATCCGATTTCATTCGGCAAAGCTCCAACTCAAGTTTAAAAGGACCCGGCATTATTATAAGATTAATCACACATATTACTCTATAAAACATGAGATTTATGCTCTGAATTAGGCAAATTTTGCGTGTCTACAACTTGTCTCGCCTTGATGTCAGCTTTATAAGGGAATGGCATGTAATGAAGCAGAGTGATTCGGAGTGAACTGTAATGGAATTCAAGTGAGCATAGGTGAATGTAGAAAAATGGAATGGTGATAGACTGAAAATGTGGCATCAAGGTGTAGATATAGACACGCTTATCTACCCGATCCAGCAGAATGAATCTCACTAAGTATTCTAGATCACTTTCATGTTCCATCAAAACCTCGTATAATTGATTGGTAAAAGACATGTCATTGGCACGAGAGATGAAACATAAAGGATAAAGGATGTAGCCAACCCTCAGCGCGGTGAGGAGTCCTCGAATTCGTAGGTTCATCATCAGCCAGCAACCCAAACTTTGCGGTGTTCTTGTACTGTGATGGGCTAAAATTTAAAAGATAAATTGATTTTAAAATGAAAAGAATACCAATCCATCATATTTGGAATCTCAAGTTCATTTAAGTTTCACCAAAATACTCAGCTTAATTCCAAGTGTAATAACCTCAAGTTCTAAAAAGGTTTCATTTAAGCATAACAAAATTGCTTGGGTATCGTAAAAACCATGAATCATGCTCTGGTAGAAAACCCGATTAAACGAAAATGATAAAACAGACTTAAGCCATAGTGGGATTGAAAGATAATGGTGGGACTAACATAGAATGATGGCAAAGAAGAAACAATGGCATGACAACATGGTGGGATAAAAATAAAAGACATGGTGGGATAAACAAAAGGAAAGAATAAAACATGATGGGATAACATAAAAGAGTAAAACATGGTGGGATAGCATTGGTAATGATAAAGAATAAAAAGGAGAATGAATATGAAAACATAAAAAATTATGTAAAAAATAGTTGAAGATATTGATTATCTATTGGAGGTTAAGATACCTGATTAGGAACCATCGTCCCTCCAATGTTCAATTTTGGCTTATCCGTGAGTGTGAAGAAATGACCAAGCCATCGTAAATTTTGTTGAAGGGGATCTCGGGCCCAGTCATCTTCACCCTCAAGGTCTTCAACATCAATGCATATAATACATATCAAATGAACCTAACATAACTAAATGGCAAATGGTAGGAGTGATGTGAAGTGTAAAATGGAATGCTGGCGAGGATATGAGATTGATGTGAAACTGAGTGAAGTCTTAAGGCATGGTTTATCAATTTGCATCGACCGCCTGATTCATCAGCATCTCTGGTCCATCCTTGTCTTGCATTCTGACGGAATACAGCACCATGATAATGTTCAGATGGGTGGCGCTTCCTCTGTTTTCGCCACATGGTTGGCATGGTATTCCTTCGGGAACACTGATCTCACCAATTCACCTGTTAGGACTTAAAAGGTTGCCTGTACATTTCTGATTAGTACCCAACAGACGAAATTGTCATATGAAGCATATTTTTCCTGAAATAAACAACTAAAGTTTTTACTATTAAAACCATCATTTGGAGGTCAAAACAATGTTTTTTGATGATGGTTCCTTTAGCAAAATTGTCATTTCCAATATTCTAGACAATTTATGATTTTTTTGAGATTTTTATGAAATTTTTTGAAATTTTTTTGTCCATATGCCCCCGATCAAGGGCACGTGCCCATGCGCCCTAGAGTGGGACACCTGGCCAGGTGCCCCTAGATGAGGGAACATGAGTCCTGAGGCTTTTTTTTTTTTGCAAAAGAATGTACCTGATGGCCCTTCTCTTTTGCTTCTTCAGCTCCTGAAAACACTTATCAAAGATGATTAAATTTTCCTCATAACTCATCCCTTTGCCTGTATATTGTTTTCCTTAATTTTGAGTCAAAGGGAGGAGCCTTCTAAACAAGGTGGAATAAAATAAATGACTTAAAAGAAATGAGGTAAGGGATGAGAGAACTTACCTACCGTGGTGAGAATCCTCTCATCTCCTATATTGAAATGCTTGAAACACTTGATAAAAAAGAGATTAAATCTTCACCATGACTCATCCCTTTGCATATTATGGTCAACTTTGACTTAGGTCAAAGGGAAGAGCCTTCTTAACAAGGTAATTAAAGCAAAAATGTATATGCAATGCAGGAATGGAAATATGCATAACAAAAAAATAAACATGGATGCAACTAAGGCAATGATCATGACAATCATTTATTTAAAACAATCATTTTTTGGATTTTCAAAATATTCAATTTTTTATTCAAATTTTTTTGGATTTTTGAAATATGCATTTTTTGTATCTTTTAAAAAATATTCGTTTTTTTGGATTTTTTAAATTATTCATTTTTTTGGATTTTTAAAATCTTCATTCTTTTAGATTTTTAAAAATTTTCACTTTTTTTAAAATTTGAAATCTTCATTTTTTGTGGAGAAAATATTGGTATTTGAGACAGTTCATCGGTCTTTGGGGTTTTTCAAGACTCAAGTGGTACATACCATGTGCAAAATAAAGTTCCCTACCTAGAATCCTTCTAACCTTCTTCCTTTGATCGGCTTGGATTCCACCTGAGTTTGGTCGGTTTACCCTACCGAAGAGGTTTAAGGAGGAAGAGCATAGAGGAAGTCCTTGATAGGGTTTGGAGATGTTGAGAGGGATTTCTCTACTCTCACTCAAATTGCCCGTTGGTGTTCGGCCTCTTTGGGTCTTTCCTATTTTTTTGCTCTTTACTATGTGGCACATATTTAGATAGGTTTTTGACCTGTGGGGACATTGCTCATCTTTTAGTGCCTTTTGCCTTGACTATCATTCTGGGTACTCATTCAAATAGGTTGATCATTTTTTTTCTAACCTGAGGGGTTCATTGCGTCCATCTTTTGGCACCCTTTTGCACCCTCCGAGACAGCCTCCTACTAGGGTGGTGAGTGTTTTCGATACTACCCCTCTCTAATCTTCTCTCCCTATTTTGGACCGAGTATAAGAGAATAGGGTAAGGGTACTCCTTCCGTTTCAAGATTTTTGCCTTGCCTTTCAGAAGTGTCCAGTTGTCTAGATTCTGAGATCGGGAGGTGTTGTGTGTAGGATGGTACTACCCTTGACTTCTCACGAACAACCTAGGATCGATGACTTGAGATTATACTAGTGGTTTCTCCATTTTTATGGAAAGTACTTTTTAAGGTAAACTTCATTCTAAGGATGATTCAATTTTTCTCTATTTGCATTAGTCAATTCAGATGCATTGCCTTGATACTTTTCAGTGATTACAAAAGGCACTTCCCAGTTAGGTTGAAATTTGGAGCGGGGACCCCCAGGCGTAACGAATATGTGTTTGACTACCATCTCACCGATTTCGAACTTTCTCTCGACCACCCTCTTTTGATAAAACCTTTTAAGTCTATTTTGATAAATCCGGGCATGCTCGGCGGCAGCTAGCCTTCTTTCATCCAAGAGTTCAAGCTGTGCAAGGAGAGACTCTCCTCTCTCATTAACAGGAATATCCCTATCGAGTTGGACTCAGAGAGATGGAAGTAATACTTCGTAGGGGACCACTGCTTCCATCCCATTTTTCAAAGCATACGGGGTTTGTCCAGTGGGAGTCCTTACAGAAGTACGATAAGCCCATAGAGCATCTACAAGCTTATCAGGCCAGTCGTCAAACTTGCTAGACTTACAAGATTTCTTAATGATCTTGATTAAGGTTTTCTTGGTGGCTTCAGCTTGAACATTGCCTTGAGGATAATATGGTGATGAATGATGCAATGAAATGCAATACCTGTTGCAAAGATCAAACAAATCTTGAGAGAGAAATTGTGGCCCATTATCAGTGATGATGGCGCTGGGGATCTCGAACCTTGCCATGATGTTGCGCTTGATGAAGGAGCAGACTATTGACGCTTTAATCTCTACTAACACTTCTACTTTAGCCCACTTTGTGAAGTACTCCGTTGCCGTCAGAATGAATGATTTTGAGCGCATTTTGGAGCTGAGGTCACTCAAGGGGCCAATGATATCAAAAGCCCACATGGCGAAAGGCCATGGGGCATGAATTGAATGAAGGGAAGATGCGGGAGAGTGAATCTTGTCGGCATGGAGTTGACATGAATGACAGTGCCGGACAAAGATAGAGCAGTCTTCTTCTAGAGTTGGCCAATAATACCCTTGTCGGATGATTTTCTTAGCAAAAGCTTGGGCATTCACATGGCCACCACAAACTCTAGAATGTGCTTCCTTCAGTACCAACTCGGCTTCTTCTTCATCAAGACATCTGAGTAAGGTTCCACTCAGGCTTCTCTTGTAGAGCACTCCTCCTAGGATTGTATACCTCTGGGATTCTCTTCTAATTTCCTTCTTTTCCTTGGTGGTTGATCCAGGCAGATATGACTGATCTTGGCAATACATTGCAATCTCGTCATACCAAGGTTTCTCACCTTCTTCTAATTCTTCCAACTCAATTAAGGAGATTTCTTCTTTGTGTTCCAAGTATTCTTTTCTGTTGAACCTTTCCTTAACCTTTAGAAAATGTCCATCCTCAATTTCTGGTATTGACCTCTTACATATGTGGATAGTTCACACTTGCCTACCTAGCGGGACAGATAAAGATGAAGCTAGTGAAGCTAAGGCATGGGCGAGGATATTCTGAGAATGGGGGACATGGACAAAGGTGAGTTTGAAGAATAGCTTGATATAACAGGTGGTGAGCTCCTAGTAGGGTTTGAGGTTCGGATGGGAAGTTCGGTACATGGATAGGACTTGGCATAGGATCAATTGAATATCACCTATCACCCTCAGTTCGGTGGCACCATGGAAATGAGCAGCCTCCAGCCCGGCTAGCAAGGCTTCACACTCAGCTATGTTGTTTGTTGCTAGAAAGTTAAGCTGAAAAGCCTGTGGAATGGTGACACCTTCAGGTGACAGAAGGACAATACCTATCCCTTTACCATGAGAGTTCAGAGCCCTGTTAAAATATAATGTCCAAAGATTGGAAGATCGAACTGACATTAGTTCGTCATCTGGGAACTCCGACCGGACTGGGCCAAAGACGGGTATGGGTTGATGGGAAAGGTGTTCAGCAATAGCATAGCCCTTGATTGCCTTCTGTGGGACATAAGTGATATCAAATTGGGACAAGAAGCTCTACCATCGCCCTAACCGATCAGTCAAAATTGTCTTATCTAACAGAAACTTAATAGGATTGATACGAGCAATGAGCTTGACTTGGTGAGCAAGAAAATAATGTTTGAGTTTTTGAACCACCCAAATAAGAGCAGCACAGGTCTTTTCTACCACAATGTACTTTAACTCACAAGCATCAAACATCTTAGACAAGTAGTTAGTAGCTCGCTCTTTCCCTTCTTCATCAACTTGTGCAAGGACTACCCCAAGAGAGTTCTCAAGAACCGAAATGTAGAGGACCAAGGGGTTGTCGAGAATTGGTGGTCTAAGTACAGGGGGACTTGCCAGGTATGTTTTCAACCCATCAAATGCCTCCTAGCACTTCGAATCCCATTTAAACTCGGCCCCCGCTTTGGTTAACTCATAGAAAGGTTTACACCTTTGAGAATGTTGTGAGATAAACCGGCGGACAAATTATAGCCTTCCAATCAATCCTCGAAGCTCTTTCATATTCTTCGGGGGAGGCATACAAATAATTGCTTTGGCCTTGTTTGGGTCGATCTCTATGCCCCTTTTGCTTACTATGAACCCTAGTAGTTTTCCTGATGAAACTCTAAATGTACACTTCTTAGGGTTCATTTTCAGCTTGTATTCTTTAGCTCGTTGCAAAACTTTCCTTAGCACTTCAAAATGATCTTTCCAACTCTTGGACTTGATAACAAAATCATCCACATACACCTCTACAATGGTGTGCATCATGTCATGAAAGATAGCCATCATAGCTCTCTGATATGTAGCACCAACATTCTTTAACCCAAAGGGCATGACAACGTAGCAATATGTTCCCCAAGGTGTAGTGAACGAGGTCTTCTCTTGGTCCTCCTCAGCTAACCGGATTTGATTATTTCCATAATAGCAATCCATGAATGAAAGCATTTCAAATCCAGCTGTGTTATCAACCAAAACATCGATATGAGGCAAAGGGAAATTATCCTTAGGACATGCTCGGTTCAAGTCCCTGAAATCTATGCAGATCTGAACCTGTCCATCCTTCTTCATAATAGAGAGTATGTTAGCCACACATTGCAGATATAGGACGACTTTAATAAATTTTGCTTGGTGTAGTTTGTCGACCTCTTCTTTCATTTTGAGTGCAATATCAAGGTGGAATCTCCTGAGCTTTTGTTTAACTGGGGTAGTTCCAGGTTTCAAGGTTAATATATGTTCAATCAATGAATTATCTAATCTCGGCATGTCTTCGTATGTCCATGCGAATGTGTCCTTATATTCTTCCAAAACATTGATCAAACATTGTTCTTCTGAGGGAGTGAGGTTTACACTAATGAAGATAGTCTTAGGATCTTCCAGGGTTCCTAAATTCAATTCCTTGGTTGGTTCATTCCCTGTGACTGATGGTTCCTTAAATCTTCTAAGTCCATATGCATACACATTAGCCAAGTCCTCGATTTCATCCTCAAATTCCGGATCCTTTTCTAATACCACCTCATATACTCCCAAAGTATGATCTATGTTATGCTCATCCTCATATTGGATTTCATCTAGCTGGATGGTATTCTCTAAGAAGTTTGGCAGCCATGCACACTATGCATTTTTGTACCAATTGTTACAGATACTTATTTGGAACTCGTTTACCTCTGACTTTCCTATTTCCTAACCTAACCTGACCTATTGAAGATAAAGCTGGAAAGATGGTATTTACAGTGGAGGGGGGATCGAGTAAATCGATCAATGATTCAGAAGAAAGGTATCCCTGATTGGGAGCACCCTCTGGGATGAGTAGAGACGTCTCCTCAATGGAAATGTGAGTTTCAGAAAAGATGTTTTTTTTTGGATTTTCAAGTAAGAAGATAGATTGAGTCAGAATGATTTGAGGTTTGCTAGAAACTGATGAAATTAATAGAGAGAAAAACTTAAGAATTAAAGGGAAAAAGGGGCTCGTGGGCCCAATGATAATGAAAAATGGGCACATGGGCCCAAAACTGATGAAAAAAGTAAACAGGTATGTGGACCCAATTTTAGAAATGGATGGGCATGTGAGCCCATGTTGGAAAGAACCCTCAGTTCTGAAGTTGATGAAGGAAGTAAATGAGCAAGCAGGCCCAATGAGAATAGAAGGTTGGAAAGGGCACATGGGCCTAGAATGAGTTGTTAGTTTGGTGGAAGAGAGTGGGCTTGGAAGCCCATCCAATAGATCTAAAAACAATGGCATGAGGTTTAAATATGGGATTATTGTATTTGGGCCTCGTGAAATGGTTTTGACTTAGTTGGTAGCCTAATCAAAAGGATGATCTAAGATTGGTCTGCCCTTAAGTGGTTCTTGGTGCTCTTCCCCACTTGAGAACAAATGAGTCAAAGATAAGCACAGGTCTTCCAAGTCCACTTCTTCATCTGGAGCCTTCCTTCTCTTGACAGCTATCATGGAACACTTGTCCTCTTCAGCCATCATCATGGTCTCCCCTTTGATAAAGAATGTATGGAGTCCCATGGCATATCCTGGCTGGAAGACCCTCCTTGTGATGGAATCCTCTTCATATCCCAACCCTTGCCTACGTGGCCTTTTCATAGATTGAATCGGCTGAGTGATCCCTTGAAGATCCTTGCCCAATCCTTTTCCAGGCTAATAACCCAAATTCATAATCATTCGCCATCCCACTGTGTCTGGTAGAGAGGCGGACATGCATCTAACTTCTAGTAATTCTCCCATTGAGATCCGGGGTTGTATTGACAGTCCTAAGGGCGAAGAAGCATCATTCAGCTCGTCCCTTACAGGCATGCTAGTCACCTTGACCACTTGTCCTTTAAAGGTAAACTTTATGCACTGGTGATTTGTTGAAGTCACAGCTCCTATTGTTTCCAGATAAGGCCTCCCAAGTATAGCCCGAAAAGTTGGATCCAGTTCCAGAACATGAAAATATGTTGTGACTGTGCGTGGTCCAAGTTTAACTTCTAGAGTGACCACCCCATGTGCAAACTTCTTGGAGTTGTCATAGGCCGTCACCATGGCATAGGATGGCTTGATTTCTTGTTCAGAAATGCCGCACAACTACAAAGTTTTTGGCAGCATAATGTTGATAGAAGCTCTAGTGTCAACAAAACATGATTTTACTTCAATATTACAAATAACCACAGCCATATGCAAAGCATATCTCTTGACCTCTGGATCTACTAATTCTTCCTAAGAGAAAGTGAGTGTTGGGTGCTCACTTCTAGGGGCTAACACTATAGTGATTGTCGACTCCAGAAACGGGTTCCGGATCGGCACCTCAAGAGAAGGTGAAAGATGGAATAGGGGAAAAGGGGAGTGAATCAAAAGACACTCGGAAAGTGGTAAAGACTTCTCACCTCGGTCCCACACTCACATTGATCCCCGAACTTTCATCTCACGGCGTCGCTTGAGCACCGGAGATGGTTCGGGTCATGTGGGAGGAGAGTGAGGAGGAGATGAAATTCGAACATAAAAGATGTGGTCGCCAGGAGCCGCGGGCTCCACTTTATGGGATGTAAATTAAGAGATGAGTTGAATTGACCGTGTACCTTAGCGTGGGAGATCGGGATATGGGTTCAACCTTCTTCTTCTTCGGACGGCCGATGAAGAAGAGTCTCCAATCAATGCTAGCTTGTTCAACCTGTGCAACTAGAACAATAAACCAAGTGAAGAAAATAATTAGAACTATGGGAGGTGTAGTAACTGTAGTAAGAAGATGAGAAAGAAGCAATTGGAATCGAATTCACCGGATTGGGGTGAGTCCTAACCCCTTTTTTTGTATTTTTGATTATGTAAAAATGATGTAAATGAACTAAAAGATGCTTTAAAACAATAAATAAACTGAGTTAAGGGAGCTGAGAAAGCTTATGGAATGGATCGGCTTGAGTTGAAGCCGAGTTGATTGAAGAAGGCCGGTTCGGGTAGCCTATGCACCCTTCTGGCGCGACTTTGTTGCATAGGATGCTACGGAAGACCCTGATGTCATAACCGAGTTCCGTTTATTGGAGTAGACGGAGGACTCAGATAGGAAGAGTTCCTATGTTGATGACTTCTCCGAAATCTTTACGTAGAAGTCAGTAAAAATTCTGAAACTGGGCGGATATAGAAAATAGAACCAGGATGTGCGCCCTCAGTGTAGCAATCGCCACGAACAAACGGCAAGTCGGAATTGAGTGCTGTTAGTTTGAAATGAAAGAGGACGAAGAGAGAAAAAATTTCCATGTTGAAGACCTTCGCATCAAAAACCCCGTATTTTCTGCAGAAGTCGATGAAAATGGTTGATGCAGAACGCCCGGATCGAGCCTTCTTCTTCACTTCGGGATCGATCTCTCAATGTTGGATCGCCTTTGGATGTCGGGACGGCTTTGGAGAAGAGCTTGGATGACCTCTGGACAAGCTAGGCACCGGGAATTAACCTTGGGTCATTGAGAATGGCCCTCAATTTATAGGGGAAGGAAGCCAGTGCAAAATTTGGAAACAGGACCGACCGCGCCCCCGCTTTTCAAAGGGGACGAGGGCGCACAGGGCGCGCCCTCAAACCAAGGGTGCGCAGGGCGCGCCCCCAGTTCGGGGGCGCGGTCTGCGTGCCTCCCTGTTTCAAAGGAAGCGGGGGCACGTTACGCGTCTCACTGCTAAAAATCGACGGAATCTTCCGGAAATTCCTAAAAAATGACTTGACATACGTAACGCGCCCCCGAACCGGGGGTGCGGTACAAATAATCGAAAATCCTCTCCGGAAACCTTCCAAAAATCCGGTTTAGAAGGTGCTAATCGGGGTAATTTGCGATTTAAAGAAACTGACCGCGCCCCCGCTTCAAAGGGAGTGGGGGCGCAGTACACTCTTTCTCCTGCGCGCGTGTTCCGCGAGCCGTATCTTTCAAACGAGATGTCCAATTCGGCTCCGGTTTGTCGCGTTGGAAAGAGGGCCTTCAACTGCACCTCCTCAAGTCAGTAAACCAGCCGGCATGACTCTCGAGACGTTCGCACGGGGCTTTCTACCAGTTTACCCTCTCGCAGAAAGTCGAAACCCGGGGCGAAGATCCGAAAGAGCACGGTTCCGGTCGATAAATCTCGGGTCAACTCGGGATGACTTAAAATGATGACCGAACAACTCTGGTACGACCGAAAAACCCAAAATCATCGAAAATCTGAGACTAACCCGGTAAACGTGAACCGAAACTCAGAAAATCCGGGAAACCCTAAAATTGACCGAAATGGCCATATGGCCCCGGTTGATGAAAACATTCGGCTAGAATCTACCTGGATGACCTAAAAAGACCCGGTGATGACCGGAAAGGCCTAACATGTGGTCCGGGATAGCCGTGTCAGTACAGATCAAAAAAGCCGTAACGAAAGTCGTCATTGACCGACGCCTACCGAAATGACTTCTCAGAAACCCTGAATGTTATGGAACACATGCTGGACTCCCGAGGCCTTCAATTATGGACCATTTAAGGTCGGTCATCGAGCAGGCTTCTTGTTTTTACAGTTCACGCGCGGCTCTCGCCTGAAGGTTTTGGCATCATTCCGGAAATCATTGGTCCATTCTCCACTTGCGAGGGGCTCCACCTATGTCCTTAGCTCATCTCCACGAGGTAATCCGGATTAGATAATGGTCAAATAAAAGATATCGCCTATGGAATAAGAGTCTAGGGCTCCGAATCAAGCCAATTTGGCGTGTCTACAGTGATCTTCTCAGGCGGGAGATCTTCATTCACCATTACCCTTTTTAAATACTGTTGTAGAATCTCCTGTTGCACTTTTGATCTTTTAATCAACTCAAGTATGAAAATACGAGCCGGTGTCTTATCCAAATGCTTCAACAAATCATAGGCCGTGCCCGACAAGGATTCTTTTACTTGTTCGTGCTCCACTGGATCCTGTGGTTGAGTCCCGGCTTGGGGAAAGAGCCACTGGAACATCCTCCCACTTCGAAGCACCAGGGCTATTTGGCGGTCGGGTAGAAGTGATGGGTTAACTGGGGTGGGCTGTGGTGGAACAGGTGGTGTAGGTGTAGGTATGGTAGGCAATGGGATTGGTGGCTCTGAGATGATTAGGTTAGTGGGTAGAGGGGTAGGATTTGGAGGGGATGGTGAAGGTGATACTGGTGGCCTGATAAGAAGAGGCCGGGGTGTAAGAGTGGTTGATGGGTTTAATGAAGGTGTTGGTGGTATGTTAGGTTGGGGTTTTGGAGTGACAGAGCTCATAGGCTGGGGGTTCAGGTTTGGTGGTGATTGTGGTGGTCGGACGAGCAAGGGCCGGTGTGTAGTAATGGTTGAGGGAAGTGTAGTCAAGGCGGGGGCTGGCCTAATGATGAGTCAGTGAGAAGAAGTGGTGGCTAGTGGTTGGGTTATTGAACTAGGTGGTGGTTGTGGAGTAGAAGGTGCATGGATTATCTGTCTAGGAGGGTTCCTAGTAGGAGGCCTAGCTGGGTTGACTGGCATGGTTGCATTGTGGCTTTCTAGTTGCCAACCTTGAGCACGGCTGGCATATCCTTGGACAATGGAGTGTACTAGACCAATTCCTGGGTTTGGATGTGCTGGTGCCGGTGTTGGAGCGGGAGCATGTAATGGGAGTGGATTCTGAACAATCCCCAAGCCGGGTTGTTGTTGAGGTTGAGCCGGTGGACGCTGCCGCTACTGCTACCTAGCCTTCATTACCTATATGCATTCCCCCATTTGAGCCCAATCAATGCTGCCTTGGTCAATCAGATCGTGGTTGTAATCTTTGAATTGAAAACACACTTCTACAGTGTGACCAGGGTACCAGTGGTAAGCACATTATCGGGACATATCTAGATTTGTTGGCCAAACCTCTCTTTCCTTAGGCAATTCCAACTGTTTCTTTGCATGAGTACATTGAAGATGTTGGTCAAGGAGTAAGGGAGTTGTTAGTAATTCTCTCTCCTAGGACCTCCCCTTTGTGGTGCCTGATTGGGTGGTGGCGGTGCCCTATTGTAGGTAGGTTGACGAGGTTGCTGGGGTTGTGCTACTGGCTGAGGGGGTTGTTGTGGTTGTCGTGGTTTTTGTGGCCTAACCTGTTGTCGAGGGGGGTGGTAGGAAAGGTTCTATGGTGGGTTTTTGAACTGGTTTTGATGGTTCTCTCCTTCCCCACAATGTTTACAACTTCATTTTTTACCACTCCCTCGGTTGTTGGCCCAGTTGGTGCAGAGGGAGTCTTCCTGTTGTTTCTAGGTTTGGGATCAAATGGATTTATCATGGTGGCATCTTTTAAGTGGGCTTGCAAGTATCAGGCACTGACATAGAGTTCATTCATGGTGGTAGGAAGGTGCATAATCAGAACATTCCTCAAGGTAGGTGTAGTGTTTCCGATAAGCATCTTCACTTGTTCCCCTTCAGAAATAACATCTGTCAATTTCTCTACCATTCCTTTCCAGCGATCAGCAAACTTTATGAAGTCCTCTTCGGACTTCATCTTCTCAGCAATAAAATCTATAATAGAGCATGTTGGTGCCACCCGGTCTCTGTATCTTTGCAAAAATTTAGTCTTGACAATATCAAAGTCTCCTAGCTCAAAGGGGTCAAGTGAGTAGAACCATTCCAATGCAGACCCTTCTAGTGATCGACGGCACAAGAAATCAAGAACCCTACGATCATTTTTCTAGAATGAGGACTCGTAGAGAAAATCTTTTAGGTGGAGAAAAGGATTGCCAGTACCATTGTAGCGGCGATAAACTGGTAGTTCAAAAGGTGGTAGGTGAAGAACTGGCAAAAAAGAAATAGAGACCTCAGGAATAGATTTGGAGTCCAGGAGTCATCTCAGCTCTTCTTAACATTCATTCATATGGGTGAGCTGATCCATGATCACCTAGGTGAGAGCAGGTTCTAAGTTTACTGGTGGGGGTATGTGGTTAGAGGCATGATTCTAGAATTGAGGAGCATGACTTGGCAAATTCTCTAAAGATTGTCCCATGACTTGGTGGACCAGGGGAGCAACATGGTTAAAATAAGATGGCTGGACAAATGATGGTTGAACCACAGATGGTTGAACTACAGATGGTTGTGCTAGTGATGGTTGGATCAGAGATTGCTGAATAATAGGTGGTTGAATGAGTGGTTGTCGAACCATAGGACAAGGAGATGAGGCAACTTGATTGGCTTCAACTTGATCAGAGGCAATTTTGCCCTTCACCATGGATTGTATATGGAAGTAGGTTTCTAGGTCAGCATTGTAGACACGCCAAATTGGCCTGATTCGGAGCCCCAGACTCCTATTCCATAGAAGATATCCTTTATTTAACCGTTATCTGATCCGAATTACCTCGTGGAGATGAGCTAAGGACATTGGTGGAGCCCCTTGTAAGTTGAGAATGGACCAATGATTTCCGGAATATTGCCGTAACCTTCAAGCGAGAGCCGCACGTGAACTATAAAAACACGAAGCCTGCTCGATGACTGACCTTGAATGGTCCATAATTGAAGGTCTCAGGAATCCCGCATGTATTCCGTAACATTCAGGGTTTCCGAGAAGTCATTTCGGTAGGCGTCGGTCAATGACGGCTTTCGTTACGGCTTTTTCGATCTGTGCTGACACGGCTATCCCGGACCACATGTTAGGCCTTTCCGGTCATCACCGGGTCTTTTCAAGTCATCCGGGTCGATTCTAGCCGAATATTTTCATCAACCGGGGCTATACGGCCATTTCGGTCAATTTTAGGGTTTCGCGGATTTTCCGAGTTTCGGTTCACGTTTACCGGGTTAGTCTCAGATTTTTCGATGACTTCGGGTTTTCTAGTAGTACCGGACTTGTTCGTTCATCATTTTAAGTCATCCCGAGTTGACCCGAGATTTATCGACCGGAACCGTGCTCTTTCGGATCTTCGCCCCGGGTTTCTGCTTTCCGCGAGAGGGTAAACCTGTAGAAAGCCCCATGCGAACATATCGGGAGTCATGCCGGCTGGTTTACCGATTTGAGGAGGTGCGGTTGAAGGCCCTCTTTCCAACGTGACAAACGGGAGCCAAATCGGACATCCTGTTTGCAAGATACGGCTCGCGGAACACGCGCGTAGAAGAGAGAGTGTATTGCGCCCCCGCTCCTTTGAAAGAGGAGGGCGCGCCCTGCGCACCCTCAACCCGGGGGCGCACCCTGCGCGCCCTCAAAGTGGGGGCGTGCCCTGCGCACCCCCATTTCCTTTGAAAAGCGGGGGCACGGTCAGTTTCTTTAAATTGCAAATTACCCCGATTAGCACCTTCTAAACTGGATTTTTGGAAGGTTTCCGCAGAGGATTTTCGAGTATTTGTACTGCGCCCCCGGTTCGGGGGCGCGTTACGTATGTCAAGTCGATTTTTAGCAATTTCCGGAAGTTTCCATCGATTTTTAGCAGTGAGATGCGTAACGCGCCCCCGCTTCCTTTGAAACAGGGGGGTGCACATACCGCGCCCCCGAACTGGGGGCACACCCTGCGCGCCCTTGTTTTGCGGGCGCGCCCTGCGCGCCCCCATCCTCTTTGAAACGCGGGAGCGCGGTCGGTCCAGTTTCCAAATTTTGCACCGGCTTCCTTCTCCTATAAATTGAGGGCCATTCTCAATGACACAAGGTGCCTAGCTCGTCCATAGGTCGTCCAAGCTCTTCTCCAAAGCCGTCCCGACGTCGAAAGGCGATCCGAAGTCAAGAAATCGATCCCGAGGTGAAGGAGAAGGCTCGATCCTTGTGTTCTTCATCAACCATCTTCATCGACTTATGCATAAAATACGGGGATTTTTATGCAAAGTCTTCAACATATAAATTGTTCCTCTCTTCATCCTCTTTCATCCCCAACTGACTGCACTCAATTCTGACTTGCCGTTTGTTCGTGGCGATTGCTACACTGTGGGCGCGCATCCAGGTTCTGTTTTCTATATCCGCCCACTTTCCGAATTTTTACTTACTTATACAGGAGGATTTCGGAAAGGTCATCAACATAGGAACTCTTTCTCTATGAGTCTTCCGTCTACTCCAACAAACAGAACTCAATTTTGACATTGGGGTCGTCCGTAGCATCCTCTGCACCGAAGTCGCGCCAGAAGGGTGCAAAGCTACCCGAACCGGCCTTTTTCAACCAACTCGGCTTCAATTCAAGCCGATCCATTCCATAAGCTTTATCAACTCATTTAACTCAGTTTATTTACTGTTTTAAAGCATATTTCAGTTTATTTATATCATTTTTACATAATCAAAAACACAAAAAAGGGGTTAAGGCTCACCCCAATCCGGTGAGTTCGGTTCCGATTGCTTCTTTCTCATCTTCTCTCTACAGTTACTACACTTCCCATAGTTCTAATCAATCTCTTCACTTGGTTTATTGTTCTAGTTGCACAGGTCTATCAAGCTAGCATCGGTTGGAGACTCTTCTTCATCGGCCGGCCGAAGAAGAAGAAGGTTGAACCCATATCCCGATCTCCCACACTAAGGTACACGGTCAAATCAACTCAATCTTGCTTTTATTTCATAAAGCGGAGCACGTGGCTCCTGGCGACCACATTTTTCATGCTTTAATTTCATCTCCTCCTCACTCTCCTCCCACATGACCCGAACCATCTCCGGTGCTCGAGCGACGCCGTGAGATGAAAGTTCGCGGGTCAATGTGAGTGTGTGACCGAGGTGAGGAGTTTTTTCCGCTTTCCAAGTGTTTCCAATTCGCTTCCCCTTTTCTCCCTATTATATCTTTCTTTCTCTTGAGGTGCCGATCCGGAACCCGTTTTTAGAGTCGACAGTTTTTTAGCGACCACGGTGGGACTACCAATGTCTTTAACCGTGCTAGCTTGATTCAACCGTGCAACTAGTGGTTTTCCAACTTGGTTCCCGCGTGAACCGGCTTGTCTTTTACCTTCCATGTCAATTTACCTTTAAACTTGACATTTACTCTTTCTTTAAGATTGTCCCCCATGTGGACTTAATTTGCTTGTCTTTCATTTCAACCCGGTTCCCGCGTGAACCACTTTTATTCTTATAAACCGGTTCCTGCGTGAACCACCTTTCTTTTCCAACTAGGTTCCCGCGTGAACCAACTTATTTTCAGATCGGTCCCCGTGTGGACCACCTCTTTACAGCACCTTTAGATTGGCCCCACGTGGCCCTCCTTCTATTTTGTCACTCTTACATCGGTTCCCGCATGAACCACCCCTTTCTTCATTAAAACCGGTTCCCGCATGAACCAAACCCTTTTCTAAACCGGTTCCCGTGTGAACCAACTCACTTTCAGATCAGTCCCCACGTGGACCACCCCTTTGCACCAATTAGATTGGCCCTACGTGGCCCTCCTTTCCTTTTTCCAATCAAACAAACCGGTTCCCGCGTGAACCACCCATTTTTCCTTCAAAAACCGGTTCCCGCGTGAACCACCTACTTTTCCAAAACTCGGCTCCCGCATGAGCCACTTTATTTTCAATTCAGTCCCCGCGTGGACCATCCTTTTACCTTTACTTCAGATTTGTCCCCAATTGGACACTCCAACACAAGCCGGTTCCCGCGCGAACCACCTTTTAATTGCTAGTTTCTAGTTACTTGTTTTACTCTCTCATGGCTTATCTTGTTTGCATTCACTTGCTTGGTTTATTTAATAGCTTTCATTCATGTTTGCATATTGATTGCTTCTTATTCTCCTACCCTCCATTTTTACTTTTGCATTAGCTTTTTGCATCGGGTACCGGACTTGCTCCGATCCGTAGGGCATTCGTGGCGGGGGCTCTCTCTCCCAACACACCCTCACCCTTCAAACACCTTCTTGGTGGATTCCTACCTCTCTTATGGGATATTACTTCCTAGTTGATTTGGTGGTTTCCATCAAGACCTCCTTAAGTCCCCATCCGTGGAGTATTCCTCTCCGCACGATTGGGCCGGTTGTACCACTTCTCAAAACCCGAAGAACCCAAGTACCTACTCATGGTGATTGAGTGATAACCTTAGGTCTTGAAGATTGAAGCAATACGAATCATACCTACTTGAGTGAACAATTGCTAACAATCTATCTAATCTAAGGTTTCAACCCAAAAATTGTTGAGTAGTCATTTTAAAACCTTGTTTGCATAACTTGCTTGCTCACAACAATTGAAAACAACCAAAAAATTCTTCTTCTTTCAAAACATCTAAAAAAAACCCTTTTAACTTTTGTGTTCAACTTTCTTGCCAAACAACCAAATTGAAACCAAATCAAATCAAACAAACAACCATAACCAAACAAAAGCTCTCTTTGCATCTACACCTTTCATTTGCTTTCTTTCAACCATTTTTTAAGGAAATTTGACAGGATGCCCACTCTAAGGTCTGGAAGACACGTCGGGATGTCAGACTACTACGGCGAAGAAGAGGAGTACGAGACGGGTCACTACTAGCTTCAGCAACCTGTGGTCCAACCAGAGGGCCATGTCAATGCCGTCAGGGAGCCAGTAATTCAAAATCCTACTCATCAACCTGCATCACTTAGCGTGGAGCAACTCCTCCAGGGTCTATCTCTTCATCTAGACCCCGAATCTTTTTCGCTTGTGCAATCCTTGACAAAGGGCAAGATGCCCGCCAATCAAGATCTGGTCGAGGGAAATCAAGCCCCCTCACCACCTCAATCAGCAGTCAAGCCCCAAATCATCTCTTCTCTTGGACAACCCTGTCGTGTCTCCACTCACCCTATTATGGGGCATTCACATAATTCTGTTCCAATTTCTGTTTCCCACCTACCTCCTCCAACTCAGCCACCTAAACATTTTGCTCCCGTGGCTCAGGAATCCAGCCTCACCCAGGCATTAATGAACAAACTCAACCATATGGATGAGCGCTTTGAAGAAATGAGGCATCGCCTCGATTCTAAAGCCATCCCTGAAATCTCTGTCCCATCCTTCCCAGTTTTGTACCTTTCTCCTTTAGAGATACCAGTCTTCCAACGTTACAATGGGACTGGTAATCCTTTCAACCATCTAAAAAGCTTTCTCTACAACTCCGCATTCTGGAAAAATGACCGCAAAGCCCTTGCCTTCCTATTCCGTCGGTCATTGGAGGGATCCGCCCTGGACTGGTTCTATTCTCTTGATTCCATTGAGGCGGCAGATTTTGACATCGTCAAGGCAAAGTTTCTACAGAGGTACAAGGATCTGGTGGGGCCAGCCTACTCGATAACTGATTTGATTGCCGAAAAGATGAGGCCGGATGAAGACTTTGCCAAATTTGCTGATCGGTGGAGGGGAATGGCTGAGAGGCTAGTAGATACCATCTTAGAGGGGGAGCAGGTGAGGATGCTCATAGGGAACACCCCGCCCAATCTTCACAACCTCCATATCATGCACCGTCCAACAACCATGAGTGAGTTGTGAGATAGCACCCGCTACCTCCAAGCCCACTTTAAGGATGCATCCATGATCAACCCGTTCGACACCAAGCCCCGTAACACTAGAAAGCCAACACCTATAGGACCCACCACCGAAGGGGTAGTAAACAATGAGAGCATCAATGCCATGGGTAACCTGGGTGGGTATCGCCAAAGCCAATACCGTAACTCACCACCCAATCAACAATACCGCCCAGCTCCACAACCAGCTCCTCAGCCCCAGCAGCAACTTGCATACAACCGAGCACCACCACAGCAACCCACCTACAACCGAGCGCCTCAACAACAACATGTCTACAACCTACCCCAACCACAACAACAAGCCTACAACCAAGTGCCACCACCAGCCAACCGACCTAGGAGGGGGGGACCCAAGAGAGAATACTATCCTCAACTGCCATTCCCCCTCACCGATATCTTTAATGCATTGATGGCTGAATAGCAGTTGGAACTTCCAAAGGAGAGAGAAGGATGGCCGGCCAAGGTTGACACAACCAAGTACTGCGCTTATCATCGATATCCTGGGCACACGGTGGATGTATGTTTCCAGTTTAAAGACTAGATCCATGACCTTAATGATCAAGGGAACATTGACTGGGCACAGATGGGAGAATCTATTCAAGCAATGAAGGCATGTCAAATCAACCACGGTGACAACAAGTACAACAGCAGCCCGGCCTGGGCATAGTCCAAGATCCGCTCCTGGTACATGCACCCGTACAAGCACCGGCACCAGCACCACCAAACCAACGAATCGGCCTCGTCCACTCCGCCATCGAGGAGTCAACCCACCATTCCCAGGGTTGGCAGGTCAAGGATCAAATCACCTCCATGCCCGCCATACCAACCCCACCTACAAACCGCACCATACTCTCCATACTGAGAGCTACCCCCAGCCCACAAACTACCCAAACACCACTACCCTCACCAACCATTAACCCTCCACGGCGCTTAATCATTAGACCGCCACCAGCCTCCCAACCAACACCACAACCATCACCCCAACCTAACCCACCAACCACCATTAATCCTCCACGGCGTCTAATCATTAGACCGCCACCAACACCCCGTACATCACCTAACCTACCGATCCACCGCCACCCCACGACCCCTCATCAGTAGCCCATCACCACCAACACCCCAACCATCACCCAACATACCGGCCTCCACCAATCCATGAACCCTCATCATCCGATCCTCACCACCCTTACCTACCATGGGCTCCTCAACCTACCAACCAACCCTACCATCACCATCATCACCACTTCCCCCTACCATGCTGGTGCCGGTACTTCGTAGCGGGAGGATGTTCCAAAGGGTCTTCCCCCAGGTCGGGATACAACCACAGGAACAGGCATAAGAGGAGGTGGTAGAAGAACCGTTGCCCGGCACTACATATGACCTATTGAAGCACTTGGGCAAAATGCCGGCACGGATTTCAATTCTGGAGTTGATAAAGAGGTTAAAGAACCATCAGGACATCCTACAACAATATCTGCAGCGGGTCATGGTCAATGAGGACCTCCCGCCTGAGAAGATCATTACTGTCCTGACCCTGAGGAGTGAACATCCGGCACTCACATTTACACAGGAGGAGTTGGCACGGCCAGAGATTAGAAAGTACGCCTTGCACGTTGCAGTAGTCATCCGAGGCATGGAGATTAAGTCCTGCTTGATTGACACTGGAGCATCCATAAATGTCATGCCGCCAGAAACATTGCAACTTTGCGGCATCTCCGATGAAGAAATCGAGCCTTCTGGCGTCACGGTGACCGCATATGACAACTCCCGGAAGCCGGCACGAGGGGTGGTTACATTGAAAGTAGGGCTCGGGCCGTGTGCTGTCACCGCCGAGTTTCACGTTCTAGAATTGGACCCTACATTCAAAGCTATCTTGGGACGCCCGTACGTTGAGGCAATAGGAGCTATTGCCTCCACTAATCATCAGTGTCTGAAGTTCCCATACAAGGGCCAGGTGATCAAAGTAACCAACATCCCCATTCTGAATGATGTGGATGACCCCTCTTCTGCACTACCAATATCAAAATCTGCCCAGCCGTTGGTTTCAACTACAGAGCTACCTGAGGTCATGGTATTGACGACGCCTCCAGATTCAGTTGCATGGCGGATGATGAAAGGGATGGGCTATCAGCCAGGAAAGGGGTTGGGAAAGGAGCTGCAAGCGGTTGTGCACCCCATTAAAGCTGTACAAAGACCAAAGAGACACGGGCTTGGCTATGAGCCCAGTTTTCCATTGAGGAGACGTCTCTACTTGTCTTGGAGGGTGCTCCCAACTAGGGACCTCTCTTCTCCAACTCACTGATCGATCTGCTCGATCCTTCACCCATTGTAAATACCACCTTTTCAATTCCGTCTTCTTTAGGAGTAGTTAGGCTAGAAAATAAGAAAATTCGAGGTAAACGTGTGCCAGAGAGATATCTCCAACAAATAGCTCAAAAATGCAAGGAATGTGCAAGGCTACCAAGGATTTTGGAAAATGCTATCCAGCTTGATGAAATCCAATATGAGGATGAATTCAATGTAGATCATACACTGGGAGTTTACGAGGTCTTATCAGAAAAAGATCATGATTTCGAGGATGGAATCGAGGACTTGGCTGATGCGTATGCATCTGGACTTAAAAGATTTGAATAACCATTAGCCATGGTGGATGAACCGACAAAAGAACTGAATCTTGGAACACCGTAAGATCCCAAGACAATCCTCCTAAGCGCAAACCTCACTCCCACTGGGAACAGAGTTTAATTAAAATTTTGGAAGAATATAAGTACACGTTCTTAGGGACATACGAAGACATGCCGGGGTTAGACAACTCGTTAGTTGAACACCGTTTAACTTTGAAACCTGGAGCTACCCCGGTCAAACAAAAATTAAGGAGATTCCACCCAGATGTTGCACTTAAGATGAAAGAAGAGGTCGACAAGTTACGTCAAGCAAAATTTATTAAGGTTGTCCTTTATACGCAATGGGTGGCAAACATAGTCCCTGTAATGAAGAAAGATGGTCGAGTTCGGATTTGTATAGACTTCAGGGACTTCAACCGAGCATGTCCTAAAGATGACTTTCCTCTACCTCATATTGACGTACTGGTTGATAACACTGCTAGATTCGAGTTGTTGTCATTCATGGATGGCTATTATGGATATAATCAAATCCGGTTGGCCGAAGAGGACCAGGAGAAGACCTCGTTCACCACACCTTGGGGAACCTACTGCTATGTCGTCATGCCCTTTGGACTAAAGAATGCTGGTGCTACCTATCAGAGGGCAATGACGGCTATCTTTCATGACATGATGCATACCCTTGTAGAGGTGTACGTGGACGACCTAGTCGTTAAGTCCAAAAGTCGAAAAAATCACCCGGATGTGTTGAGAAAGGTCTTGCAAAGGGCTAGGGAATATAAATTGAAGATGAACCCAAAGAAATGTACGTTTGGAGTATCCTCAGGAAAGTTATTGGGGTTCATAGTAAGCAAAAGGGGCATAGAGATCGACCCAAACAAGGCCAAGGCAATCATTGGTATGCCTCCTCCAAGAAATATGAAAGAACTTTGAGGATTAATCGGGAGGCTACAGTTTGTTCGCCGGTTCATCTCACAACACTCCCAAAGGTGTAAACCTTTCTATGAGTTGACCAAGGCGGGGGTCGAGTTCAAATGGGATTCGAAGTGCCAGGATGCATTCGATGGTTTGAAAATATACCTGGCTAGTCCCCTTGTGCTTAGACCACCAGTCCCTGGCAAGCCCTTAGTTTTATATATCTCGGTTTTGGAGAATTCTCTTGGGGCAGTCCTTGCACAAGTTGATGAAGAAGGGAAAGAGAGGGCAACTTACTATTTATCAAAGATCTTTGATCCATGCGAGCAGAAGTATACTGTAGTAAAAAAGACCTGTGCTGCACTAGTTTGGGTGGTTCAGAAGCTTAAATACTATTTCTTAGCTCATGAGGTCAATCTTATTGCCCGCATCAATCCCATCAAATTTCTTCTGGAGAAAATTGTTCTAACTGATCGGTTAGGTCGTTGGCAGAGCTTCCTCTCCCAGTTTGATATCACCTATGTCCCCCAGAAGGCGATTAAGGGCTATGCCATTGCCGAACATCTAGCCCATCACTCTATACCCCTCTTTGACCCGGTCCAATCGGAGCTCCCGGATGACGAACTAATGTTGATCCGATCTTCCCACCTTTGAACATTATATTTTGACGGGGCTCTAAATTCACACGGTAAGGAAATAGGAATCGTCCTTCTATCACCCGAGGGTGTCACCATTCCACAAGCATTTCAGCTTGACTTCCCAGCAACCAACAATATAGCTGAATATGAAGCCTTGCTGGCCGGGCTGGAGGCTGCTCATTTCTATGGTGCCACAGAATTAAGGGTGATAGGTGATAGCCAACTAATTCGTCGCCAAGTCCTAACCAAATACCGAACTTCTCATCCAAACCTCAAACCTTACCAAGAACTCACCTCTTGCTACATCAAACTCTTTTTCAAACTCACTTTTGTCCATGTTCCTCGAGCTCATAACATCCTTGCTGATGCCCTTGCCTCTTTAGCTTCATCTCTATCAATCCCGCTAGGTAGACAGGTGCGGACTATTCATGTCCGTAGAAGGTCGATGCCAGCGATTAAGGATGGGTGTTTTCTGAAAGTCAAGGAGAGATTTGGCAGGAAGGAATATTTGGAGCAGAAAGAGGAAGTTTCTCTAATCAAGTTGGAAGAGTTAGATGAGGGTGAGAGGCCTTGGTTTGATGAGATCGCAAGGTAATGTCAAGATAAGACGTATCCACCTGGATCCAATGTAAAAGAAAAGAAGGCCATCAGCAGAGTATCCCAGAGGTATACTATCCTAGGAGGGGTGCTCTACAAGAGAAGCCTGAGCAGAATTTTGTTGAGATGCGTTGATGAGGAAGAGGCAGAATTGGTGCTTAAGGAAGCACATTCCGGGGTCTGTGGGGGCCATGTCAATGCTCAAGCTTTTGCCAAGAAAATCATCAGGCATGGGTATTATTGGCCAACCCTAGAAGAGGATTGCTCCATCTTTGTCCGGCACTGTCATTCTTGCCAACTCCATGCCGACAAGATCCATTGTCCCGCATCATCCCTTCATCCGATTCATGCCCCATGGCTCTTCTCCATGTGGGCTTACGATATCATTGGCCCTCTAAGTGATCTTAACTCTGAAACTCGTTCCAAATCATTAATCCTGACGGCAACAGAGTGCTTCACCAAGTGGGCAGAAGCGGAAGCGTTCATGGAAATCAAGGCATCAACACTGTACTCCTTCATCAAACGCAACATCATCGCCAGGTTCGGGATACCCAACGACATTATCACCGACAACGGACCACAATTTCTCTCTCAAGATCTGCGTGATCTTTGCAACAGGTACCGCATTGCATTGCATCATTCATCTCCTTATTACCCTCAAGGCAACGGTCAAGCAGAAGCCACCAACAAAACCTTGATTAAAATCATCAAGAAAACCTGTAAGTCTAGCAAGTTCGCAGACTGGCCAGATAAGCTTGTAGATGCCTTATGGGCTTATTGTACTTCTGTACGGACCCCCACTGGTCAAACCCCGTATGCTCTCGCATATGGGATGGAAGCAGTGGTCCCGTACGAAGTACTCCTTCCATCACTCCGAGTTCAACTCGATAGGGACATCCCTGTCGATGAGAGACGAGAATCTCTCCTTGCACAACTTGAACTCTTAGATGAAAGAAGGTTGGCTGCTTCCGAGCATGCTCGGACCTATCAGAACCGATTGAAAAGATTTTATCAAAAGAGGGTGGTAGAGAGAAAGTTCGAAATCGGTGAGATGGTAGTAAAACGCATATTCGTTAAGCCGGGTGGTCCCCGCTCTAAGTTACAACCTAACTGGGAAGGGCCTTTTGTTATAACTGAAAAATATCCAGGCAATGCATATGAGCTAACCAACGCCGATGGAGAAAAATTGAACCATCCATGGAACGGCGTTTACCTCAAAAAATATTTTCCTTAGAAGAAAAAAAATATGGAGAATTTCTAGTATGATATTAAGTCATCGACCCAAGGGTGTTAGCTAGAAGTCAAGGGTAGACATCACCTTGCACACACAACACCTCCCGATCCCAGAATCTGGATAGCCCAACACTCGAGAGAGGCAAGGCAGAACCCTGAAGGCAGAAAGGAAACCTTACCCTATTCTCTTCTATTCGGTCCGAAATAGGTGAAGGGGACTAGAGGAGGATAGTATCGAAAATGCCCGCCGCCTTAGTAGGAGGCCGTCTCATAAGGTGCAAAAGGGTGCCAAAAGATGGGCAATGAACCCCACGAGTTTAAACAAATATGGGCCCGTTCGAATGAGTACCTGGAATAATAGAAAATGAAGAAAAGGCACCAAAAGATGGGCAATGACCCCACAGGTCAAAGACTTGTCTAAGTAAGTGCCACATGTAGAAAAGACCCGAAGAGGCCGAACCCCAACGGGCAATTTTGGCATGAGTAGAGAAACCCTCCTCAACACCCCCAAATCCTATCAAAGACTTCCTCTATTATTCTTCCATCTTAAAACCCCTAGGGTAGGGTAAAATGTCCAAACTCAGGGGGAATCGAAACCGATCAAGAGAAGAGGGCAAGAAAGATTCTGGGTAAGGAACCTTATTAACACGTGGTGCTTATTGCTTGAATCTTGATCAACACTCAAAGATCGATGAATGGTCTCAATACTAGCACATTCTCCACAAAAATCCCAAAAAAATGAATATTTTCAAAAATCCAAAAAAAAAATTTGAAAATCCAAAAAAAAACAAATATTTTCAAATAAATCAAAAAAAATGAATATTTTCAAAAAAATCCGAAAAAAAAAATTGAATATCTTCAAAAATAAAAAATTGAATACTTTCAAAAAATCTAAAAAATAAAAAATAAATAATAAAAAATGCATCATCTAACTTGGCTTAACCTTGATTTTTGCCTTTGCTAGCATTCATGTTTATCTTTATGTCTTGCATGTTTCATTTCCGCATTGCATATTTACCTTCATTATCACCCCATTAAGAGGGCTCCTCCCTTTGACCTAAGTCAAAGTTGGCCATAATAGGCAAAGGGATGAGTCGTTGTGAAGATCTAATCCTCTTTTATCAAGTGTTTTAGGGACTTTAAAATAAGAGGAGAAAGTTCTCTCAACGACAGGATTCTGAGATCAAGAAGGGAGCGACTCTCACCATAGCAGGTAAGCTCTCTTAACTTTTACCTTGTCTGTCATTTTGTGCATTCTACCTGGTTGATAAGGTTGCCCCCCTTGACACATAAGCAAGGCAAGATGACAATAGGCAAGGGGGTGAGCCATAGAACATATTTAACCCTTCTATTGAGTATTTCAGAAAAGAAACACAAGTCAAGGAGGGGTGAGAATCTCGCCAACAGGTATGTCTCTTAACCCTACATCTATTACTTATTTTTATTATTTTCTATCCCTTAGAAGGCTTCGCCCCTTGACAAACTTGCAAGGGGCTAAGCCGAAATGTGATACTAACTACCCTTTTGAGCATTGTCAAGCAGATCAAATAAACACTGAAGCAAACAGGTGAAGATCTGATTATGCCATTAAGTGCTACAACAAAATAGAAAAGCAGCTACAACATCAGAAAAGCTAAGCCTACTAAAGAAATCAGTGCCTGCTGCTACCCCCTCCAGGAGAATGACCACGTGGAGGAGGCATGGTAGCGTGTCCACCAAAGCTGCTGCGGCCGCCTCATTGCGGCGACGCTCTGAAGAAGTGGCCAGGAATGCAGAAGCACCGTGCTCATGGCTCTGACTCTGGCCACTCTGAACCTGCTGGCTCCGCCCGTGGTGACCCCGACTACGAGCGGCGCCGCCACTCCGGTGCGTACCACTCCGATGGGAGCTGCTCTGATGGGTGCAACTCTGGCTCGGCTGTGGAGGGATGCCCTGGTGGTAAACCTGCAATGTCGCCTCTGCTGCCGACAAACGAACATGTGCCTGCAGGTGCATCTGCTCCAGAGATCGCATGGCCTGGCTATGCTGGCGCTCCATCTCGCGCATGGCTCTCTCGTGCTGAAGGCAGAGATCCGAGAAGATCATCTGGGAATGAAGATCGGCTAGGGCAGACCGCAATGTCTCCACCTCAGACTCCAAGGACTGGATATGGTAGGACAAGCTACTCTGAAGCTCGGCAACCTGGAAGAAGAGGAAGAATATGAACCAAGAAAATTCAACAACCAGAATAGACAACAATGAAAGATACCTCTGCCTCCTTGGTCGTCAGGACCTCTCTCGCCTCACTAAGAAGCTGGCGGAGCTCAGCCACCTCTTCCCTCGACAGAGAAGGAGGTGAACCCTCAGCACGAGCCTTCCGCTGTGAATAGAAGAAAAAACACATCAGAGCAAGGCAATCAAATGTTGAGGATACAAATGAAGGTCAAAGGCAGTGTCTACCTCAGTCTCCAGCATGCCACAAAGAGTGGCCACCTACTGCCGAAGATCAACAATCTCCAGCTATTGGCGTAACAGTAAAGCCCGAGCCTCCTGAAATGGCACAAAGGTCAGAAGAGAACAACAACACAGAATTGAAAGAAAGAAAGAAGCATTTACCTGACCCTCTGGAACAAACAAGTGGTCGTACGCCTCCGTGTATCGACGAAGGTAATCTCGGCTATCCTCTGCCCAGCCAATAACTACCTCGCCGCCTTCATACCACAAAGTGATCGAGGCGTGGTACCTCTCCACCCAGTCCACGGGGAGGAGAAGGCGCCTAGGACGAGCACCAACTTGGGGAAGAGGAGGAGGAGGCTCCAACCAATCCTGCTCCAGACCGAGGGCACGTGCCGAGAACTGAAGCCACAGTGGCGCCAGCTCATTGACACACAGAAGATGAAGATCGCGGCCGAAGACACGACCAGCATGGGCAATCCAGGGCTGGAGATGGTCATCGGTCATGAGATATGGCCTCCAACACACCTGTGGGAAGAAAAATCATGATTATTATTTCAACAGGAGAATATTGATACACAAATTAAACACATACCTCAGTGTGTGGGAAGCGGAGAATCTGTGCACGAATCGAAGCCAACTGGCTGCGATGGCCACCAGTAGGGCGGATAGGCTCCCAACGAGCCATCAGGGGGAGGAGGTCGGGGTAGGACTGCTGTGCCCGACCCAGGGGGAAGTAAAGGTAGCTCCAGACCTGTAGAAGGCACAACTCGTCAGAGTAAAGCAGAGCAATACAAGTGTACAAGAAAGGAAAGCTACTAAAAGTCACCTGAATAAAAGGAGAGAAGCCGGCAATCGAAACAGAACCCGCCTCAGGCTGGAGGCCACAGAACAAATGGGCGAGCATCGCTGCCCCCCACGCGTACGTACCAACCTGCTCCAGGTCAGCAAGCAAAGGGAGGAACCGCAGATAGATGCGGTCCGTCTTCAAGCCCAACAGAAGGTGCCCGAAGAAGAAGAGGAGGAAGCGGCGCAGGTCTACATCCACCTCCAAAGAGCCAGGTAACCCGGTAAATGCCGCTGCAGCCTGGCCGACCATGCGGCAGAAAAAGCTGTCCTGGCTCTCACCACGGACACGCTCGGCATCCACCAAGCCTACCATCTCACCAGCCTCTAGTCTGGCAATGGTGCGTAGGCCATCCTCCGGGTCGAACTCGGGCTCATATGCGAACAGGGCCCGGAACTCCCGCGAATAATCGGAAGAGTTGGCACACACCAACGGCCTACCGTAAACACGAAGACCGGTGATGTGTGCAACGTCCTCTAAGGAGGGCACCATGTGCCCCCATGGGAACAGAAACATAAAGGAGTCTGGATCCCAGGACTCACCGAGAAGCTGCACCAATGGTAGGTCCATTTGAGGGCGCACTGAGTGCGCCCTCATATTAGGGGCATGCTCTGTGCGCCCCTTCCCGGTGAGGAGAGAGAGGGCGCGCAGACCGCGCCCTTCTATTGGGGGTGCGGTCTGCGCGTCCCCGAACCGGGGGCGCGGTCTGCGCGCCCCCGGTCCGAGGGCGCGGTCAACATTTTGCGTTGACCGCACCCTCTCAACTGCTCGATCCTTATTTTCGCGATAACTTCGTCGAATCAACTCGGAATCGCGTGAAACTTGAACCAAATCGAAGAGCATAACCCGATCTACATTTTTTGTGACAAGGGAACTAACCTTTGATGACATTTCGGACTCCGGATCTGAGATGGAACTCTGGAGCTTCTAGCGCGAGGAGAGATGGTGTACAGGTGGAAATGAGATATTATTACCCCCAGGGGGTATTTATAAATAGTAAAAATGTGAAAATGGGATAAATTTTAAAATATCACCCAAGGTTCACAAAATCGAGCTGATCGCAACGCCACGGAAAGAATTCCGATCTAATGCACGGTTTGCTCAAAATAATTTTGTAAAGAAAAATTCTCTTTAAATTCTCACCAGAAATCCCTCTTTTCACATAACTTTGAATGTCTCAATTCCTAAATTAGCTAGACATATTCATGTTTTTTATCATCACTAGATAACATTTTTCAGGGGTCAGGAGAAAATTCTATACATTTATTAGTCAGAAATGGCTGAAAATGTATTTTTCAGAAGCAAAATTGATAAAAATGGCGAAAATTTCAGAAAGCTCCAAGCTGTTCAGAAAATCGAGCCGATCAAGGAGTCACCGAAATAAAATTCATCAGCCTCACGGTTTGCTCTGAAAAATTACCTAAAGAAAAAAGGCATGTTAAAACCTTTCAAAAATATCTTGTTTCATGTTAAAAAATATTCAAGGTGTTGAAAAATAACAAGGCATATTCATCATAATTGTCAACATCTTTCTTGCATTTTTCCGAAACAAGGTAAATTTTTTTTGAATTTTCACTCAAACTTGCTATAAATAATTCATTGTTTATTCAAAATAAAAACAACATGGCTGACAAGTTAAAGCAGGAAAAGAAGACTCTCAGGCAAGTAGAAGCTTCAACACAGAGATGTAGCGGCACTTCCGGTCAGGGTCTTCCTCAATCAGGAGGCCTGGGCGGCACACCCGACTCGTCTCCCACAATGCAATGATTGTGATCGCCTCCTCCTCGTCATCCGCAGAGCCAAGCTGCCTACCCCTGATAGGTGGCGGGTAGGACAGCTTGGGCAACTCGTACCGAGGCAAGCCGATCTGGGAGTGGCAACGGTGAGCGTTGTCCAACACAAAGGACGAACCTGTAACCAGGCGGAGATCAACGTCGGGCACAAAGCACACCTGGAAGTCCTTCTGCATCAAGGAAGCAGAAGAGTGCAAGAAGCTAGAACGGTTCATGGAGGCAAAGTGAGCACGCCAGTCCGGCCTCTTCTTCACTGATGCACACCTATTGGCGACTCTCTCGCCGAAGCCAAGTGCATCGGCATATGGGAACAAGGGGCTACAGCGGAAGAGCTGTGACTTGGTGGCCACCTCACCGGCTGGATCGAACTTAAAGTGAAGATCGGCCCAGCAAGCCAGTAGAAGCACACTGCCGAAGGGAGGACGGCCCACGCAAGCTGCGAACAGTCTGCAGTACAAGTAGCCCAGAACTGAAGGCCCCAACCGCGCACCGCTCCAGATGCCGCGGATGCACGAAAGTTGATCAACCTTCAGGAAACCATCCTCCGCAGGAAAAAAGAACACCGCGGCAAGGCAAGCTGCGAAACCCTTTGCACCACGCAGAATCCGGTCCTCGTCCAGACCAGGAGCCGTCAGAAGAGAGATTGCCCAAGCCGCCAACTTGGGAACACTAATTCGCTTGCCGGCCAACAAGGTGCTGATCTGCCGAGCCTCGACAAAATCCTGCAAGAATTCCAAGCAAGAGAGGGGTCCTGAAGGGATGAACATACCTTCAGTTTCTCCCTTCTTAGTCCGAGGGAGGCCGAGAAGGAGCTCTGCCTCTTCAAGAAGAACTGTACACTCAAAGCTACCGAACACGAACGTGTGAGTGTCGGGGTGCCACAACTCAACAAGAGCTCCCATTAAACCGAAGTCAAGGGAGTAGCCTGAATATTGCTTGGCATGGATCAAGAGGCCGACAAGCCGAGGACGTCAAGCAAGCCAGAAAGCCAAGGAAGAGAGCAATACCGGCGTGGTCCTGGGAAGTTTGGGTAATCCTACACCCAAACAGGAGGTAAAAGAAATTTTCTAAGAGAAAAGAAGTAGAAAAGTGGTTGAAAGCTAAAATTGGCAGCGAACTTACCAAGTCGGCGCCGATTCTAGCCTTCAGATTACCCGGGATGCTTGAAATACCTCGAACCGAGCCAACACGCTGCTTTTTCAAAGGAGGAGCCATCCTGGGTATTGGTAGGACGATTTGGTCATCCTAAGAGGTGTTTATTTAGGGGAAATCGGTCCCGATTTGAACCGGATTCGGATCCGGTCAAAACAGGAAACTGGGATCGAACGCGTCCCCAAAGTGGGGGCGCGCAGGCCGCGCCCCCCAACCCAGGGCGCTCAGGCCGCACCCCCAAAGTGGGGGCACGCAGGCCGCGCCCCTGGTTCGGGGGCGCGTTCGGTCAAATTCTTCCAAAATTCCTCAAAAATTCAGAAAAATTCAGGAAAATCAGAAAAAATTAGAAAAGTTTTGTTAAATTAAATTTATTTATGTTTGGTCTTTATTTGAGACGAGTGGACATCATTGTCCATTCGAAACTAACATTTTGATGAAAGACATGAATTGCTCGCGAAAACAGAAGAATAGACATGGGAAACCCCCATAACTTGCTGACTAGCATATATGTCACTAGTCGTGTATTATTATCTTATGCATTATTTTTTGAAGACCTTGAGTATGGAGAAGACTTGACCCGAGATCCCCTTCATCAAAATCTACGACGGTCGGGTCATCTCTAATGCTCACGGATAAGCCGAAGTTGTGCTATGAGGGACGATAGTTCCCGAATGGGTATCTTGACCTCATAGACAATCTATATCTTCAACTATTTGTTATACAAGTGTTGTTTTGTTTTCTTGAGCCCAACATGCATCATGTGGCATTAATTGCATTACATTTTTGTCATTGCATTTCCTAAACTTCACCTTCTCACTCTCTCGATCATTCTAAATCCCACCGTGTTTTCTAATTCCATCGTGTTCTCTAATCCCACCATGATCTCTAGTCCCACCAACCTCTCTAATATCCCACCGTGTCTATTAATCCCACCGTATTCGGTAACCACTTTGTGCCCTCAAATCTTTCATTTCTTTTCACCAGTGTGGCCATTGCAACTTCTTTTCTATTCATCCTACAATGGCAGCCAATTCATCCCGCCAAGGACCTTCTATTTGATCAGAACTTGCACCGTCACTATCTTCACGGTCTATGCTTAAACATTTGCCTTTCGGAATCTGAGATCATTCCATTCTGAATTGAATCTTGTCTCTTGAAAGACTTAAATGAATCTGAGAGCCTGAATGTGCTCGATTGGTATTCTTTTATTTAAAAAAAACAAATCTCTTTTAATTTTAGCCCGTCACAGTACAGGAACACCGCAAAGATCGGGTTACCGGCTGATGATGAACCTACGAACCCATGTTTCGGGGACTCCCCACCGCGTTGGGGGTTGGCTATTCTTCTCTCTTGCCAATGGCACATCTCTTACCAATCGAACATAGGAAGACTTGATGAAACATGGCAGTTAACCAAGAGAATCGAGGAGATTCGTCTTGCCGAATCTGGTCGTTGAGCGTGTCTATATCTACACCTTGATGCCACCTTTTCAGTCCATCGCCATTCCACTCCACTACATTCCACTACGATCCATCTCTTTTCACTACGCTTTCTCTACGTTTCACTCCGCTCCGCTACATGCCATTCCCTTGCAAAGCCGACATCAAGGCGAGGCAAGCTATAGACATGCCAAATTGGCCTGATTCGGAGCCCCAGACTCTTATTCCATAGGCGATATCCTTTATTTGACCGTTATCTGATCCGAATTACCTCGTGGAGATGAGCTAAGGACATTGGTGGAGACCCTTGTAAGTTGAGAATGGACCAATGATTTCCGGAATATTGCCGTATCCTTCAAGCGAGAGCCGCACGTGAACTGTAAAAACACGAAGCCTGCTCGATGACCGACCTTGAATGGTCCATAATTGAAGGTCTCAGGAATCCCGCATGTATTCCGTAACATTTCAGGGTTTCCGAGAAACCATTTCGGTAGTCAATGACAGCTTTCATTACGGCTTTTTCGATCAGTGCTGACACGGCTATCCCGAACCACATGTTAGGCCTTTCCGGTCATCACTGGGTCTTTTCAAGTCATCCGGGTCGATTCTAGCCGAATATTTTCATCAACCGGGGCTATACGGCCATTTCGGTCAATTTTAGGGTTTCGCGGATTTTCTGAGTTTCGGTTCACGTTTATCGGGTTAGTCTCAGATTTTTCGATGACTTCGGGTTTTCCGATCGTACCGGACTTGTTCGGTCATCATTTTAAGTCATCCTGAGTTGACCCGAGATTTATCGACCGGAACCGTGCTCTTTCAGATCTTAGCCCCGGGTTTCGGCTTTCCGCGAGAGGGTAAACCAGTAGAAAGCCCCATGCAAACATATCGGGAGTCATGCCGGCTGGTTTACCGACTTTAAGAGGTGCAATTGAAGGCCCTCTTTCCAACGTGACAAACGGGAGCCAAATCGGACATCCCGTTTGCAAGATACGGCTCGCAGAACACGCGCGTAGGAGAGAGAGTGTACTGCGCCCCCGCTCCTTTTGAAAGAGGAGGGCGCGCCCTGAGCGCCCTCAACCCGGAGGCGCACCCTGCGCGCCCTCAAAGTGGGGGCGCGCCCTGCGCGCCCCCGGTTCCTTTGAAAAGCGGGGGCGCGGTCAGTTTCTTTAAATCGCATATTACCCCGATTAGCACCTTCTAAACTGGATTTTTGGATGGTTTCCGCGGAGGATTTTCGAGTAATTGTACAGTGTCCCCGGTTCGGGGGCGCGTTACGTATGTCAAGTCGATTTTTAGCAATTTTCGGAAGTTTCTGTTGATTTTTAGCAGTGAGACGCGTAACGCGCCCCCGCCTCCTTTGAGACAGGGGGGCGCGCAGACCGCGCCCCCGAACTGGGGGCGCGCCATGCACGCCCTTGTTTTGAGGGCGCGCCCTGCGCACCCCCGTCCTCTTTGAAACGCGGGGGCGCGGTCGGTCCAGTTTCCAAATTTTGCGCTGGCTTCCTTCTCCTATAAATTGAGGGTCATTCTCAATGACCCAAGGTGAATTCCCGGTGCCTAGCTTGTCCAGAGGTCGTCCGAGCTCTTCTCTAAAGCCGTCCCGATGTCCAAAGGCGATCCGAAGTCAAGAAATCGATCCTGAGGTGAAGGAGATGGCTCGATCCGAGTGTTCTTCATTGACTTATGCAGAAAATCTGGTGTTTTTTCTGCAAAAGTCTTCAACATATAAATTGTTCCTCTCTTCATCCTCTTTTATCCCCGACTGACTTCACTCAATTCCGACTTGCCGTTTGTTCATGATGATTGCTACACTGAGGGCGCGCATCCATGTTCTGTTTTCTATATCCTCCCACCTTCAGAATTTTTACTGACTTATACAGGATGATTTAGGAGAAGTCATCAACATAGGAACTCTTCCTCTCTGAGTCCTCCATCTACTCCAACAAACGGAACTCGATTCTGACATCGGGTTGTCCGTAGCATCCTCTGCACCGAAGTCACGCCAGAAGGGTGCAAAGCTACCTGAACCGGCCTTTTTCAACCAACTCGGCTTCAATTCAAGCCAATCCATTCCATAAGCTTTTTCAACTCATTTAACTCAGTTTATTTACTGTTTTAAAGCATATTTCAATTCATTTTCATCATTTTTACATAATCAAAAACACAAAAAAGGGGTTAAGGCTCACCCCAATCCGGTGAGTTCGGTTCCGATTGCTTCTTTCTCATCTTCTCTCTACAGTTACTACACTTCCCATAGTTCTAATCAATCTCTTCACTTGGTTTATTGTTCTAGTTGCACAGGTCTATCAAGCTAGCATCGGTTGGAGACTCTTCTTCATCGGCCGGCCGAAGAAGAAGGTTGAACCCATATCCCGATCTCCCACACTAAGGTACACGGTCAAATCAACTCAATCTTGCTTTTATTTTATAAAGCGGAGCCCGCGGCTCCTGGCGACCACATTTTTCATGCTTTAATTTCATCGCCTCCTCACTCTCCTCCCACATGACCCGAACCATCTCCGGTGCTCGAGCGATGCCGTGAGATGAAAGTTCGGGGATCAATGTGAGTGTGGGACCGAGGTGAGGAGTTTTTACCGCTTTCCGAGTGTTTCCAATTCACTCCCCTTTTCCCCCTATTCTATCTTTCTTTCTCTTGAGGTGCCGATCCGGAACCCATTTTCGGAGTCGACAAGTATAGAAAGACAACTCCCTGAAAAGTTGTTCAACATCATGGGGAGCAGATGGTTGAGGGACCTCTTGCGCTTCTAACTCAAACAACGAATTAACATGACCGTCTGATGGATTTGATTGATGACCCATCTCGTGCTCTCGATGTTCCAGACCTTAATTGCATTGTCACCTTTCAACTTCAAGGAGAAGGTAAAACAAACAAGTTGGTAAAACAAACAAAGAACTTTTTTGGTTTTTAGTATCTTGAAAAAAATGTTAGAATTTTTATTTTTTGTTTGACAAACAAGTGTTGCAAAGACTTGAAAACAAGATTACACAATGATTTTTTTGATTAAACCTTAGGTTTTTGAATTTGTTAAGAATTGTTCTCTCAATAAATGGGTTAGGATCCTAACTTCAATCTCTAATGACCTAGGTTTCACACAATCTCACCATGTGTAGGTAACATAGGATGCTTCGGGTTTTGAGGAGTGGTACAAACAACCCGATCATGAAGAGGAATACTCTATGTATGAGGAATTATAGAGGCCTTGATGGAAACCAACCAAGTCAACTAGGAAGGAATATCCCAGAATAGAGGTCAGAATCCACTAAGAGGGTGTTTTGGATGGGAGGGGTAAATGGGAGAGTGAGCTCATGCCTCAAAAAAAAGTGTAAAAGAAGGAGGTAGAGAGAAGGAGTAGAGAATGCAATCAAGTAATAAATAAAGTAATAATCAAATATAAACTTAAATAAACAAGCAATGACACAAGGAAAGTAACTAGAAACTAGATAAGCAACTAGAAACTATAATCTAGACCTTGTTTCACACAGGAGCCAAATGGAGATAGTGAAAAGTGATGAAAAGAAGAGGGTTCGGATCTGATAGAAAAGCAAAAGGGTGGTCCATGCAGGGATAGATGCAAGAATAAGCTGGTTCACATGGGAACCGGGGTAAAAAGATAAGGTGGTTCACGCGGGAACCGATTTTGGGTTAAAAAGGTGGTTCACGCGGGAACCGATTTGAATGATTGAAAGAAGGCCGCGAGGGGCAATTAAAGGTGAATAAGGATCTGATCCAAGTGGGGATAGATCTGAAGGAAAGTGGTTTGGTTCATGAGGGAACCGAAGTAAAGAAAGAGATTGGTTCACGAGGGAACCAGTTTAAAAGAAAAAAGGGTGGTTCACGTGGGAACCGGTTTAAATGAAAACTGAAAATAAAAAGGGGTCACACGGTGATGAATTTGAGGGTGATAACCTACAAAAAAAGAATAAAAATATGATTTTAATGACAGAAAATAAATGTTGGTTCAAGTGGGAACCAGTTTGTAGAAGAGAGCTGGTTCGCGCGGGAACCAGTTTTTAAGCAAAGGTGAGTTCACGGGGGAGCCGATTGAAATTAAATGAGGTACTTGGCACTTCATATATGATGAAAGATGGGTGAAATCAAAAATTTTGAGATGGCATGAAATTAAGAAAGGTGGAAAGAAGGAAAGGCTCACGCGGGAACCGGTCTAGAACTAGAACTAATTGCAAATAAAACACTAAGCACCCACGGTCGAAGACATTGCTCATCCCACCGTGGTTGCCACAAAGCTGTCGACTCCAAAAATTTGACAGGGGCCTCTCCTTTTTAGGGAAGTCCGTGAATCCGGATCATCACCTAAAGAGGGGATGAGAAAGAAAAGAAGAAAACACGGAAAGCAACTCTCACCTCGGTCCCACACTCACATTGATCCCCGAACTTTCATCCCTTGGCATCACTCAATCACCAAAGATATAGTTTGAGTCATGTTGGAGGAAGATGAGAAGTAGAAAATTAAGACATGTGGTCGCCAGGAACCGCGGGTTCCGATTTATAAAATAAGATTGACCGTGTGTACCTTAGCGGGAAGAATGTGCGTCAAAGCTTCTCCTTCTTCGGCCGGCCGATGAAGAAGAGTCCTCAACGTATGAGTGCTTGATTTCCTATGCAACTAGACAAACAAATAGATTAAATGGACAATCTAAACTAAATAAAGTAGAGTATATGTAATAAAAATGACATAAAACACACAACTGACTAGAAACTGACCAGATTCAGGTTATCTCTAACCCCTCTTTTTTTATTTTCGGATTAATAAACTAAAAATAATGAAAAAAATGTAAAAAATTATAGGAGAATGTAGAATTACAAAACAAACATATAGGAAAAAGAATAGAAAGATTCTGAAAATAATAGAGAGAGATATTGCCAAATCTGGGTTGTCGAAAAAGCTGAGCAGCAGTCCAGGATCTGTCAAGCACAACTTTGTTTCTGTGCTTGTCATGACCAGCCCCGACCTCAGAATCATGTGCTGTCAATTTCAAACTGAAAAAAAACTTGGAGAGGAAGAACTTTTATGTTGAGAGCTCGGGTAGCAGACATCCACACGCTGCTTCAGAGGCCGAAGAAGAGAGACCTAGCAGATCACCTGTAGACCAGCTTTCCTCTCTCCTGAACCGACTTTTCTCTCTCTAAAAACTAAAAATTATATCTTTAAAAATCAAAAAATGGATACATAAGGGAGATTGTATGTCTTGAGATGCCCAAGGGGTCGTGCACATGCCTCTGGAACGACCGGAATCGGCCTTAATTTATAGGAGAATGACCGTCGCAATCCTGGCTAAAAAACATGGCACCTTGTGCCCTAGTGCTGGGCGCATGTGCCCTAGTGCTGGGTGCATGTGCCCCCACTTGAGGGTGCATGGCATCAACCCTATAAAAATGGTCTTATCCGATCAAAAAATTGATCCAATCTGTTCAGAGGTAGAGTTCCAGTTGAAAACTAGTTACCTCGTGCCCTCGATTGGGGGCACAAGGTCACATACCTTAGGGGCAGGGTGCATGGCCACGTGCCCTGGGTCCTGGGCGCATGGGACTGTTTCTGTGCGTCCTTCTTCCTAAAGCAATTGCGGACACTCCCGAACTCAGAATTCGACACCGTTTGTTGTGTTGGAAAGATAACAGGCCGAAGAAGCTTTCTATAACAATGAATCAGACATCACACCTGTAGACACGCAATTTTGGCCCAGTTGGAGAGTTTAAATTCTTGTTTTCATGGAGAATATTCAAAGCGGATCGTGTTTTCCGGACGAATAAAGTTTCTGGCACGTTCCAAAGGAAGGTCAATGGAGCGATCAGCCGCGCCAAACACCCCGTGTATAGGGTACCAGGCGCCCTATATATAGGGCACCTGGCGCCCTGTTTATAGGGCACCTGGCGCCCTATAAACAGGGCATCTAGCGCCCTGTATACAGGGCGCCTAGCACCGTATCAAATCGATTTGACAGGCTGATTTGACCCCCGCAGTGACTCGTCTTGTCGACCTGACAGACCTCATGATGCTAGCGCCCCATATACAGGGCGCTATGCCACATGGCACTGTTTTTCGAAAATGGCCAAAGTACCCTCTTTTGGGCTATAAATAGCCCCCCATTTCGAGCTTGGAGGAGGTTCCAACTTCATGCCATCCTAGATCTTATCCAACACTACGTTTCTAAGCCATTCTCACCCCCCACAAGCCTTCAAATCGATCCAAAATCGTCCACCAAAAACCCTAAAAACCCTCTGTTTCTGTCTCCCAGAAACCTGATTTTTCTCCAACTTTTAGAGCCTCTATCCGTCTCTCCTCTTACATCCAACGTCCAAACCACCTTTCATTAGCTTCATTTGCATATTGTCTACAAGGAGGAGCCCTTACTTCGTCCCGGAAGCCGCCCAGTACTCCGGAGCAGCGTCGCAAAGAGGGGAAGAAAATCTGTTCGGGCCAGACTTAGTGCCCCGTATACAGGGCGCTTTGACTTTGGTCAACGCGCCCCATAAAGGGGGCACCTGCTCCTGGCGCCCTACATACAGGGCACCAGGAAGGGCAGAAGTTTGTTTTGTTATTTTCGAAGTCCGATCGCCTGTTTAATCGAGTTCTTGTCTTCCTTTTTCGCTCTAGCATTGATCATCATGTTATTTGGCATGTCTTAGAACATTTTGCATCTCATATATGTTTAAAACCTACCAAAAATAGGGGTTGGGATTCCGTCCCAATCCGGTTAGTCTTCTTCCTTTTGCATGTTTGAATTCAAATTCGAGCATGATACTATGCTTTCATTAGAACTAATGAAACTTTCACTTGTCTCTATGTTTTCTTATGGACATTCTTAGGTAAATCCGATTGAGGCGGAGCTTCAACCGGATTGAAGACAAAGGACTCACTAAGCTCTCTTCTTTCGGCCGGCCGAGAGAGGAGAAGTCGGAACTCAACAATCTCCCCGCCTCCAAAGGTACGACGGTCATTTCTCCATTTCATTTCTTTTCATTCTACTATATTTTGGAGCCTTTGGCTCTTGGCGACCACAACCACTAACATACCACCCACCAAGTCCCCAAAGCGAGCGTAGTCGCGGGAAGGGGGAGATCCGCGGGTGTCCCGTTTCGGGTGCTTACACCTTTTGGCAACCACGGTGGGACCGACTTTGCTTTAGTGAGATTCTATTTTCTTTCCTAAGAATGTCCATTTGAAAAGCATGTTTACTTTCATTTCCACGTGAGTCATTTCCATTTCCTTACATTGTCGCTTGTTTACATTGCTTACTACTTTCCTTGAAGTATCGTCTACTTTTCTTCAAGTTTACTTTCCCTCCCTTTATCTTTTTTTTTTAAAAAAAAAACATGGCAATCTGATTTTTAGCTTTGTTTATCATCTTATCTCAATTTAGTATCTTGAAGATCATCTTATTTCATGCCTTAACAAATATGCTTGCCTATTTCCTTCCATATCTAATTCCGTTCTAGTAAATTTGCTAAGCATTTCTAGTGAAGGTTAAGTGTTCCTTTTCATTTTACTTTATATCATATCATTGTCTTGTTTACTTGCTTTCTACAGCATCTCATTAATTATTGTATGCTTTTATTTTCTTCTTGGTTGCTTCTTATTCCTTGACATTTCACTTGCATTTAGTTTGCATTGGAGTTTCGGGTTCGCCCGTCTCCTTAGGACATCCGAGAAGGGAGGCTCTCTCCTCTCAAAGCCCTACACACTCAAAACACCCCTCTTGGTGGTTGCCAACTCCTCCTCCGGGGATTCCCTCTCGGAAGGACCGGGTAGCTTCTATCAAGGCCTCCGTAAGTCCCCAGACGTGAAGGATTCCCTCTTCACTGATCGGGCTGGTTGTACCATTCTATCCCAAAACCCTGAGTACCTACTACCTATCGTTGTGAAAAGAGTGACAACCTTAGAGTGCTCGGCGTTGTGAGAGCATAGGGCTACCCATTTATTTGAGTGGACATTATTTCTCTTAACAAGCCACTAATTCAAGGTTGAAACACAAAAAAATTGCGGTAATCATTCTAAGTTTGTGCCGTCACTTGTATGCAAATCAAAATTGAAAACCAAAAATCAAAAATCTTGAAAACACTTAACAAAAACCCAAAAGAAATCTTTGTTTGAGGTTAATTTGCTTGATAACCTGTTTGTTAAAAAAAAATCAAAAGCCAAAAAAAAGGAGAAAAATTTTAAAACTAAAAAAATGGATTCTTGTGTTTTTCGTCACCTTTCCCTTCTATTTATGAACTTGAGATCAGGGCGAGTCATCGGGATGACGGACCAAGGGTACGAGCCGTTGCAGTTGGAGTATGACCAATCCTACCTCCAGCCGGATGCCGTATGCGCCGTTAACGAACCCGAGATGCTCCCTGAAACCAGTTCACCTCGACCCCGCTCAGATGCTCTGTGGGAGGCATTCGCTCATGCCGACCCAATTCAATTACAAGCCATTGAGGCCATCCTGAAAGGGAAATCTCCTGTTAGTCACACCCATGCCGAGGGTGGTTACCATACTTCTACCCCCCAGTTTGGAACTGACCAACCCGGCGCACCAGTACCGGGCCATTCTCACAACGGCCCCTTGATTCCGAACTCACCCCATCCGGTGGCCATCTTGAACCACCCGGACCCAAACAACACCACACCACTTAGGCCACCGGTCTATTCTTCCGCACATTTCAATCAAGCACGTCCTCAAGTGCACCACCCAATATACCCTCCTTGCCCGGCCGCTTCAGCCTATCCGACGGCCATGCCGGCAAACCAAGCATCTGTCCTCCCCCCTCCTCTTGTCCGAGAATCCTCCGTTGATCAAGCTGTGCTCAACAAAATCAATAGGATGGATGAACAATATAGGGAGCTCAAACGATTGATCGACACACGAGCTCTCCCCGAAATATCCCTTCCCTCTCTCCCCATGTTCCATCTTCCTCCTTATGAAATGCCCATTTACCGCCGATATAATGGAAATGGGAACCCTTTCATCCACATCAAAGACTTTCTCTATGAGTCTGTCATGTGGCAGAATGATCCTAGGGCCCTTGCATACCTATTTAGGAGATCACTAGAGGGCTCTGCGTTGGAATGGTTTTATTCACTTGACCCCCTGGAAGCTAGCAATTTTGATACCGTCAAAGCAAAATTCCTGCAAAGATATCAAGATCGAGTCGGTCCTACCTATTCAATCACAGATCTTATGGCTGAAAAAATGAGGCACGATGAGGACTTTATAAGATATGCCGATAGATGGAGGGCAATGGCAGAGAGGTTGACAAATGCACTGTCAGAATCAGAACAAGTAAAGATGATCATGACCAATGCCAATCCGGCTCTGAAGAATGTATTGGCATTACATCACCCTGCCACGATGAGCGAACTCTATGAGAGAGCACGGTACATCCAAACCCAACTCCGAGATTCTCCCATCATGAACCTCTTCGACCCTAGGCCCCGAACCACCAAAAAGACAACCACCACCACCGTTGGGCCTGTTATCGAAGGCGTGGTAACTAATGAACATGTCAATATCATAGGGAACCCACCCAACAATCACCAACAGCAGTACAGAAACTCCCAGTACAGAAATCCCCGCCAAACCCAGCCGGCACCTCGCCCTCAGATTCAGCCCCAACCTTTTCGCCACCAAACACCAAACCAGTATCCCCAACGACCAGTGCAAACACCAGTACCCTAGCAACCCCGGCAACTGGCCGTACAAAACTTTGCACCTCAACCACCATGCCAACCAACCACCTATAACCAGGCACCTCCCCCCGCCGCATACGTGCCACGAAGACCAGGGCCTAGAAGAAACCACTACCCGCCTTTACCGTACTCTCTCACGAACATTTTTAATGCTCTTATGGCAGCAGGGCAGATTTCATTGCCGAGAGAAAAGCTAGTGTGGCCGCAAAATGCCAACACGGACAAGTATTGTTTGTACCACAGATACCCGGGGCATACAGTGGAGAATTGCTTTCAGTTTAAAGATTATATCCATGATCTCCACGAGCAGGGAAGTATTGACTGGGGTCAAATGGGCGAGTACATCAAGGCGGTAAAGAACCAGTCTCAGCAGAAGCAGTAGTCACCAGTCCGACAACAACAACAAGAATCCAGTCTAGGGATTATTTAGAACCCGCTACCCGTGCACGCACCCGCAACAGCACCAGAAAACTAGAGGGTTAACCCTATTCTAACCTCCACCGATGAACCCCGCAGTAGAGGCCAGAATTGGCAAATCGAGGGACCAGCTTCCTTCATGAGCATTAGCCCTCCAAACCACAATAACCGAACCGTTCACTCCATACCACGAGTTATCCCCGCCAGAAGAAGCCAACCACCGATTATCCGCACCCTATCACAGCCAACCATAACGCCACCAGCCGTACAACTCCAACCGGGTAGGACCTTGATCCGCCCGGTCGAACCTCCGCAAATACCATCGCCATTAGGACCCATCATCATACCGCCTCATACAACCATGCCACCACAACCTACTCGCATCCCTACAACCCGAACTATCATCACCACACCCCTACCTAGGCCTCCCATCATCCGACCTAGTCCTCCGTCTACCTCCACTACACCGACCATAGCCACTCAGCTCGCCACGGTGCTTAGAAGCGGGCGTATGTTTCAAAGAATTTTCCCCTGGACTACCAACCAGACGGTCACAAGAAGAAGAAGAAGAGCACCCGGAAGAACCAGTGTCAGGGACATCCTATGATTTTCTAAAGCACCTTGACAAAACCCCTGCACAGATTTCCATTCTGGAGCTGATTAAAAGGTCCAAAGTTCATCAGGAAGTTCTTCAACAATATCTACAAAGAGTGATGGTCAATGAAACTCTTCCCCCCGAGAAGATTGCATCAGTCTTAACCCCAAAAAGTGAACACCCCGCTCTCACTTTCACCAAAGAAGAATTGGCCGAACCAGAAGCGAGAAAATATGCACTTTGTATCACTGTCAGTATTAACAAAACAGATGTTGAGTCTTGTCTAGTCGATACCGGTGCATCCATCAATGTCTTGCCGCCAGAAACGCTGCAGTTGTGTGGAATTCCAGAAGAGGATATTCGGCCATCACAAATCACTGTAACAGCATATGACAATTCCAAGAGGCCCGCCCATGGCATGGTTACACTGGAAGTCAAACTCGGTCCCCGGGTTGTTACTGTCGACTTCCACATTTTGGATATGGACCCAACTTACAAAGCTATCTTGGGAAGGCCTTACCTTGAGGCAATGGAGGCCGTGGCTTCGACCAACCACCAATGCATTAAGTTTCCCTTCAAGGGACAAGTTGTCAAGGTGGTAAGTATGCCCGTGGATTGCCTGGATACTCTCCCTCCTGGCTTGCCAAATCAACCGGTCTTCACAATCCTCAATCTGCCAAGGGATGGAAGGCAGCACAGGCAAGTTTGGAGAAAGAAGAAGGATGACGCCAAAACCCTTGGGTGGCGTATGATGGAGAATCTGGGATATCAGGAAGGCCGAGGGCTGGGGAAAGAACTGCAGGGTATCACAGAACCTATCCAGCTAGTAAAGACAACATCAAGGAACGGGATTGGATACAATGGGACACGTGATAATGGCCAAAAGACCAGCCAAAAATACTTCCAGGGGTGTTTACACAAATTCTTCGATAAGAGAGAAACAATACAAATGATTGAAGAGCAGCTGCAAGAACAAGCAAAGAGGAAGAAGGTGGACAACCTGGAGGATGAGCCATATTTCGAGGTGTCATGGTTATTTTCTGAAGAAGGGTCAAGTGATGAATCATTCCGCAACGAGCCTTCTGGCAGCCAGAATCCAGGGCATTCACCCCATGTCACCTCTTTAAACCCGTTTCCAATAAGTTCACCATCAGATCCACCAGATAACAAAGACGGATACCCATCTTTGCTTGATCTGTTCCCCTCTCTGTCAATATCTCAACCCATGTTGGAAACTACAACCAACCAAACCCCCTCTGTATTCATGTTTAGTACTTCTCAAAAGGATCAAAAAAAAACGTCCTCTTCTCAACCTAAATTTTGCTCGTAGAAACATCCCAACTCGCTCCGAAGGATGACTCGAATCAGGAGGCCACCCGGTCTCTAATCGATCTCCGTTGCCCTTCATCAATAAATTCCACTCCATCAACCTCCTCTTCCTCTCCTTATTTACCTTCTTCTTATTTAGGTTTAGTTTCCAGTAAATAAAAATTAAAAATCAGAGGTATGAGAGTTCCAGGAAGATATCTGCATCAGTTAGCTTAAAAAGGCTTAGAATGTGCCAAGCTACCGGAGCATTTAAAAAATGCAATCCAGATAGGAGAAATTCGATATGAGGAGAGAGACAATATTGATCCGACTTTAGGGGTCTACGAGGTTGTATCGAAAAAAGATCCTGATACTGAGGATGAAGAGGAGGATTTGGCTGATGCTTATGCATCCGGTTTGAGAAGATTCGAAGAACCATCAGCCACGGTGGATGAACCGACTAAGGAACTTAATCTCGGAACACCGGAAGATCCTAAGAATATCCTCATCAGTGCCAACCTCGCCCCTTTAGAAGAGCAGAATCTAATGGGGGTGTTACAAGAATGCAAAGACATGTTCGCTTGGACATACGAAGATATGCCGGGGTTAGATAAATCATTGGTACAGCGTCGACTGACTTTAAAACCTAAGGCTACCCCGGTCAAGCAAAAGTTAAGGAGATTCCACCCAAACATAGCATTAAAGATGAAGGAAGAGGTCGATAAGTTACACCAAGCAAAATTCATTAGAGTGGTCCTCTATCCGCAATGGGTGGCAAATATAGTCCCAGTCATGAAGAAAGATGGAAAGGTTCGAATTTGCATTGACTTCAGGGACTTGAACCGAGCGTGTCCAAAGGATGGTTTCCCTTTTCCTCATATCGATGTTCTTGTTGACAACACAGCTGGATATGAGACCCTATCATTTATGGATGGATACTCGAGGAATAATCAAATCCGGTTAGCAGAAGAGGATCAAGAGAAGACTTCGTTCACTACACCTTGGGGAACCTACTGCTACGTCGTCATGCCCTTCGAATTAAAGAATGCCGGAGCAACTTATCAAAGGGCCATGGTGGCAATATTTCATGATATGATGCATAAATTTGTAGAGGTATACGTGGATGATTTAGTGGTCAAATCTCAAACCCAAGATGAGCATGCTGAGGTTTTGAAAAGGGTTTTGCAACGAGCCAGGGAATACAAGCTCAAAATGAACCCCAAGAAGTGTGTGTTTGGAGTATCATCTGGAAAGTTACTTGGGTTCATTGTCAGTAAAAGAGGCATCGAAATCGATCCCAACAAGGCCAAAGCCATTATTGACATGCCTCCACCAAAGAACCTAAAAGAGCTGAGAGGGTTGATTGGTAGGTTACAGTTTGTTCACCGGTTTATCTCACAGCATTCCCAAAGGTGCAAACCTTTCTATGAGTTAACCAAGGCGAAGGCCGAATTTAGATGGGATTTGAGATGTCAAGAGGCATTCGATGGTTTAAAGAAATATTTGTCAAGCCCACCTGTGCTCAAACATCTCAGTCTTGGAAGGATCTCTGGGAGCAGTATTGACACAAATAGATGATGAAGGGAAAGAGCGAGCAACATACTATCTGTCCAAAATCTTTGATCCTTGTGAACAGAAGTATACAACCAAGGAGAAAACTCCGTGCCGCCTGGTTTGGGTGGTCCAGAAGCTTAAACACTACTTTACGGCCCACGAGGTTAAACTCATTGCTCGCATGAATCCCATAAAATTTCTTCTTGAAAAATCATCCCGATCGACCGTTTGGCACGCTGGCAAAGCTTTCTCTCCCAATTTGACATCACCTACATCCAACAGAAGTCAATCAAGGGCTACGCAATCGCTGAACATCTTGCCCATCATCCTATCCCAATCTTTGACCCTATACAATCAGAGTTTCCCAATGAAGAATTGATGTCCATTCGATCTTCCAATCTATGGACCTTATATTTTGACGGGGCATTAAACTCCCAGGGTAGAGGGATAGGAATTGTTCTTCTGTCACCCGAAGGTGTCACCATTCCACAGGCTTTTCAGCTCCATTTTACAGCAACAAACAATATAGCTGAGTATGAAGCCTTGTTGGCCGGACTGGAGGCTGCTCACTTCTATGGTGTCACTAAACTAAGGGTGATCGGTGATAGCCAGTTGATCCTCCGTCAAGTGCTTGCCAAATACCGCACATCTCATTCCGGGCTAAGACCATACCAAGAACTCACCACCTGTTACATCAAGCTATTCTCCAAACTCGAATTCATTCACGTTCCTCGTGCTCAAAATATTCTTGCCGATGCTCTCGCCTCTCTGGCATCTTCACTATCTGTCCCGCTAGGCAGGCAAGTTAGGACGATCTATGTCCGCCGACGTACCATTCCGGCAGTGGAAGATGAACGATTCTTGAGGGTTAAAGAAAATTTTGAAAGGAAAGAATACATTGAGAAAAAGGAGGAAGTATCTCTAATTGAGTTGGAGGAATTAGAAGAGGGTGAGAAAGCATGGTATCATGAGATTGCAAATTACTGTCAGGATCAAACATATCCACCAGGATCAACTGCCGAAGAGAAAAAAGCCATAAGAAGGGTCTCCCAGAGATACACCATCTTATGTGGAGTGATTTACAAAAGGAGCTTGGCCGGTGTTCTGTTAAGATGCGTAGATGAAGAAGAGGCTGAATTGGTGCTTAAAGAAGCACACTCCGGAGTATGTGGAGGCCATGTAAATGCTCAAGCCCTCGCCAAGAAAATCATCAGGCAAGGATATTACTGGCCTACTCTGGAAGAAGATTGCTCGATCTTTGTCCGGCACTGTCATCAATGTCAACTTCACGCCAACAAGATTCACTCTCCCGCATCTTCCCTTCACCCGATTCATACACCATGGCCCTTCGCTATGTGGGCTTTTGATGTTATCGGACCCCTCGGTGACCCAAACTCCACAAACAAAATCAAATCCTTCATTCTAACTGCAACGGAGTACTTCACCAAGTGGGCGGAAGCGGAAGCATACGTGGAAATCAAGGCATCAACAGTCTGCACCTTCATCAAACGCAACATCATTGCCAGGTTCGGGATCTCAGGCGACATCATCACCGACAATGGACCGCAATTCATCTCCCAGGAACTGCGCGATCTTTGCAACAGGTATTGCATCAGATTGCATCATTTATCTCCATATTATCCTCAAGGCAACGGTCAAGCAGAAGCCACCAATAAAACCCTGATAAAAATCATTAAAAAGACTTGTAAGTCTAGCAAGTTCGCAGACTGACCAGATAAGTTAGTTGATGCTCTATGGGCCTACTACACCTCTATTCGAACCCCAACGGGTCAGACCCCCTATGCCTTGGCATTTGGGATGGAGGCGGTAGTTCCATACAAAGTAATCATTCCATCCCTTCGAGTCCAGATCGATCGAGATATCCCGATGGATGAAAGCCAAGATTCGCTTCTCGCGCAACTCGAACTCTTGGATGAAAAGAGGCTGGCCGCTGCTGAACATGCTAGGTCTTACCAGAATAGACTTAAAAGATTTTATCAGAAGATGGTGGTGGAGAGAAAATTTGAAATCGGTGAGGTTGTGCTTAAAAGAATATTCGTTAAGTCAGGCGGTCCCCGCTCCAAACTTCAACCTAATTGGGAGGGTCCATATGTAATTTCGTCTATTTATCCCGGTAATTCATATAAGCTGACTAATGCAGAAGGAGATGAACTAGCTCATCCCTGGAATGGTGTATACCTCAAAAAATATTTCCCTTAAAAACAAAAACAAAAAAAATCTATAAAATCCAAAGGTGTGAAGGATAATGATAACATCAAACGCTTGCTTGTTCGGTGCACCAACTTGTCACTTAGGGAAATAAGGATAGGCATCATACTGCACACACTACACGTCTAGTCTTGAGATCCGATGATAGAAAGTCAGAGAGAAAGCTAGGCAACGCTTGGCAAAGGAAAGTCAACTTAATCCCATTCTCTTATTGTTTCAGTCCAGAATAGATAAAAGGGGTTAGAATGAGGAGTATCCAAAATGCCCATTGCCTTAGTTGGAAAATGCCTCTGAAGGTCTGACTTCTTATTAAAAGAAAAGGTGCCAAAAGATGGGCAATGACCCCTCAGGTCAGCAAAAGAATAGACCTGTCTGAATGTGTACCCACAAAAGTCCAAAAAGAAAAGGCTCCAAAAGATGGGCAATGACCCCTCAGGTCAAAATCAAGCAAAAAAGAAGAGAGACCTGTCTGAATGAGGGCCATCAAAGAAAATGGGCTAGAAGGAAAGACCCGAAGAGGTCAAAACCCGAACAGGCAATGTGAGTATTAGTAGAGAAACAAGTTCAACATCCCTGAATTCTACTAAGGACTTACCGCCAATCATCTTCCTTCTTTAACCTCAAAGGATAGAGTTGACTGACTAGGTCCAAGAAGAGCCATAGCCTATCGAAGGCAGAAGGTCAGAGGAACTCGAACTAGGCACTCTCTACACATCATTACATAAACCCATTCATGTTCCATTCAATCACTTTGTTTCATACAATATGTTCCATGTTCTATACAACCTGTTTCATACATTGGTCCACATTGTTCCATACATCCTGTTTCATACAACCTGTTCCATACTCTGTTTCATCTACACATTGTTCCATACACCCATTCATGTTACACCTCTTGACACACATTGTTCCATACACCTGTTCCATACACATTGTTCCATTCATGTACTCATATTTCAAGTTCTGTTTAAGAAAATTTAAACAATTTTGCACATATCATTGAGTTGCTAAAATGAAAACGAAGAAGTTTTACAACATGTTAAAGTAACACATCTACACCTATATTATACACCAAATATGCACAAGATTTAAGAGTTTTCATGTTCAACTACAACCAGAGTATTGATGAATTACATTTTTCATGGCTCCTCATGCATAGGAATGTAATCAATCTGTCTTGAAGATAACCTGTGGCATAAAAATACAAAAAACATAAGTATGCAAAATGATAACTTGTGTGATGTAACTTTGTATGTAAAGATGACTTACATAATCTCTCAACCATATTATATAACTTTTAATAACATCTTGCATTTTCTTCGTATGATTGTCTTTAACAAATAGGGGGCATTTGACTTTTCACCAATTACAATTGATACCATTCAAGAGCATAAACATATGTTCTTGTAAGATGTCATGCCATCCTTCTAGTTGCACATAGCTCCATTAACTCAATCTCTATCTTTGGAACTCATATCTATACACGAATGTAAAGCATACTATCTAACATCTTTCTTAGTAGTCATCCTCATTCACATATGCAGATAATATACTAGTCTGTCCTAGCCTACAAATTCATTCACCTATAAATGAGTAAGCAAAAATATTCTAACAACAGAGAAAGCTATACCAAGATAGATCAGTTATATTGATAGGGTTAGAGAATTACTTGTTATGACGGTGCTTGTTGTGGTTAATCCAATGAGAATGTTTGATCCAAATACAATAGTTGAACCTATGGGGTTGGCACCATATTCAATTTAATTGTACTTATAGCTGTTTGTTAAGGAGTAGGAATAGATGGCCTTTACATGTACACCTAGAAAAACCATTAAAAATAAAGCAGACTACTAGAGTTGTTATGTATAGAGCACAGGAACAAATGGCATTTACATATCACAAATCTCTATAGAAAGATATATAAACTAACAACAAGATGTTGACTCTTTCAAATTTTCAGTCAATCAAACTAAACAAAAAGAACATCTTCCCGAATATCAAATACTTCAATTTAGTGAACATATACCATGTTTTTCTTTCATAAACTATCCTCATAAAGAACCTTCCTTTGTTGCAGAATAGCCACAAAAGATTTTTTTTTTTTTCACCCCCACTAGCAATTAATATGAATCATTCATCCAAACTTAAAATAGTTCAAACATACCTATGCTTTTAAGTAACCACAAGATGGGCAAAGAAAATAAAAAGATATTCATAGGAATGTACTCAATCTACCTTCAAGATAACTTGTAATAATCATAAAATTACAAAAACATAAGTATGCAAAATAATAATTTGTGTTGTAACTTTGTATGCAAAAATGACTTACAAATAGGGGAGCATTTGGCTTTTCGATAATTACAATTGATACCGTTCACGAGCACAAACATGTGTTCTTATAAGATGTTATGTCATAACCTGTATACAAGAGAACAAACATGTGTTCTTAACCTATATACAAGAGAACTAATCAACCTCTAACAACTTGATTCATAATAACCTGCATGCATTACTTTCATTACTTGTGTATAATTTTTAAAATATTTATACCATGTAGACATAAATAAGATATTAACAATTTAATTCAATTTGGTTTACTAAATAATAAAAAATTAAAAACTTAGTCTCTCCATCATATTATGACTTCCAATGGCATCCTACATTCTTTTCTTGATTAAGAGCATCAAAATTTAAAATAGAAAAAACAAATGTAATTTTAAGACCTTTGGTCCCAAATCAGTCAGCTCTTCTAGCATGAAATATTGACCATTTATTACAAACTAATTAATTTATAATAAAAGAAACAAAAATGAAATGACTTAATAAAGCATAATGAATAAATGCTTATATAAAATCGCCAAAGTTGTTAAAAGAAAATATTTTTAGGATTCATGTTGTAGTTAACTAAACTTGGGATCAAATTGTGCTTAAGAATTGGATTGTACCTATAACATGGGTAACTCATTTATACCTTAAATTCACACAAGTAAAAAAGACAGCAAACCATATTAAGTCAATAAGACTTTGATACCTCTCAACATTTCAGTGTCATGATCTGCACAAAGGGCAATTCAGATTCAGACAAATGGTCGAACAGGTTACGTGCGAGTGAAAGGACGAGCTTGCTTTGTTGTTACCATGGCTGGTGGTCCTAGTCCCCTTGATCCACATCACCTGCAAATTACTAAATCCTCCAATTCAAACAATAAGATAGGCTGGAGGGGCTGGCGGTGATCCGATGACCGATCATTAGTCCAAATTATGAAGAGAGAAAAAAATGATAGCAAGAACATTAAGATTAACCTCTGTCTGGAGCTTCTTATTTTGGGCAAGAAATAGACTACGTGTTTTCCGCCCAAATCTCGAAAACTGAGAGGGCAGCAGTAGAGATTACATGTCTTGCTAGAGCCTGGAAGCGGGCACCTTCACCTTCTCATCCACTTTCGGTGCCATCCCGACAGCTCTACATAGCTCTGAAAATGCCTAGATCCGCATGGAAGCAGACATCCCCATTCCACTTTTTCCCCGCCAACTGCTCCCCGAATGTTATCGCCTACCCGGCTCGCCCCGACGTCGCCATCTTCCGGGGCTTCTCCCTCGGGATCGAGGCGGGCCACTCCACGGTGCTGGTGGGGCAGAGCGGCTCCGGAAAGTCCACCGTCGTCGCCCTGATCGAGCGCTTCTACGACCCGGCGAGAAGCTTATCATTTGCCTCACATGCCTCTCTCACTGCCCCGATGGCGATGGTGACGGGCGATTCTCTCTCTCTCTCTCTCTCTCTCTCTCTCTCTCTCTCTCTCTCTCTCTCTCTCTCTCTCTCCTTTTCACCCTATTTATACACCGGCCGGCCGGCCATCCTCTTTGTCCTCCATCGCTTTACCACGAGCTAGCAAAGCTCGAGCTGTCGTCGTCCCCCTTGCGTTGTTGCATATCCTCTGCCCGCTGCCACCACCGGCGATCGATCGAGTTCCGCCAGCCAACCAAGCTGCCTCCGATGGCGTGCATGTCTGACCGAGATGGCCTCTTCTCCCAGTGCTATGTCTGGGTGAACGGGCCGCTCATCGTGGGCACCGGCCCCACGGGGCTGGCCGTCGGTGCCTGCCTCCGGGAGCACGACGTGCCCTTCATCATCCTTGAGCGCTCCGACTGCATCGCCTCCCTCTGGCAAAAGCGCACCTATGACCGCCTCAAGCTCCACCTCCCCAAGAGGTTCTGCCAGCTCCCCCGGATGCCCTTCCCCGCCGACTACCCGGAGTACCCCTCCCGCCGGCAGTTTGTCGACCCTCACCCAAGATCAGTACTCCGGGACGTTTACAGACAACACAGCCTTCTCGCCGGCGCAGCTGGGCAAGGAAGAGGTGTGGCAGTACTACTACTTCCTTGATGCTTGCCGTCTCTGCCGGTGGCCCCTTGGCTCCTCCGTGGATATATTCATGTACAGAGGAGACGTACCCTTCTGCAGCCAGGAGTGCCGCCAAGAGCAGCCGGGGAAACGGGTTAAGTTTCACAGACCGAGAAGAAAGAGCGGGAAATAGATTTCAGGAGATAGTTTGGGTGGGAGATGGAGGGGGCAGTTGAGAGTTTAGGTATATTTTTAATATTTAATATTTTATATTCAAATTATTATGTTATATATTGTATTTAATATTTTGTATAATATTTAATAAATTATATTATTATTATATTGTTTGATATACTCTACATCAATATATTTTTGTATATTACTATTACTATGAATATAGTATTTTTATTATAGTATAACATTTTTTATTTTTAATATTACTATGAATATATTATTTACGTATAACATTTGATAAATTATATTATTATTATATTATTTGATATATTATACATCAATACATTTTTGTATATTACTATTATTATAAATATATTATATTTTTATTATATTTTTATAAATTTTATTTATATTATTATATTTTATTAATTAATGACAAATTAGTGATAAAAATTCAAATATTTAATTAGATGGTTGAGATTGATCTATTTAACATTATATTTACTAATTAGGGTGAGTTTGTACTTAGTAATTAGTAGGTAAAATTATTTTCTTATAGTGGGTGACAAGGTGGGAGATCGAATAGTAGATAAAATGTTAAAAATATTTGAATATTTTTAAAATTATTTAATATTCATATATATTTGTCTTATATATTGTATTTAATATTTAATAAATTATATGACCATTATTATATTGTTTGATATATTATACATCAATACATTTTGGTATATTATTATTATTATAAATATATTAGTTTTTTATTATATTATTATAATTTTATTTTAATTATTATATTTATATTAATATATGATGAACTAATGATGAAAATTCATCTATTTAATTGAATGGTTGAGATTGATCTATTTAACATTATATTTATCTATTAGGGTGAGTTTGTACTTAGTAATTATTAGGTAAAGTTATTTTCTTATAGTGGATGACAAGGTGGGAGATCGAAGAGTATAAAAAATGTTAAAAAACATTTAAATATTTTAAATTTATTTAATATTTATAAATATTTGTCTTATATATTGTATTTAATATTTAATAAATTATATTATCATTATTATATTGTTTGATATATTATACATCAATCTCAGAGAAACCCCAACTATCAGTCTCAGAGCAACAACGGGTACTACTCACTGAGCAAAATCAATACTACTCACTAGAATAAGAACGTCTACCGAATTTTATAAAGATATCTTAAGAGTAATAATTTCTATACTGACCTTGCTCTGATACCAATCGGACTGAGCTTAAGGGGAATATCTGAGTATAATCAAGAACATCTAGAGTAAAAAATGTCCGCCGAACGTAATGATGATTATCTTTTAGATGATAATTTCTGTACTAATAGTAAAGAAAACTATCAACATATTAGCCATAACAAAGAAGCTACTAGTGACATTAAACAAAATTTCCAAAATATATTTAATCAACAAAATACTATTATTGATTATGAAATCAACTCATATAAAATACTTAAAACACTAGAAAATAAGTTTAATACACCGAAAGACAGTTCTATTATTCAGCATAGTCCACATCATAAATATAATCATAATCAAACCCCAACTTTTATATTTAATTATAAAGATCTGTTTAAATCATATAACACACAAGAATCAATTAACGTCTATCTTGAATCAGAATTTGAAAAAATTTTACAATACAAAGAAGATTTAAGAACTAAGATAAACAATTATACAATAAATCCAGAATTCAATAAATTAAGTGAAATTCAAGAATACTATGAACAAAAATACGATACATTTAAACAATATAATTTTTCACCAGATTTTGAAATACAATCACAATCTTCTAAAGACTCAATAGAAGATTTAAATTTCGATAAACTCAATATAAATACTGCTGAAGAAATAATGGAAAACCCCCATACAATAGAACAAGGAGAAACATCTAGAGCTCCGGCTCAAGCTTCTTCACCTAGTCAACAAATACCACGAACACAACAATATGGTAAAAGACCAGCAACTTGGGGACCACAAGGTTACTACAGCTGGAATGATTATAATATAAATACAGAATCTAAACGAACTGAGAAAACACCTTATAGTTATTATCAATCTAATATTAAAATTCCTCCAAAAGAAAATCATACACCAATAGATAATTATTTTAATATAGATTTAATACCAGTACATCATAGAGCAGACTATATAATACAATGGTGTCATTCCATGTTTTCATTACAGTTTCTATACCCAAATTTAAATACTCCTAATTTAATAGATTTTATAATTAGTAAAATGAGAGGTAGTGCAGCATATGCATTAATATCGCAATATGAAAATAAAATATTTCAAGAAATAAGGGAACAATCTTCGTATGAAAATGCTCTAATGCAATTTCAATTTATACTATTACAATTCTTTACAGCATCAACTAGACCAGATGCAATAAACATTGATGATATAGAAACAATTCTAGGAAAAATGAAATTATGTAATATATGTTACTTAATAGAATTTTCTACAGACTATTCAACATATGTATGGAAGTTACCACCTCCAAATTGGAATCATTGGGAATTAGAATATTTTAATAAATTTCCATCCCCTTGGGATGCTAAATTAAAAGAATATTATCATACATTTCTAAAAGAAACTGAATTAAGAAAAGCAGGAACAGATAGTCTTTCAACAAGAATAAACTGTGCTATAAATTGTTTTAGAAACTATTGTAAAGAAACAACTATTATACAATCATTTAATAAGTCAAAACATATTTATCAAAAATATTCTAATACAACAAACATTAATAGTGCTTGTGAGAAACTATTACCAACCCTATTATATGGTTGTAGACCAGCGCGCAACAAGCGTGGTGGATCCAATAAAACCAAAACTTATAAGACTTATAATAAGACATATAAGACACAAAGTCAAGGTTCTGTTAATAAACCGAGAACAAGAAAATATCCTTATAGAAAGAAAAGATTTCAAGTTAGATCTAAATCTAACTCTATAAATCCAAATAGCCAATATTTAAAAAAGAAAACTAATACTAATACAAAAAAATGTAAATGTTTTAAATGTGGAGAAGAAGGACACTATGCAAACATGTGCCCAAAAAGAAGACAAATCAATATAGTTGATATGAACATTATTGAAGAAATATATGATATAAGAATGGGTTATGAACTTTCTGATTTAGAACATTACGATTATGAATTAATAACTGAAAGTGAAGACGAAATAATATATAATTCCTCCGATGAAGAATATTACTATGATAGTGATAATAATATAGAAGATTTAATTGATGAATTTGATCCTTTTCAACAGAATAATATTCAATATATCTATATGATGACTAATCAAGAATCAACTAAAGAGGAAGAAGGAACCTCTGAAATATTTAATTTAGAAGAAGATCACGAAGGTAATAATAGACAAATGATAATATTTGATGAAAAAATATATAATAAAATTCAAAATGCACCATGGGAAATTGAGAAAAATAAAGTCTATAAATTAAAATGGAACCTATGGAGAAAAGACAAACTATTAATCGAAAGATTTGAACAAACAATAGACTCTGTAGAAACTAATAGATCTATTACAAACATACAAATTATAAATAAAGAAAAGATAACTCAAATGTTAAAAAATTCTAAAAGAAAAGAAAAAATTAAATACCTACATCTAGGAGCTATAGATATTACCATAAAAGCAAATTTTAGAAAAGGAATAGATTCACCAACAACAATAATAATTGCTGATAAAAGATTCATAAATCCAGCACAATCCATAATAGGAATGATACAAAGTAATTTAATTTATCAATACTTAAAATTTAGAATTTTTCCCCAATATTCGATAAGCTTAAATGATAGAAATATAGATGAAGGTCTATACATATATCATGAACTTAGAAATATAGATATGACTCCTGGAAGTAAACCATTAACAATAACAACTAAATTATTAGCAAGTTTATCAGAACATAATGATATGCCAACAAAACCAATAGATCAAAACATAATAATGTTAGAAGATCAACAACCCTACTCTGAAATAATTGAGCCTAAGATAGATCAAATAAGTCTTCCTAAAGAATGGCATATAGCCTTAGAAGATTTAAAACAAAAAATAAACCCCAAATTAATAAAGAATTAATAATAGATAACAAAATGATTAAGTTAAGAAATTTAGAATATCCTTCAAGTCGATTAACAATAAAATATATTGATGAAGAAGATATAGAACAACCCAGATATTCCTATTGTATAGATAAATACTTAAGAAATGATCAAAATGAAATAATGACAATAGCAAAAAAAGTATATCCTAAATTAACAATGATCAAAGTCCAAGTTAAAATAAGTTCAATAAAATTCATTTGGGTAAATGCTATAATAGATACTGGAGCCTCTATATCTCACATAAATAGTAAAATTATAGAAGGAAACACTGAAAAAAGTAATCATATAGAACAATATATTACATTTGATGGAAATATAGTGACATTTGAAAATACTGCTATTATTAATGAATTAAAAATTGAAGATGTTAATAAAGAACTCCATAATCTAAAATTTAAAACTCTTTATACTTCTCCCGATGCTGTTGCATTAATAATTGGTAATGATATTTTAAACCAATATAATCCAATTACAATAAACCCTTATACCATTACTTTTACCATTAAGACTAAACAAATAACAGTAGAAAAAATCCTAACAGATTCTTCTGATATGATACGAATGGAAAGACCTTTAAACAAAGAGGTAAAAGAATATTTATTCAAAGATTATAAAATATATGTTATCAAATATGATAGAACTGTAGATTGGCCAGAAAAATCAGAAATTGGTTTTACATTATTATCAAATGAAAATGTAACCTTACTACCTACAGAAAGAAAAAATTTATATACTGTTTTAGGATTTATGATACCAGATGAGTTCTACGGTATAATAAAAGGTAAAAATGGTTGGTTAAAAAATGTAGATTTACAGATTACTGAAGGAACTATAAAATCCACATATACTGGAGAAGTAACTATAATAATAAAAAGTTTTGAGAAAGCATCAATTATTAGAATTAAAAAGAAAAATAAGTTGGTAGATCTTATAATAAATAAAATTTACAATTTTATCTAATGGAAGTAATAACCAGACAGATAAACAGAATATGTATTAAAATTAAATTAGAAAATGGGCAAAATTATAGTATTTTCCCTATTTTAGATTCAGGAGCAACTAAGAGTATTGTAGAAGAAAAATTCTGGCCTATAAATTTAACTGAAGATCTAAAAAAACCTCAATTATTTAGTGGATTAGCAGGAAATACTAATTCAACTAAAATATCCAGAAATGTTACTATATATATTTTAGATCAAAACGAAATTGAAGAAGAATTCGTTATTCCTGAAGTATACATAATAAAAGAAGGATTAAGTAACATGATTCTAGGTAATAATTTTATAAACAAATATTCACCTATTACAATAGATAAGATGTTTAATACCTTTACAAAAAAAAGATAAAAAAATTATTATTCCACGATACTTTATAGTACCAAAAATTCTTAAAACACCAATAAATATATCTAAAGAAAGTTTTCAGGATACTTATTTAAATAGCTTAAAAGAACTATTTTCAGAAAACCCTTTAAATTTATGGGATAGAAGTCCACGATATTGTAAAATAGAACTTCTATTAGAACATAAAGGAAAAAATCTAAGAACAAAACCTTTAGTGTACTCCAAAGAAGATGTAATAGAATTTCAAACACAAATTATTGAACTAAAAAAATTAAAACTAATACAAACTAGTAGTAGTCCACACATTTCACCTGCCTTTATGGTAAGGAACCATTCAGAACAAAAAAGAGGTAAGGCAAGAATGGTAATAAACTATAAAAAAATAAATAAACATACAAAATTTGATGGTTTTCATATACCTAACTGTGATAGTATTTTTAAGAAATTACAAAATAAAAAATGGTTCAGTAAATTTGATGCTAAATCAGGATTTTGGCAAATAAAATTAGAAGATCAAGAATCTAGAGAACTAAGTTCATTTTCTACACCATATGAACATCTAGAATGGAATGTAATGCCATTTGGAATAAAAAATGCACCACAAATATTTCAAAAATGGATGAATTTAATTTTTAAAGACTATGATGATTTTATTGTAGTTTATATAGATGATATATTGGTTTTTTCAAAGGATTATAATGAACATAAACAACATTTACAAATAATAAGAGAAATTCTTATTAAAAATGGTATAATTTTATCTCCTAAAAAAATTGAACTCTGTAAACAAAAAATAGAATATTTAGGAAAAATAATTGACCGAGGTTCTATTGAACTACAAAATCACATTATAAGTAAAATAAAAGAATTCCCAGATACATTTACAACACTCAAACAATTACAAAGCTTTTTAGGAATTTTAAATTATGGCAGAAAATATATTCCTCGATTAAGTGAATTAATAAAAGAATTACAAGCAATAGTTAATTCAGAAAATAAAAAATATAAAAAAGAAAATGATAAGATTATAACAAGATGGGAAACCGATAAAATTAAAATAAAACTCTCCTCAGAAGCGGAAAAAGAAATTAAATATATTAAATCTATAATAACAAAAATACCCAAAACAATAATACCAAAAGAAACCGATAAACTAGTCGTTTCTACCGATGCTAGCCAATTTTATTGGGCAGATATATTAACAATAGAAAAAGAGGATGTTGTAGGTTATAATTCTGGAAAATTCTCTAAACCAGAAATAAACTATTCTACATATGAAAAAGAGTTTTTAGCCATACTAAAAACTATCAAAAGCTTTAAATACTGGTTGTTACCTACTACTTTTAAAATTAATACTGATAATAAAGGTTTATATCATTATATTAAAAATCGAAAAGAAGATCAAAATAGTAGACGAGTGCGTTGGTTAATGCAATTAGAAGATTATAGCTATACAATACATTTTCTTCCTGGCTATCAGAATATTGTTGCTGACTATTTATCTCGACCTTTTCAGAATGAAGAATAACTTCCTTCAAGCAGCAATATCAAATAGAGGAGCTTCGTCCTCAAATATGGCAAATACAGTACCAAGGAACAATATGCACATACCAATAAACTCCTTGATTACACCTATTAATAAAGGTGAACCTAAAATAAATATAAATTTTGCTGAAGGAAATATAATTATTGATATGGCAAAAACTCAGAATCAGAAAGCAATACATCAAATATCACAAGCCAGAAGCTCGTATAGGAGCAATAATAATCTAAGTAAAAATAATTATGAAAACCTCAATAAATTATGGAAAACAACTGGAGGGCTACAGAGCAATCCAGAATATATTACAGCTCTTCGTACTATAGAAGAATATATTATAATGCTAGAAAACAATAATCTTCACCATCAAAATATATATGTTGCACTTCAAAACCAAATAATAGATCTCAAGAAGCAATATATGATAGAGCGAAGCAATTATACTGGCATCTTCAATAATCACTTAATTCCCTTCATTGAAAAAAATATTCATAATGAAGAACCAGAAGAACAATTAAATATTATAAATTACATGGAAAATACAGCAATATTCTCAAATATACTTCAAAAGGAAAAAAGAAAGGCACTCTATGAATATATCAACAATAATCTTCCACCTGAAATTGCAACTCTTATCAATAACAAAATATGGTATGACCCAGTTTTACCACTATTACAAGAATATAAAGATTGCATAACAAAAAATGCAGACAAACAAAGAATAACATTAGTACATCATGAGATAGATGATCAAATAATCTACGCTCTTGAACAAGGGGCAATAAATAAATTAATTATTACAAGAGAGCAAATTAATAAACTAAATTTTCCTATGATAATTAAAAGTATTATAGGATGGATTCCACTATTAATACAAGTCTTCGAAATCGATATAACTGCAACTTTTACAGAAATCACCATTGGAAATACATTCCCATCCATACAAATATGGTGGATAAGGCCACAATATTCCTTTAATATAGAATATGAAGAACTTAATGAAAAAATAAATATAAAAGAAGAACAAAAGAAAAATATTTTACATATAAAAAATCTGAGCAAATGGCCTATAGAAGTTCCTAGTTGGACAGATGGAAGAATATTAGTACGAGATCAAGCAAAGATAGTCCATAAAAGTCATCATGGACATGGACATGGATACAAAGAACAAGTGGACACAAATATTTTAGGACCAGAAGGAAAAACAATATGTAGAGAACTCGTCACCAGCTGGGCAGATGAGATGGAGCAATAATCATAGCGACAAGGACAACATTACTATTCTTGATTCGATCTGAGCCTCGGGGAGCCGATCAAAAGGAATATCCACTATTGCGAACAATATCCACTATTGTATTTAATATCAATATCAATTAAATGTTAAGAATCTTTGGATATGTTTAAATATTTTTAATTATATATTTATATATATATTATATTGTATTTAATATTTCATATAATACTGTATTTAATATTTCATATAACATTTAATTGATATTGTAATTAATATTTTATATAATATTTAATAAATTATATTATTATTATATTTTTTGATATATTATACATCAATACATTTTTGTATATTACTATTGTTACAAATAAATTAAATTTTATTATATTTTTAAATTTTTATTTATATTATTATATTTTTATTAATATTTGTTGAACTAATGATGAAAATTCATCTATTTAATTGGATGGCTGAGATTGATCTATTTAACATTATATTTATCTATTAGGATGAGTTTGTACTCAGTAATTAGTAGCTAGTAGGTAAGGTTATTTTCTTATATTGGGTGACAAGGTGGGAGGTCGAACAATAGAGAAAATGTTAACAATATTTGAATATTTTAAAATTTATTTAATATTTATATATATATATATATATTTGTGTTAATATTTTATATGTTTAATATATTATATTCTTACCAATATTAATATATTATTTTTTAATAGTCTCATTATTAAATTATATATTAATATATTATTTTTTTAAAATTAATATATTTATCATATAATTTATTATAAATATTTTATTATATTTTAAATATATTATTAAATTATTCTTAAAACTATTTATATTATTATATTATTTATATATTATTAAATTATTATTAAAACTATTTATATTTATTATATTATGTTATTTATATTATTATGTTAATTATTTTTATTAGTTATACCATATATTTCAAATAGATAAATTAGATTTTTTATTAATTATATCATTTATCTATGGGATATCTATCGTACGCCCGTAGGTGTTGTCACATTTACCTACAAGCAACTAATTAGTAAGTATACTATGTCGGTAAATCATACATATAACTACCAAATTCTCACCTGCGCGAGGGGTTCACGTAGGTGAAGATGAGTTTTGGCGTAGTGAGGGAATCCTCTAATTGCCCCGGATCTTGCCTCATCGTCCCGCTCCGCAATTAATTCTCACCAGATAACAACCTACAATTGCAATCAGCATGTCACGAAACTAGTCTCCAGAACGCCAGCAACAAGGAAGGAGCAGGTGGCGGCTTACTCGTCAGGGTTTGTCTTCATTAGCTTTGGTTGAACAGGGGTTTCAGGGAAACTCACCTTCCCTTTTTCCAATCGGCTACCCACGGCCCTCCGTTCGTAGATCACGAAGCTCAACGCCACCAGCAACGTCGGCGGAACTGCTAGCAGCCCCAGCACTCCCTAAAATGATTCTTCCGATCCATATCAATGGTGGACGGGTGGAGTCCACTGCGGGCAACAGCAGCAACAGCAGAGTGTTTACCCACCTCGCGGGAGCAGTGGGGGTGGCGGAGGCAGTAGAGCTGTGCGTTGTGCATGGCCAGGGAGGGGGAGGTGCTGATGGCAGAAAGGGTGGACATGACGGTGGCGTCGTCCAGGAGGGGGCGTTTAGGGGGCGTTTATTCTCGGGGCTGAAAGAGATGCTTGAAGAGCTGGAGGAGGGAGAGGGATACTGCGAATGCTACGGCGGAGAGGGGACGGCGTTGGATGAGAGGGCGAGGGCGAAAGAAGAGTCGAGGGTCGACGATGCGGAGGTGAACGTTTGCGAGCTGGAGGAGGGAGAGGGATACTACGAATGCTACGGCAGAGAGGGGACAGCGGAGAGGGCGAAAGAAGAGTCGAGGGTCGATGGTGCGGAGGTGAACGTTCGTGAGCTGGAGGAGGGAGAGAGATACTGCAAATGCTACGGCGGAGAGGGGACGGCGTCAGATGAGGGGGCGAGGGCGAGGGCGAAAGAAGAGTCGAGGGTCGAGGGTGCGGAGGTGAACGTTTGCGAAGGGGAATCAGCCGAGTTCGATATCAGCCGAGCCATTGAACGGTCGAAAAAAAATGGTGAAATCGGATGGTGCAACAGGGGAGGACAAAAAAACGGGATCGCCACTTCTATATACTAGGTTAGATAGGACATTATCTAACTGACAAACACTGTATGTGTTCTTGTTAGAAATATAGATATTGTCCATCCATGAGAAGGGCGGGTGCACCTATTTGAATTGAGCAGTGATTAGTCCTCATTTACCGAGCTTGCTTTTGTTGGTTGCAGCATGACGTGCATTTTTCTAATCCTATCATCTAGAAAGAGCAAGGGAAGTGGCTTGTTGTCTAAAGGGGTTCAGACCATTTGGCTATGTAGGTGCCTATGAAGGGCATGCTTTAAATTGTTTGGATCATATGCAATCATCCAATGCCCCTCCTTTTCCCTTTTGGTGGTTAGAATGTAGTCAGTTATTATTGATAACAAGCAATTTTATCATCTGCTAGATTGATAACAATCAAGTATTTTTTAATTCAAAAGTTCACCTGCGAAGCATGTATTTTTAACTAATAAAAAAAGAATCGGTAGTCCGTTCTATGCATCGATCCCCATCGGCCCCTCTATCGATGGCTTGTAGACCCACCCCTTTGTCATTACTGAAGAGATGAATGAGGAAAACCTAGAGCTTAGCGGTAGACTATCGACCCATTTGTTCTCTAGGTGTGTAAAACCCCTAATTTCGGATTTCTTCTAATTCGAGTGCACTAAGGACTGGGTTTGAGGTGTATCCAGATTGCTATATTCAAGGGCTAAATATGATTTTTTTTATTTTAGATTCGGGTCAGGTTGTCAAGTGTCTATGGATCTACTCACAGGTCTAACCTCTACGATCAGTCTTAGCTACCAGGTGTCACGCGTAAACAGGAGACGGGAGGTGACGCCTTCTAGACCCCCCTAGAAAACTCTTTTTTCTTTCAAAAAAGAAGACACCTAAAAAATTTGCTCATTTGCGATTAAAAAAGTACCAATTTAACAAGCTATATTTAACTCATAGGTTTGATTTTTATGCCCATTAATATGTTTGATAACATTTTATGACCTATATTTTTAAACTAAAATTTATTTATATTTAATGTTTTTATATTGTACTAATTCTTATTCATATTTTGTAACTCTCTTTCAACTTTTACGTTTTACTAATCCTTAAGCATTTTTAAGTAAATGACTGGTAAATGTGACGTTTGTTGGCAGCTGAGGAAGTTCTGTGAGCTGGACGATCAAGGCTTTTAAAGTTTTTTTTTTTTACAACATAGCCCAGTAGCCAGATGTGCGTCGCACTACGTGCACACCGACGAGATTTCGAGTGCTGCGGGCGAACACTCGAACCCCACGGGATGAACGAACACAGCCGGGATTCGAACCGAGCCAAGCTCGGTCGGCGATCAAGGCTCTTAAAGTCGTGAAGGGAATCTTCGGTTCTTCTTATCGGCTGGCCACTCTTCTCTTCGGACGGTGCAAGCTACTCGAAACGGTAATGGCGACAAGAACCGAATAAAGCGCCGTGCCAGGAAGGGAGAATCCAGTTCTCACTGTTAGAAGTTACAAATTGAATATGGGAGTTTGTGAGTTTTTTTATTTTAATAAGATGTTATCTTTGGGGAGGTGTTACGTTGGGGTTATAAAGAGAGAGTTTTGTAAGAGAGGAGGTGTTACGTGGATGGGTTTCCAAAGACTTTAAAATGGGAGTTTCTAGGAGAGAGTTACTTAGCTATTAACCCATTGGGGTTACCCTAGAGGAGGCCTATATAAAGGACCATTCTCACCCATTGTACACACACACTCCACGTATGTTGAGCCTCCACATGCAACTTCTCAAGAGAGAGAATTTCTTATGATTATTTCTCCATTTCCTTTGTGTGATTTGGTTGAAAGAGTAGTCCTCTTTATTCTCTTCTTTTTTATCCTTAGTCTTTGATCTAATAGAGCCTAGAGCCAAGTTTCCGATTGCCCTTTTATTCCCAACAAAGTGGTATCAGAGCCCAAAATCCTTCTAGGCTATCTTACCATTTTTTTCTAGTTGTAATGGCGTCAAACTTGGTACAACCTTTGATTCCCAAGTTGACTCAAGACAACTATGAGAATTGGTGTATCCAGATCAAGGCGTTATTCGGATCGCAAGATCTATTGGAGATCGTCTGCGATGGGTATGTTGAACCCACTACCGAAGCAGAGGCTGGTTATACTCCAGAGCAACGGAGTGCTCTAAGAGACCAGCGCAAGAAGGATAAAAAAGCCTTATTCCTTCTCTATCAAGGGTTGGATGAGGCGACGTTCGAGAAGATTGCTGATGCGACATCGAGCAAACAAGCCTGGGAGAGCCTAGGCACGATCTACAAAGGCGTAGATCGAGTGAAGCGAATTCGCCTTCAAACTTTGAGGGCTGAATTCGAAGTTGCTCGTATGAAGGAGGAGGAAAGTATCTCTAACTATTATTCACGATTACTTGTTATTGTGAATCAGATGAAGCGGAATGGTGAAAAGATTGAGGACATCCGCGTCATCGAGAAAGTGCTTCGGTCACTTACACCGAAGTTTGAGCATGTCGTCGTCGCCATCGAGGAGTCGAAAAACTTGGAGACGCTTTCTCTTGAGGAGCTTGTTGGTTCATTGCAAGTCCATGAGCAACGAATCAACAAGTTGTCTCAACCCACTACAATTGACCACGCATTAGAGTCTAAGTTGACTCTTAATGACCAAAAAAGGAGCCGAGGAGGAGCCAACAACCGTGGAAGAGGCCGTGGTCGTGGACAACAACAAAAGAGAGAAAGTGATGATCTCTCCCAGAGGAATTTTGATGCAAGCCGTGGGCGAGACAAGCCCAGACGTTCTCTCAAGAACGTCAAGTGCTACAATTGTCAACGATATGGGCACTACGCATCACAATGTCGAAACAAAAAGGTGGATCGAGGTGAGCAATCTAATTATGTTGATGCTTCAGGTGTTGAGGAGAACCCAACACTTCTCCTTGCTCGGGAGGAGATATCGGACCAGCAAAATGTGTGGTTCCTTGATTCAGAAGCAAGTAATCACATGTGTGGAAAAAAGGAGCTCTTTGTGGAGCTTTCTAACCAAGCTCATGGTACTGTCAGTCTTGGAGATTCATCAAAGCTCCAAGTAGAAGGAAAGGGAAGAGTTCGAATTCTCGCAAAAGGACGGTATGCCCCAATACATCTCTAATGTGTATTATGTTCCTAACATGAAAAGCAATATTCTTAGCATCGGGCAGCTCTTAGAAAAGGGCTACATAGTACACATGGAAGAATCTATGCTTATCTTAAAAGATCAAAAGGGGAGACATATTGCAAGAGTGCAAATGTCGAAGAATAGAATGTTCCCTCTCCATTTGAAGACTGTACCAGAGAAGTGTCTCTATGGACTCATTGAGAATGAGTCATGGAGATGGCACTTGCGGTATGGGCATCTCCACTTCAACAACTTGAAGCAGCTAGCATCAAGAGGTATGGTGCAAGGTTTGCCTGAAATTGAAGATCCAACTCACGTTTGTGAGTCATGTACATTGGGAAAGCAACACCGACATCCTTTTCCAAAGGGAACCTCAAGAAGAGCATCTGTGCCATTGGAGTTGGTGCACACCGACATATGTGGTCCTCTTGAGCCTATGTCACTTGGAGGTAATCGGTATTTTATTACCTTCATTGATGATTATAGTAGAAAATTGTGGATTTATTTCTTGAAGCAAAAATCTGCAACTTTTGATGTATTTAAACATTTTAAAGCTCGTGTTGAGCTAGAGAGTGGTCATAGACTTAAAGTCCTTAGGTCTGATCGAGGTGGTGAGTACACCTCGAATATGTTTAAAAATTATTGTAAACGGGAAGGCATCGTGCAACAAGCTTACAACCGCATATACGCCACAAAGAAATGGCGTTGCCGAGAGGAAGAACCGCACCATTCTCGATATGGTGAGAACCATGATGAAGGAGAAGAATCTGCCTAAATCATTTTGGGCAGAAGCAACTGCTTGTACTGCCTACCTGCTCAACCGAAGTCCAACAAAGGCCTTGAAGGACATTACTCCACAAGAAGCATGGAGTGGAGAGAAGCCAAGTGTTGACCACTTGCGCATTTTTGGGTGCATTGCTTATGCACAGGTACCGGCTGAGAAAAGAAAGAAGCTGAGTGATCGTGGAGAAAAGTGCATCTTCGTCGGCTATAGCGGTGAGTCAAAAGCTTACCATCTATATAATCCTCTTAAGAATGAAATTGTGGACAGCAGGGATGTCATCTTCAATGAAGCTGAATCATGGAGATGGACTGATGAAGCTGAACAAATAACAATGGAAGAAGTAGAGATTGAGCAGCAACAACCTCTACAGCAACATGCACCATCTTCTCCACAAACACCTAATAGAGGAAGAGCAACGTCAACCCAAAGCACTCCAACATCACAATGCTCAAATTCTTCTTCAAGCAGAACCCCAATTAAAATGAAGAGCTTGAAAGAGATTTATGAGCAAGCAGAAGAAGGGGGAGATACAAATCTTTTTTGCTTATATGCAGATCATGAACCTCTAACATATGATGAGGCTATGGAAGAACCTTGTTGGAGAGAAGCTATGAAGGAAGAAATTCAGGCCATTGAGAAGAACAAGACATGGGAGCTTGTTTCTCTTCCAGAGGGACATAAAGCTATCGGCGTCAAATGGGTCTATAAGACCAAGCGTATTGCTGATGGTGAAGTTGAAAGGCACAAGGCAAGGCTTGTAGCTAAAGGCTATAAGCAGAAGTATGGCATAGACTATGATGAAGTCTTTGCACCAGTTGCCCGACTTGACACGGTGAGATTGTTGATTTCTCTTGCAGCTCATCACAGATGGAAGATTTATCAACTAGACGTCAAGTCAGCATTCTTGCATGGCCCTCTAGAAGAAGAAGTCTATATTGATCAACTTGAAGGATTTTCCATCCAAGGTTCGGAGCACAAGGTATATCGACCGAAGAAAGCTCTTTATGGGTTAAAACAAGCACCAAGGGCATGGAATTCTTGCATCGACAACTATTTACATCAGAATGGATTCATACAATGCCCATATGAGCATGCTGTCTATGTGAAGCAAGGTGACAATGGAGAGTTGCTTGTTACATGCCTTTATGTGGATGACCTTTTATTTACAGGGAATAGCCAAACAATGTTTGAAGACTTTAAGCAGTGCATGCATAGAGAGTTCGAGATGACAGATTGTGGACTTATGTCCTATTTTCTTGGACTTGAAGTAAAGCAAGAAGAAGATGGGATCTTTATCTCTCAAAGAAACTATGCAAAAGAAATTCTTCATAGATTCAAGATGGAGAATTGTAATATTGTTAGCACATGTTGCTACAAGCTTGAAGTTGACAAGGGAAGGAGAAGGAAGCACCATAGATCCAACTCTATATCGAAGTTTGGTTGGATGTCTAAGGTACCTTACCATCACTAGACCTGATATTGTTTATGCAGTTGGTTTGATGAGCAGGTACATGGAATTGCCTAAGAATTCTCATTGGTTTGCTGCTAAAAGAATTCTAAGGTATGTCAAAGGCTCAGTTGAGCATGGTCTCTTCTATCCCTATTGCAAAGTAGCACAGTTAATTGGCTATTCAGATAGTGACTGGGGTGGTGATCTTGATGAGAGAAAAAGTACCACTGGTTATGTTTTCTACTTTGGTCCTACGGCTTTCTCTTGGAGTTCAAAGAAGCAAAGTATTGTGGCTCTGTCCACATGTGAAGCAGAATATGTTGCAGCTTCATCCACTGTAAGTGAAGCTTTGTGGCTCAGAAATCTACTCAATGAGCTGCATAATCCACAGGTTGAACCCACAAGCATTTATGTTGACAATATGTCCGCCATCAAGCTTTCAAAGAATCCAATAGAACATGGTCGAAGCAAGCATATCGACACCAGATTTCATTTTCTCGGGGGACATGTGAAAGAGAAGAATGTGCGCTTGATCTATTGCAACACCACAGAACAAGTGGCGTATATATTCACAAAAGCACTTCCTACTAAAGTATTTGTAAAGCTCAGAGAAATGCTCGGAGTCAAACATATTCAAGTTTGAGGGGGAATGTTAGAAGTTACAAATTGAATATGGGAGTTTGTGAGTTTTTTTATTTTAATAAGATGTTATCTTTGGGGAGGTGTTACGTTGGGGTTATAAAGAGAGAGTTTTGTAAGAGAGGAGGTGTTACGTGGATGGGTTTCCAAAGACTTTAAAATGGGAGTTTCTAGGAGAGAGTTACTTAGCTATTAACCCATTGGGGTTACCCTAGAGGAGGCCTATATAAAGGACCATTCTCACCCATTGTACACACACACTCCACGTATGTTGAGCCTCCACATGCAACTTCTCAAGAGAGAGAATTTCTTATGATTATTTCTCCATTTCCTTTGTGTGATTTGGTTGAAAGAGTAGTCCTCTTTATTCTCTTCTTTTTTATCCTTAGTCTTTGATCTAATAGAGCCTAGAGCCAAGTTTCCGATTGCCCTTTTATTCCCAACACTCACCACCGTCGCAAGTAAGTGATCCATCTGCGCGACCACGCGCGATGGTGAGAAAAGGCAGATGTAAAGCGAGAACGGGTAGAAGAATCCCACTGCTCTAGTGCATGCAGCCACCGGAGGATCTCCATATCTCTGCCATCTAGAGAAGAGGGGACCCTTGTGCCCAGGCGACCTGGAAAGAGAGCTAGGCGAAGGAGATGAAGCCTGGGCAGACGGAGAGCTGCAGCCGCTGCGGCTTGCGGCTGACGGTGCGGCGGGGAGCGCGCGGCGGCATCCGGTGCAAGGTCTGCTGGACGGTCAACCAGGTGTCGGACGCGCCCTCCTCCGACCGCGGCGGCCGGGTCATGCACGAGCGCGTCAGACGGGCGAAGAACTGGGTGAAGGCGCTGGCGGTCCCAGTGTTCGCGCCGTTCTCGCGGCAGTGTAGTCAGCTGCGGCCGCCGCCGAGCTACCCGTCGGCGCATGGCAATAAGAGGGCGTTGCTGGTGGGGATATCGTACAGCTCCACGCGATACGAGCTGAAGGGGACCGTCAACGACGTCAACTTCATTAAGTTCCTGCTGCAGAAGAAGTATGGATTTCCAGAACAGTGCATTCACTACAGGAAACTGGGTCATTGGCGACGGGTTATTTGCGACGGCTTTTATAAGCCGTCGCCAATAATGATAAAAGCGACGGCTAAACTAACGCCGTCGCTAATATTTGGTAAATAGCGACGGCTCAATTAAGCCGTCGAAAATAATGGTTTTTGCGACGGTCGAAGCCGTCACAATACCAGAAAAACGACCGTGCGGGTTTTTTTTCTCGGAAAACTGGCGACGGCTTGATACGCCGTCGCTACTAATATTAGTGGCGACGGCTTAAGCCGTCGCAATACCCAGAAAACGCCCCGTGCGGATTTTTTCCCTCGGAAAATTGGCGACGGCTTCATACGCCGTCGCTAATAATATTAGTGGCGACGGCGTAACCGTCCGCCACTAATCCAGGGTGACGGTTGAACGGTCGATTTTTGTTGGCGACGGCGAAAGCCGTCGCCAATGTAACTTATCCTGTTATTGGCGACGGCTTCAAAAGCCGTCGCCAATAAGTTTGGGTTAAAAAACCCTCGACGCCCTCCTTTCTTCCCCCCGCCGCGCTCTCTCTCTCTCTCTCTCTCTCTCACCGTCTGGTGCTGCCGCCGCCGCCGCCGCCGCTCAGCCATCGCCGCCGCCGCCGCCGCCGCCGCCGCCGCCGCCGCCGCCGGTCGCCGTCGCCGCCGCCGTGGCCGGCGCTGTCGCCGCCGTCGTCGCCGCCGCCGCCGGCTTGCCCCCTTCCTGCGTAGGGCACGGAGAGCTACCTCCGTCACCGCCGTGGGTGTCGCCGGCTCCGCCGCCGCCGCCGCCGCCACCTCCTTTGTGCTAGATTTAAACCCTACTTAGGGTTAATCGAACCTCCCTTCGAGGTATACATCTTCAACAAACGAATTTTTTTTTAATTTTTTTTATATACATCACAAAGCATATATGTGCCAAATAGCCCTAACAAATTAATAGGTTAGGACCTCCTCAAACCAATTATGTAGCACCTTGATCACTTTAATTATTTAGGAGATAGAACAAAGGTAGATAGGTGCATAATTTATTTAATCATGGAATGAGCCTTAGAATAATATTTCATAATGCATTTGAGAGAAATACACAAGGGTAATGCCCCTTTGCATATAAATTCCCTTAAATTTTACTGACATTTTTAGAGCTTGGTAGCATTAAATCATATTTAACCCTAAAATTTCGTAATAATAATTATTTTACATAACTAATATGTTTAGAATATTATTAGAAGACTATAATGTATTATTTGAATTTATTGGCATGATTGAACATGGATAACTCATCATAAATAGTAGTTTGGAGTTGGCCAGCATAGGGTGCGGCCTTGAAGGCTAGACCCTTCTAAGTATTGATTTTGTATAATTTTTTGTTTCGTTTTAACTTAATATAACAAATCCGAATTCTTAGTTTTCATGTCTAACTATTCGTTTGTGATAAAAATATTTAATTGGTATGTATAAACATTTATTGTTCAACAACAAGTCTAATTTTGATCATTTTATCTCTTTTTCAGGAAACTTCAATCGAGATATATACTTGAGAGTTTCTTCTTTCGGTGGAGGTTCGGTTATATATTGATTTATTTATTAAATTAACATTTCTTTATTGTATTTCAATCTTTTGACAAATTAAGATGAGTAACTTAGACAAATCATGGATGCATATTCCTAATAGATTAGATTCTAGATATATTGAAGGAATCGAAGAATTTTTAAACTATTCTTTTCATGATTCTAGAATACAATTTAGACATGGACAACATAACGATCTAATACGGTGTCCTTGTAAAAAATGTTGTAATACATTTATTTTTAAAAGAAATGTTGTCAAAGAACACCTAATATGCAATGGTATATGGTTAAATTATCAAAAATGGATATGCCATGGTGAAATTGAAGTCAATATGATAAATGAGGACATTTCAATTTTAAATGAACCACAAGATAATTATGTAGATGATGAGGTAATGGAAATGTTACAAGATATTCAAAATAACGAATCTTCTATTCGACATAATGAGGAAGAACACAATGAAGATAATTTTCAATATTCTAAATTATTAAAAGATTCTGAAACACCTCTATATGAAGGTGTTAAAAATGTATCTAAATTAAAATTTATATTAAAGTTGATTCAACTTAAGTCCATTAATGGTCTCACTAGAAAATGTATGGATATGATATTATCTTTATTTAAGGAAGTCTTACCTAATGGGGCATGTGTTCCCGATAATTGGTATGAGCTTAAGAAATTAGTTAAGGAATTGGGACTTACTTATGAGAAAATTCATGCATGTAAAAATGATTGTATTCTATTTTGGAAAGAGAATAAAGATAAAAATGTTTGTCCATATTGTAACACCTCCGGATATAAAAATGATCCTAAAAATCAAAATAAAAAAATAGCACAAAAAGTTTTACATTATTTTCCATTAGGAGTTAGGTTGCGGCGTTTATTCATATCATCCAATACGGCTAAGTGGATGACATGGCACGATCAATCACGATCATATCAATTGAGAGGTGAAATGCGTCATCCTGCCGATTCTCCCGCTTGGAAAAGGGTGGATGAACTTTATCCAGAATTTGCGTTAGAGAAACGCAACATTCGGATTGGATTGGCTTCAGATGGCTTTAATCCATTTGGTCAAATGTCTTCAAAATATAGTGTGTGGCCTGTTGTTACAATGGTGTACAACTTACCACCGTGGATGTGTATGAAAGCCACATACACAATGATATCATTATTAATACCCGGTCCGAAAGCTCCCGGAAATGATATTGATGTATTCTTACAACCATTGGTGGAAGAGCTAAAAGATTTGTGGGAGATTGGATTGAAGACTTATGACGCCGAAAAGAAAGAGATTTTCATAATGAAAGTCCTACTTTTTAGTACGATAAATGATTTCCCGGGATATGCAAATTTATCTGGATGGAGTACTAAAGGAAAATTGGCGTGTCCTATATGTAACGAAGAAACACATACCATTCGACTTACCCATAGTCGAAAACAATGCTACCTTGGTCATCGTCGGTTCTTACCAGTAGCACATCGGTGGAGAAAGAACCATTATAAGCATCTTTTTGATGGTCGACGATGTGTGAAGGGAGCACCAAAGATACTTACGGGATATGACCTATGGAGGCAACAAAAGGAGATGGACACTATTAGGTTCGGAAAACCGTTTAAGAAAGATTTAGAGAACTTAAGGAAAAATTTGTCAAAGAATAAAAATTGGAAGAAGAAGAGTATATTTTTTGAGAAACTCCCATATTGGTCATCTCTTATCATTCGGCACCATTTGGATGTCATGCATATTGAGAAGAATGTGTGCGACAATATATTAGAGATGTTTAACCTATCAGGAATTGACAAGGACAATTTGAACTCACGGAAAGATTTAGTAGATTTAAATATTCGTCCCGAGTTACATCCGTACGAGGGTTCATCAAAGTTTCCAGATGCAATTTATAAACTTAGCAACGATCAAAAGTCTAGAATACTTGAATTCATTAAGAATGTTCGAGTGCCGGATGGTTATTCGTCGAATTTTAGTAGATGTGTAGATTTAAGTGTCCGAACAATTAGTGGTTTAAAAAGTCATGATTGTCATGTGATGATGCAAATAATTATTCCTTTGGCATTTCAAGGAAATGTGCCGAAGGATGTACTGAGTCCTATTGTAGAGTTATGCCAGTATTTTAAGATCATCTCGCGCTAAGGTTTTGAACAAGTAACATTTCGAGAGATTGGGAGACAAAGATTGCGGTAACATTGTGCAAGTTGGAACAAATTTTTCCACCATCATTCTTTGATGTATTGATTCACCTAGTTGTGCATTTGGCTTATGAGGCAAGAATGTCCGGACCAGTTCAATACCGATGGATGTATCCAATTGAAAGCTATTTAAAGAGGCTCAAAGATTATGTGGGCAACAAGGCGAGAGGTGAAGGATCTAGTGCCCAGGGCCACTTGGTTGAGGAGTGTACCCGATTTATTTCAACATATATGCGTGATACGAGTGAATATAGTAGAGATCGGAACTATGACGGTGGTTCGAAGAAGTTGATACGGATGATAGTTCAATATTCAAACCAATTGGTCGCCCTTTGAGATGCAAAGCGTGTGCCTAAAATTTTGACGGAAAGAGAACAACAGTTAATACATGCATACGTGTTAAATCAAGTTGATGACATCGATTATTTTCGTCAATCTCATAGTGATGCTCTTAAAAATAGACCAACTACGGAAGAAAACTTCTTCGTGTGGTTCGTAACACACATTCAAGAGTTAAGAAATATAGGTTCTTCTAGATATACCAAGGAGCTGGAGATTTTATCACTTAGTCCGTCGAGATTTGCCTCGTCATTAAACGGTTATATATGTAATGGATTTAGATTTCGAACATTGGAATCCGATTCAACCAAATCAACTCAACTAAGTGGTGTTATTGTAAATGACCATCTTCAATCTGGTTGTGACGGTTATTATGGACGAATATTAGATATAATTGAGATATCGTTCGATCGGGATAGCCGTTTAACACTTTTTGAATGTGAATGGTGGGATGTACATGATAATGATCGAGGTTTTAAGGTTAATGAATATGGTTTTATATCATTAAACACACAGAGAAGATTAGGAACGGATGAACCGTTTGCACTAGCAAGCCAAGTGGAACAAGTTTTTTATGTAAATGATAACTCTAATAAGGGATGGGTGTTACCAGTACGATCACTACCTCGTAACTATTACAACATTTCCGGAAATGAAAGTGAAGATGAAAACGAACCGTATCAAGAACAACTTATTAACGTACCTATAACATTTGGAGTAATCGACGAAGATGTACAACTTCAAGAAACTCAGCCTATACAAATAGAAAGTTAATCCGAAGGATTGGCCAAAAAATCCAAGTTTTTCAATCCGAAGCCGGATTGCCCGATCGGAACCCGCAACGGGTCTCGGATTGGGCAATCCGGCCTCGGATTGGCCAAAAAATCCAAGTTTCTCAATCCGAAGCCGGATTGCCCGATCGGAACCCGGAACGGGTCTCGGATTGGGCAATCCGGCCTCGGATTGGCCAAGAAAGCTAAGTCCCACAATCCGAAGCCGGATTGCCCGATCGGAACCCGCAACGGGTCTCGGATTGGGCAATCCGGCCTCGGATTGGCCAAAAAATCCAAGTTTCTCAATCCGAAGCCGGATTGCCCGATCGGAACACGGAACGGGTCTCGGATTGGGCAATCCGGCCTCGGATTGGCCGAAAAAGCTAAGACCCCCAATCCGCCGGATTGCCCGACCGGACCCCGCAACGGGTCTCGGATTGGGCAATCCGGCCTCGGATTGGCCAAGAAATCCAAGTTTCTCAATCCGAAGCCGGATTGCCCGATCGGAACCCGGAACGGGTCTCGGATTGGGCAATCCGGCCTCGGATTGGCCAAGAAAGCTAAGTCCCACAATCCGAAGCCGGATTGCCCGATCGGAACCCGCAACGGGTCTCGGATTGGGCAATCCGGCCTCGGATTGGCCAAAAAATCCAAGTTTCTCAATCGGCAATCCGGCCTCGGATTGGCCAAAAAAGCTAAGTCCCACAATCCGAAGCCGGATTGCCCGATCGGAACCCGCAACGGGTCTCGGATTGGGCAATCCGGCCTCGGATTGGCCAAAAAATCCAAGTTTTTCAATCCGAAGCCGGATTGCCCGATCGGAACCCGCAACGGGTCTCGGATTGGGCAATCCGGCCTCGGATTGGCCAAGAAATCCAAGTTTCTCAATCCGCCGGATTGCCCGATCGGAACCGGAACGGGTCTCGGATTGGGCAATCCGCCTCGGATTGGCCAAGAAAGCTAAGTCCCACAGGCCGGATTGCCCGACCGGAACCCGGAACGGGTCTCGGATTGGGCAATCCGCCTCGATTGGCCAAAAATCCAAGTTTCTCAATCCGGCCGGATTGCCCGACCGGAACCCGAACGGGTCTCGGATTGGGCAATCCGCCTCGGATTGGCCAAGAAAGCTAAGTCCCACAATCCGCCGGATTGCCCGACCGGAACCCGAACGGGTCTCGGATTGGGCAATCCGCCTCGGATTGGCCAAAAATCAAGTTTTTCAATCTGAAGCCGGATTGCCCGACCGGAACCCGCAACGGGTCTCGGATTGGGCAATCCGGCCTCGGATTGGCCAAAAATCCAAGTTTCTCAATCCGGCCGGATTGCCCGATCGGAACCGAACGGGTCTCGGATTGGGCAATCCGCCTCGGATTGGCCAAAAATCCAAGTTTCTCAATCCGCCGGATTGCCCGACCGGAACCGGAACGGGTCTCGATTGGGCAATCCGACCTCGGATTGGCCAAGAAAGCTAAGTCCCACAATCCGATGCCGGATTGCCCGATCGGAACCCGGAACGGGTCTCGGATTGGGCAATCCGCCTCGGATTGGCCAAAAATCCAAGTTTTTCAATCCTGCCGGATTGCCCGATCGGAACCCGCAACGGGTCTCGATTGGGCAATCCGCCTCGGATTGGCCAAAAATCCAAGTTTCTCAATCCGGCCGGATTGCCCGACCGGAACCCGAACGGGTCTCGGATTGGGCAATCCGCCTCGGATTGGCCAAGAAAGCTAAGTCCCACAATCCGGCCGGATTGCCCGACCGGAACCGGAACGGGTATCGGATTGGGCAATCCGGCCTCGGATTGGCCAAAAATCCAAGTTTTTCAATCCGGCCGGATTGCCCGATCGGAACCCGCAACGGGTCTCGGATTGGGCAATCCGGCCTCGGATTGGCCAAAAATCCAAGTTTCTCAATCCGCCGGATTGCCCGACCGGAACCGGAACGGGTCTCGGATTGGGCAATCCGCCTCGGATTGGCCAAGAAAGCTATGCCACAATCCGGCCGGATTGCCCGATCGGAACCGGAACGGGTCTCGGATTGGGCAATCCGCCTGATTGGCCAAAAATCCAAGTTTTTCAATCCGAAGCCGGATTGCCCGACCGGAACCCGCAACGGGTCTCGGATTGGGCAATCCGGCCTGGATTGGCCAAAAAATCCAAGTTTCTCAATCCGGCCGGATTGCCCGACCGGAACCCGAACGGGTCTCGGATTGGGCAATCCGGCCTCGATTGGCCAAGAAAGCTAAGTCCCACAATCCGCCGGATTGCCCGATCGGAACCCGAACGGGTCTCGGATTGGGCAATCCGGCCTCGGATTGGCCAAAAATCCAAGTTTTTCAATCCGAAGCCCGGATTGCCCGACCGGAACCCGCAACGGGTCTCGGATTGGGCAATCCGCCTCGGATTGGCCAAAAATCCAAGTTTCTCAATCTCCGGATTGCCCGATCGGAACCCGAACGGGTCTCGGATTGGGCAATCCGACCTCGGATTGGCCAAGAAAGCTAAGTCCCCCAATCCGAAGCCGGATTGCCCGATCGGAACCGGGAACGGGTCTCGGATTGGGCAATCCGGGCTCGGATTGGCCAAAAAATCTAAGTTTCTCAATCCGAAGCCGGATTGCCCGACCGGAACCCGAACGGGTCTCGGATTGGGCAATCCGCCTCGGATTGGCCAAAAAGCTAAGTCCCACAATCCGCCGGATTGCCCGACCGGAACCCGCAACGGGTCTCGGATTGGGCAATCCGGCCTCGGATTGCCCAAAAAATCCAAGTTTCTCAATCCGAAGCCGGACTGCCCGACCGGAACCCCCAACGGGTCTCGGATTGGGCAATCCGGCCTCGGATTGGCCAAGAAATCCAAGTTTCTCAATCCGAAGCCGGATTGCCCGACCGGAACCCGGAACGGGTCTCGGACTGGGCAATCCGGCCTCGGATTGGCCAAGAAAGCTAAGTCCCACAATCCGGCCGGATTGCCCGACCGGAACCGGAACGGGTCTCGGATTGGGCAATCCGGCCTTGGATTGGCCAAAAAAATCAAGTTTTTCAATCCGAAGCCCGGATTGCCCGACCGGAACCCGGAACGGGCCTCGGATTGGGCAATCCGGCCTCGGATTGGCCAAAAAATCTAAGTTTCTCAATCCGAAGCCGGATTGCCCGATCGGAACCCGGAACGGGTCTCGGATTGGGCAATCTGGCCTCGGATTGGCCAAGAAAGCTAAGTCCCACAATCCGAAGCCGGATTGCCCGATCGGAACCCGGAACGGGTCTCGGATTGGGCAATCCGGCCTCGGATTGGCCAAAAAATCCAAGTTTTTCAATCCGAAGCCGGATTGCCCGATCGGAACCCGCAACGGGTCTCGGATTGGGCAATCCGGCCTCGGATTGGCCAAAAAATCCAAGTTTCTCAATCCGACGCCGGATTGCCCGATCGGAACCCGGAACGGGCCTCGGATTGGGCAATCCGGCCTCGGATTGGCCAAGAAAGCTAAGTCCCACAATCCGAAGCCGGATTGCCCGATCGGAACCCGGAACGGGTCTCGGATTGGGCAATCCGGCCTCGGATTGGCCAAAAAATCTAAGTTTTTCAATCCGAAGCCGGATTGCCCGATCGGAACCCGCAATGGGTCTCGGATTGGGCAATCCGGCCTCGGATTGGCCAAAAAATCCAAGTTTCTCAATCCGAAGCCGGATTGCCCGATCGGAACCCGGAACGGGTCTCGGATTGGGCAATCCGGCCTCGGATTGGCCAAGAAAGCTAAGTCCCACAATCCGAAGCCGGATTGCCCGATCGGAACCCGGAACGGGTCTCGGATTGGGCAATCCGGCCTCGGATTGGCCAAAAAATCCAAGTTTTTCAATCCGAAGCCGGATTGCCCGATCGGAACCCGCAACGGGTCTCGGATTGGGCAATCCGGCCTCGGATTGGCCAAAAATTCCAAGTTTCTCAATCCGGCCGGATTGCCCGACCGGAACCGGAACGGGTCTCGGATTGGGCAATCCGCCTCGGATTGGCCAAGAAAGCTAAGTCCCACAATCCGGGCCGGATTGCCCGTCGGAACCGGAACGGGTCTCGGATTGGGCAATCCGCCTGATTGGCCAAAAAATCCAAGTTTTTCAATCCTGCCGGATTGCCCGACGGAACCCGCAATGGGTCTCGGATTGGGCAATCCGGCCTCGGATTGGCCAAAAATCAAGTTTCTCAATCCTGCCGGATTGCCCGATCGGAACCGGAACGGGTCTCGGATTGGGCAATCCGGCCTCGGATTGCCCAAAAAAGCTAAGTCCCACAATCTGAAGCCGGATTGCCCGATCGGAACCCGGAACGGGTCTCGGATTGGGCAATCCGGCCTCGGATTGGCCAAAAAATCCAAGTTTCTCAATCCGAAGCCGGATTGCCCGATCGGACCCCGGAACGGGTCTCGGATTGGGCAATCCGGCCTCGGATTGGCCAAAAAAGCTAAGTCCCACAATCCGAAGCCGGATTGCCCGATCGGAACCCGCAACGGGTCTCGGATTGGGCAATCCGGCCTCGGATTGGCCAAAATCCAAGTTTTTCAATCCGCCGGATTGCCCGATCGAACCCGCGAACGGGTCTCGGATTGGGCAATCCGCCTCGGATTGGCCAAAAATCCAAGTTTCTCAATCCAAGCCGGATTGCCCGATCGAACCCGGAACGGGTCTCGGATTGGGCAATCCGCCTCGATTGGCCAAGAAAGCTAAGTCCCACAATCCGCCGGATTGCCCGACCGGAACCGGAACGGGTCTCGGATTGGGCAATCCGGCCTTGGATTGGCCAAAAATCCAAGTTTTTCAATCCGGCCGGATTGCCCGACCGGAACCCGCAACGGGTCTCGGATTGGGCAATCCGCCTCGGATTGGCCAAAAATTCCAAGTTTCTCAATCCGCCGGATTGCCCGACCGGAACCCGAACGGGTCTCGGATTGGGCAATCCGCCTCGGATTGGCCAAGAAAGCTAAGTCCCACAATCCGATGCCGGATTGCCCGATCGGAACCCGGAACGGGTCTCGGATTGGGCAATGCCGCCTCGGATTGGCCAAAAAATCCAAGTTTTTCAATCCGAGCCGGATTGCCCGACCGGAACCCGCAACGGGTCTCGGATTGGGCAATCCGCCTCGGATTGGCCAAAAAATCCAAGTTTCTCAATCCGAAGCCGGATTGCCCGATCGGAACCCGGAACGGGTCTCGGATTGGGCAATCCGGCCTCGGATTGGCCAAGAAAGCTAAGTCCCACAATCCGATGCCGGATTGCCCGATCGGAACCCGGAACGGGTCTCGGATTGGGCAATCCGGCCTCGGATTGGCCAAAAAATCCAAGTTTTTCAATCCGCCGGATTGCCCGACCGGAACCCGGAACGGGCCTCGGACTGGGCAATCTCGCCTCGGATTGCCCAAAAAATGTAAGCTTCTGAATCCGAAGCCGGATTGCCCGACCGGAACCCGGAACGGGTCTCGGATTGGGCAATCCGGCCTCGGATTGGCCAAAAAAGCTAAGTCCCACAATCCGAAGCCGGATTGCCCGATCGGAACCCGCAACGGGTCTCGGATTGGGCAATCCGGCCTCGGATTGGCCAAAAAATCCAAGTTTTTCAATCCGAAGCCGGATTGCCCGATCGGACCCGCAACGGGTCTCGGATTGGGCAATCCGGCCTCGGATTGGCCAAAAAATCCAAGTTTCTCAATCCGAAGCCGGATTGCCCGATCGGAACCCGGAACGGGTCTCGGATTGGGCAATCCGGCCTCGGATTGGCCAAGAAAGCTAAGTCCCACAATCCGAAGCCGGATTGCCCGATCGGAACCCGGAACGGGTCTCGGATTGGGCAATCCGGCCTCGGATTGGCCAAAAAAGCCAAGTTTCTCAATCCGAAGCCGGATTGCCCGATCGGAACCCGGAACGGGTCTCGGATTGGGCAATCCGGCCTCGGATTGGCCAAGAAAGCTAAGTCCCACAATCCGAAGCCGGATTGCCCGATCGGAACCCGGAACGGGTCTCGGATTGGGCAATCCGGCCTCGGATTGGCCAAAAAATCCAAGTTTCTCAATCCGAAGCCGGATTGCCCGATCGGAACCCGGAACGGGTCTCGGATTGGGCAATCCCGCCTCGGATTGGCCAAAAAAGCTAAGTCCCACAATCCGGCCGGTCTCGGATTGGGCAATCCGGCCTCGGATTGGCCAAAAAATCCAAGTTTTTCAATCCGAAGCCGGATTGCCCGATCGGAACCCGCAACGGGTCTCGGATTGGGCAATCCGGCCTCGGATTGGCCAAAAAATCCAAGTTTCTCAATCCGAAGCCGGATTGCCCGATCGGAACCCGGAACGAACACTTGGCCCTGATGAGTCCTACAACGTCGTTCTAGTAGGAGGATCCGGCGTTGGATCACATGGACAGGAGTTTACCTCGTACTTAGGAGTTATGAACAGAGTTTATTGCGATTTGTTGGAGCATAATTACATGGCTCTACCGCAGGAGAAAAAGGATGCCATATTCCGTGATTTAGAGGTAACATTCAAGTAGCTTCATCTTATCTAAATTTTGGTGAACTTTTTAATCATTTTTATATTAATGCAACAACATTTTACCTTTGAGCGGAATCCTCAATCGGATGCACAGATATTAAGGCATATGGGAGAGATGCAAAGAAAACAAAGAAATCATTTGAAAAGAAAGGTAAAATATAATTTAGAATGTAAATTCGAGATAACTATTTTTTTGTTAACAATATTTGTGTACAGTATTTTACAGGACGATCAAATGAGGAAGCTCGTGCCAACATTCCTCCACAATGCAACGAGGAACAATGGCATCATATGTGCCATTTATGGAGTCAAGATGATGCTAGAGTAACTCCAAATTTTATTTCCTCTTATAATTAGATCCTATTCTTTTCATTTGCATTTTTTTAATGTTGTTTCATTTTTATATATATATGTAGGCATTGAGTGAAAAGAATGCCGGTAATAGGCGGCAATTAACAATGCCGTACAGAAGAGGAAGAACAAATATACATCAGTTAGAAAGAGACTTTGTAAGTAGTTAAAACTTAAAATTTCATATTAGTTGATTCTTATTCTGTAATCATCTCTTATCTTTATTTTTAATTTTTTGGTAAGGTACGAAAAGAAGGTCGACCTCCAACTCGTCCGGAGGTATTCCAGATGAGTCAAACGCATGAAGAACTCGATGGAGCAGTCATTTGGGATAATGACCAAAGTCGTCTTATGATGGTAATTATTGATTATCATAACCTATTTTTCTTTATAATCCACAATTCATCACGGTGGGATTTTAATTTTTATTCATATTATTTATAGGAAAATATGCAAGGATTGATGAATCCCCCAGCATCTGAATCCTCGGATGCTGGGGTATCGCAGCCTCCACTCACCGCGGAGGAAGCTTTCGTATCCGTGTTTGGTAGAGATCGACCAGGACGGATCCGATGTGGTGGGCGAGGTGAAACTCGCCACACTTGGTATGGTGAGTCAAGCGGAGGTGCTTCTAGCTCGACTCAAGAAGTTCGAGAGCTCAGAGATCAGGTGGCGAGGCAAGGAGAAATCAATGAACGTTATGAAGAACAAATAACTTCATTGAAACATCAATTGGACAACCAACAGAAATCATTTCAAGATAATTTCGATCGCCTCAATCTGATCATTGAAGGCTTGACTCAAAGGTTCCCGACTCCTGATGTGCCATCCACATCGGGGCATCCTCCGCCTCAACAAACAGAGGACAGAAATGGCGATGACGACGAGGACTACGAGGATGCCGAGGAGAGTGAAGATGATGATGAAGATGAAGATGAAGAAGATGAATAGAAGATGTATTTTTTACTCTCTATGAATGTTATTCATATGTATCAAAACATTTTGTGTATGAATGTGATTTTGAATATGGTATGTGAATATGAATTTAAATTTGATGAATTTCAATTTTGGTATGTTAATGTGTGTTGTTTCATCCTAATTCGGTGTCCGTTCCGAGTTTGAAACGAGCAATCCGGCACCGAAATTATTAATATAATTCAATTTTTGGATTGGTAGATCCGATTTTAGATCTTTACGAAAGTTTCAAGAATGATTGATTTTCCGGATTGGATCGTATAATTGATCCAATCCGGCCAATCAAATTATTTTTTTTTTCAGAAATTGATTATTGGCGACGGCTGTGTATAGCCGTCGCCAATAAAGTTATTTGGGACGGCTAAAGCCGTCCCTAATATTAAAAACAGCCGTCGCAATACCAGAGAAAAATCCCGGAACCCGGTTTTTTCTCTGGTATTGCGACGGCTGTTTTTAATATTAGGGACGGCTGTAGCCGTCGCCAATAAAGTTATTGGCGACGGGTATACAGCCGTCGCAATACCAGAGTAAAAATTCCCGCGACGGTGGTGTGGGGTTTCTGCTTGCCATTTGCGACGGCCTATGCCGCCGTCGCAAATAAATTTATTGGCGACGGCTCATTAGCCGTCGCCACTAAGATTATTTGCGACGGCTTAACCCGTCCCAAATAACTTCGTCGGCCGTCTAATCTTCTTATCATTTGCGACGGCTTATGCCGTCGCTAGTAAACTTATTGGCGACGGCTGTCTAAGCCGTCTCCAATAAATGGTCGTTTTGCTAATAACTTATGCGACGGCTCATAAGCCGTCGCCAATAAATGCACTAGGGACGGCTTAACAAAAGCCGTCGCTAATATTATTGGCGACGGCGTTATTTGCGACGCGTTTGCGACGGCTTTGAAGCCGTCGCTAATATTTATTAGCGACGGCTTTTTGGTTTTTTGGGACGGCTTACAGCCGTCCCTAGTAACCTATTTTCTTGTAGTGATTATCGTTCTCACAGGTAAGTAAATCATGGAAAAGAAGAGAGTTTTTTATGTAACATATTTTAAAATTTTAAAATTTTATTTGAATGACTAGCACATTGACATTTTTTTGCAAATTTAACATTTTAGTAGAACTTTGAGTTTGAAAATCGGAAAGTGAAGTTATAATTTAAAAGTTCAACTTTATAACTCGTGTTAGTCAGATATTTTATTTTGGTTTGGAAGTGATTATGGGGTGTGTTTGGTTGTATGATAATTTTTTGTACATTTTTATGATAAAAAAATGTATTAAAATAAAAAGTGAACCAACTCATGACATAAAATTATCATGTTTGGAGGGATGTGATTACAAAAAAAGAGTAACTAACACACATGACCAAACAAAGTGGGGGACCACAAGAAAAAAGAAAGAGGTGAGACCCTCTTTTTTTGTTTAAGAAGAAAATCACTTTTAAAACATAAAATTATCATGGTTACCAAACATCTCCTTTAACAAGTTTTCTTATAATTTTTAAAAAGTAAAAGAAAAACGTTCATTATCATGCAACCAAACACCCCATTAGGGTTTGTATCTTCTCCCAAAAGTTATACTTTTAAACTTTTATGAGAAATTTGAGCGTCAAGTTGAGCTTTTGTTACAATATTTTGTTTTTATAACCAAACTTGTTACTTGATATCATGGAAGGCCAGGTTGCGTGGTTCGCCAGGGGTTGGGCGACCCGGCGACCCGGTCGGCAAGATCGCTTAACCCGGTCCAACCGGGTCACTATATTTTTTAACTTAAAATTTTTATATTTTTTTCTTTCAGGGGAGTTGCCTCGCTCCAGATACTCTCACAAGGGGCATTGTCCCCTTGACTCTCGTGACCTATTCGCACAAGTCGATTTGCGAATACTCTGCGCCCTATTTATTAATAGTAAAGTAATATTTTATTATCACTTGTAATATTACATATGTTTAAAATTTATGATTATAAATATATAATACATAATTGAAATTTATAAAAGTATTTTTTAACTATTTTTACTCTTTCACTTAAGATTAACTCTTTTCTAACATATACTAATATAACATAATCATAAAAAAATAATATTTACTTATATTCACTAATAAAAACTCATATTTAATTATAACATAAATTATAATTATAAAATATATACATAAATATAAAATATTAAAATATTTTTTCTTATTTTTTATGTACTTTTTATATTTTTTATATTTTTTAAAAAATAAATAAATTCAATCATGTCTGATCCGAGTCATGACCTGATCCAACTAGGTCGATTTTGGGGTCGACTGACCCAGGGCCAACACCCCTTCCTTGTGTGATATGTTTAGGAACCATTACAAATTTATGTTTTCAGGAGATTTTCTTCTTGACTAAAACATGTTAGTCTCTCCATTTTTATCCTGTGATCTTCCATATCTTTTGATCATACATAATTCTCACTTTTTTGTTATCACCTCAAACATCAATCATAGTTTTTTATCATTAGTTAGGTTGGACTTTATTTTAATATAATTTTTTATTGTCAAAAGCTATAAAAATTTGTTGTGCAATCAAACACGACGCTAACTTCACATTTGGGCTTGAAAGATAACTTCAAAATTTTTGATGTTATGTTTTGGAGAAGTCGATTTTCTTGATTAGACTTTAATTGAGGCTAAGAAAATTAAATTTGAGTAATATTATTTTTATTAAAATAAGTTGATTTTTTTAAAAATAATAATATGCTAGTCATACAAATAAACTTTTAAATTTTTTCCTTTCAAAGAAAACCTCGAAATGAACAACATCAATAGCTACTAGAAGAGTTCAGATCACCTTAGTCTACAGGTGGAGGATATAGCCTCAGTTCCTAATCAAAAATGGCCACGACCCCAGGTCACTTAAGCGGCGGTTCAATAATGAGTTCAGTGAGCTGTTACTGAAAAAGGCTGAATCGTTGTCGACGTCTTAATAACTTACTGTCCATCGGTAGTAGTTCAATACTTTTTGTTAGCGAGTTAGTAAGGTGTCGGTAGTAGTTCAACAACGGTTCACTAACTCTCTAACTCGTTAACAAAAAGAGTTGAACTGCTCCCAACACCTTACTAATTCGTTATTCATCACTTAATGACATGAGGTCATGATCGCTTTTGATTGGATACTGAGACTACTTCCTCCACTTAGGGACTAAGGTGATTCAAACTCCTACTAGAAGATAACACATGTCTAAGAAAGAGTAGCTACTTTACACGTGTTCTATCGCGCATGACAGTGACGACAATGGGCTTTTTTTTAAACTAACATACTTTGAAAACATATTTAAAGGAATAGCATGGTTTGAGGTGAAATTAACAATATAGCATCGTGGCATGGAAGACTTCGCCATTTGTCCGGGAGCATTTAAGGTTTTGTCTAGAAGCATCATTTGCATCAAAAAGTGTAAGATGCTTTGACCGAAAAAGTGAAAATGTCCCAATTTTTAAGCTTTCACCCTTTGACTGTGTGTACAGCTAACTTCACCTGTGAATGAACATAGGAACACATGATTAAAAAGAGATAAATTGATGGAACATATGTCTGTAAAGTAAAATCATGATTTAACATATCCACTTTACTTAGTTTGTTTTTTCTTTCTCCCAACCTCTATAAACATGTTCCAAGTTCATTCTCCCATTCCATCCAAATTCACTCATCCTCTCACATCTCAAACTTAGTCATTTGTAGAGAAGGTTCTCTCTTCTACCGGTGGATTCTTTGAAGAAGATTTTTAAAGTTCATGTCACGCCCCGGATTTAATCCTGCACAACGGAACATAATCCGACAACGTAACTGGGGAAATAACCCCAAAAATATATCGATTTGGAACAATATGAGACTAATATCACAATTCCAAAGATTTTTTCTAAAATATCATGCTAATAATACAATCTAGTAAAGCATATACCAATCTATGACATAAAGATCATCCAATTGTCTTCTCAAGAATTGATCCACCACGCTTCTGCTGCACTAAATCTGATTACCTGAAAATTGATAAGAGGATTGGAATGAGTATGACGACTCAGTAGACACCCCATCATCTGCCAAATCGGATAGTCAAAAGGCTCTAGATGTTATTTAAATAGGTACCCAGACCTATAACCATTTTATACCAATATAGACTAGTCAATGTATTAAATAGTTGACTTAATCCACATATTTACACCACCAACCAACACCTATAATCACATTGACCAACACTTATATGCATCATAACATGACCTAAAAATATGGCATGAATATACGTAGACACCTACTATATGCTCTATAAGATGATATACTATAAATGAGACAAATCATGCATACACCATGCAACACAACATGATAATTGACAAAATAAAATACATCACTAAACCACCTATATCATACCATGTAATAATGCACCTATCCTCTAATAAGAATCATATTCACACATATGCACATATCCTCTAATAAGAATCACACCTTTTTCTTATTAGCAAGGAATACGACGTCTTGCCACCTCAACCGACTACCACCAGATCTATCATATATAGTAGTACCATATAGCTAAACGAAATCCCATAGTGCACCTAGGCAGTGGTGGCACAGGGACAAACTGCGGTATCCGGGATCGAAGGATGCACCGGATTGTTCTAACCTCCGCTACCCTTAGGTCACGACTAACTAGTCTGGTGTAGTTGTTTTTATTACAATTTCAATGCATCATGCATCCATATCAATCATGCTATGCCATGACCACACTTATGAAATAAATGACATACACCATATCATGCTATGACAACATACCACTAATGCAAGTACCATGATCAACCAAACCTAAACAATATGTTCATGATGCTAGAACCATAAAATGACAAGAATAAATAATGACTAACATGATACCACATCACATACTCAACCCAACATGATATGATTATAAGGAATCAAACCCTATCACCAAGCTTAAAGGACTTAACATAGCCAAAATCAGATTTAATAAATGCTAGCTAAAACATTAACTAATCTTGTTAACTTATCGTCATACCTATACAATGGGATTAAATTAAAAAGGGTAGCAAAGATTAGCTAATTACATGCTAAACTGAAAAAGAGATATGACCAACTAAAATATACCAATCAACATGCTATAGACAACAAAATTATCACCCTAATACGATCCTTACGTACAAAAGAGAACAACACTACTAATCATGTTAATAAACCATAACATGCAATGTTAACCCGACTAATCAACTCTTAATAATTTACTACAAGTCATGGAGGATTAAATAAAAATTTTATTGATAATAGACACGTCAAGGGTGCCTACCGGAATGGCATTGGTCAAGTCAAGGATCGACGATTAAAAGCAATATCGGATGTCGACAACGCGGTGCACAAATCTGATCCAACAAAGTTCGTTATCTCCCTCCAATGAATTTGTTGGAAAATAAGAGATCTAAATGATGATATAGGTGATCGGACTAAGAGGGAGAAATAAGCGAAACAAACAAAAAATATTAGAGAGAAAAGAAGAGAGATGGGAGAGAAAGAGAGTTCACCACGCGCTAGACAGGGGCGGGGCACACCGGCGGCCCAAGGCGGAGTGGCACATGGCGGAAGCAGCCTAGCGCCTGGTGGCAGCTGGTGGTGTAGGACGGTGATTGGAGGCGCCAGCGCGTGAGCGGCGGATGCTGACGGCAGCAGGGGTTGGCTGTGCACGGGTTGGTCAAAGGGAGCAGCAGCGGCGCGGGGCGCGTTGGCACGCGTGGGTGAGCGGACTAACAGGGCAGCGACGACGCGGTTGAGCGGACGGCTGGGTGACGGGTCAACGTGGCATGAGGCAGAGACGGTGACTGATCGACTGGAGGGGGCTTCACACGAACGCGCGGCGGCGTCGACCGGGTGGCGACAATGCGCCTGTTTTTGGAGGAGGAAACGGTGGAGGCGTAACGGGGAGGAGGAAAAAGAGGCAACGGTGGATGGTAATTAGGAAGAGGTTAATTAGGATAGTAACATTAAAATTTTAATTTAAAAAAATCATTAACTTAAATAAATAAACCATACGTTATAGTTCAAGTATGTATTTATGTTTTAATATATATTAGTATTATAATTATTTTCATATTAAATATATTTATTTTTTACTAGAAATTAAAAAATATATTTTATAATGAATTCATCAAATGTAATTTTCTTGATTACATTTGAAGGCCAACAAAAAACTATCAAAGTTCCGTCAACAATTAATTTTGAAGATTTCAAAAGGATGATATTTGACAAAAGTAATCGTAACCAATGTGAATTTGATTTACAATTTTCATATAATTTTCCTAGAGTAGATACCTTTTTAGTTGATGTTATAGATGATGAGTCATGCTCTATACTATTAGAGTATTGTCATATCAACTCGGTAGTATTAAATGTGGAGAAAGAAGCACATGATTCTTTTTCATGGTAAATTGTTATTTTATAAATGAATATAAAATTTGTGATTATTTTTTATTGTAAAATTTTTAATCGAAGTTGTTTATATTTAGGAACCAACACCAACTTAGTATGAGTTAATTACTTTATAATTTTCGAACTTCGTGTCATGAAACTAGTCCAAGTTCAAGTAGATAAGGATTTAACTTAAACAAGAGTTAGAATACACAAAATAGAGATATTGAAGGTACAGAAGATAGATCAGATGAAGTGAAAATTGAAATATTAGTTGAACATTCATCAGATGATCAAGAAATTAGTAAAAATTGTAATGTTGACATCTTAAATCTTGTTAATGAATTTGAGAGTCATGTTAATCCTGAGTGGATAGATAATACTATTGTTAATAATGAATTTTTTGAAAATAATGATGATGATACTTGGACTGAAGAAGCAAATATTCCAAACATTTTTAGATATCTGACTGATGAAGTAGGGACATTTAAAGTAGAGATATTTGCATCAAAAGAAGATCTTATTAATGTGGTTATAGAAAGTCTTTAAAAGGAAATGTACAATACAAAACTAACTGGTCATCAAAGTTAAAACATACTTTAGTTTGTATTGTTAAGGATCAATGCAATTGGCGACTCATGCTTTTATTTCAAAAAGAGCAAGTGGAGCTTGAAAAATAATGAAGTATGATTCTAATCATACGTGCTACTCCACTTCAAATTTTTTATCATAGACAATTAACTTCAAGCATGATATGTCGTATGATTCTTTCAATTATAAGGTTTCATTTAGATAAATGATCGAGGAAAATTAAGAATATGGTTAAATTGCAATATCATATGACACTATCATATATGAAAGCTTGGGATGCACGAAGGAAAGCATTTTGTAAACTTTTTAGAGATTGGGAGTTTATTATTATAATATTCTTAGATATATGAAAGTTATAAAACAGACTATGCTTGGATCAATTTACACATATAGATGTGAAGAAAACAGTCAATGTCAACAATGAATATTTTAGAGTTTAAAACCATCTATGGATAGTTGGAGATATTGTCGGCCAGTGTTATGTGTAGATGGTGCATTTCTGCATAGTAAATTGATAGAAATGTATGCCCTACAAGCCAATCATATATATATGATATGATTTGACATTTCTAGATATATCTTATTCAATCAATTAGGCAAATCTTCATTATAAGCTCTTATTAGATGCGAATATCATAATGAAGTCCTTGATCAAATACAATGATGATTAAATCATGAAGAGATCATGATAATGAGATTGATCATCTAGAGGTATTTGATCTAAATGTTCCTAGTCATAGGATACTTGAGACGGGACATCAAGGATCCGGATAGACTAGTGTATGTGATGTCTTCTCATGTGATGAGGACGACCGATCTCATTGGTCATTAGTGTGGAGACACTGAGATACACATACAGGTGCTCATTAGTTGAATGAGTTCACTGAACTGACCGAATTAGAAACCCTGAATGGTATCTTACCGAACTGTCTATCAGGGTTTTCTATCATCACGGTTGCATGGTTGGATCTTTGACCTGAGTCGCCAAAGATGCCTTGTTGGGTGGAACTTGTGCTTTGACCATTGACTTATGGATCACAATTTAGATGGTCCTATATAGCGATGGATCGGGTACAAGGAAAATCCGATGAAGGCAATTGAGGGGACAACAAGGGATCGTCCACTCTCGGTAAGTGAGAGTAAATGTCCTATGGGATAGTACTCTAAATCCCTGGCCAGGGTAGATCGGATAATTGTAAAAGGAGTTTTCCAATTGATCCAATTCCGAGTACATGATTCTATAGAGTCGGTACACTAAGGAGTTGACAGTAGATGCCGTACTCCTTTCCGACCGGGACATTGGATGGATGAGGGTTTATATCCATGTGGTAACTGATGATGGAAAGGCTCAATGGAGATGAGATTATCCCCATAGCCATTTGGGATCATGGGATGTGGCTTGTACCCTTCATGATCGGTAGGCCGACTAATCTGTTATCGGATAACAGATTTAATTAAATTATAGAATTGTTCTATTTTATTTAGGCCTCAACCAAATAGGTTATTGGGCCTAGTGGGTCACACACAAAAGGACTTATCCACAAGTACAGGGGCAAGGGCGTAATTTATAGAGATTTTGGGTTTTTATGAAAAAAATCCATAATTCTTTATAAATACCAATGGTTTCAGCCAAACCCCATCAAGCCAAGGGTGAAAACCATGTCCTAAGTCTCCTCCCTATCTCCTCCTCTTTTTAGAAGGTGTCCATGGTCGATGGAGCTTCGTTCGGGAAGAGTTCTCGAGGCCGGCGCGAAGGGAGAACCTGCCGTGGATGAAGTTCGTGTGGATACTGCCGGAGACCGGACACTTGAACGGTTTGAAGAGCTTGAGAAGCTCATCTCCTTCCTCTCCATGGGATTATATGAATCCCTATCAGGTATATTCGAACCCGATTTGATCGGTTTTCGGTTTTCATCGTTCGGTTTTTATTGAGACGGATTCTAAAGGAACCCATAGGAATCGTCGCTTCCGCTGCACCAAATTTTAATGGATGATTCCTTACATAAATATCACAGAGTACTATTAACAACTTCTGGAGTTGACAGTAATCAAGGTATTTTCCCACTAGCATTTTCTATTGTAGATTCAAAGAATAATAAATCTTAGGAGTGATTCTTTGAACAAATACTTTATTTTATTCCAACTGTACAAGAACGTTGCAACACTATGTGTATTATATCAAATAGACATGTTAGCAATAAAGAAGGTATAGAGAACTATTTTCTATATGCAGCTCATCGCTATTGTCTTCGACATTATTGTCAAAATCTTCAAAGGCATTTTTCAAAGAAAAAGCTATATGAAAGAATGTGGAGGGCAAATTCCACATTTGATCCAAAAGAATATACACGCAAGATAGAGAGAATTCGAGATATTAATAGACATGCTTATGACTACCTTCTTGAAGTGCATCTTGACTAATGGACAAATGCTACGATGAAGAAAAGAAATTTGATATCACAATCAAAAATCATGCAAAATGTTTAAATAGTATTTTAAAAGTAGCAAGAGGTTTACCTATTTATGCTTTCATCCACATGACATATCATAGGCTAAGAATGCTATTTTATCATCGTCAAGCTATTGGTTTTAACTTGGATATAATTTTGACACCTACATATAAGAAATTGATGCATGAGAATGAAATGAAGAGTAGAGAGTTCAAGGTACAAGTCAGAGTCAATCATAGAACAGGGAAGTTGATGACATGTATGGACATGTTTTTAAAATTGATGTTCAACAAGATGGTTTTGTCACATGCTCTTGTTTGCATTCTCAACTTCCACATATACCATGCAAGCATGTACTATCTGCATTAGGGTCAATAAATTGAGAACATTATCAATATGCTTTTGTATGGTATACAACTATTCAATATCGAGATACTTATGAATAAGATTTTCATACTATTTTGAATAGTCGTAACTAGTCAAACTTTGAGAGGCATGGATATGTAATGTCCCTTCTTCCTCTTTCAATCAAGCGGGTAGTAGGCAGACCACGAAAGAATAGATTACCAATGATCATAGATTGAAATCATAATCGAATGAATTATCATTGTTCTATTTGTAAAAGATATGGGCATAATAGAGCAAGTTGCTCAAATAAATAAATATATGTTTTTAAGTTTATTTTTTTAAGAATTTTCTTTATAAACTTTATTGTCTTGGTGTTTATAAGAATGGAGCTTGGCCCCATGATGTTACCTCTGCCCTGTTTGGTAACACTATTAGGTACCTCTATCACTATCAATTTTAAAATTGATATTGATAGGAACCATAAAGAGGTGTTTGGTTAACTGTATCAATTTTAAAATTTACAGTGCAAACAAAGCATATTATATAATATAAGTGACAACTTGTATCACTTTTGATATTGATACTCCAGCATTTGAAAATATTAATATCAATATTGATATAGTACCAAAAATGAAACTCTAACCAAATAGGGTATTAGCGTTTGTGGAAAAAAAATTTCACAACAAGATCAACCGAAAATCAATAATATTTTTTTTGAAATATATCAATACTTTAAAATTAGATATAATAGTTATTTTTATAATATAATAATACTTTAAATATGTTGTGATAAATATATTAACATACATCATATTATTTCTATTTTATTTATAATTGTAAAAATTAACAAGTTTTTAAATTAATTTTAATTAATTTTAATTTTTTAAGAATGATCAACGTTTTGAAATAAAATAATATTTTTAAATAAAAAATTAAGTATTTATTAAAACAAGGGAAGAAAAGTGGTTAGCGCTTGCCGATTACGAGTCTACTAGAATGTGCCAACATCACTTTATCACTTGAAAGTGTGAAAATGATATTTTCGGACAAAACTTTAAGTGCTCCCCGACAAAACTGCAAAATCTTCTATGTCACACGATACTATGTTGTTACTTTCACCACAAATCGTGTTATTCTTTTAGATATGTTTTCAAAGTATGTTAATTAAAAAAAGCCGCGACAATGCAGAGGACGAAACCGACGGCAGCAGGATTCCGACGCGGCAGAACATATGGGTCTGTTTGGTTCTACGTAAAACTAAAACTTTTGAATATGTTTTTCATGGAGTGACTTTTCAACCGAATTCAAAATCATGATTGTTTTTTTTTTGAAGAAACAGTACCACTACTATTCATATTAGACCAAGAAAGATACAAAGTTTGTACATCCACAGAGAGACAACGGTGAGAACAACGGTGGAAATACTTGACCGAGTTAACAAAAGGTTATCTTGGAAAAATAAATTTCCAAGAGATGACCAAACCACCTCGAGATGACCAACACACACGAGTGTGAACGTGGTCGGGTGGCAGATAAGAACTCCTTCATAGGAGTTAGATGATTGTGTCAAGACCGGAAGATCACTCCAAACGGGAGTGGATAAAGCCCAGACAATCGGTCTTGAGAGATGTTTAGCGTCTAAGACGCTAAAAGGAGCAGATTTTGAGACATATTCATACCTCGGTCGAGAAACTACTAACATCGACAAACTAGAAGAAAAATAAGAAAAACTTAGATAATCCGGATTCCACAATTCCAACACCACACAGAGGTACAAAATGCCTAAAAGTAATTTTAGGCGACGTGTTGGAAAAGGGAGATTGGGAGGGAGGGACATCCCTCCCTCCCAATACTAAATCGACCTCAAACCGACACTGGTAAAATTCACAAACAGAGGATTAAGCACCGTCGAAGAATCCTCCGGCTACAGAATCGTCAAGACTGCGCCGAGCTCTGTGCGGAGACACCACGGATCAATCTTCCAGAGTACGCTCCCGGGAAGCTCCTGTGAAGCTATCAAGTTGCGCCAAGGAGGGGTTACGCCTGAATAAGGTTCCGCCGGGGGGTCCGCCGGGGAAGGAGGCTGCCGGGGGTATCCGCCGGGGAAGAGAGTCCACCGGGGGAGGATGCCGCCGCAGAGGAAGCCACGCGCGGGGGTTCCGTCGGCGGGGAGGCCGGACGAGGGAGAGAGCCGCCGGGGGGTCCGCCGGGGGAGGTATCCGCCGGGGGAGAGGGTTCCGCCGGGGGAGGATGCCGCGGCGGAGGAAGCCGCGCGCGGGGGGTTCCGTCGGCCGGGAGGCCGGACGAGGGTTTCCGCCGGCGGGGAGGCCGGACGAGGGTTTCCGCCGCCTGACCGAAGTCAAAATCATGATTGTTATTTGGTTACACGTATACACATTTCCTTGATGATTAGATTTTAATTTAAATGGTTAATTAATTCTTAGAAAAAAAAAAAATGTTTTTCCAAGAAATTTTTTTTTTAAATTTATGATTTGTAATGTTGTATGACATTGTTCTTGACTATATCAATAAATAAATAACATTAGATAATATTATAAAATGAGCACCTTAACTTTGATAAATTATTTTAAATAACAATTTATTTAATAAAATATATTTTTATTACTAAGATTAACATTTTATTATAATTATTTTTTTCTCAACTTAAACTCATTCTATTTATATTCTACAAAATAATTTTTATTTAAAAATTTTAATTCAACATTTATATATATATAATTTTTATTATGATTACGATGAAAAATACTTAAAAGGTATCCGACCGGAAAATGGCGTACGCTATCTCTTGGCCGATGCCAAAATTCTTGATTTTTGTCATGTCCTCGGAAAACTTAAGCAGCCATGTCATGACTACGTGCAACCAAATGGCCAAATACATTTTATTTTCGGAAAAACCTCAGCATGAATCTAGTTTTACGAGGAAACAAATGGGCCCATAGTTGAGGCGATGCGGTGGCTGGTGCAGGGCTGCCGGCCGGGGGATTCTCTGGTCTTCCACTTCTCGGGGCACGGCTCGCAGCGTTTCGACACCGACAGAGACGAGCCGGACGGCTACGACGAGACACTGTGCCCTCTGGACTACGAGGCAAACGGCATGATCGTCGACGACGAGGTGCACGCCACCCTGGTGGAGCCGCTCCCCAGCGGCGCCGTGCTCCACGCCTTCGTCGACGCCTGCCACAGTGGCTCCTCCCTCGACCTCCCCTACGTCTGCAAGATGCGACGGTGAGTGATGGTTTTTTTTTAAATAACACGTTTTACTATTTCTTATAAAAATAACACAACTTTTTATGGGGTGTTTAGTTGCATGATAATTTTTTGTACACTTTCATGATAAAAAATTGTATTAAAATAAAAAGTAAACCAACTCATGACATAAAATTATCATGTTTGGAGGGATGTGATTACAAAAAAGAGTAACCACCGCACATGACCAAATAAAGTGGGGGACCACAAGAAAAAAGAAAGAGGTGAGACCCTCTTTTTTTGTTTAAGAAGAAAATCACTTTCAAAACATAAAATTGTCATGGTTGTCAAACATCTCTTTTAACAAGTTTTCTTACAATTTTTAAAAATAAAAATAAAAACCTCAATTATCATGCAACCAAACACCCCCTTAGTATGCTAGTTATGCAACAAAAAAACAGATTATTCTTGTGATAAGGAAATTTAAAATGTGTTATTTTCAAAGTACCGTTGCACGCACGAATTAAATTTTGTTAGAGTATTTTATTGAACTGAAGTGCCTGCTTGTGCAGGAGCGGGCTCTGGCAGTGGGGGGACATCCATAACAACAAGCGGACCAGAGGCGGCGTTGCCATCTGCTTCAGCGGCTGTGATGACGATCAGACATCCTCCGATACAAATGTAAGAATAATAGCCCAAGATCATTAAACGCATAAGCGAAAGATTACACCTTCTTCTAGATGTTGTAACTTGTAATCGACTCAAAATTGTGACGTTAAGTGAGATCTAGATTTCACTTTTTTTTTTGGTCATGACCGCGTTGGTCAACAGTTCACCGCACACGCGGGTGACGGGGGATGAGCCTCCGCTGACCCGGTCCTCACCGGAGAAACCTTTCCTCCAGAGGAAGGGCCGGGCATCACTGAGCGCCCTCGAACCCTGCCCTTACGCGAACCCGCGGAAGGGAGTCCCAACCGAGGTATACGCTCGGCCGGCTAGATAATATAGGATTAACTTGTCTTTTTAAACATATTTTTTTTTATTTTGACACGTGTACATTAAGAATAATGATGATACCTTCAACTCTGATATTATGTTAATCAAGTCAAAAATCGCAGTACGAGACTAATTGATTCGTGGTCGAACTGGGTGCAGGCTTTTGCGGGCGAGATGGCGACGGGCGCGCTGACGTACTGCTTCGTCGAAGCCGTTGAGAGCGTGCCCGGGATTACCTACGGCGGTCTCCTCCAGGGCATGCGGGATGCCATCCGAGGCGCAGCAGGCACCCGCATCGGCGGCCACATGACCTCCTTCTTCAGAAGGGTCTTCCAGACCGGATCAGCCCAGGTACTTACAGATAAGATCTTCCACATGTAGTCCACGGTCGAGGTAAGAATAAGATGGCGTTAGCAGCTAAAACATTCTCGAAATAAGGCTGTAAAAGTTATTAATGTATTAAGTTATAACATAGAATAATTGTTTGTACTGCCTAATTCAATCCATTCGTTTCGTCGATTTGAGTCATTCATGCTCCGTCAGGTGCCCCAGCTCTCGTCTTCAGAGAAATTCGACATCAATCAGAGGCAGTTTACGCTGTGATCAGCTGCTCACGTCTGGGACCTCACCAACGGGGAGAGAAGAGAAGAATACGGAGTGAGTTGAACGTCGTGTGGGGGCAGCAGAATTGGGGATTCGGATCGAAAGGGAGCAGAGCGGATCACCTCAGTTCCCCGGTGGAGGGAGAAGCCTCAGTCCCCAATCAGAGGCGGACACATACCCCCGTCACTTAAGTGAACCGGTTTGGTGAACCGAACTGAACCGGGGTCTGAAACTGAACTGGTTCGGTTCACTTAAGTGACGGGGTATGTGTCCGCCTCTGATTGGGGACTGAGACTTCTCCCTCCACCAGGGGACTGAGGTGATCCGCTCTCGAAAGGGAGATGTTGATATGAGCCTTGTCAACTGTGCACTGCCAGGTGGAATTCACTAATGTAAGAACCTGGGACTGATCATTTCGGTGTCGTTTCAGCTGTCTTCATCTCGTTCTTGTCTGCAAGGATAGGGGGTAAAATATACATTAGGATAGCTGGATGATGTTCATCGGTCACAAAAGTCATGTTTGCTTGTGTTCCATAAACATTGAAAGAACTGGATTGAGTATCAAACATGATATGTCATGTATACATTTCTTGAGGATAGAGTATCAATATCAAAATTGGTACAAATGAACATAGTATTAATTATACATGTATTTTTGTACAAAAATTTTTAAAAATGATATTTAGCCAAACACCAGTCGATGATTTATATCATTATCAATTTAAGAAATAATAGTGATAGAAGTATGTACTACTATTACTAAATAGGGACAGCATCTGTATCACTACATGATGATAAATGTCTAACCAAGGCTTCAGATCAGGGGAGACGCTACAATTCCCAGTCTAGCCTAACCTGTAAAGCCAGATGAAAAAGAATAGAATAGCACAAGTACTTCTCTCTGCATAAAGATTTATAGAAATCCTTTAGCAGAAACAGCCAACTAGACTGCTGCAGTATAATATGAAAAAGGATCAAAGAACTTTGTTCTTCAATTCACACGAAGATACATGGAGACCGGCCATGTAAGAAAATAATGAAAAAAACTTAGGCGCTGGAGACACGGCCATATCGAAAACATCCGTGTTCTTAACTTCTTTTGTCTAGATAATCATTTGAAGAAAACATCAAGTTCTCATGTCTAGATGGCCATTTGATCATATAAAAATAAAACGAGAGGTTCACGAGGCATCATTCTGCAGCACATACATAAGATTTTCAGAGAAATTGAAATCTAGATGGCCTACTTTGATTGTTCTAACAATATTTGCCTAAGAAATCATTTCTTTTATATAATTATTCATAAATTATGTTGCTAAAATACTGTACTATAATATTTTTAATTACATAGTTTTTAAAAATATTATTTTAGTCAATTAAACATGCTCCTGATATTTAACAACTTGAATTCTAAACAATATAATAATTAAATATAAAATAATTATTTATTAAAATATTTATTTAGCTTATTTGGCAGCATATAAAAGTAAATCATGTTAAAAGAAATTACATGCGAAAACACATTTATAATATGTTAAAATATTATTTATTATTTGATGTATATAAAAATGACTTGAAATGCTTATGTCAATATGCAAGTATAATTTTTTTTCATTTACTAATATATATTTAAAATAAAAATATTTTAAAATAATAATGTACAGTTACTAAAATTGATAATATTTATTTAAAATATAAATATTTTATTTGACAAAATAAAATTTCAAAATCAATTTCACCACCTATTACGGAAAATGGCATCCATTATTTAGAGGCGGATATCAAAATTCCGATTTCATCCATCATGGCGTAATTCATTTTACCTTGACTTGCATAATACGTGTAACCAAATATGGCCGTGAGAACCTTTTTCTCCATAAACCGCTATTGGACCCATAAAGGTTCATGTAAAGTGCTGCGATATACAATAAAAGCATCTAGTCGATAAGCCAGTAATGAGATATACTTGTACGAGCAGCACACCGCACACATAAATGGCTGTTCATTGACGCACTTCTTACTACTGCTTCAAGTCTGTATGTCCCGCTTCCCACTTGATGGGATGAGCTTTCTCGAAACAGAATACCAACGGGTATAGCATTGCTGAAGATCAGGCCAGTCAGAATCCGGGCAGGACGTGAAATGATGGAGCCACAAGGCCAGCACCTCCTCCTGCTGGTCCCAGCTCAGCTTCTCGATGATATCCTCAAGAATGGCAACTGTCTTTGCCCTCTCAGTTCTGCTCAGCATAGGAGCATCTGTGCCATTACCGGCTCGGCAAAGTAACGGTAGCCAAGACATCAACATGTCCATCTGTTTGCATGAGGCTTGAGTCATGACGGTACCCTTGTTCGTTGCTTCATCTCCTTCCTCGCAACGTGCATGCTTGAGGAGGAATACTACACAAAATAATAACAAATGAGCGTCTCCTGTCAAAATTATGCAACGACAAGGGCAATAATCTGATAGTTTGACCAAATGGTACATGTGAAGCTCATCCACAGTAGACTAAAGAGTAGGCAAGGACCAGAAATTTTTCTATGGATTACCGAATAAACATTGTAGGTTCAATCGAATTTCAAACGTACATACACAATTTCTGAAAGTTGAAACTGACTAAAGACAGATTCGGTAAGACTCCACACCACCAGTGGGATCTGAGCGCTTGACAAAAAGATTATATTATTTTATTAGTCTGAGAATCTTATGTATTAGGAGTCTATGTTAGGAGTGTCCTAAAATTAAGGAGTTTTGATATAAAAATATATATTAGAATTAAAACAGGATAAAAATTAAATAGGGCAAATTTAGGGTATGAATATACTTGTTTGGCATTTAGAGGTTTTCTTAAAGATTTTGTACCGGTTCACTGTAAAAGAACCACATCTGTACACTTAAGAAAATATGAAAAGCAGTGAACGAAGGAAAACAAAAAATTGATTTCTCTCATCCCTCTCTCTTTGACAGATCCTCCCTCTGCTCCTCCATGTCTTCCTCTCTTCCTCGTCGTCTTCTTCTCCTTTCCTGTCCGTCCTCTCCCCGACAATCTTCCTCATTTCTCCTAACAGCCCAAATGTGCCTTCGTCCCTCTTCCTCTTCTACATCCCCCCTGCGTGTTCCACCTTTCACTTCTTCACTGTTCTCTATTGGCGCACCCCACCACTGGTTAATGCCATGTGCCTCCCACCGCACACCCCAACGCTGCCCCACAGGGTCCCAACCAGCCCATCTGCCCTCCCTTGTTCTGGTCCAGTCCCCCCTCCGGTGTTGACGAGGTCACCGCTGCAGCTGCTGCCACCAGAGACTGGCCAGTCACCACGGCCACTCTGCAGGGCCCTTCCGATGCCAGGGAGCATCCCCGATGCCCACAGGACCCCTTTCTCTATATTGCCAGCGTGGCCCCCAGCCTTCGTGATGCCGCCACACAGCAGCACCGCACCACCCCTTCCGGCACCAGATGAGCCTGCCTCCATGGCTCTTGCCATCCATAAGGCCAACTGGCCACCCTACTAACTTCGTAGAGTTCCTCGACACCCCCATCCTCTTTCTCCCACCATCACGGTCATTGTACACTACAGCGAAATGTGTTTCAAAACGAAACAGATGCTACACTGCCCACTTCCATCATGGGTACGGTAATCAGGAGCTTACTATAGCACCGTGGTTCCATTAAAGAAAGGAAGAAGAAAGGAAAGAGCAGACGCACGATGGTGTATCCCCCCCTTCCATGTCTTCGGTATGGGCTGACAAAATATATATAAATGAAAAAAGAAATAAAAAAGAAAAGGAAGAGACAAAAGCAATTTGGCGCCAAATTGGGCAATGTCCCATCAAGTATTACAAAAAAGAAAAGAAAATGTACCAGATTAGAGGTTGTCAGCTAACGTATTTGTCGAATTGTGCGAAAAGATGTCACATACATATTAGTTCATAGAAAGACATGACTCGATTCAAAAGACATGTGAAATCAAGTCAATTTAAGTATCTGTTTTATGAGTAAAATTTATTGTGGCATGACATCGACAAGATGACTCAACTGGAGTGAGTCCAAATTCAACTTGTACAGCAAACTTACAAGTAGATTCTATCAGTTCAATTAAACTCAGTTCGGTGTCGATTGACAATTCAATCAGGTGATTTGACATATGTTCAGATCATATGACATCATTGTGTAGTCCTACGATCGGTGGGACCCACATGGTTCGATCAATTGTCTCGGTCTATTTGATGCATTAAGGTGGGCTGTACCCTCTTGTCCCAACTTGCTTCAACAAGTCAATATCCTTGTTTCAACAAGTCAATATGTTCAGGTCACATAGCCATGAGAGTTATCTAATCCCGATATTCCAACAGTTGTATCTCAATCTCTACTTGAGTTGATCGGACCAAAATATCAATCTTATGTTGACAAACTCTGAGAGAGATCATTAAGGTACAAAGATAAAGCCAAGTGCGAGATTATTTCCTATGGGCACTAATGGGTCCATTTGGGAATGCTTCGGAAGCACTTTTTTTTACCTTCTCCTCCTCAGTGAAGTTCTTATATTGTTAGAACCGTTGGGATATGTCCTATGGATCCACTTCTCTTCCTAGAAAGTGATGAAAATCACTCCTGATAACCACCCCTTCAGTACTGTGAGCTTCACATCTCCCTCCCGTGAGCTTCACGACTCCTCCCGCAATAACCTTCCTCGTGCAGCTTCCTCATGCGGACTTCTCCTTCGGCAAATGCTCCTCCTCGCACAACCTCCCCTTCACGAGTGCCCGAAAGGTCCCCATCCTCCCGTGACTTCCTCCTCTCATGGACCCCCCTTTTCGGATTGCCCCATCCCCCTACACTCAAGCGGGGGTTGCTGCAGGATGACTCACTATCACGCTCCACGGCCAGGCACTTCACCAGGCACTTCGCTAGGCTCGTGTCCATTGAGCACTGACAAGCCACTGTACACTCCCTCCTCCATCCTCCAAATGTTGATCGTCTTGTCCACCGACCCACTAAGCACCAGGTACCGGCTGCTGCTAGACACAGCACTGCCATCTTATGTCCCCGTACCGTAGCACCCCGCCATGAGATAGCTACAGCTTTTTCCTCTCCCAGAAGTTCACCAGCCCGCCGTGAGTTTCACGACCAGTGTCGTCACCTCGAAATCTTGCTTCAATAGTGTTTGCACCAAGCTGTTTGGTGACCTTCCCTTGCAGCTCCCAATGCCACATCTTGATGGAGCCATCAGCAAAGCTGGTGAAGATGAGACCATCAAAGGCAGCCACCAAGGTATTGATGGCGTCGTAGTGGGAGCGGACCGTGCTCCTCGCCGACAATCGTGTCAAGAGGGAGGGTAGACAGGGTTGCCACTACGGATGGCGCCAAGAGGAGGCATCAGACGCAATGCCAAGGAGAGTTTCTCCATGAAGCACTTATCTTTTTTTATGATAAAAAAAGAATCCAAACGTCTTCTGCTTTAATAAACAAGGAGTTCTTCAAAAAAAAGTGTTTTTAAAAAAAGTCCTTCTAAGAGAAGTCCTCTTACTAGATTGTTCAATTTCTTATGTTGAAAGAGTCCAAGAGAGATCATTAAGGTTATAAGGTATGTTGATGAAGTCAAGTGCAAGATTATTTCCTATGGACACTATAATTCTGGGATATGAGTGGCTGGATGTTCAATATGTCGACCTAGAAACATCTATTCAAGAGCTTACTTTGTGACTTAAAGAATATAGATCATTGCGAGAGTCAATCTACATTGACAACACTTGTCCCCAGCAACTGATTATTGAGGAGTAAACTTATGCACTTGTTGAGGTGACCTATGAGGTCAGTCCAGAACTTACTACATAATATAAACTATAATGTACCATAGGGGATGAGGTTGACGGAGTCATCGAGGCTAATCTAATTGGGTAGATCACGAATCTATTGATGAAGCTGGCCACCAAGACTATACCTGAGGCACCCATTAATGAAGATCCACACAGTGCAAAGTTTTCAGATTTGACACTTGATAGATGCTATGATATCATCTGGAATGACTTCTGCCATCACTTTGATGATTTCAAGATGCATCTTATCAACACCCGAGATGCATCAAACCCTTTACATTTGTAGTGACTATATGAATTTTATGGCACTAAAAAACTCGAGGATGAGTTTTTCACAACTATGGAGGGGGGGAGGAGGGGGTGGAGCGGCTGATGGGATTTTCAACCAGACAACATGCACGGAAGACGGATTCAGAAAGACTCCCCAATACCAATCATATTCGAGTGACATAGACAAAAAGTTTGTATTATTTTATTAGTATTAGGATCTTATATATTAGAATCTATGTTAGGAGTGTCCTAAAATTAATTAGGAGTTATGATATATATACTAGAGTTAAAATAAGATAAATAATTAAATATGTCAACTTTGGGATATAAATGTACTCATTTGGCTCTTAAATGTTTTCTTAAAAATTTTGTATCGGTTCCCTATAAAAGAACCTCACCTATACACGAATTGAAGAGAACGAATGAAGTAAAAAAAGTGATTTCTCTCAACTCTCTCTCTCTCTTTCTTCTCCCCCGATAGATCCCCCCTTTCGACTCCTCCTCTTATGTATCTTCCTCTCTTCTTTGTCATCTTCTTCTCCTTCCCTGTCCCTCTTCCTCTTCTATAGTCTTCTTTTCCTACACCCTATCTCCTTGTCCTCTGTATGGGCCAACAAAAAGAAAAATAAAAAATAAAAGGAAGGGACAGGTACAGTTCAGTGCCCAATATGGTGCTGTCCCATCAAGTACAAAAAAAGAAAATTTGAGTGCTCATTTTACAAGTAAAATTTATCGTGATGTGACATCAACGTGACAACTTGATTGGATTGGGTTTGTACGGCAACGTTGCAATTCAATTCCATAAGTTCAGTTTAACTCAGTTCAGTGTCGATTGAATCAATTGGCAGTTTAGTCAGGTGATTTGACATCTGTTCAGGTAGTACTTCGTTGTGCAGTGATATGATAGGTGGGATTCACGTGATTTGATCGGTCATCTCGGTCTATTTGACGCATTAAGATATGCCCTACCCTCTTGTCCCCCATTAGGTACTGCTGTAAATTTAATTTTCTAAGGGCCTATTTGCATCTTATGGCAGTATTTTAAGTAAATGTCTGGCAGGTATATGGCATCCAACTACTGGGCACATTAGGGCTTCCAGAAGGGACGTGTGCCAGTTCCACTTCCACCCCTTCCTTCAATCTTATAAAGGAGGGGAGGTAGTTTGGTGGAACCATGCCAAGCTGAATCGGATCAGATTAACATTAGATCCTGCAGCTGTTGATTTGTGCCCACAACAGATTGGCTGATCTGTGGTGGGTGAGATGGGACCCCGGACAAGCCCAATTTGGGCCAATCCAGATTCTTTTTCTTTTTCTTTTAATATTTTTCTTGTTTTTAATACAGGGTATTATTTTGGAAAAATTTTAAATATGCATTTTTATCATTCACTTAAACTATATAAAGTATTTATTTTAGATAGTTAAGTATAACTTTTACTTTAAGCACCCATAAAAATAGCTAATAAACATAAAATTATCAAAAAATATAAAATTAAATATCTATAAAAAATTATAATATATGATTAAGTATTTATTATTTATCAATTTAATTAGGTAGAATAATTGACTAAGTTCTCCTTTCTTTTTCTACAAAATATAAAAGAGACAGAATGTATTATTTAAGTTTCAATATGTACGATATAAAGAAGAGGTCCAAACACAACATGTCAATAATATTTTTGTTTATAATGGCTACACATATATTTAATATTTTTTTTCATTTTTAAGAATTTTCAGTTTTAATACCAAAAAAATTTACAATCAGATCCTAACCAGGTCCGGATCAGACATGAATTGTATCCGGATCACCCAGGAATGGAGAGATCAGCTCCTGACCCATGATCTTGCCTTCTTTGGGTGGAACTACCACCACCATTGATAAAATAATGGATGTGGGGTGGGAGGACACCCCTATTCAACTTGTGCAGAGGAAAGGAAGAGGGAAAGAGAGTGGACACCCATTCTGCTCTTTAAATCACATTAGAGTCAAAAACTAGTGAGTGAAAGCGAGTAGGAGGTAGGCATCTCTCCCTGTGTTCTATCCATTCTAGAGAGAAGAATTGAAGCGGAGGAAAAGAGAAATTATCAGCCTCTAACAGGGTTCTTAAACATGTAAAATATCATTGACCTTGAAAAAATAAGAAAGAAGGCATGCAAATCAATGATTCTACCAACTTGAGATAGTTTTTTTTTTCTTTTTTGAAAGACTGCTCTCAAAAGAATGAGAGCAATTCATAGAAGGGTATACAAAGACAAAAGATATAGTGGACAAGACAGTATCCAGAAGATAGATCACCCGCAAAAATAAAAACAAGCCAGACCTATATAGAATTGTCATAAAAAGCCCCCATGGTGATATACCACAAAACCCCTCACCCCAAAAATCAAATTATAATAACAAGAATCATAGAATAAACCTGCAAGATAAAACAATTAATGAAGGATCCAATCTTCTTCTAATGCCCAGTCGCATAAAGCGAAGAATGCTGAAGAGAATTTACCCCAAGAGTTAAAAGAGTCTTCAAACTATCTTTTGTTTCTGACCCTCCATAAACACCATAGCAAAGCACTACAAATCCTCCGAAATTCGCAAATCCACTCAAGAGGTCTAATTGCAACTATTTGCAAGCCACTTTAACAAGAAATCCAGCACGTTGAGATGAGTGTGCACGTAGAGATGCAAGATTCTTAAAAAAAAATTCAAACAGGTAGTAGATAATGTCACAATACAGAGAGTTGCAAAAAATGTGCCACCTTGGCTTTTGCATAGTTGAGCCAAAACAATGTCTGACGTAGGCAATCTCTCTAGCAATTTTCCAAAGAAAACTCTTAATTTTTAAATTGAACTTTCCTACTCCAGAGTAATGAGTGCCGGCTAACCTTCACAACACCAGAACTTGAGACTCTAGTGGTGCAGACACCATTGGGAGTCTACCCAAATTCTTGATCAGGAGCATAAGATAGCGCAGAGAAATTCCAAATGGCTTTTAAGTAGAAGATCATAGGCTGCCTGTTCGCTGCAAATAAAACCTCTGTTGAACAAAGAGAACCATCTTTGTTGATTGGCTTAATTCACCTAACAATCAGCAAGTAAACAATCATTTTATGCTGTAATTGGAAACAATTCAATAGTCATTCTTTAAAGCATCTTTTTCATCCCATCTATCCTTCCAGAACCTTGTTCTCCCATTGGCTGAATGTGAAAAGAACAGTGAAAATCGAGATTTGTGGCATTACTCCTCTCCTTTAGACCAACGAATAGAAAGAGCTAAAATTTTCACCCAATCATCTGTAGATGCATAATACTTGCTTCTAATGACATTTACCCTTGATGAAAATTGATGAAGATCCAATTTCCATAGCCATTTGATTAGAAAGGAACAGTTTGAGGCATCTAGGAAGAAAAAAGTATAAAACCTAATCCACCTTTTTTGGGTCTACAGACATGCTTGCGTTTCACAAGGTGTCTCCCACGTTTTTGGTCCTAGTTTTCATCCGTTCAATGCCTAATAACTTAGTTCTAAATTGATCCATTTCAAGATTAGGGATTTTAAACATAAAAAATCATTTGTCCCCTATAAATTTATCTCGCAATTGTCATATTCAAGTATAATAAGAACATAATTGATGAATTCAAGATCGTGCTAAGTTTCAAGTCCCATCACCTAGCTCTGGATTAGTGCCCTATGCAAGGATCCGGATCGGATCGGATCGGACCGATTCCGACCGATCCAATGGAAGAAAATCGATCCAGAAGCGGTAAGCAAAAAAAAAAAAAAATGATCCGATTCCGATCCGATCCGATTCCAGACCGATCCGGACCGATTCTGGCCGATTCGGACCGATTCTGGCCGATCCTGGCTGATCCGACTGGAATAGCAAAAAATGAAAAAAAACGATTTCAATTCCGATCCCGACCGATTCGGCCGATCCGATTCCGATTCCGATCCGATCCGGCCGATCCCGACCGATTCTGCCGGAACTTTTTTCCGGATCGGTCCTTCAGCCAAGAATCGGATCGGCAATGGCCGATCTGATCCAGGAATCGGCCGATTCCGATCCGGATCGGCCGATTCCGCGATCTATGGCCCTATGGGATAAGTATTACATAATTTAAGGGAATGAATCCTAAAAGTTTGGTCACATTTCACAGTAATTTGTATTCTAGAGACATGTATTAAGAGTTATACATCCCATTTTACAAAGGTAATATCTTATAAAGTGAGGTACTAGATAGCCTTGTCTTCAAGGCTTTTCTCCACTTTTCTTCAGCTTTCTTTTGCTTTGTTTGCCCTGGAGATCGCACTAGCGGGAAACAAAGCTTTGGTGCTATCTATGTCATTAGTGTCCCAAATGATAATACTCTGGACCTGGGCAAGGATTTTCAGATTCGGATAGTCACATGGATCAGCCAAGGCCAATCCCAATCCGAATCAAGATCTCATCGGCCAGCTTGACTAATCTAATGAAAGAAAAACTGATAAAGGATCAGTTGCATCGGAAGAGCCAACACATGAAAAAGACAACAAAAAATAGAATTTGAATGTTTGTTAGTGATTATATACCAATCTTGCATGAATCATGCGATCATAGTTGAATACAGCACACGAGAAATTTGGGAATGATGTCATTCTCACATTTTAAATAATTTTTACGACTTAATATTTAATTTTTACATTTTACATTAGTACTATTGAGTGTTAATGTCGATTTTAAATATTTTAGGTCTGGACATTTTGTAAAATGTAAGGATACTTTTGTAATATGAATTTTAAAAGACCTTAACTCAACTCAAACCTTAATCCAAATTATTTAAGATTAGCCATATAAATTCTCTTTCTCCGCTCAGATTGATTTAGAGTTACTTCTTTCGAGATATTTAAATCATATTAGATTATCCTCCTCCAAGTTAACTTAAGACTACCATATCTTTTTGTTTCTATTATTTTGATATTTTATATTTTTTAATTGAAACTTCCTTAGGTCTACATTTGATATGTCCCAACCATATCAATCTCCCATACTCAACTTGTCAACAATTGTCACAAATGCTATATTTTCTCTAAATTCTATTTAATCTAATATGGCCAATCACCTATCTTAACATTAAGATTTCAACAACAATTATTTTGTGACCGTAAGATTCTACTGAAGTTGAAAGCAAAATTTAATCGTACATCAATAAGACCTACAATTTTGTATGATGGTGAATGTTCGACAACTATTATATTTTCTCTAATATACTCATTTTTAATTCTATTTAATCTAATATGGTCACTCATCTATCTTAACATTAACATTTCAACCACACTTATTTTGATGCATGTATTTCCTTTGTTGTCGTACATTCACCATCGTATAAAATTACAGGTCTTATTGATGTACGATTAAATTTTGCTTTCAACTTCAATGGAATCTTACGGTCACACAATACCCCATCGCTAATCTCACTTCATCCAACGCACTTTAATCATATGATTAATATCTTTATCACATTCTCCATCTTTTTGAATAATTGAGCCAAGATATTTAAATTGAATACTTTGAGATAATCTTATTTCATACAAACTAACACCCTTATCTTGTTTCATTTGATTATCATTAAACTTATTATATCTTGGTTCTACTTATCTTGGAAATCTTAGTCTCTAAACATCTTATTCACTCCTTCTGTCTTACCTATGATATCATCTACAAATATCATACAGCATGATAGATCATGTTGTATAGTCTTTGTTAATTTATCTATAACTAATGTAGAAAAGATAAGAACTTATTGTGAATTATTGATGTAAGCCAATTAAAATAGAAAAATCTCGTTTCTCCACTAACTGTGCATATACTAGGGGTTGCTTCATTGTATGTATCTGTTGGCACCAAATTTTTTCACTTAGCTCGTTTGATACAGATTTCAGCAATGCTGAAATCGGTGCAAAAAATCCAACCCAGATTCAAAAAGTTCAAGGACAGATGATGCAAAAAAAATGGCCAAGATAATGTGCTCAGTGCATAGTCCGGGTTGAGAGCTTCGCAATGATGCCCAAAATATGGAAAATGGATACCGGAAGGCCAAAATGACCATTTTGCCTTCGACACTTAGGGACAAGTTGGGACTCTAACATGGAATTCCAACTTTACCATATTGTCAGCATCAAATAGAGCCGGACAACGCTAAAAAAGGATCAAAAATTCGACCACTGGTTGGAAAGATATGTAAGGAATATCAAATTAGGCCAAAGTCTGTATTAAATGACACCAAGGACATAATGGTCTGATCAGCTCCCGGATCAACCCATGAGTTATAAATTTCAATTTCTTAGTGCAAAACATAGATTTCATAAATATTTATGCCTGAAAAATAAAATTTGACCAATGGGAGAAGGTAATTACACTCAATTACAGTTTCTGGCATTACCGACGGCCGAGATCGCACTGATTGGAAAATCGGTAAAATCAGAGATCCAGAGCATTTCAAGAGATCTCAGCCACACATCTTGATGGATCACAAGATCAATAGTCATCAGAGCTCATTCCATATTTTTGAGGATTAATTCAAAGTGTATTAGCTCATTCCATATTTTTGAGGATTAATTCAAAGTGTATTTAATTAATTACGGTTAGGATTTACTGTATCCGTTAGATCGGAAGCACTTTGATCAAACCTGGGTTAAAATTAACCCAAATTAGGCTAACCCAAGCTGCATCTGTCCGAACCCAACTCTTTCCCACCTTACTTGAAAGTTCAATGCCCTGAAATTTATGATTGGGTGCGCCAACACCCTACAATGTAGAGATAGGTGTGCCAGCTTCTCACCTTACACACACATAGCTGATGAGAAGTCTTCTTACACTAGGACTTTTCCCAACCGACCTTTATCCATATCCCATCTAAGCCTTATCATCCAAGGCTTATCTTAACCATTAGATGGGAATGATTTGGTCGAACTTCAACCCATTCCCACCTACTATGTGCACACACTCACCTAAAAAGTAGGAGCTGATGCGCCAGATTGCATCTTATATACAACACACATTGGTTAGATGCCTAGACCAATTAGAAGTCTTGTAAAAATAGAATTCTTTGGGAATTAGGACTCTCAACCTCAAGCTCGTCCTCAGCTTTAGATGGGGCTCCAATCCTCTATAAAAAGGTCCCCCATCTGGCCTTGGTCGAAGCTAGCTCAGCCCACCTGTGCGCCAGCTCTGCTCCAGCCCATTCCTCTCTTTGGTGTGCCCTCAACCCTGCTCCAAGCCATCTTCTCCTTTCTTGGACGTCTACAACAACAAGTTAGCAACCTCTCCAGCCCATTTGTGGTGCTCCAAGTAAAGAAGAAGAAGGAGAAATCTGCTCCCTCTTGTAAGTGCGCCAGTAGCAGCCCATTCTGGGGTACATCAACTTCAATAGCAAGTGCTCTATCTTGATGCGCCAATTCCAACCCCATCCATAGCAAGAAAAGAAGAAGAAGAAGAAAAGAGGGCCAACCATCCTCTCTTTCAATCTCCAACAATAATTGTTCTAAAAAGGTGAGGGAAGATGTAGTACTTTCTAGTTCTCTTCCTTCCCCCTTCTTTTTCTTCCCCTCGGCCTCCTCCTTGGTCATTCAAATGTTCCAAAAAAAATCCAGCCATGCTAGTACCATTAAAGCCATGTTCGGCCTCCCTATGTTGGCTCCATAAACATTCTTTGAACAACCCCTTTAGGCCCCTCTTTTCAGACTTCTTTGTTGTCCATGTGTGCTATGCCCATAGGTGGTTTGTAGACAGCCCATTTGGCATCCCCAAACAACCCTATGTTGTCACCTAACACCATGCCCCTTGTTTCCATCCCTCTAGTAGCCAATTAGGCTCCTGAACATGCTCCTAATCAGGCCATGTTCGACCATCCTTATTGCCCAAGTGGATAGACTTCAAAAAATACCCAAACCAGGCCCCTCTATTGGCCTTGAAATTAGGCCCCTTTGATGGCTTTGAAACCAACACCTGCTTAACCCCTCTGATGGCCATCTAAACAGCACTCAATCAGCCCTATTTCATTCCTTACACAGCCCCTTACCCATTGAAGAGGATGGAGTGATGTCCCGGGCATTCTTGAATCCACAAGATGGGCAAAGTCTCCCCCGGGCGGGCTCTTGATCCCTCATTTTGGTTGAAGAAGAATGTGATGTCCTGGATATTCTTGGAATTCGTACGACGGGCCTAGTCTCCCCCATGTGAATTCTCAACTTCAATCAAGACAGTCACCTTTGTTTGGCCTTCTCCATTTGTACTTGTTGGCACTCAAAAATAGTTATATATGATGAGGGACATGCCACGTACGTGTTAAAAAAAACAGGCTAGCAGCTAAAAGAGGATCGGTTGGGGGACGAGCTGAGTAATCAAAGTCTAGAACAGCCCAATCAGGCTAACAGTTCATAAAGCCAGCAATTAGCAGCCCATGAAGACCACTCCCTCTACGACAGGCCCATTCAAGAGGAGTCCACGAAAAAAGAAAAAAAATGAATGAAGAGGAACTGTCGGAGAAGATAAGGGCAGCTGGCTCCCCGTCGAACTCCACTCCGGAGCTAGCACTAACAACATAAGAGTTGTTGTAAGAAGGCAATAGAGGATAAGAAGGGAGGCGGGTCAATCCTGCACACTTCGGGATTGCTCCGAGTCCTTCTCGGAGCAACAACCCCTGTTTCGGGAGGTTTCCCGATGGGGAAAGGAAACTGTCGAAGCATATAAAAGCCTAGCATCCGGCCGGCTGAGAAGGACGGATATCCGAGAGCAATCGAGAGGCTGAGAGAGGATTCGAAAGCAAGAGAGAGAAAGAGAGGAGAGGGTACCTTCTTCTCCTTCCCACAGCATAGGCGGGTCGATTGTCTTCTCCAAGTGAAGCCGCCGTCCCTTCTCCGGAAGCCGCAGTCGCCGGAACCCCCTCCGGAAGCTGCCGTCGCCGAAGTCACCCCCTCCGGAAGCTACCGTCGCCGAAACCCCCTCTGGAAGCTGTCGTCGCCGTCGCCGGAACCCTCTCCCGAAGCTGCCGTCGCCGCAGGCCCCTCCGGAAGCTGCCATCGCCGAAGCCCCCGCTGTAAACTCGTAGTCGGGTGAACAGTACCGGTCGGGGGGATTTTCCCCCCAACTTATGTCCACTGTGGACATGTTGTGGGGCCTGCCGGGAAGAAGGAAAAAAAAAGGAAAACAGGCCATCGCAAGCGGTCGCGGCCAGAAGCCGCGCGTGCGAGGAGCCGCGGTGAACTGTTGACCCGTGGGTCAACTGTGGGTGGGGCCCACACCTGTTAAGGTGTTAATAAAAAAAAGAAGAAAAGCCCACTTGCTGGAAAAGCTGGTTAGTAGGGGACTTCTTCTGCTGGGCCACCGGACTGGCCCATACAGAGCTTGTTCAAGCTCCCCTCGAATAAAAGGAAAAGAAGTTCTAAAACATACAGTCAATTAAAATTTAAATAAAAATGTACTAATTAAGTAAACAAACCGAGGCAAACATCCGGCCAGCTAAAAATCCGCCTTATGGTCTCGGCATAATTTAAAAGAATGAAAACAAATGGGAAAGCAATAGGCCGGCTTCAAGTACGCCTCGACCATAATTCAAAAATAAAATAAAATAAATAAATAAAAAATTAAATAATAATTTACTTAATTAATCAACAAACCGAGACGAGAATCCGGCCAGCTAAAAACCCGCCTCATGGTCTTGGCTTAATTTAAAAGAATTCAAAGCAAATAAGGAAAGCAATGGCCCGACCTTAAGCACGCCCCTTGACCCTTTAAGTAGGCATATAAAGGTCTAGTTAAAAGACCCCAATGTCTTACCATGCCCCAAGAAAAAGTTGTTTTGCCCATTATGCTATGGAGAGGCTGTGCAATATGCCAAACTATGAGCTAATAAGGAAAACTAATCATGGGATGAGCGCCAACAAACTTATTAAAAGCCGGGTATGCTCAACCTTGAACCGGTTGGGAGAAGATTTCATATGCCTATCAAAGGCAGGACCATACTCAACTGCCGAATTGGCAAGACAGATTTCCAAGGCTGGAACGTGTTCAAGACAACATTCAAGTTGATCACAGAATGGCACATACTTGATCCCGAATTGAGAGAATGTCACAGTTTTCTTGTAAAAAAAAAGGATAAGGAGGACTTATATGAATTCCAAGCAATGAAGAATTACATATTCAGTTCAAGGAGTAAACAGTCTCTGCCGAAGTGAATGGATGCAAGCACAAGAGAAAATTGAAAGCTGAACATAAATCTGAAATTTCAATAAAAAAACATTTAATAAAACTGAAATTCTGTAATCTGCTCAACAGTGGGTCTGACAGCAAATATCCAGAATCTGAAATTCAAGGTTAATCTCTAAAGAAAAAAATCAAACACTGAGGGAGTGCAGAGATCGGACGGTAGCCCTGAAGAGCATGATGTCCGATCAAAGAGAATTCCAAAGGCAGAATCACTAAACCTACAGGGAATCGGATTTGATTTGAAAGGTTGTAAAACTTAAAAATTAAAATCCCTAGTTTAAACAATCTGGAGGCAAACTTTGAAGCGAACATAAGTAAGCTACAAGCTGAACCGCCGGGGATCAAATCTCCCAGGTCCGATATCCAATACAATCAATTAAGAATCCAGACAAGTTTTCCCAAGTCAAATTTCCTTATTCAAGCTGTAACATAATCCCTCAATGTAAATCAAGACAAATATGGCTCAATTCAGAACCGGCTAATTCTGATCAGACCCAAGTTGAAATTCAAATAAATCTGAAAATTCTGAACCTGTAGGTCCGAAACCTGTAAAGTCTGCAGAATTACAAAATCAGAAAGTCCAAGACTTGAAAACTAGAATTTAAAACATAATCTGGATTTGAACGTGCAGAACTGTCATTTAAAAGTCTGGAATTTAAAACAAAATCTGAGGCACAAAACCTGCAACCAAAGCCCGAGCCCGGAAGATCCGAAAACTGTAAAAAATCTGCAAGGGGCCCAAATCTGGAAAGAAAGAAAATCCAAACTAAAAGAAATCAACAACACATTAAATCTCAAGGGGGAAAGTCATAATTTACAAATAAGATTTCCTAAAGCAAACCAAATCAAATCCTTCAATTAAGTTAAAATCAGAAGACATAAAATTCATAATCTAAAACAAACTTCAAATCTGTAAAATTGTAAAGAAATCTGGATATCCCAACTTGAAATTAAAACAAATCAGAAAATAAAAAGTTTTAATATAAAAATTAATACAACTTTAGCCTGCTCATTAGATCCGGGCTATAACGGGTCAAAGCCAAATCAATTCTAACCAAGTAAACTTGAACTAAATTAAAACCAACAAACTGATTCATTTTTTTAAGACAAACTTAAGAAAATCAAACGAATCACCAAACTGAAATCTGAAATATAACTTTGGGATCGAAACCTGGAGGATTGAAATCTGAACCCTGAAAATTGAATAAGTCAAATCCCAAATCCACACAATTTAAACAGGTCCGAAATCTGCAAGCTTCGAGAAATCTGAACGTACCAACTCAGATTAAATCAAAATTAAACCAATTTTGGCCAAACTCAACTCCAACTAAATTAAAATGCAAACTAATAAGTAAATCCACTGCAAACTAAATCCAAGTCAAAACCAATCTTATCGGATCCAATCTTAAAACAAATTAAGCTTCAATTAAACAAATCTAAAACGAACTAAATGAATTCAAATCAACAAACAATTCACAAACCAGTTCATTCAACTCAAATCAAGTTAAACCCCACAAATTTAACTAAAAGAAATCAAATAAAATCATTTAAACTGAGCAAATTCCATTCAAATCAAATTAAATTTAAATCCACTTCAAATTGAACTAATTCATCCAAATGAACTCAAACCAAACTCAACTTAATCTTAATCAACAAATTTGATTCAAATCAATTAAGTTAATTCAAGTTCAACTCAAATTAAATCAAATTAAATTCAAAACTAAACTAAGTGCTTGCATTCCGTCAATTTCAAGGGGTTGTTTTCTCCTGTGTTTATGTGAATGTTTATTTTGTGAATGTATGTTCTTGTACTTCAATGAATTGCTATGATGGATAATCAAGGGTATTCGAGCATTCTCGATGTAATTAACGTCGGATCTTCGCACCATCTGACGGAGAGAGGTCAAAATCAATTTCAAAAAACCTAACAAGCTCAAATTATAATTTCATATATATCATTGACCCTAGGTAGTACTTTTACGGAATACCATCTATTTTCTTAAGAAGTCGATACTAAGGTCAAATCAAATTTAAATCAAATCCAAACAAGAAAATGAATTTCCAAAAATCAAAATCTTAAAGGAAGAGATCTTTGAGGTTACATCAGTATCTCAAAAAACAACCACTTTGTGACATTGAAATTCTCATTCCATTACCACTTGTGTAGCCCTTCCAAGTTGGTCCTAAACCTGCCCCTTGTGCAGTCCCCTTCTTAATCCTTCCAACCAGAACCTTACAAGTCCTTGTGAGGACCGAGTTGGGGGTGACAGCCTGATCCCCCTTGGCTCACATGATGGCTCAAGGGCTTAAGAAGGTGGCTCTCAATTCCGTTCCAAACATGGTGTAAAACAGGACAACCGGGCCATGAAGACATGAAGCTTGAATTAAGCCAACCAGGCCGACATGACATGAAGCCGGCCTTCTCAGGCCATGAGACATGAAGACCAACCCATTGTGCTGATGAAACTGGCCCATTGGGCCTTGAATATTTAAAATCACACTTAACTAAATTTGAAGGCAAGACGCCAAAATTGAATAAGGAGATTCGCACAACTTCGTGGGCTCTCCACAATTAGGTGGCTGATGTAACCTCAAAATTAATCAAAAAGATTTGATTCTTTTGTTGTTTTGGAAATTCATTTTCCTCTTGAATTTGAATTAGGTTTGACCTTAGCATTGACTTTGTAAGAAAATAGATGATATTTCATAAAAGTACTAACTAGGGTCAAAATTATGTGTCGAGGTTGTTAGGTTCTTTGAAATTAATTTCGACCTCTCCCCGTCGGATGGTGCGAAGATCCGACGTTAATTACATCGAGATTTCTCGAATACCCTTGATTAAACGTCATAGCAATCCGTTGGAACAGAAAACATACATCCGCAAAAATAAGCATTCACATACGCACATAGAGAAAAATAAATTATCTCAATTAATTAAGGCAAGCATTTGATTTGTTTGAATTTTGTTTGAATTGTATTTCGATTTAAGTTGAATTGAGTTGATTTGAATTGAATTGATTAAGATTGATTTGAGTTGAATTGGTTTGATTGTTTTGAATTTAGTTTGAGTTGAATTTAAGTTTGATTAGGATTTGATTTGGAGAGTTTGATTTGAGTTAGTTTAAATTTAAGTTTCACTTAAATTGGTTGAAATTTGGATTTTAGTGTGAGTTTTAATTTGATTTGAATTTGATTCAATTTGGGTTGATTAATTGATTTTTAAGTTTGTTTGGAATGAATTTGTCTGGAATTAATTTATTTGAATTTAATTTGAGAGATTTATTTGGTTGATTTTGATTGATTTAGATTGAATTGAATTTGATTAAAATTTAATTTGATTTGAGTTGGATTAACTGAATTCAGTTTGAGTTGGATTTAAATTGATTTGGGTAGATTTGTTTGTTTTTATTGAGTTTAATTTGAACAGGTTGGGGTTTTAGTGAATTATCTTCAGATTTCAAGTTTCAGATTTAAGTGATCTGGCTTCGGACTTAGCAGACTTTAGATTTCACATTCAGCACATTCTTAAATTTGACCAGATTGTGGATTCTGCAATTTTACAGGTTTCGACCTCTCATATTAAATGTGAAGTTCAAACTTGCAGATTTGTGTGTTTTAAGTTCAGACTTCAGATTTTTCTTTGTTGAAGCTTCAATTTCCAGACTGCAGATTTCGATTAGTTGATGGTTCAAGTGAAATGATTTTTAATTGTCTTGAATTTGTTTAAGTTAACAATGATTTGATTTTGAGTTTGATGAATTTGTTCGGAATCTGATTTGTTTTAAATTTAATGGAATCTGCTTGATGACTTATTTTATTGATTTGGATTCATTTGACCTGCTTTGTTTTAAGATTGGATCTGACAAGGCTGATTTTGACTCGGATTTAGTTTGCAATGGATTTACATATTAATTTGCATTTTAATTTAGTTGGAGTTGAGTTTGGCCAAAACTGATTTTGATTTAATCTGAGTTAGTACGTTCAGATTTCTTAAAGCCTGCAGATTTCGGACCTGTTTGGGTTGTGTGGATTTGGGATTTGACTTATTCAATCATTTGATTTGAGTTCTGTTTTAAATTTGGCTTGAGGGTTTAGTGAATTTCAGGCCTTTATTTCCGGATTTTGATCTCGGGGTTCAGATTTCAAACCTCCAGGTTTCAATTCCAAAGTTACATTTCAGATTGGTGGTTCATTTGATTTCTTTAAGTTTGGATTTTCTTTCTTTACAGATTTGGGCTCTTACTGAATTTTTTACAGTTTTTTGGATCTTACAAGTTCAGAATTACAAATGCTGTATTTTTTTATTTCAGATTTTGGTTGCAGGTTTTGAATTTGGGTTTATTTGGTTAGAATTGGTTTGAGTTAAAAGTTGTTTATGGAATGATTTAATTTCAGTTTGCTTTAAATTTGTTTAGTTAAAAAAAATGATTTGGATTAATTTAAATTTGTTCAAGTCAGATTTGACTTGAAGTTTGTTTGGTTTAATTTTGTTTGATTATCTTGAGTTTAATTTAAGAGTTGGATTTAAATTGAATTTGATTGGTACTTGAATTTTATTTTAAGAAGTTTGATTTAAATTTGCTTGACTTATCTTTGGATTTGGTTTGTTTATTAAAATTTGTTTAGAAATTTGATTTTTGGTTTATTTTTGAGAAGTTGAGTTTTATTTATGGGTTGTTATTTTAATTATTTGGTTAAAATTGATTTATGTGATTTAACTTGATTTGGTTTAAATTGGATTTATTTAATTTGGAATCCCTTTGAATTTATTTAGTTGAAATTAAATTTTGAGACATGAATACCCTGCATGTATGGAGACATTTCACAAAACTTAACTCCAAGCTAATTTTTTTCATGGCCCTGCATGGGCATAAAAATAACAACTCCTTTTTTTTTTTTAAGATTAAATTTCTCATAGCTCTTTACGAGCATCAAGAAATTTATCTCAAATGAATTTCGGGTATCGAAAATCGACCCCACAAAGAAAATTAAATCTCATATGACCTTTTATAGGCATTAAGAGACTTAAAATTGAATGGATTTTTGGGAATCGAAATTGACCCCACAATGAAAATTAAATCTCATACGGCCTTTATAGGCATTAAAGAGACTTAAAATTGAATGGATTTTGGGGTAAATTGGAAATTAACCCCACATTTATTATTAACCAAATCGAGGAGAGTAGCCCCCGTAAGGACTCATGGGAGGATCTCCCAAGGACCCCACCTCGTCGGTCTATGGTTTAGCGCGTGGCTATCCCAAGACTCCTAGGTGAAGATCCTTTTAATTTGAATTTTTATTTTTTTATTTTTTTTGAAGGGTCCTGCACTGTTCATCAGGGGAAGGTCTGTTCAGCCGAACAAGAGGTCCGGTCCACTGTTTGGACCGGGCCGGTTCTTCTTCTTGGACCGGCGGACGCATCTCCGCGGGGGCAGCCGGCTTCGCCCGGTCGCCATCTTTTTTTTTTTTGCTTTTTCTCTCCCGGTGGGCCCCGCAGCTTTTCCACGTTGGATGTAAGTTGGGGGACATTATTTCCCCGGTGCTACAGTGGCCACCCGACGCTCTCCGGCCTCCCGCGGCATCGCGGCGACCTCCGGCGGTGCTCTTGGTCCCGTTCGACGGCGACGGCTCCGGAGGAAGAGGGAGGAGGCCCCGACGGCCCTAGGGGAAGGGGGAGGAGGCCTCTCCGGCAGTGCTTGGAGGGTCTTCCGGCTTCTACGGCACCCGCGGCGACCGGCTGAGAGGCTCGCGGCGTCCGGAGGAAGAAGAAGAAGAAGGAGATGCTTCGTGCGGCTCCGACGGGTCTTGCGACGTCGAGTTGCTCCGGAGGGGATTCCGGCAGAGGTGGCTTCCGCGTGGCCTCCCGGCCTTCAGGAGAAGGTCCGTTCTCCCTCCCTCTCCTCTTTTCTGTCATCCCCCCCCTTCGCGCAGCCGGCTCCGATGGCTTTTATAAGCCCCCGGCCCTCCTTTTTCTGTAAGGAAGCTTACCGAACAATGCCTCCGGCCTCGCGCTGGACTCGGAAAGGTCCGAGATTTGCGGGACTCAGCTTCCCTTCTTTTCTTCGACCCTCTCTGCCACGTTGGGAGATTTCCGTAAAGCAGGATCCTGCTCCGTGATGCACTCGATCGGGTGCTATATCCGTGGGATTGATTCCCCGATTCTCCCCTGATTTCCCTCCTTTTTAAGCAGGTCCGATTTCCTGTCTTGTTTAAACAGAAAAATCTCTCTTTTTTTTATTTTGTGTCGAGCCCATCCGAGTAGGCTTCGCGGGCTGCGTACTTGGCCCATTCGAAGGATGTCCAGCCCATTTTGATCAGGCCCGTGGGCCTTCTACAGGGGGGCTGAGAATGGACCTTTCAGTAGACCAATTTGGGTTAATTGAAATCCCATTCTAAGCTTCATCGATGGGCATTACAAGTTGACTGAATTGGGCCGATCAGGGTCCTGTTATGGACCTTGGAGATGGACTGAATTGGGCCTGTTTGGGCCGAGCATGCCATTCCTTTTGTTTTCTCTTTTTTTTCTCTCTCTTTTTTTTTTTTGAAAATTTTCGGTTACAACAGTGGCTCATCCGGTTTGCACCGGAACGCTGACCCGGACGTAAGCATGGGACACACTTCCCATTGCAGATGGACCATTCCCACTACTTTGAAAGTCAAAAGACTATGCCATGTAGGATGGGTAAAAATTTCACACCAATCAAAAAATAAAACGACATGCTGCCAAAATCTTTCCGGTCAAGTGAGATTTTACACCAAGAGGAGGACTTTGTCACATTTACACTTTGCCAACGTTGAGCATGGCATATGAACTGCCACGTCTGATGTACATTGACATGGAATACTTTGAACATGAACATTTCAACTGCCGAGTTGATTGCATGTTACCAAGCATTGATACTAGCCCGACAGACCGGATGTGATACAAACCGAATAAGAGTTAACCAAATATGAAGTTAACTTAATCATATCTGAAAATACATTCAAACCAACCTTAAAACATGCTTAAAACAGGTCGTTAAAGCCTTAACATTAAAAAAAGAATCAGATTTAGTACAATCTGGAAGAATTGATTCAATACACTTAATCCATTGAAATTCAATTGCTTAAACAAGTGCACATCAAATAATTTACAACAAACTAAATAAAACACATAAAATACACTTCAAAATATATAAAATTCATATAAAAACATGTAAATTCAGATCACTAACAATCTGAAACATAAGCTTAATCAATTTGAACCAAGTTTGAAAATATTTAAAACATACCGAACGCACCAGAATTGATATTAAAACACCAACCAATATGAGAAGACCACATAAAAATGACTCAACACATGTTAACTAAACTTCAACAAGTCAAAGTGATCAACACATCTAAAATATCAAGTTCAAACAAAAATAAAATAAACTTCAACCAATTGAAGTAAAACAAACCAAACAATTCAAACTAGCTCAAAATAAATAACATTTAAATCCTAGTCAAATTAAAATATGAAATTAACATTTCAAACCACATCAAAATAAATTCATAAATTAACATAAGTCAACTCCAAACCAAATCTAATCAAACTTGTTTGCATCTCATCAAGTCTGAAAGGCCGGGACCATTTGTGTTCTTTACACGTTGTGGACATGGATTGCAGAATCAGCCGATCCGGATTGGGATCGGCCGATTCTTGGATGGATCGGTACCTACCGATCCGATTCCAGTCGGAACTACCGATCTAGCTGGGACTCCCGGCTGGATCGGTCTGAATCGACCGGATCAGTCGATCCTGGACTGATTCAGGTGGATTGATCCGGGAATCGGTATGACAGTTAATCAAGGGTGTTCGAGTGTTTGCTTGATGTAAATTAACATCGGATATTCGCACCATCCGATGGAGAGAGGTCAAAAAAATTTTCACAAAACCCGAACCTCGGTTTTATACTCTTTTAATATCACCTGGATTATCTAGTATTTTTATGGTCTATCACCTATTTTATTAAAATTTTGAGTACGATATTTCAAACATTTCAAAAATAAATCTTTTAAACACTTTTAAAACAATCAAACATATTTTCTCGAGGTTCCCACAGTATCTTTCATCACTTGTATATACCTGTGAGGTATCATCATTCGCTCCAACAGCCACTAAAACATAACTCTTAGAACTATATCATAAACATTTCTAAGTTAATAAACACTATATACATATCTTTCTTCAAATTTTGATATCTCTCTATCGAATTTCTAATAAGAAAAATAGTTCTAATTGTAAATCAGACATAAACTCAAATTGGTTAGTTGAAACACTTATATAATCTCCTAATCAACGCTGAATAACACTTTGCCGTAATTTTATAATATAACTTATGCGTTTGATCCCTTTATAATTTGCACCATCTTGTATACCACCTTTTTTCTTAAAAATTGATATGATGATACTCTCTCCATTCATTCAGTATTTTCTTAGATATTACGATTTTGTTAAAAGTCAAGTTAAGTATTTCACTTCTTGATGTAACCTCGAAAATCTCAAAAGAGTTTTATTTTTTTTCTTTGTTTTGGAAATTCATTTTCCTTTTGAATTTGATTTTGATTTGATTAGACCTTATGGTGCGGGACCGACAACGGACCGAGAGAAAAGGACTTGTGGTTATTAACAGCTCACTAAAATTTACCAACAGATCTGATTAATCGTCAATTTTAGAGTTCAAAATCAGTTTAAAATGTTATTATTAGAAATTGGACCAGTAGCTATTCCAAAAAAGATTAACAAAAGAAATCTTAAACAAATTTTAATCTCTACCAATGTGGTTATCAAATCCTCAATTAATCGAAACTGATTTAAGTAGTTTTCAAAAATTAGGTCAACTTAAATTTGATCTCACAAGGCGCCGACTACTTGAAATATGCGAGCTAGGTTCCTATGAACTACTGAGCATGGCGTTCAACGCATAAAAGAGAACAAAGTAAACATCCAAGGTTGAGGTTAGAGATGTACCTCCACGTCGAAACGTGGGTGTCGGCTCGGCTGGCTATGAACACCCGACCTTATACATAATTGGGGAATTAAGGAATTTACAAATTCTCAAATAAAACCAAGATCCACGTCTCGCAGGACGGTATAGGATCAACACATCAACTATGGTGGTGTTCACAACCAGGTTGACGAGCTGCCATTGAGAAAATCCAGCCCGTGTTATCCCACAGCAAGAGAGGTTCCCTTTATGCTCGAAATAACCAGCAAATTGATAAAATCGAGTGGGATCAGACCCTGTCACTTCAGGGTGGTGCTGAACTCGCCGATGACTGGCAGCTCCAAGGAGTCACTCAGTAAGATCGACAAGGAAGTAAACCAATATGACAGAAATCGCTACCAGCAGTCAGGGGACTAAGTCCACACTGAAGGGCAACCACTGGAGAAGGACCAGTGTAGTGAAAACACTAGAGATCTGTTAACAGAAACCGCTACCAGCTTTCAGGGGACTAAGCCCTCTCTGAGGGGCAACCACTGGAGATGGACCAGTGTAGTCGAAGTACTAGAAATCTGTCATTAAAGATATATCCGAACCAGAATCATAAATGATTCATAAGGACAGCACCATTCATCATTTCCCGGAACTGAGGGAGGGACTCGATAATATAAACCGAGGGGAGGGACTTGCAGATCACAGATCCCGGGAGATCTCATTCAACCTTGATGTCATAGCTCATAGAGCTCATCAAATATATCAGAAGGAAACGCCAAGAACAACTTTAAAAGAATACAGGACTAGTTCGGGATGCGTCTCCAGCCCAATGTCAAGGAGGACAGTCCTCTGAACTAGAGAAGCCACAGAACTCGCGATTTTCAACAAGAAGAGGACCAGTTCTAGACAGCCTTGAACCGACATAGCTTTGCCATAGTCGGAATGCTGCTGATCTGGAGTTAAACGTCGGCTAGAACCAGCATAGGAAATATCCAAACCGCCTCATAAGACTATGAGTATACGAAGACTTATCTGATCGGATAACCAGCAGAGAACGTAAAGAAACCAGATCCGAGATGGATCTCCAAGAGCGAGGGAGGTAGAACAGCAGCCGCGGTATGAATGAATCGGTTCAACCCCGTTGAATGAGCTTTTGCAGTAATACGCCTCAGTTGGAACAGGAGGGAACCGTGGATCATAGCAGACGGTGAAGCCGTCTTCAGGAACTCGTAGCGGAAGTCGAGCTTGTGGACATCACCAGCTCCATCAACGAAATGTTGAAGACGTGAACAAGAAGAAGAAGAGAAGCTACGCCATAGAGGAGGAACTACTAGGGCTATGCTACTGTGAAGGAAACTGGAGAGCCGCCATCGCCAGGGTAGAAACTAGGGTTCGCTCGTGAGATGGACGAACAGACAAAGCCCAATGAAGAGAGAGAACCACAGTCGCGAATATAAGACTACCGAGCTAAGGGCAAAACAGGAAGACAATTCAACGGGAGAAATAATATTTCCATCTCTTTTCATCATCTCCCGTTATCGTATGTACACAGACTCTATATAGGGAAAATGGAGGGGAGAAAAGGACAAAGGACACAGCGTATTGGGCCCCGGATTTTTGTTAGCCCAATACGTCCGCAGGCCGCATTGACCCATAGCGTAAATGCTAGACAAAAATAACGCCGGTAGGCCCATTTGCCCACAGCGTACGTCACCTCCCAAAAATATTTACAAAGCAAATTTTAAAAGGTAAATCCAATGTCTCCTAGCCATAGGTTGTCCTTCCACCGTCGACTATAAATTTTTCCATACCGATTTAAAAATCGGGTGTCCCCACCACCTTAGCATTGACTTATTTAGAAAAATAGATGGTATTCCATAAAAGTACTAACTAGGGTCAAAATTATATGTTGAGGTAGTTAGGTTCTTTGAAATTTGTTTTGACCTCTCCCCGTCGGATGGTGCGAAGATCCGACGTTAATTACATCGAGATAACTCGAATACCCTTGACTACACGTCATAGCAATCCATGAATATAGAAAACATGCATCCACAAAAATAAACATTCACACACATATGGACATAGGAGAAAATGATCACATGAAATTGATAGAATGCAAGCACTTAATTTGGTTTTGAATTTGATTTGAATTGGATTGGTTGAATTAAATTTGTTAGTTTGAATTTGATTGAGTTGAATTTAGTTTGAGCTGAATTTAATTGGTTGAATTGCCTTTAATTTGGGTTGAAATTTGATTTGTTCATTTTTTGAGTTGCTTATTAATTTAAGTTTGATTCAATTTGAATTTGTTGATTGATTTAAGTTTGATTTGAGTTTTAGACAGTTTGCTTATTGATTAATCTTTAATTTGATTGGAGTTGAATTTGAATTTTGTCTTGATTAATTTGGATTTATTTTATTGAGTCTGACTTTGATTTAATTTATATTTGAGTTGATTTGATTGAGTTTGAATTTGTTTGGATTTGTTTTGAACTTGATGGATTTTATTTGGGCATGTGTTCGGTGGATTGTTTAATTTAATTTGAGTTGAATTTTATTTTATCTGAATTCACTTGAATTTAGTTAATTGAAATTGAATTTGACAGATTTTTTTGAACTTGGAATTTCTTTTTAACAGTTCTGTTATCAATTTTGGTTCATGTTCTGGAGTTAAGATTTAATGAGTTAAAATTTGTTGATCTTTCTGGTTTGGGAGTTTAATTGGGATCTTCAGATTTTCTTGAGACTTACAGATTTCTGATTTGCTTGAGTTTGTATTATTTAGAGAAATTTGATTTGATTGAATTAGAGTTGAGCTTGATTTGAAATCAATTTTGATTGGTTTAGATTTCATTTAATTCTGCAGATTCACAATTTTCGGTTTCTTGTTTAGACGTGAGGTTCAAATTTTGATTGAATTTTTTAATTTGAATATGCTGGGATTTCAATTATTTTAAGACTTCTGCAAAATTTCAAGCTTCAAGCTTCTGATTCAGATTTTAGATTATTTGAATATGCATTTTCTGATTCAGATTTCAAGCTTCTGATTTAAGGGATCTGATTTTTGAATTTCAGACTTGGCAGACCTTAGATTTTAAATTCTGCGGATTCCAGATTTCAAGTTCCCAGATTTGCTTCAAATCTCAGACCTCAGTGCAAAGTTCAGATTCCCGGCCCCTTATAAATTCTGCACATTCAGACTCCAGATTTCTATATTTTCAGATTTGCAGGGTTTTCTTTTTAGATTCTGTACGAATTCAGATTTCAGATTTAATGAGGATTCAGATTTTCAGCTTTCCGGGTTCCGATTGCAGATTTTATGATTCTAAATTTCAGCTTCCAGATTCTTCTTCTCCTAGACTCCAGACTTTAGATTTCAGATTTCAAGGTGTATTCGGATTTTCAAATTTCAGAGTTAGTTGCAGACTTTATGTTTCAGCATCTCAGCTTTCAAATTCCAGATTTTTTTAGGCCTTAAATTTCAGAGGTGATTTCAGACTATTTAAATTTTCAGATTTTGGAATTCTGCAGATCCTACAGGCCTCGGTTCCCTGCAATGCCCAGATTTTTGATTTCTTCAAATTCCAAACTCCAGACCTCTTGTAAATTTCAGTTTTGCTGTATGTCAGAAATGTGGAGTTCAGACTTTGAAACTCCTGAAATTCAGATTTTTGAAGCTCCAATTCCAGATTGCTGACCTTTTTTTTAGATGGGTTTCTGCACCAAAACAAATTTTCAGATTTTCAGGCTCTGCACAAATTCAGATTTATTAAACTTCAGACTTTCAGATTTCTGCACTTCAGATTTTTGAAATGGGTTCTGGTTTCTAATTTTCGGTTTGCTTCAGATTTGGGTCACAGATCTGAGTTTGGCCTTGAGGTTTTGAGAATTCAGATTCTGCTCAAATGGTGACTTTATGTACAGGTCCAGAATTCAAATTCTGCATCACTCCGAATTCAGATTTTGTTTTCTCTTCCAAATTCTCAGCTTCCAGATTCTGCAGCAATCCAGCTGCGGCTTGAATTCTAGATTTTCAGATTTTTATCTCTCTTCCAATTTTCTGTATGTTTCAAATCCCTGGACTTCAACTCAGCTCCTCTACGGAATGTGATTTGAACATATTCAAATGTGTGATTTATGAGGTTAAATTTCTGTTTGTGAAACCGAACTAGATTGGACAGAACTTAGACCGGATTCCAGGTTCAATTACAGATTTATGTTCAGTTTTCTTCTTTTCTTCTTTTTTTTTAAGTGCTTGGCATCCCATTGGATTAATGAGATCATTGACCCCTTTTCAATGATATATTCAAAGTACAATCTCTTGAATGTGTGTCTTGGACGTTCATAGTGCAGAAAATACAACTTGTTTTTGAGAATATTCTTGCTCCACTCTTGATGGCGTCTGTCAATCCTTTCGAAGGAATGCACCCGGTCTGATATAGACTTATGGGTATTTCCCTCCACTCTTCATGAGACAATTTGTAACCTGACTGGAAAATCAGTCCCTTGGGTCCTTGATGGACTTATCGATCCATGGGCGGCATGTACCCGGTCTTGATAGACTTATGGGCATCCCCCACTATATTTTTGATGATTTCACTAGCATATGACCGGCATGATAGCATATTGATTATGCTTGAGCCTTGCATAGCTTGGTGAACTTGGTAAGACATTGGGGTCTTTTATAGACCTTTGTATGTCTACCTTAAGGACGTAGGGGCGGATGGTTAGTCGACCCCCCAACTAGTCCATATTTTGAATTCTTTTAAGTTAAGCCGAGACGTAGGGGCGGATGGTTAGTCGACCCCCAACTAGTCCAGTTTGTTGAATTAAACATATTTTTTTATTTATTTTCCACTGTTTTGTTTATTTTAAGACATTTCCCTTTTTTTTAAAAAAAATGAGACCCTCTGCGCTTGAGCACAGGGCACTGTTTGCCAAGGGTTGCTTCAGCGGCTGGGGCACAGTTTGGACCGGCCGGTTCAAGTCCATAGGGCGGCCGGCTTCGCCCGGTCGCCCTTCCCCTTTTTTTTTTGCGATTTCCTCCACTGGTAGGCCAGGCCGGTTTTCCACGGTGGATGTAAGTTTGGGGTCATTATTTCCCCGGTGCTACAGTGTCCGCGCGGTCTTCTTCGGCCTCTCCGGCACCCGGCGACATCGCGGCGTTGTTTGCGGCGGCTCCTGGTGTTGGTCGACAGCGCCGGCACCGGAGGAAGGAGGAGAGGCTTGCGGCCCTAGGGGAGGAGGAAGGAACCCTCACCGGTGATAGCAGGAGGCTCTTCCGGCTTATACGGCACCCGACGGCAGTGCTGCGGAGGCTGCGGTGTCCGGCTGTAACAGAAGCCGGCGGAAGAAGAAGGAGACGGTCGGAGAAGGAGACCAAGCCGTGTGGCTCCAGTCAGGTTGTAGAAGGACTGGTAACCCCTTTGCTCCCCTCTCTCTTGCTCTACCCTTCTGCCCTGTCCGCGTCTGTCTCCTGTCCTCCCTCCCGTGCGCAGCTTCTGCCGGCTCTTTTTAAACTGGTGGGAGGGCTCCGTCTACGGTTAGGGAGGTGGTTCCGGGTCCGAGAGGGACTCGGAACTTCCCACATTCTCGGCCCCCATATCTTGGGAGGAAATCGGGATCCTTTTGAACCGGGATAGCCTCCGTCGAACATTGCTTCAATCGTCTCCGAGTAGGATCCGAAGCTTCCATTAGACACCGATTGAGACTCCATAGCCTGTCGATATCCCAAGCCAGATCTCCCACTTCCTTCGTCCGACATCCTGCCTCTTTTCAGCAAAATCCTCTTTCTATTTTCCTGTCGACCCCTCCTTTGAGCAGACCCACGGGCTGCTTCCTTGGCTCCCTTAGAAGACTGTCCGGCCCATTTTGAGCAGGCCAGTGGGCCTTGGAGATGGCCTGCAAATGGGCCTCTCCAGCCGGCCGAATTGGGTTAATTGGAATTCCCTTCTAGGCTTTGTCGATGGACATTGCAGATGGACTGATTTGGGCCGATCAGGGTCTGGTTATGGGGTCTGTACATGCTGTACACAACCCAGATCCTCATGGAGACCGAGCATGCCATTTCTTTTGTCTTCTTTTTTTTTTGAATTGGCCATATCAACACATTTAATTTCTTTTCTCTCCCTTTTTTTTTTACAAAATTGGGTGTCAACAAGTGCCCCCCACGGGTGGTTTCTCAAAGATGAAAGTCGGCGAGGGACCGCCCGTGTAAGCATGTTTATGTCATTTCATTGCTTAGCCTGCCCTCTTCCCTTTTTTTTTACAGGTTCACATGGCTAAGAAGGGCATAGTCGAGGCCAGCTCTTTGAGTGGGAGATCCTTGTCTTCCGATCCCACTACCGTCGTGACCTCTCACATGCCTCCCCCGAGTCTTTTAACTCGAAGCAAGTTTGGGCAACATGATTACCATTTGTTTGCTCGGGAGCATTTATGGACCACGGCTGGTGCCGCCCACGTTGATGTTCAACTTATTCAACATGGGCATGGGCAATTCAGCTATACCCGTCCAGTTCATTATCCTGCTCATCACCCCTCCGACGAGGCATTATTGGAGTTCATTCGGAGGCCTTCTCCACTGGGGGAGGTTGATGCTGACCGCTTGTCCGCAGATGAGAGACGTCGGCTAGAGGGTGCCATTCTGAGGGACAGGGATAGTTTGCAGGGCACTGTGGCGTACTCTTATCCTTGCTTTCCTTTGGGTCTGCTTCACCATCAGCGCAGTCCACTCCGTCATCAGCTGGGCCTTTTGGGAGAATTCCAAGAGGAGTATTTCCTTTCTTATGACTTTCAGCCTGGCATATGGAAGCTGAACCGGCTGTGTTATTCCGATTGATCCAAGCGACGCAATGGTATTTTCTTGTTGCCAAACAGCTCCCGCTTCAGTGAGGAGGGCTATGATGGCCATTGCATACTTGATATTTTGGCCCACAATGTGGATAGCAGGTATGACCGCTTATCCATAGAGCGCTCTCATTGTCCACGACTCGAAGCTTGCGAGTGGCTCGAATATGTCTTGGCCAACTTTGGTGCTCGTTTGGAGCGTATTGGCTTGAAGAGTGCAGTAGGGGCAGCTTTGTATGAATACCCCTACTATGATGGCTATATCCAGGCATTGGCAGAGCGCTTTAACAGGCGTTGGAACACCTTTGTCACCGCGGAGGGTGAAACTTCTATGGACTTGTGGTCCTTCCACATGCTTTCTGGGCTTCCTATTCATGGAGAGCCATATGAAGAGGTTGTTCTTGATGATCTTCACAGATGCCAGACTGACGAGCATGGCAACTATGGGCTTTCTTATTGCCACCGATACTTGATGAAGGTGTGGCGAGATCTGGCTTTGATCGGCAGGGATACTCATTCTGATGGCAGACATAGAGTGAGCTGCGATGCCTGGCTGCGCTTCTTCTATGGCGGCCCTTTTTGCTATGATCATACTTTTGCCAGACCGGGCAAACAACGGACCAGCTATGCGCGGCTTGACAGACCTTGTTCTGACAGAGGATATGCTGGCATGGAGGCTTGTGCAGAGACAGAGGACCCGTGGGAGCTCGGGGAGATCACCCACCTGGCTGCATATCTTGCCTACTGGCTAGTCACATTTGCGATTCCTTTTGAGGATGCTACTGTTGTCCGGCCAGAGGTGTTGTTTCCAGCTTGCAGACTAGCCTGCGGGGTCCGTCTTGCTGTTGCCTCGGCTGCCCTTGCCGCGATCTATCATTCTTTTGGGGCTATTTCTTCTCATCCCTCGCCCCGAGATTGTAAAGTTGTACTTGCTACCCATTATGTTAGTGCATGGGCTTCTTTCTTATTTGATGGACTTCCCTCTCTTCGGGCAGACTTTGATCCATTCTGGGCATTGATGTACAGATTTCTTAAAAATCCGAGATCTCAACCGCAGCAGGAGCTTACTACCGCCAGGAGATTACTTGCCACCCTACCTGCAGAGGGTGCTAATGGCCTGCGGTTCAGCCACAGTTCTATTGGCCACCGCCCACATTCTGTTATAAAGCATGGCGCTGACTTCTTATGGGTGGATCCGCTTCTGAACAAGCCCCGCAAGTGGGCTGCTTGGGAGTGGTTTGTATCCATCCGGATGAGTGTTTTGGTCTTCCGATATGGCAGTCGCACCATTCTGGAGCCTTATTACCCATTCAGATTTGGCAGGAACTTTGGGTACGATCAGGGTATTCCACCGAATGCCGATTTCGGCATCACTTCTCGTGTGTACTCCCAGCATGATAGCCACCTTGTTGCTGCAGAATGGTGGAATTATTTTCGCCGGCCCGGGGCGAAAGGTGACATCACTATACCACCAGTCGGGGCTTCTAGTGACTTTGATGTTGTGTATGGAAACTGGTGGTCCCATCACAGCCAGAACTACAGGAAATTACCAGCTGCCATAGCAATGGAGGAAGAGGCCCGATTAGATGTGAAGGACCGCGCTCCTCCTGAGATCAGTGTGAGCTTCCTTGCACGACACTACAGGTTCCGAAAGGACAAATTGCTTTTAAAATATGATCATTGGAAGAGAAGGATTGCGGCCCCCATTGTTCCTCCGACGCCCTACACCGGTGCTCTTCCTCCTTTAGTAGAGCCACTACGCACTTTGCAGCACTCTCGGCAGTCAGCTCTACCATGGCCTGTTGATTGGTATGGTTTGATGGTGTCTGATTGCACCGGTCGTCGGCAGGTTCCTTTGCGGGAGGCCCTTCCCCTCACCGACTCTGTTAGGTGTTGGGTGGACTACCTGGGTCGGGTAGTGTTTTCTTGGGGGCCGCTCGATGACATACTTGATATCCAGCAGGCCAACTGTTTTGGTGAGATCAAGATGGCAGTCATGAGTGCTGCGGGCAAGGTAGGGCGAGATGCCGGTTTGCTGGTCACCTGCCCCTCCGACCTGCCATTACCAGGTATAAAACCCTTCTTTCACTTTCTTTTGCCTTATTTTGCCATACATGCCTCATATTAGCAGTTCGTGACTCATTTGGCTCTTTTAACCTTTTTTCAGAGACCATCTCCTCTAGTGGAAAGAGGACAGCTTCCAAGTCAGTGGGATCTTCACATCCTCGCAAGAGGACTCGTGAAGAGGAGAGACTTCCATCTCCTACCCCGGCGGTGGAACTCATAGGTATATGTTCAAGTTTTTTTTTTCTTGTCATTACTGCTATGCACCTTGGTGTGAGTCTGACCTTTCTTGGCTTGTATTTTATTTCAGAACCTTCTCCTGCCAGGGCGACTCTCAGTTTCAGCCCGCCACCCCCTGAGAGGGTAGCTACTTGTGGTGAAGCACCTGTTGCTCCAGAGGTGGTGGAGGATCCTGCCATTATGGCCGGCCAAGGAGCTGATTTGATGGAAGAGTTGCTTCCTGTTGATGACCCGATAGACACTACTTTGATTGCCATGCGGTCTCCCTCACCCATGGTTTCATTTCATGATGATGGGGCCCAATCAGACCTTGACCCCATAGTGATGCGGTCTCCATCTCCTATGGTGGGTGAGGGGGTGATGGACACTCCTACTCCGTGTTTGGACGAGCCCGTTGCGGAGGTTGATGTGGCATCAGGTGATCTTTGTGTTCCTTTCATTACTGACACATTTTATATTTTCTCAACTTGATTTGTCGTGTCTTGATAATTACTTGTGCCCTCTTCCTTTGAAGGTGCAGGTGGTGAGATTGATTCTTTGATTTTAGCACCTGTTAACCCATGCGAGGATGCCATTGCTGGGGGTACTGGCCCTGGGCTTATCGACCCTCCTTTGCCTCCTACTGCTGGTGGTATGCCACTAAATATTCATTTCTATGCCAAAAATCTGATTGTTGTTTATATACACCTGGCTTGTACTTATTTCCTTCTTCTCTTTCCCTCTCTTTCTTTTTCCTTGCAGCTGCAGTGCCCATTCCATCGGCCGACCAGCCAGCTAGCTCTTCTGGTGCTTCTCCTGCACTGGGCATTGTTTGGCCTACTACCATATCTACCGGCGTTCCTTCGGATGCGTGATTTGCTGCCCATTTAGGTCGGGCAATGATAGCAGGTTTGCCTGCGTTACCGGATCCTTTGCCATCTGAGGCAGACCTGCGGGGTACGCTGAAGCAAATGACTGCATCTTATCATCTCCTTGGCTGCACCATGGAGCCTTAGATATCTGCAGTTGAGGCGTTGTGGGGCCAGTTTTGTGACAGGCAGCGAGAGGCTCACTCCTTGGTCCGGTGGAACACCATCCTTCTCCCACTTGCTGAGGAGAAGTTGATACAGGCACGAGGTGTTGCTGAGGCCATCTCTGTCATGGATACTCGACTGGGACAGCTCCAGGAGGACCATACCCAGGCTACTATAGCTGCCGACCAGCTTGTTGCTGAGATTGCTTCTTTAGAGAGTCGGCTAGTGGCGGCTCGAGCTAGGCGTGCACAAGTTGAGGAGGATTTGGCCTCGACAGGCGGAGAGCGAGACTTGCTTGCTGCCACTTACTCTCGCCTACTAGAGGAGATCCAGGAGCTGGAGTTAGCTCGCCCGGCGTGTTGTGCCAAGTTGGCCTTGTAGTCACCATTTTTTGTTTTCGGAGTTGATTGGACATGTAGTTTTTTCCTTTCTTGATGTTCAATTAGCCCTCGAGGCTTGTTCGGGCACCTTGAAAATCAATTATGCAATGAAATACTTTCGCATTTTGCAAATGATTCCACTTGTATCCATGTTGGTCGCACAATGGAAATTCTCTTTTACTATCACTCGCAACTTGAAAACAAGGTGTTTTGCTTCATGCTTCGACCCTTGTCTGACTGCCAGGGTTTTCTCTGGATCGAGAAGAGCTTGGGCCCTTTAACTGACCCTTCTGCTTGCTTGTTTGACTAATGACCTCCCTGTTACTATGCTTTGTTGTAACTGTGAGTTTTTCTTTTTTCCTGCATGTCGTTTGGATTTTGACCCTTGAGGAGTTGAAATCTCCTTAGAGAATAAAATTTGGGCGGTGAGGAATTAAGGCTTCCCCTGGGCCATAGGTTTTGATGGCTTTAAGCCAGTGGAACCCGTAGACTTGTGAGCATGTAGTGATCATACTCGGTCCATAGGGTATGGGAATTTGGGATATCCCTAGGTATAGAGTTGTTTTCTTGGGGTATGATTTTAGGGCGGCGTGATGCCATTCAGCCCGTAGACTTATGAATGTGAAAAGATCGCATTCGGTCCGTGGGGCACGGTATATAAACTCATGGGGCATTTGGGTATGAAGTGATTATGCCCAGCTCCTAGGGTTTAAGTTTGGAGGTGGCTTGATGCCAAGTCGGCTTAATGCTAAAAGGCAATGAAGTTGGCTTAATGCCAAATAACCCTTAGGACATATGAGCGTGAGAAAGAGTCACAACTCGGCCTATTGGGTAAACATGTAGTGGCTTGGTGCCAGTGGTTTATAACTTGTGATGGCTTGATGCCAAAAAGGAGTTGTGGTGGCTTGATGCCAAAAGGGGGGTTATGGCTTGATGCCAGGAACATTTTATGGCTTGATGCCATAATAACCCGTGGGACATATGAGTATGGGGAAACCACACTCGACCTTTTGGGTATAATTATGGTGGCGGCTTGATGCCAAGAAAGGACCCGTAGGACACATGAGCACAAAGAAGTCATGCTCGGCCTATTAGGTATAATTATGGTGGCTTAGTGCCAGTATAACCCATAGGGTATTTTGAGTATGAGGAAAGGTCATACTCAGCCCCTTTCGGGTTATGATGTGGTAATGGCTTGATGCCGGTGGATCATGATTTGTTGAAGACTTAGTGTTAAAAAGGATTGTGATGGCTTGATGCCGATTGGTTATGGTGGCTTGATGCCGAAAAGGTATTATGGCTTAATGCCGATAAATGTAGTGACTTGATACCGGGAGGGTATTGTGGCTTGGTGCCAAGAGGCTATTACGGCTTGATGTCGGGAAAGTATGGTGGCTTGATGCCAAGCAAATATGGATAGGGCATATGAGTATGAGATGACCATGCTCAGCCCATGAATTTGGGACAAATCTAAGCTTAAAGGCTCAAGATTTGAGGATTGCCGGTGGGATTTGGGGTATATGGACCAAAAGCAACACTGGCGATGAATTGAAAGAACTATGTAGACCAAAAAGAGTCATATGGTATAAGATTTGGCTTTGATAACCACATAGACTAGGAGAGTCATGGTGGTACATGGTGGAGAAGACCTTTCTGCCCGGAATGGCCGTTTGGTCATAGAACTTGTTTTTTTTTTGTTGGACAAGGTGTTATCCCTTCTCCTTTTGGGATGGCGTGCGAGACTTCCCGAAAATTTTATAAGCAAGAGGTGATCCTCCTCGTTGCCTCAGGTATGGTCTCCCCAGCATATTTCTACTACAAGGTAGATGAGCTTATGAGAGCCGTTTCGTCATTGGCAACTCGGACCTCCTCCCTAATAAAATTAGGGGAAACTCACCCATCCAACCCATCGGGTTAGGGGAGTCAGCCCTGTTTGTTGTTTGTTTTGTTTTTTTTGTTTTTTTGTTTTTTTTTAACTAGCTTGACTGCCTCTTTCGAGGTTTTCACCCAAACCAGTCCCCCATTGGATTTTGCCTATGCGCCTTTTACAGGGTTTTCACATAGCGGGGTAACCCATTTTTGCTTAAAGTGCCATATTCGGGTTTTCACCTTAGCCGGGTTTTTTCTTGACATTTTTGCCCTTAACCAATCAATGATATTGGCTAAGTCTGTCAGGCATCTTTATTTTTAGCCCATTTTTTCAAAATTACTCTTCATGATCCATCGAGTTCCTATGGAACTCGTGCTCTGGCGCATAATATTTTTTGATGTGTTTGCCGTTGAGTGGAGGGAACAAAATATCCCCTTTGCGATCCACCACGATGTAGGCACCTCCCTCGAACACCTTGTAGATGATGAATGGGCCGAGCCAATTTGGAAGAAATTTGTTTTTAGGACGGCCTGCCATGGTGTCCTTCTCGCGACCACGACAATGTCCCCTTTCCGGAATGATCTCTCTTTCACCAACTTGTCGTAGGCTCGAGACATTCTGGCTTGGTATACTTTGAGGTGTTCATAGGCTTTCAGCCTTTCCCCCTCCAATTTATCTAACTCCATGAACCGCCTTTGCATTTCAACAAGTTCATCGGAAGGTAGACCATGGTGGATTGCTACCCGATAGGAAGCCAACTCCACTTCCACAGGTATGACTGCCTCACTCCCATATACCAATGAAAATGGTGAGCAACCCGTGGGGGTTTTGTATGTAGTGCGGTAGGCCCAAAGTGCTTCCTGCATCTTTTCGTCCCAACTCCGCTTCTTGTTCCCAACCACTTTGACCAAAAGTTTGCAAAGGGTCTTGTTGAATGCCTCTGCTAGGCCATTTGCTTGGGGATTGTAAACAGTGGATGTTCTCCAATCAATATGGAATTTGGAGGCCAACTTGTATATCGTTTGGTTTCTGAACGGGGTACCGTTGTCTGACATGATGCGGCTCGGTACTCCATATCTGTATATGATGTTTTGCCGGACGAACCGACCAACAACCTCACCGGTTACTTCCTTGGCTGCTATAGCTTCTGCCTATCTGGAAAAGTAATCGGTAGCTGCAAGGATGAATTTGCAACCCCTGGAGGATGGCTTGAATAGTCCCACAATATCCATTCCCCATTCGGCAAAAGGCCATGTCGGGGTTGTAGGATGTAATTGTGTCGGGGGGCGCCTAGGGATAGGTGCGAATGCCTAACATTCATGGCATGCCTTCGCGAATTTCTCGCAGTCAGAGAACATGCTTGGCCAGTAATACCCCTTAAGCTTGATTGCTATCTTCATTTTGGGTCCGGACTGATGTGCTCCGCATAACCCGCTATGAATCTCTTTCATCACCTGAAATGCCTCCTTCATGGACAGACACCTGGCAAGGACAGATCTTTCTTTTTCGGGTACCAATCGGTATAGTTCTCCACCAATGAGTTGGTAGGATGCCGCCCTTCGTGTCAATTGCACACGTTTGACGCGATATTCTGGTAAAATCCCGTTTTTGATATCAATAATTGGCTGGCGCCAATCAATTTGTTCAGGGTGATCATCTTCACCCTCTTCTATGATGTTAGCTTCCCATGTGGTCAGGTTGCCGTCGTCGATGACTGACGTTGGAAACAGCCTTCTGTGTTTGACAACAATTTCCAACCTTCCTGCCGGGGGTAGTTTGATCACAGAAGCCAATTTGGCTAAGGCATCAGCCTGTGAATTTAGCCTTCTCTTGACATGTTGTATGCTGAATATGTAGAATTTCTCGGCCAACCGGCTTGCTGCTGCATGGTAGACCATTAATTCTTCTTTCCGGACTTCAAATACGCCGAGCATTTGTTGGACGACCAGCATTGAATCTCCGAACACCTTAAGGCACCGAATTCCCATGTCAAGGGCAATCTCCAAGGCGATGGCGAGGGCTTCGTATTCAGCTTCATTATTGGTGAGGGCTTCTGGCAATGTGCATGAATGGTGTAGAACTCCACCCTGTGGGCTTAGAAATACCACGCCTGCACCGGCCCTTGGTTTTAGTCTTCCATCAGGTCTTCTTTCTGTGATGGCTGCACCATCAAAGTACAATTGCCAGTATTTGATGTCCACCTGTTGGGCTTCTTGCTTTTCTCCCTCCCTCAATGTCTCCTCATCATGTAACTGGAGGTTAAGAGGGGAATCCTCAGGTATAGGGTGGGCGGCTAGAAAGTCTGCCATCCCCTGCCCTTTAATTGCTTTCTGCGGGACATATTTGATGTCGAACTCCATCAGCATCAATGCCCATTTCCCGAGGCGTCCAGAAGGGACTGGTTGTTTCAACATGTACTTTACGGGGTCAAACTTGGATATCAAGTTGACTTCATGTGCCAGGAGGTAGTGCCTTAGCTTCTTTGCGGCAAACACTAAGGCCAGGCACATTTTCTCCATGGGGGAGTAATTGTGCTCGGGGCCGACCAACCTTCTGCTAAGGTAGTAGAGGGGTTGTTCTTTGCCCTCGTCATTTAATTGCGCCAGCATAGCACCCAAGGATGTGTCCAACGCTGTGATGTACAAAATGAGGGGCCTACCTTTAATAGGGGCGCCCAAAACAGGGGGATTTAAGAGATATTGTTTAAGCCCATCTAGGGTGGCTTGACAACTCTCATCCCATTTAAATGGGGCCCCTTTCTTGGCTAGCTTAGAAAAGGGCTGGCATCGGCCGGATAAGTTGGCAATAAAACGCCGAATGTAGGCGACTTTGCCTTGAAGGGACCTTAGCTCTCGTAGGTTGCGAGGAGGCGGCAGCTCCCTGATTGCTTTGATTTTATCGGGATGAATTTCAATGCCCCGATATCTGACTATGAAGCCAAGGAATTTCCCACTAGATACGCCGAAGGCACACTTCATGGGATTCATCTTTAATTCAAATTGTCGGAGTCGCTCGAAAACCCTTTTCAGGTCACCCAGGTGGTCTTCTCGCTTCCTTGTCTTGACAACCAGGTCATCGACATAGCACTCGACCAGATCATGCAACATTTCATCAAAGATCTTGGTCATAGCCCTTTGGTACGTCGCCCCTACATTTTTGAGTCCAAACGGCATTCTTTTGTAGTTGAACACCCCCTTAGGGGTACGAAATGCCGTGAAGCTCTTGTCTTCTGTGGACATCAAAATTTGATTGTACCCTGAGGAGCCGTCCATAAATGACAAGGCTTCATGCCCCGTGGTCACATCTACCATATTTTCAGGAATTGGTAGAGGGAAGTCATCTTTTGGGCAAGCTCTATTCAGGTCGCGGTAATCAATGCAGACCCGAATCTGCCCACTTTTCTTCTTCACTGGCACGACATTGGCAAGCCACACAGGGTACATGCAAGGCTCAATGAAGTCAACTTCTATAAGTTTATCAATTTCGGCATTGACTTTGAGCTCTAAATCAGCCCGCATGCGTCTTTGCCCTTGTTTGACCGGCTTCACCGAGGGAAGTATGGCCAGTTTATGGACTGCCACGTCCGGCGAAAGCCCAGGCATTTCGTTGTAAGTCCAGGCGAAGCAATCCCTGAACTCTTCTAGCAGAAGCCGGTATTGGACTTTTTCTTCTTCACTGAGGAGGGCACTGATGAAGATAGGCATTGGATCCTCTGTAGTCCCCAAATTAATTTCGAGGAGGTCGTCAACTGTAGCTTGACCACCATCCTCAATTTCTTCAGGGGCTGGTTGCAAATCAACCAACTCCTCATCATTTTCTTCTTTGTTTTCTATTTCAAGGGCTTCTGCCTGGATGAGGCCATTATCACCCTGAATCTGTTGAGGGTCTTCTGGTCGAGCTTCCTGCTCTGTCTCCTCTTCAGAGGATTCATCAAAGACAGGGGCAACTTCTTCATCTTTGTGAGCACTGGCCATATTGACTGCATAGTGCACCATTGGCTCAAAGTCAGAGTCGTAGCCCAAGAAATATTTCTTACCCTTTACTTTCAACCATTTTTCGAAGTCCCACATTTGTTTGAACATTTTGTCTCTTTGGCGACTTTGCCTATCAGGAACTCCTTGTTCCCGGCACATTCGTCGTTTCTTTTGAGACATAGCTTCTATTGGCTCTACAGGCACCATAGAAGAGTCGAGATCTTCGGGCCAACCGAAGTCATCTTCCCGAGCTCGCTTGCGTGGATATTCCTCCCGATGAAATGTAAACCTTGATCCATCAGGGTAGGGGACCGTGAATGTTTCCATCCTTTGCACCGTTTGAAGCGCACGTTCTCCAGCTGGCCACATTAGATCTAGTGGCATGCATATGCTGTCTTCGAAAGCTTTGGTGATGGAGTTGGCATTGAACTTGATGGGTCGCCACTCCTTCCTTTCAAAGCTTATTTTTAACCTGTGCAATTTTGCCTTGACTTCATTGATGGTGAGATCTTCATTAAGTTGTTCATCCACCATCTTCTGTTTTCCCTTATCAGCTTTGGCTTTAAAGGACTTTGCCTGGAGATAGAGTTGTGCATCTGACAAATGACATTCGGCCACCTCGAAAGGGGCTTGGTCTGCATCTATTCTGCATTGCACACCTTCCTTGTTGTATTTGAGGCATTGATGAAACGTTGAAGGCACGACCCAATTTGTATGCAACCATGGGCGGCCTAGGAGAGCCCTAAAGGTGGTATCGGCATCTATGACATAGAATGTTGCCTTGGTGTTGAAGTCACCTAACACCAGGTCCACCTCGGCTTTCCCCATGGCTTCTTCTGAATTTTGATTGAACCCGGATATAGTAACTCCGGAGACCTTCTGAAGATAAGGCATAAGATACAGAGCCCTGAAGGTCTTGAGCGGGAGTATGTTGACAGCCGAACCTGCGTCGACCATGATCCGGTTCAATTCGTGCCCATTTACCAGCCCTTTCATGTATAGCAGCCGGTTGTGGAATGCTGAAGGATACATCATATCCTCCTCGGTGAACGAGACCGATGCCGCATACGCTTCATACTGGCCCATCTCGGCCAAGTGGGCTTCGTAGGTGGTGCTTGCAGCACTGCCATAAGGGCCTCTCGGAGTTCCTTGCTTAGGGATACGACTTCCCATAGGCCTAGGCGCACGGGGAGTCTCTTCAATTGGAGAAGGACCTTTCTGTCCACTTTTCCTTTCGTTTCAGCCAGAGAAGGGAGAGAGTCCGGTGGTGGAGGGAAGAATTGCTCCATTATGTTCTCCACCATCGTATCAGTTGGGATTGACTCCTCTGCTTCATTTTGTTGAGGAGGTTGCTGAGATGTGCTTGGTTGGTTGGCTTTGTCCACCACAGGCTCTTTTGGCACCTCCTTGGGCCTTGCTGGCTCCTCGGAAGTGGCATTTATTGTGTCGTCCTCTCCTTCGTCATCTGAGAAGGGTTGGAATTGAATGACCCGGCCAGGGGGCTGCTTGACCAATGGAGGTGGTACGGGCCTGGGCTGTTCATCCCTGAAGTAGATGACTTTGTTGTTATCGGGGTGTTGCCCCCTGCCTCCATGTCCTCCACGGGAGTTTCTATTGTTTCGCCTTTGATAGGTGACTTCGGGACGAGAAGATCGCCCTCGACTGCCATTTCCCCGATTGTAGTAATCGGCGGGTGGTGGGATGCTGACCACATTGCATGACAGCTTATGAAAGCGAGATGCTAAATCACGAGCATCCGGCTCTTTCTTCACCTTCCCCCCAGAAGTCAGATATGCTGTCAAATGGGATTTCTTCCCCTGCAGCTATTTTTCTTCTGATCTCTATGAGCCATTGCTTGAAGGAAGCCTGTTTGGCCCATTCGCCCCAAGGAATATATGCATCGAGGGGAGCCGGGCCCGAGGGCTGTTTTGGCTCGTATTCCTCGAGCTGATCAATGAGTTTTTGGAGCTTTTGAAGGGGTGTGGGATTCTGAAGGCGTGCCTCCATTTCCTGCAGTTTTTCTTCTTGGCGTTGTGCCTTTCTTTTATCTGCTTTTATTTTGTTCTTTGCATGTTTTCTTGGATTGATAGGACCGCCTGGTCCTTTGTAAGGTGCTGGTTGCTCGGCCTCGTCGGCTTGTGCAGCTTGTTCAGCCAGCAGTTCTACTTTCTTGCGGGCTACTTCTGCCCTGGCTTGGGCCTTTTCCTCCCGGGTGGGGACTTTTTGCCATGGTTGTTCAGGTTCCTCCAGGACAACCTCCTGGGCTTTCTCTTCGCAGAACTTGTTAGCGGCTTCTATGTTCCTTTGTATGACTTCAGGGGTGAATGTCTGGTAAGCTGAATAGACTTTAGGCTGTGATAGCCTCTGTGATTTGCCCCTGGTATGATGCCCCCGCTGTACACTTATTTCTGGAGTGGCATGAATGACACAAGCCGAGGTTGAACGCCCCTGATGTATGACATTTACTGTGAAGTTTAAGGGCTGCTTGGGCTTGACATGCGACCGTGGCGGGTTGATTAAGTGTTTGCCCATGTCGATAGTTCCATCTCGAATTAGGGCTTCCGCCTGATCCTTGAACAGGTAGCAGTCTTCCAGAGAATGACCCAACATTCTATGGTATTGGCAGAAGTTTGGATCATTAGCCTTGTTGGCATCTCCAGGCCGTTTAGGATGTGGAAGAGTAATTGGGCTCTCCTTCATGCACATGTTGAATAGCCTCTTGGTGTACTCCCTGGGAAAAGAGTACGGCTTCTTTAGGCGGTCAGCCAATGTGGTCGTGGGACCTGGCTGGCTGAAATTCTTTGGTGTTGAAGTTGATGTCTGTACGTCCTTCTTGCCCCCATTGCCATTGTTCTTGGCCGGGGAGAAATCCACCGTGTAGACATCCTTGGCCGCCGGCTGTTTATCCTTTATTATTTTTTGTTTGTTGGCAAGAATTGCTGGGTTGTCAGCGTAGAAGAGCTCAAGCTCGGAGACTACCCGATTCAGCTCATCAAACGTCCGGATGTTGGTAACCAACAGCTTTTCTAGCATTTCCGGACGCAGCCCTCGCTTGCACAGGCCAACAGCCTCTTCATTTGCTGGTGGATTGGAACACTTCATGCACAAATTTCTCCACCGTTTGACATAGTCCACAGCCGATTCATCCCTCCGTTGTCGCAGAGAGGTTAGTTCGACTAGCGTGAACGGCCTTTCTGTTAGCTTGAATCTTTCGATAAATTTCCTTTGCATGTCCTCCCAGTTTGATACCGAGTTCGGCTTCAGCTTGGAGTACCATTCAAAGGCTGATCCGGTTAGAGTTGTGGCGAAATATCTGAGGAGGTAAGACTCCTCAAGTGCCAGTTTACCCATATGTGTGACATAAAGTGCCAAGTGCTCTTTTGGGGATCCACGCCCATCGAACCTTGGACACTTGGGGATCTTGGTGACTTCTGACGGTAGCTTCTTAAATTGGTGGTGGACAGGGTATGGAACCCGGTATAAGTCCACCGTGGCCAGCCCATCGTCATGTTCAGCCAGCTTGGCATCGATCAGGCGTTCGATCATCATTTTCTGAGATACCGCCGCATAGTCTTGTGGCAGTTGATAGGCCTGAGATGTGACATGAATCTCATCCTCCGGTGCCATCCATTGCGGCGGTTGTTGGGGAGGAGGCTGGTATACTGCTGGCCGCATCCGAGGCATAGGAGGCTGTTCCATCTGCATAGGTGGTTCTTCAGGAGCCTCTGCCACCCCAGAATTCTGGGCCGGTTGGGGTTGTAACAACCCAAAGTTCCTTAGCAGCATTTTTAATTGCTGATTCTCCCTCCATAACTCAGCTAGGTCGAGGTTCGGAGGTGCAGCTTCAGCTTCTTGGTTGTCTTGGTGTGCCCCTTCCTCCACTTCTTCCTGTTGTGGAGGATCGATTACCAAGGGCTGCCTTGGAGGATTTGTTGCTTGGAGAGCAGTTTGACTGCGGGTATTAGTTGCCCCAGTCCGGACTGCAGTTCGTGGAGCCTCGGCACCCTCTTCACGCCGGCTTGTGCTTGAAGTAGTCATGCAGGAGAAGATTCTCATTTTGCCTCCTGCCCCCTGTACCACATGTCTTTTTGGGGCTTTGCGGGAAGGCATGAGCCGGGTAGAGACCGACTCTCTTTCTGGTAAGGTCCGGGGGACCGTGAATTGATCGTTATGAAAGTAGGACGCATAGCAGCGTCTGAATGGTGGTGCAAATTGAACCGCCGGCCGAGGTGAAGCGGCATTTGGTTGTGAGGCTTTAACGGGCCGGGAGCTGGAAGAGCAGCCGGCTACATGGTGAGGATGGATGACTTTAGGCAAAGGCCCCGAGGTGGGAACCTTCGCTTTGGGCGCCCATATTTGTTTGACTTTTTGGGTAGAGGATTTATTCCCCTGCCCCCTGCTTGTATGACTGACATCTGGTTGATCCTTTGTCCGAACAATGCTGGAATGTCCTGGAGGTTTGCCCCCAGTCGGATGAGTAGTATGTGAAGGTTGACTGGCGAACCGATCAACCCTTGGCAGATATCGGGCCGCAGATTGCTTCTGCCCCCGAACCTTGTCATGGTCATTGGATTGATTCCAAAACCAGGGTATGTCACCGAATCGGACCGGTAACTGGGTGTCTTCTTGCTTTTTGCGGGCATAGGATTGATTCCTAGCCCGTTGAGTTATCTTGGTGGACGAGACCGTTGATCGGTTGTCTTTCCGGAAACGTTGAGTTGAGGGTTGACCCCTCACCTTGAAGGTAGTGTATGGGGGTGGTACCATTCTTCGGTTGGCCCAACCAAAGTGAGGAGTTGATGGCGGGTTTCTCACCCGAGTAGTATAGTTAGCCGGTGACCGGCTGATTTCATCAGTTTTCAGATAAGAGGGCTGCCCCCTCTTCTGGTGAGTGGTTCGGACCATTGATTGGCCAAAATTGGGTTGGCGGGTGGAAGATTTCTTCTCCCCCCGTGCAGATGCAATGTGTTTATCACAAGGCTGGGGAGCAGCCTTGTCTTTCTCCTCTGACTCCACCAGTGTGGCGAAGCGGTTGGCTAGCGGCAGTATGGCGAGCTTAGGCCTTATCTGCCTCAGCTCAGCTGGAGTATATATCGGGACGGCAGAGCGCCCCTTCCAGTAAATCCTCATGGAGCCCATTATGAATGAGCGCCGCGAGGAGCATGAAGTAGGAGTCCTCCCGACCCGGAACCTTTGTGGCTTGGGTGGTTCAGGAGCCTCCTCAGTGATTGAGACCTGATTGACGGAAAGCGGTGCCAAGGCTGGCACCGGTTCTTCTTCCTTGTCTTGTTCAGTATCTTCTATTTGAATAGCCAGGATAATCTGGCTGATAGGGTTGATGTCGGCCGAATTTACGACGGGGGTGACAAGTTCCACACCGAGGCAGTGTGGTGGTAGGAACACCTCCGGGCACGTCCAGAACATCACTGGACATGGAGGAAACGCCAGTATCCCGTTGGTACGTGAGTCAACATAATCTTCAGTCCAGAAAACTCCTTTCCAAGACATCTTAGCTTTTCTCACCTGAAATGGACGAGATAAACTGGTTAGATGTAAAGAGTTTAGTTTCATTTTAAAAGATGCATATTTCCTTGAATTGCTATGACGGAGAGATGAAGGGAAGGAAAGGTTCCACCGGACGTGCCAATTGATGTAACCTCGAAAATCTCAAAAGAGTTTTATTTATTTTCTTTGTTTTGGAAATTCATTTTCCTTTTGAATTTGATTTTGATTTGATTAGACCTTAGCATTGACTTATTTAGGAAAATAGATGGTATTCCATAAAAGTACTAATAGGGTCAAAATTATATGTTGAGGTCGTTAAGTTCTTTGAAATTTGTTTTGACCTCTCCCCGTCGGATGGTGCGAAGATCCGACGTTAATTACATCGAGATAACTCGAATACCCTTGATTAAACGTCATAGCAATCCATGAATATAGAAAACATGCATCCACAAAAATAAACATTCACACACATATGGACATAGGAGAAAACGATCCCATGAAATTGATAGAATGCAAGCACTTAATTTGGTTTTGAATTTGATTTGAATTGGATTGGTTGAATTAAATTTGTTGGTTTGAATTTGATTGAGTTGAATTTAGTTTGAGCTGAATTTAATTGGTTGAATTGTCTTTAATTTGGGTTGAAATTTGATTTGTTCATTTTTTGAGTTGCTTATTAATTTAAGTTTGATTCAATTTGAATTTGTTGATTGATTTAAGTTTGATTTGAGTTTTAGACAGTTTGCTTATTGATTAATCTTTAATTTGATTGTAGTTGAATTTGAATTTTGTCTTGATTAATTTGGATTTATTTTATTGAGTCTGACTTTGATTTAATTTATATTTGAGTTGATTTGGATTTATTTTATTGAGTCTGACTTTGATTTAATTTATATTTGAGTTGATTTGATTGAGTTTGAATTTGTTTGGATTTGTTTTGAACTTGATGGATTTTATTTGGGCATGTGTTCGGTGGATTGTTTAATTTAATTTGAGTTGAATTTTATTTTATCAGAATTCACTTGAATTTAGTTAATTGAAATTGAATTTGACAGATTTTTTTGAACTTGGAATTTCTTTTTAACAGTTCTGTTATCAATTTTGGTTCATGTTTTGGAGTTAAGATTTAATGAGTTAAAATTTGTTGATCTTTCTGGTTTGGGAGTTTAATTGGGATCTTCAGATTTTCTTGAGACTTACAGATTTCTGATTTGCTTGAGTTTGTATTATTTAGAGAAATTTGATTTGATTGAATTAGAGTTGAGCTTGATTTGAATTCAATTTTGATTGGTTTAGATTTCATTTAATTCTGCAGATTCACAATTTTCGGTTTCTTGTTTAGACGTGAGGTTCAAATTTTGATTGAATTTTTTAATTTGAATATGCTGGGATTTCAATTATTTTAAGACTTCTGCAAAATTGGCAGATTCTACCTGGCGCATGCATTTTCTGATTCAGATTTCAAGCTTCTGATTTAAGGGATCTGATTTTTGAATTTCAGACTTGGCAGACCTTAGATTTTAAATTCTGCGGATTCCAGATTTCAAGTTCCCAGATTTGCTTCAAATCTCAGACCTCAGTGCAAAGTTCAGATTCCCGGCCCCTTATAAATTCTGCACATTCAGACTCCACATTTCTATATTTTCAGATTTGCAGGGTTTTCTTTTTAGATTCTGTATGAATTCAGATTTCAGATTTAATGAGGATTCAGATTTTCAGCTTTCCGGGTTCCGATTGCAGATTTTATGATTCTAAATTTCAGCTTCCAGATTCATCTTCTCCTAGACTCCAGACTTTAGATTTCAGATTTCAAGGTGTATTCGGATTTTCAAATTTCAGAGTAAGTTGCAGACTTTATGTTTCAGCATCTCAGCTTTCAAATTCCAGATTTTTTTAGGCCTTAAATTTCTGATGGGAATCAAATCGAGGGACAAGAACCGATTCATGTTAAAAATTGAATCGGGATGCAAGAACCGATTATTAGAATTCAATTTCATGTAAATTTTGATTTTTAGATTGATTTTAGGTCCATTTGAATAATTTTCTAAGTTTTAGAATTTTTTTCTAAGATGTCTAGTCTTTTTCCATTATTTTAGGCATTTTAGAGTCATTTGTTTCAAATTTCTAGCTTTAAAATGAATTTTAATTGGAGATATGCTGTTCGGCCCTATAAATAGGACCGGGCCCCTTTGTAAAGAGGAGATGATGCAATGATACATTGAATAGAGAGAATGCTCCCGTTGGATGTTGTTTTTCCCGTTTTGCCCTTGTGTGTGCGTCTGACTTAACCCGCGAGGGTTTCTCCTCTCTCTCTTCGGTATTCACTCGCGAGCGGCTGGCCCGCGACTTCCTCTCGGGCGAATGGTCCGCGTCTTCCTCCCGGCGGCGACGGCCGGTCTCACGCGGGGTCTTCCTCTCTCTCTTACTCGACAGCCGGCTGGCCGCGCGGTTTTCGGGGCTCCTCCGGCGGCGATGCCCTAGCGTGGTCTTCGTCCCTTCCGTGCTCCTTCCTCCGGTGGACATCCCAAAGAAGAGCCTCTCGGAGAGTTCGACCGTTTCCTCCCTCGGATCTACCTGCTTGTCTTCGCTCCATATCCGCAGGATCGTCCTTTCCACCTCTATGGTTCTCCCGTCTCCTTCTCCTTCTGTAGAGGACAGCTCGTTCTCTTCTTCTTCTTCCTCTTGAGGATAGCTCGTCCTCACTGCTTCATCGACTTCTTGGAGATCTGTCTTCTGGATCTGGATCTTACGAAATACCTGTTGTTCGCCTGAACCCCTTCTTCTGGAACTGTTGTCAACGAGTTTTCAGGATTATCCCTTCACTCGTTCACGTTTATACCTTCTGGTCCTACCGTGAATATTTTCTTCAACGACGACGATCCTGGTAGTCGAGATCGTTTTCAGTCCGGGCTGCCGAGTCCTCGTTGTTATCGTTGTCGTCGGCCGAGCTTACGCTAAGTCCGCTCGCGGATATTGCTGAAGATTATTATTCGAGTGTTATCGACCGACGACGAAGGGATCAGTGGTCGATCCAATGTCTTAACCCCTTATCGTACCAAGGAAAATACGTTGCCATTTTACGCGAGTCCGTCCTCCCACTCACCGTTGTCCCAAACATACGGTTCGTTCTCGTGATAGAACGCCTAAGTTCGAGCGTATATCATCTTGTTCTTCGAGTCCTGGCCGAGGATATTGGTTGATTTCCGGTTCGGGAATTAGTCTCGCAAATACCGTTTCCGTATTTCATTTTCCTTGGCTTATTGTTGTCAAAAGCCGAACAAAGGACCATCGGCATTTTCCATTCCGGATTGATTTCGTATTCGGAGTGATTCAACGTTTCCGAATGAGTTGAGTTCTGGTTTCTATCAAGTGTTGGAGATCGAGGACGTTTCTGTTCGATTATTGGAACTGCTGTGGAACTTAGATCCTGATGAGAACAGATCCTCACTTCTAGTTCTCGAATACTTCTCTCCGAGCTGCTTAACTTCGGCCTTAACTTGCCGATTCATTCCGGCTCGGGGTACCGGTCCCCTTCCACTCCAAGGATCGAGTTCTTCCGGATCCGAGCATTGCCACATCGCATTACATTTTGTCGGGGCTTGATGGGAAGCGAGACCGGTCCGGTTCCAGCCTCGAATCCAGCATTTCTTTATCTCTCGCTGATATTTTTGGGACATACGGATAGACACCGTTGTCGTTGATTCTTCGTCATACGATGACTATCGAGACCGGTCCACTTCCGCTCATGTTCTAGTTGATTATCGTTTCCTTGAAGTTTTACGATCCGAGCAACACTCCTTTTAAGTCATATACAAGGATTTGTTTTCACCTCGCTCAGTTGTCGACAACATTTAGCCATAGAAATTGGCGGATAGAATACAGGATCCGCCTACAGTTATTTTAAATGGGAAAATGATGATGACCACTAGTCAACCAGCTCCTAGGTAGCTTCTTACCAAGTTGCCGGACTGGATTGATTCCCTCCTTGGGATAGTAGAACATTGGTCACCTGATTCTGAGGCTGTGATGAAAATCTTCTGAGCCTAACATCCTGGTTGCTGTCCCTGTTGCTGGAAATCAATATCATTGCTGGAAAATCAAGCAAGGTGCAGATCATTTGGCTGTGATGATTTTAATCTGAGCCACGTCCCTCTTTTCAACTGCTGTCCTGAATGTTGTTATGATTTTTAAGAGGAATGTGCTATTGAGATAACCTCCCTGTTCTGTTGACACTGTCATGATGTTAACTTGCATATTATGTTCGGTTTGAAATTGCTGGATTTCTTAACACTTCTGGCCTTCAAACTGCTGGCCTGCTATATTGTTGGAAAACTGTTCATTTCTGGTCTGTTACCTGCTGTTTCATATCAGACTGCTGGTTCCTGGTTATATTTACTGATTTCAGTCTGCTGTTAGTTTCTGTTTGGCATTCTATTATCTGTTGGGTGATATTTCTGGATTATATTTGAAATCCATGGGACCCTCGATCCCGTCCCGCATCAATTTCAGAGGTGATTTCAGACTATTTAAATTTTCAGATTTTGGAATTCTGCAGATCCTACAGGCCTCGGTTCCCTGCAATGCCCAGATTTTTGATTTCTTCAAATTCCAAACTCCAGACCTCTTGTAAATTTCAGTTTTGCTGTATGTCAGAAATGTGGAGTTCAGACTTTGAAACTCCTGAAATTCAGATTTTTGAAGCTCCAATTCCAGATTGCTGACCTTTTTTTTAGATGGGTTTCTGCACCAAAACAAATTTTCAGATTTTCAGGCTCTGCACAAATTCAGATTTATTAAACTTCAGACTTTCAGATTTCTGCACTTCAGATTTTTGAAATGGGTTCTGGTTTCTAATTTTCGGTTTGCTTCAGATTTGGGTCACAGATCTGAGTCTGGCCTTAAGGTTTTGAGAATTCAGATTCTGCTCAAATGGTGACTTTATGTACAGGTCCAGAATTCAAATTCTGCATCACTCCGAATTAAGATTTTGTTTTCTCTTCCAAATTCTCAGCTTCCAGATTCTGCAGCAATCCAGCTGCAGCTTGAATTCTAGATTTTCAGATTTTTATCTCTCTTCCAATTTTCTGTATGTTTCAAATCCCTGGACTTCAACTCAGCTCCTCTACGGAATGTGATTTGAACATATTCAAATGTGTGATTTATGAGGTTAAATTTCTGTTTGTGAAACCGAACTAGATTGGACAGAACTTAGACCAGATTCCAGGTTCAATTATAGATTTATGTTCAGTTTTCTTCTTTTCTTCTTTTTTTTTAAGTGCTTGGCATCCCATTGGATTAATGAGATCATTGACCCCTTTTCAATGATATATTCAAAGTACAATCTCTTGAATGTCTGTCTTGGACGTTCATAGTCCAGAAAATACAACTTGTTTTTGAGAATATTCTTGCTCCACTCTTGATGGCGTCTGTCAATCCTTTCGAAGGAATGCACCCGGTCTGATATAGACTTATGGGTATTTCCCTCCACTCTTCATGAGACAATTTGTAACCTGACTGGAAAATCAGTCCCTTGGGTCCTTGATGGACTTATCGATCCATGGGCGGCATGTACCCGGTCTTGATAGACTTATGGGCATCCCCCACTATTTTCTTGATGATTTCACTAGCATATGACCAGCATGATAGCATATTGATTATGCTTGAGCCTTGCATAGCTTGGTGAACTTGGTAAGACATTGGGGTCTTTTATAGACCTTTGTATGTCTTCCTTAAGGACGTAGGGGCGGATGGTTAGTCGACCCCCCAACTAGTCCATATTTTGAATTCCATTAAGTTAAGCCGAGACGTAGGGGCGGATGGTTAGTCGACCCCCCAACTAGTCCGGTTTGTTGAATTAAACATATTTTTTTATTTATTTTCCACTGTTTTGTTTATTTTAAGACATTTCCCTTTATTTAAAAAAAAATGAGACCCTCTGCGCTTGTGCGCAGGGCACTGTTTGCCAAGGGTTGCTTCAGCGGCTGGGGCACAGTTTGGACCGGCCGGTTCAAGTCCATAGGGCGATCGGCTTCGCCCGGTCGCCCTCCCCCTTTTTTTTTTTGCGATTTCCTCCACTGGTGGGCCCCGCCGGTTTTCCACGGTGGATGTAAGTTTGGGGACATTATTTCCCCGGTGCTACAGTGTCCGCGCGATCTTCTTTGGCCTCTCCGGCACCCGGCGACATCGCGGCATTGTTTGCGACGGCTCCTAGTGTTGGTCGACAGCGCCGGCACCGGAGGAAGGAGGAGAGGCCTGCGGCCCTAGGGGAGGAGGAAGGAACCCTCACCGGTGATAGCAGGAGGCTCTTCCGGCTTCTACGGCACCCGACGGCAGTGCTGCGGAGGCTGCGGCGTCCGACTGTAACAGAAGCCGGCGGAAGAAGAAGGAGACGGTCGGAGAAGGAGACCAAGCCGTGTGGCTCCAGTCAGGTTGTAGAAGGACCGGTAACCCCTTTGCTCCCCTCTCTCTTGCTCTACCCTTCTGCCCCGTCCGCGTCTGTCTCCTGTCCTCCCTCCCGTGCGCAGCTTCTGCCGGCTCTTTTTAAACTGGTGGGAGGGCTCCGTCTACGGTTAGGGAGGTGGTTCCGGGTCCGAGAGGGACTCGGAACTTCCCATATTCTCGGCCCCCATATCTTGGCAGGAAATCGGGATCCATTTGAACCGGGATAGCCTCCGTCGAACATTGCTTCAATCGTCTCCGAGTAGGATCCGAAGCTTCTATTAGACACCGATTGAGACTCCATAGCCTGTCGATATCCCAAGCCAGATCTCCCACCTCCTTCGTCCGACATCCTGCCTCTTTTCAGCAAAATCCTCTTTCTATTTTTCTGTCGACCCCTCCTTTGAGCAGACCCGCGGTCGCTTCCTTGGCTCCCTTAAGACCGTGCGGCCCATTTTGAGCAGGCCAGTGGGCCTTGGAGATGGCCTGCAAATGGGCCTCTCCAGCCGGCCGAATTGGGTTAATTGGAATTCCCTTCTAGGCTTTGTCGATGGACATTGCAGATGGACTGATTTGGGCCGATCAGGGTCTGGTTATGGGGTCTGTACATGCTGTACACAACCCAGATCCTCATGGAGACCGAGCATGCCATTTCTTTTGTCTTCTTTTTTTTTGAATTGGCCATATCAACACATTTAATTTCTTTTTTCTCCCTTTTTTTTTACAAAATTGGGTGTCAACACTTCTAAATCTTCTAAACATTTCCATACTTAAATAGGGATTCGATCTTGACAATAAGCCTTGTTTTCATCATTTTCAATGTTTCTTTAACTTCTAAAAATTGAACTCTGATAATTCAAATTAAATTTCGTTACATTATTTGTCTTCTATGTTTCTACCAAAGTTATCATTAACATAGTATCAAAATAACTTTTCCATCTTTCTTTAATATCATCATCTTTGATTAGAACATTTTCTTCATTATTCTTGATACATCTGACTTAGTTAAAATCTTAAAACTTCTCTCTCAATCTTGTTAATATATAAATATCCTTTTCACCTTCTTTAATTCCAAATTTCTCATACATCTTGATGAGGACACTCGTGCACACGTCCAATTCGATCCAGCCTACATTACCAACGACATTGACATCTAGTCACGTCTTCGTGGATAGATGATGAGTGAGTGTATTATTCTTTATTTTATACATATTTTCCTTTATTGATGCTCACAACATATTTTGGGTATTTTTTGGGGTTTATTTTGGGTAGAGTTGGGCACATTTCATATTTTGCATACTTGTTGATTTGGTATATATAAATATGGGATTGGTTACATAAAGGTGTAAATGAGAATTTTGGGTTTATTTAATCTTTTGTTATGGGTCTATGTAAGGCCCTTATTATGTACATGGATGAATGATGAATGAAATGAATGCAAACAAAATGTTCCTCCTCCGAGCCCCCATTCCCCTTATCCTCTTAGGTCATCGCCGCCGCAGCACCCATTGTCACCCCCCATAAAGACGGGTTCTCTAGCGTTGTCTTCACCCCTCGTAATCAACGGGCCCTATTTTCCCGTGCTTCTATGGATCATGGTCGTCGTTCATTCCTACTAGTGCTACAGTCCCGCCACCCATGGATTGCCATCTTGCGAGAATCATCCCCCGGCCTTGTGAGATCCGGAACAACAGAAATAAGCTGTTTCGGAAGTCCAAGAGCCGGCATCGGCTGAGATGGCGTCTGCGGCTCTTCCCCACCCTATCAGACGGGGAAGACACTCATACCAGATCCAGAGGACTCGGTATGAGCGGGATTCGGTAACTTTTAAGATCCCTCTTTTAAGAAATATTGGATCAAGAGGGATCGATATCTCAAAAGTGATAGGATCCCACTTGTACCGGGTCCTCTGGACTCGGTATGAGCGTCTTCCCCGCGCTATCGGGTGGGGAAGAGCCGTAGCGGTGTGCTACGGCGATTGTGCACCCTCGGTGCCAGAATACAGTGCCAATGTGACCCAAAATGGGTCCAATCAGACCGTAAGCTCCATAGAAACCTATCTGTGGGTTTATTTTTAAACTTTTTTTCTTGTATTTTCAATTTTATATTATTACGTAGTATACCCTACGTAAATAAAATCTGAGATCCAATTTTTCAAGATTTTTTCGAGAATTTCTCAAAATCCCTTCCCTTTCACCCTTACGAGACGAAGTCGAGATCCGAGACTGCAATCCTTGCCGCCACTAGCAGCTTCTGCGGTTCATAGTCGTTCCGACTGCTATAGTCCTGGACCACCAGTAGCTTCCATAGATTCTGCAGGAATCCCTGTGCACCGACTTGGGTCGATCCTACTAGCGCTACAGTTTGGGGCCGCTCTGGTTGCATCCGTAGCCTGTTGGCTGCCCTTTGGACCCCTCTTTCAGAGCCGAGCGAGGATATCAAAGGTTGGCATAGCAATGTTCAGCAGTGACCCAACAGATCGAGGGCGGATATCATCACTTCGACACCGACGCTGAGGCGTGGAGGTACACTTCTATCTCATCGATCTACTTACTCGTTTATTATATCTCGAAATGCCGTGTCGAAGTGTGAAATAGGTTCCTAGCTAGCTATTACAACATTGTCAGTATGTGAAAGTTACTCTATTTTAGTATGTTAGCTCATTAACGTCGAGGTTTACAGCATCCTAACTCGATAGTATTCTTGTATACGTTGGCCCTCCCACTTTAAGGGATCACTCTCCGGGCACGTTTCTATTGGTACGTAGTCGTTATTTTATATTGTTGGCATCAAGTTTTTCCGCTTAGCTTGCTTGATACAAGTTTCAGCAATGCCGAAGCCGGTGCAGAAAATCTGACCCAGATTCGGAAAATTCGTGAATAGATGATGTAAACAGGCTTTGGAAATGCCTTGGCATGGCCTTACATGCTACAAATGGCCAAGATAATGTGCTCATTACATAGCCCCGGTCAAGAGCTTCGCAACGGTGCCCAAAACATGAAAAACGGACACCGGAAGGCCGAAATGACCATTTTGCCCCTGACACTTTGGGATAAATTGGGACTCTAACATGGAATTCCAACTTTACCACATTGTCAAGGTTGGATAGAGCTAGGCAACGCTCGAAACGGATCGAAAATCCAACCCCCGGGTGAAGAGATATGCAAGAAAGAGCAAATCCGGACGGAAAGCCGTATGTTCTCGCACCAGGGGCATAATAGTCCAATTAGCTCTGGATTGACCCATGGGCTGAAATTTTCAATTTTCATGACCCAAAACTTTGATCTCATGAATATTGATGCTTGAAAAATAAATTTGGCCAATGGGAGAAGGTAATTACACTCAGATACAGTTTTCGGCATTATCGACGGCCGAGATCGCACCGATCGGAGAAACTAGCTAAATCAGGAGATCCGTTGCAATTCAAGTGATCTCAACCACACATCGGGATGGAGCATAAGATCAATGGCCATCGGGGCATGATCCGGAATTTTTGAAGTCAATTTGAGATTTATTTAATTGGTTTTGGTCGAATTAATGCTAGCCGTTGGATCGGGAGCACTTGGATTAAACCAGGGTTAAACCTAACCCAAGATGGGCTAACCCAACTGTCATGGCCGAACCCCATCCTCCCTCACCTGATGTGTGCGCGAGCAAACAGCCCTAGAAAGTAGGGGAGGGTGCGCAAGGCTTTCCCAACTCTCTCCATCTCTCTTTGGTTTATCTTTATCTCATCCTCAACCACCTCAACCTCCCATGGCTTATCCCTATCTCTCCCTTGGTTTATCTTCATCCTAACTAATCCTACAACTAACCAAGCTTATCCTCATCCAAGCCTTGGTCGAACCAGCCCTCTCTCCACTTGTCATGTGCACACACCTCCTTGAAAGGAGGAGATGGTGCGCACCCTTCTCTCCCTCTCTTTCTAGTTGGCGCATAATCATCCTCAACAACCAACTATGGGTTATCCTTATCATCCCCAACCTCCTCGAGTTATCCTTATCTCCTCTCAACAACCTCCAGCCTTATCTCCTCCTGGAGATGGCGCCCCTCAGCCCCTATAAAAGCCCCCTCGGCTGGCCGTGCGGGACAAGCCGATCACCCTGCGGAAGCCCTGCCTCTCCTCCCTCTACCCTGCTCCAAGACAGCTTCTCCTTGCTTGGACGTCTTCGTCAGCAAGTCAGCAACCTCTCCAGCCCCCTTGTGGTGTACCAAGTGAAGAAGAAGAAGGAGAAAAGGCCTCCCTCCAACAGGTGCGCCAGCAGCAGCCCAATCGGTGGTGCACTGATTCCAACGACGGTGTTCCTTCTTGGAGCACTGATTGCAGCCCCATTTTCAGCAACAAAAGAAGAATAAGAAGAAGGGTATAAGACCAGTCATCTTCTCCTTCAATCTCCAACAAGGATTGTGCAAAAAAGGTGAAGGAAGATGTAGTACTTTCTAGTTCTTTTCCTCCCCTCTTCTTTCTCTTCCCCTCGGCCTTCTCTATGGCCATTCAAGAAGCTCCAAAAACTCAGCCTTGTTGGTACCACCTAAAGCCCATGTTCAACTTTTCAATGCTGGTTCCATAAGCCATCAAAAATCAGCCTCTTTGAGCCCCTCATTTCAGACCCCTTGCTGTCCATGTGTACACAGCCCATAGGTGGTCTGTAAACAGCCCATTTGGCATCCCCAAGCAACACCGTGTTGTCACCTAACACCATGCCTCTTGTTGACATCCCTCTGTGACCAATTAGGCTCCTGAACATGCTTCTAATCAGGCTATGTTTGACCATCCTTGCTACCCAAGTGGACGAACTTCAGAAAACACCCAAATCAGGCCCCTCTGATGGCTTGGAAACCAGCACCTACTTAACCTCTCTGATGGCCATCTAAACAGCACCCAATCAGCCCTATTCTCTACACAACATAGATCCCTTACCTATTGAGGAGGATGGAGTGATGTCCCGGGCATTCTTGGATCCACAAGATGGGCCAAGTCTCCCCCGGGCGGGCTCTTGATCCCTCGTTTTGGCTGGAGGAGAGGGTGATGTCCTGGGAATTCTTAGAATCCGTACGACGGGCCAAGTCTCTCTCAGGCGGATTCTCAACTTCAACCAAGACAGCCCATTTGTGTGGCCTTCCTTATTTCAATACCAAACAGCCCCTTTGAGGCATTGAAATCCTTTTCAACATGCCCTTTGTGCAGCACCTAACCAACCCTTCCAAACTTGCCTTAAACCTGCCCCTTATGCAGTCCCCTTTTGGTGGGGACACCCGATTTTTAAATCGGTTTGGAAAATTTTATAGCAGACGGCAGAAGGACAACCTGTGGTTAGGAGATGTTGAAATTGCTTATTAAATTTGTTTACCGAACTGGAGTTACGAGGCGCATATACATGGTGGGCTAAGCAGGCCTACGGACCATGTATTTTCTAGGACCATGTATTTTCTTTTTCCTTTTTCTCTCTTCGCTGAGGGCCAAGGCGGCGTATGGCGAAATGGGCTTTCGGGCATCCGGGGCCCAATACGATTTGCTATTTTGTCTTTTTCTCCCCTTTGTTTCAAAATCCCTATAAATGAACCCTGTAAACCCATCCGCGAACACATGAAGAATGAAATGAAGTCATATTGCTCTCCCGTTGCATTATTTTTCCGGATTTACCCTAGCTAGTTACTTTATAGCGGCGACTGTTCTCTCTCTCTCTGGCGAAACGCCTCCTCCTTCGTCCATCTCGCGAGTGAACTCCTTGAGCAAACCCTAGTGTTTCAATGGCGGCAGCCGCCCTCCTTGTCTCCTTACAGTAATATAGCTCCAGTTTATCTACTTCATGGCGTAGTTCTCCTTCTTCTATATGGTTTTTCTCTGCTCCGGCATATTGTGGGCTGTCGCACTCCTACTGGAGTCCACTGGTTCGACTCCTACGGTGGCTGGTCACTCCAGCTGCGCAGAACCGAGGCCTCTTCCTATTCCAACTGAGGCGTCCAGTTCCTGAAGATCCACTACAACGTTGAGCAGTTCCATTTGGTTCCTCGACTGCTGATCTACCTCCCTCGCTCCTGGAGATCCATCTCGGATCTGGTTTCTATACATTCCTGCTGGTTATCTGTTCAGATAAGTCTTCATCTACTCTCGGTCTACTAAAGGGGTTTGGATGTTTTCGAAACTGGTTCTAGCCGACTTTATTCCAGATCAGCAGCATCCCAACTATGGCAAAGCTATGTCGGTTCAAGCTGACTAGAACTGGTCCATCTCTCTGCTGAAATCACGATTTCCGTGGCTACTCTAGTTCAGAGGAATGTCCGCCTTGACAATGGACAGGAGACTAATCCCGAACTAGTCCTGCAGCTCCTTATATTCGTTCTTGGTTGTTCGGTCTCGTTGGTTTAAATCGTGACGTACTTGATGAGCTCGTTGAGCTATGACATCAATGCTGAATGAGATCCAGGGATCGATGATTTGGAAGTCTCCTCGGTTATGTTCTTGAGTCCCTCCCTCCGGGAAATGACGAATGGTGCTGTCCTTTGAGTCTTATATGATTCTGGTTCGGATATGACAATGATGACAGATTTCTAGAACTTTACTACACTGGTCCATCTCCAGTGGTTGCCCTTCAGTGAGGCTTAGTCCCCTGAATGCTGGTAGCGGTTTCTGTTAGCAGAACTCTAGTGTTTTCACTACACTGGTCCAACTCCAGTGGTTGCCCTTCAGTGAGGACTTAGTCCCCTGACTGCTGGTAGCGTTATCTGTCCATTGGTTTATTTCCTTGTCGATCTTACTGAGTGACTTCTTGGAGCTACCAGTTATCGGCGAGTACAGCACCGCCCTGAAGTGACAGGGTCTGATCCCAACCGGTTTATCAACTTGCTGGTTAACTCGTGCGTTACGTGAACTTCTCTTGCTGTTGGTTCATATGAACTGGATTTTCTCGACGGCAGCTCGTCAACCTGGCTGTGAGCACCCACCACAATTGGTTTGTTGATCCTATACCGTCCTGCGAGACGTGGATCTTAGTTTTATTTGAGAAATTGTAAGTTCCCTAATTCCCAAATGTGTATAAGGTCGGGTGTTCGTAGCCAGCCGAGCCGACACCCACGTTTCGACGTGGAGGTACATTTCTGACCTCAACCTTGGATGTTTACTTTTGTTCTCTTTTATGCGTCGAACGCCATGCTCAGTAGTGCGTAGGATCCTAGCCCGTTTATTTCAAGACATCGGCGAATTGTGTATAAATTCGAGTTGACCTAATATTTTTGAAAACTACTTAAATCAGTTTCGTTTTAAAAAGGATTTGGTAACCACGTTGGTAGAGAATAAACTTGTTTAAGATTTCTTTGGTGAATCTTTTTGGGAATAGTTACTGGTCCAATTTCTAATAATAACATTTTAAACCGATTTTGAACTCTAAAATTGACGATTAATCAGATCTGTTGGTAAATTTTAGTGAGCTATCAGTAATCGCAAGTCATTTTCTCTCGGTCCGTTGACTGTCCCGCATCACCTTTCCAACTCTTCCAAGCAGCACCCCCACAGATCCATTCCAGCCCCTCTGAGGCTTCCGTTGCCCACTGCTACAGCATGAAGGCAAACACTAGAAGTCAAATTCTGCAGATTGTCAAAGCAGGCCATTTTGGCCCTTGGAGATCAAAACCGGTGCTGCGAACAAGTGCAACAAACCGAGGCTACAACAGGTCCTTGTAAGGACCAGGTTGGGGGTGACGGCCTGATCCCCCTTGGCTCACATGATGGGTCAAGGGCTTGAGAAGGTGGTTCTCGACTCTGGTCCAAACAAGGTGTAAAACAGGCCAACCGGGCCATGGAGACATGAAGCTTGAATTGGGCCAACCGGGCCGGCATGGCATGAAGTCGGCCTTCTCAGGCCACGTGAGACATGAAGACCGACCCATTGTGCGATGAAGCCGGCCCATCGGGCCTTGGACACTTAAAATAAACCTTAATTAAATGCGAAGGCGAAATGCCAAAATTAAATAAGGAGTTAGTCCACAACCGGACGCTTCATTGGGCGGCTCATCCGGCATGCACCGGAACGTTGACCCGGGCGTAGGCATGGGACACGCTTCCCACTGCAGACGGACCCTTCCCACTACTTGGAAAGTCATATGACTATGCCTTGTAGGACGGGTAAAATTCCACACCGATTGGAAAATAAGGCGGCATGCTGCCAAAATTTTCCCAATCAAGTGGTATTTTACACCAAGGGAAGGACATTCACACATTTGCACCATTGACAGCATTGAACATGGCATATGAACTGCTACATCTGATGTACACCAGCATGAACATGAATATTCAATGAACATTTCAAGTGCCGAGTTAATTGCATGTGACTGGGCATCGACACTATCCCGACAGACCGGACATGATGCAAACCGAACAAGAGTCACTCAAATCTGAAGTTAACTTAATTAAATCTGAAAATACATTCAAACTAATCTTAAAACATGCTTAAAACAGATCATTAAAATTTTAACAATCAACAAAAATCATGTTTAATACAATCTGGAAAAATTGGTTCAATACACTTTATCCATTGGAATTCAATTTCCTCAACAAGTGCAAATCAAATAATCAAACCAATTGAAATGAACACATCTAGAAAACATTAATGTATATGAAATTCATCTTAAAACATGCCATATTCATATCATTAACAATCTGAAATTCAAGTTTGATCAATTTGAACCAAACTTCAAAACATTTAAAACATACCGAATGCACCCGAATCGGTATTAAAACACCAACCGACATGAGAAAATTCACCTGGAAATGACTCAACACATATCAACTAAACTTAAACAAGTCAAAATTGATCAACACATTTAAAATGTCAAGTTCAAGCAAAAAATAAAATAAATTTCAACCAATTGAAGTAAAACAAACCAAACAAACCAAACAAGCTCAAAACACTTAATATTCAAATTCAAGTCAAATGGAAATCTGAAATCAACATTTCAAAACACATCAAAATACATTCATAAATCAAACATAAATTAACTCCAAACAAAATCTAATCAAACTTGTTTGCATCTCATCGGGCCTGAAAGGCTGGGGCCCTTTGTGTTCTTTACACGCTGTGGATGTGCACGCTCTCGTCAAACAAGATCGCTATGGCAGTTAATCAAGGGTGTCCGAGTGTTTGCTCGATGTAAATGAACATCAGATATTCGCACCATCCGATGGAGAGAGGTCAAAAAATATTTTCACATAACCCGAACCTCAATTCTATACTCTTCTAATATCACCTGGACTATCTAGTAGTTTTTATGGTCTATCACCTATTTTACTAGAAAATTCAGGTACGATATTTCAACATTCAAAAAAAAAACAAATCTTTTAAACACATTTCAAGAAACAAAACGATTCCCGAAGTTCCCACATATATATATATTATGCTTTTTCAGCACATCATCATGTCTTGATTGTTGTTTGTTGCTAATTATATTTGGCACTCGGTCGGGTCCCGCATCACATCTCTTTAAAAGCCTCCCGGCCCATATAAGTATGTTATTACTCAAGCTTTGTTGTTATCACACTTAAACAATCTTTTATATCGATGTCTTATATCAATATTCCTTACTAGGTGGATTATATCCTTTAAACTCTAAAAACACTTTTTAACAATATTTCTAACCTTTGTACTCGTGTTCATCCATATAGCATTAGCTTCAATCATGGAATGCCATCTTGCCGAGATCTCGGCGAGATCTCAGTCTTGCCAAGGGGGGCCGAGAAACGAGATCGCCGAGATCTCACCTCATGTAGGCCGATCGACGACTACTCTGCGCCCCCATTTATGATAGTGTAAACATATTAATATATCTCACTATCTCTTATACTATCACATAAAAAATGTGATACAAGTTTGATACCATATTAGTATTTAAATAAGATTGTATACAAGTTTTAATCTTTTAGAAACACAAAAATCATCTTTTTGGTATTGAGAGTGCTTTATAATTGTTCAATCACACAGTTGATGTATAAATGTGTTTTATATTTTCATATAAATTCATTGATGTACTCCTATCTTTATAAGATATTATGTTATATTTCATACATATATACATTTTGATCCGAGAATTCACTATCCGATCTCTCGAGATTTTTCCGAGATCTCTCTTAGATCTCTTCTCTTTCACCCCCTCCAAGATGAAGCCGAGATCCGAGACAACAATCCTTGACTTCAATGTCTAAAATCTAATCATTTATCTTAAAAAGTTTATTCTTAAGTATTTGATGTTTCATGCTTTTTAATTCCCACCATTTTATTTTAGAAGAAACATTTCTTTTAACTATGCTTGTTTATTTTTTGATCTTAACATATAAAATCACTAACTTAATTGGATTTATTAAAATTTCACTAAGGATAATTTTACAATCCTTAAAAGTACAATTAGTCTTTCTTATAAAATAAAATCGATTTGACTTTCGTTTTGTCAACTTGTAAAAGCTATTAAGTGAGATTGTTTTTTAATAAAATAAATATTTGTTAGTATAAGAGCATAAGTCATAACAAAATCTAAGATATTTCTTCTCTCTTCATTTATGTTGTTAATACTAAAACCTTCGTAGACATTCTCGGACAGATGGCATACATCTTTAACATGTCTATTGAGATCTCCAATAAATATATTCTCTTCACTTAGCATACGTATCCATATCCTCACAAAGTATTTTTTTAATCTCACTTCTTAATCCAATTTGTGGAGTATATGCACTAACTACATTAACTACCTCTCTTTCTATAATCATTTTTACCATTGTAACCATATCCCCTACTCTTTTCACTGCCACCACCGCATGAAACCTGCCCCATTTTTAATATTACATTTCTTGTATACCATATAGTCTGTATTACCTACTTCTTAAGGCTACAATTGGTCGGATTTGGTAGCATATAACTTGTTATTGATTCCGACTAAATTGGAACTATGGCAATTTAATTTCACTCCTATTCATTTGATTTCTTAAATACAAGCAATAATAATATTTCTCCTCTTCAAACTATCAGTAAGTTTCACAATGGGGAGTTCAATTGCACCATAAATTGAGTTTTTGTTACAATGTTATGTTTACGTAACAGAAAAAAAAGATTTCCTTCGACAAAAAAAAAGTCTCACCTTTTTTTAACTTGTGGATCTCACCTTGTTTAGTCATATAGTATCCACTTTTTTGTTGTTATGACATCTCTCCAAACATGACAATTTTATGACATTGGTTAATTCACACTTTATTTTAATACAACTTTTCATTGTATAAAAATTTATTATGTAACTAAACACCTTATCAGTTTCCAATATTCTAAGTACATATTCTTATCCTTCTTTCAATCTTTTCAATATTTTCTTTCTTAAGTTTTAAGAGATAAAGTGTAAAAAATAAACTTTTATCGAATCTTCCTTTTTTATATCACAATAAATGTTGAAATTGAATTAAAGAAGTGACGATTACGTGATGCCACCCCCTCCCCCCTCTCTCTCTTTCCTATTTTGTCTTCTCCCCTCTACTTAATGTGTTTTCGACCAAACGATAGGTAGATTCACGAAGATTTTGTGCCACCAGTCAGATTTGATTGACACCAAAGATTTTGTCTCGGATCTCGATTGCATCTCAGGGAGTGAAAGAAAAGAAATCTTGAGAAATTCTTGAGAGATTAAATCTTAAATCTCGGATTCTTGGATCAAAAAATATATAAATATGTATGAAACAACAAATATAACATAATATTTTATAAAGATAGGAGTTGAAGTACATCAATGAGCTTCCGTATATTCCATAAAAATATACAACAAAACACATTTGCATACCAACTGTGTGAATGAACAATCATAAAACACTCTCAATATCAAACTTAACTCTTAAAATCAAACTCCACTCTTAATATTAAAAAGAAGATATGTGTGCTTCTAATATATCACTTTGTTAGCCACTTTGTTCACCACCTTGTGATTGTTGTGTCACAAAATCATCAACAAAATCACAATAGTGAACCCATGACATATGAGATTGATTGTGTCCTTGTTGTGGTAAACTAAATCTCTATTCATAAATATCAGAAATGTTTGAAGAGTTGTCTTATGTTATATATTTATGACTATGAGAACCATAACTATGATCATGACCATAATAATTGTAGTCATAAGACATATTTGAAGAAACATGTTCTAATGTAGAATGTACATATCTATGTGAAGGTTGATATCCTTCATTATAAGATACATGTAGAGAACCTTGTTACATTGCCCTAAATCCATGTCCATATTCAAATGAGAATGAATCTTGAGAATGTCCCTATTCATAATATTCCATTTCAAGAATATCTATCCCACTAAATGTGTGAGAAAGATCAAATTTGCCAAATTGTGACAAACTTTATTGATCTGATGGAACAACATTCTTATTCTTACGTCTACATGTTTTTTTGACATTGACGATTAACTTAATAGCATCAAAAGGAATGTTTGGTTTACTTCTACATCATTAGCACCACCATCATTATCATTTCCATAATTACCTCTATCATTATCATTTCCATAATTACCTCTATCATCATCACTTCCATCGGAGGCATTTATATCAAAGGTTGGATCGTCACTGTGAAGATGAGTATACTAAGAAGATGATTAAAGAATTTGTTGTACAGTTGTATCTACATCCATTCCAATTTCACATGTAGTAATAACAACTTGTTCAGATGGACGACCATCATGTTTATCCAAATCATTGTTTGCAACCCATTCAGCATAAGAATTTTCTTGATCATCTATATCATTCACTCCTAATAGTGCAAAATAATCTAAGTGGATCTTATTTTGCATCACCTCCTTGCCTATGTTCAACCTCCATTCTCTTTACCTTTAATTTTATATTATAATGACAATAAACAAGTTTCTTCAACTTTAAATATGACAATCTGTCAGTAGGTTTTATATGTATCAAAGAAAATGTGCTCCAATTTCTTTCACATAGAGAAATTGATGATGCCTGTGATAAAACCTTGATCGCAAGTTGTCTTAAAGTTAAAGAATTATTTACATACATTTTTCACCATTCACCTAAAAGTGAAACAAATAATCATATATTTGTAATTTGAACTAACTTTTTATTTTCTTTTTGATAAAATAATTACTAACTTAGTCACATAGTTTCTCTACTTACAATAGCACTTTATATCCCAAAAAATGTCAGAGTATTTCTAAACTTTATAATATAGTATATAAAAAAATATTTAATGTTAATATCAACTTAAAAGACGATAAAACCTATAAAAATCATAGTCTCACTTCATTTCTAAATTGACCCCTTCCTTTAGATTTTGGAAACAACTTTTCATAAACTTAATGAATTGCTTTAATAAGTGCTTACTATCCCCGAGATGTATATTAAATTAGTAGTTTTGATTGAGAAAAATTATTATTCAAAATGTTAGTCTGATAATCTATTTTATAACAAAAAATTGATGCTTTGAATAAAGAAAGAAAACATATCAACCTTATAAATAGGTGCATCCATTGATTTTGTCCATCTATCATCTATGATCTTATGAACACGTGTAATTTCTTGGTGAAGTTGTCATTATCACATCCTTCATCACAATGATCGCATGATATATACTACCCATAGTTGGATAATTTTTAATGTCCATCACTCTCAAAACCTTATACTTGGGTTCCATAATCTTTTATCAAATCTCTTACCTAATCCGAAACATAAAATTACATATGATTTGTTCCACATTCTTTCCAATAAGAATGTTTTTAAACTTTGAATCAAATCAGTTTAAACAAAAAAAAATCTTTCAAACTATCTTTTTCACACAACAAACTTTGCAATGCAATATAATTTGTTCCAAAACGAATGGCACCAAGTCGAACTAAATCACGTCCACAAGTCTTTTTTACTCGATCTACGATTCAACCATGATTATGTATGAAACGTGTAATAATTCAACCCATGTCTATAGTTCTTTTTACCATTGCATTCTTTATCACATATTCAAATATTCAATCTATACAATGAGCAACAGTAACAAAAAAAGATTATATTTTGATGCCAAAACTCAAAAGTATTCAAGCCTTTTTGAAACTACTAGTATTATCAGTTATAATTTGCATAACTATGTTTTTTTTCCAACTTCTTCAATCTCATCTTCCATCAACTACATAATGAACTCATGGTTCTTCTCCTTCCCTGGTGCATCAACTGAATCCAAAAATATAACATTCACTGCATTATAAACCATAAAGTTAATGATGGACATTCTCATGAGTCATGTCCATCCATCACATAAAAGAGAACAATCATGTCTATCTCAATGTGATTCTAATTTTTTTATTTCTGTTTATATGTCCACAACTAATTCATCCAAATATTTTATTAATGTCCTTGGGTGTGAGAGGTTTGATTACACGTTCAAGATTTTGTGTTTCAATAATTATATTCTTGAAATGATGATCTCTTACAACATGAGTTACAATATAATCGAATATAAAAAATTTTAAAACTATCTTACTAAGTGATTCACTTAAAAGTCCTTTATTTTCTCTATATTTCAGATTTCAATTTTTAGCTTTTCACTCTTGTTCCAGTTTTGGAGCCTCCTTTTTTATCTGCGGTTTAGTTTTTGCATGTTTTATTTAAAATTTGGTTTTGGTCTAAGTTTAGATTTCTTTTATTTATGTTTTATTTATTGTAGTTTTTGTTCAGCTTTTGCTTATTTGCTTTCGTGTTTGGATCCTCTTTTTTCATTTATTTACAGTTCCTTTCTGCATTTTTTGGCTTTGATTCCAGATTTGGATATTTTGAATGAGCCGTAACCCCAATACATCAGATTTGAAACTATCCATAGGCATGTAAGGGACATGATTTGGCATAATTAAGGCCATTTGCCCCTTCATTGCCATTTCCTTACCCTTAGGATAAGATTATTGATAATTTACTAGAATATGTAAAGAATATGCCCCATACATATATCGATGCAAAGAGCAAAGAAACGGTAAAAGCCTAATTGACTAGAATAGGAGAAGAGAAAGATGGAGGAGATGGCTTCTCCGCCAAAAAGAGATTGGTGGAGGGGGAGGGGGGAACAGGGGAGACACAGGCTCAAACTCTCATCATCCTTATTCATTTACTGTCCATTGAGGTACAAGATGACGACTTTTATAGAAGTCCAAATTTACACGTTAGTCCCTCAAAAATCCCATATCCTTTTACAACTGTGACTCACTAAATCCTTGACCTTTAAATTTTAAATTTTTGCTTTGGTGCTTTAAAAACAAAAAATGAAACAAAATATGCATAAATGAACACTCTAGAACTAATAAATACTACAAGGCTGATATCGAGATCAATCAAGTCCTACCAGTGGTGTTACATCTCCTTGAGTCAACCATCCACGTGCGTGATCTGGTCCAAGAGGCATCAGAAAGGGATGTGAGAGTTTACCCACAACTCTTTGCCACGGTGTATCGATACAAAATAAACTAGAAGAAGAAGGGATATAGGACCAATCAGGGTGAAATCCGAAACCTACTCCTACTGCTTTCCAAGACTCCTACGCATAAGGGTCATGAAGTGCCCCAAGATAGGGTGCAAATGAGCTGATACACTTGACAAGTAGCTGATAAACTTGAGTTTGGACGAGTTTCCACTTTCCATTCAAGTTCAAGCTCAAACTTGACTCGATAAAATAAACAAGCACATTGACAAGCTGAGCTCGAGCATATCGAATTCTAAATAATCTCGGCTTCAACACAAGTTGAGCCAACTCATCAAGTCAAATCGAGTTAGAACGTAAATAAATAAGCCAAACTCGCATTGCATACTGTTCAACTTGTTTCAGGTTTGCACCCCCATACCTTACCTCAGGCTACAGCCTACAACGCTCTTCCATAAGTATACCCATGTCCTAGTTGCATAGTCAACTTGCGCATACCTACCATTTCCCAAGTACAAGTAGCAGATGAATTTATAGGCATCCCAAAATCACAGCACCATAATACCCCATAAAGAATAAAGGGCCGTCGCCTTGAAACAAGAATATCTCATAGATGTCACTTATTCCAGTAGCAACCGGTTTGGTTGCACGGGTGTGTTACACCGATGGAATAAGGGGTGTAACTCGTTCCGTTACACCTATGGATTAAAAGATATATTTAAATATTACACATTATTATTTAATTATTTTGTCATATATATTTATGTAAAAAATGTATATATATGCCATGTGAAATATTATATGTTACTTTTATATTACATTATATATTACATAAATATGATGAGACAATATATTAAATATTTTTATTTTATGTGATAATATACTTAAGAATTTAAATATTGCATACAAAATTGAATTTATCATATATAATATTAAATTTAGGTATTAACATTCAACATTATTTTTTATATTATACTACATGTTAAAATTATATCATGCACATGATGCAAAAGGTTACATATTTATTTTTCGTTATAATATATATTACATATATACAATAAAAATAACATAATAAATATTGTATTTAATTATTAAAATAAATAATATTATATATTACGTATTATACATGTTTAACCAATATTTTATACATTTATGTATTTCATACTATTATAACATTCATCTATGCTATATAATACACGTTATTACAAGTCAAAATTTGCTCCACTTACCAAAGAACAAGTTAAACCACTCCAAAACTGCTCCCAAATCACTGTCACATAAGTAGAATAACTTTACACTTATTCTACTTATTCCATACTCTGTTACCAAATCAAACTCCGGTGTACTCGTTCCCAGTCAAAATATTCACCGTGAAAAAAAATTTGCGAGCAAGTCACACCAACCGATCAAGCTGCACGCTAAAGAAGCACAACACGCAACGCGAAAAGGAGGTGATCACCTGAGATCCTGACGAATGTTCCCTGCAACCGCGGCTCTGCGGCGAGGGACAACCTCGCCAACCCCGCAGCCGTTCCCCATCTTCTCACCGCACTCTCCGGGCCTCCACACGCCGCCATCTTCTCCGCCAACCATAGTGCTTCCGTTGCTAGCTTCTCCGCTCTCTCGCCGCCAGACGAGGCGCTCTCCTCTTCCGTGAAGCCCAACTCATCCTCCGAGGGGTCAGCCCAGAGTCTGAGACTGGAGCGCACACCGCCGAGGATCCGCTCCACCGACCCGTCCTTCCTCCGGCCAGTACGACGCTCCCGAGCAGCCGCTCCTGCCGCCGTCTCGAGATAGCGAAGTGTGCGAGAAAAGGCCGCATCAAGGGCAGCACGGTTGATGGCCGCCAAAGCGGGGACGCCGCAGAGCAGATTCTCGTCCAGGAGTTGGTCCGCGAGGGCTCGGGCGAGCTCGTACTTGCGGGAGGAGACGGGAACCCTCGTGACGACGCCGAGAACGTGCGCGAGGGCGCGCGCCGCGTACGTGTTCCCTTCCTCGGCGGGGGACGAAGGCAGCGTGACTCGGCGCACAGGGCCTTGGTTGACAGTGGTGGCTGTGGGTCTCGCGTGAAGGACGCGGGAGACAAGGCGGAGGAGAAAGAGGAGGGCGTGGTAGGCGACGAGGAGGCAACAGCGGAGAGGATGGAGGCGATCGGAGCAACTCTTGTCGGTTGTCGCTATGGCGGTGGCGGAAAGAGCGGAAAGGAAGAGGAGCAGCAGCTTGGAGGGGACGGCCGAAGCGACAGAGACGATGTTCTCCATGGCATGCCCCTCTGGAGTTCCAAGAGGTGGATCCGGGAACGACTTCCCTTCCCCTCTGGCGCGTGGAAATGGGTTTTGTTCAGGAAGCTTCGGATGGGTGAGGTAGACCGGAGCGTGGGAAACGCGGCACCATAGTCTTGTGGGGGACCGGATCCTCTGTGCACCTCAATGCACACCACTTCTTTAATTCATCTAATTATGTGATCAAATTAATTATTTTAATTATTTTTAAGACCGTGAATATACATACATAATATGTGATGTTATATTTTATGAAAATTAACATTAAATATATTTTATACATATTTATTTAAATTAAAAATAAAATTAATTTACAAAATAGTATAAATTGAAAAATATTAATATTACTTCTTTTTATCAATACATAATAAATATATTTATATTCACAGTCTTAAAAATGATTAAAATAATTAATTTGATCACATAATTAGATGAATTTAAGAAGTGGTGTGCATTGAGGTGCACACCGAGGTGCACAGAGGATCCGGTCCCGTCCTGTGGCTGTGGACCCGTGGACTCCGACGCGCCGCAACTTTTTTTTTTTATTCTAACTTTCCAACTAGGATATTTGGTAGCGTTTTTATTTTTAAAATAATTTCATTTTTGAAATCAAGATTATTTGACTTCTCAATTTTATTTTTAAAATCAAAACAGTCTAATTATTTTATGTTTGACAAAATTATTATAATTTTTAAAATTAGACAGTAGTATTTAGTTATAATATGCAGCTCTGCAAAACTCTTTCGGGCTCCTTTCGCGAAAAGGACCTGTAGCTCCGCGAAGGCTCCCCCCGCGGTGTCGTCTGCCTCCCTCCCCCCGGCGGTGATGTCGTCGGTCAACTAGACTCCCCTCCCGCGTTCCCCCCTCCAGCGGCATCGTCCACCTCCCTCCCCCCGCGGCGGCACTCCCCTGGCGGCGACGGCGGCCCGCGAAGGACCCCTTGCGGTACCCCCTCCCTCCCCCTGCCGGTGGCGTCGGCCGCTCTCCCCGGCGGGCGAAGCCCCCCCCCCCCCGCGTTGTCCGCCTTGCTCCGCCCCAGCCCCCCGCAACGTACGCATGTCTCGCCTCTCACGTCCTGCCTCCGCATCTATCTCAAAAATAAAACAAGATTTGTCTTGTTTATATTTTAGAAGAGATTATGTACATGGAGTATCCCACTTTTAAAAATGAGACAGTAATTAAAAATTGTAACCAAATACCTTATCTCTTTTATTTTTAAAATTTAGATCAAAAAGAGAAAAAAACGTAACCAAACACCCTTAGTCTTTACCGATACAACCTTGCCAATGTCATTCACCTACGAACCCTACAAACGCTTATTGGCATGCTCACCGTCAAAAACACCAAAATATTTTGTCCGCGTACATTTTAATCTTACCCAAGTAGTGGCATATTGTTTGTCCTCACCATACTAATATTCTTACGGAATGATGTGTTCATTTTTGTTTGAGGGCTATTGCTGATGAGTTCAATTTACAACGCTTAATGAATAGGCTTGTATCAACCTCGTTGGACCCATTGTAAAATTGTATCATAAGAGGTCCTTTTATGTAATTTTTACATGTATACTTCACATTTCTTCCCACCTCAATTAAGGCAGCCATCCCTAAAAATACATCTCAAACAATACATTATCAAATACACAAAACAATGATTTCTCTCCCAACTCTTCTTCTCAATTCAATTCTCACTTCAATTCTTGATCGCGAGGCATTCAATCACTTCAATTGTTGGATCACTTCAGCCACCGAACTTCACCATCTTCCAGCTTGCAAACAATTGAACCAAGCTTTCGCATCTTCTCTGGAGTGCTAATTTAGGCATTTCAGATCTATGATAGTTTCTGATTTGTTCAATTTTGGAATCAAAGCAAGTAACGAATTTGATCTATGGAGTACTCCTCTAGTGTTGCAATATCTCCAACTGTTTCTTCCAGTTTTAACACCGAGAATGAAAATCTATTTTATCTCAGTTCGTCTGATAGTTATGGTACAATACTCCTTTCTGATTTGCTTGTCGAAAATAACTACATTTGTTGGAAGAGAGCGATGATAGTCGTGCTCTCAGCCAAAAAAAAATTAGGTTTCATTACCAGAACTATTGATAAACCGGATCTACTTGATCCTACTTACAATAATTGGCAACGAGATAACAATATGGTGTTATGCTAGTTGCTTAATTCTATTCACAAAACATTATGTCTTCAATGATATATTATGATACTGCACATGAGGTTTGAAAGGATTTGAATGATAAATTTTCTCCGACTATCAGTTCAAGGATTTATGCACTGGAAAGATCTATTGTTGTTCTAAAATAGGAAACAAATTCTATTCCAAGGTATTTTAACACATTGAAAAGTTTTTAGAATGAGTTGAGTCAGCTGGACATCTCAACAGACAGTAAGTTTGTGGATAGGAGAAAATTAATACAGTTTCTCATAGGCCTCAATGATGTGTATGCTAATGTGAGGAGTCAAATTTTGCTTATAGATCCACTTTCACATGTGCTCAAAGCATATTCACTAGTATTACAAGATGAATCACAACGGTCCATACAAACTTCTAACATTCATGAAGTTTTTGCTATGTTTTCTAAGGGAGTTAATATGAAGCAAGAAGTTAGGGATGACAAGAAGCCTTGGTGTTCACATTATAATATCCACGGTCATGTTAAAAGAAATACTTCAAATTGGATGCACCAAGGTGCACATACGGCAACATAGTTGGCAATACTTGGGACATTTGCTATAGATTGAATGGTTTCCCTGAGGGATATAAAAAGAAAAAAAAACAAGAAAGGAACATAATTTAACTTGATAAAAAAACAGTACTCAAATCTTGTCAAACTCTTGAATTCTACAAGTTCTAAAAATTCACCACAAGTTACACACAACTATGAAGCAACAGAGTTTTATGCCATGGGTGGTTGACTCCGGGGCTACTGCACACATTGTTCCAAATTCAGAAAATATTCTCTCAAGAGATGTTGCTAACAATTCTACACAACCGCAGGTATCCATTTCCCTGACGGATCTTCTTTGCCAATCACCGAGGGTTTCAATGTTGGGGGATTTCGACATTGAGAGTTTCAACGCTAAGGGATTTTGACACTAAGGGATTCCGTGTTGGAGGTCCAATGGGCCATTGGCATAGCATCTAATGAGGACAACAGTTGCATTGCTGAAAGGGGTGATGTCGGGATATGGTCAAATTCCATGTTGGATTTTCTCACGTCGACCCAAGCAGGTGGAAAGCCAGGCTGAGAGGAAGCTCCGCGAGGTTTCTAAATGGGTCTGTAGACACGCCAAATTGGCTTGATTCGGAGCCCTAGACCCTTATTCCATAGGCGATATCCTTTACTTGACCGTTATATGATCCGGACTACCTCGTGGAGATGAGCTAAGGACATTGGTGGAGCCCCTTGTAAGTTGAGAATGGACCAATGATTTCCGGAATATTGCCGTAACCTTCAAGCGAGAGCCGCATGTGAACTGTAAAAACACGAAGCCTGCTCAATGACCGACCTTGAATGGTCCATAATTGAAGGTCTCGGGAGTCCCGCATGTGTTCCGTAACATTCAGGGTTTCCGAGAAGTCATTTCGGTAGGCCGCTCAATGACGGCTTTCGTTACGGCTTTTCGATCCGTGCCGACATCGGCTATCCCGGACCATGTGTTAGGCCTTTCCGGTCATCACCAGGTCTTTTTGGGTCATCCGGGTCGATTCTAGCCAAATATTTTCATCAACCGGAGCCATATGGTCATTTCGGTCAACTTTAGGGTTTCGCGGCTTTTACGGCTTTCGATTCACGTTTACCGGGTTAATCTCAGATTTTTCGATGACTTCGGATTGTCCGATCGTACCGGACTTGTTCGGTCATCATTTCAAGTCAACCCGAGTTGACCCAAGATTTCTCGACCGGAAACGTGCTCTTTCGGATCTTCGCCCCGGGTTTCGGCTTTCCGCGAGAGGGTAAACCGGTAGAAAGCCCCGTACAAACATCTCGGGAGTCATGCGGCTGGTTTACCGACTTTAGGAGGTGCGGTTGAAGGCCCTCTTTCCAACGCGACAAACGAGAGCCGAATCGGACATCCGGTTTGCAAGATACGGCTCCCGGAACACGCGCGCAGGAGAGAGAGTGTACCGCGCCCCCGCTCCGCTTGAAAGTGGAGGGCACGCCCTGCGCGCCCTCAACCCGGGGGCGCCCCCGCGCGCCCTCAACCGGGGGCGCGCCTCGCGCGCGCCCGGTTCCTTTGAAAAGCGGGGGCGCGGTCGGTTGCTTTTAAATCGGAAATTACCCCACGATTAGCACCTTCTAAAACCGGGTTTTTGGAAGGTTTCCGGGGAGGATTTTCACTTATTTGTACCGCGCCCCCGGTTCGGGGCGCGTTACGTATGTCAAGTCGATTTTTAGCAATTTCCGGAAGTTTCCGTCGATTTTTAGCAGTGAGACGCGTAACGCGCCCCAGCCCCCTTTGAAAAAAGGGGGGCGCGCGACCGCGCCCCGAACCGGGGCGCGCCCCCGCGCGCCTTGGCCTTTGAGGGCGCGCCCTGCGCGCCCTCGTCTCCTTTGAAACGCGGGGGCGCGGTCTGTCCAGTTTCTAAATTTTGCACCGTCTTCCTTCCCCTATAAATTGAGGGCCATTCTCAGTGACCCAAGGTGAATCTCCCATGCCTAGCTCGTCCAGAGGTCGTCCAAGCTCTTCTCCAAAGCCGTCCCGACGTCCAAAGGCGATCCGAAGTCAAGAAATCGATCCCGAGGTGAAGGAGAAGGCTCGATCCGGGCGTTCTGCATCAACCATCTTCATCGACTTCTGGAGAAAATCCGGGGATCATTCTGCAAAAGTCTTCAACATAGAAGATGTTCATCTCTTCGTCCTCTTTCATCTCCAACTGACGGAACTCAATTCCGACTTGCCGTTTGTTCGTGGAAATTGCTACACCCAGGGCGCGCATCCAGGTTCTGTTTTCCACATCCGCCTCTTTCATAATTTTTACTGACTTCTACAGGAGGATTTCGGAGAAGTAATCAACATAGAAACTCTTCCTCTCTGAGTCCTCCGTCTACTCCAACAAACGGAACTCGATTCTGACATCGGGGTCGTCCGTAACATCCTCTACACCGAAGTCGCACCAGAAGGGTGCCAAGCTACCCGAACCGGCTGTCTTCAACCAACTCGGCTTCAACTCAAGCCAAATCATTCTATAAGCTTTCTCAACTCCATTAACTCTGTTTATTTAATGTTTTAAAGCATATTTTAGTTCATTTACATCATTTTTACATAACCAAAAACACAAAAAAGGGGTTAAGGCTCACCCCGAAGCCGGTGAGTCCAATTCCAATTGCTTCTTTCTTATCTTCTTACTACAGTTACTACACTTCTCACAAGTCTAACCAAACTCTTCACTTGGTTTATTGTTCTAGTTGCACAAAGTTGATCAAGCTAGCATTGGATTGGAGACTCTTCTTCATCGGCCGGCCGAAGAAGAAGAAGGTTGAACTCACATCCCTTTCTCCCACGCTAAGGTACACACGGTCAACTCCTTTCTATTTCCATTACATAAAGCGGAGCCCGCGGCTCTTGGCGACCACAATTTCTTTTTATTCATGTTCTAAATTCATATCCTCCTCACTCTACTCCCACATGACCCGAACCATCTCCGGTGCTCGAGCGACGCCGTGAGATGAAAGTTCGGGGATCAATGTGAGTGTGGGACCGAGGTGAGGAGTCTTTACCGCTTTCCGAGTGTTTTCCGATCCACTCCCATTCCCTTATTCCCCAATTCCATCTTTCACCTTCTCTTGAGGTGCCGATCCGGAACCCGTTTCTGGAGTCGACAGCTTTTTGGCGACCACGGTGGGACAACCAATGTCTTTAACCGTGCTATCTTGATTTGTTTGTGCAACTAGTTTCATTCTAATTCAATTCTAGTCACTAGATTGTTTGTTTTGTTGCATGATTGCTTGTCTTGTTTGCATATCGCATGCTCTATTTACTTCATTTCATTTCAAGTTTTTGCACATTGATTGCTTCTTCTCCTCTTACCCTCCATTTTTACTTTTTCTTTAGCTTTTGCATCGGGTACCGGACTTGCTCCGATCCGTAGGGCATTCGAGGCGGGGGCTCTCTCTCCCAACACACCCTCACCCTCCAAACACCTTCTTGGTGGATTCTTACCTCTCTTCTGGGATATTCCATCCTATTTGATTTGGTGGTTTCCATCAAGACCTCCATAAGTCTCCATCCGTGGAGTATTCCTCTCTGCACGATTGGGCCGGTTGTACCACTTTCCCAAAACCCGAAGAACCCAAGTACCTACTCGTGGTGATTGAGTGATAACCTTAGGTCTTGAAGATTGAAGCAATAGGAACCATACCTACTTGAGTGAACAATTGCTAACAATCTATCTAATCTAAGGTTTCAACGCAAAATTTGTCGAGTAGTCATTTTAAAAACTTGTTTGCACAACTTGCTTGCTCACAATAATTGAAAACAACCAAAAAAAATTTTCTTACAAAACACCTAAACAAAACAAAACAAAAACCTTTTTAATTTTGTGTTCAACTTGTTTTCCAAACAACCAAATTGAAACAAAACAAAATCAAACAAAACAAAACATAGAAAAATATCTTCAATTGTGTGCTTTGATTGCTCTCTTTTCTAACCATCTTTCTAGAAAGATTGACATGATGCCCATGATGCTAAAGTCCGGAAGCCACGTTGGGAGGTCGGACTACTACAAGCAACAAGAGTACGGGGAAGGTCTCTACAAGCTCCAACAACAACCCGAGAGCCATGTCAATGCCGCTATGGAACCCGAAGTGCAAGGGGATGCCCATCGCTCCGCTTCATTTATTATAGTAACGTGCTCTTAAGGATCTATCCTTTCATCTTGATCCCAATACCTTGTCATTCATACAATCTATAGTGAAGGGCAAGATGCCTATTAATCATGGTGCAGCCAAAGTCAACCGAGCTGCCTCACCTCCCCAATCGGCAGTTCAACCTCTTACCACAACCCCACCTGGGCAGTCCTGCCATGTTACTTCACCTACTCACTCCATTGTGGGTCATTCTTCGGCTTGCACACCAACCCACCACCCTCCCATCCAGGTGCCACATGCACACCCCCTGGGGCATTCTAACCATCTTTCCGAGAAGTCATTTCGGTAGGCGTCGGTCAATGACGGCTTTCGTTACGGCTTTTTCGATCTGTGCTGACACGGCTATCCCGGACCATGTGTTAGGCCTTTCCGGTCATCACCAGGTCTTTTTGGGTCATCCGGGTCGATTCTAGCCAAATATTTTCATCAACCGGAGCCATATGGTCATTTCGGTCAACTTTAGGGTTTCACGGCTTTTACGGCTTTCGATTCACGTTTACCGGGTTAATCTCAGATTTTTCGATGACTTCGGATTGTCCGATCGTACCGGACTTGTTCAGTCATCATTTCAAGTCAACCCGAGTTGACCCGAGATTTCTCGACCGGAACCGTGCTCTTACGGATCTTCGCCCCGGGTTTCGGCTTTCCGCGAGAGGGTAAACCGGTAGAAAGCCCCGTACAAACATCTCGGGAGTCATGCGGCTGGTTTACCGACTTTAGGAGGTGCGGTTGAAGGCCCTCTTTCCAACGCGACAAACGAGAGCCGAATCGGACATCCGGTTTGCAAGATACGGCTCCCGGAACACGCGCGCAGGAGAGAGAGTGTACCGCGCCCCCGCTTCGCTTGAAAGTGGAGGGCGCGCCCTGCGCGCCCTCAACCCGGGGGCGTGCCCTGCGCGCCCTCAAACTGGGGGCGCGCCCTGCGCGCCCCTGGTTCCTTTGAAAAGCGGGGGCGCGGTCAGTTGCTTTAAATCGGAAATTACCCCGATTAGCACCTTCTAAACCGGGTTTTTGGAAGGTTTCCGGGGAGGATTTTCACTTATTTGTACCGCGCCCCCGGTTCGGGGGCGCGTTACGTATGTCAAGTCGATTTTTAGCAATTTCCGGAAGTTTCCGTCGATTTTTAGCGTTGAGACGCGTAACGCGCCCCCAGCCCCCTTTGAAACGGGGGCGCGCAGACCGCGCCCCCGAACCGGGGCGCGCCCGCGTGCCCTTGGTTTGAGGGCGCGCCCCCGCGTGCCCTCGTCTCCTTTGAAACGCGGGGGCGCGGTACGTCCGGGTTTCTAAATTTTGCACCGTCTCCCTTCCCCTATAAATTGAGGGCCATTCTCAGCGACCCAAGGTGAATCCCCCGTGCCTAGCTCGTCCAGAGGTCGTCCAAGCTCTTCTCCAAAGCCGTCCCGACGTCCAAAGGCGATCCGAAGTCAAGAAATCGATCCCGAGGTGAAGGAGAAGGCTCGATCCGGGCGTTCTGCATCAACCATTTTCATTGACTTCTGGAGAAAATACGGGGATCATTCTGCAAAAGTCTTCAACATAGAAGATGTTCATAACTTCGTCCTCTTTCATCTCCAACTGACAGCACTCAATTCCGACTTTCCGTTTGTTCGTGGCAATTGCTACACCCAGGGCGCGCATCCAGGTTCTGTTTTCCACATCCGCCCCTTTCATAATTTTTACTGACTTCTACAGGAGGATTTCGGAGAAGTAATCAACATAGAAACTCTTCCTCTCTGAGTCCTCCGTCTACTCCAACAAACGGAACTCGATTCTGACATCGGGGTCGTCCGTAACAACCTCTACACCGAAGTCGCACCAGAAGGGTGCCAAGCTACCCGAACCGGCTGTCTTCAACCAACTCGGCTTCAACTCAAGCCAAATCATTCTATAAGCTTTCTCAACTCCATTAACTCTGTTTATTTAATGTTTTAAAGCATATTTTAGTTCATTTACATCATTTTTACATAACCAAAAACACAAAAAAAGGGGTTAAGGCTCACCCCGAAGCCGGTGAGTCCAATTCCAATTGCTTCTTTCTTATCTTCTTACTACGCTTACTACACTTCTCACAAGTCTAACCAAACTCTTCACTTGGTTTATTGTTCTAGTTGCACAGGTTGATCAAGCTAGCATTGGATTGGAGACTCTTCTTCATCGGCCGGCCGAAGAAGAAGAAGGTTGAACTCACATCCCTTTCTCCCACGCTAAGGTACACACGGTCAACTCCTTTCTATTTCCATTACATAAAGCGGAGCCCGCGGCTCCTGGAGACCACAATTTCTTTTTATTCATGTTCTAAATTCATATCCTCCTCACTCTACTCCCACATGACCCAAACCATCTCCGGTGCTCGAGCGACGCCGTGAGATGAAAGTTCGGGGATCAATGTGAGTGTGGGACCGAGGTGACGAGTCTTTACCGCTTTCCGAGTGTTTTCCGATCCACTCCCATTCCCTTATTCCCCAATTCCATCTTTCACCTTCTCTTGAGGTGCCGATCCGGAACCCGTTTCTGGAGTCGACAGGGTCATCTAGTGGACAGTGTCCCATGGCCTGCTCGGTATCATCTTGTAAAACTCTCCTTTTTTCTATCTCATTTTTTTTTTTGATTATTAGAAGCTGGGATTGGAGACAACACCTTGCTCGGATGCAAATTGTGAAAAGTTCAAGACAATGGTTTTGAAGACTTGATTTGAAATTTTAGGGTTTTGGAACTTCTTGATTTTCTTAAGTTCTTAGGTTCCGAGTTCCTAATTTTTGGTCCTCTGTATTATCTAGTCTTAGCAACATTTAGATTTTTGGCTTTTCCTATTTTTGGGATTGATTTATGAACCAAATTTTGAATGGTTTTGATGACTGGCTTCGGACTGGTTTGGGTTGAAACTAGGATAGTTGGAAGACTGGTTTAAGGTTGGTTTTAGTAATTGGCGTAGAACTCAATTGAGATGGGTTTTATGACTGATTTTGAATTTTTTAAAGGTTGATTTTCAAAATCCAGATTTGATGATGACTTTCCCTTTACACCATAAGTGACTGTGAACATGGCATTTCCATTGCTTGGATTCAATTGAGGTACATGAAGATGGAGGAAGACATGAAGGTCATGGTTCCCCCTAAATAAAAATCTCTTAGCATTTTTTATTTCCTTGTTTTTAAGATTTTTTTAATGGCACAAAGATCAAGGAAGAAAGGGATGAAGGAGAAGGAACTAGCCATCTGGTAGGGGTGGATACAAGAATTGGGATCTTCTCATAGGGTGAAGGAATTATTGAGGCCATGCCTCTCTATGAAAACACCGAGCCAAAGCCTCCAAAAATTCACTTGTTTTCTTCTCATTCCAACATAAAGAGCCTCTTAAATAGAAAGCCAACTATTACAAAAAAGGGACCTCCAAAGACTAATTACAATCAAGTCCTTCTAATAACTAAAATGTAACTGAAGTATTTAAAAGGGGCTACAAATATTTATAGGTAAGTCCAAAAGGACATATTTGAAAAAAGACTAAAAAAGCCTATGGAACTAGATCCCTATCACTTCCTCTTTGAGACTCAATTCTTTGTAAGGTACTCTGAGTTTAATCCATTCCTCTCTTTGATCTTCATCAATGACCCTTGCATCATTTAACTACTAAAAAACTCCCTCCATATGTGACAACCATTCTCCCTTGGTATCGGATGAAACTATGCTGGCTTATGTTTCTCCTACAAACTAAAAGAAAATTAGTAAGAAGCTTCCTCACTGTGCAAAGTAGTCTATTTTCTTGCTTTTAAAAATATGTTTCAATGGGTCTACTTATTGATGGACTGTCCATTGTTTAAATATTTCAATGATAGTTTTTTATACTTTGCCTTGTTCATTATTAGTTCATAGATATTTGTGTAGACTTATCAACATGCCAAATTTGACCTATGTAAATTTCTTGTACTTACTTTTAAAATTAAAAATGATTCCCCTACAAGTCTTGAGATTTATACCTCATAAAGCTCGACTTTTTTTCTACATAGGCACCTTCAAAAACTGGTCAATATGTAGGCATATGGGCTAGAGCTCTCTCTGTCTCTTTCTATTGGTGGACTTTAGCATGAAGTTGTCTATTCAGTGATGAATGTCCGAACATCTTCAATTGTACTCAACATCCTTCAGTTATTAATTTCACCTCAGCTTATGACATTTTATAGAGCAAAAAAAAAGAGAAATTGATTATAGATTATTTTGAATTTATCGAAGTGTTGTTCCTTATATGAGTAGGCCTAGAGAGGGCGATACTTTTTTTGGCATATTGATTTTTTAGTCAATTTTCTCAGTACTTCGCCCATATATTGTTGTGAAATATTTTGCATCTAGTTGACATAGCCAAAGCCAACAAAGAAAACTGCCTTCTTGGTTAAAGGTTAAAACAAGGAATGATCAATCTCTGCACAAAGATGTTGAGGAATTCATTAAGTTGTTCTTGCCATAACTAGTAGGAGAATAACAAAATAACACAAACAACACAATGGAGACACTGTTCATTTGGAAGAATAAATTGAATAGATGGATGGTCATAAAATTATTCAATTGTATTAACAATAAATTTAGTTGGTTCTATTTCTAAGTGTCATGATCTGGATTTTTAACATGCACGGTGGAAGATAATCTGGCGACGTAACGGAAGAATATATCGGTTTGGAACCAAACATGGCTAAATCATCGATCCAAAATAAACAATTCAAATAATTTTGTCCAATTAACACTATGAAGTTACAATCTAAATAATACCAACATTGAACAAGTAATCACTAGCTCCTCGAATTCCAAAACACCACTATGCTTGCACTAAACCTGCAATCTTGAAAATATTAACAATGGAAAGGGTGAGTCACCATAGACTTAGTAGGACTTACACCCAAACTACCCCACTATATTAGTGATTCTCTATTGATATTAAAGATAATAAACCTAAAAATCAGATTATAATACATAGAGTTTAAACTAATTATATATCTTCGATTAGGGTGATTACAATGTCTTTCTACTACTCCATATGTTAACTGTAAGGAATCGTCTATAAAAAATTGATGCAGCGGAAGCGACAATTCCTATGCGTTTCTTTAGAATTTGTCTTAATCGGAACCGAACAATGAAAATAAAAAATCGATCAAATCGGGTTCAAATATACCTGATAGTGATTCCTATAATCTCATGTAGAGGAAGGAGCTGACTTTCTCAAGCTCTTCAAACCGTTCAAGTGTACAGTCTCCAACAGTATCCACACGAACTTCATCCACAGCAGGTTCTCCCTTCGCACCGGCCTCGAGAACTCTTCTCGAATGGGGCTCCATCGACCATGGACACCTTCTAGAGAGAGGAGGAGGTAGGAAGGAGGCTAGGGACATGGTTTTCACCCTTGGCTTGATAGGGTTTAGCTGAAACTATTAGTATTTATAGAGAATTTTGAAGTTTTTCATAAAAACAAAAAATCTCTATAAATTACAACCTTGCCCTTGTACTTGTGGATAAGTTCTTTTATGTGTGACCCACTAAGCCTAATAGCCTATTTGGTTGAGGCCTAAATAAAATAGAACAATTCTATTTAATTTAATTAAATTTATTATCCAATAACAGATTAATCGGCCTATCGATCATGAAGGGTACAAGCTACATCCCATGATCCCAAATGGCTATGGAGATAATCTCATCTCCATTGAGCCTTTCCATCATCAGTTACCGCATAGATATAAACCCTCATCCATTCAATGTCCCGATCGAAAAGGAGTACTTCATCGTCTGTCAACTCTTTAGTGTACCAACTCTATAGTCATGTACTCAAAATTGGATCAATCGGAAAACTCCTTTTCCAAATATCCTATCTACTCTGGCTAGGGATTTAGAGTACTATCCCATAGGAAATTTACTCTCATATACCGAGAGTGGACGATTCCTTGTTGTCCGCTCAATTGCCTCCATCGGGTTTTCATTGTACCCGATCCATCGCTATACTGGACCATCTAAATGGTGATTCATAAGTCAATGGTCAAAGAACAAGTTTCACCCAACAAGGTATCTTTGGCGACTTAGATCAAAGGTCTAACCATGTAACCGTGATGATAGAAAACCCTGATTGACAGTTCGGTAAGATACTATTCAGGATTTCTAATTTGGTCAGTTTAGCGAACTCATTCAACTAATGAGCATCTGTATGTGTATCTCAGTGTCTCCACACTAATGACCAATGAGATCAGTCATCCTCATCACATGAGAAGACATCACATACACTGCTCTATCCGGATCCTTGATGTTCCATCTCAAGTATCTTATGACTAAGAACATTTAGATCTAATATCTCTACATGATCAATCTCATTATCATGATCTCATCATGATTTAATAATCATTGTATTTGATTAACGACTTCATTATGATATTCACATCAAATAAGAGCTTATAATAAATATTTTTTTAATTAATTAAATAATATATATTTAGAAATGTTGAATCATATCCTCTATGATTGGCTTGTAGGGCATACATTTTTATCAATCTCCCACTTGCACTAAAGTCAATCACCCATTTGGCTGATCTCTATCAGCTCGAGGTGAAGCTCAAACACTCTTTAAGTAACTATTTCAGTTAGTGAATTTGCAATGTTATTAGTGAAAGATACTCTATCTTTAATTATATCCTTATAAGCTACAATCTCTCTAATTGTATGATATCGCCACAAAAGTTTTAAACTTCTGATGAGACATCGGCTTTACCCCATTATTTTCTCATAACATTGGTACACTTTCGCAGAAAATTGGGACAATCTCATATCTTAGAATGACAATCTTCATCAAAACTACTTCTCAAGTAGTGTGAAACCACTATGTAAACTTGTTTACATATGTTGTAGAATTTACAATGTTTTATCGCATATAACTCTTCCAGCTCATTGCATCACCATTATTTTGACTTAATATCAAACTTATTTGATTAAAAACTTGTGTTTGTAAAACTACAAGACTTCAAGTCTTATCCTCCAGTGTATAGAGATATATTCTTAGTGCTTCTCAAGTACCAAATGTTATATCTCTAAACTATCCAGTGACTCTCACCTTGATCTTCTTGATGAATGCTTATAACACTTAGAGCATTAATCACATCATGTACGTAGCATCACATAAATGATAGACCCAATGACAAAGGCATAAGGGCTCTATTAATGTGATCCCTTTATCTCTCAAGAAGTCTTCAAAGATATCACTTTAAAGAGATTAACTCCACACCACATAGGTAAGAAACCTATCTTGGAGTTTATCATGTCAAACCCTTTAACTATGGTGGCTACGTACATTAACTAGGCATTATTTTTAGATTTATCTCCAAAGATCTCAATACCCAAATTATGTTTGGAGGATTAATTTGATACTAAGCTCACTTATGATAGCACACCTACTTCATTTTTAATGAGTAGAATGTCATCAACATAAAATGTCAAGAAAGTAATAGCACTCCCACTTATCTTGTTGAATACGCAATGCTCCTCTTCATTCTTAATGAAGTCATAAGATTTAATCTTATTAAACCTTATATATGATCTATGGAAAGTTTTACTTCAGTCCATAAATGAACTTAATACACACTCTTCTTGGATATTATTGAGACTTGATTCCCTATAGTTGTATCATATACACTTGTTCCTCAAAATACCTTAAAGGAACCCTATCTTAACATCCAATTAGCTTATCTTATAATCATAGTGTGTAATAATCAAAATCCAAATAGATTAATGGAATAGGTAAAAGATCTCATCATAGTCAGCCATTTGACTTCGATGATATCCTTTTCAACTATTCTCACATTTGAAGGTCTCTACCTTCTAATCCACTCTAATCTATTCTTTAGTGATCCAATTAATTCTTATGAATATTATATCCTCAGGTGGATCTATCAAGTTCTAAACTTGATTAGAATAGATAAAATTTATATTGGATTTTATTGTCTCTTCCCATTTATGAATCAATATCTCATATTGGTTCTATATACATCCTAGGATCAATATCCTTTCTATCTTTTGTCTCATTTCATCCATCAGAGATATGTCCCACATATCTCTTAGGTTGAATGGACACAAGAAAAGACCTATGAACTATCCTTGTGTAATTATTAACTGGTACATTAATAGAAGTGTCATTGGGTTGTGGGACTGGAACATCTTCCATATATACCTTGCTCTCACTATCTTTCTTGAGAAAGAACTTTTTCTTTAGAAATATAGTGAGCTGAGCAACACATGCCCTTATTCATAAGGATGGTATATTAATATCTAGAAGTTTTCTTAGGATATCTCACAAGTCAACACTTCATAGTCTTATATTCCAACTTGTTAGGGTTATACTTCTTCACCATGTCGGATATTCCGAAACCTTAACTTGCTTAAGGTCAAGTTTTAACCCCTTTTTCATATCCTATATGGAATAATCAAAATAGACTTAGAAGGTACCTATTAAGATCAACTGGTTATAATGAGTACTTAGACAAAAATAGACAAGGAGGAATTTTGCAAAGCTTGTCATTATTCATATTATGTCCTACATAATGTGACTTTTCATTTTAGCTACTCAATTAAGCTAAAATGTGTAAGGAGGTGTCCATTAGATTCTATTATCCTTCAATTATATGTGAATTATATACTTAAGTATTCTCCTCCTTGATCTCATCAAAGAGTTCTAATACTCTTTCCATTAGTATCTCTACTTCATTCTTAATCTTAGATAATTTTTCAAAGGTCTTAGATTTGTACTTCATAAAGTACATATATCCATACCTAGAGACATCATCTTTGAAATAATGAAGTAGAAATATTCTTCTTTAGCCTTAATAGATATAGGCTAACATACACCTAGATTATGAGTTCTAACAACTCATTAACCCATTCTTCATGTCTACATAAAGCTAAAGTGTAGATTGATCTAAATCAACCTATTTTCTCTTAAATTGAGTATTCACACTTAACATGAGAGCCAACATATCAAATATGATTAAACAATTCATTAAGCTCCCACTGGCAAACACTTTACCATTAAATCTTTTTAAACATCTATTAATTTTATAGTTTAGAATAAATCAACATTTATTCAAGCAGGAAATCATATAATGCTCTTGTAGAAAGATATAATAAAAATCTCAATTATTAAGACATCTCTATAAGGCCATTAAAGAATTGTACCTCCCACTAATAATGATACAACTTTTGCACCATTTCATATGTGGGCCAACATCTTTTTATTAAGCCTTCATTTACTTGTCATCATCTACAACTCCTTATAGAGATAAGATCTATATTCGGTATCTCATACCATTAGATGTATTCATAGTATCTAATATTCTGATATACATATATAGTATCTAATACTATTAAGTGTATATTTAAAACAAGTAAGCGTCAATGACTTGGATGCATGAAGCTTCTCAAGCTCCACCTTTGCATTATATACAATACACTTTGCACTTCCTCTTCCACTTACCATCATCAAGATAATGTAATAATTCTGTCTTATTCTAGCTTTATTATCTTAACTACCTACTTTTACTATTAACTATCTCCTATTTCTATCTAATGATTTTACTTCTTTCTATTGGTCTCACCAAATAATGAAGTTTTAACTTGCCCTTAGTTAGCTCATCACTATGAGCCATGATGGATCTCATATCTATCTATCCATGTTGTCTCTACAATTTATATCTCACAGAGACTAACATCTAGTTGAAGCAAACAATACATCATGTCTATAAGATAAGATATTATCTTTCTTTCACATCATTAGATAATCTAGGAGACGCCTACTTCTTAAGTAAGATAGTTAATTGGTCAACTATGAGAACAATTCTCTTAGTTCTACACCGGTCTAAGAAATGCGAGACATTAAGCTATTTGGCATCTAGTATGTCATACTAATGGTGGTTTATCATCGTATTCTACAACTGAGATATAATTTTATTAATATAACATTGTAGACATTCATTAAAATCAAGATATGTTCTTAGATCCTAATTTATGCTCCCACTAATTTTTGATAAATTTTGCATAACCCTCATTATGCAAAGACGAGATATTATGATGAAATCCTAGTGGGGACTAAGACCCTATTAACTTTATGGTGATAACCTTGTGAGAAACACAACAAGTCATCCCATACTTAATACATCATGTCTATAAGATAAGATATTATCTTTCTTTCACATCATTAGATAATCTAGGAGACGCCTACTTCTCAAGTAAGATAGTTAATTGGTCAACTATCTCTTAGTTCTACACCGGTCTAAGAAGTGGGAGCCATTAAGCTATTTGGCATCTAGTATGCCACACTAATGGTGGTTTATCATCGTATTCTACAACTGAGATATAATTTTATTAATATAACATTGAAGACATTCATTAAAATCAAGATATGGTCTTAGATCCTAATTTATGCTCCCACTAATTTTTGATAAATTTTGCATAACCCTCATTATGCAAAGACGGGATATTACGATGAAATCCTAGTGGAGACTAAGACCCTATTAACTTTATGGTAATAACCTTGTGGGAAACACAACAAGTCATCCCATACTTAATAGATAGGTAACTTTTGCCAATTGCAACCCATGAAATTCTTAGTCATTCAACCTCTAGAGTTATAACCTTGTGGGAAACACAACAAGCTATATACTCTAGTTAGGTCAAATCCGCTTGTTACATTATGAGAATGGATTCTTAACATAGCCCTTGTGGGAAACACAACAAGGCCATGCAATGGTCCACCCCAAAGTTCGACAAATGCCTTAGCCATGATCACCAATCCCTTACTGAATGAGTCTTGTGGGAAACATAACAAACACATCCAATCTAAAATTGGCTCATCAAGACCATAACAACGGAAGGCTACGTGAGTCATTCTTAATGTCACACGCCTATCGACCAAATTAAAATACAAAGGGATTTTATTTTAGTCTCATCAATAATATGTGCTAAGTATATATAATACCTTTGGAATATCATATATCTAAGGTATAACTTGTAGACACGCAATTTTGGTCTAGTTAGAGAGCCTAAATTCTTGTTTTCATGAAGTATATTTGAGTATTCTTTCAAGGAAACCAATTTTTTTGGAAAATCGGAACTTTCTTGCGCATTTCGGCCAAACTGGGCATGATGCCCCCTTAACAAGGCACTTTGACCAAGTCAAAGTGCCCTATAAATAGGGCACTGGGCGCCCTATAAACAGGGCACCAGGCACCCTATTAATTGGGCTCCAGGCGCCCCATTGGTGGGGCACCTGCACCTGGTCTGACTGACTGGACAGATTGATGGGACAGTTCTGCAGATAAAGTTGCCCTCTTCTTGGCTATAAAAGGACCCTCATTTGGAGAGTTTAGGACACACCAATGGCTCTCCCCAAACTATCTCATCCACCACAACACTCCCAAGGCCTTACAACTCCTCTCCAAGCTCTTAAACTGTCCAAAAACCCTCTCCTAAAACCCAAAAGAACCATAGTTGCTTCTTGAAGGGATAGTCTAGCAGAATGAAGTTACCATCTTTTGGGCTGTAGAAAGACCCCATCTGGAGGTTTAGGAGGTTCCAAGTCCATAACTCACTCCTTCTTATCCACCACTACATTCCCAAAGCCTCACAACCTCTCCCCAAGCCCTTAAACCATCCCGAAATCCTTCCCTGAAAAACCCGAAAACCCATAGTTTTCTTCTTCAGAAATATGATTTTTTTCCAACTTTGAGGGCCTCTACACTTCATTTCTTTCACATATAGTGCCAAACCACTCTCCCATTAGCTTCACTTGAGTATTGGCTGCTTGAAGAAGTCCTTCTATCTTGGAGGTCATCCTACACTCCGGGGCGACGCCGCGAAGAAGAGAAGAAAATCTGCTAGAACCAGTCCCTAATGCCCCATCAAGAGGCGCTTTGACTTTGGTCAACACACCCCACTAATAGGGCACCTTCAGCAAGCACCCCGTATATGGGGCACTAGTAGGGGCAGACCCCGTTTGCATTTTTTTGAGTTTGTTTACCTTTCATGTCGATCTGTTACTCCTTCCTTTCATTCTAGCTTCCATTATCATGACATCTAGCATGCATTAGGCTACATCTTTGTATCTTCATACCTCTTTAAAAATCTATCAAAAATATGGGTTGGGATTTAGTTCCAATCTGATCAGTTCCTTTCCTTTTGCATGTTTAAGTTCAAATTTGAGCATGATTCTATGCTTTCACTAGAACTAATGATCTTTTCACTTGTTTCTATGTTTTCTTATGGACATGTTTAGGTAAATTCGGCCAAGGTGGCGGTTCAACCGGATCGAAGACAAAGGACTCACTAAGCTCTCTTCCTTTGACCGACCGAGAGAGGAGAAATCGGAACCCAACAATCTCCTTACTTTCAAAGGTATGAAGGTTATTTTTATTCTCCATTTCATTTCTTTTCATTCTACTATATTTTGGAACCTTTAGCTCCTGGCGACCACAAACACTAACATCCCATCCACCAAGTCCTCCAAAGAAAGCATAAAGGCTAAAAAAGGAGATCTATGGATCCCGTTCCGGGTGCTTACACTTTTTGGCGACCATGGTGGGATCGACTTCGCTTTACTGAGTTCTTCTTTTCTTTTCTAAGAATGTCCCTTAAAACATGTTTATTTTCACTCAAATTTTTATTTAAGCCATTTCCACTTCCTTGCATTGCTATTTACTTGTTTACATGCGTGTTTATTTCCTTAGAGCATCAACTAGTTTCTTCCGATTTACCTACTTTCCATTGGTCCTTTTAAAGCATAATAATCTGATTTCTTGCTTTGTTTATCAATTTATTTCACCTTAGCATCTTAGATATCATCTTCTTTCATCCCTTGCTAAGTATACTTGCCTATTTCTTTCTAAGTCTAGTTCTTCATTAGTAAATTTTCAAAGCATGCTTAGTTAAAATTAGTTCTCTCTTTCACCTTAGTTTGATTTCATATCATTGTCTTGTTTACTTGCTTCCTACAACATCTTGTTAATCATTGTATGCTTTTATTTTCTTCTTGCTTGCTTCTTATTCTTTGACATTTCAATTGCATTTAGTTTGCATTGGAGTCTCGAGTTCGCTCGTCTCCTTAGGACATCCAAGAAGGGGGGACTCTTTCTCCCCAAAGCCCTACACATCCAAACACCCCTCCTGGTGGTTGCCAACTCCTCCTATGGGGATTCCCTCTCTGAAGGATTGAGTAGCTTCCATCAAGACCTTCGTAAGTCCCCAGACCAAGGATTCCCTCTTCACTGATCGGGCTGGTTGTACCTTTTTATCCCAAGACCTGAAGTACCTATTACCTATCGTTGTGAAAAGAGTGACAACCTTAGATTGCTCGGCATTGTGAGTGCATAGGGTCCTACCAATTTATTTGAGTGGACAATATTTCTCTTAAAAAGCCATTAATTTGAGGTTTAAACAAAAAAATTTATGCTAATGTTGGCACCAAAATTTTCCGCTTAGCTTGTTTGATACATATTTCAGCAATGCCGAAGCCGGTGAGAAAAAATCCAACCCATATTCGAAAAATTCAAGAACAGATGATGCAAACAGGCTCTGGAAATGCCTTGGCATGGTTTTACATGCTACAAATGGCCAAGATAATGTGCTCATTGCATAGCCGGTCGAGAGCTTCGCAACGGTGCCCAAAACAAAGAAAACGGACACCGGAAGGCCAAAATGACCATTTTTCCTATTACACTTTGGGGTAAATTGGGACTCTATCATAGAATTCCAACTTTACCACATTCTCAAGGTTGGGTAGAGCTAGGCAACGCTAAAAATGGATCGAAAATCTGACCCACGGATGAAGAGATATGCGAGAAAGAGCAAATCTGGACGGAAATCCATATGTCGTCGCACCAGGGGCATAATGGTCCGATTAGCTCCTGATCGACCCATGAGCTGAAAATTTCAATTTTCATGGCCCAAAACTTTGATATCATGAATATTTATGCAGGAAAAATAAATTTGGCCAATGGGAGGAGGCAATTGCATTCAATTATAGTTTTTGACATTATCGACGGTCGAGATCACACCGATCGGAGAAATTGGTAAAATCAGAGATCTTGGGCATTTAGGGAGATCTCAGCCACACATTTGGATGGATCATAAGATCAATGGTCATCAATGATTGTCCCATATTTTTCTAATTTAATTTTGGGTGTGTTTAATCACTTTCTGGCCAGAATTAACAGTAGCCGTCGGATTGAGAGTCTTTTAGATGAATGGACTAGATTGGGTCTCTCTCACTTCCCTCCACATGCTTTGGTCGAACCTACCAGCTTTCTCTCTCCTTCCTTGTGCGCAAGAAGCCCTAGAAAATAGGGGAGGGAGGCGCACCCACCTCCCCCTTCCTTGGCTGGTGGGTTCCACTCAACCACTTCCCTCAACCACCTCCCATGGCTTATCCCTATCTCTCCCTTGGTTTATCTTCATGCTAAATAATACTACAACTAACCAAGCTTATCCTCATCCAAGCCTTGGTCGAACCAGCTTTCTTGCCACATGTCATGTGCACACATCTCCTTGAAAGTAGGAGAGGGTGCGCACTCTTCTCTCTCTCTCTTTCTAGTTGGCGCACAATCACCTCAACAACCTCCCTTGAGTTATCCTTATCATCCTCAACCTCCCTTGAGTTATCCTTATCTCCTCTCAACAACTTCCAGCTTTATCTCCTCCTGCAGATGGCGCCATCAACTCCTATATAAACCCCCCTTGCTGGCCATGTGAGGACAAGCTGTTCACCCTGCGGAAGCCTTGCCTCTCCTCCCTCTACCATGCTCCAAGACAGCTTCTCCTTGCTTGGACGTCTTCATCAGAAAGTCAGCAACCTCTCCAGCCCCTTTGTGGTGTGCCAAGTGAAGAAGAAGAAGGAGAAAAGGCCTCCCTCCAGCAGGTGCGCCAGCAGCAGCCCAATCGGTGGTGCACTGATTCCAACAGCAGGTGTTCCTTCTTGGAGCACTGATTCCAGCCCCATTTTCAGCAACAAAAGAAGAATAAAAAGAAGGGTATATGGCCAGCGATCTTCTCCTTCAATCTCTAACAAGGATTGTGCCAAAAAGGTGAGGGAAGATGTAGTACTTTTTAGTTCTTTCCCTTCCCTCTTCTTTCTCTTCCCCTCGGCCTTCTCTATGGCCATTCAAGATGCTCCAAAAACCCAGCCTTGTTGGTACCACCTAAAGCCCATGTTCAACCTCCATATGTTGGTCCCACAAGCCATCAAAAATCAGCCTCTTTGAGCCCTTCATTTCAGACCCCTTGCTATCCTAATTCTGGCTCCTCACTGCCCACGTGCGCACAGCCCATAGGTGGCCTGTAAACAGCCCATTTGGCATCCCCAAGCAGCCCCATGCTGTCACCTAACACCGTGCCCCTTGTTGCCATCCCACTAGCAGCCAATTAGGATCCTGAACATGCTTCTAATCCGGCCATGTTTGACCATCCTTGCTGCCCAAGTAGACATGCTTCAGAATATACCCAAATCAGGCCCCTCTGCTTGCCTTGAAATCAGGCCCCTGTGCTGTCCATGAAACCAGACCCCATGCTTCCCTTTTTCCTTCCCCTTTGAGTATAGGTTGAGGGTCGACGCTTTGAGACTCTCGGAATCCGCCGGACGGACTGAGACTGCTCGGGTGGGCCTTCAATTCTCATCCCTTTTGTGCATTCCTAAAACCAGTCCTAGTTTACACCTAAACCTACCCCTTGTGCAGTCCTACTAAAGCTCACCTAAACAGCACTTTAGCCAACCCATTCCAGCCCCTCTGAGGCTCACCTAGCCTGCTGCTACAGCAAGATGTCAAGGTGCAAAAATGGTGGGAAAATCAGGCCAACCGGGCCATGGAGGTGCAAAGCAGGCCTATTTGGTCATGAAGTTCAAAGCAGGCCGCCAGGACCCATGAAGCTCAAGATTGGGCCAACCGGGCCGACATAGCATGAAGACCAGCCCATTGTGCTGATGAAGTTGGCCCATTGGGCCTTGGACACTTAAAATAAACCTTAATTAAATCTGAAGGCAAAATGCCAAAATTAAATAAGGAGTTAGCACCACCACGTGGGCGCTCCACCTTGGGCAGCTAGCCCGGACACGTATCCGGTATGTTGACCCGGACAAAGGCGCGGGCCGGCTCCCGTTGCAGACGATCCTTCCCACTACTTGGAAAGTCAAAAGACTATGCCATGTAGGACAGGTAAAAATTCCACACCGATCAGAAAATAAGGCAGCATGCTGCCAAAATTTTCCTGGTCAAGTGGGATTTTACAACAAGGGAAGGACATTCACACATTTGCACTTCAACAAGCATTATTCATGGCATATGAACTGCCACATATGATGTACACCAGCATGAACATGAATATTCAATGAACATTTTAAGTGCTGAGCTGATTGCATGTGACTGGGCATCGACACTAGCCCAACAGACCTGATGTGATGCAAACCGAACAAGAGTTAACCGAATCTGAAGTTAACTTAATTAAATCTGAAAATACATTCAAACCAACCTTAAAACATGCTTAAAACAGATCATTAAAGCTTTAACATCCAACAAAAATCAGATTTAATACAATTTGGAAAAATTGATTCAATACACTTAATCCATTGGAATTCAATTTCCTAAACAAGTGCAAATCAAATAATTCACAACCAATTGAAAAGAACATATTAGAAACACATTAGAGCATCTTAAATTCATCTTAAAACATGCCAAATTTAGATCATTAACAATCTGAAGTTCAAGCTTAATCAATTTGAACCAAACTTCAAAACATCTAAAATGTACCGAACACACCCGAATTGATATGAAAACACCAACCGACATGATAAAATCACATGAAAATGACTCAACATATTTCAACTAAACTTAAACAAGTCAAAATTGATAAACACATCTAAAAATATCAAATTCAAATAAAAAATAAAATAAACTTCAACCAATTGAAGTAAAACAAACCAAACAATTGAAACCAGCTCAAAACAAATAACATTCAAAACCAAGTCAAATGGAAATTTGAAATCAACATTTCAAACCACATCAAAATACATTCTTAAATCAAACATATATCAACTTCAAACAAAATCTAATCAAACTTGTTTGCATCTCATCGGGTCAAAAAGGCCAGGGCCCTTTGTGTTCTTTATATGTTGTGGATGTGCACGCTCTCGTCAAACAAGATCGCTATGGTAGTTAATCAAGGGTGTTCGAGTGTTTGCTCGATGTAAATGAACATCGGATATTCGCACCATCCGATGGAGAGAGGTTAAAAAAAAATTCCACAGAACCCGAACCTCGGTTCTATACTCTTTTAATATCACCTGGACTATCTAGTATTTTTATGATCTATCACCTACTTTACTAGAAAATTCGGATGTCGATATTTCAAAACATACAAAAACAAGAAATCTTTTTCTAAGAAACAAAATGATTCCCGAGGTTCCCACAAATTGGCATGCCCGGTGGGAATTCTCTTTCCCTACATCTCTCTGCCATAGCAATCTGAGAGGGTGCACATCCACTATCTCTTTAAAAAACTCTCTACATCTGATCAAGTCGGCCATGTATGTTTTTGTAGGTTCAATGGACTTTGACAACGGTGTTCATTATTCTGAGGCCTACGTCAATAGCCGTTGCATCAGTGCCGTCACCGCTGGCATCACTTTTGGCTGCTTCCCCAAAGTTGTGTTGCACCCTGACCGTCTAGGTGCCGCACTGGAGGAACCATTTGCTACTGAGGAGGAGGTCCATCCCCTCCAACAACTTCAAATAGCTTCTGTAGATGCTGCCCTACTATCTGAGGCCTCCCACTCGAAGTTACCTCAGCCGGCTTCTCTTTAGGAGTCATTTTTAGTGAATGTTATCAACGTTAACTCGGTGCCCGCGCCCGCATCTCCTCAGTCAAGTCTGCGCAAGCTTCGGCTTGAACATGGCTCCCGTCGTAACTTAGAGGTTGGCAATGTACGGTGCCCTTGGAACCGTACCCGCCCAGCCACTTTCATCAAGAATCCTTCTGAGTTTAGGGAAGAGAAGCGCCGCCGACCGCGGCTTATTGTTCTACCCCTTGTCAACTGGTTCGTTGCTCTGAGCCAGTTGGATAATGACTCATGGGCCCCTGCTATGCCCGTTATTAAGAATATGCCAACTGTACGGGGGAAGAGTCAACCTTCTGCCCGTTCCAAGAAGACCGGCCAACCAGTGGCCGGGGATGCTGTTGAGAGGGGGCAGCCCTCAACTAAAAAACTCGAAGACTCGAGCCGATCAGCGGCTCTCAAGATACTAGCTTGGGTGAGGGGCCATCCCTTGGCTCGTCTTCCCTCCTTGGACCATTCAGCAGTCCATGCTGAAAAGAACCTGTAGGTGCTGCTGCCTGCCCCTCAAAAGTTCTATGTGAATGGTCGGTTTGTCGACCAACAATTTCTGTCCTCTACCCAACCGATTGCGGGCAAATTCCCTATGATGTTTTTGGCTCACCCGGCTGACCGATCAGTGGTCCAGCCCAAGAAGACCTAGCAACAGCTTCCTGCCATAGTGAAGACTCCAGCAGTCAGCCCTACTGCTGACTTTTCATTTCAGCGACCAGCTCTGCCTATTGGGGGCATGTTCCCCATTCAAGCTTCTTCCCGCCGAGAGCCCTGGATAACGGACTCTCCTGCCAACCGGGGGAAAGGATTCAAACCCTATGACCTAGTCCCGACGGTCTGGCACCCTAAGGCCACCTCTGTTCAGCTAAAGGCTCAGTTTGCTCTGCCCCACTGGCGACAATATTATCAGTTCAATAACAGCCATACATACACCACCCTGCGGGACCTGCCCTGTAGAAGGGAGTTGGTGCTTCATCAGCCGATGTTTTCTGAAGATGCTCCCGAACGTCAAGTGACACACGGGCTAGCACGCCAAATGTTGGCTTTCACATGTTGCACTGTGGGAGCTAGTCGCCTTGAAGACATACCAGAAGGCTCTCAGATTGCAGCTCATCAACAGCTCGCTATCATTACCAATTCTACACACCATCACAACGAGAAAGACACCATGCAGAATGAGGGGAGTGAGGCCATGCCTCCAACCTTGACAATAGAAGACCTTTGGCGTGAGAATCAACGGCTCAAGGCCCTCCTCGCCAATGCTAATTTTCTCCATTCTCGGCCGGCACAAGCATCAGGTGCTGCTGAGGTATCAGATGGGCCCCGTGTTGCCCAAGGAGAGCTACCGCCTGTAGTACAGCCTCGTCCTGCTACTCCTATGCAGCCAACCCCAAGGCCATACATTGACGATGAGGTCTTCATTGCACGTCAGTATCAGGCACCGGTGCCTCCACCACCGCAAGAACCCTTGGAGCCCACTCAACGAGTTGTGATAGATCAGATGATTTCTAGGCGGCTTGTGTAAGGAATCATTCTAAGCAATTAAATATTTTTGATTCCTTAAATCCATGGTCTTAGCCTTTATTGAAACCAAAACGGCAAAATAGGGAACCGATTAAGAAGGAGATCAAATATACCTTCTTGGGATTTGAAAAATCCCTCACCAGAGATGAAGAGTGGATGTTCCTTACTGCTTCAAATCATTCAAGTGGACGGCCTCTAGCGGTATCCACACGAACTTCTTCCAAGGACTGGTTCTCCTTCGCTCCAAGCTCGAAAACTCTACTAGAACGGAGTTGGACCATGTGGGGACTCCTTCTAGAGAAGAGAGGAGAGAGGGAGGCTGCCAAGGATGTTCTCCAACCCTTTGGCTTGATAGGGTTTAGCTTCTTAAGCATATTATATATAGAAGATGCAATTTTTCACAAAAACCCAAAGCTTCTATATATTTACATCCTTCCCCCTGTCCTTAGAATTAGTTCTAATGTGTGTGACCCACTAGGCCCAATAGTCAATTTGGTTGAAGCCAAATTAAAAAAAAACAATTCTTTTAAATTAAATCAAATCTATTATCTAATAACAGATTTGACGGCTTTCCGATCATAAAGGGTACAAGCCACATTCTAGGATCCAAAATGACTTTGGGGAATTAAATAACATCCATTAAGCCTTTCCATCATCAATTACCACACGGATATAAACCCTCATCCAAGCAATGTCCCGGTCGGTCAGAGGTTCGGCACTGACTGTCAACCCCTTTAATAATCCGACTCTATGAAATCTTGTACTCTGGAATGGATCAACTGGAAAAATCCTTTTCCAATTATCCTGTCTACCTTGGCCAAGGATTTTAGAGTACTATCCATAGGACATTCTCTCTCTCCTACCGAGAGTGAACGATCCCCTATTGTCCGCTCAATTGCCTCCACCAGGTTTCCCATATACCCAATCCATTAACTATATAGGACCACAATACTAAGTGATCCATAAGTCAATAGTCAAAGTACATGGTAAGCCTGGCAAGACATCTTTGGCGACTCAGGTCAAAGATCCAACCATGCAACTGTGATGATAGAATACCCTGATCGACAGTTCGGTAAGATACCATTCAGAGATTCTATACTGGTCAGTTCAGTGAACTCATTCCTCTAATGAGCACCTGTACATGTATCTCAGTGTCCCACACTGATGACCAATGAGATCGGTCATCCTCATCATATGAGAGAATATCATATACACTAGTCTTATCGGATCCTTGATGTCCCATCTCAAGGATCCTACAACTAGGAACAATTTAGATCACATGCTTCTAGATGATTAATCTCATTATCATGATCTCATCATGATCCAAACATCATTGCATGCAATTTAGGACTTCATTACAATAAACGCATCTAGATAGTGCAAGTAATGAGGACAATGCAATTAATATTGAATAAGATATTACAAGAAATGTAAAACCATATCACATATGATTGGCTTGTAGGGCATACATTTCCATCAGCTTGCACAGCAGAATGACGAACATAGTGTCGACTCCATAAAATGGGTTCCGGATCGGCACCTCAAGATAAGGTGAAAGATAGAATGGGGGAAAAAGGGGAGTGAATCGGAAAACACTTGGAAAGTTGTAAAGAGTCCTCACCTCGGCCCCACACTCACATTGATCCCCGAACTTTCATCTCACGGCGTCGCTCGAGCATCGAAGATGGTTCGGGTCATGTGGGAGGAGAGTGAGGAGGAGATGAAATTAAAACATAAAAGATGTGGTCGCCAGGAGCCGCGGTCTCCGCTTTATAGAATAAAAACAAGAGATGAGTTTATTTGACCGTGTACCTTAGCTCGGGAGATCGGAATATGGGTTCAACCTTCTTCTTCCTTGGCCGGCCGATGAAGAAGAGTCTCCAATCCAATGCTAACTTGATAGACCTGTGCAACTAGAACAATAAACCAAGTTAAATAAAACAATTAGAACTATGGGAAGTGTAGTAACTGCAGTAAGAAGATGATAAAGAAGCAATTGGAATTGAACTCACCGGATTGGGGCGAGTCCTAACCCCTTTTTTTGTATTTTTGATTATGTAAAAATGATGCAAATAAACTAAAATATGCTTTAAAACCATAAATAAACTGAGTTAAATGAGTTGAGAAAGCTTATGGAATGGATCGGCTTGAGTTGAAGCCGAGTTGGTTGAAGAAAGCCGGTTCGGGTTGCCTTGCACCCTCCTGGCGCGACTTTGGTGCAGAGGATGCTCCGGACGATACAGATGTCAGAATTGAGTGAAGTTTATTGTATTAGATAGAGGACTCATAGAGGAAGAGTTCCTATGTTGATGATTTCTCCGAAATCCTCCTGTAGAAGTCTGTAAAAATTCTGAAAGTTGGCGGATATAGAAAACAGAACCTGGATGCGCGCCCTTGGTGCAGCAATCGCCACAAACGAACGGCAAGTCAGAAGCGAGTGCCGTCAGTTGGATCTGAAAGAGAACGAAGATAGGAACAACTTCTTTGTTTAAGACTTTTTAAGTAGGAGTCTATGATTTTCTGCATAAGTCGATGAAGATGGCTGATGCAGAACGCCCGGATGGAGCCTTCTCCTTCACTTCGGGATCGATCTCTCAATGTCGGATCGCCTTTGGATGTCGGGACGGCTTTGGAGAAGAGCTTGGACGACCTCTAGATGAGCTAGGCATGGGGGGTTCAACTTGGGTCATTGAGAATGGCCCTCAATTTATAGGGGAAGGAAGCCGGTGCAAAATTTGGAAACTGGACCGACCGCGCCCCCACTTTTCAAAGGAGACGAGGGCGCGCAGGGCGCGCCCTCAAACCAAGGGCGCGCAGGGTGCGCCCCCACTTCGGGGGCGCGGTCTGCGCGCCCCCCTGTTTCAAAGGGAGCGGGGGCGCGTTACGCGTCTCACTGCTAAAAATCGACATAAACTTCCGGAAATTACTAAAAATTGACTTGACATACGTAACGCACCCCCGAACCAGGGGCGCGGTACAAATAATCGAAAATCAGCGCCGGAAACCTTCCAAAAATCAGGTTTAGAAGGTGCTAATTGGGGTAATTTGCGATTTAAAGAAACTGACAGTGCCCCCGCTTTTCAAAGGAACAGGGGGTGCGCAGGACGTGCCCCCGGTTTGAGGGCGCGCATGGTGCACCCCCGGGTTGAGGGCGCGCAGGGCGCGCCCTCCTCTTTCAAAGGGAGTGGGGGTGCGGTACACTCTCTCTCCTGTGCGCGTGTTCCGCGAGCCGTATCTTGCAAACGGGATGTCCGATTCGGCTCCCATTTGTTGCGTTGGAAAGAGGGCCTTCAACCGCACCTGCTCAAGTTGGTAAACCAGCCGGCATGACTTCCGATATGTTCGCACGGGGCTTTTTACCGGTTTACCCTCTCACGGAAAGCCGAAACCCGTGGCGAAGATCTGAAAGAGCACGGTTCCGGTCGAGAAATCTCGGGTCAACTCGGGATGACTTAAAATGATGACTGAACAAGTTCAGTACGATCAAAAAACCCGAAGTCATTGAAAAATCTGAGATTAACCCGGTAAACATGGATCGAAATTTGGAAAAACCGCGAAACCCTAAAATTGACCGAACCGGATGTATGGAAATGATTGATGAAAATATTCAGCTAGAATCGACCCGGATGACCCGAAAAGACCCGGTGATGGCCGAAAAGGCCTAACGTGTGGTCCGGGATAGCCGTGTCAACACAGATCGAAAAAGCCGTCATTGACCGACGCCTACTGAAATGACTTCTCGGAAACCTTGAATGTTACGGAACACATGCGGTACTCCCGAGAACTTCAATTATGGACCATTCAAGGTCGGTCATCGAGCAGGCTTCGTGTTTTTACAGTTCACGTGCGGCTCTCGCTTGAAGGTTACAGCATCATTCCGAAAATCATTGGTTCATTCTCAACTTGCGAGGCGCTCCACCCATGTCCTTAGCTCATGTCCACGAGATAATCCGGATCAGATAATGGTCAAATAAAAGATATCACCTATGGAATAAGAGTCTAGGGCTCCGAATCAAGCCAATTTGGCGTGTCTACAAATAGCGTGGTGGACCTTTACCGGGTTCCATTCCCGCCACACCACCAATATGTCAGACTCCCCTCTGACATCTCCAAGGTGCCTAAGTGTTCCAAGTTTGATGGGTGTGGGTCCCCTAGGGAGCATTTGATGCTTTACTACACACATATGGGTGAACTAGCACACTGCGAATCGTACTTGCTCAAGTACTTTGGCACCACTCTAACAGGTACAGCCTTTGAGTGGTATTCTAGCTTGAAGCCTGGGTCAGTAGCCGATTGGCCCGACATGCAAAAAAGGTTCATTGAAAGGTTTAGCTTCTTCGAGAGGTCACACACCCTGGTGGAGTTGACTACTATGTCCCAAGGGCAAAACGAGTCAGCAGTAGACTACATTCGTCGCTGGAGAAATATATGCATGAAATGTGTCAATCCCCCTTTGAACGAGGAGGCAATCGCGCTATGCAAAAGGGGCCTATGAGCCGAAATCCAGGGGAAGGTGCTTGGGACAAGAATCCAGACATTTGAAGACTTAAACATTACCATTGCTGACATAGAACACTTCTATGTCAACAACCCTTTGATGGCTACACCAAAGCTAATGCTGATGAAAGACAAGCAGCCAGCTTCCTAGAATGTCAACATGGTGGACACCTCTTCCTCCTCAAGTAATAATGGCCCAGGGGGCAAAAAGAAAAATGTTACAAAGCCTCTTCTAAAGACCGTCAACAGTTTGAGGCCACGAGCCTCGTGGGCAGAACGCATGGCCAAGCCATATTCCTTTAGTCGAGAATACTCAAAGAAGCTATTTGACATCTGTATGAAGAATGATTTGACCAGTTTACCACAAATGAAGCATCCCGATTATGCTCAAAGAATTGGGGAGCCTAACTTTTGTCCTTTTCATAGGGTGGTTGGGCATGTCATTGATGACTGCTACCAGTTCAAGGATGTCATCGAGTCTTTGATCAATAATGAGGTCCTTAGCCTTGGAAAACAACTAGTGAGCCCGCCACAGTCTCACTATCAGACTCAGCAGCAAACAGACTTCACCATTAACACAGTGCATTTTCAATCACCGCACCCTCACACGAGCTCCTCTTACGTCATCCATGCCATGCTAGAGGACAATGTACAGGAGGATCAACATACTAGGGACACTTTGCACACTGGTCAAACCTACAAAAGAGATGACCAGCGTACAACGAGATGTGGGTGGTGAATCTAGCAGCACAACCCTAGTCTCCAATGAGCTTTCCAAAGAGAAAGATATCATATTTTGTAGCTCAAACATTGGATGCAGCCCTATCGCGGCGCCATCCAACCCATATTCGGAAAATTAATGTTGGCACCAAAATTTTCTGCTTAGCTTGTTTGATACAGATTTCAGCAATGCCGATGCCGGTGCGGAAAAATCCAACCCATATTCAGAAAATACAAGAACAGATGATGCAAACAGGCTCTGGAAATGCCTTGGCATGGTTTTACATGCTAAAAATGGCCAAGATAATGTGCTCATTGCATAGCACCGGTCGAGAGCTTCGCAACGGTGCCAAAACATAGAAAACAGACACCGGAAGGCCAAAATGACCATTTTTCCCCTGACACTTTGGGGCAAATTGGGACTCTAACATAGAATTCCAACTTTACCACATTCTCAAGGTTGGATAGAGCTAGGCAACGCTCAAAATGGATCGAAAATCCGACCCCCGGATGAAGAGATATGCGAGAAAGAGCAAATCTGGACGGAAAGCCGTATGTCATCGCACCAGGGGCATAATGGTCCGATTAGCTCCGGATCGACCCATGAGCTGAAAATTTCAATTTTCATGGCCCAAAACTTTGATATCATAAATATTGTTGCATGAAAAATAAATTTGGCCAATGGGAGGAGGCAATTGCATTCAATTACAGTTTCTAGCATTATCGACGGACGAGATCACACCGATCGGAGAAATCGGTAAAATCAGAGATCCTGGGCATTTAGGGAGATCTCAGCCACACATTTGGATGGATCATAAGATCAATGGTCATCAATGATTGTCCCATATTTTTCTGATTTAATTTTGGGTGTGTTTAATCACTTTCTGGCCAGAATTAACAGTAGCCGTCGGATTGGGAGTCTTTTAGATGAATGGACTAGATTGGGTCTCTCTCTCTCTTCCCTCCACATGCTTTGGTCGAACCAACCAGCTTTCTCTCTCCTTCCTTGTGCGCAAGAAGCCCTAGAAAATAGGGGAGGGAGGCGCACCCACCTCCTCCTTCCTTGGCTGGTGGGTCCCACTCAACCACTTCCCTCAACCACCTCCCATGGCTTATCCCTATCTCTCCCTTGGTTTATCTTCATGCTAACTAATCCTACAACTGACCAAGATTATCCTCATCCAAGCCTTGGTCAAAACATCCTTCTTTCCACTTGTCATGTGCGCACATCTCCTTGAAAGTAGGAGAGGGTGCGCACCCTTCTCTACCTCTCTTTCTAGTTGGCACACAATCACCTCAACAACCTCCCTTGAGTTATCCTTATCTGCTCTCAACAACTTACAGCCTTATCTCCTCCTGCAGATGGCGCCATCAACTCCTATATGAACCCCCCCTTGCTGGCCATGTGAGGACAAGCTGATCACCCTGCGGAAGCCCTGCCTCTCCTCCCTCTACCATGCTCCAAGACAGCTTCTCCTTGATTGGACGTCTTCTTAATAAAGTCAGCAACCTCTCCATCTCCCTTGTGGTGTGCCAAGTGAAGAAGAAGGAGAAAAGGCCTCCCTCCAGCAGGTGCGCCAGCAGCAGCCCAATCGGTGGTGCACCGATTCCAATAGCAGGTGTTCCTTCTTGGAGCTCTGATTCTGGCCCCATCTTCAGCAAAAAAAAAAGAAGAATAAAAAGGATATAAGGCCAGCCATCTTCTCCTTCAATCTCCAACAAGGATTGTGCCAAAAAGGTGAGGGAAGATGTAGTACTTTCGAGTTCTTTCCCTCCCCTCTTCTTTCTCTTCCCCTCGGCCTTCTCTATGGCCATTCAAGAAGCTCCAAAAATCCAGCCTTGTTGGTACCACCTAAAGCCCAGGTTCAACCTCCTTATGTTGGTCCCACAAGCCATCAAAAATCAGCCACTTTGAGCCTTTCATTTCAGACCCCTTGCTATCCTAATTCTGGCTCCTCATTGCCCACGTGTGCACAGCCCATAGGTGGCCTGTAAACAGCCCATTTGGCATCCCCAAGCAGCCCCATGCTGTCACCTAACACCGTGCCCCTTGTTGCCATCCCACTAGCAGCCAATTAGGATCCTGAACATGCTCCTAATCAGGCCATGTTTGACCATCCTTGCTGCCCAAGTAGACATGCTTCAGAACATACCCAAATCAGGCCCCTCTGCTTGCCTTGAAATCAGGCCCCTTTGCTGTCCATGAAACCAGACCCCATGCTTCCCTTTTTCCTTCTCCTTTGAGTATAGGTTGAGGGTCGACGCTTTGAGACTCTCGGAATCTGCCGGACGGACTGAGACTGCTCGGGTGGGCCTTCAATTCTCATCCCCTTTGTGCATTCCTAAAACCAGTCCTAGTTCACACCTAAACCTACCCCTTGTGAAGTCCTACCAAAGCTCACCTAAATAGCACCTTAGCCAACCCATTTCTGCCCCTCTGAGGCTCACCTAGCCCACTGCGACAGCAAGATGTCAAGGTGCAAAAATGGAAGGCGAATCAGGCCAACCGGGCCATGGAGGTGCAAAGTAGGCCCATTGGGTCAGGAAGTTCAAAGCAGGCTGCCAGGACCCATGAAGCTCAAGATTGGGCCAATCGGGCCGACATAGCATGAAGACCAGCCCATTGTGCTGATGAAGCTGGCCCATTGGGCCTTGGACACTTAAAATAAACCTTAATTAAATCTGAAGGCGAAATGCCAAAATTAAATAAGGAGTTGGCACCACCACGTGGGCACTCCACCTTGGGCAGCTAGCCCGGACACGTATCCGGTATGTTGACCCGGACGTAGGCGCGGGCCGGCTCCCATTGCGGACGATCCTTCCCACTACTTGGAAAGTCAAAAGACAATGCCATGTAGGACAGGTAAAAATTCCACACCGATCGGAAAATAAAGCAGCATGCTGCCAAAATTTTCCTGGTCAAGTGGGATTTTACAACAAGGGAAGGACATTCACACATTTGCACTTCAACAAGCATTATTCATGGCATATAAACTGCCACATCTGATGTACACCAGCATGAACATGAATATTCAATGAACATTTCAAGTGCTGAGCTGATTGCATGTGACTGGGCATCGACACTAGCCCGACAGACCGGATGTGATGCAAACCGAACAAGAGTTAGCCGAATCTGAAGTTAACTTAATTAAATCTGAAAATACATTCAAACCAACATTAAAACATGCTTAAAACATATCATTAAAGCTTTAACATCCAACAAAAATCAGATTATACAATCTGGAAAAATTGAGTCAATACACTTAATCCATTGGAATTCAATTTCCTAAACAAGTGCAAATCAAATAATTCACAACCAATTGAAAAGAACATATTAGAAACACATTAGAGCATCTGAAATTCATCTTAAAACATGCCAAATTCAGATCATTAACAATCTGAAGTTCAAGCTTAATCAATTTGAACCAAACTTCAAAACATCTAAAACGTACCGAACACACCGGAATTGGTATGAAAACACCAACCGACATGAGAAAATCACATGAAAATGACTCAACATATGTCAACTAAACTTAAACAAGTCAAAATTGATAAACACATCTAAAAATATCAAATTCAAATAAAAAATAAAATAAACTTCTTCCAATTGATGTAAAACAAACCAAACAATTCAAACAAGCTCAAAACAAATAACATTCAAAACAAAGTCAAATGGAAATCTGAAATCAACATTTCAAACCACATCAAAATCCATTCTTAAATCAAACATAAATCAACTTCAAACCAAATCTAACTAAACTTGTTTGCATCTCATCTGGCCTAAAAGGCCAGGGCCCTTTGTGTTCTTTATATGTTGTGGATGTGCACGCTCTCATCAAATAAGATCGCTTTGGCAGTTAATCAAGGGTGTTCGAGTGTTTGCTCGATGTAAATGAACATCGGATATTCGCACCATCCGATGGAGAGAGGTCAAAATTTTTTTTTACAGAACCCGAACCTCGGTTCTATACTCTTCTAATATCACCTTGACTATCTAGTAGTTTTTTATGGTCTATCACCTGTTTTACTAGAAAATTCAGGTACGATATTTCAATATTAAAAAACAAATCTTTTAAACACATTTAAAAAATAAAAATGATTCATGAGGTTCCCACAGTTAATCATTCCAAAGTCTTTGCTATTACTTGTTTGCAAAACAAATTGAAAATTAAACAAAAATTCCAAAATCACCTAAAAAAACTAAAACAAAAATTTGCTTGAGGTTAATTTGCTTGATAACTTGCTTGTCCAAACAAAAAAATCAAAACAAAAAGTGGGTCAAAAAATCAAAACAAAACAAAAAGAAATCCTTGGGCTTTTATTTGTCAACCTTATTTTCTTGTTGTGTTTATGAATTTAAGGTCATGACGAGTTATCGGAATGACGGATTAAAGAGACGAGAAATTGCAGTTGGAGTATGACCAGTCTTATTTCTACCATGATGCCGTATGTGCCGTCAATGAACCCGAAATTCTCCCTGAACCTAGTCAAATTTCTCCTCAACCCAATCCAAAGTCACTTTGAGAGACATTCTCTCATGCTGACCCCACCCAACTTCAGGCTATCGAAGCCATTCTCAAGGGCAAGTTGCCCGCCGACCACATCCCTCCCGAAGGTGGTCTTCACATCTCTACCCCTCGGTCAGTAGCATATCAATACAATGTGCCCACTCATGGCCATTCTTATACCGGGCTCGTAGCCCCAATTTCTCCTCATTCAGTGGCTAATCTAGATCACCCTGATCCGAATATCGTTGTTCCTTCTAGGCCACTAGTTAATTCTTCTAATCCTCTCAACCCTACTGACCCTTTGGTGCATCCCCCAATGTACCCTCTTATCTGGCCGCTTTGGCCCATCCAATCCAGGTTTCGGTGCACCAAGCACCCACTCCTCCCCCTCTCAGGGAACCTTCTATCGATTAGTCTATGATTAACAAAATCAATCGCATGGATGAGCAGTATAAAGAGCTTAGACATCTGATTAACACTAAGGTAGTCTCTGAAATTTCTCATCCTACCCTCCCTACCTTTCATCTACCTCCCTCTGAGATGCCAATATACTGCCGTTACAACGAAACTGGTAATCCATTCATTCATATCAAGAACTTTCTTTATGAGTCGATAATGTGGAAAAATGACCCAAGGGCCCTTGCCTTTTTTTTAGAAGATCATTAGAGGGTTCAGCTTTAGAGTGGTTATACTCACTTGACCCTTTCGAGGCAAGTAACTTTGAAATCGTCAAAGTCAAATTCTTGCAGAGATATCAAGATAGGGTCGGACCGACATATTCCATCACCGACCTCATGGCTGAGAGAATGAGGAATGATGAAGACTTTATCAGATATGCTGATAGGTTGTGGTCAATGACAAAAAGGCATACTGATTCTATTTCAGAACCAGAACAGGTAAAGATGATCATCACTAATGCCACTCCAGCTTTAAAAACATGTTGGTTTTGCATCATCCCACCACCATGAGTGAGCTTAATGAGAGGGCACAGTACATTCAAACACAGCTTAGGGACTCACCTATCATGAACTTGTTTGATCCTAGATCCCGAGCTGTCAAGAAAATCACTTTTACCACAACTGGCCTAGTGACGGAGGGCGTAGTGACAAATGAAAACCTCAATGTTGTAGGGAACCCACCTAGAAATTATCAACACCAGTTTAGGAACCCTCAACAAAATCAACCATTTATAAACCCTTGTCAACCTCAACCTTAACTGCAGTTCCAGCCCCGTCAACAACAAGCTCTAATCCCTCAGTGACTACAAGTCCCAGTTCCCCAACCCCCTCGGCAACAACTGGCCAACTACAACCGAGCACCCCCTCCCATGGCCTACGAACCCCAAAAGGTTGGACCCAAGAGGAACCATTACCCACATTTGCCATACTCTCTCATAGATATCTTTAATGCACTCATGGTAGCAAGGCAAATTGCTTTACCAAGGGAGAAATTGGAGTGGCCACAACATGTCAACACAGAGCGATACTGTCTGTTTCACAAATATCCTGGACACACCATGAAAAGTTGTTTCCAATTCAAAGACTACATCCATGACCTTAATGAGCAAGGCAGTATTGACTGGGACTAGATGGGGGAATACATCATAACAGTGAAAAACCAACAACAGCATGCACAAGCTCAGCAGCAATAACAATAGAACCTCGGCCTGGGGATTATCCAAAATCCTTTACCTCCATATGCACCCGCACCTGGGAATCAACATGTTAATTTCATCTTGATCTCTTTTGAGGAGTGTCATGATTGGGGCCAGAATTAGCAAGTCGAGGGAGCCACCTCCGCCATGCACATCAACCGAGCCATCCATTCTATATCCCGAGCTACATCAACCAACCCCATTACTTTCAACCGGCCACCCATCATCCGAGCACCATCACAACCCATTGTAAGACCACCAGCCATACAACTCCAATCAAAATGAACCCTAATCCACCCGGTTGATCCACCACAAACATCACCACCACTAGAACCCATCATCATCCCGTCCCGAGCAACTGTACCTTCACAACCTACCTACCCTACCATGCCTCAATCCACAATCATTACACCCATCCTAAGAGCTCCCATCATTCGACCTAACCTGCCACCCACCACTACCACCCCAACTATAGGTCCTCAACTTGCCACGATACTTAGGAGTGGACGGATGTTCCAAAGGGTCTTTCTCTAGGCTGGTCAGTCAGGGATGGTACCAAAAGCAGAAGAAGAACACATCAAAGAGCCGTTACCTGGGACATTCTATGACTCGTTGAAACATCTTGATAAAACTCTAGCATGGATATCTATCTTGGAGTTGATCAAAAGATCCAAAGTTCTTCAAGAAGTTCTCCAACAATACTTACAGCGGGTGATGGTGAACGAGAGTCTCCCCCTAGAAAAGATCTCATCAATTTTGGTCCCGAGAAGTGAGTATCCGGCCCTTACATTCACAAAGGAAGAGTTGGCCAACTCGGAAATAAGGAAATGTGCCTTATGCATCATAGTCCACATCAATAGAGTTGGCATTAAGTCATGTTTGGTTGATACCGGAGCATCCATTAATGTTCTACCACCATAAACATTACATCTTTGTGAAATTTCTGAAGAGGATTGTCGACTCTGAATATTCGATGGGGTCCTCTCCTTTTCAGGGAAGTCCGTGAACCCAGATCGTCACCTCAAGAGGGGATGAGAAAAGAAAGGAATAAAGCTCGGAAAGCAACTCTCACCTCGGTCCCACACTCACATTGATCCCCGAACTTTCATCCCTTGGCGTCGCTCAATCACCAAAGAGACAGTTCGGGTCATGTGGGAGGAAGGTGATAAGAAATAAATTAAGACATGTGGTCGCCAGGAACCGTGGGTTCCGATTTATAGAATTAAAATGACCGTGTGTACCTTAACGTGAAGAATGTGAGTTAAAGCTTCTCCTTCTTCGGCCGGCCGATGAAGAAGAGTCCTCAACGCGGTGGGTTCTTGATATTCTGTGCAACTAGACAAATAAACAAGTGAAATAGACAATTAGAACTAGACAAAGTGGAGTATATGTAAAGAGAATAACATAAAACACACAATTGACTAGAAACTGACCGGATTCGGGTTATCTCTAACCCCTTTTTTATTTTCGAATTAACAGAGTAAAAGTAATGCAAAAAAATGTAAAAAAATAATAGGATGATGGAGAATCGCGAAACAAAGATATAGGAAAAATAACTGAAAGATTCTGAGTTGAATAGAGGAAGATATAGCCAAATTTGTGTTGTCGAAAAAGCCGAGCAGCAGTCCAGGATCTGCCAGGCGCAACTTTGCTTCTGCGCTCGTCACGATCAGCCCCAACCTCTGAATCAAGTACAGTCGATTGAAAACTGAAGAAGACTTGGAGAGGAAGAACTTTTATGAAGAGAGCTCGGGCAGAAGACGTCCACACACTGCTGTAGAGGCCGAGGAAGAGAGACTTGGCAGATCACCTGCAGAACAGCCTTCCTCTCTCTTGAACCGAGTTTTCTCTCTATAAAAACTCGAAATTCTCTCTATAAAAATCATAAAATCAATGCAGGAGGGTTCTAGGACGTCTTGATATGTCTGGGGAGTCGTGCTCATGCCTTTGGAATGACAAGAATCAGAGTCCATTTATAGGAGAACAGAAGGTGCGATCGGAGCTAAAAAATAGGGCTCATTGCGCCCCACCCCTGGGCGCATGTGCCCTGGTGCTGGGCGCATGCACCCCACTGAAGGGCGCATGTGCCCCCCAGTGAGGGCGCATGGCACTGTTCCCGAGGATAATGGTCTTATCCGGTCCAGCCGTTCAGTGGTGGAGTCCGGGTGAAAAACTAGGTCCCTCGTGCCTCCAAGGTAGGGCGCATGTGCCCTCAAGTGAGGGCACAAGGCCACGTGCCTCACTGGTAGGGCGCATGGCCACGTGCCCTCGGTCCCGGGCGCATGTGACCAGGAACCCGGGCGCATGGGCCTGGTTTCGCGCGTCCTTCTTCCAGAAGCCATTGCGAACACTCCCGAACTCGGAATTCGACGCCGTTTGTTGCGTTGGAAAGATAACAGGCCGAAGAAGCTTTATATAGCATAGGATCAACCATCACACCCTCCAAAAATTCAGAATTTTATCCGGAAGTTAGGGCAGTGAACAGAAGGTCCGATATAGGTCAAAATGACTTCGACTGCAAACCGGAAAGGCACGGAATGCAACAAAACTTGTCCGGAGTGTAAATATGACCATAACCTTCAATGAATGATCATTAGGCATTAGTCATTCAGCCAATTTCCGTGTTCACACAATTTACGTGCAGCTTTCGCTCGGAAATTACGGCTTTTTGCGAAAAACGTCGGAAAACATCCGATTTCATTCGGTGAATGCTCCAAATCAACTTTAAAAGACCCGGCATCATTATAAGGTCAATCATACATGTTACCCTATAAAACATGAGTTTTATGCTCTGAATTAGGCGAATTTGGCGTGTCTACAGCTTGCCTTGCCTTGATGTCGGCTTTGTAAGGGAGTGGCATGTAATGAAGCGGAATGATTCGGAGTGAACTGTAATGGAATGCAAGTAAACGTAGATGAATGTAGCGGAATGGAATGGTGATGAACTGAAAAGGTGGCATCAAGGTGTAGATATAGACACGCTTATCTACCCGATCCAGCAAAATGAATCTCGCTGAGTATTCTAGATCGCTTTCATGTTCTCTCAAAACCTCATATAATTGACTGGTAAAAGACATGCCCTTGGCACGAGAGATGAAAAAGTAAATGATAAAGGATAAAATGATGTAGCCAACCCTCAGCGTGGTGAGGAGTCCTCGAATTCGTAGGTTCATCATCAGCAAGCAACCCGAACTTTGCGGTGTTCTTGTACTGTGATGGGCTAAAGTTTGTAAAAGATAAATTGATCTTAAAATGAAAAGAATACCAATCCATCATATTTGGAATCTCAAGTTCATTCAAGTTTCACCAAAATACTCAGTTTAATTCTGAGTGGAATATTCTCAAATTCTAAAAGGGTTCGTTTTAAGCAAAACAAAAATTGCTCGGGTATCGTGAAAACCATGAATCACGCTCTAGCAGAAAATCAAGTATTCGGAAAAATGGCAAGACAGATTTAAGCCATAGAGAGATTGAAAGATAATGGTGGGACTAACATAGTATGATGGTAAAGAAGAAACAATGGCATGCCCAATTGCCACGGTGGGATGGAATAAAAGACACGGTGAGATAAAAGAAATGACAGAATAAAACATGGTGGAATAAAAAGAAAGGAATAAAACATGAAGGGATAAAAGAAAGAATAAAACATGTTGAAATAAAATAAAGAGATCGTCTATTGGAGGTCAAGACACCCGATTAGGAACCATCGTCCCTCCAATGTTCAATTTTGGCTTATCCGTGAGTGTGAAGAAATGACCAAGCCGTCGTAGATTTTGTTGAAGGGGATCTCGGGCCCAGTCATCTTCACTCTCAAGGTCTTCAACATTAATGCATATAATATGTATCTGACAGATAGTAGGAGTGATGTGAAGTGCAAAAAAAGATAAAAGAAGTGATGGTGGTGATGTGATGTGAGATTGATGAGAAACTGAGGATGAAATCTTTAGGTAAGCTGCATCGACCGCCTGATTCATTAGCATCTCTGATTCAATCTTTGTCTTGTCTTCTGACGGAATACAACACCATGAGAATGTTCAGCTAGGTGGTGCTTCTTTTCTCTTCGCCGCAAGGTTGGCATGACATTTTCTTGGGGAATACTGATCTTGCCAATTCACCTGTTAGGACTAAAAAGGTTTCCTGCACATTTCTGGTTAGTACCCAACAGACAGAATTGTCATATGAATCAGATTGTTTCTGAAATGATCAACAGAAGATTTTACTATTAGAACCATCATTTGAATGTCAAAACAAAGTTTTTGATGATGGTTCCTTTAGCAAAAAGGTCATTTTTAACATTATAGACAATTTCTGAATTTTTGAGATTTTTTTGAATTTTTCGAATTTTTTTGGCCATGTGCCCCCGGGCACCTGGCCATGTGCCCCCGGATGAGGGCACATGCACCCTGAGGCCAATTTTTTTTTTTTCAGAAAAAATTGTACCTGATTGCCCTTCTCTTTTTGCTTCTTCAGCTCCTGCAAACACTTAATGAAAATGATTAAATTTTTATCATTACTCATCCCTTTGCCTGTATGTCGTATGCCTTGATTTTGAGTCAAAGGGAGGAGCCTTCTTAACAAGGTGGAATAAAACAAATAACTTAAAATGAAATGGGAGGTTGAGAGAACTTACCTGTCATGGTGTGAATCCTCTCCTCTTCTGTATTGAAATGCATGAAACACTTGACAGAAGGAGATTAGATCTTCATCAGGACTCATCCCTTTGCCTATTATGGTCAACTTTGACTTAGGTCAAGGGGAAGAGCCTTCTTAACAAGGTAATTAAAGTAAAAATGGATATGCAATGCAGAAATGAAAATATGCATGACAATCAAATAAGCATGGATGCAACTAAGGCAATGATCATGACTAAGCAAATTTTTTTTGATTTTATTGAAAACAATCATTTGGAAAAAGTACTCAATTTTTTTTGGATTTTTGAAATATGCATTTATTTTTGAATTTTTGAAATATTCAAATTTTTTTTGTTTTTGAAATATGCATTTTTTGTGGGTTTTTAAAGTATGCATTTTTTTGGGTTTTTGAAATATGCATTTTTTTGGACTTTTGAAATACGCATTTTTTTGTGGAGAAAATGCTGGTATTTGAGACAGTTCATCGGTCTTTGGAGTTTGTCAAGACTCAAGTGGTAGATGCCACGTGCAAAAATAAAGTTCCCTACCTAGAATCCTTCTAACCTTCTTCTTTTGATCGGCTTGGATTCCACCTGGATTTGGTCGGTTTACCCTTCCCTAAGGTTTAAGGAAGAAGAGTATAGAGGAAGTCCTTGATAGGGTTTGAAGATATTGAGAGGGATTCCTCTACTCTCACTCAAATTACCCATTGGGGTTCGGCCTCTTTGGGTTTTTTTTTCTTTTTTTGCTATTTTCTATGTGGCACATATTTGGACAGGTTTTTGACCCGTGGGGACATTGCCCATCTTTTACTGCCATTTGCCATGACTATCATTCTGGGTACTCATTCAGACAGGTTGATCATTTTTCTTTTTATAACCTGAGGGGTTCATTGCCCATCTTTTGGCACCCTTTTGTACCCTCTGAGACGGCCTCCTACTAGAGTGGCGAGTGTTTTCGATACTATCCCTCTCTAATCTTCTCTCCCTATCTTGGACCGAGTAGAAGAGAATAGGGTAAGGGTACTCCTTCCATTTCTAGGTTTCTGCCTTGCCTTTCGCAAGTGTCGGGTTGTCTGGATTCTAGGATCGGGAAGTGTTGTGTGTGTAGGATGGTACCTACCCTTGACTTCTCACGAACAACCTAGGATCGATGACTTGAGATTATACCAGTGGTTTCTCCATTTTTATGGAAAGTACTTTTTGAGGTAAACTGCATTCCAAGGATGATTCAATTTCTCTCCATCTGCATTAGTCAATTCATATGCATTACCTGAATACTTTTCAGTGATTACAAAAGGCCCTTCCCAGTTAGGTTGCAACTTGGAGCGGGGACCCCCTGGCTTAACGAATATGCGTTTGACTACCAACTCACCGATTTCGAATTTTCTCTCGATCACCCTCTTTTGATAAAACCTTTTGAGTCTATTCTGATAAGTCCGGGCATGCTCGGCGGCGGCTAGCCTTCTTTCATCCAAGAGTTCAAGCTGTGCAAGGAGAGATTCTTGTCTCTCATCAACAGGAATATCCCTGTCGAGCTGAACTCGGAGAGATGGAAGTAATACTTCGTAAAGGACCACTGCTTCCATCCCATATGCCAAAGCATACGGGGTTTGTCCAGTGGGAGTCCTTATAGAAGTACGATAAGCCCATAGAGCATTTACAAGCTTATCAGGCCAGTCGGCAAATTTGCTAGACTTACAAGATTTCTTGATGATTTTGATTAAGGTTTTGTTGGTGGCTTCTGCTTGACCATTGCCTTGAGGATAGTATGGTGATGAATGATGCAATGAAATGTAATACCTGTTGCAAAGATCACGCAGATCTTGAGAAAGAAATTGTGGCCCATTATCGGTGACGATGTCGCTGGGGATCCCGAACCTTGCCAGGATGTTGCGCTTGATGAAGGAGCAGACTATTGACGCTTTAATCTCCACGAATGCTTCTGCTTCAGCCCACTTTGTGAAGTACTCCGTCGCCGTCAGAATGAATGATTTTGAGCGCATTTCGGAGTTGAGGTCACTCAAAGGGCCAATGATATCAAAAGCCCACATGGCGAATGGCCATGGGGCATGAATTGGATGAAGGGAAGATGCGGGAGAGTGAATCTTGTCGGCATGGAGTTGACATGAATGACAATGCCGGACAAATATGGAGCAGTCTTCTTCTAGAGTTGGCCAATAATACCCTTGTCGGATGATTTTCTTAGCAAGGGCTTGGGCATTCACATGACCACCACAAACTCCAGAATGTGCTTCTTTTAGCACCAACTCGGCTTCTTCTTCAACAAGACACCTGAGTAAGATTCCACTTAGGCTTCTCTTATAGAGCACTCCTCCTAGGATTGTATACCTCTGGGATACTCTTCTGATTGCCTTCTTTTCTTTGGTGGTTGATCCAGGCGGATATGACTGATCTTGGCAATACCTCGCAATCTCGTCATACCAAGGTCTCTCACCTTCTTCTAATTCTTCCAACTCAATCAAGGAGATTTCTTCTTTATGTTCTAAGTATTCCTTTCTGTTGAACCTCTCCTTAACTTTTAGAAAACGTCCATCCTCAATTGCTGGAATTGTCCTCTTACAAATATGGATAGTCCGCACTTGCCTGCCTAGCGGGACAGATAGAGATGAAGCTAGTGAAGCTAAGGCATCGGCGAGGATATTCTGAGAGCGGGGGACATGAACAAAGGTGAGTTTGAAGAATAGCTTGATGTAGCAGGTGGTGAGCTCCTGGTAGGGTTTGAGGTTTGGATGGGAAGTTCGGTACTTGGATATGACCTGGCGTAGGATCAATTGACTATCACTTATCACCCTCAGTTCGGTGGCACCATGGAAATGAGCGGCCTCCAGCCCGGCCAGCAAGGCTTCATACTCAGCTATGTTGTTGGTTGCTGGAAAGTTAAGCTGAAAAGCCTGTAGAATGGTGACACCTTCAGGTGATAGAAGGACAATACCTATCCCTCTACCATGAGAGTTCAGAGCCCCGTCAAAATATAATGTCCAAAGATTGGAAGATCGGATTGACATTAGTTCGTCATCCGGGAACTCCGACCGGACTGGGTCAAAGACGGGTATGGGATGATGGGCAAGGTGTTCAGCAATAGCATAACCCTTGATTGCCTTCTGTGGGACATAAGTGATATCAAATTGGGATAGGAAACTCTGCCATCGCCCTAACCGATCAGTCAAGACTGTCTTCTCTAACAAAAACTTAATGGGATTGATACGAGCAATGAGCTTGACTTGGTGAGCAAGGAAATAATGTTTGAGTTTCTGAACCACCCAAACAAGAGCAGCACAGGTCTTTTCTACCACAGTGTACTTCAGCTCACAAGTATCAAACATCTTAGACAAGTAGTAAGTAGCTCGTTCTTTCCCTTCTTCATTAACTTGTGCAAGGATCGCCCGAGAGAGTTCTCAAGAACCGAAATGTAGAGGACCAAAGGTTTGTCGGGAATTGGTGGTCTAAGTACAGGGGGACTTGCCAGGTATGTTTTCAACCCATCAAACGTCTCCTGGCACTTCGAATCCCATTTAAACTCGGCCCCCGCCTTGGTTAACTCATAGAAAGGTTTACACCTTTGGGAATGTTGTGAGATAAACCGGCGAACAAATTGTAGCCTCCCAATCAATCCTCGAAGCTCTTTCATATTCCTCGGAGGAGGCATACAAATAATTGCCTTGGCCTTGTTTGGGTCGATCTCTATGCCCCTTTTGCTTACTATGAACCCAAGTAGCTTTCTTGATGAAACTCCAAATGTACACTTCTTAGGGTTCATTTTTAGCTTGTATTCTCTAGCTCTTTGCAAGACCTTCCTTAGCACTTCAGAATGATCTTTCTGACTCTTGGACTTGATAACCAAATCATCCACATACACCTCTACAAGGGTGTGCATCATGTCGTAAAAGATAGCCATCATAGCCCTCTGATATGTAGCACCGGCATTCTTTAACCCAAAGGGCATGACAACATAGCAATATGTTCCCCAAGGTGTAGTGAACGAGGTCTTTTCTTAGTCCTCCTCAGCTAACCGGATCTGATTGTATCCAGAATAGCCATCCATGAATGAAAGCATTTCAAACCCAGCTGGGTTATCAACCAAAACATCGATATGAGGCAAAGGGAAATCATCTTTAGGACACGCTCGGTTCAAGTCCCTGAAATCTATACAAATCCGAATTCGTCCATCCTTCTTCATAACAAGGACTATGTTAGCCACCCATTGCGGATATAGGACAACCTTAATAAATTTTTCTTGGTGTAGTTTGTCGACCTCTTCTTTCATTTTGAGTGCAATATCAGGGTGGAACCTCCTGAGCTTTTGTTTAACCAGGGTAGTTCCAGGTTTCAAGGTTAATCTATGTTCAACCAATGAATTATCTAATCCCGGCATATCTTCATATGTCCATGCGAATGTGTCCTTATATTCTTCCAAAACTTTGATCAAACGTTGTTCTTCTGAGGGAGTGAGGTTTGCACTGATAAGGATAGTCTTAGGGTCTTCCAGGGTTCCTAAATTCAGTTCCTTGGTCGGTTCATTCCCTGTGGCTGATGGTTCTTCAAATCTTCTAAGTCCAGATGCATATGCATCAGCCAAGTCCTCAATTTCATCCTCGGATTCAGGATCCTTCTCTGATACCACCTCATATACTCCCAAAGTATGATCTATGTTATGTCATCCTCATATCGGATTTCATCTAGCTGGATGGTATTATCTAAAAAGTTTGGCAGCCTTGCACACTCTACGCATTTCTGTGCCAACTGTTGCAGATACCTATTTGGAACTCGCTTACCTCTGACTTTCCTATTTCCTAACCTAACTTGACCTACTGAAGATAAAGCTGGAAAGGTGGTATTTACAGTAGAGGGAGGATCGAGAAAATCGATTAATGATTCAGAAAAGAGGGATCCCTGATTGGGAGCACCCTCTGGGATGAGTAGAGACGTCTCCTCGATGGAAATGTGAGTTTCAGAGAAGACGTTTTTTTTTTGGGATTCTCAAGTAAAAAGATAGAATGAGCCTCAGTGACTCGAGGCTTGCTAGAAGATGACTGAATTAATAGAGAGAAAAACTTAAGAATAAAAGGGAAAAAGGGGCTCGTGGGCCCAATGGTAATAGAAAGTGGACATATGTGTCCAAAACTGATTAAAAAAGTAAACGGGTATGTGGACCCGATCTTAAAAATAAATGAGCATGTAAGCCCATGTTGGGAAAAGCCCTCAGTTCTGAAGTTGATGAGGAAAGCAAATGGGCAAGCAGGCCCAGTAAGAGTGGAAGGTTGAAGAGGGCTCATGGGCCCAATGTGGGTAAGTGGGCCCTGAAGCCCATCCAAAAGATCTAGAAACAACGGCACGAGGTTTAAACATGGCATTGTTGTATTTGGGCCTCGTGGAATGGTTTTGACTTGGGTGGAATGCTCAACAAGATGATCCAATATTGGTCTGCCCTTGAGTGGTTCCTGGTGCTCTTCCCCACTTGAGAACAGACGGGTCAAAGATAAGCATAAGTCTTCCAAGTCTTCTTCTTCTTCTTCTGGAGCTTTTCTTCTCTTGACAGCTATCACGGAACTTTTGCCATCTTCAGCCATCATCATGGTCTCCCCTTTGATAAAGAATGTATGGAGTCCCATGGCATATCTGGTGGAAGATCCTCCTTGGGATGGAACCCTCTTCATATCCCAACCCCCGCTGCGTGACCTTTTCACGGTTTCAATTGGCTGAGTGATCCCTTGAAGATCCTTGCCTAAACCTCTTCCAGGATGATAGCCCAATTTCATCATCATATGCCATCCCAGTGTGTCTGGTAGAGAGGTGGTCATGCATCTGACTTCTGGCAATTCTCCCACTGAGATTTGGGGTTGTATTGACAGACCTAGGGGTAAAGAAGCATCGTTCAGCTCGTCCCTTATAGGCATGCTAGTCACCTTGACCACCTGTCCTTTAAAGGGAAATTTTATGCACTGGTGGTTTGTTGAAGCCACAGCTCCTATTGCCTCCAAGTATGGCCTCCCAAGTATAGCCCGAAATGTTGGATCTAATTCTAGAACATGAAAATCTGTTGTAACCGTACATGGTCCAAGTTTGACTTCTAGAGTGACCACCCCACGTGCAGACTTCTTGGAGTTATCATAGGATGTTACCATGGCACAAGATGGCTTGATTTCTTGCTCAGGAATACCGCACAACTGCAAAGTTTCTGGCGGCATAACGTTAATAGAAGCTCCAGTGTCAACCAAACATGATTTTACTTCGACATTGCAGATGATAACACCCACATGCAAAGCATATCTCCTAAAGTCTGGATCTGCTAATTCTTCCTGAGAGAAAGTGAGTGTTGGGTGCTCACTTCTAGGGGCTAATACTGTAGTGATCTTCTCAGGTGGGAGATCTTCATTCACCATGACCCTTTGCAAGTACTGCTGTAGAATCTCCTGGTGCACTTTTGATCTTTTGCTCAACTCAAGTATAGAAATACGGGCTGGTGTCTTATCCAAATGTTTTAACAGATCATACGCCGTGCCTGGCAATGGTTCTTCCACTTGTTCCTCCTCCACTTGATCCTGCGGTAGAGTACTAGCTTGGGGAAAGAGCCGCTGGAACATCCTCCCACTCCGAAGCACCGGGGCTATTTGGCGGTCAGGTAGAGGTGATGGGTTAACTGGGGTGGAACAGGTGGTGTAGGTGCAGGTATGGTAGGCAATGGGTTTGGTGGTCCTAGGATGATGGGGTTAGTTGGTAGAGGGGTAGGATTTGGAGGTGGTAATGATGGTGATACCGGTGGCCTAATAAGAAGAGGCCGGGGTGCAGAAGTGGTTGATGAATTTAATGAAGGTGTAGGTTGTGGGATTGGTTGTGGTGTTGGTGGTATGATAGGTTGGGGTTTTGGAGTGGTAGAGCTCATAGGTGTCGACTCCAGAAATGGGTTCCGGATCGGCACCTCAAGATAAGAAGGTGAAAGATGGAATGAGGGAAAAGGAGTGAATCGGAAAAACACTAGGAAAGCTGTAAAAGATCCTCACCTCGGTCCCACACTCACATTGATCCCCGAACTTTCATCTCACGGCGTCGCTCGAGCACCGGAGATGGTTCGGGTCATGTGGGAGGAGAGTGAGGAGGATATGAATTTAGAACATGAATAAAAAGAAAGTGTGGTCGCCAGGAGCCGCGGGCTCCGCTTTATGTAATAGAAATAGAAAGAAATTGACCGTGTGTACCTTAGCGTGGGAGAAAGGGATGTGAGTTCAACCTTCTTCTTCTTCGGCCGGCCGATGAAGAAGAGTCTCCAATCCAATGCTAGCTTGATCAACCTGTGCAACTAGAACAACAAACCAAGTGAAGAGTTTGGTTAGACTTGTGAGAAGTGTAGTAACTGTGGTAAGGAGATAAGAAAGAAGCAATTGGAGTTGGACTCACCGGCTTCGGGGTGAGCCTTAACCCCTTTTTCTTGTATTTTTGATTATGTAAAAATGATATAAATGAACTAAAATATGCTTTAAAACAGTAAATGAACTGAGTTAATGGAGTTGAGAAAGCTTATAGAATGATTTGGCTTGAGTTGAAGCCGAGTTAGTTGAAGACAACCGGTTCGGGTAGCTTGGTACCCTTCTGGCGCAACTTTGGTGCAGAGGATGTTACGGACGACCCCGATGTCAGAATCGAGTGCCGTTTGTTGGAGTAGATAGAAAACTTAAAGGGGAAGAATTCCTATGTTGATGACTTCTCCGAAATCCTCCTGTAGAAATCAGTAAAAATTCTGGAAGGGGCGGATGTGGAAAACAGAACAAACGGAAAGTCAGAATTGAGTGCCGTCAGTTGGAGATGAAAGAGGACGAAGAGATGAACATCTTATATGTTGAAGACTTTTGCAGCAGAAGCCTCGAATTTTCTCCAAAAGTCGATGAAGATGGTTGATGAAGAACACCCGGATCGAGCCTTCTCCTTCACCTCGGGATCGATTTCTTAACTTCGGATCGCCTTCGGACGTCGGGACGGCTTTGGAGAAGAGCTTGGACGACCTTGGGACGAGCTAGGCACCGGGGGTTCAACCTTGGGTCGTTGAGAATGTCTCTCAATTTATAGGGGAAGGGAGATGGTGCAAAATTTAGAAACTGGATGTACCGCGCCCCCGCGTTTCAAAGGAGACGAGGGCGCGCAGGGCGCGCCCTCAAACCAAGGGCGCGCAGGGCGCGCCCCCAGTTCGAGGGCGCGGTCTGTGCGCCCCCCTGTTTCAAAGGGGGCGGGGGCGCGTTCGGCGTCTCACTGCTAAAAATCGACGGAAACTTCCGGAAATTGCTAAAAATCGACTTGATATACGTAACGCGCCCCCGAACCGCGGGCGCGGTACAAATAAGTGAAAATCCTCGCCCGGAAACCTTCCAAAAACCCGGTTTAGAAGGTGCTAATCGGGGTAATTTCCGATTTAAAGCAACTGACCGCGCCCCCGCCTTTCAAAGGGACCGGGGGCGCGCAGGGCGCGCCCCCAGTTTGAGGGCGCGCAGGGCGCGCCCCCGGGTTGAGGGCGCGCAGGGCGCGCCCTCCCCTTTCAAGCGGAGCGGGGGCGCGGTACACTCTCTCTCCTGCGTGCGTGTTCCGTGAGCCGTATCTTGCAAACCGGATGTCCGATTCGGCTCCCGTTTGTCGCGTTGGAAAGAGGGCCTTCAACCGCACCTCCTCAAGTCGGTAAACCAGCCGCATGACTCCCGAGATGTTCGTACGGGGCTTTCTACCGGTTTACCTTCTCGCGGAAAGCCGAAACCCGGGGCGAAGATCCGAAAGAGCACGGTTCCGGTCAAGAAATCTCGGGTCAACTCGGGATGACTTGAAATGATGACCGAACAAGTACGGTATGATCGGACAATCCGAAGTCATCGAAAAATCTGAGATTAACCCGGTAAACGTGAATCGAAAGCCGTAAAAGCCGCGAAACCCTAAAATTGACCGAACCGGCCTTATAGCCCCGGTTGATAAAATATACGGCTAGAATCGACCCGGATGACCTGAAAAGACCCGGTGATGACCGGAAAGGCCTAACATGTGGCCCGGGATAGCCGTGTCAGCACAGATCGACAAAGCCGTAACGAAAGCCGTCATTGACTGACGCCTACCGAAGTGACTTCTCGGATTCCCTGAATGGTACGGAAGACATGCGGCACTCTCGAGGCCCTCAATTATGGACCATGCAACGTCGGTCATCGAGCGAGGCTTCGTGTTTTTACAGTTCACGTGCAGCTCTCGCTTGAAGGTTACGGCAATATTCCGGAAATCATTGGTCCATTATCAACTTACAAAGGGGCTCCACCAATGTCCTTAGCTCATGTCCATGAGATAATCCAGATCAGATAACGGTCAGATAAAAGATATCGCCTATGGAATAAGAGTCTAGGGCTCCGAATCAAGCCAATTTGGCGTGTCTACAGCTTGCCTCGCCTTGATGTCGGCTTTGCAAGGGAATGGCATGTAGCGGAACGGAGTGAAACGTAGGGAAAGCGTAGTGAAACGAGATGGATCGTAGTGGAATGTAGTGGAGCGAAATGGCGATGGACTGAAAAGGTGGCATCAAGGTGTAGATATAGACACGCTTAACGACCAGATTCGGCAAGACGAATCTCCTCAAGTCTCCTAGTTAACCGCCATGTTTCATCAAGTCCTCCTATGTTCGATTGGTAAAAGATGTGCCATTGGCACGAGAGAAGGATAGCCAACCCCCAACGCGGTGGGGAGTCCCCGAAACATGGGTTCGTAGGTTCATCATCAGCCGGTAACCCGATCTTTGCGGTGTTCTGTCTTGTGACGGGCTAAAGTTTAAAAGAGATTTGTTTGAAAAAGTAAAAGAATACCAATCGAGCACATTCCGGCTCTTAGATTCATTTAAGTCTTCCAAGAGACAAAATTTGATTCGGAATGGAATGATCTCAGATTCCAAAAGGCAAATGTTTAAGCATAGACCGTGAAGATAATGACGGTGCAAGTTCCGATCAAAATAGAAGGCCCTTGGCGGGACGAAAAGGCTGCCACGGTGGGATAAGTAGCAAAAGAAGTTGCAATGGCCTCTGTGGTGAAAAGAATTGAAAGATTTGAGGGCAAAAAGTGGTTACCGAACACGGTGGGGTTAATAGACACGGTGGGATATTAGAGAGGTTGGTGGGACTAGAGAACATGGTGAATGACACGGTGGGATTTAGAATGATCGAGAGGGTGAGAAGGTGAAGATTAGGAAATGATGTATGCAATGACAAAACAAAATGTAATGCAATTAATACTACATGATGCATGTTGGGCTCAAAAAAATAAAACAAAACTTGTATAACAAATAGTTGAAGATATAGATTGTCTATGAGGTCAAGATACCCATTCGGGGACTATCGACCCTCACAACACAACTAAGGATTATCCGTGTGCATTAGAGATGACCCGACCGTCGTAGATTTTGATGAAGGGGATCTCGGGTCAAGTCTTCTCTATGCTCATGGTCTTCAACAAATAATGCATAAGATAATAATACACGACTAGCGACATATATGCTAGTCGGCAAGTTATGGGGGTTTCCCATGTCCATTCCTCCGTTTCCGCGAGCAACTCCCGTCTTTCATCAAAATGTTAGTTCCGAATGAACAATAATGTTCACCCATCCTTAATAAAGATCAAACATAAATGTATTTGATTTTAAAAATTTTTCTGAAATTTTTTTGTATTTTTTTTTTTTGAATTTTTCTGAATTTTTTGAGAAATTTTCAAAAATTTGACCGAACGTGCCCCCGAACCGAGGGCGCGGCCTGCGCGCCCCCACCTTGGAAGCGCGTTCGATCCCAGTTTCCTGTTTTGATCGGATCCGAATCCGATTCAAATCGGGACCGATTTTCTCTATATAAACTCCTCTTAGGACGACCAAATCGTCCTAACAACACCCAGGATGGCTCCTCCTTTGAAAAAGCAGCGTGTTGGCTCGGTTCGAGGTATTTCAAGCATCCCGGGTCATCTGAAGGCCAGAATCGGCGCCGACTTGGTAAGTTCGCTGCCAATTTTAGCTTTCAACCATTTTCTTCTTCTTTTCCTTAAAAAAGATTTTCTCTTACCTCCTGTTTGGGTGTAGGATTACCCAAACTTCCCTGGGCCTCGCCGGTATTGCTCTCCTCCCTGGCTTTCCGGCTTGCTTGACATCCTCGGCTTGTCGGTCAGAGCAATTCTTCGAGATTGGGGCTTAACCGGGCTCTTGATCCATGCCAAGCAATATTCAGGCTACTCCCTTGACTTCGGTTTGATGGGAGCTCTTGTTGAGTTGTGGCATCCCGATACTCACACGTTCGTGTTTGGCAGCTTTGAGTGTACGGTTCTTCTTGAAGAAGCGAGCTCCTTCTCGGCCTCCCTCGGACTAAGAAGGGAGAAAGCGAAGGTATGTTCATCCCTTCGGGACCCCTCTTTTGCTTGGAATTCTTGCGGGATTTTGTCGAGGCTCGGCGGATCAGCACCTTGTTGGCCGGCAAGCGAATCGGTGTTCCCAAGTTGGTGGCTTGGACAATCTCTCTTCGACGGCTCTGGTCTAGACGAGGACCGGATTCTCGCGCGGTGCAAAGGGTTTCGCGGCTTGCCTTGCCGCGATGTTCTTGTTTCCTCGCGGAGGATGGTTTTACGGAGGTTGATCAACTCTCGTGCATCCGCGGCATCTGGACCGGTGCGCGGTTGGGGCCTTCAGTTTTGGGCTACTTGTACTGCGGACTGTCCGCAGCTTGCGTGGGTCGTCCTCCCTTCGGCAGTGCGCTTGTACTTGCTTGCTGGGCCGATCTTCACTTTAAGTTCGATCCAGCCGGTGAGGTGGCCACCAGGTCGCAGCTCTTCCGCCGTAGCCCCTTGTTTCCATATGCCGATGCGCTTGGCTTCGGCGAGAGAGTCGCCAATAGGTGTGCATCGGTGAAGAAAAGGCCGGATCGGCGTGCTCACTTTGCCTCCATGAACCGTTCTAGCTTCTTGCACTCTTCTCGCTTCCTTGATGCGTAAGGACTTCCAGTGTGCTTTGTGCCGGCGTTGATCTCCGCCTTTGGTTACGGAGTTCGGCCTTTGTGTTGTACAACGCTCACCGTTGCCACTCCCAGATCGGCTTGCCTCGGTATGAGTTGCCCAAGCTATCCCACCTGCCACCTATCAAGGGCAGGCAGCTTGGCTCTGCGGATGATGAGGAGGAGGCGATCTCAGCCGTTGCTTTGTGGGAGACGAGTCGGGTGTGCCGCCCGAGCCTCCCCGATTGAGGAGGACCCTGACCGGAAGCGCCGCTACATCTCCGCGTTGAAACTTCTACTTACCTGAGAGTCTTCTTTTCCTGCTTTAACTTGTCAGCCATGTTGTTTTTTTATTTTGAATAAACAATGAATTATTTATAGCAAGTTTGAGCGAAAATTCAAAATAAATTTACCTTGTTTCGGAAAAATGCAAGACAAATGTTGACAATTATGATGAATATGCCTTGTTATTTTTCAACACCTTGAATATTTTTTAACATGAAACAAGATATTTTTGAAAGGTTTTAACATGCCTTTTTTCTTTAGGTAATTTTTCAGAGCAAACCGTGAGTCTGATGAATTTTCTTTCGGTGACTCCTTGATCGGCTTGATTTTCTGAACAGCTTGGCGCTTTCTGAAATTTTCGCCATTTTTATCAATTTTGTTATCGAAAAATACATTTTCAGCCATTTCTGACTAGTAAATGTATAGAATTTACTCCTGAAAAATGTTAGCTAGTGATGATAAAAAACATAAATATGTCCAACTAATTTAGGAATTGAGACATTCAAAGTTATGTGAAAAGAGAGATTTTTGATGAGAATTTTAAAAGGATTTTTCTTCACAAAATTATTTAGAGCAAACCGTGCATCAGATCAGAATTCTTTCGGTGGCGTTGCGATCAGCTCGATTTTGTGAATCTTGGGTGATATTTTCAAATTTTTCCCATTTTCACATTTTTACTCTCTATAAATACCCCGTGGAGGTAAGAATATCTCATTTCCACCTGCACACTATCTCTCCTCGCGCCAGAAGCTCCAGAGTTCCAACTCAGATCCGGAGTCCGAGACGCCGTCAAAGGTTAGTACCCCTGTCACAAAAAATGTAGATCAGGTTATGCTCTTTGATTTGGTTCATGTTTTACGCGATTCCGAGTTGATTTGACGAAGTTATTGCGGAAATAAGAATCGAGCAGGTGAGAGGGTGCGGTCAACGCAAAACGTTGACCGCGCCCTTTGACCGGGGGCGCGCTGAGAGCGCCCCCGGTTCAGGGACGCGCAGACCGCGCCCCCAAGAGGAGGGCGCGGTCTGCGCGCCCTCCCTTTCCTCTCTGGGAAGGGGCGCGCAGAGCGCGCCCCTATAATGAGGGCGCGCTCAGCGCGCCCTCAAATGGAGGGCGCTCTGAGCGCGCCCTCCTTCTCCAAAGGAAAGGAGGGCGCGTTCGGCTGAGGAATTTTTTTTTTTTTTAAATAAATAAAAAAAAGAAGTATGTAACAATGTTTAATGTCAACTTCCCCTTTGGCACAGATGCCGAGACATGTTCGCCGCCACGACTCCGATTCCGAGGAGCCCGAGCTTCCGGCAGTCCGAGAGGTACATTTTCTTTTCCCCGCACTTAATGATTAGCTCCTTTGCATTTTGACAATAATAATTGAGTGAACTAATGAAATGATTTTATTGCGAGGCCGGATAAAATCTCGGATCTCGTGGGACCTGGTGCATGCCGCCTACCTAGGCCTACCGGACTTCCGGCGAGGTTCGGTTAGAGGAGATGGGGTTTGGGCCCATCCTCCGGGTGACTCCTTTTGGGAGGACCTACCACCGATGCAGGTCCTGCGTGAGTCCTGGGACCCAGACTCCTTTGTGTTTCTGTTCCCATGGGGGCACATGGTGCCCTCATTAGAGGATGTTGCACACATCACCGGTCTTCGTGTTTACGGTAGGCCGGTGGTGTGTGCTACCTCTTCCGACTATTCGCTGGAGTTCCGGGCCCTCTTCGCATATGAGCCCGAGTTCGACCCGGAGGATGGCCTACGCACCATCGCCAGACTAGAGGCTGGTGAGATGGTAGGCTTGGTTGATGCCGAGCGTGTTCGTGGCGAGAGCCAGGACAGCTTTTTCTGCCGCATGGTCGGTCAGGCTGCAGCGGCATTTACCGGATTACCTGGCTCCTTGGAGGCGGACGTAGACTTGCGCCGTTTCCTCCTCTTCTTCTTCGGGTGCCTTCTGTTGGGCTCGAAGACGGACCGCATTCATCTGCGGTTCCTCCCTTTGCTTGCTGACTTGGAGCGAGGTTGGCACGTACGCGTGGGGGCAGCGATGCTCGCCCATTTGTTCTGTGGCCTCCGGCCCGAGGCGGGTTGTTTCGGTTTCCGGCTTCTCTCCTTTTCTTCGGGTGACTTTTAGCGGCTTTCCTTTCTTGTACACTTGTATTGCTCTCGCTTTGCTCGACGAGTTGTGCCTTTTACGGTGTCCGGAGCTACCTCTACTTCCCCCTCGGTCGGGCACAGCAGTCCTACCCCGACCTCTTCCCCTTGATGGCTCGTTGGGAGCCCCTCCGCCCTACTGGAGGCCATCGTAGCCAGCTGGCTTCGATTCGTTCACAGATTCTTCGTTTCCCACACACTGAGGTATGTCTTTAATTTGTGTATCAATATCCCCTGTTGAAATAATAATCATGAATTTTCTTCTCACAGGTGTGTTGGAGGCCATATCTCGTGACCGATGACCATCTCCAGCCTTGGATTGCCCACGCTGGTCGTGTCTTCGGCCGCGATCTTCATCTTCTGTGCGTTAATGAGCTGGCGCCACTGTGGCTTCGGTTCTCGGCACGCGCCCTCGGTCTGGAGCAGGACTGGTTGGAGCCTCCTCCTCCTCTTCCCTTAGTTGGTGCTCGTCCTAGACGCCTTCTCCTCCCCGTGGACTGGGTGGAGAGGTACCACGCCTCGATCACTTTGTGGCATGAAGGCGGCGAGGTAATTTTTGGCTGGGCAGAGGATAGTCGAGACTACCTTCGCCGATACGCGGAGGCGTATGGCCACTTGTTTGTTCCAGAGGGTCAGGTAAATGCTTCTTTCTTTCTTTTGATTCTGTGTTATTGTTCTCTTCTGACCTTCATGTCATTTCAGGAGGCTCGGGCTCTATTGTTACGCCAACAGCTGGAGATTGTTGACCATCAGAGCAGCTCCCATCGGAGTGGCACGCACCGGAGTTTCACCCATCAGAGCAGCTCCCATCGGAGTGGCACGCACCGGAGTGGCGGCGCTGCTCGTAGTCGTGGTCACCACGGGCGGAGCCAGCAGGGGCAGAGTGGCCAGAGCCAGAGCCACGAGCACGGTGCTTCTGCGTTCTTGGCCACTTCTTCAGAGCGTCGCCGCAATGAGGCAGCTGCAGCAGCTTTGGCGGACACGGCTACCATGCCTCCTCCGCATGGTCATTCTCCTGGAGGGGGTAGCAGCAGGCACTGATTTCTGTAGTAGGCTTAGCTTTTCTGATGTTGTAGCTGCTTTTCTTCTTTGTTGTAGTACTTAATGGCATAATCAGATCTTCACTTGTTTGCTTCAGTGTTTATTTGATCTGCTTGACATCGCTCAAAAGGGTAGTTAGTATCACATTTCGGCTTAGCCCCTTGCAAGTTTGTCAAGGGGCGAAGCCTTCTAAGGGATAATAAAAATAAGTAATAGATGTAGGGTTAAGAGACATACCTGTTGGCGAGATTCTCACCCCTCCTTGACTTGTGTTTCTTTTCTGAAATACTCAATAGAAGGGTTAAATCTGTTCTATGGCTTACCCCCTTGCCTATTGTTATCTTGCTTTGCTTATATGTCAAGGGGGGTAGCCTTATCAACCCGGTAGAATGCACAAAATGACAGACAAGGTAAAAGTTAAGAGTGCTTACCTGCTATGGCGAGAGTCACTCCCTTCTTGATCTCAGAATCCTGAAACGCTTAATGAAGGGGATTAAATCTTCACTATGGCTTATCTCTTTGCCTATTGCTGTCTGCCTTGACTTAGGTCAAAGAGAGGAGCCTTCTTAACAAGGTGTAATAACCTAAATGATTGGAAGGAAATGGTTGAGAGAACATTCTCCTCTTATTTTAAAGTCCCTGAAAGCACTTGATAAAAGAGGATTAGATCTTCACAACGACTCATCCCTTTGCCTATCATGGCCAACTTTGACTTAGGTCAAAGGGAGGAGCCCTCTTAATGGGGTGATAATGAAGGTAAATATGCAATGCGGAAATGAAACGTGCAAGACATAAAGATAAACATGAATGCTAGCAAAGGCAAAAATCAAGGTTATGCCAAGTTAGATGATGCATTTTTTTTAGATTTGTGGAAAGTATTCAAAAAAAAATTTTATTTTTTATTTTTGAAGATATTGGATTTTTTTGAAAATTTTCAATTTTTTTTTTGAATTTTTGAAAATATTTGATTTTTTTGTTTTTGGATTTTTGAAAATATTCATTTTTTTTTTCAAATTTTTGAAAATATATTTTTTTTTAAATTTTTTTTTTTTTTTGGATTTTTGTGGAGAATGTGCCAGTATTGAGACCATTCATCGATCTGTGGGTTTAATCAAGAATCAAGCACTAAGCACCACGTGTGAATAAGGTTCCCTACCCAGAATCTTTCTTGACCTCTTCTCTTGATCGGTTTGGATTCCCCCTGAGTTTGGACAGTTTACCCTACCCTAGGGGTTTTAAGATGGAAGAATAATAGAGGAAGTCTTTGATAGGATTTGGGGGTGTTGAGGAGGGTTTCTCTACTCATGCCCAAATTGCCCGTTGGGGTTCGGCCTCTTTGGGTCTTTTCTACATATGGCACTTACTTAGACAAGTCTTTGACCTGTGGGGTCATTGCCCATCTTTTGGTGCCTTTTTTTCATTTTCTATTCTTTCGGGTACTCATTCAGACAGGCCCATATTTGTTTAAACCTGTGGGGTTCATTGCCCATCTTTTGGCACCCTTTTGCACCCTATGAGACGGCCTCCTACTAAGGCGGCGGGCATTTTCGATACTACCCTCCTCTAGTCCCCTTCACCTATCTTGGACCGAATAGAAGAGAATAGGGTAAGGTTTCCTTTCCGCCTTCAGGGTTCTGCCTTGCCTCTCTTGAGTGTTGGGCTATCTAGATTCTGGGATCGGGAGGTGTTGTGTGTGCAAGGTGATGTCTACCCTTGACTTCTAGCTAACACCCTTGGATCGATGACTTAATATCATACTAGAAATTCTCCATTTTTTTTTCTTCTAAGGAAAATATTTTTTGAGGTAAACGTCGTTCCATGGATGGTTCATTTTTTCTCCATCAGCGTTGGTTAGCTCATATGCATTGCCTGGATATTTTTCAGTTATAACAAAAGGCCCTTCCCAGTTAGGTTGCAACTTGGAGCGGGGACCACCCGGCTTAACGAATATACGTTTAACTACCATCTCACCAATTTCGAACTTTCTCTCTACCACCCTCTTTTGATAAAACCTTTTCAATCGGTTCTGATAAGTCCGGGCATGCTCGGAGGCAGCCAACCTTCTTTCATCTAGGAGTTCAAGTTGTGCAAGGAGAGAGTCTCGTCTCTCATCGACAGGGATGTCCCTATCGAGTTGAACTCGGAGTGATGGAAGGAGTACTTCGTACGGGACCACCGCTTCCATCCCATATGCAAGAGCATACGGGGTTTGACCGATGGGGGTCCGTATGTATACGATAAGCCCATAGGGCATCTACAAGCTTATCTGGCCAGTCTACGAACTTGCTAGACTTACAGGTTTTCTTGATGATTTTAATCAAAGTTTTGTTGGTGGCTTCTGCTTGACCATTGCCTTGCGGGTAATAAGGAGATGAATGATGCAATGCAATGCGGTACCTGTTGCAAAGATCACGCAGATCTTGAGAGAGAAATTGCGGTCCGTTGTCGGTGATGATGTCGCCGGGTATCCCGAACTCCGGCGATGATGTTGGGTGTGATGAAGGAGCACGGTGTTGATGCCTTGATCTCCACGAACGCTTCCGCTTCTGCCCACTTGGTGAAGTACTCTGTTGCCGTCAGGATGAACGATTTGGAACGGATTTCAGAGTTAAGATCACTTAGAGGGCCAATGATATCGAAAGCCCACATGGCGAAGGGCCATGGGGCATGAATAGAATGAAGGGAAGATGCGGGAGAATGGATCTTGTCGGCATGAAGTTGGCAAGAATGACAGTGCCGGACAAAGATGGAGCAATCCTCTTCTAGGGTTGGCCACTAATACCCTCGCTCGATGATTTTCTTGGCAAGAGCTTGAGCATTGACATGGCCCCCACAGACCCCGAGAATGTGCTTCCTTAAGCACCAATCCGCCTCTTCTTCATCAACGCATCTCAATAAAATTCCGCTTAGGCTCCTCTTGTAGAGCACCCCTCCTAGGATGGTATACCTCTGGGATACTCTCCTGACGGCCTTCTTTTCTTTTGCATTTGATCCAGGTGGATATGTCTGATCTTGACAATACCTTGCGATCTCATCAAACCAAGGCCTCTCACCCTCTTCTAACTCTTCCAACTCGACTAGAGAAACTTCCTCTTTCTGCTCTAGATACTCCTTCCTGCCAAATCTCTCCTTAACTTTCAGAAATCGCCCATCCTTAATCGATGGCATCGAGCTTCTAAGGACATAAATAGTCCGCACTCGTCTACCTAGCGGACTGATAGAGATGAAGCTAAGGAGGCTAGGGCATCAGCAAGGATGTTCTGAGCTCGAGGTACATGGACAAAAGTGAGTTTGGAAAAGAGCTTGATGTAGCAAGAGGTGAGTTGTTGGTAAGGTTTGAGGTTTGGATGAGAAGTTCGGTATTTGGTTAGGACTTGGCGAAGGATTAGTTGGCTATCACCTATCACCCTTAATTCCGTGGCACCATAGAAATGAGCGGCCTCCAGCCCGGCCAGCAAGGCTTCATATTCAGCTATGTTGTTGGTTGCTGGGAAGTCAAGCTGAAATGCCTGTGGAATGGTGACACCCTCGGGTGATAGAAGAACGATTCCTATTCCCTTACCATGTGAATTCAGAGCCCCGTCAAAATATAATGTCCAAAGGTGGGAAGATCGGATCAACATTAGTTCGTCATCCGGGAGCTCCGATTGGACCGGGTCAAAGAGGGGTATAGGGTGATGGGCTAGATGTTCGGCAATGGCATAGCCCTTAATCGCCTTCTGGGGGACATAGGTGATATCAAACTGGGAAAGGAAGCTCTGCCAACGACCTAACCGATCAGTTAGAACAGTTTTCTCCAGAAGGAAGTTGATGGGATTGATGCGGGCAATAAGATTGACCTCATGAGCTAAGAAATAGCTGTCGACTCAGAAAACGGGTTCCGGATCGGCACCTCAAGATAAGAAGGTGAAATATGGAAAATGGGAAAAAGGGAGTGAATCGGAAAACACTCGGAAAGCGGTAAAGACTCCTCACCTCGATCCCACACTCACATTGATCCCCAAACTTTCATCTCACGGCGTCGCTCGAGCACCGGAGATGGTTCGGGTCATGTGGGAGGAGAGTGAGGAAGAGATGAAATTAAAACATGAAAGATGTGGTCGCCAGGAGCCGCGGGCTCCGCTTTATGGAATGGAAATAGAAAGAAGTTGACCGTGTGTACCTTAGCGTGGGAGAAAGGGATGTGAGTTCAACCTTCTTCTTCTTCGGCCGGCCGGTGAAGAAGAGTCTCCAATCCAATGCTAGCTTGATAAACCTGTGCAACTAGAAAAATAAACCAAGTGAAGAAAATAATTAGAACTATGGGAAGTGTAGTAACCGTAGAGAGAATATGAGAAAGAAGCAATTGGAATCGAACTCACCGGATTGGGGTGAGTCCTAACCCCTTTTTTTGTATTTTTGATTAGGTAAAAATGATGTAAATAAACTAAAAGATGCTTTAAAACAATGAATAAACAGAGTTAATGGAGTTGAGAAGGCTTATAGAATGGATCGGCTTGAGTTGAAGCCGAGTTGGTTGAGAAAAGGCCGGTTCGGGTAGCTTTGCACCCTTCTGGCGCGACTTCGGTGCAGAGGATGCTACGGACGACCCCAATGTCAGAATCGAGTTCCGTTTGTTTGAGTAGACGGAGGACTCAGAGGGGAAGAGTTCCTATGTTGATGACTTCTCCGAAATCCTCCTGTATAAGTCAGTAAAAATTATGAAAGTGAGCGGATATCAAAAACAGAACCTGGATGCGCGCCCTCAGTGTAGCAACCGCCACGAACAAACGGCAAGTCGGAATGGAGTGCCGTCAGTTGGGGACGAAAGAGGACGAAGAGAGGGACAATTTGTATGTTGAAGACTTTTGCAGCAGAAGCCTCGGATTTTCTCCAGAAGTCGATGAAGATGGTTGATGAAGAACACCCGGATCGAGCCTTCTCCTTCACCTCCGGATCGGTTTCTTGACTTCGGATCGCCTTTGGACGTCGGGACGGCTTTGGAGAAGAGCTTGGACGACCTTGGGACGAGCTAGGCACCAGGGTTCAACCTTGGGTCGTTGATAATGTCTCTCAATTTATAGGGGAAGGGAGACGGTGCAAAATTTAGAAACTGGATGTACCGCGCCCCCGCGTTTCAAAGGAGACGAGGGCGCGCAGGGCGCGCCCTCAAACCAAGGGCGCGCAGGGCGCGCCCCCAGTTCGGGGGCGCGGTCTGCGCGCCCCCCTGTTTCAAAGGGGGCGAGGGCGCGTTCGGCGTCTCACTGCTAAAAATCGACGGAAACTTCCGGAAATTGCTAAAAATCGACTTGATATACGTAACGCGCCCCCGAACCGGGGGCGCGGTACAAATAAGTGAAAATCCTCGCCCGGAAACCTTCCAAAAACCCGGTTTAGAAGGTGCTAATCGGGGTAATTTCCGATTTAAAGCAACTGACCGCGCCCCCGCCTTTCAAAGGGACCGGGGGCACGCAGGGCGCGCCCCCAGTTTGAGGGCGCGCAGGGCGCGCCCCCGGGTTGAGGGCGCGCAGGGCGCGCCCTCTCATTTCAAGCGGAGCGGGGGCGCGGTACACTCTCTCTCCTGCGCGCGTGTTCCGCGAGCCGTATCTTGCAAACCGGATGTCCGATTCGGCTCCCGTTTGTCGCGTTGGAAAGAGGGCCTTCAACCGCACCTCCTCAAGTCGGTAAACCAGCCGCATGACTCCCGAGATGTTCGTACGGGGCTTTCTACCGGTTTACCTTCTCGCGGAAAGCCGAAACCCGGGGCGAAGATCCGAAAGAGCACGGTTCCGGTCGAGAAATCTCGGGTCAACTCGGGATGACTTGAAATGATGACCGAACAAGTCCGGTATGATCGGACAATCCGAAGTCATCGAAAAATCTGAGATTAACCAGGTAAACGTGAATCGAAAGCCGGAAAAGCCGCGAAACCCTAAAATTGACCGAACCGGCCTTATAGCCCCGGTTGATAAAATATACGGCTAGAATCAACCCGGATGACCTGAAAAGACCCGGTGATGACCGGAAAGGCCTAACATGTGGCCCGGGATAGCCGTGTCAGCACAGATCGACAAAGCCGTAACGAAAGCCGTCATTGACTGACGCCTACCGAAGTGACTTCTCGGAAACCCTGAATGTTACGGAACACATGCGGGACTCTCGAGGCCTTTAATTATGAACCATTCAAGGTCGGTCATCGAGCGGGCTTCGTGTTTTTACAGTTCACGTGCGTCTCTCGCTTGAAGGTTACGGCAATATTCCGGAAATCATTGGTCCATTCTCAACTAACAAGGGGGGCTCCACCAATGTCCTTAGCTCATGTCCATGAGATAATCCAGATCAGATAACGGTCAGATAAAAGATATCGCCTATGGAATAAGAGTCTAGGGCTCCGAATCGAGCCAATTTGGCGTGTCTACAGCTTGCCTCGCCTTGATGTCGGCTTTGCAAGGGAATGGCATGTAGCGGAACGGAGTGAAACGTAGGGAAAGCGTAGTGAAACGAGATGGATCGTAGTGGAATGTAGTGGAGCGAAAGGGGGATGGACGGAAAAGGTGGCATCAAGGTGTAGATATAGACACGCTTAACGACCAGATTCGGCAAGACGAATCTCCTCAAGTCTCCTAGTTAACCGCCATGTTTCATCAAGTCTTCCTATGCTCGATTGGTAAGAGATGTGCCATTGGCACGAGAGAAGAATAGCCAACCCCCAACGCGGTGGGGAGTCCCCGAAACATGGGTTCGTAGGTTCATCATCAGCCGGTAACCCGATCTTTGCGGTGTTCCTGTACTGTGATGGGCTAAAGTTTTAAAAAAGAGATTTGTTTTGAAAAAGTAAAAGAATACCAATCGAGCACATTCGGGCTCTCTGATTCATTTAAGTCTTCCATGAGACAAGATTCAATTCGGAATGGAATGATCTCAAATTCCGAAAGGCAAATGTTTAAGCATAGACCGTGAAGATAATGACGGTGCAAGTTCTGATCAAAATTGAAGGCCCTTGGCGGGACGAAATGGCTGCCACGGTGGGATAAGTAGCAAAAGAAGTTGCAATGGCCTCTGTGGTGAAAAGAATTGAAAGATTTGAGGGCAAAAAGTGGTTACCGAACACGGTGGGATTAATAGACACGGTGGGATATTAGAGAGGTTGGTGGGACTAGAGAATATGGTGAATGACACGGTGGGATTTAGAATGATCGAGAGGGTGAGAAGGTGAAGATTAGGAAATGATGTATGCAATGACAAAACAAAATGTAATGCAATTAATACTACATGATGCATGTTGGGCTCAATAAAACAAAACTTGTATAACAAATAGTTGAAGATATAGATTGTCTATGAGGTCAAGATACCCATTCGGGAACTATCGTCCCTCACAGCACAACTTTGGCTTATCCGTGAGCATTAGAGATGACCCGACCGTCGTAGATTTTGATGAAGGGGATCTCAGGTCAAGTCTTCTCCATGCTCATGGTCTTCAACAAATAATGCATAAGATAATAATACACGACTAGCGACATATATGCTAGTCGGCAAGTTATGGGGGTTTCCCATGTTGATTCTTCTGTTTCTGTGAGCAATTCCTACTGGCGATATTTCCCCCTCCTTGACTTGTGTTTCTTTTCTGAAATACTTAATAAAGGGGTTAGATCTGCTCTATGGCTTACCCCCTTGCCTATTGTCATCTTGCCTTGCTTATATGTCAAGGGGGGTAGCCTTATTAACAAGGTAATATAAACAAAATGACTGAAAATGAATAAGATAAGGGTTAAGAAAGCTTACCTGCTATGGTGAGAGTCACACCCCTCTTGATCTTAGCATCCTGAAACACTTGATAAAAGGGGATTAAATCTTCACCATGGCTTATCTCTTTGCCTATTGCTGTCTGCCTTGACTTAGGTCAAAGAGAGGAGCCTTCTTAACAAGGTATAAAAATAGACTGGATGACCGAAATGAAATAGTTAAGAGAACTTACCTGTCGTTGAGAGAACCTTTTTCCTCTTATTTTAAAGTCCCTGAAAACACTTGATAAAAGAGGATTAGATCTTCACAACGACTCATCCCTTTGCCTATTATGGCCAACTTTGACTTAGGTCAAAGGGAGGAGCCCTCTTAATGGGGTGATAATGAAGGTAAATATGCGATGCAAGACATAAAAATAAACATGAATGCTAGCAAAGGCAAAAATCAAGGTTATGCCAAGTTAGATGATGCATTTTTTTTTAGATTTTCGGAAAGTATTCAATTTTTTATTTTTGAAGATATTCAATTTTTTTTTTGTCAATTTTTTTTTGGATTTTGAAAAATATTTGATTTTTTGGATTTTTTAACATATTCATTTTTCGGATTTTTGAAAAATATTTGCTTTTTTTTTTTTGGATTTTTGTGGAGAATGTGCCAGTATTGAGACTATTCATCGATCTTTGAGTGTTGATCAAGATTCAAGCAATAAGCACCACGTGTGAATAAGGTTCCCTACCAAGAATCTTTCTTGCCCTCTTCTCTTGATCGGTTTGGATTCCCCCTGAGTTTGGACAGTTTACCCTACCCTAGGGGTTTTAAGATGGAAGAATAAAAGAGGAAGTCTTTGATAGGATTTGGGGATGTTGAGGAGGGTTTCTCTACTCATGCCCAAATTGCCCGTTGGGGTTCGGCCTCTTCAGGTCTTTTCTACATGTGGCACTTATTTAGACAAGTCTTTGACCCGTGGGGTCATTGCCCATCTTTTGGTGCCTTCTTCTTCATTTTCTATTCTTCCGGGTACTCATTCAGACAGGCCCATATTTGTTTAAACCTGTGGGGTTCATTGCCCATCTTTTGGCACCCTTTTGCACCCTATGAGACGGCCTCCTACTAAGGCGGCGGGTATTTTCGATACTATCCTCCTCTAGTCCCCTTCACCTATCTTGGACCGAATAGAAGAGAATAGGGTAAGGTTTCCTTTACGCCTTCAGGGTTCTGCCTTGCCTCTCTTGAGTGTTGGGCTATCTAGATTCTGGGATCGGGAGGTGTTGTGTGTGCAAGGTGATGTCTACCCTTGACTTCTAGCTAACACCCTTGGATCGATGACTTAATATCATACTAGAAATTCTCCATTTTCTTTTCTAAGGAAAATAGTTTTTGAGGTAAACGCCGTTCCATGGATGGTTCAATTTTTCTCCATCGGCGTTGGTTAGCTCATATGCATTGCCTGGATATTTTTCAGTTATAACAAAAGGCCCTTCCAAGTTAGGTTGCAACTTGGAGCGGGGACCACCCGGCTTAACGAATATACGTTTTACTACCATCTCACCGATTTCGAACTTTCTCTCTACCACCCTCTTTTGATAAAACCTTTTCAATCGGTTCTGATAAGTCCGGGCATGCTCGGAAGCGGCCAACCTTCTTTCATCTAGGAGTTCAAGTTGTGCAAGGAGAGATTCTCGTCTCTCATCGACAGGGATGTCCCTATCGAGTTGAACTCGGAGTGATGGAAGGAGTACTTCGTACGGGACCACCGCTTCCATCCCATATGCAAGAGCATACGGGGTTTGACCAGTGGGGGTCCGTACAGAAGTACGATAAGCCCATAGGGCATCTACAAGCTTATCTGGCCAGTCCGCGAACTTGCTAGACTTACGGAGTTTTCTTGATGATTTTAATCAAAGTTTTGTTGGTGGCTTCTGCTTGACCATTGCCTTGCGGGTAATAAGGAGATGAATGATGCAATGCAATGCAGTACCTGTTGCAAAGATCACGCAGATCTTGAGAGAGAAATTGCGGTCCGTTGTCGGTGACGATGTCGCTGGGTATCCCGAACTCGGCGATGATGTTGCGTTTGATGAAGGAGCACGGTGTTGATGCCTTGATCTCCACGAATGCTTCCGCTTCGCCCACTTGGTGAAGTACTGCTGTTGCCGTCAGGATGACCGATTTGGAGCGGATTTCAGAGTTAAGATCACTCAGAGGGCCAATGAAATCAAAAGCCCACATGGCGAAGGGCCATGCGGCATGAATCGGATGAAGGGAAGATGCGGGAGAATGGATCTTTTCGGCATGAAGTTGGCAAGAATGACAGTGCCGGACAAAGATGGAGCAATCCTCTTCTAGGGTTGGCCAATAATACCCCTGCCTGATAATTTTCTTGGCAAGAGCTTTAGCATTGACATGGCCCCCAAAAATTCCAGAATGTGTTTCCTTAAGCATCAATTATGCCTCTTCTTCATCAACGCATCTCAACAAAATTACACTTAGCTCCTCTTGTAGAGCACCCCTCCTAGGATGGTATACCTCTAGGATACTCTCTTGATGGCCTTCTTTTCTTTTGCATTTGATCCAGGTGGATATGACTGATCTTGACAATACCTTGCGGTCTCATCAAACCAAGGCCTCTCACCCTCATCTAACTCTTCCAACTCGACTAGAGAAACTTCCTCCTTCTGCTCTAGATACTCCTTCCTGCCAAATCTCTCCTTAACTTTCAGAAATCGCCCCTCCTTATTCGCCGGCATCGACCTTCTACGGACATGAAGAGTCCGCCGCTGTCTACCTAGCGGGACTGATAGAGATGAAGCTAAGGAGGCAAGGGCATCAGCAAGGATGTTCTGAGCTCGAGGAACATGGACGAAAGTTAGTTTGGAAAAGAGCTTGATGTAGCAAGAGGTGAGTTCTTGGTAAGGTTTAAGGTTTGGATGAGAAGTTCGGTATTTGGTTAGGACTTGGCGGAGGATTAGTTGGCTATCACCTATCACCCTCAATTCCGTGGCACCATAGAAATGAGCAGCCTCCAGCCCGGCCAGCAAGGCTTCATATTCAGCTATATTGTTGGTTGCTGGGAAGTCAAGCTGAAATGCCTGTGGAATGGTGACGCCCTCGGGTGATAGAAGGACGATTCCTATTCCCTTACCGTGTGAATTCAGAGCCTCGTCAAAATATAATGTCCAAAGGTGGGAAGATCGGATCAACATTAGTTCGTCATCCGGGAGCTCCGATTGGACCGGGTCAAAGAGGGGTATAGGGTGATGGGCTAGATGTTCGGCAATGGCATAGCCCTTAATCGCCTTCTGGGGGACATAGGTGATATCAAACTGGGAGAGGAAGCTCTGCCAACGACCTAACCGATCAGTTAGAACAGTTTTCTCCAGAAGGAATTTAATGGGATTGATGCGGGCAATAAGGTTGACCTCATGAGCTAAGAAATAGTGTTTAAGCTTCTGAACTACCCAGACTAGTGCAGCACAGGTCTTCTCCACTACAGTATACTTCTGCTCACATGGATCAAAGATCTTTGACAAATAGTAAGTTGCCCTCTCTTTCCTTTCTTCATCAACTTGTGCAAGGACTGCCCCAAGAGAATTTTCCAAAACCGAAATATATAAAACTAAGGGCTTGCCAGGGACTGGTGGTCTAAGCACAGGGGGACTAGCCAGGTATCTTTTCAAACCATCGAATGCATCCTGGCACTTCGAATCCCATTTGAACTCGGCCCCCGCCTTGGTCAACTCATAGAAAGGTTTACACCTTTGGGAGTGTTGTGAGATGAACCGGCGGACAAACTGTAACCTCCCGATTAATCCGCGAAGTTCTTTCATATTTCTCGGAGGAGGCATACCAATGATTGCCTTGGCCTTGTTTGGGTCGATCTCTATGCCCCTTTTGCTCACTATGAACCCCAACAGTTTTCCTGAGGATACTCCAAACGTGCATTTCTTTGGGTTCATCTTCAATTTATATTCCCTAGCCCTTTGCAAGACCTTTCTTAACACTTCCGGGTGATCTTCTCGGCTTCTAGACTTAACGACCAGGTCGTCCACGTACACCTCTACAAGGGTATGCATCATGTCATGGAAGATAGCCATCATTGCCCTCTGATAGGTAGCACCAGCATTCTTCAGTCCAAAGGGCATGACGACATAGCGATAGGTTCCCCAAGGTGTGGTGAACGAGGTCTTCTCCTAGTCCTCTTCGGCCAACCGGATTTGATTATATCCAGAATAGCCATCCATGAATGACAACATCTCGAATCCAGTAGTGTTATCAACCAGTACGTCAATATGAGGTAGAGGAAAGTCATCTTTAGGACACGCTCGGTTCAAGTCCCTGAAGTCTATACAGATCCGAACTCGGCCATCCTTCTTCATGACAGGGACTATGTTTGCCACCCATTGCGGATAAAGGACGACCTTAATGAATCTTGCTTGATGTAACTTGTCGACCTCTTCTTTCATCTTAAGTGCAGCATCATGGTGGAATCTCCTTAATTTTTGTTTGACCGGGGTAACTCCGGGTTTCAAAGTTAGACGATGTTCAACTAACGAGTTGTCTAACCCCGGCATGTCCTCTTATGTCCATGCGAACGTGTCCTTATATTCTTCCGTAATTTTAATCAAACTGTTCCTCAGTGGGAGTGAGGTTTGCGCTTAGGAGGATTGTCTTGGGATCTTCCGGTGTTCCAAGATTCAATTCTTTTGTCAGTTCATCCACCGTGGCTAATGGTTCTTCAAATCTTTTAAATCCAGATGTATACGCATCAGCCAAGTCCTCAATTCCATCCTCGAAATCAGTATCTTTTTCTGATAAGACCTCGTAAACTCCCAGTGTATGATCAGCATTGAATTCATCCTCGTATTGGATTTCATCAAGCTGGATAGCATTTTCCAAAAACCTTGGCAGCCTTGCATATTCCTTGCATTTTTGAGCTATTTGTTGGAGATATCTCTCTGGCACACGTTTACCTCGAATTTTCTTCTTTCCTACCCTAACTACTCCTAAAGAAGACGGAATTGAAAAGGTGGTATTAACAATGGGTGAAGGATCGAACAGATCGATCAGTGAGTTGGAGAAGAGGGGTCCCTGGTTGGGAGCACCCTCCGAGACGAGTAGCGACGTCTCCTCGATGGAAAACTGAGTTTGCGAGAAGACGTTTTTTTTTGGGTATTTTCAATAACAAAAAGGGAATGAGCCAATGTGGCTTGAGCAGAAATAGAAAGCTTAAGTAAATGGAAGAAAAATGGGCTCGCGGGCCCGATGATGACAAGAAATGGGCAGATAGGCCCAAAGCTAGTGAAAAGATCTAAGGGGCACGTGGGCCCAAATGGTGGGCACGCGGGCCCAAAGCAAGAAAATAAATCTAAAGGGCACGTGGGCCTGACTGGTGGGCACGTGGGCCCAAGTTTGTTGGATGGGCATAGAAGCCCAGTGGAGTAAGAAGATTTGAATGGGCTCTCAGGCCCAATGATCAGTTCAGGTGGCCATTTTGGCCCATAAGTGGGAATTGGGCTAGATAGTCCATCAAGTGAATCTAAGAGGGAGAGAGTGAGGATTTTGAAATACGTGACCGTAGGATACGGTTCACGCGGGATGTTGTTTGGAGGTGGGTTCGAGTGGACTAGTTGTTTAGAGATGGACTTGCCCTTGACCGGTTCTTCCTCCTCTATGAACAACCGAGCTAAAGATGAACTCAGGTTGTCCACTTCCTCCTCTTGCTCTGGTGCCTTCTTCCTCTTGACTGGTTCTTCTTCTTTGTCCCCGGCCATCATCATGGTCTCCCCTTTAATAAAGAATTTTTGGAGTCCCATGGCATTTTTTGGCCGGTAGACCATCCGCGGAGTGAAACTGGGCTCATAGCCAAGCCCGTGTCTCTTTGGTCTTCGTACGGCTTCAATGGGGTGCACAACCCCCTGCAGCTCCTTTCCCAGCCCCTTTCCTGGCTGATAGCCCATCCCTTTCATCATCCGCAACGCAACTGAATCTGGAGGCGTCGTCAATACCATGACCTCAGGTAGCTCTGTAGTTGAAACCACCGGCTGGACAGATTTTGATATTGGTAGTGCAGAAGAGGGGTCATCCACATCATTCAGAATGGGGATGTTGGTTACTTTGATCACCTGGCCCTTGTATGGGAACTTCAGACACTGATGATTAGTGGAGGCAACAGCTCCTTTTGCCTCAAGGTACGGGCGTCCCAAAATAGCTTTGAATGTTGGGTCCAGTTCTAGAACGTGAAACTCGGTGGTGACGGCACATGGCCCGAGCCCTACTTTTAATGTAACCACCCCTCGTGCCGGCTTCCGGGAGTTGTCATATGCGGTCACCGTGACGGCAGAAGGCTCGATTTCTTCATCGGAGATGCCGCAAAGTTGCAATGTTTCTGGCGGCATGACATTTATGGATGCTCCGGTGTCAATCAAGCAGGATTTGATTTCCACGCCTCGGATGACTACTGCAACGCGCAAGGCGTACTTTCTGATCTCTGGCCGTGCCAACTCCTCCTGTGTAAAGGTGAGTGCCGGATGTTCACTCCTCGGGGTCAGGACAGCAATGATCTTCTCAGGCGGGAGGTCCTCATTGACCATGACCCGCTGCAAATATTGTTGTAGGATGTCCTGATGGTTCTTTGACCTCTTTATTAGCTCCTGAATTGAAATCCGTGCCGGCATTTTGTCCAAGTGCTTCAATAGGTCATATACCGTGCCGGGCAACGATTCTTCTGCCACCTCCTCTTCTGCCTGTTCCTGTGGTTGTATCCCGACCTGGGGGAAGACCCTTTGGAACATCCTCCCGCTACGAAGTACTGGCGCCAGCGTGGTAGGGGGAAGTGGTGATGATGGTGATGGTAGGGTTGGTTGGTAGGTTGAGGAGCCCATGGTAGGTAGGGGTGGTGAGGATCGGATGATGAGGGGTCGTGGATTGGTGGAGGCCGGTATGTTGGGTGATGGTTGGGGTGTTGGTGGTGACGGTCTAATGATGAGGGGTCGTGGGGTGGCAGTGACTGGTAGGTCAGGTGATGTCTGGGGTGTTTGTGGCGGTCTAATGATTAGACGCCGTGGAGGATTAATGGTGGTTGGTGGGTTTGGTTGGGGTGCTGGTTGGGAGGCTGGTGGCGGTCTAATGATTAAGCGTCGTGGAGGGTTAATGGTTGGTGAGGGTAGTGGTGTTTGGATAGTTTGTGGGCTGGGGGCAGCTCTCGGTATGGAGAGTATGGTGCGGTTTGTAGGTGGGGTTGGTATGGCGGGCATGGAGGTGATCTGATCCTCGACCTGCCAACCCTGGGAATGGTGGGTTGACTCCTCGATGGCGGAGTGGACGAGGCCGAGTCGTTGGTTTGGTGGTGCTGGTGCCGGTGCTTGTATGGGTGCATGTACCGGGAGTGGATCTTGAACTATGCCTGTGCCGGGCTGCCGTTGTGCTTGTTGTCGCCGTGGTTGATTCTCGACGTGCCTTCATTGCTTGAATAGACTCCCCCATCTGTCCCCACTCGATGTTCCCCGATCGTTGAGGTCATGAATGTAGTCTTTAAACTGAAAACAGACATCCACCGTGTGCCCAGGATACCGATGATAAGCGCAGTACTTTGTCATGTCAACATTTGCCGGCCATCCTTCTCTCTCCTTTGGAAGCTCTAGCTGCTGTTCAGCCATCAATGCATTGAAAATATCGGTGAGGGGGAATGGCAGTTGAGGGTAATACTCTCTCTTGGGTCCCCCCCTCCTAAGTCGGTTGGCTGGTGGTGGCACTTGGTTGTAGGCTTGTGGTTGGGGTGGTGGTCGGTTGTAGACATGTTGTTGTTGTGGCGCTCGGTTGTAGGCATTTGGTTGCTGGGGCGCTCGGTTGTAGGTGGGTTGCTGTGGTGGTGCTCGGTTGTATGCAAGGTGTTGCTGTGGCTGAGGAGCCGGTTGAGCGGCCGGGCGGTATTGTTGATTGGGTGGTGGGTTACGGTATTGGTTTTGACGGTACCCACCCTGGTTACCCATGGCATTGATGCTCTCATTATTTACTACCCCTTCGGTGGTGGGTCCTACAGGTGTAGGCTTTCTAGTATTACGGGGCTTGGTGTCGAACGGGTTGATCATGGATGCATCCTTAAAGTGGGCTTGGAGGTAGCGGGCGCTATCACACAACTCACTCATGGTTGTTGGACGGTGCATGATCAGAAGGTTGCGAAGGTTAGGCGTGGTGTTCCCAATGAGCATCCTCACCTGCTCCCCCTCTGAGATGGTATCCACAAGTCTCTCAGCCATTCCCCTCCACCGATCAGCAAATCGGGCAAAGTCCTCATCTGGCCTCATCTTTTCGGCAATCAAGTCAGTTATCGAGCAGGCTGGCCCCACCCTATCCTTGTACCTCTGTAGAAACTTCGTCTTGACAATGTCGAAATCCGCCGCCTCAATGGAATCAAGAGAATAGAACCAGTCAAGGGCGGATCCATCCAATGACCGACGGAATAGGAAGGCAAGGGCTTTGCGGTCATTTTTCCAGAATGCGGAGTCATAGAGAAAGCTTTTCAAATGGTTGAAAGGATTACCAGTCCCGTTGTAACGTTGGAAGACTGGTATCTCTGAAGGAGGAAGGTGTAGAACTGGGAAGGATGGGACAGAGATTTCAGGGATGGCTTTAGAATCGAGGCGATGCCTCATCTCTTCGAAACGCTCATCCATCTGGTTGAGTTTGTTCATTAATGCCTGGGTGAGGCTGGATTCCTGAGCCACGGGAGCAAAGTGTTTAGGCGGCTGAGTTGGAGGAGGTAGGTTGGAAACAGGAATTGGAACAGAATTATGTGAATGCCCCATAATAGGATGAGTGGAGACACGGCAGGGTTGTCCGGGAGAAGAGATGATTTGGGGCCTGACTGCTGACTGAGGTGGTGAGGGGGCTTGATTTCCCTCGACCGGATCTTGAGTGGCGGGCATCTTGCCCTTTGTCAAGGATTGCACAAGTGAAAAAGATTCGGGGTCTAGATGAAGAGATAGACCCAGGAGGAGTTGCTCCACGCTAAGTGAAGCGGGTTGATGAGTAGGATTTTGAATTTCTGGCTCCCTGACGGCGTTGACATGACCCTCTGGTTGAGCCATGGGTTGTTGCAGCTCGTAGTGGCCCGTCTCGTACTCCTCTTCTTGGCCGCAGTAGTCCGACATCCCGATGTGTCTTCCGGACCTTAGAGTGGGCATCCTGTCAAATTTCCTTACAAAATGGTTGAAAGAAAGCAAATGAAGGGTGTAAATGCAAATAGAGTTTTTTTGTTTGATTATGGTTGTTTGTTTGATTTGATTTGGTTTCAATTTGGTTGTTTGGCAAGCAAGTTGAACACAAAATTTAAAGGGATTTTTTTTGTTTGTTTTTGTTTTAGGTGTTTTGAAAGAGAATTTTTTTTCTTTTCAATTGTTGTGAGCAAGCAAGTTATGCAAACAAGGTTTTAAAATGACTACTCGACAATTATTGGCTTGAAACCTTAGATTAGATAGATTGTTAGCAATTGTTCACTCAAATTGGGTATGGTTCCTATTGCTTCAATCTTCAGAGACCTAAGGTTATCACTCATTCACCACGAGTAGGTACTTGGGTTCTTCGGGTTTTGGGAGAGTGGTACAACCGGCCCAATCGTGCGGAGAGGAATACTCCACGGATGGGGACTTACGGAGGTCTTGATGGAAACCACCAAATCAACTAGGAAGGAATATCCCAGAAGAGAGGTAAGAATCCACCAAGAAGGTGTTTGGAGGGTGAGGGTGTGTTGGGAGAGAGAGCCCCCGCCTCGAATGCCCTATGGATCGGAGCAAGTCCGGTACCCGATGCAAGGCTAATGCAAAAATGAAAAATGGAGGGTAGAAGGAGAAGAAGCAATCAATATGCAAACATGAATGAAAGCTATTAAATAAATCAAACAAGTGAATGCAAGCAAGACAAGCAATGATAGAGTAAAACAAGTAACTAGAAACTAGCAATTAAAGGTGGTTCGCGCGGGAACCGGCTTGTGTTGGAGTGTCCAAGTGGGGACAAATCTGAAGTGAAGGCAAAAGGATGGTCCACGCGGGGACCGATTTGAAAATAAAGTAGCTCACGCGGGAGCCAAGTTTTGGAAAAGTAGGTGGTTCACGCGGGAACCGGTTTTTGAAGGAAAATGGGTGGTTCACGCGGGAACCGGTTTGTTTGATTGGAAAAAGGAAAGGAGGGCCACGTGGGGCCAATCTAATTGGTGCAAAGGGGTGGTCCACGCGGGGACCGATCTGAAGGTAAGTTGGTTCACGCGGGAACCGAGTTGGAAAAGAAAGGTGGTTCACGCGGGAACCGGTTTTTGAAGGAAAAGGGGTGGTTCACGCGGGAACCGGTTTTTGTGAAGAAAAGGGTGGTTCACGCGGGAACCGGTGTAAGAGTTGACAAAATGAAAAGAGAGCCACGTGGGGCCAATCTAAAGGTGCTGTAAAGAGGTGGTCCACGCGGGGACCGATCTGAAAATAAGTTGGTTCACGCGGGAACCGAGTTGGAAAAGAAAGGTGGTTCACGCGGGAACCGGTTTATAAGAAGAAAAGTGGTTCACGCGGGAACCGGGCTGAAATTAAAGACCAGAAATCAAGTCCACATGGGGGACAATCTTAAAGGAAGAGCAATTAGCAAGTTTAAAGGTAGATTGACATGGAAGATAAAAGACAAGCCGGTTCACGCGGGAACCATGTTGGAAAATAACTAGTTGCACGGTTGAATCAAGCTAGCACGGTTGAAGACATTGGTTGTCCCACCGTGGTCGCCAAAAAGCTGTCAACTCCGAAAACGGGTTCCGGATCGGCACCTCAAGATAAGAAGGTGAAATATGGAAAATGGGAAAAAGGGAGTGAATCGGAAAACACTCGGAAAGCGGTAAAGACTCCTCACCTCGATCCCACACTCACATTGATCCCCAAACTTTCATCTCACGGCGTCGCTCGAGCACCGGAGATGGTTCGGGTCATGTGGGAGGAGAGTGAGGAAGAGATGAAATTAAAACATGAAAGATGTGGTCGCCAGGAGCCGCGGGCTCCGCTTTATGGAATGGAAATAGAAAGAAGTTGACCGTGTGTACCTTAGCGTGGGAGAAAGGGATGTGAGTTCAACCTTCTTCTTCTTCGGCCGGCCGATGAAGAAGAGTCTCCAATCCAATGCTAGCTTGATAAACCTGTGCAACTAGAAAAATAAACCAAGTGAAGAAAATAATTAGAACTATGGGAAGTGTAGTAACTGTAGAGAGAATATGAGAAAGAAGCAATTGGAATCGAACTCACCGAATTGGGGTGAGTCCTAACCCCTTTTTTTGTATTTTTGATTAGGTAAAAATGATGTAAATAAACTAAAAGATGCTTTAAAACAATGAATAAACAGAGTTAATGGAGTTGAGAAGGCTTATAGAATGGATCGGCTTGAGTTGAAGCCGAGTTGGTTGAGAAAAGGCCGGTTCGGGTAGCTTTGCACCCTTCTGGCGCGACTTCGGTGCAGAGGATGCTACGGACGATCCAGATGTCAGAATCGAGTTCCGTTTGTTTGAGTAGACGGAGGACTCAGAGGGGAAGAGTTCCTATGTTGATGACTTCTCCGAAATCCTCCTGTATAAGTCAGTAAAAATTATGAAAGTGAGCGGATATCAAAAACAGAACCTGGATGCGCGCCCTCAGTGTAGCAACCGCCACGAACAAACGGCAAGTCGGAATGGAGTGCAGTCAGTTGGGGACGAAAGAGGACGAAGAGAGGGACAATTTGTATGTTGAAGACTTTTGCAGCAGAAGCCTCGGATTTTCTCCAGAAGTCGATGAAGATGGTTGATGAAGAACACCCGGATCGAGCCTTCTCCTTCACCTCCGGATCGGTTTCTTGACTTCGGATCGCCTTTGGACGTCGGGACGGCTTTGGAGAAGAGCTTGGACGACCTTGGGACGAGCTAGGCACCGGGGTTCAACCTTGGGTCGTTGATAATGTCTCTCAATTTATAGGGGAAGGGAGACGGTGCAAAATTTAGAACCGGATGTACCGCGCCCCCGCGTTTCAAAGGAGACGAGGGCGCGCAGGCGCGCCCTCAAACCAAGGGCGCGCAGGCGCGCCCCGCCCGGGGGCGCGGTCTGCGCGCCCCCCTGTTTCAAAGGGGGCGAGGGCGCGTTCGGCGTCTCACTGCTAAAAATCAACGGAAACTTCCGGAAATTGCTAAAAATCGACTTGATATACGTAACGCGCCCCCGAACCGGGGGCGCGGTACAAATAAGTGAAAATCCTCGCCCGGAAACCTTCCAAAAACCCGGTTTAGAAGGTGCTAATCGGGGTAATTTCCGATTTAAAGCAACTGACCGCGCCCCTGCCTTTCAAAGGGACCGGGGGCGCGCAGGGCGCGCCCCCAGTTTGAGGGCGCGCAGGGCGCGCCCCCGGGTTGAGGGCGCGCAGGGGCGCGCCCTCTCATTTCAAGCGGAGCGGGGGCGCGGTACACTCTCTCTCCTGCGCGCGTGTTCCGCGAGCCGTATCTTGCAAACCGGATGTCCGATTCGGCTCCCGTTTGTCGCGTTGGAAAGAGGGCCTTCAACCGCACCTCCTCAAGTCGGTAAACCAGCCGCATGACTCCCGAGATGTTCGTACGGGGCTTTCTACCGGTTTACCTTCTCGCGGAAAGCCGAAACCCGGGGCGAAGATCCGAAAGAGCACGGTTCCGGTCGAGAAATCTCGGGTCAACTCGGGATGACTTGAAATGATGACCGAACAAGTCCGGTATGATCGGACAATCCGAAGTCATCGAAAAATCTGAGATTAACCAGGTAAACGTGAATCGAAAGCCGGAAAAGCCGCGAAACCCTAAAATTGACCGAACCGGCCTTATAGCCCCGGTTGATAAAATATACGGCTAGAATCAACCCGGATGACCTGAAAAGACCCGGTGATGACCGGAAAGGCCTAACATGTGGCCCGGGATAGCCGTGTCAGCACAGATCGACAAAGCCGTAACGAAAGCCGTCATTGACTGACGCCTACCGAAGTGACTTCTCGGAAACCCTGAATGTTACGGAACACATGCGGGACTCTCGAGGCCTTTAATTATGAACCATTCAAGGTCGGTCATCGAGCGGGCTTCGTGTTTTTACAGTTCACGTGCGGCTCTCGCTTGAAGGTTACGGCAATATTCCGGAAATCATTGGTCCATTCTCAACTAACAAGGGGGGCTCCACCAATGTCCTTAGCTCATGTCCATGAGATAATCCAGATCAGATAACGGTCAGATAAAAGATATCGCCTATGGAATAAGAGTCTAGGGCTCCGAATCGAGCCAATTTGGCGTGTCTACAATAGTGTTTAAGCTTCTGAACTACCCAGACTAGTGCAGCACAGGTCTTCTCCACTACAGTATACTTCTGCTCGCATGGATCAAAGATCTTTGACAAATAGTAAGTTGCCCTCTCTTTCCCTTCTTCATCAACTTGTGCAAGGACTGCCCCAAGAGAATTCTCCAAAACCGAGATGTATAAAACTAAGGGCTTGCCAGGGACTGGTGGTCTAAGCACAGGGGGACTGGCCAGGTATCTTTTCAAACCATCGAATGCATCCTGGCACTTCGAATCCCATTTGAACTCGGCCCCCACCTTGGTCAACTCATAGAAAGGTTTACACCTTTGGGAGTGTTGTGAGATGAACCGGCGGACAAACTGTAGCCTCCCGATTAATCCTCGAAGTTCTTTCATATTTCTCGGAGGAGGCATACCAATGATTGCCTTGGCCTTGTTTGGGTCGATCTCTATGCCCCTTTTGCTCACTATGAACCCCAACAGTTTTCCTGAGGATACTCCAAACGTGCATTTCTTTGGGTTCATTTTCAATTTATATTCCCTAGCCCTTTGCAAGACCTTTCTTAACACTTCAGGATGATCTTCTCGGCTTCTGGACTTAACGACCAGGTCGTCCACGTATACCTCTACAAGGGTATGCATCATGTCATGGAAGATAGCCATCATTGCCCTCTGATAGGTACCACCACCATTCTTCGATCCAAAGGGCATGACGACATAGCAAGAGGTTCCCCAAGGTGTGGTGAACGAGGTCTTCTCCTGGTCCTCTTCGGCCAACCGGATTTGATTATATCCAGAATAGCCATCCATGAACGACAACATTTCGAATCCAGCAGTGTTATCAACCAGTACGTCAATATGAGGTAGAGGAAAGTCATCTTTAGGACACGCTCGGTTTAAGTCCCTGAAGTCTATACAGATCCGAACTCGGCCATCCTTCTTCATGACAGGGACTATGTTTGCCACCCATTGCGGATAAAGGACGACCTTAATGAATCTTGCTTGATGTAACTTGTCGACCTCTTCTTTCATCTTAAGTGCAACATCAGGGTGGAACCTCCTTAATTTTTGTTTGACCGGGTAGCTCCGCATTTCAAAGTTAGACGATGTTCAACTAACGAGTTGTCTAACCCCGGCATGTCCTCGTATGTCCATGCGAACGTGTCCTTATATTCTTCTAGAATTTTAATCAAACTCTGTTCCTCAGTGGGAGTGAGGTTTGCGCTTAGGAGGATTGTCTTGGGATCTTCCGGTGTTCCAAGATTCAATTCTTTTGTCGGTTCATCCACCGAGGCTAATGGTTCTTCAAATCTTTTAAATCCAGATGTATACGCATCAGCCAAGTCCTCAATTCCATCCTCGAAATCAGTATCTTTTCTCGATAAGACCTCGTAAACTCCCGATGTATGATCTACATTGAATTCATCCTCATATTGGATTTCATTAAGTTGGATAGCATTTTCCAAAAACCTTGGTAGCCTTGCACATTCCTTGCATTTTTGAGCTATTTGTTGGAGATATCTCTCTGGCACACGTTTACCTCGAATTTTCTTCTTTCCTACCCTAACTACTCCTAAAGAAGACGAAATTGAAAAGGTGGTATTAACAATGGGTGAAGGATCGAACAGATCGATCAGTGAGTTGGAGAAGAGGGGTCCCTGGTTGGGAGCACCCTCCGAGACGAGTAGCGACGTCTCCTCGATGGAAAACTGAGTTTGCGAGAGGACGTTTTTTTTTTTTGGGTATTTTGGGTATTTTCAATAACAAAAAGAGAATGAGCCGATGGGGCTCGAGCAGAAATAGAAAGCTTAAGTAAATGGAAGAAAAATGGGCTCGCGGGCCCGATGATGACAAGAAATGGGCAGATAGGCCCAAAGCTGGTGAAAATATCTAAGGGGCACGTGGGCCCAAATGGTGGGCACGCGGGCCCAAAGCAGGAAAATAAATCTAAAGGGCACGTGGGCCCGACTGGTGGGCACGCGGGCCCAAGTTTGTTGGATTGTAATGGGCATAGAAGCCCAGTGGAGTGAGAAGATTTGAATGGGCTCTCATGCCCATTGATCAGTTCAGGTGGCCATTTTGGCCTAGAAGTGAGAATTGGGCTAGGTAGCCCATCAAGTGAATCCAAGAGGGAGAGTGTGAGGATTTTGAAATACGTGACCGTAGGATACGGTTCACGCGGGATGTTGTTTGGAGGTGGGTTCGAGTGGACAAGTTGTTTAGAGATGGACTTGCCCTTGATCGGTTCTACCTTCTCTATGAACAACCGAGCCAAAGATGAACTCGGGTTGTCCACCTCCTCCTCTTGCTCGGTGCCTTCTTCCTCTTGATCGGTTCTTCTTCTTTGTCCCCGGCCATCATCATGGTCTCCCCTTTAATAAAGAATTTTTGGAGTCCCATGGCATTTTTTGGCCGGTAGACCATCCGCGGAGTGAAACTGGGCTCATAGCCAAGCCCGTGTCTCTTTGGACTTCGTACGGCTTCAATGCGGAGCACAACCCCCTCAGCCTCCTTTCCCGGCCCCTTTCCTGGCTGATAGCCCATCCCTTTCATCATCCGCAACGCAACTGAATCTGGAGGCGTCGTCAATACCATGACCTCAGGTAGCTCTGTAGTTGAAACCACCGGCTGGACAGATTTTGATATTGGTAGTGCAGAAGAGGGGTCATCCACGTCATTCAGAATGGGGATGTTGGTTACTTTGATCACCTGGCCCTTGTATGGGAACTTCAGACACTGATGATTAGTGGAGGCAACAGCTCCTATTGCCTCAAGGTACGGGCGTCCCAAAATAGCTTTGAATGTAGGGTCCAGTTCTAGAACGTGAAACTCGGTGGTGACGGCACATGGCCCGAGCCCTACTTTTAATGTAACCACCCCTCGTGCCGGCTTCCGGGAGTTGTCATATGCGGTCACCGTGACGGCAGAAGGCTCGATTTCTTCATCGGAGATGCCGCAAAGTTGCAATGTTTCTGGCGGCATGACATTTATGGATGCTCCGGTGTCAATCAAGCAGGATTTGATTTCCACGCCTCGGATGACTACTGCAACGCGCAAGGCGTACTTTCTGATCTCTGGCCGTGCCAACTCCTCCTGTGTAAAGGTGAGTGCCGGATGTTCACTCCTCGGGGTCAGGACAGCAATGATCTTCTCAGGCGGGAGGTCCTCATTGACCATGACCCGCTGCAAATATTGTTGTAGGATGTCCTGATGGTTCTTTGACCTCTTTATTAGCTCCATAATTGAAATCCGTGCCGGCATTGTGTCCAAGTGCTTCAATAGGTCATATACCGTGCCGGGCAACGATTCTTCTCGCCACCTCCTCTTCTCGCTCGTTCTCGTGGTTGTATCCCAACCTGGGGGAAGACCCTTTGGAACATCCTCCCGCTACGAAGTACTGGCGCCAGCGTGGTAGGGGGAAGTGGTGATGATGGTGATGGTAGGGTTGGTTGGTAGGTTGAGGAGCCCATGGTAGGTAGGGGTGGTGAGGATCGGATGATGAGGGGTCGTGGATTGGTGGAGGCCGGTATGTTGGGTGATGGTTGGGGTGTTGGTGGTGATGGTCTAATGATGAGGGGTCGTGGGGTGGAGGCCGTTATGTTGGGTGATGGTTGGGGTATTGGTGGTGATGGTCTAATGATGAGGGGTCGTGGGGTGGCAAAGGATCGGTAGGTCGTGTGATGTCCGGGGTGTTTGTGGCGGTCTAATGATTAGACGCCGTGGAGGATTAATGGTGGTTGGTGGGTTAGGTTGGGGTGCCGGTTGGGAGGCTGGTGGCGGTCTAATGATTAAGCGTCGTGGAGGGTTAATGGTTGGTGAGGGTAGTGGTGTTTGGATAGTTTGTGGGCTGGGGGCAGCTCTCGGTATGGAGAGTATGGTGCGGTTTGTAGGTGGGGTTGGTGTGGCGGGCATGGAGGTGATCTGATCCTCGACCTGCCAACCCTGGGAATGGTGGGTTGACTCCTCGATGGCGGAGTGGATGAGGCCGAGTCGTTGGTTTGGTGGTGCTGGTGCCGGTGCTTGTATGGGTGCATGTACCGGGAGTGGATCTTGAACTATGCCCAGGCCGGGCTGCTGTTGTGCTTGTTGTCGCCGTGGTTGATTCTGACGTGCCTTCATTGCTTGAATAGACTCCCCCATCTGTCCCCAGTCGATGTTCCCCTGATCGTTGAGGTCATGAATGTAGTCTTTAAACTGAAAACAGACATCCACCGTGTGCCCAGGATACCGATGATAAGCGCAGTACTTTGTCATGTCAACATTTGCCGGCCATCCTTCTCTCTCCTTTGGAAGCTCTAGCTGCTGTTCAGCCATCAATGCGTTGAAGATATCGGTGAGGGGGAATGGCAGGTGAGGGTAGTTTCCTCTCTTGGGTCCCCCCCTCCTAAGTCGGTTGGCTGGTGGTGGCACTTGGTTGTAGGCTTGTTGTTGTGGTTGGGGTCGGTTGTAGATATGTTGTTGTTGAGGTGTTTGGTTGTAGGCATTTGGTGGCTGGGGCGCTCGGTTGTAGGCATTTGGTTGCTGGGGCGCTCGGTTGTAGGTATTTGGTTGCTGGGGCGCTCGGTTGTAGGTGGGTTGCTGTGGTGGTGCTCGGTTGTATGCAAGTTGTTGCTGTGGCTGAGGAGCTGGTTGAGGAGCTGGGCGGTATTGTTGATTGGGTGGTGGGTTACGGTATTGGGTTTGACGGTACCCACCCTAGTTACCCATGGCATTGATGCTCTCATTATTTACTACCCCTTCGGTGGTGGGTCCTACAGGTATAGGCTTTCTAGTATTACGGGGCTTGGTGTCGAACGGGTTGATCATGGATGCATCCTTAAAGTGGGCTTGGAGGTAGCGGGCGCTATCATACAACTCACTCATGGTTGTTGGACGGTGCATGATCAGAAGGTTGCGAAGGTTGGGCGTGGTGTTCCCTATGAGCATCCTCACCTGCTCCCCCTCTAAGATGGTATCCACAAGCCTCTCAGCCATTCCCCTCCACCGATCAGCAAATCTGGCAAAGTCCTCATCGGGCCTCATCTTTTCAGCAATTAAGTCAGTTATCGAGCAGGCTGGCCCCACCCTATCCCTGTACCTCTGTAGAAACTTCGTCTTGACAATGTCGAAATCCGCCGCCTCAATGGAATCAAGAGAATAGAACCAGTCAAGGGCAGATCCATCCAATGACCGACGGAATAAGAAGGCAAGGGCTTTGCGGTCGTTTTTCCAGAATGAGGAGTCATAGAGAAAGCTCTTCAAATGGTTGAAAGGATTACCAGTCCCGTTGTAACGTTGGAAGACTGGTATCTCTGAAGGAGGAAGGTGTAGAACTGGGAAGGATGGGACAGAGATTTCAGGGATGGCTTTAGAATCGAGGCGATGCCTCATCTCTTCGAAACGCTCATCCATCTGGTTGAGTTTGTTCATTAATGCCTGGGTGAGGCTGGATTCTTGAGCCACGAAAGCAAAGTGTTTAGGCGGCCGAGTTGGAGGAGGTAGGTTGGAAACAGGAATTGGAACAGAGTTATGTGAATGCCCCATAATAGGGTGAGTGGAGACACGGCAGGGTTGTCCGGGAGAAGAGATGATTTGGGGCCTGACTGCTGACTGAGGTGGTGAGGGGGCTTGATTTCCCTCGACCGGATCTTGAGTGGTGGGCATCTTGCCCTTTGTCAAGGATTGCACAAGTGAAAAAGATTCGGGGTCTAGATGAAGAGATAGACCACTGGAGGAGTTGCTCCACGCTAAGTGAAGCGGGTTGATGAGTAGGATTTTGAATTTACGGCTCCACGACGGCGTTGACATGGCCCTCCGGTTGAGCCATGGGTTGTTGCAGCTCGTAGTGGCCCGTCTCGTACTCCTCTTCTTGGCCGCAGTAGTCCGACATCCCGATGTGTCTTCCGGACCTTAGAGTGGGCATCCTGTCAAATTTCCTTACAAAATGGTTGAAAGAAAGCAAATGAAGGGTGTAAATGCAAATAGAGTTTTTTGTTTGATTATGGTTGTTTGTTTGATTTGATTTGGTTTCAATTTGGTTGTTTGGCAAGCAAGTTGAACACAAAATTTAAAGTGATTTTTTTTTTGTTTTAGGTGTTTTGAAAGGAGAGAATTTTTTGGTTGTTTTCAATTGTTATGAGCAAGCAAGTTATGCAAACAAAGTTTTAAAATGACTACTCAATAATTTTTGGGTTAAAACCTTAGATTAGATAGATTGTTAGCAATTGTTCACTCAAGTAGGTATGATTCCTATTGCTTCAATCTTCAAGACCTAAGGTTATCACTCATTCACCACGAGTAGGTACTTGGGTTCTTCGGGTTTTGGGAAAGTGGTACAACCGGCCCAATCGTGCGGAGAGGAATACTCCACGGATGGGGACTTACGGAGGTCTTGATGGAAACCACCAAATCAACTAGGAAGGAATATCCCAGAAGAGAGGTAAGAATCCACCAAGAAGGTGTTTGGAGGGTGAGGGTGCGTTGGGAGAGAGAGCCCCCGCCTCGAATGCCCTACGGATCGGAACAAGTCCGGTACCCGATGCAAAGCTAATGCAAAAATGAAAAATGGAGGGTAGAAGGAGAAGAAGCAATCAATATGCAAACATGAATGAAAGCTATTAAATAAATCAAACAAGTGAATGCAAGCAAGACAAGCAATGATAGAGTAAAACAAGTAACTAGAAACTAGCAATTAAAGGTGGTTCGCGCGGGAACCGGCTTGTGTTGGAGTGTCCAAGTGGGGACAAATCTGAAGTGAAGGTAAAAGGATGGTCCACGCGGGGACCGATTTGAAAATAAAGTAGCTCACGCGGGAGCCAAGTTTTGGAAAAGTAGGTGGTTCACGCGGGAACCGGTTTTTGAAGGAAAATGGGTGGTTCACGCGGGAACCGGTTTGTTTGATTGGAAAAAGGAAAGGAGGGCCACGTGGGGCCAATCTAATTGGTGCAAAGGGGTGGTCCACGCGGGGACCGATCTGAAGGTAAGTTGGTTCACACGGGAACCGAGTTGGAAAAGAAAGGTGGTTCACGCGGGAACCGGTTTTTGAAGGAAAAGGGGTGGTTCACGCGGGAACCGGTGTAAGAGTTGACAAAATGAAAAGAGAGCCACGTGGGGCCAATCTAAAGGTGCTGTAAAGAGGTGGTCCACGCGGGGACCGATCTGAAAATAAGTTGGTTCACGCGGGAACCGAGTTGGAAAAGAAAGGTGGTTCACGCGGGAACCGGTTTATAAGAAGGAAAGTGGTTCACGCGGGAACCGGGCTGAAATTAAAGACAAGAAATCAAGTCCACATGGGGGACAATCTTAAAGGAAGAGTAATTAGCAAGTTTAAAGGTAGATTGACATGGAAGATAAAAGACAAGCCGGTTCACGCGGGAACCATGTTGGAAAACAACTAGTTGCACGGTTGAATCAAGCTAGCACGGTTGAAGACATTGGTAGTCCCACCGTGGTCGCCAAAAAGCTGTCGACTCCAGAAACGGGTTCCGGATCGGCACCTCAAGATAAGAAGGTGAAAGATGGAATGAGGGAAAAGGAGTGAATCGGAAAAACACTCAGAAAGCTGTAAAAGATCCTCACCTCGGTCCCACACTCACATTGATCCCCGAACTTTCATCTCACGGCGTCGCTCGAGCACTGGAGATGGTTCGGGTCATGTGGGAGGAGAGTGAGGAGGATATGAATTTAGAACATGAATAAAAAGAAAGTGTGGTCGCCAGGAGCCGCGGGCTCCGCTTTATGTAATAGAAATAGAAAGAAATTGACCGTGTGTACCTTAGCGTGGGAGAAAGGGATGTGAGTTCAACCTTCTTCTTCTTCGGCCGGCCGATGAAGAAGAGTCTCCAATCCAATGCTAGCTTGATCAACCTGTGCAACTAGAACAACAAACCAAGTGAAGAGTTTGGTTAGACTTGTGAGCAAGTAGTAACCGTGGTAAGGAGATAAGAAAGAAGCAATTGGAGTTGGACTCACCGGCTTCGGGGTGAGCCTTAACCCCTTTTTTTGTATTTTTGATTATGTAAAAATGATATAAATGAACTAAAATATGCTTTAAAACAGTAAATGAACTGAGTTAATGGAGTTGAGAAAGCTTATAGAATGATTTGGCTTGAGTTGAAGCCGAGTTAGTTGAAGACAGCCGGTTCGGGTAGCTTGGTACCCTTCTGGCGCGACTTTGGTGCAGAGGATGTTACGGACGACCCCGATGTCAGAATCGAGTGCCGTTTGTTGGAGTAGACAGAAAACTTAGAGGGGAAGAATTCCTATGTTGATGACGTCTCCGAAATACTCCTGTAAAAATCAGTAAAAATTATGGAAGGGGCGGATGTGGAAAACAGAACCTGGATGCGCGCCCGGGGTGTAGCAATTGCCACGAACAAACGGAAAGTCAGAATTGAGTGCCGTCAGTTGGAGATGAAAGAGGACGAAGAGATGAACATCTTCTATGTTGAAGACTTTTGCAGCAGAAGCCTCGAATTTTCTCCAGAAGTCGATGAATATGGTTGATGAAGAACACCCGGATCGAGCCTTCTCCTTCACCTCGGGATCGATTTCTTGACTTCGGATCGCCTTCGGACGTCGGGACGGCTTTGGAGAAGAGCTTGGACGACCTTGGGACGAGCTAGGCACCGGGGGTTCAACCTTGGGTCGTTGAGAATGTCTCTCAATTTATAGGGGAAGGGAGACGGTGCAAAATTTAGAAACTGGATGTACCGCGCCCCCGCGTTTCAAAGGAGACGAGGGCGCGCCCTCCTGTTTCAAAGGGGGCGGGGGCGCGTTCGGCGTCTCACTGCTAAAAATCGACGGAAACTTCCGGAAATTGCTAAAAATCGACTAGATATACGTAACGCGCCCCCGAACCGGGGGCGCGGTACAAATAAGTGAAAATCCTCGCCCGGAAACCTTCCAAAAACCCGGTTTAAAAGGTGCTAATCGGGGTAATTTCCGATTTAAAGCAACTGACCGCGCCCCCGCCTTTCAAAGGGACCGGGGCGCGCAGGCGCGCCCCGCTTGAGGGCGCGCCCTCCCCTTTCAAGCGGAGCGGGGGCGCGGTACACTCTCTCTCCTGCGTGCGTGTTCCGCGAGCCGTATCTTGCAAACCGGATGTCCGATTCGGCTCCCGTTTGTCGCGTTGGAAAGAGGGCCTTCAACCGTACCTCCTCAAGTTGGTAAACCAGCCGCATGACTCCCGAGATGTTCGTACGGGGCTTTCTACCGGTTTACCTTCTCGCGGAAAGCCGAAACCCGGGGCGAAGATCCGAAAGAGCACGGTTCCGGTCGAGAAATCTCGGGTCAACTCGGGATGACTTGAAATGATGACCGAACAAGTCCGGTATGATCGGACAATCCGAAGTCATCGAAAAATCTGAGATTAACCCGGTAAACGTGAATCGAAAGCCGTAAAAGCCGCGAAACCCTAAAATTGACCGAACCGGCCTTATAGCCCCGGTTGATAAAATATACGGCTAGAATCGACCCGGATGACCTGAAAAGACCCGGTGATGACCGGAAAGGCGTAACATACGGCCCGGGATAGCCGTGTCAGCACAGATCGACAAAGCCGTAACGAAAGCCGTCATTGACTGACGCCTACCGAAGTGACTTCTCGGAAACCCTGAATGTTACGGAACACATGCGGGACTCTCGAGGCCTTCAATTATGGACCATTCAAGGTCGGTCATCGAGCAGGCTTCGTGTTTTTACAGTTCACGTGCAGCTCTCGCTTGAAGGTTACGGCAATATTCCGGAAATCATTGGTCCATTCTCAACTTGCAAAGGGGCTCCACCAATGTCCTTAGCTCATGTCCATGAGATAATCCAGATCAAATAACGGTCAGATAAAAGATATCGCCTATGGAATAAGAGTCTAGGGCTCCGAATCAAGCCAATTTGGCGTGTCTACAGTAGGCTGGGGGTTCAGGTTTGGTGGTGATTGTGGTGGTCGTATGAGCAAGGGCCGGTGTGTAGCAATGGTTGAAGGAGGTGTAGTTAAGGAGGGGGCTGGCCTAATGATGGGTCGGCGAGAAGAAGTAGCGGCCAGTGGTTGGGTTATTGAGCTTTGTGGTTGTTGTGGAGTAGTAGGTGCACGGATTATCTGTCTAGGAGGGTTCCTAGCAGGAGGCCTAGCCGGGTTGACAGGCATGGTTGTATTGTGGCTTTCTAGTTGCCAACCTTGAGCACGGCTGGCATCTCCCTGGATAATGGAGTGTACTAGACCAATTCCTGGGTTTGGATGTGCTGGTGCCGGTGCTGGAGCGGGAGCATGTAATGGGAGCGGATTTTGGACAATCCCCAAGCCAGGTTGTTGTTGAGGCTGAGCCGGTGGACGTTGCCGCTGCTGCTGCCTAGCCTTCAAAGCTTGTATGCATTCCCCCATTTGGACCCAATCAATGCTTCCTTGGTCATTCAGATTGTGGATGTAATCCTTGAATTGAAAGCACACTTCTACAGTGTGACCAGGACACCAGTGGTAAGCACAGTATCGGGACATATCAACATTTGTTGGCCAAACCTCTCTTTCCTTGGGCAATTCCAACTATTTTTCTGCCATGAGTACATTGAAGATGTCGGTCAAGGAGTAAGGGAGTTGCTGGTAGTTCTCTCTCCTAGGACCTCCCCTTCTTGGTCTTCCTCAGCCAAGTCCTCGATTTCATCCTCGGATTCGGGATCCTTCTCTGATACCACCTCATATACTCCCAAAGTATGATCTATGTTATGCTCATCCTCATATCGGATTTCATCTAGCTGGATAATATCATCTAAAAAGTTTGGCAGCCTTGCACACTCTACGCATTTCTGTGCCAATTGTTGCAGATACCTATTTGGAACTCGCTTACCTTTGACTTTCCTATTTCCTAACCTAACTTGACCTACTGAAGATAAAGCTGGAAAGGTGGTATTTACAGTGGAGGGAGGATCGATTAAATCGATCAATGATTCAGAAAAGAGGGATCCCTGATTGGGAGCACCCTCTGGGATGAGTAGAGACGTCTCCTCGATGGAAATGTTAGTTTCAGAGAAGACATTTTTGTTTGAAAATTTCAAGAAAAAAGATAGAATGAGTCAGCATGACTCGAGGCTTGCTAGAAGATGACTGAATTAATAGAGAGAAAAATTTAAGAATAAAGGGGAAAAAGGGGCTCGTGGGCCCAATGATAACAGAAAGTGGACACATGGGTCCAAAACTGATGAAAAAAGTAAACGGGTACGTGGACCCGATCATAGAAATAAATGGGCATGTGAGCCCATGTTGAGAAAAGCCCTCAGTTCTGAAGTTGATGAGGGAAGCAAATGGGCAAGCATGCCCAATAAGAGTAGAAGGTTGAAGAGGGCACATGGGCCCAAAGTGAGTAAGTGGGCCCTGAAGCCCATCCAAAAGATCTAGAAATAAAGGTACGAGGTTCAAACATGACATTGTTGTATTTGGGCCTCGTGGAATGGTTTTGACTTGGGTGGTTTTCTTAACTAGATGATCCAAGATTGGTCTACCCTTGGGTGGTTCTTGATACTCTTCCCCACTTGAGAACAAAGGAGTCAAGGATAAGCATAAGTCTTCCAAGTCTTCTTCTTCTTCATCTGGAGCCTTTCTTCTCTTGACAGCTATCACGGAACTTTTGCCATCTTCAGCCGTCATCATGGTCTCCCCTTTGATAAAGAGTGTATGGAGCCCCATTGCATATCCTGGCTGGAAGATCCTCATTGGGATGGAACCCTCTTCATATCCCAACCCCTGCCTGCGTGGCCTTTTCACAGTTTCAATTGGCTGAGTGATCCCTTGAAGATCCTTGCCTAAACCTCTTCTAGGCTGATAGCCCAATTTCATCATCATTCGCCATCCCAGTGTGTCTGGTAGAGAGGCGGTCATGCATCTGACTTCTGGCACTTCTCCCACTGAGATCTGGGGTTGTATTGACAGATCTAGGGGTAAAGAAGCATCGTTCAGCTCATCCCTTATAGGCATGCTAGTCACCTTGACCACCTGTATTTTAAAGGGAAACTTTATGCACTGGTGGTTTGTTGAAGCCACATCTCCTATTGCCTCCAAGTATGGCCTCCCAAGTATAGCCCGAAAAGTTGGATCCAATTCTAGAACATGAAAATCTGTTGTGACCGTACATGGTCCAAGTTTGACTTCTAGAGTGACCACCCCATGTGCAGACTTCTTGGAGTTGTCATAGGCTGTCACCATGGCACAGGATGGCTTGATTTCTTGCTCAGAAATGCCACACAACTGCAAAGTTTCTGGCGGCATAACGTTGATAGAAGCTCCAGTGTCAACCAGACATGATTTTACTTCAACATTACAGATAATCACAGCCACATGCAAAGCATATCTCCTAAATTCTGGATCTGTTAATTCCTCCTAAGAGAAAGTGAGTGTTGGATGCTCACTTCTAGGGGCTAACACTGTAGTGATCTTCTCAGGTGGGAGATCTTCATTCACCATGACCCTTTGCAAGTACTGCTGTAGAATCTCCTGGTGCACCTTTGATCTTTTGATCAACTCAAGTATAGAAATATGGGCTGGTGTTTTATCTAAATGCTTTAACAAATCATAGGCTGTGCCTGGCAATGGTTCTTCCACTTGTTCCTCCTCCACTGTATCCTGCGGTTGAGAACTAGCTTTGGGAAAGAGCCGCTGGAACATCCTCCCACTCCGAAGCACCGGGGCTATTTGGCGGTCGGGTAGAGGTGACGGGTTAACTGGGGTGGATTGTGGTGGAACAGGTGGTGTTGATGCAGGTATGATAGGTAATGGGATCGATGGTTCTGGGATGATGGGGTTAGTTGGTAGAGGGGTAGGATATGGAGGTGGTAGTGATGGTGATACTGGTGGCCTGATAAGAAGAGGCCGGGGTGCAGAAGTGGTTGATGAGTTTAATGAAGGTGTAGGTTGTGGGATTGGTTGTGGTGGTATGATAGGTTGGGGTTTGGAGTGGTAGAGCTCGTAGGCTGGGGGTTCAGGTTTGGTGGTGATTGTGGTGGTCGGATGAGCAAGGGTCGATGTGTAACAATGGTTGAAGAAGGTGTTGTTAAGGAGGGGGCTGGCCTAATGATGGGCCGGTGAGAAGAAGTGGCGGCCAATGGTTGTGTTATTGAGCTTTGTGGTAGTTGTGGACTAGCAGGTGCACAAATTATTTGTCTAGAAGGGTTCATAGTACAGCAGGAGGCCTAGCTGGGTTGACAGGCATGGTTGCGTTTTGGTTTTCTAGTTGCCAACCTTGAGCACGATTGGCATCTCCCTGGACAATGGAGTGTACTAGACCAATTCCTGGGTTTGGATGTGCTGGTGCCGGTGCTGGAGCGGGAGCATGTAATGGGAGCGGATTCTGGACAATCCCCAAGCCAGGTTGTTGTTGAGGTTGAGCCGGTGGACGCTGCCGCTGCTGCTGCCTAGCCTTCATAGCTTGTATGCATTCCCCCATTTGGACCCAATCAATGCTGCCTTGGTCATTCAGATCGTGGATGTAATCCTTGAATTGAAAGCACACTTCTACAGTGTGACCAGGACACCGGTGGTAAGCACAGTATCGAGACATATCAACATTTGTTGGCCAAACCTCTCTTTCCTTGGGCAATTCCAACTGTTTCTCCGCCATGAGTACATTGAAGATGTCGGTCAAGGAGTAAGGGGTTTCTGGTAGTTCTCTCTCCTAGGACCTCCCCTTCGTGGTGCTTGATTGGGTGGTGGCGGTGCCCTATTGTAGGTAGGTTGACGAGGTTGCTGGGGTTGTGCTACTGGTTGCGGGGGTTGTTGTGGTTGTCGTGGTTGTGGTGGCCTAACTCGTTGCCGAGGGGGTAATAGGAAGGGTTACGTGGTGGGTTTACGAATCGGTTTTGACGGTTCCCTCCCCGGTTCCCTACAATATTTACTGACTTCGTTGTTGACCACTCCCTCGGTTGTAGGCCCAACCGGTGTAGAGGGGGTCTTCTGAAGTTTCTAGGTTTGGGATCAAATGGATTTATCATTGTGGCATCCTTGAAGTGGGCTTGCAAGTATCGGGCACTGTCATAGAGTTCATTCATTGTGGTAGGACGGTGCATGATCAAGACATTCTTCAAGGCAGGTGTAGTGTTGCCAATGAGCATCTTCACTTGTTCCCCTTCAGAAATAACATCTGTCAATTTCTCTGCCATTCCCCTCCAGCGATCAGCAAACTTTATGAAGTCCTCTTCGGGCTTCATCTTCTCAGCAATCAAATCCGTGATGGAACATGCTGGTGCCACCCGGTTTCTGTATCTTTGCAAGAATTTTTTCTTGACAATGTCGAAGTCTCCTGCCTCAAAGGAGTCGAGTGAGTAGAACCATTCCAATGCAGACCCATCTAGTGATCGGCGGAACAAGAAGGCAAGAACCCTACGATCATCTTTCCAGAATGAGGACTCGTAGAGAAAATCTTTAAGATGAAGAAAAGGATTGCCAGTACCATTGTAGCGGCGATAAACTGGTAGCTCAGAAGGTGGCAGGTGTAGGACTGGCAGAGAAGGAATAGAAATCTCAGGCACTGACTTAGAGTCCATGCGACATCTCAGCTCTTCATAACGTTCATTCATCTGGGTGAGCTGATCCATGATTGCCCCGGTGAGAGCAGGTTCTTGGTTTACTGGTGGGGGTATGTGGTTAGAGACATGGTTCTGAAATTGAGGAGCATGACTTGGCAAATTCACTGAAGATTGTCCCATGACTTGATGGGTCAAGGGAGCAACATGGTTGAAATAAGATGGCTGAACAAATGAGGGTTGGACCACAGATGGTTGAACTAGAGAGGGTTGAAATGCAGATGGTTGAATCATAGATTGTTGAACAACAGGCGGTTGAATCACAGATTGTTGAACAACGAGGTGGTTGAACAAAAGGTGACCGAATGACTGGTGGTTGAACTAGAGGACGAGGAGATAAGGCAACTTGATTGGTTTCGGCTCGATCTGAAGCAACTTTGCCCTTCACCATGGATTGTATACGGGCATAGGTTTCGGGTCGGTATAGAGAGACAACTCCCTAAAGAGTTGTTCAACATCACGGGGAGCGAGATGGTTGAGGGACCTCTTGCACTTCCGACCGAATCGGTTGGTGACCCATCTCGTGCTCTCGATGTTCAGCTTGTTCCGCCATTCCAACGTGCCTTCCAGACCTTAGTTGCATTGAACTTCAAGAAGAAAGTAAAACAAACAAGTTGACAAAACAAACAAAGAATTTTCTTGGTTTTTTTTAGTATTTTGCAAAAAGCTAAAGGTTTGAATTTTTGTTTGACAAGCAAGTTATGCAAAGACTTGAAAGCAAGATTACGCAATGATTTTGATTAAACCTTAGGTTTATGAATTTGTTAAGAATTGTTCTCTCAACAAATGGGTTAGGATCCTAACTCCAATCTCCAATGACCTAGGTTTCACACAATCTCACCACGTGTAGGTAACGTAGGATGCTTCGGGTTTTGGGGAGTGGTACAACCAACCCGATCGTGAAGAGGAATACTCCACGTATGAGGAATTACGGAGGCCTTGATGAAAGCCAACCAAGTCAACTAGGAAGGAATATCCCAGAAGAGAGGTCAGAATCCACCAAGAGGGTGTTTTGGATGGGAGGGATAAATGGGAGAGTGAGCTCCCGCCTCAAAAAAAGTGTAAAAGAAGGAGGTAGAGAGAAGGAGTAGAGAATGCAATCAAGTAATAAAAGAAGTAAAAAAATATGAACTTAAATAAACAAGCAATCAACACCAGACAAGCAATTAGAAACTAGACAAGCAACTAGAAACTAGAATCTAGACTTGTTTCTTATGTGAGCCAAATGGAGATAGTGAAAAGGTGATGGAAAGAAGAGGGTTCAGATCTGATAGCCAAGCAAATGGGTGGTCCACGTGGGGACCAATGTGGGAACTGGGGTAGAAAGTAAAGGTGGTTCACGTGGGAACCGGTTTTGGGTAAAAAGGGGTGGTTCACGTGGGGAACCAGTTTGAATGGTCAACAGAGGGCCACGCGGGGACAATTAAAGGTGAATAAAGATCTGATCCAACTGGGGATAGATCTGAAGGAAAGTGGTTTGGTTCACGTGGGAACCGAAGTAAAGAAAGAGATTGGTTCACGTGGGAACCGGTTTAAAAGGAAAAGGGTGGTTCACGTGGGAACCGGTTTAAATAAAATGCAGAAATTAAATGGCATACTTGGCACTTCAGATCTGATGAAAGATGGGTGAAATCAGAAATTATGAGATGGCATGAAGTTTAAGAGAGGTGGAAAGAAGGAAAGGCTCACGTGGGAACCGGTCTAGAACTAGAACTAGTTGCAAACAAAACACTTAGCACCCACGGTTGAAGACATTGCTTGTCCCACCGTGGTCGCCACAAAGCTGTCGACTCTAAAAATTCGACGGGGTCCTCTCCTTTTCAGGGAAGTCCGTGAACCCAGATCGTCACCTCAAGAGGGGATGAGAAAAGAAAGGAATAAAGCTCGGAAAGCAACTCTCACCTCGGTCCCACACTCACATTGATCCCCGAACTTTCATCCCTTGGCGTCGCTCGATCACCAAAGAGACGGTTCGGGTCATGTGGGAGGAAGGTGATAAGAAATAAATTAAGACATGTGGTCGCCAGGAACCGTGGGTTCCGATTTATAGAATTAAAATGACCGTGTGTACCTTAACGTGAAGAATGTGAGTTAAAGCTTCTCCTTCTTCGGCCGGCCGATGAAGAAGAGTCCTCAACGCGGTGGGTGCTTGATATTCTGTGCAACTAGACAAATAAACAAGTGAAATAGACAATTAGAACTAGACAAAGTGGAGTATATGTAAAGAGAATAACATAAAACACACAATTGACTAGAAACTGACCGGATTCGGGTTATCTCTAACCCTTTTTTTTATTTTCGAATTAACAGAGTAAAAGTAATGCAAAAAAATGTAAAAAAATAATAGGATGATGGAGAATCACGAAACAAAGATATAGGAAAAAGAACTGAAAGATTCTGAGTTGAATAGAGGAAGATATAGCCAAATCTGTGTTGTCGAAAAAGCCGAGCAGCAGTCCAGGATCTGCCAGGCGCGACTTTGCTTCTGCGCTCGTCACGACCAGCCCCGACCTCTGAATCAAGTACCGTCGATTTCAAACTTAAGAAGACTTGGAGAGGAAGAACTTTGATGAAGAGAGATCGGGCAGAAGACGTCCACACACTGTTGTAGAGGCCGAGGAAGAGAGACTTGGCAGATCACCTGCAGAACAGCCTTCCTCTCTCTTGAACCGACTTTTCTCTCTATAAAAACTCGAAATTCTCTCTCTAAAAATCATAAAATCAATGCACGAGGGTTCTAGGACGTCTTGAGATGCCTGGGGAGTCATGCTCATGCCTTTGAAACGACCAGAATCAGAGTCCATTTATAGGAGAACAGAAGGTGTGATCGGAGCTAAAAAATAGGGCTCATTGCGCCCCACCCCTGGGCGCATGCGCCCTGGTGCTGGGCGCATGCACCCCACTGAAGGGCGCATGTGCCCCCCAGTGAGGGCGCATGGCACTGTTCCCGAGGATAATGGTCTTATTCGGTCTGGCCGTTCAGTGGTGGAGTCCGGGTGAAAAACTGGGTCCCTCGTGCCTCCAAGGTAGGGCGCATGTGCCCTCAAGTGAGGGCACAAGGCCACGTGCCTCACTGGTAGGGCGCATGGCCACGTGCCCTGGGTCATGGGCGCATGTGACCAGGAACCCGGGCGCATGGGCCTGGTTTCGCGCGTCCTTCTTCCGGAAGCCATTGCGAACACTCCCGAACTCGGAATTCGACGCCGTTTGTTGTGTTAGAAAGATAAAAGGCCGAAGAAGGTTTCTATAGCATCGGATCAACAATCACACCATCCAAAACTTCAGAATTTTATCCGGAAGTTAGGGCAGTGAACAGAAGGTCTGATATAGGTCAAAATGACTTCGACGGCAAACCGGAAAGGCACGGAATGCAACAAAACTTGTCCGGAGTGTAAATATGACCATAACCTTCAATGCATGATCATTAGGAATTGGTCATTCAGCCAATTTCCATGTTCACACGATTTACGTGCAGCTTTCGCTCGGAAATTACGGCTTTTTGCGGAAAACGTCGGAAAACATCCGATTTCATTCGGCGAATGCTCCAAATCAACTTTAAAAGACCCGGCATCATTATAAGGTCAATCATACATGTTACCCTATAAAACATGAGTTTTATGCTCTGAATTAGGCGAATTTGGCGTGTCTACAAGGATGTCCGGCCATCTCAAATAACAGTGACAAAATATGATAATTCAAAGAAGCCCACTGATGGCATGATTACGTTGGATGTCAAACTTGGGCCTTGGACAGTCACTGTCGACTTTCACATACCAGGGATAAATCCAACTTACAAAGCTATTTTGGGATGACCCTATTTGGAAGCACTAGAGGCGGTTGCCTCCACCAATCACCAGTGTCTTAAATTCCCTTACAAGGGACAAGTGATTAAAGTGATGAGCATGCCTTAGACCATCCATCTTCTCCACCACCACCCCTTGGGTTGCCAAATGAGCCAATTTTGACAATATTGGATCTTCCAGAAATAAGTAGGTAGCCCAAGCAAGTGTGGAGAAGGAAAAGAGAGTAAAATGAAACAATTGGGTGGCATATAATGAAGAGTTTGGGATATTAAGAAGGCCAAGGACTAGGCAAAGAACTGCAAGGCATAGCTGAGCCAATCAATCCAATGAGGTTACAACCAAAAAATGGGGTTGGGTATGACAGAACAACTGCCCATGGTCAGAATCTCAAAAGCAAATACTTTTATGGATGCTTACAAAAGTTTTTTATCAAGAAAGAAACCATTCAACTGGTTGAGAACAAGGAAGAGCAAGAGCTGAAACAAGACAAAATAAGAAGAACTGACGACCTTGAAGATGACATGTATCCTGAAATATTTATTTTATTTTCCACCGATGAAAAAGGGTTGTTGGCACCAAAATTTGCTGCTTAGCTTGTTTGAGAAAAATTTCAACAATGTCAAAGCCAGTGCGGAAAAAATCTGACCCAGACTCAGAAAATTTATGAATAAATGATGTAAACAAGCACTGGAAATGCGTTAGCATGGCTTTACAAGCTAAAAATGGCCAAGATAATGTGCTCATTGCATAGCCCCGGTCAAGAGCTTCGCAACGGTGCCCAAAACATGGAAAACGGAAACCGGAAGGCCGAAATGACCATTTTGCCCCCGACACTTTGGGACAAATTGGGACTCTAACATGGAATTCCAACTTTACCACATTTTCAAGGTTGGATAGAGCTAGGTAATGTTCAAAATGGATCGAAAATCTGACCCCCGAACTCAACACATGTCAATTAAACTTAAACAAGTCAAAATTGATCAACACATCTAAAATATCAAGTTCAAACAAAAATAAAATAAACTTCAACCAATTGAAATAAAATAAACCAGTTCAAAACAAATCTCATTCAAATCCTAGTCAAATGGAAATCTGAAATCAACATTTCAAACCACATCAAAATCCATTCTTAAATAAACAAAAATGAATTCCAAACAAAATTTAATCAAACTTGTTTGCATCTCATCGGGCCTGAAAGGCCAGGGCCCTTTGTGTTCTTTATATGTTGTGGATGTGCACGCTCTCGTCGAACAAGATCTCTATGGCAGTTAATCAAGGGTGTTCAAGTGTTTGCTCGATGTAAATGAACATCAGATATTCGCACTATCCGATGGAGAGAGGTCAAAAATTATTTTCACAGAACCCGAACCTCGGTTCTATACTCTTCTAATATCACCCGGGCTATCTAGTATTTTTATGGTCTATCACTTACTTTGCTAGAAAATTCGGATGTCGATATTTCAAAACAAACAAAAACAAGAAATCTTTTCAAAGAATAAAAAAAAGATTCCCGAGGTTCCCACAAATTGGCATGCCTGGTGGGACTTCTCTTTTTCTTCATCTCTCTGCCATAGCGATCTGAGAAAGTGCACACCCACTATCTCTTTAAAGACTCTCTTCATCTGATCAGGTCGGCCTTGTATGTCTTTGTAGGTTCAATGGAGTTTGACAACGGTGTTCGCTATTCCAAGGCCTACGTCAACAGCCATTGCATTGGTGCCGTCACCGCCGACATCACCTTTGGCTATTTCCCCAAAGTTGTGCTACACCCTGACCATCTTGGTGCCACACTGGAGGAACAATTCGCTACTGAGGAGGAGGTCCATCCCCTCCAACAACTTCAAATAGCTTCTACAGATGCCACCCTACTCTTTGAGGGTTCCCTCCCGAAGTCACCTCAACCAGCTCCTCTTCAGGAGCCATTTTCGGTGAATGTTATCACTATTAACTCTGGGACCGCGCCCGCATCTCCTCAGTCGAGTCTGCGCAAGCTTCGGCTTGAACATGGCTCCCGCCATAACTTGGAGGTTGGTAACGTATGGTACCCTTGGAACCGTACCCGCCTGGCCACTTTCATCAAGACTCCCTCTATGTTTAGGGAAGAAAAGTGCCGCCGACCGCGGCTTATCATTCTACCCCTTGTCAACCGGTTCGTTGCTCTGAGCCAGTTGAATGATGACTTACGGGCCCCTGCTGTGCCCGTTATTAAGAATATGCCAACTGTACAGGGGAAGAGTCAACCTTCTGCCTGTTCTAGGAAGACCGGCTGACCAGTGGCCGGGGATGCTGTTGAGAGGGGGCAGCCCTCTCCTAAAAAGCTCGAAGACTCGAGCCGATCAGCAGCTCTCAAGATATCATCTCGGGCGAGGGGCCATCCCTTGGATTGTCTTTCCTCCTTGGACCGATCAGCGGTCTATGTTGAAGAGAACCTGCTGGTGCTACCACCTGCCCATCAAAAGTTCTATGTAAACAGTCAATTTGTCGACCAACCATTCCGGTTCTTTGCCCAACCAACCGGGGGCAAACTCCCCATGAAGTTGTTGGCTCACCCGGCTGACAAATCAGTGGTCCAGCCCAAGAAGACCTGGCAGCAACTGCCTGCCGTAGTGAAGACTCTGTTTGTCAGCCTTACTGCTGACTTTTCATTTTGGCAACCAGCTCCACCGATTGTGCCCCCCGTTCAAGCTTCTTCTCACTGAGAGCCCCGGACAACGGACTCTCCTGCCGACCGGGGGCAAGTATTCATATTCTCTATCCCTGTCCCAAAGGACCTAACCTATAAGAGGGGGTTGGTTTTTCATCAGCCGGTGTTCTTTGAAGATGCCTCCGAACGTCAAGTAACACAAGGACCAGCACGCCAAAGGTTGGTTTTTACATGTTGTACTATGGGAGCTAGTCGCCTTGAAGACATACTAGAGGACTCTTAGACTGTAGCCCATGTTGGGCCCATCACACACAGTATGGCCGAACGTCAACTCATCATTGCCACCGAGGCCGCACGCCGTCGTAAGGACAAGGATATTATGACAAGCAACGAAGTTGAGGTCATGCCTCCAACTTTGAGTTTAGAAGATCTTTGGTGGGAGAATAAACAGCTCTGGGCTCTCCTCGCCAACTCCGGTTTACTTCAGTCTCAGCCAGTACAAGCTTCAGGTGCCACCGAGACTTCTGATGGGCCCTGTGTCACTCAGGTGGAACCACCGCCAGCCATACTGCCGCTCCCTAGGCTACCCGTGGATGATGAAGCTTTTGTTCAACCTTTGTATCAGGCACCTCCGCCTCCTCCACAACAGGACTTTATCGAGCCCACTCAACGGGCTATGATAGATCAGATGATCTCTATGCGGCTTGCACAACATGACGATGGACATGGTGTGGTAGGCCTCTATCAGGTTCTATACCTGCCACACAACCAGTACGTGAGGCTCCCTCCTCATGTCTCCAAAGTCCCCAAGTGTTCCAAATTTGACAGGCGTGGGTCCTCGAGGGAACACTTGGCACTCTACTACACACATATGGGTGAACTAGTACACTGCGAGTCATACTTGCTCAAGTACTTCGCCACCACTCTAACATGTACAACCTTTGAGTGGTATTCCAGCTTGAAACCTGAGTCAGTAGCCGATTGGTTTGACATGCAGAAAAAGTTCATTGAAAGGTTTAGCTTCTTCGAGAGGTCACACACCCTGGTGGAGCTGACTACTATGTTCCAGGGACAAAACGAGTCAGCAGTAGACTATATTCACCGTTGGAGAAACGTATGCATGAGGTGTCCCAACCCGCCATTACGTGTGGAGGCGGTAGCTTTGTGCAAGAGAGGCCTCCAGGCTGATATCCAGGAGAAGGTGTTGGGGATACAAATCTAGTCCTTTGAAGACCTTAATGTCACACTTGCAAAAATAGAACATTTCTATGTCAACAATCCCTTGATGGCAGCCACTCGACCGAAGCTGATGAAAGACAAGCAGTCAGCTTCTAGAGATGTTAATACAGTTGGCATCACCCCTTCCTTCTCAAAGAAGAACAACATCAATATAGGGGGCCAGAATGCTACTGCAGCTCCCACACGGACAACCAATAATAACCCAGTACCGAAGCCCACATGGGAAGAACGTACGACGAAATTGTACTCCTTTACTCATGACGATACGAGGAGATTATTTAATGCCTACATGAAGAATGAATTGATCACTCTGCCGATATGCCGACGCCCAGAAGAGGCTACACGAAGTCAGGAGCCAAACTTCTGCCCATATCATAGATTGTTGGGGCACAACATCGAAGATTGCTTCTACTTCAAGGACCTTGTCGAGACCCTTATTCAAGACAAGGTTCTGAACTTAGGGATCGGCTAGTATAGCCTCCACAACCACATAACCTACACTGACGGCAAACCAACTTCACCGTCAATGTGGTACACTACCAGGTGGCTCCACCCTTTGTCGAGCCTCTTTCTCCAGCACCTCTACAGTGTCTTCAACCACAGGGGGAATTGGGCTCAACCAGTTCTTCTTACATCCTTCACGCCATGCCAGAGGATGGTCTACATGAGGATCAGCAACCCAAAGGCACTTCACAAGACATGACCAGCATTCAACAAGATGAGGGTGGTGAGCTTAGCAACATAACCCTAGTCTTTCACAAGCCTGCCAAAGAGGAAGATAGCCTTGTCAGTGGCCCCAACATTGGTTGTAGCCCTGCCGTGGCATCATTCTTTTCACATGATCCTACCATCCTTGGAGAGGGCAGCACTCCTCAAGTAGGAGACACAACACAACCCATCAAACATGAGAATGTACCACTTAACTTGACAATGGCGGGCCTCTGGGGGGAAAATCAGTTGCTCAAGGCCATCTTGGCCAATGCTGGGCTATTCCCACCACAATTAACTCAAAGTTTAGAAGCACCTGAGATATCTAGGCCCCACACCACTCAAGCTGGGTCATCACCGACGGTCCCACTATGGCCCATTGAATATCAACAATTAAACCAGAAGGAGTCCTCGGAGGATGAGGTGTGCATGATCCATCATGATTGGTCACCAAGTCTATTAGCCCAAGTGTGTATGGAGCCCTCCCAAAAGGCCATGATTGAGCAGCTAATTGACTTGAGGTTATCTCAGTATGAGGAGAGATGTAACACAATAGGTCATCCTCACTCTACTCTACATAACTGACAAAAACATCCTTGTGTTGGTAACCTACCGAGGACGGTGTTTGTGTCAAAGCAGCTGGTGGTGAAAACATAGTTAGCACCTCCTTATTGAGAAACAATAACACTAGAGGCAAGAATGCCACCACGGCTCCCCTCCCAAAAATTCCTCTATCAAGGCCCACATGGGAGGAGCGTGCATTGAAGTTGTACTCTTTCCCGCGAGAATGCACAAGACAAGTATTTGACATATGCATGGACAACAACCTGATCAGCCTCCCTAGGATGAGATGACCTAAAGAGGCTGGAAGGACTAGGGAACTTAGCTACTACCCCTACCACAGGGCAATAGGACACCCAATTGAGGAGTGCTTCCAAGTCAAAGACTTAGTCGAAGCCATGATTCGCAATGAGGTCATCGACATGGGAGAGCACCTAGTAGTCCCTCCTCAAGTCCACTGCAGAGACAAGCAGCTAGTTTCCCAACATTTCAACACAATGGACGTCACCTTCTTGAGGAATGATAACTTTAGGCATAAGAGAAATGTTCCATTTCCCCATCAAAAGACTTTGAACACTCTAAGGTCATGAGCCTCATAGGAGGAGCGCATGGCTAAACCATATTCCTTCCGTTGGGAATACTCAAAGAGGTTGTTCAATGTCTGCATGGAGAATGACTTGATCAGCTTACTACCAATGAAGCACCCTAATGAGGCCCAAAGAAATAGGAAGGCTAATTTTTGTCCCTATCACAGATTGGTGGGACATGCCATTGAGGACTGCTGCCAGTTCAAGGATGTTGTAGAGACCATGATCCATGACGAGGTCCTTAACTTGGAAAAACATCTGGTGAGTCCACCTCAGCCTCACTATTAAACTCAAATGCAAGCTGACTATGCTATCAACATGTAACACCATCAGCTGGCACATCCTCACAGCAATATGAGGCCAGCCAATTCCTCCTAGGCCATTCTAGCTGCCCAGAAGATGGAAGCACACTTGGGGCATGCTCCCCGCAACAAGCTATGCCCTGCCAAGAGCCCCAGACAATGGACTCTTGTACCGACTAGGGGCAAGGATCCAAACCCCCTACCCAGTCCTTAAAAAAATGTGGTTGCCAACACTGTATCCGCAGAGCCAAATGGCCAAACAATGCCACTGTGAACACATTACAACATCAACACCTGAGGCCATTCCCTAAGCTGCCATCTCTCAAAAAAAATTTGGGCTAAAAATAGAGATGCCCGACAGACTTGGTTGACCGAACACTATAGGTGACCAAGGGCAAAAATGTCAAAACATCCAGTCAAGGTAAAAACAAAAGAAGAAGAAAAAACTTGCAAAGGAACCTTGAGCAAAATTGGATAACCCTACTGTGTGAAAATCCTACAGTGGGACACATAGGCAAAATTCAAAAGGGGTCAGCCTAGGTGAAAACTCTGCAAAGGAGCAATCAGGTTGATAAAAAACCAATTAGAATGAGTCCCCCAACCTTACAAGGTGAGTGGGTTCTTCCCCCTAATTTTATTAGGGAGGAGGTTCAAGTTGCCAATGACAAAACGGTTCTCATAGGCTTATCTACCTTGTATTAGAAATATGCCAGGGAGACCATACCTGAGGTGACGAGGAAGACCTCCTCCTGCCCATAAAATTTGAGGGAAGTCTTGTACTCCACTTTGAAAGGGACAAAGGGTAGAACCTTACTCTACTCTCGTACAATCTCGCCATTTCAGTCTTTCTGACCATGGCAATTCTCCACCATCTTGATTACTTTGATCCTGATGGCCCGACAAAATTTTCCACCATTTTGATCACTCCGATCTTGGTGGCCCATCGAAAACCTTCTAATACATTCCCTTGTTACACGAGTTGAAACTCAAACTCAACAAGGAACATTCCATTCCCCTTATTACATGAGTTGAAACTCAAAACTCGACAAGGAGCACACCTCCTTGGCTACTCTAGCCTTGCTAGTCCACAAACAAATATAACAAGAACCCTCACTTTCATTCCCTTGTTATATGAGTTGAAACCCAAACTCAACAAGGATCCATAATTCCATCCCCTTGTTATACAAGTTGAAATCCAAACTCGACGAGGAACCCATCATTTCATTCCCTTGTTACACAAGTTGAAAATCATACTTGACAAGGAACACATCACTTCATTCCCTTGTTATACGAGTTGAAATCCAAACTCGACGAGGAACCCATCATTTCATACCCTTGTTACATAAGTTGAAAATCATACTTGACAAGGAACACATCACTTCATTCCCTTGTTATACGAGTTGAAATTCAAACTCGACATGATACGTGTCACTTCATTCCCTTGTTATGCGAGTTAAAACTCAAGCTCAGCGAGGACCCCATGTCATTCCTTTGTCATACGAGTTGAAACTCAAACTCGGCAAAAAATACATTATTTCATTCTCTTGTTATACGAATTGAAACTCAAACTCGGCAAGGAATACATTATTACATTCTCTTGTTACATGGGTTGAAACTCACACTCATCAAGAACACCATGCCACTTCCCTTGTTATACAAGATGAAACTCACACTTGGTAAGAAGCTCCCATTCCATTATCTTGTTATACGAGTTGAAACTCAAGCTCGGCAAGAACATCATTCCATTGTCTTGTGATACGAGTTGAAAACCACACTCGGCAAGAACACCATTCCATTCCCTTGTCATATGAGATGAAAGGAAGGCTTGACAACAACAACACCATTCCATTTCTTTTGTTGTGCGAGTTGAAACTCAAACTTGGCAAGAAAACCTACACTTTATACCATACTTAGTTTAACCCAACAATGCATACAGCTTAGGGGAAGCCTCAATTCCCTACAAAAAGAAGAGGGGCTTAAAAGAGAGATGCCTGACAAGCTTGGTCGATCACCCAAAAATGACTAGTCAAGAGCAAAAATGTCAAAAGGAAACTTGGCTAGAGTGAAAACCTGAAAAGGCACTCTAGGCAAAATTGGGTGACCCTGCTACATGAAAGCCTCTTTGAAGGCATGTAGGTAAAACATCAAGGGGGCTGGTCTGAGTGAAAATCTTGCAAGAGACAGTTAGATCAGTAGGAAAAAAACAAAAACAAAACAAAAAACAAAAAACAGCAAACAACAAAGAAAATAAAAGACTGGCTCATTCAGAGAGCTTGCTTGTAAGGGAGCATGCAAGAATTAACACCATCAAATGAGCCTATTGAATGGAAAATGGGAAACCAAACAAAAAAAGAAGCCAAGGCTGGTCACTTACAAGGGCCCAAGCCCTTCTCAGTCCTGAAGAAGCCCATGTAGTAGAAGCAGTGGATAGATTGCCAGGGACAAAGCAGAACAAATATAGGAGGCCAACTTACATGGGAAGTCCCTTCTCGACTCCCATCTCCAAGGAACTGCCCATGGGGGGCATTTGTTGGCACCAAAATTTTCCGCTTAGCTTGTTTGATACAAATTTCAGCAATGTCAAAGCCGGTGCGGAAAAAATCCGACCCAGACTCGGAAAATTCATGAATAAATGATGTAAACAGGCTTTGGAAATGCCTTAGCATGGCTTTACAAGCTAAAAATGGCCAATATAATGTGCTCATTGCATAACCCCAGTCAAGAGCTTCGCAACGGTGCCCAAAACATGGAAAACGGACACCGGAAGGCCGAAATGACCATTTTGCCCCCGACACTTTGGGAAAAATTGGGACTCTAACATGGAATTCCAACCTTACCACATTTTCAAGGTTGGATAGATCTAGGCAATGTTCAAAGTGGATCGAAAATCCGACCCTCGGATGAAGAGATGTGCAGGAAAAAGCAAATCTGGACGGAAAGCCGTATGTCGTCGCACCAGGGGCATAATGGTCCGATCAGCTCCGGATCGACCCATGGACTGAAAATTTCAATTTTCATGACTCAAAACTTTGATCTCATGAATATTGATGCATGAAAAATAAATTTGGCCAATGGGAGAAGGTAATTGCACTCAGATACAATTTTCGGCATTATCGACGGCCGAGATCGCACCGAACAGAGAAACTAGCTAAATCCGGAGATCCGTTGCAATTCAAGTGATCTCAACCACACATCAAGATGGAGCATAATATCAATGGCCATCAGGGCATGATCTGTAATTTTTTTGAAGTCAATTTAAGATTTATTTAATTGGTTTTGGCCGGATTTAATGCTAGCCGTTGAATCGGGAGCACTCTGATTAAACCAGGGTTAAACCTAACCCAAGATGGGCTAACCCAACCTATCATGGCTGAACCTACCATCATCCCTCATCATATGGGTGCGCAAACAGCCCTAGAAAGTAGGGGAGGGTGCGCAAGGCTTTCCCAACTCTCTCCATTTCTTTTTGGTTTATCTTTATCTCATCCTCAACCACCTCAACTTCCCATGGCTTATCCTTATCACCCTCAACAACTCCCTTGGTTTATCTTCATCCTAACTAATCCTAAAACTAACAAGCCTATCCTCATCCAAGCCCTGGCCGAACCAGCCGTCTTACCACATGTCATGTGCGCACATCTCCTTGAAAGTAGGAGAAGGTGCACACCCTTCTTTCCCTCTCTTTCTAGTTGGCACACAATCACCTCAACAACCTCCCTTGAGTTATCCTTATCATCCTTAACCTCCCTTGAGTTATCCTTATCTTCCCTCAACAACCTCCAGCCTTATCTCCTCCTGCAGATGGCACCATCAACTTCTATATAAACCCCCCTGCTGGCCATGTGAAAAGGCAAGCTGATCACCCTGCGGAAGCCCTGCCTCTCCTCCCTCTACCTTGCTCCAAGACAGCTTCTCCTTGCTTGGACGTCTTCATCAGAAAGTCAGCAACCTCTCCAGCCCCCTTGTGGTGTGCCAAGTGAAAAAGAAGAAGGAGAAAAGGCCTCCCTCCAGCAGGTGCGCCAGCAACAGCCCAACCGGTGGTGCACCGATGCCAACAGCAGGTGTTCCTTCTTGGAGCACTGATTCTGGCCCCATATTCAGCAAAAAAAAGAAATAATAAAAAGGATATAAGGACAGCCATCTTCTCCTTCAATCTCCAACAAGGATTGTGCCAAAAAGGTGAGGGAAGATGTAGTACTTTCTAGTTCTTTTCCTCCTCTCTTCTTTCTCTTCCCCTCGGCCTTCTTTATGGCCATTCAAGATGCTCCAAAAACCCAGCCTTTTTGGCACCACTTAAAGCCCATGTTCAACCTCCTTATGTTGGTCCCACAAGCCATCAAAAATCAGCATATTTGAGCCCTTCATTTCAGACCCCTTGCTGTCTTAATTCTGGCTCCTCATTGACCATGTGCGCACAGCCCATAGGTGGTTTGTAAACAGCCCATTTGGCATCCCCAAACAAACCAATCACCCTCTTTGATGTATGGAAGGAGGGGTGACAGCCCGGGCCTCCTAGAATTAACCAGACGGGCCAAGAAGTTAAACCGGGTGGCCCTAATTTCCATTCATCAAATGCCTTTGCATAGCCCCTTGACTTCTCTATTTGGCCATCCAAATAGCCCAAGCTCTGCCCACCTGAGAAGCATCTCAACATAAGCCCCCTTTCAGCCTACGTTTGGCCTATAAGAACACACCTTAATCAGGTCCTTGCGTGCCCCCTTGATGGCCCTTTAACATAGCACCTGAATGGCAAAAGAAGTCAGCCCATTGGCAGCTCTCAAAACAGCACCAAAACAGGCCCCTCTTCAGCTCTCTACATGGAGGCTTGCATCACCTGCTGCTGCTGCAAGAATAAAAAAAAATGGCAAAGGCATACAGGGTTTGAAGCTGGCCATTTTGGCCTTGAAGTGCTGCAAACAGGCCATGCTGGCCCTTGAAGAGTAAATCAGGCCGCCAGGGCCCAAGATGTTCAAGACCGGCCTTACCAGGCTGACATAGCATGAAGACCAGCCCATTGTGCTGATGAAGTTGGCCCATTGGGCCTTGGACATTTAAAAAGCACACTTAACTAAATCTTAAGGCGAAATGCCAAAATTAAAGAAGGAGTTAGCACCACCACGTGGGCGCTCTCCCTTGCACCGGAACGTTGACCCGGACGTAGGCGTGGGCCGGCTCCCGTTGCAGACGATCCTTTCCACTACTTGGAAAGTCAAAAGACTATGCCATGTAGGATGGGTAAAAATTCCACACCGATCGGAAAATAAGGCGGCATGCTGCCAAAATTCTCCCGATCAAGTGGGATTTTACACCAAGGGAAGGATATTCACACTTTGACACTTCGACAAGCATTATTCATGGCATATGAACTGCCACATCTGATGTACACCAGCATGAACATGAATATTCAATGAACATTTCAAGTGCCAAGTTGATTGCATGTTATTGGGCATCGACACTAGCCCGACAGACCGGATGTGAAGCAAACAGAACAAGAGTTAACAAAATCTGAAGTTAACTTAATTAAATAAGAAAATACATTTAAACCAAACCTTAAAACATGCTTAAAACAGATCATTAAAGCATTAACACTCAACAAAAATTAGATTTAATACAATCTGGAAAAATTGATTCAATACACTTAATCCATTGGAATTCAAATGCTTAAACAAGTGCACATCAAATAATTCACAACCAATTGAAAAGAACACAAAAAGAAAACATTAAAGCATCTAAAACACATCTTAAAACATGTAAATAAGATTCATTAACAATCTGAAGTTCAAGTTTAATCAATTTGAATAAACTTCAAAACATTTAAAACATACCGAACACACCCGAATAGGAATTAAAACACCAACCGACATGATAAAATCACATGAAAATGACTCAACACATGTCAATTAAACTTAAACAAGTCAAAATTGATCAACACATCTAAAATATCAAGTTCAAACAAAAATAAAATAAACTTCAACCAATTGAAATAAAATAAACCAGTTCAAAACAAATCTCATTCAAATCCTAGTCAAATGGAAATCTGAAATCAACATTTCAAACCACATCAAAATACATTCTTAAATAAACAAAAATAAATTCCAAACAAAATTTAATCAAACTTGTTTGCATCTCATCGGGCCTGAAAGGCCAGGGCCCTTTGTGTTCTTTATATGTTGTGGATGTGCACGCTCTCGTTGAACAAGATCGCTATGGTAGCTAATCAAGGGTGTTCGAGTGTTTGCTCGATGTAAATGAACATCGGATATTCACACCATCTGATGGAAAGAGGTCAAAAATTATTTTCACAAAACCTGAACCTCGGTTCTATACTCTTCTAATATCACCCGGGCTATCTAGTATTTTTATGGTCTATCACCTACTTTGCAAGAAAATTCGGATGTTGATATTTCAAAACATACAAAAACAAGAAATCTTTTCAAAGAATAAAAAAAAAAGATTCCTGAGGTTCCCACAAGGGTCAAGCAAAGAACCACTCTAGGCTAAACCACCTGTTAACCCACCCAAGGGTCATATTGCCAAATTGACTCAAGAAAAAGTCCAACCAACTCCATGAGGGCCTTCTCTCATTATCTCATCTTTTGGGGATGATGCCCCAACTCATTGTGGTGCTCTCCCTAGTCTTCTTGGCCCAATCCATAGTTCTAGGCCCCCAAGCCCAACCTCTACTTAAGGGTCCACGTGCCCACTCATTGCTCCTGGGTTATCAAGCCCCTCTACTGAATTTGGGCCTCCGTGCCCATTTTCTCCAATTCTTAGGCCCTTAAGCCCACTTCTCTGGCCTACAAGCCCATCTCCTCTTACTGAACCTAAGAGTCTACATCCTCCTTTTGGGCCCATGATCCCACCTTCTTCCATGATCATTCGACCTACTAGCCCATCACCTCTTTCTGTCAACATTGGGCCCGAAAGCCCCCTCTATCAAACATTTCTTGAAGTCTTCCCCTCTTTATCGATATCTCCACCTACTCTAGCTTTCGTAGCCGATCTCACCCCATATCGGGCACCTGAAGCCCATTCTATCTTTATGTTTAGCACTTTATAAAAAAATGTCCTCCTCAAAACTCAAATTTCGATTGAGGAAACATCTCAATTTGCCTTGGAAGGGCATTCACCCTAAGGAGCCACCAGATCCTTGATTGACCTCCTTTGCCCTCCATTCTCTTCAATAAATTCCACTCCATCCACCTTCTCTTCCTTCCATTATTTACCTTCTTATTCTTTAGGTTTAGTTTCTAATAAAAAAAGGACAAAAATTAGAGGTAGGAGAGTTCCAAAAATATACCTGCATCAATTAGCTCGGAAAGGCATAGAATGTGCCAGGCAACCGAAATATCTAGAAAATGCAATCCAGTTGGATGAAATCTGACGGGTCTATTAGGTTGTGTCGGAAAAGGATCATGACATTGAGGATGAAGAAGAGGATTTACTGATGCTTATGCATCTGGATTAAAGAGGTTCGAAGAACCATCAGTCACAGTACACGAGCCAACCAAAGAACTCAATCTTGGAACACCGGAAAATCCTAAGAAAATCCTCATCAGTGCCATCCTCACCCCTTTGGAAGAACAAAATCTAATGGGGGTATTACAAGAATACAAGGACACGTTCGCTTGGACATATGAAGATATGCCGGGGTTAGACAGGTGGAACATCGATTAACTTTAAAACCTGAAGCTACCCCGATCAAGCAAAAGTTAAGGAGATTCCACCCAGATATAGCTCTAAAGATAAAAGAAGAGGTCAATAACTACACCAAGCAAAATTCATTAGAGTCATCATTTATCTGCAATGGGTGGCGAATATAGTCCCAGTCATGAAGAAGGATGGAAAGGCTCGAATTTGTATTGACTTCAAGGACTTAAATCGAGCTTGTCCAAAGGATGGTTTCCCCCTTCCTCATATTGATGTCCTTGTTGATAATATAGCTGGATATGAAACCCTATTATTCATGGTTGGATATTCAGGGTATAATCAAATCTAGTTAGCAGAAGAAGATCAAGAGAAGACCTCATTCACTGCACCTTGGGAAACTTATTGCTACATCGTCATGCCCTTTGGACTAAAGAATGCTGGAGCAACTTATCAAAGAGCCATGGTGACGATATTTCATGACATGATGCATAAATTTATGGAGGTGTACGTGGATGACTTGGTGGTCAAATCACGAACCTGAGATGAGCATGCTGAGGTGTTAAAAGGGTTTTGCAGCGAGCCAGGGAATATTAGCTTAAGATGAACCCCAAGAAGTGTGTGTTTGGAGTATCATCTGGAAAAATACTAGGGTTCATCATCAGCAAAAGAGGCATTGAGATTCATCCCAATAAGGCTAAAGCCATCATTAACATGCCCCCACCAAGGAACTTGAAAGAGTTAAGAGGGTTGATTGGTAGGTTACAATTTGTTCGCCGGTTTATCTCACAACACTCCCAAAGGTGCAAACCTTTCTATGAGTTAACCAAGGCGAAGGCTGAATTTAGATGGGATTCAAGATGTTAGTGTCGACTCCGAAACGGGTTCCGGATTGGCACCTCAAGATAAGAAGGTGAAAGATGGAATTGGGGAAAAAGGGGAGTGAATCGTAAGACACTAAGAAAGTGGTAAAGACTCCTCACCTCGGTCCCACACTCATATTGATCCCCGAACTTTCATCTCACGGCGTCGCTCGAGCACCGGAGATGGTTCGGGTCATGTGGGAGGAGAGTGAGGAGGAGATGAAATTAAAGCATGAAAAATGTGGTCGCTAGGAGCCGCGGGCTCTGCTTTATGAAATAAAAGCAAGATTGAGTTGATTTGACCGTGTACCTTAGTGTGGGAGATCGGGATATGGGTTCAACCTTCTTCTTCTTCGGCCGGCCGATGAAGAAGAGTCTTCAACCGATGCTAGCTTGATAGACCTGTGCAACTAGAACAATAAACCAAGTGAAGAGATTGATTAGAACTATGGGAAGTGTAGTAACTATAGAGAGAAGATGAGAAAGAAACAATCGGAATCGAACTCACCGGATTGGGGTGAGCCTTAACCCCTTTTTTTGTATTTTTTGATTATGTAAAAATGATGCAAATAAACTGAAATATGCTTTAAAACAGTAAATGAACTGAGTTAAATGAGTTGAGAAAGCTTATGGAATGGATCGGCTTGAGTTGAAGCCGAGTTGGTTGAGAAAAGGCCGGTTTGGGTAGCTTTGCACCCTTCTGGCGCGACTTCGGTGCAGAGGATGCTACGAACGACCCCAATGTAAGAATCGAGTTAAGTTTGTTGGAGTAGACGGAGGACTCAGCGAGGAAGAGTTCCTATGTTTATTACTTCTCCAAAATCCTCCTGTATAAGTCAGTAAAAATTCTGAAAGTGGGCAGATATAGAAAACAGAACCTGGATATGCGCCCTCAGTGTAGCAATCGCCACGAACAAACGGAAAGTTGGAGTTGAGTGCCGTCAGTTGGAGATGAAAGAGGACGAAGAGAGGAATAATTTTTATGTTTAAGACTTTTGCAGAAGAAGCCTCGGATTTTCTGCATAAGTCGATGAAGATGGTTGATGAAGAACACCCGGATCGAGCCGACTTTTGCAGAAGAAGCCTCGGATTTTCTGCATAAGTCGATGAAGATGGTTGATGAAGAACACCCGGATCGAGCCTTCTCCATCACCTCGGGATCGATTTCTTGACTTCGGATCGCCTTTGGACGTCGGGACGGCTTTGGAGAAGAGCTTGGACAACCTCTAGATGAGCTAGGAACCAGGGGTTCACCTCGGGTCGTTGAGAATGGCCCTCAATTTATAGGGGAAGGAAGCCGGTGCAACATTTAGAAACTGGATCTACCGAGCCCCCGTGTTTCAAAGAGGACGAGGGTGCACAGGGCGCGCCCTCAAACCAAGGGCGCGCAGGGCCCCCCTGTTTCAAAGGAAGCGGGGGCGCGTTACGCGTCTCACTGCTAAAAATCGACGGAATCTTCCGGAAATTGCTAAAAATCGACTTGACATACGTAACGCGCCCCCAACCGGGGGCGCGGTACAAATGATCGAAAATCCTCCGCGGAAACCTTCCAAAAATCCAGTTTAGAAGGTGCTAATCGGGGTAATTTGTGATTTAAAGAAACTGACCGCGCCCCCGCCTTTCAAAGGGACCGGGGGCGCAGTACACTCTCTCTCCTGCGCACTTGTTCCGCGAGCCGTATCTTGCAAACGGGATGTCCGATTCGGCTCCCGTTTGTCGCGTTGGAAAGAGGGCCTTCAACCGCACCTCCTCAAGTCGGTAAACCAGCCGGCATGACTCCCGATATGTTCGCACGGGGCTTTCTACCGGTTTACCCTCTCGCGGAAAGCCGAAACCCGGGGCGAAGATCCGAAAGAGCACGGTTCCGATCGAGAAATCTCGGGTCAACTCGGGATGACTTAAAATGATGACCGAATAAGTCCGGTACGACCAGAAAACCCGAAGTCATCGAAAAATTTGATATTAACCCGGTAAACGTGAACCGAAACTCGGAAAAGCCAGGAAATCCTAAAATTGACCGAAATGGCCATATGGCCCCGGTTGATAAAATATACGGCTAGAATCGACCCGTATGACCTAAAAAGACCCGGTGATGACCGGAAAGGCCTAACATGCGGTCCGGGATAGCCGTGTCAGCACAAGTCGAAAAAGCTGTAACGAAAGCCGTCATTGACCGATGCCTACCGAAATGACTTCTCAAAAACCCTGTAAGTTACGGAACACATGAGGGACTCCCGAGACCTTCAATTATGGACCATTTAAGGTCGGTCATCGAGCAGGCTTCGTGTTTTTACAATTCTCGTGCGGCTCTCGCTTGGAGGTTACGGCAATATTCCGGAAATGATTGGTCCATTCTCAACTTGCGAGGGGCTCCACCCATGTCCTTAGCTCATGTCCATGAGATAATCCTGATCAAATGACGGTCAAATAAAAGATATCGCCTATGGAATAAGAGTCTACGGCTTCGAATCAAGCCAAATTGGCATGTCTACAGCTTGCCTCGCCTTGATGTCGGCTTTGCAAGGGAATGGCATGTAGCGGAGCGGAGTGAAATGAAGAGAAAGCGTAGTGAAACGAGATGGATCGTAGTGGAATGTAGTGGAGTGAAATGGCGATGGACTGAAAAGGTGGCATCAAGGTGTAGATATAGACACGCTCAATGACCAGATTCACAAGACAAATCTCCTCAAGTCTCCTGGTTAACCGCCATGTTTCATCAAGTCTTCCTATGTTCGATTGGTAAGAGATGTGCCATTGGCACGAGAGAAGAATAGCCAACCCCCAACGCGGTGAGGAGTCCCCGAAACATGGGTTCGTAGGTTCATCATCAGCCGGTAACCCGATCTTTGCGGTGTTCCTTTACTGTGACGGGCTAAATATTAAAGAGATTTGTTTTGAAAAAGTAAAAGAATACCAATTGAGCAAATTCAGGCTCTCAGATTCATTTAAGTCTTTCAAGAGATAAGATTCAATTCGGAATGGAATGATTTCAGATTCCGAAAGGCAAATGTTTAAGCATAGACCGTGAAGATATTAACGGTGCAAGTTCTGATCAAATAGAAGGTCCTTGGCGGGATGAATTGACTGCCATGGTGGGATGAATAGCAAAGAAGTTGCAATGGCCACAGTGGTGAAAAGAAATGAAAGATTTGAGGACACAAAGTGGTTACCGAACACGGAGGGATTAATAGACACGGTGGGATATTAGAGAGGTTGGTGGGACTAGAGATCATGGTGGGATTAGAGAACACGATGGGATTAGAAAACACGGTGGGATTTAGAATGATCAAGAGAGTGAGAAGGTGAAGTTTTAGGAAATGATGTATGCAATGACAAAATAAAATGTAATGCAATTAATGCTACATGATGCATGTTGGGCTCAAGAAAACAAAACAACACTTGTATAACAAATAGTTGAAGATATAGATTGTCTATGAGGTCAAGATACCCATTCGGGAACCATCGTCTCTCATAGCACAACTTCGGCTTATCCGTGAGCGTTAGAGATGACCCGACCATCGTAGATTTTGATGAAGGGGATCTCGGGTCAAGTCTTCTCCATACTCAAGGACTTCAACAAATAATGCATAAGATAATAATACACGACTAGCGACATATATGCTTGTCGGCAAGTTATGGGGGTTTCCCATGTCTATTCTTCTGTTTCCGCGAGCAATTCCTGTCTTTCATGAAAATGTTAGTTTCGAATGGACAATGATGTTCACTCGACTTTAATAAAGACCAAACATAAATACATTTAATTTAGCAAAATTTCTTGAATTTTTCTGATTTTTCTTGAATTTTTCTGATTTTTTCTGATTTTTTGAGGAATTTTGGAAGAATTTGACCGAACGCGCCCCCAAACTAGGGGCGCGGCCTGCGCGCCCTACTTTGGGGGCGCGGCCTGAGCGCCCTGGGTTGGGGGGCGCGGCCTGCGCGCCCCCACTTTGGGGGCGCGTTCGATCCCAGTTTCCTGTTTTGACCGGATCTGAATCCGGTTCAAATCGGGACCGATTTCCCCTATATAAACACCTCTTAGGATGACCAAATCGTCCTACCAAGACCCAGGATGGCTCCTCCTTTGAAAAAGCAGCGTGTTGGCTCGGTTCGAGGTATTTCAAGCGTCCCGGTCATCTGAAGGCCAGAATCGGCGCCGACTTGGTAAGTTCGCTGCCAATTTTAGCTTTCAACCACTCTCTTCTTTTTCTTAAAAACATTTTCTCTTACATCCTGTTTGGGTGTAGGATTACCCAAACATCCCTGGGCCTCGCTGGTATTGCTCTCCTTCCTGGCTTTCCGGCTTGGTTGACGTCCTCGGCTTGTTGGTCAGAGTGATTCTTCGAGATTGGGGCTTAACCGGGCTCTTGATCCATGCCAAGCAATATTCAGGCTACTCCCTTGACTTCGGTTTGATGGAAGCTCTTGTTGAGTTGTGGCACCCCGACACTCACACGTTCGTGTTCGGCAGCTTTGAGTGTACAGTTCTTCTTGAAGAGGCAGAGCTCCTTCTCGGCCTCCCTCGGACTAAGAAGGGAGAAACTGAAGGTATGTTCATCCCTTCAGGACCCCTCTCTTGCTTGGAATTCTTACAGGATTTTGTCGAGGCTTGGCAAATCAGCACCTTGTTGGCCGGCAAGCGAATCAGTGTTCCCAAGTTGGCGGCTTGGACAATCTCTCTTCTGACGGCTCCTGGTCTGGACGAGGACCGGATTCTGCATGGTGCAAAGGGTTTCGCGGCTTGCCTTGCCGCGGTGTTCTTGTTTCCTATGGAGGATGGTTTCCTGGATGTTGATCAACTTTCGTGCATCCGCGACATCTGGAGCGGTGCGCGGCTGGGGCCTTCAGTTCTGGGCTACTTGTACTGCGGACTATCCGCAGCATGCGTGGGCCATCCTCCCTTCGGCAGTGCGCTTCTACTGGCTTGCTGGGCCGATCTTCACTTTAAGTTCGATCCAGCCGGTGAGGTGGCCACCAGGTCGCATCTCTTCCGCCGTAGCCCTTTGTTCCCATATGCCGATGCGCTTGGCTTCGGCGAGAGAGTCTCTAATAGGTGTGCATCAGTGAAGAAGAGGCCGGACTGGCGTGCTCACTTTGCCTCCATGAACCGTTCTAGCTTCTTGCACTCTTCTGCTTCCTTGATGCAGAAGGACTTCCAGGTGTGCTTTGTGCCCGGCGTTGATCTCCGCCTGGTTACAGGTTCAGCCTTTGTGTTGTACAACGCTCACCGTTGCCACTACCAGATCGGCTTGCCTCGGTACGAGTTGCCCAAGCTATCCCACCTGTCACCTATCAAGGGTAGGCAGCTTGGCTCTGCGGATGACGAGGAGGAGGCGATCTCAGTCATTGCCTTGTGAGAGACGAGTCGGGTGTGCCTCCCAGGCCTCCTGATTGAGGAGGACCCTGACCGGAAGCGCCGCTACATCTCTGCGTTGAAGCTTCTACTTGCCTGAGAGTCTTCTTTTCCTGCTTTAACTTGTCAGCCATGTTGTTTTTATTTTGAATAAACAATGAATTATTTATAGCAAGTTTGAGTGAAAATTCAAAAGAAATTTACCTTGTTTCGGAAAAATACAAGACAAATGTTGACAATTATGATGAATATGCCTTGTTATTTTTCAACACCTTGAATATTTTTTAACATGAAACAAGATATTTTTGAAAGGTTTTAACATGCCTTTTTTCTTTAGGTAATTTTTCAGAGCAAACCATGATTCTGATGAATTTTATTTCGGTGACTCCTTGATCGGCTCGATTTTATGAACAACTTGGTGCTTTATGAAATTTTCGCCATTTTTATCAATTTTGCTCCTGAAAAATACATTTTCAGCCATTTTCTGACTAATAAATGTATAGAATTTTCTCCTGACCCCTGAAAAATGTTAGCTAGTGATGATAAAAAACATGAATATGTCTAGCTAATTTAGGAATTGAGACATTTAAAGTTATGTGAAAAGAGGGATTTTTGGTGAGAATTTAAAGATAATTTTTTTTCACAAAATTATTTTGAGCAAACCGTGCATCAGATCGGAATTCTTTCAGTGGCGTCGCGATCAACTCGATTTTGTGAACCTTGGGTGATATTTTCAAATTTCTCCCATTTTCACAATTTTACTCTCCATAAATACCCCCTGCGGGTAAGAATATCCCATTTCCGCCTGTTCACCATCTCTCCTCGCACTAGAAGCTCCAGAGTTCCAACTCAGATACGGAGTCCGAAACGCCATCAAAGGTTAGTGCCCCTGTTACAAAAAATGTAGATTGGGTTATGCTCTTCGATTTGGTTCAATTTTCACGCGATTCGGAGTTGATTTAACGAAGTTATCGCGAAAATAAGGATCGAGCAGGTGAGAGGGTGCGGTCAACGCAAAATGTTGACCGCGCCCTCGGACCGGGGGCGCGCAGGCCGCGCCCCCGGTTCGGGGACGCGCAGACCGCGCCCCCAAGAGGAGGGCGCGGTCTGCGCGCCCTCTATCTCCTCACCGGGAAGGGGCGCGCAGAGCACGCCCCTAATATGAGGGTGCGCTCAGCGCGCCCTCAAATGGAGGGCGCGCTGAGCGCGCCCTCCCTTTCTAAAGGAGGGGAGGGCGTGTTCGGCTGATTTTTTTTATGAATGAAATGAATAAAAATGTATGTAAAAATGTTTAATATCAACTTTCCTTTTGGCACAGATGCCGAGACGTGTTCGCCGCCACGACTCCGATTCTGAGGAGCCCGAGCTTCCGACAGTCCGAGAGGTACATTTTCTTTTCCTGCACTTAATGATTAGCTCCTTTGCATTTTAACAATAGAAATTGAGTGAACTAATGAAATGATTCTATTGCAGGCCCGAATAAAATCTCGGATCTCGTGGGACCTGGTGCATGCTGCCTACCTAGGCCTACCGGACTTCCAGCAGGTTCGGTTAGAGGAGATGGGGTTTTGGCCCATCCTCCGGGTGACTCCTTTTTGGGAGGACCTACCACTGGTGCAGGTCCTCCGTGAGTCCTGGGACCCAGACTCCTTCGTGTTTCTGTTCCCATGGGGGCACATGGTGCCCTCCTTAGAGGCTGTTGCACACATCACCGGTCTTCGTGTTTACGGTAGGCCGGTGGTGTCTGCCACCTCTTCCGACTATTCGCGGGAGTTTCGGGCCCTCTTCGCATATGAGCCCGAGTTCGACCCGGAGGATGGCCTACGCACCATCGCCAGACTAGAGGCTGGTGAGATGGTAGGCTTGGTGGATGCCGAGCGTGTCCGTGGCGAGAGCCAGGACAGCTTTTTCTGCCGCATGGTCGGCCAGGCTGCAGCGGCATTTACCGGGTTACCTGGCTCTTTGGAGGCGGATGTAGACCTGCACCGCTTCCTCCTCTTCTTCTTCGGGCGCCTTCTGTTGGGCTCGAAGACGGACCGCATCCATCTGTGGTTCTTCCCTTTGCTTGCTGACCTGGAGCAGGTTGGCACGTACGCGTGGGGGGCAGCGTTGCTTGCCCGTTTGTTCTGTGGCCTCCAGCCTGAGGTGGGTTCTGTTTCGGTTGCCGGCTTCTCTCCTTTTCTTCAGGTGACTTTTAGCAGCTTTCCTTTCTTGTACACTTGTATTGCTCTGCTTTGCTCTGATGAGTTGTGCCTTTTACAGGTCTGGAGCTACCTCTACTTCCCCCTGGGTTGGGCACAGTAGTCCTACCCCGACCTCCTCCTCCTGATGGCTCGTTGGGAGCCTATCCGCCCTACTGGTGGCCATCGCAGCCAGTTGGCTTCGATTCGTGCACAGATTATCTGCTTCCCACACACTGAGGTATGTGTTTAATTTGTGTATCAATATTCTCCTGTTAAAATAATAATCATGATTTTGCTTCCCACAGGTGTGTTGGAGGCCATATCTCATGACCGATGACCATCTCCAGCCCTGGATTGCCCACGCTGGTCGTGTCTTTGGCGGCGATCTTCATCTTCTGTGCGTCAATGAGCTGGCGCCACTGTGGCTTCGGTTCTCGGCACGCACCCTCGGTCTGGAGCAGGACTGGTTGGAGCCTCCTCCTCCTCTTCTCCTAGTTGGTGCTCGTCCCAGGCGCCTTCTCCTCCCCGTGGACTGGGTGGAGAGGTACCACGCCTCGATCACTTTGTGGTATGAAGGCGGCGAGGTAGTTATTGGCTGGGCAAAGGATAGCCGAGACTACCTTCGCTGATACGCGGAGGCGTACGGCCACTTGTTTGTTCCAGAGGGTCAGGTAAATGCTTCTCACTTTCCTTTAATTCTGTGTTGTTGTTCTCTTCTGACCTTCATGTCATTTCAGGAGGCTCGGGCTCTACTGCTACGCTAACAGCTAGAGATTGTTGACCTTCGGCAGGAGGTGGCCACTCTTTGTGGCATGCTGGAGACTGAGGTAGACACTGCCTTTGACCTTCATTTGTATCCTCAACATATGATTGCCTTGCTCTGATGTGTTTTTCTTCTGTTCACAGCGGAAGGCTCGTGTTGAGGGTTCACCTCCTTCTGTCGAGGGAAGAGGTGGCTGAGCTCCGCCACCGTCTTAGTGAGGCGAGAGAGGCCCTGACGACCAAGGAGGCAGAGGTATCTTTCATTGTTGTCTATTCTGGTTGTTGATTTTTCTTGGTTCATATACTTCCTCTTCTTCCAGGTTGCCGAGCTTCAGAGTAGCTTGTCCTCCCATATCCAATCCTTGGAGTCTGAGGTGGAGACATTGCGGTCTACCCAGATGATCTTCGTTCCCAGATGATCGTCTCGGATCTCCGCCTTCAGCACGAGAGAGCCGTGCGCGAGATGGAGCGCCAGCATAGCCAGGCCATGCGATCTCTGGAGCAGATGCACCTGCAGGCACAGGTTCGTTTGTCGGCAGCAGAGGCGACATTGCAGGTTTACCGCCAGGGCATCCCTCCACAGCCGAGCCAGAGTTGCACCCATCAGAGCAGCTCCCATCGGAGTGGTACGCACCGGAGTGGCAGCGCCGCTCGTAGTCGGGGTCACCACGGGCGGAGCCAGCAGGGTTAGAGTGGCCAGAGCCAGAGCCATGAGCACGGTGCTTCTGCGTTCCTGGCCACTTCTTCAGAGCGTCGCCGCAATGAGGCGGCCGCAGCAGCTTTGGCGGACACGGCTACCATGCCTCCTCCACGTGGTCATTCTCCTGGAGGGGGTAGCAGCAGGCAATGATTTCTGTAGCAAGCTTAGCTTTTCTGATGTTGTAGCTGCTTTTCTTCTTTGTTGTAGCACTTAATGGCATAACCAGATCTTCACCTGTTTGCTTCCGTGTTTATTTGATCTGCTTGACATCGCTCCACGTGGTCATTCTCCTGGAGGGGGTAGCAGCAGGCAATAATTTCTGTAGCAGGCTTAGCTTTTCTGATGTTGTAGCTGCTTTTCTTCTTTGTTGTAGCACTTAATGGCATAACCAGATCTTCACCTGTTTGCTTCCGTGTTTATTTGATCTGCTTGACATCGCTCAAAAGGGTAGTTAGTATCATATTTTGGCTTAGCCTCTTGCAAGTTTGTCAAGGGGCGAAGCCTTCTAAGGGATGGCAAATAATAAAAATAAGTAATAGATGTAGGGTTAAGAGACATACCTGTTGGCGAGATTCTCACCCCTCCTTGACTTGTGTTTCTTTTCTGAAATACTTAATGTAGATACGCGAATTCGGCCCGATTACAGAAAGAACAATCTCATTTCTATAGATAACACTTGTTTTCTCCCGATCGGAGAGGTCGATTTGACATAAAGATAATCAAATTTCAGAAAATCTGCAGGTGTCCCGATGTCGCGACGCCTGGCGTCGCGACGTCAGAGCGCCTGTAATTTCCCGCCTTTTTACCCTTCTGTCTGGCCGGACGGCATTGTACTCAGAGACGTACGAAAGTACAAGCGCTCCTCTGCCAGAGCGCCTGCAATTCCGCCCGTGACAGATGGCTTTTCGTACGGTCGGCCGATGCGTTGTCGAAATCGTACCGAGGGTCCAGGCGCTCCGCCGTCGGAGCACCTGGATTCCCGCCTGACAACTGTCACCGCAGGCTCCGCATGCGCCGAATTTACAGTCTCAAAGCCGTAGGTCGTAGGTGCTCCCCTGTCAGAGTGCCAGGATTTCCGCTGACAACCGCCGCCTGACACGCAGGGTGGTAGGTGACGACAGGTATGGTCGGACGTGCTGACCCGCCGACTTGTCGGTGGATTTGCAGGCGCTCCCATGTCGCGACGCCAGGCGTCCTAAGGACGGAGCGCCATGGTCACTTTTATGCATCTATAAAAGGAGACCCTTCTCCCACATTTAAGAGGTTCCAAGGGGAGGTTCCAAGAAGAGGTTCCAAGAGAGAGATTCCATGGAGCTTAAAGAGGGATTCCCAGAGCCTTAACTTCCTAAGAGTTTTCTTGAGCCTTCCAACATCCTCCCACCACCTTCCAAGCCCCATTAGAGTCTACCATCCCACTCCCAAGCCTTTCCATCCTTCATTACACCTCTTCCACTCCGCTCATTCAATACCACTCAGAAACCATTCAAGACCCCTGCCATCACGCCATTAAAAGCCATTGCAAACTATTACGAAGAGTACCAAGAAACCTCCAAAACAGGCTAGGAACCCGATCCCTCGTCATTGGAATCGGGAGAAGATTGTATTGAAGACTGCCGCAGAAGGACTTAAGCGCTCCTCAGACGCGATGCCAGGTGACCCGTGGTCGGAGCGCCTGCAATTTCCAAAAGCCAGAAGCACCGGGCTTCTCTACGATCTTCTTCCTTACCTTACCCTTTCCTTTATCGTTCATTTGGGTTACATTACGCATGTTGCATTAGTATGGCATAACGCATCTTAGTCTTAGGTCATTTAGATCCTCCCTTAAGAGGGGTTAGGAGTTAGTCCTAATCCGATTCGTTCAACCCCTTTTGCCATTGCTCTTCTTTCTTACGAATAGTTACTGCTCCATATTTAGTTCTAATCGTTGTGCTTTCGTTCATACTTTCTTTTCAGGCAAGTGAGTTTCTCCAAGGCTCTTCTTCCCCGGCCGGCCGAGGAAGGAGAAGATAGAACCCCCGCAATCTCCCCAGTTCATCGAGGTAACCGGTCATTCCCACTTTCTTTACCAGTTTATCTCTTTTACTTCTATCATCGGAGCCTCTCTGGCTCCTGGCGACCACACCATCTCTTCCTCTTTTGGTTTGTAGGTTAAGTTAGTATTGATAATGCCACCGGCTATCTGATCTTCTTTCCCCTTGATTCTCCTCACGACCCGGACCGGTCCTTCGATGCCCAAGTGACATCAAGGGTCGAGTAGTCCGGGGATCAAGGTGAGTGCGGAGAAGGAAAGAAGGAAGAGAAGCGGGCAAAAGACTGGCTCGTTGGAATCATCCACGACCGCGTCTATGGCGTGATCAACACGAACCCACCCTATCAAAACCGTAAGGAAGGAGAAGCATACCACCCACACGCACATCTCCGCCTCTTCCCCACACCTCTTCTTCCCGGTGTCCACATCCTTTGGCGACCACGGTGGGACCTCTAAAGCCAAGGGAAAGTCGCTTGCCATATTTCTTTGAATGAAAGCCTCTTCCATCAAGTAAGTATTCTATTCACTCTCTTTATCTACACGTTTATTCGTATTTAGTTCTTTTCCTTTTAAAGTCGGAACCTCTCTTGCTCACCGCGTGGGCCACTACTCCTTGGCTCCCGCGTGAGCCACCTCTCATTTCCCCACTCACCGCGTGAGTGGTACATTATCGGCCCCCGCGTGGCCATCTCTTTCTGTTAGTCCTATCGGAGGGGCACCAGCTGCCTCCCTTTGCTAGGACATTTGCAAACCGAGCTCCGCGAGCTCAAAGCCTCTACAAGCATCGACTCCCGCGCGAGTCAACTCTACTTTTAGTACTTTTTTCATTTAAGAAGCATCGTCATTTACTGCTTTCTCAGCACCATATCACTTTTATGTCCCCGCGGGACCCTTGCTTTCTAGCTTTTCTTAAAATTTGCTGATTCACGTTCAAAGCGTCCTGATACCGCGACGCTTGGCGGCGCGATACCGGAGCGCCTGCAATTCCCCGAAACTGCTGTTAGTTCCTCCTTCTTGTTTCACTTCCAACCCTTATCACTCTTACTACCTTTTAATTTTCAGCATGCAAACCTGTCTTAGTGTTTAAATTTCTTTGTGCACCATCATCTTTTAAGCTTCTTTGTACTTCTCTCACGTTGTGTTGCTTTTATTTTGTTTTTGCTTGCTTCTTTATCCTTGCCTATTCTCTTGCATTAGCTTGCATCGAGGTACCGGTCCCATCCGGTCTTGTAGGTCATCCGAGAAGGGGGGCTCACTCTCCTCCCAAAGCCACACACATCCAAAACACCATTCTTGGTGGATCTCGACTTCTCTTCCGGGGATTCCCTCTCGGTTGACTAAGTTGGTTTCCGCCAAGGCCTCCGTAAGTCCCCAGACATGAAGGATTCCCTCTTCACCGATCGGGCTGGTTGTACCATTTCCCCAAAACCCGAAGTTTACCCATCACCTATTCGTGCGAGAAATCGTTTCACCTTACGTTGCTCGGCGTTGTGTGAGCATAGGGTCCCACCCATTTATTTGAGTGGACAATACTTTTCTAAACAAGCCACTAACCTAAGATTGGAACAAAAAAAATTTGCGTTAAGCATTCCCAGTCTTTGCTTTAACTTGTTTGTGCAACCAAAAGAGAAAGAAAAACAAAGGAGGGAGGAGACTCTCTCCTACACAAAAAAAATCTAAAAAAAATCACCAAAAGAAATTGTTTTTTTTGAGGTAAAAAAACTTCTCTAATCGCAACAATCAAAGAAAATAATCTCTAAGAAGCAATCCCAAAAATCTTTGTCAAAGAAAACTTTGCTTTCGGATAAAAAACTTTTCTTCTAGAATTGATAACCCAAAAGAAAAAAATCTGCTTAAAAGAAAAACACCCAAAAACAAGAAAAACTTCATCTTTCTTTGCTTTATGCCTGTGTCGCTCAGGTCCGGACGAGTCATCATGGATCAACACTGCGAGCAAGCAGAGTATGAACATGCCTACTTTGGAGTAGAAGGCGAGCCGTCACTCCTTCCCGACGCCGTCTATGCCCGTTAACGAACCAGGAGCTCCCGCTGAGCCCGATCAAATTTCTCCTCCACCCAACCCAGGTTCCCTTTGGGAGGCATTCTCTCATGCCGACCCCATCCAACTTCAAGCCATCGAGGCTATCCTCAAGGGCAAGTTTCCCGCCGATCATGACCCTCTCACGTCCTTCGTGTTTCTACCCCCCATTCAGTGGCACGTCGACCCGATGCGGCCGCCCATGGCCAATCCTATACCGGGCCATCGCCCCCAAGTTCTCCTCATCCGGTGGCTATCCTAAACCACCCGGATCCAAATTTGGCCGCACCATCACAGCCACCAGTCTTCTCTTCTAATCATCTTAATCTTCCCCGTCAAGCAACGTGTCCACCAACCCACGTTCCATGTCCGGCCGCTTCGGCCTACTTAGCTCCCCCTCCGGTGTATCAAACACCCCCTCCTCCCCCAATTGTTCACGAGCCCTCTATTGACCAGGCCATGCTAAACCGCTTAAGTCAGATGGAGGAGCAGTACAAAGAAATTCGCCGCCTGGTTAGCACCAAAGCTGCCCCCGAAATATCTCTTCCCTCGCTCCCTACTTTCCATCTTCCCCACTCCGAAATGCCGGTATTCCGCCGCTACAACGGGTCCGGCAACCCCTTTCTCCACGTCAAAGATTTCCTGTACGAATCTGTCACATGGCAAAACGATCCAAGAGCCCTTGCTTTTCTATTTAGAAGATCATTGGAGGGCTCAGCACTTGAGAGTGGTTTTATTCACTTGATTCAACAAAGGCCGGTAACTTTGATATTGTCAAAGCCAAATTTTTGCAGAGGTATCAAGACCGAGTTGGAATAGCCTACTCCATCACCGACCTCGTAGCTGATAAAATGAAATCAGACGAGGATTTCATCAGGTATGATGACAGATGGAGAGCCATGGCAGAGAAGCTCACAGATCCGATGTCAGAACCAGAGCAGGTCAAGCTGATCATAACGAATGCAACCCCGGCCATGAAGAACATGCTTTCCCTTCACCATCCCACTTCCATGAGTGAGCTATATGAAAAGGCACGTTACATCCAGACCCAGCTCCAGGATTCACCTATTATGAACCTATTTGATCCACGACCCCGGGTAGCCAAGAAAACCTTCCCTTCCGCCTCCGGACCAGTAACTGAGGGGATAGTAAACCATGAGCATGTTAATGTTGTAGGGAATCCCCCTAACAATTACCAACATCAATATATAAACCCTCCTCCAAACAGGAATGCTCCGGTCCTCCAGCACCAGTCCTGGCCTCAACTTCCCCCACGGCCTCCCCAATACCAGGTCCAACAATACCGACCCCAAAACCAACAACCCTTGATGCCTCGAGCCCCACAACCTAGAGCGCCAGAAACCTACCACCAGGCACGGCAAACACTGGACGATATTGCATGTATCACCGATACCAGGGTCACATGATCGAGGATTGTTTTCAATTCAGAGACTACATTCATGATCTTCACGACCAAGGGAGTATTGATTGGGCACAAATGGGGGTATACATTGAGTCATTAAAAACACAACAGTCAAGACCTCGAGGGCAGCAGCAGCAGCAACAGTAGCAGCAGCAGCAGCAACAACAACAACAACAACAATAGCCGCACGATCAGGGCCTTGGGATAGTGCGCAACCCTTTGCCGAACCATGCGCCCGCCCCAATAGAAGCACCCCCTCACCACCCCATCAATCCTATTCTAGCCCCGGCTAAAGAATCGTCCAGCCGAGGACAAGACTGGCAAATGGACCCGGCTACCGCCTCCTTCCAAACACACACCTCTCACCACCCTGATAGGGCTATTTTGTCCATTCCCCGACCCTTCCCCAACCTACACCCTATCATCCGTGCACGACCACGACCTGCGGAAGGATCTGTCACCGCAACCCCTCTCCCCTTAGGACCAATTATCCGACCCCATGCACCACCTCCATTAGCTACCACACCCCCTCTACCACCCATCATTAGACCAGCACCCCCATTAACCAATCCGGCATCCACCATGCAACTAAGAACGCCACAACCTTCGCCCATTCGACTCATTAACCCAGTAACAACCCCGCTTGGCCCTGTCAAGGCCCCACCACCTCCGCCCAAGCATACCCAGTCCAGTCACTTCGATCACACGCCAGCCCCCGTCAAGACATCATCTGCTGGGCCCACACCACCTCTTGCTGCCATTCTACGAAGCGGACGCATGGTCCAACGCGTCTTTCCCCAGGCCGGTGCAACACAAGTAGCCCCAGAGATCGAGGAGGAACCAGTCGAGGAACCAGTCGAGGAACCAGTACCAGGAACTACATATGATCTGCTGAAACACCTTGATAAAACACCAGCCAGAATTTCTATTCTCGAATTAATCAAGCGGTCCAAAGTTCACCAAGAGGTACTTCAGCAGTATTTACAAAAGGTGCTTGTCAGTGAAAGCCTCCCGCCCGAGAGAATCACCGCTGTCTTGGCCCCCCGAAGTGAACATCCAGCCCTAACTTTCACTAATGAATAATTGGCGGCCCCGGAAGTCATAAAGTGTGCATTATGCTTGACGGTGAACATTCGAGGCACCCCAGTAGATTCATGCTTGATAGACACCGGTGCCTCCTTAAATATCATACCTCCTGAGACATTAAACTGCTACGGCATTTCAGAAACAGAGATCCAGCCTTCTCACATCACTGTGACGGCATTTGATAATATGAAATGACCCGCGCATGGCACCATTCTCCTTGATGTCGAGCTCGGTCCCAAGACAGTCGCAGTTGACTTCCATGTGCTGGAGATGGATCCTACCTACCGGGTCATTTTGGGCCGTCCTTATCTCGAAGCATTAGAAGCAGTGGCATCTACTAATCACCAGTGTATCAAGTTCCCTCACAAAGGGCAGGTTGTAAAGGTGACCAGTTATGTGACAATGACGCCGACTACCGGATTACCAAACCAACCAGTCTTCACATTAATAGAACCACCAAAGAAAAAATGGCAGCCAAAGCAAAAGAGGAAGAACACAGAAGAGCCGATAGGGTGGCACATTATGAGAATTCTGGGGTATCATGAAGGCCAAGGGTTGGGTAAGTTTTTGCAAGGCATCACAGAGCCCATCAGCCCCGCCAATCGACTTACTAAAGCCGGCCTGGGATATGATGGGACAATCCAGAATGGCAAAAGGCCCGGACAACAGTCAGTGACAGAAGGTCTTGCAAAATACTTTCTAAAAGGGGAAGTGATCCAGATTAAAGAAGAGGAGCCGGGCTATCTCAACGACATCAACAATCGACCACGGAAAAGGCAGAGGATCGACGAAGGTGAGGATGAATTGTTCTTACCTTTACCATTATTATTTCTGGTCGAGGAAGAAGAATCAAGGAAAAAACCACTTAAGTCACCATGGATCAGTAGGTGCCCCGACAGTCGGATTTGCCATTCCTCCCTGACCATTCCGCGAGGACCTTTCCTCAACCTCTCATTCTCTGGGGCTAAGCCCCTCTTTCAATTTAGTCTCTCCCATGGGCTCCCGATGCCCTTCTATGACGGGCCCTTCACGGCCCATGCAAGGAATATACCACCTCCGTTCCACACAACCATCACCATCGGGCCTGAGAGCCCTCTCCATTCTACGTTGTTCGAGGCTTTTGCCTCTTTGTCCGTCGAGCCAGTCCAATCCCGGGTCGAATCAGATGACCCACCCGATCTACTAGATTTCCCCCTCCTAAGGTCAACCGACTCATCTCCAACCAAGGAGGATCACAACCCCATCCAAAATCTTTCTCAAATCTTCACATTCATTTCCCTTCGTGGTGAAAACAGTGCCATGACCCGTCCCGTACATGTGGTTGGCACCACCCAAAAAAAAATGCCCTTCACACAACTCGCATTTCGATCGAGGAAACCTCCATCTTTGCCCCCGAGGACCTTCCAATCTCAGGGACCAAATCCTTGAGCGAGTTGCTCTGTCCTTCACCCCCTGTAGATATTATTTCTCCCAATCTCCCCTCTTCATCATCTCATTCATTTCCCCTAGGGTTAGTGTCCAAGAGAGTCCAGGCTAAGGGTAAGAGGGTACCGAATCGGTATTTATATCAACTGGCTGGCAAGAGCTTAGAATGTGCGAAATTGCCAGGTTTTTTGGATAATAGTATTCAGCTGGATGAAGTCTTCTATGAGGACAAAAAAAACATGGATCAATCTTTGGGAGTGTATGAAGTCAGTTCAGAAAAGGACGTTGATACAGACGAGGAAGAGGATGTAGCAGATGCCTATGCTTCAGGCTTAAGGAGGTTTGAAGAACCCCTAGCTTCTGCTGATGAGCCTAAGAAAGAACTTAATCTTAGGACGCTGGATGATCCAAAAGTTGTTCTCATCAGTGCTAGCCTATCTCCATCCCAAGAATCAGATTTGATAGGGACTTTGCAGGAATACCGGGATACATTTGCGTGGACTTATCAGGATATGCCGGGACTAGACAGTTCACTGGTCGAACATCGTTTGACACTTAAGGATGGGGCCGTCCCGGTAAAACAAAAGCTTAGAAGATTTCACCCAGAAGTGGCCCTAAAAATGAAAGAAGAGGTCGATAAATTGCATCAAGCCAAATTCATTAGGGTCGTCCTTTATCCTCAATGGGTGGCCAACATTGTCCCGGTCATGAAGAAAGATGGCAAAGTCCGCATCTGCATTGATTTTAGAGATTTAAACAAAGATTGCCCTAAGGATGATTTTTCTCTCCCTCACGTCGATGTGCTTGTTGATAATATAGCCGGTTTTGAAACCCTCTCATTCATGGATGGATATTCTGGGTATAATCAAATTCGGCTAGCAGAAGAGGATCAGCAGAAAACATCGTTCACTACACCTTGGGGAACGTATTGTTATGTCGTCATGCCTTTCGGACTAAAGAACGCAGGAGCTACCTACCAGAGGGCAATGATGGCGATTTTTCATGATATGATGCATCAATGTGTAGAGGTGTACGTGGACGATTTAGTGGTCAAATCCCGAACCCAAGATGAACATGCCGAGGTTTTAAGAAAGGTCTTGCAGAGAGCTCGAGAGTTCAAGCTAAAGATGAACCCAAAGAAATGCGTGTTTGGCGTAGCATCCGGCAAGTTATTGGGTTTCATTGTTAGCAAAAGGGGAATTGAGATCGATCCCAATAAAGCCAAGGCTATCATTGATATGCCCCCACCAAAGAATTTGAAAGAACTTAGGGGGTTGATTGGAAGATTGCAATTTGTCCACCGGTTTATCTCGCAGCATTCTCAAAGGTGTAAGCCTTTTTATGAATTAACCAGGGCAAAAACAGAATTTAAATGGGATCAAAAATGCCAGGAGGCTTTTGACGGTTTGAAAAAATACCTTTCTTGCCCTCCTGTACTCCAACCCCCGAATCCAGGCAAGCCTTTGATTTTGTACATCTCGGTTATAAATGAATCCTTGGGTGCCGTGTTAGCACAAATAGACGAGGAAGGGAAAGAACCGGCTGCTTACTATCTTTCTAAAATATTCGACCATTGTGAGATGAATTACACCGCAATGGAGAAGACCTGTGCCTCTCTAGTCTGGGTGGTACAAAAACTCAGGCACTATTTTCTCGCTCATGAGGTCAATCTCATCGCCCGAATGAATCCTATCAAATTCCTCCTCGAGAAATCTGTCCTCACTGACCGACTCGCCAGATGGCAAAGTTTTCTCTCCCAATTTGACATCACTTACATCCAACAGAAATCAATCCGAGGGTATGCCATTGCCGAACACCTGGCTCACCATCCCATCCCTAACTTTGACCCGGTCCAGTCTGAATTACCCGATGAAGGACTCTTGTCACTCCATCATTCTGAATTATGGACCCTTTATTTCGATGGTGCTTTAAATTCCCGAGGAAGAGGAATCGGAGTTGCCCTTCTGTCCCCGGAAGGGGTCATTATTCCCCAAGCCTTCCAACTCTGCTTTCCCGCCACCAACAACATTGCTGAATACGAGGCCCTCTTAGCTGGATTAGAGGCTGCTCGCTTCCACGGAGCCACCAAGTTAAGAATTATAGGCGACAGCCAACTGATTCTTTGGCAAGTACTCTCTAGATATCGAACATCTCATCTTGGACTCAAGCCGTATCAAGAACTCACTTCTTCTTACATCAAGCTCTTCACCAAACTCGAATTTGTCCATATCCCTCGTGCTCAGAATATCCTTGCTGATTCTCTAGCATCATTGGCATCCTCTTTATCAATCCCGCTAGATGTGTCTGATAGGACCATTTCTGTCCGGCGAAAGATGATACCTGCTATTAAAAATGCTCGATTTCTCGATATCCAAGAGAAGTTCGCAAAGAAGGAATTGCTTGAGCAAAAAGGATGAATTGTCAATCATTGAGCTTGAAGAGTTAAATGAAGAAGAAGAAAGGCCATGGTACCATGAGATTGCTCAATATTGCCTGAATCAGACCTACCCGCCCGAGCTTACGGCCGATGAAAGAAAAGCTGTCAGAAGAATTTCCCAGAAATATCTAGTGCTGGGCGGAACACTCTTTAAAAGAAGCATGACGGGGATTACATTGCTTGTGTAGATGAAAAAGAAGCCGAAATAGTGCCTGAAGAAGCTCACTCGGGGGTGTGTGGGGGCCACGTTAGTGCCCAAGCCCTTGCCAAAAAGATCATTCGGCAGGGGTATTACTGGCCCACATTGGAGGAGGATTGCTCAATCTTTGTCCGGCACTGCCACCAATGTCAACTCCATGCCGATAAGATCCACTCTCCGGCATCTTCTCTCTATCCTATCCATGCCCCCTGGCCTTTCGCTATGTGGGCTTTTGATATCATCGGTCCCCTTGGTGATCCCAACTCCACGAACAAAACCAAGTCTTTTATTCTCACCGCAACGGAGTACTTCACCAAATGGGCCGAAGCAGAAGCTTACACAGAGATCAAGGCAACAACGGTGTGCACATTCATTAGGTGCAACATCTTGTCCAGATTCGGAATCCCCGGCGACATCGTCACCAACAATGGGCCTCAGTTTGTCTTTCCGGAGCTGCAAGACCTTTGCAACAGGTATCGCATAAAATTGCATCATTCATCCCCATATTACCCGCAAGGCAACGGTCAAGCAGAAGCCACTAACAAAACCTTGATAAAAATCATTAAGAAAACATGTGAGTCTAGCAGGTTCGCGGATTGGCCGGATAAGTTGATCGATGCTTTATGGGCCTACCGCACTTCGCTCCGAACTCCAACGGGCCAGACTCCTTATGCCTTGGCATACGGAATGGAGGCAGTAGTCCCATATGAAGTACTTGTTCCCTCCCTCCGAGTTCAGATCGATCGAGACATCCCTACAGATGATCGGCAGGAATCTCTCCTGGCCCAACTCGAACTCTTGGACGAAAGGAGGCTGGCCATCGCCGAACATGCCCGGACTTATCAGAATAGGCTTAAAATATTTTATCAGAAAAGGGTGGTTGAGAGAAAATTTTAAATTGGTGAGGTTGTGCTTAAAAGAATTTTCGTAAAGCCGGGCGGTCCCCGCTCAAAGCTTCAACCAAACTAGGAGGGACCCTTTGTTATATCAGAAACTTATCCTGGCAATTCTTATAAGCTAGTTAACGCAGATGGAGACGAATTAACTCACCCTTGGAATGGACTCTACCTTAAGAAATATTTTCCCTAAAAATGACAAAAAAGATGTAAAACACTCAAAATTGTGGAAGAAGTCCATTCTCACCTGTCCTTGCTTGCTATTAGGCTCACCCGTTCAAGTGAGAGTTAAGGATAAGCATCACACTATGCACATCGCACGCCTAGGCTCCGGGATTCGACGGTCAAAGCCAGAAAAGAAAAACCAGGTGGCGCCAGGCAAAGAAGATCAACCATGCCCTATTCTTCTCTCGTTTCGGCCCAAGGAAAGATTCGAGGGATTTCAGGCGAGGAATACCGAAAATGTCCACCATCTGGGAAGAGTGGAAAATCCTAGAGGGTCTGACTTCTTAAAAGAAAAGGCACCAAAAGATGGGCAATGAACCCCTCAGGTCAACCGAAAAGAAGTACATAGACCTGTCCGAATGAGTGCCTAGAATAGCCCCAAGAAAAGGAAAGGCTCCAAAAGATGGGCAATGAACCCCTCAGGCAAAAATGACCTGTCTGAATGTGGGCCACAAAAATGGGCAAGAAGGAATGACTCAAAAGAATTTAAACTTGACAGATGGGCATTAGTACGGAAACCCGCTTGATGTCCTTCGAGTTTGACCAAAGGTTTGCCTCAATTTCTTCCTTCTCCAGCCACCATGAGTAGGGTTGATCGACTAAGTCCAAGCAAGACCCTGGTATATTGAAGGCAGAAAGCCTAAGAATCCCAGAAAAGGCACATCACCTACACGTGGCGCTTATTCTTAGCTACCACACGTACTGTGAAAGGGGAACCCAGTTGCAAGCGGGGCAAATGGTGAGAACATCTACTCTATCCACGAACCAAAAAAATGAATATATCCAAAATCCAAACAAATTTAGAAATTTTAAAAGAACAAAAAATCTGCAAAATTAAAAAAAAAACTCCTACAAATTTGAATATCCGAAACCCCAAAAAATCCATAAAATTCAAAATCCAAAAAATAGAAAAAAACCCCCAAAACTAAAGAGTTAGTGCTTGTAAATTGACAGCATGGCTAGTTGCATTCATGTTTAATTTTGTGTCATGCATGTTTCGTTTCTGCATTACATAGTTATATTTCTTATTCGCCTAGTTAAGAAGGCCCATGCCTCTTGACATCTTGCAAGAGTTTAAGCCTAAACGAAATCTAACCACTCTTCTATTCAGCAAGACAGGCAACAGGTACAAAGATGGGAAAAGAGGAGAAATGGATGGCCAAAAATATACCCACTATAAACTCAAAATGTACAAGTGTATCATGTGGCAGAGGGGGCCGGCACATCAGAATCACCGCCTCCCTCCGCCGCCGGCTCCTGAGGAGCTGGCTCTGCTACAGGAGGGGGAAGGGGAGTCCTCTCGCCGCCCGCTCGAGAAGTGGTGCCCGACCGGCTCGGGCCGTGAAGCGTCGTCCGCCGAGAGTCGGTCCGGTATGACCAACCCTGTGACCGGGAGCGGGCCAGCTCCAGCAGCTCCGTCGCCCACCGCGACTCCAGTGCCCGCATCTCCTCCAGATGCTGGACCCGCAGCCGGAGGATCTGCTCACTCTCGGGGAGGGCCCGGGCCCTCAACTGCTCCAGCTGCAGGTCAAACAAAGATCAGCAACGGCTAGCAAGAGAAGAAATAAGACTGGAACAAACTCAATAAACTCACCTCCGTCAGAAGGGCGGAATCGGCCGGAGGAGGTTGACTCTCCAAATCGGCCACCTGGGCCTGAAGTCGAGCGACCTGCAAAGAACGGGATTAGATACCACAACGAAGCACAATGAAGCGAAGCAGGGAGCATACCTGATCCCGGAGGGCTTGCTCCGTCTCCTCGGCAGCTCCTCGGGCACCATCTAGCTCGGCCACCCGGGCCTGAAGCTCTCGAACCTGCACGAAACAAGGATTAGAGCAGTGCAACTAAACCGTAAAAGGAAGAAAAGCACAGACTCACCTCCTCGCGGAGTAGGGTTTCCGCCTCTGATGGTCCCTCTACTGGGACCTCCACTGCCGGCTCTACCACCAACGGAACCTCCACCTCCGGGAAGTACGCTGTCGGCTCCACCGTCGCCGGACTCCCTACTGCCGGCTCAGAAGCCACCGGCTCCTCCTCCTCCTGCTCGGGAGAACCACGAGTGGATGGCTCCCCCTCCTCCATCGAAGGCGCCCCCTGGGAAGTGCGGCAACGTCTGCGCACTCGCGGAGGCTGCCAAATGCCACGCGGCCCCACCTCTCCCTGCGACCTCAGAGATGGAGCCGTGGCACGCTGAAAAGAAAAGACGATGTGAAGGCAAGGAAAGAATCACCATGAACAAATGATCAGGAGAGAACCGAACCTGTGCGAGCTGGGCCTCTAGCTCCCGAATCCTGTCATCCCGCTCCGCGATCTGGTCGCGAAGACGGGTAAGCTCCATCTGGGTCGCCTACAAGGAAGGGTTGGTCAGAGCAGAACAAGCAAACACAAGAAGAATCAGAAGGTGAAGCAACGTACCATGTCGGTCACTGCAAACAGGTGACCGTAAAACTCGGAGAACTGCCGTAGATACTCCGAGCAGTCGATCGCCTGGGAAACCACCGGGGTGCCACCCCGATCCCAGATCTCTAGGGCCAGCCGGCCCGACTCCCGCCAGTCCACCTTGTGGACCAGCCCACGAGTGCTCCTCCCCATCTTCGGGTAGGGAGGAAGGGTCACCCACTCTTGGTTGAACCCCAGTGACCGCATCGAGAGACGCTGCCACATGGGCTGAATCTCGTTCAGGCAGATAAGGTAGGTGTCCCTACCAAACACTGCCCGGGACTCCACCACCCAAGGCTGGGCAGTGTCATCCTCCAGGAGATAGGGCCTCCACACCACCTGCAAGGGAGGCAAAAAAATGTCATAAAATAGCACCAGACAAGCTAAAGAACCAAAGGAGCAAAAGCAAAACACTTACCCGATCGTGGGGAAGGTGGAGCAGGGCCTTCCGCAGTCTCTCCACCTGGTACTGGTGGGGAGACGCGGCTCGGTGTGCCACCCACTGCCGGAGAAGCGGGTAGCAGACTGGACCCGTCTGTCGCACCGCCCGCCGGAGGGGCAAGTGCAGGTAACTCCAGACCTAAGCATGGCAAACATGTCAGATACACAGGTATGAAATATGCAATTTATTTAAAATAGACTGTGTAAAAGTGGTTACCTGGAGGAAAGGGGTGAAGCCGGCAACGCCGATGGGGCCTGACTCCATGGCAAGGGAAGAGAAGAGGTGCGCCAGCATGGCAGCACCCCAGGCATACTCGCCTAACCGTGAAAGGCGGGCGAGTAAAGGCAGGCACCTCAAGTGGATCCTATCTCCCTTGCTGCCCAGCAAAAGCCGGGTAAGCAAGAACAGCAGGAACCGACGGAGGTCCCTGTCTGCCTGCTCCGTGCCCTCCTCACCACAGAGCTTCTCCTTCACCTCAGCGGTCAGGCGACCCCTGACCTCTGAGAGAAGGGCACCATCCTTGGGGACCGCTGCCGAGCGGAACCCCACCATCTGCCCGATGGCCTCCCGCTCCAGCATCCTCATGCCACCGGGGAGGGTCGGAATGTCAAGACCCAAGAGGTACCGGCAAAAATCGGAGTAGTCCTCGTAGGTCTTGCCGGTCACCGGCCGGCCGTGTACGCGTAGGCCCGTAATACGGGCCACGTCCTCCAAAGAAGGCACCATGTGCCCCCAGGGGAAGATGAAGGAGCGGGAGACCGAGTCCCACCGCTCCCTCAGGGCCTGGATCAGGGAGAGGTCCTCCCAGATCGCAGTGCAGGAAAGGAGCAGACCAAAGCCCATGGCACTCAGTCTGCTCTTTTGGAACTCCTGCAGGCCCTCGTACACGCAAATGACCAACTCCCACGAGATGCGGGAGCGGAGCTTGCCCTGCATACAGAAAAGAATATTTTTGTTAGTTTCATGAAAGTACAGGTGAATTGTCAAAAGCAAGGCAAGAAAAGGGACTTACCTCAAGGCGGGGGTGCGGCCGGGCCTCTGGCGCAACCAAAGGAACCTCCTCGGCTGGGGGAGGTGACTCCGGGGCCGGCGGGGGAGACCTCCGGCGTGCTCGGGCAGAGCGTGGTCGCCGTGCCATCTGCAAGGCAAGGCATCAACAGGTCAGTATCATGCAGGAATGAACTGAAATCAGAAAAAACCAGTTTCCGGAAATAGCAGGCGCTCCCCATTCAGAGCGCTTGCACTGACGTCCTGAAGTCAGAGCGGTTGCTTAACGCTCCAGCTTCGCGACGCTACCGAAAGCGCCGCGAAGACAGAGCGCTTGAATAGCGCTCTGCCTTCGTGATGCCAGGCTCCCGGCGTCGCCGCTTCGCGACGCCGGGTTAGCCAGATTCGACTGACTTCGACGTCCTCGAATCCGGTCGAAAATTTCCGTAAATCTCGGAAAACTCGTGCAAAAGGAAAGTTCACAACCTATTCTACAACTTCCAAGAAGAAATCAACTGACCTGGATGTACGTGGAAGACACACAAAGCCCCGGAAGATGTGACTGAAAATGCTCGCGTGAAAATGAAGTTACTACAGTAACTCTGTATATATAGTGAAGGTAAATTTTTTTGAAAAATTCCAAAAAAATCTGGAAAAATCTCCATAATTCCCTAAAAATTACAAAAGTCACAAAACCACCAACCTCGAGGATTTCCGGTCAACAAATGGGTCGAAAATCGAGGGGAACGTGAAAAGTCACTTAAAAGCCTGGTAGTCCGGATCCGGGATGCCCGGCGTCGTGCTATCGCGACGCCAGGCGACTTGTTACCGGAGCGCCTGGAAATTCAGTAGCAAAAATCCTTGTCTTAACATTTCTTGCCTTTTGTTAGCCAAATGTCATAACATTTTCTACTTGTTTACTCGATTCATATATCCATGCACATGCACTCTTTTGGAAAATCCTGACAATTTTGCAGAAAAAGCAAGTTTGATACAAACAGCCACACCCGGCCTGAAAGTACAACAGCATAACGGCCGCGTAGGGCCTAGAAATACAACGACTAACATAAATGGCCACGCAGGGCCCAGAAGTACAATAACATAATTTGGCCACACACGGCCCAGAAGAGACTGCACGTCAAGACCGATCACTAAAGAAGGGCCCGCACCCTAGCAGAGTAACGTGCCACTCGATCGCCGTCCTCCTGCACCTCCTCGCCTTCAATGGAGTATCGGGTCGATGAGGGAGCTCCATGGCAGCAGTGGCAAGCAGGAAATGAGAGAGGAATGGAGCAAGGGGCGGCCCAAGGAGAGTAGAGAAGGTTCCCCCCTCCCCTTGGGCGACCTAGGGCACATATAGGGGCAGGGAAGAGAGAGGGGGAGCTCCCCATTACCCACGACGAGACGGGCGACAGGCCCTTGACGGAAAACTGCGCAGGGTTTCATGCGCTTTGGCAGAGGGATGCCTGGCGTCGCGTAGAAGGAGCGCTTTGAATAAATCCAGAAAAAGGAAGAAAAATAATTGAAAATGGTCAAAAATTGGTATTTTCTTGCATGTTAACTATAGTAGTATTTGAAATGTTGAAGACCACAAGTTCTGAAAACACCGGGCCCGAGAACCCCTCCAACAAAATCAAGGACGGAACGGTTGTTCAATGAACTTGCGGATAAGCCAAAATCACGAGTTATGGGGACGACGGTTCCTGATCAGTGTCCTGACCCATTACTCATGATCTATATCTTCAACTATGTTTCTTATTATTAATTTTTATTTCTTTCTTTCACCTAGCATACATCTGCATGCATCATCTGCATTTGGCTATCATCATTGTGGTTGTCTTCGTTTCTCTGACAAGGCAAACAAGTGTTTCTATTGAGTTGAGAGGTTATTCCACTCCGAGCTAAATCAGGTTCCCGCAAGGACACATATGAATCCTAAAGACTTAATCCCCATTGATTGGAGGTTCTTTTGATTTTAAAATCAACTTCCGTTCAGCCCTTCTTGGTACAAGCACACCACAAAGCTGGGCCGCTAACCAAGATGAACTCACGAGCCGCGCTCGGAGGTTCCCCGCACGCAGGGAGCAGGTTTATTTTCCTCTCTTGTGCCCACGGCACATCTCATCTCCAATCAACCACGGAAGCAGTCCGGAAGATACAAAAGGGAATTGCGGATCTTGAGAAGGCTCAATTCACCTGGTCAGGTCAGGAGTCGCGTATCTAAATCTACGCCTTGACGTCAGTTTTTCAGTCCGCCACCACTTCACTCCGCTTCATCTCGCTACGGTCACTTCCGCTACACTCCGTGCCACTCCCTTGCAAAACCAACGTCAAGGCGAGGCAAGCTGTAGATACGCGAATTCGGCCCGATTACAGAAAGAACAATCTCATTTTTATAGATAACACTTGTTTTCTCCCGATCGGAGAGGTCGATTTGACATAAAGACAATCAAATTTCAGAAAATCTGCAGGCATCCCGATGTCGCGATGCCTGGCGTCGCGACGTCAGAGCGCCTGTAATTTCCCGCCTTTTTACCCTTCTGTCCGGCCGGACGGCATTGTACTAAGAGACATACGAAAGTACAAGCGCTCCTCTTCCGGAGCGCCTGCAATTCCGCCCATGACAGATGGCTTTTCAGACGGTCAGCGATGCGTTGTCGAAATCGTACCGAGGGTCCAGGCGCTCCGCCGTCGGAGCACCTGGATTCCCGCCTGACAACTGTCACCGCAGGCTCCGCGTGCGCCGAATTTACAGTCTGACTGCCGTAGGTCGTAGGTGCTCTCCTGTCAGAGCGCCATGATTTCTGCTGACAACCGCCGCCTGACACGCAGGGTGGTAGGTGGCGACAGGTATGGTCGGACGTGCTGACCCGCCGACTTGTCGGCGGAGTTGCAGGTGCTCCCATGTCGCGACGCCAGGCGTCTTCAGAACGGAGCGCCATGGTCACTTTTGTGCATCTATAAAAGGAGACCCTTCTCTCACATAAGAGGTTCCAAGGGGAGGTTCCAAGAAGAGGTTCCAAGAGAGAGATTCCAAGGAGCTTAAAGATGGATTCCCAGAGCCTTAACTTCCTAAGAGTTTTCTTGACCCTTCCAACATCCTCCCACCACCTTCCAAGCCCCATTAGAGTCTACCATCCCACTCCCAAGCCTTTTCATCCTCCATTACACCTCTTCCACTCCGCTCATTCAATACCACTCAGAAACCATTTAAGACCCCTGCCATCACGCCATTAAAAGCCATTGCAAAGCATTACGAAGAGTACCAAGAAACCTCCAAAACAGGCTAGGAACCCGATCCCTCGTCATTGGAACCGGGAGAAGATTGTATTGAAGACTGCCGCAGAAGGACTTAAGCGCTCCTCAGACGCGACGCCAGGTGACCCGTGGTCGGAGCGCCTGCAATTTCCAAAAGCCAGAAGCACCGGGCTTCTCTACGATCTTCTTCCTTACCTTACCCTTTCCTTTATCGTTCATTTGGGTTACATTACGCATGTTGCATTAGTATGGCATAACGCATCTTAGTCTTAGGTCATTTAGATCCTCCCTTAAGAGGGGTTAGGAGTTAGTCCTAATCCGGTTCGTTCAACCCCTTTTGCCATTGCTCTTCTTTCTTACGAATAGTTACCGCTCCATATTTAGTTCTAAGCGTTGTGCTTTCGTTCATACTTTCTTTTCAGGCAAGCGAGTTTCTCCAAGGCTCTTCTTCCCCGGCCGGCAGAGGAAGGAGAAGATAGAACCCCCGCAATCTCCCCAGTTCATCGAGGTAACCGGTCATTCCCACTTTCTTTACCAGTTTATCTCTTTTACTTCTATCATCGGAGCCTCTCTGGCTCCTGGTGACCACACCATCTCTTCCTCTTTCGGTTTGTAGGTTAAGTTAGTATTGATAATGCCACCGGCTATCTGATCTTCTTTCCCCTCGATTCTCCTCACGACCCGGACCGGTCCTTCGATGCCCAAGTGACATCAAGGGTCGAGTAGTCCGGGTATCAAGGTGAGTGTGGAGAAGGAAAGAAGGAAGAGAAGCGGGCAATAGACTGGCTCGTTGGAATCATCCACGACCGCGTCTATGGCGTGATCAACACGAACCCACCCTATCAAAACCGTAAGGAAGGAGAAGCATACCACCCACACGCACATCTCCGCCTCTTCCCCACACCTCTTCTTCCCGGCGTCCACACTTAATAGAAGGGTTAAATCTGTTCTATGGCTTTCCCCCTTGCCTATTGTCATCTTGCCTTGCTTATATGTCAAGGGGGGCAGCCTTATCAACCAGGTAGAATGCACAAAATGACAAACAAGGTTAAAGTTAAGAGAGCTTACCTGCTATGGTGAGAGTCGCTCCCTTCTTGATCTCAGAATCCTGTCGTTGAGAGATCTTTCTCCTCTTATTTTAAAGTCCCTGAAAACACTGGATAAAAGAGGACTAGATCTTCACAACGACTCATCCCTTTGCCTATTATGGCCAACTTTGACTTAGGTCAAAGGGAGGAGCCCTCTTAATGGGGTGATAATGAAGGTAAATATGCAATGCGGAAATGAAACATGCAAGACATAAAGATAAACATGAATGCTAGCAAAGGAAAAAATCAAGGTTATGCCAAGTTAGATGATGCATTTTTTTAGATTTTTGGAAAGTATTCAAATTTTTTATTTTTGAAGATATTCAAATTTTTTTTGTTTTTTTTGGAAATATTTTTTTTTGAATTTTTGAAAATATTTGATTTTTTTGGATTTTTTGAAAATATTTGATTTTTTTTTGGGATTTTGGATTTTTTTTGGAATTTTGAAAATATTCATTTTTTTGGAATTTTGTGGAGAATGTGCCAGTATTTGGACCATTCATCGATCTTTGAGTGTTGATCAAGATTCAAGCACCACGTGTGAATAAGGTTCCTTACCCAGAATCTTTCTTGCCCTCTTCTCTTGATCGGTTTGGATTCCCCCTGAGTTTGGATAGTTTACCCTACCCTAGGGGTTTTAAGATGGAAGAATAATAGAGGAAGTCTTTGATAGGATTTGGGGGTGTTGAGGAGGGTTTCTCTACTCATGCCCAAATTGCCCGTTGGGGTTCGGCCTCTTCGGGTCTTTTCTACATGTGGCACTTACTTAGACAAGTCTTTGACCTGTGGGGTCATTGCCCATCTTTTGGTGCCTTTTCTTCATTTTCTATTCTTTCGGGTACTCATTCAGACAGGCCCATATTTGTTTAAACCTGTGGGGTTCATTGCCCATCTTTTGGCACCCTTTTGCACCTTATGAGACGGCCTCCTACTAAGGCGGCGGGCATTTTCGATACTATCCTCCTCTAGTCCCCTTCACCTATTTCGGACCGAATAGAAGAGAATAGGGTAAGGTTTCCTTTCTGCCTTCAGGGTTCTGCCTTGCCTCCCTTGAGTGTTGGGCTATCTAGATTCTGGGATCGGGAGGTGCTGTGTGTGCAAGGTGATGTCTACCCTTGACTTCTAGCTAACACCCTTGGATCGATGACTTAATATCACACTAGAAATTCTCCATTTTATTTTCTAAGGAAAATATTTTTTGAGGTAAACGCCGTTCCATGGATGGTTCAATTTTTCTTCATCGGCGTTGGTTAGCTCATATGCATTGCCTGGATATTTTTAAATTATAACTAAAGGCCCTTCCCAGTTAGGTTGCAACTTGGAACGGGGACCACCTGGCTTAACGAATATACTTTTGACTACCATCTCACCGATTTTGAACTTTCTCTCTACCACCCTCTTTCGATAAAATCTTTTCAATCGGTTCTGATAAGTCCGGGCATGCTCGGAAGCGGCCAATCTTCTTTCATCTAGGAGTTCAAGTTGTGCAAGGAGAGATTCTCGCCTCTCATCGATAGGGATGTCCCTGTCGAGTTGAACTCAGAGTGATGGAAGGAGTACTTCGTACGGGACCACCGCTTCCATCCCATGTGCGAGAGCATACGGGGTTTGACCAGTGGGGGTCCGTACAGAAGTACGATAAGCCCATAGGGCATCTACAAGCTTATCTGGCTAGTCTGCGAACTTGCTAGACTTACAGGTTTTCTTAATGATTTTAATCAAAGTTTTGTTGGTGGCTTCTGCTTGACCATTGCCTTGCGAGTAATAAGGAGATGAATGATGCAATGCAATGCGGTACCTGTTGCAAAGATCACGCAGATCTTGAGAGAGAAATTGCGGTCCGTTGTCGGTGATAATGTCGCTGGGTATCCCGAACCTGGCGATGATGTTGCGTTTGATGAAGGAGCACAGTGTTGATGCCTTGATCTCCACGAACGCTTCCGCTTCTGCCCACTTGGTGAAGTACTCTGTTGCCGTCAGGATGAATGATTTGGAACGGATTTCAGAGTTAAGATCACTTAGAGGGCCAATGATATCGAAAGCCCACATGGCGAAGGGCCATGGGGCATGTATCGGATGAAGGGAAGATGCGGGAGAATGGATCTTGTCGGCATGGAGTTGGCAAGAATGACGATTGCCGGACAAAGATGGAGCAATCCTCTTCTAGGGTTGGCCAATAATACCCTTGCTCGATGATTTCCTTGCCAAGAGCTTGAGCATTGACATGGCCCCCACAGACCCCGGAATGTGCTTCCTTAAGCACCAATTCTGCCTCAATAAAATTCCGCTCAGGCTCCTCTTGTAGAGCACCCCTCCTAGGATGGTATACCTCTGGGATACTCTCCTGATGGCCTTCTTTTCTTTTGCATTTGATCCAGGTGGATATGTCTGATCTTGACAATATCTTGCAATCTCATCAAACCAAGGCCTCTCACCCTCATCTAACTCTTCTAACTCGATTAGCGAAATCTCCTCTTTCTGCTCTAGATACTCCTTCCTGCCAAATGTCTCCTTGACTTTTAGAAATCGACCATCCTTAATCGCCGGTATCGACCTTCTACGGACATGAATAGTCCACACCTGTCTACCTAGCGGGACTGATAGAGATGAAGCTAAGGAGGCAAGGGCATCAGCAAGGATGTTCTGAGGTCAAGGAACATGAACAAAAGTGAGTTTGGAAAAGAGTTTGATGTAGCAAGAGGTGAGTTCTTGGTAAGGTTTGAGGTTTGGATGAGAAGTTCGGTATTTGGTTAGGACTTGGCGAAGGATTAGTTGGCTATCACCTATCACCCTCAATTCCGTGGCACCATAGAAATGAGCAGCCTCCAGCCCGGCCAGCAAGGCTTCATATTCAGCTATATTGTTGGTTGCTGGGAAGTCAAGCTGAATTGCCTGTGGAATGGTGACACCCTCGGGTGATAGAAGAACAATTCCTATTCCCTTACCGTGTGAATTCAGAGCCCCGTCAAAATATAATGTCCAATGGTGGGAAGATCGGATCAACATTAGTTCGTCATCCGGGAGCTCCGACTTGACCGGGTCAAAGAGGGGTATAGGGTGATGGGCTAGATGTTCGGCAATGGCATAGCCCTTAATCGCCTTCTGGGGGACATAGGTGATATCAAACTGGGAGAGGAAGCTCTGCCAACGACCTAACCGATCAGTTAGAACAGTTTTCTCCGGAAGGAATTTGATGGGATTGATGCGGGCAATAAGGTTGACCTCATGAGCTAAGAAATAGTGTTTAAGCTTCTGAACTACCCAGACTAGTGCAGCACAGGTCTTCTCCACTACAGTATACTTCTGCTCACATGGATCAAAGATCTTCGACAAATAGTAAGTTGCCCTCTCTTTCCCTTCTTCATCCACTTGTGCAAGCACTACCCCAAGAGAATTCTCCAAAACCGAGATATACAAAACTAAGGGCTTGCCAGGGACTGGTTGTCTAAGCACAGGGGGACTAGCCAGGTATCTTTTCAAACCGTCGAATGCATCCTGGCACTTCGAATCCCATTTGAACTCGGCCCCCGCCTTGGTCAACTCATAGAAAGGTTTACACCTTTGGGAGTGTTGTGAGATGAACCGGCAGACAAACTGTAGTCTCCCGATTAATCCTCGAAGTTCTTTCATATTTATTGGAGGAGGCATACCAATGATTGCCTTGGCCTTATTTGGGTCGATCTCTATGCCCCTTTTGCTCACTATGAACCCCAATAACTTTCCTGAGGATACTCCAAACGTACATTTCTTTGGGTTCATCTTCAATTTATATTCCCTAGCCCTTTGCAAGACCTTTCTCAACACTTCCGGGTGATCTTCTCGGCTTTTGGACTTAACGACCAGGTCGTCCACGTACACCTCTACAAGGGTATGCATCATGTCATGGAAGATAGCCATCATTGCCCTCTGATAGGTAGCACAAGCATTCTTCAGTCCAAAGGGCATGACGACATAGCAGTAGGTTCCCCAAGGTGTGGTGAATGAGGTCTTTTCCTGGTCCTCTTCGGCCAACCGGATTTGATTATATCCAGAATAACCATCCATGAATGACAACATCTCGAATCCAGCAGTGTTATCAACCAGTACGTCAATATGAGGTAGAGAAAAGTCATCTTTAGGACACGCTCAGTTCAAGTCCTTGAAGTCTATACAGATCCGAACTCGGCCATCCTTCTTCATGACAGGGACTATGTTTGGCACCCATTGCGGATAAAGGATGACCTTAATGAATCTTGCTTGATGTAACTTGTCGACCTCTTCTTTCATCTTAAGTGCAACATCAGGGTGGAATCTCCTTAATTTTTGTTTCACCGGGGTAGCTCCAGGTTTCAAAGTTAGACGATGTTCAACTAACGAGTTGTCTAACCCCGACATGTCCTCGTTTGTCCATGCGAACGTGTCCTTATATTCTTCCAAAATTTTAATTAAACTCTGTTCCTCAGTGGGAGTGAGGTTTGCGCTTAGGAGGATTGTCTTGGGATCTTCCGGTGTTCCGAGATTCATTTCTTTTGTCGGTTCATCCACCGTGGCTAATGGTTCTTCAAATCTTTTAAGTCCAGATGCATACGCATCAGCCAAGTCCTCAATTCCATCCTCGAAATCAGGATCTTTTTCTGATAAGACCTCGTAAACTCCCAGTGTATGATCTACATTGAATTCATCCTCATATTGGATTTCATCAAGCTGGATAGCATTTTCCAAAAACCTTGGCAGCCTTGCACATTCCTTTCATTTTTGTGCTATTTGTTGGAGATATCTTTCTGGCACACGTTTACCTCGAATTTTCTTCTTTTCTACCCTAACTTCTCCTAAAGAAGACGGAATTAAAAAGGTGGTATTTACAATGGGTGAAGGATCAAGCAGATCGATCAATGAGTTGGAGAAGAGAGGTCCCTGGTTGGGAGCACCCTCCGAGACAAGTAGAGATGTCTCCTCAATGGAAAACTGAGTTTGTGAGAGGACATTTTTTTTTGGGTATTTTGGGTATTTTCAATAACAAAAAGAGAATGAGCCGATGGGGCTCGAGCAGAAATAGAAAGCTTAAGCAAATGGGAGAAAAATGGGCTCGCGGGCCCGATGATGACAAGAAATGGGCAGATAGGACCAAAGCTAGTGAAAAGATCTAAGGGGCACGTGGGCCCAAATGGTGGGCACGCGGGCCCAAAGCAAGAAAATAAATCTAAAGGGCACGTGGGCCTGACGGGTGGGCACGCGGGCCCAAGGTTGTTGGATTGGAATGGGCATAGAAGCCCAGTGGAGTAAGAAGATTTGAATGGGCTCTCAGGCCCAATGATCAGTTCAGGTGGCCATTTCGGCCCAGAAGTGGGAATTGGGCTAGATAGCCCATCAAGTGAATCCAAGAGGGATAGAGTGAGGATTTTGAAATACGTGACCGTAGGATACGGCTCACACGGGATGTTGTTTGGAGGTAGGTTCGAGTGGACAAGTTGTTTAGAGATGGACTTGCCCTTGATTGGTTCTTCCTCCTCTATGAACAATCGAGCCAAAGATGAACTCAGGTTGTCCACTTCCTCCTCTTGCTCTGGTGCCTTCTTCTTCTTCTTCTTTGTCCCCGGCCATCATCATGGTCTCCCCTTTGATAAAGAATTTTTGGAGTCCCATGGTATTTTTTGGCCGGTAGACCATCCGCGGAGTGAAACTGGGCTCATAGCCAAGCCCGTGTCTCTTTGGTCTTTGTACGGCTTCAATGGGGTGCACAACCCCCTGCAGCTCCTTTCCCAACCCCTTTCCTGGCTGATAGCCCATCCCTTTCATCATCCGCCATGCAACTGAATCTGGAGGCATTGTCAATACCATGACCTCAGGTAACTCTGTAGTTGAAACCAACGGCTCGACAGATTTTGATATTGGTAGTGCAGAAGAGAGGTCATCCATGTCATTCAGAATGGGGATGTTGGTTACTTTGATCACCTGGCCCTTGTTTGGGAACTTCAGACACTGATGATTAGTGAAGGCAACAGCTCCTATTGCCTCAAGGTACGGGCGTCCCAAGATAGCTTTGAATGTAGGGTCCAATTCTAGAACGTGAAACTCGGCGGTGACAGCACACGGCCCGAGCCCTACTTTCAATGTAACCACCCCTCGTGCCGGCTTCCGGGAGTTGTCATATGCGGTCACCGTGATGGCAGAAGGCTCGATTTCTTCATCGAAGATGCCGCAAAGTTGCAATGTTTCTGGCGGCATGACATTTATGGATGCTCTGGGGTCAATCAAGCAGGACTTGATCTCCACGTCTCGGATGACTACTGCAACGCGCAAGGCATACTTTCTGATCTCTGGCCGTGCCAACTCGTCCTGTGTAAATGTGAGTGCCGGATGTTCACTCCTCGGGGTCAGGACAGTAATGATCTTCTCAGGCGGGAGATCCTCATTGACCATGACCCACTGTAGATATTGTTGTAGGATGTCCTGATGGTTTTTTGACCTCTTTATCAGCTCCAGAATTGAAATCTGTGCTGGCATTTTGTCCAGATGCTTCAATAGGTCATATGCCGTGCCGGGCAACGGTTCTTCTACCCCCTCCTCTTACGCTCGTTCTCGTGGTTGTATCCCGACACGGGGAAGACCCTTTGGAACATCCTCAAGCTACAAAGTACCGGCGCCAGCGTGGTAGGGGGAAGTGGTGATGCTGGTGATGGTAGGGTTGGTTGGTAGGTTGAGGAGCCCATGGTAGGTAGGGGTGGTGAGGATCGGATGATGAGGGGTCGTGGATTGGTGGAGGCCGGTATGTTGGGTGATGGTTGGGGTGTTGGTGGTGATGGTCTAATGATGAGGGATCATGGGGTGGCAGTGACTGGTAGGTTAGGTAATGTCTGGGGTGTTGGTGGCGGTCTAATGATTAGACGCCGTGGAGGATTAATGGTGGTTGGTGGGTTAGGGTGGGGTGATGGTTGGGGTGCTGGTTGGGAGGCTGGTGGCGGTCTAATTATTAAGCGCCATGGAGGGTTAATGGTTGGTGAGGGTAGTGGTGTTTGGGTAGTTTGTGGGCTGGGGGCAGCTCTCGGTATGGAGAGTATGGTGCGATTTTTAGGTGGGGTTGGTATGGCGGGTGTCGACTCTGAAAATTTGACGGGGTCCTCTCCTTTTCAGGGAAGTCCGTGAATCCAGATCGTCACCTCAAGAGGGGATGAGAAAAGAAAGGAATAAAATTCGGAAAGCAACTCTCACCTCGGTCCCACACTCACATTGATCCCCAAACTTTCATCCCTTGGCGTCGCTCGATCACCAAAGAGACGGTTCGGGTCATGTGCGAGGAGGGTGAGAAGAAATAAACGTGGTCGCTAGGAACCGTGGGTTCCGATTTATAGAATTAAAATGAAAGATGACCGTGTGTACCTTAGCGTGAAGAGTGTGAGTTTAAGCTTCTCCTTCTTCGGCCGGCCGATGAAGAAGAGTCCTCAACGTGTGGGTGCTTGATATTCTGTGCAACTAGACAAATAAACAAGTGAAATAGACAATTAGAACTAGACAAAGTGGAGTATATGTAAAGAGAATAACATAAAACACACAATTGACTAGAAACTGACCGGATTCTGGTTATCTCTAACCCCTTTTTTTATTTTCGGAATAACAGAGTAAAAGTAATGCAAAAAAATGTAAAAAAATGATAGGATGATGGATAATCACTAAACAAAGAGATAGGAAAAAGAACTGAAAGATTCTGAGTTGAATAGAGGAAGATATAGCCAAATCTGTGTTGTCGAAAAAGCCGAGCAGCAGTCCAGGATCTGCCAGGCGCGACTTTGCTTCTGCGCTCGTCACGACCAGCCCCGACCTTGGAATCAAGTTCCGTCGATTGTAAACTCAAGAAGACTTGGAGAGGAAGAACTTTGATGAAGATAGATCAGGCAGAATACGTCCACACCCTGCTGTAGAGGCCAAAGAAGAAAGATATGGCTGATCACCTGCAGAACAGCCTTCCTCTCTCTTGAATCGACTTTTCTCTCTCTAAAAACTCGAAATTCTCTCTCTAAAAATCATAAAATCAATGCAGGAGGGTGCTAGGACGTCTTGAGATGCCTGGGGAGTCGTGATCCTCCCCCTGGAATGACCAGAATCAGAGCCCATTTATAGGAGAACGAGCAATCTTATCGTAGCTAAAAAATAGGGTCTATGCGCCCTGGTGCCAGGCGCATGCGCCCCGCTGAGGGGCGCATGTGCCCCCCAGTGAGGGCACATCTTATCTTCTCTGAAAATTTCGATCTTATCCGGTCCGTCGGTTGAGTGGTAGAGTCCGGGTGAAAAACTGGTTCCCACGTGCCTCAAAAGTGGGGCGCATGTGCCCTCAAGTGAGGGCACAAGGCCACGTGCCTCACTGGTAGGGCGCATGGCCACGTGCCTTGGGTCCCGGGCGCATGTGACCAAGAACCCGGGAGCATGGGACTGGTTTCGCGCGTCCTTCTTCCGGAAGCCATTGCGAACACTCCCGAACTCGGAATTCGACGCCGTTTGTTGCGTTGGAAAGATAAAAGGCCGAAGAAGCTTTCTATAGTATAAAATAAGCCATCACACTCTCCAAAACTTCAGAATTTTATCTGGAAGTTAGGGTAGTGAACAGAAGATCCGATACTGGTCAAAATGACTTCGACGGCAAACCGGAAAGGCACGGAATGCAACAAAACTTGTCCGGAGTGTGAATATAACCATAACCTTCAATGCATGATCATTAGGCATTGGTCATTCAGCCAATTTCCTTGTTCACACGATTTACGTGCGGCTTTCGCTCGGAAATTACGGCTTTTTGCGGAAAACGTCGGAAAACATCCGATTTCATTCGGCGAATGCTCCAAATCAATTTTAAAAGACCCGGCATCATTATAAGGTAAATCATACATGTTACCCTATAAAACATGAGTTTTATGCTCTGAATTAGGCAAATTTGGCGTGTCTACAGCTTGCCTCGCCTTGATGTCGGCTTTGTAAGGGAGTGGCATGTAATGAAGCGGAGTGATTCGGAGTGAACTGTAATGGAATGCAGGTGAGCGTAGATGAATGTAGTGAAATGGAATGGTGATGGACTGAAAAGGTGGCATCAAGGTGTAGATATAGACACGCTTATCTACCCGATCCAGCAAAATGAATCTCTCTGAGTATTCTAGATCGCTTTCATGTTCTATCAAAACCTCATATAATTGACTGATAAAAGACATGCCCTTGACACGAGAGATGAAAAGGTAAATGATAAAGGATAAAAGGATGTAGCCAACCCTCAGCGTGGTGAGGAGTCCTCGAATTCGTAGGTTCATCATCAGCCAGCAACTCGAACTTTGCGGTGTTCTTGTACTGTGATGGGCTAAAGTTTTGTAAAAGAGAAGTTGATCTTAAAATGAAAAGGATACCAATCCATCATATTTGGAATCTCAAGTTCATTCAAGTTTCACCAAAATACTCAGTTTAATTCTGAGTGGAAGAACCTCAAGTTCTAAAAGGGTTCGTTTAAGCATAGCAAAATTGCTCGGGTATCGTGAAAACTATGAATCATGTTCTGGCAGAAAACCCGGTATTCGGAAAACGACAAAACAGACTTAAGCCATAGTGAGATTGAAAGACAATGGTGGGACTAACATAGAATGAAGGGAAAGAAGAAACAATGGCATGACAATTGCCACGGTGGGGTGGGATTAAAGACACGGTGGGATAAAAGAAATGATAGAATAAAACATGGTGAAACAAAAAGAAAGGAATAAAACATAAAGGGATAAAATTAGTAAAGGAGATGGATGTGAAAACATAGAAAATTATGTAGAAAATAGTTGAAGATATAGATTGTCTATTGGAGGTCAAGACACCCGATTAGGAACCATCATCCCTCCAATGTTCAATTTTGGCTTATCCGTGAGTGTGAAGAAATGACCAAGCCGTCGTAGATTTTGTTGAAGGGGACCTCGGGCCCAGTCATCTTCACTCTCAAGGTCTTCAACATTAATGCATATAATATATATAAAATGGACCTAACATAACTAGGTGACAGATAGTAAGAGTGATGTGAAGTGAAAAAATGAAGTGATGGTGGTGATGTGATGTGAGATTGATGAGAAACTGAGGATGAAATCTTTAGGTAAGCTGCATCGACCGCCTGGTTCATCAGCATCTCTGGTCCATCCTTGTCTTGTCATTTTGACGGAATACAGCACCACGATAGGTAGCGCTTCCTCTCTTTTGCCACAAGGTTGGCATGGCATTCCTTGGGTAACATTGATCTTGCCAATTCACCTGTTAGGACTAAAAAGGTTGCCTGCACATTTTTAGTTAGTACCCAACAGACAGAATTGTCATATGAATCAGATTGTTCATGAAATGATCAATTGAAGATTTTACTATTTGAACCATCATTTGGATGTCAAAATAAAGTTTTTAATAATAGTTTCTTTAGAAAAAATGTCACTTTTAACATTATAGACAATTTCTGAATTTTTTAGATTTTTCTGAATTTTTTTCAAATTTTTTGTCCATGTGCCCCCGACCGGGGGCACCTGGCCATGCGCCCTGGGGTGGGGCACCTGGCCATGCGCCTCCATATGAGGGCACATGCGCCCTGAGGCAAATTTTTTTTTTTTTTGAAAAAAATGTACCTGATCGCCCTTCTCTTTTTTTGCTTTTTCAGCTCCTGAAAACACTTAATGAAAAATGATTAAATCTTCATTATGACTCATCCCTTTGCCTGTATATCGTATGCCTTGATTTTAAGTCAAAGGGAGGAGCCTTCTTAACAAGGTGGAATAAAACAAATGACTTAAAATGAAATGGGGGGTTGAGAGAACTTACCTGTCATGGTGTGAATCCTCTCCTCTCCTATATTGAAATGCCTGAAACACTTGACAGAAGGACTCATCCCTTTGCCTATTATGGTCAACTTTGACTTAGGTCAAGGGGAGGAGCCTTCTTAACAAGGTAATTAAAGTAAAAATAGATATGCAATGCAGAAATGGAAATATGCATGACAATCAAATAAACATGGATGCAACTAAGGCAATGATCATGACTAAGCAAACTTTTTTGGATTTTCTTGAAAACAATCATTTGGATTTTCAAAAGTATTCATTTTTTTTAGATTTTTGAGATATGTGTTTTTTTTTGAATTTTTGAAATATTCGATTTTTTTGGGTTTTCGAAATATTCAATTTTTTTTGGGTTTTTGAAATATGCATTTTTTTGTGGGTTTTGAAATATGTATTTTTTTGGATTTTTGAAATATGTATTTTTTTTGTGGATTTTGAAATATGCATTTTTTTTGTGGAGAAAATGCTGGTATTTGAGACAGTTCATCGGTCTTTGGAGTTTGTCAAGACTCAAGTGGTAGATTCCACGTGCAAAAATAAAGTTCCCTACCTAGAATCCTTCTAACCTTCTTCCTTTGATCGGCTTGGATTCCACTTGGATTTGGTCGGTTTACCCTTCCCTAGGGTTTAAGGAGGAAGAGTATAGAGGAAGTCCTTGATAGGGTTTGAAGATGTTGAGAGAGATTTCTCTACTCTCACTCAAATTACCCATTGGGGTTCGGCCTCTTTGGGTTTTTCTTTCTTTTTTTGCCCTTTTCTATGTGGCACATATTTGGACAGGTTTTTGACCCGTGGGGACATTGCCCATCTTTTAGTGCCTTTTGCCTTGACTATCATTCTGGGTACTCATTCAGACAGGTTGTTCATTTTTCTTTTTTCTAACCTAAGGGGTTCATTGCCCATCTTTTGGCACCCTTTTGTACCCTCTGAGACGGCCTCCTACTAGGGTGGCGAGTGTTTTCGATACTACCCCTCTCTAATCTTGTCTTCCTATCTTGGACCGAGTAGAAGAGAATAGGGTAAGGGTACTCCTTCCATTTCTAGATTTCTGCCTTGCCTTTCGCAAGTGTCGGGTTGTCTGGATTCTAGGATCGGGAAGTGTTGTGTGTGTAGGATGGTACCTACCATTGACTTCTCACGAACAACCTAGGATCGATGACTTGAGATTATACCAGTGGTTTCTACATTTTTATGGAAAGTACTTTTTGAGGTAAACTCCATTCCAAGGATGATTTAGTTTTTCTCCATCTGCATTAGTCAATTCATATGCATTACCTGGATACTTTTCAGTGATTACAAAAGGCCCTTCCCAGTTAGGTTGCAACTTGGAGCGGGGACCCCCCGGCTTAACGAATATGCGTTTGACTACCATCTCACCGATTTCGAACTTTCTCTCGACCACCCTCTTTTGATAAAACCTTTTGAGTCTATTCTGATAAGTCCGGGCATGCTCGGCGGCAGCTAGCCTTCTTTCATCCAAGAGTTCAAGCTGTGCAAGGAGAGATTCTCGTCTCTCATCAACAGGAATATCCCTGTCGAGCTGAACTCTGAGAGATGGAAGTAATACTTCGTAAGGGACCATTGCTTCCATCCTATATGCCAAAGCATACGGGGTTTGTCCAGTGGGAGTCCTTACAGAAGTACGATAAGCCCATAGAGCATCTACAAGCTTATCAGGCCAGTCGGCAAATTTGCTAGACTTACAAGATTTCTTGATGATTTTGATTAAGGTTTTGTTGGTGGCTTCTGCTTGACCATTGCCTTGAGGATAGTATGGTGATGAATGATGCAATGAAATGCAATACCTGTTGCAAAGATCACGCAGATCTTGAGAAAGAAATTGTGGCCCATTATCGGTGACGATGTTGCTGGGGATCCCGAACCTTGCCAGGATGTTGCGCTTGATGAAGGAGCAGACTGTTGATGCTTTAATCTCCACGAATGCTTCCGCTTCAGCCCATTTTGTGAAGTACTCCGTTGCCGTTAGAATGAATGATTTTGAGCGCATTTCGGAGTTGAGGTCACTCAAGGGGCCAATGATATCAAAGGCCCACATGGCGAAAGGCCATGGGGCATGAATTGGATGAAGGGAAGATGCGGGAGAGTGAATCTTGTTGGCATGGAGTTGACATGAATGGCAATGCCGGACAAAGATGGAGCAGTCTTTTTCTAGAGTTGGCCAATAATACCCTTGCCGGATGATTTTCTTAGCAAGGGCTTGGGCATTCACATGACCACCACATACTCCAGAATGTGCTTCCTTCAGCACCAACTCAGCTTCTTCTTCATCAAGACACCTGAGTAAGATTCCACTTAGGCTTCTCCTATAGAGCACTCCTCCTAGGATTGTATACCTCTGGGATACTCTTCTGATTGCCTTCTTTTCCTTGGTGGTTGATCTAGGTGGGTATGACTGATCTTGACAATACCTCGCAATCTCGTCATACCAAGGTCTCTCACCTTCTTCTAATTCTTCTAACTCAATCAAGGAGATTTCTTCTTTATGTTCCAAGTATTCCTTTCTGTTGAACCTATCCTTAACCTTCAGAAAACATCCATCCTCAATTGCTGGAATTGTTCTCTTACAGATGTGGATAGTTCGCACTTGCCTGCCTAGCGGGACAGATAGAGATGAAGCTAGTGAAGCTAAGGCATCGGCGAGGATATTCTGAGAGCGGGGGACATGAACAAAGGTGAGTTTGAAGAATAGCTTGATGTAGCAGGTGGTGAGCTCCTGGTAGGGTTTGAGGTTTGGATGGGAAGTTTGGTACTTGGATAGGACCTGGTGTAGGATCAATTGACTATCACCTATCACCCTCAATTCGGTGGCACCATGGAAATGAGCGGCCTCCAGTCCGGCCAGCAAGGCTTCATACTCAGCTATGTTGTTGGTTGCTGGAAAGTTAAGCTGAAAAGCCTGTGGAATGGTGACACCTTCAGGTGACAGAAGGACAATACCTATCCCTCTACCATGAGAGTTCAGAGCCCCGTCAAAATATAATGTCCAAAGATTGGAAGAACGGACTGACATTAGTTCGTCATCCGGAAACTCCGACCGGACTGGGTCAAAGACGGGTATGGGATGATGGGCAAGGTGTTCAGCAATAGCATAACCCTTGATTGCCTTCTGTGGGACATAAGTGATATCAAATTGGGATAAGAAACTCTGCCATCGCCCTAACCGATCAGTCAAGACTGTACACATTTCTGTGCCAATTGTTGCAAATATCTGTTTGGAACTCCTTTACCTCTGACTTTCCTATTTCCTAACCTAACTTGACCTACTGAAGATAAAGCTGGAAAGGTTGTATTTACAGAGGAGGGGGGGATCGAGTAAATCGATCAATGATTCAGAAAAGGGGGATCCCTGATTGGGAGTACCCTCTGAGATGAGTAGAGACGTCTCCTCGATGGAAATGTGAGTTTCAGAGAAGACGTTTTGGAAATTTCAAGTAAAAGGATAGAATGAGTCAGCATGACTCGAGGTTTGCTAGAAGATGACTGAATTAATAGGGAGAAAAACTTAAGAATAAAAGGAAAAAAGGGGCTCGTGGGCCCAATAGTAATAGAAAGTGGACACATGGGTCCAAAACTGATGAAAAAAGTAAACGGGTTCGTGGACCCGATCTTAAAAATAAATGGGCATGAAAGCCCATGTTGAGAAAAACCCTCAGTTCTAAAGTTGATGAGGGAAGCAAATGGGCAAGCAGGCCCAGTAAGAGTGGAAGGTTGAAGGGGGCTCATGGGCCCAATGTGGGTAAGTGGGCCCTGAAACCCATCCAAAAGATCTAGAAACAACGGCACGAGGTTTAAACAAGGCATTGTTGTATTTGGGCCTCGTGGAATAGTTTTGACTTGGGTAACATGCTTAACTAGATGATCCAAGATTGGTCTGCCCTTGGGTGGTTCTTGATACTCTTTCCCACTTGAGAACAGACGAGTCAAAGATAAGCACATGTCTTCCAAGTCTTCTTCTTCTTCATCTGGAGCTTTTCTTCTCTTGACAGCTATCACGGAACTTTTACCATCTTCAGCCATCATCATGGTCTCCCCTTTGATAAAGAAGGTGTGGAGCCCCATGGCATATCCTGGCTGGAAGATCCTCCTTGGGATGGAACCCTCTTCATATCCCAACCCCTGCCTGCGTGGCCTTTTCGCATTTTCAATTGGCTGAGTGATCCCTTGAAGATCCTTGCCTAAACCTCTTCCAGGCTGATAGCCCAATTTCATCATCATCCGCCATCCCAGTGTGTCTGGTAGAGAGGCGGTCATGCATCTGACTTCTGGCAATTCTCCCACTGAGATATGGGGTTGTATTGACAGACCTAGGGGTAAAGAAGCATCGTTCAGCTCGTCCCTTATAGGCATGCTAGTCACCTTGACCACCTATCCTTTAAAGGGAAATTTTATGCACTGGTGGTTTGTTGAAGCCACAGCTCCTATTGCCTCCAAGTATGGCCTCCCAAGTATAGCCTGAAATGTTGGATCCAATTCTAGAATATGAAAATCTGTTGTGACTGTACATGGTGTCGACTCCAGAAACGGGTTCCGGATCGGCACCTCAAGATAAGAAGGTGAAAGATGGAATAGGAGAAAAGGGGAGTGAATCGGAAAACACTCGGAAAGCGGTAAAGACTCCTCACCTCGATCCCACACTCACATTGATCCCCGAACTTTCATCTCACGGCGTCGCTCGAGCACCGGAGATGGTTCGGGTCATGTGGGAGGAGAGTGAGGAGGAGATGAAATTAAAGCATGAAAAATGTGGTCGCCAGGAGCCGCGGGCTCCGCTTTATGGAATGAAAATAGAAATAAAGTTGAATTTGACCGTGTACCTTAGCGTGGGAGAAAGTGCATGCGGGCTCAACCTTCTTCTTCTTCGGCCGGCCGATAAATAAGAGTCCAACCGATGCTAGCTTGATGTATTTGTGCAACTAGAAGACAATAAGACAAGAAAACAAGTGAAGAAGGATTAGAACTGAGTGAAGTGTAGTAACTTTTAAAAGTAATAACATAAAACGACAATTGGAAACAAACTCACCGGATTCGGGGTTAGACCTAACCCCTTTTTTTGGTTTTTTGATGATGTATGAAATGATGAAAATAGAATAAAAATGATGCTTAAATATGAACTAAATTATTTGAATGAAGAAAAAGGAATATAAATGGTTAAAGACAACACAACCCAGGCAAAGTGGCAACCGGGTTGGACAGATTTAATGTAAACTGCGTGGCTCTGATGCAAAGACCGTAAAAAACAGCACCAATGTCAGAATCAAGTGAAATTTATTTAAAAATAAAGATAACTCACCGAGGGTGGTTTTATATGAAGACAAGTTTGCCTGAATATTATGATAAGTAATCTGAATTTACCTGATAAGCCGGATCTTGGACAGTGAAGTTCTGGAAACTCCCAGCACAATGTCGATGTAGGACATGCTATGGGCACCACAGATATCCAAATTGAATTATTATTATTGGAGATAAAATATAACTCACCGGGGAACAATTTCTATGAAGGATGTATGGGCTGAATCCACCATTAAATGTACTGAACTTGACTGAGAAAACAATGACTTAGAAGAGAAGACTTCGGATCTGTCTGTGCAGCGCCGGTGTTGAAGCCATAAAAAGCAGAGGAAATGTCAGAATTGATCTATGTTTGTTGGAGATGAAAGATATCTTGATGAACCACACTTCGTATGAAGGAAGTCAGGCCATAAAATGATTATAAAGATATGGAGAAGCCGATGATCAGCAGTGCAGCACGTTGGAGCATAGACCGGCTTCTTCTTCACTTTGGGATGATCTCCGGGCACCGGGACGAAGATATAACTATTTGGAGAGGTTGGGATGAGCCTAGGGTGGCTGGAGGACGAAGAGAGAAGTGATGGAGGATGGGGATGCCCTTCTTAGGTCGTTCATATGAGTCTCCCTTTATAGGGGATGAGAACCAGGTCAAAAAATAGCAAGTTTTGATACATCCGACCATAGGTTGGATTTCCTCCATTTAATGTTGCTGATTTTCATCCTGAGGTATCTAGAAACTTACCTAAATGATTGAGAGAGATTTGAAACCGTGGATCACCTTCTCCATGCTCAAAATATGCCTCCACTTGAAGAGGAAACAAATCTAGTCTAAAAATGGCAAGTCTTGATATACAAGACAACAAGTTGGATTGCCATCATTAGATGATGCTAATTTCGACCATGAAGCTTACAGATACTATAAAAAGTGATATGGAGGAGGAAAAAGGAAGGTAAGGTCGTGAATTGGTCAGATATGGGCCCAATGGGCTGGGCTTGAATGCAGTTGGGCTTGATAGGTGCTGCGTGCGGACAGAACTGCGCATCTGACTTCCAAAGGGCGCTGCAAACAAATGGGAGATCAGAATTGAATGCCGTTTGTTGCATTAAAAAGAGGACTCAGAGAGGAAGATTATTTGTGTTTAAGATTTCTTCATTAGATGTACACATAATCCTGTGAAAAATTTTCAAGTAGAGGATATGCTGGGAAAAGCATAATATGGCACACCACCAAGAGTCTCTTGTTCGGCAAACACGGATTTGATTAGAAATTAGAAAATCATCCTCATATTTCCAATAAGCACCTCAGCTCATCCAAAATGGTGGTTCATCATGATTTTGATGGTCTAAAAGAGATGTTGCCAATGGAATAATGGTTTAAGCTCTAAATAAGGCCAAATTGGCGTGTCTACAGCTTGCATCGCCTTGATGTCGGCTTTGCAAGGGAATGGCATGTAGCGGAGCGAAGTGAAACGTAGAGAAAGCGTAGCGAAGCGAGATGAATCGTAGTGGAATGTAGTGGAGTGAAATGGTGATGGACTGAAAAGGTGGCATCAAGGTGTAGATATAGACACGCTCAACGACCAGATTCGGCAAGACGAATCTCCTCAAGTCTCATGGTTAACCACCATGTTTCATCAAGTCTTCCTATGTTCGATTGGTAAGAGATGTGCCATTGGCACGAGAGAAGAATAGCCAACCCCCAACGCGGTGGGGAGTCCCCGAAACATGGGTTCGTAGGTTCATCATCAGCCGGTAACCCGATCTTTGCGGTGTTCCTGTACTGTGATGGGCTAAAATTTAAAAAGAGATTTGTTTTGAAAAAGTAAAAGAATACCAATCGAGCACATTCAGGCTCTCAGATTTATTTAAGTCTTCCAAGAGACAAGATTCAATTCGGAATAGAATGATCTCAGATTCCGAAAGGCAAATGTTTAAACATAGACCGTGAAGATAATGACGGTGCAAGTTCTGATCAAAATTGAAGGCCCTTGGCGGGACGAAATGGCTGCCACGGTGGGATAAGTAGCAAAAGAAGTTGCAATGGCCTCTGTGGTGAAAAGAATTGAAAGATTTAAGGGCAAAAAGTGGTTACCGAACACGGTGGGATTAATAGACACGGTGGGATATTAGAGAGGTTAGTGGGACTAGAGAATATGGTGAATGACACGGTGGGATTTAGAATGATCGAGAGGGTGAGAAGGTGAAGATTAGGAAATGATGTATGCAATGACAAAACAAAATGTAATGCAATTAATACTACATGATGCATGTTGGGCTCAAGAAAATAAAACAAAACTTGTATAACAAATAGTTAAAGATATAAATGTTCTATGAGGTCAAGATACCCATTCGGGAACTATCGTCCCTCACAGCACAACTTTGGCTTATCCGTGAGCATTAGAGATGACCCGACCGTCGTAGATTTTGATGAAGGGGATCTCAGGTCAAGTCTTCTCCATGCTCATGGTCTTCAACATCAATGCATAAAATAAATAGTAATGCACCTAATATATGCTAAGAAAAGAAATGATAACGGTGAGTTTGCTGTGTGATGACATGCATTCTCACAAAAGATTTCATGTGTCCTAATGAGGACACAGAGCAAAAGCTTCTCGGCAAAGTTGAGGCCGAGGTTATGATGACACCTCCTCCTGAGAATCCTCAGGGGAGGGAAGTGGCGAGCATCGCCTGCAAAAGGTTTCTCGGCAAAATTAAGGCCGAGGTTATGGTGACACCTCCTCCTAAGAATCCTCAGGGGAGGGAAGTGGCGAGCAACGCCTTATTGAAATCTTGAAAATGCTCCTCGATGAAGTTGAGATCGAGGTCATGGTGGCACCTCCTCCTAAGAATCCTTGGGGAGGGAAGTGGCGAGCTTCGCCTTTTTGTGAAGATCTCCGCATTTGTTCTTCGTGCCTGAAACACTAGAAAAATGAGATTAGAATGCCAATATGGCTTATCCCCTTGCAAGTTGCAGTATGCCTTGACCTTTGTCAAGGGGTGTAAAGTTTTTCTTGTGCCTGAAACACTTAGAAGGAAGAGATTAGAACAACAATGTGGCTTATCCCCCTTGCAAGTTGCAGTATGCCTTGACCTTTGTCAAGGGGTAATAGCCTTCTTAAGGGTGTCAAAATAAAACAGCAAATATGCAACGAAGAATTTGAAACATGAGAGATTGAAAGTAAATATGAATGTAAAGACGAAAATTCAAACCAAGCATGGTGATAAAATATTTTAAAAAGTTTGAAAATTTTTATTGAATTTGAAAAAGAAGTTTTCTTTTTTGTTGAAAAGATTCAATTTTTTTGGGATTTTTGAAAATGCTATTTTCTTTTTTTGAGTTTTTGAAATTTTTTTTTTTTTGGAGTTTTTGAATATATTCAATTTTTTTGTAGTTTTTTTTTTTGAAAATATTTTTTTGGGGAGAGAAAAATCAGTATTGACACAAGTTCTCATCACTTGATTGTTTTTCTAGGTTCGTTGGTAGACACCATGTGCAAAATGGGGTTCCTTACCCAGAATCTTTCCGACCTTCAACCTTTGATCGGCTAGAGTTTAGCTTTGATTTGGTTGGTTCACCCACACCTTGGGGGTAAGAATGAAGAATTGAGGGAAAGTCCTTGATAGGCTTTGGAGATGTCAAGAGGGATTTCTCTACTCACACTCAATTGCCCGTTGGGGTTCGGCCTCTTTGGGTCTTTTCTTCTTTATCAACAAACCTATTTTTGTGGCACACATTCGGACAGGTGCTTTGACCTGTGGGGTCATTGCCCATCTTTTTGTGCCTTTTTTCATTTTCTGCATTTTTGGGTACTCATTCAGACATGTGCCCATATTTGTTTAAACCTGTGGGGATCATTGCCCATCTTTTGGCACCCTTTTTTTTATTTGAGAAGTTGGACCTTCTGAGACGGCCTCCTACCAGGGCGGCGGATGCTTTCGATACTCACCCCCTCTAATCCCCTTCACCTATCTTGGACCGAACAAAAGAGAATATGGCGAGGGTTTTCCTTCCATCTCTAAGCCTTGCCTAGCTTCTCTCGGGTGTCAAGTCATCCAGATTCTGGGATCAGGACGTGTTGTGTGTGTAGAATGGTATCTACCCTCGACTCCTAGACAACAACCTAGGACATGTGGACTCAAGTCATACTGGTAGTTCTCTCCATTTTTGAGGTAGATTACATTCCATAGGTGAATCAATTGAAAACATGCCTTGCAATGTAAAAAATTTGTTTAATAAGAACAAGGTAGCTACAAATATCGTCAGTCATGAATTTCTCTCAATTAAAATTGTCATGTGAAATTCAAAATCATTTTTTTAAAAAAATATTGCTTTGCAGATGACATAATGATGATGAATGCAATTTCATGTAATACCTGAGAGAAGAAGAAGTTCATTGCTGATGACGGCTTTGCTTGTGCTTGCCTTGCCTTGTCTGCCATGCCTTGCCCAACTGCTTCCACTTTTGATATGCACCATATTGCATTGGATTGATGATTCATAGTCATAGGATGAAGTGAAAGATGTGGAGGATCTGATTTAGCATGGCGAAGTCAAAATTAATGATGTAAAAGGCAAAGATTGTGGTATCACCCAGGAAATTTCTCTACGTTGATTTTTTTTGAAAATAAAATTTTGAAAAGGAAAGAAAATGCAAAAGGGAAAAAAAACATGTTTGAAAACAAAAGTGTGCTAAAGTGGGCTCTTGGGCCGAAGAGTTGAAAGTGGGCTTAAAAGCCTGGGAGTAGTTGGAATCAAGAGGTACGTGAGCCCAAGAGTTGAATGCGGGCCGCAGGGCCCGGTTGATGTTGATGGGCATGAGGGCCCAATTGGATGTGATGGGCTCGAAGGCCCGATTGAAGGTTGAGCCCGAGGGACCCAACGAAAAGAGCGGGCACACCAGCCCAATTTAGATGGTTGGGAGCAAGATTGGGATTTGTGATGGGCTCGCCGGCCCCATTGAAGAGTATGGGTGCGCAAACCCGAATTCGAAGAAGTGGGGGCACGGGGGCCCGATTTTGAAGAAGTATGGGCACACGGGCCCGATGGTGAAGACATGGGGGCATATAGGCCCGAGGTTGAAGGAGTGTGGGCATGTGTGCCCGAGGTTGATGGAAGGTGGACACGTGGGCCCGATTTAGAAGGAATTTGGGCACATGGGCTCGGTTGTAGAAAAACATGGGCATGTGAGCCCGGTTGAGGTGACTTGCGGGCACGTGGGCCCGATTTAGAAGAAATTTGGGCACATGGGCCCGGTTGCAGAAAAGCATGGGCATGTGAGCCCGGTTGAGGTGAATTATGGGCACGTGGGCCCGATTGAGGTGAATTGTGGGCACGTGGGCCCGATTTAGAAAAATTAAGATCACATGAGCCTGATTGGGAAGAATAATGGGCACGCGGGCCTGATGGAAGGAAAGGGGCACGAAGGCCCAGTTGGGGAAAAGGGACATATGGGCCCAGATGAAGGAAAGGGGCATGCAAGCCCGATTGATTAAAAGGGGCACATGGGCCCGGTTGAAGAAAAGGGGCATAAGAGCCCGGTTGATTAAAAGGGGCACATGGGCCCGGTTGGATAAAGGGGGCACGTGGGCCCGGCTGATGGAAAGGGGCACATGGGCCCAATTGATGAAAAGGGGCGTAAGAGCCTGAGAAAGGGGCATAAGGGCCCGGTTGAGTGGGATAAAGTGTGGGCCGTGGCCCTAAGATTGACAGATTTTGGGCCCATGGGCCTGATTGATGGTTGTAAGAAGGATAAAGAAAGGGCAGTGGCCCTAAGATTGAGGAATTGTGGGCCCATGGGCCCGATCGTTGATTTGGAGGAGAATAAAGAAAGGGTCGTGGCCCTAAGATTGATTGATCGTGGGCCCATGGGCCAGATTGTTGATTAGGAGAAGAATGGGGTAAGGGTCGTGGCCCTAAGATCGATGCTAAGGGATTTTCCTGCCTAGCTGGAGGAGGTCCTAGTATCCCCTTGCTAAGGTCTGCATCTTCCATCTGTAGGTTTATAGATTCCTTTCCCATTTCACTGACCAATTCGGTCTCCTTACTTCCCAGCTCAGGGGTCAATTCAATCTGACAAACTTCATGGATCAATTCCAATGATGACGATAGTTGATCTATACCTGGCGAATCCTTGCCTAGTCCTTGACAATCAACAAAATTTATGATTCCTTCGTCTAAGCTCCCTATAGTAGGCTTCTCCTCAGGATGTTCTATAGAAGAGGGCATGCCTAGTCTAGGGGATTCCAAAAAGGTAGAAAGGTTTGGTTCGACCTCCCCTACTAGCTGACTTTGATCTTGATGAGAAGCTGATTCTTCTGCCATGGCAGGAGCACAAATGGTTGGAGTTATTAATTCCTCTACAAGGGCAGGAGCTTGAAGGGTCGAAGTGTCTGAATCTTCTACTACAGCAGAAGCAAGAATAGTAGGAGTGATTGGTTCCTTTGTTGGGGCAAGAGTAATAGAAGAAATGATTGGTTGTTGTGCAATCAACTGAGGAGGATCCCTATGTGGTGGGATTGGTTGAGAAGCCGGGGTATGCTCGATCGGCTTAGGATGAATGATTGGCTGAGGGACCATTGGTGAAGTGGGTTGAGGAGCCAAGGCTTGCGTGGCTAGCCGAGGGGTTGTTGTTGAAATAGGCTGAGAAGCCAATGGTCGGATGATTGGCAGATGGACCTTAAGAAATGTTGGTGGAGTTGAAGGTTGGGGAGCCGGTTGAAGTAAAGGAGTATTCGCACAAGCAACAAGAGGAGCTTTATTAAGCATGGTTGGTTGTGCCATTGACATGGGTTGCATGACTGGCTGAGGTTGGGGCATCGGTGGCCTAATCAACTGGCGTCGAGGAGTTGGCCAATGATGATGATCCGGATGGGGTTGGGGAGGGCTCCTAGGTTGGTTCATAGCATCAATGCTCCTCTCAAGCCTGGGCCTCAATTCATCAGAATATTGTATTAATTCCACATCTTCTTTTACTTCCCCAATTATTGAATAGCCCGGCCCATATCGTTGCAAGAATTTGGCCTTGACAATTTCGAAATCCCATATCTCAACTTCGTTCAATGAAAAAAACCAATCTATGGCTGCACCCTCTAAAGATCTCCTAAAAAGAAAGGCAAGGGTCTTTCTATCATTCTGCCACCGAGATGATTTGCTCAGGAAATCATTGACATGGGTGAAGGGATCACCTAAGCCATTGTAGCGATGGTAGGCTGGTGTTTGTGATGGAGGGATATGTGGGACTGGGAAAGATGGAGCAGATATTTTAGGGATGGCCTTCGAGTCCAAACGGTGCCTCAGCTCTTCAAAGTGTTCATCCATTTGGTTGAGTTTGTCCATAAATGCTTGAGTGAGGCTGGGTTCCTGAGCCACCGGTGCAAGGTATTTAGATGAATGGGTTGGAAGAGGTGGCTTCGAAGTAGGAACTGGCATAGAATTATATGAATGCCCCACAACGGGGTGAGTAGAGGCACTATAGGGTTGCCTAGGAGAGGAGATGATGAGGGGCCTGACTGTCGATTGGGGTGGTGAGGGGGCTTGATTTCCCTCGACTGGATCTTCATTGGTGGGCATATTTCCTTTTGTTAAAGATTGCACAAGTGAAAAGGATTCAGGATCTAGATAGAGGGATAGACCCTGGAGGATTTGTTCTACACTGAGTGATGCAGGTGGATGAGTAGGATTTTGAACTTCAGGTTCCCTGATGGCATTAACATGGCCCTCTGGTTGGAACATGGGTTGTTGCAGCTTGTAGTAGTCCGACCTCCCAACCTGGCTTCCGGACCTTAGCATCATGGGCATCATGTCGATCTTTCTACAAAGATGGTTAAAAAAGAGAGCAAGCAAAGCACACAATTGAAGATTTTTTTATGTTTTGTTTTGTTAGAATTTTTTTGTTTCAATTTGGTTGTTTGGAAAACAAGTTGAACACCAAATTAAAAATGTTTTTTTTGTTTTTTTAGGTGTTTTGAAAGAATAAAAAATTTTTGGTTGTTTTCAATTTTTGGTGAGCAAGCAAGTTATGCAAACAAGTTTTTAAAATGACTACTCGACAATTTTTGGGTTGAAACCTTATATTAGATAGATTGTTAGCAATTGTTCACTCAAATGGGTATGGTTCCTATTGCTTCAATCTTCAAGACCTAAGGTTGTCACTCAATCACCACGAGTAGGTACTTGGGTTCTTCGGGTTTTGGGAAGTGGTACAACCGGCCCAATCGTGCGGAGAGGAATACTCCACGGATGGGGACTTACGGAGGTCTTGATGGAAACCACCAAATCAACTAGGAAGGAATATCCCAGAAGAGAGGTTAGAATCCACCAAGAAGGTGTTTGGAGGGTGAGGGTGTGTTGGGAGAGAGAGCCCCCGCCTCGAATGCCCTATGGATAGGAACAAGTCCGGTACCCGATGCAAAAAGCTAATGCAAAAGTAAAAATGGAGGGTAGGAGGAGAAGAAGAAATCAATATGCAAGAACATGAAATGAAAGGAAGTAAACATAGCATGCGATATGCAAACAAGACAAGCAATCATGCAACAAAACAAACAATCTAGTGACTAGAATTGAATTAGAATGAAACTAGTTGCACAAACAAATCAAGCTAGCACGGTTAAAGACATTGGTTGTCCCACCGTGGTCGCCAAAAAGTTGTCGACTCCGAAAACAGGTTCCGGATCGGCACCTCAAGATAAGAAGGTGAAAGATGGAATAGGAGAAAAGGGGAGTGAATCAGAAAACACTCGGAAAGCGGTAAAGACTCCTCACCTCGATCCCACACTCACATTGATCCCCGAACTTTCATCTCACGGCGTCGCTCGAGCACCGGAGATGGTTTGGGTCATGTGGGAGGAGAGTGAGGAGGAGATGAAATTAAAGCATGAAAAATGTGGTCGCCAGGAGCCGCGGGCTCCGCTTTATGGAATGAAAATAGAAATAAAGTTGAATTTGACCGTGTACCTTAGCGTGGGAGAAAGTGCATGCGGGCTCAACCTTCTTCTTCTTCGGCCGGCCGATAAAGAAGAGTCCAACCGATGCTAGCTTGATGTATTTGTGCAACTAGAAGACAATAAGACAAGAAAACAAGTGAAGAAGGATTAGAACTGAGTGAAGTGTAGTAACTTGTAAAAGTGATAACATAAAACGACAATTGGAAACAAACTCACCGGATTCGGGGTTAGACCTAACCCCTTTTTTTGGTTTTTTGATGATGTATGAAATGATGAAAATAGAATAAAAATGATGCTTAAATATGAACTAAATTATTTGAATGAAGAAAAAAGAATATAAATGGTTAAAGACAACACAACCCAGGCAAAGTGGCAACCGGGTTGGACAGATTTAATGTAAACTGCGCGGCTCTGATGCAGAGACCGTAAAAAACAGCACCAATGTCAGAATCAAGTGAAATTTATTTAAAAATAAATATAACTCACCGAGGGTGGTTTTATATGAAGACAAGTTTGCCTGAATCTTATGATAAGTAATCTGAATTTACCTGATAAGCCGGATCTTGGACAGTGAAGTTCTGGAAACTCCCAGCACAATGTCGATGTAGGACATGCTATGGGCACCACAGATATCCAAATTGAATTATTCTTGTTGGAGATAAAATATAACTCACCGGGGAACAATTTCTATGAAGGATGTATGGGCTGAATCCACCATTAAATGTACTGAAATTGACTGAGAAAACAATGACTTAGAAGAGAAGACTTCGGATCTGTCTGTGCAGCGCCGGTGTTGAAGCCATAAAAAGCAGAGGAAATGTCAGAATTGATCTATGTTTGTTGGAGATGAAATATATCTTGATGAACCACACTTCTTATGAAGGAAGTCAGGCCATAAAATGACTATAAAGATATGTAGAAGCCGATGATCAGCAGTGCAGCACGTTGGAGCATAGACCGGCTTCTTCTTCACTTTGGGATGATCTCCGGGCACCGGGATGAAGATAGAACTATTTGGAGAGGTTGGGATGAGCCTAGGGTGGCTGGAGGACGAAGAGAGAAGTGATGGAGGATGGGGATGCCCTTCTTAGGTCGTTCATATGAGTCTCCCTTTATAGGGGATGAGAACCAGGTCAAAAAATAGCAAGTTTTGATACATCCGACCATAGGTTGGATTTCCTCCATTTAATGTTGCTTATTTTCATCCTGAGGTATCTAGAAACTTACCTAAATGATTGAGAGAGATTTGAAACCGTGGATCACCTTCTCCATGCTCAAAATATGCCTCCACTTGAAGAGGAAACAAATCTAGTCTAAAAATGGCAAGTCTTGATATACAAGACAACAAGTTGGATTGCCATCATTAGATGATGCTAATTTCGACCATGAAGCTTCCAGATACTATAACAAGTGATATGGAGGAGTAAAAAGGAAGGTAAGGTCGTGAATTGGTCAGATATGGGCCCAATGGGCTGGGCTTGAATGCAATTGGGCTTGATAGGTGCTGCGTGCGGACAGAACTGCGCATCTGACTTCCAAAGGGCGCTGAAAACAAATGGAAGATCAGAATTGAATGCCATTTGTTGCATTAAAAAGAGGACTCAGAGAGGAAGATTATTTATGTTGAAGATTTCTTCATTAGATGTACACATAATCCTGTGAAAAATTTTCAAGTAGAGGATATGCTGGGAAAAGCATAATATGGCACACCACCAAGAGTCTCTTGTTCGGCAAACACGGATTTGATTAGAAATTAGAAAATCATCCTCATATTTCCAATAAGCACCTCAACTCATCCAAAATGGTGGTTCATCATGATTTTGATGGTCTAAAAGAGATGTTGCCAATGGAATAATGGTTTAAGCTCTAAATAAGGCCAAATTGGCGTGTCTACACATGGTCCAAGTTTGACTTCTAGAGTGACCACCCCACGTGCAGACTTCTTGGAGTTATCATAGGCTGTCACCATGGCACAAGATGGCTTGATTTCTTGTTCAGAAATACCGCACAACTGCAAAGTTTCTGGCGGCATAACGTTGATATAAGCTCCGGTGTCAACCAAACATGATTTTACTTCGACATTGCAGATGATAACAGCCACATGCAAAGCATATCTCCTAAAGTCTGGATCTGCTAATTCTTCCTGAGAGAAAGTGAGTGTTGGGTGCTCACTTCTAGGGGCTAACACTGTAGTTATCTTTTCAGGTTGGGAGATCTTCACTCACCATGACCCTTTGTAAGTCCTGTTGTAGAATCTCCTGGTGCACTTTTGATCTTTTGATCAACTCAAGTATAGAAATACGGGCTGGTGTCTTATCCAAATGTTTTAACGGATCATACGTCGTGCCCGGCAATGGTTCTTCCACTTGTTCCTCCTCCACTGGCTCCTGCGGTTGAGTTCCGGCTTGGGGAAAGAGTCGCTGGAACATCCTCCCACTCCGAAGCACCGGGGCTATTTGGCGGTCGGGTAGAGGTGACGGGTTAACTGGTGTGGGTTGTGGTGGAACAGGTGGTGTAGGTGCAGGTATAATAGGTAATGGGATCGTTGGTTCTGGGATGATGGGGTTAGTTGGTAGAGGGGTAGGATTTGGAGGTGGTAATGATGGTGACACCGGTAGCCTAATAAGAAGAGGCCAGAGTGCAGAAGTGGTTGATGAGTTTAATGAAGGTGTAGGTTGTGGGATTGGTTGTGGTGCTGGTGGTATGATAGGTTGGGGTTTTGGAGTGGTAGAGCTCGTAGGCTGGGGGTTCAGGTTTGGTGATGATTGTGGTGGTCGGATGAGCAAGGGCCGGTGTGTAGCAATGGTTGAAGGAGGTGTAGTTAGAGAGGGGGCTGGCCTAATGATGGGCCGGCGAGAAGAAGTGGCGGCCAGTGGTTGGGTTATTGAGCTTTGTGGTAGTTTTGGAGTAGCAGGTGCACGGATTATCTATCTAGGAGGAGGCCTAGCAGGAGACCTAGCTGGGTTGACAGGCATGGTTGCATTTTGGCTTTCTAGTTGCCAACCTTGAGCACGGCTGGCATCTCCCTGGGAAATGGAGTGTACTAGACCAATTCATGGGTTTGGATGTGCTGGTGCCGGTGCTGGAGCGGGAGCATGTAATGGGAGCGGATTCTGGACAATCCCCAAGCTAGGTTGTTGCTGAGGTTGAGCCGGTGGACGCTGCCGCTGCTGCTGCCTAGCCTTCATTACCTGTATGCATTCCCCCATTTGGACCCAATCAATGCTGCCTTGGTCATTCAGATCGTGGATGTAATCCTTGAATTGAAAGCACACTTCTACAGTGTGACCAGGACACCGGTGGTAAGCACAGTATCGGGACATATCAACATTTGTTGGCCAAACCTCTCTTTCCTTGGGCAATTCCAACTGTTTTTCTCGCCATGAGTACATTGAAGATGTCGGTCAAGGAGTAAGGGAGTTGCTGGTAGTTCTCTCTCCTAGGACCTCCCCTTCGTGGTGCTTGATTGGGTGGTGGCGGTGCCCTATTGTAGGTAGGTTGTCGAGGTTGCTGGGGTTGTGCTACTGGTTGCGGGGGTTGTTGTGGTTGTCGTGGTTGTTGTGGCCTAACTTGTTGCTGAGGGGGGTAATAGGAAGGGTTCTGTGGTGGGTTTCTGAACTGGTTTTGACGGTTCCCTCCCTGGTTCCCCACAATGTTTATAGCTTCGTTGTTGACCACTCCCTCAGTTGTAGGCCCAACTGGTGTAGAGGGGGTCTTCCTGAAGTTTCTAGGTTTGGGATCAAATGGATTTATCATTGTGGCATCCTTGAAGTGGGCTTGCAAGTATCGGGCACTGTCATAGAGTTCATTCATTGTGGTAGGACGGTGCATGATCAAGACATTCCTCAAGGCAGGTGTAGTGTTGCCAATGAGCATCTTCACTTGTTCCCCTTCAGAAATAACATCTGTCAATTTTTCTGCCATTCCCCTCCAGCGATCAGCAAACTTTATGAAGTCCTCTTCGGGCTTCATCTTCTCAGCAATCAAATCTGTAATGGAGCACGCTGGTGCCACCCGGTCTCTGTATCTTTGTAAGAATTTGGTTTTCACAATATCGAAGTCTCCTGCCTCAAAGGAGTCGAGTGAGTAGAACCATTCCAATGCAGACCCTTCTAATGATCGACGGAACAAGAAAGCAAGAACCCTACGATCATCTTTCCAGAATGAGGATTCATAGAGAAAATCCTTAAGGTGGAGAAAAGGGTTGCCAGTACCATTGTAGCGGCGATAAACTGGTAGCTCAGAAGGTGGCAAGTGTAGTACTGGCAGAGAAGGGTTGGAGATTTCAGGCACTGACTTGGAGTCCAGGCGACATCTCAGCTCTTCATAACGTTCATTCATCTGGGTGAGCTGATCCATGATTGCCCTAGTAAGAGCAGGTTCTTGGTTTACTGGTGGGGGTATGTGGTTAGAGACATGGTTCTGAAATTGAGGAGCATGACTTGGCAAATTCACTGAAGATTGTTCCATGACTTGATGGGTCAAGGGAGCAACATGGTTGAAATAAGATGGTTGAACAAATGAGGGTTGGACCACATGTGGTTGAACTATAGAGGGTTGAACTACAGATGGTTGAATCATAGATTGTTGAACAACAGGTGGTTGAATCATAGATTGTTGAACAACAGGTGGTTGAACAAAGGGTGACTGAATGACTGGTGGTTGAACTAGAGGACGAGGAGATAAGGCAACTTGATTGGTTTCGGCCTGATTCGAAGCAATTTTGCCCTTCACCATGGATTGTATACGGGCATAGGTTTCGGTCGGTATAGAGAGACAACTCCCTAAAGAGTTGTTCAACATCACGGGGAGCGAGATGGTTGAGGGACCTCTTGCACTTCTGACTGAATCGGTTGGTGACCCATCTCGTGCTCTCGATGTTCAGCTTGTTCCGCCATTCCAACGTGCCTTCCAGACCTTAGTTGCATTGAACTTCAAGAAGAAAGTAAAATAAACAAGTTGACAAAACAAACAAGGAATTTTTTTTTGTTTGTTTGTTTGTTTTTTTTTTTTTAGTATTTTTGCAAAAAGTTAAAGGTTTGAATTTTTGTTTGACAAGCAAGTTATGCAATGACTTGAAAGCAAGATTACACAATGATTTTGATTAAACCTTAGGTTTATAAATTTATTAAGAATTGTTCTCTCAACAAATGGGTTAGGATCCTAACTCCAATCTTCAATGACCTAGGTTTCACACAATCTCACCACGTGTAGGTGACATAGGATGCTTCGGGTTTTGGGGAGGGGTACAACCAACCCGATCGTGAAGAGGAATACTCCACGTATGAGGAATTACGGAGGCCTTGATGAAAGCCAACCAAGTCAACTAGGAAGGAATATCCCAGAAGAGAGGTCAAAATCCACCAAGAGGGTGTTTTGGATGGGAGGGGTAAATGGGAGAGTGAGCTCCCGCCTCAAAAAAAGTGTAAAAAAAGGACGTAGAGAAGGAGCAGAGAATGCAATCAAGTAATAAAACAAGTAATGAGCAAAGCATAAACTTAAATAAACAAGCAATCAACACCAGACAAGCAATTAGAAACTAGACAAGCAACTAGAAACTAGAATCTAGACTTGTTTCTTATGTGAGCCAAATGGAGATAGTGAAAAGGTGATGGAAAGAAGAGGGTTCAGATCTGATATCCAAGCAAAAGGGTGGTCCACGTGGGGACCGATGTGGGAACTGGGGTAGAAAGTAAAGGTGGTTCTCGTGGGAACCGGTTTTGGGTAAAAGGGGTGGTTCACGTGGGAACCGGTTTGAATGATCAAGAGAGGGCCACGTGGGGCCAATTAAAGGTGAATAAAGATCTGATCCAAGTGGGGATAGATCTGAAGGAAAAGGGGTTTGGTTCACGTGGGAACCGAAGTAAAGAAAGAGATTGGTTCACGCGGGAACCGATTTAAAAGGAAAAGAGTGGTTCACGTGGGAACCGATTTAAGGGAAATGCAGAAATTAAATGGCATGCTTGGCACTTCAGATCTGATGAAATATGGGTGAAATCAGAAATTATGAGATGGCATGGAGTTAAGAAAGGTGGAAGGAAGGAAAGGCTCATGTGGGAACCGATCTAGAACTAGAACTAGTTGCAAAAGAAAACACTAAGCACCCACGGTTGAAGACATTGCTTGTCCCACCATGGTCGCCACAAAGCTGTCGACTCTGAAAATTTGACGGGGTCCTCTCCTTTTCAGGGAAGTCCGTGAATCCAGATCGTCACCTCAAGAGGGGATGAGAGAAGAAAGGAATAAAATTCGGAAAGCAACTCTCACCTCGGTCCCACACTCACATTGATCCCCGAACTTTCATCCCTTGGCGTCGCTCGATCACCAAAGAGACGGTTCGGGTCATGTGGGAGGAGGGTGAGAAGAAATAAACGTGGTCTCTAGGAACCGTGGGTTCTGATTTATAGAATTAAAATGAAAGATGACCGTGTGTACCTTAGCGTGAAGAGTGTGAGTTTAAGCTTCTCCTTCTTCGGCCGGCCGATGAAGAAGAGTCCTCAACGTGTGGGTGCTTGATATTCTGTGCAACTAGACAAATAAACAAGTGAAATAGACAATTAGAACTAGACAAAGTGGAGTATATGTAAAGAGAATAACATAAAACACACAATTGACTAGAAACTGACCGGATTCGGGTTATCTCTAACCCCTTTTTTTATTTTCGGAATAACAGAGTAAAAGTAATGAAAAAAAATGTAAAAAAATAATAGGATTATGGAGAATCACTAAAAAAAGAGATAGGAAAAAGAACTGAAAGATTCTGAGTTGAATAGAGGAAGATATAGCCAAATCTGTGTTGTCGAAAAAGCCGAGCAGCAGTCCAGGATCTGCCAGGCGCGACTTTGCTTCTGCGCTCGTCACGACCAGCCCCGACCTTGGAATCAAGTTCCGTCGATTGTAAACTCAAGAAAACTTGGAGAGGAAGAACTTTGATGAAGAGAGATCAGGCAGAAGACGTCCACACCCTGCTGTAGAGGCCGAAGAAGAAAGATATGGCTGATCACCTGCAGAACAGCCTTCCTCTCTCTTGAACCGACTTTTCTCTCTCTAAAAACCCGAAATTCTCTCTCTAAAAATCATAAAATCAATGCAGGAGGGTGCTAGGACGTCTTGAGATGCTTGGGGACGTCTTGAGTGGGGCGCATGTGCCCCCCAGTGAGGGCACATCTTATCTTCTCTGAAAATTTTGATCTTATCCGGTCCGTCGGTTGAGTGGTAGAGTCCGGGTGAAAAACTGGTTCCCACATGCCTCAAAAGTGGGGCGCATGTGCCCTCAAGTGAGGGCACAAGGCCACGTGCCTCACTGGTAGGGCGCATGGCCACGTGCCCTGGGTCCCGGGCGCATGTGACCAGGAACCCGGGCGCATGGGACTAGTTTCGCGTGTCCTTCTTCCGGAAGCCATTGCGAACACTCCCGAACTCGGAATTCGACGCCGTTTGTTGCGTTGGAAAGATAAAAGGCCGAAGAAGCTTTCTATAGTATAAAATAAGCCATCACACTCTCCAAAACTTCAGAATTTTATCTGGAAGTTAGGGTAGTGAACAGAAGATCCGATACTGGTCAAAATGACTTCGACGGCAAACCGGAAAGGCACGGAATGCAACAAAACTTGTCCGGAGTGTGAATATGACCATAACCTTAAATGGATGATCATTAGGCATTGGTCATTCAGCCAATTTCCTTGTTCACACGATTTACGTGCGGCTTTCGCTCGGAAATTACGGCTTTTTGCGGAAAACGTCGGAAAACATCCGATTTCATTCGGCGAATGCTCCAAATCAATTTTAAAAGAACCGGCATCATTATAAGGTAAATCATACATGTTACCCTATAAAACATGAGTTTTATGCTCTGAATTAGGCAAATTTGGCGTGTCTACAGCGGGCATGGAGGTGATTTGATCCTCGACCTGCCAACCCTGGGAATGGTGGGTTGACTCCTCGATGGCGGAGTGGACGAGGCCGAGTCGTTGGTTTGGTGGTGCTGGTGCCGGCGCTTGTATGGGTGCATGTACCGGGAGTGGATCTTGGACTATGCCCAAGCCGGGCTGCTGTTGTGCTTGCTGTCGCCGTAGTTGATTCTGACGTGCCTTCATCGCTTGTATGGATTCTCCCATCTGTGCCCAGTCAATGTTCCCTTGATCATTAAGGTCATGGATGTAGTCTTTAAACTGGAAACATACATCCACCGTGTGCCCAGGATATCGATGATAAGAGCAGTACTTGGTTGTATCAACATTGGCCGGCCATCCTTCTCTCTCCTTTGGAAGTTCCAACTGCTGTTCAGCCATCAATGCATTAAAGATATCGGTGGGGGGGAATGGCAGTTGAGGATAGTATTCTCTCTTGGGTCCCCCCCTCCTAGGTCGGTTGGCTGGTGCTGGCTATTGGTTGTAGGCTTGTTGTTGTGGTTGGGGCCGGTTGTAGACATGTTGTTGTTGAGGCGCTCGGTTGTAGGCATTTGGTTGCGGGGGCGCGCGGTTGTAGGTGGGTTGCTGTGGTGGTGCTCGGTTGTATGCAAGTTGTTGCTGGGGCTGAGGAGCTGGTTGAGGAGCTGGGCGGTATTGTTGGTTGGGTGGTGGGTTACGGTATTGGCTCTGACGGTACCCACCCTGGTTACCCATGGCATTGATGCTCTCATTGTTTACTACCCCTTCGGTGGTGGGTCCAACAGGTGCAGGCTTTCTAGTGTTACCGGGCTTAGTGTCGAATGGGTTGATCATGGATGCGTCCTTAAAGTGGGCTTGGAGGTAGCGGGCGCTATCACACAACTCACTCATGGTTGTTGGGCGGTGCATGATCAGGAGGTTGCGAAGGTTGGGCGTGGTGTTCCCGATGAGCATCCTCACCTGCTACCCCTCTGAGATGGTATCTACTAGCCTCTCATCCATTCCCCTCCACCGATTAGCAAATCTGGCAAAGTCTTCATCCGGCCTCATCTTTTCGGCAATCAAATCAGTTATCGAGTAGGCTGGCCCCACCCGATCCTTGTACCTCTATAGAAACTTTGCCTTGACGATGTCAAAATCTGCCGCCTCAATGGAATCAAGAGAATAGAACCAGTCCAGGGCAGATCCCTCCAATGACCGACGGAATAGGAAGGCAAGGGCTTTGCGGTCATTTTTCCAGAATGCGGAGTCGTAGAGAAATCTCTTTAGATGGTTGAAAGGATTACCAGTCCCATTGTAACATTGGAAGACTGGTATCTCTGAAGGAGGAAGGTGCAGAACTGGGAAGGATGGGACAGAGATTTCAGGGATGGCTTTAGAATCGAGGCGATGCCTCATTTCTTCAAAGCGCTCATCCATCTGGTTGAGTTTGTTCATTAATGCCTGGGTGAGGCTGGATTCCTGAGCCACGGGAGCAAAGTGTTTAGGTGGCTGAGTTGGAGGGGGTAGGTTGTAAACAGGAATTGGAACAGAATTATGTGAATGCCCCATAATAGGGTGAGTGGAGACACAGCAGGGTTGTCAAGGAGAAGAGATGATTTGGGGCCTGACTGCTGATTGAGGTGGTGAGGGGGCTTGATTTCCCTCGACCGGATCTTGATTGGCGGGCATCTTTCCCTTTGTCAAGGATTGCACAAGCGAAAAAGATTTGGGGTCTAGATGAAGAGATAGACCCTGGAGGAGTTGCTCCACGCTAAGTGATGCAGGTTGATGAGTAGGATTTTGAATTTCTGGCTCCCTGACGGCGTTGACATGGCCCTCTGGTTGGACCATGGGTTTCTGAAGCTCGTAGTGACCCATCTCGTACTCCTCTTCTTGGCCGTAGTAGTCCAACATCCCGACGTGTCTTCCGGACCTTAGAGTGGGCATCCTGTCAAATTTCCTTACAAAATGGTTGAAAGAAAGCAAACGAAAGGTGTAAATGCAAAGAGAGTTTTTGTTTGGTTATGGTTGTTTGTTTGATTTGATTTGGTTTCAATTTGGTTGTTTGGCAAGCAATTTGAACATAAAAATTAAAGGGATTTTTTTTGTTTTAGGTGCTTTGAAAGAGGAATTTTTTTCTTTTCAATTGTTGTGAGCAAGCAAGTTATGCAAACGAGGTTTTAAAATGACTACTCGACAATTATTGGGTTGAAACCTTAGATTAGATAGATTGTTAGCAATTGTTCACTCAAATTGGGTATGGTTCCTATTGCTTCAATCTTCAAGACCTAAGGTTATCACTCGATCACCACGAGTAGGTACTTGGGTTCTTTGGGTTTTGGGAAGTGGTACAACCGGCCCAATCGTACGGAGAGGAATACTCCACGGATGGGGACTTACGGAGGTCTTGATGGAAACCACCAAATCAACTAGGAAGGAATATCCCAGAAGAGAGGTAAGAATCCACCAAGAAGGTGTTTGGAGGGTGAGGGTGTGTTGGGAGAGAGAGCCCCCGCCTCAAATGCCCTACGGATCGGAGCAAGTTCGGTACCCGATGCAAAAAGCTAATGCAAAAGTAAAAATGGAGGGTAGGAGAAGAATAAGCAATCAATATGCAAACATGAATGAAAGCTATTAAATAAACCAATCAAGTGAATGCAAACAAGATAAGCAATGAGGAAGTAAAACAAGTAACTAGAAACTAGCAATTAAAAGGTGGTTCGCGCGGGAACCGGCTTGTGTTGGAGTGTCCAATTGGGGACAAATCTGAAGTATAGGAAAAAGGATGGTCCACGCGGGGACCGAATTTAAAATAAAATGGCTCACGTGGGAGCCGAGTTTTGGAAAAGTAGGTGGTTCACTTGGGAACCGGTTTTTGAAGGAAAAATGGGTGGTTCACGCGGGAACCGGTTTGTTTGATTGGAAAAAGGAAAGGAGGGCCACGTGGGGCCAATCTAATTGGTGCAAAGGGGTGGTCCACGCGGGGACCGATCTGAAAGTGAGTTGGTTCACGCGGGAACCGGTTTAGAAAAGGGTTTGGTTCACGCGGGAACCGGTTTTAATGAAGAAAGGGGTGGTTCACGCGGGAACCGATGCAAGAGTTGACAAAATAGAAGGAGGGCCACGTGGGGCCAATCTAAAGGTGTTGTAAAGAGGTGGTCCATGCGGGGACCGATCTGAAAATAAGTTGGTTCACGCGGGAACCGAGTTGGAAAAGAAAGGTGGTTCACGCGGGAACCTGTTTATAAGAAGAAAAGTGGTTCACGCGGGAACCGGGTTGAAATGAAAGACAAGCAAATTAAGTCCACATGGGGGACAATCTTAAATAAAGAGTAAATAGAAAGTTTAAAGGTAAATAGACATGGAAGATAAAAGACAAGTCAGTTCACGCGGGAACCAAGTTGGGAAACAACTAGTTGCACGGTTGAATCAAGCTAGCACGGTTGAAGACATTGGTTGTCCCACCGTGGTCGCCAAAAAGCTGTCGACTCCGAAAACGGGTTCCAGATCGGCACCTCAAGAGAATAAGGTGAAAGATAGAAGAGGGGAAAAAAGGGGGGAGTAAATTGAAAACACTCGGAAAGCGGTAAAATGTCCTCACCTCGGTCCCACACTCACATTGATCCCCGAACTTTCATCTCACGGCATTGCTTGAGCACCGGAGATGGTTCGGATCATGTGGGAGGAGAGTGAGGAGGAGATGAAATTAAAACATGAAAGATGTGGTCGCCAGGAGCCGCGGGCTCCGCTTTATGAAATAAAAGCAAGATTGAGTTGATTTGACCGTGTACCTTAGTGTGGGAGATCGGGATATGGGTTCAACCTTCTTCTTCTTCGTCCGGCCGATGAAGAAGAGTCTTCAACCGATGCTAGCTTGATAGACCTGTGCAACTAGAACAATAAACCAAGTGAAGAGATTGATTAGAACTATGGGAAGTGTAGTAACTGTAGAGAGAAGATGAGAAAGAAGCAATCGGAATCGAACTCACCGGATTGGGGTGAGCCTTAACCCCTTTTTTGTATTTTTTGATTATGTAAAAATGATGCAAATAAACTGAAATATGCTTTAAAACAGTAAATGAACTGAGTTAAATGAGTTGAGAAAGCTTATGGAATGGATCGGCTTGAGTTGAAGCCGAGTTGGTTGAGAAAAGGCCGGTTCGGGTAGCTTTGCACCCTTCTGGCGCGACTTCGGTGCAGAGGATGCTACGAACGACCCCAATGTAAGAATCGAGTTCCATTTGTTGGAGTAGACGGAGGACTCAGAGAGGAAGAGTTCCTATGTTGATGACTTCTCCTAAATCCTCCTTTATAAGTCATTAAAAATTCTGAAAGTGGGCGAATATAGAAAATATAACCTGGATATGCGCCCTCAGTTTAGCATTCGCCACGAACAAACGACAAGTCGGAATTGAGTTCTGTCAGTTGGAGATGAAATAGAACGAAGAGAGGAATAATTTTTATGTTGAAGACTTTTGCAGAAAAAGCCCCGGATTTTATGCATAAGTCGATGAAGATGGTTGATGAAGAACACCCGGATCGAGCCTTCTCCTTCACCTCGGGATCGATTTCTTGACTTCGGATCGCCTTTGGACGTCAGGACGGCTTTGGAGAAGAGCATGGAAGACCTCTGGACGAGCTAGGCACCGAGGATTCACCTCGGGTCGTTGAGAATGGCCCTCAATTTATAGGGGAAGGAAGCCGGTGCAAAATTTAGAAACTGGATCTACCGCGCCCTCGTGTTTCAAAGAGGACGAGGGCGCGCAGGGCGCGCCCTCAAACCAAGGGCGCGCCCCCAGTTTGGGGGCGCGGTCTGCGCGCCCCCCTGTTTCAAAGGAAGCAGGGGCGCGTTACGCGTCTCACTGCTAAAAATCGACGGAATCTTCCAGAAATTGCTAAAAATCGACTTGACATACGTAACGCGCCCCTGAACCGGGGGCGCGGTACAAATGATCGAAAATCCTCCGCGGAAACCTTCCAAAAATCCAGTTTAGAAGGTGCTAATCAGGGAAATTTGTGATTTAAAGAAACTGACTGCGCCCCCGCCTTTCAAAGGGACCAGGGGCGCAATACACTCTCTCTCCTGCGCGCGTGTTCCGCGAGCCGTATCTTGCAAACGGGATGTCCGATTCGGCTCCCGTTGGTCGCGTTGGAAAGAGGGCCTTCAACCGCATCTCCTCAAGTTGGTAAACCAGCCGGCATGACTCCCAATATGTTCGCATGGGGCTTTCTACCGATTTACCCTCTCGCGGAAAGCTGAAACCCGGGGCAAAGATCCGAAAGAGCACGGTTCCGATCGAGAAATCTCGGGTCAACTCGGGATGACTTAAAATGATGACCGAACAAGTCCGGTACGACTGGAAAACCCGAATTCATTGAAAAATTTGATATTAACCCGGTAAACGTGAACCTAAACTCGGAAAAGCCGGGAAACCCTAAAATTGACTGAAATGGCCATATGGCCCCGGTTGATAAAATATACGGCTAGAATCGACCCGTATGACCTAAAAAGACCCGGTGACGACCGGAAAGGCCTAACATACGGTCCGGGATAGCCGTGTCAGCACAGGTCGAAAAAGCCATAACGAAAGCCATCATTGACCGACGCCTACCGAAATGACTTCTCAGAAACCCTGAATGTTACGGAACACATGCGGGAATCCCGAGACCTTAAATTATGGACCATTTAAGGTCAGTCATCGAGCAGGCTTCGTGTTTTTACAGTTCACGTGCGGCTCTCGCTTGGAGGTTACGGCAATATTCCGGAAATCATTGGTCCATTCTCAACTTGCGAGGGTTCCACCCATGTCCTTAGCTCATGTCCATGAGATAATCCGGATCAGATGACGGTCAAATAAAAGATATCGCCTATGGAATAAGAGTCTAGGGCTCCGAATCAAGCCAAATTGGCATGTCTACAGTTAGGAGGCATTTGTCAAGCCCACCTGTGCTCAAACCTCCGGTTCCTGGCAAACTCTTAATCTTATACATCTTGATTTTGGAAGGATCTCTTGGAGCAGTACTAGCACAGTTAGATGACAAAGGGAAAGAGCGAGCTACATACTATCTATCAAAGTTCTTCGATCCATGTGAACAGAAGTACACAACCATGGAGAAAACATGTGCCGCCCTTGTTTGGGTAATTCAAAAGCTTAAGCATTACTTTCTAGCTCACGAGGTCAATCTTATTGCTCGTATGAATCCCATTAAGTTTCTTATTGAAAAATTTGTCCTGACTGATCAATTAGCACGGTGGCAAAACTTTATTTCTTAATTTAAAATCACCTATGTCCAACAGAAGGCAATCAAAGACTATGCAATTGCTGAACATCTGGCACATCATCCCATTCCAAATTTTGACATTGTCCGATCAAAATTTCTCGATGAGGAAATGATATCCATCCAATCCTCCAATCTTTGGACTTTGTATTTTGATGGGGCCTTATACTCTAAGGGTAGAGGGATAGGGATTGTTCTTTTGCCACTTGAAGGTGTCACCATTCCACAAGCTTTTCAGCTCCATTTTCCTGCATTAAACAACATAGCTGAGTACGAATCTTTGCTGGCCAGACTGGAGGCCGCTCACTTCTATGGTGCCACTGAACTAAGGGTGATCGGTGATAGTCAATTGATTCTCCGCTAAGTGCTTGTCAAATATCGCACATCCCATCCCGGGCTCAGACCATATCAAGAACTCACCACTTATTACATCAAGTTATTTTCCAAACTTGAATTTTTCCATGTTCCTCATGCTCAAAATATCCTTGATGATGCTCTTGCCTCCCTAACATCTTCATTGTACATCCCGCTAGGCAGGCAGGTTAGAACAATCTATGTCCGTCGATGAACAATCCCGGCAATATAAGATGCACAGTTCTTGAAGGTTAAAGAAGAGTTTGAAAGAAAAGAATCTATTGAGCAAAAGGAAAATGGATCTTTGGTTGAGTTGGAGGAATTAGAGGAAGGTGAGAAACTGTGGTATCATGAGATTGCTAACTACTGTCAGGATCAGACATTTCCGCCAAGCGCACCTACTGAAGAAAAGAAAGCTCTCAGAGATACACCATCTTAGGTGGAGTGCTTTACAAAAGAAACCTGGCTGGTGTTTTATTAAGATGTGTAGATGAAGAAGAGGCTGAATTGATACTTAAAGAAGCACATTCTGCAGTGTGTGGAGGCCATGTAAATGCCCAAACCCTCGCCAAGAAGATCATTTGGCAAGGGTATTATTAGCCTACTCTGGAAGAAGATTGCTCAACCTTTGTCCAGCATTGTCATCAATGTCAACTTCACGCTGACAAGATTCACTCTCCCACATCTTTTCTTCACCCAATTCATGCCCCATGGACTTTCGCTATGTGGGCTTTTGACGTTATTGGGCCTTTTGGTGACCCTAGCTCCGCAAACAAAACCAAATCTTTCATCCTAATGGCAATGGAGTACTTCACCAAGTGGGCAGAAGCCGAAGCATACGTCGAAACCAAGGCATCAACAGTCTGCACCTTCATCAAACGCAACATCATTGCTAGGTTTGGGATCCCAGGCGACATCATCACCGACAACGAACCTCAATTCATCTCTCAGTAGCTGCATGACCTTTGTAACAAGTATTGCATCAAATTGCATCATTCATCTCCATATTATCCTCAAGGCAATGGTTAAGAAGCTACACACAAAACTCTGATAAAAATCATCAAGGAAACGTGTAAGTCTAGCAAGTTCGTAGACTGGCCGGATAAGTTACTTGATGCTCTATGGGCCTACCACACTTCTATTCGAACCCCAACGAGTCAAACACCATATGCTTTGGCATTTGGGATTGAGGCAGTAGTCCCATATGAGGTACTCATCCCTTCCCTCCGAGTCTAGATCGATTAAGACATCTCGATGGATGAACGTTGAAATTCCCTTCTCACGCAACTCGAACTCTTGCATAAAAGAAGGCTGGCCACTGCTGAACATGCTAGATCTTACCAGAGTAGACTTAAAATATTTTATCAAAAGAGGGTGGTAGCGAAAAAATTTGAAGTCGGTGAGGTTATGATTAAAAGAATATTTGTTAAGCCAGGTGTAAACACGCCAAATTGGCCTGATTCAGAGTCAGAGACTCCTATTCCATTGGCAATACCTATTATTTGACCAATTATCTAATCTGGTTTACCTCGTGGAGATGTGCTAAGGATGTTGGTGGAGCCCCTTGTGAGTTGGGAATGGACCGATGATTTCCAGAATAATGCCATAACCTTCAAGCGAGAGCCGCGCGTGAACCATGAAAACACGAAGCCTGCTCGATGACCAACCTTGAATGGTCCATACTTGAACATCTTAGGAGTCCCGCGTGTGTTCTGTGACACTCGGGGTTTCCGACAAGTCATTTTGGTAGGCATTAGTCTATAACAGTTTCTTTGTTACGGCTTTTCTATCTGTACTGACACGGCTATCTCGGACCACATGTTAGGCATTTCCGGTCATCACTGGGTCCTTTTAGGTCATCCGGGTCGATCCTAGTGAAATATTTCCATCAATCAGGGCCATACGGCCGTTTCGGTTGATTTTAGGGTTTCCCGGTTATTTCCAGCTTTTTCGAGCTTCAGTTCAGGTTTACCGGGTAAATCTCGGATTTTTAGATGATTTCGGGTTTTATGATCATACCGGACTTGTTTGGTCATCATTTTAAGTCATCCCGAGTTGACCCGAGATCCCTCGACATGGATCTTAGCCACGGTTTTTGGCTTTTTGTGAGAGGGTAAACCGGTAGAAAGTCCCGTGCAAATGTCTCGGGAGTCATGCCAGCTAGTTTACCGACTTGAGGAGGTGCGGTTTAATGCCCTCTTCCCAATGCAATAAACGGGAGCCGAATCGGACATTCCGTTTGCAAGTTACAACTTGCGGAACACGCGCACAGGAGAGAGAGTGTAACGCGCCCCCGCTCCCCTTGAAAGGGTAGGGCGCGCCCTGAGCGCCCTCACCCTGGGGGCGCACCCTGCCCGTTCTCAGTCCAGGGGCACGCCCCTGCTTCCTTTGAAACGTGGGGGCACGGTCAGTTTCCAAAAATCAGAAATTACCCCGGTTTACACCTTCTAAACTGGATTTTTAGAAGGTTTCCGCCGTAAATTATCAGTTATTTTGACCGCGCCCCTGGGTCGGGGGCATGTTCATCTTATCAAGTCTGAATTTTAGAAATTTCTAGAAGATTCTGACGGTTTTTAGCAATAATATGCTTAATGCTCCCCCACTCTCTTGGAAACAGGGGGGCGCACAAACCGCGCCACCAGGTTGAGGGTGCGCCCTGCGCACCCTCACTTCCTTTGTAATGCGGGGGTGTGGTCAGTCCAGTTTCTATATTTTGCACGGGTTTCTATTCTCTATAAATTGAGGGCCATTCTCAATGACCCAAGGTTGAAATCCCATGTCTAGCTCGTCTTGAGGTCATCCAAGCTCCCTCCCAAGGCCGTCCCGACGTCCAAAGCCAATCCGACGTTGAGAGATCGATCCCGAAGAGAAGGAGAAGCCCGATCCGTGCATTCCACAGTAACCGAACTTCATCAGCTTTTGTAAAAAATATGGTGCTCCTGCTACAAAAGTCTTCAACAGAAGAGTTGTTACTCTCCTCGTCTTCTTTTATTTCCATCTAGTGGCACTCGATTCCGACTTTCCGTATGTCCATGGTGATTGCTGCACTGAGGGCGCGCATCTAGGTTCTATTTTTTCACATCCACCCACTTTCATATTTTTTAAAGACTTCTAAAGAAGGTTTTTGGAGAAGTAGTCAATATAGAATATCTTTCTCTCCGAGTTCTGTATCTATAGAAACAAACGGAACTTCATTCTGACATTGGGGTCATCTGTAGAGTTCTTTACACCAAAGTCGCGCCAGGAGGGTGCAAGGCTACCCGAACCGGCTTGTTTCAATCATCTCGGCTTCAACTCAAGCCGATTCACTCCATAAGCTTCCTCAACCTAATTCATTCAGTCTATTTACTATTTTATAAAATTTTTTAGTTTATTTTGCATTATTTTTACATAACTAAAAATACAAAAAAGGGGTTAAGGCTCACCCTGAAGCCGGTGAGTTCGATTTTAATTGCTAATTTCACATCTTCTTATTTCAATTATTACACTTCACTCAAGTCTAATTCATTCTTTCACTTATTTTCATTGTCTTTAAGTTGCACAGATCAATCAAGCTAGCACTAGTTGGACTCTTCTTCATCGGCCGGCTGAAGAAGAAGAAGGTTGAACGCACACATCATCTCCCGCGCTAAGGTACACATGGTCAACTTCTTTCTATTTTCATTACATAAAGCGGAGCCCGCGGCTTCTGGCAAACACTTCTTCAATATTCTCATGCATCAAGTCATTTATTCCTCCCTCTCCTCCCACATGACCCGAACCGTCTCTGGTACTCGAGCAATGCCGTGAGATGAAAATTCGGGGATCAATGTGAGTGTGGGGTTGAGGTGAGGATTTTACTACTTTCCGAGTGTTTTCCAATTCACTCCCCTTTTTTCCATATTTCATTCCATATTTCACCTTCTCTTGAGGTGCCGATCTAGAACCTATTTTTGGATTTGACAGCCTTTTTGGTGACCATGGTGGGACAACCAGTGTCTTCAACCGTGCTAGCTTGATTGATCCGTGCAACTAGTTGTTTTCTGATTCAGTTCCTGCGCGAACCGGCTTGTCCTCTACCTTTTCAATGTCAATTTACCTTTAAACTTGTTGTTTACTCTTCCTTTAAGATTGTCCCTCATGTGGACTTGACTTGCTTGTCTTTAATTTCAACCCGGTTCCCGCGTGAACCACTCTTTTCTTCTTATAAACCGATTCCCGCGTAAACCACCTTTCTTTACCAACTCGGTTCCCGTGTGAACCAACTTATTTTAAAATTGGTCCCCGCGTGGACCACCCATTTTAAGCACCTTCAGATGGGCCCCACATGGCCCTCTTTTCATTTTGTCACCTTTTATACTAGTTCCCGCTTGAACCACCCCTTTCTTCATTAAAACCGGTTCCCACGTAAACCAACCCTTTTCCAAATTGGTTCCCACGTGAACCAATCCACTTTCAGATCAGTCCCCACATGGACCACCCATTTATACCACTTTAGATTGGCCCCACGTGGCCCTCCTTCCCTTTTTTCTAATCTAGCAAACGAGTTTCCGAGCGAACCACCTTTTAGTTGCTAGTTGCTAGTTACTTGTTTTACTTTATCATTGATTGTCTTGATTGCATTCACTTGCTTGATTTATTTAATAGCGTTCATTAATTTCATATTTGCATATTGATTGCTTCTTCTCCTCCTACCCTTCATTTTTCATTTTTGCATTAGCTTTTTGCATCGGGTACGGGACTTGCTTCGATTCGTAGGGCATTCGAGGCGGGGGCTCTCTCTCCCAACACACCCTCACCCTCCAAACACCTTATTGGTGGATTCTTACCTCTCTTTTGGAATATTCCTTCCTAGTTGATTTGGTGGTTTCCATCAATACCTCTGTAGGTCCCCATCTGTGGAGTATTCCTCTCCGCACGATTGGGTTGGTTGTACCACTTTCTCAAAACCCGAAGAACCCAAGTACCTACTCGTGGTGAATGAGTGACAACCTTAGGTCTTGAAGATTGAAGCAATAGGAACCATACCCATTTGAGTGAACAATTTCTAACAATCTATCTAATCTAAGGTTTCAACCCAAAAATTGTCGAGTAGTCATTTTAAGAACTTGTTTGCAAAACTTGCTTGCTCACAACAATTGAAAACAAAAAAAAACATCTTCTTTCAAAACACCTAAAACAAAAAAAAATCTCTTTAATTTTTTGTACAACTTGTTTGCCAACAGAAAAGTTGAAACAAAAAAAATCAAACAAAATAAAACATAATAAAAAAATCGTCAATTGTGTGCTCCACTTGCTTTTTTAACCATCCTTTTGAAGAAAGATATACATGATGCCCGTAATGCTAAGGTTTGGAAGCCACGTTAGGAGGTCGGACTACTACGAGCAACAAGAATACGAGCCGGGTTTCTACAAGCTTCAACAACAACCCATGGTCCAACCAGAGTGCCATGTCAATGTTGCTATGGAACCCAAAGTGCAAAGGGTTGCCCATCAGTCTGCTCCATATAGTTTGGAGCAACACATTAAGGAATTGTCTTTTCATCTTGATCCTAAGGCAGTGTCAATTATACAATCTCTAGTGAAGAATAAGATGCCTATCGATCAAGGTCCAGCCAAAGTCAACCGGGCTGCTTCACCTCCCCAATCGGTAGTTAGACCTCTTACCATAACCCGACCTGGCTAGCCCTGCCATGTTACTTCACCTTCTCACCCCATTGTAGGTCATTCTTCAGTTTGCACACCAACCCCCCTCCCTTTCATCAGAGTGCCATGTGCACACTCACTAGTGAATTCCTCCCTACCTGTTGCCAAGGATAAAGAAACCGTCGAATTTTCCCTCTATACTATCTACATCTCCCCATCACAAACACCAGCCTACCATCGTTACAATGGCTAAGGTGATCCCTTCACCCATGCCAATGATTTCCTGAGCAAATCATCTCGATGGTAGAATGATAGAAAGACCATTGCTTTTCTTTTTAGGAGATCTTTAGAGGGTGTAGCCCTATATTGGGTTTTTTCATTGAATAAAATAGAAATATAGGATTTTAAAATTGTCAAGGAAAAATTCTTGTGACGATATGGGCCGGGCTATTCAATAATTGGAGAAGAAAAAAGAGACGTGGAATTAATGCAATATCATGATGAATTGAGGTCCATGGCTGAGAGAAGCGTTGATATTATGCACCAACCTAGGAGCCCTCTCCAACCCCATCCAGATCATCATCTTCAACTGACTCCTCGACGCCAATTGATTAGGCCACCCATGTCCCAACCTCAGTCGGTCATGCAACCCATGTCAAGGGCACAATCAATTGTGCATGATCAAGCTCCTCATGTCCATTGTGCAAATACTTCATTACCTAAACTAGCTCCCCAGCCTTTGACCTCACCAAAATTTCCAAAGGCCCCTCAGCCAATCATCGGGCCCTTGGCTTCTCAGCGTATTCCACCAACAACCCCTCAGCTAACCATTCAAGCCTTGACTCCTCAACCATGTTTACCAATAGCTCCTCAGCCCAAACCAATTTCTATGCCAACACCAATTGAACAGCCCTTGTCTATTCAATCAACCCCTCAAAATAGGGTTCACCCTAAGTTGGTTAAGGCCCTTGTTTCTTCTATTGCTCCTACCTTGGCAGAGGAACCAGTCACTCCTATCATTTATGCTCCTGCCCTAGTAGAGAAATCAATTAATTTGACCATCCCTACTCCTACTATAGTAGATGATCTAGTTACTTCAGCCATTCATGCTCTTGCCATGGTAGATGAATCAATCCCTCCAACTATTTGTGCTCCTACCATGGCAGAGGAATCAGCTTCTCATCATGTCATTGCTATATCTCAAGATCAAAGTCAGCCAGTAGGGGAGATTGAACCAAACCCTTCCAACTTTTTGGAATCCCCTAAACTAGGCATACCATCTTCCATAGAACAACTTGAGGAGAAGCCTACTGTAGGGAGCTTAGATGAAGAAATCACAAATTTAATTGACTATCATTCCAATGATGGACTAGGCAAGGATTCACCAGGTATAGATCAACCATTAAAATCATTGGAATTAATCCCTGATGTTGGTCAGATTGAATTGACCCCTGAACTAAGAAGTAAGGAGACCGAATTGGTCAGTGAAATGGAGAAGGAATCAAAAAGCCTCTAGAAGGGCATAGACCATAGTAAAGGGATACTGGGACCTCCTCCAGCTAGGTAGATAAATCTCTTAGCATCAATCTTAGGGCCACGACCCTTACTCTATTCTCCTCCTAAGCAACAATCCAGCCCATGGCCTACAATTCATCTATCTTAGGGCCACGACCTTGTTCTCTTCACAACCACCATCGAATGGGCCCATGTGTAGACACGCCAAATTGGCCTAATTCGTTGCCCCAGACTCTTATTCCATAGGTGATATCCTTTATTTGACCGTTATCTGATCCGGATTACCTCATGGAGATGAGCTAATGACATGGGTGGAGCCCCTCGCAAGTTGAGAATGGACCAATGATTTCTGGAATGATGCCGAAACCTTCAAGCGAGAGCCACGCGTGAACTGTAAAAACATGAAGTCTGCTCGATGACCGACCTTGAATGGTCCACAATTGAAGGTCTCAGGAGTCCTGCATGTGTTCCGTAACATTCAGGGTTTCCGAGAAGTCATTTTGGTAGGCGTCGGTCAATGACGGCTTTCGTTATGGCTTTTTCGATATGTACTGACACGGCTATCCTGGACCACACGTTAGGCCTTTCCAGTCATCACCGGGTCTTTTTGGGTCATCCGGGTCGATTCTAGCCGAATATTTTCATTAACCGGGGCCATACGACCATTTCAGTCAATTTTAGGGTTTCCTGGCTTTTCCGATGTTCGGTTCACGTTTACCGGGTTAATCTCAGATTTTTCGATGATTTTGGGTTTTCTGATCGTACCGGACTTGTTCGGTCATCATTTTAAGTCATCCCGAGTTGACCTGAGATTTCTCGATCGGAACCGTGCTCTTTCGGATCTTCGCCAAGGGTTTTGGCTTTCCGCGAGAGGGTAAACTGGTAGAAAGCCCCGTGCATACATCTCAGGAGCCATGCCGGCTGGTTTACCGACTTGAGGAGGTGCGGCTTAAGGTCCTCTTTCCAACGCAACAAACGGGAGCCGAATCGAACATCCCGTTTGCATGATACGGCTCACGGAACACGCGCACAGGAGAGAGAGTGTACCGCGCCCCCACTCCGCTTGAAAGGGGAGGGTGCGCCCTACGCGCCCTCAAACTGGGGGCACGTCCTGCGCGCCCCCGGTTCCTTTGAAAAGCGGGGCCGCGGTCGGTTTCTAAAAATCGGAAATTGCCCCGATTAGCACCTTCTAAACCGGATTTTTGGAAGGTTTCCGCAGTTGATTTACGATTATTTGTACCGCGTCCCCGGTTCGGGGGCGCGTTACGTATGTCAAGTCAATTTTTAGCAATTTTTGGAAAATTCCGTCGAATTTTAGCAGTGAGACGCGTAACACGCCCCCGCTCCCTTTGAAACAGGGGGGGCGCGCACTGCGCGCCCTTGGTTTGAGGGCGTGCCCTCGTTCCCTTTGAAAAGCGGGGGCGCGGTCGGTCCAGTTTCCATTTTTTGCACCGGCTTCTTTCTCCTATAAATTGAGGGCCATTCTCAACGACCCAAGGTTAATCTCCCGTGCCTAGCTCGTCCAAAGGACGTCCAAGCTCTTCTCCAAAGCCGTCCCTGTAGACACACCAAATTCACCTAATTCAGAGCATAAAACTCATGTTTTATAGGGTAACATGTGCGATTGACCTTATAATGATGCCGGGTCTTTAAATGTTGATTTGGAGCTTCGCCGAATGAAATCGGATGCTTTCCGAAGTTTTCCACAAAAAGCCGCAATTTCCGAATGAAAGCCACACGTAAATCGTGTAAACACGGAAGTTGGCTGAATGACCAATGCCTAATGATCATGCATTGAAGGTTATGGTCATATTCACACCTCGGACAAGTTTTTCTGCATACCATGCCTTTCCGGTTTGCCGTCAGAGTCATTTTGACTTGTATCAGATCTTCTGTTAACTGCCCTAACTTCCGAACAAAATTCTGAAGTTTTGGAGGGTGTGATTGTAGACACGCCAATTTGGCCTTATTTAGAGCTTAAATCATTATTTCATTGGCAACATCTCTTTTAGACCATCAAAATCATGATGAACCACCCTTTTGTATGAGCCGAGGTGCTTATTGGAAATATGAAGATGATTTGCTAATTTCTAATCAAATCCGTGTTTGCCGAACAAGAGACTCTTGGTGGTGTGCCAGATTATACTTTTCCCAGCATATCCTCTATTTAAAAAATTTTCACAGAATTATATGTACATATAATTAAAAAATATTCAACATTAATAATCTTATTCTCTGAGTTATCTTTCCATTGCAACAAACGGCATTCAATTCTGATCTCCCATTTGTCCGCAGCGCCCTTTGGAAGTCAGATGCGCAGTTCTGTCCGCACGCAACACCGATGAAGCCCAATTGCATGCAAGCCCAGCCCATTGGGCACATATCTGACCAATTCACGACCTTACCTTCCTTTTTCCTCCTATATATCACTTTTTATAGTATCTGGAAGCTTCATGGTCGAAATTAGCATCATCTAATGATGGCAATCCAACTTGTTGTCTTGTATATCAAGACTTGCCATTTTTAGACTAGATTTGTTTCCTCTTCAAGTGGAGACATATTTTGAACATGAAAAAGGTGATCCACGGTTTCCAATACCTCTCAATCATTTGGGTAAGTTTCTAGATGCCTCAGGATAAAAATTAGCAACATTAAATAGAGGAAATCCAACCTATGGTCGGATGTATCAAAACTTGCTATTTTTTGACCTGGTTCTCATCCCCTATAAAGGGAGACTCATATGAATGACCTAATAAGGGCATCCCCATTCTCCAGCACTCCTCTTCTAATCCTACAGCCACCCTAGGCTCATCCCAACCTCCCCAAATCGTCCTCCCTTTGTCCCGGTGCTCGGAGATCATCCCAAAGTGAAGAAGAAGCCAGCCTATGCTCCGACGTGCTTCACTTCTGATCATCGGCTTCTACAGATCTTTATAGTCATTTTTCTGCCTGACTTACTTCATAATTAGTATGGTTCATCAAGATATCTTTCATCTCCAACAAACGGAGATCAATTCTGACATTCCCTCGGCTTGTTACGGCTTCAACACCGGCACTGCACAGAAAAATCCGAAATCTTCTCTTCTAAGTCATTGTTTTCTCAGTCAATTTCAGTACATTTAATGATGGATTCAGCCTATACATCCTTCAAATAAATTGTTCCTCGGTGAGTCATATTTTATTTACAACAAGAATCATTTAATTCATATATCTGTGATACCCATAGCATGTCCTACATCGACATTGTGCTGGAAGTTTCCAGAACTTCACTGTCCAAGATCCCGCTTATCAGGTAAATTCATATTACTTATCATAAGATTCAAGCAAACTTGTCTTCATATAAAATCACCCTTGGTGAGTCCTATTTATTTTGAAATAAACATCACTTTATTCTGACATTGGTGCTGTTCGTTATGGTCTCTGCATCAGAGTCGCACAGTTTACATTGAATCTGTCCAACCCGGTTGCCACTTTACTTGGGTTGTGTTGTCTTTAACCATTCATATTTTATTTGTTAACTCTTCATTCATATCATTTAGTTCATATTTAAGCATAATTTTATTTTATTTTCATCATTCTATATATCACAAAAAACCAAAAAAAGGGGGTTAGGGCTAACCCCGAATCCGGTGAGTTTGTTTCCAGTTGTCGTTTATGTTATTGTTTTTACAAGTTACTACACTTCAACTCAGTTCTAATCCTTCTTCACTTGTTTTCTTGTCTTTTTATCTTCTAGTTGCACAGGTACATCAAGCTAGCATCGGTTGTACTCTTCTTCATTGGCCGGCCAAAGAAGAAGAAGGTTGAACCCGCACACACTTTCTTTCATGCTGAGGTACACACGGTCAACTTCTTTCTATTTTCAGTACATAAAGCGGAGCCTGCGGCTCCTGGCGACCACAATTTCTCTTATCATGTTATAAGTTCATCTCCTCCTCACTCTCCTCCCACATGACCCGAACCATCTCCGGTGCTCGAGCGACGCCGTGAGATAAAAGTTTGGAGATCAATGTGAGTGTGGGACCGAGGTGAGGACTTTTTACCGCTTTCTGAGTGTTTTTCGATTCACTCTCCTTTTTCCCCATTCTATCTTTCACCTTTTATTGAGGTGCCGATCCGGAACCCGTTTTCGGAGTCGACAGCTTTTTCGCGACCATGGTGGGACAACTAATGTCTTCAACCATGCTAGTTTGATAGATTCGTGCAACTAGTTATTTTACAACTTGGTTCCCGTGTGAACCGGCTTGTCCTTTACCTTTTCCATGATCATTTACCTTTAAACTTGCTACTTACTCTTTCTTTAATATTTTCCCCCCATGTGGACTTGATTTGCTTGTCTTTAATTTCAGCCCGGTTCCCGCGTGAACCACTTTTCTTCTTATAAACCGGTTCCCGCGTGAACCACCTTTCTTTTCCAACTCGGTTCCCGCGTGAACCAACTTATTTTCAGATCGGTCCCCGCATGGACCACCTCCTTAAAGCACCTTTAGATTGTCCCCACGTGGCCCTCTTTCTTTTTTGTCAACTCCTACACCGTTTCCCGCGTGAAACACCCTTTTCTTCACAAAAACCAGTTCCCGCGTGAACCAACCCCTTTTCTAAACCGGTTCCCGCGTGAACCAACCCACTTTCAGATCGGTCCCCATGTGGACCACCCCTTTGCACCAATTAGATTGGCCCCACATGGCCCTCCTTTTCTTTTTCCAACCAAACAAACTGGTTCCCGCGTGAACCACCCATTTTCCTTTAAAAACTAGTTCCCGCGTGAACCACCTACCTTTCCAAAACCCGGCTCCCACGTGAGCCGCTTTATTTTCAAATCGGTCCCCACGTGGACCATACTTTCATCTTTACTTCAGATTTGTCCCCACTTGGACACTCCAACACAAGCCGGTTCCCGCGCGAACCACCTTTTAGTTGCTAGTTGCTAGTTATTTTTTTTACTTTATCATGGCTTGTCTTGATTGCATTCACTTGCTTGGTTTATTTAATAGCTTTCATTCATGTTTGCATATTGATTGCTTCTTCTTCTCCTACCCTCCATTTTTTATTTTTTCATTAGCTTTTGCATCGGGTACCGGACTTGCTCTGATCCGTAGGGCATTCGAGGCGGGGGCTCTCTCTCCCAACACACCTTCACCCTCCAAACACCTTCTTGGTGGATTCTAACCTCTCTTCTGGGATATTCCTTCCTAGTTGATTTGGTGGTTTCCATCAAGACCTCCGTAAGTCCCCATCCGTGGAGTATTCCTCTCTGCACGATTGGGCCGGTTGTACCACTTTCCCAAAACCCGAAGAACCCAAGTACCTACTCATGGTGATTGAGTGATAACCTTAGGTCTTGAAGATTGAAGCAATAGGAACCATACCTACTTGAGTGAACAATTTCTAACAATCTATCTAATCTAAGGTTTCAACCCAAATATTGTCGAGTAGTCATTTTAAAACCTTGTTTGCATAACTTGCTTGCTCACTAAAAATTGAAAAAAACCAAAAATTTCTTCTTGCAAAACACCTAAAACAAAAAAACCAAAACAAAAAAACTTTTTAATTTTGTGATCAACTTGTTTTCCAATTGTGTGTTTCATGTTATTTTACTTACATATACTCCACTTTGTCTAGTTCTAATTGTCTATTTCACTTGTTTATTTGTCTAGTTGCACAGAAAATCAAGCACCAACGCGTTGAGGACTCTTCTTCATCGGCCAGCCGAGGAAGGAGAAGCTTTAACCCACACTCTTCATGCTAAGGTACACACGGTCATTTTAATTCTATAAATCGGAACCCACGGTTCCTGGCGACCACATGTCTTAATTTTCTTCTTCTCACTCTCCTCCCACATGACCCGAACTGTCTCTTTGGTGATCGAGCGACGCCAAAGGATGAAAGTTCGGGGATCAATGTGAGTGTGGGACCGAGGTGAGAGTTGCTTTCCGAGTTTTCTTTCTTTCTTTCTCATCCCCTCTTGAGGTGACGATCTGGGTTCACGGACTTCCCTGAAAAGGAGAGGACCCCGTCGAATTTTCAGAGTCGACAACTTTGTGGCGACCACGGTGGGACAAGCAATGTCTTCAACCGTGGGTGCTTAGTGTTTTGTTTGCAACTAGTTCTAGTTCTAGACCGGTTCCCACGTGAGCCTTTCCTTCTTTCCACCTTTCTTAACTTCATGCCATCTCAAAATTTCTGATTTCACCCATCTTTCATCAGATCTGAAGTGCAAAGTGTGCCATTTAATTTCTGTCATTTTATTTAAACTGGTTCCCACGTAAACCACCCTTTTCCTTTTAAACCGGTTCCCGCGTGAACCAATCTCTTTCTTTACTTCGGTTCCCACGTAAACCAAACCCCTTTTTTTCCAGATATATCCCAACTTGGATCAGATCTTTATTCACCTTTAATTGGCCCCACGTGGCCCTCTTTTGACCATTCAAACCGGTTCCCACGTGAACCACCCTTTTTACCCAAAACCGGTTCCCGCGTGAACCACCTTTAATTTTTACCCCGGTTCCCACGTGAACCATCTTATTCTTACATCGGTCCCCACGTGGACCACTCTTTTGCCTTTTTCTTAGCTATCAGATCTGAACCCTCTTCTTTCCATCACCTTTTCACTATCTCCATTTGGCTCACATAAGAAACATGGTCTGGATTCTAGTTTCTAGTTGCTTGTCTTGTTTCTAATTGCTTATCTTGTGTGATTGCTTGTTTATTTATGTTTATATTTTGCTCATTACTTGTTTTATTACTTGATTTCATTCTCTGCTCCTTCTCTCTACCTCCTTCTTTTACACTTTTTTGAAGTGGGAGCTCACTATCCCATTTACCCCTCCCATCCAAAACACCCTCTTGGTGGATTCTGACCTCTCTTCTGGGATATTCCTTCCTAGTTGACTTGGTTGGCTTTCATCAAGGCCTCTTTAATTTCTCATACGTGGAGTATTCCTCTTCACGATCGGGTTGGTTGTACCACTCCCCAAAACCCGAAGCATCCTACGTTACCTACACGTGGTGAGATTGTGTAAAACCTAGGTCATTGGAGATTGGAGTTAGGATCCTAACCCATTTGTTGAGAGAATAATTCTTAACAAAATTCATAAACCTAAGGTTTAATCAAAATCATTGCATAATTTTGATTTCAATTCTTTGCATCACTTGCTTGTCAAACAAAAATTCAAACCTCTAACTTTTTTCAAAATACTAAAGACCAAAAAAAAAGTTCTTTGTTTACTTTGTCAACTTGTTTGTTTTCTCCTTGAAGTTCAATGCAACTAAGGTCTGGAAGGCACGTTGGAATGGTGGAACAAGCTGAACATCGAGAACATGAGATGGGTCACCAACCAATTCCATCAAACGGTCTTGTTAATCCATTGTTTGAGTCAGAAGTGCAAGAGGTCCCTCAACCATATGCTCCTCGTGATGTTGAACAACTCTTTAGGGAGTTGTCTCTCTATACTGACCCAGAAACCTACGCCCGCATACAATCCATGGTGAAGGGCAAAATGGCCTCAGATCACGCTGAAGTTAACCAAGTTTCCTCATCTCCTTGTCCTCTGGTTCGACCACCACTCATTCAACCACCTATTGTTCAACAATCTGTGATTCAACCATCATTGGCACTAGCACAACCATCTGTAGTTCAACCATCTATAGTTCAACCGTCTGTGGTCCAACCCTCATTTGTTCAGCCATCTTATTTCAACCATGTTGCTCCCTTGACCCATCAAGTCATGGGACAATCTTCAGTAAATTTGCCAAGTCATGCTCCTCAATTCCAAAATCATGTCTCTAACCACATACCCCAACCAGTAAACCAAGAACCTGCTCTCACCCAGGCAATCATGGATCAGCTCACCCAGATGAATGAATATTATGAAGAGCTGAGATGTCGCCTGGACTCCAAGTCAGTTCCTGAGATTTCTATTCCTTCTCTGCCAGTCCTACACCTGCCACCTTCTGAGCTACCAGTTTATCGCCGCTACAATGGTACTGGCAATCCTTTTCTCCACTTAAAAGATTTTCTTTACGAGTCCTCATTCTGGAAAAATGATCGTAGGGTTCTTGCCTTCTTATTCCGCCGATCACTAGAAGGGTCTGCATTGGAATGGTTCTACTCACTCGACTCCTTTGAGGCAGGAGACTTCGATATGTGAAGACCAAATTCTTGCAGAGATACAGAGGCCGGGTGGCACCAGCATGCTCCATCACGGATTTGATTATTGAGAAGATGAAGCCCGAAGAGGACTTCATAAAGTTTGCTGATCGCTGGAGGGGAATGGCAGAGAAATTGACAGATGTGATTTCTGAAGGGGAACAAGTGAAGATGCTTATCGGCAACACTACACCTGCCTTGAGGAATGTCTTGATCATGCACCGTCCTACCACCATGAATGAACTCTATGACAGTGCTCGATACTTGCAAGCCCACTTTAAAGATGCCACCATGATAAACCCTTTTGATCCTAAACCTAGAAACTTCAGGAAAACCCCCTCTGCACCAGTTGGGCCTACAACCGAAGGAGTGGTCAACAACGAAGCTATAAACACTATTTGGAACCAGGGAGGGAACCGTCAAAACCAGTTAAGAAACCCACCACAAGACCTTTCCTATTACCCCCCTCAACAACAGGTTAGGCCACCATAACCACGACAACCACAACAACCCCCGCAACCAGTAGCACAACCCCAGCAACCTCGTCAACCTACCTACAATAGGGCACCACCACCACCCAATCAGGCACCACGAAGGGGAGGTTCTAGGAGAGAGAACTACCAACAACTCCCTTACTCCTTGACCGACATCTTCAATGTACTCATGGCGGAGAAACAGTTGGAATTGCCCAAGGAAAGAGAGGTTTGGCCAACAAATGTAGATATGTCCCGATACTGTGCTTACCACCGGTGTCCTGGTCACACTGTTGAAGTGTGTTTTCAATTGAAGGATTACATTCACGATTTGAATGACCAAGGAAGCATTGATTGGGCTTAAATGGGGGAATGCATACAAGCTATGAAGGCTAGGCAGCAGCAGCGGCAGCATCCACTGGCTCAACCTCAACAACAACCTGGCTTGGGGATTGTTCAGAATCAGCTCCCATTACATGCTCCCGCTCCAGCACTGGCACCAGCACATCCAAATCCAGGAATTGGTCTAGTACACTCCATTGTCCAGGGAGACACCAGCCGTGCTCAAGGTTGGCAACTAGAAAACCAAAATGCAACCATGCCAGTCAACCCAGCTAGGCCTCCTGCTAGGAACCCTCCTAGACAAATAACCCGTGCACCTACTACTCCACAACCACCACCTAGTTCAATAACCCAGCCATTGGCCGCCACTTCTTCTCGCCGACCCATCATTAGGCCAGCCCCCTCCTTAACTACACCTCCTTCAACCATTGCTACACACCGGCCCTTGCTCATCCGACCACCACAATCACCACCAAACCTGAACCCCCAGCCTACGAGCTCTACGACTCCAAAATTCCAACCTATCATACAACCAATCCCACAACCTACACCTTCATTAAACCCATCAACCACTTCTGCACCCCGGCCTCTTCTTATCAGGCCACCAGTATCACCATCATTACCACCTCCAAATCCAACCCCTCTACCCATAAACCCAATCATCCCAGAACCACCAATCCCATTGCCTACCATACCTGCACCTACACCACCTGTTCCACCACAGTCCACCCTGTAGACACGCCAATTTGGCCTTATTTAGAACTTAAACCATTATTCCATTGGCAACATCTCTTTTAGACCATCAAAATCATGATGAACCACCCTTTTGTATGAGCTGAAGTTCTTATTGGAAATATGAGGATGATTTTCTAATTTCTAATCAAATCCGTGTTTGCCGAACAAGAGACTCTTGGTGGTGTGCCATATTATGCTTTTCCCAGCATATCATCTACTTGAAAATTTTTCACAGGATTATGTGGACATAAAATGAAGAAGTCCTCAACATCAATAATCTTCCCCTCTGAGTCCTCTTTTCAATTCAACAAACGTCATTCAATTCTGATCTACCATTTGTCCGCAGCACCTTTTAGAAGTCAGATGCGCAGTTCTGTCCGCACGCAGCACCAATCAAGCCCAATTGCATGCAAGCCCAGCCCATTGGGCACATATCTGACCAATTCACGACCTTACCTTCCTTTTTCCTCATCCATATCACTTGTTATAGTATCTGGAAGCTTCATGGTCGAAATTAGCATCATCTAATGATGGCAATCCAACTTGTTGTCTTGTATATCAAGACTTGCCATTTTTGGACCAGATTTGTTTCCTCTTCAAGTGGAGACATATTTTGAGCATGGAGAAGGTGATCCACGGTTTTCAATCTCTCTCAATAATTTAGGTAAGTTTCTAGATACCTCAGGATGAAAATCAGCAACATTAAATGGAGGAAATCCAACCTAAGGTCGGATGTATCAAAACTTGCTATTTTTTGACCTGTTCTTCATCCCCTATAAAGGGAGACTCATATGAACGACCTAAGAAGGGCATCCCCATACTCCAGCACTCCTATCTTCGTCCTCCAGACACCCTAGGCTCTTCCAAATCTCCCCAAATTGTTCTATCTTCGTCCCGGTGCCCGGAGATCATCCCAAAGTGAAAAAGAAGCCGGTCTATGCTCCAACGTGCTGCACTGCTGATCATCGGCTTCTACAGATCTTTATAGTCATTTTATGGCCTGAATTCCTTCATACTAAGTGTGGTTCATCAAGATATATTTCATCTCCAACAAACAGAGATCAATTCTGACATTTCCTCTGCTTTTTATGGCTTCAACACCGGCGCTGCACAGACAGATCCGAAGTCTTCTCTTCTAAGTCATTGTCTTCTCAGTCAATTTCAGTACACTTAACTGTGGATTCAGACCATGCATCCTTCATAGAAATTGTTACCCGGTGAGTTATATTTTATCTCCAACAAGAATAATTCAATTTAGATATCTGTGGTTCCCATAGCATGTCCTACATCGACATTGTGCTGGGCGTTTCCAGAACTTCATTGTCCAAGATCCATCTTATCAGGTAAATTCAGATTACTTATCATAAGATTCAGGAAAACTTGTCTTCATATAAAACCACCCTCGGTGAGTCCTCTTTATTTTGAAACAAGTATAACTTTATTCTGACATTGGTGCTGCTTGTTATGGTCTCTGCATCAGAGCTGCGCAGTTTACATTAAATCTGTCCAACCCGGTTGCCACTTTGCCTGGGTTGTGTTATCTTTAAGCGTTCATATTCTCTTTGCTAACTCTTCATTCATATAATTTAATTCATGTTTAAGCATCATTTTATTCAGTTTTACATCATTTCATACATCATAAAAAAACCAAAAAATAGGGGTTAGGGCTAACCCCGAATCCGGTGAGTTTGTTTCCAATTGCCGTTTTGTGTTATTGTTTTTACAGTTACTACACTTCACTCAGTTCTAATCCTTCTTCACTTGTTTTCTTGTATTATTGTCTTCTAGTTGCCCAAATACATCAAGCTAGCATCGGTTGGGAGACTCTTCTTCATCGGCCGGCCGAAGAAGAAGAAGGTTGAACCCATATCCCGATCTCCCGCGCTAAGGTACACGGTCAAAACAACTCAATCTTGTTGTTATTCTATAAAGCGGAGCCCGCGGCTCCTGGCGACCACATCTTTCATGTTTTAATCTCCTCCTCACTCTCCTCCCACATGACCCGAACCATCTCCGGTGCTCGAGCGACGCCGTGAGATGAAAGTTCGGGGATCAATGTGAGTGTGGGACCGAGGTGAGGAGTCTTTACCGCTTTCTGAGTGTCTTTTGATTCACTCCCCTCTTTTCCCCAATTCCATCTTTTATTTCACGTTATCTTGAGGTGCCGATCCGGAACCCGTTTCTGGAGTCGACACACCCCAGTTAACCTGTCACCTCTACCCAACCGCCAAATAGCCCCAGTGCTTCGGAGTGGGAGGATGTTCCAGCGACTCTTTCCCCAAGCCGGTACTCAACCGCAGGATCCAGCGGAGGAGGAACAAGTAGAAGAACCATTTCCGGGCACGGCCTATGATATGTTGAAACATTTAGATAAGACACCGGCCCGTATTTCCATACTTGAGTTGATCAAAAGATCAAAGGTGCACCAGGAGATTCTACAACAGTACTTGCAAAGGGTCATGGTGAGTGAAGATCTCCCACCTGAAAAGATAACTACAGTGTTAGCCCCTAGAAGTGAGCATCCAACACTCACTTTCTCTCAGGAAGAATTAGTAGATCCAGACTTTAGGAGATATTCTTTGCATGTGGCTGTTATCATCTGTAATATTGAAGTGAAATCATGTTTGGTTGACACTGGAGCTTCTATCAATGTTATGCCGCAAAAAACTTTGCAGTTGTGCGGTATTTCTGAGCAAGAAATCAAGCCATCCTGTGCCATGGTGACAGCCTACGACAACTCCAAGAAGTCTGCACGTGGGGTGGTCACTCTAGAAGTCAAACTTGGACCATGTACGGTTACATCAGATTTTCATGTTCTAGAATTAGATCCAACATTTCGGGCTATACTTGGGAGGCCATACTTGGAGGCAATAGGAGCTGTGGCTTCAACAAACCACCAGTGCATAAAATTTCCCTTTAAAGGACAGGTGGTCAAGGTGACTAGCATGCCTATAAGGGACGAGCTGAACGATGCTTCTTTACCCCTAGGTCTGTCAATACAATCCCATATCTCAGTGGGAGAATTGCCAGAAGTCAGATGCATGACCGCCTCTCTACCAGACACACTGGGATGGCGGATGATGATGAAATTGGGCTATCAGCCTGGAAGAGGTTTAGGCAAGGATCTTTAAGGGATCACTCAGCCAATTGAAAATGCGAAAAGGCCACGCAGGCAGGGGTTGGGATATGAAGAGGGTTCCATCCCAAGGAGGATCTTCCAGCCAGGATATGCCATGGGGCTCCACACCTTCTTTATCAAAGGGGAGACCATGATGATGGCTGAAGATGGTAAAAGTTCCGTGATAGCTATCAAGAGAAGAAAGGCTACAGATGAAGAAGAAGAAAACTTGGGAGACCTGTGCTTATCTCTAACTCGTTTGTTCTCAAGTGGGGAAGAGTATCAAGAACCACCCAAGGGCAGACCAATGTTGGATCATCTAGATGAGCATACCACCCAAGTCAAAATCATTCCACGAGGCCCAAATACAACAATGCCATGTTTGAACCTCGTACCTTTATTTCTAGATCTTTTGGATGGGCTTCAGGGCCCACTTACCCACATTGGGCCCATGAGCCCTCTTCAACCTTCTACTCTTACTGGGCCAGCTTGCCCATTTGCTTCCCTCATCAACTTCAGAACTGAGGGCTTTTCTCAACATGGGCTCACATGCCCATTTATTTCTGAAATTGGGTCCACGTACCCGTTTACTTTTTTAATCAGTTTTGGACCCATGTGTCCACTTTCTATTACCATTGGGCCCACGAGCCCCTTTTTCCCTTTTATTCTTAAGTTTTTCTCTCTGGTAATTCAGTCAGTTTCTAGCAAGCCTCGAGTCACTCAGGCTCATTCTATCTTTTTACTTGAAATTTTCAAAAAAAAAACGTCTTCTCTGAAAATCACATTTCCATCGAGGAGACGTCTCTACTCATCCCAGAGGGTGCTCCCAATCAAAGATCCCCCTTTTCTGAATCATTGATCGATTTGCTCGATCCCCCCCTCCTCTGTAAATACTACCTTTCCAGCTTTATCTTCAGTAGGTCAAGTTAGGTTAGGAAATAGGAAAGTCAGAGGTAAAGGAGTTCCAAACAGATATCTGTAACAATTGGCACAGAAATGTGTACAGTCCTGACTGATCGGTTAGGGCGATGGCAGAGTTTCTTATCCCAATTTGATATCACTTATGTCCCACAGAAGGCAATCAAGGGTTATGCTATTGCCGAACACCTTGCCCATCATCCCATACCCGTCTTTGACCCAGTCCGGTCGGAGTTCCAGGATGACGAACTAATGTCAGTCCGATCTTCCAATCTTTGGACATTATATTTTGACGGGGCTCTGAACTCTCATGGTAGAGGGATAGGTATTGTCCTTCTGTCACCTGAAGGTGTCACCATTCCACAGGCTTTTCAGCTTAACTTTCCAGCAACCAACAACATAGCTGAGTATGAAGCCTTGCTGGCCGGGCTGGAGGCCGCTCATTTCTATGGTGCCACCGAACTGAGGGTGATAGGTGATAGTCAATTGATCCTACGCCAGGTCCTATCCAAGTACCGAACTTCCCATCCAAACCTCAAACCCTACCAGGAGCTCACCACTTGCTACATCAAGCTATTCTTCAAACTCACCTTTGTCCATGTCCCTCGTTCTCAGAATATCCTCGCCGATGCCTTAGCTTCACTAGCTTTATCTCTATCTGTCCCGCTAGGCAGGCAAGTGTGAACTATCCATATCTGTAAGAGGACAATTCCAGCAATTGAGGATGGACGTTTTTTGAAGGTTAAGGAGAGATTCAACAGAAAAGAATACTTGGAACATAAAGAAGAAATCTCCTTGATTGAGTTTGAAGAATTAGAAGAAGGTGAGAGACCTTGGTATGACGAGATTGCGAGGTATTGTCAAGATCAGTCATATCCGCCTGGATCAACCACCAAAGAAAAGAAGGCAATCAGAAGAGTATCCCAGAGGTATACAATCCTAGGAGGACTGCTCTATAAGAGAAGCCTAAGTGGAATCTTACTTAGGTGTCTTGATGATGAAGAAGCTGAGTTGGTGCTGAAGGAAGCACATTCTGGAGTTTGTGGTGGTCACGTGAATGCCCAAGCCCTTGCTAAGAAAATCATCCGGCAAGGGTATTATTGGCCAACTCTAGAAGAAGACTGCTCCATCTTTGTCTGGCATTGTCATTCATGTCAACTCCATGCCGACAAGATTCACTCTCCCGCATCTTCCCTTCATCCAATTCATGCCCCATGGCCTTTCGCCATGTGGGCTTTAGATATCATTGGCCCCTTGAGCGACCTCAACTCCGAAATGCGCTCAAAATCATTCATTCTGACGGCAACGGAGTACTTCACAAAGTGGGCTGAAGCGTAAGCATTCGTGGAGATTAAAGCGTCAACAGTTTGCTCCTTCATCAAGCGCAACATCCTGGCAAGGTTCGGGATCCCCAGCGACATCGTTACCGATAATGGGCCACAATTTCTTTCTCAAGATCTGCGTGATCTTTGCAACAGGTATTACATTTCATTGCATCATTCATCACCATACTATCCTCAAGGCAATGGTCAAGCAGAAGCCACCAACAAAACCTTAATCAAAATCATCAAGAAATCTTGTAAGTCTAGCAAATTTGCCGACTGGCCTGATAAGCTTGTAGATGCTCTATGGGCTTATCGTACTTCTGTAAGGACTCCCACTGGACAAACCCCGTATGCTTTGGCATATGGGATGGAAGCAATGGTCCCTTACGAAGTATTGCTTCCATCTCTTAGAGTTCAGCTTGACAGGGATATTCCTGTTGATGAGAGACGAGAATCTCTCCTTGCACAGCTTGAACTCTTGGATGAAAGAAGGCTAGCCGCCGCCGAGCATGCCCGGACTTATCAGAATAGACTCAAAAGGTTTTATCAAAAGAGGGTAGTCGAGAGAAAGTTCGAAATCGGTGAGATGGTAGTCAAACGCATATTCGTTAAGCCTGGGGGTCCCCGCTCCAAGTTGCAACCTAACTGGGAAGGGCCTTTTGTAATCACTGAAAAGTATCCAGGTAATGCATATGAATTGACTAATGCAGATGGAGAAAAATTAAATCATCCTTGGAATGGAGTTTACCTCAAAAAATACTTTCCATAAAAATGGAGAAACCACTGGTATAACCTCAAGTCATCGATCCTAGGTTGTTCGTGAGAAGTCAAGGGTAGGTACCATCCTACACACACAACACTTCCCGATCCTAGAATCCGGACAACCCGACACTTGCGAAAGGCAAGGCAGAAATCTAGAAATGGAAGGAGTACCCTTACCCTATTCTCTTCTACTCGGTCCAAGATAGGGAGAGAAGATTAGAGAGGGGTAGTATCGAAAACACTCGCCACCCTAGTAGGAGGCCATCTCAGAGGGTACAAAAGGGTGCCAAAAGATGGGCAATGAACCCCTCAGGTTAGAAAAAATAAAAATGATCAACCTGTCTGAATGAGTACCCAGAATGATAGTCAAGGCAAAAGGCACTAAAAGATGGGCAATGTCCCCACGGGTCAAAAACCTGTCCAAATATGTGCCACGTAGAAAAGAACAAGAAAAGAAAGAAAAAACCCAAAGAGGCCGAACCCCAATGGGTAATTTGAGTGAGAGTAGAGAAATCTCTCTCAACATCTTCAAACCCTATCAAGGACTTCCTCTATACTCTTCCTCCTTAAACCCCTTGGGTAGGGTAAACTGACCAAATCCAGGTGGAATCCAAGCCGATCAAAGGAAGAAGGTTAGAAGGATTCTAGGTAGGGAACTTTATTTTTGCACGTGGCATCTACCACTTGAGTCTTCACGAACTCCAAAGACCGATGAACTGTCTCAAATACCAGCATTTTCTCCACAAAAAAAGTTGAATATTTCAAAAAATCCAAAAAAAATGCATTTTTCAAAACCCACAAAAAAATGCATATTTCAAAAACAAAAAAAATTTGAATATTTCAAAAATTCAAAAAAAAACACATATTTCAAAAATCCAAAAAATTGAATACTTTTGAAAATCCGAATGATTGTTTTCAAGAAAATCCAAAAAAATATTTGCATAGTTCAAAAATCCAAAAAAAGTTGAATATTTTCAAAAATCCACCCAAAAATGATATTTCTAAGAAAATCCAAAAAAAAAAAAATTGCTTAGTCATGATCATTGCCTTCGTTGCATCCATGCTTATTTGATTGTCATGCATATTTTCATTTCTGCATTGCATATCCATTTTTACTTTAATTACCTTGTTAAGAAGGCTCTCCCCTTGACCTAAGTCAAAGTTGACCATAATGGGCAAAGGGATGAGTCCTGATGAAGATCTAATCTCCTTCTGTCAAGTGTTACAGGCATTTCAATACAGAAGAGGAGAGGATTCACACCATGACAGGTAAGTTCTCTTAACCCTTACCCCTATTTTATTTAAGTCATTTGTTTTATTCTACCTTGTTAAGAAGGCTCCTCCCTTTGATTCAAAATCAAGGCATACGACATACAGGCAAAGGGATGAGTAATGATAAAAATTTAATCATTTTCATTAAGTGTTTGCAGGAGCCGAAGAAGCAAAAAGAGAAGGGCAATCAGGTACAATTCTTTTCTGAAAAAAATAATAATAATTTGGCCTCAGGGCGCATGTGCCCTCATCTGGGGGCACATGGCCAGGTGCCCCCGATCGGGGGCACATGGACAAAAAAATTCGAAAAAATTCAGAAAAATATCAATAATTCAGAAATTGTCTATAATATTAAAAATGACATTTTTGCTAAAGGAACCATCATTAAAAACTTTATTTTGACATCCAAATGATGGTTCAAATAGTAAAATCTTCAATTGATCATTTCATGAACAATCTGATTCATATGACAATTCTATCTGTTGGGTACTAACCAGAAATGTGCAGGCAACCTTTTAAGTCCTAACAGGTGAATTGGCGAGATCAGTTTTCCCCAAGGAACGTCATGCCAACCTTGCGGCGAAAAGAAAGGAAGCACCACCTAGCTGAACATTCTCATGGTGTTGTATTCCGTCAGAAGACAAGACAATGATGGACCAGAGATGCTGATGAACCAGGCGGTCGATGCAGCTTACCTGAAGATTTCATCCTCAGCTTCTCCACAATCAGTCTCACATCACATCACCACCATCACTTCATTTTTGCACTTCACATCACCCCTACTATCTGTCACCTAGTTATGTTAGGTCCATTTGATACGTATTAGATGCATTAATGTTGAAGACCTTGAGAGTGAAAATGATTGGGCCCGAGGTCCCCTTCAACAAAATCTACGACGGCTTGGTCATTTCTTCACACTCACGGATAAGCCAAAATTGAACATTGGAGGGACGATGGTTCCTAATCGGGTGTCTTGACCTCCAATAGACAATCTATATCTTCAACTATTTTCTACATGATTTTCTATGTTTTCACATCCATCTCCTTTTCTTTCTTCATCATTACCAATTCTATTTCATTATGTTTTCTCTTTCTTTTATTACATCATGTTTTATTATTTCTTTTATCCCTTTATGTTTTATTCCTTTCTTTTGTTCCACCATGTTTTATTCTATCATTTCTTTTATCCCACCGTGTCTTTTATCCCACCCCACCTTGGCAATTGTCATGCCATTGTTTCTTCTTTCCCTTCATTCTATGTTAGTCCCACCATTATCTTTCAATCTCACTATGGCTTAAATATGTCTTGTCGTTTTCCGAATACTTGATTTTCTGCTAGAGCATGATTCATGATTTTCACGATACCCGAGCAATTTTTGTTTTGCTTAAAATGAACCCTATTAGAATTTGAGATTATTCCACTCATAATTAAACTGAGTATTTTTGTGAAACTTGAATGAACTTGAGATTCCAAATATGATGGATTGGTATTCTTTTCATTTAAAGATCAACTTCTCTTTTACAAAACTTTAGCTCATCACAGTACAAGAACACCGCAAAGTTCGGGTTGCTGGCTGATGATGAACCTACGAATTCGAGGACTCCTCACCACGCTGAGGGTTGGCTACATCCTTTTATCCTTTATCACTTACTTTTTCATCTCTCGTGCCAAGGGCATGTCTTTTACCAGTCAATTATATGAGGTTTTGATAGAACATGAAAGCGATCTAGAATACTCAGAGAGATTCATTTTGCTGGATCGGGTAGATAAGCGTGTCTATATCTACACCTTGATGCCACCTTTTCAGTCCATCACCATTCCATTTCACTACATTCATCTACGCTCACTTGCATTCCATTACAGTTCACTATGAATCACTCCGCTTCATTACATGCCACTCCCTTACAAAACCGACATCAAGGCGAGGCAAGCTGTAGACACGCCAAATTTGCCTAATTCAGAGCATAAAACTCATGTTTTATAGGGTAACATGTGAGATTGACCTTATAATGATGCAGGGTCTTTTTAAGTTGATTTGGAACTTTGCCGAACGAAATCGGATGCTTTCCGAAGTTTTCCGCAAAAAGCCGTAATTTCCGAGCGAAAGCCACACGTAAATCGTGTAAACACGGAAATTGGCTGAACGACCAATGCCTAATGATCATGCATTGAAGGTTATGGTCATATTCACACCCCGAACAAGTTTTGTTGCATTCCGTGCTTTCCGGTTTGCCGTCGGAGTCATTTTGACCTGTATCGGATCTTCTGTTCACTGCCCTAACTTCCGGATAAAATTCTGAAGTTTTGGAGGGTGTGATTGCTGATAAGATGTTATAGAAAGCTTCTTTGGCCTGTTATCTTTCCAACGCAACAAACGGCGTCGAATTCCGAGTTTGGGAGTGTTCGCAATGGCTTCCGGAAGAAGGACGCGCGAAACCAGTCCCATGCGCCCGGGTTCCTGGTCACATGCGCCCGGGACCCAGGGCACGTGCCCATGCGCCCTACCAGTGAGGCACGTGGCCTTGTGCCCTCACTTGAGGGCACATGCGCCCCACTTTTGAGACACGTGGGAACCAGTTTTTCACCCGGACTCTACCGCTCAACCGACGGACCGGATAAGATCGAAATTTTCGGAGAAGATAAGATGTGCCCTCACTGGGGGGCACATGCGCCACTCAGTGGGGCGCATGCGCCTGGCACCAGGGTGCATGCGCCTGGCACCAGGGCGCATGCGCCCAGGGGTGGGGGCGCATAGACCCTATTTTTTAGCTCCGATAAGACCTGCTCGTTCTCCTATAAATGGACTCTGATTCTGGTCGTTCCAAAGGCATGAGCACGACCCCCCAGGCATATAAAGACGTCCTAGCACCCTCCTGAATCTATTTTGTGATTTTTAGAGAGAGAATTTCGAGTTTTTAGAGAGAGAAAAGTCGGTTCAAGAGAGAGGAAGGCTGTTCTGCAGGTGATCTGCCAAGTCTCTCTTCCTCGGCCTCTACAGCAGTGTGTGGACGTCTTCTGCCGGAGATATCTTCATCAAAGTTCTTCCTCTTCAAGTCTTCTTGAGTTTAAAATCGACGGCACTTGATTCAGAGGTCGGGGCTGGTCGTGACGAGCGCAGAAGCAAAGTCGCGCCTGGCAGATCCTGGACTGCTGCTCGGCTTTTTCGACAACACAGATTTGGCTATATCTTCCTCTATTCAACTCAGAATCTTTCAGTTCTTTTTTATATCTCTTTGTTTAGTGATTCTCCATCCTCCTATCATTTTTTTACATTTTTTTCATTACTTTTACTCTGTTAATCCGAAAATAAAAAAAGGGTTAGAGATAACCCGAATCCGGTCAGTTTCTAGTCAATTGTGTGTTTTTTTATGTTATTCTCTTTACATATACTCCACTTTGTCTAGTTCTAATTGTCTATTTCACTTGTTTATTTGTCTAGTTGCACAGAATATCAAGCACCCACACGTTGAGGACTCTTCTTCATCGGCCGGCCGAAGAAGGAGAAGCTTAAACTCACACTCTTCACGCTAAGGTACACACGGTCATTTTAATTCTATAAATCGGAACCCACGGTTCCTGGCGACCACGTTTATTTATTCTCACCCTCCTCCCACATGACCCGAACCGTCTCTTTGGTGATCGAGTGACGCCAAGGGATGAAAGTTCGGGGATCAATGTGAGTGTGGGACCGAGGTGAGAATTGCTTTCCGAGCTTTATTCCTTTCTTTCCTCATCCCCTCTTGAGGTGACGATCTGGGTTCACGGACTTCCCTGAAAAGGAAAGGACCCCGTCGAATTTTCAGAGTCGACAGTCCCGATGTCCAAAGGCGATCCGAAGTCAAGAGATCGATCCCGAGGTGAAGGAGAAGGCTCGATCCGGGTGTTCTGCATCAGAAAATTTCATTGACTTCTGAAGAAAATCCGAGACACCTTCTGTAAAAGTCTTAAACATAGAAGATGTTCATCGCTTCGTTCTCTTTCATCTCCAACTGACGGCACTCAATTCCAACTTGCCATTTGTTCGTGACGATCTCTACACTGAGGGCGCACATCCAGGTTCTGTTTTCTATATTCGCCGACTTTCAGAATTTTTACAAACTTCTACAGGAGGATTTAGGAGAAGTCATAAACTTAGGAACTCTTAATCTATGAGTCCTATGTCTAATACAAGAAATAGCACTCGATTCTAACATTGGGGTCGTCCGTAGCATCCTCTGCACTAAATTCGCGCCAGAAGGGTGCAAAGGCTACCCGAACCGGCCTTCTTCAACCAACTCGGCTTCAACTCAAGCCGATCCATTCCATAAGCTTTCTCAACTCCCTTAACTCAGTTTATTTATTGTTTTAAAGAATCTTTTAGTTTATTTACATCATTTTTACATAATCAAAAATACAAAAAAAGGGGTTAGGACTCGCCCCAATCCGGTGAGTTCGATTCCAATTGCTTCTTTCTCATATTCTCTCTACAGTTACTACACTTCCCATAGTTCTAATCATTTTCTTTCACTTGGTTTATTGTTCTAGTTGCACAGGTTTATCAAGCTAGAATCGGTTGGAGACTCTTCTTCATCGGCCGTCCGAGGAAGAAGAAGGTTGAACCCATATCCCGATCTCCCGCGCTAAGGTACACGGTCAAATCAACTCATCTCTTGTTTTTATTCTATAAAGCGGAGCCCGCGGCTCCTGGAGACCACATCTTTCATGTTTTAATTTCATCTCCTCCTCACTCTCCTCCCACATGACCCGAACCATCTCCGGTGCTCAAGCAATGCCGTGAGATGAAAGTTCGGGGATCAATGTGAGTGTGGGATCGAGGTGAGGACATTTTACCGCTTTCCGAGAGTTTTCAATTTACTCCTTCCTTTTTTTTCCCCTCTTTTATCTTTCACCTTATTCTCTTGAGGTGCCGATCTGGAACCCGTTTTCGGAGTCGACAGCTTTTTGGCGACCACGGTGGGACAACCAATGTCTTCAACCGTGCTAGCTTGATCCAACCGTGCAACTAGTTATTTTCCAACTTGGTTCCCGCAAGAACTGGCTTGTCCTTTACTTTTTCCATGACAATTTGCCTTTAAGCATGCTGTTTACTCTTTCTTTAAGATTGTCCCCCACGTGGACTTAATTTGCTTGTCTTTAATTTCAACCCGGTTCCCGTGTGAACCACTTTTCTTCTTATAAACTGGTTTCCGCGTGAACCACCTTTCTTTTCCAACTCGGTTCCCGCGTGAACCAACTTCTTTTCAGATCGGTCTCCGCGTGGACCACCTCTTTACAGCACCTTTAGATTAGCCCCACGTGGCCCTCTTTCTATTTTGTCAACTTTTACATGGGTTCCCGTGTGAACCACCCCTTTCTTCATTAAAACCGGTTCCCGCGTGAACCAAACCCTTTTCAAAACCGGTTCCCACATGAACCAACGCACTTTCAGATCGGTCCCCGCATGGACCACCCCTTTGCACCAATTATATTGGCCCCACGTGGCCCTCTCTTCCTTTATCCAACCAAACAAACTGGTTCCCGCGTGAACCACCCATTTTTCTTCAAAAACTGGTTCCCGCGTGAACCACCTACCTTTCCAAAACCCGGATCCCGCGTGAGCCGCTTTATTTTAAAATCGGTCCCTGTGTGGACCATCCTTTTACCTTTACTTCAGATTTGTCCCCAATTGGACACTCCAACACAAGCCGGTTCCCGCGCGAACCACCTTTTAGTTGCTAGTTGCTAGTTACTTGTTTACTTTATCATTGCTTGTCTTGTTTGCATTCACTTGCTTGGTTTATTTAATAGCTTTCATTCATGTTTGAATATTGATTTTTTATTATTCTCCTACCCTCCATTTTTCATTTTTTTGCATTAGCTTTTGCATCGGGTACCGGACTTTCTCCGATCCGTAGGGCATTCGAGGCGGGGTCTCTCTCTCCCAACACACACTCACCCTCCAAACACCTTCTTGGTGGATTCTAACCTCTCTTCTGGGATATTCCTTCCTAGTTGATTTGGTTGTTTCAATCAAGACCTCCGTAAGTCCCCATCCGTGGAGTATTCCTCTCCGCACGATTGGGCCGGTTGTACCATTTTCCCAAAACCCAAAGAACCTAAGTACCTACTCGTGGTGATTGAGTGATAACCTTAGGTCTTGAAGATTGAAGCAATAGGAACCATACCTACTTGAGTGAACAATTACTAACAATCTATCTAATCTAAGGTTTCAACCCAAAAATTGTCGAGTAGTCATTTTAAAACCTTGTTTGCATAATTTGCTTGCTCACAACAATTGAAAACAACCAAAAAATTCTTCTTCTTTCAAAACACCTAAAAACAAAAAAAAAATCTCTTTTAACTTTTGTGTTCAACTTGCTTGCCAAACAACCAAAGTAAAACCAAATCAAATCAAACAAACAATCGTAACCAAACAAAATTTTCTTTGCAATTACACATTTCAATTGCTTTCTTTCTACCATTTTGTAAGAAAATTTGACAGGATGCCCATGACACTAAGGTCCGGAAGACACGTCGGGATGTCGAACTTCTACGGCCAAGAAGAGGAGTACGAGATGGGTCACTACGAGCTTCAGCAACCCATGGTCCAACCAGATGGCCATGTTAATGTCGTGATGGAACCTGAGGTCCAAGATCCCGCTCACCGATCCGCCTCACATAGTATAGAACAAGCTCTCAAGGATCCATCTCTTCACCTTGATCCCGAGACCTTTGCAATTATCCAATCTGCCACTAAGGGCAAGATGCCTGCCAATCAAGCTCAGATCGAGGGAAATCAAGCCCCCTCACCACCCCAACCGGCAGTCAGGCCCCTAATCATTTCTTCTCCTGGGCAACCCTGCCGTGTCTCCACTCACCCCATTGTGGGGCATTCACATAACACTATTCCAGTTCCTGTTTCCAACCTACCTCTTCCAACTCAGTCACCTAAACACTTTGCTCCCGTGGCTCAGGAATCCAGCCTCACCCAGGCATTAATGAACAAACTCAACCAGATGGATGAGCACTTTGAAGAGATGAGGCACCGCCTCGATTCTAAAGCCATCCCTGAAATCTATGTCCCATCCTTCCCAGTTCTACACCTTCCTCCTTCAGAGATACCAGTCTTCCAACGTTACAATGGGACTAGTAATCCTTTCAACCATCTAAAGAGCTTTCTCTATGACCCCGCATTTTGGAAAAATGACCGCAAAGCCCTTGCCTTCCTATTCCATCGGTCATTGGAGGGATCCACCCTGGACTGGTTCTATTCTCTTGATTCCATTGAGGCGGCAGATTTCGACATCGTCAAGGCAAAGTTTCTACAGAGGTACAAGGATCGGGTGGGGCCAGCCTGCTCAATAACTGATTTAATTGCCGAAAAGATGAGGCCAGATGAGGACTTTGCCAGATTTGCTGATCGGTGCAGGGGAATGGCTGAGAGGCTAGTAGATACCATCTCAGAGGGGGAGCAGGTGAGGATGCTCATCGGGAACACCACCCCCAACCTTCGCAACCTCCTGATCATGCACCGCCCAACAACCATGAGTGAGTTGTGTGATAGCACCCGCTACCTCCAAGCCCACTTTAAGGACACATCCATGATCAACCCATTCGACACCAAGCCCCGTAACACTAGAAAGCCTACACCTGTAGGACCCACCACCGAAGGGGTAGTAAACAATGAGAGCATCAATGCCATGGGTAACCAGGGTGGGTATCGCCAAAGCCAATACCGTAACCCACCACCCAATCAGCAATACCGCCCAACGCCTCAACCAGCTCCTCAGCCCCAGCAGCAACTTGCATACAACAGAGCACCACCACAGCAACCCACCTAAAACCGAGCACCCCAGTAACCAAATGCCTACAACCGAGCGCCTCAACAACAACATGTCTACAACCAACCCCAACCACAACAGCAAGCCTACAAACAAGTGCCACCACCAACCAACCGACCTAGGAGGGGGGACCCAAGAGAGAATACTATCCTCAACTGCCGTTCCCCCTCACCGATATCTTTAATGCATTGATGACGGAACAACAGTTGGAGCTTCCAAAAGAGAGAGAAGGATGGCCGGCCAATGTTGACACAACCAAGTACTGTGCTTATCATCGGTATCCTGGGCACACAGTGGATGTCTGTTTCCAGTTTAAAGACTACATTCATGACCTCAATGATCAGGAAAACATTGACTGGGCACAGATGGGAGAATCCATACAAGCGATAAAGGCACGTCAGAATCAACCACGGCGACAGTAAGCACAACAGCAGCCCGGCCTGGGCATAGTCCAAGATCCGCTCCCGGTACATGCACCCATACAAGCACCGGCACCAGCACCACCAAACCAACGACTCGGCCTCGTCCACTCCTCCATCGAGGAGTCAACCCACCATTCCCAGGGTTGGCAGGTCGAGGATCAAATCACCTCCATGCCCGCCATACCAACCCCACCTACAAACCGCACTATACTCTCCATACCAAGAGTTGCCCCCAGCCCACAAACTACCCAAACACCACTACCTCACCAACCATTAACCCTCCACGGCGCTTAATCATTAGACCGCCACCAGCCTCTCAACCAGCACCCCAACCATCACCCCAACCTATCCCACCAACCACCATTAATCCTCCGTGGCGTCTAATCATTAGACCGCCACCAACACCCCGTACATCACCTAACCTACCGCCACCGCCACCCCACGACCCCTCATCATTAGACCATCACCACCAACACCCCAACCATCACCCAACATACCGGCCTCCACCACTCCACGACCCCTCATCAATATACCATCACCCCAACCATCACCCAACATACCGGCCTCCACCAATCCACGACCCCTCCTCATCCGATCCTCACCACCCCTACCTACCATGGGCTCCTCAACCTACCAACAAACCCTACCATCACCATCATCACCACTTCCCCCTACCACGCTGGCGCCGGTACTTCGTAGAGGGAGGATGTTCCAAAGGGTCTTCCCCCAGGCCGGGATGCAACCACTGGAGCAAGCAGAAGAGGAGGTAGTGGAAGAACCGTTGCCCGGCATGGCATATGACCTATTGAAGCATCTAGACAAAATGCCAGCACGGATTTCAATTCTGGAGCTGATAAAGAGGTCAAAGAACCATCAGGACATTCTACAACAATATCTGCAGCGGGTCATGGTCAATGAGGACCTCCCGCCCGAGAAGATCATTACTGTCCTGACCCCGAGGAGTGAACATCCGGCACTCACATTTACACAGGAGGAGTTGGCACGGCCAGAGATCAGAAAGTATGCCTTGCATGTCGCAGTAGTCATCCGAGGCGTGGAGATTAAATCTTGCTTGATTGACACCAGAGCATCTATAAATGTCATGCCGCCAGAAACATTGCAACTTTGCGGCATCTCCGATGAAGAAATCGAGCCTTCTGCCGTCACGGTTGTAGACACGCCAAATTGGCTAGATTCGGAGCCCTAGACTCTTATTCCATAGGCGATATCTTTTATTTGACCGTTATCTAATTCGAACTACCTCGTGGAGATGAGCTAAGGACATTGGTGGAGCCCCCCTTGTTAGTTGAGAATGGACCAATGATTTCCAGAAAGAGATTGCCGTAACCTTCAAGCGAGAGCCACACGTGAACTGTAAAAAAACCCAAAGCCCGCTCGATGACCGACCTTGAATGGTTCATAATTGAAGGTCTCGGGAGTCCCACATGTGTTCCGTAACATTCAGGGTTTCCGAGAAGTCATTTCGGTAGGCGTCGGTCAATGACGGCTTTCGTTACGGCTTTTTCGATATGTGCTGACACGGCTATCCCGGACCACATGTTAGGCCTTTTCGGTCATCACCGGGTCTTTTCAGGTCATCCGGGTCGATTCTAGCCGTATATTTTATCAACCGGGGCTATACGGCCATTTCAGTCAATTTTAGGGTTTCGCGGCTTTTACGGCTTTCGATTCATATTTACCGGGTTAATCTCCAACTTCGGGTTGACCGATTGGACCGGACTTGTTCGGTCATTATTTTAAGTCATCCCGAGTTGACCCGAGACTTCTCGATCGGAACCGTGCTCTTTCGGATCTTCGCCCCGGGTTTCGGCTTTTCGCGAGAGGGTAAACCGGTAGAAAGCCCCGTACGAACATCTCGGGAGTCATGCGGCTGGTTTACCGACTTGAGGAGGTGCGGTTGAAGGCCCTCTTTCCAACGTGACAAACAGGAGCCGAATCGGACATCCGGTTTGCAAGATACAGCTCGCGGAACACGTGCGCAGGAGAGAGAGTGTACCGCGCCCCCGCTCCGCTTGAATGGGGAGGGCGCGCCCTGCGCGCCATCAACCCGGGGGCGCGCCCTGCGCGCCCTCAAACCGGGGGCGCGCCCTGCGCGCCCCCGGTTCCTTTGAAAAGCGGGGGCGCGGTCGATTTCTGAAAATCGGAAATTACCCCGATTAGCACCTTCTAAACCGGGTTTTTGGAAGGTTTCCGTGGAGGATTTTCACTTATTTGTACTGCGCCCCCAGTTCTGGGGCGCGTTACGTATGTCAAGTCGATTTTTAGCAATTTCCGGAAGTTTCCGTCGATTTTTAGCAGTGAGACGCGTAACACGCCCCCGCCCCCTTTGAAACAGGGGGGCGCGCAGACCGCGCCCCCGAACTGGGGGCACGCCCTGCGCGCCCTTGGTTTGAGGGCGTGCCCTGCGCGCCCTCATCTTCTTTGAAACGCGGGGGCGCGGTCTGTCCAGTTTCTAAATTTTGCACCGTCTCCCTTCCCCTATAAATTGAGGGCCATTCTCAACAACCCAAGGTTAATCCCCGGTGCCTAGCTCGTCCAGAGGTCATCCATGCTCTTCTCCAAATCCGTCCCGACGTCCAAAGGCGATCCGAAGTCAAGAAATCGATCCCGAGGTGAAGGAGAAGGCTCGATCCGGGCGTTCTGCATCAACCATCTTCATCGACTTCTGCAGAAAATCCGGGGATCCTTCTGCAAAAGTTTTCAACATAGAAGATGTTCATCTCTTCGTCCTATTTCATCTCCAACTGACGGCACTCAATTCCGACTTGCCGTTTGTTCGTGGAAACTTCTACACCCAGGGCACGCATCCAGGTTCTGGTTTCCACATCCGCCCCCTTTCATAATTTTTACTGACTTCTACAGAAGGATTTCGGAGAAGTCATCAACATAGGAACTCTTCCTCTTGGAGTTTTCTATCTACTCAAACAAACGGCACTCGATTCTGACATCGGGCTCGTCCGTAACATCCTCTGCACCAAAGTCGCGCCAGAAGGGTACCAAGCTACCCGAACCGGCTGTCTTCAACCAACTCGGCTTCAACTCAAGCCAAATCATTCTATAAGCTTTCTCAACTCCATTAACTCTGTTTATTTAATTTTTTAAAGCATATTTTAGTTCATTTACATCATTTTTACATAATCAAAAACACAAAAAAAGGAGTTAAGGCTCACCCCGAAGCCGGTGAGTCCAATTCCAATTGCTTCTTTCTTATCTTCTTACTACAGTTACTACACTTCTCACAAGTCTAACCAAACTCTTCACTTGGTTTATTGTTCTAGTTGCACAGGTTGATCAAGCTAGCATTGGATTGGAGACTCTTCTTCATCGGCCGGCCGAAGAAGAAGAAGGTTGAACTCACATCCCAATCTCCCACGCTAAGGTACACGGTCATATTCAATTTCTTTTATTTGTCAAATCCATAAAGCGGAGCCCACGGCTCCTGGCGACCACCTTTCATTTATGTTTTAAGTTCATCTCTTCCTCACTCTCCTCCCACATGACCCGAACCATCTCCGGTGCTCGAGCGACGCCGTGAGATGAAAGTTCGGGGATCAAAGTGAGTGTGGGACCGAGGTGAGGAGTCTTTACCGCTTTCCGAGTGTCTTTTGATTCACTCCCCTTTTCCCCTATTCCATCTTTCATCTTTATCTTGAGGTGCCGATCCGGAACCCATTTCTGGAGTCGACAGCTTTTTGGCGACCACGGTGGGACATACCAATGTCTTCAACCGTGCTAGCTTGATTGATCCGTGCAACTAGTTGTTTTCCGACTTGGTTCCCGCGTGAACCGGCTTGTCCTTTACCCTTTTCCATGTCAATTTACCTTTAAAAACTTGCTGATTACTCTTACTTAAAGATTGTCCCTCATGTAGACTTGATTTATTGTCTTTAATTTCAGCCCGGTTCCCGCGTGAACCACTTTTCTTCTTATAAACCGGTTCCCGCGTGAACCACCTTTCTTTTCCAACTCGGTTCCCGCGTGAACCAACTTACTTTCAGATCAGTCCCCGCGTGGACCACCCATTTTCAGAACCTTTAGATTGGCCCCACGTGGCTCTCTTTTCATTTTGTCAACTCTTACACCGGTTCCCGCGTGAACCACCATTTTCTTTACAAAAACCGGTTCCCGCGTGAACCACCCCTTTCCCTTCAAAAACCGGTTCCCGCGTGAACCACCTTTCTTTTCCAACTCGGTTACCGCGTGAACCAACTTACCTTCAGATCGGTCCCCGCGTGGACCACCCCTTTGCACCAATTAGATTGGCCCCACGTGCCCCCCCCTTTCCTTTTTCAATCAAACAAACCGGTTCCCGCGTGAACCACCCCTTTTCCTTCAAAAACCGGTTCCCACGTGAACCACCTACCTTTTCAAAACTCGGCTCCCGCGTGAGACACTTTATTTTCAAATCGGTCCCCGCGTGGACCATCCTTTTACCTTTACTTCAGATTTGTTTCCACTTGAACACTCCAACACAAGCCGGTTCCCGCGCGAACCACCTTTTAGTTGTTAGTTGCTAGTTACTTGTTTACTCTATCATTGCTTGTCTTGCTTGCATTCACTTGTTTGATTTATTTAATAACTTTCATTCATGTTTGCATATTGATTGCTTCTTCTCCTTCTACCCTCCATTTTTCATTTTTGCATTAGCTTTGCATCGGGTACCGGACTTGTTCCGATCCGTAGGGCATTCGAGGCGGGGGATCTCTCTCCCAACACACCCTCACCCTCCAAACACCTTCTTGGTGGATTCTTACCTCTCTTCTGGGATATTCCTTCCTAGTTGATTTGGTGGTTTCCATCAAGACCTCCGTAAGTCCCCATCCGTGGAGTATTCCTCTCCGCACGATTGGGCCGGTTGTACCACTTTCCCAAAACCCGAAGAACCCAAGTACCTACTCGTGGTGAATGAGTGATAACCTTAGGTCTTGAAGATTGAAGCAATAGGAACCATACCCAATTTGAGTGAACAATTGCTAACAATCTATCTAATCTAAGGTTTCAACCCAATAATTGTCGAGTAGTCATTTTAAAACCTTGTTTGCATAACTTGCTTGCTCACAACAATTGAAAAGAAAAAAATTCTCTTTCAAAACACCTAAAAAAAAATCCCTTTAATTTTTATGTTCAACTTGCTTGCCAAACAACCAAATTGAAACCAAATCAAATCAAACAAACAACCATAACCAAACAAAAACTCTCTTTGCATTTACACCTTTCATTTGCCTTCTTTCAACCATTTTGTAAGGAAACTTGACAGGATGCCCACTCTAAGGTCCAGAAGACACGTCGGGATGTCAGACTACTGCGGCCAAGAAGAGGAGTACGAGACGGGTCACTACGAGCTTCAGCAACCCATGGTCCAACTAGATGGCCATGTTAATGCTGTGATGGAACCTGAGGTCCAAGATCCCGCTCACCGATCCGCTTCACATATTATAGAACAAGCTCTCAAGGATCTATCTCTTCACCTTGATCCCGAGGCCTTTGCAATTATCCAATCTGCCACTAAGGGCAAGATGCCCACCAATCAAGCTCCGATCGAGGGAAATCAAGCCCCCTCACCACCCCAACCGGCAGTCAGGCCCTTGATCATCTCTTCTCCTGGGCAACCTTGCCGTGTCTCTACTCACCCCGTTGCGGGGCATTCACACAATTCTACACCAGTTCCTTTTTCCAACCCACCTCTTCCAACCCAATCAAGTAAACACTTTGCTCCCGTGGCTCAGGAATCCAGCCTCACCCAGGCGTTAATGAACAAAATCAACCAGATGGATGAGCGCTTCGAAGAGATGAGGCATCGCCTCGATTCTAAAGCCATCCCTGAAATCTCTCGTCCCATCCTTCCCGCTCTACACCTTCCTCCTTCAGAGATACCAGTCTTCCAACGTTACAACGGGACTGGTAATCCTTTCAACCATCTAAAAAGTTTTCTCTATGACTCCGCATTCTGGAAAAATGACCGCAAAGCCCTTGCCTTCCTATTTCGTCGTTCATTGGAGGGATCCGCCCTGGACTAGTTCTATTCTCTTGATTCCATTGAGGCGGCAGATTTTGACATCGTCAAGGCAAAGTTTCTACAGAGGTACAAGGATCGGGTGGGGCCAGCCTACTCGATAACTGATTTGATTGCCAAAACGATGAGGCCCGATGAAGACTTTGCCAGATTTGCTGATCGGTGGAGGGGAATGGCTGAGAGGCTTGTGGATACCATCTCAGAGGGGGAGCAGGTGAGGATGCTCATTGGGAACACCATGCCTAACCTTCGCAACCTTCTGATCATGCACCGTCCAACAACCATGAGTGAGTTGTGTGATAGCGCCCGCTACCTCCAAGCCCACTTTAAGGATGCATCCATGATCAACCCGTTCGACACCAAGCCCCGTAATACTAGAAAGCCTACACCTGTAGGACTCACCGCCGAAGGGGTAGTAAATAATGAGAGCATCAATGCCATGGGTAACCAGGGTGGGTACCGTCAAAGCCAATACCGTAACCCACCACCCAATCAACAATACCGCCCAGCCCCTCAACCAGCTCCTCAGCCACAACAACAACTTGCATACAACCGAGCACCACCACTGCAACCCACCTACAACCGAGCGCCCCAGCAACCAAATGCCTACAACCGAGTGCCTCAACAACAACATGTCTACAACCGACCACCACCACCACAACAAGCCTACAACCAAGTGCCACCACTAGCCAACCGACCTAGGAGGGGGGGGACCCAAGAGAGAGTACTACCCTCAACTGCCATTCCCCCTCACCGATATCTTCAACGCATTGATGGCTGAACAGCAGCTAGAGCTTCCAAAGGAGAGAGAAGGATGGCCAGCAAATGTTGACATGACAAAATACTGTGCTTACCATCTGTATCCTGGGCAAATGGTGGATGTCTGTTTCAAGTTTAAAGATTACATTCATGACCTCAACGATCAGGGGAACATTGACTGGGCACAGATGGGAGAGTCTATACAAGCCATGAAGGCACGACAGAATCAACCTCGGCGACAGCAAGTACAACAGCATCCCGGCCTGGGCATAGTCCAAGATCCGCTCCCGGTACATGCACCCATACAAGCACCGGCACCAGCACCACCAAACCAACGACTCGGCCTCGTCCACTCCGCCATCGAGGAGTCAACCCACCATTCCCAGGGTTGGCAGGTCGAGGATCAAATCACCTCCTTGCCCACCATACCAACCCCACCTGCAAACCGCACCATACTCTCCATACCGAGAGCTGCCCCCAACCCACAAACTACCCAAACACCACTACCCTCACCAACCATTAACCCTCCACGCCGCTTAAACAGTCGACCGCCACCCGCCTCCCGACCAGCACCCCAACCCTCACCCCACCCTAACCCACCAACCACCATTAATCCTCCACGGCGTCTAATCATTAGACCGCCACCAACACCCCAGACATCACCAAACCTACCAGTCACTGCCACCCCACGACCCCTCATCATTAGACCATCACCACCAACACCCCAACCATCACCCAACATACCGGCCTCCACCAATCCACGACCCCTCATCATCCGATCCTCACCACCCCTACCTACCATGGGCTCCTCAACCTACCAACCAACCCTACCATCACCATCATCACCACTTCCCCTACCACGCTGGCGCCAGTACTTCGTAGCGGGAGGATGTTCCAAAGGGTCTTCCCCCAGGTCGGGATACAACCACAGGAACAGGCAGAAGAGGAGGTGGTAGAAGAACCATTGCCCGGCACGAAATATGACCTGTTGAAGCACTTGGACAAAATGCCGGCACGGATTTCAATTCTGGAGCTGATAAAGAGGTCTAAGAATCATCAGGACATCTTGCAACAATACTTGCAGCGGGTCATGGTCAATGAGGACCTCCCGCCCGAGAAGATCATTACTGTCCTGACCCATAGGAGTGAACATCCGGCACTCACATTTACATAGGAGGAGTTGGCACGGCCAGAGATCAGAAAGTATGCTTTGCGTGTCGCAGTAGTCATCTGAGGCGTGGAGATCAAATCCAGCTTGATTGACACCGGAGCATCCATAAATGTCATGCCGCCAGAAACATTGCAACTTTGCGGCATCTCCGATGAAGAAATCGAGCCTTCTGCCGTCACGGTGACCGCATATGACAACTCCCGGAAGCCGGCACGAGGGGTGGTTACATTGAAAGTAGGGCTCGGGCTGTGTGCTGTCACCGCCGAGTTTCACGTTCTAGAACTGGACCCTACATTCAAAGCTACTTTGGGACGCCCGTACCTTGAGGCAATAGGAGCTGTTGCCTCCACTAATCATCAGTGTCTGAAGTTCCCATACAAGGGCCAGGTGATCAAAGTAACCAACATCCCCATTCTGAATGATGTGGATGACCCCTCTTCTGCACTACCAATATCAAAATCTGTCCAGCCGTTGGTTTCAACTACAGAGCTACCTGAAGTCATGGTATTGACGATGCCTCCAAATTCAGTTGCGTGGCGGATGATGAAAGGGATGGGCTATCAGCCAGGAAAGGGGCTGGGAAAGGAGCTGCAGGGGGTTGTGCACCCCATTGAAGCCGTACAAAGACCAAAGAGACACGGGCTTGGCTATGAGCCCGGGCCACTCCGCGGATGGTCTACCGGCCAAAAAATGCCATGGGACTCCAAAAATTCTTTATCAAAGAGGAGACCATGATGATGGCTGGGGACAAAGAAGAAGAACCAGTCAAGAGGAAGATGGCACCAGAGCAAGAGGAGGAGGTGGACAACCTGAGTTCATCTTTGGCTCGATTGTTCATGGAGAAGGAAGAACCAGTCAAGGGCAAGTCCATATCTAAACAACTTGTCCACTCGAACCCACCTCCAAACAACATCCCGCGTAAGCCGTATCCTACGGTCATGTATTTTAAAATCCTCACTCTATCCCTCTTGGATTCGCTTGATGGGCTATCTAGCCCAATTCCCACTTCTGGGCCAAAATGGCCACCTGAACTGATCAATGGGCCTGAGAGCCCATTCAAATCTTCTTACTTCACTGGGCTTCTATGCCCATTTCAATCCAACAAACTTGGGCCCGCGTGCCCACCAGTCGGGCCCACGTGCCCTTTAGATTTATTTTCTTGCTTTGGGCCCGCGTGCCCACCATTTGGGCCCACGTGCCCCTTAGATCTTTTTACCAGCTTTGGGCCTATCTGCCCATTTCTTGTCATCATCGGGCCCGCGAGCCCATTTTTCTTCCATTTACTTAAGCTTTCTATTTCTACTCGAGCCCCATAGGCTCATTCCCTTTTTGTTATTGAAAATACCCAAAATACCCAAAAAAAAATGTCCTTTCACAAACTCAGTTTTCCATTGAGGAGACGTCGCTACTTGTCTCGGAGGGTGCTCCCAACCAGGGACCCCTCTTCTCCAACTCACTGATCGATCTGCTCGATCCTTCACCCATTGTTAATACCACCTTTTCAATTCCGTCTTCTTTAGGAGTAGTTAGGGTAGAAAAGAAGAAAATTCGAGGTAAACGTGTGCCAGAGAGATATCTCCAACAAATAGCTCCAAAATGCAAGGAATGTGCAAGGCTGCCAAGCTTTTTGGAAAATGCTATCCAGCTTAATGAAATCTAATATGAGGATGAATTCAATGTAGATCATACACTGGGAGTTTACGAGGTCTTATCAGAAAAAGATCCTGATTTCGAGGATGGAATTGAGGACTTGGCTGATGCGTATGCATCTGGACTTAAAAGGTTTGAAGAACCATTAGCCACGGTGGATGAACCGACAAAAGAATTGAATCTCGGAACGCCGGAAGATCCCAAGACAATCCTCCTAAGCACAAACCTCACTCCCACTGAGGAACAGAGTTTAATTAAAATTCTGGAAGAATATAAGGACATGTTCGCATGGACATACAAAGACATGTCGGGGTTAGACAACTTGTTAGTTGAACATCGTCTAACTTTGAAACCTGGAGCTACCCCGGTGAAACAAAAATTAAGGAGATTCCACCCTGATGTCGCACTTAAGATGAAAGAGGAGGTCGACAAGTTACATCAAGCAAGATTCATTAAGGTTGTCCTTTATCCGCAATGGGTGGCAAACATAGTCCCTGTCATGAAGAAGGATGGTCGAGTTCAGATCTGTATAGACTTCAGGGATTTGAACTGAGCGTGTCCTAAAGATGACTTTGCTCTACCTCATATTGACGTACTGGTTGATAACACTGCTGGATTCGAGATGTTGTCATTCATGGATGGCTATTCTGGATATAATCAAATCCAGTTGGTCGAAGAGGACCAGGAGAAGACCTCGTTCACCACACCTTGGGGAACCTACTGCTATGTCGTCATGCCCTTTGGACTGAAGAATGCCAGTGCTACCTATCAGAGGGCAATGATGGCTATCTTCCATGACATGATGCATACCCTTGTAGAGGTGTACGTGGACGACCTGGTCGTTAAGTCCAGAAGCCGAGAAGATCACCCAGAAGTGTTAAGAAAGGTCTTGCAAAGGGCTAGGGAATATAAATTGAAGATGAACCCAAAGAAATGCACGTTTGGAGTATCCTCAGGAAAACTGTTGGTGTTCATAGTGAGCAAACAGGGCATAGAGATCGACCCAAGCAAGGCCAAGGCAATCATTGGTATGCCTCCTCCGAGAAATATGAAAGAACTTCGAGGATTAATCAGGAGGCTACAGTTTGTCTGCCGGTTCATCTCACAACACTCCCAAAGGTGTAAACCTTTCTATGAGTTGACCAAGGCGGGGGCCGATTTCAAATGGGATTCGAAGTGCCAGGATGCATTCGATGGTTTGAAAAGATACCTGGCTAGTCCCCCTGTGCTTAGACAACCAGTCCCTGGCAAGCCCTTAGTTTTATATTTCTCTGTTTTGGAGAATTCTCTTGGGGCAGTCCTTGCACAAGTTGATGAGGAAGGGAAAGAGAGGGCAAATTACTATTTGTCAAAGATCTTTGATCCATGTGAGTAGAAGTATACTGTAGTGGAAAAGACCTGTGCTGCACTAGTCTGGGTAGTTCAGAAGCTTAAACACTATTTCTTAGCTCATGAGGTCAACCTTATTGCCCGCATCAATCCCATCAAATTCCTTCTGGAGAAAACTGTTCTAACTGATCGTTTAGGTCGTTGGCAGAGCTTCCTTTCCTAGTTTGATATCACCTATGTCCCCCAGAAGGCGATTAAGGGCTATGCCATTGCCGAACATCTAGCTCATCACCCTATACCTTTCTTTGACCTGGTCCAATCGGAGCTCCCGGATGACGAACTAATGTTGATCCGATCTTCCCACCTTTGGACATTATATTTTGACGGGGCTTTGAATTCACACGGTAAGGGAATAGGAATTGTCCTTCTATCACCCGAGGGTGTCACCATTCCGCAGGCATTTCAGCTTGACTTCCCAGCAACCAACAATATAGCTGAATATGAAGCCTTGCTGGCCGGGCTGGAGGCTGCTCATTTCTATGGTGCCACGGAATTGAGGGTGATAGGTGATAGCCAACTAATTCTTCGCCAAGTCCTAACCAAATACCGAACTTCTCATCCGAACCTCAAACGTTACCAAGAACTCACCTCTTGCTACATCAAACTCTTTTCCAAACTCACTTTTGTCCATGTGCCTCGAGCTCAGAACATCCTTGCTGATGCCCCTGCCTCCTTAGCTTCATCTCTATCAGTCCCGCTAGGTAGACAGGTGCGGACTATCCATGTCCGTAGGAGGTCGATACCGGCGATTAAGGATGGTCGATTTCTGAAGATCAAGGAGAGATTTGGCAGGAAGGAATATCTAGAGAAAAAAGAGGAGATTTCTCTAGTCGAGTTGGAATAATTAGATGAGGGTGAGAGGCCTTGGTTTGATGAGATCGCAAGGTATTGTCAACATCAGACATATCCACCTAGATCAAATGTAAAAGAAAAGAAGGCCATCAGGAGAGTATCCCAGAGGTATACCATCCTAGGAGGGGTGCTCTACAAGAGGAGCCTGAGCGGAATTTTATTGAGATGCGTTGATGAAGAAGAGGCAGAATTGGTGCTTAAGGAAGCACATTCGGGGGTCTGTGGGGGCCATGTCAATGCTCAAGCCCTTGCCAAGAAAATCATCAGGCAGGGGTATTATTGGCCAACCCTAGAAGAGGATTGCTCCATCTTTGTCCGGCACTGTCATTCTTGCCAACTTCATGCCGACAAGATCCATTCTCCCGCATCTTCCCTTCATCCGATACATGCCCCATGGCCCTTCGCCATGTGGGCTTTCGATATCATTGGCCCTCTAAGTGATCTTAACTCTGAAATCCGTTCCAAATCGTTCATCCTGACGGCAACAGAGTACTTCACCAAGTGGGTAGAAACGGAAGCGTTCGTGGAGATCAAGGCATCAGCACTGTGCTCCTTCATCAAACGCAACATCATCGCCAGGTTCGGGATACCCAGCGACATTATCACCGACAACGGACCGCAATTTCTCTCTCAAGATCCGCGTGATCTTTGCAACAGGTACCGCATTGCATTGCATCATTCATCTCCTTATTACCCGCAAGGCAATGGTCAAGCAGAAGCCACCAACAAAACATTGATTAACATCATCAAGAAAACCTGTAAGTCTAGCAAGTTCGCAGACTGGCCAGATAAGCTTGTAGATGCCCTATGGGCTTATCGTACTTCTGTACGGACCCCCACTGGTCAAACCCCGTATGCTCTCGCATATGGGATGGAAGTGGTGGTCCCATACGAAGTACTCCTTCCATCACTCCGAGTTCAACTCGATAGGGACATCCCTGTCGATGAGAGACGAGAATCTCTCCTTGCACAACTTGAACTCCTAGATGAAAGAAGGTTGGCTGCCTCCGAGCATGCCCGGACTTATCGGAACCGATTGAAAAGGTTTTATCAAGAGAGGGTGGTAGAGAGAAAGTTCGAAATCGGTGAGATGGTAGTAAAACGCATATTCGTTAAGCCGGGTGGTCCCCGCTCTAAGTTGCAACCTAACTGGGAAGGGCCTTTTGTTATAACTGAAAAATATCCAGGCAATTCATATGAGCTAACCAATGCCGATGGAGAAAAATTGAACCATCCATGGAATGGCATTTACCTCAAAAAATATTTTCCTTAAAAAAATATATGGAGAATTTCTAGTATGATATTAAGTCATCGATCCAAGGATGTTAGCTAGAAGTCAAGGGTAGACATCACCTTGCACACACAACACCTCCCGATCTCAGAATCTAGATAGCCCAACACTCAAGAGAGGCAAGGCAGAACCCTGAAGGCGGAAAGGAAACCTTACCCTATTCTCTTCTATTCGGTCCAAGATAGGTGAAGGGGACTAGAGGAGGATAGTATCGAAAATGCCCGCCACCATAGTAGGAGGCCGTCTCATAGGGTGCAAAAGGGTGCCAAAAGATGGTCAATGAACCCCACGGGTTTAAACAAATATGGGCCTGTCTGAATGAGTACCCGAAAGAATAGAAAATAAAAAGAAGGCACCAAAAGATGGGCAATGACCCCACGGGTCAAAGACTTGTCTAAATAAGTGCCATATGTAGAAAAGACCCGAAGAGGCCGAACCCCAACGGGCAATTTGGGCATGAGTAGAGAAACCCTCCTCAACACCCCCAAATCCTATCAAAGACTTCCTTTATTATTCTTCCATCTTAAAACCCCTAGGGTAGGGTAAACTGTCCAAACTCAGGGGGAATCCAAACCGATCAAGAGAAGAGGGAAAGAAAGATTCTTGGTAAGGAACCTTATTTTCACCTGGTGTTCATCACTTGAATTTTGATTAACACTCAAAGATCGATGAATGGTCTCAATACTGGCACATTCTCCCCAAAAATCCAAAAAAATCAAATATTTTCAAAAAAAAATTCAAATATTTTCAAAAATCTAAAAAAAATCAAATATTTTCAAAAATTCAAAAAACTTGAATATTTTCAAACATCCAAAAAAAAGAGTTGAATATTTTCTAAAATGCATCATCTAGCTTGGCATAACCTTGATTTTTGCCTTTGCTAGCATTCATGTTTATTTTTATGTCTTGCATGTTTCATTTCTGCATCGCATATTTACCTTCATTATCACCCCTTAAGAGGGCACCTCCCTTTGACCTAAGTCAAAGTTGGCCATAATAGGCAAAGGGATGAGTCGTTGTGAAGATCTAATCATCTTTTATCAAGTGTTTTCAGGGACTTTAAAATAAGAGGAGAAAGTTCTCTCAACGACAGGATTCTGAGATCAAGAAGGGAGCAACTCTCACCATAGCAGGTAAGCTCTCTCAACTTTTACCTTGTCTGTCATTTTGTACATTCTACCTGGGTGATAAGGCTGCCCCCCTTGACATATAAGCAAGGCAAGAAAACAATAGGCAAGGGGGTAAGCCATAGAGCGGATTTAACCCTTCTATTAAGTATTTCAGGAAAGAAACACAAGTCAAGGAGGGGTGAGAATCTCGCCAACAGGTCAAACAACATTGAAGCAAGAAGTGCTATGACAAGGAAGAAAAGCAGCTACAACACTAGAAGAAGATTAAGCTTGCTACAGATATCAGTGTCTGATTGCCACTGACTCCAGGAGAATGACCACGTGGAGAAAGGCATGGAAACCATACCGCCGCAACCGCCTCGTTCCGGTGATGCTCCAAAGGAGTGGCCAAGAAAATGCTCGCAGAAATGGAAGAATCGACATGGGAAACCCCCATAACTTGCCGACTAGCATATATGTCGCTAGTCATGTGTTATTATCTTATGCATTACTTGTTGAAGACCATGAGCACGGAGAAGACTTGACCAGAGATCCCCTTCATCAAAATCTACGACGGTCGGGTCATATCTAATGCTCACGGATAAGCCAAAGTTGTGCTGTGAGGGACGATAGTTCCCGAATGGGTATCTTGACCTCATAGACAATCTATATCTTCAACTATTTGTTATACAAGTTTTGTTTTGTTTTCTTGAGCCCAACATGCATCATGTAGCATTAACTGCATTACATTTTGTTTTGTCATTGCATACATAATTTCCTAAACTTCTCCTTCTCACTCTCTCGATCATTTTAAATCCCACCGTGTTTTCAAATCCCATCGTGTTCTCTATATCCCACCATGATCTCTAGTCCCACCAACCTCTCTAATATCCCACCATGTCTATTAATCCCACCGTGTTCGGTAACCACTTTATGCCCTGAAATCTTTTCACCACTATGGCCATTGCAGCTTCTTTGCTATTCATCCCACCATGGCAGCCAATTCATCCCGCCAAGGACCTTCTATTTGGTCAGAACTTGCACCGTCAATATCTTCACAGTCTATGCTTAAACATTTGCCCTTCGGAATCTGAGATCATTCTATTCCGAATTGAATCTTGTCTCTTGGAAGACTTAAATGAATCTGAGAGCCTGAATGTGCTCGATTGGTATTCTTTTACTTTTTCAAAACAAATATCTTTTTAAACTTTAGCCCATCACAGTACAGGAACACCGCAAAGATCAAGTTACCGGCTGATGATGAACCTATGAACCCATGTTTCGGGGACTCCCCACCGCGTTGGGGGTTGGCTATTCTTCTCTCGTGCCAATGGCACGTCTCTTACCAATCGAACATAGGAAGACTTGATGAAACATGGCGGTTAACCAAGAGACTTGAGGAGATTCGTCTTGCCGAATTTGGTCGTTGAGCGTGTCTATATCTACACCTTGATGCCACCTTTTCAGTCCATCGCCATTTCACTCCACTACATTCCACTACGATCCATCTCGTTTCGCTACGTTTTCTCTACGTTTCACTCCGTTCCGCTACATGCCATTCCCTTGCAAAGCCGACATCAAGGCGAGGCAAGCTGTAGATACGCCAAATTGGCTAGATTCGGAGCCCTAGACTCTTATTCCATAGGCGATATCTTTTATTTGACCGTTTTCTAATTCGAACTACCTCGTGGAGATGAGCTAAGGACATTGGTGGAGCCCCCCTTGTTAGTTGAGAATGGACCAATGATTTCCGGAATATTGCCGTAACCTTCAAGCGAGAGCCACACGTGAACTGTAAAAAAACACGAAGCCCGCTCGATGACCGACCTTGAATGGTTCATAATTGAAGGTCTCGGGAGTCCCGCATGTGTTCCGTAACATTCAGGGTTTCCGAGAAGTCATTTCGGTAGGCGTCGGTCAATGACGGCTTTCGTTACGGCTTTTTCGATCTGTGCTGACACAGCTATCCCGGACCACATGTTAGGCCTTTTCGGTCATCACCGGGTCTTTTCAGGTCATCCGGGTCGATTCTAGCCGTATATTTTATCAACCGGGGCTATACGGCCATTTCGGTCAATTTTAGGGTTTCGCGGCTTTTACGGCTTTCGATTCATATTTACCGGGTTAATCTCAGATTTTTCGATGACTTCGGGTTGACCGATCGGACCGGACTTGTTCGGTCATCATTTTAAGTCATCCCGAGTTGACCCGAGACTTCTCGATCAGAACCGTGCTCTTTCGGATCTTCGCCCCGGGTTTCGGCTTTTCGCGAGAGGGTAAACCGGTAGAAAGCCCCGTACGAACATCTCGGGAGTCATGCGGCCGGTTTACTGACTTGAGGAGGTGCGGTTGAAGGCCCTCTTTCCAACGTGACAAACGGGAGCCGAATCGGACATCCGGTTTGCAAGATACGGCTCGCGGAACACGCGCGCAGGAGAGAGAGTGTACCGCGCCGCCGCTCCGCTTGAAAGGGGAGGGCACGCCCTCAACCCGGGGGCGCGCCCTGCGCGCCCTCAAACTGGGGGCGCGCCCTGCGCGCCCCCTGTTCCTTTGAAAAGCGGGGGCGCGGTCGGTTTCCGAAAATTGGAAATTACCCCGATTAGTACCTTCTAAACCGGGTTTTTGGAAGGTTTTCGGGGAGGATTTTCACTTATTTGTACCGCGCCCCTGGTTCGGGGGCGCGTTACGTATGTCAAGTCAATTTTTAGCAATTTCCGGAAGTTTCCGTCGATTTTTAGCAGTGAGACGCGTAACGCGCCCCCGCCCCCTTTGAAACAGGGGGGCGCGCAGACCGCACCCCCGAACTGGGGGCGCGCCCTGCGCGCCCTTGGTTTGAGGGCGCGCCCTGCGCGCCCTCATCTTCTTTGAAACGCGGGGGCGCGGTCTGTCCAGTTTCTTAATTTTGCACCGTCTCCCTTCCCCTATAAATTGAGGGCCATTCTCAACGACCCAAGGTTAATCCCCGGTGCCTAGCTCGTCCAGAGGTCGTCCAAGCTCTTCTCCAAATCCGTCCCGACGTCCAAAGGCGATCCGAAGTCAAGAAATCGATCCCGAGGTGAAGGAGAAGGCTCGATCCGGGAGTTCTGCATCAACCATCTACATCGACTTCTGCAAAAAATCAGGGGATCCTTCTGCAAAAGTCTTCAACATAGAAGATGTTCATATCTTCGTCCTCTTTCATCTCCAACTGACGGCACTCAATTCTGACTTGCCGTTTGTTCGTGGCAATTGCTACACTCAGGGCGCGCATCCAGGTTCTGTTTTCCACATCCGCCCCCTTTCATAATTTTTACTGACTTCTACAAGAAGATTTCGGAGAAGTCAGCAACATAGGAATTCTTCCTCTCTGAGTTTTCGGTCTACTCCAACAAACGTCACTCGATTCTGACATTGGGGTCGTCCGTAACATCCTCTGCACCAAAGTTGCGCCAGAAGGGTACCAAGCTACCCGAACCGGCTGTCTTCAACCAACTCGGCTTCAACTCAAGCCAAATCATTCTATAAGCTTTCTCAACTCCATTAACTCTGTTTATTTAATGTTTTAAAGCATATTTTAGTTCATTTACATCATTTTTACATAATAAAAAACACAAAAAAGGGGTTAAGGCTCACCCCGAAGCCGGTGAGTCCAATTCCAATTGCTTCTTTCTTATCTTCTTACTACAGTTACTACACTTCTCACAAGTCTAACCAAACTCTTCACTTGGTTTATTGTTCTAGTTGCACAGGTTGATCAAGCTAGCATTGGATTGGAGACTCTTCTTCATCGGCCGGCCGAAGAAGAAGAAGGTTGAACTCACATCCCAATCTCCCACGCTAAGGTACACGGTCATATTCAATTTCTTTTATTTGTCAATTCCATAAAGCGGAGCCCGCGGCTCCTGGCGACCACCTTTCATTTATGTTTTAAGTTCATCTCTTCCTCACTCTCCTCCCACATGACCCGAACCATCTCCGGTGCTCGAGCGACGCCGTGAGATGAAAGTTCGGGGATCAAAGTGAGTGTGGGACCGAGGTGAGGAGTCTTTACCGCTTTCCGAGTGTCTTTTGATTCACTCCCCTTTTCCCCTATTCCATCTTTCATCTTTATCTTGAGGTGCCGATCCGGAACCCGTTTTTGGAGTCGACAATGGTAACAGCCTATGACAACTCCCGAAAGTCGGCACAAGGGGTGGTTACATTGAAAGTAGGGCTCGGACCGTGTGCTGTCACCGCTGAGTTTCATGTTTTAGAACTGGACCCTATGTTTAAAGCTAACTTGGGATGCCCGTACCTTGAGGCAATAGGAGCTGTTGCCTCCACTAATCATCAGTGTCTGAAGTTCCCATACAAGGGCCAGGTGATCAAGGTAACCAACATCCCTATTTTGAATGACGTGGATGACCCCTCTTCTGCCCTGCCAATATCAAAATCTGTCCAGCCGTTGGTTTCAACTACAGAGCTACCTGAGGTCATGGTATTAACGACGCCTCCATATTCAGTTGCATGGCAGATGATGAAAGAGATAGGTTATCAGCCAAGAAGGGGTTGGGAAAGGAGCTGCAGGGGGTTGTGCACCCCATTAAAGCCGTACAAAGACCAAAGAGACACGGGCTTGGCTACAAGCCCAATTGCACTTCGAGGATGGTCTACCGGCTAAAAAATGCCATGGGACTCCAAAAATTCTTTATCAAAGGGGAGACCATGATGATGGCCGGGGACGAAGAAGAAGAACCAGTCAAGAGGAAGAAGGCACCAGAGCAAGAGGAGGAGGTGGACAACCTGAGTTCATCTTTGGCTCGGTTGTTCACAGAGGAGGAAGAACCAGTCAAGGGCAAGTCCATCTCTAAACAACTTGTCCACTCGAACCCACCTCCAAACAACATCCTGCGTGAGCCGTATCCTACGGTCACGTATTTCAAAATCCTCACTCTATCCCTCTTGGATTCACTTGATGGGCTATCTAGCCCAATTCCCACTTCTGGGCCAAAATGGCCACCTGAACTGATCATTGGGCCTGAGAGCCCATTCAAATCTTCTTACTCCACTAGGCTTCTATGCCCATTCCAATCCAACAACCTTGGGCCCGCGTGCCCACCAATCGGGCCCACGTGCCCTTTAGATTTATTTTCTTGCTTTGGGCCCGCGTGCCCACCATTCGGGCCCACGTGCCCCTTAGATCTTTTCACTAGCTTTGGGCCTATCTACCCATTTCTTGTCATTATCGGGCCCGCGAGCCCATTTTTCTCCCATTTTCTTAAGCTTTCTATTTTTTCTCGAGCCCCATCGGCTCATTCTCTTTTTGTTATTGAAAATACCCAAAATACCCAAAAAAACGTCTTCTCGCAAACTCAGTTTTCCGTTGAGGAGACGTCTCTACTTGTCTTGGAGGGTGCTCCCAACCAGGGACCCCTCCAACTCACTGATCGATCTGCTTGATCCTTCACCCATTGTAAATACCACCTTTTTAATTCCTTCTTCTTTAGGAGTAGTTAGAATAGGAAAGAAGAAAATTCGAGGTAAACGTGTTCCAGAGAGATATCTCCAACAATTAGCTCAAAAATGCAAGGAATGTGCGAGGCTGCCAAGGTTTTTGGAAAATGCTATCCAGCTTGATGAAATCCAATATGAGGATGAATTCAATATAGATCATACATTGGGAGTTTACGAGGTTTTATCAGAAAAGGATCCTGATTTTGAGGATGGAATTGAGGACTTGGCTAATTCGTATGCATCTGGACTTAAAAGGTTTGAAGAACCATTAGCCACGGTAGATGAACCGACAAAAGAACTGAATCTTGGAACACCGGAAGATCCCAAGACAATCCTCCTAAGTGCAAACCTCACTCCCACTGAGGAACAGAGTTTAATTGAAATTTTGGAAGAATATAAGGACACGTTCGCATGGACATACGAGGACATGCTGGGGTTAGACAACTCTTTAGTTGAACATCGTCTAACTTTGAAACCTGGAGCTACCCCGGTTAAACAAAAATTAAGGAGATTACACCCTGATGTTGCACTTAAGATGAATAAAGAGGTCGACAAGTTACATCAAGCAAAATTTATTAAGGTTGTCCTCTATCCGCAATGGGTGGCAAACATAGTCCCCGTCATGAAGAAGGATAGTAGAGTTCGGATCTGTATAGACTTCAGGGACTTAAACCGAGAGTGTCCTAAAGATGACTTTCCTCTACCTCATATTGATGTACTGGTTGATAACACTACTGGATTCGAGATGCTATCATTCATGGATGGCTATTCCGGTTATAATCAAATCCGGTTGACTGAAGAGGACCAATAGAAGACCACGTTTACTACACCTTAGGGAACCTACTGCTATGTCGTCATGCCCTTTGGACTAAAGAATGCTGGTGCTACCTATCAGAGGGCCATGATGGCTATCTTCCACGACATGATGCATACCCTTGTAGAGGTGTACGTGGACGACCTGGTCGTTAAGTCCAAAAGCCGAGAAGATCATCCTGAAGTGTTAAGAAAGGTCTTGCAAAGGGCTAGGGAATATAAATTGAAAATGAACCCAAAGAAATGTACGTTTGGAGTATCCTCAGGAAAATTATTAGGGTTCATAGTGAGTAAAAGGGGCATAGAGATCGACCCAAACAAGGCCAAAGCAATCATTGGTATGCCTCCTCCAAGAAATATGAAAGAACTTCGAGGATTAATCAGGAGGCTACAGTTTGTCCGCCTGTTCATCTCACAACACTCCCAAAGGTGTAAACCTTTCTATGAGTTGACCAAGGCGGGGGCCGAGTTCAAATGGGATTCGAAGTGCCAGGATGCATTCAATGGATTGAAAAGATACCTGGCTAGTCCCCCTGTGCTTAGACCACCAATCCCTGGCAAGCCCTTAGTTTTATACATCTCGGTTTTGGAGAATTCTCTTGGGGCAGTCCTTGCACAAGTGGATGAAGAAGGGAAAGAGAGGGCAACTTACTACTTGTCAAAGATTTTTGATTCATGTGAGCATAAGTATACTGTAGTGGAGAAGACCTGTGCTGCACTAGTCTGGGTTGTTCAGATGCTTAAACACTATTTCTTAGCTCATGAGGTCAACCTTATTGCCCGCATCAATCCCATCAAATTCCTTCTAGAGAAAACTGTTCTAACTGATCGGTTAGGTCATTGGCAGAGCTTCCTATCCCAGTTTGATATCACCTATGTCCCCCAGAAGGCGATTAAGGGCTATGCCATTGCCGAACATCTAGCCCATCACCCTATACCCCTCTTTGACCCGGTCCAATCGAAGCTCCCGGATGACGAACTAATGTTGATCCGATCTTCCCACCTTTGGACATTATATTTTGACGGGGCTCTGAATTCACACGGTAAGGGAATAGGAATCGTCCTTCTATCACCCGAGGGGTCACCATTCCACAGGCATTTCAGCTTGACTTCCCAGCAACCAACAATATAGCTAAATATGAAGCCTTGCTGGCCGGGCTGGAGGTCGCTCATTTCTATGGTGCCACAGAATTGAGGGTGATAGGTGATAGCCAACTAATTCTTCGTCAAGTCCTAACCAAATACCGAACTTCTCATCCAAACCTCAAACCTTACCGAGAACTTACCTCTTGCTACATCAAACTCTTTTACAAACTCACTTTTGTTCATGTCCCTCGAGCTCAGAATATCTTTGCTGATGCCCTTGCCTTCTTAGCTTCATCTCTATCAGTCCCGCTAGGTAGACAGGTGTGGACTATCCATGTCCGTAGAAGGTCGATGCCGGCGATTAAGGATAGTCGATTTCTGAAGATCAAGGAGAGATTTGGCAGGAAGGAATATTTAGAGCAGAAAGAGGAGATTTCTCTAATAGAGTTGGAAGAGTTAGATGAGGGTGAGAGGCCTTGGTTTGATGAGATCGCAAGGTATTGTCAAGATCAGACATATCCACCTGGATCAAATGCAAAAGAAAAGAAGGCCATCAGGAGAGTATCCCAGAGGTATACCATCCTAGGAGGGGTGCTCTACAAGAGAAGCCTGAGCGGAATTTTATCGAGATGCGTTGATGAAGAAGAGGCAGAATTGGTGCTTAAGGAAGCACATTCCGGGGTCTGTGGGGGCCATGTCAATGCTCAAGCTCTTGCCAAGAAAATCATCAGGCAGGGTTATTATTGGCCAACCCTAGAAGAGGATTGCTCTATCTTTGTCCGGCACTATCATTCTTGCCAACTTCATGCTGACAAGATCCATTCTCCCGCATCTTCCCTTCATCCGATTCATGCCCCATGGCCCTTCGCCATGTGGGCTTTTGACATCATTGGCCCTCTAAGTGATCTTAACTCTGAAATCCGTTCCAAATCATTCATCCTGACGGCAACAGAGTACTTCACCAAGTGGGCAGAAGCGGAAGCATTTGTGGAGATCAAGGCATCAACACTGTGCTCCGTCATCAAACGCAACATCATCGCCAGGTTTGGGATACCCAGCGACATTATCACCGACAACGGACCGCAATTTCTCTCTCAAGATCTGCGTGATCTTTGCAACAGGTACCGCATTGCATTGTATCATTCATCTCCTTATTACCCGCAAGGCAACGGTCAAGTAGAAGCCACCAACAAAACTTTGATTAAAATCCTTAAGAAAACCTGTAAGTCTAGCAAGTTCGCAGACTGGCCAGATAAGCTTGTAGATGCCCTATGGGATTATCGTACTTCTGTACGGACCCCCACTGGTCAAACCCCGTATTCTCTCGCATAAGGGATGGAGGCGGTGGTCCCATATGAAGTACTCCTTCCATCTCTCCGAGTTCAACTCGATAGGGACATCCCTGTCGATGAGAGGCGAGAATCTCTCCTTGCACAACTTGAACTCCTAGATGAAAGAAGGTTGGCCGCTTCCGAGCATGCCCAGACTTATCAGAACCGATTGAAAAGATTTTATCAAAAGAGGGTGGTAGAGAGAAAGTTCGAAATTGGTGAGATGGTAGTCAAACGTATATTCGTTAAGCCAGGTTGTCCCCGCTCCAAGTTACAACCTAACTGGGAAGGGCCTTTTGTTATAACTGAAAAATATCTAGGCAATACATATGAGCTAACCAACGCCGATGGAGACAAATTGAACCATCAATGGAACAGTGTTTACCTCAAAAAATATTTTCCTTAGTAGAGAATATGGAGAATTTCTAGTATGATATTAAGTCATCGATCCAAGGGTGTTAGCTAGAAGTCAAGGGTAGACATCACCTTGCACACACAACACCTCCCGATCTCAGAATCTGGATAGCCCAACACTCGAGAGAGGCAAGGCAGAACCCTGAAGGCAGAAAGGAAACCTTACCCTATTCTCTTCTATTCGGTCCAAAATAGTTAAAGGGGACTAGAGGAGGATAGTATCGAAAATGCCCGCCGCCTTAGTAGGAGGTCGTCTCATAAGGTGTAAAAGGGTGCCAAAAGATGGGCAATGAACCCCACAGGTTTAAACAAATATGGGCCGGTCTGAATGAGTACCCGGAAGAATAGAAAATGAAAAGAAGGCACCAAAAGATGGGCAATGACCCCATAGGTCAAAGACTTGTCTAAATAAGTGCCATATGTAGAAAAGACCCGAAGAGGCCGAACCCCAACGGGCAATTTGGGCAAGAGTAGAGAAACCCTTCTCAACATCCCCAAATCCTCTCAAAGACCTCCTTTATTATTCTTCCATATTAAAACCCTAGGGTAGGGTAAACTATCCAAACTCAGGGGGAATTCAAACCAATCAAGAGAAGATGGCAAGAAAGATTCTGGGTAAGGAACCTTATTTTCACGTGGTGTTTATCACTTAAATCTTGATTAACACTCAAAGATCGATGAATTGTTTCAATACTGGCACATTCTCCACAAAAATCCAAAAAAAAATGAATATTTTCAAAAATCCAAAAAAATCAAATATTTTCAAAAATCCAAAAAATCAAATATTTTAAAAATTCAAAAAAAATGAATATTTTCAAAAAATCCAAAAAAAAAAGTTGAATATTTTCTAAAATGAATCATTTAGCTTGGCATAACCTTGATTTTTGCCTTTGCTAGCATTCATGTTTATTTTTATATCTTGCATGTTTCATTTCTGCATCGCATATTTATCTTGATTATCACCCCATTAAGAGGGCTCCTCCCTTTGACCTAAGTCAAAGTTGGCCATAATAAGCAAAGGGATGAGTCATTGTGAAGATCTGATCCTCTTTTATCAACTATTTTCAGGGACTTTAAAGTAAGAGGGGGAGGTTCTCTCAACGACAGGTAAGTTCTCTTAACCATTTCATTTCGGTCATCTAGTCTATTTTTATACCTTGTTAATAAGGCTCCTCTCTTTGACCTAAGTCAAGGCAGACAACAATAGGCAAAGAGATAAGCCATGGTGAAGATTTAATCCTCTTCATTAAGCGTTTCAGGATTCTGAGATCAAGAAGGGAGCGACTCTCGCCATAGCAGGTAAGCACTCTTAAGTCTGTCATTTTGTGCATTCTACCTGGTTAATAAGGCTACCCCCCTGACATGTAAGCAAGGCAAGATGACAATAGGCAATGGGGTAAGCCATAGAGCAGATTTAACCCTTCTATTAAGTATTTCAGAAAAGAAACACAAGTCAAGGAGGGGTGAGAATCTCACCAACAAGTATGTCTCTTAACCCTACATCTATTATTTACTTTTATTATTTTCCATCGCTTAGAAGGCTTCACCCCTTGACAAACTTGCAAGGGGCTAAGCCGAAATGTGATACTAACTACCCTTTTGAGCGATGTCAAGCAGATGAAACAAACACTGAAGCAAACAGGTGAAGATATGATTACGCCATTAAGTGCTACAACAAAGAAGAAAAGCAGCTACAACATTAGAAAAGCTAAGCCTGCTACAGAAATCAGTGCCTACTGCTACCCTCTCCAGAAGAATGACCACGTGGAGGAGGCATCGTAGCCGTGTCCGCCAAAGCTGCTGCGGCCGCCTCATTGCGGCGACGCTCTGAAGAAGTGGCCAAGAACGCAGAAGCACCATGCTCATGGCTCTGGCTCTGGCCACTCTGCCCCTGCTGGCTCCGCCCGTGGTGACCCCGACTACGAGCGGCGCCGCCACTCATGTGCGTACCACTCCGATGGGAGCCGCTCTGATGGGTGCAACTCTGGCTCGGTTCTGGAGGGATGCCCTGGCGGTAAACTTGCAATGTCGCCTCTGCTACCGACAAATGAACCTGCGCCTGCAGGTGCATCTGCTCCAGAGATCGCATGGCCTGGCTATGCTGGCACTCCATCTCGCGCATGGCTCTCTCGTGCTGAAGGCGGAGATCCGAGACGATCATCTGGGAACGAAGATCGGCTGGGGCAGATCACAATGTCTTCACCTCAGACTCCAAGGACTAGATACGGGAGGACAAGCTACTCTGAAGCTCGGCAACCTGGAAGAAGAGGAAGAATATGAACCAAGAAAAATCAACAACTGGAATAGACAACATTGAAAGATACCTCTGCCTCCTTGGTCATCAGGGCCTCTCTCGCCTCACTAAGACGCTGGTGGAGCTCAGCCACCACTTTCCTCGACAGAGAAGGAGGAGAACCCTCAGCACGAGCCTTCCGCTGTGAACAGAAGAAAAACACATCAGAGCAAGGCAATCATATGTTGAGGATACAAATGAAGGTCAAAGGCAGTGTCTACCTCAGTCTCTAGCATGCCACGAAGAGTGGCCACCTCCTGCCGAAGGTCAACAATCTCCAGCTGTTGGTGTAGCAGTAAAGCCCGAGCCTCCTGAAATGGCATGAAGGTCAGAAGAGAACAACAACACAGAATTGAAAGAAATAAAGAAGCATTTACCTGACCCTCTGGAACAAACAAGTGGCCGTACGCCTCCGCGTATCGACGAAGGTAATCTCGTCTATCCTCTGCCCAGCCAATAACTACCTCGCCGCCTTCATACCACAAAGTGATCAAGGCGTGGTACCTCTCCACCCAGTCCATGGGGAGGAGAAGGCGCCTGGGACGAGCACCAACTAGGGGAAGAAGAGGAGGAGGCTCCAACCAGTCCTGCTCCAGACTGAGGGCGCGTGCCGAGAACTGATGCCACAGTGGTGCCAGCTCATTGACGCACAGAAGATGAAGATCGCGGCTAAAGACACGACCAGCGTGGGCAATCCAGGGCTGGAGATGGTCATCGGTCATGAGATATGGCCTCCAACACACCTGTGGGAAGCAAAATCATGATTATTATTTCAACAAGAGAATATTGATACACAAATTAAACACATACCTCAGTGTGTGGGAAGCATAGAATCTGTGCACGAATCGAAGCCAACTGGCTACGATGGCCACCAGTAGGGCGGATGGGCTCCCAACGAGCCATCAGCGGGAGGAGGTCGGGGTAGGACTGCTGTGCCCGACCCAGGGGGAAGTAGAGGTAGCTCCAGACCTGTAAAAGGCACAACTCGTCAGAGCAAAGCAGAGCAATACAAGTGTACAAGAAAGGAAAGCTGCTAAAAGTCACCTGGAGAAAAGGAGAGAAGCCGGCAACCGAAACAGAACATGCCTCAGGCTGGAGGCCACAGAACAAATGGGCGAGCATCGCTGCCCCCCGCGCGTACGTGCCAACCTGCTCCAGGTCAGCAAGCAAAGAGAGGAACCGCAGATGGATGCGGTCCGTCTTCGAGCCCAACAGAAGGCGCCCGAAGAAGAAGAGGAGGAAACGGCGTAAGTCTACGTCTGCCTCCAAGGAGCCAGGTAATCCGGTAAATGCCGCTGCAGCCTGGCCGACCATGCGGCAGAAAAAGCTGTCCTGGCTCTCGCCACAGACATGCTCGGCATCAACCAAGCCTACCATCTCACCAGCCTCTAGTCTGGCGATGGTGCGTAGGCCATCCTCCGGGTCAAACTCGGGCTCATATGCGAAGAGGGCCCGGAACTCCCGCGAATAGTCAGAAGAGGTGGCACACACCACCGGCCTACCGTAAACACGAAGACCGGTGATGTGTGCAACATACTCTAAGGAGGGCACCATGTGCCTCCATGGGAACAGAAACACGAAGGAGTCTGGGTCCCAGGACTCACGGAGGACCTGCACTAGTGGTAGGTCCTCCCAAAAAGGAGTCACCCGGAGGATGGGCCCAAACCCCATCTCCTCTAACCGAACCTGCTGGAAGTCCAGTAGTCCTAGGTAGGCAGCATGCACTAAGTCCCACGAGATCCGGGATTTTATCCGGGCCTGCAATAGATTCATTTCATTAGTTCACTCAATTTTTATTGCCAAAATGCAAAGGAGCTAATCATTAAGTGCAGGAAAAGAAAATGTACCTCTCGGACTGCCGGAAGCTCGGGCTCCTCGGAATCGGAGTCGTGGCGGCGAACACGTCTCGGCATCTGTGCAAAAATGGAAGTTGATATCAAACATTGTTACATACATTTTTTTATTTATTTCATTCATAAAAAAAAAAGTTCATCAGCCGAATGCGCCCTCCCCTCCTTTGGAGAGGGAGGGTGCGAGTGCGCCCTCATAATAGGGGCGCGCTGAGCGTGCCCCTTCCCGGTGAGGAGAGAGAGGGCTCGCAGACCGCACCCTCCTCTTGGGGGCGCGGTTTGCGCGTCCCCAAACCAGGGCGCGGTCAACATTTTGCGTTGACCGCACCCTCACAACTGCTCGATCCTTATTTTCGTGATAACTTCGTCGAATCAACTCGGAATCGCGTGAAACTTGAACCAAATCGAAGAGCATGACCCGATCTACATATTTTGTGACAAGGGCACTAACCTTTTATGATGTTTCAGACTCCGTATCTGAGATGGAACTCTGGAGCTTCTGGCGCGAGGAGAGATGGTGTACAGGTGGAAATGAGATATTCTTACCCGAGGGGGTATTTATAGATAGTAAAAATGTAAAAATGGGAGAAATTTGAAAATATCACCCAAGGTTCACAAAATCGAGCTGATCGCAACGCCACCGAAAGAATTCCGATCTGATGCACGGTTTGCTCAAAATAATTTTGTGAAGAAAAATTCTCTTTAAATTCTCACCAAAAATCACTCTTTTCACATAACTTTGAATGTCTCAATTCCTAAATTAGCTAGACATATTCATGTTTTTTATCATCACTAGCTAACATTTTTCAGGGGTCAGGAGAAAATTCTATACATTTATTAGTCAGAAATGGCTGAAAATGCATTTTTCAGTAGCAAAATTGATAAAAATGGTGAAAATTTCAGAAAGCGCCAAGTTGTTCAGAAAATCAAGCCGATCATGGAGTCATCGAAAGAAAATTCATCAGACTCACGGTTTGCTCTGAAAATTTACCTAAATAAAAAAAGGCATGTTAAAACCTTTCAAAAATATCTTGTTTCATGTTAAAAAATATTCAAGGTGTTGAAAAATAACAAGGCATATTCATCATAATTATCAACATCTATCTTGCATTTTTCCGAAACAAGGTAAATTTCTTTTGAATTTTCACTCAAACTTGCTATAAAAATTCATTGTTTATTCAGAATAAAAAAAACATGGCTGACAAGTTAAAGCAGGAAAAGAAGACTCTCAGGCAAGTAGAAGCTTCAATGCAGAGATGTAGCGGCGCTTCCGGTCAGGGTCCTCCTCAATCAGGAGGCCTGGGCGGCACACCCGACTCGTCTCCCACAAGGCAATGACTGAGATCGCCTCCTCCTCGTCATCCGCAGAGCCAAGCTGCCTACCCTTGATAGGTGGCAGGTGGGACAGCTTGGGAAACTCGTACCGAGGCAAGCCGATCTGGGAGTGGCAACGGTGAGCGTTGTACAACACAAAGGCCGAACCTGTAACCAAGCGAAGATCAACGCCAGGCACAAAGCACACCTGGAAGTCCTTCTGCATCAGGGCAGCAGAAGAGTGCAAGAAGCTAGAATGGTTCATGGAGGCAAAGTGAGCACGCCAGTCCGACCTCTTCTTCACTGATGCACACCTGTTGGCGACTCTCTCGCCGAAGCCAAGTGCATCGGCATATGGCAACAAGGGGCTATGGCGGAAGAGCTGCGACCTGGGGGCCACCTCACCGGCTGGATCAAAATTAAAGTGAAGATCGGCCCAGCAAGCCAGTAGAAGCGCACTGCCAAAGGGAGGACGGCCCATGCAAGCTACGGACAGTCCGCAGTACAAGAAGCCCCGAACTGAAGGCCCCAACCGCGCACCGCTCCAGATGCCGTGGATGCACGAAAGTTGATCAACCTCCAGGAAACCATCCTCCACAGGAAACAAGAACACCGCGGCAAGGCAAGCCGCGAAACCCTTTGCACCGCGCAGAATCCGGTCCTCGTCCAGACCAGGAGCCGTTAGAAGAGAGATTGTCCAAGCCGCCAACTTGGGAACACTAATTCGCTTGTCGGCCAACAAGGTGCTGATCTGCCGAGCCTCGACAAAATCCTGCAAGAATTCCAAGCAAGAGAGGGGTCCTGAAGGGATGAACATATCTTCAGTTTCTACCTTCTTAGTCCGAGGGAGGTCGAGAAGGAGCTCCACCTCTTCAAGAAGAACTGTACACTCAAAGCTGCCGAACACGAACGTGTGAGTGTCGGGGTGCCACAACTCAACAAGAGCTCCCATCAAACCGAAGTCAACGGAGTAGCCTGAATATTGCTTGGCATGAATCAAGAGACCGGTTAAGCCCCAATCTCGAAGAATCGCTCTGACCGACAAGCCGAGGACGTCAAGCAAGCCGGAAAGCCAGGGAGGAGAGCAATACCGGTGTGGTCCTGGGAAGTTTGGGTAATCCTACACCCAAACAGGAGGTAAAAGAAAATTTTTAAGATAAAAGAAGTAGAAAAGTGGTTGAAAGCTAAAATTGGCAGCGAACTTACCAAGTCGGCGCCGATTCTGGCCTTCAAATGACCTGGGACGCTTGAATACCTCGAACTGAGCCAACACGCTACTTTTTCAAAGGAGGAGCCATCCTGGGTATTGGTAGGATGATTTGGTCGTCCTAAGAGGTGTTTATATAGGGGGAATCGGTCCTGATTTGAACCAGATTCGGATCCGGTCAAAACAGGAAACTGGGATCGAACGCGCCCCCAAAGTGGGGGCGCGCAGGCCGTGCCCCCCAACCCAGGGCGCACAGGCCACGCCCCCAAAATGAGGGCGCGCAGGCCGCGCCCCTGGTTCGGGGGCACGTTCGGTCAAATTCTTCCAAAATTCCTCAAAAATTCAGAAAAAAATCAGAAAAGTTCAGGAAAATAATAAAAATTCAAGAAATTTTGTTAAATTAAATTTATTTATGTTTGGTCTTTATTAAGGTCGAGTGGACATCATTGTCCATTCGAAACTAACATTTTGATGAAAGACAGGAATTGCTCGTGGAAACAGAAGAATAGACATGGGAAACCCCCATAACTTGCCGACTAGTATATATGTCGTTAGTCATGTATTATTATCTTATGCATTATTTGTTGAAGACCTTGAGTATGGAGAAGACTTGACCCGAGATCCCCTTCATCAAAATCTACGACGGTCGGGTCATCTCTGATGCTCACGGATAAGCCAAAGTTGTGCTGTGAGGGACGATGGTTCTCAAATGGGTATCTTGACCTCATAGACAATCTATATCTTCAACTATTTATTATACAAGTTTTGTCTTGTTTTATTGAGCCCAGCATGCATCATGTAGCGTTAATTGCATTACATTTTGTTTTGTCATTGCATACATCATTTCGTAATCTTCACCTTCTCACCCTAATCTTTAAAACCTTCTATCCTAATTTCGATCATTCTGATTCCAACCGTGTTCTCTAATCCCACCGTGTTTTCTAGTCCCACCAACCTCTCTAATATCCCACCGTGTCTGTTAATCCCATCGTGTTCGTTAATCACCTTATGCCTCCAAATCCTCCATTACCATTGTTGCCATTGCTCTTTGCTATTCATTCCACCATGACAACCAATTCTTCCCGCCAAGGGCCTTCTATTTGATCAGAACTTGCACCGTCACTATCTTCACGATCTATGCTTAAACATTTGCCTTTCAAAATCTGAGATCATTCCAATCCGAATCAAATCTTGTCTCTTGGAAGACTTAAATGAATCTAAGAGCCTGAATGTGCTCAATTGATATTCTTTTACTTTTTCAAACATATCTCTTTTTAAAACTTTAGCCCATCACAGTACAGGAACACTGCAAAGATCGGGTTACCGACTGAAGATGAACCTACGAACCCATGTTTCGGGGACTCCCCACCGCGTTGGGGGTTGGCTATCCTTCTCTCGTGCCAATGGAACATCTTTTACCAATCGAACATAGGAAGACTTGATGAAACATGGCGGTTAACTAGGAGACTTGAGGAGATTCGTCTTGCCGAATCTGGTCGTTAAGCGTGTCTATATCTACACCTTGATGCCACCTTTTCAGTCCATCAACATTTTGCTCCACTACGTTCCACTACGATCCATCTCGCTTCGCTACGCTTTCTCTATGTTTCACTCCGCTCCGCTACATGCCATTCCCTTGCAAGGTCGACATCAAGGCGAGGCAAGCTGTAGACACGCCAAATTGGCCTAATTCGGAGCCCCTGACTCTTATTCCATAGGCGATATCTTTTTTTTGACCGTTATCTGATCCGGATTACCTCGTGAAGATGAGCTAAGGACATGGGTGGAGCCCCTCGCAAGTTGAGAATGGACCAATGATTTCCGGAATGATGTCGAAACCTTCAAGCGAGAGCTGCGCGTGAACTGTAAAAACAAGAAGCCTGCTCGATGACCGACCTTGAATGGTCCATAATTGAAGGTCTTGGGAGTCCCGCATGTGTTCTATAACATTCAGGTTTTTCGAGAAGTCATTTCGGTAGGAGTCGGTCAATGACGGCTTTCGTTATGGCTTTTTCGATCTGTGCTGACACGGCTATCTCGGACCGCATGTTAGGCCTTTCCTGTCATCACCGGGTCTTTTTAGGTCATACAGGTCGATTCTAGCCGTATATTTTCATCAATCATGGCCATACGTCCGGTTCGGTCAATTTTAGGGTTTCGCGGCTTTTCCAAGTTTCGGTTCACGTTTACCGGGTTAGTCTCATATTTTTTGATGATTTTGGGTTTTTCAGTCATACCGGACTTGTTCGGTCATCATTTTAAGTCATCCCAAGTTGACCCGAGATTTCTCGATCGGAACCGTGCTCTTTCGGATCTTTGCCCCGGGTTTCGGCTTTCCGGGAGAGGGTAAACCGGTAGAAAGCCCCATGCGAACATATAGGGAGTCATGCCAGCTGGTTTACTAACTTGAGGAGCTTCGGTTGAAGGCCCTCTTTCCAAAGCAACAAACGGTAGCCGAATCGGACATCCCGTTTGCAAGATACGGCTCGCGGAACACGAACGCAGGAGAGAGAGTCTAACGCGCCCCCGCTCCCCTTGAAAAGGGAGGGCGCGCCCTGCGCGCCCTCGGTTCCTTTGAAAGGCAGGGACGCGGTCAGTTTCTTTAAATTGGAAATTGCCCTGATTAACACCTTCTAAACCGGATTTTTGGAAGGTTTCCGGCGTTGATTTTCGATTATTTGTACCGCGCCCCCGGTTCGGTGGCGCGTTACGTATGTCAAGTCAATATTTAGCAATTTTCGGAAGTTTCCATCGATTTTTAGCAGTGAGACGCGTAACGCGCCCCCGCTCCCTTTGAAACAGGGGGGCGCGCAGACCGCGCCCCCAAACTGGGGGCGCGCCCTGCGCTCCCTTGGTTTGAGGGCGCGCCTTGCGCGCCCTCGTCCCCTTTGAAAAGCAAGGGCGCGGTCGGTCCAGTTTCCAAATTTTGCACCGGCTTGCTTCCCCTATAAATTGAGGGCCATTCTCAACGACCCAAGGAGAATCCCCGGTGCCTAGCTCGTCCAGAGGTCATCCAAGCTCTTCTCCAAAGCCGTCCCGACGTCCAAAGGCGATCCGAAGTCAAGAGATCGATCCCGAGGTGAAAGAGAAGGCTCGATCCGGGTGTTCTGCATCAGCCAACTTCATCGACTTATTTAGAAAATCAGAGACTCCTTATACAAAAGTCTTCAACATATAAGATGTTCATCTCTTCGTCCTCTTTCATCTCCAACTGACAGCACTCAATTCCAACTTGCCGTTTGTTCGTAGTGATGGCTACACTGAGGGCGCGCATCCAGGTTCTATTTCCTATATCCGCCCACTTTCAGAATTTTTACAGACTTCTACAGGAGGATTTAGGAGAAGTCATAAACGTAGGAACTCTTACTCTATGAGTCCTCTGTCTACTCCAAGAAACGGCACTCGATTATGACATTGGGGTCATCTGTAGCATCCTCTGCACTAAATTCATGCCAGAAGGGTGCAAAGGCTACCCGAACCGGCCTTCTTCAACCAACTCGGCTTCAACTCAAGCCGATCCATTCCATAAGCTTTCTCAACTCCCTTAACTCAGTTTATTTATTGTTTTAAAGCATCTTTTAGTTTATTTACATCATTTTTACATAATCAAAAATACAAAAAAAGGGTTAGGACTCGCCCCAATCCGGTGAGTTCGATTCCAATTGCTTCTTTCTCTTATTCTCTCTATAGTTACTACACTTCCCATAGTTCTAATCATTTTATTTCACTTTGTTTATTGTTCTAGTTGCATAGGTTTATCAAGCTAGCATCGGTTGGAGACTCTTCTTCATCTGCCGTCCGAGGAAGAAGAAGGTTGAACCCATATCCCGATCTCCCGCGCTAAGGTACACGGTCAAATCAACTCATCTCTTGTTTTTATTCTATAAAGCGGAGCCCGCGGCTCCTGGCGACCACATCTTTCATGTTTTAATTTCATCTCCTCCTCACTCTCCTCCCACATGACCCGAACCATCTCCGGTGCTCGAGCGACGCCGTGAGATGAAAGTTCGGGGATCAATGTGAGTGTGGGACCGAGGTGAGGACATTTTACCGCTTTCCGAGTGTTTTCAATTCACTCCCCTTTTCCCCCAATTCCATCTTTCACCTTCTTTTCTTAAGGTGCCGATCCGGAACCCGTTTCTAGAGTCGACAACTTTTTGGTGACCATGGTGGGACAACCAATGTCTTCAACCGTGCTAGCTTGATTAATCCGTGCAACTAGTTGTTTTCCGACTTGGTTCCCGCGTGAACCGGCTTGTCCTTTACCTTTTCCATGTTCATTTACCTTTAAACTTGCTATTTACTCTTCCTTTAAGATTGTCCCCCATGTGGACTTGATTTGCTTGTCTTTAATTTCAACCCGGTTCCCGCGTGAACCACTTTTCTTCTTATAAACCAGTTCCCACGTAAACCACCTTTCTTTTCCAACTTGGTTCCCGCGTGAACCACCTTTCTTTTCCAACTTGGTTCCCGTGTGAACCAACTTATTTTCAGATTGGTCCCCGCATGGACCACCCATTTACAGCATCTTCAGATTGGCCCCACGTGGCCCTCTTTCTATTTTGTCAACTCTTACACCGGTTTCACGCGTGAACCACCCTTTTCTTCACGAAAACCGGTTCCCGCGTGAACCAACCCCTTTTCTAAACCGGTTTCAGCGTGAACCAACCCACTTTCAGATCGGTCCCCGCGTGGACCACCCTTTTGCACCACTTTAAATTCACCCCAAGTGGCCCTCCTTTCATCTTTCAAATCAAACAAACCGGTTCCCGCGTGAGCCACTTTATTTTCAAATAGGTCCTCGCGTGGACCATACTTTTACCTTTACTTCAGCTTTGTCCCCACTTGGACACTCCAACACAAGCCGGTTCCCGCGCGAACCACCTTTTAGTTGCTAGTTGCTAGTTATTTGTTTTACTTTATCATTGCTTGTCTTGCTTGCATTCACTTGTTTGATTTATTTAATAGCTTTCATTCATGTTTGCATATTGATTGCTTCTTCTTCTCCTACCCTCCATTTTTCATTTTTTGCATTAGCTTTTGCAACGGGTTCCGGACTTGTTCCGATCCGTAGGGCATTCGAGGCGGGGGCTCTCTCTCTCAACACACCCTCACCCTCCAAACACCTTCTTGGTGGATTCTAACCTCTCTTCTGGGATATTCCTTTCTAGTTGATTTGGTTGTTTCCATCAAGACCTCCGTAAGTCCCCATCCGTGGAGTATTTCTCTCTGCATGATTGGGCCGGTTGTACCACTTCCCAAAACCCGAAGAACCCAAGTACCTACTCATGGTGATTGAGTGATAACCTTAGGTCTTGAAGATTGAAGCAATAAGAACCATACCCATTTGAGTGAACAATTGCTAACAATCTATCTAATCTAAGGTTTTAACCCAAAAATTGTTGAGTAGTCATTTTAAAACCTTGTTTGCATAACTTGCTTGCTCACAACAATTGAAAACAACCAAAAAAATTTTCTTCTTTCAAAACACGTAAAACAAAAAATAAAAAAATCCCTTTTAATTTTTGTGTTCAACTTGCTTTCCAAACAACAAAATTGAAACCAAATCAATTCAAACAAAAAAAAAGCATATCCAAACAAAAAATCTCTTTGCATTTACACTTTTCATTTGCTTTTTTCAACCATTTTGTAAGAAAGATCGACAGGATGCCCATGATGCTAAGGTCCGAAAAACACGTCGGGATGCTGGACTACTACAAGACGGGTCACTACATGCTACAGCAACCCATGGTCCAACCAGAGGGCCATGTTAATGCCATCAAGGAACCCGAAATTCAAGATCCCACCCATCCACCTGCTTCGCTTAGTGTGGAACAAATCCTTCATGGTCTATCTCTCCACCTTGATCCTGAGACCTTTGCAGTCATCCAATCTGCCACTAAGGGCAAGATGCCCGCCAATCAAGATCCAGTCAGGGGAGATCGAGCTCTGTCACCACCCCAACCGGTAGTCAAGCCCCTAATCATTTATTCTCCTGGGCAACCCTGCCGTGTCTCCACTCACCCCATTGTGGGGCATTCACATAACACTACGCCAGTTCCTGTTTCCAACCTACCTCTTCCAACCCAATCACCTAAACACTTTGCTCCCGTGGCTCAAGAATCTAGCCTCACCCAGGCATTAATGAACAAACTTAACCAGATGGATGAGTGCTTTGAAGAGATGAGGCACCGCCTCGATTCTAAAGCCATCCCTGGAATCTCTGTCCCATCCTTCCCAGTTCTACACCTTCCTCCTTCAAAGATACCAGTCTTTCAACGTTACAACGGGACTGGTAATCCTTTCAACCATCTAAAGAGCTTTCTCTATGACTCCGCGTTCTGGAAAAATGACCGCAAAGCTCTTGCCTTCCTATTCCGTCGGTCATTGGAAGGATCCGCCCTGGACTAGTTCTATTCTCTTGATTCCATTGAGGTGGCAGATTTCGACATCGTCAAGGCAAAGTTTCTACAAAGGTACAAGGATCGGGTGGGGCCAGCCTGCTCGATAACTGATTTAATTGCCGAAAAGATGAGGCCGGATGAGGACTTTGCCAGATTTGCTGATCGGTGGAGGGGAATGGCTGAGAGGCTAGTGGATACCATCTCAGAGGGGGAGCAGGTGAGGATGCTCATAGGGAACACCACGCCCAACCTTCGCAACCTCCTGATCATGCACCGCCCAACAACCATGAGTGAGTTCTGTGATAGCGACCGCTACCTCCAAGCCCACTTTAAGGACGCATCCATGATCAACCCATTCGACTCCAAGCCCCGTAACACTAGAAAGCCTACACTTGTAGGACCCACCACCGAACGGGTAGTAAACAATGAGAGCATCAATGCCATGGGAAACCAGGGTGGGTATCGCCAAAGCCAATAATGTAACCCACCACCCAATCAACAATACCGCCCAGCTCCTCAACCAACTCCTCAGCCCCAGCAGCAACTTGCATACAACCGAGCACCACCACAGCAACCCACCTACAACCGAGCGCCCCAACAACCAAATGCCTACAACCGAGCGCCTCAACAACAACATGTCTACAACCGACCCCAACCACAACAACAAGCCTACAACCAAGTGCCACCACCAGCCAATCGATCTAGGAGGGGGGGACCCAAGAGAGAATACTATCCTCAACTGCCATTCCCCCTCACCGATATCTTTAATGCATTGATGGAGGAACAACAGTTGGAGCTTCCAAAGGAGAGAGAAGGATGGCCGGCCAATGTTGACACAACCAAGTACTGCACTTATCATCGGTATCCTGGGCACACGGTGGATGTATGTTTCCAGTTTAAAGACTACATCCATGACCTCAATGATCAAGGGAACATTGACTGGGCACAGATGGGAGAATCTATTCAAGCAATGAAGGCACGTCAGAATCAGCCGCGGCGACAGCAAGCACAACAGCAGCCCGGCCTGGGCATAGTCCAAGATCCGCTCCCGGTACATGCACCCATACAAGCACCGGCACCAGCACCACCAAACCAACGACTCGGCCTCGTCCACTCCGCCATCGAGGAGTCAACCCACCATTCCCAGGGTTGGCAGGTCGAGGATCAAATCACCTCCATGCCCGCCATACCAACCTCACTTACAAACCACACCATACTCTCCATACCGAGAGCTGCCCCCAGCCAACAAACTCCCCAAACACCACTACCCTCACCAACCATTAACCCTCCACCATGCTTAATCATTAGACAGCCACCACCCTCCCAACTAGCACCCCAACCATCACCCCAACCTAACCCACCAACCACCATTAATCCTCCGCGGCGTCTAATCATTAGACCGCCACCAACACCCCAGACATCACCTAACCTACCAGTCACTGCCACCCCACGATCCCTCATCATTAGACCATCAACACCAACACCCCAACCATCACCCAACATACCGGCCTCCACCACTCCACGATCTCTCATCATTAGACAATCACCACCAACTCCCCGACCATCACCCAACATACCGACCTCCACCAATCCACGACCCCTCCTCATCTGATCCTCACCACCCCTACCTACCACGGGATCCTCAACACACCAACCAACCCTACCATCACCATCATCACCACTTTTCCCTACCACGCTGGCGCCGGTACTTCGTAGCGGGAGGATGTTCCAAAGGGTCTTCCCCCAGGCCGGGATGCAACCACAAGAGCAAATAGAAGAGGAGGTAGTGGAAGAACCTTTGCCTGGCATGGCATATGACCTATTGAAGCATCTGGACAAAATGTCGGCACGGATTTCATTCCTAGAGCTGATTAAGAGGTCAAAGAACTATCAGGACATCCTACAACAATATCTACAGCGGGTCATGGTCAATGAGGACCTCCTGCCCGAGAAGATCATTACTGTCCTGACCCCGAGGAGTGAACATCCAGCACTCACATTTACACAGTAGTCACAGCACACAGTAGTTGGCACGGCCAGAGATCAGAAAGTATGCCTTGCGCGTTGCATTAGTCATCAGAGGCCTGGAGATAAAGTCCTGCTTGATTGACACCGGAGCATCTATAAATGTCATGCCGCCAGAAACATTGCAACTTTGCGGCATCTCCGATGAAGAAATCGAGCCTTCCGCCGTCACAGTGACAGCCTATGACAACTCCCGGAAACCGGCACGAGGGGTGCTTACGTTGGAAGTAGGGCTCGGACCGTGTGCTGTCACCGCCGAGTTTCATGTTCTATAACTGGACCCTATGTTTAAAGCTATTTTGGGACACCCGTACCTTGAGGCAATAGGAGTTGTTGCCTCCACTAATCATCAGTGTCTGAAGTTCCCATACAAGGGCTAGGTGATTAAAGTAACCAACATCCTCATTCTAAATGATGTGGATGACCCCTCTTCTGCACTGCCAAAATCAAAATTTGTCCAGCCGTTGGTTTTCACTACAGAGCTGCCCGAGATCATGATGTTGACGACGCCTCCAGAAACAGGTGCATGGCGAATGATGAAAGGGATGTGCTATCAGCCAGGAAAGGGGTTGGGTAAGGAGCTACAAGGGGTTGTGCACCCCATTAAAGCCGAACAAAGACCAAAGATACATGGGCTTGGCTACGAGCCCAATTTCACTTCGAGGATGGTCTACCGGCCAAAAAAATGCCATGGGACTCCAAAAATTCTTTATCAAAGGGGAGACCATGATGATGGTCGGGGACAAAGAAGAAGAACCAGTCAAGAGGAAGAAGGCAACAGAGCAAGAGGAGGAGGTGGACAACCTGAGTTCATCTTTGGCTCCGTTGTTCATAGAGGAGGAAGAACCAGTCGAGGGCAAGTCCATCTCTAAACAACTTGTCCACTTGAACCCACCTCCAAACAACATCCCGCGTGAGCTGTATCCTACGGTCACGTATTTCAAAATCCTCACTCTATCCCTCTTGGATTCGCTTGATGGGCTATCTAGCCCGATTCCTACTTCTAGGCCAAAATGGCCACCTGAACTGATCACTGGGCCTGAGAGCCCATTCAAATCTTCTTACTCCACTAGGCTTCTATGCCCATTTCAATCCAACAACCTTGGGCCCGTGTGCCCACCAATTGGGCCCGCGTGCCCACCAATCGGGCCTGCGTGCCCTTTAGATTCCTTTTATTACTTTGGGCCCACGTGCCCACCAATTGGGCCCACGTGCCCCTTAGGTTTCTTTTCTAGCTTTGGGCCCATGCGCCCGTTTCTTGCCATTGTAGGGCCCGCGAGCCCATTTTTATCTCTTTTACTTAAGCTTTCTATTTCTTCTTGAGCCCCACTAGCTCATTCTCTTTCTGTTATTGAAAATACCCAAAACACCCAAAAAAAATGTCTTCTCGCAAACTCAGTTTTCTATTGAGGAGACGTCTCTACCTGTCTCGGAGGGTGCTCCCAACCAAGGACCCCTATTCTCCAAATCACTGATCGATCTACTCGATCCTTCACCCACTGTAAATACCACCTTTCCAATTCCGTCTTGTTTAGGAGTAGTTAGTATAGGAAAGAAGAAAAGTCGAGGTAAATGCGTGCCAGAGAGATATCTCCAGCAAATAGCTCAAAATGCAAGGAATGTGCAAGGCTGCCAAGGTTTTTGGAAAATGCTATCTAGTTTGACGAAATCCGATATGAGGATGAATTCAATTGAGATCATACATTGGGAGTTTACGAGGTTTTATCAGAAAAAGATCCTGATTTCGAGGAGGGAATTGAGGACTTGGCTGATGCGTATGCATCTGGATTTAAAAGGTTTGAAGAACCATTAGCCACAGTGGATGAACCGACAAAAGAATTAAATCTTGGAACACCAGAAGATCCGAAGACAGTCCTCCTAAGTGCAAACAAAAATTGGAAGAATATAAGGACACGTTCGCATGGACATACGAGGACATGTCGGGGTTAGACAACTCGTTAGTTGAACATCGTCTAACTTTGAAACCTGGAGCTATCCCAGTCAAACAAAAATTAAGGAGATTCCACCCTGATGTTGCACTTAAGATGAAAGAAGAGGTTGACAAGTTATATCAAGCAAAATTCATTAAGGTCGTCCTTTATCCGCAATGGGTGGCAACCATAGTCCCTGTCATGAAAAAGGATGGTAGAGTTCGTATCTGTATAGACTTTAGAGACTTAAACCGAGCGTGTCCTAAAGATGACTTTCCTCTACCTCATATTGACATACTGGTTGATAACACTGCTAGATTCGAGATGCTATCATTCATGGATTGCTATTCTGGATATAATCAAATCCGGTTGGCCGAAGAAGATCAGGAGAAGACCTCGTTTACTACACCTTGAGGAACCTACTGCTATGTCATCATGCCCTTTGGACTAAAGAATGCTGGTGCTACCTATCAGAGGGAAATGATGGCTATCTTCCATGACATGATGCATACCCTTGTAGAGGTGTACGTGGATGACCTGGTCGTCAAATCCAAAAGCCAAGAAGATCACCCGGAGGTGTTGAGAAAGGTCTTGCAAAGGGCTAGCGAATATAAATTGAAAATGAACCCAAAGAAATGCACATTTGGGGTATCCTCAGGAAAGTTATTGGGGTTCATAGTGAGTAAAAGGGGCATAGAGATCGACCCAAACAAAGCCAAAGCAATCATTGGTTTGCCTCCTCCAAGAAATATGAACGAACTTCGAGGATTAATCGGGAGGCTACAGTTTGTCCGCCAGTTCATCTCACAACACTCCCAAAGGTGTAAACCTTTCTATGAGTTTACCAAGGCGGGAGCCGAGTTCAAATGGTATTCGAAGTGCCAGGATGCATTCAATGGTTTGAAAAGATACCTGGCTAGTCCCCCTGTGCTTAGACCACCGGTCCCTGGCAAGCCCTTAGTTTTATACATCTCGGTTTTGAAGAATTCTCTTGGGGCAGTCCTTGCACAAGTGGATGAAGAAGAGAAAGAGAGGGCAACTTACTACTTGTCAAAGATCTTTGATCCATGTGAGCAGAAGTATACTGTAGTAGAGAAGACCTGTGCTGCGCTAGTCTGGGTAGTTCAGAAGCTTAAACACTATTTCTTAGCTCATGAGGTCAACCTTATTGCCCGCATCAATCCCATCAATTTCCTTCTAGAGAAAATTGTTCTAACTGATCGGTTAGGTCGTTGCCAGAGCTTCCTTTCCTAATTTGATATCACCTATGTCCCCCAGAAAGCGATTAAGGGCTATGCCATTGCCGAACATCTAGCCCATCACCCTATACCCCTCTTTGACCCGGTCCAATCGAAGCTCCCGGATGACGAACTAATGTTGATCTGATCTTCCCACCTTTGGACATTATATTTTGACGGGGCTCTGAATTCACACGGTAAGGGAATAGGAATCGTCCTTTTATCACCCGAGGGTGTCACTATTCCACAGGCATTTCAGCTTGATTTCCCAGCAACCAACAATATAGCTGAATAAGAAGCCTTGCTGGCCGGGCTAGAGGCTGCTCATTTCTATGGTGCCATGGAAATGAGGGTGATAGGTGATAGCCAACTAATCCTTCGCCAAGTCCTAACCAAATACCGAACTTCTCATCCAAACCTCAAACCTTACCAAGAACTCACCTCTTGTTATATCAAACTCTTTTCCAAACTCACTTTTGTCCATGTTCCTCGAGCTCAGAACATCCTTGCTCATTCCCTTGCCTCTTTAGCTTCATCTCTATCAGTCCCGCTAGGTAGACAGGTGCGGATTATTCATGTCTGTAGAAGGTCGATGCCAGCGATTAAGGACGGTCAATTTCTAAAGATCAAGGAGAGATTTGGCAGGAAGGAATATTTAGAGCAGAAAGAGGAGATTTTTCTAATCGAGTTGGGAAAGTTAGATGAGGGTGAGAGGCCTTGGTTTGATGAGATGGCAAGGTATTGTCAAGATCAGACACATCCACCTGGATCAAATGCAAAAGAAAAGAAGGCCATCAGGAGAGTATCCCAGAGGTATACCATCCTAGGAGGGGTGCTCTACAAGAGGAGCATGAGCGGAATTTTATTGAGATGCGTTGATGAAGAAGAGGCAGAATTGGTGCTTAAGGAAGCACATTACGGGGTCTATGGGGGCCATGTCAATGCTCAAGCTCTTGCCAAGAAAATCATCAGGCAGGGGTATTATTGGCCAACCCTAGAAGAGGATTGCTCCATCTTTGTTCGGCACTGTCATTCTTGCCAACTTCATGCCGACAAGATCCATTCTCCCGCATCTTCCCTTCATCCGATTCATTCCCCATGGCCCTTCGCCATGTGGGCTTTCGACATCATTGGCCCTCTAAGTGATCTTAACTCTAAAATCCATTCCAAATCGTTCATCCTGACGGCAATAGAGTACTTCACCAAGTGGGCAGAAGCGGAAGCGTTCGTGGAGATCAAGGCATCAACATTGTGCTTCTTCATCAAACGCAATATCATCGCCAGGTTCAGGATACACAGCGATATCATCACCGACAACGGACCGTAATTTCTCTCTCAAGATCTGTGTGATCTTTGCTACAGGTACTGCATTGCATTGCATCATTCATCTCCTTATTATCTGCAAGGAAATGGTCAAGTAGAAGCCACCAACAAAACTTTGATTTAAATCATTAAGAAAACTTGTAAGTCTAGCAAGTTCGTAGACTGGCCAGATAAGCTTATAGATGCCCTATGGGCTTATCGTACTTCTGTATGGACCCCCACTGGTCAATCCCCATATGCTCTCGCATATGGGATGGAAGCGGTGGTCCCGTATGAAATACTCCTTCCATCACTCTGAGTTCAACTCGATAGGGACATCCCTGTCGATGAGAGGCGAGAATCTCTCTTTACACAACTTGAACTCCTAGATGAAAGAAGGTTGGCCGCCTTCGAGCATGCCCGGACTTATCAGAACAGATTGAAAAGGTTTTATCAAAAGAGGGTGGTAGAGAGAAAGTTCGAAATTGGTGAGATGGTAGTCAAACGTATATTCGTTAAGCCGGGTGGTCCCCGCTCCAAGTTGCAACCTAATTGAGAAGGGCCTTTTGTTATAACTGAAAAATATCTAGGTAATGCATATGAGCTAACCAACGCCGATGGAGAAAAATTGAACCATCCATGGAATGACATTTACCTCAAAAAATATTTTCCTTAGAAAAGAAAATGGAGAATTTTTGGTATGATATTAAGTCATCGATTCAAGGGTGTTAGCTAGAAGCCAAGGGTAGACATCACCTTGCACACACAACACCTCCCGATCCCAGAATCTGGATAGCCCAACACTCAAGAGAGGCAAGGCAGAACCCTGAAGGCAGAAAGGAAACTTTACTCCATTCTCTTCTATTCGGTCCAAGATAGGTAAAGGGGACTAGGAGAGGATAGTATCGAAAATGCCCTCCGCCTTAGTAGGAGGCCGTCTCATAGAGTGCAAAAGGGTACCAAAAGATGGGCAATGAACCCCCACAGGTTTAAACAAATATGGGCCAATCTGAATGAGTACCCGGAAGAATAGAAAATGAAAAGAAGGCACCAAAAGATGGGCAATGACCCCACAGGTCAAAGACTTGTCTAAGTGAGTGCAAAATATAGAAAAGACCTGAAGAGGCCAAACCCCAACGGGCAATTTGGGCATGAGTAGAGAAACCCTCCTCGACATCCCCAAATCCTATCAAAGACTTCGGTGGCGTTTGATTAAGCTTAATCTGAAAATCTTAACTCTTAATTCCACATCTAACCTCTTAACTTGTGGTAAAAAAGTGCTGATTTTGATTAAGACATAAGTGATTTATGTTGTTTGATAAAAAATCTGAATCATCCTCTTAATCTTTTTTAAATAAACATAACATACAAAATAAACAAAAGAAAATCTAAAAAGAAAATCCGGAACATAACATCTAAAATAAACAAAACAAAATATATTTAACCATATCAGTCACTTAAGCATCGAATCTAAGGACATCAATCCAATCCAATCCAATTGGTTGATATTGATAACCATGATCCCGAAGAACAATAGAAAAGCAAGGTCACTATCGAAAAAAATAGAACATCTCGGCCAAAAAACGTTTGTTTAAGAACTTACCAACTTAAGCAGTCAAGAAAACACAACCTATGAAACATGATAGGTTGTTTAAGACAAACCTACATGAATACAACAATAAATTGACAAAAGTACACCTACTGATCATATTATATATCATTTCCACCGTGTCGTACAAAATATACAAACACCCTTTTCTTTAACAAAATAAATCTCAAGCACCCAGGATTTTCATCATAAAATTCCTCCATGCTTGAAGGTCCCATCGGCACAATCTGCTCCAAGATCCAATCCACACCGCTCCAGGATTTTCATCATAAAATATCAAAGAACCCCATCGTCAAGCATGTGATCGTTTTCTTGTCATCTCCTGATTTTTTATGTCTTTAGAGCATTACCCTCTGATGCCGCTTTTTGTAAGCTTCCAAAGAACGTCAGTGACAATCCCACCTACAGGCTTTGAAGAAGATCATCTTCTTTCAGATCAATGTCAATACACGAACATAATAGTCATCAATCCAATCGTTAAAATAGGTATGCATACAAACAAATGTTGCATAACCTCGTTTTCCAACAAAGCAAACCATCGCACTAATCTTCGAGACACTTGAAGTCTTGCATACGTGCGAGCACACACAAGCTGAACCAGGTAGATGCTGTGCCTCAAGATGAGAAAAGGAAGACCGTATATGACGCCGGGTAGAAATAAGCAGTTACCGTGGCATCACACAATTTGTATTTCTTGGCTTTTCGATGGTAGATCACAGGTTACCAAGACAAAAGTAGAGAATAACTATTGCAACTGCAGAAAATCACTACTTACAGACCCTCTATACAAAAAATATATATATTAAATGAACATTCCATTTTGCTTTATGTTCCATAAAAACCTCTTTAATAAGCAATCTTTCTGATAAAATGCATATCCTGTTTAGGATGAAGGCCACAGTTCGTCCTAATGAAGTTTTGCAAGCTCTATTCTAGCAATCTACAATGCCAGAATATAAAACTGGATAGAAATCCCATACTTGAAAGCTGTACAGGAACATGAAACTGGAGAAATTATCCTAAAACCACCTGCTTAACTAAAACTGACATAGATACCTTATGCCTTTTCACTCCTCATTCTAGAGTTTTCCATTTTTTGGTTGTGGCTTAATATTGTTGATGGTTGTCATCTCGTACTTATTACATGAAAGAACTCATGGCATTTCGCAGGACGAAGACATTTATACATTTTTCGAGCCAGAACTCCCTTCCAAGCCTCTCTGCACTAGATCGAAGGCTACTGAAATGATCAAATCATCTGCTGAGCGCAAGACCTCCTCTAAGCTTCCAAACATGAAGAACAGTTCGAGGACAGCCCAGGGCAAGGCACAGAAGGCCTCAGCCGGAGCAGAAAGGAAAGCATCAGCCAGCAATGGCACCATAATGGGGTCTCGCTCACTGCAGGAAAGCGTGTCATGTTATGAAGGATCCTCGGTTCTTGATCTCAATGGTGACAACTACTTCTCATGTATACCCAGAACATGAATACCCAGAACACAAGGGAGCCTATAATTTCTAGTTCTCCACAGCATTTCTGTCCTTAATTCGGTCCAAAATGTACGCACAATATATCATGATGTTCCTCACCTTTTAAATGATGGATCAGGAGGACACAGAATAAAATGAGATTCATAAGATCACATATATATATATATCATGGCTGTTTGACATGGAACATATGGAGAGCATAACCAGCTATCAAAATGCCCAAAGCAATTTTTTAGTCATGAAGCAGAAGGAACACCTTGTTGGAGGACACGCATGTACAAATAATCCTTACAGTGCGGTGTGCTTCTGGGAAAGAGCAGCCTGTCCGTCCAACCAAATGATTCATAAACTCTCTCTCTCTCTCTCATGAAATCTGAAAATTTATGCTTGAACAAATTATTACTTTGAAAGGGGGGGGGGTCAATGGCTGTTTGGTTGCATATCAGCATATCTACTCTTTTTGTTATCACATATCAGCAGAGGTGAACATTTATGCCTTTGACTAGATTATTATATTTTATTTTAACATAAATTATATATTATCTTGAGATGTATGACAAATAATTATTGTAACATAAATGAAAGTTGGCTGGTATGAATAAGGGAAAGGAAACTTGCTCCATAGCATGATAACATTGATGCATTATCACCCCTAATCCCAAGCAAATTATCACTCCTAATCCCATGCAAACAGATTCAAGGATAAATCTAACTTCGAATCAAGCTACACTTTGATTAAGAAGACATTCCTGGCTTGGAAGAAAGAGCTCAACAATCAACACACCCTCCATTTCTTAAGTCGGTTTTGACATCTTAACTAATGAACTTTCAGTCACGTCCAATTTGCAATAGCCACACCAGGAGCAATATAGGCATTTGACAGAAGCAACACAAATGTGCTAGAACTTGAACTGATCCAGGGGGGTTCGAAGAGGGGTTTTCGATGGTCTGTCTCATGGGATTTTCAGAACTTGATGTGATGGGTTTAGGGAATTTTGAAAACCTGCTATTAGGGAGATGGTTTTGCAAGTCTAAAAACTGGGCTCTAAGCAAAGATTTCCAGGTTTGGAACAAGGGGAGTTCGCACCTACCTAGGGGTCAGGGGGGGACTATTTGGGCTCTGTTTCAAGGGGTGAACATGGGTTGTCTCACATGCTGGTCAGAGAACGTGTAGGGCAGGTTCAAACAGACCCCCCCAACCCTTAATTAGCATGGAAAATGAGGTTTATCCCATAGGAATAAGAAAATAGAGGCTCGTTCATGTAAAGAGGTGGCACAAAAACTTGTGGAGGAGTATCTGCCGCGCCCATCAATCCTTCGTAGAAACTCAACCTCCTCAACCGAAGTCCGACGTGGTCACCTTCATTTCGGACTTCGCCGCAGAGTGAGGGAGAGCTTGGAAGAGAAGGTGGGATCCAAGCCATGCGACGACACCGCCATTTCGGAGCGCAGAGCGGTAGCCGTGTGTCTAGAAAAGAAGCCGAGCAAGCAAGAAAATCAAGGCGAAGAAGACCTCGTGCGAGGATGCTCCAATCGCCTCCGCGGCAGCCCCGTAAGCCTCCGCCGTGAGATGCTCCAGTCACCTCCACCCGTAAGCCTCCGCCGCGAGCTCCTGTTGCCTCCGCCCAGAGGCCTCCGCCGCGAGCTCACCGCGAGCGTGTCGAGTCGACTTCCGCTGCGAGCGTCGGAGTCGCTGCGAGCGTGCCGTCGACTGCGTCGGAGTCACCGGACTGGCCGGAGGTGGAGTGCCGTCGGAGTCGCTGCGAGCGTCGTCGGCCCGTCGACTTCCGCCCTAGGTCGTCTGAATCCAAACAAGCGAAGGATGAAATCTGAATGGTTCAGACGATTTTCAGAGTTTAGACATTAGGTAAGATGGCCAATCAGCGATTTTATCAAACACTGTGAAATGTCTTAACACTTACCGAATCAGCGATAAGAGGTAGATTCAGCCCTATCAAACAAGCCCTTCCTCTATTAATCTTCTATCTTAAAACCCTAGGGTAGGGTGAACTATCCAAACTCAGGGGGAATTCAAACCTATCAAGAGAAGAGGGCAAGAAAGATTCTGGGTAGGGATCCTTATTTTCACGTGGTGTTTATCGCTTAAACATTGATTAACACTCAAAGATCAATAAATTGTTTTAATACCGGCACATTCTCCACAAAATTAAAAAAAATGAATATTTTCAAAAAATTTAAAAAAATTGAATATTTTCAAAAATCCAAAAAAAAGTTGAATATCTTCAAAAATAAAAAATTGAATACTTTCCAACAATCTAAAAAAATGCATCATCTAACTTGGCATAACCTTGATTTTTGCCTTTGCTAGCATTCATGTTTATCTTTATGTCTTGCATGTTTCATTTCCGCATTGCATATTTACCTTCATTATCACCCCATTAAGAGGGCTCCTCCCTTTGACCTAAGTCAAAGTTGGCCATAATAGGCAAAGGGATGAGTCGTTGTGAAGATCTAATCCTCTTTTATCAAGTGTTTTCAAGGACTTTAAAATAAGAGGAGAAGGTTCTCTCAACGACAGGTAAGTTCTCTTAACTATTTCATTTCGGTCATTTAGGTTATTACACCTTGTTAAGAAGGCTCCTCTCTTTGGCCTAAGTCAAGGCAGACAGCAATAGGCAAAGTGATAAGCCATGGTGAAGATTTAATCCCCTTCATTAAGTGTTTCAGGATTCTGAGATCAAGAATGGAGTGACTCTCACCATAGTAGGTAAGCTCTCTTAACTTTTACCTTGTTTGTCATTTTGTGCATTCTACCTGGATAATAAGGCTACCCCCCTTGACATGTAAGCAAGGCAAGATGACAATAGGCAAGGGGGTAAGACATAGAGCAGATCTAACCCCTTTATTGAGTATTTCAGAAAAGAAACACGAGTCAAGGAGGGGGAAATCTTGCCAATAGGAATTGCTCACAGAAGCGGAAGAATCGACATGGGAAACTCCCATAACTTGCCGACTAGCATATGTGTTGTTAGTCGTGTATTATTATCTTATGCATTATTTGTTGAAGACCATGAGAGCGGAGAAGACTTGACCTGAGATCCCCTTCATCAAAATCTACGACGGTCGGGTCGTCTCCGATGCTCACGGATAAGCCAAAGTTGTGCTGTGAGGGATGATGGTTCCCGAATGGGTATCTTGACCTAATTGACAATCTATATCTTCAACTATTTGTTATACAAGTTTTGTCTTGTTTTATTGAGCCCAGCATGCATCATGTAGCATTAATTGCATTACATTTTGTTTTATCATCGCATACATCATTTTATAATCTTTACCTTTTCACCGTAATCTTTAAACCTTTTATCTTAATCCCGATCATTCTAAACCCCACTGTGTTTTCTAATCCCACCATGTTTTCTAGTCCCACCAACCTCTCTAATATCCCACCGTGTCTATTAGTCCCACCGTGTTCGGTAATCACTTTGTGCCCTCAAATCTTTCATTTCTTTTCACCACTGTGGCCATTGCAACTTATTTGCTATTCATCCCACCATGGCAGCCAATTCATCCCTCCAAGGGCCTTCTATTTGATCAGAACTTGCACCGTCACTATCTTCACGGTCTATGCTTAAACATTTGCCTTTCAGAATCTGAGATCACTCCATTCTGAATCAAATCTTGTCTATTGGAAGACTTAATGAATCAGAGAGCCTGAATGTGCTTGATTGGAATTCTTTTACTTTTTCAAAACAAATCTCTTTTTAAAATTTTAGCCCATCACAGTACAGGAACACCGCAAAGATCAGGTTACCGGCTGATGATGAACCTACGAACCCTTGTTTCGCGGACTCCCCACCGCGTTGGGGGTTGTTTATTCTTCTCTCATGCCAATGGCACATCTTTTACCAATCGAACATAGGAAGACTTGATGAAACATGGCGGTTAACCAGGAGACTTGAGGAGATTCGTCTTGCCGAATCTGGTCGTTAAGCGTGTCTATATCTACACCTTGATGCCACATTTTTAGTCCATCAACATTTCGCTCCACTACGTTCCACTACGATCCATCTCGCTTCGCTACGCTTTCTCTATGTTTCACTCCGCTCCGCTACATGCCATTCCCTTGCAAGGCCGACATCCAGGCGAGGCAAGCTGTAGACACGCCAAATTGGCCTAATTCGGAGCCCCTGACTCTTATTCCATAGGCGATATCTTTTATTTGACTGTTATCTGATCCGGATTACCTCGTGAAGATGAGCTAAGGACATGGGTGGAGCCCCTCGCAAGTTGAGAATGGACCAATGATTTCCGGAATGATGTCGAAACCTTCAAGCGAGAGCCGCGCGTGAACTGTAAAAACACGAAGCTTGCTCAATGACCGACCTTGAATGGTCCATAATTGAAGGTCTCGGGAGTCCCGCATGTGTTCCGTAACATTCAGGGTTTCCGAGAAGTCATTTCGGTAGGCGTCAGTCAATGATGGATTCCGTTATGGTTTTTCAATCTATACTGACACGGCTATCTCGGACCACGCGTTAGGCCTTTACAGTCATCAATGGGTCTTTTCGGGTCATCCGGGTCGATTCTAGCCGAATATTTTCATTAACCGGGGCCACACGACCATTTCGGTCAATTTTAGGGTTTCCTGGCTTTTCCGATGTTCGGTTCACATTTACCGGGTTAATCTCAGATTTTTCGATGATTTTGGGTTTTCTGATCGTACCGGACTTGTTCGGTCATCATTTTAAGTCATCCCGAGTTGACCCGAGATTTCTCGATCGGAACCGTGCTCTTTTTTTTTAAAGTCTTCGCCACGGGTTTTGGCTTTCCGCGAGAGGGTAAACCGGTAGAAAGCCCCGTGCGTACATCTCGGGAGTCATTCCGGCTGGTTTACTGACTTGAGGAGGTGCGGCTTAAGGTCCTCTTTCTAACGCAACAAACTGGAGCCGAATCGGACATCCCGTTTGCAAGATACGGCTAACGGAACACGCGCGTAGGAGAGAGAGTGTACCGCACCCTCACTCCGCTTGAAAGGGGAGGGCGTGCCCTGCGCGCCCTCAACCCGGGGGCATGCCCTGCGTGCCCTCAAACCGGGGGCACGTCCTGCGCGCCCCCGGTTCCTTTGAAAAGCGGGGGCGCGGTCAGTTTCCAAAAATCGGAAATTGTCCCGATTAGCACCTTCTAAACCGGATTTTTGGAAGGTTTCCGCGGTTGATTTACGATTATTTGTACCGTGTCCCCGGTTCAGGGGCGCGTTACGTATGTCAAGTCAATTTTTAGCAATTTCTGGAAGATTCCGTCGAATTTTAGCAGTGAGACGCGTAACGCGCCCCCACTCCCTTTGAAACAGGGGGCGCGCAGACCGTGCCCCCGAAGTGGGGGCGCGCCCTGCGCGCCCTTGGTTTGAGGGCGCGCCCTGCACGCCCTCGTTCCCTTGGAAAAGCGGGGGTGCGGTCGGTCCAGTTTTCATTTTTTGCACCGGCTTCCTTCCCCTATAAATTGAGTGCCATTCTCAACGACCCAAGGTTAATCCCCCATGCCTAGCTCTTCCAAAGGTCGTCCAAGCTCTTCTCCAAAGCCATCCTGACGTCCAAAGGCGATCCGACATTGAGAAATCAATCCCGAGGTGAAGGAGAAAGCTCGATCCGGGTGTTCTGCATCAACCATCTTCATAGACTTCTGAAGAAAATATAGGACTTCTACTGCAAAAGTCTTCAACAAATAAGTTGTTCCTATCTTCGTCCTCTTTCATCTCCAACTGACGGCACTTGATTCTGACTTGCCGTTCGTTCGTGGCGATTGCTGCACCAAGGGCGCGCATCCAGGTTTTGTTTTCCACATCCGCCTACTTTCATAATTTTTACAGACTTTTACAAGAGAATTTCTGAGAAATCATCAACATATGAACTCTTCCTCTCTGAGTTCTCTGTCTACTCCAACTAACAGAACTTGATTCTGACATCGGGGTCGCCTGTAGCATTCTCTGCACCAAAGTTGTGCCAGGAGGGTGCAAAGCTGCCCAAACCGGCTTTCTTCAACCAACTCGGCTTCAACTCAAGCTGATCCATTCCATAAGCTTTCTCAACTCATTTAACTCAGTTTATTTACTGTTTTAAAGCATATTTTAGTTCATTTGCATCATTTTTACATAATCAAAAATACAAAAAATGGGTTAGGACTCGCCCCAATCCGGTGAGTTCAATTCCAATTGCTTCTTTCTCATCTTCTTACTACAATTACTACACTTACCATAGTTCTAATCGTTTTCTTTCACTTGGTTTATTGTTCTAGTTGTACAGGTTTATCAAGCTAGCATCGGTTGGAGACTCTTCTTCATCGGCCGGCCGAGGAAGAAGAAGGTTGAACCCATATCCCGATCTCCCGCGCTAAGGCACACGGTCAAATCAACTCATCTCCTGTTTTTATTCTATAAAGCGGAGCCCGCGGCTCCTGGCGACCACATCTTTCATGTTTTAATTTCATCTCCTCCTCACTCTCCTCCCACATGACCTGAACCATCTCCGGTGCTCGAGCGACGCCGTGAGATGAAAGTTCGGGGATCAATGTGAGTGTGGGACCGAGGTGAGGACATTTTACCACTTTCCGAGTGTTTTCAATTCACTCACCTTTTTTCCCCAATTCCATCTTTCACCTTCTTATCTTGAGGTGCCGATCCGGAACCTGTTTCTGGGGTCGACACCATGGGCTTCCAATTTTTCAATCTTGGGGCCACCACCCATACTTCATCCCATTCTATTGGGCCCTATGCCCCTCTTCTTCAATTGGGCCCTTGTGCCTTTTTCTCGGGCTCTTGCGCCCCTTTCCTTCAATCGGGCCCATGTGCCCCTTTTCATCAACCGGGCCTGCGTGCCCCCTTTATCCAACTGGGGCCATGTGCCCCTCATCATCAACTGGGCTCTTATGCCCCTTTTCTTCAACTGGACCCACGTGTCCCTTTTATTCAATCGGGCTTGCATGCCTCTTTCCTTCAATTGGGCCCATGTGCCCCTTTTCCCCAACTGGGCCTATGTGCCCCTTTCCTTCCATCGGGCCCACGAGCCCATTATTCTCCCCAATCAAGCCCATGTGCCCTTAATTTTTCTAAATCGGGCCCACATGCCCACAATTCACCCCAATCGGGCCCGCGTGCCCACAATTCACCTCAAACGGGCTCACATGCCTATGTTTTTCTACAACCGGGCCCATGTGTTCAAATTTCTTCTAAATTGGGCCCACTGCCCACCTTCCATCAACCTCGGGCACACATGCCCGCACTCCTTCAACTTTGGGCCTATATGCCCTCATTCCATCACAATCGGGCCCGCGCGCCCATACTTCTTCGAAATCGGTCCCCCGTGCCCCCACTTCTTCAACTTTGGGATTGCGCACCCATACTTATCAATGGTGTCAGCAAGCCCATCACAAATCACAATCTTGCCTCGCAACCATTTAAATCGGGTCCATATGCCCGCTCTTTTCGTTGGTCCCTCGAGCTCAACCTCCAATCGGGCCTTCAAGTCCATCACCTCCCATCAGGCCCTCATGCCCATCAACATCAACTGGGCCCTCTAGCCCGCTTTTAACTCTTGGGTCCACATGCCTCTTGATTCCAACCATTTCTTGGCCTTCAAGCCCACTATCAACTCCCAGGCCCAAGATCCCATTTTAATTCACTTTTATTTTCAAGCATTCTCTTTCCTTTTCCAAATTTTATTTTCAAAAAGAATCAAAGGTAGAGAAATTTCCTAGCGGATACCCCAATCTTTGCCGTCTACATCATCAATCCTAGTTCCACCATGCCAAATCAAATCTACCACATCTTGCACCTCACTGTATGACTCTTACTCTTTGATTCAATGTGGAACACATCAACAGTGGAAGCAGTTGGGCAAGGCAGGGCATGGCAGTCAAGGCATGGCAAGCACAAGTAAAGCCGTCATCAACAATGAACTTTTTTTCTCTCAGGTATTACATGAAATTGCATTCATCATCATTATGTCATCCGCAAGGCAATATTTTTTTTGATTATGAATTTCACATGACAATTTTAATTGAGAGAAATTCATGATTGATGATATTCGTAGCTACCTTGTTTTTATCAAACAAATTTTTTACATTGCAAGGCATGCGAACAATTAATTCACCTATAGAATATAACTACCTCAAAAATGGAGAGAACTACTAGTATGACTTAAGTCCACATGTTCTAAGTTGTTGTCTAGGAGTCGATGGTAGATACCATTCTACACACACAACACGTCCTGATCATAGAATCCAGATGACCCAACACCCGAGAGATCTAGTCAAGGCTTAGAGATGGAAGGAAAACCCTCACCATATTCTCTTCTGTTCAGTCCAAGATAGGCAAAGAGGGCTAGAGGGGGAGAGTATCGAAAGCATCCGCCATCCTAGTAGGAGGCCGTCTCAGAAGGTCCAACTTATCAAATAGAAAAAGGGTGCCAAAAGATGGGTAATGAACCCCATAGGTTTAAACAAATATGGGCCTGTCTGAATTAGTACCCCAAAATGTAGAAAATGAAAAAAGGCACCAAAAGATGGGCAATGACCCCACAGGTCAAAGCACCTGTCCGAATGTGTGCCACAAAAATAGGTTTGTCAATAAAGAAGAAAAGACCCAAAGAGGCCGGACCCCAATGGGCAATTGGGTGCAAGTAGAGAAATCCCTCTTGACATCTCCAAAGCCTATCAAGGACTTCCTTATCAATTCTTCATTCTTAAGCCCCCAGGGTATGGGTGGACCAACCAAATCAAAGCTAAACTCTGGCCGATCAGTGGTTGAAGGTCAGAAAGATTCTAGGTAAGGAACCCCTTTTGCACATGGTGTCTACCAGTGAACCTAGAAAAACAACCAAGTGATGAAAACTTTTTGTCAATACTGATTTTTTTCTCTCCCCAAAAATAATTCAATATTTTCAAAAGCTTCAAAAAAATTGAATATCTTCAAAACTCCCCAAAAAAAATTTTCCTTCAAAGCTCCAAAAAAATCAATATTTAAAAAATAAAACTCCAAAAAATGAATATTTTAAAAAAATCCAAAAAATGAATCTTTTCACAAAAAATCTTTTTTAAAAATTTCAAAAAAAAAATTCAAAATTTTCATCATCACGCTTAGTTTTAATTTTCAAAATCTTTTCATTGCATATTTGTTACTTTATTAAGAAACTTATTACCCCTTGACAAAGGTTAAGGTAGATTGCAACTTGCAAGGGGGACAAGGCACATTGTTGTTCTAATCTCTTTCTTCTAAGTGTTTCAGGCACAAGGAGAACTTTACACCCCTTGACGAAGGTCAAGGCAGATTGCAACTTGCAAGGGGGATAAGCCATATTGGCATTATAATCTCATTTTTCTAAGTGTTTCAAGCACAAGGAGAACTTTACACCCCTTGACAAAGGTCAAGGTATATTGCAACTTGCAAGGGGGATAAGCCATATTGGCATTCTAATCTCATTTTTCTAAGTGTTTCAAGCACAAACATGGAGAACTCTGCACAACAAGGCATTGCTTGCCACTTCCCTCCCCCAAGGATTCTTAGGAGGAGGTGTCACCATGGCCTCGCCCTCAACTTTGCCGAGGAGCATTTTTCAAGATTTCAATAAGGCGATGCTCGCCACTTCCCTCCCTTGAGGATTCTTAGGAGGAGGTGTCATCATTATCTTGGCACCAACTTTGCCGAGGAACTTTTGCTTTGTGTCTTCTTTAAGGCACATGAACTCTTTTGTGAGAATGCATGTCATCACACTGCAAACTCACCATCATCATTTCCTTTCTTAATGTATATTAGGTGCATTACTACTTATTTTATGCATTGATGTTGAAGACCGTGACTATGAAGAAGACCTGACCCGAGATCCCCTTCATCAAAATCCACGACGGTCGAGTCATCTCCGAAGCTCACGGATAAGCCAAAGTTGTGCTGTGAAGGATGATGGTTCCCGAATGGGTATCTTGACCTCATAGACAATCTATATCTTCAACTAATTGTTAGGTCTTGTTTTTGTTTTCTTAAGCCTAGCATGCATCATGTAATATTAGTTGCATTGCATTTTGCATGCATCTCATCATGATCATCACTTTCTCACCATTCTCACTGGGTACATTCTCCCAGCATATACGCCGATTCTGATCTTTCTATATCTTACCGTGTTTTTATAATCCCACCATGCTTAATAATCCCACCGTGTTTGTTAATCCCACTATGTTCGATAATCACCTTGTGCCTCCAAATCCTACATTCCTATCCCCACTGTGGCCACTCTCTTGCTATTCATCCCACCATGGTAGTCAATTCGTCCCGCCAAGGACCTCCTATTTGATTAGAACTCGCATCACCACTATCATCAAGGTCTATGCTTCAACACCTGCCTTTTGGAATCTGAGATCATTCCATTCCGAATCAAGTCTTGTCTATTGGAAGACTAAAATGAATATGAGAGCCTAAATGTGCTCGATTGGTATTCTTTTATTTTTCAAAACAAATCTCTTTTTAAAATTTTAGCCCATCACAGTATAGGAACATTGCAAAGATCAGGTTACCGGCTGATGATGAACCTGCGAACCCAGGTTACGGGGACTCCCCACCGCGTTGGAAGTTGGCTATTCTTCTCTCATGCAAATGGCACATCTCTTACCAATCGAACATATGAAGACTTGATGAAACATGGTGGTCATCCAGGACACTTGAGGAGATTCGTCTTGCCGAATCTGGTCATTGAGTGTGTCTATATCTACACTTTGATGCCACCTTTTCAGTCCATCGCCATTTCGCTCCACTACATTCCACTATGCTCCATATCGCTCCGCTGTGCCTTCTCTACATTTCATTCTGCTCCGCTACATGTCACTCCCTTACAAAGTCGACATCAAGGCGAGGAAAACTGTAGACACGCCAAATTGGCCTGATTCGGAGCCTGAGACTCCTATTCCATTGGCGATATCCATTATTTGACCAATTATCTGATCCAGATTACCTCGTGGAGATGAGCTAAGGACGTTGGTGGAGCCCCTTGTGAGTTGGGAATGGACCGATGATTTCCAGAATAATGCCGTAACCTTCAAGCGAGAGCCATGCGTGAACCATGAAAACACGAAGCCTGCTCGATGACCGACCTTGAATGGTCCATACTTGAACATCTCGGGAGTCCCGCGTGTGTTCTCTGACACTCGGGGTTTCCGACAAGTCATTTCGGCAGGCGTTAGTCTATAACAGTTTCTTCGTTACAGCTTTTCAACCTGTAATGACACGGCTATCCTAGACCACGTGTTAGGCCTTTCCGGTCATCATCGGGTCTTTTTAGGTCATCCAGGTCGATCCTATCTGAATATTTCCAACAATCAGGGCCATACGGCCATTTCAATCGATTTTAGGGTTTCCCGGTTATTTCTAGCTTTTCCGAGCTTCAGTTCACGTTTACCGGGTTAATCTCAGATTTTTCGATGATTTCAGGTTTTCTGATCATACCAGACTTATTCGGTCATCATTTTAAGTCATCCCGAGTTGACCCGAGATCCCTCGACCGGAACCATGCCCTTTCGAAACTTCGCCACGGTTTTTGGCTTTTTACGAGAGGGTAAACTGGTGGAAAGACTTGTGAGAATGTCTAAGGAGTCATGTCGGCTGGTTTACTGACTTGAGGAGGTGCGATTTAATGCCCTCTTCCCAACGCAACAAATGGGAGCTGAATCGGACATCCCGTTTGCAAGTTATGGCTTGCGGAACATGCACGTAGGAGAGAGAGTGTAATGCGCCCCCCTCTCCCCTTGAAAGGGTAGGGCACACCCTGAGCGCCCTCACCCTGGGGGGCACCATGCGTGCCCCTATTTCCTTTGAAACTCGGGGGTGCGGTTAGTTTTTGAAAATCAGAAATTACCCCAGTTTACACCTTCTAAACCAGATTTTTGGAAGGTTTCTGCCGTTAATTATCAGTTATTTTGACCGCGCCCTCGGATTGGGGGCGCGTTCATCTTATCAAGTCCGAATTTTAGCAATTTATGGAACGTTCCGACAATTTTTAGCAATAAGATGTGTAACGTGCCCCCGCTCTCTTTGAAACAGGGGGGTGCACAGACCGCGCCCCCAGGTTGAAGGCACGCCCTGCGCGCCCTCACCTCCTTTGTAATGCGGGGGTGCGGTCGGTCCAATTTCTATATTTTGCACCGGTTTCCATTCTCTATAAATTGAGGGCCATTCTTAATGACCCAAGGTTGAACCCCTATGCCTAGCTCGTCCTGAGATCATCTAAGCACCCTTCAAAGGCCGTCCCGACATCCAAAGCCAATCTGACGTCGAGAGATCGATCCCGAAGCGAAGGAGAAGCCCGATCCGTGCGTTCTGCAACAAGCGAACTTCATCGGCTTATGTAGAAAATTTTATGCTCCTTCTACAAAAGTCTTCAACAGAAGAGTTGTTACTCTCCTCGTTCTCTTTCATTTGAAACTAGTGTCAGTAGATTTCAAATTTTCATCTGTCCGTGGCGATTGCTGTACTGAGGGTGTGCATCCAAGTTCTGTTTTTCCACATCCGCCCAATTTAATATTTTTTAAAGACTACCACATAAGAATTTTGGAGAAGTTGTAAACATAATATCTCTTCCTCTCCAAGTTATCCATCCATAGAAACAAATGGCACTCAATTCTGACATCAGGATTATCCGTAAAGTTCTTTGCACCAAAGTCACGCCAGGAGGGTGCAAGGCTACCCGAACCGGCTTGTTTCAATCATCTCGGCTTCAACTCAAGCCGATTCACTCCATAAGCTTCCTCAACCCAGTTCATTTAGTCTAGTTACTATTTTAGAACATATTTTAATTTAGTTTGCATCATTTTACATAACTAAAAACATAAAAAAGGGGTTAATGCTCACCACGAAGCCGGTGAGTTCGATTTCAATTGCTAATTTTACAGCTTCTTATTTCAGTTATTACACTTCACTCAAGTCTAATTCATTTTTTCACTTGTTTTCATTGTCTTTAAGTTTCATAGATCAATCAAGCTAGCACCGGTTAGACTCTTCTTCATCGATCGGCCAAAGAAGAAGAAGGTTGAACCCACACATCATCTCCCGCACTAAGGTACACATGGTCAACTTCTTTCTATTTTCATTACATAAAGCGGAGCCTGCGGCTCCTGGCGACCACTTCTTCAATCTTCTCATGCATTAAGTCATTTATTCCTCCCTCTCCTCCCACATGACCCGAACCGTCTCTGGTACTCGAGTGACACCGTGAGATGAATGTTCAGGGATCAATGTTAGTGTGGGGTTGAGGTGAGGATTTTACTGCTTTCCTAGTGTTTTCCAATTCACTCCCCTTTTTCCGATATTTCATTCCATGTTTCACCTTATCTTGAGGCGCCCGCTCCAAACTTCAACCTAATTGGGAGGGTCCGTACATAATCTCAACGGTTTATCCTGGTAATTCATATAAGCTAACTAATGCAGAAGGAGAAGAACTAACTCATCCCTAGAATGGTGTATACCTCAAAAAATATTTTTCTTAAAAGAAAAGCAAAAATCACAAAAAACCTATAAAACCCAAATGTGTGAGGAATGGCAATTAACATCTATTGCTTGCTTGGTGCCCTGATTCGTCACCCGAGGAATTATGGATAGGCACCATACTGCACACACTATACGCCTAGATTTCGGTATCTGATGATTGGAAGCTGGAGAGAAAGCTAGGAAACACTTAGCAAAAGAAGGTTGACCCTATCCTATTCTCTTCTTATTTCGATCTTGAATGAATGAAAAGGATTAGAATGAGGAGTATCGAAGGTGCCTTTCACCTTAGTAGGAGGATGTCTCTGAAGGTCTGACTTCTTAAAAGAAAAGGTTCCAAAAGATGGGCAATAACCCCTCAAGTCAGCAAAAGAATAGACCTGTCTGAATGTGTACCAACAAAAACCCAAAAAATAAAAAGGCTCCAAAAGATGGGCAATGAACCCCTCAGGTCAAAATCAAGCAAAAGAGAAAACTTATTTGAATGTGGACCATCAAAGAAAATGGGCTAGAAGGAAGGACCCAAGGAGGCTAAACCCCAATGGGCAACATGGGCATTAGTAGAGAAACAAGTTTGACATCCCCCAACTCCACTAAGGGCTTACCACCAATTCTCTTCCCTCTTTAACTTTATGGGTAGGATCAACTGACTAGGTCTAAGAGGAGCCATAGCCTACTAAAGGTAGAAAGTTCTAAATAAAGGCATTTTCCAACACGTGGTGCCTACTTTTAACCTTTGGGTGACGATGAGGGACACCTATAACAAGCAAGACAAAGGATGATATGGTCGTTTCCTTCACACCGCACAAAATAAAAAAAATTGAATACTTCAAAAATATTAAACAAATTCATAAAATAAAAAACTCTTTAAAATTAAATATCCAAAACACCAAAAAAATCATAAAAATGTCAAAATACCAAAAAAAATATAAAACATCAAAACCCAAACAAATCAAAAAACTTTCAAAACACTTAAAAATTTGCTTTCTAATTGACTAGTTGTCTTTGCATTCATGTTTAATTTTAGTCTTGCATGTTTCCTTTTGTGCATACTTATGTTTTTCTGTTTCCCTGCCTTGGTAAGGCCTATGTCCCTTAACAAAAGATCAAGGCATACCAAAAACACTTAAAAATTAAGTTTTGACCTCCTCTTTCAAGTGAATGCAGGAACAGGAGAAGGCATACCAACTTCATATCCCTAGACACTTGGAGGAAGTAAAAACAATAAAAAAATAAAAAATTGGAAAAAAACAAAAAAGTGGACTACCCCAACCCCTATTAAGACTTGCATTTAGTATTGCATCTATCAAAATAAATAATATTTAAGATGTTGAAGACCTCAAGACTAGAGGGGCTGAGCCTGAGAACCCCTTCAACAAAATCAGTGAAGGCTCAGTCATTCCCTAGGCTTGCGGATAGGCCAAAGTTGAATATGCGGGGACGACGATTTCTTCATGGATGTCCTGACCCGTTATGTTCAACATATATCTTCAACTATTTTCTTATACGTATTTGTATTTATTTAAACCCTGCATGCATCATTTCATACATCATCATGCATCATCTCATCACAACCGTTCTCTGCTTCCTAATCCTGCTAAAACCTCTTTTTAGTCCCACCATGAACCTTTTAAAGATGGTCATTTATAGCCCCTAGAATAGGTCTTTTTTTTTCAGAGAATCGATTTTCACCATGTTTCAACGATGATTTCATGAAAACAAGAAGTTATTCCATTCCGAACTGAACCAGTATTTCTGAGTAAACCTTATGAATTTGAAGAACCCAACCTTGGTTGATTGGTTATCTCCTCTTTAATTTTCACAATTTCATTTTCAATGCATCTCTACTGAGTCCAGCACACCATGGAGTTCGGGTCTTGGCCGGTAACGATTCTCCCCCATGTGGAATTTTAGTTATTTACTTTTAGTACTATTCTTCTCCTTAGCCAATCAACCAGAGGGAAAGTTTCGATAAGACAGAGGGTAATCTCAGAGTCCGGTAAAGTTTTATTCCATTCAACTAAGACAATGAGGGCGTGTCTAAATCTACACCTTGGTGTCACCTTTTCAGTCCGTTACCACTTCATTCCACTATGCCTCACTATGCTTCACTACATTCGCCTATGCTTCATTCATGTCACTCCCTTGAAAAACTGATGCCAAGGCGAGGCAAGCTGTAGACAAGCGCAATTTTGGTCTAGTTGGAGAGCCTAAATTCTTGTTTTTATGAAGTATATTTGAGTATTCTTTCTAGGAAACTAAGTTTTTCGAAAAATCAGAACTTCCCTGTGCATTTTGGCCAAACTGGGACTAGTGCCCCCTTAACGGGGCACTTTGACCAAGTCAAAGCGCCCTATAAACAGGGCACTAGGCGCCCTATAAACAGGGCACTAGGCACCCCACTGGTGGGGCACCTGCACCTGGTCTGACTGACTGGACAGATTGATGGGACAGTTCTTCAGATAAAGTTGCCATCTTTTTGGCTATAAATGGACCCCCATTTGGAAAGTTTAGGGCACACCAATGGCTCCCCCCAAACTCTCTCATCCACAACAACACTCCCAAGGCCTTACAACTCCTCTCCAAGCTCTCAAACTGTCCAAAAACCCTCTCCGAAAACTCAAAAGAACCATACTTACTTCTTGAAGGGATAGTCTAGCAGAATGAAGTTACCATCTTTTGGGCTGTAGAAAGACACCCATATATGGGTTTAGGAGGTTCCAAGTCCATCCCTCACTCCTTCTTATCCACCACTACATTCCCAAAGCCTTACAACCTCTCCCCAAGCCCTTAAACCATCTCGAAATCCTTCCCCGAAAAACCCGAAAACCCATAGTTTCCTTCTTCAGAAATATGGTTTTTATCCAACTTTGAGGGCCTCTACACTTCATTTCTCTTACATATAGTGCCAAACCACTCTCCCATTAGCTTCACTTGAGTATTATATGCTTGAAGAAGTCCTTCTTTTATCTTGGAGGTCATTCTACACTCCAGGGCGACATCGCGAAGAAGGGAAGAAAATATGCCAGAACCAGTCCCTAGTGCCCCATCAAGAGGGCGCTTTGACTTTGGTCAACGCACCCCACTAATAGGGCACCTGTAGCAAGCGCCCTGTATATAGAGCACTAGTAGGGGCAGACCCCGTTTTGCATTTTTTTTAGTTTGTTTACCTTTCATGTCGATCCGTTACTCCTTCCTTTCATTCTAGCTTCCATTATCATGACATCTAGCATGCATTAGGCTACATCTTTGCATCTTCATACCTCTTTAAAAATCTATCAAAAATAGGGGTTGGGATTTAGTCCCAATCCGGTTAGTTCTTTTCCTTTTGCATGTTTAAGTTCGAATTTGAGCATGATTCTACGCTTTCACTAGAACTAATGATCTTTTCACTTATTTCTATGTTTTCTTATAGACATTTTTAGGTAAATCCGGCCGAGGCAGAGCTTCAACCGGATCAAAGACAAAGGACTCACTAAGCTCTCTTCTTTCGGCCGACCGAGAGAGGAGAAGTCAAAACCCAACAATCTCCTCACTTTCAAAGGTACGATGGTCATTTTTATTCTCCATTTCATTTCTTTTCATTCTACTATATTTTGGAGCCTTTGGCTCCTGGCGACCACAAACATTAACATCCCATCCACCAAGTCCTCCAAAGAAAGCATAAAGGCCAAAAAAGGAGATCTACGGATTCCGTTCCGAGTGCTTACATAACCTGTAGCACACATCTACATATCAAATATGCATAAAAACAAGTGATCATGAACTTAACCCTAAGCATGCACTTAAGGCACCCCTATAGGTGCAAGTCCTTGCTTTAGATGCCTGAGTTGGCATGCTCCCAGTTCAAAAGGGTGCTTCTCCAAGTGGTCCTGCTCTCCAACCTTCCATGAACCAGCTTCTAACTCTTACAAGTGGCTTAAGGGTACGTAGACCCCTAAATGTACATAACTTAATAAGAAACCTTGGTTTTTACCAAGGGGAGTACATTAATGGAGGAAGGTAGAATGTACAATCAGATTGTATAGAGAGAGAGGAGGCGCACGCAGGCCCCATTTAATAACATAACCAACACAATTAAAAGGTAATCACAAGCTAAGCATAATTAAGTCCATTGTCACCTATATACACACACTAACATTCATCACATGAACATAGAGCGCATACGTGATAATTATATAAGATATATCATATATATCAGCATAAAATTATATACTATAATTTTTAAATTTTCAATTTCGTACATGTCAAATTTTCATGAAATAAGTAATATAAAAATAACATGACAATAACATATAAACATATTATATGAAATAAACATACACATCTAAACTATTTAGAGCATTCATGCATTCTCAATACTATGCAAAGTCAGAAATTAATGTCTCAATTTATATTATGTAAAATCTCATTTTTATAAAATTAATTAAGACACTAATTATTTAAATTAAACCTTTAAAAAATGTTTAATATTTAATCATGAGTGAATCTATGTAAATAAAGCTTAACATCATATAACATGTCATTAAACACTTTAAAACATGTTAAATAATATTATATAATTTTTCAGAATTTTTACGGAATTTTATGACAATTTTTTAGATTTTCTATGATTTTAAAAAATTTTAAATCATAAAATAAGGTGTCTGACGCATTACGCCGTGCGCGCCGGCGCACTGTGCCACGCCGGTGAGTGCCTATTTGCACTGCGGTGTGCACCAGTCTTCATGCTCGCGTGCGCCTACTATCAGTGCGCCATCACATGTGCCTCTTGCTCGCCAGACTCCTACCTTGATGGAACTATTCATCGGGAGGATATGTCCCCCCCTATAATTGGACATATCTCTTAATTAAGGAGTCTGAAAAATCTGAAAAATATGAGTTGGAATTCTCATCAAATAAGAATTCCAAAACAGTCAATTTCATATTAAGGAAAAAATTCAAATGATCGTAAAATGAGGAAGAAGAGGTGGCGGTCACTGAGATTCCATAACAAAAATCACTATTTTGCAACGAGGATAACTCTTTATCCCGAAAGCCAAAAATTCTCCAAAAATACAATTTATAATACTCATAAAATGATGTTTCCAAATATGTATATATCTAATTAGATAAAAATTCTCTAACAATGGAAAAAAAGGGAGAAACAGGTTGACGCTGTCAGACTTCGCAGAACCCTAGTTCACCGGAAAATTCTCAAATTCTCTACCTCCACCGTCGTTCAAAGTTGGATATCATGAGTAAAACTTAGGTAATAACATTACCCATATCCAAAAGCCTTTACAAGTCTCAATTTCATCTATGGATGGAGAATTCACAAAATTCCCAAATCCGGGTAACGGTTCGGGCATGACAGAAACACCAACTTTTGGGGCTTCTTCCAAACTCTAAAAAGATCCAAACTTTAAATGGTTTGTGACATTGGAAAGCCCTATATCACTAGATTCTATCAAAGCCAACCAATATTTTATTTGAGTTATACTCAGATTATGGTAGCCTCAACAAAATAGACGTTTGCATAGATTCGGGAACACATAAATAACATGAAAAAATGTTGATTCGATGTTGGTTTCGGCCGAGACTTGAACCTAGCTATGATACCACTATAAGGAATCGTTTATAAAAGATTTTTGCAGCAAAAGTAACGATTTTTATGGGTTTCTTTAGAATCTATCTTAATCAGAACCGAACGACGAAAACTGAAAACTGATCAAATCGGGTTCGAATATACCTGATAGGGATTCATTTAATTCCATGGAGAGGAAGGAGATGATCTTCTCAATCTCTTCAAACTAAACAAGTGTACGGTCTCCAGCAGTATCCACATGAACTTCATCCACAACAGGTTCTCCCTTCGCATCGGCCTCGAGAACTCTTCTCGAACAGAGCTTCATCGACCAAGAACACCTTATAGAGAGAGGAGGAGGTAGGAAAGAGGCTATGGATGTGGTTTTCATCCTTGGATTGATAAGGTTTGGCTAAAACCATAAGTATCTATAAAAAATTTTAAAATATTTTATAAAAATCTATAATCTTCATAAATTATGCCCTTGCCCTTGTACTTGTGGATAAGTCCTTTTGTATGTAACCCACTAGGCCCAATAGTCTATTTGGTTGAGGCCTAAATAAAATAGAGCAATTCTAATTAATTTAATTAAATCCATTATCCGATAATAGATTAATCGGCCTACCGATCATGAAGGGTACAAGCCACATCCCATGATCCCAAATGGCTATGGGGATAATCTCATCTCCATTAAGCCTTTCCATCACCAGTTACCACATGTATATAAACCCTCATCTATCCAATGACCCGATCGGAAAGGAGTACGTCATTGACTGTCAACTCTTTAGTGTACCGACTCTATACGATCATGTACTCGAAATTGGATCAATTGAAAAACTCCTTTTCTAATTATCCTATCTACCCTGACTAGAGATTTAGAGTACTATCCCATAGGACATTTACTCTCACTTACCGAGAGTGGACGATCTTTTGTTGTCCACTCAATTGCCTTCATCGGGTTTTCCTTATACCCGATCCATCGCTATGCTGGACCATCTAAACGGTGATCCATAAGTCAATGGTCAAAGCACAAGTTCCACCCAACAAGGTATCTTTGGTGACTCAGGCCAAAGGTATAACCATGCAACCATGATGATAGGAAACTCTGATTGACAGTTCGGTAATATACCATTCAGGGTTTTAATCCGGTCAGTTCAGTGAACTCTTACAACTGATGAGCACATGTATGTGTATCTAAGTGTCTCCACACTAATGACCAATGAGATCAGTCATCCTCATCACATGAGAAGACATCACATACACTAGTCTACCCGGATCCTTGATGTCCTGTCTCAAGTATCCTATGACTAGTAACATTTAAATCAAATATCACTAGATGATCAATCTCATTATTATGATCTCATCATGATTTAATCATCATTGTATTTGATCAAGGACTTCATTATGATATTCGCATCTAATAAGAGCTTATAATGAAGATTTGCCTAATTAATTGAATGAGATATATCTAGAAATGTCGAATCATATCATATATGATTGGCTTGTAAGGCATACATTTCTATCATTAACATGATTCTATATGCACTAAAACCAACATATCCTGCACATTTAACTAAGCTAGGTATGCTTACACCACAAACACCTATCAGAATGCAAAAGACACAACTGGACCACTAATATCTATGCCAAAATGTACAACTAAACACTTGACTGAGTAAATATCATGCTCCATTTGGATAATGTAGCCATGTCACAAAACTAGCACTAGATTTACCATATAGTAGGAAGTAATATATAGTAACCAAATCCCGTAGTACACATAGGCAGGGGAGTACTTAGGATAAATTGAGGTATCCGGGATCAAAGGATGCTCCGGATTCAACTAATCTCCGCTGCTCACAGGCCACTAACATGGTCTGGTGAAGTAAACTTCCATCATATTGCAATTCACTACATTAACCATATCTCACACAATGAAAGCATATAAATAACTCAGACAAATAACCATGAACATGCAATTGGCAATCCAAACATGAAATACATAGAAGGACACCCATGGCTCTATGTACCACATATTTGCATACCATACCACAATCTAGCACAAACTAGAACCAGTCAATCATATAATGCATCTAAGTAGAATCATGCAAATTACATACTAGACATATCAATCACCTACTTAAACAGCCACTACTACCTACTGTATACATGAAACTAAACTAAACTCTAACATCACTATACTTAAACCTTACATCAGCTTTTTAACAAATCAGAATATATTAAAAATCACCGCAATGCAAACATAATAAGCTAACTAGACTCAATCATAGTAAAACTTAACATGCCAACTAACATATTGTGGGAACCTCGGGAATCGTTTTTTTGATTCTTTGAAATGTGTTTAAAAGATTTGTTTTTGAATGTTGAAAATATTGTACCTGAATTTTCTAGTAAAATAGGTGATAGACCATAGAAACTACTAGATAGTCCAGGTGATATTAGAAGAGTATAGAACCGAGGTTCGGGTTCTGTGAAAATATTTTTTGACCTCTCTCCATCGGATGGTGCGAATATCCGATGTTCATTTACATCGAGCAAACACTCGAACACCCTTGATTAAGCGCCATAGCGATCTTGTTTGACGAGAGCGTGCACATCCACAGCGTGTAAAGAACACAAAGGGCCCCGGCCTTTCAGGCCCGATGAGATGCAAACAAGCTTGATTAGATTTTGTTTGAAGTTGTTTTATGTTTCATTTATGAATTGATTTGGATGTGGTTTGAAATGTTGATTTCAGATTTCCATTTAACTTGGATTTAATTGTTATTTGTTTGGGTTTGTTTTAATTGTTTGGTTTGCATCACATCCAGTCTGTCGGGCTAGTGTCGATGCCCAGTCACACGCAATCAACTCGGCACTTGGAATGTTCATTGAATATTCATGTTCATGCTGGTGTACATCAGATGTGGCAGTTCATATGCCATGAATAATGCTCGTCGAAGTGCAAATGTGTGAATGTCCTTCCCTTGTTGTTGTAAAACCCACTTGATTGAGAAAATTTTGGCAGCATGCCGTCTTATTTTCCAATCGGTGTGGAATTTTACCCGTCCTACAAGGCATAGTCATTTGACTTTCCAAGTAGTGGGAAGGGTCCGTCTGCAGTGGGAAGCGTGTCCCATGCCTACGCCCGGGTCAACATACTGGATACAGGTCCGGGCTAGCTGCCCAAGGTGGAGCGCCAACGTGGTGGACTAACTCCTTATTTAATTTTGGCATTTCGCCTTCAGATTTAGTTAAGGTTTATTTTAAGTGTCCAAGGCCCAATGGGCCAGCTTCATCAGCACAATGGGCTGGTCTTCATGTCTCATGGCCTGAGAAGGCCGGCTTCATGCCATGTTGGCCCGATTGGCCCAATCTTGAGCTTCATGGGCCACAGCGGCCTGCTTTGAGCTTCATGACCCAATGGGCCTTATTTGCACCTCCATGGCCCGATTGACCTGATTTGCACTCCATTTGTGCAGCTTGACATCCTGCTATAGCAGCGGAGTAGGTGAGCCTCGAGAGGGCTGGAATGGGTTGGCCTGAGGTCTTGTTTAGGTGGGCTTTTGGTAGGGGCACAAGGGAGTTTAAGGCAAGTTTGGAAGGGTTGATTAGGTGCTGCACAAAGGGCATGTTGAAAAGGATTTCAATGCCTCAAAGGGGCTGTTTGGTGTTGAAATAAGGAAGGCCACACAAATGGGCTGTCTTGGTTGAAGTTGAGAATCCGCTTTGAGAGACGGAGACTTGGCCCGTCGTACGGATTCCAAGAATTCCCGGGACATCACCCTCTCCTCCAGCCAAAACGATGGATCAAGAGCCCGCCCGGGGGAAACTTGGTCCATCTTGTGGATCCAAGAATGCCGGGACATCACTCCATCCTCCTCAATGGGTAAGGGATGCGTAGCAGAGAATAGTGCTGATTGGGTGTGTTGCACATAGGGCAAACTAGGTGACCATCAAAGGGGCCTGACATGGGTGCTCACAAGGGGGGCAGAACTTGGGCCAGCAAGGGGGCCTGTTTTGCATGCCATTCAGGGCCTGATTGGGGGAGGCAGGAGGTGCATGTCCAAGTGACCATCAGTGGGGTCAGACCAAGCATGATAGTAGAAGGTTTAGAGGCCAACATGGAGGGCCAAAAGGGTGCGCAAAGGGGCTGGTTCAGAGGTCTATTTTAAGGGGCAGCAAGGGGCTGTTTTTTGTGATGGCCAAATAGAGGGTACACTTGGGGCTTTATGTAGACAAATGTGAAGGGCACTCAAGGGGGCTGAATGGGCATTACTCAGAGGGTATGCCACCATGGAGAGGGGTAGAGAAGAGAAGAGGAAGAGTTGAATTAAAAGGCTACATTGGAACACACTTTTTCAACTCACCGGTTTTTTTTTTCTTCTCTCTTGCACTGCAGGTGGTGTTGAAGATGATGGGCTGAAGGTGCCACCAAACCCTTATTCTCTTGCTGTTGGATGAGAAAAAGGGGGTCTTCTCCTTGCTGATGTTGATGGATGGAGCAAAGGAATGAAGATAGCTCGCTGCACTTGCTGAAGTTGGCACACCAATCAGATGGGCTGGTTGCACCTGCTGCTGGCGCGCCTGCTGGAGGGAGGCCTTTTCTTCTTCTTCTTTTTCACTTGGAACACCACCAGGGGGCTGGAGAGGTTGCTGACTTGCTGATGAAGACGTCCAAGCAAGGAGAAGCTCTCTTGGTTCAGGGTAGAGGGAGGAGAGGCAGGGCTTCCGCAGGGTGATCTACTTGTCCTGCACATGGCCAGCTGAGGGGGCTTTTATAGGGGCTGAGGGGCGCCATCTCCAGGAGGAGATAAGGCTGGAAGTTGTTTAAAGGAGATAAGGATAACTCAAGGGAGGTTGGGGATGATAAGGATAACCCATAGTTGGTTGTTGAGGATGATCATGCGCCAACTAGAAAGAGAGGGAGAGAAGGGTGCGCACCATCTCCTCCTTTCAAGGAGGTGTGCGCACATGACAAGTGGAGAGAGGGCTGGTTCGACCAAGGCTTGGATGAGGATAAGCTTGGTTAGTTGTATGATTAGTTAGGATGAGGATAAACCAAGGGAGAGATAGGGATAAGCCATGGGAGGTGGTTGAGGGGAAGTGGTTGAGTGGGACCCACTAGCCAAGGAAGGAGGAGGTGGGTGCGCCTCCCTCCCTATTTTCTAGGGCTTCTTGCGCACACATCAGATGAGGGAGGATGGAATTCGACCATGACAGGAGTTGGGTTAGCCCATCTTGGGTTAGGTTTAACTGGTTTAATCAAAGTGCTCCCGATCAACGGCTAGCATTAATTCGACCAAAACCAATTAAATAAATCCCAAATTGACTTCAAAAAATTCCAGATCATGCCCTGATGGCCATTGATCTTATGCTCCATCTTGATGTGTGGTTGAGATCACTTGAATTGCAAAGGATCTCCTGATTTAGCTAGCTTCTCTGATCGGTGCGATCTCGGCCGTCGATAATGCCAAAAATTGTAATTGAATGCAATTGCCTTCTCCCATTGGCCAAATTTATTTTTCATGCATCAATATTCATGAGATCAAAGTTTTGTTTCATGAAAATTGAAATTTTTCAGCCCATGGGTCGATCCAGAGCTAATCGGACCATTATGCCCCAGTGCGAGAACATACGGCTTTAAAATCCGGGATTTGCTCTTTCTTGCATATCTCTTCACACAGGGGTCGGATTTTCGATCCGTTTCGGCGTTGCCTAGCTCTGTCCAATATTGACAATGTGGTAAAGTTGGAATTCCATGTTAGAGTCCCAATTTGTCCCAAAGTGTCAGGGGCAAAATGGTCATTTCGGCCTTCCGGTGTCCATTTTTCATGTTTTGGGCACCGTTGCGAAGCTCTTGACCGGGGCTATGTAATGAGCACATTATCTTGGCCATTTTTAACATGTAAAGCCATGAAAAGGCATTTCCAAAGCCTGTTTACATCATCTATTCATGAATTTTCCGAATCTGGGTCAGATTTTCTACACCGGCTTCGGCATTGCTGAAACTTGTATCAAGCAAGCTAAGCGAAAAAAATTGATGCCAACACATATATGGATAATTAAATCAACCTAAACATGCATGGTTAAACAAGCTAATCTAACTCTATCTAAACATGTTAATACGTCAGAAATAACCCACTAATTATATCATATTAATCATGGTGATCTAAACATGTTTTTACGATTTAATCAATCATATAGGAGTGATAAGAATAGATGAGACACCTACCTTTACGGTGACGATGAACGACACACGGAATTCCAAAGAAAGCAAACCGGGTGACGAGTATGTTGCGGTCACAACGGCGATGAAAAACCAAGCTAGATGGTAATCTAATGATCTACTAGAAGGAGAGAAATATAGAATAAAGAGGTTTAGAGAGAAAGGATGATAGGAGAGAGAGAAATATACTGCTGGATGGGGGGTGCAAGGCAGTGTAAGGACGGTTGGTTCAGGTGGCATTGGCAATAATGCACAGGAAAACAACGCGGCTGCAGCCGAGCTCGCGTGCGGATGCGCAGGTCAATGGCGAGGGCGGTCGTGTCTGGTGGCTATGAAGGTGGCGACGGGAGGTGCTGCCATAGGAGGTGGCCGGGTGGTGTGTGGGTGCTGGCGTGGCACGGAGGGCGGTGGAGTCAACCCGTGCGGGGAGGTGGCGACTGCCGCAGGGAGGCGGCGGGGATGTTGTGGGTGACGTCGATGAGAGGGTGCGGCATGGCTGCGAGCTCGCGTTGACTCGCAGGGTCAACGCGGTGGGGAAATGCGGTGGTGCTGACGCTGGTGTGGCTGGACACGTGGTGGCGGCCATGGAGGCTGAAAGGGCGACGCGGTGATGCCGCTGGTGCGCGCAGGCAGGGCGGCGGCGGCTACCGCGGGCAGGCGGTTCTCGCGGCCGAGGGCTGCTAGGGTCAACGCGATGGCAGCGGACACGCTGGCGAATGGAGTTTTTTTTAAAATAACAACCATTTTTTATTTTTTATAAAAATAGCACTGTAACTTTTAATTTTGTAAGAATAGCACCATTTGACGAAAGTCATAGTTTCATAAAATGACTTAGTGGATTTCAATCCAAATCGATTAACCAAGTCATGAGGGAGGTGGTTTGAAACTAAATATAAGTCGGTATAATATTAAACGAGTTATTAAATAAGTCGTTATATCGTATAAAGACTTAGTAACATGCTAACTTAAAGTCGTCATATAACATCATGACTTAATTGTTCCAGAAAAGCACACTTCGGCATTAAGTCGTAATACTACAGACCAATTTTAAAGTCGTATTCTGATAATACGATTTAATTTAATGTCATGGTATGGAATAATTGTTCCATAAAATCATGTAGTAAGAGCACGATTTAATTTAAAGTCATGGTATGATACCAAGACTTTATTAAAAAGTCATATTTTCAAACAACGACTTTAAAGTTGTGTATACAATTTTAATTTAATAAACAAAGACTTATAATGATACCACGACTTAGATAAAGTCATCGTATGATACAACGACTTTATTAACAAGTCGTACCTTTTAGGTACGACTTACAATCTCACAGAAACGGCCCATCGGAATATTAGTCGTTATGGTACAGAGCGACTTTAAAGTTGTATAATAAGATTACGACTTTATATAGTCCCAACTGTAAGTCATGGAACGAAGTAGCGACTATCTGAGAAAGTCATGTTATGATACCACGACTTTCTTAGATAGTCGCATTGTAATGATGCGACTTTATGTGTTACAAAAAAAAAACTTTTATAGAAAGCTTTAGAGAAGCTCTGCTGTCCCATGTACATACCCTCGTCACAAGGTAAAAAAATCTTGTACAATACATACATTTGCCACACATGCACACCCACATATATATTGAAATCTGTACAAGCACATACACAAATATAAAACCTGTACAAGCACAAATATAAAACCTGTACACACATGCACCTTCCAGTTTCATCATATAAAACCTGTACAAGCCCATACACAAATTCGATTTGGCATCCAACTCACAAGGTAGTACATGCACATTTGGCATCACAACATCCACACAAGCTACAAAGTCACATTCCACACAAACATTGTAAATGAAGATAAGATGTTCTAACACCACAAAGAAATTTAAGTAAAGGTAAGTTAAAACTAAAACAAGATTAAAATCGATTAATACAAAGCAATTTAAGAAAGTTTATCAATCCTCTACTCTCCCTCTCCTAGCACCCTTCATTCTGACACATCTTCGGTCTGGACGGGGGAGGGGATTTGCATGTCTTCTTGGACGAAGAGGAGCCGGTGGAGTTTGATCTATCACGTCAGATTGTTGTGTTTAAAATATGGCTTCTGCCAGTGTAATCACATCCTCTTCACGTTCTTGGGTACCCTCTTGTGTACTTTGCTCTTGCCGTCTTGAGGAAGGCTCCCCTAGTCCACTATGTAAGAAAAGAGGTTGCAACCATGATCCAAATGAAGATTGCACGGATCTTGTGCTGGTGTGAATGTTGGCATCACAATGTGGAGTTTATTGTACATATCTCTTTGTAACTTAATGATATCTATCTTTGTTTGTTGAAGTTGATAATCATTATGTGTAACCAACATATCCGTGATACGTTTATGTGCACCAAGCTGTTAAAAAGATAAGATCAAGAAATAATTGTTCAAAGATGATATCATATGTAGAAATCTTAAATTTAAATGACTATTGGATCTAGCTTTACCATTTCTCGCTCTGAAGGTCCTCTTGTATAATATTAGATTGGAGGATCTGAAGTATTCCTGACAAGATACGGAATTGTATGCTCCATATACCAATCGGTATACCTTTGTGTTTGCACTTCATCCTCTTCAGCATTTTCTCCTTCTCTATCTCTATATACATGGTCCATACGTGCATTCCACCATGTAATGTAACGTGCATATTCAAGTGTCCAATCCATTGACCAATGCCTACATCCATCCTTTCTATCATATTGTTCTCGATCATTTGGCTCATTTTGAAGAAGCCCAAATTGTCTCAATACTCTCTCAGGAGCATGCACTTCCATGACCGAGCAACACAATAATGGAACTAAAGCTAACCACAATTCTCTGCTCTCCAAACACACAGGTAGTACAGAATTCATCACATGTTCTGTGTACGGTTGCCATATTATCTGTCATGGATGAGCAAAAAAATTTTAATTTACATTCATATGCAAGTAAAGATGAGTAAGAATATTATTATATTATTACCTGGGTAGCTTCCTCCATATCCAACTCATTCTGATAAAAAAGTAAAGTGAACCTATGCTTCGGACGTATAATGTCTGCATTTAGGTTCCACCTGCCAAAATATAATACATAACATCACATTACACTCAACTAAATAATTCACAACATGGTGACATCGAATTTACCTACACCCCACGGGTCTCTGAACTTCAAAATTCTCAATCGGCCGTGCAATGAAGGGTCTGCCAATGTGTAGATATTCCCAAGACCATATCTGTTGAACAACAATATTATAAATTAGAAATTGAAATATTTTGAAATGAAATTACTCAATAAATAATTCAAATGTACTTATAGCAAATGAAGGCAACCCCCGATACGATTACTTGTCGAGGACGTAGCTGAACATAATTGGCGGTATAAGAATCCCAACACCGCACTACCCCAAGATAACCTCCCACATAAATCGATATCTTTCATAAACAATAAATATTGCATATGAACCTCACTTCCAGAAGTGTCTGGCATCAAAAAAAATCCTATGAACATTAACATTAATGCTCTAGCATGGTGAAGACACACCAACCGTTTCTCCTCGTTATCATTAACCGATAATTCAGTCGTCCTATCACCAAATTGGCTAGACAACCATGTCAATTTTGCAGTTGACCAACTGGGCCCCATGTCATCCAAATATGGACGAACACCTAAAAACCGCTCTGCTACGTCGACCCAACTCTCGTAATCCTGGGAAGGAACTCGTAGAGGGCAAATGATGGGAGGTCCATCTATATGTAACCTCAATATCATCAAAACGTCATGTAATGTCATAGTCATCTCACCACGTGGAAAGTGAAAAGTAGACGTCTCAGGATGCCACCTCTCCGTGAGAGCAGTGATCAATTGCCGGTCCAAAGGAAATCAACGAAGGTACGTGAGGTAAAAAAAACCGCCCCGCTCTAAGTACTCCAAAACAACATTATTATTTACGACCCAACTGGACATATGTCTAAAATGGCTCACTAATGTTAGTAATGTACCACCCTGCAAAGGTCAAAATAATTATCAAAAAGATTGCTCGTTACAACTATGTACAAAGAATAATAGAAAAAAAATAACAAAGGGTTAATAGCAACTAGTATTACCTCCGGATTTGTAGATCGATGTCTACCCTGTCCGTGCAAAAGTGACGTGTCATACAGTCCTAGATTCATTGCTGCAAATTAAAATTCAATCATAAGTTGCAAAATTTTGAATCATAACATGCAATTGAAAACATACATGCCTGATTATAATGAAAATATATATACCAATAACGTGGACAAAAAAATATTCAGAAATAACATACATACTTGTTATGTCTATGAACACATGTAGAGCGATTGTGACCTCATTCTTTACAGATACTTCATTGACTTCTTTGTCTACTTGGATTGCGATCCATTACCATTGGCAATCTTTTATTTCGTGGCCTCTCGGTCTTCCTCACAATGCTTGGTGGTAATAGCGGGATCAAGTTCCTACTTGGATCAAAGGGTGGCCAGTAGCGTGCATCTAAGATAGTTTGAAATTCCCCTTGATATGATAATCGATATTGGTGGCTTGTGAACCAATCTGACACATATGCACATAGATCCCAATTAACAGAACCAATAGCACAAATTGCATGTTTACAGGGAAAATGAAGTGATTGAGGCTTGCAACAAGTACTTGAAAGTGACCTTTCATGGATATCAATGCGGAACACATGGCCTAAATAATCATTTACATCCCATTCTTCCATGTTTACTCGGGCTCCAATAATAATCTCTCTACTTTTTCTTTCAATTCTGTCAACTTCTTCTCAAACCGTGGAGTAAGATGTGTCCCAAGAATGAAATCCTTTGCACGTCATTGAAAAAACATCATTCTAAGTCTATGGTATGTCATGTGTATAAGAGCATGGATGGGTAATCCTCTAGTAATTTTAAGGACACTGTTAAAACATTCCGAGTAATTCGTTATCATAATTCCAAATCTCTTCCCATCTGTGTCACATGCTAAAGCCTAATGCTCTGGATTAACTTGTAACAACCAGTCATATGCCTCTGGAGAACGTAGTTGAATATCGCCCATTCGACTATTAAAGTCCATCATGTTACAAGTAACACATGCACTATACATTCTTTTGTAAAGATCTGCCCCAGCAAATTGTTTTTGAAAGTTTTGTCAATAATGACATAGACAATATTGATGAGATGCCAAAGGAAACCATTGTTCTATTGCATTTTTAATTGAAACATGCCTATCAGAAATGAAGCAAAGTTCATGTCGTCGTTCTCTAATTGATGGGATGAATGTTATCATTTGTTCAAAAAACCATGACCATGAATGGTTATTTTCACTATTTACTATTGCAAATGTGATGGAAAATAAGTCTTGATTGGCATCCACACCACAAGCAATGAGTAATGTACCGCGATATTTTCCATGCAAGAAAGTGCCATCCACACTTAAAACTGGCCTACAAAAACTCCACCCTTCAATATACGGCTAAAAACTTCAAAAGAAAATTTTCAACCTTGAGTTGTGATCATTCTCACATAAGTAACTGCATGTTGTGCAGGCATTGTCAACTTGATAGCTTCCATGTATCTCAAGAGGTGAGTATATGAATTTTCCAAATCACCAAACAATTTTTCGAAAGCCTTTCTTCTAGCATTCCATGCCTTGTAGTATGATGGCCATATAGAATACTTAACTTGTACCATATCCATTATATCTGTTGGTTGAACATTCAAGCGACATCGAAGTATGGGTAAAATTAAATGTGATATTGTAGTAGATGTAAGTTGTCTATGACTCATATTTTGTGCTGAAGTAATACATGTGTGATTGCCATCATATTTTGTAACCTTCCACAATCCACCTACTCTTTTGCTAACACAAGCATGTATTCTCCATTTACAACCTTGATGCTTCTCATGATATATTAAGGTTAGTTTAGACTTCGACGACCTATCTATTTGGTATTGCACATTACGCTTCAAAGACCAAGCAGTAACAGTAGCTATCAAATCTTCTTTAGATGTGAAGACATCCTGTACGGCAATTTCAATATTTTCACCGTCACTTCTAACTATGTCCTCATTCTCTTGCCCACCAACATTTGAATAATCACTATCTATGTATGTGTTATCGGCAATTGCACTATTGATCCAATTGATATCTTCACTTTCATGGTACTCATCAACAACGACAATGCTATCAAGAATTTGATTTGGTACTTCTTCATTATCACTTCCTAATTTTTCATATGTACTTTCTGATTCAAACTCTTCATTTATGTCTATCTCATTGTCACAAGTTGTTGTATTACTCGGTCCGGCTTCAACATCCGAAGGAGTAATATTACACGTATATTGTGACAACAACTCTGTCATACTAAGATGATTCGACATGTATGAAATTCCATGAGGTGCTGCTCCTTTCCTCAACGACATGGTTAAAATCTATTACCCTAAAAACTTTAGTGAGTTAATCTAATAATCAAATATAATTTCCTACCTAACTTTTTTAGGACATGACTTAAAGTCTATTACCGGACACATATCTAATTTATATGCAACAAAGTAATAATATATCCTACTTGACTTCCTTACAAATATTTAACAAAAATGAACCACATATATCTACCACAAATATTCAAAGGTAGATAGGTGCCCTTCTTCAAACGCATACATGATGAGGTTACATGCACGGGTTCACGGAGAGGTGAATACAGGGTTAATATAAGTATATGCACAACTTAGTAGCTAATAAAAAAAAGTACCCAGAGTCCTTCTCACATGAGCATTTTAAATGAGGGTATAGTGTGGCATGCACGAAATAGAGATTAAGATTTCCCTCCTAGCATCTGATGCAATCCACTCTCATTACAGAATGGGTCATATTATCATGTTTCGCTTCCTTGAGTGTATACGGTAGGCATATTTTGTCAGTTATGTTAATACAAGAATAGTGGTCATCTGTTCACAAACACAGTAGCATGCAATTGGCTCAAACTTCTGAATTTACACATAGACAAGCAAAGAGCAGGTTGCTGCCTCTAGCTACTTCAATGGCTCAGTGGTCCAACATGTACAATTGCTAAAACTAACAGGATCTGAGCAAGACAGAGTAAAAGATTTCTTCATTTAGTTCTATGATCGGTCTAAGACTTACAGTCATAGTAATTTACATGGGGAACCTAGAGGGTAAAAGAAAAAGGGATAAGCATTATTCAGCTCAATGAACAATGTTACAGAATGCATGCACAAAAAGAAAATAATGAATTAACAAATTTGTAAAGAAAAAAAAGTAGTTAGATTCTTCTCCCCCCCCACCCTTCCTTTCCGGTAGAGCAGTGTTCTGTATGCCAACCTGGGATGCACTATCTTCCCCCTCATTGTATGCCAACTTTTGAGCCTCCGCATTGTATGCCAACTTTTGGCGAGATAAAGAAAAAAACAAATATAGAAAACATTTATGCTAAGAAACTCAAGAACATTTTACCAAATGGTCTTTACGATCACAGAAGCAAGCAATGCCTGCAAAAACGCCTCCTTTTGCACCCTAGCCGGCGCTGCCAAGGACCCTCACCCCTCTACAACCACACCGCCATACACATAGGTTGCACGAGAAGCTTCCGCCCTAGCCACCGCCGCAAGCTGCCTCAACGCCGCCGCAGCCAACACTCCATCACCACCAGTGTTCCTACCTCAATGACGCCGCGCTGCTGCCATCGAAGCATTGTCGAATGAGGAGGGCGAGGGAGCAAAGTCGAATGGGTGAGCGAGAAAGGGTCTGGGAGGCCCTAAAATGACTTAAGTAAGTCGTGGTATCGTACAACGACTTTACAATGCGATTTTATAAAATTGTAGTATGTTTAAACGACTTCAACTAATACGGCCACGAGATTAACCTTAACGATATTTTGATCAATAGTCGTATAGTAGTTAAACGACTTTAGTATATAGTTGTTATTATATACAACGACTTGTAATAAAATCATTGTATGAAAGTGAGACTTTCGTCAAACGGTGTCATTCCTGCAAAATTAAAAGTTACAGTGCTATTCTTATAAAAAAAATAATAAGTGCTATTTAAAAAAAAACTCCTGGCGAATGCGAGCACAGCATGCGGCCGTGCGACCGAAGGCGAGCAGCGGGGTGAACACGAAGAGGGAGATAGGGAGGGATGATTTCTACTAGGACATCCGATGGAGGGAAAAAATGGAAAGAGTGGGATAGAGATAAGGAAAGGGAGGCGGTGGTTTCGGTAGAAGATCCGGAGGGAGAGAAAAATGTGAAGGATTAAAGAAGAGAGTATATTTAATATTATTAATCTCATAATAAATATAATAATTATTTTTTTAATTCATTAAAATATATGAATCATTACAAAGAGATTGATCGTTCTTTTTATGTACAATTTCTTTTCAATAGGTTCTTTTGTATCATCTTGTAATCACATCTTGTTAAACTCAACCACATCAAATTTTTAATGAGTCTAGCTTGTACACAAGCCTGATTGTTCATATTAGAATTTGAGATCAAACACAAACATACAAGTGTAGTACAAGTAACATTATTCCTGATTTTCTTGACTAGTGTATACCATCTTGATTGATCTATGTATGCCACATATTGATTGTTCTCCCCGCGCTTAGGCCAGCTTATATTAGAACACATTTTTAGTTTAGTACTATGTGCTTACTGTTGTGACCACCAAAGATTCTTCTATGTTTCAATCATATTAAGATTAGGCGGAAGAGTGGTAATTATTTTTTATAGTTTGATGCAGATGAGAAGTTTGGGTTGCGATGCATATAAGTTTTGGTAACCTTTAAGAGTCTCTTGTGGGCTGCTGTTAAGTTGCATCAAGATGTTGATGACGGGTCAAATGGAGTTGATATTTTGTGTTTGTCAAATATGATATACAATTTTATATCAACTATTATGACACATTATAAATTATAATGTTTACATTTTTATAACTCTCTTGAAATCTTATGTGATATGCATTAGCATTTGTGTGGATACATGTTTTTAAGTATCTATTTTTTAGGCAATGTTTAAGTGATTTTATTTTGATGTAACTTGGCAAATATATTAGCCATCAAAGATACACGTTTACATAAATGCAGTCATAGACAGTCTCTAAGATCAATCATAGACACAAATTTCAAACATTGATTACGTACAAAAATAATTTTTACTTTAATTATTGAGACATTTTAAATTTTAAAATAATAACTTAAAAAAAATTTATTTTAAAATATGTTATATTATATAAAATTTATAATGATAGATATGCTGGTTAATAATTATAAAAATAATTTTTAATTATGTTTTATTAATTTAATTTTTTATTAATTTTTAATACATGAAATTATTAAAAAAAATTACAAACAACTAAAGGATTGAAAATATTTTTGACAAAATAATTTATGAACAACCAAATAACTGAAAATATTTTCAAAAAAATGAATTACAAAGAATTAAATAGTAAAGGATGTTTTCGATTTTGTTAAAAAAATATTTCATGAAAAATATTTGTATTAATTTTACTTTTTGCATGAAACAAAACGTACCCTACACTACAAGAAAATAGGTTACTAGGGACGGCTTAAAGCCGTCTCAAAAAACCAAAAAGCCGTCGCTAATAAATATTAGTGACGGCTTCAAAGCCGTCGCAAACGCGTCGCAAATAACGCCGTCGCCAATAATATTAGCGACGGCTATTGTTAAGCCGTCCCTAGTACGTTTATTGGCGACGGCTCATAAGCCGTCGCATAAGTTATTAGCAAAACGACCATTTATTGGAGACGGCTTAAACAGCCGTCGCCAATAACTTTACTGGCGACGGCTTAAGCCGTCGCAAACGATAAGGAGATTAGACGGCGGATGAAGTTATTTGGGACGGGGTAAGCCGTCTCAAATAATCTTATTGGCCACGGCTAATCAGCCGTCGCCAATAAATGTAGTTGCGACGGCCACGTAAGCCGTCGCAAATGGCAAGCAGAAACCCCTCACCCCCGTTCCCAGAATTTTTACTCTGGTATTGCGACGGCTGTATTGCCGTCGCCAATAAAGTTATTGGCGACGGCTACAGCCGTCCCGAATATTAAAAACAGCCGTCGCAATACCAGAGAAAAAAAACCGGGTTCCGAAATTTTTCTCTGGTATTGCGACGGCTGTTTTTAATATTAGGGACGGCTAAGCCGTCCCAAATAACTTTATTGGCGACGGCTATACACAGCCGTCGCCAATAATAAATTTCTGAAAAAAAAAATAATTTGATTGGCCGGATTGGATCAATTATACGATCCAATCCGGAAAATCAATCATTCTTGAAACTTTCATAAAGATCTAAAATCGGATCTACCAATCCAAAAATTGATTTATATTAATAATTTCGGTGCCGGATTGCTCATTTCAAACTCGGAACGGACACCGAATTAGGATGAAACAACACACATTAACATACCAAAATTGAAATTCACCAAATTTAAATTCATATTCACGTACCATATTCAAAATCACATTCATACACAAAATGTTTTGATACATATGAATAACATTCATAGAGAGTAAAAAATACATCTTAATCTATTCATCTTCTTCATCTTCATCTTCATCATCATCTTCACTCTCCTCGGCATCCTCGTAGTCCTCGTCGTCATCGCCATTTCTGTCCTCTGTTTGTTGAGGCGGAGGATGCCCCGATGTGGATGGCACATCAGGAGTCGGGAACCTTTGAGTCAAGCCTTCAATGATCAGATTGAGCCGATCGAAATTACCTTGGAATGATTTCTGTTGGTTGTCCAATTGTTGTTTCAATGAAGTTATTTGTTCTTCATAACGTTCATTGATTTCTCCTTGCCTCGCCCCCTGATCTCTAAGCTCTCGAACTTCTTGAGTCGAGCTAGAAGCACCTCCGCTTGACTCACCATACCAAGTGTGGCGAGTTTCACCTCGCCCACCACATCGGATCCGTCCTGGTCGATCTCTACCAAACACGGATACGAAAGCTTCCTCCGCGGTGAGTGGAGGCTGCGATACCCCAGCATCCGAGGATTCAGATGCTGGGGGATTCATCAATCCTTGCATATTTTCCTATAAATAATATGAATAAAAATTAAAATCCTACCGTGATGAATTGTGGATTATAAAGAAAAATAGGTTATGATAATAAATAATTACCATCATAAGACGACTTTGGTCATTATCCCAAATGACTGCTCCATCGAGTTCTTCATGCATTTGACTCATCTGGAATACCTCCGGACGAGTTGGAGGTCGACCTTCTTTTCGTACCTTACCAAAAAATTAAAAAAAAGATAAAGGTTATTACAGAATAAGAATCAACTAATATGAAATTTTAAGTTTTGACTACTTACAAAGTCTCTTTCTAACTGATGTATATTTGTTCTTCCTCTTCTGTACGGCATTGTTAATTGCCGCCTATTACCGGCATTCTTTTCACTCAATGCCTACATATATATATACAAATGAAACAACATTAAAAAAATGCAAATGAAAAGAATAGGATCTAATTATAAGAGGAAATAAAATTTTGAGTTACTCTAGCACCATCTTGACTCCATAAATGGCACATATGATGCCATTGTTCCTCGTTGCACTGTGGAGGAAGGTTGGCACGAGCTTCCTCATTTGATCGTCCTGTAAAATACTGTACACAAATATTGTTAACAAAAAATTGGTTATCTCGAATTTACATTCTAAATTATATTTTACCTTTCTTTTCAAATGATTTCTTTGTTTTCTTTGCATATCTCCCATATGCCTTAATATCTGTGGATCCGATTGAGGATTCCGCTCAAAGGTAAAATGTTCGTGCATTAATATAAAAATGATTAAAAAGTTCACCAAAATTTAAATAAGATGAAGCTACTTGAATGTTACCTCTAAATCACGGAATATGGCATCCTTTTTCTCCGCGGTAGAGCCATGTAATTATGCTCCCACAAATCGCAATGAACTCGTTCATAACTCCTAAGTAGGAGGTAAACTCCTGTCCATGTGATCCAACGCCGGATCCTCCTACTAGAACGACGTTGTAGGACTCATCAGGGCCAAGTGTTCGCACACTGATGGCCTTTGCTGGACCTATCCCACGTCTAACTGATGTAGCTAGTTAAGTATAAATTAAAAATTACAATTAGACAATGAAGATTTTTAAAGAAAACTTTTTACTAGCATTTATTCAAATATTTACCTGAAGCATGGGAAGATGGACTACTACCAACTGTAGGAGGCGTCGTCGGAACCCGGTGAGAAGGAGTCCGAGATGGACTAGGCTCATGGGGTGCCTCCCTAACTGGCTCGGAAGCAACACCCCTAGAGGTGGAAGGTCGATCCCTAGATGCCTGAGATTGACCCCGAGGTCCACCGCCCTCAGATGGTGTAGAAGTCTGAGATGTCCTACGACTTTTGCTGAAAATTCTCTTCATCTGTCACATAAAAATATTAGGCAGCAATCCCGGCTTCTAATTGTGCAATAAAAAAATTTTAGCGAATCCGAGGCCGGATTACCCAATCCGGGGCCCGTTCCGGGTTCCGATCGGGCAATCCGGCTTCGGATTGTGGGACTTAGATTTTTTGGCCAATCCGAGGCCGGATTGCCCAATCCGAGGCCCGTTCCGGGTTCCGATCGGACAATCCGGCTTCGGATTGAGAAACTTAGATTTTTTGGCCAATCCGAGGCCAGATTGCCCAATCCGAGTTCCGTTCCGGGTTCCGATCGGGCAATTCGGCTTCGGATTGTGGGACTTAGATTTTTTGGCCAATCCGAGGCCGGATTTCCCAATCCGAGGCCCGTTCCGGGTACCGATCGGACAATCCGGCTTCGGATTGAGAAACTTAGATTTTTTGGCCAATCCGAGGCCGGATTGCCCTATCTGAGGCCCGTTCCGGGTTCCGATAGGGCAATCCGGCTTCGGATTGAGGGACTTAGATTTTTTGGCCAATCCGAGGCCGGATTGCCCAATCCGAGGCCCGTTCCGGGTTCCGATCGGGAAATCCGGCTTCGGATTGAGAAACTTAGATTTTTTGGCCAATCCGAGGCCGGATTGCCCAATCCGAGGCCCATTCCGGGTTCCGATCGGATAATCCGGCTTCGGATTGAGAAACTTAGATTTTTTGGCCAATCCGAGGTCGGATTGCCCAATCTGAGTCCCGTTCACGGGTTCCGATCGGGCAATTCGGCCGGATTGTGGGACTTAGATTTTTGGCCAATCCGAGGCCGGATTGCCCAATCCGAGGCCCGTTCCGGGTTCCGATCGGGCAATCCGGCTTCGGATTGTGGGCCTTAGATTTTTTGGCCAGTCCGAGGCCCGTTCCGGGTTCCGATCGGCCAATCCGGCTTCGGATTGAGGGACTTAGATTTTTTGGCCACTCCGAGGCCGGATTGCCCAATCCGAGGCCCGTTCCGGGTTCCGATCGGGCAATCCGGCTTCGGATTGTGGGACTTAGATTTTTTGGCCAATCCGAGGCCGGATTGCCCAATCCGAGGCCCGTTCCGGGTTCCGATCGGACAATCCGGCTTCGGATTGAGAAACTTAGATTTTTTGGCCAATCCGAGGCCGGATTGCCCAATCCGAGGCCCGTTCCGGGTTCCGATCGGGCAATTCCGGGTTCCGATCAGGCAATCCGGCTTCGGATTGTGGGACTTAGATTTTTTGGCCAATCCGAGGCCGGAATGCCCAATCCGAGGCCCGTTCCGGGTTCCGATCGGACAATCCTGCCTCGGATTGAGAAACTTAGATTTTTTGGCCAATCCGAGGCCGGATTGCCCAATCCGAGTCCCGTTCCGGGTTCCGATCGGGCAATTCGGCTTTGGATTGTGGGACTTAGATTTTTTGGCCAATCCGAGGCCGGATTGCCCAATCCGAGGCCCGTTCCGTGTTCCGATCGGACAATCCGGTTTCGGATTGAGAAACTTACATTTTTTGGCCAATCCGAGGCCGGATTGCCCAATTCGAGGCCCGTTCCGGGTTCCGATCGGGCAATCCGGCTTCGAATTGAGGGACTTAGATTTTTGTGTCAATTCGAGGCGGGATTGCCCAATCCGAGGCCCGTTCGGGTTCCGATCGGGCAATCCGGCTTCGGATTGAGAAACTTATGGGGTGTTTGGTTGCATGATAATTGAGGTTTTTATTTTAATTTTTAAAAATTGTAAGAAAACTTGTTAAAAGAGGTGTTTGACAACCATGACAATTTTATGTTTTGAAAGTGATTTTCTTCTTAAACAAAAAAAGAGGGTCTCACCTCTTTCTTTTTTCTTGTGGTCCCCCACTTTATTTGGTCATGTGCGGTGGTTACTTTTTTGTAATCACATCCCTCCAAACATGATAATTTTATGTCATGAGTTGGTTTACTTTTTATTTTAATACAATTTTTTATCATGAAAGTGTACAAAAAATTGTCATGCAACCAAACACCCCATTAGATTTTTTGGCCAATCCGAGGCCGGATTGCCCAATCCGAGGCCCGTTCCGGGTTCCGATCGGGCAATCCGGCTTCGGATTGAGAAACTTAGATTTTTGGCCAATCCGAGGCCGGATTGCCCAATCCGAGGCCCGTTCCGGGTTCCGATCGGGCAATCCGGCTTCGGATTGAGAAACATAGATTTTTTGGCCAATCCGAGGCCGGATTGCCCAATCCGAGGCCCGTTCCGGGTTCCGGTCGGGCAATCCGGCTTCGGATCGAGGGATTTAGATTTTTTGGCCAATCCGAGGCCGGATTGCCCAATCCGAGGCCCGTTCCGGGTTGCGATCGGACAATCCGGCTTCGGATTGAGAAACTTAGATTTTTTGGCCAATCCGAGGCCGGATTGCCCAATCCGAGTCCCGTTCCGGGTTCCGATCGGGCAATTCGGCTTCGGATTGTGGGACTTAGATTTTTTGGCCAATCCGAGGCCGGATTTCCCAATCCGAGGCCCGTTCCAGGTTCCGATCGGGCAATCCGGCTTCGGATTGAGGGACTTAGATTTTTTGGCCAATCCGAGGCCGGATTGCCCAATCCGAGGCCCGTTCCGGGTTCCGATCGGGCAATCCGGCTTCGGATTGAGAAACTTAGATTTTTTTGCCAATCCGAGGCCGGATTGCCCAATCCGAGGCCCGTTCCAGGTTCCGATCGGGCAATCCAGCTTCGGATTGAGAAACTTAGATTTTTTGGCCAATCCGAGGCCGGATTGAGAAACTTAGATTTTTTGGCCAATCCGAGGCCGGATTGCCCAATCCGAGGCCCGTTCCGGGTTCCGATCGGGCAATCCGGCATCGAATTGTGGGACTTAGATTTTTTGGCCAATCCGAGGCCGGATTGCCCAATCCGAGGCCCGTTCCGGGTTCCGATCGGGCAATTCGGCTTCGGATTGAGAAACTTAGATTTTTTGGCCAATCCGAGGCCGGATTGCCCTATCTGAGGCCCGTTCCGGGTTCCGATAGGGCAATCCGGCTTCGGATTGAGGGACTTAGATTTTTTGGCCAATCCGAGGCCGGATTGCCCAATCCGAGGCCCGTTCCGGGTTCCGATCGGGAAATCCGGCTTCGGATTGAGAAACTTAGATTTTTTGGCCAATCCGAGGCCGGATTGCCCAATCCGAGGCCCATTCCGGGTTCCGATCGGATAATCCGGCTTCGGATTGAGAAACTTAGATTTTTTGGCCAATCCGAGGTCGGATTGCCCAATCTGAGTCCCGTTACGGGTTCCGATCGGGCAATTCGGCTTCGGATTGTGGGACTTAGATTTTTTGGCCAATCCGAGGCCGGATTGCCCAATCCGAGGCCCGTTCTGGGTTCCGATCGGGCAATCCGGCTTCGGATTGTGGGACTTAGATTTTTTGGCCAATCCGAGGCCGGATTGCCCAATCCGAGGCCCGTTCCGGGTTCCGATCGGGCAATCCGGCTTCGGATTGAGAAACTTAGATTTTTTGGCCAATCCGAGGCCGGATTGCCCAATCTGAGGCCCGTTCTGGGTTCCGATCGGGCAATCCGGCTTCGGATTGTGGGACTTAGATTTTTTGGCCAATCCGAGGCCGGATTGCCCAATCCGAGGCCCGTTCCGGGTTCCGATCGGACAATCCGGCTTCGGATTGAGAAACTTAGATTTTTTGGCCAATCCGAGGCCGGATTGCCCAATCCGAGTCCCGTTCCGGGTTCCGATCGGGCAATTCGGCTTTGGATTGTGGGACTTAGATTTTTTGGCCAATCCAAGGCCGGATTGCCCAATCCGAGGCCCGTTCCGGGTTCCGATCAGGCAATCCGGCTTCGGATTGTGGGACTTAGATTTTTTGGCCAATCCGAGGCCGGATTGCCCAATCCGAGGCCCGTTCCGGGTTCCGATCGGACAATCCGGCTTCGGATTGAGAAACTTAGATTTTTTGGCCAATCCGAGGCCGGATTGCCCAATCCGAGTCCCGTTCCGGGTTCCGATCGGGCAATTCGGCTTTGGATTGTGGGACTTAGATTTTTTGGCCAATCCGAGGCCGGATTGCCCAATCCGAGGCCCGTTCCGTGTTCCGATCGGACAATCCGGCTTCGGATTGAGAAACTTACATTTTTTGGCCAATCCGAGGCCGGATTGCCCAATTCGAGGCCCGTTCCGGGTTCCGATCGGGCAATCCGGCTTCGAATTGAGGGACTTAGATTTTTGGGTCAATTCGAGGCCGGATTGCCCAATCCGAGGCCCGTTCCGGGTTCCGATCGGGCAATCCGGCTTCGGATTGAGAAACTTATGGGGTGTTTGGTTGCATGATAATTGAGGTTTTTATTTTAATTTTTAAAAATTGTAAGAAAACTTGTTAAAAGAGGTGTTTGACAACCATGACAATTTTATGTTTTGAAAGTGATTTTCTTCTTAAACAAAAAAAGAGGGTCTCACCTCTTTCTTTTTTCTTGTGGTCCCCCACTTTATTTGGTCATGTGCGGTGGTTACTTTTTTGTAATCACATCCCTCCAAACATGATAATTTTATGTCATGAGTTGGTTTACTTTTTATTTTAATACAATTTTTTATCATGAAAGTGTACAAAAAATTGTCATGCAACCAAACACGCCATTAGATTTTTTGGCCAATCCGAGGCCGGATTGCCCAATCCGAGGCCCGTTCCGGGTTCCGATCGGGCAATCCGGCTTCGGATTGAGAAACTTAGATTTTTTGGCCAATCCGAGGCCGGATTGCCCAATCCGAGGCCCGTTCCGGGTTCCGATCGGGCAATCCGGCTTCGGATTGAGAAACATAGATTTTTTGGCCAATCCGAGGCCGGATTGCCCAATCCGATGCCCGTTCCGGTTCCGGTCGGGCAATCCGGCTTCGGATCGAGGGATTTAGATTTTGGCCAATCCGAGGCCGGATTGCCCAATCCGAGGCCCGTTCCGGGTTGCGATCGGACAATCCGGCTTCGGATTGAGAAACTTAGATTTTTTGGCCAATCCGAGGCCGGATTGCCCAATCCGAGGCCCGTTCCAGGTTCCGTCGGGCAATCCGGCCGGATTGAGGGACTTAGATTTTGGCCAATCCGAGGCCGGATTGCCCAATCCGAGGCCCGTTCCGGTTCCGTCGGGCAATCCGGCTCGGATTGAGAAACTTAGATTTTTTGCCAATCCGAGGCCGGATTGCCCAATCCGAGGCCCGCTCTGTGTTCCGACGGCAATCCAAATTTCGGATTGAGAAACTTAGATTTTTGGCCAATCCGAGGCCGGATTGCCTAATCCGATGCCCGCTCCGGTTCCGATCGGCAATCCATTCGGATCGAGGGACTTAGATTTTTTGGCCAATCCGAGGCCCGTTCCGGGTTCCGATCGGGCAATCCGGCTTCGGATTGAGGGACCTAGATTTTCTGGCCAATCCGAGGCCGGATTGCCCAATCCGAGGCCGGATTGCCCAATCCGAGGCCCGTTCCGGGTTCCGATCGGACAATCCGGCTTCGGATTGAGAAACTTAGATTTTTTGGCCAATCCGAGGCCGGATTGCCCAATCCGAGGCCCGTTCCGGGTTCCGATCGGGCAATCCGGCTTCGGATTGAGAAACTTAGATTTTTTGGCCAATCCGAGGGCGGATTGCCCAATCCGAGGCCCGTTCCGGGTTCCGATCGGGCAATCCGGCTTCGGATTGTGGGACTGAGATTTTGGCCAATCCGAGGCGGATTGCCCAATCCGAGGCCCGTTCAGGTTCCGTCGGGCAATCCGGCGATTGTGGGACTTAGATTTTTTGGCCAATCCGAGGCCGGATTGCCCAATCCGAGGCCCGTTCCGGGTTCCGATCGGACAATCCGGCTTCGGATTGAGAAACTTAGATTTTTTGGCCAATCCGAGGCCGGATTGCCCAATCCGAGGCCCGTTCCGGGTTCCGATCGGGCAATCCGGCTTCGGATTGTGGGACTTAGATTTTTTGGCCAATCCGAGGCCGGAATGCCCAATCCGAGGCCCGTTCCGGGTTCCGATCGGGCAATCCGGCTTCGGATTGAGAAACTTAGATTTTTTGGCCAATCCGAGGCCGGATTGCCCAATCCGAGGCCCGTTCCGGGTTCCGATCGGGCAATCCGGCTTTGGATTGTGGGACTTAGATTTTTTGGCCAATCCGAGGCCGGATTGCCCAATCCGAGGCCCGTTCCGGGTTCCGATCGGGCAATCCGGCTTCGGATTGAGAAACTTAGATTTTTTGGCCAATCCGAGGCCGGATTGCCCAATCCGAGGCCCGTTCCGGGTTCCGATCGGGCAATCCGGCTTCGGATTGAGAAACTTAGATTTTTTGGCCAATCCGAGGCCGGATTGCCCAATCCGAGGCCCGTTCCGGGTTCCGATCGGGCAATCCGGCTTCGGATTGAGAAACTTAGATTTTTTGGCCAATCTGAGGCCGGATTGCCCAATCCGAGGCCCGTTCCGGGTTCCGATCGGGCAATCCGGCTTCGGATTGAGAAACTTAGATTTTTTGGCCAATCCGAGGCCGGATTTCCCAATCCGAGGCCCGTTCCGGGTTCCGATCGGGCAATCCGGCTTCGGATTGAGAAACTTAGATTTTTTGGCCAATCTGAGGCCGGATTGCCCAATCCGAGGCCCGTTCTGGGTTCCGATCGGGCAATCCGGCTTCGGATTGAGAAACTTAGATTTTTTTGCCAATCCGAGGCCGGATTGCCCAATCCGAGGCCCGTTCCAGGTTCCGATCGGGCAATCCAGCTTCGGATTGAGAAACTTAGATTTTTTGGCCAATCCGAGGCCGGATTGCCCAATCCGATGCCCGTTCCGGGTTCCGATCGGACAATCCGGCTTCGGATTGAGAAACTTAGATTTTTTGGCCAATCCGAGGCCAGATTGCCCAATCCGAGTTCCGTTCCGGGTTCCGATCGGGCAATTCGGCTTCGGATTGTGGGACTTAGATTTTTTGGCCAATCCGAGGCCGGATTTCCCAATCCGAGGCCCGTTCCGGGTACCGATCGGACAATCCGGCTTCGGATTGAGAAACTTAGATTTTTTGGCCAATCCGAGGCCCGATTGCCCTATCTGAGGCCCGTTCCGGTTCCATAGGGCAATCCGGCTTCGGATTGAGGGACTTAGATTTTTTGGCCAATCCGAGGCCGGATTGCCCAATCCGAGGCCCGTTCCGGGTTCCGATCGGGAAATCCGGCTTCGGATTGAGAAACTTAGATTTTTTGGCCAATCCGAGGCCGGATTGCCCAATCCGAGGCCCATTCCGGGTTCCGATCGGACAATCCGGCTTCGGATTGAGAAACTTAGATTTTTTGGCCAATCCGAGGTCGGATTGCCCAATCTGAGTCCCGTTACGGGTTCCGATCGGGCAATTCGGCTTCGGATTGTGGGACTTAGATTTTTTGGCCAATCCGAGGCCGGATTGCCCAATCCGAGGCCCGTTCCGGGTTCCGATCGGGCAATCCGGCTTCGGATTGTGGGACTTAGATTTTTTGGCCAATCCGAGGCCGGATTGCCCAATCCGAGGCCCGTTCCGGGTTCCGATCGGGCAATCCGGCTTCGGATTGAGGGACTTAGATTTTTTGGCCAATCCGAGGCCGGATTGCCCAATCTGAGGCCCGTTCCGGGTTCCGATCGGGCAATCCGGCTTCGGATTGTGTGACTTAGATTTTTTGGCCAATCCGAGGACGGATTGCCCAATCCGAGGCCCGTTCCGGGTTCCGATCGGACAATTCGGCTTCGGATTGAGAAACTTAGATTTTTTGGCCAATCCGAGGCCGGATTGCCCAATCCGAGTCCCGTTCCGGGTTCCGATCGGGCAATTCGGCTTTGGATTGTGGGACTTAGATTTTTTGGCCAATCCAAGGCCGGATTGCCCAATCCGAGGCCCGTTCCGGGTTCCGATCAGGCAATCCGGCTTCGGATTGTGGGACTTAGATTTTTTGGCCAATCCGAGGCCGGAATGCCCAATCCGAGGCCCGTTCCGGGTTCCGATCGGACAATCCGGCCTCGGATTGAGAAACTTAGATTTTTTGGCCAATCCGAGGCCGGATTGCCCAATCCGAGTCCCGTTCCGGGTTCCGATCGGGCAATCCTGCTTCGGATTGTGGGACTTAGATAATTTTGCCAATCCGAGGCCGGATTGCCCAATCCGAGGCCCGTTCCGGGTTCCGATCAGGCAATCCGGCTTCGGATTGAGAAACTTAGATTTTTGGCCAATCCGAGGCCGGATTGCCCAATTCGAGGCCCGTTCCGGGTTCCGATCGGGCAATCCGGCTTCGAATTGAGGGACTTAGATTTTTGGGTCAATTCGAGGCCGGATTGCCCAATCCGAGGCCCGTTCCGGGTTCCGATCGGGCAATCCGGCTTCGGATTGAGAAACTTATGGGGTGTTTGGTTGCATGATAATTGAGGTTTTTATTTTAATTTTTAAAAATTGTAAGAAAACTTGTTAAAAGAGGTGTTTGACAACCATGACAATTTTATGTTTTGAAAGTGATTTTCTTCTTAAACAAAAAAAGAGGGTCTCACCTCTTTCTTTTTTCTTGTGGTCCCCCACTTTATTTGGTCATGTGCGGTGGTTACTTTTTTTTGTAATCACATCCCTCCAAACATGATAATTTTATGTCATGAGTTGGTTTACTTTTTATTTTAATACAATTTTTTATCATGAAAGTGTACAAAAAATTGTCATGCAACCAAACACCCCATTAGATTTTTTGGCCAATCCGAGGCCGGATTGCCCAATCCGAGGCCCGTTCCGGGTTCCGATCGGGCAATCCGGCTTCGGATTGAGAAACTTAGATTTTTTGGCCAATCCGAGGCCGGATTGCCCAATCCGAGGCCCGTTCCGGGTTCCGATCGGGCAATCCGGCTTCGGATTGAGAAACATAGATTTTTTGGCCAATCCGAGGCCGGATTGCCCAATCCGATGCCCGTTCCGGGTTCCGATCGGGCAATCCGGCTTCGGATCGAGGGATTTAGATTTTTTGGCCAATCCGAGGCCGGATTGCCCAATCCGAGGCCCGTTCCGGGTTGCGATCGGACAATCCGGCTTCGGATTGAGAAACTTAGATTTTTTGGCCAATCCGAGGCCGGATTGCCCAATCCGAGGCCGTTCCGGGTTCCGATCGGGCAATTCGGCTTCGGATTGTGGGACTTAGATTTTTTGGCCAATCCGAGGCCGGATTTCCCAATCCGAGGCCCGTTCCAGGTTCCGATCGGGCAATCCGGCTTCGGATTGAGGGACTTAGATTTTTTGGCCAATCCGAGGCCGGATTGCCCAATCCGAGGCCCGTTCCGGGTTCCGATCGGGCAATCCGGCTTCGGATTGAGAAACTTAGATTTTTTTGCCAATCCGAGGCCGGATTGCCCAATCCGAGGCCCGTTCCAGGTTCCGATCGGGCAATCCAGCTTCGGATTGAGAAACTTAGATTTTTTGGCCAATCCGAGGCCGGATTGCCCAATCCGATGCCCGTTCCGGGTTCCGATCGGGCAATCCAGCTTCGGATCGAGGGACTTAGATTTTTTGGCCAATCCGAGGCCCGTTCCGGGTTCCGATCGGGCAATCCGGCTTCGGATTGAGGGACCTAGATTTTCTGGCCAATCCGAGGCCGGATTGCCCAATCCGAGGCCGGATTGCCCAATCCGAGGCCCGTTCCGGGTTCCGATCGGGCAATGCGGCTTCGGATTGAGAAACTTAGATTTTTTGGCCAATCCGAGGCCGGATTGCCCAATCCGAGGCCCGTTCCGGGTTCCGATCGGGCAATCCGGCTTCGGATTGAGGGACTTAGATTTTTTGGCCGAGCCGAGGGCGGATTGCCCAATCCGAGGCCCGTTCCGGGTTCCGATCGGGCAGTCCGGCTTGGGATTGTGGGACTTAGATTTTTTGGCCAATCCGAGGCCGGATTGCCCAATCCGAGGCCCGTTCCGGGTTCCGATCGGGCAATCCGGCTACGGATTGTGGGACTTAGATTTTTTGGCCAATCCGAGGCGGGATTGCCCAATCCGAGGCCCGTTCCGGGTTCCGATCGGGCTATTCGGCGACGGATTGAGAAACTTAGATTTTTTGGCCAATCCGAGGCCGGATTGCCCAATCCGAGGCCCGTTCCGGGTTCCGATTGGGCAATTCGGCTTTGGATTGTGGGACTTAGATTTTTTTGCCAATCCATGGCCGGATTGCCCAATCCGAGGCCCGTTCCGGGTTCCGATCAGGCAATCCGGCTTCGGATTGTGGGACTTAGATTTTTTGGCCAATCCGAGGCCGGAATGCCCAATCCGAGGCCCGTTCCGGGTTCCGATCGGACAATCCGGCCTCGGATTGAGAAACTTAGATTTTTTGGCCAATCCGAGGCCGGATTGCCCAATCCGAGTCCCGTTCCGGGTTCCGATCGGGCAATTCGGCTTTGGATTGTGGGACTTAGATTTGTTGGCCAATCCGAGGCCGGATTGCCCAATCCGAGGCCCGTTCCGTGTTCCGATCGGACAATCCGGCTTCGGATTGAGAAACTTACATTTTTTGGCCAATCCGAGGCCGGATTGCCCAATTCGAGGCCCGTTCCGGGTTCCGATCGGGCAATCCGGCTTCGAATTGAGAAACTTAGATTTTTTGGTCAATCCGAGGCCGGATTGCCCAATCCGAGGCCCGTTCCGGGTTCCGATCGGGCAATCCGGCTTCGGATTGAGAAACTTATGGGGTGTTTGGTTGCATGATAATTGAGGTTTTTATTTTAATTTTTAAAAATTGTAAGAAAACTTGTTAAAAGAGGTGTTTGACAACCATGACAATTTTATGTTTTGAAAGTGATTTTCTTCTTAAACAAAAAAAGAGGGTCTCACCTCTTTCTTTTTTCTTGTGGTCCCCCACTTTATTTGGTCATGTGCGGTGGTTACTTTTTTTTGTAATCACATCCCTCCAAACATGATAATTTTATGTCATGAGTTGGTTTACTTTTTATTTTAATACAATTTTTTATCATGAAAGTGTACAAAAAATTGTCATGCAACCAAACACCCCATTAGATTTTTTGGCCAATCCGAGGCCGGATTGCCCAATCCGAGGCCCGTTCCGGGTTCCGATCGGGCAATCCGGCTTCGGATTGAGAAACTTAGATTTTTTGGCCAATCCGAGGCCGGATTGCCCAATCCGAGGCCCGTTCCGGGTTCCGATCGGGCAATCCGGCTTCGGATTGAGAAACATAGATTTTTTGGCCAATCCGAGGCCGGATTGCCCAATCCGATGCCCGTTCCGGGTTCCGATCGGGCAACCGGCTTCGGATCGAGGGATTTAGATTTTTTGGCCAATCCGAGGCCGGATTGCCCAATCCGAGGCCCGTTCCGGGTTCCGATCGGGCAATCCGGCTTCGGATTGAGGGACTTAGATTTTCTGGCCAATCCGAGGCCGGATTGCCCAATCCGAGGCCGGATTGCCCAATCCGAGGCCCGTTCCGGGTTCCGATCGGACAATCCGGCTTCGGATTGAGAAACTTAGATTTTTTGGCCAATCCGAGGCCGGATTGCCCAATCCGAGTCCCGTTCCGGGTTCCGATCGGGCAATTCGGCTTTGGATTGTGGGACTTAGATTTGTTGGCCAATCCGAGGCCGGATTGCCCAATCCGAGGCCCGTTCCGTGTTCCGATCGGACAATCCGGCTTCGGATTGAGAAACTTACATTTTTTGGCCAATCCGAGGCCGGATTGCCCAATTCGAGGCCCGTTCCGGGTTCCGATCGGGCAATCCGGCTTCGAATTGAGGGACTTAGATTTTTGGGTCAATTCGAGGCCAGATTGCCCAATCCGAGGCCCGTTCCGGGTTCCGATCGGGCAATCCGGCTTCGGATTGAGAAACTTAGATTTTTTGGCCAATCCGAGGCCGGATTGCCCAATCCGAGGCCCGTTCCGGGTTCCGATCGGACAATCCGGCTTCGGATTGAGAAACTTAGATTTTTTGGTCAATCCGAGGCCGGATTGCCCAATCCGAGTCCCGTTCCGGGTTCCGATCGGGCAATTCGGCTTCGGATTATGGGACTTAGATTTTTTAGCCAATCCGAGGCCGGATTGCCCAATCCGAGGCCCGTTCCGGGTTGCGATCGGACAATCCGGCTTCGGATTGAGAAACTTAGATTTTTTGGCCAATCCGAGGCCGGATTGCCCAATCCGAGGCCCGTTCCGGGTTCCGATCGGGCAATCCGGCTTCGGATTGTGGGACTTAGATTCTTTGGCCAATCCGAGGCCGGATTGCCCAATCCGAGGCCCGTTCCAGGTTCCGGTCGGGCAATCCGGCCGGATTGAGGGACTTAGATTTTGGCCAATCCGAGGCCGGATTGCCCAATCCGAGGCCCGTTCCAGGTTCCGATCGGGCAATCCGGCTTCGGATTGAGAAACTTAGATTTTTTGGCCAATCCGAGGCCGGATTGCCCAATCCGAGGCCCGTTCCAGGTTCCGATCGGGCAATCCGGCTTCGGATTGAGAAACTTAGATTTTTTGGCCAATCCGAGGCCGGATTGCCCAATCCGATGCCCGTTCCGGGTTCCGATCGGGCAATCCGGCTTCGGATTGAGGGACTTAGATTTTTTGGCCAATCCGAGGCCGGATTGCCCAATCCGAGGCCGGATTGCCCAATCCGAGGCCCGTTCCGGGTTCCGATCGGACAATCCGGCTTCGGATTGAGAAACTTAGATTTTTTGGCCAATCCGAGGCCGGATTGCCCAATCCGAGGCCCGTTCCGGGTTCCGTTCGGGCAATCCGGCTTCGGATTGAGGGACTTAGATTTTTTGGCCAATCCGAGGCCGGATTGCCCAATCCGAGGCCCGTTCCGGGTTCCGATCGGGCAATCCGGCTTTGGATTGAGGGATTTAGATTTTTTGGCCAATCCGAGGCCGGATTGCCCAATCCGAGGCCCGTTCCGGTTTCCGATCGGGCAATTCGGCTTCGGATTGAGAAACTTAGATTTTTTGGCCAATCCCAGGCCGGAAGGCCCAATCCGAGGCCCGTTCCGGTTCCGTCGGGCAATCCGGCTTCGGATTGAGAAACTTAGAGTTTTTGGCCAATCTGAGGCCGGATTGCCCAGTCTGAGGCCCGTTCCGGGTTCCGATCGGGCAATCCGGCTTCGGATTGAGAAACTTAGAGTTTTTAGCCAATCCGAGGCCGGATTGCCCAGTTTGAGGCCCGTTCCGGGTTCCGATCGGGCAATCCGGCTTCGGATTGAGGAACTTAGATTTTTTGGCCAATCCGAGGCCGGATTGCCCAATCCGAGGCCCGTTCCGGGTTCCGATCGGGCAATCCGGCTTCGGATTGAGAAACTTAGATTTTTTGGCCAATCCGAGGCCGGATTGCCCAATCCGAGGCCCGTTCCGGGTTCCGATCGGGCAATCCGGCTTCGGATTGAGAAACTTATATTTTTTGGCCAATCCGAGGCCGGATTGCCCAGTCCGAGGCCCGTTCTGGGTTCCGATCGGGCAATCCGGCTTCGGATTGAGAAACTTAGATTTTTTGGCCAATCCGAGGCCAATTCCGGGTTCTGATCGGGCAATCCGGCTTCGGATTGAGGGACTTAGATTTTTTGGCCAATCCGAGGCCGGATTGCCCAATCCGAGACCCGTTCCGGGTTCCGATCGGGCAATCCGGCTTCGGATTGAGGAACTTGGAGCTTTATATTAACTTTCTATTTGTATAGGCTGAGTTTCTTGAAGTTGTACATCTTCGTCGATTACTCCAAATGTTATAGGTACGTTAATAAGTTGTTCTTGATACGGTTCGTTTTCATCTTCACTTTCATTTCCGGAAATGTTGTAATTGTTACGAGGTAGTGATCGTACTGGTAACACCCATCCCTTATTAGAGTTATCATTTACATAAAAAACTTGTTCCACTTGGCTTGCTAGTGCACATGGTTCATCCGTTCCTAATCTTCTCTGTGTGTTTAATGATATAAAGCCATATTCATTAACCTTAAAACCTCGATCATTATCATGTACATCTCACCATTCACATTCAAAAAGTGTTAAACGGCTATTCCGATCGAACGATATCTCAATTATATCTAATATTAGTCCATAATAACCGTCACAACCAGATTGAAGATGGTCATTTACAATAACACCACTTAGTTGAGTTGATTTGGTTGAATCGGATTCCAATGTTCGAAATCTAAATCCATTACATATATAACCGTTTAATGACGAGGCAAATCTCGACGGAGTGAGTGATAAAATCTCCGGCTCCTTGGTATATCTAGAAGAACCTATATTTCTTAACTCTTGAATGTTTGTTACGAACCACACGAAGAAGTTTTCTTCCGTAGTTGATCTATTTTTAAGAGCATCACTATGAGATTGACGAAAATAATCGATGTCATCAACTTGATTTAACACGTATGCATGTATTAGCTTGTTGTTCTCTTTCCGTCAAAATTTTAGGCACACGCCTTTGCATCTCAAAGGGCGACCAATTGGTTTGAATATTGAACTATCATCCGTATCAACTTCTTCTGAACCACCGTCATAGTTCCGATCTCTACTATATTCACTCGTATCACGCATATATGTTGAAATAAGCTGCGTACACTCCTCAACCAAGTAGCCCTGGGCAATAGAACCTTCAACTCTCGCCTTGTTGCCCACATAATCTTTGAGCCTCTTTAAATATCTTTCAATTGGATACATCCATCGGTATTGAACTGGTCCGGACATTCTTGCCTCATAAGCCAAATGCACAACTAGGTGAATCATTACATCAAAGAATGATGGTGGAAAAATTTGTTCCAACTTGCACAATGTTACTGCAATCTTTGTCTCCCAATCTCTCAAAATGTTACTGTTCAAAACCTTAGCGCAGATGATCTTAAAATACTGGCATAACTCTACAATAGGACTCAGTACATCCTTTGGCACGTTTCCTTGAAATGCCAAAGGAATAATTATTTGCATCATCACATGACAATCATGACTTTTTAAACCACTAATTGTTCGGACACTTAAATCTACACATCTACTAAAATTCGACGAATAACCATCCGGCACTCGAACATTCTTAATAAATTCAAGTATTCTAGACGTTTGATCGTTGCTAAGTTTATAAATTGCATCTGGAAACTTTGATGAACCCTCGTACGGATGTAACTCGGGACGAATATTTAAATCTACTAAATCTTTCCGTGAGTTCAAATTGTCCTTGTCAATTCCTGATAGGTTAAACATCTCTAATATATTGTCGCACACATTCTTCTCAATATGCATGACATCCAAATGGTGCCGAATGATAAGAGATGACCAATATGGGAGTTTCTCAAAAAATATACTCTTCTTCTTCCAATTTTTATTCTTTGACAAATTTTTCCTTAAGTTCTCTAAATCTTTCTTAAACGGTTTTCCGAACCTAATAGTGTCCATCTCCTTTTGTTGCCTCCATAGGTCATATCCCGTAAGTATCTTTGGTGCTCTCTTCACACATCGTCGACCATCAAAAAGATGCTTATCTTGGTTCTTTCTCCACCGATGTTCTACTGGTAAGAACCGACGATGACCAAGGTAGCATTGTTTTCGACTATGGGTAAGTCGAATGGTATGTGTTTCTTCGTTACATATAGGACACGCCAATTTTCCTTTAGGACTCCATCCAGATAAATTTGCATATCCCGGAAAATCATTTATCGTACTAAAAAGTAGGACTTTCATTATAAAAATCTCTTTCTTTTCGGCGTCATAAGTCTTCAATCCAATCTCCCACAAATCTTTTAGCTCTTCCACCAATGGTTGTAAGAATACATCAATATCATTTCCGGGAGCTCTCGGACCGGGTATTAATAATGATATCATTGTGTATGTGGCTTTCATACACATCCACGGTGGTAAGTTGTACACCATTGTAACAACAGGCCACACACTATATTTTGAAGACATTTGACCAAATGGATTAAAGCCATATGAAGCCAATCCAATCCGAATGTTGCGTTTCTCTAACGCAAATCCTGGATAAAGTTCATCCACCCTTTTCCAAGCCGGAGAATCGGCGGGATGACGCATTTCACCTCTCAATTGATATGATCGTGATTGATCGTGCCATGTCATCCACTCGGCCGTATTGGATGATATGAATAAACGCTGCAACCTAACTCCTAATGGAAAATAATGTAAAACTTTTTGTGCTATTTTTTTATTTTGATTTTTAGGATCATTTTTATATCTGGAGGTGTTACAATATGGACAAACATTTTTATCTTTATTCTCTTTCCAAAAAAGAATACAATCATTTTTACATGCATGAATTTTCTCATAAGTAAGTCCCAATTCCTTAACTAATTTCTTAAGCTCATACCAATTATCGGGAACACATGCCCCATTAGGTAAGACTTCCTTAAATAAAGATAATATCATATCCATACATTTTCTAGTGAGACCATTAATGGACTTAAGTTAAATCAACTTTAATATAAATTTTAATTTAGATACATTTTTAACACCTTCATATAGAGGTGTTTCAGAATCTTTTAATAATTTGGAATATTGAAAATTATCTTTATTGTGTTCTTCCTCATTATGTCGAATAGAAGATTCATTATTTTGAATATCTTGTAACATTTCCATTACCTCATCATCTACATAATTATCTTGTGGTTCATTTAAAATTGAAATGTCCTCATTTATCATATTGACTTCAATTTCACCGTGGCATATCCATTTTTGATAATTTAACCATATACCATTGCATATTAGGTGTTCTTTGACAACATTTCTTTTAAAAATAAATGTATTACAACATTTTTTACAAGGACACTGTATTAGATCGTTATGTTGTCCATGTCTAAATTGTATTCTAGAATCATGAAAAGAATAGTTTAAAAATTCTTCGATCCCTTCAATATATCTAGAATCTAATCTATTAGGAATATGCATCCATGATTTGTCTAAGTTACTCATCTTAATTTGTTAAAAGATTGAAATACAATGAAGAAATGTTAATTTAATAAATAAATCAATATATAACCGAACCTCCACCGAAAGAAGAAACTCTCAAGTGTATATCTCGATTGAAGTTTCCTGAAAAAGAGATAAAATGATCAAAATTAGACTTATTTTTGGACAATAAATGTTTATACATACCAATTAAATATTTTTATCACAAACGAAGAGTTAGACATGAAAACTAAGAAAAAACTAAGTCATTTTAGGTCATTTAGGTCATTTAATGTCATTTAGGTCATTTAGGTCATTTAATGTCATTTATGTCATGTAATGTAAACATCTAAGAAAAAATTAACTCATTTTAGGTCATTTAGGTCATTTAGATCATTTAATGTAATCATTTAAAAAAATTAAGTTCTAAGGATATTGCATTAAGTTAAATTAAGTGACAACTAAAAGTTTATATTTTCACATTAAGCCCATAAAAAAATTCTCTTAGTTTTCCTTTTAATATCTAACTTTTTAGCAAAATCGGTATTAAACTTAATGATAATCTAATTGAAACTCTATGCACATATCTACTTTTGTTCTATCTCCTAAATAATTAAAGTGATCAAGGTGCTACATATTTGGTTTGAGTAAGTCCTAACCTATTAATTTGTTAGGGATCGATGTTTGGCACATATCTATTGCATATATGCTTTGTGATGTATAGAAAAAAATTAAACAAAAATTCGTTTGTTGAAGATGTATACCTCAAAGGAGGTTCGATTAACCCTAAGTAGAGTTTAAATCCGGCACAAAGGAGGCGGCGGCGGCGGCGGCGGAGCCGGCGACACCCACGGAGGCTTCCTCGTAGCTCTCCCCTCACGAGGCGGCGACGACGGTGCAGAAATGCTGGCGGCGGCGGCGACGACGGCGGCAGCCACGGCGGCGGCGACGGCGGCAGCCACGGCGGCGACGACGGGCGGCAGCCACGGCGGCGGCGACCGGCGGCGGCGGGGGGAGAGCGTGTGCGAGAGAGAGAGGGAGAGAGCGGGGGAGTCGGCGGCGGGGGGAAGAAAGGAGGGCGTCGAGGGTTTTTAAGCCAAACTTATTGGCGACGGCTTTTGAAGCCGTCGCCAATAACGAGATAAGTTACATTGGCGACGGCTACCGCCGTCCTAACAAAAGTCGACCGTTCAACGGTCACCTTGAATTAGTGGCGACGGCTTAAGCCGTCGCCAATAATATTATTAGCGACGGCGTATGAAGCCGTCGCCACTTTTCCGAGGAAAAAACCCGCACGGGTCGTTTTCTGGGTATTGCGACGGCTTAAGCCGTCGCCACTAATATTATTCGCGACGGCGTATGAAGCCGTCGCCACTTTTCTGTGGAAAAAAACCCACACCGGTCGTTTTCTGGGTATTGCGACGGCTTCGACCGTCGTAATACCAAGAATTTGCGACGGCTATATTTAGCCGTCGCTATTTACCAATTATTAGCGACGGCGTTTATTTCGCCGTCGCTTTTAACATTATTGGCGACGACTTTAAAAAGCCGTCGCCAATAACCCGTCGCCAATGACCCAATTTCCTGTAGTGCTAAACCAAAACTTGACCGAGGAGTAAGATAATACGACGGGCTTCTGCCCTCACGGCAATCCCCAGGGAAAGGGGAGAGCCCCTGACGTGGATCTTGAACACGCTATTCCAGATCGCATCACACGTTGTCGACGGAATCGCGCCATTTCCTCTCGCCTGCTATAGCCATCGCCGTCTGCCGTCATCCATGCGGACGCTGATAACAGCGGAAGGCCATCCGCGCCACCTCCTTGGCCCAGGCTACCAGCTCCTTCTTCAACCTCTCCTCGTCTCTCCAAAGCACCGCATCGATGGGTTGAATTTCTTCAGGTACATCGCTCCACGGCGAAGCCGGCGACGCCACGTTTGCATCCCTCTTTCCTTCAGCTCCGGTGGCGGCTTCTCCGGCTCCACCACTGCTGCCGCCGAGCGTTGACATTGCAACGAGTTCCTGTAACGGGACTGCGCAGATCCTTCGGCTCAATCCGTCTTTTTCTTTTTTCGAATGTGCAGCATCCGTTAAGAGGTCGGGTGCAACGACGCACAACCGAGGTTCATTATAACTCAAGTCAAGGAGCAGTTTGTTAGCGGGAGATTGTCCACGTTTCGGTTTCCCGGCGTACACAGCTTTACACATTAAAAGCGTTCCTTTTTTTTTGGTCATATGGCTCAGCTCCATCCCACAAGATCCCCCTCCCCCGGGGGTGTCCCGGCAGAGCCCCTGCTCCCCTAGGAGCATGGTGGTGCCGTTCGAGCCACGCTCGATCGTAATGTGCAGCAGAAGTGTGCAGCACGTGATTTGCCAGAGTTATGTTTCTGAAACTACGCTAACCTAGTTTATTTATCTCAATAGGTTTAAAGATGCAAGACCCGTTTGATCCCCGACAGAGGTGGACACAAAATAATTCAAGCTGAGAATTCGAATAGAATTAATTTATTCGGTTAGATTTAATTTAATTTGGATCTCTTTCCATTTGATTCGATTTAAAAATTTTTTAAATCTATTTAAATCAAATCAAATCATTTAAATCGATTTAATAAAAAATATAAAACATTATTATATTTTTAATAAAAATAATATTTTTATAAGTTTTATAATAAAAATAATATTTATTTTAATTATTTTTGACTTAAAAATTATTACATATATGTAAAAATAATTAATTTAAATACTTTTAGACATTTTTGGTTTAAACCAAATCTTACCGAATTAAATCGGTTTGGTCCTGTTCGATTTGATAGTTTGATTCAGTTAGGTTCGATTTTGAAAAAAATGGTCCAAATCGCACCAAACTGAATCGTACCCACCCCTAATCCTGGATATAAAAGTAAAACATAGTATCTCTCTTAAACTTTGTAAATAAATTAGGTTTATATTTGAATTATTTCCATTGTTAAACAGCTGTGAAAGATTAAAAGTAACTCTATATATCACAATTATTTTATTTATTATTTTTATAGTTTAACTTAAAGCTATAAACTAGTAATTAACGGGGATGATTTGTAACGCATACGTTAGCAAAAAAAGTACTACGTGTTTAATACTTAAAAATTATTTATAATTTTAATATGTTTTTTGACTTTATAAGAAAAACTGACTGAAGATTTGAATGTGAACGGTAGGAGTGGAATCCGGCGTCTGACATAAACGAAATGCAGGTGCTTACTTTACGTAGTGTGAACGTGCTTCTTCCTTGCGAGATTTTAGTCATGTTTATTCATGCTAACGGAGGTATACTTAATAAATATGACTAGCATTAATAAATATGACTGCTACTATTTTGATAACTTGTATGAGCGGTCAATTTTTCATGAGTTGTATGATTTAACGCCTCCTTTAATGGTTCTTTTTCTGATTGGGAGAAAAGGAAGACGAATCAGTTTAGAAACAGCAATTTAAATTAATTGAAGCCTTTTGGTATATGCAACGTTAGTAAAATGTACGTAATACGTTTCTAATATTTGATGCTTTTCGTTTTATTTTGATTTCTATGGCATTATGATAAAAATCGGTCATGTATATATATGTCGTACACACTTGAGCGGTTATACAGTGGATGTATAGGGGGGTTTAAATAAGTTGGACTTGAGCTGGTCCAGCCAAGTTCAAGTAGACTTGCTGGGTGAGTGAGCTAGGTCCAACCCAAGTTCAAATAAACATGTTGCGCTTGCGGGTCCAACCCAAAGAAAACCCGTTAGGCGAGTAAGCAATGTTTGGTCTATTAATTTCTATAGTTGGTCTCATAAATTAAACTCATTTATATATTAATTTAGTCTTTTTTTGTTCACGCTGGCCCAGCTGGCCAGAAGACGTGCTACTCGTGAGCACAATGAGAGATCGAGTCCCAAGGGGTGGCAGGCTCACGGCCTTTCGAACCCTTACCTCCACTCACGAGAGTAGAGGTCGTGTCAGTCGACCTACCGTGGATCGGCAGGTCTTTCAACTATAGGTATTTGAGATCTTTCGTACTTATCTGGTCAATACCAAATAAACTATATAAAATATATTATATATTTAAATACATTAAAATACATCGCTACCATATATTTTTTTTCCTCTCATAGTACTCTCTGTGTATGGTCTCTTTCTATGTTTTATACAATTTCTCTTCTCTGTACATTTTTCTTTCTATACTTGTACATTCTCTTTATTATCTCTTTATAGTTTCTCTCTCTACATTTTTTCTTTCTATTTTTTTCTGTTCTATGTACCATATCTCTTTTTACTTTCTATATACCACCTCTTTTTTCCATATGTTTTTTCTCTTCTATCTAGATATTTTCTTTCACTACATTTTTTTGTTATCTTTACACTTTCTCTTAATACTCTATCTATATTCTATCTCTACACTTTCACTCTACTTATTTTCTATTATATATATATTTTCTCTATTATCTATCTACATTTTATCTTTCTACTCTCCCTCTACACTGTATCAACTTTTCCTTCTCCTTTGTATACTTACGCTTTCTCTATCTAGTATCTCTTAATATTTCCTCTATGAAGACTTTCTATCTCTTTCTTTTTCTTCTTTACACTATCCTTACTATCGGACAATATTTACTCTCTTTACATTTTCTCTTTCTACTTTTTATGTACTTTTTCTTTTCTCTAGATACTTTCTCATTCTACTCTTTATTTATATTCTATATATTATCTCAATGCCTTTTCTCTCCTCTTTACATTTTCTCTTTTACTCTGCCTACCATTCTCTCTCTATTTTTTCACTCTCTCTATATTTCTTATATACTATCTCTCTCTACTCTTTCTATAGTTTCTCTACTTCTATACACCTTTTCTATTCTCCATATATTTTCTCTCTCTACTATCCATTTATCTCTACCATCTCAATATTTTCTCCCTTTATATTTTTTCCATCATTTTTACACATTCTTTCTCTACTCTACCTACACTTTATTTCTCTACACTCAATCTATCTATTTTTTCGTTATATATATTTCTCTCTACTCTCTATCTATATTTTATTTTCATTTTTTACACTCCTCTCTCTCTCTCTCTCCTATTTTTATATTTTTTATAAATAATAATAAATATATTTATGTAAATTGCATTGTCAATGGGTTTTGTTTGGGTTAGTCCAATGGACCCAAGTATAAAGGACCTATATCCCACCCGCCATAGGCTACCCAACTGGGTTTTGGGCCAACTAGGTCCATTTGCCTATTCTAGATGTATATATGTTTTTGCTTGGATACATCACTAGACATTATATATATGTATCAATATCAAATCCAAAACACCATCATGTCAAATTTGTAGCTGATGTTTTAATGTCAATAGTATGGTGATATTGTATTAATAACATTATTTTTACTCAATGGACCCCACTTTTTTCTTCTACACATGAAAGAGCTAATTTACAGTGTCGATAAAGGTTAAATTTACTGTTAGGTAAAATAACTTTGTTGATAGATGCATACTAATTTTATTCTTATGAGAAACTTATAGTGAATCTACAGGTTGATAGAGGCCAAGCAAGATGGAGACCTTACCTATTTGAGCTTGGAGAGAGAGAGAGAAAGAGAGAGAGAGAGAGAGAGAGAGTCACCTTAGGAGTGTGTAAGAAAAGAGAAACAAACTACCACATCAAATGTAAGTGAATAATTCAGTTTCAGTTTTAGTTTTAGTTTTGGTTTCATTCAATCTCTAGAGCCAAGGATATCCTTGACCATCTGATCCATCTTCTGCGGTGCATATAGATCAAACTCGTGTATATGTATGATAGTGTAATAGACTTCGAAAGTTTTCTCATAAAGTGGTTATGTCTACCAAAGTTTTGCATCTGTACTGGGATGCCAAGATATGATGAATATACAAGATATTGCACGTGGACTTACAGGATAGATTCTTAGATTTCCCAACAAAGTTCTACAACGTCATAATAAGACAAGTGTCACATGGTGTAAGATACCTCGTAAGCACCCATCATAGCTTGATGCATTTAGTGTTGAGGAACAAGTTCAAACTATAATAAGTTATCAAATTATAATAAGTTAAGTTATGGTAGCTGTAGCCTGTATCACCACTAGTACATGTAGCCCAAGTTACCAGCCGGAGACATGTCAGTTTACCATCATTAAAATGGCATGTGGGTGTCACGACATTAGAAAATATTACACACACACACACATATCACAAATGGCCAAGTAAGAATCACGACTATGTAAGAGCCAAAGGTTGAAAGGGCCAAGGGAAAAGTAAGCATACGATAAAAGAGGTCACTATATGAGTTAAGCATTCTTAAAATACAAATTGTAAATCACATGTTATGATTATCTTCATGTTCATACCTTTTGTATAATCTCTCATGATTAATGATCTCATGCTATGACTATTTTTATGGTAACATTCTTGATTGAATTCCTCTTAAATAAAGATTTCCTACTGTGGTTATTTTGAGGTTCATAAGACTCTTGTTCCATTTTATTCTTCCATGATATCTTATTCCTAATTATTCTCTTCCATGATTTCTATAATAGATCAATTGACTGTCACCTATCACCCTCAATTCAGTGGCACCATGGAAATGAGCAGCCTCCAGCCCGGCCAGCAAGACTTCATACTCAGCTATGTTGTTGGTTGCTGAAAAGTTGAGCTGAAAAGCTTGTGGAATAGTGACACCTTCAGGTGACATAAGGACAATACCTATCCCACTACCATGATAGTTCAGAGCCCCGTCAAAATATAATGTCCAAAGATTGGAAGATTGGACTGACATTAGTTCGTCATCCGGGAACTCCGACCAGACTAGGTCAAAGACAGGTATGGGATGATAGGCAAGGTGTTCAGCAATAGCATAGCCCTTGATTGCCTTCGGTTGGACATAGGTGATATCAAATTGGGACAAGAAGTTCTACCACCACCCTAACCAATCAGTCAAAATTGTCTTCTCTAACAAAAACTTGATAGAATTGATACGAGTAATGAGCTTGACTTGGTGAGCAAGAAAATAATGCTTGAGTTTCTGAACCACCCAAACAAGAGCAGTACAGGCCTTTTCTACCACAGTGTACTTCAGCTCACAAGCATGAAATATCTTGGACAAGTAGTAAGTAGCTTGTTCTTTCCATTCTTCATCAATTTGTGCAAGGACTGCCCCAAGAGAGTTCTCAAGAACCGAAATGTAGAGGACCAAGGATTTGTCGGGAATTGGTGGTCTAAGTACAGGGGGACTTGTCAGGTATGTTTTCAACCCATCAAATACCTCCTGGCACTTCGAATCCCATTTAAACTTGGCCCTCGCCTTGGTTAACTCATAGAAAGGTTTACACCTTTGGGAATGTTGTGAGATAAACTGACGGACAAATTGTAGCCTCCTAATCAATCCTCGAAGCTCTTTCATATTCTTCAGGGTAGGCATACTGATGATTGCCTTGGCCTTGTTTGGGTCGATCTCTATGCCCCTTTTGCTTACTATGAACCCTAGTAGTTTTCCATACGAAACTCCAAATGCACATTTCTTAGGGTTCATTTTCAGCTTATATTCTCTAGCTCGTTGCAAGACTTTCCTTAGCACTTCAGAATGATCTTCCTGATTCTTGGACTTGATAACCAAATCATCCACGTACACCTATACAAGAGTGTGCATCATCTCATGAAAGATAGCCATCATAACCCTCTGATATATGGCATCAACATTCTTTAACCCAAAGGGCATGACAACATAGCAATTTGTTCCCCAAGGTGTAGTGAATGAAGTCTTCTCTTGGTCCTCCTCAGCTAACTGGATCTGATTGTATCCAGAATAGCCATCCATGAATGAAAGCATTTCAAATCTAGCTGTATTATCAACCAAAATGTCGATATGAGGAAGGGAAATCATCCTTAGGACACGCTCGGTTCATGTCCCTGAAATCTATGCAAATCCGAACCCGTCCATCCTTCTTCATAACAAGGACTATGTTAGCCACCCATTGCGCATATAGGAAGACTTTAAAAAATTTTGCTTGGTGTAGTTTGTCGACCTCCTCTTTCATTTTAAGTGCAATATCAAGGTGGAATCTTCTGAGCTTTTGTTTAACCGGGGTAGTTCCAGGTTTCAAGGTTAATCTATGTTCAACCAATGAATTATCTTATCCTGGCATGTCTTCATATGTCCATGAGAATGTGTCCTTGTATTCTTCCAAAACATTGATCAAATGTTGTTATTCTGAGGAAGTGAGGTTTGCACTGATGAGTATAGTCTTAGGATCTTCCAGGATTCCTAAATTCAGTTCCTTGGTAGGTTCCTTCCTTGTGGCTGATGGTTCCTCAAATCTTCTAAGTCTAGATGCATACGCATCAGCCAAGCCCTCGATTTCATCCTCAGATTCTGGATCCTTCTCTGATAACACCTCATATACTCCCAAAGTATGATCTATTTTATGCTTTTCCTCATATCGAATTTCATCTAGCTGGGTGGTATTCTCTAAAAAGTTTGGCAGCCTTACACACTCTATGCATTTTTGTACCAATTGTTGCAGACACCTATTTGGAACTCGTTTACCTCTGACTTTCCTATTTCCTAACCAAACTTGGCCTACTGAAGATAAAGCTGGAAAGGTGGTATTTACAATGGAGGGAGGATCGAGTAAATCAATCAATAATTCAGAAGAGAAGGATCCTTGATTGGGAATCTTCTCTGGGATGAGTAGAGATGTCTCCTTGATGGAAATGGGAGTTTCAGAGAAGAATTTTTTTTGGGATTTTCAAGTAAAAAGATAGAATGAGTAAGAATGACTCGAGGTTTGCTAGAAGATAACTAAATTAATAGAGAAAAAAACTTAAGAATAAAGGGGAGAAAGGGGCTCATGAGCCCAATGGTAACAGAAAATGGGCACATTGGCCCAAAACTGATGAAAAAAGTAAATGGGTACATGGACCCGATTTTAGAAATGGATGGGCATGTGAACCCATGCTGGAAAGAACCCTCGGTTCTGGAGTCGATGAGAGAAGTAAATGGGCAAGCAGGCCCAGTGAGAATAGAAGGTTTAAAAGGGCACATGGACCCAAAATGAGCTGTTAGTTTGGTGAAAGAGAGTGAGCTTGGAAGCCCATCCAATAGATCTAAAAACAATGGCACAAGATTTAAACATGGGATTTTTATGCTCGGGTCTCGTAGAATGGTTCTGACTTGGGTGGTAACCTGCTCAAAAGAATGATTCAAGATTGGTCTGCCTTGAGTGGTTCTTGGTGCTCTTCCCCACTTGAGAACAAATGAGTCAAAGATAAGCACAGGTCTTCCAAGTCCTCTTCTTCATCTAGAGCCTTCATTCTCTTGACAACTATAACGAAACTCTTGTCATCTTCAGCCATCATCATGGTCTCCCCTTTGATAAAGAATGTGTGGAGTCCCATGGCATATCCTGGCTGGAAGACCCTCCTTGTGATAGAATCCTCTTCGTATCCCAACCCCTGCTTGCGTGGCCTTTTCATAGATTGAATCAGTTGAGTGATCCCTTGAAGATCCTTGCCCAAACCTTTTCCAGGTTGATAGCCCAATTTTATCATCATCCGCCATCCCACTGTGTCCGGTAGAGAGGCAGTCATGCATCTAACTTTTGGCAATTCTCCCATTAAGATCTGGGGTTGTATTGACAGTCCTAAGGGCGAAGAAGTATCGTTCAGCTCGTCCCTTATAGGCATGCTAGTCACCTTGACCACTTGTCCTTTAAAGAAAAACTTTATGCACTGGTGGTTTGTTGAAGCCACAGCTCCTATTGCTTCCAGATAAGGCCTCCCAAGTATAGCCCGAAAAGTTGGATCCAATTCCAGAACATGAAAATCCGTCGTAACCGTACATGGTCCAAGTTTAACCTCTAGAGTGACCACCCCACGTGCAGACTTCTTGGAGTTGTCGTAGGCCGTCACCATGGCACAAAAGGAATTGATTTATTGTTCAGAAATGCTGCACAACTGCAAAGTTTCAGGTGACATAATGTTGATAGAAGCTCTAGTGTCAACCAAACAATATTTCACTTCAATGTTACAAATGATAACAGCCACATGTAAGGCATATTTCCTGACCTCTGTATCTGCTAATTCCTCCTGAGAGAAAGTGAGTGTTGGGTGCTCATTTCTAGGGGCTAACACTGTAGTGATCTTCTCAGGCGAAAGATCTTCATTCACCATGACCCTTTGTAAATACTGTTGTAGAATCTCCTGGTGCACCTTCGATCTTTTGATCAACTCAAGTATGGAAATACGGGCCGGTGTCTTATCCAAATGCTTCAACAAATCATAGGTTGTACCAGGCAAAGGTTCTTCCACTTGTTCTACCTCCACTAGATCTTGCGGTTGAGTCCCGACTTGGGGAAAGAGCCGCTAGAACATCCTCCCACTCCAAAGCACTGGGGTTATTTGGCAGTTGGGTAGAGGTGATGGGTTAACTAGGGTGGGATCTGGTAGAACAGGTGGTGTAGGTGCAGGTATGGTAGGTAATGGGATTGATGGTTCTGGGATGATTGGGTTAGTGGGTAGAGGGGTAGGGTTTGGAGGTGGTAGTGATGGTGATACTGGTGGCCTGATAATAAGAGGCTGGGGTGCAGGAGTGGTGGTAGGTTGTGGGGTTGGTGGTATGATATGTTGGGGTTTTGGAGTGAGAGAGCTCATAGGCTGGGGGTCCAGGTTTGGTGGTGATTGTGGTGGTCGGATGAGCAAGGGCTGGTGTGTAGTAATGGTTGATGGAGGTGTAGTCAACGCGGGGGTTGGCCTAATGATGAGTCGGCGAGAAGAAGTGGCGGCCAATGGTTGGGTTATTGAGCTTGGTGGTGGTTGTGGAGTAGAAGGTGCACGGATTATCTGTCTAGGAGGGTTCCTAACAGGAGGCCTAGCTGGGTTGGCTGGCATGGTTGCATTGTGGTTTTCTAGTTGCCAACCTTGAGCATGGCTGACATCTTCCTGGACAATGGAGTGTACTAGACCAATTCTTGGGTTTGGATGTGCTAGTGCCGGTGCTGGAGTGGGAGCATGTAATGGGAGCGGATTCTGAACAATCCCCAAGCCGGGTTGTTGTTGAGGTTGAGCCAGTGGACGTTGCCGCAGCTACTGCCTAGCCTTCATTGCCTGTATGCATTCCCCCATTTGAGCCCAATCAATGCTACCTTGGTCATTCAGATCGTGGATGTAATCCTTGAATTGAAAACACACTTCTACAGTGTGACCAGGGTACCGATAGTAAGCACAATATCGGGACATATCTGCATTTGTTGGCCAACTGTTTCTTTGCCATGAGTACATTGAAGATGTCGGTCAAGGAGTAAGGGAGTTGTTGGTAATTCTCTCTCCTAGGACCTCCCCTTCATGGTGTTTGATTGGGTGGTGGCGGTGCCCTATTGTAGGTAGGTTGACAAGATTGCTGGGGTTGTGCTACTGGTTAAGGAGGTTGTTGTGGTTGTCGTGGTTGTTGTGGCCTAACTTGGTGTTGAGGAAGGTGGTAGAAAAGGTTCTATGGTGGGTTTCTGAACTAGTTTTGATGGTTCCATCCCTAGTTCCCCACAATGTTTACAGCTTCATTGTTGACCACTCCCTCGGTTGTAGGCCTAGCTAGTGCAGGGGGTCTTCCTGATATTCCTAAGTTTGGGATAAAATGGATTTATCATGGTGGCATCTTTGAAGTGGGCTTGCAAGTATTGGGCACTGTCATAGAATTCATTCATGGTGGTAGAACGGTGCTGATCAATACATTCCTTAGAGCTGGTGTGCTGTTCCTGATAAGCATCTTCACTTTCCCCTTTATGCTCTGAATTGGGAAAATTTGACGTGTCTACACCTTGGTCATTCAGATCGTGGATGTAATCTTTGAATTGAATACACACTTCTATAGTGTGACCAGGGTACCAATGGTAAGCACAGTATCGGGGCATATCTTCATTTGTTGGCCAAACCTCTCTTTCCTTGGGCAATTCCAACTGTTTCTTTGCCATGAGTACATTGAAGATGTCGGTCAAGGAGTAAGGGAGTTGTTGGTAATTCTCTCTCCTAGGACCTCCCCTTCATGGTGTTTGATTGGGTGGTGGCGGTGCCCTATTGTAGGTAGGTTGACAAGATTGCTGGGGTTGTGCTACTGGTTAAGGAGGTTGTTGTGGTTGTCGTGGTTGTTGTGGCCTAACTTGGTGTTGAGGGAGGTGGTAGAAAAGGTTCTATGGTGGGTTTCTGAACTAGTTTTGACGGTTCCATCCCTAGTTCCCCACAATGTTTACAGCTTCATTGTTGACCACTCCCTCGGTTGTAGGCCTAGCTAGTGCAGAGGGGGTCTTCCTGATATTCCTAAGTTTGGGATAAAATGGATTTATCATGGTGGCATCTTTGAAGTGGGCTTGCAAGTATTGGGCACTGTCATAGAATTCATTCATGGTGGTAGAACGGTGCTGATCAATACATTCCTTAGAGCTGGTGTGCTGTTCCTGATAAGCATCTTCACTTTCCCCTTTATGCTACGAATTGGGAAAATTTGGCGTGTCTACACCTTGGTCATTCAGATCGTGGATGTAATCCTTGAATTGAATACACACTTATACAGTGTGAACAGGGTACCAATGGTAAGCACAGTATCGGGGCATATCTTCATTTGTTGGCCAAACCTCTCTTTCCTTGGGCAATTCCAACTATTTCTTTGCCATGAGTACATTGAAGATGTCGGTCAAGGAGTAAGGGAGTTGTTGGTAATTCTCTCTTCTAGGACCTCCCCTTCGTGGTGCCTCATTAGGTGGTGGTGGTGCCCTATTGTAGACAGGTGGATGAGGTTGCTAGGGTTGTGCTACTGGTTGAGGGGATTGTTGTAGTTGTCGTGGTTGTTGTGGCCTAACCTGTTGTTGAGGGGGGTAGTAGGAAAGGTTTTGTGGTGGGTTTCTGAACTGGTTTTGATGGTTCGCTCCCTGGTTCCCCACAATGTTTATAGCTTCGTTGTTGACAACTCTCTCAGTTGTAGGCCCAGCAGGTGCAGAGGGGGTCTTCCTGATGTTCCTAAGTTTGGGATCAAATGGATTTATCATGGTGGCATCTTTGAAGTGGGCTTGCAAGTATCGAGCACTGTCATAGAGTTCATTCATGGTGGTAGTACGGTGCATAATCAATACATTCCTTAGAGCTGGTGTGGTGTTCCCGATAAGTATCTTCACTTGTTCCTCTTCAGAAATGACATCTGTTAGTTTCTCTGCCATTCCCTTCTAGCGATCAGCAAACTTTATGAAGTCCTCTTCGGGCTTCATCTTCTTAGTAATCAAATCTGTAATGAAGCATGATGGTGCCACCCGGCTTCTGTATCTTTGCAAAAATTTGGTCTTGACAATATCAAGGGGTCGAGCGAGTAGAACCATTCCACTGCTGACCCTTCTAGTGATCGGCGGAACAAGAAAGCAAGAACCCTACGATCATTTTTCCAGAACGAGGACTTGTATAGAAAATCTTTTAGGTGGAGAAAAGGATTGCCAGTACCATTGTAGCAGCGATAAACTGGTAATTCAAAAGGTGGCAGGAGAAGAACTGGCAAAGAAAGAATAGAGACCTTAGAAATTGACTTGGAGTCCATGAAACATCTCAGCTCTTCATAACGTTCATTCATCTGGGTGAGTTGATCCAAGATTGCCTGGGTGAGAGCAGATTCTTAGTTTACTGGTGGAGTATGTGGTTAGAGGCATGATTCTGGAATTGAGGAGCATGACTTGGCAAATTCTCTGAAGATTGTCCCATGACTTGTTGGGCCAAGTTTGCAACATGGTTGAAATAGGGTGGCTGGAAAAATGATGGTTGAACCTCAAATGATTGAACTATAGATGGTTGTGCTAGTGATGATTATGCTAGTGATGGTTGAATCACAGATTGCTGAACAATAGGTGGTTGAATAAAGGGTGATTGAATGAGTGGTGGTCGAACCATAGGACAAGGAGATGAGGCAACTTGGTTGGCTTCAGCCTGATCAGAGGCAATTTTTCTCTTCACCATGGATTGTATATGGGAGTAGGTTTTTAGGTCAGTATAGAGAGACAACTCCCTAAAGAGTTGTTCAACATCGCGGGGAGCAGATGGTTGATGGACCTTTTGCGCTTCTGACTCAAATAATGGATTAACATGACCATCTGACGGAATTGGCTGGTGACCCATCTCGTGCTCTCGATGTTCAGCATGTTCCACCATTCCAATTTGCCTTCCAGACCTTAATTGCATTGTCACTCTTCAACTTCAAGGAGAAGGTAAAACAAACAAGTTGGCAAAATAAACAAAGAAATTTTTAGTTTTTTTTGTATCTTGCAAAAATGTTAGAGTTTTGAATTTTTGTTTGACAAACAAGTGATGCAAAGACTTGAAAACAAGATTAAGCAATGATTTTGATTAAACCTTAGGTTTCTGGATTTGTTAAGAATTGTTCTCTCAACAAATGGGTTAGGATCCTAACTCCAATCTCCAATGACCTAGGTTTCACACAATCTCACCACGCGTAGGTAACATAGGATGCTTTGGGTTTTGGGGAGTGGTACAACAAACCCAATCCTGAAGAGGAATGCTCCACATATGAAGAATTATGGAGGCCTTGATCAAAACCAACCAAGTCAACTAGGAAGGAATATCCCAGAAGAGAGGTCAGAATCCACCTAGAGGGTGTTTTGGATGGGAGAGGTAAATGGGAGAGTGAGCTCCCACCTCAAAATAAAAAGTGTAAAAGAAGGAGGTAGAGAGAAGGAGAAGAGAATGCAATCAATTAATAAATCAAGTAATAAGCAAAACATAAATTTAAATAAACAAGCAATGACACAAGGAAAGTAACTATAAACTAGACAAGCAACTAGAAACTAGAATCTAGACCTTGTTTCACACGGAAGCCAAATGGAAATAGTAAAAGGTGATGAAAAGAAGAGGGTTCAGATCTGATAGCCAAGAAAAAGGGGTGGTCCACACGGGTACCAATGTAATAATAAGCCGGTTCATGTGGGAACCAGGGTAAAAGGTGAAGGTGGTTCACGCGGGAACCGATTTTGAGTAAAAGGGTGGTTCACGCGGGAACCGATTTGAATGATTCAAAGAAGGCCACATGAAACCAATTAAAGGTGATTAAGGATTTGATCCAAGTGGGGATAGATCTGAAGGAAAGTGGTTTGGTTTACGTGGGAACCGAAGTAAAGAAAGAGATTGGTTCACGTGGGAACCGGTTTAAAAGGGAAAAGGGTGGTTCACGCGGGAACCGATTTAAATGACAACTGAAAATAAAAAGGGTCATGCGGTGACCAAGGATGATAACCTGCAGCAAAGAGGGAAAGACTGAAAATAAATGTTGGTTCACGTGGGAACCAGTTTGTAGAAGAGAGTTGGTTCGCGCAGAAACCGGTTTTAAAGCAAAGGTGGGTTCACGCAGGAACCGGGAAAGAAATTAAATGAGGTACTTGGCACTTCATATTTGATGAAATATGGGTGAAATCAGAAATTTTTATATGGCATGAAATTAAGAAAGATGGAAAGAAGGAAAGGCTCACGCGGGAACCTGTCTAGAACTAGAACTAGTTGCAAACAAAACACTAAGCACCCACTGTTAAAGATAATGATTTTCCCACCTGTCGACTCTGAAAATTCGACGGGGCCTCTCCCTTTTAGGAAAGTCTGTGAATCTGGATCGTCACCTCATGAGGGGATGAGAATGAAAGAAGAAAACATGGAAGGTAACTCTTACTTCGGTCCCACACTCACATTGATCCCCAAACTTTCATCCCTTGGCGTCACTTGATCACCAAAGAGATGGTTCGGGTCATGTGGGAGGAGGATAAGAAGTAGAAAATTAAGACATGTGGTCTCCAGGAATCGTGGGTTCCGATTTATGAAACAAGATTGACTGTGTGTACCTTAGCATGAAGAGTGCTGGTCAAAGCTTCTCATTCTTCAGCCAGCCGATGAAGAAGAGTCCTCAACATGTGGGTGCTTGATTTTCTATGCAACTAGACAAACAAACAAGTGAAAAGGACAATTAGAACTAGACAAAGTAGAGTATATGTAAGAAAAATGACATAAAACACACAACTAACTTGAAACTGACTGGATTCCGGTTATCTCTAACCCCTTTTTTTCATATTAATAGACTAAAGATAATACAAAAAAATGTAAAGAAATAATAGGAGAATTGAGAATCCTGAAACAAAGAGATAGGAAAAAGAATAGAAAGATTCTGAAAAGAATAGAGAGAGATATGGCCAAATTTGGGTTGTCGCAAAAGCCAAGCAGTAGTCTAGGATCTGCTAGGCGCGACTTTGCTTCTATGCTCGTCACGACCGGCCCCAACCTTGGAATCACGTGCCATCAATTAAAAACTTAAGAAGACTTGGAGAGGAATAAATTTGATGTTGAGAGCTCGGGCAGCAGACATCTACACGCTGCTGTAGAGTCCAAAGAAAAGAGACCTGGCATATTACCTGCATTCTAGCCTTCCTCTCTCCTAAACTGACTTTTCTCTCTAAAAACATGAAATTATCTCTCTAAAAATCACAAAATAGAAACAAGAGGGACCTTGGATGTCTTGAGATGCCCGGGGGGTCACGTACCTGCCTCTGGAATGATCAAAATTGGCCTCAATTTTTAGGATAAAATTTTGTCTCATCGGTGCTAAAAAATAGGTCACCTTGTGCCCTACCCCAAGGCTCATGTGCCCTAGTGCAGGGCGCATGTGCCCCACTGAGGGACGCATGTGACTCCAAGTGGGGGCGCATCCTATCCAGCCAAAAAATTTGGTCCGATCCGATTGAAAAAATTCGATCCGATCCGTTTAGAGGTATAGTCCTTGTTGAAAACTGGTTCCCTCGTGCCCTTGATCGGGGGCACAAGGCCACGTTCCTCAGGGGTAGGGCACATGGCCACATGCCCTGAGTCCAGGGCACATGTGCCCAGGGACCAGGGCGCATGGGAATGTTTTTACGCATCCTTCTTCTAGAGGCAATTGTGGACACTCCCGAACTCGAAATTCGACACCGTTTGTTGCATTGGAAAGATAACAAGCCGAAGAAGCTCTATATAGCATTGTATCAGCCATAACACACTACGAAGCTTCAGAATTTTATCCGGTAGTTAGTATAGTAAACAAAAGATCCGATACTGGTCGAAATGACTCCGACGGCCAACCAGAAGGACATGGTATGAATCAAAACTTGTCTGGAGTGTGTATCTGACCATAACCTTCAATGCATGATCATTAGGCATTGGTCATTCAGCCAATTTCTGTGTTTACGTGATTTACGTGTGGCTTTCGCTCGAAAATTATGGCTTTGTGCGGAAGACTTCGGAAAACATCTGATTTCGTTCAGTGAAGCTCCAAATGAACTTTAAAAGACCTGGTATCATTCTAAGATCAATCATACATGTAACACTATAAAACATGAGTTTTATGCTCTGAATTAGGAAAATTTGGCGTGTCTACACCTTGGTCATTCAGATCAAGGATGTAATCCTTGAATTGAATACACACTTCTACAGTGTGACCAGGGTACCAATGGTAAGCACAGTATCGAGACATATCTTCATTTATTGGCCAAACCTCTCTTTCCTTGGGCAATTCCAACTGCTTCTTGTAGACACGCCAAATTGGCTTGATTCGGAGCCCTAGACTCTTATTCCATAGGCGATATCTTTTATCTGACCGTTATCTGATCTGGATTATCTCATGGACATGAGCTAAGGACATTGGTGGAGCCCCTTTGTAAGTTGAGAATGGACCAATGATTTCCGGAATATTGCCGTAACCTTCAAGCGAGAGCTGCACGTGAACTGTAAAAACACGAGGCCTGCTCGATGACCGACCTTGAATGGTCCATAATTGAAGGTCTCGGGAGTCCCGCATGTGTTCCGTAATATTCAGGGTTTCCGAGAAGTCATTTCGGTACACATCGGTTAATGACGGCTTTTTTTGTTACGGCTTTTTCGATCTGTGCTGACACGGCTATCCCGGACCACATGTTAGGCCTTTCCGGTCATCACCGGGTCTTTTCAGGTCATCCGGGTCGATTCTAGCCGTATATTTTATCAACCGGGGCTATAAGGCCGGTTCGGTCAATTTTAGGGTTTCGCGGCTTTTACGGCTTTCGATTCACGTTTACCGGGTTAATCTCAGATTTTTCGATGACTTCGGATTGTCCGATCATACCGGACTTGTTCGGTCATCATTTCAAGTCATCCCGAGTTGACCCGAGATTTCTCGACCGGAACCGTGCTCTTTCGGATCTTCGCCCCGGGTTTCGGCTTTCCGCGAGAAGGTAAACCGGTAGAAAGCCCCGTACGAACATCTCGGGAGTCATGCGGCTGGTTTACCGACTTGAGGAGGTGCGGTTGAAGGCCCTCTTTCCAACGCGACAAACGGGAGCCGAATCGGACATCCGGTTTGCAAGATACGGCTCGCGGAACACGCGCGCAGGAGAGAGTGTACCGCGCCCCCGCTCCGCTTGAAAGGGAGGGCGCGCCCCCGCGCGCCCTCAACACGAGGGCGCGCCCTGCGCGCCCTCAAACTGGGGGCGCGCCCTGCGCGCCCCCGGTCCCTTTGAAAAGCGGGGGCGCGGTCAGTTGCTTTAAATCGGAAATTACCCCGATTAGCACCTTCTAAACCGGGTCTTTGGAAGGTTGCCGGGGGAGGATTTTCACTTATTTGTACCGCGCCCCCGGTTCGGGGGCGCGTTACGTATGTCAAGTCCGTTTTTAGCAATTTCCGGAAGTTTTTGTCGATTTTTAGCAGTGAGACGCCGAACGCGCCCCCGCCCCCTTTGAAACAGGGGGGCGCGCAGACCGCGCCCGACCGCGCCCTGCGCGCCCTTGGTTTGAGGGCGCGCCCTGCGCGCCCTCGTCTCCTTTGAAACGCGGGGGCGCGGTACATCCAGTTTCTAAATTTTGCACCGTCTCCATTCCTCTATAAATTGAGAGACATTCTCAATGACCCAAGGTTGAACCCCGGTGCCTAGCTCGTCCCAAGGTCGTCCAAGCTCTTCTCCAAAGCCGTCCCGACGTCCAAAGGCGATCCGAAGTCAAGAAATCGATCCCGAGGTGAAGGAGAAGGCTCGATCCGGGTGTTCTTCATCAACCATCTTCGTCGACTTCTGCAGAAAATCCGAGGCTTCTGCTGCAAAAGTCTTCAACATACAAATTGTTCCTCTCTTCGTCCTCTTTCGTCCCCAACTGACGGCACTCCATTCCGACTTTCCGTTTGTTCGTGACGGTTGCTACACCCAGGGCGCGCATCCAGGTTCTGATTTTGATATCCGCCCCTTTTCATAATTTTTACTGACTTCTACAGGAGGATTTCGGAGAAGTCATCAACATAGGAACTCTTCTTATCTGAGTCCTCTGTCTACTCCAACAAACGGAACTCGATTCTGACATCGGGGTCGTCCTTAACATCCTCTACACCAAAGTCGCGCCAGAAGGGTACCAAGCTACCCGAACCGGCTGTCTTCAACCAACTCGGCTTCAACTCAAGCCGATCCATTCTATAAGCTTTCTCAAACTCCATTAACTCTGTTTATTCATTGTTTTAAAGCATCTTTTAGTTCATTTACATCATTTTTACATCATCAAAAACACAAAAAAAAGGGGTTAGGACTCACCCCAATCCGGTGAGTTCGATTCCAATTGCTTCTCTTTCATATTCTCTCTCAGCTTACTACACTTCACAAGTCTAACCAAACTCTTCACTTGGTTCATTGTTCTAGTTGCACAGGTTGATCAAGCTAGCATTGGATTGGAGACTCTTCTTCATCGGCCGGCCGAAGAAGAAGAAGGTTGAACTCACATCCCTTTCTCCCACGCTAAGGTACACACGGTCAACTTATTTCTCTTTCCATTACATAAATCGGAGCCCGCGGCTCCTGGCGACCACACTTTATTTTTATTCATGTTCTAAATTCATCTCCTCCTCACTCTCCTCCCACATGACCCGAACCATCTCCGGTGCTCGAGCGACGCCGTGAGATGAAAGTTCGGGGATCAATGTGAGTGTGGGACCGAGGTGAGGAGTTTTTTACCGCTTTCCGAGTGTCTTTCAATTCACCCCTCTTTTCCCCAATTCTATCTTTCACCTTATCTTGAGGTGCCGATCCGGAACCCGTTTTCGGAGTCGACAGCTTTTTGGCGACCACGGTGGGACATCCAATGTCTTCAACCGTGCTAGCTTGATTGATCCGTGCAACTAGTTGTTTTCCGACTTGGTTCCCGCGTGAACCGGCTTGTCCTTTACCCTTTTCCATGTCAATTTACTTTTAAAAACTTGCTGATTACTCTTCCTTTAAGATTGTCCCCCATGTGGACTTGATTTCTTGTCTTTAATTTCAGCTCGGTTCCCGCGTGAACCACTTTTCTTCTTATAAACCGGTTCCCGCGTGAACCACCTTTCTTTTCCAACTCGGTTCCCGCGTGAACCAACTTACTTTCAGATCGGTCCCCGCGTGGACCACCCCTTTGCAGCACCTTTAGATTGGCCCCACGTGGCCCTCCTTTCCTTTTTCCAATCAAACAAACCGGTTCCCGCGTGAACCACCCATTTTCCTTCAAAAACCGGTTCCCGCGTGAACCACCTTTCTTTTCCAACTCGGTTCCCGCGTGAACCAACTCACCTTCAGATCGGTCCCCGCGTGGACCACCCCTTTGCACCAATTAGATTGGCCCCACGTGGCCCTCCTTTCCTTTTTTCCAATCAAACAAACTGGTTCCCGCATGAACCACCCATTTTCCTTCAAAAACCGGTTCCCGCGTGAACCACCTACTTTTCCAAAACTCGGCTCCCGCGTGAGCCACTTTATTTTCAATTCGGTCCCCGCGTGGACCATCCTTTTACCTTTACTTCATATTTGTCCCCGCTTGAACACTCCAACACAAGCTGGTTCCCGCGCGAACCACCTTTTAGTTGTTAGTTGCTAGTTACTTGTTTACTCTATCGTTGCTTGTCTTGCTTGCATTCACTTGTTTGATTTATTTAATAGCTTTCATTCATGTTTGCATATTGATTGCTTCTTCTCCTTCTACCCTCCATTTTTCATTTTTGCATTAGCTTTGCATCGGGTACCGGACTTGTTCCGATCCGTAGGGCATTCGAGGCGGGGGCTCTCTCTCCCAACACACCCTCACCCTCCAAACACCTTCTTGGTGGATTCTTACCTCTCTTCTAGGATATTCCTTCCTAGTTGATTTGGTGGTTTCCATCAAGACCTCCGTAAGTCCCCATCCGTGGAGTATTCCTCTCCGCACGATTGGGCCGGTTGTACCACTTTCCCAAAACCCGAAGAACCCAAGTACCTACTCGTGGTGAATGAGTGATAACCTTAGGTCTTGAAGATTGAAGCAATAGGAACCATACCCAATTTGAGTGAAAAATTGCTAACAATCTATCTAATCTAAGGTTTCAACCCAATAATTGTCGAGTAGTCATTTTAAAAACCTTGTTTGCATAACTTGCTTGCTCACAACAATTGAAAAGAAAAAATATTCTCTTTCAAAACACCTAAAAAAAAAAAAATCCCTTTAATTTTTATGTTCAACTTGCTTGCCAAACAACCAAATTGAAACCAAATCAAATCAAACAAACAACCATAATCAAACAAAAACTCTCTTTGCATTTACACCCTTCATTTGCTTTCTTTCAACCATTTTGTAGGGAAATTTGACAGATGCCCACTCTAAGGTCCGGAAGACACATCGGGATGTCGGACTCATGCGCGGCCAAGAAGAGGAGTACGAGACGGGTCACTACGAGCTTCAGCGCAACCCATGGTCCAACCGGATGGTCATGCTAATGCCGTGATGGAACCGGAGGTCCAAGATCCTGCTCACCGATCCACTTCACATATTATAGAACAAGCTCTCAAGGATCTATCTCTTCACCTTGATCCCGAGGCCTTTGCAATTGTCCAATATGCCACTAAGGGCAAGATGCCCACCAATCAAGCTCCGATCGAGGGAAATCAAGCCCTCACCACCCCAACCGGCGCCGTGCCCTTGATCATCTCTTCTCCCGGGCAACCTTGCCGTGTCTCTACTCACCCCGTTGTCGGGCATTCACACACGCACCCGCTTCCTCGTTTCCAACCCACCTCTTCCAACCCAATCAAGTAAACACTTTGCTCCCGCGGCTCGTGAATCCAGCCTCACCTGTGTGTTAATGAACAAAATCGACCGTATGGATGAGCGCTTCGAAGAGATGAGGCACCGCCTCGATTCTAAAGCCATCCTCGAAATCTCTCGTCCCATCTTTCCCGATTCCTACACCTTCCTCCTTCACAGCTACCAGTCCTCCAACGTTACAACGGGACTGGTAATCCTTTCAACCCTCTAAAGAGCTTTCTCTATGACTCCTCATTCTGGAAAAATGACCGCAAAGCCCTTGCCTTCCTATTCCGTCGGTCATTGGATGGAGCCGCCTTGACTGGTTCTATTCTCTGATTCCATTGAGGCGGCGGATTTCGACATTGTCAAGACAAAGTTTCTACGAGAGGTACAAGGATAGGGTGGGGCCACCGCTCAATAACCGACTTAATTGCTGAAAAGATGAGGCCGGATGAGGACTTTGCCCGATTTGCCGATCGGTGGAGGGGAATGGTGAGAGGCTTGTGGATACCATCTCGCAGGGGAGCAGGTGAGGATGCTCATTGGGAACACAACGCCTAACCTTCGCAACCTTCTGATCATGCACCGTCCAACAACCATGAGTGAACTGTGTGATAGCGCCCGCTACCTCCAAACCCACTTTAAGGATGCATCCATGATCAACCCGTTCGACACCAAGCCTCGTAATACTAGAAAGCCTACACCGGTAGGACCCACCACCGAAGGGGTAGTAAATAATGAGAGCATCAATGCCATGGGTAACCAGGGTGGGTACCGTCAAAGCCAATACCGTAACCCACCACCCAATCAACAATACCGCCTGCCCCTCAACCACTCTCGCCCACAAGAACAACTTGCATACAACCGAGCACCACCACAAGCAACCCACCTACAACCGGGCGCCCCGAACCAAATGCCTACAACCGAGTGCCTCAACAACAACATGTCTACAACCGACCACCACCACCACAACAAGCCTACAACCAAGTGCCACCACCAGCCAACCGACTTAGGAGGGGGGACCCAAGAGAGAATACTACCCTCAATTGCCATTCCCCCTCGTCGACATTTTCAATGCATTGATGGCTGAACGAAGCTTAGAGCTTCCAAAGGAGAGAGAAGGATGGCCGAAATGTTGACATGACAAAATACCGCGCTTACCATCGGTATCCCGGGCACACAAAGTGGATGTCCGTTTCCGGTTTAAAGATTACATTCATGACCTCAACGATCAGGGGAACATTGGATCAAGGCACGTATGGGAGAGTCTATACAAGCCATGAAGGCACGGCAGAATCAACCTCGGCGACGCAAGTACAACAAAGCAGCCCGGCCCGGGGCATAGTCCAAGATCCTCTCCCGGTACATGCACCGGTACAAGCACCGGCACCAAGACCACCAACCAACGACTTGGCCTCGTCCACTCCGCCATCGAGGAGTCAACCCACCATTCCTGTGGTTGGCGGTGTCGAGGATCAAATCACCTCCATGCCCGCCATACCAACCCCACCTACAAACCGCACCATACTCTCCATACCGAGAGCTGCCCCCACCCACAAACTATCCAAACACCACTACCCTCACCAACCATTAACCCTCCACGACGCTTAATCATTAGACCGCCACCAGCCTCCCAACCAAAGCACCCCAACCTAACCCACCAACCACCATTAATCCTCCACGGCGTCTAATCATTAGACCGCCACCAACACCCCGTGACATCACCTAATCTACCAATCACTGCCACCCCACGACCCCTCATCATTAGACCATCACCACTAACACCCCAACCATCACCCAACATACCGGCCTCCACCAATCCACGACCCCTCATCATCCGATCCTCACCACCCCTACCTACCATGGGCTCCTCAACCTACCAACCACCCCCACCATCACCATCATCACCACTTCCCCTACCACGCCGGCGCCGCATACTTCGTAGCGGGAGGATGTTCCAAAGGGTCTTCCCCAGGGCCGGGATACAACCACAGCAAGCGAGAAGAGAGGTAGTGGAAGAACCGTTGCCCGGCACGGCATATGATCTATTAAAACATTTGGACAAAATGCCGGCACGGATTTCAATTCCGGAGCTCGATAAAGAGGTCAAAGAACCATCAGGGACATCCTACAACAATATTTGCAGCGGGTCATGGTCAATGAGGACCTCCCGCCCGAGAAGATCACTGCTCGTCACGACCCCGAGGAGTGAAAATCCGGCACTCACCTATACACAGGAGGAGTTGGCACGGCCAGAGATCAGAAAGTACGCCTTGCGCGTTGCAGCAGTCATCCGAGGCGTGGAGATCAAGTCTTGCTTGATTGACACCGGAGCATCCATAAATGTCATGCCGCCAGAAACATTGCAACTTTGCGGCATCTCCGATGAAGAAATCGAGCCTTCTGCCGTCACGGTGACCGCATATGACAACTCCCGGAAGCCGGCACGAGGGGTGGTTACATTGAAAGTAGGGCTCGGACCGTGTGCTGTCACCGCCGAGTTTCACGTTCTAGAATTGGACCCTACATTCAAAGCTATCTTGGGACGCCCGTACCTCGAGGCAATAGGAGTCGTTGCCTCCACTAATCATCGTTGTCCGAAAGTTCCCATACAAGGGCCAGTGATCAAAGTAACCAACATCCCCATTCTCCGAATGACGTGGATGACCCTCTTCACGCACTACCAATATCAAAATCGTCCCGTTGGTTTCAACTACGTAGCTACCCGAGGTCATGGTGTTAACGACGCCTCCAGCATTCGCTTGCGTGGCGGATGATGAAAGGGATGGGCTATCAGCCGGTGAAAGGGGCGGGAAAGGAGTCCGCAGGGGGTTGTGCACCCCATTGAAGCCGTACGAAGACCAAAGAGACGCGGGCTTGGCTATGAGCCTGGGCCACTCCGCGGATGGTCTACCGGCCAAAAAATGCCATGGGACTCCAAAATTCTTTATCAAAGGGGAGACCATGATGATGGCCGGGGACAAAGAGGAAGAACCAAGCCAAGAGGAAGAAGGCACCAGAGCATGAGGAGGAGGTGGACAACTCGAGTTCATCTTTAACTCGGTTGTTCATAGAGGAGGAAGAACCACCAAGGGCAAGTCCATCTCTAAACAACTTGTCCACTCGAACCCACCTCCAAACAACATCCCGCGTGAACCGTATCCTACGGTCACGTATTTCAAAATCCTCACTCTCTCCCTCTTAGATTCACTTGATGGGCTATCTAGCCCAATTCCCACTTATGGGCCAAAATGGCCACCTGAACTGATCAATGAGCCTGAGAGCCCATTCAAATCTTCTTACTCCACTGGGCTTCTATGCCCATCCAACAAACTTGGGCCCGCGTGCCCACCAGTCGGGCCCACGTGCCCTTTAGATTTATTTTCTTGCTTTGGGCCCGCGTGCCCACCATTTGGGCCCACGTGCCCCTTAGCTCTTTTCACTAGCTTTGGGCCCGTACGCCCATTTCTTGTCATCATCGGGCCCGCGAGCCCATTTTTCTTCCATTTGCTTAAGCTTTCTATTTCTACTCGAGCCCCATCGGCTCATTCTCTTTTTGTTATTGAAAATACCCAAAATACCCAAAAAAAAAACGTCCTCTCGCAAACTCAGTTTTCCATCGAGGAGACGTCGCTACTTGTCTCGGAGGGTGATCCCAACCGTGGGACCCCTCTTCTCCAACTCACTGATCGATCCGTTCGATCCTTCACCCATTGTTAATACCACCTTTTCAATTCCGTCTTCTTTAGGAGTAGTTAGGGTAGGAAAGAAGAAAATTCGAGGTAAACGTGTGCCAGAGAGATATCTCCAACAAATAGCTCAAAAATGCAAGGAATGTGCAAGGCTGCCAAGTTTTTTGGAAAATGCTATCCAGTTTAATGAAATCCAATATGAGGATGAATTCAACGTAGATCATACACTGGGAGTTTACGAGGTCTTATCAGAAAAAGATCCTGATTTCGAGGATGGAATTGAGGATTTGGCTGATGCGTATGCATCTGGACTTAAAAGGTTTGAAGAACCATTAGCCTCGGTGGATGAACCGACAAAAGAATTGAATCTTGGAACACCGGAAGATCCCAAGACAATCCTCCTAAGCGCAAACCTCACTCCCACTGAGGAACAGAGTTTGATTAAAATTCTGGAAGAATATAAGGACACGTTCGCATGGACATACGAGGACATGCCGGGGTTAGACAACTCGTTAGTTGAACATCGTCTAACTTTGAAACTGGAGTTACCCCGGTCAAGCAAAAATTAAGGAGATTCCACCCCTCGATGCCGCACTTAAGATGAAAGAAGAGGTCGACAAGTTACATCAAGCAAGATTCATTAAGGTCGTCCTTTATCCGCAATGGGTGGCAAACATAGTCCCCGTCATGAAGAAGGATGGCCGAGTTCGGACCGTATAGACTTCGTGGACTTGAACCGAGCGTGTCCTAAAGATGACTTTCCTCTACCTCATATTGACGTACCGTTGATAACACGCCGGATTCGAGATGTTGTCATTCATGGATGGCTATTCGGATATAATCAAATCCGGTGCTGGCCGAAGAGGACTAGGAGAAGACCTCGCTCACCACACCTCGGGGAACCTACTGCTATGTCGCCACGCCCTTCGGACTGAAGAATGCTGGTGCTACCTATCACAGGGCAATGATGGCCATCTTCCCTGACATGATGCACACCCTTGTAGAGGTGTACGTGGACGACCCGGTCGTTAAGTCTAAGCCGAGAAGATCACCCGAAGTGTTAAGAAAGGTCTTGCAAAGGGCTAGGAATATAAATTGAAGATGAACCCAAAGAAATGCACGTTTGGAGTATCCTCGGAAAACTGTTGGGGTTCATAGTGAGCAAAAGGGGCATAGAGATCGACCCAAACAAGGCCAAGGCAATCCATTGGTATGCCTCCTCCGAGAAATATGAAAGAACTTCGAGGATTAATCGGGAGGTTGCGCTTGTCCGCCGGTTCATCTCACAACACTCCCAAAGGTGTAAACCTTTCTATGAGTTGACCAAGGCGGGGCCGAGTTCAAATGGGATTCGAAGTGCCAGGGATGCATTCGATGGTTTGAAAAGATACACTGCTAGTCCCCCCTGTGCTTAGACCACCGGTCCTCGCAAGCCCTTAGTTTTATATATCTCGGTTTTTGGAGAATTCTCAAAGGGCTCCTTGCACAAGTTGATGAAGAAGGGAAAGAGAGGGCAACTTACTATTTGTCAAAGATCTTTGATCCATGCGAGCAGTATACTTGTAGTGGAGAAGACCCGTGCCGCACTAGTTTGGGTAGTTCGAAGCTTAAACACTATTTCTCTAGCTCGCGAGGTCAACCTTATTGCCCGCATCAATCCCATTAAATTCCTTCTCCGGAGAAAACCTAACCGATCGGTTAGGTCGTTGGCGTAGCTTCCTTTCTCGGTTTGATATCACCTATGTCCCCGTAAGGCGATTAAGGGCTATGCCATTGCCGAACATCTAGCCCATCACCCTATACCCCTCTTTGACCCGGTCCAATCGGAGCTCCCGGATGACGAACTAATGTTGATCCGATCTTCCCACCTTTGGACATTATATTTTGACGGGGCTCGAATTCACACGGTAAGGGAATAGGAATCGTCCTTCTATCACCCGAGGGCGTCACCATTCCACAGCATTTCACTTGACTTCCCAAAGAACCAACAATATAGCCGAATATGAAGCCTTGGCCGGCCGGGTCGGAGGCCGCTCATTTCTATGGTGCCACGGAATTGAGGGTGATAGGTGATAGCCAACTAATCCTCCGCCAAGTCCTAACCAAATACCGAACTTCTCATCCAAACCTTAAACCTTACCAAGAACTCACCTCTTGCTACATCAAGCTCTTTTCCAAACTAACTTTCGTCCATGTTCCTCGAGCTCAGAACATCCTTGCTGATGCCCTTGCCTCCTTAGCTTCATCTCTATCAGTCCCGCTAGGTAGACAGGTGCGGACTATTCATGTCCGTAGAAGGTCGATGCCAGCGATTAAGGATGGGCGATTTCTGAAAGTTAAGGAGAGATTTGGCAGGAAGGAGTATCTAGAGCAGAAGGAGGAAGTTTCTCTAGTCGAGTTGGAAGAGTTAGATGAGGCTAAGAGGCCTTGGTTTGATGAGATCGCAAGGTATTGTCAAGATCGACATATCCACCGGATCAAATGCAAAAGAAAAGAAGGCCATCGGAGAGTATCCCGGAGGTATACCATCCTAGGAGGGGTGCTCTACAAGAGGAGCCTAAGCGGAATTTTATTGAGATGCGTTGATGAAGAAGAGGCGGCACTGGTGCTTAAGGAAGCACATTCGGGGTCCGTGGGGGCCATGTCAATGCTCAAGCTCTTGCCAAGAAAATCATCGGCAGGGGTATTATTGGCCAACCCTAGAAGAGGATTGCTCCATCTTTGTCCGGCACTGTCATTCTTGCCAACTTCATGCCGACAAGATCCATTCTCCCGCATCTCCCCTTCATCCGATTCATGCCCCGTGGCCCTTCGCCATGTGGGCTTTCGATATCATTGGCCCTCTAAGTGATCTTAACTCTGAAATCCGTTCCAAATCGTTCATCCTGACGGCAACAGAGTACTTCACCAAGTGGGCAGAAGCGGAAGCGTTCGTGGAGATCAAGGCATCAACACTGTGCTCCTTCATCAAACGCAACATCATCGCCAGGTTCGGGATACCCAGCGACATCGTCACTGACAACGGACCACAATTTCTCTCTCAAGATCTGCGTGATCTTTGCAACAGGTACCGCATTGTATTGTATCATTCATCTCCTTATTATCCGCAAGGCAAACGAGAAGCCACCAACAAAACTTTGATTAAAATCATCAAGAAAACTCGTAAGTCTAGCAAGTTCGCAGCCTGGCCGTATAAGCTTGTAGATGCCCTATGGGCTTGTCGTACTTCTGTACAGACCCCCACTGGTCAAACCCCGTATGCTCTTGCATATGGGATGGAAGCGGTGGTCCCGTACGAAGTACTCCTTCCATCACTCCGAGTTCAACTCGATAGGGACGTCCCTGTCGATGAGAGACGAGAATCTCTCCTTGCACAACTTGAACTCCTAGATGAAAGAAGGTTGGCTGCCTCCGAGCATGCCCGGACTTATCAGAACCGATTGAAAAGGTTTTATCAAAAAAGGGTGGTAGAGAGAAAGGTCGAAATCGGTGAGATGGTAGTTAAACGTATATTCGTTAAGCGGGTGGTCCCCGCTCCAAGTTGCAACCTAATCGGGGAAGGGCCTTTTGTTATAACTGAAAAATATCCAGGCAATGCATACGAGCTAACCAATGCCGATGGAGAAAAATTGAACCATCCATGGAACGGCGTTTACCTCAAAAATATTTTCCTTAGAAAAGAAAAATGGAGAATTTCTGGTATGATATTAAGTCATCGATCCAAGGGTGTTAGCTGGAAGTCAAGGGTAGACATCACCTTGCAACACCTCCCGATCCCAGAATCTAGATAGCCCAACACTCAAGAGAGGCAAGGCAGAACCCTGAAGGCGGAAAGGAAACCTTACCCTATTCTTTTCTATTCGGTCCAAGATAGGTGAAGGGGACTAGAGGAGGATAGTATCGAAAATGCCCGTCGCCTTAGTAGGAGGCCGTCTCATAGGGTGCAAAAGGGTGCCAAAAGATGGGCAATGAACCCCACAGGTTTAAACAAATATGGGCCTGTCTGAATGAGTACCTGAAAGAATAGAAAGTGAAGAAAAAGGCACCAAAAGATGGGCAATGACCCCACAGGTCAAAGACTTGTCTAAGTAAGTGCCACATGTAGAAAAGACCTGAAGAGGCCGAACCCCAACGGGCAATTTGGGCATGAGTAGAGAAACCATCCTCAACACCCCCAAATCCTATCAAAGACTTCCTTTATTATTCTTCCATCTTAAAACCCCTAGGGTAGGGTAGACTGTCCAAACTCAGGGGGAATCCAAACCGATCAAGAGAAGAGGGCAAGAAAGATTCTGGGTATGGAACCTTATTTTCACGTGGTGTTTATCACTTAAATCTTGATTAACACTCAAAGATCGATGAATTGTTTCAACACTGGCACATTCTCCACAAAAATCCAAAACAATGAATATTTTCAAAAATCCAAAAAAAAATCAACTATTTTCAAAAAAAAAAAAAAAAACCAAAAAAATCAAATATTTTCAAAAATTCAAAAAAAAAATTGAATATTTTCAAAAAAATCCAATATCTTCAAAAAAAAAAAAATTTATACTTTCCAAAAATGCATCATCTAACTTGGCATAACCTTGATTTTTGCCTTTGCTAGCATTCATGTTTATATTTATGTCTTGCATGTTTCATTTCCGCATTGCATATTTACCTTCATTATCACCCCATTAAGAGGGCTCCTCCCTTTGACCTAAGTCAAAGTTGGCCATAATAGGCAAAGGGATGAGCCGTTGTGAAGATCTAATCCTCTTTTATCAAGTGTTTTCAGGGACTTTAAAATAAGAGGAGAAGGTTCTCTCAACGACAGTGTTTCAGGATGCTAAGATCAAGAAGGGTGTGACTCTCACCGTAGCAGGTAAGCTTTCTTAACCCTTATCTTATTCATTTTCAGTCATTTTGTTCATATTACCTTGTTAATAAGGCTACCCCCCTTGACATATAAGCAAGGCAAGACCACAATAGGCAAGGGGGTAAGCCATAGAGCGGATTTAACCCTTCTATTAAGTATTTCAGAAAAGAAACACAAGTCAAGGAGGGGTGAGAATCTCGCCAACAGGTCAAACAACATTGAAGCAAGAAGTGCTATAACAAGGAAGAAAAGCAGCTACAACACTAGAAGAAGATTAAGCCAGCTTACGTATCGTTGTCCGATTGCCACCGACTCCGTGAGAATGACCACGTGGAGAAGGCATGGAAACCATACCGCCGCAACCGCCTGCTCCGGTGATGCTCCAAAAGAGTAGACAGGAATTGCTCGTGGAAACAAGAATCAACATGGGAAACCCCCATAACTCTGCCGACTAGCATTTATGTCGCTAGTCGTGTATTATTATCTTATGCATTAGTTGTTGAAGACCATGAGCATAGAGAAGACTTGACCCGAGATCCCCTTCATCAAAATCTACGACGGTCGGGTCATCTCTAATGTTCACGGATAAGCCAAAGTTGTGCTGTGAGGGACGATAGTTCCCGAATGGGTATCTTGACCTCATAGACAATCTATATCTTCAACTATTTGTTATACAAGTTTTGTTTTATTTTTTTTGAGCCCAACATGCATCATGTAGTATTAATTGCATTACATTTTGTTTTGTCATTGCATACATCATTTCCTAATCTTCACCTTCTCACCCTCTCGATCATTCTAAATCCCACCGTGGTCGCCAAAATGACTAGTGCCTGGATCGGGCAGAGAGGAAAATGGGAAAGGGAGTGAATCGGAAAACACTCAAACCAGTCTTCGGTCCCACACTCACATTGACCCGAACTCATCCAAGGCTGAGCACCGGAGATGGTTCGGGTCATGTGGGAGGAGAGTGAGGAGGATATGAATTTAGAACATGAATAAAAAGAAAAGTGTGGTCGCCAGAGGCCGCGGCTCCGCTTTATGTAATGGAAATAGAAAGAAGTTGACCGTGTGTACCTTAGCGTGGGAGGAGTTCAACCTTCTTCTTTGCCGTCGATGAAGAAGAGTCTCCAATCCAATGCTAGCTTGATCAACCTAGGCAACTAGAACAATAAACCAAGTGAAAGAAACGATTAGAACTACGAGAAGTGTAGTAATCGTAGTAAGAAGATGAGAAGCAATCGGAATTGGACTCAGCTGAAAGCCTAACCCTTTTCTTGTGTATTTTTTTGTGATATAAAATTACGCAAAAAAACTAAATAAAAATGATGCTAAAATTATCCGGATGGAATGACGAAGACATAGAAACTTGAATGACTCAACGGAGCAAAACGGAGAAGATATCACCAATACGGCCGGACAGGGGCCGCGCTGCATACAAGGTTGCAACGCGCCCTCAACCAAGGGCGCGTGCACCGCGCCCTCACACCTAGGGCGCGCCCACCGCGCCCCGAACCTGTGGCACGTTCTACCCAAGGCGCCGTCCGCCGTATTGGTGATATCTTCTCCGTTTTAGCTCCGATTTGAGTCATTCAAGTTTCTATGTCTTCGTCATTCATCCAGGATAATTTTAGCATCATTTTTATTTAGTTTTTTTGCATAATTTTATATCACAAAAAAATACACAAAAAAGAGGTTAAGGCTCACCCCGAAGCCGGTGAGTCCAATTCCGATTGCTTCTTTCTCATCTTCTTACTACAGTTACTACACTTCTCATAGTTCTAATCGTTTTCTTTCACTTGGTTTATTGTTCTAGTTGCACAGGTTGATCAAGCTAGCATTGGATTGGAGACTCTTCTTCATCGGCCGGCCGAAGAAGAAGAAGGTTGAACTCACATCCCTTTCTCCCACGCTAAGGTACACACGGTAAACTTCTTTCTATTTCCATTACATAAAGCGGAGCCCGCGGCTCCTGGCGACCACACTTTCTTTTTATTCATGTTCTAAATTCATATCCTCCTCACTCTCCTCCCACATGACCCGAACCATCTCCGGTGCTCGAGCGACGCCGTGAGATGAAAGTTCGGGGATCAATGTGAGTGTGGGACCGAGGTGAGGAGTTTTTACCGCTTTCCGAGTGTTTTCCGATTCACTCCCTTTTTCCCATTTTCCATATTTCACCTTCTTATCTTGAGGTGCCGATCCGGAACCCGTTTCTGGAGTCGACACTTCTCTGCCATGAGTACATTGAAGATGTCGGTCAAGGAGTAAGGGAGTTGTTGGTAATTCTCTCTTCTATGACCTCCCCTTCATGGTGCCTAATTAGGTGGTGGTGGTGCCCTATTGTAGACAGGTGGATGAGGTTGCTAGGGTTGTGCTACTGGTTGAGGGGGTTGTTGTGGTTGTCGTGGTTGTTGTGGCCTAACCTGTTGTTGAGGGGGTAGTAGGAAAGATTTTGTGGTGGGTTTCTGAACTGGTTTTGACGGTTACCTCCCTGGTTCCCCACAATGTTTATAGCTTCGTTGTTGACAACTCTCTCAGTTGTAGGCCCAGCTAGTGCAGAGGGGGTCTTCCTGATGTTCCTAAGTTTGGGATCAAATGGATTTATCATGGTGGCATCTTTGAAGTGGGCTTGCAAGTATCGAGCACTGTCATAGAGTTCATTCATGGTGGTAGGACGGTGCATAATCAATACATTCCTTAGAGCTGGTGTGGTGTTCCCGATAAGCATCTTCACTTGTTCCCCTTCAGAAATGACATCTGTTAGTTTCTCTGCCATTCCCCTCCAGCGATCAGCAAACTTTATGAAGTCCTCTTCGGGCTTCATCTTCTTAGTAATCAAATCTGTAATGGAGCATGATGGTACCACCCGGTCTCTATATCTTTGCAAAAATTTGGTCTTGACAATATCAAATCTCCTACCTCAAAGGGGTCGAGCGCGAGTAGAACCATTCCACTGCAGACCCTTCTAGTGATCAGCGGAATAAGAAAGCAAGAACTCTACAATCATTTTTCCAGAATGAGGACTCGTAGAGAAAATCTTTTAGGTGGAGAAAAGGATTGCCAGTACCTTTGTAGCAATGATAAACTGGTAGTTCAGAAGGTGGCAGGTAAAGAATTGGCAAAGAAGGATATAGACCTCAGGAATTAACTTGGAGTCCAGGCGACATCTCAGCTCTTCATAAGGTTCATTCATCTGGGTGAGTTGACCCATGATTGCCTAGGTGAGAGTATGTTCTTGGTTTACTAGTGGGGTATGTGGTTAGAGGCATGATTCTGGAATTGAGGAGCATGACTTGGCAAATTCTCTGAAGATTGTCCCATGACTTGTTGGGCCAAGGGAGCAACATAGTTGAAATAGGGTGGCTGGACAAGTGATGGTTGAACCATATATGGTTAAACTATAGATGGTTGTGCTAGTGATAGTTGAATCACAGATTGCTGAACAATAGGTGGTTGCACAAAGGGTGATTGGATGAGTGGTGGTCGAACCATAGGACAAGTAGATGAGGCAACTTGGTTGGCTTCAGCCTAATCATAGGCAATTTTGCCCTTCACCATGGATTGTACACGGGTGTAGGTTTCTAGGTCAGTATAAGAAAACAACTTTTTAAAGCGTTGTTCAACATCATGGGGAGCAGATGGTTGAGGGACCTCTTGCGCTTCTGACTCAAACAATGGATTAACATGACCGTTTGACAGAATTGGTTGGTGACCCATCTCATGCTCTCGATGTTCAGCGTGTTCCGCAATTCCAACATGCCTTCCAGACCTTAATTGCATTGTCACCTTTCAACTTAAAGGAGAAGGTAAAACAAACAAGTTGCAAAACACACAAAGAACTTTTTTCTGGGTTTTAGTATCTTGCAAAAATGTTAGAGTTTTGAATTTTTGTTTGACAAACATGTGATGCAAAGACTTGAAAATAAGATTACGCAATGATTTTTCTTAAACATTAGGTTTATGGATTCGTTAAGAATTGTTCTCTCAACAAATGGGCTAGGATCCTAACTCCAATCTCCAATGACCTAGGTTTCACACAATCTCACCACGCGTAGGTAACATAGGATGCTTCGGGTTTTGGGGAGTGGTACAACCAACCCGATCGTGAAGAGGAATACTCCACATATGAGGAATTATGGAGGCCTTGATAAAAACCAAACTGTCAACTCTAAAAATGGGTTCTGGATTGGCACCTCAAGAGAAGGTGAAAGATAAAATGGATTAGGGGGAAAGGAGTGAATCGAAAAACACTCAGAAAGCGATAAAGACTCCTCACCTCGGTCCCACACTCACATTGATCCCCAAACTTTAATCTCACGGCGTCGCTCGAGCACCGGAGACAGTTCGGGTCATGTGGGAGGAGAGTGAGGAGGAGATGAACTTAGAACATAAATAAAAAGGTGGTCACCAGGAGCCGCGGGCTCCACTTTATGAAATGTAAATCAAGAGATGAGTTGACCGTGTGTACCTTAGCGTGGGAGATGATATGTGGGTTAAACCTTCTTCCTCGTCAGCCAGCCGATGAGGGAGAGTCCAACTGATGCTAGCTTGATCAATCTGTGCAACTTAAGACAATAAAACAAGTGAAGAGTTTGATTAGACTTGTGAGAAGTGTAGTAACTATAATAAGAAGATAAGAAAAGAAGCAATTGGAATTGAACTCACCGGCTTCGGGGTGAGCCTTAACCCCTTTTTTGTGTTTTTAATTATGTAAAAATTATGAAAATAAACTAAAATATGTTCTAAAACAGTGAATAAACTGAATGAAATGAGTTAAGAAAGACTTATGAAGTGTATTACTTAAGTTGAAGCCAAGTTGGTTGAAGAAGGCCGGTTCGGGTAGCTTTGCACCCTTCTGGCGTGACTTTGGTGCAAAAAATGCTATGGATGACCCCAATGTCGGAATCAAGTGTCATTTATTTCTATGGATGGAGAACATGGAAAGGAAGATATCTTCTGTTGATGACTTCTCCGGAATATGTCTTTAGAAGCCTATAAAAAATCCAAAATTGGGAAAATATGGAAAACAGAACCTGGATGCACACCCTCAGTGTAGCAATCGCCACGGACAGACGGAAAGTCGGAATCGAGTGCCATTGATTGCAAATGAATCAAAACGAATAGAGGAACAATTCCTCTGTTTAAGTCTTTTGAAGCAAGATCCCAGATTTTTTACAGAAGCCGATGAATTTCGGTTGCTGCAGAACGCATGGATCGAGCTTCTCCTTTGCTTCAGGATCGATCTCTCGACGTCGGATCGGCTTTGGACGTCGGGATGGCCTTGGGAGAGAGTTGGGATGACCTCAGGACGAGCTAGACATGGGGGATTAACCTTGGGTCATTGAGAATGGCCCTCAATTTATATAGGAGAGAAACCAGTGCAAAACATAGAAACTGGACTGACCGCGCCCCTGCCTTTCAAAGGAAGCGAGGGCGCGTAGGGCGCGCCCCTAATCCAAGGGCGCGCAAGACGTTCCCTCACCTTGGGGGTGTGGTCTGTGTGCCCCCTAGTTTCAAAGAAACTGGGGGCGCGTTACGCGTCTTATTGCTAAAATTCACTGGAATCTTTCAGAAATTGCTAAAAATTGACTTGACAAACGTAACGTGCCCCCGAACCAGGGGCACGGTCAAAATAAACGATAATCATCGATGGTAACCTTCCAAAAATCTGGTTTAGAAGGTGCTAATCGGGGCCATTTCCTGTTTTTGAAAATGCACCGTGCCCCTGCGTTTCAAAGGAAGCTGGGGCGCGCAGGGCGCACCCCCAAGATGAGGGCGCGTAGAGCGCGCCCCCGAGGTTGAGGGCGCGGTGACCACACCATCCCATTTCAAAGGGGGCGGGGGGCGCGGTACACTCTCTCTCCTACGCGCGTATTCCGTGGGCCGTAACTTGCAAACAGGATGTCCAATTTGGCTCTCATTTGTTGCGTTGGAAAGAGGGCCTTCAACCGCACCTCCTCAAGTCGGTAAACCAGCTGGCATGACTCTCGAGACGTTTGCACGGGGTTTTCTACCGGTTTACCCTCTCGCGAAAAGCCAAAAACCATGGCGAAGGTCCGAAGGAGCACAATTTCAGTCGAGGAATCTCGGGTCAACTCGGGATGACTTAAAATGATGACTGGACAGTTTTTGTACGGTCGGAAAATCCAAAATCATCAAAAAATTTTAGATTGACCCGGTAAATGTGGCCCACAACTCGGAAAAGCCGTAAAACCCTAAAATCGACCGAAATGGCTGTATGAACCCGGTTGATGAAATATACGGCTAGGATCGACCCAGACGACTCAAAAAGACCCAGTGATGACCATAAAAGCCTAACGCGTGGTTCAGGATAGCCGTGTCAATACAGATCAAAAAAGCCATAACAAAAGCCGTCATTGACCGACGACTACCGAAATGACTTCCCAGAAACTCTGAATGTTACGGAACACATGCGGGACTCCCGAGACCTTCAATTAAGGACTATTCAAGGTCGGTCATCGAGAAAGCTCTGTGTTTTCACAATTCACGTGTGGATCTCGCTTGAAGGTTATGGCATTGTTCCGGAAATCATCGGTCCATTCCCAACTCACAAGGGGCTCCACCAGCGTCCTTAGCTCATATACACGAGGTAATCCGAATCAAATAACGGTCAAATAAAGGATATTTCTCATGGAATAAGAGTCCGGGGCTCCGAATCAGGCCAATTTGACGTGTCTACACAAACCAAGTAAACTAGGAAGGAATATTCCAGAAGAGAGGTCAGAATCCACCAATAGGGTGTTTTGGATGGGTGGGGTAAATGGGAGAGTGACCTCCCGCCTCAAAAGAAAAAGTGTAAAAGAAGGAGGTAGAGAGAAGGAGTAGAGAATGCAATCAAGTAATAAAGCAAGTAATAAGCAAAACATAAACTTAAATAAATAAGCAATCACACAAGGAAAGTAACTAGAAATTAGACAAGCAACTAGAAACTAGAATCTAGACCTTGTTTCACACGGGAGCCAAATGGAGATGATGAAAAGTGATGAAAATAAGAGGGTTCAGATCTGATAGCAAAGCAAAAAGGGTGGCCCATGCGGGGACCGATGTAGGAATAAGCTAGTTCACGTGGGAACCAGGGTAAAAAGTGAAGGTGGTTCACGCGGGAACCGGTTTTGGGTAAGAGGGTGGTTCACTTGAATGATTGATAGAAGGCCACGTGGGGCCAATTAAAGGTGAATAAGGATCTTATCCATGTGAGTATAGATCTTAAGGAAAGTGGTTTGGTTCACGTGGGAACCAAAGTAAAGAAAGAGATTGGTTCACGCGGGAACCGATTTAAAAGGAAAAATTGTGGTTCACACGGGAACCAGTTTAAATGGCAACAAGAAATAAAGGAGGGTCACACGGTGACCAATTTGAGGGTGGTAACCTGCAGAAAAGAGGGAAAATATGATTTGAATGACTGAAAATAATTGTTGGTTCACGTGGGAACCAGTTTCTTGGTTCATGCGGGAACCTGTTTTAAAGCAAAGGTGGGTTCATGCGGGAACCAATTGAAATAAAATGACAGAAATTAAATGAGGTACTTGGCACTTCAGATCTAATGAAAGATTGGTGAAATCATAAATTTTGAGATGGCATTAAGTTAATAAAGGTGGAAAGAAGGAAAGGCTCACGCGGGAACCGGTCTAGAACTAGACCTAGTTGCAAGAAAACACTAAGCACCCACGGTTGAAGACATTGCATGTTCCACCATGGTCACCACAAATCTGTCGACTCCAAAAATTTGATGGGGGCCTCTCCTTTTCAGGAAAGTTCATGAATCCAGATCATCACCTCAAGAAAGGGATGAGAAAGAAAAGAAGAAAACACGGAAAGCAACTCTCACCTCGGTCCCACACTCATATCGATCCCCGAACTTTCATCCCTTGGCATCGCTCGATCACCAAAGAGACAGTTCAGGTCATGTGGGAGAAGGATAAGAAGTATAAATTAAGACATGTGGTCACCAGGAACCGCATGTTCCGATTTATGAAACAAAATTGACCGTGTGTACCTTAGCATGAAGAGTGCTGGTCAAAGCTTCTCCTTCTTCGGCTGGCCGATGAAGAAGAGTCCTTAATGCATGGGTGCATGATTTTCTATGCAACTAGACAAACAAATAGATGAAAAGACTATTAGAACTAGACAAAGTGGAGTATATGTAAGGAAAATGACATAAAACACACAGCTGACTAGAAACTGACTAGATTCGGGTTATCTCTAACCCCTCTTTTTTTATCTTCATATAAACATACTAAAAATAATGCAAAAATGTAAAAAAATGATAGGAAGATAGAGAATCACTGAACAAAGATATAGGAAAAAGAACATAAAGATTCTGAAAAGAATAGAGAGAGATATGGCCAAATCTGGGTTGTCGAAAAAGCTGAGCAGCAGTCCAGGATCTGCCAGATGCGACTTTGCTTTTGCACTCGTCACAACCAGCCCCGACCTAGGAATCACGTGCTGTCAATTGAAAACTTAAGAATAAATGGAAAGGAAGAACTTTTATGTTGAGATCTCGGGCAGAAGACGTCCACACGCTGCTATAGAGGCCGAAGAAGAGAGAGCTAGCAGATCACCTGCAGACCAGCCTTCCTCTTTCCTGAACTGACTTTTCTCTCTCTAAAAACTTGAAATTATCTCTCTAAAAATCACAAAATGGATGCAGGAGGGAGCTTGGACGTCTTGAGATGCCCAGGGGGTCGCGTACATGCCTCTGGAATGACTGAAATCAAAGTTTATATATAGGAGAACAGCCGGTCCGATCCAAGCTAAAAAATAGGGCAACTTGCGCCCTGGTGTTGGGTGCATGTGCCTCCATGTGGGGGCGCATCCTATCCACCCGAAAATTTCGGTCTGATCCGGTCGAAAAATTCGATTCGATCCGATTAGAGGTAGAGTCCTTGTTGAAAATTGGTTCCCTCGTGCCCTCGATCAGGGGCACAAGGCCACGTGCCTTAGATGCAGGGCACATGGCCACGTGCCCTAGATCCAGGACACATGTGCCCAGGGACTAGGGCGCATGGGCCTGTTTCTGTGCGTCTTTCTTTCGGAAGCCATTGCGGACACTCCCGAACTCGGAATTCGATGCCGTTTGTTGCATTGGAAAGATAACAGGCTGAAGAAGCTTTATATATCATTGGATTATCCATAACACCATCCAAAATTTATAATTTTATCCGAAAGTTAGGATAGTGAACAAAAGATCCGATACTGGTCGATGGCCAATCGGAAGGACACGGCATGCAACAAAACTTGTCCGGAGTGTGAATATGACCATATCCTTTAACACATGATCATTAGGCATTGGTCATTTAGCCAATTTATGTTTTTACATGATTTATGTGTGGCTTTCGCTCGGAAATTATGGCTTTTTGCAGAAAACTTCGAAAAACATCCGATTTCTTTCGATGAAGCTCCAAATCAACTTTAAAAGGCCCAGAATTATTCTAAGATTAATCACACATATTACCCAATAAAATATGAGTTTTATGATCTGAATTAGGCAAATTTGATGTGTCTACAAGGGTGGGGTACACTCTCTCTCTTACCCCACGTGTGTTTCATGAACCGTATGTAACTTGCAAACAGGACGTCCAATTCAACTCTCGTTTGTTGCGTTGGAAAGAGGGATCTCAACCACAGCTCCTCAAATCAATAAAGCAGCTAGCACATAGCCTGATACTTTTGTATGTGGCTGTAACTTCCAGTTTATCCTCTCGGTGGTGCCGAAGGCCCAGATAGTGATCTGAAACTCAGAAAAGTGATGACAACGCCAAAAACTTTGGAATGACCTAAAAAGTAGATGGAAACTTGTACAACTCGTGTTGATGACCATATACAGTGGGAAGAACCCAGAAAGCTCAGTAAGGTGCTCGAAAGAGTCGGGGATGAATCGAAATACTCGGAATGACCTAAAAAGCTGGTGGAAACCCGTATAACATGGGTTGGCAACTGGAAACGACAGGAGGATCTGGAAAGCTCAGAAAGATACCTGGAAGAGTCAAGGATGACCTGCAATACTCAGAATGACCAAAAAGGCCAGCAAAAACCCGTACAACTCGGCTTGATGACTGAAAACGATGGGAGGATCCCAAAAAACTAAGAGAGATGTTCAGCAAAGCTGGGGACAACCCGGAATACTCAGAATGATTGGAAAAGCTGGCGGCAATTTGTACAACTTGGGTTGATGATTGGAAATGATGAGACAAATCTAGTATGCTCTATGCCACCTTGTTATTGATCGGAACGACCTGATGGGAACCAGGAAACCCTAACGGAAAGCAAAAAATGTACGATGACTCGATGAAAGGACACGACACAATGGTCCTCACTCAGCACACCCGGATTCAACTAGGAATCAACAACTCATCTTCATATTTCTAGTAAGCTCCTCGGCTTGTCCAAAAGAATGATTCAGACTTGATTTTAATGGTCTAAAAGAGATGTTGCCAATGAAATAAGGGTTTAGATCCTAAATAAGGCCAAATTGGCATGTCTACAAGGCCCATGTAACCCTTTCTCCAATCGGGCTCTTATGCCCCTTTCCTTCAATTGGGCCCACGTGCCCCCTTTATTCAACTATACCCGCGTGTCCCCTTTATCCAACCGGCCCCATGCGCCCCTTCATTTAGCTGGGCCCACATGCCCCTTTTCATCAACCAGGCTTATATGCCTCTTTCCTTCAATCGGGCCCACATGCCCTTAATATTTCTATATCAGGCATGTGTGCCCACAATTCACCTCAATTAGGCCTACGTGCCCACAATTTGCCTTAACTGGGCTCATATGCCCACATTTTTTTACAACTGAGCCAATGTGCCCAAATTCCTTCTAAATCAGGCCCACGTGCCCACCTTCCTTCAACCTCAGGTACACATGCCCACACTCCTTGAACTTTGGGCCAGCGTGCCCCCACTCCTTCACAATCAGGCCCACATGCCTAGACTTCTTCAAAATCGGGCCTTGTGCCCCCACTTCTTCAACTTCAGGTTCGCATACCCATATATTTCAATGGTGCCTGTGAGCCTATCACAGATCTCAATTACAACCATGCTCTCAATCACCTAAATTAGGACCACATGCCCACTTTTTTCGTTGGGTCCCTCGAGCTCAACCTTCAATCAGGCCCTCGAGCTCATCGCCTTTAGTCAGGCTCTCAAGTCCATTAACATCAGTTGGGCACTCTAGCTCGCATTCAACTTTTGGGCCCACATGCCCCTTAATTCCAACCTTTCCCGAGTTTTCAAGCCCACTATCAACTCTCGGGCCCAAGAGCCCACTCTAACTCACTTTTGTTTTCAAGCATGTTTCTTTCCTTTTTAAATTCTCTCTCCTCTTCCAAATTTTACTTTTAACAAAAATCAATGGTAGAGATATTTCTTGGGTGATACCACAATCTATGCCTTCTATATCATTAATTTTGACTCCGCCATGCTAAATCGGATACTCTACATCTTTCACTTCATCATATGACTCTGAATCTTTGATCCAATGTGATATGGAGCATATTAAAAGAAGAGGCAAGGCAAGAACAAGGAACGTCGTCATCAACAATGAACTCCTTCTCTTAGATATTACATGAAATTGCATTCATCATTATTATGTCATCTGTAAGGCAATGTTTTTTTAAATGATTTTGAATCTCACATGACAATCTTACTTAAGAGAAAATTTATGATGGATGATAACTACTATTTGTTTTATCAAAATGAATTATTTACATTGTAAGGCATGTTAATAATTGATTCACCCATTGAATGTAATCTACCTCAAAAAATGGAGAGAACTACCAGTGTGACTTGAGTCCTCATGTCCTAGGTTGTTCTCTAAGATTCGAGAGTTGATATCATTCTACACACATAACACATCCCGATCCCAGAATTTGGATGACCTGACACCTAAGAGAAGCTAGGCAAGGCTTAGAGATGGAAGGAAAACCCTCACCCTATTCTCTTCTTTTCAGTCCAAGATAGGCGAAAGGAATTAGAGGGGGATAGTATCAAAAACATCTGCCGCTTTAGTAGGAGACCGTCTCAGAAGGTTCAACTTCTCAAAAGAAAAAAAGGGTGCCAAAAGGTGGGCAATGAACCCCACAGGTTTAAACAAATATGGGCCTATCTTAATGAGTACCCAAAATGTAGAAAATGAAAAAAAGGCATCAAAAGATGGACAATGACCCCACAGGTCAAAGCACCTGTCTGAATGTGTGCCACAAAAATAGGTTTTGTCAATAATGAAGAAAAGATCCGGAGAGGTCGAATCCCAACGGGCAATTGGGAGTGAGTAGAGAAATCTCTCTCAACATTTTCAAAGCCTATTAAAGACTTCCTTATCAATTCTTTATTCTTAACCCTCAAGGTATGGGTGGACCAACCAAATCAAAACTAAACTCTGGTCGATCAATGGTTGAAGATCGAAAGGATTCTGGGTAAGGAACCCCTTTTATTGCACATGGTATATACTAACGAACCTAGAATAACAACTGAGTGATGAGGACTTTGTCAATACTGATTTTTCTCTCCAAAAAAAGGTTGAATATTTTCAAAATTTCAAAAAAAGTTGAACACTTTGAAAATCCAAAAAATTGAATATTTTTAAAAACTCCAAAAAAATTGAATATATTCAAAACTCCTAAATTTCTTTTTTCAAAACTTCAAAAAAAATTGAATCTTTTCACAAAAACTTCTTTTTCAAATTTCAACAAAAAATTTCATCACCATGCTTGGTTTGAATTTTTGTCTTTACATGCATATTTACTTTCAGTCTCTCATGTTTCAAATTTTTTGTTGCATGTTTGCTACTTTATTTTTACACCCTTAAGAAGGCTATCACCTCTTGACAAAGGTCAAGACATATCGCACCATGTAAGGGGATAAGCCACATTGTCATTCTAATCTCCTTTTCTGAGTGTTTTAGGCATGAAGAATAAATATGGAGAACTTTGCACAACAAGGCAATGCTCACCACTTCTCTCCCTGAGGATTCTTAGGAGGAGGTGTCACCATAACCTCAGCCTCAACTTTGTCAAGGAACCTCTTGCAAGACTTCAACAAGGCGATGCTCACCACTTCCCTCCCCTGAGGATTCTTAGGAGGATGTGTCACTATAACCTCGACCTCAACTTTGCAGAGGAACTTTCTTCAACCACTGTGTATCCTCATCAGGGCATATAAACTCTTTTGTGAGAATGCGTGTCATTACACTACAAACTCACCATTATCATTTCTTCTCTTAGCATATATTAGGTGCATTATTATTAATTTATGCATTGATGTTGAAGACCGTGAATGCGGAGAAGAACAAACTTGATATCCCCTTCATCAAAATCCACGATGGTCAAGTCATTGTTCATGCTCATGGATAAGCCAAAATAAAATATCTAGGGACAATGATTCTCGATTAGGTATCTCGACCTCCGATGTTCAATCTATATCTTCAACTAGTTTGTTAAGTAATTTTTTGACTTTTTTAGAACAGCATGCATCATATAGTTTTGCATTAGTTTCGTTACATTCTTACCTATCATCTCTACATTTTTTTGTGGTCATCACTTCCTCTAAATCTCACCTGGTCTCTTCATCCCATCATTTATTCCAATTATGATCTTTTCAATATCCCACCATGTTTGTTAATCCCACTGTGTTCGTTAATCCCACCATGTCCGTCTCCTATTGTAATCACCATGTGTCCTTCAACATCTTTCATTTCTATCTCACCATAGCCATTGCAATACTTTTTTGTTATTCATCCCACCATGGAAGTCACCTTATCCCACCATGGGTACCTATTTATTCATCATTCTTGCGCCTAATTGTTTGCCTTTTAGAATATGAGATCATTTCATTCTGAATCAAATCATGTCTTTTGAAAAGCTTAAACGAATCTGAGGGCCTGAATATTCTTGATTGGTATTCTTTTATTTTATAAAAAAAATCTTTTTAAACTTTATCCCATCACAGTACAGGAACACTGCAAGGATCAGGTTGCTAACTGATGATGAACATACGAACCCATGATTCGGGGACTCCCCACCACATTGGGGGTTGGCTATTATTCTCACATGCTCGTGGCACATCCCTTACCAATTGGACATAGGAAGACTTGATGAAACAAGGCAGTAATCCAAGAAACTTGAGGAGATTTCCTCTACAAAATTTGGTCAGTAAGCATGTCTATATCTACATCTTGATGCCACCTTTTCAGTTTATCACTTTTTCACTCCACTGCATTCCATTACAATTCATTTTGTTTCACTACATTTCTCTACATTTCACTTCACTTCACTTTATACCATTGCCTTGCAAAGCCGACATCAAGGTGAGACAAGCTGTAGACACGTAAATTTGGCCTTATTTGGAGCTTAAAACTCTTATTCCATTGGCAACTTTCCTTTTTTACCATTTAAATCAAGTTGAACTATTCTTTTAGACAAGATGAGAAGCTTACTAGAAGTCCAAGGATGAGTTACTGATCCCTAATCAAATCCGTGTTTGCCGAATGAGAGCCCATTTTAACTTCCGTGTTACTCTTGGTGGTATGCCAGATTATGCTTTTCCCAGCATATCCTCTATTTACAATTTTTTCACAAGAATTTGTGCATGTCCACCGAAGAAGTCTTCAACATGAATAATCTTCTTCTTTGAGTCCTCTTTTTAGTGCAACAAACGACATTCAATTCCGATCCCCATTTGTATGCAGTGCCCTTCATAATTTAGATGCGTAGTTCTGTCCGCACGCAGCACCGATCAAGACTAATGAAGTGCATGTCTAGCCATTTGGCCACATCCCTGACTCAATTCATGACCTCCCTTTCCTTTTTTTTCTTCATATCATTTGAATAAGTTTCTGGATTTTTTATGATAAAAATTAGCATCATCAAATGATGGCAATCCAACTTTTTGTCTTGTACATCATAACTTGCTATTTTTAGACCAGATTTGTTTCCTCTTCAATTGGATACATATTTTGAACATAGAGAAGGTGATCCATGATTTTTTATTACTATATATAAGTTGAGTAAGTTTCTAGAAGCCTCATGATGAAAATTAGCAGCATTAAATGAAGGAAATCCAACCTATGGTCAGATGTATAAAAACATGCCATTTTTTTACCTGTTTCTCATTCCCTATAAAGAGAGACTCATATGAACGACCTAAGAAAGGCATCTTCATCTTCCAACACTCTTCTTCTCATCCTCCAGTCACCCTAGGCTCATCCCAACCTCCCCAAATCGTTCTCTCTCCGTCTTGGTGCCCAAAGATCATCCTGAAGTGAAAGAGAAGCCGATCTATGCTCTAACTTGTTAATCTGCTGATCATCGGCTTCCACAGATCTTCGTAATCATTTTATGACCAGACTTCTTTCAAAAGAAGTGTTTTTCATAGAGATTTATTTTATATAAAATAAACAAAGATCAATTCCGACATCACCTCGGCTCGTGGCAGCTTCTACACCGGCACTGTGCAGACAGATCTGAAGTATTCTCTTCTAAGTCATTGTCTTATTAGTCAATTTCAGTACACTTAATGGTAGATTCAGCCTATACATCCTTTAGTTCTTATTTCTATGGTGCCCATAGCATGTCCTACATCGACGTTGCACCGAGAGTTTCTTGAACTTCACTGTCCAAGATCCGAATTATCAGGTAAATTAAGAATATTTATTATAATATTAAATAAAAATATATTCATATTAAATAATTATTTTCAAGTCTTATTTGTTTGGAAATAAACAGGAGCCCATTTTGATTCCCGGATTGTCCGTGGTGATTGTTTCAACAAAGTCACGCAATTTGGTACTGTTTCTAGTTTCTATCCAATTCCATAATTTCTATATGGCTGTACAAACATATTAATACGAAATTATCAACATAGAAACTCATTATTTCCAAGTTCTGTGTCCATTGCAACAAGCGACACTCGATTCTGAGATTGGTGCTGTCCGCTGCGGTCTCTAAATCGGAGCCGCGTAGTTTACATTGAATCTATCCAACCTGGTTGCCACTTTACCTGAGTTGTGTTATCTTTAATCATTCATATTATCTTTGCTAACTCTTAATTCATATGATTTAGTTCATATTTCAGCATGATTTTTATTCAGTTTTATATCATTTCATACATCATAGAAAACTAAAAAAAGGGGTTATGGCTAACTCCAAATCTAGTGAGTTCAAATCCAATTGCTCTTTTTTCTTAATTTTCTTCTTATAGTTTCTACACTTCACCTAGTTCTAATAAATTTTCTTCACTTGGTTCATTGTTCTAGTTGCACATGTTCATCAAGCTAGCATCGGTTGGAGACTCTTCTTTATTGGCCGGCTGAAGAAGAAGAATGTTGAACCCACACATAATCTTTCCCATGCTAAGGTACACAAGGTCATCTTTTATTTTTCATTACATAAAGAGGAACCCGTAGTTCCTGGCGACCACATCCTCTAACTTCTTTATGGATTAAGTTTTTTTTTGTTCTCACTCTCCTCCCTCACGACTTGAACCGTCTCTTTGGTGCTCAAGCGACACCGAGTGATGAAAGTTTGGGGATCAATGTGAGTGTGGGACTAAGGTGAGAGTGTGTTTCCTGTGTTTCCTATCCTTCTTTCTCATCCCCTTCTTGAGGAGCGATTCGGAAGACAACAAACTCATTTTTGGAGTCGACACCTTGATGCATCCTATTTACAAAAAAGCTTGCTATTCTAGGCCCATAGGACAACTGTAACCCTCAATGCTTTGCATGCTGTCAACAACGTGATGCATCTGGTAAACCTAGATGAGTGTAATTAACAAAGGGTCAATCGTCACTGATTACTCAAGTGTATCTAATGAAAGTTTGAATATTTTTAGTATACACATCCAAGGGGTAGACACATCTCAAGACACGTCTAGTTGACCCAATGCATTTGGAAACACAATTAGTGGGAGGCATTTATTGGCCCAATTCTCCTCCAGCTCCTATAAATGGAGATGTTGCTGGATGATTTGAGAGGTTAGAACATGGTTAGAGGAGTGGGCAAGATCTGTGGTAACATATTGAAGCAACCTTTGGTAGAGTCTTTGGTGCAATCATCTTGTGCTCCCCCGATTTCATCTTCTTAATCTTCTTTAATCATCACCACTATTCTCGAGCCAAGATCCTCCCATCTCATCCATTGGATGAGAGTAAGTTTTCATTTTCTTAGTTTAAGAATTTTTATCTCTCTATTGCTTTAACATCTAATACTTCATTGCATTGCATTTATACATCAAAAAATACAAAATGGGTTACGAGACTTGTTCCAATCTAGTTCAATGCACTTCTTTTTTATCTTATTCTTATTTTAAATATGGGTTCTAGACCCACTTTTGGTTCTTATAGTGTCAATTAATTTATTTTTTCAGGAACCGTAAAGTGACACATTTGGGTTAGTAGATGCATCATCACATATGCTGCTAGTGGGAACAAACATGTAAGGAGGAGAAGTTTAGTAAAAAAATACTCTTCTCTAGCTAATTGACGAGGAAGAAGCTAGTGAACCCCACACAACTTCCCATTTCAGGTACAGAAGCCACTTTTTTATAGTCACATTGAATGTATTTTAAACATTTACTCTTCTCTTTGTCTCATTCTCCCTCTCCCTTTATCTCTCTCCCTATCACCTCTTTCTCTCTCTCCTCCTTCCCCCCACACTCTTGGTACCCCTTCCCTTGGTAGCTTTTAGCAACCACTCAACCACTACAAATCATAACACCAACAAGTAAAGGAGCTCTATCTTGGGCAAGTCAAAATGTCCTACGTGAAGGAGAATCTATCTATATAGGAAGTTCATGTAGATATCACTAGATGCCATGCACTTGAATGGTTTGGTGAGTATAGATACGCTATTTTTTCTTCATTGTTGAAGGATAAGTTGAATCCCCTGAAAATATTTTCAATTTTGTTTCAATCCTATTTTTAATCAGGTCATTCAATTCCGATCGAGAGATTAACTTTGAAATATAAGAAATCTATTCTTTCATCGCTCATAAATTGATTCTTTACACTATCATGCTTTTCATGAATATGAAAGTTCACCTCACTTTTGTTAATTCAAGTGAAAGTCAAATTAAAAGAAATTTCAAGTAAATTATTCTTGTTTATAAACTCTTTAAAATGCTTCATATATGCAATCTTAGGTGGTCATCCACCCTACATTTTATTCACAGATTTGATATAGTTACATTCTCCAACAAACATGTTTTGGAATGTTCAACTACTTCTTCAAGTACCCCATCCTTCTCCACATTTCTCATCTTCTTATGCCTAATGTTGGAGTATGGACTTTAATAAGCCCTTGATGGTTGTTTTGGTTAGAAACATTGCTACTAATCTAATTATTTAAATCCATGATAGTATGAAGATTTTATCTTTGCCTCATCAAAGCCATCTGAAAGTCAAATTAAAGGGGATTTCAAGTAAACTATTCTTGTTAATAAACTCTTTAAAGTGCTTCATATATGCAATATTAGGTGGTCATCCACCGTACATTTTATTCACAGATTTGATACAGTTACAATCTCTAACCAAGCAAGTTTTGGAATGTTCAACTACCTCATCACGTACCCCATCCTTCCCCACATTTCTCATATTCTTATGCCTGAAGTTGGAGTGTGGACTTTAACAAGCCTAGAAGGGTTGTTTTGGTTTGAAACATTGCTACTAATCTAATTACCTAGGTCCATGATAATATGAAGACTTAAATCTTTGCCCAACCAAAGCCATATACAGGGATTTGATGAAGTAAAGATAGTTCTCTTTGATCACATAGAATTTTGATAGGCCCCTTTGATCAATAAATTGCTTTCTTCTCCTCTCATCACCTTTAGGTTCTATTTGTTTGGACTTATCTGACATCTAATCTCTTATTTGGTCAATAGTAAGACATTCAGACTATTTGATAAAATATATATAACATTTGATTTGGTCAGACGTTTGATATTTAGGGGTGTCAATGGGCCAGGCCAGGCTAGGCCTAAAGCGGGCTCAATCAAGGCCCGGTCCAAAATATAATGGGCCGGCTCGGCTCGGCCCGGCCCGTATTATGACTTTGCCCGACCCAGCCCAACCCATATAAAATATAAGTTTGGCCCGACCCGACCCGGCCCTACCCGATCATTCTAACATATTATAAGGTGAGTGTATACATACATATATATATCATATTTTTAATTTCTTAAACATCAAACCTACGGTGGTCTCCAGATTTGTGATAAAAATACTACCAACTAAAAAATTGTAAAATTAATTGAATTATTTAATTATTAGAACATATAAATATAGGATGCTAATGGAAGATTTCAAAATACTGATTTGATTTTTTAAAAAATTAATAAATTTTGATCAATTAGAATCAAAATTAAATATTTTTATTTTTATTTTAAAAATTTAAAATCAAATTTAATATAAGTATATAAAAGTCAATATAATAAGAAAATAAAAAATTGACAAATCATGAAAAATATGACATAGAATGTTAAATAAGGACAGAAATAAGATTCTAAATTTATTAGATCAACTATTAATAGTTATAATTTGTTTTTGTGCGATATAATATATAATATATAATATATATTTTAAAAACTATCTAATTTTTTCGGTTTAAATAGAATTTAAAAGAATTTTATAAAATTATATATTTGATTTAATCATAATCTTGTGGTGAGACATTCTAACAAAAAAATATTTAATAAGAATTAAAATCAAAATTTGTCAACCAGTATATGAACATAAAAAAATAAATATATCATAATTTTTATATTTTAAATTTTATTTCTATATATTTTTATAATATTAAATATATTAATCAAACATTATCTAACTTATTTTCTAATTTACATCAAAGTAGAATAATAAATTAAATATGTTAAATACTTTGAATAGAAAACGTGAATGGCAGACCGTGCCCGCGAGAAAATTGGGCGTAATACATTTTACATATTTTTTTCATTACGTACATGTGATTTGGATGGTCTTCACCTGCACCCCGAACAGAAGTCGTGTTAAGCCCGTGGACCAATTATGCTAGTCCTAAAACAGGTCCAGGGCAGCCCGGCCCGTGGGCCGGCCCGAGGACCCGCGGGCGAGCCCGCCCAACTGACAGCCCTGTTGATATTCAGACCTTTCGATAAAATGTCTGAACTTACATCTGAATATGACAAAAACTTTTTAAAAATCACTTATTTTTATGATATTCGCTATATCATTTCTTCCAGAGGTAGGCAATAAAAATTATTGTGTTCCACATGTAGGGGTGCAAATGAACCGATACACTCGACAAGTAGCTCGAAGCTCAGTTCGATAGAAATTAGACTCGACTCATTTATTATGTTAAATGAACAAGTTTGAACAAAAAATAAAGTTCGACTCATTAAACGAGTCGAGTTTGAACAGACTCCTTCTCGGCTCGATAAACTCACGAGTAGCTCGATTAAATATTATATTATATATTAATTTTTAAAAATTAAATTATAAAATTTAATAATTATATATTGTCACTTAAAAAATATTAAATAATTCAAAATTTGAGTTTAAACTTAAATTCAATTCCATAAATAAGCTAAATCTAGAGTTTCACAAATGATTTTTGATTGATTTTGAGTTTTATAAACGAGTTTATATATAATTTAAGTTTGAATGTGAATTGAATTTTAGTCTAACTACTACTCGAGTTCGAGTTCGACTCGGCTTGATTAATAAACAAACCAAACTTTAACAAGGGTTTCACATACTTGATAAAAGCTCGAGTTCGAACTCGAACTCGTGTAAAATAAACGAGCCGAACATGAATATCATACTACTCAGCTCAGCTCAGCTCGTTTGTATCCCTATGCACATGATAAGAGATTAGAAATGAAATTAATAATTTATATTTTTAGATTAAGCCAAAACCTTAGTTTTTTTAACATCAAAGATATGTGGTGTAATAGAATGGGTTAAGCTATCAATTTTTAAGTGTTGTCACCACCATCCATGTCACGACCCGGAATTTAAACAACATTACCACAAATACGCAGCGGAAATACACAATGTCGTGACAGTGGGATGAAACCCAACACTTGGATTCTACAACCCAAACTTAAACAATTAATCTCCTAAGATCCATCAAAACAAGATAACAGAATCATACTTCTAAGTCTATCCACACTCTTGTTCAAAAACAAGCAAGATCATCTACCTAACTAGAGAATACCAAGAATCTCCATGTGCAAATGACTCTGATTCCTTTGGTTCCACCTGATCCTCATCTTCAAGCTCTTAAATCTTCAAAACCTGCTGAAAAATTTAACCCACAACGGGGTGAGTCCGGGGACTCCGTAGGATTTACACCCTTCACCCATCAATCGGGTAATTAACATATAAACAAGCAATGGTACGTAACATATCTAAAATTGAGATGTAATACAAAAGTATAGAATGTCTTCTATATTAATCTCACAACCCATATCTGAAACATAATTATCTTCAAAGAAAAGATTATGCCAAAGCCAATTAATTCTAGACCAATGCACACAAGACCATACAAGCTAGACAATATCATCTAAATGACCTCAAGACTTAACTTAACATGACCAAATTAAAATAGACAAATTTGATTTTTCTAACATGACATGGTTTAACATCCATACATGACACACAAGTAACATATTTCATATCCTTTCCAGAACACATAGCCAAAGAGCAAGGAATTGGTCGTCTTGCTTCACATGTACAAAATGCATTCACCAGCTCTAATATATATATAGAAGTAACATATACTAAGCTAGCCCAAAGTGCACCTAGGCAGTGGTGACACTAAGGGAAAAACCGCGGTAATCCGGGATCTGTGGGAGGGCCGGATTCATCTAAGTTACCCGCTGCCCACGGGGTAATTTACTAGCATAGGCTGGTGAAGCCTTCATAGCACGTCATATCAAGAGTTCATAACATAATTTCACATCATGACATACCTGACCATACCATGCATACATGACATAAACATCTAATTTCATAGCCTTTCATATAAGACATAACATGCAAAACAAACTTGACAAGACATATGATAACCCGACATAATTGAACTGGTTCTCAATGACAACTCATATTAATCATGATCAAATTGACATGACTAACTATGCGTAGCATAGCCCATGATCTGAAACCAAATTAAACATATTTCACCATAACTAGACAAGACTTGTACTAACCGACTTGGTTGACATATTCTAAATCAAACATATACCAAACTTAACCATATGAACATAATCATATCATGCATGACATAATACATAATCTGAAATCATACTAATCAAAATTTACATGATCCTCACACATGCAATGACAAACCGAACTAGACATACTAAAACATATGTACAAGACACTTAACCTAAGTCATGCTTGGCATAAACTGAACAAATTAAGATCTCATGTAATCAATCATAATCTGACCAAAACAGGTTCTAAAAGGTATAATTTGATGACCCAAGAGTTTTTCAAGTCTACACATAATTAACCTTCAATTCTTGTTCCAAACTAGCATATAATCACTTACATGATTTTCATAAGATCAATTTTGATAGAAAAGGCTTCTACCCAAGCATAATCAAGCTAAACATGTTCCATAATATACAAAATACTAATTTCAAGTTTCGATTTCAGAGATTTTGTGAAAATCAATATTTACAAGTCCAAAGTCTAAGACTAGTCAACTTATGATCCATAAGTTAAATCATGCGTATTTTCTAATCAAAATGGGATCAAATACATAGACAAGCTTGAGAACCCTACCTGGAAGCTTCTGTGAATTTTCTGGATTTTTATGGATTTTTCTGCTATTTTTCTTGGCCTTAATCTAATTTACAGATTTATTAAATCCGAAAATCAGAATTTTCCTGAACCGGCGCCGAACCGGGCGGTTCGACCAGCTGAACCGGGGCGGTTCGGAGGCGTTGGACCGCGGCTGGACCGGCGGCTCACGACGGCGGTTCGCGGGCGGCACCGGCGACGGCGGTTCGTGGCGGCGCTCGCGACGGCGGAGGCGGCCGGCGGCGCTCGACGGCGAAGGAGGCAGCCGGCGGAGCTCGCGGCGGCGCTCGATGATGCTGGGCCGATGGCCAGCCGGGTGATCGACCGAGGTGGGAAGGGCGCAACCGAGCGCGGGTGCATGCTCGCGGGAGGGACGGCGGCGGGGGTAGCTCCCGGCGACGGTGCTCACGACGGCGGATGCGGTCTAGTCGGAACGCAGGAGGGCCGCGGTGACGATGGCGACGCAGCGGCAAACGGCGGCGATCGCTGGCGTCCGAGGTGACGGGGCGGCGCTGCAGGCGCTGGCGGCCGAGGGCGGCTGGCCGCGAAGGCAAGGGCGGCTGGGCGTGGCTGCGGAAGGCGGCAACCGGCGGACGAAGAGGGAGAGAGAGAGGGATGGGAAAGAGCTCAACGACGGAGGGGGGTGGGGAAGACGCTGGCGACTATGAGCAGGCGGGAGGGTGGCCCGCTGGTCGCGCAGGCGCTGGCGCTTGGCGTGGGAAGATGATGGCGACCGGCGAGAGGGGTTCCCCACGGCGGTTCCCGTTAGAACAGGGGAACTGACATAGGAGATCGACGACGATGGAGGGGGCGCTCACGGTGGCGGCCGCAGCAGGCTGGAAGGCGACCAATGGCATGGACAAGGGGGGGGGGGACGGAGGCCAGCGGCGGCAACGAGGGGGAAGGCGGCTCTTCACTCGGCTGGTTGGTCCGGGGAGGATCTAAGGGGATGGCGGCGGCCCGGCGCTGGCGCGCAAGGCGGCTGCCGGCGGTGATCGCGCCGGAGGCCAGGAAGGTGGCTGCGGCGGCGGAGGTCGCACGTACGGGGGAGCAGAGGAAGAAGAAAGAAGGGTGGGGGGGGCACGTAACCGGCGAGAGAGAGAGAGGGCCGAGCGGGGTGGGCGTAACCGGCGGGCGCGCGCACGCGCGCGCGAGAGAGAGAGAGAGAGAGAGAGAGAGAGAGAGAGAGAGAGAGAGAGAGAGAGCGCGGGGGGCGGGGCGAACGTTACGGGATTTTTTTTTTTTTTTTTGAAATGTTACATTCTTCACCCCTTAAAATAAATTTCGTCCTCGAAATTTCAAAATCTTACTATCTAGTCGAAGGGGGAAGTCAAGATGATTCAATTCTCATACACTCATAAACAGATTCTCAAACCACGATACACAATATATGTGCCAAAATTCTCATCATCCACTAATATTACCCATCTCAAAATTTCTAAGTATACACTCTTCCTTCTATATCATACCCTTCATGATAATCTAATTATTGTATCTCGATTTCACAAAAATTTTCACATTCAGCTCTCTTTAATTTATCATATGTCTATACCATTTTTTTCATAATAATTAACTCTTCTATCTCTAACTTTATCTAAAAGTTTGATCTTCAAATATCATCACCAATCATCATTTACAATTCTAATCTCCTTATACATCAATATTCTTTAATCTTTTTATCAATTATAACACTTAAATCTCATCCTTGTTATCATATCTCAAACATGCCATAATTATCATTGAAAATTATCTAAAACGATGGAGATTATATTATCCATATGAGACAAGATTATCAACCTAGTCCTCTTATCCATTTTTTTCCAATGATAATCCCCTAATATCTTCTAAATAATTATCAAGTTTTCACAAAGATCTCTAATCTTTTCTTTCCAATACATTTGGGATCCGTTTGTCATGCCTTGCACTTCCTCAATTATCAAGTCATTCCAAATCTCAAGGAACCATAACTATTCTATTGTGATTCTTACATACTCATTTAATCTCCACCAGTTGGAACTCAATCTCTAAACACTTCGGATGTTTAATAAATTTACCAAATTCCAATCACTTCAAACAACTAGCAAGATATCACCAACTTATTCTTCTATCTATATTTGACTTGAAGATCATCTCAACTAAACCAAAGTCTGAACTAAATATTCACAATCATCTGACATAATCTATATTCACTCAAAACATAATTCCACTTAATATTGACAAATCAGGGATGAGTGGTAACAAGTACTCCTTGATTGGAGAGGTTATGCAAAGATGATGATAGATAGAATAATTCTCAAGTTCATGATTCGAAAAGAATAAGGTTATAATCTTGGATGCCATGCCATATCATCAATTGGATTTTGATAACTTACAACAAGTGATCATAACCCTACCAAAACAAGTATTAATCCTCAAAACTTATACTACAACATCTTATCTTTAATAACACAAGAATACTACTAATACCATCACACTAAACAATTTAATTCTTCTTCAAAGTTTAGATATATAATCTCGTTTCGATATCCAACTCTTCCAATCAAACCTCTTAATCAAGTAATATTTCAAAAATGTTCTTTCCTAAGATAGACTCAACATCATACTCCAGGTAATATATGTCATCTTAACCTCATACCACATATATGCATCATTCCAATCATTACACATAAATCAGATAATCATCACATATCATTAATTGAATAATTCAAATTATTCCACATATGTTATCCAATGAAATCTCTATAATGATTCAACAATCTCTCTTAACTTTCAATCGGTCAGATGATATCATGTCATGTATCATACACATCTAACTATTATCTAAAGCAAATAAAATTCCATTATCCTTATAAAACAGGAGTATCAATCATAATTCATCGTTCATTTTCTTTTTCTAAATGATAGACCTAAACACCATTATCATCAAATTATCACCAACATTCACTTTCTTATAATTTGAAATCTAGATCCTGATCATCTTAATTAACAATCAAATTATTCACATGCTTAAAGAGCCACAATCTAATGCCAAAGACATCCAATTCCCTTAAACCTCAACAAGTATATCACGATCTCTAATTACTTTCTCAGTAGAAGTTAAATCACAATTTCCAAATTACCCCAAACAACTTAAATAATACTCTTAATATGAATCAAAGTCTTAACAAATCTATATCTAACAAAATTATCCACGATACAAATTTAACTCATAATTATCAAGCTAAATCACCTAGAGCCTATATACTTCCTATGATTTGGAAATTCCAGGATCAAAGATTTCAAGTCCTTAGACAAGGGTATTGTTTGATAGAGTAATCACTCAGATTCTAGATCGGCAAATAATAACTAAGATTCTAGATACTATGGTTACAATATAAACTAGATTGTGGTATCTTATAGATATCTAATCAAAGCTCCACTTAAACAACCTGATATACATGATCTTCTAGATATTTCATCCTCATTTTTTTGATTAATTGATCTCATTCCTTCCAATAGTACATGATATTATATCCTCGTATCACACAAAAATATCCCAATTAACTTACACCAACAATTCAATTATTCTCATGTAGATCATCCTATAAAATCATTATAAAACTCACTTTACTTCTCAATATGAAAATCTACCAATCTAACTAGCTTTCTATCATCATTTAAATAAGAAATCATATCATCATGGCTTTAATCATATTCATTTGATCAATCCAATTCACTAGCTATCTTAAATCTGAACTTCATCTCGTAAAGATACTAAACCCTATGATATCCATCAACTATTAGACACTAGAATTCTCTACACCAATGACAATAAAATCTTGCCTTAATTGATAAATTGATTTCTATCAATCTGAACTTCAAGATCAACCAAATCTAAAAGTTGATTATCATACATTGATTGATCATCTAATTTAAATCTCTACATATTAAATCATCATCTAATATCAAAATCAAATTGACCCAAATTGATAATCTCCTCCTATTATCATAAACTGAAGCTTCAAGATTCACCAAAATCTGAAAATTGATCCTCATAAATAGATTCAATCCATTATCCAATCTAGGCATCCAATAATGTAACCTCAAATTGACCCAAATTGATAATCTCCTCCTATTGTCATAAACTGAAGCTTCAAGATTCACCAAAATCTGAAAATTGATCCTCATAAATAGATTCAATCCATTATCCAATCTAGGCATCCAATAATGTAACCTTCAAATTCTAAAATCAAATCCAATTGATTCAAATAGATAATCCAAGTATCAAATCTGGCTCATTTAAACTGAAATCAACCACCCGGGCAGGTCACTATAGACCTTCCGGCCGGGTTAATGCTCGATACCACTCTGTCACGACCCGGAATTTAAACAACATTACCACAAATACGCGGCGGAAATACACAATGTCGTGACAAAGGATGAAACCCAACACTTGGATTCCACAACCCAAACTTAAACAATTAATCTCCTAAGATCCATCAAAACAAGATAACAGAATCATACTTCTAAGTCTATCCACACTCTTGTTCAAAAACAAGCAAGATCATCTACCTAACTAGAGAATACCAAGAATCTCCATGTGCAAATGACTCTGATTCCTTTGGTTCCACTCGATCCTCATCTTCAAGCTCTTAAATGTTCAAAACCTGCTGAAAAATTTAACCCACAACGGGGTGAGTCCGGGGACTCCGTAGGATTTACACCCTTCACCCATCAATCGGGTAATTAACATATAAACAAGCAATGGTACGTAACATATCTAAAATTGAGATGTAATACAAAAGTATAGAATGTCTTCTATATTAATCTCACAACCCATATCTGAAACATAATTATCTTCAAAGAAAAGATTATGCCAAAGCCAATTAATTCTAGACCAATGCACACAAGACCATACAAGCTAGACAATATCATCTAAATGACCTCAAGACTTAACTTAACATGACCAAATTAAAACAGACAAATCTGATTTGTCTAACATGACATGGTTTAACATCCATACATGACACACAAGTAACATATTTCATATCCTTTCCAGAACACATAGCCAAAGAGCAAGGAATTGGTCGTCTTGCTTCACATGTACAAAATGCATTCACCAGCTCTAATATATATATAGAAGTAACATATACTAAGCTAGCCCAAAGAGCACCTAGGCAGGGTTGACACTAAGGGAAAAACCGCGGTAATTCGGGATCTGTGGGAGGGCCGGATTCATCTAAGTTACCCGCTGCCCACGGGGCAATTTACTAGCATAGGCTGGTGAAGCCTTCATAGCACGTCATATCAAGAGTTCATAACATAATTTCACATCATGACATACCTGACCATACCATGCATACATGACATAAACATCTAATTTCATAGCCTTTCATACAAGACATAACATGCATAACAAACTTGACAAGACATATGATAACCCGACATAATTGAACTGGTTCTCAATGACAACTCATACTAATCATGATCAAATTGACATGACTAACTATGCATAGCATAGCCCATGATCTGAAACCAAATTAAACATATTTCACCATAACTAGACAAGACTTGTACTAACCGACTTGGTTGACATATTCTAAATCAAACATATATCAAACTTAACCATATGAATATAATCATATCATGCATGACATAATACATAATCTGAAATCATACTAATCAAAATTTACATGATCCTCACACATGCAATGACAAACCGAACTAGACATACTAAAACATATGTACAAGACACTTAACCTAAGTCATGCTTGGCATAAACTGAACAAATTAAGATCTCATGTAATCAATCATAATCTGACCAAAACAGGTTCTAAAAGGTATAATTTGATGACCCAAGAGTTTTTCAAGTCTACACATAATTAACCTTCATTTCTTGTTCCAAACTAGCATATAATCACTTACATGATTTTCATAAGATCAATTTTGATAGAAAAGGCTTCTACCCAAGCATAATCAAGCTAAACATGTTCCATAATATACAAAATACTAATTTCATGTTTCTGATTTCAGAGATTTTGTGAAAATCAATATTTACAAGTCCAAAGTCTAAGACTAGTCAACTTATGATCCATAAGTTAAATCATGCGTATTTTCTAATCAAAATGGGATCAAATACATAGACAAGCTTGAGAAACCTACCTGGAAGCTTCTGTGAATTTTCTGGATTTTTATGGATTTTTCTGCTATTTTTCTTGGTCTTAATCTAATTTACGGATTTATTAAATCCGAAAATCAGAATTTTCCTGAACCGGCGCCGAACCGGGCGGTTCGACCGGCTGAACCGGGGCGGTTCGGAGGCGTTGGACCGCGGCTGGACCGGCGGCTCACGACGGCGGTTCGCGGGCGGCACCGGCGACGGCGGTTCGTGGCGGCGCTCGTGACGGCGGAGGCGGCCGGCGGCGCTCGACGGCGAAGGAGGCAGCCGGTGGAACTCGCGGCGGCGCTCGATGTTGCTGGGCCGATGGCCGGCCGGGTGATCGACCGAGGTGGGAAGGGCGCAACCGAGCGCGGGTGCATGCTCGCGGGAGGGACGGCGGCGGGGGTAGCTCCCGGCGACGGTGCTCATGACGGCGGATGCGGTCTAGTCGGAACAGAGGAGGGCCGCGGTGACGATGGCGACACAGCGGCAAACGGCGGCGATCGCTGGCGTCCGAGGTGACGGGGCGGCGCTGCAGGCGCTGGCGGCCGAGGGCGGCTGGCCGTGAAGGCAAGGGCGGCTGGGCGTGGCTGCGGAAGGCGGCAACCGGCAGACGAAGAGGGAGAGAGAGAGGGATGGGAAAGAGCTCGACGACGGAGGGGGGTGGGGAAGACGCTGGCGACTGTGAGCAGGCGGGAGGGTGGCCCGCTGGTCACGCAGGCGCTGGCGCTTGGCGCGGGAAGATGATGGCGACCGACGAGAGGGGTTCCCCACGGCGGTTCCCGTTAGAACAGGGGAACTGACATAGGAGATCGACGACGATGGAGGGGGCGCTCACGGTGGCGGCCGCAGCAGGCTGGAAGGCGACCAATGGCATGGACAAGGGGGGGGGGACGGAGGCCAGCGGCGGCAACGAGGGGGAAGGCGGCTCTTCACTCGGCTGGCTGGTCCGGGGAGGGTCTAAGGGGATGGCGGCGGCCCGGCGCTGGCGCGCAAGGCGGCTGCCGGCGGTGATCGCGCGGGAGGCCAGGAAGGTGGCTGCGGCGGCGGAGGTCGCACGTACGGGGGAGCAGAGGAAGAAGAAAGAAGGCTGGGGGGGGCACGTAACCGGCGAGAGAGAGAGAGGGCCGAGCGGGGTGGGCGTAATCGGCGGGCGCGCGCGCACGAGAGAGAGAGAGAGAGAGAAAGAGAGAGAGAGAGAGAGAGAGAGAGAGAGAGAGAGAGAGAGAGAGAGAGAGAGCGAGCGGGAGGCGGGGCGAACGTTACGGGATTTTTTTTTTTTTTTTTTGAAATGTTACAATCCATGTCCCCCCCTCTCTCAATATATATATATGCTGCATGACAAAATAAAATTATTAATGAGTATGTTTATCGATCGTCAAGAAATATAATGTTATAGAGTGTCTTCTTGTGAGCCCCAACAATTTTTGTCGTTATCCAAATTTTTGTAATTATGCATTGTTTACATCCTTTCTGTAATCCAATCTCACTGAATTAACATAATAATTTTATACTTACAAACATCTTAAAATTTATTTGAACATATAATTTTGTGACAAAAAATATAGACATGATTATTTTAAAATCAAACAATTTCTTTTTTTTCGTAAGAATTTTTTCTTCTTTACGGATAATGTCACACTTGCATCGTTTTAGTTTGACGCTCACCTTGCACAAATCGCTAGCGCCTAATTGTATAGCTTTATACTTACGAACATCTTAAATTCTATTTGAATATACAATTTATAATAAAAATATATACAAATTAATTTTAAAAACAAATGACTCAATTTTTTTGCTTAGACTTTTTTTTCCTCTTCGTGCATACGTCACACTTGCTCGCACCGGGCAGAAATCGTTGCCGCCTAATTGTAGTTGTCAACCAAGCTGTGTTTGACATCCTCATGAATCCTCATAAAGCTGAGCCGATATGTATGAGTGCTTGCCAGCTTTCGAGGCAAAAAGCGTGAAGTCTTTTGAGTTTGGCCGAAGATCGTAGGCTTTTGCAGAGTGTAGATGCGCAGCTCCGAAGATTTCTCTCTCAAACGAAGAGATAGGTTCACATGGCCTACAGAAAGAAGTGAACCCATCATTACATGTCACAGATTATTCGAGCCATGGGACCACTAAAATTTATCCACCAGAGATGTTCCACATCAACCAAAACCATCAAATCTTTCACCTTTCTCACTCACCATCGGTCAATATCTTCAAATTCCGAAGCTAATCATCTCAAGCTGCAACAACTGAGCGCGCGCTTCTCCAACATCACCCCTGACCCAAAACGTCCGGACAATGTGAGACACGGAAGTGCGCCCCCCCTTATGTCGACTCTTACGAAGTCCGTCTCAAAAGACAGGCGCATTTGAGGCTCTGGCATCACTTAAGCCCTCATATGTTGCTAGAAGAACCGTTCTTATCGATAACGAGCACGCACAGCTCAATTGGACCAGGAAAGAGAGATTTAAGACTGTATAGACATCGCTATCTCTTATTACCGCTAATCGGCAGAGTTTCTTTGTTAACTAACTTGCTTACTCCACACCTTTAAACTTACAAAATTTGGTGTATATAATTATATATGATTGATAACCGTTTACCTGGCACATAATTATATATGATTGAGATTAAAGATTGAGTTAGTATATAAGAATTGAGGAGTGTTTCTCCGAATTTGGAATAAAATGATGAAGCTGTAACCAAGTCCGCATGAAAGGCGAAAGTGGCTGAAACGCCACGAGAAATCTAAAGCATTTACTTGTAGTCATATTTTGGTGGAGAATCCTCCTTGTGGAGCAGTTGGAATCCGAAGACCTTCTTAGGTCTTCTCATTCTACACGTCTAGATCTCGATGTGAAGGTCCGAAAGGGCCAGTAACATCTTTGCACTGTTTAAGAAGAAAAGCAGCCGCTTACGCGAGAACCCAAGATGCCTCGGAGATGAAAAACCCTTAATATATATATATATATATATTATTTCCGTGACGAAGTGTTCATATAAATATAAGAATAACCCATACGCCTCATCAAGGAACTAAACAAGGTGGACATTATGTATATTCCAATTTGAAAAGAACAGCAACGAGGAAGTAATTAATTATCTATCTAAAGTAGCTTTGATAACTAATGACTCAGTCCGAGGAACAAATCCATGGCTCGACAGTGCCTTCTCCGGTGGTCGACACATTCTCGGACCCCTTATCCGGCTGGTGGTCCGACGCGGACGAGCCGCTGCAGTTCAACTTGCAGCAGCAACCCAGCTGCCGCTGCTCGCTCGCTCTGGGATTTCCTTGGCTGCTTCCACCAGTGCCGTCGGGTCCATCAAACCACAAAAATATATCATCCCTCCCGGATCCGCCGCCGCCGTGCACAGGGGACATCCTTGCTGCTGGGGTGAAGCTCGGACGGAGGGAAATGGCATGGCCGCGGCTGTTACCGCCGATAGCTCCTTGACTACAAGCTCCTGTTGCCTCTGCTATTGATATCACTAGATGAGAATTCTTTCTGTCATGATTGTCCGCATTGGGCGAAGAACTTCCTTTTGCAGATGTGGAATGTGGAAGAGGAGGCTCTAAGTTGAACATGGCTAGCAAGTTCTGGTCTTTACCACAAAGATCAGAAGACGACGAGGGGCGGTTATTGTTAATGGATATAGTAGCAGTTGTAGAGGCAGCCGTAGCCGAGGCTTTTGCTAGGGAAGAGTCAGCGCCTACTCTGCTTTCCGCACCGGCCGTAATCGAAGTAGGACAAGCAATGGTAGAAAGAGAAGAGGAGGATGATGAGATACTTGAATAAGGGAATGAGATTGGGACCTTCTGCGCAAACGACTTCAGCAGGTAACCTGCCATGGGATCAGGGCCGGCGGGCAATCTCCCCGCCTTACAGACTGCGGTCCGCAACAAGTCGATACGCGGCCGTGAGAAAGCCTGAGAGGCGAAAGGCGGCGAAGGCACGCCGGTGAACTCCTGCACCATCGCCCGGAAATTGGATGTATCTGTCTCGAGCACCGTGGTTGGCGTCCGCCTTGACGCCCTTGGCCTCTTCTTTGTGGCTTGGAGCGGCGCAATGCTTGCACCGCCACTTAGAAAGTGATCCGGCAGGACAAGTGCAGAGTGCTGCTGCGACGTCGAAGAGGATGATGGCTGCTGACCCAAGTGAGCGGTGGCCCCGAAGGGATCCTGGGTGAAGCCAATTGTTGGAGCGTTGGAGGCGGCGAAGGGCAATGACGCCGAAGGGCCGACGAACCCGCTCACGGCAGTGCAATCGGGATTGGGCTTGGGGATGACGGGTGGCGGCCGCTGCGGCCGTAAAAAGGAATCAAGGTAGGGGGAGATCAGGGCGTCGAAGGAATTGGCGGCTGATGGTGAAAGAGAGGGATGGTGTTGGCCGGAGGGGAAGCTCAGAAAAGTGGAAATGGAATCGGCGCGGGAATCGAACTCATCGTCACCACCGCTCGATGACTGTATGCTGCCACTATTGCCGGAATCCATGGTGGGTAAAGAGAGAGAGACTACTCCACGAGAATGGGTTGCAGAAAATGCTGCAACACTCTGAAGAACGGAGTAAAGGGCCAATATGTGGTTCTATCTGCTACCAGCTGCTGTCTAATTCGTTCAACGGAGCTTCAGGAGTGCAGAAGCGGAGAGGGCAGCACGCAGAGAAGCACGAGAGAGATCCATCGTAAATCATCGAAGAAGGTGGAGAGTAGAAGTGAGAGTGAGTCCAAAAAGCCTGCCTATGGATGAGGGTGGAGGAGACGATGCCCCGGAAGAAAAGGGGGGGGGGGGGGGAGGGGAGTCCAAAAAGCCTGCCTATCTTTTACTCTCCGGTGGAGCTGTGTTTTTACTAACATGTTACAAGTATCAAAACAAAAATTATTAAAAATTGTCATATATTTGCCCTTATCTTCCGTTTCCCAGCTGTTCAATCTCACTTCATCTCTCATTATTTCAAATTTGCCGGCCAAATAATTTATCTTCACTTTGAATCATGTGGCGTTGCACCCAAACCAGACATGTCGAACCATGTAACTGTCGTTATACAATTTTAGTCAAGTTAAAAAAATTTAAAACAAATAGTTTAGAAAATATTTTCAAATATCTTAACCAACAGAATAATTTTAAGAAAATTTCATTTGACATGGTTAAAATCTGGCTTGGCACCACCTTAACAAGTCACCGGGCGGCCAATTAATAAGGCACCTAAAATCCCAGGAGGGCGGATCCCCTCAGGTGCCCACCTGAGGGGATCCCCTCAGCCCCTCTCACAAGGGGCTGAGGTGACAGTGATCTGACGTCTGTCAGATCACTGTCTTGTCCCGGTCATGTCACCTTCTTTGTGAGAGGGCTGAGGGGATCCCCTCAGGTGGGCACCTGAGGGGATCCGCTCTCGAATCCCAGACACCAAGCAGCCAACAAGGCACCAAGTGCATGTTGGTGAGACACTTACTTTATTCAACCATTTTCTGACAAATTTGACCTCCGAAAAGGCATGAGCCAGAGGTATGGTCGGCATTAATTGTACCATTAAGGTAAAAGTGCCTGCAAGGGTGACGCTTTGGTAGGAGTGACAATTTTTTGATTCTTGATTTGCTATTCTTTTTTATTATAAAAAGTCACTATCTTCCAACATTTTAAGAATTCACTTTTGACTTTCACTCCCTCTAGATCACCACAATATATCAACTTTCACTCCAAGAAATCTCAAAGCCCCCACACCTTTTAGTGAACCCCTCCAAAAAGGCCAAGAAAATGCTTACTCTCATCCTTAGTATATAGTTTTCTTTTGACTTTTGGAGACTACTCATCCCAATCCCCATTCATCCAAGGCCTATTTCCCCATTCCACATATTCTTTTGTTTCAAAACTATACCAATGAACTATGTTGGCACATTGAAGATCAACCACAAGCCCAGAGTAGAGTGAGAGAAAAGCCCAACAGCTAGGAATACAGCTCCTGGTGCCCTGCCAATGGGTCCCTGCAGATAAATTGTGTCTTTTATATTTTTTAGTGTTTTTCACACCATTTTCTCTTCTCCTACTACCCCATTAATTCAAATTTGTATTTTAATGTTTTATAGCATACACTAGAGCATTCATTGCATCTTCATACCTCTTTAAATGATCCAAAATGTAATCTTAATCAGGTCCATTTTTAACCTTTTGTCATTTAATGTTCATTTTGATTATATTATTACACACCTTAAGGAAACTTTATGCACTTGTGATTTGTTGAAGCCACATCTCCTATTGCCTCCAAGTATGGCCTCCCAAGTATAGCCCAAAAAGTCGGATCCAATTCTAGAACATAAAAATCCGTTGTGACCGTACATGGTCCAAGTTTAACTTTTAGAGTGACCACCCCATGTGCAGACTTCTTAGAGTTGTCATAGGCCATCACCAAGGCACAAGATGGCTTGATTTCTTGCTTAGAAATGCCGCACAACTGCAAAGTTTCTGGCGGCATAACGTTGATAGAAGCTCCAGTGTCAACCAAACATGATTTCACTTTGACATCGCCGATAATAACAGCCACATGCTAATCTTATCTCCTGACCTCTGGATCTATTAATTCCTCCTGAGAGAAAGTGAGTGTTGGGTGCTCACTTCTATGGGCTAACACTGTAGTGATCTTCTCAGGTGGGAGATCTTCACTCACCATGACCCTTTGCAAATATTGCTGTAGAATCTCTTGGTGCACCTTTGATCTTTTGATCAACTCAATTATGGAAATACGGGCCAGTGGCTTATCCAAATGTCTCAACAAATCATACGTCATGCCCGGCAATGGTTCTTCCACTTGTTCCTCCTCCACTGGATCCTGCGGTTGAGTACTGGCTTGGGGAAAAAGCGACTGGATCATCCTCCAACTCCGAAGCACCAGGGCTATTTGGCAGTTGGGTAGAGGTGTTGAGTTAACCGGGGTGGGAATAGGTGTTGTAGGTGCATGTGTGGTAGACAATGGGATTGGTGGTTCGGGGATGATTCGGTTAGTGGGTAGAGGGGTAGGATTTGGAGGTGGTAGTGATGGTGATACTAGTGGCCTAATAAGAAGAGGCTGGGGTGCAGGAGTGGTTGATAGATTTAATGAAGGTTTTAGTAATGTGGTTGGTTGTGGGGTTGGTGGTATGATAGATTGAGGTTTTGGGGTGACAGAGCTCATAGGCTGGGAGTTCAGGTTTGGTAGTGATTGTGGTGGTCGGATGAGCAAGGGCCGGTATGCAGCAATGGTTGCAGGAGGTATAGTTAAGGAGGGGGCTGGCCTAATGATGAGTCGGCGAGAAGAAGTGGCGGCCAGTGGTTGGGTTATTGAGCTTGGTGGTAGTTGTGGAGTAGAAGGTGCACAGATTATTTGTCTAGGAGGGTTCCTAGAAGGAGGCCTAGCTGGGTTGACCGGCATGGTTGCATTCTGATTTTCTAGTTGCCAACCTTGAGCACGATTGGCATCTCCCTGGACAATGGAGTGTACTAGACCAATTCCTGGGTTTGGATGTGCTGGTGCTGGTGCTGGAGCGGGAGCACGTAATGTGAGCGGATTCTGGACAATCCCCAAGCCAGGTTGTTGTTGAGGTTGAGCCGGTGGACGCTGCCGCTGCTGCTGCCTAACCTTCATAGCTTGTATGCATTCCCCCATTTGAGCCCAATCAATGCTTCCTTGGTCATTCAAATCGTGAATGTAATCCTTGAATTGAAAACACACTTCAACAGTGTGACCAGGACACCGGTGGTAAGCACAGTATCGGGACATATCTACATTTGTTGGCCAAACCTCTCTTTCCTTGGGAAATTCCAACTGTTTTTTTACCATAAGTACATTGAAGATGTCGATCAAGGAGTAAGGGAGTTGTTGGTAGTTCTCTCTCCTAGGACCTCCCCTTTGTGGTGCCTGATTGAGTGGTGGCGGTGCCCTATTGTAGGTAGGTTGACGAGGTTGCTGGGGTTGTGCTACTGGCTGAGGGGGTCATTGTGGTTGTCGTGGTTGTTGTGGCCTAACTTGTTGTTGAGGGGGGTAATAGGAAAGGTTCTGTGGTGGGTTTCTGAACTGGTTTTGACGGTTCCCTCCCTAGTTCCCCACAATGTTTATAGCTTCGTTGTTGACCACTCCTTCGGTTGTAGGACCAACTAGTGCAGAGGGGGTCTTCTTAATGTTCCTAGGTTTGGGATCAAATGGATTTATCATGGTGACATCTTTGAAATGGGCTTGCAAGTATCAGGCACTGTCATAGAGTTCATTCATGGTGGTTGGACGGTGCATGATCAATATATTCCTCAAGGCAGGTGTAGTGTTCCCGATAAGCATTTTCATTTGTTCCCCTTCAGAAATAACATCTGTCAATTTCTCTAATATTCCCCTCCAGCGATCAACAAACTTTATGAAGTCCTCTTCGGGCTTCATCTTATTAAAAATCAAATCTATTATGGAGCATGATGGTGCAACCTAATCTCTGTATCTTTGCAAAAACTTGGTCTTGACAATATCAAAGTCTCCTGTCTCAAAGGGGTCAAGCGAGTAGAACCATTCCAATGTAGACCCTTCTAGTGATCGGCGGAACAAGAAAGCAAAAACCTTGCGATCATTTTCACAGAATGAGGACTGGTAGAGAAAATCTTTTAGGTGAAGAAAAGGATTGCCTGTACCATTGTAGAGGCGATAAACTGGTAGTACAGAAGGTGGTAGGTGGAGAACTGGCAAAGAAGGAAAAGAGATCTCAGGAACTGACTTGGAGTCCAGGCGACATCTCAGCTCTTCATAACATTCATTCATCTGGGTGAGTTGATCCATGATTGCCTGGGTGAGAGCAGGTTCTTGGTTTACTGGTGGGGGCATGTGGTTAGAGGCATGATTCTAGAATTGAGGAGCATGACTTGGCAAATTCACTGAAGATTGTCCCATGACTTGTTGGGCCAAGGGAGCAACATGGTTGAAATAGGGTGGTTGGACAAATGATGGTTGAACCACATATGGTTGAACTATAGATGGTTGAACAACCGATGGTTGAACTACAGATGGTTGTGCTAATGATGGTTAAATCATAGATTGTTGAACAATAGGTAGTTGAACAAAGGGTCATTGAATGAGTGGTGGTCGAACCAGTGGACAAGGAGATGAGACAACTTGGTTGGCTTCAGCCTGATCTGAGGCAATTTTGCCATTCACCATGGATTGTATGCGGGTGTTGGTTTCTGGGTCGGTATAGAGAGACAACTCCCTAAAGAGTTGTTCAACATCACGAGGAGTAGATGGTTGAGGGACCTCTTGCGCTTCTGACTCAAACAATAGATTAACATGACCATCTGACGAAATTGGTTGGTGACCCATCTCGTGCTCTCGATGTTCAACTTGTTCCGCCATTCCAATGTGCCTTCTAGACCTTAATTGCATTGTCACCTTTCAACTTCAAAGAGAAGGTAAAACAAACAAGTTGGCAAAGCAAACAAAAAACTTTTTTCTATTTTTTTAGTATTTTGCAAAAAATGTTAGAGGTTTGAATTTTTGTTTGACAAACAAGTGATGCAAAAACTTGAAAGCAAAATTACGCAATGATTTTGATTAAATCTTAGGTTTATGGATATTGTTAAGAATTGTTCTCTCAACAAATGGGTTAGGATCCTAATTCCAATCTCCAATGACCTAGGTTTCACACAATCTCACCACGTGTAAGTAACATAGGATGCTTCGGGTTTTGGGGAGTGGTACAACCAACCCGATCGTGAATAGGAATACTCCACGTATGAGGAATTACGGAGGCCTTGATGAAAACCAACCAAGTCAACTAGGAAGGAATATCCCAGAAGAGAGGTCAGAATCTACTAAGAGGGTGTTTTGGATGGGAGGGGTAAATGGGAGAGTGAGCTCCCGCCTCAAAAAAGTGTAAAAGAAGGAGGTAGAGAGAAGGAGTAGAGAATGCAATCAAGTAATAAGAAAAAAAATAAACTTAAATAAACAAGCAATGACACAAGGAAAGTAACTAGAAACTAGACAAGCAACTAGAAACTAGAATCTAAACCTTGTTTCTTATGTGAGCCAAATGGAGATAGTGAAAAGTGATATAAAAAAGAGGGTTCAGATCTGATAGCCAAGCAAAAGGGTGGTCCACATGGGGACTGATGTAGGAATAAGCTGGTTCATGTGGGAACCAGGGTAAAAAGTAAAGGTGGTTCATGCGGGAACCAGTTTTAGATAGCAAAGGGTGGTTCACGTGGGAACCAGTTTGAATGATTGAAAGAAGGCCACATGGGGCCAATTAAAGATGAATAAGGATCTGATCTAGGTGGGGATAGATCTGAAGGAAAGTGGTTTGGTTCACGTGGGAACCGAAGTAAAGAAAAAGATTGGTTCACGCGGGAACCAATTTAAATGACAACTGAAAATAAAAGAGGGTCACATGGTGACCAATTTGAGGGTGATAACCTGCAGCAAAGAGGAAAAATATGATTTGAATGACTGAAAATAAATGTTGGTTCACGTGGGAACCGGTTTGTAGAAGAGAGTTGGTTTGCGCGGGAACCAGTTTTTAAAGCAAAGGTGGGTTCACGCGGGAACCGGCTGAAATAAAATGACAGAAATTAAATGAGGTACTTGACACTTCAGATCTGATGAAAGATGGGTGAAATTAGAAATTTTGAGATTGCATGAAGTTTAAGAGAGGTGGAAAGAAGGAAACGCTCACGTGGGAACCAGTCTAGAACTAGAACTAGTTGCAAGCAAAACACTAAGCACCCATGGTTGAAGACATTGCTTGTCCCACCGTGGTTGCCACAAAGCTGTTGACTCCAAAAATTAGATGGGGCCTCTCCTTTTCAAGGAAGTTCGTGAATCCAGATCGTCACCTCAAGAGGGGATGATAAAGAAAGGAAGAAAAGACGGAAAGCAACTCTCACCTCGGTCCCACACTCACATTGATCCCTGAACTTTCATCCCTTGGCGTCGCTCAATCACCAAAGAGATGGTGGGTCATGTGGGAGGAGTGTGAGAAGAAGGAAATTAAGACATGTGGTCGCCAAGAACCGCAGGTTCCGATTTATGAAATTAAAGATGACCGTGTGTACCTTAGCGTGAAGAATGTGGGTCAATGCTTCTCCTTCTTCGGCCGGCCGATGAAGAAGAGTCCTCAGTGCGTGGGTGCCTGATTTTCTGTGCAACTAGACAAACAAACAAGTGAAAAGGACTATTATAACTAGACAAAGTGGAGTATATGTATAGAAAATGACATGAAACACACAATTGACTAGAAACTGACCAGATTCGGGTTATCTCTAACCCCTCTTTTTTTATTTTAGGATTAACAGGCTAAAAATAATGCAATAAAATGTAAAAAATTATATGAGATTGAAGAATCACTAAAAAAAGAGATATGAAAAGAACAAAAAGATTCTGAATAGAATAGAGAGAGATATGGCAAAATCTGGGTTGTCGAAAAAGCTGAGCAGCAGTCCAGGATCTTCCAGGCGCAACTTGCTTCTGCACTCGTCATGACCAGCCCCGACCTCAGAATCACATGATGTTGATTGAAAACTGAAGAAAAATTGGAGAGGAAGAACTTTGATGAAGAGAGCTCTGGTAGCAGACATCCACACGTTGCTGTAGAGGCCGAAGAAAAGAGACCTGGCAGATCACCTGTAGACCAGCCTTCCTCTCTCTTAAACCAATTTTTCTCTCTTAAAAAACTAAAAATTCTCTCTCTAAAAATAACAAAATCTATGAAGTAGGGATTTTGGACATCTTGAGATGCCTGGGGGGTCGTTCACATGCCTTTGAAACGACCGGAATCGAAGTTTATTTATAGTAGAAAAAGGTCGCGATACAAGCTACAAAATAGGGGACCTTGTTCCCTGGTGCTGGGCACATGTGCCCTGGTGCTGGGTGCATGCACCCCCACCTGAGGGCGCATGGCATCCATTCAAAATTTTTGGTCTTATCCGGTCCGATCCGTTCAGAGGTAGAGTCCCGGGGAAAAACTGGTTCCCTCGTGCCTCAAGGTCAGGGCGCATGTGCCCTCAAGTCAGGGCACAAGGTCACATGCCTCAGGGATAGGGCGCATGGGCACATGCCCTGGGTCCTGGGTGCATGTGACCAGAGACCTGGGAGCATGGGACTATTTTGTGCGTCGTTTTTCCGGAAGCAATTGCGAACGCTCCCGAACTCAGAATTCGATGCGGTTTGTTGCGTTGGAAAGATAACATGATGAAGAAGCTCTCTTAGCATTGGATCAGCCATCACACCTTCCAAAACATCCGAATTTTGTCCAGAATTTAGGACAGTGAACAGAAGATCCGATACTGGTAAAAAAGACTTCGACGGCAAACCGAAAAGGCACGGTATGCAACAAAACTTGTCCGGAATGTGAATCTGACCATAACCTTTAATGCATGATCATTAGGCATTCGTCATTCATCCAATTTCTATATTTACATGATTTATGTGTGGCTTTCGCTCGGGAATTATGGCTTTTTGCGAAAAACTTTGGAAAATATCCGATTTTGTTCGGCGAAACTTCTGTTCTAGGCTTCTTGTACTGCGGACTGTCTGCAGCTTGTGTGGGTCATCCTCCCTTCAGAAGTGCACTTCTACTGGCTTGTTGGGCTGATCTTCACTTCAAGTTCGATCCAGCCGGTGAGGTGGCCACCAGGTTGCATCTCTTCCGCCGTAGCCCCTTATTCCCGTATGCTGCTGCACTCGGCTTCGACGAGAGAGACGCCAACAGGTGTGCATTGGTGAAGAAGAGGCCAGAGTGGCATGCTCACTTTGCCTCCATGAACCGTTCCAACTTCCTGCACTCTTCTGCTGCCCTGATGCAGAAGGACTTCCAGGTGTGCTTTGCGCCCGGCGTTGATCTCCGCCTGGTTATAGGTTCGGCCTTCGTGTTGTACAACGCTCACTGTTGCCACTCTCAGATCGGCTTGCTTCGGTATGAGTTTCCCAAGCTGTCCCACCTGCCACCTATCAAGGGCAGACAGCTTGGCTCGGCGGATAACGAGGAGGAGGCGATCTCAGCCATTGCCTTGTGGGAGACGAGTTGGATGTGCCGCCCAGGCCTCCTGATTGAGGAGGACCTTGACCCGAAGTGCCGCTACATCTCCGCGTTAAAGCTTTTGCTTGCTTGATGGTCTTCTTTTCCTGCTTTAACTTGTCAGACATGTTGTTTTTATTTTGAATAAACAATGATTTTTTTTGTAGCTAGTTTGAGTGAAAATTCAATAGAAATTTAACTTCTTTCAGAAAAATGCAAGATAGATGTTGACAATTATGATGAATATGCCTTGTTATTTTTCAACACCTTGAATGTTTTTTTAATATGAAACAAGATATTTTTGACAGGTTTTAAAATGCCTTTTTTCTTTAGGTAATTTTTCGGGGCAAACCGTGAGTCTGATGAATTTTCTTTCGGTGACTCCTTGATCGGCTCGATTTTATGAACAACATGGCACTTTATGAAATTTTCGCCATTTTTATCAGTTTTGGTCATGAAAAATACATTTTTAGCCATTTATGACTAATAAATGCATAGAATTTTCTCCTAACACCTGAAAAATGTTAGCAAGTGATGATAAAAAACATGAATATGCCTAGCTAATTTAGGAATAGAAACATTCAAAGTTATGTGAAAAGAGGGATTTTTGGTGAGAATTTAAAGAGAATTTTTCTTCACAAAATTATTTTGAGCAAACTGCGCATCAGATCGGGATTCTTTCAGTGGCGTTGCGATCAGCTCAATTTTGTGAACCTTGGATGACATTTTCAAATTTCTCCCATTTTCACATTTTTACTCTCTATAAATACCCCTTGAGGGTAAGAATATCTCATTTCCACGTGTACACCATCTCTCCTTGCGCTAGAAGCTCCAGAGTTCCAACTCAGATTTGGAGTCCAAAACGCCGTTAAAGGTTAGTGCCCCTGCTACAAAAAATGTAGATCGGGTTATGCTCTTCGATTTGGTTCAATTTCACGCGATTCCGAGTTGATTCGACAAAGATATCGTGAAAATAAGGATCGAGCAGGTGAGAGGGTGCGGTCAACACAAAGCGTTGACCGCGCCCTCAGACCGGGGGGGCGCAGACCACGCCCCCCATTTGGGGATGCGCAGACCGCGCCCCCAAGAGGAGGGTGCGGTCTGCGCGCCCTCTCTCTCTCCTCATTGAACAGAGCGCGCCCTCCCTCTCCAAAGGAGGGGAGGGCGCGTTCGGCAAAAAAAATTTTGTCTTCTTTTTTTTTATAAATGAAATAAATAAATAAATAAATAAAATTTATATAACAATGTTTGATGTCAACTTCCCGTTTGGCGCACATGCCGAGACATGTTCGTTGCCACAACTCTGATTCCGAGGAGCCCGAGCTCCCATCAGTCCGAGAGGTACGTTTTCTTTTCCCGCACTTAATGATTAGCTCCTTTGCATTTTGGCAATAAATTTGAGTGAAATAATGAAATGAATTTCTTGCAGGCCCGGATAAAATCCCGGATCTCGTGGGACCTGGTGCATGCCGCCTACCTTGGTCTACCGGACTTCTAGCAAGTTTGGTTGGAGGAGATGGGGTTTGGGCCCATCCACCGGGTGACTCCATTTTGGGAGGACCTACCACTGGTGCAGGTCCTCCATGAGTCCTAGGAACCGGACTCCTTTGTGTTTCTGTTCCCATGGGGGCACATGGTGCCCTCCCTGGAGGATGTTGCACACATCACCAGTCTCTGTGTTTACGGTAGGCCGGTGGTGTGTGCCACTTCTTTTGACTATTCACGGGAGTTCCGGGCCCTCTTCGCATATGAACCTGAGTTTGACCTGGAGGATGGTCTACGCACCATTGCCAGATTAGAGGCTGGTGAGATGGTAGGCTTGGTAGATGCCGAGCATGTCCGTGGCGAGAGCCAGGACAGCTTTTTCTGCCGCATGGTCGGCCAGGCAGCAGCGGCAATTACCGAGTTACCTGGCTCTTTAGAGGCGGATGTAGACTTGCGCCATTTCCTCCTCTTCTTCTTCGGACGCCTTCTGTTGGGTTCGAAGACGGACCGCATCCATCTGCGGTTCCTCCCTTTGCTTACTGACCTGGAGCAGGTTGGCACGTACGCGTGGGGGGCAGTGATGCTTGCCCATCTGTTTTATGGCCTCCAGCCTGAGGCAGGTTCCGTTTCGGTCGCCGGCTTCTCTCCTTTTCTCCAAGTGACTTTTAGCAGCTTTTCTTTCTATACGTATGTATTGTTCTGTTTTGTTCTGACGAGTTGTGCATTTTTTAGGTCTGGAGCTACCTCTACTTCCCCCTGGGTCGGGCACAACAGTCCCACCCCTACCTCCTCCTTCTGATGGCTCGCTGGGAGCCCATCCGCACTACTGGGAGCCATCGCAGCCAGCTGGCTTCAATTCGTGCACAGATTCTCCGCTTCCCACACACTAAGGTATGTCTTTGAATTTTGTGTATCAATATTCTGCTATTAAAATAATAATCATGATTTTGCTTCCCACAGGTGTGTTGGAGGCCATATCTCATGATCGACGACCATCTCCAGCCTTGGATTGCCCATGCTGATCGTGTCTTCGGCCGTGATCTTCACCTTCTGTGCGTCAATGAGGTGGCACCATTGTGGCTTCGGTTCTTGGCACGCGCCTGTAGACACGCCAAATTGGCTAGATTCGGAGCCCTAGACTCTTATTCCATAGGCGATATCTTTTATTTGACCGTTATCTGATCCGGACTACCTCGTGGAGATGAGCTAAGGACATTGATGGAGCCCCCCTTGTTAGTTGAGAATGGACCAATGATTTCTGGAATATTGCCGTAACCTTCAAGCGAGAGCCGCACGTGAACTGTAAAAACACGAAGCCTGCTCGATGACCGACCTTGAATGGTCCATAATTGAAGGTCTCGGGAGTCCCGCATGTGTTCCGTAACATTCAGGGTTTCCGAGAAGTCATTTTCGGTACGCATCGGTCAATGACGGCTTTTTGTTACGGCTTTTTCGATCTGTGCTGACACGGCTATCCCGGACCACATGTTAGGCCTTTCCGGTCATCACCGGGTCTTTTCAGGTCATCCGGGTCGATTCTAGCCGTATATTTTATCAACCGGAGCCATATGGTCATTTCGGTCAATTTTAGGGTTTCGCGGCTTTTACGGCTTTCGATTCACGTTTACCGGGTTAATATCAAATTTTTCGATGATTTCAGGTTTTCCGGTCGTACCGGACTTATTCGATCGTCAGTTTAAGTCATCCCGAGTTGACCCGAGATTTATCGACCGTAACCGTGCTATTTCGGATCTTCGCCCCAGGTTTTGGCTTTTCGCGAGAGGGTAAACCGGTAGAAAGCCCCGTACGAATATATCGGGAGTCAAACCGGCTGGTTTACCGACTTGAGTAGGTGCGGTTGGAGGCCCTCTTTCCAACGCGACAAACGAGAGCCGAATCGGACATCCCGTTTGCAAGATACGGCTCGCGGAACACGCACGCAGGAGAGAGAGTGTACCACGCCCTCGCTCCGCTTGAAAGGGGAGGGCGCGCCCTGCGCGCCCTCAACCCGGGGGCGTGCCCTGCGCGCCCTCAAACTGGGGGCGCGCCCTGCGCGCCCCCGGTTCCTTTGAAAGGCGGGGGCGCGGTCAGTTGCTTTAAATCGGAAATTACCCCGATTAGCACCTTATAAACCGGGTTTTTGGAAGGTTTCCGGGGGAGGATTTTCACTTATTTGTACCGCGCCCCCGGTTCGGGGGCGCGTTACGTATATCAAGTCGATTTTTAGCAATTTCTGGAAGTTTCCGTCGATTTTTAGCAGTGAGACGCCTAACGCGCCCCCGCCTCCTTTGAAACAGGGGGGCGCGCAGACCGCGCCCCCTAACTGGGGACGCGCCCTGCGCGCCCTTGGTTTGAGGGCGCGCTCTGAGCGCCCTCGTCTCCTTTGAAACGCGGGGGCGCGTTAGGTCCAGTTTCCAAATTTTGCACCGGCTCCCTTCCCCTATAAATTGAGGGCCATTCTCAACGACCCAAGGTGGAATCCCCCTTGCCTAGCTCGTCCAGAGGTCGTCCAAGCTCTTCTCCAAAGCCGTCCCGACGTCCAAAGGCGATCCGAAGTCAAGAAATCGATCCCGAGGTGAAGGAGAAGGCTCGATCCGGGCGTTCTGCACCCACCATCTTCATCGACTTCTGAAGAAAATCCGAGGCTTCTGCTGCAAAAGTCTTAAACATAGAAGATGTTCATCTCTTCGTCCTCTTTCATCTCCAACTGACGGCACTCAATTCTGACTTTCCGTTTGTTCGTGGCAATTGCTACACCCAGGGCGCGCATCCAGGTTCTGTTTTCCACATCCGCCCCTTTCATAATTTTTACTGACTTCTACAGGAGGATTTCGGAGACGTCATCAACATAGTAATTATTCCCCTCTAAGTTTTCTGTATACTCCAACAAACGGCACTCGATTCTGACATCGGGGTCGTCCGTAACATCCTCTGCACCAAAGTTGCGCCAGAAGGGTACCAAGCTACCCGAACCGGCCTTTTCTCAACCAACTCGGCTTCAACTCAAGCCAAATCATTCTATAAGCTTTCTCAACTCCATTAACTCTGTTTATTTAATGTTTTAAAGCATATTTTAGTTCATTTACATCATTTTTACATAATCAAAAAAACACAAAAAAAGGGGTTAAGGCTCACCCCGAAGCCGGTGAGTCCAATTCCAATTGCTTCTTTCTTATCTTCTTACTACAGTTACTACACTTCTCACAAGTCTAACCAAAACTCTTCACTTGGTTTATTGTTCTAGTTGCACAGGTTGATCAAGCTAGCATTGGATTGGAGACTCTTCTTCATTGGCCGGCCGAAGAAGAAGAAGGTTGAACTCACATCCCTTTCTCCCACGCTAAGGTACACACGGTCAACTTCTTTCTATTTCCATTACATAAAGCGGAGCCCCCGGCTCCTGGCGACCACACTTTATTTTTATTTCATGTTTTAATTTCATCTCCTCCTCACTCTCCTCCCACATGACCCGAACCATCTCCGGTGCTCGAGCGACGCCGTGAGATGAAAGTTCGGGGATCAGTGTGAGTGTGGGACCGAGGTGAGGAGTCTTTACCGCTTTCCGAGTGTTTTCCGATTCACTCCCCCTTTTTCCCGAAATCCATCTTTCACCTTCTCTTGAGGTGCCGATCCGGAACCCGTTTCTGGAGTCGACAGCGCCCTCGGTCTGGAGCAAGACTGGTTGGTGCCTCCTCCTCCTCTTTCCCTAGTTGGTGCTCGTCCTAGGCGCCTACTCCTCCCCGTGGACTAGGTGGAGAGGTACCACGCCTCAATCACATTGTGGTACGAAGGCGGCGAGGTAGTTATTGGCTGGGTGGAGGACAGTCGAGACTACCTTCGCCGACACGCGGAGGCGTACGACTACTTATTCATTCCAGAGGGTCAGGTAAATGTTTCTTACTTTTCTTTAATTCTATGTTGTTGTTCTCTTTTGACCTTCGTGCCATTTCAGGAGGCTCGGGCTCTACTGCTACGCCAACAGCTGGCGATTGTTGATCTTCGACAGGAGGTGGCCACTCTTCGTGGCATGCTGGAGACTGAGGTAGACACTGCCTTTGACCTTCATTTCTATTCTTGACATATACTTGCTTTACTCTGATGTGTTTTTATTCTGTTTGCAGCAGAAGGCTCGTGCTGAGGGTTCACCTCCTTCTCTGTTGAGGGAAGAGGTGGCTGAGCTCTGCTAGCGTCTTAGTGAGGCGAGAGAGGCCCTGACGACCAAGGAGGCAGAGGTATCTTTCATTGTTCTCTATTCTGGTTGTTGATTTTTCTTGGTTCATATTCTTTCTTTTCTTCCAGGTTGCTGAGCTTCAGAGTAGTTTGTCCTCCCGTATCCAGTCTCTAGAGGCCGAGGTGGAGACATTGCGGTCTGCCCCAGCCGATCTTCATTCCCAGATGATTTTCTCGGATCTCTGCCTTCAGCATGAGAGAGCCATGCGCGAGATGGAGCACCAGCATAGCCAGGCCATCTGATCTCTGGAGCAGATGCACCTGCAGTCGCATGTTCGTTTGTCAGCAGCAGAGGCGACACTGCAGGTTTACCGCCAGGGCATCCCTTCACAGCCGAGCCAGAGTTGCACCAACCAGATTAGCTCCCATCGGAGTGGTACGCACCGGAGTGGCGGCGCCGCTCGTAGCTAGGGTCACCACGGCCAGAGCCAGCAGGGGCAGAGTGGCTAGAGCCAGAGCCATGAGCGCGGTGCTTCTGCGTTCTTGGCCACTTCTTTAGAGCATCGCCGCAATGAGGCGGCAGCAGCAGCTTTGGCGGATACGGCTACCATGCCTTCTCCACGTGGTCACTCTCCTGGAGAGGGTAGCAGTAGGCATTGATATCTATAGTAGGCTTAGCTTTTCTTATGTTGTAGCTATTTTTCTTCTTTGTTGTAGCACTTGATGGTGTAATCAGATCTTCATCTATTTGCTTCAGTGTTGTTTGATCTGCTTGACATTTCTCGAAAGGATTGTCAGTTTCACATTCCGGCTTGGCCCCTTGCAAGTTTGTCAAGGGGCGATGCCTTTTAAGTGATAGCAAATAATAAAAGTAAATAATAGATGTAGGGTAAGAAATATACCTGCTGGTGAGACCTCCCCCCTCCTTAACTTGTGTTTCTTTTCTGAAAAACTCAATAAAGGGTTTAGATCTGCTCTATGGTTTACCCCCTTGCCTATTGTTGTCTTGCCTTGCTTACATGTCAAGAGGGGGTAGCCTTGTTAACAAGGTAATCTGAAGAAAATGACTAAAATATAAGCAAGGTAAAAGTTAAGAGAGCTTACCTGCTATGGCGAGAGTTACTCCCTTCTTGATCTTAGAATCCTGAAACACTTGATAAAAAGGGATTAAATCTTCACCATGGCTCATCTCTTTGTCTATTGTTGTCTGCCTTAACTTAGTACAAAGAGAGGAGCCTTCTTAACAAGGTGTAAAAATAACCTAAATGACCGAAATGAGATGGTTAAGAGAACTTACCTGTCGTTCATAGAATCTTCCTCTCTTACTTTAAAGTTCCTGAAAACACTTGATAAAAGAAGATCAGATCTTCACAATGACTCATCCCTTTGCCTATTATGGCCAACTTTGACTTAGGTCAAAGGGAGGAGCCCTCTTAATGGGGTGGTAATCAAAGTAATCATGCAATGCAGAAATGAAACATGCAAGACATAAAGATAAACATGAATGCTAGCAAAGGCAAAAATCAAGGTTATGCCAAGTTAAATGATGCATTTTTTTTGGATTTTTTTTGAGTTTTGAAAATATTAACCTTTTTTGGATTTTTTAAAATATTCAAAAAAAAAATTGGATTTTTGAAAATATGCTTTTTTTTGAATTTTTGAAAATATTCATTTTTTGGATTTTTGTGGAGAATGTGCTAGTATTGAGATAATTCATCGATCTTTGAGTGTTAATCAAGATTTTAAGCGATAAACACCACGTGAAAATAAGGTTCCCTACCCAGAATCTTTCTTGCCCTTTTCTCTTGATCGGTTTGGATTCCCCCCGAGTTTGGATAGTTTACCCTACCCTAGGGTTTTAAGATGAAAGAATAATAAAGGAAGTCTTTGATAGGATTTGGGGGTGTTGACGAGGGTTTCTCTACTCATGCCCAAATTGCCTGTTGGGGTTCGGCCTCTTCGGGTTTTTTTTTCTATATGTGGCACCTACTTAGACATGTCTTTGACCTGTGGGGTCATTGACCATCTTTTGGTGCCTTTTCTTCATTTTCTATTTTTCTGGGTACTCATTCAGACAGGCCCATATTTGTTTAAACCTGTGGGTTTGCCCATCTTTTGGCACCCTTTTGCACCCTATGAGACAGCCTCCTACTAAGGCGGCGGGCATTTTCGATACTTGAATCAAATCGAAGAGCACAACCTGATCTACATTTATTGTAACAGGAGCACTAACCTTTGTTGGCGTTTTGGACTCCGAATCTAAGTTGGAGCTCTAGAGCTTCTGGCGCAAGGAGATATGGTGTACAGGTGGAAATGAGATATTCTTACCCTCAAGGGGTATTTATAGAGAGTAAAAATGTGAAAATGGGAGAAATTTGAAAATGTCATCCAAGTTTCACAAAATCGAGCTGATCGCAACGCCACCGAAAGAATCCCGATCTGATGCGCGGTTTGCTCAAAATAAATTTGTGATGAAAAATTCTCTTTAAATTCCCACCAAAAATCCATCTTTTCACATAACTTTGAATGTCTCAATTCCTAAATTAGCTACGCATATTCATATTTTTTATCATCACTAGCTAACATTTTTCAGGTGTCAGGAGAAAAGCATTTATTAGTCAGAAATGACTAAAAATTAATTTTTCAGGATCAAAATTGATAAAAATGGCAAAAATTTCAGAAAGCGCCATGCTGTTCAGAAAATCGAGCCGATCAAGGAGTCACCGAAAGAAAATTCATCAGACTTACGGTTTGCTCTGAAAAATTACCTAAAGAAAAAAGACAATTTAAAACCTGTCAAAAATATCTTGTTTCATATTAAAAAACATTCAAGGTGTTGAAGAATAACAAGGCATATTCATCATAATTGTCAACATCTATCTTGCATTTTTCTGAAACAAGGTAAATTTCTATTGAATTTTCACTCAAACTTGCTACAAAAAAAATTTCCCTTGTTTATTCAAAATAAAAACAACATGTCTGACAAGTTAAAGCAGGAAAAGAAGACCATCAAGCAAGCAAAAGCTTCAATGTGGAGATGTAGCGGCGCTTCCGGTCAGGGTCCTCCTCAATCAAGAGGCCTGGGCGGCACACCCGACTCGTCTCCCACAAGGCAATGGCTGAGATCGCCTCCTCCTCGTCATCCGCCGAGCCAAGCTGCCTGCCCTTGATAGGTGGCAGGTGGGACAACTTGGGCAACTCGTACCAAGGCAAGCCGATCTGAGAGTGACAACGGTGAACATTGTATAACACGAAGGCCGAACTTGTAACCAGGCGGAGATCAATACCGGGAGCAAAGCACACCTGGAAGTCCTTCTGCATCAGGGCAGCAGAAGAACGCAAGAAGCTGGAACGGTTCATGGAGGCAAAGTAAGAACGCCAATCTGGCCTCTTCTTCACCGACGCACACCTGTTGGCGACTCTCTCGCCGAAGCCGAGTTCAGCAGTACACGGGAACAAGGGGCTACGGAGGAAGAGCTGCGAGCTAGTGGCCACCTCACCGGGTGGATCAAACTTGAAGTGAAGATCAGCCCAGCAAGCTAGTAGAAGCGCACTACCGAAGGGAGGACGACCCACACAAGTTGCGGATAGTCCGCAGTACAAGAAGCCCAGAACTGAAGGCCCCAACCGTGCACCGCTCCAGATGCCGCTGATGCATGAAAGCTGATCAACCTCCAGAAAACCATCCTCCACAGGAAGCAAGAACACCGCGGCAAGGCAAGCCACGAAACCCTTTGTACCGCGTAGAATCTGGTCCTCATCCAGACTAGGAGCCGTCAGAAGAGAAATTGTGCAAGCCGCCAACTTGTGAACACTAATTCGCTTGCCGGCTAACAAGGTGCTGATCTACCGAGTCTCGACGAAATCCTGCAAGAAGTCCAAGCAAGAGAGGGGTCTTGAAGGGATGAACATACCTTCAGTCTCTCCCTTCTTAGTCCGAGGAAGGCCGAGAAGGAGCTCCGCCTCTTCAAGAAGAACCGTACACTCAAAGTTGTTGAACACAAACATGTGAGTGTCGGGATGCCACAACTCAACAAGAGCTGCCATCAAACCAAAGTCAAGGGAGTAGCCTGAATATTGCTTGGCATGGATCAAGAGCCTGGTTACGCCCCAATCTCGAAGAATCGCTCTGACCGACAAGCCGAGGACGTCAAGCAAGCCGGTAAGCCAAGGAGGAGAACAATACCGGCATGGTGCTGGAATGTTTGGGTAATCCTACATCCAAACAGGAGGTAATAGAGAATTTCTTTAGGAAAAGAAGCAGAAAAGTGGCTGAAAGCTAAAATTGGCACCACACTAACTAAGCCAGCGCCGATTATGGCCTTCAAATGACCCGGGACGCTTGAAATACCTCGAACCGAGCCAGCACGCTGCTTTTTCAAAGGAGGACCCATCCTGGGAGTTGGTAGGACGAGCTGGTCGTCCTAAGAGGTGTTTATATTGGGGAAATCGGTGCCGATTTGAACCGAATTCGGATCTGGTCGAAATAGGAAACTGAGATCGAACGCACCCCCGAGGTGGGGGCACATAGTCCGTGCCCCCAAACCCAGGGCGCGCTGGCCGCCCCCCTAAACTGAGGGTGCGCAGGCCGCACCCCCGGTTCGGGGGCACGTTCGGTCAAATTCTTTGAAAATTCAGAAAAATTCAGAAAAAATTCAGAAATTTTTTTTAAATCAAATTTATTTATGTTTGGTCTTTATTAAGGTCGAGTGGACATCATTGTCCATTGGCAACTAACATTTTGATGAAAGACAGGAATTGCTCGCAGAAACAGAAGAATGGACATGGGAAACCCCCATAACTTGGCTAGCATATATGTCGTTAGTCGTGTATTTTTATCTTATGCATTATTTGTTGAAGACCATGAGTGCGGGGAAGACTTGACCCGAGATCCCCTTCATCAAAATCTACGACGGTCGGGTCTTCTCTGATGCTCATGGATAAGCCAAAGTTTTGCTGTGAGGGATGATGGTTCCCGAATGGGTATCTTGACCTCATAGACAATCTATATCTTCAACTATTTGATATACAAGTTTTGTTTTGTTTTCTTGAGCCCAACATGCATCATGTATAATTAGTTGCATTATATTTTGTTTTGTCAATGCATACATCATTTCATAATTTTCACCTTCTCACCCTAATCTCTAAATCTTGTATCCTAATTCTGATCATTCTGAATCCCATTGTGTTTTCTAATCCCACAGTGTTCTCTAGTCCCACCGACCCTTCAGAAATCCCACCGTGTTTGTTAATCCCACCATGTTCGGTAATCACCTTGTGCCTCCAACTCCTTCATTTCTATCATCACTGTGGCCACTGCAACACCCTTCTTGCTATTCATCCAACCGGGGCAGTCAATTCGTTCTGCCAAGGGCCTTCTATTTGATCAGAACTCGCATCGTCACTATCTTCACAGTCTGTGCTTCAACATTTCCCTTTCGAAATCTGAGATCATTCCATTCCGAATCAAATCTTGTCTCTTGGAAGACTTAAATGAATCTAAGAGCCTGAATGTGCTCTATTGGTATTCTTTTACCTTTTCAAAACAAGTCTCTTTTTAAATTTTAGCCCATCACAGTACAGGAACACTGCAAAGATCGGGTTACCGGCTGATGATGAACCTACGAACCCATGTTTCGGGGACTCCCCACCATGTTAGGGGTTGGCTATTCTTCTCTCATGTCAATGGCACATCTCTTACCAATCGAACATAGGAAGACTTGATGAAACATGGCAGTTAACCAGGAGACTTGATGAGATTCGTCTTGCCGAATCTGGTCATTAAGCGTGTCTATATCTACACCTTGATGCCACCTTTTCAGTCCATCACCATTTCGCTCCACTACATTCCACTACGATCCATCTCGCTTTGCTACACTTTCTCTACGTTTCACTTCACTCCGCTACATGCCATTCCCTTGCAAAGCCGGCATCAAGGCGAGGCAAGCTGTAGACAATTAGCCTGATTCGGAGCCCCAGACTCCTATTCCATAGGTAATATCTTTTATTTGACTGTTATTTGATCCGGATTACCTCGTGGATATGAGCTAAGTACGCTGGTGGAGCCCCTTGTGAGTTGGGAATGAACCGATGATTTCTGGAACAATGCCGTAACCTTCAGGCGAGAGCCACGCGTGAACCGTAAAAACACAAAGCCTACTCGATGACTGACCTTGAATGGTCCATACTTGAACATCTCGGGAGTCCCACATGTGTTCTGTAACATTCAGGGTTTCCGAGAAGTCATTTCGGTAGGCGTCGGTCAATGACGGCTTTCGTTACGGCTTTTTCGATCTGTACTGACACGGCTATCCCGGACCACGCCTTAGGCCTTTCTGGTCATCACCGGGTCTTTTCGGGTCATCCGGGTCGATTCTAGCTGAATATTTTCATTAATCATGGCCATACGTCCGGTTCGGTCAATTTTAGGGTTTTCCGGCTTTTCCGAGTTTCGGTTCACGTTTACCGGGTTAATCTCAGATTTTTCAATGACTTCGGGATTTCTGATCATACCGGACTTGTTCGGTCACCATTTTAGGTCATCTCGAGTTGACCCAAGATTTCTCGAACGGAACCGTGCTCTTTTGGATCTTCGCCACGGGTTTCGGCTTTCCGCGAAAGGGTAAACCAGTAGAAAGCCCCGTGCGAACATCTCGGGAGTCATGCCAGCTGGTTTACCAACTTGAGAAGGTGTGTCTTAAGGTCCTCTTTCCAACGCAACAAACGAGAGCCGACTTGGAACGCGCCCACAGGAGAGAGAGTCTACCGCGCCCCTACTCCCTTTGAAAAGGGAGGGCGCGCCCTGCGCGCCCTCAAACTGGGGGCACGCCCTGCGCGCCCCCGGTTTCTTTGAAAAGAGAGGGTGCGGTCAGTTTCCGAAAATCATAAATTGCCCCAATTGGCACCTTCTAAACCGGATTTTTGGAAGGGTTCCGGAGATGATTTTTGATTATTTGTAGCGCGCCCCCAGTTCGGGGGCGCGTTACGTATGTCAAGTCAAATTTTAGCAATTTCTGGAAGTTTCCTATAAATTTTAGCAGTGAGATGCATACCGTGCCCCCGAGGTGAGGGCGCGCCCTGCGCGCCCTCGTCTCCTTTGAAGAGCGGGGGCGCGGTCGGTCCAGTTTCCATATTTTGCACCGGCTTCCTTCCCCTATAAATTGAGGGCCATTATCAACGACCCAAGGTGAATCCCTTGTGCCTAGCTCATCCTAAGGTCGTCCAAGCTCTCTCCCAAGGCCGTCCCGACGTCCAAACCTGATACGACGTCGAGAGATGGATCCCAAAGTGAAGGAGAAGGCTCAATCCGGGCGTTCTACATCAACCGACTTCACCAACTTATGCAAAAAATCAGAGACTCCTAATGCGAAAGTCTTAAACATATAAGTTGTTCCTATCTTCGTCCTCTTTATTCTCCACCTGATGGCACTCGATTCTGACTTGCCATTTGTTCGTGGCGGTTGATGCACTGAGGGCGCGCATACAGGTTTTGTTTTCTATTTCCGCCCACTTTCATAATTTTTAAAGACTTCTACAGGAGGATTTCGGAGAAATCATAAATATAGGAACTCTTCCTCTCCGAGTCTTCTGTCTACTCCAATAAACAAAACTCAATTTTGACATTGGGGTAGTCTGTAGCTTTCTCTACACCAAAATCGCGCCAGGAGGGTGCAAGGCTACCCGAACCGGCTTGTTCCAACCATCTCGGCTTCAACTCAAGCCGATTCACTTTATAAGCTTCCTCAACCCAATTTATTCAGTTCATTTACTGTTTTAGAACATATTTTAATTCATTTTCATCATTTTTACATAATTAAAAACACAAAAAAGGGGTTAGGGCTCGCCCCAATCCGGTGAGTTCGATTCCAATTGCTTCTTTGTTTCATCTCTTCTTCTATAGTTTTTACACTTCCCATAGTTCAAATCGGTTTCTTTCACTTGGTTTATTGATTTAGTTGCACAGGTCTATCAAGCTAGCATCGGTTGGAGACTCTTTTTCATCGACCGGCCGAAGAAGAAGAAGGTTGAACCCATATCCCGATCTCCCACGCTAAGGTACACGGTCAAATCAACTCAGTCTTTTTTTATTCTATAAAACGGAGCCCGCGGCTCCTGGCGACCACCTTTATTTTTATTTATGTTCTAAGTTCATCTCCTCCTCACTCTCCTCCCACACGACCCGAACCATCTCCGATGCTCGAGCGACGCCGTGAGATGAATGTTTGGGGATCAATGTGAGTGTAGGACCGAGGTGAGGAGTCTTTACCGCTTTACGAGTGTTTTCCGATTCACTCCCGTTTATTCCATATATCTTTCACCTTCTCTTGAGGTGCCGATCCGGAACCTATTTTTTGGAGTCGACGCCAGAGATGAACTCAGGTTGTCCATGTCTTCTTCGTGTTCTGGTGTCTTCTTCCTCTTGGTTGGTTCTTCTTCTTTATCTCTGGCCATCATCATGGTCTCCCCTCTGGTGAAGAAATTTTGGAGTCCCATGACATGTTTTGGCTGATAGACCATCCTCAGAACAAAACTAGGCTCATAGCCGAGCCCTTGTCTTTTCAGTCATCGTACAATTTTGATGGGGTGTACAACCCCCTGTAACTCCTTACCTAGCCCTTTTCCTAGTTGATAGCCCATTCCTTTCATCATCCACCAAGCAACTATATCTGGAGGCGAGGTCGTCAATACCATGATCTCGGGCAGCTCCGTAGTTGAAACCAGTTGCTGGACAGATTCTGATACCAGTAATGCAGAAGAGAAATTATCCACGTCATTTAGAATGGGAATGTTGGTTACTTTAATGACCTGCCCCTTGTATGGAAACTTTACACACTGATGATTTGTCGAGGCAACAACTCTTATTACCTCGAGATATGGGCATCCCAATATAGCTTTGAAAGTAAGGTCTAGTTCTAGCACATGGAACTCGGTGGTGACAGTGTACGGCCCGAGCCCTACTTCCAATGTAACCACCCCTCGTGCTGGCTTATGAGAATTGTCATAGACTGTCATCGTGACAGCAGAAGGCTTGATTTTTTCATCGGAGATGCCACAAAGCTGCAATGTTCCTGACGGTATAACATTTATGGATGCTTTGGTGTCAATCAAGCGTGAGTTGATCTCTATGCCTCTGATGATCACTGGAACACGCAAGGTATACTTTCTTATCTCCGATCGTGCCAACTCCTCCTGTATGAATGTGAGTGCCGGATGTTCACTCCTAGGGGTCAAAATTGTGATGATTTTTTCGAGCGGGAGGTTCTCACTCACCATGACCCACTGCAAGTACTGTTGTAGAATGTCTTGATGATTCTTCGACCTTTTTATCAGCTCCATAATTGAAATCTATGTCGGCATTTTGTCCAGGTGCTTCAACAGGTCATATGCTATGCCGGGCAATGGTTCTTCTACCGCCTCCTCTTCTATCTGCTTTTGTGGTTGCATCTCAGCTTGGGGGAATACCCTTTGGAACATTCTTCCATTTAAAGTACCAGTGCCAATGTGGTAGGGGGGAGTGGTGAAGGTGGTGATGGTGTGGTTGGTTGGGATGTTGAAGGGCCCAAGTCAGGTAGTGGTGGTGAGGATCAGATGATAAGTGGTCATGGAGTGGTGAAAACCGGTATGTTGGGTGATGGTTGGGGTGTTGGTGGTGATGGTTAAATGATGAGAGGTTACGGTGTGATGGCAACTGGTAGGTTTGGTGATGGTCAAATAATGAGAGACCGAGGGGTGGTGGAGGCTGGTAGGTTAGGTGATATTTGGGATATTGGTGGCGGTCTAATGATTAGACGTCGGGGAAGAATGGTGGTTGGTGGGTTAGGTTAGGGTGATTGTTGGGGTGCTGGTGGTGGTCTAATGATTAGGCACCCTGGAGGGTTAATGGCTGGTAATGGTAGTGACATTTGAGTAGTTTGTGGGCCGGGGGAAGCTCTCGGTATGGAGAGTATGGTATGATTTATGGGTGGGGTTGGTCTGGCAGGCATCGAGTCGGTGATCCTCAACCTGCCAACCCTAGGAGTGGTTGGTTGATTCCTCAACAGTAGAGTGGACGAGGCCATGTCACTGGTTTGGCGGTGTTGGTGCCGGTGCTTGAGCGGGTGCATGTACCGGTAGCAGATCTTAGGCTATGCCCAGGCTGGGCTGCTGCTATGCTTGAGGTTTTTATCGCCATGGTTGATTCTGTCATGTCTTCATAGCTTATATGGACTCCCCCATTTATGCCTAGTCAATGTTTCCCTGACCATTGAGGTCATGAATATAATCATTGAATTGGAAGCAGACTTCCACCGTATGCCTAGGATACTGATGGTAGGCATAGTACTTTGTCATGTCCGCATTCATCGGCCATCCTTCTCTCTCCTTCAGGAGCTCTAACTGCTGTTTAGCTATCAATGCATTAAAGATATTAGTGAGGGGGAATGACAGTTAAGGATAGTACTCTCTCTTTGGTTCCCCCTCCTAGGTCGATTGGCTGGTAGTGGCACTTGGTTATAGGCTTGTTGTTGTTGTGGTTGTGGTCAATTGTAGACAGGTTGTTGTTGAGGCACTCAGTTATAGGCATTTCGCTGTTGGGGCACTCAGTTGTAGGTGGGTTGCTGTCGTGGTGCTCGGTTGTATGCAAGTTTCTGTTGGGGTTGAGGAGCTAGCTGAGTAGCTGACCGGTATTGTTGGTTGGATGGTGGGTTACGGTATTGGCTTTGGCGATACCCACCATGGTTTCACATGGCATTGACGCTCTCATTGTTCACTACCCCTTTAGTGGTAGGCCCTATAAGTGTATGCTTTCTAGTGTTATGGGGTTTGAGGTCAAATGGATTGATCACATATACGTTTTTGAAGTGGGCTTGGAGATATCGGGCGCTATCGCATAGCTCACTCATGGTATTTGGGTGGTGCATGATCAGGAGGTTGCGATGATTAGGTGTGGTATTCCCAATTAACATTCTCACTTGCTCCCCCTCTGAGATGGTATCCACTAGCTTCTCAGCGATTCCCCTCCACCGATCAGCAAACCCGACAAAATCTTCATCCGGCCTCATCCTTTTTTCAATTAAATTTGTTATCGAGTAGGCTGGCCCCACCCGATCCTTGTACCTTTGCAAAAACTTTGCCTTAACAATATTGAAAGACGTTGCCTTAATAGAAACAAGAGTAAAACAAGTCAAGGGAGGATCCTTCCAATGACTGACAGAATAAAAAGACAAGTGCTTTGTGGTCTTTCTGCCAGAAAGAAGAGTCATATAAAAAGCTTTTTAGGTGATTGAAGGGGTTCCCGATCCCATTATAGTGCTGGAAGATTGGTATTTCATTAAGAAGGAGATGTAGGACCGGGAAGGATGGAATAGAAATTTCTAGCATGGCTTTAAAATCCAGGTGGTGCCTCAGCTCTTCAAAGTGCTCATCCATCTAGTTAAGTTTATCCATGAATGCTTAGGTGAGGCTAGATTCCTGAGCCACTGGAGCAAGGTATTTATGTGAATGGGCTGGAAGAGGTGGGTTGGAAGCAGGAACTAGTAAGGATATATGTGAATGCCCAACAATAGGATAAGTAGAGACATGGCAGGTTGCCCAGGAGAAGAGATGATCAGGGGCCTGACTGCCGATTGGGGTGGTGATGAGGCTTGATTTCCCTCGACCGGATCTTGATTGGCGGGCATCTTGCCATTTGTTAAAGATTGCACAAGTGAAAAGGATTAAGGATCTAGATGGAGAGATTGACCCTAGAGGAGTTGCTCCATGCTAAGTGAAGCAGGTTGTGGAGTAGGATTTTAAGCTTTAGGTTCTCTGACGGCATTGACATGGCCCTCTAGTTGGACCATGGATTGTTGCAGCTCGTAGTGGCCCGTCTCGTACTCCTCTTCTTGTACATAGTAGTACGACATCCCAATGTGTCTTTCAAACCTTAGCATCATAGGCATCCTGTCAAATTTTCTAACAAGATGGTTGAAAGAAAGCAGGTGAACGGTGTAAATGCAAAAAGAATTTTTGTTTGTTATGTTTGTTTTTTTTATTTGATTTGGTTTAAATTTTATTGTTTGACAATCAAGTTGAACGCAAAAATTAAAAGGTTTTTTTTATTTTTTTAGGTGTTTTGAAAGAAATTTTTTTTTTGGTTGTTTTCAATTGTGGTGAGTGCAGTTATGCAAACAAGTTCTTAAAATGACTACTCGACAATTTTTGGGTTGAAACCTTGGATTTAGATAGATTTTTAGCAATTTTTCACTCAAGTAGGTATGGTTCCTATTGCTTCAATCTTCAAGACCTGAGGTTGTCACTCAATCACTACGAGTAGGTACTTGGGTACTTCGGGTTTTAGGAAAGTGGTACAACTGGCCCAATCGGGCGGAGAGGAATAATGCACGGATGGGAACTTACAGAGGCCTTGATAGAAACAACCAAATCAACTAGGAATAAATATCCCATAATAGGGGTTAGAATCCACCAAGAATGTGTTAGGAGGGTGAGAGTGTGCTGGGAGAGAGAGCCCCCGCCACGAATGACCTACAGGTCGGAACAAGTCTGGTACCCGATGCAAAAAGTTAATGCAAAAGTAAAAGTAGAAGGTAAGAGGAGAAGAAGCAAACAATGTGCACAAGCATAAAAATGAAAGAAAGCTATTAAGTAAATCAAGCAAGAGTATGCAAGCAAGACAAGCAATAAAACAAGTAACTAGAAACTAACAACTAAAAGATGGTTCGTGCGAGAACCAGCTTATGATGGAGTGTCCAAGTGAGGACAAATCAGAAGTGAAGATAAAAGGGATGATCCATATAGGGACTAATTTAAAAATAGAATGGCTCATGCGGGAGCCAGTTTTTTGGGAAGATGGGTGGTTCATGTGGGAACCGGCTTTTGAAAGAAAAGGGGTGGTTCACGCGGGAACTGGTTTGTTTGATTGGAAAAAGGAAAGGAAGGTCACGTGGGGCCAATCTAAAGTGGTGAAAAGGGGTGGTCCACATAGGGACCGATCTGAAAGTGGGTTGATTCATGCGGGAATCGATTTAGAAATGGGGTTGGTTCACGTGGAAACTAATTTTTTTATGAATAAAAGGGTGGTTTTTGGCACCAAAATTTTCCTCGTAGCTTGCTTGATACAGATTTCAGCAATGTCGAAGTCAGTGCAGAAAATCTGACCCAGATTCAGAAAATTCAAGAATAGATGATGTAACAGGCTTGGTAAATGCCTTGGCATGGCTTTATATGCCACAAATGGCCAATATAATGTGCTCATTGCATAGCCCCAGTCGAGAGCTTCGCCACGGTGCCCAAAACATAGAAAACGGACATCAGAAGGCTGAAATGACCATTTTGACCCCGACACTTAAGGACAAATTGAGACTCTAACATGGAATTCCAACTTTACCACATTGTCAAGGTTGGATAGAGCTAGGCAACGCTCAAAACGGATCGAAAATCCGACCCTCGGATGAAGAGATATGCAAGAAAGAGCAAATCTGGACAGAAAGCTGTATGTCGTCGCACCATGGGCATAATGGTCCGATCAGTTACGGATCAACCCATAGGCTGAAAATTTAAATTTTCTTGATTCAAAACTTTTATCTCATGAATATTTATGCATTAAAAATAAATTTGGCCAATGGGAGAAGGTAATTGCACTCAATTACAGTTTTTGGCATTATCGACGGTCGAGATCGCCCCGATCAGGGAAATCGGTAAAATCAGAGATCCAGAGCAATTTGGGAGATCTCAGCCACACATCTTGGTGGATCACATGATCAATGGTCATCCTAGCTCATTCCATATTTTTTTTGAGATTAATTCAAGGTGTATTTAATTCATTTTGGTCAGAATTTATTGTATCTGTCGGATCGGGAGCACTTCGATCATACCCGGGTTAAAATTAACCTAAATTGGGCTAACCCAAGATGCATATGGCTGAACCCAGCACTTTCTCACCTTCATTGAATGTTCAATGCCCTGAAATATATAATTAGGTGCACCAACACCCTACAATGTAGGGGTAGGTGCGCCAGCTTCTCATCCTCAACCACCTCAACCTCCCATGGCTTATCCTTATCACCCTCAACCACTCCCTTGATTTATCCTCATCCCATCTGAGCCTTATCATACAAGGCTTATCTTAACCATCAGATGGGCATGCTTTGTTTGAACTTCAACCCATTCCCACCTTCCATGTGCGCATACTCACCTAAAAGGTAGGAGCTGGTGCGCCAGATTGCATCTTACATACACCACACCTTGGTTAGATGTCTAGCCCAATTAAAAGTCTAGTAAAAATAGAACTCTTTGAGAATTAGGACTCTCAATATCTCAGACTCATCCTCAGCTTTATATGGGTTTCCAATCCTCTATAAAAAGGCCCCCCATCTGGCCTTGGTCGAAGCTAGCTTAGCCCGCCTGTGTGCCAGCTCTGCTCCAGCCCATTCCTCTCTTTGGTGCACCCTCTACCCTGCTCCAAGAATTCCTCATGTTGCTTGGATATCTTCGGCATAAAGAAATAAAGCTATCCTACCCATTTTGGGTGTGCCAAGTTAAGAATAAGAAGAAGAAAAAGGCTTCCTCCAGCAGCCAACAGCAGGTGCAACCAGCCCACCTGATTGGTGTGCCAACTTCAGCAAGTGCAGAAAGCTCTCTTCATCCCTTTTCTTCATCTATCAACATCAGAAAGGATAAGACCCCATTTTCTCATCCAACATAAATAGAATAAGGTTTGGAGGCACAGCCCATCACCTTCATCACCACCTGAAGTGCAAGAGAGAAGAAAAAAAACTGGTGAGTTGGAGAAGTGTGCTCCGATGTAGCTCTTTAATTCTACTCTTCCTCTTCTCTTCTCTACCCCTCTCTATTGTGGCATACCCTCTGAGTAATTCCCATTCATCCCCTCTGAGTGCCCTCCACGTTGGTCTACATAAAGCCATCCTTTAGCCCCAAGGGTACCCTCTATTTGGCCATCACAAAAATAGCCCCTTGCTGTCCCTTAAAACAGGCCTCTGAACCAGCCCCTTTGTTCACCCTTTTGGCTTTCCATTTTGGCCCCTAAACCTTACACTATCATGCGTTGTTCAACCCCACTTATGGTCACTTTAACATGCACCTCCTGCCTCCCCCAATCAGGCCCCGAATGGCATCCAAAATAGGCCCCTTGCTGGCCCGAGTTCTGCCCCCCTTGTGAGCACCCATGTCAGGCCCCTTTGATGGTCACCTAGTTTGCCATATGTGCAACACACCCAATACAGCTCCTACAGTACCCCCAAACAAACCAATCATTCTATTTGATGTGTTGAAGGAGGGGTGACAGCCTGGGTCTCTTGGAATCTGCCGGACGGGCCAAGAGTTAAGCCGGGTGGCCCTGATTTCTATATATCAAAATGCCCTTTGTGCATTCCTAAACCATCCTAGTTCATACCTAAACCTTCCCCTTGTGCAGTCCTACCAAAAGCCCACCTAAACAGCACCTTAGCCAACCCATTCCATTCCCTCTGAGGCTCATCTACCCCGCTGCTACAGCAAGATGTCAAGGTGCAAAAATGGAGTGCAAATCAGGCCAACTGGACCATGGAGGTGCAAATCAGGCCCATTGGGTCATGAAGCTCAAAGCAGGCCACCAGGGCCCATGAAGCTCAAGATTGGGCCAACTAGGCTGACATGATACGAAGCCGGCCTTCTCAGGCCATGAGACATGAAGACCAACCCATTGTGCTGATGAAGCTGGCCCATTGGGCCTTAGACACTTAAAATAAACCTTAATGAAATTCAAATGCGAAATGCCAAAATTAAATAAGGAGTTAGTCCACAACTGGACGCTTCATTGGGCGGCTCATCCGGCATGCACCGAAATGCTGACCCGAGCATAGGCATGGGACACGCTTCCCACTGCAAACAGACCCTTCCCACTACTTGGAAAGTCAAATGACTATGCCTTGTAGGATGGGTAAAATTTCACACCGATTGGAAAATAAAGTGGCATGCTGCCAAAATTTCCCCAATCAAGTGAATTTTACAACAAGGGAAGGACATTCACACATTTGCACCTTTGACAGCATTGAACATGCCACATATGATGTACAATGACATGGAATATTTTGAACATGTACATTTCAAGTGCCGAGTTGATTGCATGTGACTGGGCATCAACACCAGCCCTACAGACCAGATGTGACGCAAACTGAACAAGAGTTAACCAAATCTGAAGTTAACTTAATCATATATAAAAATACATTCAAACCAACCTTAAAACACACTTAAAATAGGTCATTAAAGCTTTAACATTCAACAAAAATAAGATCTAACACAATATGGAAGAATTGATTCAATGCATTTAATCCATTGTAGTTCAATTTCTTAAACAAGTGTAAATCAAATAATTCGCAACCAATTGAAAAGAACACATAAAGAAAACATTAATGCATATGAAATTCATATTAAAACATGTCAAATTCATATCATTAACAATTTGAAGTTCAAATGTTTTTACATTTAAATCCAAGTCAAATCAAAATATGAAATCAACATTTCAAACCACATCAAAATCCATTCATAAATCAAACATGAAAAACTTCAAACAAAATCTAATCAAACTTGTTTGCATCTCATCGGGCCTGAAAGGCCAGGGCCCTTTGTGTTCTTTACATGTTGTGTATGTGTAAGCTCTCGTCAAACAAGATTGCTATGGCAGTTAATCAAGGGTGTTCGAGTGTTTGCTTGACGTAAATGAACATTGGATATTCGCACCATCCGATGGAGAGAGGTCAAAAATATTTTCACTGAACCCGAACCTCGGTTCTATACTCTTCTAATATCACCCGACTATCTAGTATCTTTATAGGCTACCACCTATTTTTCTAGAAAACTCAGATGTCGATATTTCAAAAGATACAAAAAACAAAAAATCTTTTTTAAGAATCAAAATGATTCCCAAGGTTCCCACAGTGGTTCATGCAAGAACCAATGTAAAAGATGACAAAATGGAAAGAGGGCATGCGGGGGCCAATCTGAAGGTGTTGTAAAGAGGTGGTCCATGCGAGGACCGATTTGAAAATAAGTTGGTTCACGAGGGAACTGAGTTGAAAAGAAAGGTGGTTCACACGGGAACTGGTTTATAAGAAGAAAAGAGTGGTTCACGCAAGAACGGAGTTGAAATTAAAGACAAGTAAATCAAGTCTACGTGGGGGACAATCTTAAAGGAAGAGTAAACAACAAGTTTAAAAGTAAAATGACATGTAAAAGGTAAAGGACAAGCCGGTTCATGTGGGAACCAAATCGAAAAACAACTAGTTGCAGAGTTGAATCAAGCTAGCACGGTTGAAGACATTGGTTGTCCCACTGTGCTCACCAAAAAGCTGTCAACTCTGAAAATGGGTTCTGGATCGGCACCTCGAGAAAAGGTGATGATGAAATAAGGAAAAGGGAGTGAATCGGAAAACACTCAAAAAGTGGTAAAATCCTCACCTCGGTCTCACACTCACATTGATCTCCAAACTTTCATCTCACGGCGTCTCTTGAGCACCGAAAATGGTTCGGGTCATGTGGTAGGAGAGTGAGAAATAGAACGACTAAGAACATGAATGAGAGAAGAAGTGGTCACCAGGAGCCGTGGGCTCTGCTTTATGGAATAAAAGACAAGGTTGAGTTGACTGTGTGTACCTTAGCGCGGGAGATGATGTGTTAGTTCAACCTTCTTCCTCTTCGGTCAGTCGATGAGGGAGAGTCCAACTGGTGCTAGCTTGATCAATCTATGCACCATAAAATCATAAAACAAGTGAATGATTAGACTTTAGAGAAGTGTAGAAACTGAAAGAGAAAGATAAAAGAAAGAAGCAATCAGAATCAAACTCACCGGATTCAGGGTGAGCCTTAACTTCTTTTTTTTGGTTTTTTTATGATGTATCAAATGATGTAAAAACTAAATAAAAATAAAGTATAAATGATGCCAGATGAATGACGAAGATGTAGAAACTTGAATGTCTCAAATCAGAGCTAAAATGGGTGAGATATCACCAATATGGCCGGACAGCACAGTAAGGTTACCGCACCCTTGACCTGAGGGCATGGTGGGCACGCCCTAGGGTTGAGGGCGTGGTTTGCATGCCCTGGGGCCAGGAGCATGGTGGCACTATTTGGCGCGAAATTTGTTGTATAGATTGCTACTAGCAATCCCGATGTCGGAATTGAGTGACGTTTGTTTCTATGGATGGATAACTCAAAGTGACGTTTGTTTCTCCGGATTCTGTATGTACAGTCCAGTATAAAATCTGGAAGTGAACAGATATAGAAAATAGAACTTGGATGTATGCCCTCGGTGCAATAATCGCCACGGACAAACCGAAAATCAGAATCGAGTTCTGCTAGATGCAAATGAAAGATGACAAGGAAAGGAACAATTCATCTGTTGACTACCTTCCTAGAAGAAGCCCCAAATTTTTTGTAGAATCCGATGAAGTTTGCTGATGTAGAGCACATAGATCGGGCCTTTATCTTAACCTCTAGATCCATCCCTCGACATCGGCTCAGATTTGAACATCAGGATGGCCTCGGGTGGGAGCTTGGATAACCTCAAGATGAGCTATAGCATGGGAGGTAACCCTGGGTCCTTGAGAATAGCCCTCAATAGAAAGCTTCTTCGGCCTGTTATCTTTCCAACACAACAACCGGCATCGAATTCCGAGTTTGGGAGTATCCACAATAGCTTCCAGAAGAAAGACGCACAGAATCAGTCCCCATGTGCCTGGTCCCTAGGCACATGTGCCCTGGATCCAGGGCATGTGGCCATGCGTCCTGCCCTTGAGGCACAAGGCCATGTGCTCCTGATCGGGGGTATGAGGGAACCGATTTTCAATCGGGACTCTACCAGATCAAATATTTTGACCGGATAAGACCATTTTTTAGGAAGGATGGGATGCGCCCCTTCCAGGGGGCGCATGCACCCCAAGGTGGGGCACATGCACCCTAAACCAGGGCACATGCGCCTTGGACCAGGGTGCAAATCTTTTGTTTTTTAGCACCAATCATGATGTTTTTCTCCTATATATAGACTCCGATTCCAGTCATTCCAGAGGCTGGTTCATGACCCCCCCCAGGCATCTCAAGAGGTCCAAGATTCCTCCTGCATCAATTTTGTGATTTTTAGAGAGAGAATTTAGAGTTTTTAGAGAGATAAAAGTCGGTTTAGGAGAGAAAAAGGCTGGTCTGCAGGTGATCTACCAGGTCTCTCTTCTTCGGCTTCTATAGAAGCGTGTTGACGTCTTCTGCCAAAGCTCTTGACAACAAAGTTCTTTCTCTCCAAGTCTTCTTCAGTTTGCAATTAATGGCACATGATTCCATGGTCAGGGCTGGTTGTGACATGCACATAAGAAAACTCGCACCTGGCTGATCCTGGACTGCTACTAGGCTTTTTCGACAACCTAGATTTGGCCATATCACTCTCTTTTCTTATTAGAATCATTCCGTTCTTCTTCTTATCTCTTTTTTTCGTGATTATCCATCCTCCTAATATTTTTTTACATTTATTTGCATTATGTTTGGTCTATTAATCTAATAATAAAAAAGATGGGTTCGAGATAACCCAAATCCGGTCAGTTTCTAGTCAGTTGTGTGTTTTATGTCATTTTATTTATATATACTCCACTTTGTCTAGTTCTAATTATCTTTTCATCTATTTGTTTATCTAGTTGCATAGGAAATCAAGCACCCACGCATTGAGGACTCTTCTTCATCGGCTGGCCGAAGAAGGAGAAGCTTTGACCCGCACTCTTCACGCTAAGGTGCACACTATCATCTTTATTTCATAAATCAGAACCTGTAGTTCCTAGAGACCACATGTCCTAATTTTCTTCTTCTCATCCTCCTCTCACATGACCTGAACCATCTCTTTAGTCATCGAGCGATGCCAAGGGATGAAAGTTTGGGGATCAATGTGAGTGTTGGACTGAGGTGAGAGTTTCTTTCAATGTTTTCTTCCTTTCTTTCTCATCCCCTTTGAGGTGACGATCCGGATTCACGGACTTCCATGAAAAGGAGAAGCCCCATTGAATTTTCACCTGCAGACCAGCCTTCCTCTCTCCTGAACTTACTTTTCTCTCTCTAAAAACTCAAAATTCTCTCTTTAAAAATTACAAAATCGATGCAGGAAGGAGCTTGGACCTCTTGAGATGCCTGGGGGGGTCATGAACCAGCCTTTGGAATGACTGGAATTGGAGTCTATATATAGGATAAAAACATCACATTTGGTGCTAAACAATAGAAGATTTGCACCCTGGTCAAGGGCACATGCGCCCCACCTTGGGGCGCATGTGCCCCCTAGAGGGGGCGCATTCCATCCTTTTTAAAATGAAGATATTATCTTGTTGAAAAATTTGATCCGGTAGAGTCCAGATCGAAAATTGGTTCCCTCGTGCCCCCGATTGGGGACACATGGCCTCGTGCCTCAGGGGCAGGGCTCATGGCCATGTGCCCTGGATCTAGGGCACATGTGCCTAGGGACTAGGGCGCATGGGGACTAATTCTGCGCGTCTTTCTTTCGGAAGCCATTGTGGACACTCTTGAACTCGAAATTTGATGCCGTTTGTTGCATTGGAAAGATAAAAGGCCGAAGAAGCTTTCTTTAGCAATGGATCAGATATAAAACCCTCTAAAACTTCATAAATATATCCATAAGTTAGGCTAGTGAGCAGAAGATCCGATACTGTTCAGAATGACTCTGATGGCCAACCAGAAAGACATGGCATGAAACAAAACTTGCCTGGAGCATGAATCTGACCATAACCTTTAATCCATGATCATTAGGCATTGGTCATTCACCCAATTTCCGTGTTTACACGATTTACATGTGACTTTCACTCGAAAATTACGACTTTGTACGGAAACCTTGGAAAACATCTGATTTCATTCGGCAAAGCTCCAAATCAATATTAAAAGACTCAGCATCATTGGAAGATCAATCACACATATTACCCTCTTAAACATGAGTTTTATGTTTTGAATTAGGCAAATTTGACGTGTCTACAACTTGCCTCTTCTTGATGTCGACTTTGTAAGGGAATGGCATGTAATGAAGTGGAGTGATTCAGAGTGAACTGTAATGGAATGCAAGTGAGCGTAGATGAATGTAGCGGAATGGAATGGTGATGGACTGAAAATGTGGCATCACGGTGTACATATACACAGGCTTATCTACCCGATCCAATAGAATGAATCTCACTGAATATTCTAGATCACTTTCATGTTCCATCAAAACCTCATATAATTGATTGGTAAAAGACATGCCATTGGCACAAGAGATAAAAAAAATGATAAAGGAGTAGCCAACCCTCAACGCGGTGAGGATTCCCCAAATTCATAGGCTCATCATTAGCCAGCAACCCGAACTTTGCGGTGTTTTTGTACTGTGATTTGCTAAAGTTTAAAAAAAATTGATTTTAAAATGAAAAGAATACGAATCCATCATATTTGGAATCTCAAGTTCATTCAAGTTTCACCAAAATACTCGATTTAATTCTGAGTGAAATAACCTCAAATTCTAAAAGGGTTCGTTTAAGCGTAACAAAATTGCTCGGGTATCGTGAAAACCATGAATCATGCTCTGGCAGAAAACCTGATTAAACAGAAAATGATAAAACAGATTTAAGTCATAGCGGGATTGAAAGATAATGGTGGGACTAACATAGAATGATGGGAAAGAAGAAAAAATGGCATGACAAACATGACAGGTGGGATAAAAAAATAAAAGACATAGTGGGATAAAAGAAAAGAAAGAATAAAACATGGTGGGATAAAATTGTTAATGATGAAGAATGAAAAACAAGATGGATATGAAAGCATAGAAAATTTTGTTGAAAATAGTTGAAGATATAGATTGTCTATTGGAGGTCAAGACACCTGATTAGGAACCATCGTCTCTCCAATGTTCAATTTTGGCTTATCCATGAGTGTGAAGAAATAATCAAGCTGTCGTAGATTTTGTTGAAGGGGATCTCGGCACTAGTCATCTTCACCCTCAAGGTGTTCAACATAAATGCATATAATACAGATTAAATGAACTTAACATAACTAAGTAACAGATGGTAGGAGTGATGTGAAGTGCAAAATGGAATGATGGTAATGATATGAGATTGATGTGAAACCTATATTGACCACCTAATTCATCAGCACCATGATAATACTTGACTGGGTGGCGCTCCCTTTCTTTTCATCACAGGGCTGGCATGACGTTCCTTCTGGAACACCGATCTCATCAATTCAACTATTAGACTTAAAAGGTTGCCTGCACATTTCTAGTTAGTACCCAACAGACAAATTTGTCATATGAAGCAGATTTTTCCTGAAATAAACAACTGAAGTTTTCACTATTAAAACCATCATTTGGAGGTCAAAAGAATGTTTTTGATGATGGTACCTTTAGCAAAAATGTCATTTTCAACATTCTGGACAATTTTTTATTTTTTGAGATTTTTATAAATTTTTTGACTTTTTTGGTCCATGTGCCCCCAATCGAGGGCACGTGCCTATGTGCCTTGCGGTGAAGCACCTGGCTATGTGCCCCCAGATGAGGGCACATGCACCCTGTGCCTTTTTTTTTGCAAAACATGTACCTGATGGCCCTTCTCTTTTGCTTCTTCAGCTCCTAAAAACACTTAACAAAGATGGTTAAATTTTCATCATAACTCATCCCTTTGCCTGTATATCGTTTGTCCTGATTTTGAGTTAAGGGAGGAGCCTTCTTACCAAGGTGGAATAAAATAAATGACTTAAATGAAATGGAAGTAAGGGTTGAGAGAACTTACCTACCGCGGTGTGAATCCTCTCCTCTCCAACAATGAAATGCCTGAAACACTTGATAGAAAGGGGATTAGATCTTCATCATGACTCATCCCTTTGCCTATTATGGTCAACTTTAACTTAGGTCAAAGGGAAGAACCTTCTTAACAAGGTAACTAAAGTTAGAAATGAACATGCAATGTAGCAATAGAAATATGAATGACAAAACAAATAAACATGGATGCACCCAAGGCAATGATTATGATTGAGCTAATGATGCATTTTTTGGATTTTCTTGAAAACATTCATCATCATTCTTTTTGGATTTTCAAAATATTCAATTTTTTGTATTTTTTAAAATATTCAATTTTTAACTTTTTTGGGTTTTTGAAATATGCAATTTTTATGTATTTTTGTAATATTCTTTTTTTGGATTTTTGAATTTTTTCTTCTTTTGTGGAGAAAATGCTGGTATTTGAGACAATTCATCGTTCTTTGGGGTTTGTTAAGACTCAAGTGGTAGATACCATGTGCAAAATAAAGTTCCCTACCTAGAATCCTTTTAACCTTCTTCTTTTGATTGGCTTGGATTCCACCTAGATTCGGTCAGTTTACCCTACACAAGGGGTTTAAGGAGGAAGAGTATAGAGGAAGTCCATGATAGGGTTTGGAGATGTTGATAAGCATTTCTCTACTCACACTCAAATTGCCTATTGGGGTTCAGCCTCTTTGGGTCTTTTCTCTTTTTTTTTGCTCTACTATGTGGCACACATTTAGACAGGTTTTTGACCCGTGGGGACATTGCCTATTTTTTAGTGCCTTTTGCCTTGACTATTATTCAGACAGGTTGATCATTTTTCTTTTCTAACCTAAGGGGTTCATTGCCCATCTTTTGGCACCCTTTTGCACCCTCCGAGATGGCCTCCTACTAGGGTGGCGAGTGTTTTCGATACTACCCCTCTCTAATCTTCTCTCCCTATCTTAGACTGAGTAGAAAAGAATAGGGTAAGGGTACTCCTTCCATTTCTATATTTCTGCCTTGTCTTTCTATAGTGTCAAGTTGTCTGGATTCTAGGATCGGGAAGTGTTGTGTGTGTAGGATGGTACCTACCCTTGACTTTTCACGAACAGCCTAGGATTGATGACTTGAGATTATACCAGTGGTTTCTCCATTTTTATGAAAAGTACTTTTTGAGGTAAACTACGTTCCAAGGATGATTCAATTTTTCTCTATCTACATTTGACAATTCATATGCATTGCCTGGATACTTTTCAATGATTACAAAAGGCCCTTCCCAGTTAGGTTGCAATTTGGAGTGGGGACCCCCCGACTTAATGAAAATTCTTTTAATGACCATCTCACCGATCTAGAATTTTCTCTCGACCACCCTCTTTTGATAAAACCTTTTAAGTCTGTTCTGATAAGTCCGGGAATGCTCGGTGGCGGCTAGCCTTCTTTCATCCAAGAGTTCAAGCTGTGCAAGTAGAGATTATTGTCTCTCATCAATAGGAATATCCCTGTCGAGCTGAACTCGGAGAGATAGAAGTAATACTTCATAAGAGACCACTACTTCCATCCCATATGCCAAGGCGTACGGGGTTTGTCCAGTGGGAGTCCTTACAGAAGTACGATAAGCCCATAGAGCATCTACAAGCTTATCAGGCTAGTCAACAAACTTATTAGACTTACAAGATTTCTTGATGATCTTGATTAAGGTTTTGTTGGTGGCTTCTACTTGACCATTGCCTTGAGGATAGTATGGTGATAAATGATGCAATGAAATGCAATACCTGTTGCAAAGATCACACATATCTTGAGAGAGAAATTGTGGTCCATTATCAGTGATGATGGTGCTGGGATCCCGAGCCTTGCAATGATGTTGCGCTTGATGAAGGAGCAGACTGTTGACACTTTAATCTCAATGAATGTTTCCGCTTCAGCCCACTTTGTGAAGTACTCCGTTGCCATCAAAATGAATGATTTTCGGCACATTTCGAAGTTGAGGTCACCCAAGGGGACAATGATATTAAAAGCGCACATGGCGAAAGGCCATGGGGCAAGAATTGGATGATGAGAAGATGCGGGAGAGTGAATCTTGTCAGCATGGAGTTGACATGAATGACAGTGCCTGATAAAGATGGAACAGTCTTCTTCTAGAGTTGACCAATAATACCCTTGTCAGATGATTTTCTTAGCAAGGACTTGGGCATTAATATGACCACTACAAACTCCAGAATGTGCTTCTTTCAGCACTAACTCGACTTCTTCTTCATCAAGACACCTGAGTAAGATTCCACTTAGGTTTCTCTTACAAAACACTCCTTCCAAGATTGTATACCTCTGGGATACTCTTCTGATTGCCTTCTTTTCCTTGGTGGATGATCCAGGTGGGTATGACTGATCTTGGCAATACCTCGCATTCTCGTCATACCATGGTCTCTCACCTTCTTCCAATTCTTCTAACTCAATTAAGGAGATTTCTTCTTTATGTTCTAAGTATTTCTTTTTGTTGAACCTCTCCTTAACCTTCAAAAAATGTTCATTCTCAATTGCTAGAATTGACCTCTTACAGATGTGGATAGTCCGCACTTGCCTGCCTAGTGGGATAGATAGAGATGAAGCTAGTGAAGCTAAGGCATCGGCGAGGATATTCTGAGAACAAGGGACATGGACAAAGGTGAGTTTGAAGAATAGCTTGATGTAGCAGGTGGTGAGCTCCTAGTAGGGTTTGAGGTTGGGATGGAAAGTTCGGTATTTGGATAGGACTTGGCGTAGGATCAATTGACTATCACCTATCACCCTCAGTTCGGTGGCACCATGGAAATGAGCAGCCTCCAGCCCAGCCAACAAGGCTTCATACTCAGCTATGTTGTTGGTTGCTAGAAGGTCGAACTGAAAAGCCTATGGAATGGTGACACCTTCAGGTGACAGAAGGACAATACCTATCCCTCTACCATGAGAGTTCAGAGCCCCGTCAAAATATAATTGTCCAAAGATTAGAAAATCGAACTGACATTAGTTCGTCATCCAGGAAATCCGACCGAACTGAGTCAAAGACGGGTATGGGATGATGGGCAAGGTGTTCAACAATAGCGTAGCCCTTGATTGCCTTCTGCGAAACATAGGTGATATCAAATTGGGACAAGAAGCTCTGCTATCGCCCTAACCGATTAGTCAAAACTTTCTTCTCTAATAGAAACTTGATAGGATTGATAAGAGCAATGAGCTTGACTTGGTGAGCAAGAAAATAATGCTTGAGTTTCTGAACCACCCAAACAAGAGCAGCATAGGTCTTTTCTACCACAGTGTACTTTAGCTCACAAGCATCAAACATCAGACAAGTAGTTAGTAGCTCGTTCTTTCCCTTCTTCATCAACTTATGCAAGACTGCCCCAAGAGAGTTCTCAAGAACCAAAATGTTGAGAACCAAGGGCTTGTCGAGAATTGGTAGTTTGAGTACAGGGGGACTTGCCAGGTATGTTTTCAACCCATCAAACGCCTCCTGGCACTTTGAATCTCATTTAAACTCGGCCCCCACCTTGGTTAACTCATAATAAGATTTAGACCTTTGGCAATGTTGTAAGATAAACTGGCAGACAAATTGTAGCCTCCCAATCAATCCTCGAAGCTCTTTCATATTCTTCGGGGGAGGCATACCAATGATTGCTTTGGCCTTGTTTGGGTCAATCTCTATGCCCCTTTTGCTTACTATGAACCCTAATAGCTTTCCTGACGAAACTCCAAATATACACTTCCTAGGGTTCATTTTCATCTTATATTCTCTAGCTCATTGCAAAACTTTCCTTAGCACTTCGAAATGATCTTCTCAACTCTTGGACTTGATAACCAAATCATCCACATACACTTTTACAAGGGCGTGCATCATGTCATGAAAGATAGCCATCATAGCCCTCTGATAAGTAGCACCAGCATTCTTTAATCCAAACGGCATGACAACATAGCAATATGTTTCCCAAGGTGTAGTGAACGATGTCTTCTCTTGGTCCTCCTCTGCTAACCGGATCTGATTTATCCAGAATAGCCATCCATGAATGAAAGCATTTCAAATCCAACTATGTTATCGACTAAAACAACGATATGAGGTAGAGAGAAATCATCCTTAGGACATGGTTGGTTCAAGTCCCTGATATCTATGCATATCCAAACTGCCCATCCTTCTTCATAACAGGGACTATGTTAGCCACCCATTGTGGATATAGGAGAACTTTAATAAATTTTGCTTGGTGTAGTTTTTATACCTCTTCTTTCATTTTGAGTGCAATCTCCTGAGCTTTTGTTTAACAGGGGTAGTTCCAAGTTTTAAGGTTAATCTATGTTCAACCAATGAATTATCTAGTCTCTTCATGTCTTCATATGTCCACACGAATGTGTCTTTATATTCATCCAAAACATTGATCAAATATTGTTCTTGTGAGGGAGTGAGGTTTGCACTGATGAGGATAGTATTAGGATCTTCCAGGGTTCCTAAATTCAGTTCTTTGGTTGGTTCATTCCATGTGGCTGATAGTTCTTCAAATCTTCTAAGTCCAGATGCATACGCATCAGCCAAGTCCTCGATTTCATCCTCAGATTCAGGATCCTTTTTTGATACCACCTCATATACTCCTAAAGTATGATCTATGTTATGCTCATCATCATATTGGATTTCATCTAGCTGGATGGTATTCTCTAAAAAGTTTGGCAGCCTTGTACACTTTACGCATTTCTGTGCCAATTGTTGCAGATATTTACTTGGAACTCGTTTACCTCTGACTTTCATATTTTCTAACCTAACCTAACCTACTAATAATAAAGCTGGAAAGGTGGTATTTATAGTGAAGGAAGGATCGAGTAAATCGATCAATGATTCAGAAAAGAGGGACTCTTGATTGGGAGCACCCTCTGTGATCAGTAGAGACTTCTCCTCGATGGAAATGTGAGTTTCAGAGAAGACATTTTTTTGGGATTTTCAAGTAAAAAGATAGAATGAGTCAGAATGACTCAAGGTTTGCTAGAAATTGACGGAATTAATAGAGAGAAAAATTTAAGAATAAAGGGGAAAAAGGGGCTCGTGGGCCCAATGGTAATAGAAAATGGGCACATGGGCCCAAAACTAATGGGAAAAGGGAACGGGTATGCAGACTAGGTTCTGGAAATGGATGCGCACGTGAGCCCATGGTGAGAAGAGCCCTCAATCCTAGAGTTGATGAGGGAAGTAAATGGGCAAGCAGGCACAGTGAGAATAGAAGGTTTAAAAGGGCCCAAAGTGAGAAAGTGGGCTCGGAAGCCCATCCAAAAGATCTAGAAATAATGGTACGAGGTTTAAACATGGGATTATTGTATTTGGGCCTTATGGAATAGTCTTTACTTGATTGGTAGCTTGCTCAATAGGATGATCCAAGATTGATCTTCCCTTGAGTGGTTCTTGGTGCTCTTCCCTACTTGAGAACAAACGAGTCAAAGATAAGCTTAGATCTTCCAAGTATTTTTCTTCATCTGGAGCCTTCCTTCTCTTGACAGCTATCATGGAACTCTTGTCATCTTCAACCATCATCATGGTCTCCCCTTTGATAATGAATGTATGGAGTCCCATGGCATATCCTAGCTGGAAGATCCTCCTTGGGATGGAATCCCCTTCATATCCCAACCCATGCCTACGTGGCCTTTTCATAGATTGAAACAGCTGAGTGGTCCCTTGAAGATCCTTGCCCAAACCTTTTCCAAGTTGATAGCCCAATTCCATCATCATCCGCCATCCCAATGTGTCTGGTAAAGAGGCAGTCATGCATCTAACTTCTGGCAACTCTTCAATAAGATCTGGGGTTGTATTGATAATCCTAGGAGTGATGTAAAAATAGCATCATTCATCTTGTCCCTTATAGGCATGCTAGTCACCTTGACAACTTGTTCTTTAAAGGGGAACTTTATGCACTGATGGTTTTTTGAAGCCACAGCTCCTATTGCTTCTATATAAAGCCTCCCAAGTATAGCCCGAAAAGTTGGATACAGTTCCAGGATATGGAAGTCAGTTGTGACCACACATGGTCCAAGTTTAACCTCTAGAGTGACTACCCCACGTGCAGACTTCTTGGAGTTGTCATAGGCTGTCACCATGGCACAAGATGGCTTGATTTCTTGTTCAGAAATGCCACACAACTACAAAAGTTTCTGGCGGCATAACGTTGATTGAAGCTCCAGTGTCAACCAAAAATGATTTCACTTCAATATTATAGATGATAACAGGCACATGTAAGACGTATCTCCTGACTTCAGGATCTACTAACTCCTCCTGAGAGAAAGTGAGTGTTGGGTGCTCACTTCTAGGGGCTAACATGGTAGTGATCTTATCATGTGGGATATCTTCATTCACTATGACCCTTTGCAAATACTATTGTAAAATCTCCTGGTGCACCTTTGTCCTTTTAATTAACTCAAGTATAGAGATGTGGACTGGTGTCTTATCTAAATGTTTCAACAAATCATAGGCTGTGCCTAGCAAGGGTTCTTCAACTTGTTCCTCCTCCACTGGATCCTGTGGTTGAGTCCCGGCTTAGGGAAAGAGCTGTTAGAACATCCTCCCACTCTGAAGTACCGGGGCTATTTAGAAATCGGGTAGAGGTGATGGGTTAATTGGGGTGAGCTGTGGTGGAATAGGTGGTGTAGGTGCAGGTATGGTAGGCAATGGGATTGGTGGTTCTGGGATGATTTGGTTAGTGGGTAGAGGGGTAGGATTTGGAAGTGATGGTGAAGGTTGTGGCCTGATAAGAACAGGCCGGGGTGCAGGAGTGGTTGATGGGTTTAATTAAGGTGTTGGTAACGTGGTAGAATGTGGGGTTGGTGGTATGATAGGTTGGGGTTTTGGAGTGACAGAGCTCATAGGCTGGGAGTTTAGGTTTGGTGGTGATTGGGGTGGTCGAATGAGCAAGGGCCAGTGTGTAGCAATGGTTGAGGGAGGTGTAGTCAAGGTGGGGGCTGGCCTAATGATGAGTCAGCGAGAAGAAGAGGTGGCCAGTGGTTGGGTTATTGAACTTGGTGGTGGTTGTGGAGTAGAAGGTGCACAGATTATCTGTCTAGGAGGGTTCCTAGCAGGAGGCCTAGCTGGGTTGACTAGCATGGATGCATTGTGGTTTTCTAGTTGCCAACCTTAAGCATGGTTGGCATCTTCCTAGACAATAGTGTACTAGACCAATTCCTGGGTTTGGATGTGCTGGTGTCAGTGCTAGAGCGGGAGCATGTAATGGGAGCAGATTCTGAACAATCCCCAAGCCGGGTTGTTGTTGAGGTTGAGCCGGTGGATGTTGCCGTTGCTACTGCCTAGCCTTCATTGCCTGTATACATTCCCCCATTTGAGCCCAATAAATGTTTCCTTGGTTATTCCGATCGTAGATGTAATCCTTGAATTGAAAACACACTTCAACAGTGTGACCAGGATACCGGTGGTAAGCACAGTATTGGGACATATCTGCATTTGTTGGCCAAACCTCTCTTTCCTTGGGCAATTCCAACTATTTTTCTTCCATGAGTACATTGAAGATGTCGGTCAAGGAGTAAGGGAGTTGTTGGTAAATCTCTTTCTTAGGACCTCCCCTTCGTGGTGCCTGATTGGGTGGTGGCGGTGCCCTATTGTAGGTAGGTTGACGAGGTTGCTGAGTTGTGCTACTGGCTGAGGTGGTTGTTGTTGTTGTCATAGTTGTTGTGGCATAACCTGTTGTTGAGGGGGATGGTAGGAAAGGATCTACGGTGGGTTCCTAAACTGATTTTGACGGTTCCCTCCCTGGTTCCCCACAATGTTTATAGCTTCATTGTTGACCACTTCCTCGGTTGTAGGCCCAACTGGTGCAGAGGGAGTCTTTCTAATGTTTCTAGGTTTGGGATCAAATGGATTTATCATTGTGGCATCTTTGAAGTGGGCTTGCAAGTATCGGACACTGTCATAAAGTTCATTCATGGTGGTGGGACGGTGCATAATCAAGACGTTCCTCAAGGCAGGTGTAGTGTTTCCAATGAGCATCTTCACTTGTTCCCCTTCTGAAATGACATTTGTCAGTTTCTCTGCATTTCCCTCCAATGATCAGCAAACTTTATGAAGTCCTCTTTGGGCTTCATCTTCTCAGCAATCAAATCTGTAATGGTGCATGAAGGTGCCACCCGGTCTCTGTATCTTTGCAAAAATTTGGTCTTGACAATATCAAAATATCCTTCCTCAAAGGGGTCAAGCGAGTAGAACCATTCCAATGCAGACCCTTCTAGTGATCGGCAGAACAAGAAAGCAAGAACTCTACAATCATGTTTCCAAAATGATGACTCATAGATAAATTCTTTTAGGTGGAGAAAAGGATTGCGAGTACCATTGTAGCGGCAATAAACTGGTATTTTAGAAGGTGGCAAGTGAAGAAATGGCAAAGAAGGAATAGAGACCTCAGGAATTGACTTGGAGTCCAAGCGACATCTTAGCTCTTCATAATGTTCATTCAGCTGGGTGAGCTGATCCATGATTGCCTGGGTGAGAGAATGTGTTTAGTTTACTGGTGGGGGTATGTCGTTAGATTCATGATTTTGGAATTGAGGAGCATGACTCGGCAAATTCTCTGAAGATTGTCCTATGACTTGTTGGGCCAAGGGAGCAACATGGTTGAAATAAGGTGGCTGGGCAAATGATGGTTGAACCAAAAATAGTTGAACTATAAATTGTTGAACTACAGATAGTTGTGCTAGTGATGGTTGAATCACAGATTGCTGAACAATAAGTGGTTGAACAAAGGATGAATAAATGAGTGGTGGTCGAACCATAGGACAAGGAGATGAGGCAACTTAGTTGGCTTTAGCCTAATCAGAGGCAATTTTGCCCTTCACCATGGTTTGTATACAGAAGTAGGTTTCTAGGTCAGTATAAAGATACAACTCTCTAAAGAGTTGTTCAACATCACGGGGAGCAGATGGTTGAGGGACCTCATGCGCTTATGACTCTAACAAGGGATTAACATGACCGTCTGACGGAATTGGTTGGTGACCTATCTCGTGCTCTCGACGTTCAGCGTGTTCCACCATTCCAACGTGCCTTCCAAATCTTAATTGCATTGTCACCCTTCAATTTCAAGGAGAGGGTAAAACAAACAAGTTGGCAAAACAAACAAAGAACTTTTTTTTCTGGTTTTTAGTATCTTGCAAAAATGTTGAGTTTTGAATTTTTGTTTGACAAACAAGTGATACAAAAACTTTAAAACAAGATTACGCAATGATTTTGATTAAACCTTAAGTTTATGGATTTGTTAAGAATTGTTCTCTCAACAAATGGGTTAGGATCCTAACTCCAATTTCCAATGACCTAGGTTTCACACAATCTCACCACGTGTAGGTAACATAGGATGCTTCGAGATTTGGGGAGTGGTACAACCAACCCGATTGTGAAGAGGAATACTCCACGTATGAGGAATTACAGAGGACTTGATGAAAGCCAACCAAGTCAACTAGAAAGGAATATCCCAGAAGAGAGGTCAGAATCCACCAAGAGGGTGTTTTGGATGGGAGGGGTAAATGGGAGAGTGAGCTCCCGCCTCAAAAAAGTGTAAAAGAAGGAGATAGAGAGAAGGAGCAGAGAATGCAATCAAGTAATAAAGCAAGTAATAAGCAAAACATAAACTTAAATAAACAAGCAATCACACAAGACAAGCAATTAGAAACTAGACAAGCAACTAGAAACTATAATCTAGACCTTGTTTCTTATGTGAGCCAAATGGAGATAATGAAAAGTGATGGAAAGAAGAGGGTTTAGATCTGATAGCCAAGCAAAAAGGGTGGTCCACGTGGGGACCGATGTAAGAATAAGCTAGTTCACGTGGGAATCGAGGTAAAAAGTAAAGGTGGTTCACACAGGAACCAGTTTTGGGTAAAAAAAGGGTGGTTCATGTTGGAACCGGTTTGAATGATTGAAATAAGGCCACGTGGGGCCAATTAAAAATGAATAAGGATTTGATCCAAGTGAAGATAGATCTGAAGGAAGGTGGTTTGGTTCACGTAGGAACCAGTTCAAATCATAATTTTCCCTCTTATTTTCAGTGACTAATTTGAGGGTGATAACCTGTAGCAAAAGAGGTAAAATTCTGATTTGAATGACTGAAAATAAATGTTGGTTCACGTGGGAACCGGTTTTTTTAAAAGCAAAGGTGGGTTCACGCGGGAACTGGCTGAAATAAAATGACAGAAATTAAATGAGGTACTTGGCACTTCCGATCTGTTGAAAGATGGGTGAAATCATAAATTTTGAGATGGCATGAAATTAAGAAAGGCAGAAAGAAGGAATGGCTCATGTGGGAACCGTCTAGAACTAGAACTAGTTGCAAGAAAACACTAAGCACCCATGGTTGAAGACATTGCTTGTCCCACCATGGTCGCCACAAAGCTGTCGACTCCAAAAATTTGATGGGGCCTTTCCTTTTCAGGAAAGTCCGTGAATCTGGATCGTCACCTCAAGAGGGGATGAGAAAGAAAGGAAGAAAACATGGAAAGCAACTCTCACCTCAGTCCCACATTCACATTGATCCCCAAACTTTCATCCCTTGGCATCGCTCGATCACCAAAAAGATGGTTCAGATCATGTGGGAGGAGGATGAGAAGTATAAAATCAAGACATGTGGTCGCCAGGAACCGTGGGTTACAATTTATAAAATAAAGATGACTGTGTGTACCTTAGCGTGAAGAGTGCGGGTCAAAGCTTCTCCTTCTTCGGTCGGCCGATGAAGAAGAGTTCTCAACGCGTGGGTGCTTGATTTCTTGTGCAGCTAGATAAACAAATAGATGAAAAAATAATTAGAACTAGACAAACTGGAGTATATGCAAATAAAATGACATAAAACACACAACTGACTAGAAACTGATCGAATTCGGGTTATCTCTAACCCCTCTTTTTTATTTTACGGATTAACAGACTAAAAATAATGCAAAAAATGTAAAAAAATAATAGGAGGATGGAGAATCATGAAAAAATAGAGATAGGAAGAATAACAAAAAGATTTTGATAAGAATAGAGAGAGATATAGCTAAATCTGGGTTGTCAAAAAAAGCCGAACAACAGTCCAGGATCTGCCAGGCACGACTTTCCTTATGTGCTCTTCACAACCATCCCTGACCTTGGAATCCTATGACGTTGATTGCAAACTGAAGAAGACTTGAAAACGAAGAACTTTTATGTTGAGAGCTCGAGCATAAGACATCCACACTCTGCTGTAGAAGCCAAATAAGAGAGACCTGGTAGATCACCTGCGAACCAGCCTTCCTCTCTCCTGAACTAACTTTTCTCTCTCTAAAAACTCGAAATTCTGTCTCTAAAAATTACAAAATTTATCCAGGAGGGATCTTGGACATCTGGAGATGCCTGGGGGGTCATGAACCAGCCTCTGGAATGACTGGATTCAGAGTCTATATATAGGAGAAAAACGTCGCAATCGGTGCTAAAAAATAAGAGATTTGCGCCCTGGAGGGGGCGCATCCCATCCTTCCTAAGAAAAAGGTCTTATCCAGTTGAAAATTTCAATATGGTAGAGTCCCGATCAAAAACCGGTTCCCTTGTGCCCCCGATCAGGGGCACATGGCCTTGTTCCTCAGGGTGGGGCGCATGGCCATGTGCCCTGGATCTAGGGCACATGTGCCTAGGGACCAGGGCGCATGGGGACTGATCCTGCGCATCTTTCTTCCGGAAGCCATTGCGGATACTCCCGAACTCAAAATTTGACGCCGTTCATTGCATTGGAAAGAAAACAGGCCGAAGAAGATTTTTATAGCAACGGATTAGCCATAACACTATCCAAAACTTTAGAATATTATCTAGAAGTTAGGACAGTGAACAGAAGATCTGATACTGGTTGGAATGACTCCGACAGCCAACCGGAAAGATACGACATGAAACAAAACTTGTCTGGAGTGTGAATATGATTATAACCTTCAATGTATGATCATTAGGCATTGGTCATTCAGCCAATTTCCGTGTTTACACGATTTACATGTTGCTTTCGCTTGGTAATTACGGCTTTGTGCGAAAATCTTCGGAAAACATCCAATTTCATTCATTAAAGCTCAAAATCAACATTAAAAGGACCCAACATTATTATAAGATCAATCACACATGTTACCTTATAAAACATTAGCTTTATGCTCTGAATTAGGCAAATTTGGCGTGTCTACAATCATGGACTTAACCTTAAGCATGCACCTAAAGCACACCTATAAATGCAAATCCTTGCTTCAAAAGCTTGAGTTGGCTTGCTTCTACTTTACATGGGTTCTTCTCCATGCAGTTCCACTCTCCAACCTTCCACAAACTGGCTTTTAACTATTACAAGCATCTTAAGGGTACGTAAACCCGCAAATGTACATAACTTAATAAGAAACCTTGTTTTAACCAAGTGGAGTACATTAATAAAAAGAGGTAAAATGTACAATCAGATTATATAGATAGAGGAGGCACACGTAGGCCCATATAATAACATAACTAACATAATTAAAAAGCAATCACAAGTCAAACACAATTAAGTTCATGATCACCTTCATACACACTAACATTCATCACATGAACATAGAGCGCATAAATGATAATTATATAAGATATATCATATATACCAACATAAAATTATATATTGTAATAAATAGCATGTTGAATTTTTATGCATGTCAAATTTTCCTGAAATAAATAGTAGCAAAACAACAAATAAACAATTTATATGAATCATGCAAGCATATATAAGCTATTTATAATATTTGTACTTTCCCAACACTATGTGAAGTTAGAAATTAATGTCCTAATTTAAGTTATGAAAAATATAAATTTATAGAATTAATTAAGACATTAACTAATTAAGTTAAACCTTTAAAACAATTTTAAATTTTAACTTTGAATGAATCTATGTAATCCAGGTGAGGGTTTGGGCATGACAGAAACACCAACTTTTAGGACTTCTCCTAGACATTATAGAGCTTAAAAATTCAAAAAGTTTGCAGCATTAGAAAGCCCTATATCATGAGATTCTATCAATACCAACCAATCTCTTATATGAATCACATATAGATTATGGTGAATGCAACAAAACAGACATTTACAAAGATTTGGGAACACAAATTACATGAGATAACATCGATTCGATGTCAGTTTCTACCGAGACTTGAACTTGGGTTTGATACCATTGTAAGGAATCTCCTAAAAAATTTGGTGAATCAAAAGTAACGATTCCCATGAGTTCATTTAGAACTTGTCTCAATTAGAATCGAACGACGAAAATCGAAAACTTATCAAAATGAGTTCGAATATACCTGAAAGAGATTCATCTAATCTTATGGAGAAGAAGATAATGAGCTTATAAAGCTATAAAAACTATTAAGTGTTCGATCTCCAATGGCATTCACATGAATTTCATACATAGTAGGCTCTCCCTTCGTGTTGTCCTCGAGAATTATTCCAGAACGGAGCTCCATCGCCCATGAATGCCTTATAGAGAGAGGAGGAGGTAGATGTGATTTTCACCCTTGGCTTGATAGAATTTGGCTCAAACTATTAATATTTATAAAAAATTTAGAATTTTTTATAAATACCTAAAATCTTTATAAAATAAACTTTTGCTTCTATACTTATGGATAAGTCCTTATATGTGTAACCCACTAGGCTCAATAGACTATTTGTTTAAGGCTTAATTAAATTATAACAATTTTATTTAATTAAATTAAATCTATTATCCAATAATAGATTAATCGGCTTATCGATCATGAAGGGTACAAGTTGAATCCCATGATCTGAAATAGCTATAGGGATAATCTTATCTTCATTGGGCCTTTCCATCATTAGTCACCACATGAATGCAAACCTTAGTCTATTCAATGCCTCGGTCAGAAAGGAGTATGGCATTGACTATTAACTCCTCAGTATACTGACTCTATAGGATCTTATACTTGAAATTAGATCAATTGGAAAACTCATTTTTCAATTATCCTTTTTACTCTGGCCAAAGATTTAGAGTACTATCCGATAGGACATTACTCTCATTTACCGAGAGTGGACAATTCCTTATTGTCCGCTCAATTGTTTTCATTAGATTTTTCTTGTACCCGATCTATTATAGTATTGGACCATTTAAACAGTGATCCATAAGTCAATGGTCAAATAACAAGTTTCACCCAACAAGGCATCTTTGGCAACTCGAGCCAAAGGTCCAACCATGAAACCTTGATGATAGAAAACCCTAATCTACAGTTTGGTAAGATACCATTCATGTTTCCAATTTAGTCAATTCAGTGAACTCATTCAACTATTGAGACTTATATGTATATCTCAATGTATCCACACTAATGATGAATGAGATCGATCATCTACATCACATAAGAAGACATCACATACACTAATCTATTCGGATCCTTGTTGTCCCATCTCAAGGATTCTATGACTAGAAACATTTAGTTTATATACCTCTAGATGATCAATCTCATTTACAAGATCACATCATGATTTAATCATCATTGCATGTGATCAATGACTTCATTACGATATTTGCATCTATTCAAAGCTAGTAATGAAGATTTGTCTTGTTAATTGAATGAGATTTTTCTAGAAATGTTGAATCATATCATATTTGATTTGCTTGTAGGCCATACATTTATATCACTAATTGCCAACGCTAGGGAGCATGTTCCCCCACCTGGAGGAATATGTGCCCCCCTGGGGGCACATTCATATTCGGGTATAAATTCAAAAAATAATCAAAAATAATTAAAAATGACATTTTCGGACTTATCCAAACAAAAGTAGAATCAGAGTTCAAGGCTGGCACCATCTGACCTAGGTCGGGGGCACTTGTGCCTCCCTCTGGCTCTGGGGGTGCATGGCCATGTGCTTTACCCTTGGGATGCATGGCCACGTGTCCGCGACTGGGGGCATGTGGAAATTCAGACGATAATCTTAAAAATTTTGAAAATTTATCTTGACAGTGCTCTAGGACTAAAGATCAGAATCAGAATCAAAACCAGAGTTTGATACCATGTGGCCCTAACTATTTAGGGCTGAGTACTTAATATAACAATTCTATTTTAAATTGGTACCTTCTAAGTCTATTCTAACTATTCCATATAAGATATTGAAAGGGTTAAGTCTTGACTTTAAGCAAGTTAAGGTTTCGGAATGTCTGACCTGGTGAAGTAGTACAACCCTAATTAGTTGGAATAAAAGACAATGAAGTGTTGGCCTTATAGACAAGGGCATATGTTGCTCAACTCACTATATTTTTAAAGGAAGAGTTCCTCCTTAAGAAAGATAGTTGGATCAAGTTATACATGGAAGATGTTCCAATCCCATAACCTAATGACACTTCTGTTAGGGTACTACTTAATAATTACAAAATAAAAAATCATAGGTATTTTTTAAGTCCATTCAACCTAAGAGATATATGGGACATATCTTTAATGGAAGAAATGAGACATTTGATAGAAAGGACATTAATCCTAATATCTATATAGATGCAATATGAGATATAGATTGTAAATAAAAAGATAATAAAATTTGCTATAAACTCTATATATTTTAATCAAGTTTAGAACTTGATAGATCCACCTGAAGATATAGTATTCATATGGTATAAATGGAGCACTAAAGAATAGATTGGAGTGGATTAGAAGGTAGAGACCTTCAAGGTGAGAATAGTTGAAAATGATATCATTTAAGTCAAATGGTTGACTATGATGAGATCTTTTACCTATTCCATGGATTAATTCATTTGGATTTCGATTGTTACACACTATGACTATAAGATATGTCAATTGGATGTTAAGATAGTGTTCCTCTAAGGTATTTTGAAGAACAGGTGTATATGATACAACCTCAGGAAATCAAGTCCCAATAACATCTAAATAGAAAGTGTGTAAGGTCTATTTATAAACTGAAATGAAACTTTTTATAAATGGTACAAAGGCTTTGATGAGATTAAAAATTATGACTTCGTTAAGAACGAAGAGGAGCGTTGTGTATTCAAGAAGATAAGTAGGAGTGCTATTAATTTTTTGACATTTTATGTGGATGGCATAGTACTCATTAAGAATGTGGTAGCTATGTTGCCATTAGTGAGCTTAACTATCAAATTAATCCTCCAAACCTAATTTAGGTCTTAAGATCTATAGAGATAAATCTGAATTCTTGGTTGACTTTACCCAGTTAATGTACTTAGTAACCATAGTCAAAGGGTTTGAGGTGATAAACTCCAAAATATGTTTTATGTATTGTGGAGTTGATCTCTTTAAAGAGTTGTCTTTGTAGACTTCTTGAGAGATAAAAAAGCACAAGATAAGAGCCCTTATACCCTTCTCATAGGTTCTATCATGGATGTGATGCTATGTACATGGCATGATTAAAGCTCTAAGTGTTTTGCGCATTCATCCAGAAGATCTATGTGAAAGTCACTGAATAATATAGAGATATATCTTTAAATAATGAAGGAGAAGACTTGAAGCCTTGTAGTTTTACAAACACAAGCTTCTAGTTAAATAAGTTTGATAATAAGTCAAAATAATAGTGGTGCAGATAGTTGGAAGTGTTCCATGTGATATAACACTACAAATTCTACATCTAATGTAAATAAGTTTACATACTAGTTACACACTACTTCAGAAGTAGCTTAGATGAATATGTTCATCTAAGATATGGGATTGTCCCAACTTTCTCTAAAAGAGTACAATTGTTTTAGAAAAACAATTGGGGTAGAGCTAAAGTCTCATCAGTTGTTAAAAACTTCTCTAGCAATATCATAGAATTAAAGAGATTGTAACTTATTGAGATATAATTAAAGATTGAGTATCTACTACTAATGACATTATAGATCTACTAACTGAAGTAGTTACTCAAAGAGTGTTTGAGTTTCACCTCGAGCTGATAGAGATCAACTAGATAGGTGATTGGCTTTAGTGCCAGTGGGAGACTGATAGAAATGTATGCCCTATATGCCAACCATATATGATATGATTCTACATTTCTAGAAATATCTTATTTAATTAATTAGTCAAATCTTCATTACTAGCTCTTAATAGATGTAAACTTTGTGATGAAGTCCTTGATTACATGCAATGAAGATTGAATCATGATAAGATCATGATAATGAGATCAATACTCCAGATATATGTGATATAAATATTTCTAGTCGTAGGATCTTTGAGACAGGATATCAAGGTCTCAGATAGACTAGTGTATGTGATGTCTTCTCATAAGATGAGAATGACCATTCTCATTGGTCATTAGTGTGGAGACACTGATATTCATACATAGGTGCTCATTTGTCGAATGAGTTCACTAAATTGATTGAATTAGAAATCTTGAATGATATCTTACCAAACTTACAATTAAGGTTTTCTATCATCATGGTTGCATGGTTAAACCTTTGACCTGAGTCACCAAAGATGCTTTGTTAGGAGGAACTTATGCATTGACCATTGACTTATGAATCACTATTTAGATGGTCCAACATAGCGATGGATCAAGTACAAAGTGATAGAAATGTATACCCTACAAGCCAATCATATATGATAAAATTCGACATTTCTAGAAATATCTCATTCAAATAATTATAAAAAAATTTTATTACAAGTTCTTATTAGATGTGAATATCATAATGAAGTCCTTGATCAAATACAATGATGATTAAATGATGATGAGATCATGATAATGAGATTAATCATCTAGAGGTATTTGATCTTAATGTTCCTAGTCATAAGATACTTGAGATAGGACATCAAGGATCCGGATAGATTAATGTATGTGATATCTTCTTATGTGATGAGAATGACTGATCTCATCAGTCATTAGTGTGGAGACACTGAGATACACATACAGGTGCTTATTAGTCAAATGAGTTCACTAAACTAACCAAATTAGAAACTCTAAATGGTATCTTATCAAACTGTCAATCAGGGTTTTCTATGATCATGGTTGCATGGTTGAACCTTTGACCTGAGTCGCCAAAGATGCCTTATTGTGTGGAACTTGTGCTTTGACCATTAACTTATGGATTACCATTTAGATGGTCAAGTATAGTAATGGATCGAAAACAAGGAAAACCCAATGGAGGCAATTGAGCTGACAATAAGGAATCATCCACTCTCGGTAAGCGAGAGTGAATGTCATGTGGGATAGTAAAACAAATCCCTAGCCAAGGTAGAGTGGATATATGGAAAATTAAGTTTTCCAATTGATCCAATTCTGAGTACACGATCTTATAGAGTCAGTATATTAGATGGATGAGGGTTTATATCCATGTGGTAACTGATGATGGAAAGGCTTAATAAAGATAATATTATCCCCATAGCCATTTGGGATCATGGGATGTGGCTTGTACCCTTCATGATCAGTAGACCGATTAATTTGTTATCAAATAATAGATATAATTAAATTAAATAGAATTATTCTATTTTATTTAAGCCTCAACTAAATAGGCTATTGGGCCTAGTGGGTTAAACACAAAAGGATTTATCCACAGGTACAAGGGAAAGGGCATAATTTATGGACATTTTAGGTTTTTATAAAAAATTACAAATTTATTTATTAATAATAATGGTTTCAGCCAAACCCTTTGACACCAAGGGTACCACATCCTCAGCCACCTCCTTATCTTATTCTCTCTCTAGAAGCCATTCATGAGCAATGGAGCTCCATTCGGGAATAGTTCTCGAGGTCAACGTGAAGGGAGAACTTGTTGTGGATGAAGTTCGTGTGGATACTACTAGAGACTAGACATTTGAATGGTTTGAAAAACTTGAGAAGCTCAACTCCTTTCTCTCCATGTGAATATATGAATCCCTATTAAGTATATTTGAACCTGATTTGATCAGTTTTTGGTTTTTGTCGTTCGGTTATGATTGAGACAGATTTTAAAAGAACCCATAGGAATTGTCGCTTCCGCTATATTAAATTTTTATGGATGATTCTTTACACAAAGAAAACAGATGGTGGCAATTGAGCAATAATAAAGAATCATACACTCTCGGTGGAGTGAATGTCTTATGAAATAGTACTCTAAATCTCTACTAGAATATAGAGGATAATTGAAAAAGGAATTTTTTGATTGATCCAATTCTGAGTACAAGATCATATAAAGTCGGTATATATAAGAGTTGATAGTCGTTGTCATACTCTTTTCCAACCAGGACATTGAATGGAAGAGAGTTTATAACCATGTGGTAAATGATGATGGACAGGCTCAATGGAGATAAGATTATCTTCTGTTGGCATCAAATTTTTCCACTTAGCTCGCTTAACACAAAGTTGAGCAATGTCGAAGCCAGTACGGAAAATACGACCTAGAATCAGAAAATTCAAGTATAGATAATGCAAATAAGCTCTAGAAATGCCTTGGCATGGCTTTAAAGGCTACAAATAGCCAAGATAATATGCCCATTGCATATCCCCAGTTGAGAGCTTCACAATGGTGCCCAAAATGAAAGGCCAAAATGACTATTTTGCCCACGACACTTTGGGACAAGTTGCGACTCTAACATGGAATTCCAACTTTACCACATTATTAGTGTCAAAAAAATTTGGACAATGCTTAAAATAGATTGAAAATCAGACCACCAGTTGGAAAGTTATGCAAAGAATATCAAATTTGGCCAAAGTCTGTATTAAATGATGATAGGGGCATAATGGTCCGATCAACTCCAGGATCGACCTATGGGCTGAAATTTTCAATTTTCTGGTGCATGACTATAGCCTAAATAATATTGATGCATGGAAAACGAATTTTGGCCGATAGAATAATTTAATTGCACTCAATTACACTTTTTGTCATTATCGATTGCCTAGATCGCATTGATCAGGGAAATCGGTAAAATCAGAAGATTTGATGCAATTCAAGGCATCATGGCCACACATCTTTATTGTGTATGAGATCAATGGTCATCAAGAAATATCCCATATTTTTCTAATTCAATTATGGGTGTGTTTAAACAATTTTTGGCCAAAATTAATGATGGATGTCAGACCGGGAGCATCTGCATGGCCAAAATTCCTTCCTCCTCACCTAATTTTGGCAACATCTAGCCTTTCCCACACTTCTCCTTTGATTGGAGTTCTTTTGGTTAATGATTTCTTCATGAAATAGGACTCTTGCTCTCTTATCCTATCTCCAACCTATCATTATCTCCATGGGCATTATCTTCGTATTAATTTAGCAATATCCTTGACACATCATCTTATCCAATCTGATGGCCATACTTTGGCCAAAATTCAGCCTTCTCCTAGCTGCCATTTGCACTCAACACCCTTCAAAGTGGGGAAGGGTGTGCCAGCTCTCACCTTACACACACCTAGCTAATGGGAGGTATTCTTGCACTAGGACTCTCCCCAACTGACCTTTATTCATATCCATCTAAGCCTTATCAAATGAGGATTATCTTAATCATCATATGGGCATGCTTTTGTCAAATTTCAATCCATTTTCACTTGGCATGTGCGCACAATCACCTAAAAGATAAGAAAGGGTGCGCTAGATTTTTTATCTTACACCCATCTCCTTGGTTGGATGTCTAGCCCAATTGGAAGTCTAATAAAATTAGAACTCTTTGGACATTAGGACTCTTACCCTCCTGGCATTATCCTACTCATCAGATGGTGCCCTATTCTTCTATAGATAGGCTCCCATCTAACCTTGGTTGACAAACACAAACTAACTTTGCGGAAGCCCTACTCCAGCTCTCCCTCAGCCTCATAGTGTGCCATCAACCTTGCTCCAGCCCTTCCTACTCTTGCTTGGATGTATTCATCATCAATTAAGCAAGCTCTCCTATCCATTTTCAATGTGCCAAGTGAAGAAGAAGAAGAAGAAGAAAAAGGCTTCCTCTAGCAAGTGCGCCAGAAGCAGGTGCAACCAGCCCACTTGGTTGGTGTGCCAACTTCAGCAAAAGCAGCAAGTTTCTTCATCATTGGTGAGGCCATTAACACCAATAGAACCTTTATATTCCTCCTCCAGCACCATATTTACAATAAGGAGAAGAAAAAATAAGAAGAAGAAGGGCATACAGTCCTTCCATCTTCAGCACCACCTGTAGAACATAAGAAAAAAAAAGAAAGGAAATAATGTGAGTAGAGAAATGAAAAAATTAGCATTTCATTTCTCTTCCTCCCCTCTTATTTTTTCACCCTTTGGCCTCTCCTTTAGTCATTTTAAATTCTGTAAAACCCAATATTTATGGTTCCTTTAAAAGCCCATGTGCATCTCCTCAATTAGCCCCTTGCTTGCCACCGAAATATGTTCTAGAAAACCAGCCTTGTTGTCTTTTCAATCAACCCCTATGTGCCCCCTTGAAACTCATCCACAACCAGGCCCCTTGAGTGCCCCTAAATACATCCACAATTAGGCCTCTTGTGTGCCTTAAAACCCTTAACAATCAAGCACCCTAAGTCCTCATGAACCTATCCCTAAGCAAGTCATCTAAACAGTTGCTCTACTGGCCACCCAAATAGGTCCTTGCATAGCCTGCCATCAGCCCCCTTGTTGGCCATCTAAACAGCACCCAATCAGCCCTATTTCAATCTATACACAGCCCCCTTACCCATTTAGGAGAATGGAGTGATGTCCCAGGTATTCTTGGATCCACAAGATGGGCCAAGTCTCTCCTGGGTGTACTCTTGATTCCTCGTTTTGGCTGAATGAGAGGGTGACGTCCTGGGCATTCTTGGATCCACAAAATGAGCCAAGTTTCACCTAGGCAGATTCTCAACATCAACCAAGACAACCACCTTTGTGTGGCATTCTCTATTGCATCTCAAAAGACATTTCCTTTGTGGCATTGAAATTCCCATTCCACTACCCCTTGTGTAGTCCTTCCAAACTTGTCTTAAACCTGCCCCTTGTGCAGTCCCCTTTCCAACTCTTCGAAGCAGCCCCTCAATAGACCCATTCCAACCTCTCTGCGGCTCCAATTGCCCTATGCTATAGAAAGAAATAAAATGCCAAAGGATAGGTCGTACAGGTTGCAAAAGATGGCCTTGCTGGCCTTTGAAGTCCAAATAGGCCATGCTAGACAATTATGCTGCAAGATAAGTCCCTGTAAGGATTGGGTTGGGGGTGACAGCCTAATCCCCCTTGTCTCACATGATGCATCAAGGGCTTGAGAAGGTGGTTATCAATTCTAGTCTAAACAGGGTGAAAATCAGGCCAACCGGACCATGGAAGAGCAAAACAAGCCGCCAAGGTCCATGAAGCTTGAAATGGGCCAACTGGGATGAGATGACATGAAGCCAGCCTTATTAGGCCATGAGACATGAAGATCAGCCCATTGTGCTGATGAAGCTGGCCCATTGGGCCTTGAACACCTAAAATCACACTTAACTAATTCAGAAGGCAAAATGTCAAAATTAAATAAGGAGATTCGCACCACTTCGTTGGCTCTTCACAATTAGGCAGCTCATCTGGCTGCATCGGAACACTGACTTGGGCATTGGCATGGGACATGCTTCCCACTGTAGACAGACCCTTCTCACTACTTGGAAAGTCAAAAGACTTCCATGTAGGATGGGTAAAAGTTCCACACCAATCGGAAAATAAGGCGGCATGCTGCCTAAAATTTCCCGGTCAAGTAGGATTTTACACCATGGGAAGAACATTGACATATACATGAACACATTCAGCTTGGATAGTAGGGAACATGGCATATGAACTGTCATATCAGATGTATTCTAACATGGACATGAATATTCAGTGAACACTTCAAGTGTCAAGTCATTTGTATGTGACTGGGCATTGACACTAGCGCGACGGACCGGATGTGATGTGAACAAAACAAGAGTTATTCAAAGCTGAACATAACTTAATCATATCTAATAATGCATTCAAACCAATCTTTAAACATGCTTAAAATAGGTCATTAAAGTCTTAACAATCAACAAAAATCAGATTTAATACAATCTAGAAAAATTGATTCAATGCAGCTAATCCATTGAAATTCAATTGCTTAAATAAGTGAAAACTAAATAATTCATAACCAATTGAAAAGAACACATTAGGACATTAAAGCATCTGAAATCTATCTTAAAACACATAAACTCATATCACAAACAATTTGAAGTTCATGTTTAATTTGAACCAAATTTGAAAACATTTAAAACATGCCGTACACACCCAAATTGGTATTAAAACACCAACCGATATTAGAAAATCACATAAAATGACTTAATCCATGTCATCTAAACTTAAACAAGTCAATCAATCAACACATCTAAAATTTTGGGTTCAAACAAAAAATAAACCAAACATCAATCAATCAAACCAAACAATTCAAAAGCAAAAAACATTCAAATCTAAGTCAAATTAAAATATGAAATTAACATTTCAAACCACATAAAAATCAATTCATAAATCAACATAAAACAACTTCAAAAAAATTTTCTAATCATACTTGTTTGCATCTCACCGAAACCGAAAAGTCGAGTCTCTTTGTGTTCTTTACACATTGTGGATGTGCATGCTCTCGTCAAACAGATCACTATGACAGTTAATCAAGGGTATTCAAGTAATTGCTCGATGTAAGTGAATGTCAGATATTCACACCATCCAATGAAGAGAGGTTAAAATTAAATTTTCACATAGCCCGAATATCGATTCTATACTTTTATAATATCACCCGGACTATCTAGTACTTATATGGTCTATCTTCTATTTTATTAGAAAAGTTAGACGTCAATATTTCAAAACATACAAAAAAAACTCTCTTTTCAAAACATAAAATAGAAAATTTTCCTCGAGGTTCCCACATCTCGATATCTATTTGAGATCATGGGATGTGACATGTACATTTCATGATCAGTAGGTCGATTATATTGTTATCGAATAATAAATTAAATTAAATTAAATTATTTTATTTTATTTTATTTAGGCCTTCAACCAAATAGGCTATTGGGTCTAATAGGTCACACACATAAGGATTTATCCATAAGTACAAAGACAAAAATATAATTTATGGAGATTTTGGACTTTTATAAAAAAAATTAAATTCTCTATAAATATTAATGGTTTCAGCCAGACCCTATTAAGCTAAAGGTGAAAATCATATCCTCAATCTCCTCCCTACCTCCTCTCATTGGAAAGTGTCCATGGGAGATGATGCTTCGTTTAGGAATATTTCTCGATGTCGGCACAAAGGGAAAACATGTTATGGATGAAGTTCGTATGAATACCGTTGGAAATCAGACACCTGATCAGTTTGTAGAGCTTCAGATGCTCATCATCTTTCTCTCTGTGAGATTATATGAATCCCTATAAGGTATATTCATGTCCATTTTGATCGATTTTCGATTTTTGACGTTCAATTCCAATTGAGACAAGTTTTAAATGAACCCATAAGAATCATCATTTCTATCACACCAAATTTTGTGGGATGATTGCTTAAATTATGTGCATACCTAGGATACATTTGGATCTATGTAAAACTAAAATCCATAAAAATATTTTCCATGGAATAACTTTTTCAAGGAAATGGAAAATATAATCTTCTAGTTGGTTGCATGTAATTTATTTTTTTGGAAACAAGTTCATTTAGTTATCGAAAAATTAAATTTATAAAAGTATTTTTAATCATTTAGATTTTATAAACTATTAACAACAATTTAACATTTTAAATTTTGATTTAAGTTTTGAATAAAAGTTGTGTCAATGCATTGAAAAATTTATTATTCAAAAGTAATTATATAGTAAGATATAATTATTTAAGGTTGGAAAAATATTTATGATAAAATGTTAGTCGGTAAACAGATCGCATTCTATTCCTTAATTTTTTTGTTATGTGTATAAGATGAAGAGTACAACGTCAAATGACATGGCTTTGGTGTCACGCCCAGGATTTTTACTTGCACAGCGGAATAATCCGTCAATGCGACCAGGTAAAATTAACCTCGTAAAAACATCGATTTGAAAAAAATGAAGACAAAATAGGTCCCAGTTCATAATTTACACAATATAAATAAGTACATTGCTATGCTGCCATCTAAATAATGATGGACATAATGATCATTCAAATGCTTTATCGGGAATCAATCCACCATGCTTCAGCTACGCTAAACCTGATTACCTGAAAATTGATAACAAGATTAGAATGAGTATGATGACTCAACGGACACCCTATCATCTGCTAAATTGGATGGCCAAAAGGCTATAAATGTTAATTAAATAAGTACCCCGACCTACAACCAATTATATAAAAATATAGACTAGTCAATATATTAAATATTTGACTTAATCCATGTGTTTTACGCCACCAACCAACACCTATAATCACACCGATCAACATCTATATGCACCGTAACATGGCCTAAAACGATGTTATGAACATATGCATAGACACCGACTATATGCTCCATAAGATGATATACTATAAATGGGACAAACCATGCATACGCCATGCAACACAACATGATAATTGACAAAATAAAATACATCTCTAGACCACCTATACCACACCATGAAATAATGCACCTATCCTCTAATAAACATCACATTCACATAGATGCATCTATCCTCTAATAAGAACCACACAATTTTCTTATTAGCAAGGAATGTGTCATCTTGCCACATCAACTAGCTATCACCAGATCTACCATATATAGCAGTACCATATAGCTAAATGAAATCCCATAGTGCACCTAGGTAGTGGTGGCACAGGGACAAATCGTAGTATCCAGGATCGAAGGATGCACCAGACTGTTCTAACCTCCGCTGCCCTCAGGTCACGACTAGTTTGGTGTAGTTGTTTCCTTTATAGTTTCAATGCATTATGCATCTATATCAATCATGCCATGCCATGATCACATTATGAAAATAGATGACATACACTATATCATGTTATGACAAACACACCACCAATGCAAATATCATGACCAACCACACCTAAACAATATGTTCATAATTCTAGAACCATAAAATGACCAGAATAAATAATGACTAACATGATACCACATCACATACTCAACTCAACATGATATGACCATAAGGAATCAGACCCTATCACCTAGTTAAAAGGATTTAACATAGCCAAAATCAAATTTAATAAATGATAGTTAAAACATTAACTAACCTTGTTAACCTATCAACACACCTATGCAATGGGATTAACTCAAAAAGGGTAACAAAGATTAGCTAATTACATTCTAAACTGAAAAAAATAAGATCAATTAAATCTACCAATCGACATGATATAGACAACATAATTATCACCCTAACACGATCCTTACGTACAAAAGATAACAACACTACTAATCATGCTAATAAACCATAACACGCAACACTAACCCCACTAATCAACTCATTAAAAATTACTACAAATCATGAAGAATTAAATAAGAATTTTAATGATAATAGACATGTTAAGGGTATCTACCAGATCGGCGCTAGAAAAAGTTGAGAATTGGCAACCGAAAGCGATACCGAATGTCGACGACGAGGTGCGCAATCCGAACTAACGAAAGGATAGCTATCTCCCTCCACCAAATTTGTTGGAAAAGAAATATCAAATAAAGATATGGTATCGGATCAAGAGAGAGAATAAGAGAGATTAACAAAGAATAATAGAGAGAGGGGTCTCCCGCGATACGGGGTGGGGCGCAAAAAGGCACGGCGGAGGGCGACACGCGGGGGCTTCCGTGGGCGAACGGTGGCATCGACTGGGCGGCTTCTTGCAGTGACCAGCCGTGAGCGCAGCGGCTGGCAGCGTGCGGGCGCACGCTGATGTCGGCGGTGGCCGATGGGGCTGCGCGGGTGGCAACCGACCGCATTGCGCGGAGGCTGGCCAGAGGTCGGCTACGGCATTGACCGGGGGTGGGCAAGGAGAGAGAGGGGCAGTGCGGTAGGTGGGTGGCCACGTCTTGCTGCGGGTAGCGGTGAGGAGAGAGAGATGAGGTCGTGAGGTGGCTGGCTGGGCGTGGTCGCGCGGAGGCAGGAAGAGGCGGCGCGAGGATGGGGGCGACAACCGGTGGGTGGCACATGTGTGGTTGTAGGCGACAAAGAGAGAGAAAATATGGAGGGTGACGGCGGCGGCAACGGCCATGTGGCGACTGGCTGATGGCGGCAACGAGCGGCTGGAGGGCGACAACGCACGAGGAGGCACGTGCGGGGTGGTCAACGGGGGAAGGTGGTAGGGGCATTAACAGTGCAGAGGTGTGCAACCGAGGTGCTGGCCGCATGGACGTGCACGGGTGACAGCTTCAATGGCGGGGGTGACGAGGAAGAAGGAAAGAAGGCGATCGACGTGAGGCAGCGAGGAAGAGAACTGTGCGGCGGCATCCATAGAGAAAACAAGAGGTAGAGAGAGAGTAAAATAAGGCAACAGGCGTTAGGTTTACAGGAGGAGAGAAATAAATAGGTAGGAGAGATATAAATAGGAGATAGAAAGAAGAAGATTTAATAACTATTTTAAATAAAATATAACGATCTACTAAATAAATAAGTCATAATATAAATAAAAATACTTATATATATAAATGTCTTAAAAATAATTTAAGCACACCGCAGAAATAATTAAAAACATCATGATAATAAATTAAATAATGTTACAAAAATCCGTAATATTACATTTAGAATGTGGCATCCGGTTATATGTTATGGATGCCGAAATCATTAATTTGAGGAAGTCAAGGTATACAATTTTCGGTTGACCACTAATTTACTTGCAACCAATTATGTCATGCCCCGGATTTCTTAACCTGCGCAGCGGAATAAATCCGAGTACGGGACCGGGGAATTAACCCCTAAACGACATCGATTTGGAAAAAATAAAGAATAACAGGTCCCAATTAATAAAACAAATGATTCAATCTCAAAAATAAATCATACCTGGATTCAACATAAACAATTCATAAACCAAATTCTCTAAAGCTATTCTGCACTAAACCTGATCCACTACGCTTCTGCTGCGCTACCTGATTTCCTGAAAATTGTTAAAGAAATAGGAATGAGTCACACGGACTCAGTAGGACTTATACCCAACTATCCTAATATACTAACAAATCTAATTGCTAATTATAAGCATAAACCAGACCCACCAATTGCTATAATATCATATAAGTTATTTATCATGTTTATTTGTTTAAATGAGATTTCGTTCACTAAATTACCAATTAAACATGTCTCTATATGAACTTGGCTACAAACTAAACTAATCTATATGTTTATGCCATCTAGACTTGCATGAGCCAACCGTGCATGCTTTAATACCATTTCCATTCCATGTGTCTGAGTAAATCATATGCTATACTTAGACCTCTCAACTCCAGCTCTAAATATATATAAGATGTACCATATAGTAAGCTAGATCCTTAGTACACCTAGGCAGGGTGTACTTAGGATAAACCGCGGTATCTGGTATCGAAGGATGCATCATATTTCACTACGTCCTTTGCTGCCCCAGGACCACTAATCATAGGCTGGAGGACCTCACAAGTAAAAGCCATATATCTACTCAGAAAAAACCAATTCAATCAACCAGATATACAATTCGCTGAACCAGATATGCCAATTATCAAGTCATGCACAACCATTCCATTATTTCAACAATTCATGCAATAGACCCAATCAGAGCACAATATGTAACATAATCAAACATGTTAACTTCAATTAAGCACAATTCCATATCAATTAATCAAATAATGCACTTTTCATGATTAGGCAACTATTAATATTAGTTAACCACATTCCATAATTATCATGCCATCAATTTCCATTCCAATATAATTATTAATGATTTAAGATTATTGTCAACACAATCGGATACAATTATAATCTTAAAAGGGTCAAAAATCATTTTCCAAACATCAATTCATGTGATTCATAACATAAATCAGGTATAAATATAATCATAATAGGTCATATCTCAATTTTTATGAATTAATACAGCCAATCTAATTAATGATCACAATATGTCTAATTTAATGATTTCTAAACAACATTAACTAAAAATTGCATCTAGCTAATGCAAATCATGGAACCATGCATGAATGACATGATAAACCTCTAACTAATCTCATGCAGGCAATTAAATACACAACCATCATTTATTCATCATTTTCTAACTAATAATCTAATAAACATATTTTAACACATTAATTACAATATCATGTGCTAAGGATAAGTTGGGATGCCTACCTCGAGGTACCGGTAAATTGTCAAGTCCAGAAGAAGTCGGTTGAATGTCCAACCATGGAACAACGACGACTATGTCAATCGACAACATCAAACTAAGAAAAGATTAATATTTATTAATCTACCAAATAATAGAAATATTCCAAAATAGAATTGAAAAGGGCAAAGGTGAGACTCACCTCAACTAATCAATGGGAAAGCGGTGCCGGCTGCGGCTACAGATGGGTTATCGGATGGAGCGGTTGAGCAAGACGAGTTGGCAGCTAAGTGCGGTGACTGGCACAGTGGTAGACACGGCACACGCGAGTGCGGTGCAGCAGAGGACGTCAATGGCACACTGGGCAAAGGGGTCGCGGCACTACGCAATAGCGTGCGCCAGGAAGGGGAAAAGTCGCACGGGCAGCCCAAAAAATAGAGAGAAAAAGAGAGAGAGTGGGAGAGCAGGGGCGAGTGGCGACCGGAGGTAGCCATAGTTGCTGCGGCGTCGGCATCGACGGGAGACAACGACGACGAGGCCGAAAAGAAATTAAAGAGGGAGAGAGATCGATCGGGAGGCACGGCAAATATTGTGAATGCACAAGGGAGCCACGTGATGTCAGAGGAGATGCATGAAGAGAGAGAGAGAGAGAGAGAGAGAGAGAGAGAGAGAGGGGGGGAGAGGGAGAGAAGAGAGACTGAGGGGGTGAGAGAAGAGGGAGAGCGACAGGGAGAGGGAGAGAGAACATCGGGGGGAAGGAGAGAGATAGGAGGGAGAGCGGGAGAGCGGGAGAGAGAGAAAGCAGAGAGGGAGAGCAGGAGAAAGAAGGAGGGGGAATGCGGCGGGAGAGTGGGAGAGTGGGCGGGAGAAAGGAAGAGAGAGAGAGCGGAAGAGAGCGTGGCGGGGCGCGACGCCGGCGTTGGTGGCGGGGCACGACACCAGCAATGGCGGCGTGGCGCGACGATGGCGACGGTGGCAACGCTGATGGTGGAAGATGGCTGAGGCCGAAGAAGAAGAAGAAGAGGAGGAGGAAGAGCGGAGGCGTAGGCGACGGCTCGCGGCGGCGACCACACGGGAGAGAGGGCGCAGAAAGGAGAGAGTGACGGGGTGCAACGGGGGTGCAACGGCGGGGCAGCATCGGCAAGGCCCGAAGAGGAAGAAGAAGAGAGTGAGGAGGAGGTGAGGAGATGGCGACAGTGGGAAGGAGAGAGGGAGATGGCCGCGGCAACAGCGGCTGACTGGCGTAGCGTGGGCGACGACGACGGGGAGGAGATGGAGCGGGGTGGCGACGACGACAACGCGAGAGAGGGGGGAAGAAGAAATCGGAGGAGAGGGAGGTGGTGGGAAGATTCGGGAGGCATGGGAGGCAGTGGAGGGAAGGTTGGGGGGGGGAGAAGAGCATCAGACAGAGGCGACGAAGGAGGAGGGGTGGTACGTGGCGAAAGGGCTGAGTTTTCTTTTTTTTTCTCCCTTTTTTTCACTCTGTGTTACAAATTAACGCTTTTCACAACCTTTCGGGGGAAACCTTTTGCAAGAAGCTTATTTTACAGCTAAACAAATGTACTCTTAATTAGGCGTCATCTCGGGGTGTCCCGATTGTTTTACAAGAATGCCTAAATACTTTTCGATACTCTTAATAAGAGAGGAGATGACAAGAGGGTGGACCTACACCACACGTTGTTTCCGGAACTATATTAAAATTTCTGAAAGATTTTATTAAATATTTAAAAATAAAAATGAGTATTAGAAGTTTCTCAAGAAGCGATAGCATGAAAACACTGAAAATGATGTGTAGGGAAAGAGGAGATCTAATAGGACTTACATGACTACGTCTGTTTACATTGATAAATGTCATTTACTGCATGAAGCACATCATGTATTCCAACACAAGTTGAACATCGTACTGAAGATTGATGGTTAATCATGCCCTCTCCTCCTTATTAATCGATGTATTATTGTTTTCTTTGACAAAACTATATGGATAAGCATGCCTCCTTTTTCATTCTTATGTATGTCATATTATTTGCAATTTTTTCTTATATATGGTCATTTAATGTTAAGTTAAAAAAAAACCAAATTCCTTATTCAACATGCGCGGCCCGATCTTCTTTGTCATATTAGAGAAATAAACTAATATAAGCATCATAATTATTCAAAATAAGGTAACAAAATAAATAATAGAAAAATAAATAGATTCTAATAATTTTAACAAAATGGTATCGTCAAAATGCTGGAAATTGTATAAAATAAAAATATGAACAGTTTAATAAAAATATAGAAAAATTAAAATAATTTAAAAAACTATAAATAAAATACGAGAATATAGATCCCATCTTTATAAAAGCAAGAATGAAGATAAAATAGTTAAAAATAATAAATTATTACAAAAAAGTAAAGAAGCTAATGCCAAAGGATGATAAAATAAAATCAATTATAATAACATGAATAAAAATGTTTCGACATTAAATTATACAACAAATAGCAAATGGCATATTAAATAAACAATAAACAAATAAAATTTTTAGTTAAATAATTTTTATTATACTTTATATAAAAATTAGTTAATTAGTTTACTATAGTGACATAAAAAGCCGTTTTATGCTTGCCAAACGACATAATAACAATAATAAGATAATAAAATATCTATACATACACATTCATTATACTTGTATACCTCATTTTATGCTCGATTTGATTAGCATCTAGTCCCCTCCCTGCTATCGGAGAAGTCAATATTCTCATTGTACGCATATCCACTGATAACATCATATAAAGGCATAGTTCACAATGCTTTCCCCCACAATGAAAAATCTAGAGGTTTGTATATATAGTCTTTTATACTGACTTCATATAAATTGCCTTCTCCGCTGTAATTTATGGTTGGCACCATGTGCACAATCATGTTTTTCCAATATTCCTATAATCAATGCAGGTAAAAAATTTGGAGGCGTTTGATAGCATGAAAAAATAAATTATCTGGAAGATACGTTTCCGTAGCAAAATTTGTTTAGAGTTGTTGACGGTGATCATAAGAATATGTTGAGACCGTTTTTCCATGGTCTCCTATACCATTTAAGTTATATCTGATCTGTACCAATTTTGTAATCATATCTTACTAAGCATAAAATTTTCATATATTTAGTAAATTTAAATTTAATTCTAACAAAATATTTTGTCACAAAATGGTAAAAGAAGAAGAAGAAAAAGAACGAACACATTACGCCCTGTTTGGTTAGAGTATCAAAATTGATACAATATTAATTTTGATATTGATATTCTAGGAAGATGTAATATCAATATCAAAAGTGATAGTATCAAGTTTCTTTAAGTGTTTGGTAATGTTATATCAATATTAAAATTGATATTAGATGTTTGATAATACAATATCAATATGAAAATCACTATTAAGTACTTTGATTGATTAGAGTCAAAATTATTTTTAATATCAAAATTATTGTTAAAATATAAAAATATTTATATTATTTACAAAATTATATATATACTTAAATAATATTATTAAAATTATTGTTAAAAAATTGATCCGGATTGAATTAATATCCACTGATCCAGTGGCCGATTTTGATCTTACCATCCTTGTATGTTTCTCCACGTAGCCTGACTACAAAAGATACTTGAAAGATGACATCAAATTCAAAAGTGAACTAGAATTTTTGTTTAAAATAAATACAAATAAAATCTAAGAAGAGATTACGTATCAATATAATGATAAACAAGAAGTGACTTGCATATTATTTAGTCAACTTATCAATGCAAAAAACTGTGAATGTTAGCAAGGATGGAATATACTCATGTATTATCAAAACTGGACAATTAACGAGGGGGATCTTATCTATGTTCTACAAAAAAGATTTCTTAATTAAAATTGAAGAAATAGCAGAACAGAATAGCCAATGTCTAAAAAAAAAAGTGCCAAAAAGAAGGCCTTGTTTTTTTCCAAACAAACACCTCGTGAGTTTTTTACACCTCAAAATTACGCATTCGTCCAACCATCCATCTCGCGGCGAGGATGGCTTCCCAGCAACAGTCTTGCCTCAACGCCCCCCAAACCCTACCATGGGTGATTTGATCGATGGAGAAGAACTTTCATATTTTCTTCGGATCGGAGGCATCCTCCATCTCCTCGTTGCCTCTCTATTGGCTGTTTTGGTCGAATAGGAGGCGCAGGTGAAGAGGTTCGAGGAAGAGACTACATGAGCGGGCTATCCTCTTCCTCTTCGCGGCCGACCGGAGCTTCCTCAACGGTGGAAGACCTCTCTTCCTCCTTGTCTCTCTGCTCGATTTGCCGAACCACTCGTGGCTTCTCGTGGCTCACCTTTGCCAGGTCGGCCTGGCTCATCTTCCCGGCCACCCTGGCCTCCTGGATCGTCAGCGTTGCTTCCCCCCACACTCGATCCGATCCAGTGCTGTCGGCTCTATCTCCTCGCCTAGCTTCCGTCGTACGCCGTGGATGAGCCCTTTCTCGCTGGAGCCAGCGTCGTCGTTGTCCGCCGTCTCCATTGCCGATGTGCCACGTGGAGGGTGCGAATGGAAGAAGAAGCGTCGATGTGCTGAAGATGGTTGGAGATTCGTGGAAGTACTGGGAGACGCAGAGATGACCGGGCGGCGTCGCGAGAGGTCGCGAGATGCAAGGGCTCGAGATCGCCGTGTGAATATTAGTTTCAATACAGGTCTCCACCCGTTTTGATTTTGATAACTTCTTGTACTAATAATTTTAAAATTATTATTATTATCCAAAAACCTAATTACGTCAAGTATCAATATCAATTTTAAAATTGATACTAATACAGATGGTTGATACTCAAAACAAACAGGGCATTAACTAATAACCGCCAACCACCTTTATTCATACGGCTCTCTCTCTCTCAGCATAACAAGAGGATAAGGGAGAATAAGTTTCCTTCCACCCCTACCAAGCTGACTGTACGAGAACGTTCCGCAATTAACAACCTCATATCACAACCGGATTGCCAGGCGACGAAGAATCCCTACCCGTGCCAACTTGCTCAATTAAGCAGGGCATCAAATATAATCTGTTGCCGAAGATCCGATCTTCTTGGACCTTCCACAGTGTATTGCGCCGGCATCTCGGTGGCCCCCTCTGATCTTTCTGCGCTGGGTGGGAGCCCCACCGCCGCTGCCTTTTCCCTCAAAGCGGTACAAGGCGACAGGGGTGGCGTTTTCGTTATTAAAGAGGGAGTGTTCTCGATACGTCGGTCACGGCTGGTCTTCCAAACTGATCTTGTTGGGTGATTGGGTCACTTCACGTTGCTTTTGTTGGCCGGCATCGGGTCTCCTTTTGCTTTGTGCTGTTGCTGACCGGCCGTAGCAACACCACGCCTTCGGTGAGGACAGATTCGTGTTTGGTATCGTGATCTGTACTCTTCGTAGACTTTGAGAATCAGAGGTTCATGTTCGATACTAAACGCTGCGCTGTTTTGGTTCTCTTATTTATTTTCTAGTCTCATACGAGATTTTATTTCTTAAACGTAAATTTCTAAATTTTAAACTCCCACTTTCTCTTAACACGTTCAAGTGTAACTGATTTCATATTTACTTTCCAATTTTACCCCTTTGTATTTTGCTTAAAGAACGAATTTTTATAGTTTTGGTTTTGGACTAGAGTCCAAATAGAATCCGATATGCCAACATTCTTATTTGATTCGATAAAAAATTAATAGGTTCAGAACATGATTTTGTATTCTATAAATAATTGAAATAAGAATCAAATATTTTAATAACTTAATGAAAAAAAAATCAAAATTATTTTATCTTATTTCAATAAAAATTAAGTATGGTTAATTAAAATTAATTAAAATAAATTTTAAAAATTAACTTTAAAAGATATTATATTAAAATTTATTAATTATATAAAAAATTTTAATTTGTTTTTGAATAAAAATTAAAAATATAATATATTTTTAAAAATTTATCATATTTGAATTCTAATTTTGATTATGTAATCCGAATTAGATTCAAATTGTAACATTGTAATTCCAAATTTATCATGATCGGAACACTTTCACCCTTATCTAAATCAAAATCGGATACTATACATTCTGCTAACTATTTCGGCCCGTTTTAGCTTTTGACCATAAAAGGGGCAATAAAAATTCTAAAATGGGTTGTCACGAGTGACAAAGTACAAAGACACCCAAAAAAAGTAAATTAAGCAAAATATGGACATTTGGGTGGGGGGAGCTATTCAGTGTGATGAGAACTTGAAACCGAAGGACTTTTAAGCCATGATTTTTAGCTCCTTATCTTCTTCTCTAAGCTGGTTTGGGTGTGTAGTTGAGTGTCAGTTGCCTACAATGGAGTTCTTATCATGAGCAGGTGCTTCATCTTCTAGTTAGTGATACTATTTTCTGGCCAACAATTTGATGTAAAAGGTGAAGAATTGAATTATCCCAGGAAAAGATTATACCTCAAAAAAATTCTCTTTAAAGACAAAATATGCATAATGTGAAGGATGACCATTAGTATCCAAAGCTTATTCATTGCTTGGTGCATCGATCCTCTCTTTCGAATTAAGGGTAGGCATCATACTACACATATTACACACCTAAATTTCAAGATTCAATGACTAGAAGCTAAATAAAAAGTTGGGCAACACTTAGCAAAGAAAATTCTACCCTATTCTATTCTTATCTCATTTTGGTCCAGGGTGGATGTAGGGGACTAGAGGAAAGAGTATCGAAATTGCCCGCCATCCTAGTAGGAGGCTATCTCAAAAGGTTGAACTCCTTAAAAAATGGTTTCAAAAGATAGACAATGATCCCTCAATTCAACAAAATAATAGATTGTCTAAATGGGTACCAAAAAATAGCCCAAGAAAAGAATACAAAAGGCTTTAAAAGATAAACACTAAACCTCTCATGTCAAATCAAGAAAAAAGAAATGACCTATCTAAATGTGAGCCACCGAAAAATATGGGCAAATTAATAAAAGAAAGAAAAACCCGAAGAGGCCAAACCCCAACTGGCAATGGAGCATTAGTAGAGAAACAAATTCTACATCTATGGGTAGGGTTGACCAATTAGGAATAAATAGAATCCTAACCCAGTAAAGGTAGAAAGTCAGATGATTCTAAATGAAGGTATTCTTTCGCATGTGGTGTTTTTTCTTAATCCTTAGATGATGATAAAGGGCACCCATTCCAAGTGAGGTAGAGCAAAAAAAAATAGAATATTGAATATTTAAATATACAAATTTAAAAATAAAAAATATTTAAAAATTAAATAACCATAGCACAAAAGAAATCATAAAGACATAAAACCCAAAAAAATATAAAATCTTTAAAATTTAAACAAGTCAACAACTCTCAAAACACCTAAAAATCTGCTACATACCTTTGCATTAATGTTTAATTTCAATGTTGCACATTTGCTTTTATGCATTGCATACTTAATGCTTTATTGTTATATTTTACCATGTTGATAAGGTCTATGTCCCTTGACAAGTGATCAAGACATCTTAGCTCTCTTCTTGCAAGGATGAAGCCTAAATAAAGTTATATTCATTTCTTTCAAGTGGACGTAGGAAATAAAAGGGATTCCACACCAAGAAGAAAACATGTTGCTTCACTCCCCAAGTAGTTGAAGGAAGCAAATAACAAAAAATCAGAAAATGAAAAGCCAAAAATAGGACTACTTCAGCACCTATTTGGACTTGCATCTTAAACTTGTATCTATCAAAATAATAGTATTTGAGATGTTGAAAACCTCATGTCTAGAGGGGCTGAACAAAATAAACCCTCAAATAAAATCATTGACGACTGTGGATAAACCAAAGTAGTGCGTATGGGGACAATGGTTCCCCTAAAGATATCCTAACCCATCACATGCTACATATATCTTCACCAAGTCCCCCATGCCCAATACCGTTGGTTCACTTGCAAAGTCCATACATAAGCAAAACGTGTACGTCACCCAATATAACTAAAAAATGAGCCTCTTTAGCTGTTTATATTACATTTGCAATAAACATGGACAAATTCCAACTTCTCATTTTCCCATAGTGAACTCCAAAACTCAATCATGCCAATTATATAGTATGTTCCCCAATTGACATCACGCATCCGTGCACCTCCAAACCAGACCATGTCAGAATGTGCCCTCAACTAGGGTCATGTGCAACCAAAAACTACATTTCTTTACCAATTTCACCCAAATTTGTTTCTTTTACTTCTAACTTTATACTTTGTTTGTTTACCATCATTTTTACTTACATTTGCATCATATTATATTTCAAAAAATCTGAAAAAGTAACGATTAGGGCTAACACCAATCCAGTCAGTTCTAACCTGATTATCATTTTTATACCATTTTCTTCATAGACTCTACATTCACATAGTTCTAATCACTTTTAAATTGGTTTTCTCATCTTTGATTTTCATATGAACAAATTGAACTAGATTGAATAGCTCCTCATCTTCTATAGGCCATGGACAAGAAAGTTGGAACCCATACACACCATCACATAGGTATGTAGGTTAAACTTTTTCTATTTAATTCATTGAAACTCACAGTTTCTGGTGACCACACACTTCACATACTTTCCCTCCACCCTCCCTCACCCCTCATCGAATACTCCCAAACCGAACTAGCCTTCCTTTATCAAAAGGTAGACATGGATCCAATGGTGTAGTTGTCTAGTTTCCATCCATCTTGAAACTAACCATGAAAGTTGAGTTCATGAGATTCTTGTGGTTGGGTTCTATCAACGATGATGCAGAACATTCTCTCTCTCTCTCTCTCTCTCTCTCTCTCTCTCCCCCCCCCCCCCTCTCCCTCTCCCTCTTCCCAAGGTAGGACCAGAGGGTCAAAACCATCCTTTCCATCTACACTATGGTCTTTCAAACCCAGCCAAATTGGTAAGCTGAATGAACTAATTAAGTTCAATCTCTAAGGCCTTTCAAACCAAATGAAACATGTAAATGAAATAAGGTAGTTTGATTTTATTTATCAAAGCACTTCAATCCAATCCAAACAGAAAATTGGTATAAACTAGTTTATTTTGATTTTTGAGGCCTTCAAACCACCCTAAATGAAAGAGGTAAATGGAACAAATTGTTTCATTTCTAAGCCCTTTCAAATCAAACTAAACCAATGAACAAAAATTGGTAAATGGAATCAAACCCCCCCAAATGGGTAGATGGAATTTACCAATTTTGCTTGATTTATAAGGTCTTCTAAATGTAACCAAACTAGTAAATTGAATAAACCGATTTGGTTTGATTTAGATGGTGTTTCAAACCAAACCAGTCTGATAACAAATAAACATATTTATCTAATTGTATCATTTTTTTCTTATTTTTAGGAAGTTTTAAACAAGAACGACATTTGAGACTTGCTTCATCTGGATGAGGTTCAATTAGAATTGTTAATATTGTGTATTTCATATTTCATTTTTTCATAGAATTGTTCAATTTTACATGTATTATTATTTATAATTTAAAAATAAATCAATAGTTTAGATGAGTAATTTAGATAGTCTTGAATAGATAACTCTACCATATTTGATCCTAGGTATCATCAGCAAATAAAAGAATTCTTAGTTTATGCTTTACATGAAAAGTAGGACCTGATGTAGACATGGTCAGGAAAATAATTTTATTCATTGCCCATGTAAATGATGTTGCAACACTTGTCTTTTATAAAGGGATGTGGTTAAAGAATATTAAATGTGTGATGGCATATAGTCAAACTATTGAACGTGGATAAGTCACAATGAAATCAAAGTTAATTTAATTAATGAATATGGTGTCCAATTAAATGAACCATGAGATGAAAGTGTACATGATGAAGAAATAAAAATGCTCCAAGATATTCAAATAATTAATAAGCAATTATACATAGCAAGATGAGCCAAACATAGAAACATGAAAATATTTTAGGTTACTAAAATATATTGAAACACCTGTGTTTAAAGGTTGCAAAGAAACACATGTATATGAAGGTTGCAAAGATAAAATCTAAGTTAAATTTTTTTAAGTTAATTCAACTAAAGTCAATAAATGGTCTCACTATAAAATATAAGAATAATGTACTATATTTATTTAAAAGTGTATTACTTAAAGATCCAATTGTTTGTAACACTTGAAATGAACTTAAAAAAAATTCTTAAGGATTTAAGAATTAATTATTAAAAAATAGATGCCTTTAAGATTGATTGTTTTCTCCTATGGAAAGATAATACAAATAAAATTGTGTGTTCATAATATGAGACTCCAAAATACAACAATGATCATAAACATAGGAGTAAAAATGTTGCACAAAAGACATTACATTATGTTACATTAAGAGATAAGTTGCATCATTTGTTTATATCAAAAAATAATGCTAAGCAAATGACATTGTGTAGTAAGCCATATTCTTATCAATCGAGTGGTAAAATACATCATCCTACTAATTATCCATCTTAGAAAAGAGTTGATAACCTATATCCTAATTTTGCATTGGATAAACGCAACATTCAACTTGGGTTAGCTGCATATAGCTTTAACCTCTTTAGTAGGGGTGGCAATGGGCCGGGCTGGCCCACGGGTTCGCGGGCCGGGCCGGCTGCGGGTCATTTGACGGGCCAAAGATTTTGGCCCGCGGGTTTTAATCGGGCCAACATACGGGCCGACGCGAGCTAAAACAGGCCAAATAACTTTTAATATTTTATGTCAAAAATATCATTTTTACTTATTAAAAATATGTTTTAATTAAATTATTATTAATTTTATAATGTTATCTTAAATAAAAAAATTTATCATATTTAATAAATATTTATGTATAAAATATATAGTTGGGCCGGGCCGGGCCGGGTCGGGCCAAGTTAATAAATTTTGCGGGCCGGGCCAACAATGTAGTGTGGGCCGGGTTGGGCCGGGCCAATATATTTTGGACCGGGGCCTAAGCGGGCCGACCTCGGGCCGGGCCGGGCCCTGCCCATTGACACCCCTACTCTTTAGTAACATATCTTCAAAGTACAATGTGTTGCTTTTTGTCACAATGGTTTATAATTTGCCATCATGGATGTCTATGAAAGAGGCATACCCAACGATTTCATGTTTAATACTATGACCAAGAGCTCTGAAAAATGGCCTTGATGTATACTTATAAGTGTTGGTGGATGAGTTAAGATACTTATAAGAGATCAAATTGAAGACAAGTGATACTTCAAAGAAAAATTTTTTGTCATGAGTCATTTTTTTTAGAACTCAAACTATTAAAACCTAAATTGTGGCAGGTTAGGTCAATCAAAATCAGTAACCAGTTTGGACTAGTGTAAACAATCATAAAAACCCAAAAGGAGAGTCAAAATCCAAACTATGACTGGTTAGGCCAATACAAACCACTAATAGCCATAAAAGCCAAGAAAAAGAGTTAGAACCAATTATATGGTCGACTAGGCCAATCCAAGCTGATTACAACTTTGAATTTACCAAAGTAGACATAATAACCAAGAAAAAGAGAACCCAACTTATGGCCAGTTAGGCCAATCCAAACTAGCAACTAGTTTGAATTGGCCTACATTTCTATAAAAATCTAAAAACAAAAGAGTTAGAACCCATTTAATTGCTGGTTAGGCCAATCCAAACTGATAAATGGTTTAGATTGGCCTAATAGGTAATAAAACCCAAAAAAATAAAAAGGTTAGAACCCAAACTATAGTCAGTTAGGCTAATACAAACTAGTTACCAATTTGGATTAGCCTAACAAGCCATAATATCCAATAAAAAGAGTTGAACCCATTTTATGGCCGACAAAGGCAGTCCAAACTACTTACTAGTTTGGGTTGGCTTAATCAACCATAAAATCAAAGAAAAAGAGTCAGAATATATTTTATTGCCGGTTAAACCAATCCAAACCAGTTAAAGTTTTAGATTGGCCTAACTGGGCATAAAAATAATATAAAAAACTGTTAAAAGTCATTTTTTTGGCCGATTAGGCCCTTAACCAGCAATAAAATACAAGAAAAAAATTGGAGCCCATATTGTGGTCACTTAGGCCAATCCAAATAGGTATTGTTTGGATTGCTTTTTCAGGTCTTTTAAGCTAATCAAAATTGGTTATGTACCCATTGGAATGGTTTCTAAAACATTTTACACCAAACTATAATGATTTACTAGTTTGGTTGTTTTTCTAAGGACTTTAAGCCAATTCAAACCAGTAAACTAAACTCTTTTTGATCAAACCATAGTTATATTTCATTATGTGGGAACCTCGGGAATCATTTTGATTCTTAGTAAAGATTTTTTTGTTTTTGTATGTTTGAAATATCGACATCCGAATTTTCTAGTAAAATAGGTGATAGACCATAAAAATACTAGATAGTCCGGGTGATATTAAAAAAGTAAAGAACCGTGGTTCAAGTTCTGTGAAAATATTTTTGACCTCTGTCCATCGGATGGTGCGAATATCCGATGTTCATTTACATCGAGCAAACACTCGAACACCCTTGATTAACCACCGTAGCGATCTTGTTTGACGAGAGCGTGCACATCCACAACGTATAATGAACACAAAGGGCCCTGGCCTTTCAGGCCCGATGAGATGCAAACAAGTTTGATTATATTTTGTTTGGAGTTGATTTATGTTTGATTTATGATTGGATTTTTATGTGGTTTGAAATGTTGATTTCATATTTTGATTTGACTAGGATTTGAATGATATTTGTTTTGAACTGGTTTATTTTACTTCAATTGGTTGAAGTTTATTTTATTTTTGTTTGAACTTGATATTTTAGATGTGTTGATTAATTTGACTTGTTTAAGTTTAATTGACATGTGTTGAGTCATTTTCATGTTATTTTATCAAGTTGGTTGGTGTTTTAATACCGATTTGGGTGCGTTCGGTATGTTTTAAATGTTTTAAAGTTTGGTTTAAATTGATTAAACTTGAACTTCAAATTGTTAATGATATGAATTTGACATATTTTAAGATGAATTGCATATGCATTAATGTTTTCTTTATGTGTTCTTTTCAATTGGTTGTGAATTATTTGATTTGTACTTGTTTAGGAAATTGAACTACAATGGATTAAATGCATTGAATCAATTCTTCCAGATTGTGTTAGATCTGATTATGGTTGAATGTTAAAACTTTAATGACCTATTTTAAGTGTGTTTTAAGGTTGGTTTGAATGTATTTTTATATATTATTAAGTTAACTTTAGATTTGATTAACTCTTGTTCGGTTTGCATCACATCCGGTCTGTCAGGCTAGTGTCGATGCCCAATCACATGCAATCAACTCGGCACTTGAAATGTTCATGTTCAAAGTATTCCATGTCAATGTACATCAAATGTAATAGTTCATATGCCATGTTCGATACTGTCAATGGTGCAAATGTGTGAATGTCCTTCCCTTGGTGTAAAATCCACTTGATTGGGAAAATTTTGACAGCATGCCGCCTTAGTTTCTAATCGGTGTGGAATTTTACCCATCCTAAAAGGCATAGTCATTTGACTTTCCAAGTAGTGGGAAGAGTCCATCTGCAATGGGAAGCGTGTCCCATGCCTACGCCCGGGTCAGCGTTCCGGTGCATGCCAGATGAGCCACCCAATGGAGCATCCAGTTGTGGACTAACTCCTTATTTAATTTTGGCGTTTCACCTTCATATTTAATTAAGGTTTATTTAAAGTGTCCAAGGCCCAATGGGCCAGCATTATCAACACAATGGGCTGGTCTTCATGTTTCATGGCCTGAGAAGGCTAGCATCATGTCATGTCGGTCATGTTGGTCCAATTCAAGCTTCATGTCTTCATGGCCCAGTTGGCCTGTTTTGAGCTTCATGACCCGATGGGCCTGATTTGCATTACCATTGCCTGGTTGGCCTGATTTGCACTCCATTTTTGCACCTTGACATATTGTTGTAGCAGTGGGATAGGTGAGCCTCAGAGGGGTTGGAATGAGTTTGTGGAGGTGCTGCATAGAAGAGTTGGAAAGGGGACTGCACAAGGGGTAGGTTTAAGACAAATTTGGAATGGTTGATTAGGTGCCGCACAAAGGGCATGTAGATAAGGATTTCAATGCCTCAAAGGGCTGTTTGGTATTGAAATGAAGAAGGCCACACAAAAGGGGCTGTCTTGGTTGAAGTTGAGAATCCACCTGAGAGAGACTTGGCCCGTCATACGGATTCCAAGAATTTCCAGGACATCACCCTCTCCTCCAGCCAAAACAAGGGATCAAGAGCCCGCCCGGGGGAGACTTGGCCCATCTTGTGGATCTAAGAATGCCCAGGACATCACTCCATCCTCCTCAATGGGTAAGGGGGATGTGTATAGAATGAAATATGGCTGATTGGGTGTTGCGTAGATGGCCAACAAGGGGACTGATGGTAGGCTATGCAAGGACCTATTTGGGTGGCCAGCAGAGGGGCTATTTAGATGACCTAATTAGGGACAGGTTCATGGGCACTCAGGGGGCCTGATTGCTAAGGGTTCTAAGGCACACAAGGGACCTGATTGTGGATGTGTTTAGGGGCACTCAAGGGGCCTGGTTATGGGTGAGTTTCAAGGGGGCACATAGGTGTTGATTGAAAGGACAGTAAGGCTGGTTTTCTAGAGCACATTCAGATGGCCAGCAAGGGGCTAATTGAGGGGATGCACATGGGCTTTTAAAGGGAGCATAACAGCTGGGTTTTGAGGCATTTAGAATGGACAAAGGGGAGGCTGAAGGGTAGAGAAAGAATATGGGAGGAAGAGAAATGAAGTGCTACATCTTTTATTTCTCTACTCACCTTGTTTCATTTCTTTTTTTTTGTGCTGCAGGTGGTGCTGAAGATGGAAGGATTGTATGCCCTTATTCTCTTTCTTATTTCTTCTTATCCTTGTGCAGATGGTGTCGGAGGAGGAAGATGAAGGTCCTGTTGGTGTTGAAGGCCTCACCAATGATGAAGAAGCCTGCTGCTCTTGCTGGAGTTGGCACACCAACCAGGTGGGCTAGTTGCAGCTGTTATTGGCGTACCTGTTGGAGGAAGCCTTTTTCTTCTTCTTCTTCTTCACTTGGCACACCCAAAATGGGAAGTAGAGCTTCTTGACTTGATGCTGAAGACGTCCAAGAAAGGTGAGGAAGGATTTGAGCAGGGTAGAGGATGCACCAAAGAGAGGAATGGGCTGGAGCAGAGCTAGCGCACAGGTGGGCTGGCTGGAGCTAGCCTGATTCCCTCTTCTTCTCCTTCACTTGGCACATCAAAGGGAGGAAGAAAATATTTCTAACTTGCTATTGAAGACATCCAAGCAAAGGAGGTGAGGTCTGTTTCGGCTAGAGATGGTGAGGGGAAGGAGAGGCAGAGATTCCGCAGGGTGATCCGCTTGTTCCTTTGAACATGGCCAGCTGAGGGGGCTTTATAGGGGCTGAGGGGTGCCATCTGCAGAAGGGGATAAGGTTAGGGCTGTTGAGGTTGTTGAGTGGATTAAGACAAGATGGTTGAGGTTGTTGAGTGGAGTAAGGCAAGATGGTTGAGGTTGTTGAGGTTGTGCGCCAACTAGAAAGAGAGGGAAAGAAGGGTGTTCGGCCAGCCCCTATCTTCTAGGAGATTGATCACACAAGGGAGTGGAAAGGCTGGTTCAGACAACCCCTATATTCTAGGGGATTGAATGCACAAGGGAGTGAGAAGGCTGGTTTGGCCAGCCATCAGATGGGGATAGGCCATGGGGGTTGTTGAGCTTGTTGAGGTGGTTGAGGGAGATAAGCCAAAGTTGCTAGCCATGCCATCAGATGGGGAGTTCGGCCAGCTCCCTAACTTGTATGGGATTGTGCACATGGAAGACAGGGAGGATTTCGGACAGCCAAGTGGAGGGAAGAGAGAGAGAGAGTGATCCAATCTAGATCGTTCATCTAAAAGACTCCCGATCCAACGACTACTATTAATTTTGGCCGAAAATTGATTAAACATAGCCAAAATTAAATCAGAAAAATATGGGACAATCATTGATGACCATTGATCTTATGATCCATTACAATGTGTGGCTAATATCTCCCAAAGGGCCCAATATCTCTGATTTTACCGATTTTTCTGATCGGTGCGATCTTGGTCATCGATAATGTCGAAAACTGTAATTCAATACAATTACCTCCTCCCATTGTCCAAATTTATTTTTCATGCATAAATATTCATGAGATAAATGTTTTGGGCCATGAAAATTTAAAGTTTCAGCCCATGGGTCGATCGGGGAGCTGATCGGACCATTATGCCATTGGTGCGACGTTATACGGCTCTCCGTCTAGATTTGATCTTTCTTGCATATCTCTTCATCCGAGGGTCATATTTTTGATATGTTTTGAGCGTTGCCTAGCTCTATCAAACCTTGACAATGTGCTAAAGTTGGAATTCCATGTTAGAGTCCCATTTTATCCCAAAGTGTAGGGAGCAAAATGGTCATTTTGGCCTTCCGGTGTCCGTTTTCCATGTTTTGGGCACCGTTGCGAAGCTCTCGACCGGGGCTATGAAATGAGCACATTATATTGGCCATTTGTGGCATGTAAAGCCATGCCAAGGCATTTCTAGAGCCTATTTGCATCATCAATTTTTGAATTTTCCGAATCTGGGTCAGATTTTTTGCACCGACTTTGGCATTGCTGAAATCTGTATCAAGCAAGCTACGAGGAAAATTTTGGTGCCAACACATTATATGGTAGATAAATAGACTCGGTAAAAGTTGGCAGATATCTCTACTAGTTGGTGATAGAAATGTATGCCCTACAAGCCAATCATATATGATATGATTCGACATTTCTAGAAATATCTCATTCAATTAATTAGGCAAATCTTCATTATATGCGCTTATTAGATGCGAATATCATAATGAAGTCCTTGATAAAATACAATGATGATTAAATCATGATGAGATCATGATAATGATATTGATCATCTAGAGGTATTTGATCTAAATGTTCCTAGTCATAGGATACTCAAAACGGGACATCAAGAATCCGGATAGATTAGTGTATGTGATGTCTTCTCATGTGATGAGGACGACCGATCTCATTGGTCATTAGTGTGGAGACACTGAGATACACATACAAGTGCTCATTAGTTGAATGAGTTCACTGAACTGACCGAATTAGAAACCCTGAATGGTATCTTACCGAACTGTCTATCAGGGTTTTCTATCATCACGGTTGCATTGTTGGACCTTTGACCTGAGTCTCCAAAGATGCCTTGTTGAGTGGAACTTGTGCTTTGACCATTGACTTATGGATCACCATTTAGATGGTCCAGTATAGCGATGGATCGGGTACAAGGAAAACCCAATGGAGGCAATTGAGCAGACAACAAGGGATCATCCACTCTCGGTAAGTGAGAGTGAATGTCCTATGGGATAGTACTCTAAATATTTGGCCAGGGTAGATAGGATAATTAGAAAATGATTTTTCCAATTGATCCAATTTCGAGTACAGGATCCTATAGAGTCGGTACACTAAGGAGTTGACAGTCGATGCCATACTCCTTTCCGAACGGAACATTAGATGGATGAGGGTTTATATCCATGTGATAACTGATGATGGAAAGGATCAATGGAGATGAGATTATCCCCAGATCCATTTGAGATCATGGGATGTGGCTTGTACCCTTCATGATCGGTAGGCTAATTAATCTGTTATCGGATAACGAATTTAATTAAATTAAATAGAATTGTTCTATTTTATTTAGGCCTCAACCAAATAGGCTATTGGGACTAGTGGGTCACACACAAAAGGACTTATCCACAAGTACAGGGGCAATGGCGTAATTTATGGAGAGTTTGGGTTTTTATGAAAAATTCCATTATTCTCTATAAATACTAATAGTTTCAGCCAAACCGCATCAAGCCAAGGGTGAAAAATACATACCAAGCCTCCTCCCTACCTCCTCCTCTCTCTAGAATGTGTCCATGGTCGATGGAGCTCCGTTCGGGAAGAGTTATCGAGGCCGGCGCGAAGGGAGAACCTACTGTGGATGAAGTTCGTGTGGATACTGCTGGAGACCGGACACTTGAACAGTTTGAAGAGCTTAAGAAGCTCATCTCCTTCATATCCATGGGATTATATGAATCCCTATCAAGTATATTCGAACCCGATTTGACCGGTTTTCAATTTTTGTCGTTTGGTTCTGATTGAGACGGATTCTAAAGGAACCCATAGGAATCGTCGCTTCCGTTGCACCAAATTTTTATGGACGATTCCTTACAGTTGGATCAAAAGTCTAGTTTAGTAAATCTACTAGTAGGATAAGTGATAGAAATGTATGCCCTACAAGCCAATCATATATGATATGATTCGACATTTCTAGGAATATCACATTCAATTAAAATAGGCAAAACTTCGTTACTAACTTTTATTAAAAGCGTATATCGAAATGAAGTCCTTGATCACATGCAATGATGATTGAATCATGATGAGATCATGATAATGAGATCGATCATCTAGAGGTATGTGATCTAAATATTCCTAGTCATAGGATTCTTGAGACGGGACATCAAGAATCCGGATAGACTAGTGTGTGTGATGTCTTCTCATATGATGAGAATGACCGATCTCATTGGTCATCAGTGTGGGGACACTGAGATACACACACAAGTGCTCATTAGTGGAATGAGTTCACTGAACTGACCAATTTAAGAAAACCTGATCGATATCTTACCGAACTGTCTATCAGGTTATTCTTACATCTCAATAGCACGGTTGGATCTTTGACCTGAGTCGCCAAAGATGTCTTGCTAGGCGTACTATGTACTTTGATTATTGACTGATGGATCACTTAGTATTGTGATCCTATATAGTTAATGGATTGGGTATATGGGAAACCTGGTGGAGGCAATTGAGCGGACAATAGGAGATCGTTCATTCTCGGTAGGAGAGAGAGAATGTCCTATGGATAGTACTCTAAATCCTTGGACAAGGTAGATAGGATAATTGGAAAAGGAGTTTTCCAGTTGATCCATTCCTGAGTACAAGATTTCATAGAGTTGGAATACTTAGGGGTTGACAGTCAGTGCCGAACCCCTGACCGACCAAGACATTGTATGAACGAGGATTTAAATTTATGTGGTAATTGATGATGGAAAGGCTCAATAGATGTTATTTAACTCCCCAAAGTCATTTGGGATCATAGGATGTGGCTTGTACCCTTTATGATTATAAAGCCATAAAAACTGTTATCAGATAACGGTTTTGATTTAATTTAAAGGAATTGTTCTTTTAAATTAATTAAGGCTTCAACCAAATTGACTATTGGGCCTAGTGGGTCACACACAATAGATCTGGTCAAGAGGGCATGGACGCAATTTTATAGAAGCTTTGGGTTTTTGTGAAAAATTTCATCTTCTATATATTAATGGCTTATGAAGCCAAACCCTAAAAAGTCATAGGGCTGGAGCATGTTCCAAGCCTCATTTCTTCCTCCTCTCTCCTCTAGAAGGTGATCTCCTATGGTCAACCTTGGATCTGGAAGGTTTCTGGAGGCCCGGAGGAAGGGAGAACTCGTCTATTGAAGCAGATCGTGTGGATACCGCTAGAGACCGGACACTTGAACGGTTTTCAGCAAGGAGGAATGTCCTCTCTTCATCCATGGTGAGGGATTTTATAAATCCCATGAGGTACTCTCGTTCTACTTCATATTCGGTTCCCGGTTTTACTCGTTCGGCATCGATCAAGGCAAAGATCATGGTTTTATAGAATCAAAATTTTTACGCTGTCATGTATTGATTCCTTACAGTGGTATCAGAGCCCGGTTTAAGCCTTGGTCAATGTTGAATCGAAATTGGCTTGGTTTCATGTGATTCTTGTTTTCTCGAAACTATATACAGAGCAATTTTGATTTGATAACCACAGTTCGTATGAGATACCAAACTGTGTGTGGTTAGTTTAAATTGATTCTCATGGATGGGATCTTTCCAATGCCGCAAAACTCATGAATTTTGGCCATCCGGAGAGTCCGGAATGAGTTCAGAAAGTTGCTAAGATGATCATATCCGAATATCCGACCGAAATTAGGGGAGTTGATGAACTTACCTATTTGGACTCAAATACCTCTGTCTAATGATGTAGGAATATAGGAAATTAAGTTTTCTAGAGTTTCCATAAGTTATTGTACACTCAACGGCCCTTGGAGGTGCCGGATTTGAGAGGTATTTGCGGTTTGGGTTAATTGCGGCCGTGGCAACTTCCTCCGTAAACTACGCGTTGGATATAATTTTTCTTGAGATGAAACTTCTATAAATATAATCCTTATTCTTTAAGGATTCAAACGCATATTTTTTTGGATTTTTTGGACTCCGTTTGTCCCCCCAAACAAGGCCCGAAAGTTGGGCATTTTCTAGGGTTTTCACGCATCCGCCTCTCTCTTATCAGGCGAAGAAGACGGAGAGTCCGGATTGGATCCGGACCCGCCCGGGTGCGGTACGCGGCCGCCCCACAGTGGCGCTGGAGGCGCGCGGCGTGGCGCGGCTGATGGGTTCGCGCAGCCGCGGGGGGGGGGGGGGGTCGTGGCTGGCCCGCCAGTATTTAATAAAAAATGATTTTTAAATGGTTTAAAATTCATTTTTGATCTGAAAAATTGCCAAAAATTCCAGATTAATTCTAAAAAATTGTAAAATTTATTTAATGAGTTATTAAAGTGTTTAATGACTTATTAAATAGAGTTTTACTATTTTGTCATTGAATTCTATTATTTTGATTTTGAAATTGTTTTAAGATCAAAATTAATGATTATATAAGTTATGGTAAATTATTTAATAGATTTATAAAATGTTTATGAACCTGTTAAATAGTTTTGGACTTTGGTTGCCATATAATCATTTTATAAATGATTTTAAAATTGTTTTAAAATCTTTATTGACTAAATTAGTGTTCAAATAAATTCTGAAAAATGTGATTTTGAAGAATTATGATTTGGACATTAATTTAATGCTCTGAGAAATTTTGGAAAAGCATGAATCATCTGAATATTTTTTATTGCTTGTCTTATGCATGTAAATTTTTTATATGTGCATTTCATGTTATTTATTTTATGAAAATTCGACAAGCATGAAATTTGGAATTTCAAAATTATAGTATATAATTTTATGTTGGTATATATGATATATCTCATATAATTATCACGTATGCACTCTATGTTCATGTGATGAATATTGGTGTGTGTATGGAGGTGATCATGGACTTAAATATGCTTTGCTTATGATTGCTTGGTTAATTAAGTTGGTTATGTTATTAAATGAGGCCTGTTTGTGCCTCCTCTCTCTCTATACAATCTGATTGTACATTCTACCTTCCCCCCATTTGTGTACTCCCCTTGGTTAAAACCAAGGTTTCTTATTATGAGTTGTACATTTGTGGGTCTGTGTACCCTTTAGCTGCTTGTAATGGTTAGAAGCCAGCTTGTGGAAGAATGGAGAGTGGGACCACTTGAAGAAGCACCCTTCTGAAGTGGGAGCATACCAACTCAAGCTTCTGAAGCAAGGAATTGCACCTATAGGGGTGCCTTAGGTGTATGCTTAGGGTTAAGTCCATGATCACCTATGTTTTAATGCATATTTGATATGTGGTGTGTGCTACAGATTATACCTTAAATATATAATATTTCAAAGGTATATTAATATTTATATGTAGAACCTATGTTGATGAGACTAAAATAAAATCCCTCCTCGTTCTAATTAAATCGATAAACGTGAGACATTAAGAATGACTCACGTAGCCTTCCTTTGTTATGGTCTTGATGAGCCAATCTTAGATTGGATGGGTTTGTTGTGTTTCCCACAAGACTCATTCAGCAAGGGATTGGTGATCATGGCTAAGGCATTTGCCGAACTTTGGGGTGGACCATTGCATGGCCTTGTTGTGTTTTCCACAAGGGCTATGTTAAGAATCCATTCTCATAACGTAACAAGCGGATTTGACCTAACTAGAGTATATAGCTTGTTGTGTTTCCCACAAGGTTATAACTCTAGAGGCTGAATGACTAAGAATTGCATGAGTTGCAATTGGTAAAAGTTACCTACCTATTAAGTATGGGATGACTTGTTGTGTTTCCCACAAGGTTATCACCATAAAGTTAGTAGGGTCTTGGTCCCCACTAGGATGTTATCGTGGTATCTCGTATTTGCATAATGAGGGTTATGCAAATTCGTCGAAAATTAGTGGGAGTATAAATTAGGATGAAAGACCATATCTTAATTTTAATGAATGTCTGTAATGTTGATATAATTATATCTCTGTTGTAGAATATTATAAACCACCATTAATCTAGCATGCCAGATGCTAAATATTTTAATGGCTCACACTTCTTATATTGGTTTAGAACTAAGAGAATAGTTCTCATAGTTGACCTATTGACTATCCTACTTGAGAAGTAAGTATCTCCTACACTATCTAATGAAGTGAGAGAAGATAAGATCTTATCTCATTAAAATGATGTATTGATTGCCTTCTATCAGATGTTAGCCTCTATCAAATAAAAATAGTAGTGGCAACATGGATAGATGGATATGATATTCATCATGGCTCATGGTGATAAGCTAATTAAAGGCGATTAAGAATAATATATCTTGAATACTTCTTATTGGTAAGACCAATAGAAAGAAGTAAGATCATTAGATAGAGATAGATGATGATAGCTAAAAGTCAAAGAAGTGAGTCAAGATATTATAACCCAAATTTGACATAGCATTCTTCTACTATCATGATGATGGTAAGTAGAAGAAGAAGTGCAAAGTGTATTGCACATAATGCAAAGGTGGAGCTTGAGAAGCTTCATGTATCTATGTCATTAATATTTACTTGTATTATATACACATTCGATGGTATAAGATACTATATATGTGTATTCTAGTATAAGATACTAGAGATGCATATAATAGTATGAGATATCAGATATGCATCATATATCTACAATGAGTTGTAGATAATAGCAAGTAAATGAAGGCTTAAAGAAGATTGTTGACCTACATATGAAATGGTACAAAATGTTGCATCATTACTAGTGGGAGATATAAATTTTCTATAGCCTTTTAGAGTTGTCTTAATTATCCTACCAAAAGAATATTGTTTTCATTTCCTAGTTGAATAAATGGAGATTTATTCTATGGTATGAAAATGATAACTGGTAAAGTGTTTATTAGTAAGAGCATAATAAAGAGTTTATTTATATCAGATATGTATGCTCTTATAATATGTGTGAATAATCCTCATTAGGTGAAGTAGATTGATATTGATCAATCTATTATTTAGTAGTACGGTCATATTTATAAGAAAAGACTTAAGGAGTACTATTCGGATAGAAACATATAGGTAAATGATTTGGAATCATTAACTATATGTAAGTCTTATCTTATTAAGTAAAATGACCAACTCTTCATTTGTTAGACATGGAGAGAGGGCTAATGAGTTTATAGAACTCATGCATCTAGATGCATGTTAGCCCATATCTATTAATGTTAGAGGATAATATTTCAACTTCATTAATTTTTAAAGATGACTTCTCTAGGTATGGACATATGTACTTTATAAAGTACAAATCCAAAACCTTCGAGGAATTATTTGAGATTAAGAATGTAGAGGAAATATTAATGAAAAGAGTATAAGAACGCTTTGATGAGATCAAAGAGGGGATACTTAAGTAATAATTAACACATAAATGAAGGATAGTAGAATCTAATTTTTGATGGACACCTCTTGTACATTTTAGCTTAATTGAGTAGCTAAAATGAGAAGCCATATTGTGTAGGACATAATATGAATAATGACAACCTTTGCAAAATTCTTCTTTGTCTATTTAGGGGTTAGCACTCAATATAGGCACTTGATCTTAAATCGGTACCTTCCAAATATATTCCAATTATTCCATATTAGATATGGAAGGGATTAAAGCTTGACCTTAAGCAAGTTAAGGTTTCAGAATGTCTGACTTGGTAAAGAAGTATAACCCAATCAAGTTGAAATATAAGACTATAATGTGTTGGCTTGTGGGATATCCTAAGAAAATTTAAGGATATTAATGCCTCCCTTAGGGAGAAGGGTATTTGAGTTGCCCATCTCACCATTTTTCTAAAGGAAGAGTCCCTCCTCAAGAAAGATAGTGGGAGCCAGGTATAAATGGAAGGTGTTCCAGTCCCACAATCCATGGACACTTTTTATTAAGATACTAACTTATATTTACACAAGGACAAATCATAGATCTTTTCTTGTGTCCAATCAACCTAAGAGATATGTGAGACATATCTTTGATGGAAGAAATGAGACATAAGATAAAAGGATAATGATCCTAAGATCTATATTGAAGCAATATGAGATATTGATTCAAAATGGGAAGAAACAATAAAATCCGATATAAACTCTATCTATTCTAATCAAGTTCAGAACTTGATTGATCCATCTAAGGATTTGGTATCTATAGGGTATAAATGGATCACTAAATAATAGATTGAAGTATATTAGAAGGTAGAGACCTTCAAAGTAAGGATAGTTAAAAGGGATTTCATTTAAGTCAAATAGTTGACTATGATAAGACCTTTTACCTATGCCATGGAATTAATCCATTCGGATTTTGATTGTTACACACTATGACTATGGGATATGTCAAGTGGATGTTAGGATAGTGTTTCTCTATGTTATTTTGATAAACAGGTGTATATGATACAACCTTTGAGAATCAAGTTCCAAAACATCCAAATAGTGTGTACATAAGGTCCATTAATGGACTAAAGTAAAACTTCTCATAGATGGTAGATAAGGTTTAATGAGATTAAATCTTATGACTCCATTGAGAATGAAGATATGCCTTGTATTTTCATATAAGATAAGTGGGAGTGCTATTATCTTCTTGACATGATATATGTATGACATACTACTCATTAAGAATGAAGTAAGTTTGTTATCATAAGTAAGCTTAGTTATCAATTAATCCTCCAAACTTAATATGGGTTTTAAGATCTATAGAGATAGATCTAAAAGGTTTCTTGGCCTTACCCAATTCATGTGCGTAAATACCATAGTCAAAGAGTTTGACATGGTAAACTCCAAGATAGGTTTCTTACCTATGTAGTGTGGAGTTGATCTCTTTAAAGAGATGTCTTTGTAGACTTCTTGAGAGATAAAGAGATCACATTAGTATAGCCCTTATGCTTTTGCAATAGGACCTATCACATTTGTGATGCTACGCACATGACTTCATTAATGCTCTAAGTGTTATGAGCATTCATCAAATTATCCTTGTGAGAGTCACATGATAATTTAGAGATGTGTCCTTGAGTACTTGAGAAGCACTAAGGATATATCTCTAATGTATGGAGGATAAGACTTGAAGTCTTGTAGTTTTATGAACACAAGCTTCTAATCAGATAAGTCTAATAATAAGACAAGCTAATGGTGGTGCAGTGAGCTGGAAGAATTCTATGCAAGAGAACACTGCTAATTCTACAACTAATCTAAAGTAGATTGAATAATGACTGTATATTGCTTGAGAAGCTGACTAGATGAAGATGTTCATCTGGCTTATGGAATTGTCCCAACCTTCTCTGAAAGTGTATCATTGTTTTAAGAAAACAATGGGGTAGAGCCAAAGTCCCATTAGAAGTTTCAAACTTCTATGACAATACCATAGAATCAGAGAAGATGCAGTTGATAAAGATATAATTAAAGATAGAGTATCTTCCATTAATAACATTACAGATCCACTAACTAAAGCAGTTACTCAAAGAGTGTTTGAGCTTCACCTTGAGCTAATAGAGATCAACCAGATGGGTGATTGACTTTAGTGCAAGTGGGAGATTGATAGAAATGTATGCCCTACAAGCCAATCATATATGATATGATTCGACATTTCTAGGAATATTTCATTCAATTAAAATAGGCAAAACTTCGTTACTAGCTTTTATTAAAAGCGTATATCGTAATGAAGTCCTTGATCACATGCAATGATGATTGAATCATGATGAGATCATGATAATGAGATCGATCATCTAGAGGTATGTGATCTAAATATTCCTAGTCATAGGATCCTAGAGACGGGACATCAAGAATCCAGATAGACTAGTGTGTGTGATGTCTTCTCATATGATGAGAATGACCGATCTCATTGGTCATCAGTGTGGGGACACTGAGATACACACACAAGTGCTCATTAGTGGAATGAGTTCACTGAACTGACCAATTGAAGAAAACCTGATCGGTATCTTACCGAACTATCTATAAGGTTATTCTTACATCTCAATAGCAAAGTTGGATCTTTGACCTGAGTCGCCAAAGATGTCTTGCCAGGCGTACTATGTACTTTGACTATTGACTGATGGATCACTTAGTATTGTGGTCCTATATAGTTAATGGATTGGGTATATGGGAAACCTGGTGGAGGCAATTGAGCGGAAAATAGGAGATCGTTCACTCTCGGTAGGAAAGAGAGAATGTCCTATGGATAGTACTCTAAATCCTTGGACAAGGTAGATAGGATAATTGGAAAAGGAGTTTTCCAGTTGATCCATTCCTGAGTACAAGATTTCATAGAGTTGGAATACTTAGGGGTTGACAGTCAGTGCCGAACCCCTGACCGACCAAGACATTGTATGAACGAGGATTTAAATCTATGTGGTAATTGATGATGGAAAGGCTCAATGGATGTTATTTAACTCCCCAAAGTCATTTGGGATCATAGGATGTGGCTTGTACCATTTATGATCAGAAAGCTATAAAAACTGTTATCGGATAACGGTTTTGATTTAATTTAAAGGAATTGTTCTTTTAAATTAATTAAGGCTTAAAAAAATTGACTATTGGGCCTAGTGGGTCACACACAATAGATCTGGTCAATAAGATGAGGGCATGGACGCAATTTTATAGAAGCTTTGGGTTTTTGTGAAAAATTCTATCTTCTATATATTAATGGCTTATGAAGCCAAACCCTAACAAGCCATAGGGCTGGAGCACGTCCCAAGCCTCATCTCTTCCTCCTTTCTTCTCTATAAGGTGATCTCCCATGGTCAAGCTTGGATTTGGAAGGTTTCTGGAGGCCGGAGGAAGGGAGAACTCGTCTATTGAAGTAGATCGTGTGGATACCGCTAGAGACTGGACACTTGAATGGTTTTTAGCAAGGAGGAATGTCCTCTCTTCATCCATGGTGAGGGATTTTAGAAATACCATGAGGTACTCTCGTTCTACTTCATATTCGGTTCCCGGTTTTACTCGTTCGGCATCGATTAAGGCAAAGATCATGGTTTTATGGAATCAAAATTTTTCCGCTGTCATGTATTGATTCCTTACATTAAGTGGATGCCATTTTTGGCGAGATTCACCTCAGTCTACTTCTAGATCTCATTCTCAAGGAGATCCACCTCGATCTACTCCAGTGACTCCTACTAAGCCTAGACCATCTTAGACAAGCAATTCATAGCCTGGACATTCTATAGGCAATCTATCTTCTTTTGTCTAAGGTATGTATTTTATTAAATCTATTAGAATCATTATATACATATTAGTGGACTAATATAGTCATTTTATGGTTAATCAGCTACATTAGGTAAACATGTGAGAGGTCCAACCAAAACCTATAATGTAAGAACAATAGGCCCTAGAGAGAGCTAGAATGGTGAATTAATAGGAGGGTTAGGTGTAAGCTTACATAGTTAGGAGTAAGCTTACATAGTTAGGTGTTCACCTTCTATCTTAGAGTTTGTAATAGAATGCATTACATTGTTAGAGCACTAATCTATGTTAAATGAGCAAAGTCAATCATAGATTAGTTCTCTAACATAGTAGCTAGATGATGAACAAAGATCATTCAAGAAACAATCAAACACATAACTTAGATATATGCGAATATTAGTCAAAGACTCCTGGCACTAGATAGGTCATCCGCATTGATGACACCTCCAGGATAGATCACAGAGGGGAATGAAGGAGATGATGATAATGAGAACAATGATGAGGGATCTTTTGCATAGGATAAGGAGTGATTGTATATCTTCCTCATTTCATTGTATGTGCAAACATTAGACTTGTATTACTTTTAAATTTGCAATGGATGTTTTTAAATGTTTGTTTTATGAATGAAAGTTTAAAATTCTAACTTTTATTGCATTATGTTTGAATGGGTGTATGTTTTGGCATGTATATGTATATGGAATAGGTGTATCAATATGTGTAATGAATGTATAAAATGAATGATTATTTTGGAATGAAATAGATGTTGCATCAATAGGTGTATAAAATTGAAGTTTTTGGCTTGTTTACTTATAATAACGTACAAAATAAATGTTTTGGTAAGGTTGACATATCAAATCGTAGTATAGTTCTTGTTAAATCATAGAATTTTGCATTTAATAAAGTAATTTATTTTTTTGTAAAAAAGTTTTATTTGTGATGGTTGAAATTGTCACTAATAGTAAATTAGCAATGGCTTTAGCCATCACACATAAGTTTTGGGGATGGCATAGACCAACACAAAAGATTGGCTATCGAGCAAACTACATGCCTTTTGGGATGGCCATATAAGTTGTCACCCATAGCATTATTTGCAACATCTTAATAGGGTGTTTGGTTCTGGTTTTTTACCTTCTTTTTATCTTATTTTAAAACATAGAGAAGATATGATGTTTGTTTGATTTTTTAAGGATCCTTATTTTTTAAAATTGGTCTCTCTTCCTTGCCTCTTCTATTTCAGAACAAAACAACATGCAATGTTGTTTTATTTTCAGAAGATAGCCAGCTCTCTCATGAGGTCCCGTGCTCGAGACAGTCACGCGTGACTCCTCTCGCGGCAGACCACCATGAATGCCAGATGGCCTGCGGACGACTAGGGGATGAGCTGTGGTTGCCGGCAGACAATTGGTGGATGACCTCTAGGGGGTTCATGATAGAACACCAGGGGGATCAGCCCGACAGAGGGGAGCGCTATGCTGTCCATCACGTCTCAACCGGGGGGCGGAAGCTGTGCAGTAGTATAGAAGATGGGGGATCACCCTCTTCTCCCTTTACTGGTCAGTGAAGGAGTTGAGTATGCCGAGGGGGAGGGCAATGAAGGTGCCGTCAGTAGGAGAGAAAAGGGTGAGCCTAGCGGCGTTGGAGTTGTTCAGCTGGGCATTGATCTGGTCCCCCACCTGGGTGCTCTTGAGCAGTCAGATGAGCACAGTGAACTGGCCTGCCTTCTCTAGCAAGGCCATTACGTTCAGCATGCCTATCATTGCTAGTGTCGACGTTGGCGACTGTGCTTGGATTTCAGCACAATGGAGCTAGAGGGAAGAGGGGGAATTCAGACCAGACGGCCATGGCGGCCGGAATATTTGAGAAGAGAAGGGAGACTCGATCTTCCTTGCATGGGGCCTGATCACTTGAGTGAGCTTGGAGGGGCTTTTAATGGCAACGGCCGACGTCCGGCGTCCGGTGGCAAGGTTGATTATAATTGTAGGAAAAGAAAGATATGGAGGGGGGAGTGTAGCATCATGGTGACCGGAGGCGGCAGGTGGTCGGAGGATTTCCAAACCTTGTTATTTCATTAATTTTATTTATTGTCGTGCTATTTTGAAAATAAAATAGAACTGTTCAAGGGATTCCAAACACAACTTGTGTACTTCACAATTTCATATAAAATGTGCAATGTGGTAAAGATGAGACATAGGTTTAAATTGAAAGACACTATTGTAAAAGAATAGATTGAGAGATTGATCAGACGCGAGATACATCAAATTGGGAGATCTTCATAACAACGTCAACTTGGAAAAGAATTACGCGACAAAATAGCAATTGAAATGTGATAATATTATGTCAATAAATGAAATTAATATATGTGGTTCATTTTTGACACTTCTTAATCGATATTAAATAGTTGATATTCTTGTTTGTATTGACATTTTTAACGTGTGTAATAGAAACTTTGATTTTTAAAAACATAGCCAAACACTGCTCTATCAATTTTAAAATTGGTGACAATTTTGCCAAACACAAAAGAGTTGTGATTTTCTGGTTTTAAATTTAAAACAAAGAGATCAGGTATTCCTGATTTAAAAAAAAAAGGTTGTCTCAAAATTAAGAGAGCTTCCAAACACCCTATAAGCCATTGTCAAACAATTACTTACAATGGTTTAAGTCATCACCAAACCATATCAACTTGACCTATGGACATTTTCAATCTGGTTTCGCAACAACTTAAAATGTCACTAATGTAGTCATAAGTGATAGGTTAGAGCTATCACTTATATATTTGGTTGCGATGGCTTCTTCAGCTATTGGTCAATGGGTTATTAGTGATAGTTGGTCATCTAGCCATCACATATATTATCAACAATGGGTTTATTTGTGAAGGCTTTTTTGCATTTTGGTGACACTTCCAATTGTTGCCATTAGCCCTTTTCTAAAGTGAAATAACAAAAAAAGTAAGATTAATTCAAGAGTAAAACTTATTAATTCATCACCCTTTCATGTTATTTTTATTTTTTAAAACATTAATTTAGGAATCAAAACTCTTTTCGATCAACATGTCAAGCAATTGGTCCTGCTAGCCAACTAAATCAACTAATCTAGTTAATTGTTGGGCGGAATGGGGCCTTCAGCCTCTTCGCTTTGAAAGATGTTCTAACAAAGCATTAATATATTTTATTTCTAATTTAAAAGTATAGTCATAATGATAAATATACATTCTACCTTTAGGATCGTTTGACATAGTTAATAAATCCTACATTGACATTAGAAGAATAAATAATAGGATGTCATCCAAAAGACTTATAAAACATTTCTTAAGTAGAGATAGACCAAGATGTATTTGATGTGAAGAATAAGGATAGATTTATGTGAGTTGATATGTTTGAATCAATGAAAGAAGTACATTTTACAATTCAACATTGAATAAAGAAATAATCTTAGTTTGAGTCTAAGATTTCAAAATTGAAGTAAATAATTGAAGATCAACAAAAAGAATGAAGATATGTTTCAACAACTAAATCAATAATTATTTGAAATGTGAAATTAACTTGTCACTGGAGGAGATAGATAGACAAGCACATATATGTCATCTTAAAATGGAAAACATGGTTTGGATGAAGATAATAGAGGATGAGCGACTTTCATTTTCTTTAGATGTATTATATGACATTTTTATGGTTATTGTTGTATTTGATGAATTTAGATATCTTTGTGTTGTTGTTCTTTGTATGATTTTTATAGTTTGATCGACTTTAAACATCTTCATTCTATGAGTTGTGCAGTTTGTATGAATTATACATGTTGTAGGTAGAGGATGTGTAGATTATACAAGTCGAAGAAATCACACATCTTTTATACAAATTTGGTTTATAGGTTGTTATTGCATAGATTGTACAGCTCTAAGTTGTGGAGGTTATCGATGTCTTTTAATTTTTATGAATTAAACATATGTTGTATAAATGTATGAGTTATACAAGTTGTATGTTTATGTTTTATGATTTACACATATTATATGAATATTTAGGTTACAAGTTTCTTTTGTATCAACTGTACATGTTCTGAGTTGTACAAGTTCTCGACAGGTTTTATCATGAATTGTACATATGCTGTATAAATGTATGAGTTACATAAGTTGTATGTTATACGAATTGTACACGTATGAAAATTTGGTACATATTGTTTTGTTGACGATTGTACAAGTTCGGATGTGTACATGTTATTGGTATGTTGTATGAGCTATACATATGCTGCATAAATGTATCAATTATATAGGTTGTTTATATAAGTTTTAAATACAAGTTATATAAAAATTTAATTTGCATATTATTTTTGTATTTAATATACTTATTCTGAGTTAAGGGTCTACTTGGTAAAACTATTAAATATCTCTATCACTATCAATTTTAAAATTGATATTGATAGTAATCACTTATGGCATGTTTAATTGGAATATAAAAAATGATAGTATATTAATGTTGATATTAATTCTTCTAGAAGATAAGAATATCAATATAAAAATTAATACAAGTTTACATTAGTAATACATAATATCAATTTTTGAACTACAAACTCCAAAATTTATATTATTAACCAAATACGTCTTATTGATTTCTATCGATATCAACTTTAAAATTGATAGTGATATAAGTGTCTAATAGGGTTACCAAATAGGGCATTAAAGATGTTTGGCTAATAGTATCAATTTTGAACACTGTTGTGCAAACAAAAAATTATGTGAAAGTTTCCAAAATTATACTATATCAATATTAAAATTGATATTTCTAAAAGTTGGAGCATCTGATACAAGTTGGCACTTGTATTACATAACATACTCTGTTTTCGCTACAAATTTCAAAATTAATACTAATAGCCATACACCTCTTAGTGATTGTTATTAATATCAATTTTAAAATTGACAATGATAGAGATGTTTAATAGTGTTACCAAATAGGGCCTAAAATAAGATCAATTTTGATACTCTAACCAAACAGGTCATAACATGTCGATTGTATATATAGAAAATTGATGAATTGTACGAGACTATTATATAATGGCTTATTCTACTATGGTCTAATATTAATATTAGTTTTGATATTGATATTAATAGAGAAGTTGAAAGGGTGTTTGGCGATCATTATTAATTCAAAAATAATAGTGTAAATGTATGTTGAAATCAATATAGCTCTGAGGCTGTATTAAAATTGATACTATCTTCGACTTGTGGAAGACCCTACCTGAAGCTTCCCCACTATGGCTTGCCAAGAATGATAGAATCCTACATCAGTGAGATGCCCCAATTGAGAGGCAGGGACAGTGGCAGCTTCGTAGGCATCAAATAGGTACCAACGCTATTGTTGAAGCCAATCAAACACTCATCACTTGGAGGAAGGATACTCCAAGCCTGTTGGAGATATCAATGTCATTCTATATCGATGTCATGGTGTTGTTCGTGGGCAACGTACTTCCCATTTTCAAGGATGAGCTCTTTCACCTAATCTACCATGAGGACCTCCAACATGCCATCGTACTCATCTTTGCCAATAAGTAGGACCTGAAGGACATCATGTCGCTAGTAGAGATCAGCGATGAGTTTTTTTTCAAATAACACACTTTTTTTAATTTTAAAAGTAACACAGTAAAAGTTTAAATTACAAATCTAACACAGTTTGGTCAAAATCGGGTTTTGAAAACTCGATTTTAAGCCCTGATACACACCTCGCTCGATTACGATGGCTAATGACTGTTAGCTAAAATCGAGTTATAGTTTAGCGATTTTAAAATCGGGTTTATGAAACTCAACTTTCATTCACACCGGCCCGCCTTTTGTAGTCTGCTAAAATCGGGTTTATGAAACCCGACTTTGGGACAGAACTCCCCGCGCCTACATGGCCTGCTAAAATCGAGTTTCCCAAACTCGATTTTCGGACAGAACTCCCACTACCTACATGGCCTGATAAAATTGAGTTTGGGAAACTCGATTTTCGGACAGAACATTTGCGCCCTTCATGGCCTGATAAAATCGAGTTTCCCAAACTCGATTTTCAGACAGAACATTTGCGCCCTTCATGGCCTGCTAAAATCGAGTTTCCCAAACTCGATTTTCGGACAGAAGATTTTTCCTCTCCGTCCCTGTCTACTCTTCTGAAAATCGAGTTTTTAAAACTCGATTTTCAGACATAACCCTTTTTCACTCTCTAGGTCCTGTCTAACATGCCCGGCAATGCCGGAAACACCTATTTAAAGTTTGCTCTATCATAAATCATTTATCCTCATGTAACTTGACTTGATTTCAGATTGAGAATATACCATCCTTCTCATACAAGTCATTCATTTTCATAGAATCACATTTTCATACAACCTGTTTAAACTTTGCTCTATCACAAACCATTCATTTTCATACAACCATATACACTATCTATTTCTATACAAACACCCGCATGCACAAGTTCTTTTTGAAAGAAACAAAAAAAATACAACAGAATCTCATACACCATTGATCATTTACAAACATAGAAGAGATTATATATAAAGATAATTCCATACACTTTCATTCTTTTACAACACAAACATAGAACATACTATATCTAAAGAACAAGATCACTACAATCTTAAATACATATTACCCTCTCCTTCACTTGAAAAAAAAAGTGAAATCACTCTCTCCTTCCTCTCCTTGGACGAGTCTTCCTCCTAACAAGTCTTTCTTCGTCTTCTTTAGGAGGAGATAATTCTAATCTACTCGAAGAAACATCACTTGTTATGTTTTCTCCATGCCGAGTCGGGCGGACATGCGCCGATGGAGTAATGTTGTCAATAACTTGTGATTGTTGTGTTCCTTGTTGTGCACCCGTCGGAGTAATCATGGAGGGATGACGTACTCATCTCCGCATATAAGTGGAAAGTCCCGCACCCAAAGGACCGGCACCCGAAGGACCGGCACTCGAAGGTCCGGCACCCGAAGGACCGGCACTCGAAGGTCCGGCACAATCTTGTCCACTCCAAGCAAATGGACGTTCGAGCCATTCTCCTGATGAAGAACACCTTGGCATCGTCATATGGAGCTTTTCGTGCATTTCTCGTTGCAATTCCAAAATGTCTTCTTTTGTTTGCTCAAGCTCACCGACATGACTGGAGACGAGCATGCGTTGAATCTCATGGTGCGTACGAAGCTGGCATAAACAAATTACAACACGAACAAGTATCTTTAATGTTGAATATAAAAAGAAATAATTGAGCTCAAAATTATCTAATCTTACCATTTCTCGTTCCACGGGACCCCTAGGATAGTACTGCTCGGGAGGCTGAGGAGCATCCTGAACAAGATATGGAATGGTGCGTTCCATATACCATTGTTCATACCGTTGTGTTTGCTCCGCAATATCCACCTCCTCATCAGAATAATCATATGTATGATTTGCCCGTTCATTCCACCATCTAATATAGTAAGCATATACAATAGTCCAATTAGTCAAATAACGACCACGTCCATCTTTCCAATCATATTGCTACCTATTAAGCGGTGTTCTTTGAATGCGGCCAAACTGTCTAACCACCCATTCTGGGGCATGCATCTCCATCACAGAACAACAAAGAAGTGTCACCGACGCAAGCCATAGTGAGGTATTCTCTACAGCCACTTCAGGTATGAATTCTAGAATTTGGTTGGTATACGGTTGCCAAGTAATCTATACATTAGAAACGCACAAAATCATATCGAAACACACTTCAAAATAAATGATAAAGAAGTTTTTGAAAACATGACAGTATATTTACTTGGCTATCCTCCTCGGTATCAAGCTCATTCCTGTAAAAAATAAGAGTAAACCTATGTTGTTTTCGATTGGGTTGTGGGTTCCACCTGTAAAAATTACATATTATCATCAATACGAAAATAATCAACATCGATAAAAGATGAGTCTATGGATATGCTCCCAACATCGTTAATAAATTTACCGGTATCCAAGAGGACGTCTTTCTCCACCAACCGGGAGTGGCAAATGAGGTCGACCAACATGGATATGTTCCCACGACCATATCAAAGCAAAGAACAAGTGTCAATTACATATTACAAAAGTTAACATAAGAACTTAATTTTTCATGGTTAAATACATACTTGCAATAAGTGAAGACATCCACCTATTCGGTTCCGTTTCAAAGCCGTAGCCCCACATAACTGACGGTACAAATAGCCGAGCACCGCACTACCCCACGATAACCTGCCGCACTCCTCAATATCCTCCATAAAAAATAAATATTGCATGTGGGCTTCGGTTCTGGAGGTGTCCGGTAGAAGAAGAGTGTCAATGTACATAAGTATAAGAGCCCTAGTATGATATAAACATGTTAAGCGAGACTCGTCATCATCATCAGTCGGTAACTCTGCCGCCCTTTGGTCAAATTCACTATATAACCAAGCCAACCTTATTGTGGACGGACTTTGACCAAATGGTTCGATCTCACCCCCTTGCATGGGTTGAACTCCCAAATATCGGGCACAACCATCTTCCCAATTTACAAACTCCCCAGAAGGAAACCGGGGGGGCCAATCACAGTGGGACCATCTATCCGAAGACCCAAAATGATTGACACATCTTGAAGAGTCATTGTCATCTCTCCTCGGGGAAGATGAAAAGTTGATCTCTCGGGACGCCATCATTCCGCGAGAGCCGTGATAAGCTGCCTATTTAAAGTAAAAGTCTTAAGGTGAAGCAAATGTATAAATCCAGCCGTCTCTAAAAAACCCAAAACGTGATGATTTTCAATTGGCCAAAGTGACATTTGACGAAAATGAGATACCAAATGTAGTGTTGACCCAGCCTGTCAAAGAAATGCAATAAATGAAATGCATAAAAATTACATAAAAAATGTGCTACTCATGTGTTCAATAGAAAGGTTATGTGCTACTCAAAACTACCATAAAAATGCATTACTCTAAGATAAATTACAATTTTTTTTCTTTGCAATGCAAAAGATAAATGAAGATACCAAATGTCCTGTACAACTGGATATCATATGTTCATGAAGATTCATGGTCTAAAGTTTATGGAAAGTAAACACGTATACACAACAATGTACAACGTGTATATAGAAATTTTGTTCTTGAAACAGATATACACAACAATGTAAACTGCCCCACACAGATCTGATTTGTTGATATGAAAATAATCAACATCGACAAATTTTCTTACAATTTTTATAAATTAAAATAAAAATATCTGTTATCACGCAACCAAACATCCCATCATAGTGCTAGTGTTCAAGGGGTCCAACAAGGAACTGATTAAAGGGTCGAACAGGGGGTGAAGGTAACATGTTTATAGGTTTGCGCAAGTGGACTAAGCAAGTTCTGTTTAGGGTATTTTAAGGAGCTGAACAGTAGGGCCTACGATGAACTTTTAGGGACCTGTTTAGGGTCTTTTCAATAGGCCGACAAGGGGGGCTGAAATGGGGCAGATTTGAGACCTGTATAAGGGGGCAGTTGAGACCCACCTAGAGGCACCTGACCGGCCCTATTGGAGGATAAGCTGAAAGGGGCTGAAAGGGGTCTGATTGGAGGATAAGCTGGCCTGATGGAGGCGCTGTTCGGATGGGCCATAAAGGGGCAGAAACAGGACCCGGTTGGGGTCAGTCAGAAGGGTCGAAATGGGACCTGTGCAGGGGGCTTCCAGCAGAGGGGCAGCCTGTTGGACCTGCTGAGGTGTCAGGCTTAGGTGGCATGGGCGTCTGGACTTGTTTTGTCTGCGGCCCACTTCTCTCCTTCTTCTTATGGGCTGGTGCGCAAGTGGGCTGTGGGAAGGCTTGAGGGTTACTCAATTAAATAAGAATATGGGCTGGACCAACTAAGTAAGTGCTAATGGGATTAGGGGCGGTCCAGCCTGGCTTGGGTCCGGCCCTCCTTCCTTTTCTAATTTGCTCTTCTTTTTTTTTTGCAAAAAGAATGCCAACAGCACCCTACTTTTTGTAGTAGAGTGTGGAGGTACTGGTTTTTCAATCTCACCACCCATCAGCCTTTGAGAAGAAAATATGTTGTCAGCATACAAAGACCCAGAGCCATGCATATGAATAGATCACACAAGTCACACAACCATCTTTCCCCTTTCCATGCATATGAATGGATCTATGTATAGAATCGCCATCTAAAAATCTAAAATATTTAAATCTGAAAATCAGACTTAAAGATTTCAGATTCAAATCTGAAATTTGAAACAAATCTGAAAAATCAGAAGTTGGAACCTGGAGACCAGAAGCCAGAACCTGTAATCTGAAATAAATGTGCAGAATCTGAAGTTTGACAAAAATCTATAGCCTGCCAAGTCCAAAATTCAAAATCAGATCACTTAAATCTGAAACTTGTAATCTAAATCAGAAAATGCCTGCCCCAAACAGAATCTGCCGGCTTTGCAGAAATCCGAAATGATGAATCAATCCCATCATGCTCAAATCAAACTTAGTCAAAATAAACCTGTTTGAATCAAACTGAAATCTGAAGTTCACATCTCAATCAAACCAAACTAAACCAACATATAGACAATTAAAGAATTATAATGAATGCACAACATATAAATGAAACTTAAGATATAGACAATTTTAAAAAAAATGCTTACAACATAATATAGAATTTTACCTCCGGCTGCGCCGAACGATGGTGAGCCTGATCGTGGAGTACAGATGCATCATGAGGTGCTCGCTCTATGTCTACAATTCAATTTAAAACATGTAAGTGTTACGAGACATGCGTAGAAATAAGAAAATAAGAAATATGTGGTAACAAAATTCTTTTAAATTGAATGTTATGTGGTAATAAAAAATTTTGATTACACAAGTTAAGAATACATACCGTGGGTTCCTACGACAAGTTGAATGATTGTGTCCTCTTTCTTTACAAATGCTACATGTATTTCGTTGCTTGTTTGGGACACGGTCCATCACCATTGGAAACCGTTTATTCCTTGGCCTACCACTCTTTCGGATATTAGACGGAGGTAACAAAGGAATTATATTCTTGTCTACATCAAATGATGGCCAGTAACGTGCATCCAAAATAGTGTGAAACTCATTTTCATAAGTTGATCGGTAATAATCACTGCTGTACTACTTTGATGTGTATGTGTACGGGTCCCAATTGACTGACCCCAGAGCAGTCATGACATGTTTACATGGAAAATGTCTAAGCATAGGTTCACAACAAGTACATGTAGCTAACTCACGGTCAACATCAACCCGGAATACACGGCCATATGCATCGTTTAAATCCCACTCACCAACATTGACACGAGCTTGGATGATTATCTCACGACTTTTTTCTTTCATTTCTAGCATTTTTTTCTCAAATTTAGGGGTCAACTGTGTTTCCATATTCATGCCGCATGCACGATGTTGAAAAAACATAAGCCTTAACCGGTGGTATGTCATGTGTACCAGAGCATGAATCGGTAAACCTCTTGCAATTTTCAGAACACTATTAAAACATTCTGAGTAATTAGTTGTCAAGATTTCAAATCTTTTACCATCAGTGTCGAATGCCAGAGCCCAATGTTCTGGATTAACTTGTAATAACCAATCAAATGCATCTGGACAACGCAATTGTATGTCCTCCATCCGCTTGTTGAAATCCAAACTATTAGAAGCCATGCCTGCATTGTACATCCTTCTGAATAGATCTTTTCCAGTGAAATGTGCTTGAAAATTTTGTCGATAGTGTCGAAGACAATATCGGTGGGCTGCCAAAGGAAACCAACGTTCTATTGCATTCTTAATACTACCATGTCTATCAGATATGATACAGAGTTCATGCCATCTTTTTGTTATAGATGGAATGTGATGCAGCATTTGTTGAAAAAATCATGACCATGATCGATCATTCTCACTGTTTACAACTACAAATGCAACAGGAAATAAGCCTTGATCGGCATCCACACCACAAGCAACTAGAAGTGTTCCACGATATTTCCCATGAAGAAAAGTACCATCAACACTTAAAACTGGACGACATGAGCGCCAACCTTCAATGCATGGCATGAAACTCCAATAGAAAAATAACAATTTTTGACTATCACTCTCACACAAATATGTATATATTGTCCCTGGCATGGTCATCTTAACTGATTCCATGTATCTTAAAAGATGAGTGTAAGAACTCTCCCAATCACCAAACAACTTCTTAAAAGCTTTTCTTCGAGCATTCCAAGCCTTGTAATAGGATGGTTTTAAGGAATATTTTACTTGAACCATATCCATGATGTCTTTTGGTTGGATATCTAAACGTGAACGAACAATTGGCATGATTACATGACAAATTGTGGTGCATGTTAATTGCCTATGGGACATGTTACAAACAGGAGTGTTACAAGTGTGGTTATTTTCAAAACTCTTAATTTTCCATAACCCTCCAACCCGAGTGCTGACAGAAGCATGTAGTCTTCACTTACACCCTTCACCTCTTGACAGACAAATCAATGTGAGCTTCGACTTTGTTGATCTATTTGTTCGGTGTTGTATGTTACGTTTCAATGCCCAAGTAGCAACGGCCTGTATAACATCTTCTTTACATCTGAATACATCTCCCACCAAAAGATCGTCAACATTTTCTCCTTCACCCCTTCCTATAGTTGTGTCTTCCCCTCCAACATATTCTTCATCACTTTCAATGAAAATATTACTTGCGACGACATTATTAATCCAAGTTATATCTTCGCCGTCATGGAATGCATCAACCGCCAAGACACTACTAACCATCTCATTCGGTAGTTCATCGTTGTCACTTGATGAATCCTCAACTTCATCATTCTCATCATCTTCATCATGAGCTTCATTTTGCTCATTCATATTACTCTGAACTTGAGATAACAACTGTGTCATGGTTGGTTGATTATAAGTGTGTGGAATCCATGTACTACATCCAACCTCAGATGACATGACTAGACATTCTTTTACAACGTATAGTACGATGTCATCAACCTCAAGACATCTCGTTAAGAATACTTTAGTAGAGTTGTCATCCACAACATTATTCACACCATCAAAATAATTATATAATAACTTCAAAGTTATTGATCTTGAGTCACACCCAATTGCCTCAAATATGTAACTCTTCAAATCTTCGTGTCTACATCCTTCCAATATCTTGATGATACGTTCATAACCACCATAATAATAAGTATAATCATTACTTATAAAAAGCATTCCATCAAACATTAGTCGGACATTGATTACCCTCGATGCCATGTGTTTGCTATGTTGACACTAGCCTGAAATACGAACTTGTTAAGATCCCATATCGGAATGGATAAATACATGAGGTTTTAGAGGTACGGAGTAGAAAAAAATATCTAAATGGAGGACATGTTTTTAGAGGCATGCCAAAAATCTGAGGGCATATGTGTGAATATTTGTTTCTAAATAGCAGGTACCTTCCACTTCTTAGGATGGTGTTAGAATTGAGATCGGGTTTTAACCTAACAATTGTGTAGTAGTTTTGTTCAACGGTTGTGGTCGAGATCAAATTGATCCCATCCGACGATATTCGATCCAATGTTAATCCAATTTGTGCTCGGGGTCAAATTGATCCCATCCGACAATATCCAATCTAATGTTAATCCAATATGTCCTCAAGATCAAATTGATCCGGCCGACCGATCAGGATCAAAATCGGCCGATTCCTGGATCGGATCGGCCATTGCTGATCCGATTCTTGGCAGAAGGATCGATCCGGAAAAAACCTCCGGCAGAATCGGTCGGAATCGGCCGGATCAGTCAGAATCGGATCGGCCGAATCGGTCGGGAACAAAATCGAATCGTTTTTCTTCATTTTTTGCTATTCCAATCGGATCAACCATGATCCGCCAGAATTGGTCCGAATCGACCGGAATTGGTCCACAATCGGACCGGCACTCGGGATCGGATCATTTTTTCTTTTGCTTTTTTTACTTACCGATTATGGATCGATATTCTTCCATTGGATCGGTCGGAATCGGTCCGATCCGATCGGATCGGATCGGTACCCATTGATCCCGATTCCGATCCCACGATCCTTGATCTTATCCAATGCTAAATTAATTTGTGCCCAACAATCAAAACATAAAAAAACCAACATCCTATGACAATAAATTATGATAACGATAAACTAACATTTTATATTATCCTACAACAAAAAATTTATACAAATTGTGTTTACGTAAAATTAATCAACGAATTTAAGCATAAAATTATACCTACTAGCCGCTGCCACCTCCACAATCCAAGAAGTTGATCGATCCTGCCACCAAGAGAGTGGCCCAAGCCCTTCTTCACTGCCCCCAACCGAAACCACCTGACAGCCCTAACTTGCCCCGCCACCGTCAGCCCTAGTTTGCCCCACCGCCGTCCTCTACTGCCGTCCTCCGCCGCCGCCACCTGAGCTACCAATCTAGCAGCTGAAAATGCCGTAGGCCGCCACCCCCGCCGAAGGAGCACAACCTCGCTGCCGCCGAAGGAGGAGCACCTCGCCGCCGCCGGGAGAGAAGGAGACGCCGCCGCGGTAAAAACGGAGGAGGGTAAAAGGTAAAAGAGTCGGGGAGGGGGGCGGTGGTTAAATCGATTTACTTAAATCGAGTTTCAAAAACTCGATTTTAGTAGGCTGCGCAAACTTGTAAAATTGAGTTTGGAAAACTCGATTTTAGTAGACTAGTGGACGCGGGGAGTTCTGTCCCAAAGTCCGGTTTCATAAACCCGATTTTAGCAGACTGCAAAAGGCGGGCCGGTGTGAATGAAAGTCGGGTTTCATAAACCTGATTTTAAAATCGCTAAACTATAACCCGATTTTATCTAACAATCATTAGCCATCGTAATCGAGCGGGGCACGTATTAGGGCTTAAAATCGAGTTTTCAAAACCCGATTTTGACCAAACTATGTTAGATTTGCAATTTAAACTTTTACTGTGCTACTTTTAAAATTTTAAAAAAAGTGTGCTATTTGAAAAAAAACTCGATCAGCGATGCTCTCTTGCTCCACAACCGGCACATCTAGGCCTCCAACACCCTCACCAGTGACAACTTCTATGTTGGACAAGGCTAGATCATGAACAAGGCAACCACCGTGTGAAAGGAGAGCATTCCTTCCTTCTTCTTTTGTTGATGCTATGTAATTTATTAAAAGGAAAGAACCATATCTGACCCTATTTCGATTTAGGAATGAGAAACTTCAATCATTTGTTCATAGCAGGAAACATCTATTCACCCTCTTCTCCACGGGACAAAAATTAGATACAATCTTTCTCCAATGTGTCAATTGATCATGTGTGCAAACATGATGCAAGAAAGATGGTGGCGATGGTGTTGACATCTGTGAGTAAATCTGGCACCTAGAGTGAGTCATCAGAGTAGCCAGTATTTGCAACCATGGGGGTTTTGGGGTCCTTCAAACCATCGCTCCCAATTAGGGTTCAAACATTGATAGGTCCTACAAGCAAGGGGAAGAAGGATGGGATTTTTATTGTGCTTCCTCTTTCTACCACCGATACAGCTCACCAATGCAAATAAAATCCCAATGCTCGTATCAATGGATGCCTATGTAAATGATGGACAAATGTAGCAAATCGATCATGGATCATGAACTAGTATAATTTCAGGACTCTTACACACTAGTAATGCTTGTTGGTGATGTTGAAGCCACCTTTAATCTTTCCATGCGGTCGATCTCTACCTTTGAGAATTGTGATTATTTGTTCTTTTGTAGGAGCAGTGTTTTGTCTCCTACATGAAGATGAATGAGTTCTTTCATAATTTTAGAATTAATTTCTAACTCAATTTTTAAAAAATAATTAATTAAAATACATTTTATAAATATCATTAATACTTTTACATTTTGTAAAATATATTTTGACATTTATTTGAAATCTATAAGCAATCACCTAATATTGATATTGTTGTAGTGTTATCAAACACTTAATATCAATTTTAATATTGATTGAGTGTTACCAAACACTATAGAGATATGATATTATCACTTTTGATATTGATATTCTAACCTCTTGAAATATCAATATCAAAATTGATAAGAGTGTCAACTTTAATACTCTAACCAAACAAGCTATAAGTTATTGATGGGTTGTATATATACAAGTTTTGTATTATTTTTAATAAGTTTATTGGTGAACATTTTTAATGTTATTGGCAATGAACATAATTGTTACTATAAATTAAAATAAATATTATAAAATCAACAAAATATCATGTAATTCTGAAATAGAATATCAATATGTAAATTATTTATAACTCAAACTCAAACTCACATTCAAAGTCTTAGTTCCAAATAATTGGGACCGACTACATAGATTCATCTTTTCCATTATCCATAGTCTTCGGTTAACTCCTCTCGTAAATTTATGACCCGTTTGGTTAGAGTTTCAAATTTGATACTATATCAATATTGATATTGATAATTATAGATGTTGGAGTATCAATATTAAAATTGATACAAGTTTTTTTTTTAACAGTGGCCCAGCGGCCAAGGACCCGCCGCGCGCGCGGGTGGCGAGGGTTCGAGACCCCTTGAACCCCACAAGTCGCCCCCCCATGGGGGCGCCCGGCTTGCAGCCACTGGGAGGCGATGCCCGGACCTCATGCCCCCATGCACGAGGCCGTGCCAACCGAGCGATGCTCGGTCGGCAAAATTGATACAAGTTGACACTTGTATTATATAATGTGTTTTATTTTCACTACCAATTTCAAAATTGATACAATTAACCAAACACTTCTTAGTGATTACTAGGAATATCAATTTGAAAATTGATAATGATAGAGGTGTCAATTAATAGTGGACATGCCTACGCCAGTTATTTATAACTCAAATTAATACAAATATACATAAGAAATTATTTTAAAATATTTGATTAATTTATGATCAAACCAAACCACACCTCTTTGATTAGGTTTAGGCCCCATTTAATAACACTCAACTGATGCCTATTATATGATTCTGTCAAATTTCAGACATTTGATCCTATTTGATAACACATTTCAATTAACCTCTCACCAAGTATCTAACGTCCTGTTTGGTAACACTATTAGGTACCTCTATCACTATCAATTTTAAAATTGATATTGATTGGAACTATTAAGAGATGTTTGGTTAATTATATCAATTTTAAAATTTGTAGTGCAAACAAAGTATATTATGTAATACAAGTGTCCACTTGTATTACTTTTGATATTGATACTTCAATATTTAAAAATATTAATATCAATATTGATATAGTAGAAAAAATGAAACATTATAAGTAGAGAAACTCTTACCGCTAAACCATAAAAATTTGATGGAGGTAATTTTAGGAGATGGCAGAACCAAATGCGCTTTTGGCTGACCACCCTTGCTCTTATTTCAGCCATTAGCAATAGCTCAACTGAAAGTAGGGAATCTGATACTTCACAAACCATCACTCGTAAAGTTCAAACAAGGTCATCTCATCCCCAAACTGAACCTGGATCTTCTTCTTCCACAACAACTGAAGAAGTTGATTATCATTGTCTTGATGGAACTTTAGAATCCCTTTCTGATAGACTTTATGATCTTTACTACAACTCAAGAAGTGTTAGTGAGTTGTGGGATTTATTAGAAGCTAAATATGGACTTGATGATGTTGGGCTTAAAAAGTTCAAGGCATATGATTTTAACAAATTTAAATTTTTTGAAAAAAATCAATGAATGATCAAATACATGAGTTTGAGAACTTAGTCCATGAGCTGAGAACCACAGGATCCCAACTTGACGAATCATTCCAGATTGCATGCATTCTGGATAAACTACCCCCATCTTGGTCTGACTTCACTAGGACAATGAGTCACACTCAAGGAACTCTTACTTTGACCCAACTGTTTGGTGCACTTAGAATTGAAGAACAACATAGGATAAGGGAGAGTTCGAGTCAAATTTATAAACCTAAGGCCAACATAGTTGAGAACAAGCCTTTTAGATCATATAGAAAATCCTTTCAACCTAAGAATAGGAATTTCAAGAAAAATCAATGGCAATCTAAGAAAAAATTCCAAAACTTGAATCCTCACAACAACAAGCCAAATGAGAAGAAAGAAGAGAGATGCTGCTTTGTCTGTGGAAGAACAAATCATCTTGCTCATCGATGCTTTTATTGGAAGAGGCATCCACTAAAGGGGAAAGGACAAGATTCTTCAAACAATGGCCCTCAAGTCAATATGGTTTCTGCAGATGGTGGAGCATCCACTTCTGGACTTAGGCTAGTTCTTTTAAATATTGAATCAAATTCAATTTTTAATTAGTGGATTGACACTGGAGCTAACATTCATATATGTACTGATCGTTCTTGGTTTTCTACATATCAGGACTCAAGTTCAAGAACTGTGATGATGGGAAATAATGATGAAGCAAAGGTGCATGGGATCGGAAAAGTGGATCTTACTTTGACTTGTGGGAAGACATTGACCCTGCACAATGTTCATCATGTTCCAGACATTAGGAGAAATCTGATTAGTGGATCTCTTTTGGTTCAGCAAGGTTATAGATTAGTATTTGAGTCAAATAAAGTTGTAATAACCAAAAGCCTATCCTTTGTTGGAAAAGGATTTATGTATGATGGGCTTTTTAGATTGAATGTAAGTTCACCTTCTATTAATGAGAAATCTATTGTATTGAATGTTGAATCATCTTCTACTTGGCATTCTAGATTGGGCCATGTGAATTATAATTCTATTAAAATGTTGATGCAATTAAATCTGATTTTAAAAGTTAGCATTCAAAATGAAGAGAGATGTGGTGTATGTGTTGAAGCTAAGCTACCTAGGCAACCATTTAAATCAGTTGATAGAGATTGTGATGTTTTAGAATTAATACATAGTGATGTATGTGATTCTGGAAGATTTTCAAGAGGTGGTAACAAATATTTTGTGACATTTATTGATGATCTTTCGAAATACTGTTATATTTATTTGATAAGAACTAAGGATGAAGTGATAAATAAATTTTAGATTTATAAGGCTGAATCTGAAAATCAACAAGAAAATAAAATTAAAATACTTGGATCAGATAGAGGAGGAGAATATACCTCTTATGCTCTCACTCAATTTTGTCAAGAACATGGAATAATTCATGAGATAACTGCTTCATATTCACCACAATCTAATGGTGTAATAGAGAGGAAGAATAGAACATTGATGGATATTGTTAATTCTATGTTAATTAGTTCAAGAGCACTTTAGAATTTGTGGGGGGAGGCACTTTTAATTGCATGTTTTATTTTAAATAGAATACCCTTTAGACAAGGTGATTTTACCCCTTATGAAATTTGGAAAAAGAGAAGACCTAACTTGAATTTTCTTAAAGTGTAGGGGTGTCTTGCCAATGTCAAAATTTCTGAGTTTAAAAGGAAGAAAATTAGACCTAAGACTGTGTATACTATTTTTATTGGATATACGACAAATAATAATGCTGAAAATTTCACTAGCAACACAAATAAATTTTTATTGATAAATTCTGAAATAGAAGATATTTCGAATAATACCATCATTGAGGCTAGAGATGTAGTTTATTATGAGAACACATTTCTATTTAAATCTGGAATTGAATCTAGTGTCAGAAGTAGTAGATCTGGATCTAACCCAAATTTAGTTAGAAATAGAGAAGATCAAGATGAAGAACCATTAGAAATAAGAAGAAGTAAGAGAGCTAGGACAAAAAGAGTTTTTGATGATTTCTATGCATTATTAGTAGAAGTTTCTCCAATCACTTTTAATGATGCTATGAATTCCATAGACTCACCTTTTTGGAAGGAAGCTATAGAAAATGAAATGAGTTCGATAATTCAAAATGGAACATGGGTGCTTAGTGATCTACCTCCTGGTTGTAAGACAATTGGATGTAAATGGGTTTTCAAGAAGAAATTGAAACCTGATGGATCTGTAGATAAATATAAGGCAAGACTTGTAGCTAAGGGGTTTACACAAAAAGCTAATGTAGATTATTTTGATGTGTACTCTCCTATGGCTAGAATTACCATCATTAAAGCCTTGATTGCATTAGCATCCATACATAAAATGATTATTCACCAAATGGATGTAAAAACTACATTTTTAAATGGTGAATTAGATGAAGAAATTTATATGGATCAACCTGAGGGTTTTATTATTCCAGGTCAAGAAAACAAAGTGTGTAAATTTATTAGATCATTGTATGGATTAAAACAAGCACCCAAGCAATGGCATGAAAAATTTGATGAGATTAATCTTTCTTATGATTTTAGAATCAATCAAACTGATACATGTGTTTATTACAAAATGTTTGGTGAACATATTGTTATCTTATGTCTATATGTTGATGATATTTTGATCTTTGGATCTAGCATGCATGTTACAGATAAAGTTAAGGATTTCTTATCTCAAAATTTTACGTGAAGGATCTTGGTGAAGCTAGCTTGACTTTGAATACAAGAATTATACGAAATTCAAATGGAATAGCCTTGTCACAATCTCACTACATAGAGAAAATCCTTAGAAAATTCTATTATATAGATTGTGAGCCTTTATCCACTCCTTATGATGCATGTGTCCACCTAAAAAAAAATTTAGGTAACCCTACATTACAATCTGAATATGCTCAAATCATAGGCTCACTTGGTTTTCTCACAAATTATACAAGGCCAGACATTGCATATGTTGTAAAGAGACTTATTAGATATACTATAAATCCAGATGAAAGTCATCGGAAAGTATTAGAAAGAGTACTTAGATATTTAAAAGGTACTATATCATATGCTTTGCATTATAGTGGATATCCTTCTGTATTAGAAGGTTTTAGTGATGCTAATTAGATTAGTGATTCAGTAGATGTAAAATCAACATCTGGATTTGTTTCTCTTTTAGGAGGAGGTGCCATATCATGGAAATATACTAAACAAACTGTGCTATCTAGAAGTACAATGGAATCTGAAATGATTGCACTTGATACCACATGCACTGAAGTCGAATGGCTAAGAGATTTCTTTATTGATATTCTATTGTTTATACATCTTTTGTCTCCTATATCTATTTTGTGAGATTGCAGGTCAGCAATTGATAAATGTATGTAGGCCAATGTTGATGTCAAGATGAATAGACATCTGAAAGAGAGGCACAAATCCATAAGAGATAAAATGAAGCAACAGTTGATAGCCTTAAATTTTGTGAAATTAGAAAAAAATCTTGCAGATATTTTCACAAAAGGCTTACCTAGAACGGTGGTTCTAGAAGCATCGAGGGGGATGGGATTGAGCCCATAAATAAAAAGTTATCACAGTGACAACCCAACCTCACAGAGGTTCAATGGGTAGAAACAAGCTGATGGGTAACTATGTGTGGAGAACTTATATTTAATGCTCCCATCCCTATGGCAATAGTGCTCATGTAGAAGCAAGTGGTAGGATAAGTTTTAAACTCTTAATGAATCCAAGACCCAAGTGGCAGGGTGGTTCCTTGCTCCCACCCTTGGAGGATTCACCGACATGTGTGGAGTCGTGAGGCCGCGACTATGAGATGTGGGCTATTTTTTAAAACACACATAAGATACCTGCGCAAGGCCTTTAATAGTGCAACCCGCATGAATTTGACCTTGCTATACTATGTGTGGATTTGGGAGGACTTGAATCATGAAACCCGATTCAAGGTGAAAACATCCATCGAGTGTTCTACAGGCAATCCTAAATATCACTAAGTGGGGTTCAAACCGAAAGGTACCTTCACCTATTACATAGTATAAGAGTGCTCACTAGTATTTGTTTGTTGACATTATTTTCTTTTGATTTGATATATTTCTGCGAGCTTTAAGAAAATATGTGGGGATTGTTAAGGTATTTTATTAAAATAAAAAAATAGAAAGGAACGTGTCACCTGACGGACGCGTCAGGTGACCGTCCTACACGCGCAGGCTTCGCGCGGACGTTTCCGATTTTTCCCCCTTGCCGTTGGAGAGCATCCAACGTAAGGAAAATATGGCATATTCTTCTTCCTCTCCCTTTTTGGTCTGACGAGCAATACAACCAGCGCTCTCTCTCTCTCACGGTGGTGAAAGAACGGTGGTGGAAAGGTTCTCTTCCACTTGCGTGCTCTAGTGCTGGATCGCTCCTCTGCTTTCTTCTTCTTCTTCTTGTTGGCTAGAAGCACTCAAAGCAAGATCGGTTCACAAAGCTCTCCTGAAGGACGTGCTGACAGGAGAGATGTGTTTCGTCTACCCGAGAGTCGTCGTATCTCTAAGAGGACGTTACCGCGAGAATCGCACGTTGGTTGGCAATAGAACTCTTAGTTCTAGCGATTACGCGTTTCGACCCGATAGGCTATGTTTCTAACTTCATTTATTTAATTTTAAATTGTTCTATAGTTGTGTTTTTGTCGATTTTCAAGAAGACAACCCAACATTTTTATACACCTAGCTCTCTTGTCCTGGTCCTACTCATTCTATGTTTTATGGATTTTGATTATAGTCCATACGGGATCCTAAGACTTGATCTTAAATTATTTTAATTAAATATTAATTTAGACATTGTATCAAATAAATTTTATCATTTAAATCTTAATCAAATTTAATATTTTTAACCATCAACTAAAAGATTAAAGATGAAATTAAGAATTCAAAATTTCAGATTAAACCAATAAAGATGCCATCCAAGTCAAAAACAAACACCACCTGAAAACACAGTGAATCGAACCAATCAACAATAGTTCCTGTAGTTTGCCCGTGAATATGCCCTCCATAGTGGACACTGCCTATAAATTCCAAAGCAAGCCTCATCGGTCCTCTGGAGGAGTAACGTTCTTCCCCTCCCTCCACCGCCCCTCGCATTCTTCTTCTCTGAGCGACAACGATGATCTCGCCTCCGGTTGCGACAGTGATGACGAAAGAGGAGTTCTGCAACTGGCTCAAAGCCTTCGTCGACGAGAAGGGAGACGGCCGGCTAGACAAGGAGGAGATCCGCGAGATGCTGCGCTGCTACGGCAAACACTTCAAGCGTTTCAAGATCTGGCGGGCCATGAAGCACGCCGACCTCAACCGCAACCAGTTCATTGACGGTGACAACGAGTTCCAGGAGCTCGCAGAGTATGCACGCCGGCGCTGGGGCTTCGTCATCAACTCTTGATGCTTACCCCGTTCCGTCTGACGCCACCATGTATCTTCTCCTGTGAAATAAGCATGCCCGCTGTCCGCACTGTGTCAACGCTGTCTTCGCAAAACACAAGTTCACTGCAAGCCTTTTCTTCGCAGTCTTCTCACCCATCTTTGATACGCAAGTACGGGTACGTAGGCTGCGAACTGTGCCAGCTGTTATGCTTTTGGAGTCGGTGAGTGTATATATATTTCTCTGAAAGCGAGATTAACGAGCAAGGCGTCTTTCTCTACCTGGGCAGATATATTGGCTGTGGTGCTGATTGCACATCAAATTAATTCTCTTATATTTTTACGATAAAACTTGTTAAAATAATGTTCCAGAATTATTAAATAAGTATTTTCGGGTGAAAAAACAGGTTACAACATTTTTACGTTACATTACTATTTTTAGTCATGCATCGTATCCACTATTTTTGTTGGAACATGTCGTCAAATATGATTTTCTATGCCTTTAGTTAACATATATTTAATGTTAGTCACGAGGGTTTCAATAGATCATTTGTGTCTCTCGTGTGAAATTTTTATCAAAAGAAATTTCATCTAAAAAGTTTTTTTTCGACTAAATGCCACTTATTATCACATGGGGGCAAAAATAGTTTTATTTAATTAAGTTAACATAAATTTATATATGTCGAATGAGTTTAATTAAACAATTTTATCTGTTTAATTACCATATCTCATTCTTTTAGTCTTACTTTTACCGGTGCCGCGGGAGACGACACACGTGCTGACGGTATTTTCACCGGTCTATTCAGTTGCTTTAATTGTCAGTCCCTTCTGATCCGGTCAGGCAGCCATAGGTCGTCTTTTGGAATCCCCGCGGGCTGGAATAATCTAGCCGCCCAAGGAATAACTTTACTTCTCTAACAATGCACGAAAGAAAAAAGTTGATCAACTATTATCTACTAATTATTCCCAGTGTAATTCGATTTTCGTTAAAGACGCTTATTTTGCCGACCGAAGACAACAAATTCTGGTCTAACATGTTTCTCGATGATAACAAACAAGTGATAAACAAATTACAATCTAATAAAATCTAGTACCTTGAATAAAATGATTTAAAAATGACAATCGAAAAATTTTAACCAGATTACAGGTAGACCTAGCCTTATTTAAGGTTTTAATTAAAAGTACGATACAAGTGAGTTAAATGGCATATGATGAGATAAAAGAGTGCCGTAAATGATTACGAAGATGATTAAAATGAAAAAAGAATAAAAATTGCATTGTGGCATTGATGAACCCAAGGACAAGGTGCATGGTCACGTGACTCAATTCTGGGATTGGTAGAGCAGATTAGAACTGTAAATGGGTTGGATTCGGGTCGGATTCTTTAGGATCCGAATCCGAATCCAACAAGTAAAACCCAGATCCGGTACCTGATCCAATGAAAAAATGCTTTTCGGATTCGGATCAATACCTAAATTCAAAAACACATATCGGGTTTAGGTGAACCTATTGTCCTGACTAGCGGTGATGCTCGCCATCGGAGGCTCGCGGTGGGGTGCTCGCCTTCGGAGGCTCGCCGGCAGCAAGGGGAAAGCAGAGGGGGAAGGGGGGCTTGCGCAGGCGAAGGGGGAGGGGCACTCGCCACCGGGGAGGGGGCTCCGCAGGTGGCTCGGCGGGGGAGTCGCCGCCGGGCTGGATGGGGGAGGGGGGTCGCCATCGCGGGCTCGCCGCGCCGGGGGGAAAGCGGAGGGTGAAGGGGGGCTTGCGCAGGCGAAGGGGGAGGGGCACTCGCCACCGGCGGGGGGGCTCCGAGAGGTGGCTCGGCGGGGGAGTCGCCGCCGGGCCGGATGGGGAGGGGGGTCGCCATCGCAGGCTCGCCGACGGCCGGGGGAAAGCGGAGGGTGAAGGGGGCTTGCGCCGGGCGAAGGGGGAGGGGCACTCGCCACCGGGGGGGGGGCTCCGGAGGTGGCTCGGCGGGGGAGTCGCCGCCGGGCTGGATGGGGGGAGGGGGGTCGCCATCGGAGGCTCGCCGACAGCCGGGGGAAAGCGGAGGGTGAAGGGGGCTTGCGCAGGCGAAGGGGGAGGGGCACTCGCCACCGGGGGGGGGGGGCTCCGGAGGTGGCTCGGCGGGGGGAGTCGCCGCCGGGCTGGATGGGGGGGAGGGGGTCGCCATCGGAGGCTCGCCGACAGCCGGGGGAAAGCGGAGGGTGAAGGGCGCTTGCGCAGGGCGAAGTGGGGAGAGGCACTCGTCGACTGGGGGGGCTCCGGAGGTGGCTCGGCGGGGGGAGTCGCTGCCGGGCTGGGGTCACGGGACTCGCGGCGGGTGGTTGCCATAGGAGGGGGGTCGTGGAGGGGGGAAGTGGGGAGGGGTGCTTGTCGTGCGTGGGGGCTCCGAAGGGGACTCGACGGGGGGAGGTGGCTCGCCGGGGGAAGTTGCGTCGGGCGGGGAGGGGGTCGCCGGCCGGAGGGAGCTCGCAGGGCGCGAGGGCTCGTAGAGGGGGAAGGGGGGCTCGTGGGCGGCAGGGGGTTCGCAGGGTGAAGCCGCTAGCGCGTCTCCGGGACGACGGCGAGGACACCTGTGCGGCAGCCCAGCGCCTCCGCCTCGACGGGGGTCAGCCGCGCAGCGAATCCCCATCGGGTTCTCAGGCGTAACCCGGTACGTAAATTTCAAATTTTTTTCAAATCGGGTATATTAAAACCCGAAATTGTGACCTGCTGGGGGTATCGATCTAATGCTCAAACCCATTTTTTAAAATCGGGTTCAGGCCGGATGATGGATTTACTTTATCCATTTACAGGTCTAGAGCAGATAATCCAAACTTTGTTTGTCACGTTCTAGATTTTTTAACATACGCAGTAAAATAATTTGACGATGTCATCAGAAAAATTGAAGATAAAATTACGATCCAATTTATAATTTCACATATTCAAATTAAAATACATTGTTAATACTTCAATCTAAACAAACTATATTCAAATCTAGACATAATGATCTTCTATTTTTCTTCCTAAAAATCAAACCTCCACAATTTTGCTGTGCTAACCCTATTTCTTAAAAAAAAATTATAAAGAATTATAAAGAGTATGATGACTCAATAGACATTCTTTCATATATTATATCGGATAATTAAAATGTCTAAATGATAATTAAATAAATACTCAAATCAACACCCATTATATATAAATATATAACTAATCAATAAAATAATTATCTGGTTCATTCTCATATTTTAAAACACCAATAAACCTCTCAAAATTTCACATTGACCAACACCTATAGGATTCAAAAGATAGATTGCATGCATGAACACTTGCTATATGACCTATATAATAAATCACAACACAAATGATACACACCATTCATATTAGGCAACACAACCTAATTATGACGATTAATAGACATCAAGTGATAATGTTCACTAAATCATGCAATGAATGTACTTATTCTCTAATAAAATATCACATCTTTTCTTATTTTGAAAGGAATACATCATCTTGCACCTTCGATAAACTAACAACAGATCTACCATATCTAGCAATACCATATAACTAAACTAAATCTCATAATGCACCTAGGAAGGGGTTGCAAAGAATCATCTTACAAAATTTAGTGCAACGGAAGTGACAATTCTTATGGGTTCATTTAGATTATGTCTCAATCGGAATCGAATGGCAAAAAACGAAAATCGATCTAAACGGGTTCGAATATACCTGATAGGGATTCATATAATCTCATGGAGATGAAGGATATGAGCTTCTAATGTTCTAAAAATCGTTCAAGTGTTCGGTCTCTAGCGGTATCCACAAAACTTCATCCACAGTAGGTTCTCCCTTCTTATCGACCTCGAGAACTATTCCCGAACGGAGCTTCATTGCCCATGGATGCCTTCTAGAGAGAGAAGGAGGTCGGGAGGAGGCTAAGGAGGTGGTTTTCACTCTTGGTTTGATTGTGTTTGGCTGAAACTAATGGTATGTATAGAAAATTTTAGATTTTTTCATAAAAATCTAAAATATCTATAAATTCCGTCCTTGCCCTATACTTATGGATAAGTCCTTATAAGTGTGACCCACTAGGCCCAATAGCCTACTTGGTTAAGGCCTATTTAAAATATAATAATTCTATTTAATTTAATTAAATTTTTTATTCAATAACAGGTTAATCGACTTACTGATCATGAAGGGTACAGCCACATCCCATGATCACAGATAGCTATAGGGATAATCTTATATCCATTTAGTCTTTTTATCATCAGTTGCCACATGGATATAAACCCTCATCCATCCAATGTCCCAGTCGGAAAGGAGTACGGCATCGACTGTCAATTCCTTAGTATACTGACTCTATAGGATCATGTACTCCAAATTGGATCAATTGGAAAACTCTTTTTCCCATCATCCTATCTACCCTAGCCAGAAATTTAGTGTACTATCCCATAGGACATTCACCCTCACTTACCGAGAGTAGACGATCCCTTGTTATTCGCTCAATTACATCCATCAAGTTTTCCTTATACTCAATCCATCGCTATATTGGAATATCTATACGGTGATCCATAAGTCAATAGTCAAAGTACACGTTCCACCCAACAAGGCATCTTTGAGGACTCAGGTCAAAGGTCTAACCATGCAACCATCATGATAGAAAATCCTGATTGACAGTTAGGTAAGATACCATTTAGGGTTTCTAATTTGGTTAGTTCAGTTAACTCATTCAACTAATGAGTACTTGTATATGTATCTCAGTATCTCCACACTAATAACTAATGAGATCGGTCATCCTTATCATTTAAAAAAATATCATATACGCAAGTCTATCCAGATCTATGATGTCTTGTCTCAAGGATCCTATGACTAGGAACGTTTACATCACATACCTCTAGATGATTATTCTCATTATCATGATCTCATCATGATTTAATCATCATTGTACGCGATCATGGACTTCATCACGATATTTACATCTAATAAGAGCTAATAATGAAGATTTGTCTAGTTAACTAAATGAGATATTTTTAGAAATGTCAAATCAAATTATATATGATTGGCATGTAGGACATAGATTTCTATCAATCTCCCACTTGCACTAAAGCCAATCACCCATTTGGCCAATGTCTATCAACTTGAGGTGAAGCTTAAATACTCTTTGAGTAACTACTTTAGTTAGTGGATCTGTAATATTATTAACGATAGATACTTTATCTTTAATTATATCTCTATAAGTTGCAATCTCTCTGATTCTATGATATTGCCATAGAAGTTGTAAACTTTTGATGAGACATCAACTCTACCCCTATTGTTTTCTTAAAATAATGGTACACTTTTAGAGAAAATTGGGATAATCCCATATCATAGTTGAACATCTTCATCTAAACTACTTCTCAAGTAGTGTGCAGCTATTATGTAATATTCCCTTACATTAGTTGTAGAATTTACATTTTGCTATTGTATGGAACTCTTCTATCAACTATGAAAATGGGTTTGTTATATCCATATCCCCACCTCAAAAGGGATGAGAAAGGCAAAGATGTATAGCGAAAAAAACTCTCACCACGGTCCTACACACACATTGATCCACGAACTTTCATCTCTCGATGTTGCTTGAGCATCGAAGAGATGGTTTGGGTCATGTGGGAGGAGAATGAGAACAGAATAAAAGAACTTCAAGCATGGAAGGATTGAAGTATGTGGTCTGCAAGAGCCGCGGGCTCCGTTTATGTAGTGGAAATAAAAGAAATTACCGTATGCCTTAGCGTGGGAGATCGATGTTCGGTTCAACCTTCTTCCTCGTTGGCCAGTAGACGAGGGAGAGTAGTCAGCCATTGCTAGTTTGATAGATCTGTGCAACCGTAAACCATAAACCAAGTTAAATAAATTAATTAGAACTAGTTGAAGTGCAGAAATTGTAAAAACCATGATGAGAAAATAAGCAATTAGATCAGAACTCACCGATTCGGGGCAAGCCCTAACCCATCTTTTTGTGTTTTTAATGGTATAAAATGATGCAAAACTAAGCTAAGATGACCTAAAAATGCTATAAAGTGAGAAGATAAAGACTTATAGAATAAGATGGCTTGGATTGGAGCCAAAACAAGTGAAAGAAAGTTAGTTCGGATGGCTTGCACTCAGGTGAGTACAGTAACTACCACGCGACTTCAGTGCATAGGCTGCTATGGATGACCTTGACATCATAATCGAGTGCCATTTGTCACCACAAACAGAGGACTTGGAGAAGAAGAGATCATATGATGATGACTTCTCTGGAATATGCCCGTGCATACCTGTATAATTTTGGGAAGTTGATGAATATAGAAAATAGAGCTTGATTATGCGCCCTTGGTGCAGCAATTGCCACTAACAAATGACATGTCAGAATCGAATGTTGTATATCGCAAATGAAAGAGGACGCAGAGAGGAAGCTTTCTTCTATTGACTACTTTCGCAACACATGTCTCAAGAATCCTGTAGAGACCGATGAAGAATGTTGATGTTGAGAGCATGAATCTGGCCTCCTTTCTCACTTCGGGGATCAATCTCTCACCAGTAGATTAGAGTAGGATGACAAGAAGAGCTTGGGTGAGTGTAGGAGAAATGGAAGATGAGGTTTGGTCATGCCGGCATGACTGTGGTAACCCCTAGTTGTTGAGAACAACCATAAAATTATATGAGAAGCAGACCCTGTGCAAAACATGGAAGGAAACCGAATGCGTCTCTAAGTTGAGGGCACGGTGGCCATGCCGTCAACCTGGGGGTGCACAATCTGTGCCTTCAGACTGAGGGTGCAGTGGATGCACCCTCACTTTGATGGCACAATCAGCGCATCATTGCAAAAAAGATTTGAAAATTTTCAGAAACATGCTAAAAATTGAATTGACAAAATGAATGCTCTCCTGACCTAAGGGAGCAGTCAAAATAATCAGTTTTTGAAAGTCAAAAAATGGGGTAGGTTTTAAGTTTCTAAAGCCAAACGTGCTCTCAATATGGATGTGCGCTGAGCACACTCTTGGATTGAGGGCACGTAGACTGCACCCTCAAGGTTAGGTCACGTTTACCGTGCCCTCGATTTAGGGGTGCGCTCCACTCTCTCTTTTACGCGTGCTCCGTTTGCGAGCCGTAACATGCAAACCGAGTGTTCATTTTGATTCCCGTTTGTTGTGTATGTTAGAGGACTTGCAAGCATAGATCCCTAAATCAACAAACCAGCTGGCACACATCTCAAGGCCTCCGTACAGAACTTTAACCTCATATTTATAATTCTGAGGATGCCTAAGGACAGAGCGGTGATCCGGAAAGACATGATTTCGATCAAAAGGTTGAGGGTCAACTCAGGAGAACTTAAAAGAATGACCGAAAAGGTCCAGTGTGATCTAAAAAACTTGGAATGATAAAAAATTCTGAGAATGACCTGGTTAAAACGAAATGAACCTCAAAAAAGCTGAGAATAACTAGGATACCCTAAAATCGACCGAAATGACTATATGACTAGGATTGGTGGGTAATAAATGGCCAAGGTTGACCTGGAAGACCCAAAAAGGCATGGTCATGATTGGAAAGACATAACACATGGTCTAGGATAGTCGTGTTAGCACATATTGAAATGCCCCGATAAAAGTTGACATAGACATGTGGCTACCGAAAAGACTCGTCGAAAACCCATATGTTGCAGAATTCATATGGGACTTCTGTGACCTTCAATTATGAATCATTAAGGGTCAGTCATTGAGCATGCTTCATATTTCCATGATTAACGTACAACTCTCGCTTGAAGGTTACAACATTGCTTTGGAAATCCTTGGCTTATTCTCAATTCATATGGCTCTCCACTAACGTCCTTGGCTTATATACACAAGATGAATTTGATCGGATAACAGTCAGATATAGAGTATTTCCAATGTAATAAGAGTTTGGAGCTCCAAATTAGGCCAATTTGGCATGTCTATAGCTTGTCTCGCCTTGATGTCAGCTTTGTAAGGGAATGACATGTAACACAGCAAAATAGAATGTAAAGAAATGTAGCGAAGTAAAATGAATTATAATGGAATGTAGTGGAGTGGTATGATGATGGACTGAAAGTGTGGCATCAAGGTGTAGATATAGACACTCTTTTTCGACCAAATTTGGCAAAGCGAATCTTCTCAAGTTTCACAGGTTACTGCCATGTTTTATCAAGTCTTCCTATGTCCGATTGGTAAGGGATGTGCCATGGGCATGAAAGAAGAATAGCCAACCCCCAACGTGGTGGGGAGTCCCTGAATCATGGATTTGTTGGCTCATCATCAGCTAGCAACCCGATCTTTGCGGTGTTCCTATACTGTGATGGGCTAAAGTTTTAAAAGAGATTTGTTTTATAAGGGAAAAGAATATCAATCGAGCATATTTAAGCTCTCAGATTTGTTTATGTTTTCAAAAAGCCATGATTTGATTTAGAATGGAATGATCTCGGATTCCATAATCCGAGATGTTGAGGGACACAAGGTGATTATGATAGATGACGAACACGGTGGGACTAACAAACACGATGGGATATTGAAAAGATCAGAATTGGGGTAAATGATGGGAGAATGTATTTGGTGGGGTTCAGAGAACATGGTGAGAAGGTGAAGATCATGATGAGATGTATGCAATGACAAATAAAAAATGCAATGAAACTAATGCAATATGATGCATGTTGGGCTTAGAAAAACAAAACTTACTTAACAATTAGTTGAAAATATTGATTTTTTGTGAGGTCAAGATACTTAATCGGGAACCAACGTCCCTCACTGCACAATTTTGGCTTATTCATGACCATGAAGAATGACCCAACCATCATGGATTTTGATGAAGGGGATCTCGGGTCTAGTTTTCTTCAAACTCACAGTCTTCAACATCAATGCATAAATAAATAGTAATATACCTAATGTATGCTAAGAAAGAAAATGATAACGGTGAGTTTGTGATGTGATGACACGCATTCTCATAAAAGAGTTCATGTGCCTTGATGAGGACACAGAGTGTTGTTGAAGAAAGTTCCTCGACAAAGTTGAGGCCGAGGCAATAATGACACCTCCTCTTGAGAATGTTCATGGGAGGAAATTGGCAAGCATCGCCTTGTTAAAAATCATGCAAAAGGTTCCTCGGTGAAGTTGAGACCGAGGTTATGGTGACACCTCCTCCTAAGAATCTTCAAAGCAGGGGAGTGGTGAGCATCACCATGTTGTGTAAAGTTCTCCTTGTGCCTAAAACACTTAAAAAAAGAAGATTAGAATCGCAATGTAGCTTATCTCCCTTTCAAGTCACAGTCTACCTAGAACACTCAAAAGAGGAGTTTAGAATGACAATATGGCTTATCTCCCTTGCAAATTGCAGTCTACCTTAACCTTTGTCAAGGGGTGTAGCCTTATTAATAAGCTGGGATAAATAAATGACTAAAGGTTGAGAGGACTTACCTATCATGGCGAGAATTGTTCCCCTTTTGTTCTTGAATTCCTGAAACACTTGATAAAAAAGATTAAATATTCACCATGACTCATCCCTTTGCCTATTGCCGTCTATCTTGACTTAAGTCAAAGAGAAGAACCCTCTTAATGGGTGATAACAAAGACAAATATGGAATGCAAAAATAGAAATATGCAAGACATACAATTAAACATGGATGCAAGTAAATGCAAAAATCAAGGTTAAGCCAAGTTAAATAATGCATTTTTTTGGATTTTTTCTTAGAAATATATCATTTTTTTAGATTTTTGAAAATATTGTTTTTTTGATTTTTGAAAATATTATTTTTTTGGATTTCTGAAAATATTCAAAATTTTTTTGGATTTTTTGTGGAGAATATGTTGGTATTGAGACAATTAATCGATCATTTAATGTTAGTCAAGATTCAAGCACTAAACACCACGTGAGAATGAGGTTCTCTACCTAGAATCTTTCTTGCCTTCTCCTTTTAATCGGCTTGGGTCCCCCCTAAGTTGGACAATTTACCCTACCCTAGAGGTTTAAGATGGAAGGATAATAGAGGTTGTCCTTAATAGGATTTGGAGATGCCGAGGAGGGTTTCTCTACTAATGCCCAAGTTGCCCATTAGGGTTCAGCCTCTTCGGGTCTTTTCTATTTTCTTTATGTTGCACTTGTTTAAACAAGTATTTGACCTATGGGGTCATTGACCATCTTTTGATTCCCTTTCTTCATTTTCTACATTTTCGGGTACTCATTCAAACATGCCTATATTTGTTTAAATCTGTGAGATTCATTGCCCATCTTTTGGCACCCTTTTGCTTCTTATAAAATGGCCTCCTACTAAGGCGGCATACATTTTCTATACTACCCTTCTCTAATCTTCTTCACCTATCTTGGACCGAATAGAGAAGAACATGGTAGGGGCCCCTTTCTGCCTTCAGGGTTCTACCTTGCCTCTCTCGAGTGTCGGGCTATCTAGATTCTAGGATCGGGAGGTGTTGTGTGTGCAGGGTGATGTCTACCGCTATCCTCTAGCAAACACTTCAGGATCAATGATTTAATATTATACCAGAGATTCTCCATTTTTTTCAGGAAAAATATTTTTTTGAGGTAAACACCATTCCAAGGATGACTTAACTTCTCTCCATCGGCATTTGTTAGCTTGTATGCATTGCCTGGATATTTTTTAGTTATAACAAAAGACCCTTCTTAATTATGTTGCAATTTGGAGCAAGGACCACCTGACCTAACAAATATGTGTTTGACTACCATCTCACCGATTTCAAATTTCCTCTCTACCACCCTCTTTTGATAAAACCATTTTAATCTAGTCTGATAAGTTTGGGCATGCTTAGAGGTGGCCAACCTTCTTTCATCCAAGAGTTCAAGTTGTACAAAAAGAGATTCTCGTTTTTCATCGATGAGGATGTCCCTATCGAGTTGAACTCAAAGTGATGAAAGGAGTACTTCATATGGAACCACTACTTCCATCCCGTATGCATAGAAGTATGATAAGCCCCTTAGGGCATCTACGAGCTTATTTGGCCAGTTCGCTAACTTCCTAGACTTACAGGTTTTCTTGATAAACTTGATTAAGGTTTTATTGGTGGCTTCTACTTGACTGTTGCTTTGTGGGTAGTATAGAGATAAATGATGTAATGTAATGCAGTACCTGTTGCAAAGATGACGTGGATCTTGAGAGAGTGTTTGTCGTCTGTTAATGGTGATGATGTTACTGGGAATCCCAAACCTGGCGATGATGTTGTGCTTGATGAAGGAGCACATCGTTGATGCTTTGATCTCCATGAACGCTTCCGCTTCTGCCCACTTGGTGAAGTACTCTATCACTGTCAAAATGAATGATTTGGAGTGTACTTTAGAGTTAAGATCACTTAAAGGGCCAATGATATCAAAAGCCCATATGGCAAAAGGCCATGGGGCATGGATTAAATGATGGGAAGATGCGAGAGAATGAATCCTATCGGCATGTAGTTGGAAAGAGTGACAGTGCCGGACAAAGATAGAGCAATCTTCTTCTAGGGTTGGCAAATAATACCTTTGTCGGATGATCTTTCTGGCAAAAGCCTGAGCATTGACATGGCCCCCACAGACCCCAGAATGTGCTTCCTTAAGCACCAACTCTGCTTATTTTTCATCAATGCATCTCAATAAGATTCCACTCAGGCTCCTCTTGTAAAGCACTTCTCCTAATATTGTATACCTTTGGGATACTCTTCTAATGGCCTTCTTCTCTTTTGCACTGGATCCATTCAGGTACATCTAATCTTGGTAGTACCTCACAATCTCATCATACCAAGGCTTCTCACCCTCATCTAATTCTTCCAACTCAATCAGAGAATCGCCTTTTTTTGCTCCAGATACTCTTTCCTGCCAAATCTCTCCTTGACCTTCAAAAAATGTCCAACCTTAGTCGCCAGCATTGACCTTCTACGGACATGGATAGTCCGCACTTGTTGTCGACTCCAGAAATAGGCTCCGGATCGGCACCTCAATAAAAGGTGATGAGGAAATAGAATAGGGGAAAGGGAGTGGATCAGAAAACACTTGAAAAGTGGTAAAATCCTCACCTCGGTCCCACACTCACATTGGTCCCCGAACTTTTATCTCACGGCATCGCTCGAGCACCGGAGAGTTTGGGTCATGTGGGAGGAGAGTGAGGAATGAATTGACTTAAAGCAAGAATAAAAGAGGTGGTCGCTAGGAGTCGCGGGCTCCACTTTATGGAATTGAACAAGATATTAAGTTAGATGATTGTGTGTACTTTAGCGTGGTAGATTGAGATGTGAGTTCAACCTTCTTCTTCGGCTGGCCGATGAAGAAGAGTCCAACCAATGCTATCTTGATCAATTTGTGCAACTATTAAATAAATAAAAAAGTGAAGGGATGGATTAGACTTGTGGGAAATGTAGTAACTATAAAGAGAATATGAGAAAGGAAGCAATTGAAACTGAACTCACCGACTTCGGGGTGAGCCTTAACCCTTTTTTTGTGTTTTTAGTTATGTAAAAATGATGCAAACTAAACTAAAAGATGTTATAATCCGTAAAGGCCTGTATAAAATCTTAAAGTGGATGGATATGGAAGAACAGAACCTGGATGTATGCCCTCGGTGCAGCAATTTCCACAGACAGACGGCAAGTCAGAATCAAGTGCTTCTAGTTACAAATGAAAGAGAACGAAGAGGAGAACAACTCTTATGTTGAAGACTTTGGCATAAGAAGCCCCAAATTCTATGTAGAAGCCAATGAAGTTCAGTTTTTGTGGAACGCACGGATCAGGCTTGTCCTTCACTTTGAGATTGATTCCTCAACGTCGGACCGGATTTGAACGTCGGGACAGCTTTGGGATGGAGCTTGGATGACCTCAGGATGAGCTAGGCATGGGGGGTTAACCTTAGTTCATTGGTAATAGCCCTCAATTTATAGAGATGGAGAACCGGTTCAAAGTAGGAAAACAGGCTAACCGCGCGCCCGCCTTTCAAAGGAGGTAAGGGCACGCAGACCACGCCCTCACCCTGGAGGCGCGGTCTATGTACCCCCCCCTTTTCAAGTGGAGTGGGGGCACGTTACTGTCGACTCCAGAAACGGGTTCCGGATCGGCACCTCAAGATAAGAAGGTGAAAGATGGAATAGGGGAAAAAAGGGGAGTGAATTGAAAACACTCGGAAAGCGGTAAAATGTCCTCACCTCGGTCCCACACTCACATTGATCACCAAACTTTCATCCCACGGCGTCGCTCGAGCACCGGAGATGGTTCGGGTCATGTGGGAGGAGAGTGAGGAGGAGAATAACTTAGAACATGATAAGAGAAATTGTAGTCACCAGGAGCCGCGGGCTCCACTTTATGTAATGGAAATAGAAAGATGAATTAACCGTGTGTACCTTAGCGTGGGAGATTGAGATGTGAGTTTAACCTTCTTCTTCTTCGGCCGGCCGATGAAGAAGAGTCCAACCGATGCTAGCTTGATCAACCTGTGCAACTAGAACAATAAACCCAGTGAAGAGATTGGTTAGACTTGTGAGAAGTGTAGTAACTGTAGTAAGAAGAGGAGAAAGAAGTAAATGGAATCAAACTCACCGGCTTCGGGGTGAGCCTTAACCCCTTTTTTGTTGTTTTTTTGTGATATAAAATTATGCAAAAATTAAATAAAAATGATGCTAAAATGATCTTGGATGAATGACGAAGACATAGAAACTCGAATGACTCAAACCAGAGCTAAAATGGAGAAGATATCACCAATATGGCTGGACAGCGCACTGGACTGAACGTGCCCTGGGTTTGGGGGCGCGGTGGGCGCGCCCTAGGTATGAGGGCGCGGTCTGCGCGCCCTTGTTTCGGGGGCGCGTTGCACTGTCTGGCGTGAGTTCGGTGAAGAGCTCGCCACGGTCAGTACCAATGTCATAATTGAATGACGTTTGTTGCAGTAGATATAAGACTCGGAGGGGAAGAGTTATCATGTTGATGACTTCTCCGAAATCCTCTTGTAGAAGTCTGTAAAATTTTTTAAAGTGGGCGGATGTAGAAAACAGAACCTGGATGCGCGCCCTCAGTGAAGCAATCTTCACGAACAAACGGCAAGTTGGAATTGAGTGAGGTTAGATGGAGATGAAAGAGGACGAAGAGAGGAAAAACTTATATGTTGAATACTTTTGCATCAGAAGCCCCTAATTTTCTGCAGAAGTCGATGAAGATAGTTGATGCAAAACACCCGGATTGAGCCTTCTCCTTCACTTTGGGATCGATCTCTCAATGTTGGATCACCTTTGGATGTCGGGACGGCTTTGGAGAAGAGCTTGGACGATCTCTGGACGAGCTAGGCACTGGGGATTAACCTTGGGTCGTTGAGAATGACCCTCAATTTATAGGAGAAGGAAGCCGGTGCAAAATTTAGAAACTAGACCAACCGCGCCCCTGCTTTTCAAAGGGGACGAGGGCGCGTAGGGCGCGCCCTCAAACCAAGGGCGCGCAGGGCGCGCCCCCAGTTCAGGGGCGCGGTCTGCGCGCCCCCCTGTTTCAAAGGGAGCGGGGGCGCGTTATGTGTCTCACTGCTAAAAATCGACGGATACTTCCAGAAATTGCTAAAACTTGACTTGACATACGTAACGCGCCCCCGAACTGGGGGCGTGGTACAAATAATCGAAAATCAATGCCAGAAACCTTCCAAAAATCCGGTTTAGAGGGTGCTAATCGGAGCAATTTCCAATTTTCGGAAACCGACCGCGCCCCCGCTTTTCAAAGGAACCAGGGGCGCGCAGGGCGCGCCCTCAGGTTGAGGGCGCGCAGGGTGCGCCCTCCCTTTTCAAGGGGGAGAGGGGGCGCGTTAGACTCTCTCTCCTGCGCGCTTGTTCCGCGAGCCGTATCTTGCAAACGGTTTGTCCGATTCGGCTCCCGTTTGTTGCGTTGGAAAGAGGACCTTAAGCCGCACCTCCTCAAGTCGGAAAACTAGCTGGAATCACTCCCAAGATGTTCACCCGTGGCTTTCTACCGGTTTACCCTCTCGCGGAAAGCCGAAACCCGGGGCGAAGATCCGAAAGAGCACGGTTCCGATCGAGAAATCTCGGGTCAACTTTGGATGACTTAAAATGATGACCGAACAAGTCCGGTACGACCGAAAAACCGGAAGTCATCGAAAAATTTGATATTAACCCGGTAAACGTGAACCGAAACTCGGAAAAGCCGGGAAACCCTAAAATTGACCGAAATGGCTATATGGCCCCTGTTGATGAAAATATTCGGCTAGAATCTACCCGGATGACCTGAAAAGACCCGGTGATGACCGGAAAGGCCTAACATGTGGTCTGGGATAGCCGTGTCAGCACAGGTCGAAAAAGCCGTAACGAAAGCCGTCATTGACTGACGACTATCGAAATGACTTCTCAGAAACCCTAAATATCACGGAACACATGCGGGACCCCTGAGACGTTCAAGTAAGGACTATTCAAGGTCGGTCATCGAGCAAGCTCTGTGTTTTCATGGTTCACGCGCGGCTCTCGCTTGAAGGTTACGGCATTATTCTGGAAATCATCGGTCTATTCTTAACTTACAAGGAGCTCCACCAATGTCCTTAGGTCATCTCCACGAGGTAATCCGGATCAGATAACGGTCAAATAATGGATATCGCCTTTGGAATAAGAGTCTGGGGCTCCAAATCAAGCCAATTTGGTATGTCTACAGCTTGCCTCGCCTTGATGTCGGCTTTGCAAGGGAATGGCATGTAGCGGAGCAAAGTGAAACGTAGAGAAAGCGTAGTGAAGCGAGATGGATCGTAGTGGAATATAGTGAAGCAAAATGGTGATGGACTGAAAAGGTGGCATCAAGGTGTAGATATAGACACACTTAACGACCAGATTCGGCAAGACGAATCTCCTCAAGTCTCATAGTTAACCGCCATGTTTCATCAAGTCTTCCTATGTTCGATTGGTAAGAGATGTGCCATTGACACGAGAGAAGAATAGCCAACCCCCAACGCAGTGGGGAGTCCCTGAAACATGGGTTCGTAGGTTCATCATCAGCCGGTAACCCGATCTTTGCAGTGTTCCTGTACTGTGATGGGCTGAAATTTTTTTTTAAAAAAAGATTTGTTTTGAAAAAGTAAAAGATTACCAATTGAGCACATTCAGGCTCTCTGATTCATTTAAGTCTTCCAAGAGACAAGATTTGATTCGGAATTGAATGATCTCAAATTCCGAAAGGAAAATGTTTAAGCATAGACCGTGAAGATAGTGACGGTGCAAGTTCTGATCAAATAGAAGGCCCTTGGCGGGATGAATTGGCTGCCATGGTGGGACGAATAGCAAAGAAGTTGCAATGGCCACAGTGGTGAAAAGAAATGAAAGATTTGAGAACACAAAGTGGTTACCGAACATGGTGGGATTAATAGACACGGTGGGATATTAGAGAGGTTGGTGGGACTAGAGATCATGGTGGGATTAGAGAACATGATGGGATTAGAAAACATGGTGGGATTTAGAATGATTGAGAGAGTGAGAAGGTGAAGTTTAGGAAATGATGTATGCAATAACAAAACCAAAATGTAATGCAATTAATGCTACATGATGCATGTTGGGCTCAAGAAAACAAAACAAAACTTGTATAACAAATAGTTGAAGATATAGATTGTCTATGAGGTCAAGATACCCATTCGGCAACTATCGTCCCTCACAGCACAACTTTGGCTTATCCGTGAAAATTAGAGATGATCCGACCGTCGTAGATTTTGATGAAGGGGATCACGGGTCAAGTCTTCTCCGTGCTCATGGTCTTCAACAAATAATGCATAAGATAATAACACATGACTAGCGACATATATGCTTGTCGGCAAGTTATGGGGGTTTCCCATATCCGTTCTTCTGTTTCCGCGAGCAATTCCTGTCTTTCATCAAAATGTTAGTTCCGAATGAACAATGATGTTCACTCGACCTTAATAAAAATCAAACATAAATGTATTTGATTTTACAAATTTTTCTGAATTTTTTCTGAATTTTTCTGAATTTTTGAGGAATTTTTAAAGAATTTGACCGAACATGCCCCCGAACCGGGGGCGTGGCCTGCGCACCCTCATTTCGGGGGCGCGGCCAGCGCACCCTAGGTTCGGGGGCGTGGCCTGCGCGCCCCCACCTCGGGGGCGTGTTCGATCCCAGTTTCCTATTTTGATCGGATCCGAATCCGATTCAAATCGGGACCGATTTCCCCTATATAAACACCTCTTAGGATGACCAGATCGTCCTACCAACACCCAGGATGGATCCTCCTTTGAAAAAGCAGCGTGTTGGCTCGGTTCGAGGTATTTCAAGTGTCCCGGGTCATCTGAAGGCCAGAATCGGTGCCGACTTGGTAAGTTTGCTTCCAATTTTAGCTTTCAGCCATTCTCTTCTTCTTTTTTTTCTTAAAAATTTTCTCTTACCTTCTGTTTGGATGTAGGATTACCCAAACGTCCCTGGGCCTCGCCGGTATTGCTCTCCTCCTTGGCTTTCCGGCTTGCTTGACGTCCTCGGCTTGTCGGTCAGAGCGATTCTTCGAGATTGGGGCTTAACCGGGCTCTTGATCAATGCCAAGCAATATTCAGGCTACTCCCATGACTTCTGTTTGATGGGAGCTCTTGTTGAGTTGTGGCACCCCGACACTCACACGTTTGTGTTCGGCAGCTTTGAGTGTACAGTTCTCCTTGAAGAGGCAGAACTCCTTCTCGGACTTCCTCGGACTAAGAAGGGAGAGACTGAAGGTATGTTCATCCCTTTAGGACCCCTCTCTTGCTTGGAATGCTTGGCAGATTAGCACTTTGCTAGCCGGCAAGCGAATCAGTGTTTCCAAGTTGGCGGCTTGGACAATCTCTCTTCTGATGGCTCCTGGTCTGGACGAGGACCGGATTCTGTGCGGTGCAAAGGGTTTCGCGGCTTGCCTTGCCGGGGTGTTCTTGTTTCCTGTGGAGGATGGTTTCCTAGAGGTTGATCAACTTTCGTGCATCCGCGGCATCTGGAGCGGTGCGCGGTTGGGGCCTTCAGTTCTGGGCTACTTGTACTGCGGACTGTCCGCAACTTGCGTGGGCCGTCCTCCCTTCGGTAGTGCGCTTCTACTGGCTTGCTGGGCTGATCTTCACTTTAAGTTTGATCCAGCCGGTGAGGTGGCCACCAGGTAGCAGCTCTTCCGCCGTAGCCCCTTGTTCCCATATGCCGATGCACTTGGCTTCGGCGAGAGGGTCGCCAATAGGTGTGCATCAGTGAAGAAGAGGCCGGACTGGCGTGCTCACTTTGCCTCCATGATCTGTTCTAGCTTCTTGCACTCTTCTGCTGCCCTGATGCAGAAGGACTTCCTGGTGTGCTTTGTGCCCGGCGTTGATCTCTGCCTGGTTACGGGTTCGACCTTCGTGTTGTACAACGCTCACCGTTGCCACTCTCAGATCGGCTTGCCTCGGTACAAGTTGCCCAAGCTGTCCCACATGCCACCTATCAAGGGCAGGCAGCTTGGCTCAGTGGATGACGAGGAGGAGGCGATCTCAGCCATTGCTTTGTGGGAGACGAGTCGGGTGTGCCGCCCAGGCCTCCTGATTGAGGAGGACCCTGACCGGAAGCGCCGCTACATTTTCGCGTTGAAGCTTCTACTTGCCTGAGAGTCTTCTTTTCCTGCTTTAACTTGTCAGCCATGTTGTTTTTATTTTGAATAAACAATGAATTTTATAGCAAGTTTGAGTGAAAATTCAATAGAAATTTACCTTGTTTCAAAAAATTGCCTTGTCAAGGGGCAGAAGCCTCTTGAAGATAGTAACTATTAATAAAGAAGACAACAAGGTTAAGAAACTTACCTGTTGGCGAGATTTCCCCTTCCTTAACTCGTGTTTCTTTTCTGAAAAACTCAATAAAGGGGTTAAATCTGTTCTATGGCTTACCCCGTTGCCTATTGTCATCTTGCCTTGCTTATATGTCAAGGGGGGCAGCCTTATCAACCAGGTAGAATGCACAATATGACAGACAAGGTAAAAGTTAAGAGTGCTTACCTGCTATGGTGAGAGTTGCTCCCTTCTTGATCTCAGGATCCAGAAACGCTTAATGAAGGGGATTAAATCTTCACCATGGCTTATCTCTTTGCCTATTGCTGTCTTTCTTGACTGTCGTTGAGAGAACCTTCTCCTCTTATTTTAAAGTCCCTGAAAACACTTGATAAAAGAGGATTAGATCTTCACAACGACTCATCCCTTTGCCTATTATGGCCAACTTTGACTTAGGTCAAAGGGAGGAGCCCTCTTAATGGGGTGATAATCAAGATAAATATGCGATGCAGAAATGAAGCATGCAAGACATAAAAATAAACATGAATGCTAGCAAAGGCAAAAATCAAGGTTATGCCAAGCTAAATGATGCATTTTTTTTCTAGAAAATATTCATTTTTTAATTTTTGAAGATATTAATCTTTTTTTTTATTTTTGAAAATATTCAAAAAAAAATTGAATTTTTGAAAATATTTGATTTTGATTTTTGATTTTTTTGAAAATATTCGTTTTTTTTTGGATTTTTGTGGAGAATGTGCCGGTATTGAAACAATTCATCGATCTTTGAGTGTTAATCAAGATTCAAGTGATGAACACCACGTGAAAATAAGGTTCCCTACCCAGAATTTTTCTTGCCTTTTTCTCTTGATCGGTTTGGATTCCCCCTGAGTTTGGACAGTTTACCCTACCCTAGGGGTTTTAAGATGGAAGAATAATAGAGGAAGTCTTTGATAGGATTTGGAGGTGTTGAGGAGGGTTTCTCTACTTATGCCCAAATTTCCCGTTGGGGTTCGGCATCTTCGGGTCTTTTCTACACGTGGCACTTACTTAGACAAGTCTTTGACCTGTGGGGTCATTGCCCATCTTTTGGTGCCTTTTTTCATTTTCTATTCTTCCGGGTACTCATTCAAACAGGCTCATATTTGTTTAAACCTGTGGGGTTCATTGCCCATCTTTTGGCACCCTTTTGCACCCTATGAGACGGCCTCCTACTAAGGTGGCGGGCATTTTTGATACTATCCACCTCTAGTCCCCTTCACATATCTTGGACCGAATAGAATAGAATAGGGTAAGGTTTCCTTTCCGCCTTCAGGGTTCTGCCTTGCCTCTCTCGAGTGTTGGGCTATCTAGATTCTGGGATCGGGAGTTGTTGTGTGTGCAAAGGTGATGCCTACCCTTGACTTCTAGCTAACACCCTTAGATCGATGACTTAATATTATACCAGAAATTCTCCATTTTCTTTTCTAAGGAAAATATTTTTTGAGGTAAACGCCGTTCCATGGATGGTTCAAATTTTCTCCATCGGCGTTGGTTAGCTCATATGCATTGCCTAGATATTTTTCAGTTATAACAAAAGGCCCTTCCTAATTAGGTTGCAACTTAGAGCGGGGACCACCCGGCTTAACGAATATGCGTTTTACTACCATCTCACCGATTTCGAACTTTCTCTCTACCACTCTCTTTTGATAAAACCTTTTCAATCAGTTCTGATAAGTCCGGGCATGCTCAGAGGCAGCCAATCTTCTTTCATCTAGGAGTTCAAGTTGTGCAAGGAGAGATTCTCTCCTCTCATCGACAGGGATGTCCCTATCGAGTTGAACTCGGAGTGATGGAAGGAGTACTTCGTACGGGACCACCGCTTCCATCCCATATGCGAGAGCATACGGGGTTTGACCAGTGGGGGTCCGTACAGAAGTACGATAAGCCCATAGGGCATCTACAAGCTTATCTGGCCAGTCTGTGAACTTGCTAGACTTACAGGTTTTCTTGATGATTTTAATCAATGTTTTGTTGGTGGCTTCTGCTTGACCATTGCCTTGCGGGTAATAAGGAGATGAATGATGCAATGCAATGCGGTACCTGTTGCAAAGATCACACAGATCTTGAGAGAGAAATTGCGGTCCGTTGTCGGTGATAATGTCGCTGGGTATCCCGAACCTGGCGATGATGTTGCGTTTGATGAAGGAGCACAGTGTTGATGCCTTGATCTCCACGAACGCTTCCTCTTCTGCCCACTTGGTGAAGTACTTTGTTGCCGTCAAGATGAATGATTTGGAACGGATTTCAGAGTTAAGATCACTTAGAGGGCCAATGATATCGAAAGCCCACATGGCGAAGGGCCATGGAGCATGTATCGGATGAAGGGAAGATGCGGGAGAATGGATCTTGTCGGCATGGAGTTGGCAAGAATGACAGTGTCGAACAAAGATGGAGCAATCCTCTTCTAGGGTTGGCCAATAATACCCCTACCTGATGATTTTCTTGGCAAGAGCTTGAGCATTGACATGGCCCCCACAGACCCCAGAATGTGCTTCCTTAAGCACCAATTCTGTCTCTTCTTCATCAATGCATCTCAATAAAATTCCGCTCAGGCTCCTCTTGTAGAGCACCCCTCCTAGGATGGTATACCTCTAGGATACTCTCCTGATGGCCTTCTTTTCTTTTGCATTTGATCCAGGTGGATACAACTGATCTTGACAATACCTTGCGATCTTATCAAACCAAGGCCTCTCACCCTCATCTAACTCTTCCAAATCGATTAGAGAAACTTCCTCTTTATGCTCCAAATATTCCTTCCTGCCAAATCTCTCCTTGACTTTTATAAATCGACCATCCTTAATCGCCGGTATCGACCTCCTATGGACATGGATAGTCCGCACCTGTCTACCTAGCGGGACTGATAGAGATGAAGCTAAGGAGGCTAGGGCATCAGCAAGGATGTTCTGAGCTCGAGGAACATGGACAAAAGTGAGTTTGGAAAAGAGTTTGATGTAGCAAGAGGTGAGTTCTTGGTAAGGTTTGAGGTTTGGATGAGAAGTTCGGTATTTGGTTAGGACTTGGCGAAGGATTAGTTGGCTATCACCTATCACCCTAAATTCTGGGGCACCATAGAAATGAGCGGCCTCCAGCCCGGCCAGCAAGGCTTCGTATTCAGCTATATTGTTGGTTGCTGGGAAGTCAAGCTGAAATGCCTGTGGAATAGTGACACCCTCGGGTGATAGAAGGACGATTCCTATTCCATTACTGTGTGAATTCAGAGCCCCGCCAAAATATAATGTCCAAAGGTGGGAAGATCGGATCAACATTAGTTCGTCATCCAGGAGCTCTGATTGGACCGGGTCAAAGAGGGGTATAGGATGATGGGCTAGATGTTCGGCAATGGCATAGCCCTTAATCGCCTTCTGGGGGACATAGGTGATATCAAACTGGGAAAGGAAGCTCTGCCAACAACCTAACCGATCAGTTAGAACAGTTTTTTCCAGAAGGAACTTGATGGGATTGATGCGGGCAATAATGTTGACCTCATGAGCTAAGAAATAGTGTTTAAGCTTCTGAACTACCCAGACTAGTGCAGCACAGGTCTTCTCCACTACAGTATACTTCTGCTCGTATGGATCAAAGATCTTTGACAAATAGTAAGTTGCCCTCTCTTTCCTTTCTTCATCCACTTGTGCAAGAACTGCCCCAAGAGAATTCTCCAAAATCGAGATATACAAAACTAAGGGCTTGCCAGGGACTGGTGGTCTAAGCACAGGGGGACTAGCCAGGTATCTTTTCAAACCATCGAATGCATCCTGGCACTTCAAATCCCATTTGAACTCGGCCCCCAGCCTTGGTCAACTCATAGAAAGGTTTACACCTTTGGGAGTGTTGTGAGATGAACCGGCGGACAAACTGTAGCCTCCCGATTAATCCTCGAAGTTCTTTCATATTTCTTGGAGGAGGCATACCAATGATTGCCTTGGCCTTGTTTGGGTCGATCTCTATGCCCTTTTTACTCACTATGAACCCTAATAACTTTCCTGAGGATACTCCAAACGTACATTTCTTTGGGTTCATCTTCAATTTATATTCCCTAGCCCTTTGCAAGACCATTCTCAAGACTTCCGGGTGATCTTCTCGGCTTTTGGACTTAACGACCAGGTCATCCACGTACACCTCTACAAGGGTATGCATCATGTCATGGAAGATAGCCATCATTGCCCTCTGATAGGTAGCACTAGCATTCTTCAGTCCAAAGGGCATGACGACATAGCAGTAGGTTCCCCAAGGTGTGGTGAACGTGGTCTTCTCCTGGTCCTCTTCGGCCAACTGGATTTGATTATATCCAGAATAGCCATCCATGAATGACAACATCTCGAATCTAGCAGTGTTATCAACCAGTACGTCAATATGAGGTAGAGGAAAGTCATCTTTAGGACACGCTCGGTTTAAGTCCCTGAAGTCTATACAGATCCGAACTCGGCCATCCTTCTTCATGACAGGGACTATGTTTTCCACCCATTGCGGATAAAGGACGACCTTAATGAATCTTTCTTGATGTAACTTGTCAACCTCTTCTTTCATCTTAAGTGCAACATCAGGGTAGAATCTCCTTAATTTTTGTTTGACCGGGGTAACTCCAGGTTTCAAAGTTAAACGATGTTCAACTAAAGAGTTGTCTAACCCGGCATGTCTTCGTATGTCCATGCGAACGTGTCCTTATATTCTTCCAAAATTTTAATTAAACTCTGTTCCTCAGTGGGAGTGAGGTTTGCACTTAGGAGGATTGTCTTGGGATCTTCCGGTGTTCCAAGATTCAGTTCTTTTGTCGGTTCATCCACCGTGGCTAATGGTTCTTCAAATCTTTTAAGTCCAGATGCATACACATCAGCCAAGTCCTCAATTCCTTCCTCGAAATCAGGATCTTTTTCTGATAAGACCTCGTAAACTCCCAGTGTATGATCTACATTGAATCCATCCTCATATTGGATTTCATCAAGCTGGATAGCATTTTCCAAAATCCTTGGCAGCCTTGCACATTCCTTGCATTTTGAGCTATTTGCTGGAGATATCTCTCTGGCACACGTTTACCTCGAATTTTCTTCTTTCCTACCCTAACTACTCCTAAGGAAGATGGAATTGAAAAGGTGGTATTTACAATGGGTAAAGGATTGAGCAGATCGATCAGTGAGTTGGAGAAGAGAGGTCCCTGGTTGGGAGCACCCTCCGAGACAAGTAGAGACGTCTCCTCAATGGAAAACTGAGTTTGCGAGAGGACATTTTTTTTGGGTATTTTGGGTATTTTCAATAACAAAAAGAGAATGAGCCGATGGGGCTCGACTAGAAATAGAAAGCTTAAGCAAATGGGAGAAAAATGGGCTCGTGGGCCCGATGATGACAAGAAATGGGCAGATAGGCCCAAAGCTAGTTAAAAGATCTAAGGGGCATGTGGGCCCGAATGGTGGGCATGCGGGCCCAAAGCAAGAAAATAAATCTAAAGGGCATGTGGGCCCGACTGGTGGGCACGCGGGCCCAAGGTTGTTGGATTGGAATGGGCATAGAAGGCCAGTGGAGTAAGAAGATTTGAATGGGCTCTCAGGCCCAATGATCAGTTCAGGTGGCCATTTTGGCCCAGAAGTGGGAATTGGACTAGATAGCCCATCAAGTGAATCCAAGAGGGATAGAGTGAGGATTTTGAAATATGTGACCGTAGGATACGGCTCACGCGGGATGTTGTTTGGAGGTGGGTTCGAGTGGACAAGTTGTTTAGAGATGGACTTGCCCTCGACTGGTTCTTCCTCCTCTGTGAACAACCGAGCCAAAGATGAACTCAGGTTGTCCACCTCCTCTTGCTCTGCTGCCTTCTTCCTCTTGTCTGGTTCTTCTTCTTCGTCCCCGGCCATTATCATGGTCTCCCCTTTGATAAAGAATTTTTGGAGTCCCATGGCATTTTTTGGCCGGTAGACCATCCGCGGAGTGAAACTGGGCTCATAGCCAAGCCCGTGTCTCTTTGGTCTTTGTACGGCTTTAATGGGGTGCACAACCCCCTGCAGCTCCTTTCCCAACCCCTTTCCTGGCTGATAGTCCATCCTTTTCATCATCCTCCATGCAACTGTATCTGGAGGCGTCGTTAACATCATGACCTCGGGTAGCTCTGTAGTTGAAACCAACGGCTGGACTGATTTTGATATTGGTAGTGCAAAAGAGGGGTCATCCACGTCATTCAGAATGGGGATGTTGGTTACTTTGATCACCTGGCCCTTTTATGGGAACTTCAGACACTGATGATTAGTGGAGGCAACAGCTCCTATTGCCTCAAGGTACGGGCGTCCCAAGATAGCTTTGAATGTAGGGTCCAATTCTAGAACATGAAACTCAGCGGTGACAGCACACGGCCCGAGCCCTACTTTCAACGTAACCACCCCTCGTGCCGGCATACGGGAGTTGTCATATGCGGTCACCGTGATGGCAGAAGGCTCGATTTCTTCATCGGAGATGCCGCAAAGTTGCAATGTTTCTGGCGGCATGACATTTATGGATGCTCCGGTGTCAATCAAGCAGGACTTGATCTCCACGCCTCGGATGACTACTGCGACACGCAAGGCATACTTTCTGATCTCTGGCCGTGCCAACTCCTCCTGTGTAAATGTGAGTGCCGGATGTTCACTCCTAGGGTCAGGACAGTAATGATCTTTTCAGGTGGGAGGTCCTCATTGACCATGACCCGCTGCAGATATTGTTGTAGAATGTCCTGATGGTTCTTTGACCTCTTTATCAGCTCTAGGATTGAAATCCGTGCCGGCATTTTGTCCAGATGCTTCAATAGGTCATATGCCGTGCCGGGCAACGGTTCTTCCACTACCTCCTCTTCTGCTTGCTCCTGTGGTTGCATCCCGGCCTGGGGGAAGACCCTTTGGAACATCCTCCCGCTACGAAGTACCGGCGCCAGCATGGTAGGGGGAAGTGGTGATGATGGTGATGGTAGGGTTGGTTGATTGGTTGAGGAGCCCATGGTAGGTAGGGGTGGTGAGGATCGGATGATGAGGGGTCGTGGATTGGTGGAGGCCGGTATGTTGGGTGATGGTTGGGGTGTTGGTGGTGACGGTCTAATGATGAGGGGTCGTGGAGTAGTGGAGGCTGGTATGTTGGGTGATGGTTGGGGTGTTGGTGGTGATGGTCTAATGATGAAGGGTCGTAGAGTAGTGGAGGCCAGTATGTTGGGTGATGGTTGGGGTGTTGGTGGTGATGGTCTAATGATGAGACGCCGCGGAGGATTGGTGGTGGTTGGTGGGTTAGGTTGGGGTGATGGTTGGGGTGCTGGTTGGGATGTTGGTGGCGGTCTAATGATTAGGCGCCGTGGAGAGTTGATGGTTGTTGGGGGAAGTGGTGTTTGGGGAGTGTAGACACGCCAAATTGGCTTGATTCGGAGCCCTAGACTCTTATTCCATAGGCGATATCTTTTATCTGACCGTTATCTGATCTGGATTATCTCATGGACATGAGCTAAGGACATTGGTGGAGCCCCTTGTAAGTTGAGAATGGACCAATGATTTCCGGAATATTGCCGTAACCTTCAAGCGAGAGCTGCACGTGAACTGTAAAAACACGAAGCCTGCTCGATGACCGACCTTGAATGGTCCATAATTGAAGGCCTCGACAGTCCCGCATGTGTTCCGTAACATTCAGGGTTTCCGAGAAGTCACTTCGGTAGGCGTCAGTCAATGACGGCTTTCGTTACGGCTTTGTCGATCTGTGCTGACACGGCTATCCCGGGCCACATGTTAGGCCTTTCCGGTCATCACCGGGTCTTTTCAGGTCATCCGGGTCGATTCTAGCCGTATATTTTATCAACCGGGGCTATAAGGCCGGTTCGGTCAATTTTAGGGTTTCGCGGCTTTTACGGCTTTCGATTCACGTTTACCGGGTTAATCTCAGATTTTTCGATGACTTCGGATTGTCCGATCATACCGGACTTGTTCGGTCATCATTTCAAGTCATCTCGAGTTGACCCGAGATTTCTCGATCGGAACCGTGCTCTTTCGGATCTTCGCCCCGGGTTTCGGCTTTCCGCGAGAAGGTAAACCGGTAGAAAGCCCCGTACGAACATCTCGGGAGTCATGCGGCTGGTTTACCGACTTGAGGAGGTGCGGTTGAAGGCCCTCTTTCCAACGCGACAAACGGGAGCTGAATCGGACATCCGGTTTGCAAGATACGGCTCGCGGAACACGTGCGCAGGAGAGAGAGTGTACCGTGCCCCCGCTCCGCTTGAAAGGGGAGGGCGTGCCCTGCGCGCCCTCAAACTGGGGGTGCGCCCTGCGCGCCCCCGGTCCCTTTGAAAGGCGGGGGCGCGGTCAGTTGCTTTAAATCGGAAATTACCCCGATTAGCACCTTCTAAACCGGGTTTTTGGAAGGTTTCCGGGTGAGGATTTTCACTTATTTGTACCGCGCCCCCATTTCGGGGGCGCGTTACGTATATCAAGTCGATTTTTAGCAATTTCCGGAAGTTTCCGTCGATTTTTAGCAATGAGACGCCGAACGCGCCCCCGCCCCCTTTGAAACAGGGGGGCGCGCAGACCGCGCCCCCGAACTGGGGGCGCGCCCTGCGCGCCCTTGGTTTGAGGGCGCGCCCTGCGCGCCCTCGTCTCCTTTGAAACGCGGGGGCGCGGTACATCCAGTTTCTAAATTTTGCACCGTCTCCCTTCCCCTATAAATTGAGAGACATTCTCAACGACCCAAGGTTGAACCCCCATGCCTAGCTCGTCCAGAGGTCGTCCAAGCTCTTCTCCAAAGCCGTCCCGACGTCCAAAGGCGATCCGAAGTCAAGAAATCGATCCCGAGGTGAAGGAGAAGGCTCGATCCGGGTGTTCTTCATCAACCATCTTCGTCGACTTCTTCAGAAAATCCGAGGCTTCTGCTGCAAAAGTCTTCAACATACAAATTGTTCCTCTCGTCGTCCTCTTTCATCTCCAACTGACGGCATTTCATTCCGAATTTCCGTTTGTTCGTGACGGTTGCTACACTGAGGGCACGCATCCAGGTTCTATTTTCGATATCCGCCCATTTTCAGAATTTTTACTGACCTATACAGGAGGATTTCGGAGAAATCATCAACATAGAAACTCTTCCTCTTTGAGTCCTCCGTCTACTGCAACAAACGGAACTCGATTCTGACATCGGGGTCGCCCGTAACATCCTCTGCACCGAAGTCGCGCCAGAAGGGTGCAAAGCTACCCGAACCGGCCTTTTCTCAACCAACTCGGCTTCGACTCAAGCCGATCCATTCTATAAGCTTTCTCAACTCCATTAACTCTGTTTATTCATTGTTTTAAAGCATCTTTTAGTTCATTTATATCATTTTTACCTAATCAAAAATACAAAAAAAGGGGTTAGGACTCACCCCAATCCGGTGAGTTCGATTCCAATTGCTTCTCTCTCATATTCTCTCTACAGTTACTACACTTCACAAGTCTAACCAAATTCTTCACTTGGTTTATTGTTCTAGTTGCACAGGTTGATCAAGCTAGCATTGGATTGGAGACTCTTCTTCATCGGCCGGCCGAAGAAGAAGAAGGTTGAACTCACATCCCTTTCTCCCACGCTAAGGTACACACGGTCAACTTCTTTCTATTTCCATTACATAAAGCGGAGCCCGCGGCTCCTGGCGACCACACTTTCTTTTTATTCATGTTCTAAATTCATATCCTCATCACTCTCCTCCCACATGACCCGAACCATCTCCGGTGCTCGAGCGACGCCGTGAGATGAAAGTTCGGGGATCAATGTGAGTGTGGGACCGAGGTGAGGAGTCTTTATCGCTTTCCGAGTGTTTCTCGATTCACTCCCCTTTTTTTTCCCAATTCCATCTTTCACCTTATTCTCTTGAGGTGCCAATCCGGAACCCGTTTTCGGAGTCGACAGCTTTTTGGCGACCACGGTGGGACAACCAATGTCTTCAACCGTGCTAGCTTGATTGATCCGTGCAACTAGTTGTTTCCGACTTGGTTCCCGCGTGAACCGGCTTGTCCTTTACCCTTTTCCATGTCAATTTACCTTTAAAAACTTGCTGATTACTCTTCCTTTAAGATTGTCCCCCCATGTGGACTTGATTTCTTGTCTTTAATTTCAGCCCGGTTCCCGCGTGAACCACTTTCCTTCTTATAAACTGGTTCCCGCGTGAACCACCTTTCTTTTCCAACTCGGTTCCCGCGTGAACCAACTTATTTTCAGATCGGTCCCCGCGTGGACCACCTCTTTACAGCACCTTTAGATTGGCCCCATGTGGCTCTCTTTTCATTTTGTCAACTCTTACACCGGTTCCCGCGTGAACCACCCCTTTTCCTTCAAAAACCGGTTCCCGCGTGAACCACCTTTCTTTTCCAACTCGGTTCCCGCGTGAACCAACTTACCTTCAGATCGGTCCCCGCGTGGACCACCCCTTTGCACCAATTAGATTGGCCCCACGTGGCCCTCCTTTCCTTTTTCCAATCAAACAAACCGGTTCCCGCGTGAACCACCCATTTTCCTTCAAAAACCGGTTCCCGCGTGAACCACCTACTTTTCCAAAACTTGGCTCCCGCGTGAGCTACTTTATTTTCAAATCGGTCCCCGCGTGGACCATCCTTTTACCTTCACTTCAGATTTGTCCCCACTTGGACACTCCAACACAAGCCGGTTCCCGCGCGAACCACCTTTAATTGCTAGTTTCTAGTTACTTGTTTTACTCTATCATTGCTTGTCTTGCTTGCATTCACTTGTTTGATTTATTTAATAGCTTTCATTCATGTTTGCATATTGATTGCTTCTTCTCCTTCTACCCTCCATTTTTCATTTTTGCATTAGCTTTGCATCGGGTACCGGACTTGTTCCGATCCGTAGGGCATTCGAGGCGGGGGCTCTCTCTCCCAACGCACCCTCACCCTCCAAACACCTTCTTGGTGGATTCTTACCTCTCTTCTGGGATATTCCTTCCTAGTTGATTTGGTGGTTTCCATCAAGACCTCCGTAAGTCCCCATCCGTGGAGTATTCCTCTCCGCACGATTGGGCCGGTTGTACCACTTTCCCAAAACCCGAAGAACCCAAGTACCTACTCGTGGTGAATGAGTGATAACCTTAGGTCTTGAAGATTGAAGCAATAGGAATCATACCTACTTGAGTGAACAATTGCTAACAATCTATCTAATCTAAGGTTTTAACCCAAAAATTATTGAGTAGTCATTTTAAAACTTTGTTTGCATAACTTGCTTGCTCATAACAATTGAAAACAACCAAAAAATTCTCTCCTTTCAAAACACCTAAAAAAAAAAATCCCTTTAAATTTTGTGTTCAACTTGCTTGCCAAACAACCAAATTGAAACCAAATCAAATCAAACAAACAACCATAATCAAACAAAAAACTCTATTTGCATTTACACCCTTCATTTGCTTTCTTTCAACCATTTTGTAAGGAAATTTGACAGGATGCCCACTCTAAGGTCCGGAAGACACATCGGGATGTCGGACTACTGCGGCCAAGAAGAGGAGTACGAGACAGGCCACTACGAGCTGCAACAACCCATGGCTCAACCAGAGGGCCATGTCAACGCCGTCAGGGAGCCAGAAATTCAAAATCCTACTCATCAACCCGCTTCACTTAGCGTGGAGCAACTCCTCCAGGGTCTATCTCTTCATCTAGACCCCGAATCTTTTTCACTTGTGCAATCCTTGACAAAGGGCAAGATGCCCGCCACTCAAGATCCGGTCGAGGGAAATCAAGCCCCCTCACCACCTCAGTCAGCAGTCAGGCCCCAAATCATCTCTTCTCCCGGACAACCCTGCCGTGTCTCCACTCACCCTATTATGGGGCATTCACATAACTCTGTTCCAATTCCTGTTTCCAACCTACCTCCTCCAACTCGGCCTCCTAAACACTTTGCTCCCGTGGCTCGGGAATCCGGCCTCACCCAGGCATTAATGAACAAACTCAACCAGATGGATGAGCGTTTCGAAGAGATGAGGCATCGCCTCGATTCTAAAGCCATCCCTGAAATCTCTATCCCATCCTTCCCAGTTCTACACCTTCCTCCTTCAGAGATACCAGTCTTCCAACGTTACAACGGGACTGGTAATCCTTTCAACCATTTGAAAAGCTTTCTCTATGACTCCGCATTCTGGAAAAATGACCGCAAAGCCCTTGCCTTCCTATTCCGTCAGTCATTGGATGGATCCGCCATTGACTGGTTCTATTCTCTTGATTCCATTGAGGCGGCGGATTTTGACATTGTCAAGACGAAGTTTCTACAGAGGTACAAGGATAGGGTGGGGCCAGCCTGCTCGATAACTGACTTGATTGCCGAAAAGATGAGGCCAGATGAGGACTTTGCCCGATTTGCTGATCGGTGGAGGGGAATGGCTGAGAGACTTGTGGATACCATCTCAGAGGGGAGCGGTGAGGATGCTCATTGGGAACACCACGCCTAACCTTCGCAACCTTCTGATCATGCACCGTCCAACAACCATGAGTGAGTTGTGTGATAGCGCCCGCTACCTCCAAGCCCACTTTAAGGATGCATCCATGATCAACCCGTTCGACACCAAGCCCCGTAATACTAGAAAGCCTACACTCGTAGGACCCACCACCGAAGGGGTAGTAAATAATGAGAGCATCAATGCCATGGGTAACCGGGGTGGGTACCGTCAAAACCAATACCGTAACCCACCACCCAATCAACAATACCGCCCGGCCCCTCAACCGGCTCCTCGGCCACGGCAACAACTTGCATACAACCGAGCACCACCACAGCAACCCACCTACAACCGAGCGCCCCAGCAACCAAATGCCTACAACCGAGCGCCACAACAACAACATGTCTACAACCGACCACCACCCCAACCACAAGCCTACAACCAAGTGCCACCACCAGCCAACCGACTTAGGAGGGGGGGACCCAAGAGAGAGTATTACCCTCAACTGCCATTCCCCCTCACCGATATTTTCAATGCATTGATGGCTGGACGGCGGCTAGAGCTTCCAAAGGAGAGAGAAGGATGGCCGGCAAATGTTGCCATGACAAAGTCCTGCGCTTATCATCGGTATCCTGGGCACACGGTGGATGTCTGTTTTCAGTTTAAAGACTACATTCATGACCTCAACGATCAGGGGAACATCGACTGGGGACAGATGGGGGAGTCTATTCAAGCAATGAAGGCACGTCGAGAATCAACCACGGCGACAACAAGCACAACGGCAGCCCGGCACAGGCATAGTTCAAGATCCACTCCCGGTACATGCACCCATACAAGCACCGGTACCAGCACCACCAAACCAACGACTCGGCCTCGTCCACTCCGCCATCGAGGAGTCAACCCACCATTCCCAGGGTTGGCAGGTCGAGGATCAGATCACCTCCATGCCCGCCATACCAACCCCACCTACAAACCGCACCATACTCTCCATACCGAGAGCTGCCCCCAGCCCACAAACTATCCAAACACCACTACCCTCACCAACCATTAACCCTCCACGACGCTTAATCATTAGACCGCCACCAGCCTCCCAACCGGCACCCCAACCTAACCCACCAACCACCATTAATCCTCCACGGCGTCTAATCATTAGACCGCCACAAACACCCCGAGACATCACACGACCTACCGATCATCTGCCACCCCACGACCCCTCATCATTAGACCATCACCACCAACACCCCAACCATCACCCAACATAACGGCCTCCACCCCACGACCCCTCATCATTAGACCATCACCACCAACACCCCAACCATCACCCAACATACCGGCCTCCACCAATCCACGACCCCTCATCATCCGATCCTCACCACCCCTACCTACCATGGGCTCCTCAGCCTACCAACCAACCCTACCATCACCATCATCACCACTTCCCCTACCATGGCGCCCGGTACTTCGTAGCGGGAGGATGTTCCAAAGGGTCTTCCCCAGGGTCGGGATACAACCACAGGAACGAGCGAGAAGAGGAGGCGGTAGAAGAACCGTTGCCCGGCACGGTATATGACCTATTGAAGCACTTGGACAAAATGCCGGCACGGATTTCAATTCTGGAGCTGATAAAGAGGTCGAAGAATCATCAGGACATCTTGCAACAATATTTGCAGCGGGTCATGGTCAATGAGGACCTCCCGCCTGAGAAGATCATTACCGTCCTGACCCCGAGGAGTGAACATCCGGCACTCACCTTTACACAGGAGGAGTTGGCACGGCCAGAGATCAGAAAGTACACCTTGCGCGTTGCAGTAGTCATCCGAGGCGTGGAGATCAAGTCTGCTGGATTGACACCGGAGCATCCATAAATGTCATGCCGCCAGAAACATTGCAACTCTGCGGCATCTCCGATGAAGAAATCGAGCCTTCTGCCGTCACGGTGACCGCATATGACAACTCCCGAAAGCCGGCACGAGGGGTGGTTACATTAAAAGTAGGGCTCGGGCCATGTGCCGTCACCACCGAGTTTCACGTTCTAGAACTGGACCCTACATTCAAAGCTATTTTGGGACGCCCGTACCTTGAGGCAATAGGAGCTGTTGCCTCCACTAATCATCGATGTACGAAGTTCCCATACAAGGGCCGAGGTGATCAAAGTAACCAACATCCCCATTACGAATGACGTGGATGACCCCTCTTGCACTACCAATATCAAAATCTGTCCGGCCGGTGGTTTCAACTACTGAGAGCTACGAGGTCATGGTATTGACGACGCCTCCAGATTCGGTTGCGTTGCGGATGATGAAAGGGATGGGCTATCAGCCGAGGAAAGGGGCCGGGAAAGGAGGCTGCGGGGGTTGTGCACCCCATTGAAGCCGTACGAAGACCAAAGAGACACGGGCTTGGCTATGAGCCCAGTTTCACTCCGCGGATGGTCTACCGGCCAAAAAATGCCATGGGACTCCAAAAATTCTTTATTAAAGGGGAGACCATGATGATGGCCGGGGACAAAGAAGAAGAACCAGTCAAGAGGAAGAAGGCACCAGAGCAAGAGGAGGAGGTGGACAACCTGAGTTCATCTTTGGCTCGGTTGTTCATAGAGAAGGTAGAACCAGTCAAGGGCAAGTCCATCTCTAAACAACTTGTCCACTCGAACCCACCTCCAAACAACATCCCGCGTGAACCGTATCCTACGGTCACGTATTTCAAAATCCTCACACTCTCCCTCTTGGATTCACTTGATGGGCTACCTAGCCCAATTCTCACTTACGGGCCAAAATGGCCACTGAATCGATCAATGGGCATGAGAGCCCATTCAAATCTTCTCACTCCACTGGGCTTCTATGCCCATTACAATCCAACAAACTTGGGCCCGCGTGCCCACCAGTCGGGCCCACGTGCCCTTTAGATTTATTTTCTGCTTTGGGCCCGCGTGCCCACCATTTGGGCCCACGTGCCCCTTAGATATTTTCACCAGCTTTGGGCCTATCTGCCCATTTCTTGTCATCATCGGGCCCGCGAGCCCATTTTTCTTCCATTTACTTAAGCTTTCTATTTCTGCTCGAGCCCCATCGGCTCATTCTCTTTTTGTTATTGAAAATACCCAAAATACCCAAAAAAAAAAAAACGTCCTCTCGCAAACTCAGTTTTCCATTGAGGAGACGTCGCTACTCGTCTCGGGGGGGGCTCCCAACCAGGGACCCCTTCTCTCCAACTCACTGATCGATCCGTTCGATCCTTCACCCATTGTTAATACCACCTTTTCAATTCCGTCTTCTTTAGGAGTAGTTAGGGTAGGAAAGAAGAAAATTCGAGGTAAACGTGTGCCGGAGAGATATCTCCAACAAATAGCTCAAAAATGCAAGGAATGTGCAAGGTCGCCAAGGTTTTTGGAAAATGCTATCCGACTTGATGAAATCCAATATGAGGATGAATTCAATGCAGATCATACACTGGGAGTTTACGAGGTCTTATCAGAAAAAGATCCTGATTTCGAGGATGAAATTGAGGACTTGGCTGATGCGTATGCATCTGGACTTAAAAGATTTGAAGAACCATTAGCCACGGTGGATGAACCGACAAAAGAACTGAATCTTGGAACACCGGAAGATCCCAAGACAATCCTCCTAAGCGCAAACCTCACTCCCACTGAGGAACAGAGTTTAATTAAAATTTTGGAAGAATATAAGGACACGTTCGCATGGACATACGAAGACATGCCGGGGTTAGACAACTCGTTAGTTGAACATCGTCTAACTTTGAAACCTGGAGTTACCCCGGTCAAGCAAAAATTAAGGAGATTCCACCCTGATGCTGCACTTAAGATGAAAGAAGAGGTCGACAAGTTACATCAAGCAAGATTCATTAAGGTCGTCCTTTATCCGCAATGGGTGGCAAACATAGTCCCCGTCATGAAGAAGGATGGCCGAGTTCGGATCCGTATAGACTTCGGGGACTTGAACCGAGCGTGTCCTAAAGATGACTTTCCTCTACCTCATATTGACGTCTTGGTTGATAACACCGCTGGATTCGAGATGTTGTCATTCATGGATGGCTATTACGGATATAATCAAATCCGGTTGGCCGAAGAGGACCAGGAGAAGACCTCGTTCACCACACCTTGGGGAACCTCTTGCTATGTCGTCATGCCCTTTGGATCGAAGAATGCTGGTGCTACCTATCAGAGGGCAATGATGGCTATCTTCCATGACATGATGCATACCCTTGTAGAGGTGTACGTGGATGACCTGGTCGTTAAGTCCAGAAGCCGAGAAGATCATCCTGAAGTGTTAAGAAAGGTCTTGCAAAGGGCTAGGGAATATAAATTGAAAATGAACCCAAAGAAATGCACGTTTGGAGTATCCTCAGGAAAACTGGTGGGGTACATAGTGAGCAAAAGGGGCATAGAGATCGACCCAAACAAGGCCAAGGCAATCATTGGTATGCCTCCTCCGAGAAATATGAAAGAACTTCGAGGATTAATCGGGAGGCTACAGTTTGTCCGCCGGTTCATCTCACAACACTCCCAAAGGTGTAAACCTTTCTATGAGTTGACCAAGGCGGGGGCCGAGTTCAAATGGGATTCGAAGTGCCAGGATGCATTCGATGGTTTAAAAAGATACCTGGCTAGTCCCCCTATGCTTAGACCACCAGTTCCTGGCAAGCCCTTAGTTTTATATATCTCGGTTTTGGAGAATTCTCTTGGGGCAGTCCTTGCACAAGTTGATGAAGAAGGGAAAGAGAGGGCAACTTACTATTTGTCAAAGATCTTTGATCCATGTGAGCAGAAGTATCTTGTAGTGGAGAAGACCCGTGCTGCACTAGTCCGGGTAGTTCGAAGCTTAAACACTATTTCTTAGCTCATGAGGTCAATCTTATTGCCCGCATCAATCCCATCAAATTCCTTCCGGAGAAAACTGTTCTAACCGATCGGTTAGGTCGTTGGCGAGCTTCCTCTCCCAGTTTGATATCACCTATGTCCCCCAGAAGGCGATTAAGGGCTATGCCATTGCCGAACATCTAGCCCATCACCCTATACCCCTCTTTGACCCGGTCCAATCGAAGCTCCCGGATGACGAACTAATGTTGATCCGATCTTCCCACCTTTGGACATTATATTTTGACGGGGCTCTGAATTCACATGGTAAGGGAATAGGAATCGTTCTTCTATCACCCGAGGGTGTCACCATTCCACAGGCATTTCAGCTTGACTTCCCAGCAACCAACAACATAGCTGAATATGAAGCCTTGCTGGCCGGGCTGGAGGCCGCTCATTTCTATGGTGCCACGGAATTAAGGGTGATAGGTGATAGCCAACTAATCCTTCGCCAAGTCCTAACCAAATACCGAACTTCTCATCCAAACCTCAAACCTTACCAAGAACTCACCTCTTGCTACATCAAACTCTTTTCCAAACTCACTTTTGTCCATGTTCCTCGAGCTCAGAACATCCTTGCTGATGCCCTAGCCTCCTTAGCTTCATCTCTATCAGTCCCGCTAGGTAGACAGGTGCGGACTATTCATGTCCGTAGAAGGTTGATGCCAGCGATTAAGGATGGTCGATTTCTGAAGATCAAGGAGAGATTTGGCAGGAAGGAATATCTAGAGCAGAAAGAGGAGATTTCTCTAATCGAGTTGGAAGAGTTAGATGAGGGTGAGAGGCCTTGGTTTGATGAGATCGCGAGGTATTGTCAAGATCAAACATATCCACCTGGATCAAATGCAAAAGAAAAGAAGGCCATCAGGAGAGTATCCCAGAGGTATACCATCCTAGGAGGGGTGCTCTACAAGAGGAGCCTGAACGTAATTTTATTGAGATGCATTGATGAAGAAGAGGCAGAATTGGTGCTTAAGGAAGCACATGCCGGGGTCTGTGGGGGCCATGTCAATGCTCAAGCTCTTGCCAAGAAAATCATCAGGCAGGGGTATTATTGGCCAACCCTAGAAGAGGATTGCTCCATCTTTGTCCGGCACTGTCTTTCTTGCCAACTTCATGCCGACAAGATCCATTCTCCCGCATCTTCCCTTCATCCTATTCATGCCCCATGGCCCTTCGCCATGTGGGCTTTCGATATCATTGGCCCTCTAAGTGATCTTAACTCTGAAATCCGTTCCAAATCGTTCATCCCGACGGCAACAGAGTACTTCACCAAGTGGGCGAAGCGGAAGCGTTCGTGGAGATCAAGGCATCAACACCGTGCTCCTTCATCAAACGCAACATCATCGCCGGGTTCGGGATACCCAGCGACATTATCACCGACAACGGACCGCAATTTCTCTCTCAAGATCTGCGTGATCTTTGCAACAGGTACCGCATTGCATTGCATCATTCATCTCCTTATTACCCGCAAGGCAATGGTCAAGCAGAAGCCACCAACAAAACTTTGATTAAAATCATCAAGAAAACACCGTAAGTCTAGCAAGTTCGCAGACTGGCCAGATAAGCTTGTAGATGCCCTATGGGCTTATCGTACTTCTGTACGGACCCCCACTGGTCAAACCCCGTATGCTCTTGCATATGGGATGGAAGCGGTGGTCCCATACGAAGTACTCCTTCCATCACTCCAAGTTCAACTCGATAGGGACATCCCTGTCGATGAGAGACGAGAATCTCTCCTTGCACAACTTGAACTCTTAGATGAAAGAAGGTTGGCTGCCTCCGAGCATGCCCGGACTTATCAGAACCGATTGAAAAGGTTTTATCAAAAGAGGGTGGTAGAGAGAAAGTTTGAAATCGGTGAGATGGTAGTAAAACGTATATTCGTTAAGCCGGGTGGTCCCCGCTCCAAGTTGCAACCTAACTGGGAAGGGCCTTTTGTTATAACTGAAAAATATCCAGGCAATGCATATGAGCTAACCAACGCCGATGGAGAAAAATTGAACCATCCATGGAACGGCGTTTACCTCAAAAAAATATTTTCCTTAGAAAAGAAAATGGAGATTTTCTAGTATGATATTAAGTCATCGATCTAAGGGTGTTAGCTGGAAGTCAAGGGTAGACATCACCTTGCACACACAACACCTCCCGATCCCAGAATCTAGATAGCCCAACACTCAAGAGAGGCAAGGCAGAACCCTGAAGGCGGAAAGGAAACCTTACCCTATTCTCTTCTATTCGGTCCAAGATAGGTGAAGGGGACTAGAGGAGGGTAGTATCGAAAATGCCCGCCGCCTTAGTAGGAGGCCGTCTCATAGGGTGCAGAAGGGTGCCAAAAGATGGGCAATGAACCCCACAGGTTTAAACAAATATGGGCCTGTCTGAATGAGTACCCGAAAGAATAGAAAATTAAAAAAGGCACGTAAAGATGGGCAATGACCCCACAGGTCAAAGACTTGTCTAAGTAAGTGCCACATGTAGAAAAGACCCGAAGAGGCCGAACCCCAACGGGCAATTTGGGCATGAGTAGAGAAACCCTCCTCAACACCCCCAAATCCTATCAAAGACTTCCTCTATTATTCTTCCATCTTAAAACCCCTAGGGTAGGGTAGACTGTCCAAACTCAGGGGGAATCCAAACCGATCAAGAGAAGAGGGCAAGAAAGATTCTGGTTTAGGAACCTTATTCACACGTGGTGCTTATTGCTTGAATCTTGATCAACACTCAAAGATCGATGAAAGGTCTCAATACTGGCACATTCTCCACAAAAATAAAAAAAATAAAAAATCAAATATTTTCAAAAATCAAAAATAAAATAAAATAAAATATTTTCAAAAATCCAAAAAAATGAATATTTTAAAAAATCCAAAAAAAAAAAGTCAAATATTTTCGAAAATCCAAAAAAAATCTGAATATTTTCAAAAAAAAAAAATTCTCAAAAAATGCATCATCTAACTTGGCATAACCTTGATTTTTGCCTTTACTAGTATCTTTATGTCTTGCATGTTTCATTTCCGCATTGCATATTTACCTTCATTATCACACCTTGTTAAGAAGGCTCCTCTCTTTGACCTAAGTCAAGGCAGACAGCAATAGGCAAAGAGATGAGTCATGGTGAAGATTTAATCCCCTTTTATCAAGTGTTTCAGGATGATAAGATCAAGAAGGGTGTGACTCTCACCATAGCAGGTAAGCTTTCTTAACCCTTATCTTATTCATTTTTCAGTCATTTTGTTCATATTACCTTGTTAATAAGGCTACCCCCCTTGACATATAAGCAAGGCAAGACAACAATAGGCAAAGGGGGTAAGCCATAGAACAGATCTAACCTCTTTATTAAGTATTTCAGGAAAGAAACACGAGTCAATAAGGGGGAAATATCACCAATAGGAATTGCTCACAGAAACAGAAGAATCAACATGGGAAACCCCCATAACTTGCCGACTAGCATATATGTCGCTAGTCGTGTATTATTATCTTATGCATTATTTGTTGAAGACCATGAGCATAGAGAAGACTTGACCCGAGATCCCCTTCATCAAAATCTACGACGGTCGGGTCATCTCTAATGCTCACGGATAAGCCAAAGTTGTCTTTGTGAGGGACGATAGTTCCCGAATGGGTATCTTGACCTCATAGACAATCTATATCTTCAACTATTTGTTATACAAATTTTGTTTTGTTTTCTTGAGCCCAACATGCATCATGTAGTATTAATTGCATTACATTTTGTTTCGTCATTGCATACATCATTTCCTAATCTTCACCTTCTCACCCTCTCGATCATTCTAAATCCCACCGTGTCATTCACCATATTCTCTAGTCCCACCAACCTCTCTAATATCCCACCGTGTCTATTAATCCCACCGTGTTCGGTAACCACTTTGTGCCCTCAAATCTTTCACCACAGAGGCTATTGCAACTTCTTTTGCTACTTATCCCACCGTGGCAGCCATTTCGTCCCGCCAAGGGCCTTCAATTTTGATCAGAACTTGCACCGTCATTATCTTCATGGTCTATGTTTAAACATTTGCCTTTCGGAATCTGAGATCATTCCATTCCGAATTGAATCTTGTCTCTTGGAAGACTTAAATGAATCTGAGAGCCCGAATGTGCTCGATTGGTATTCTTTTACTTTTTCAAAACAAATCTCTTTTTTAAACTTTAGCCCATCACAGTACAGGAACACCGCAAAGATCGGGTTACCGGCTGATGATGAACCTACGAACCCATGTTTCGGGGACTCCCCGCCGCGTTGGGGGTTGGCTATCCTTCTCTCGTGCCAATGGCACATCTTTTACCAATCGAACATAGGAGGACTTGATGAAACATGGCGGTTAACTAGGAGACTTGAGGAGATTCGTCTTGCCGAATCTGGTCGTTAAGCGTGTCTATATCTACACCTTGATGCCACCTTTTCAGTCCATCGCCATTTCGCTCCACTACATTCCACTACGATCCATCTCGTTTCACTACGCTTTCCCTACGTTTCACTCCGTTCCGCTACATGCCATTCTCTTGCAAAGCCGACATCCAGGCGAGGCAAGCTGTAGACACGCCAAATTGGCTTGATTCGGAGCCCTAGACTCTTATTCCATAGGCGATATCTTTTATCTGACCGTTATCTGATCTGGATTATCTCATGGACATGAGCTAAGGACATTGGTGGAGCCCCTTGTAAGTTGAGAATGGACCAATGATTTCCGGAATATTGCCGTAACCTTCAAGCGAGAGCTGCACGTGAACTGTAAAAACACGAAGCCTGCTCGATGACCGACCTTGAATGGTCCATAATTGAAGGCCTCGAGAGTCCCGCATGTGTTCCGTAACATTCAGGGTTTCCGAGAAGTCACTTCGGTAGGCGTCAGTCAATGACGGCTTTCGTTACGGCTTTGTCGATCTGTGCTGACACGGCTATCCCGGGCCACATGTTAGGCCTTTCCGGTCATCACCGGGTCTTTTCAGGTCATCCGGGTCGATTCTAGCCGTATATTTTATCAACCGGGGCTATAAGGCCGGTTCGGTCAATTTTAGGGTTTCGCGGCTTTTACGGCTTTCGATTCACGTTTACCGGGTTAATCTCAGATTTTTCGATGACTTCGGATTGTCCGATCATACCGGACTTGTTCGGTCATCATTTCAAGTCATCCCGAGTTGACCCGAGATTTCTCGACCGGAACCGTGCTCTTTCGGATCTTCGCACCGGGTTTCGGCTTTCCGCGAGAGGGTAAACCGGTAGAAAGCCCCGTACGAACATCTCGGGAGTCATGCGGCTGGTTTACCGACTTGAGGAGGTGCGGTTGAAGGCCCTCTTTCCAACGCGACAAACGGGAGCTGAATCGGACATCCGGTTTGCAAGATACGGCTCGCGGAACACGTGCGCAGGAGAGAGAGTGTACCGCGCCCCCGCTCCGCTTGAAAGGGGAGGGCGCGCCCTGCGCGCCCTCAAACTGGGGGCGCGCCCTGCGCGCCCCCGGTCCCTTTGAAAGGCGGGGGCGTGGTCAGTTGCTTTAAATCGGAAATTACCCCGATTAGCACCATCTAAACCGGGTTTTTGGAAGGTTTCCGGGTGAGGATTTTCACTTATTTGTACCGCGCCCCCGTTTCGGGGGCGCGTTACGTATATCAAGTCGATTTTTAGCAATTTCCGGAAGTTTCCGTCGATTTTTAGCAATGAGACGCCGAACGCGCCCCCGCCCCCTTTGAAACAGGGGGGCGCGCAGACCGCGCCCCCGAACTGGGGGCGCGCCCTGCGCGCCCTTGGTTTGAGGGCGCGCCCTGCGCGCCCTCGTCTCCTTTGAAACGCGGGGGCGCGGTACATCCAGTTTCTAAATTTTGCACCGTCTCCCTTCCCCTATAAATTGAGAGACATTCTCAACGACCCAAGGTTGAACCCCCATGCCTAGCTCATCCAGAGGTCGTCCAAGCTCTTCTCCAAAGCCGTCCCGACGTCCAAAGGCGATCCGAAGTCAAGAAATCGATCCCGAGGTGAAGGAGAAGGCTCGATCCGGGTGTTCTTCATCAACCATCTTCGTCGACTTCTGCAGAAAATCCGAGGCTTCTACTGCAAAAGTCTTCAACATACAAATTGTTCCTCTCGTCGTCCTCTTTCATCTCCAACTGACGGCATTTCATTCCGAATTTCCGTTTGTTCGTGACGGTTGCTACACTGAGGGCACGCATCCAGGTTCTATTTTTGATATCCGCCCATTTTCAGAATTTTTACTGACTTATACAGGAGGATTTCGGAGAAATCATCAACATAGAAACTCTTCCTCTTTGAGTCCTCCGTCTACTGCAACAAACGGAACTCGATTCTGACATCGGGGTCGCCCGTAACATCCTCTGCACCGAAGTCGCGCCAGAAGGGTGCAAAGCTACCCGAACCGGCCTTTTCTCAACCAACTCGGCTTCGACTCAAGCCGATCCATTCTATAAGCTTTCTCAACTCCATTAACTCTGTTTATTCATTGTTTTAAAGCATCTTTTAGTTCATTTATATCATTTTTACCTAATCAAAAATACAAAAAAGGGGTTAGGACTCACCCCAATCCGGTGAGTTCGATTCCAATTGCTTCTCTCTCATATTCTCTCTACAGTTACTACACTTCACAAGTCTAACCAAATTCTTCACTTGGTTTATTGTTCTAGTTGCACAGGTTGATCAAGCTAGCATTGGATTGGAGACTCTTCTTCATCGGCCGGCCGAAGAAGAAGAAGGTTGAACTCACATCCCTTTCTCCCACGCTAAGGTACACACGGTCAACTTCTTTCTATTTCCATTACATAAAGCGGAGCCCGCGGCTCCTGGCGACCACACTTTCTTTTTATTCATGTTCTAAATTCATATCCTCATCACTCTCCTCCCACATGACCCGAACCATCTCCGGTGCTCGAGCGACGCCGTGAGATGAAAGTTCGGGGATCAATGTGAGTGTGGGACCGAGGTGAGGAGTCTTTATCGCTTTCCGAGTGTTTCTCGATTCACTCCCCTTTTTTTCCCAATTCCATCTTTCACCTTCTTCTCTTGAGGTGCCGATCCGGAACCCGTTTTCGGAGTCGACAGGGAGTTTGTGGGCAGGGGCAGCTCTTGGTATGGAGAGTATGGTGCGATTGGTAGGTGGGGTTGGTCTGGCGGGCATGGAGGTGATTTGATCCTCGACCTGCCAACCTTGGGAATGGTGGGTTGACTCCTCGATGGTGGAGTGGACAAGGCCGAGTCGTTGGTTTGGTGGTGCTGGTGTCGGTGCTTGTATGGGTGCATGTACCGGGAGCGGGTCTTGGACTATGCCCAGGCCGGGTTGCTGTTGTACTTGCTGTCGCCGTGGTTGATTCTGACGTGCCTTCATTGCTATAATAGATTCTCCCATCTGTGCCCAGTCAATGTTCCCTTGATCATTAAGGTCATGGATGTAGTCTTTAAACTGGAAACATACATCCACCGTGTGCCCAGGATACCGATGATAAGCGTAGTACTTGGTTGTGTCAACATTTGCTGGCCATCCTTCTCTCTCCTTTGGAAGCTCCAACTGTTGTTCCGCCATCAATGCATTATAGATATCGGTGAGGGGGAATGGAAGTTGAGGATAGTATTCTCTCTTGGGTCCCCCCTCCTAGGTCGGTTGGCCGGTGGTGGCACTTGGTTGTAGGCTTGTTGTTGTGGTTGGGGTCGGTTGTAGACATGTTGTTGTTGAGGCGCTCGGTTTTAGGCATTTGGTTTCTGGGGCGCTCGGTTGTAGGTGGGTTTCTGTGGTGGTGCTCGGTTGTATGCAAGTTGCTGCTAAGGCTAAGGAGCTGGTTGAGGAGCTGGGTGGTATTGTTGATTGGGTGGTGGGTTACGGTATTGGCTTTGGCGATACCCACCCTGGTTACCCATGGCATTGATGCTCTCATTGTTTACTACCTCTTCAGTGGTGGGTCCTACAGGTGTAGGCTTTCTAGTGTTACGGGGCTTGGTGTCGAACAGGTTGATCATGGATGCGTCCTTAAAGTGGGCTTGGAGGTAGCGGGCTCTATCACACAACTCACTCATGGTTGTTGGGCGGTGCATGATCAGGAGGTTGCGAAGGTTGGGCGTGGTGTTCCCTATGAGCATCCTCACCTGCTCCCCCTCTGAGATGGTATCTACTAGCCTCTCAGCCATTCCCCTCCACCGATCAGCAAATCTGGCAAAGTCCTCATCCGGCCTCATCTTTTCGGCAATTAAATCAGTTATCGAGCAGGCTGGCCCCACCCGATCCTTGTACCTCTGTAGAAACTTTGCCTTGACGATGTCGAAATCTGCCGCCTCAATGGAATCAAGAGAATAGAACCAGTCCAGGGCGGATCCTTCCAATGACCGACAGAATAGGAAGGCAAGGGCTTTGCGGTCATTTTTCCAGAATGCGGAGTCGTAAAGAAAGCTCTTTAGATGGTTGAAAGGATTACCAGTCCCATTGTAACATTGGAAGACTGGTATCTCTAAAGGGGGAAGGTGTAGAACTGGGAAGGATGGGACAGAGATTTCAGGGATGGCTTTAGAATCGAGGCGGTGCCTCATTTCTTCAAAGCGCTCATCCATCTGGTTGAGTTTGTTCATTAATGCCTGGGTGAGGCTAGATTCCTGAGCCACGGGAGCAAAGTTTTTAGGTGACTGAGTTGGAAGAGGTAGGTTGGGAACAGGAACTGGAATAGTGTTATGTGAATGCCCCACAACGGGGTGAGTGAAGACATGGCAGGGATGCCCAGGAGAAGAAATGATTAGGGGCCTGACTGCCGGTTGGGGTGGTAAGGGGGCTTGATTTCCCTCAATCGGAGCTTGATTGGCGGGCATCTTGCCCTTAGTGGCAGATTGGATAATTGCAAAGGTCTCGGGATCAAGGTGAAGAGATAGATCCTTGAGAGCTTGTTCTATACTATGTGAGGCGGATCGGTGAGCGGGATCTTGGAGCTCAGGTTCCATCACGGCATTAACATGGCCATCTGGTTGGACCATGGGTTGCTGAAGCTCGTAGTGACCCGTCTCGTACTCCTCTTCTTGGCCGTAGTAGTCCGACATCCCGACGTGTCTTCCAGACCTTAGTGTGAGAGATTGGGATATGGGTTCAACCTTCTTCTTCTTCGGCCGGCCGATGAAGAAGAGTCTCGATCGGCCGGCCGGGATATGGGTTCCCACCGTGGTCGCCAAAAAGCTGTCGACTCCAAAAATGGGTTCCGGATTGGCACCTCAAGATAAGAAGGTGAAAGATGGAATAGGGGAAAAAAGGGGAGTGAATTGAAAACACTCGGAAAGCGGTAAAATGTCCTCACCTCGGTCCCACACTCACATTGATCCCCGAACTTTCATCTCACGGCGTCGCTCGAGCACCGGAGATGGTTCGGGTCATGTGGGAGGAGAATAACTTAGAACATGATAAGAGAAATTGTGGTCGCCAGGAGCCGCGGGCTCCGCTTTATGTAATGGAAATAGAAAGATGAATTGACCATGTGTACCTTAGCGTGGGAGATTGAGATGTGAGTTTAACCTTCTTCTTCTTCGGCCGGCCGATGAAGAAGAGTCCAACCGATGCTAGCTTGATCAACCTGTGCAACTAGAACAATAAACCAAGTGAAGAGATTGGTTAGACTTGTGAGAAGTGTAGTAACTGTAGTAAGAAGAGGAGAAAGAAGTAATTGGAATGAAACTCACCGGCTTTGGGGTGAGCCTTAACCCCTATTTTGTGTATTTTTTGTGATATAAAATTATGCAAAAATTAAATAAAAATGATGCTAAAATGATCTTGGATGAATGACGAAGACATAGAAACTCGAATGACTCAAATTGGAGCTAAAACGGAGAAGATATCACCAATATGACCGGACAGCACACTGGACTGAACGTGTCCTTGGTTTGGGGGCGCGGTGGGCGCGCCCTAGGTATGAGGGCGCGGTCTGCGCGCCCTTGTTTCGGGGGCGCGTTGCACTGTCTGGCGCGACTTCGGTGCAGAGCTCGCCACGGGTAGTCCTGATGTCAGAATTAAGTGAAGTTTGTTTCAGTAGATAAAAGACTCGGAGAGGAAGAGTTATTATGTTGATGACCTCTCCGAAATCCTCCTGTAAAAGTCTATAAAATTTTTTAAAGTGGGAGGATGTAGAAAACAGAACCTGGATGCGCGCCCTCAGTGCAGCAATCGTCACGAACAAACGGCAAGTCAGAATTGAGTGCCATTAGTTGGAGATGAAACAGGAAAAAGAGAGGAACAACTTATTTGTTGAAGACTTTTGCATCAGAAGCCCCTAATTTTCTGCAGAAGTCGATGAAAATAGTTGATGCAGAACACCCGGATCGAGCCTTCTCCTTCACTTCGGGATCGATCTCTCAATGTTGGATCGCCTTTGGATGTCGGGATGGCTTTGGAGAAGAGCTTGGACGATCTCTGGACGAGCTAGGCACTGGGGATTAACCTTGGGTCATTGAGAATGACCCTCAATTTATAGGAGAAGGAAGCCGGTGCAAAATTTAGAAACTGGACCGACCGCGCCCCCGCTTTTCAAAGGGGGACGAGGGCGCGCAGGGCGCGCCCTCAAACCAAGGGCGCGCAGGGCGCGCCCCCAGTTCAGGGGCGCGGTCTGCGTGCCCCCCTGTTTCAAAGGGAGCGGGGGCGTGTTACGCGTCTCACTGCTAAAAATCGACGGAAACTTCCGGAAATTGCTAAAAATTGACTTGACATACGTAACGCGCCCCCGAACCGGGGGCGCGGTACAAATAATCGAAAATCAATGCCAGAAACCTTCCAAAAATCCGGTTTAGAGGGTGCTAATCGGGGCAATTTCCGATTTTTCGAAACCGACCGCGCCCCCGCTTTTCAAAGGAACCAGGGGCACGCAGGGCGCGCCCGCAGGGGGAGAGGGGGCGCGTTAGACTCTCTCTCCTGCACGCGTGTTCCGCGAGCCGTATCCTTAAAACGGGATGTCCGATTCGGCTCCCGTTTGTTGCGTTGGAAAGAGGACCTTAAGCCGCACCTCCTCAAGTCGGTAAACTAGCCGGAATGACTCCTGAGATGTTCACACGGGGCTTTCTACCGGTTTACCCTCTTGCGGAAAGCCAAAACCCGGGGCGAAGATCCGAAAGAGCACGGTTCCGATCGAGAAATCTCGGGTCAACTTTGGATGACTTAAAATGATGACTGAACAAGTCCGGTATGACCGGAAAACCTGAAGTCATCGAAAAATTTGATATTAACCCGGTAAACGTGAACCGAAACTCGGAAAAGCCGGGAAACCCTAAAATTGACCGAAATGGCCATATGGCCCCGGTTGATGAAAATATTCGGCTAGAATCGACCCGGATGACCTGAAAAGACCCGGTGATGACCGGAAAGGCCTAACATGTGGTCTGGGATAGCCGTGTCAGCACAGGTCGAAAAAGCCATAACGAAAGCCGTCATTGACTGACGACTATCGAAATGACTTCTCAGAAACCCTAAATATCACGGAACACATGCGGGACCCCTGAGACATTCAAGTAAGGACTATTCAAGGTCGGTCATCGAGCAAGCTCCGTGTTTTCATGGTTCACGCGTGGCTCTCGCTTGAAGGTTACGGCATTATTCCGGAAATCATCGGTCCATTCTTAACTCACATGGGGCTCCACCAATGTCCTTAGCTCATCTCCATGAGGTAATCCAGATCAGATAACGGTCAAATAATGAATATCGCCTATGGAATATGAGTCTGGGGCTCCAAATCAAACCAATTTGGCGTGTCTACAGTTACGTGTTTCATTGCTAAAATTCATCGGAACCTTCATGAAATTGATAAAAATCGGACTTGACAAGATGAATGCGCCCCCAACCCGGGGGCGTGATCAAAATAAACGATAATTAGCGGGGGGAACTTTCTAAAAATCGGTTTAGAAGGCGCTAATTGGGGTAATCTCCAATTTTCAGAAATAGACCGCACCCCTATCTTTCAAAAGGAGTGAGGGCACGCAAGGCTTGCCCCCAGTGTGAGGGCGCGGTGACCGTGCCCTCCCATTTCAAGGGCAGCGGGGTGTGGTCCACTCTCTCTCCTACGCACATGTTCCACAGGCCATAACTTGAAAACGGGATGTCCGATTTGGCTCCCATTTATTACGTTGGAAAGAGGGCAATAAACTACAGCTCTTCAAGTCAGTAAACCAACCGGCATGACTCTCGAGACATTCACACCGGGCTTTCTACCAGTTTACCCTCTCGTAAAAAGTCAAAAACCACAGTGGAGATCCGACAGGGCACGGTTCCGGTCGAGGAATTTCGGGTCAACTCGGGATGACTTAAAATGATGACCGAACAAGTCTGGTATGATTGGAAAACTTGAAATCATCAAAAAATCCAAGGTTAACCCAATAAACTTGAACCGATGCTCGAAAAAGCTGAGAAACCCTAAAATCGACCGAAATGGCCGTATGGCCCCGGTTGATAAAATATATTGCTAGGATCGACCCAGATGACCCGAAAAGACCTGGTGATGACTGAAAAGGCCTAACACATGGTCCATGATAGTCGTATCAGTACATATCAAAAAGCCATAACGAAAGTCGTTATAGACCGACAACTGCCAAAATCACTTGTCAGAAACCCTAAGTGTTATGAAACACATGCGGGACTTCCAAGACCTTCAAGTATAGGCCATTCAAGGTCAGTCATTGATCAAGCTTCATGTTTTCATGGTTCACGTGCAGCTCTTGCTTGAAGGTTACGGCATTATTTTGAAAATCATCAGTCCATTCCCAGCTCACAAGGGGCTCCACCAACGTCCTTAGCTCATCTCCATGAGGTAATCCAAATCAGATAATGGTCAAATGAAGGATATCGCCAATGGAATAGGAGTCTAGGACTCCGAATTAGGCCAATTTGGCATGTCTACACTTATATGCTTAGCGGGACTAATAGAGATGAAGCTAAGGCATCAGCAAGAATATTCTGAGATCGAGGAACATGGACAAAAGTGAGTTTGGAAAATAGCTTGATGTAGCAAGAGGTGAGTTCTTGGTAGGGTTTGAGGTTTGGATGTGTTTCAGTATTTGGATTGGACTTGGTGTAGAATTAATTGGCTATCACCTATCACCCTCAGTTCAGTGGCAACATAGAAGTGAGCAACCTCTAGCCCGGCTAGCAAGGCTTCATCTTCAGCTAATTGTTGGTTGCTAGAAAGTCAAGCTAAAATGCCTGTGGAATGGTGACACCCTTGAGTGATAGAATGATGATTCATATCCCCCTACTGTGTGAATTCAGAGCCCCGTCAAAATATAAAGTCCAAAGGTTGGAAGATCGGATCAACATTAGTTCATCATTTGGGAGCTTCGACTAGACCGGGCCAAAGATAGGTATAGGGTGGGGGGCAAGATGTTCAACAATGGCATAGCTCTTAATCACCTTCTAAGGAACATAGGTGATATCAAACTGTGAAAGAAAGCTTTTCCAATGACCTAAATGATCAGTTAGAACAGTCTTCTCAGGAAGAAATTTAATGGGATTGATGTGAGCAATAAGGTTGATCTCATGAGCAAGAAAATAGTGTTTAAGCTTCTGAACTACCCAGACTAGTGCATCATATGTCTTCTCCACTACAATATACTTATGCTTGCATGGATCAAAAATCTTGAACAAATAGTAGGTGGCCTACTCTTTTCCTTCTTCGTCCACTTGTGCAAGGACTACCCCATGAGAATACTCCAAAACCAAGATATATAGAACTAAGGGCTTGCCAGGGATTGGTGGTCTAAGCACAGGGGGACTAGCAAGGTATCTTTTCAAACCATCGAATGCTTCCAGGCACTACGAATCCCATTTAAACTCAGTCCTCACCTTGGTTAACTCATAGAAAGGTTTGCACCTTTAAGAATGCTGTGAGATAAATTGGTAGACAAACTGTAGCTTCCCGATTAATCCTTGAAGTTTCTTCATATTTTTCAGAGGAGACATACCAATGATTGCTCTAGCCTTGTTTGGGTCGATCTCTATGCCCTTTTTGCTCACTATGAACTCCAACAATTTTCCTGAGGAGACTCCAAATGTGCATTTCTTAGGGTTCATCTTCAATTTATATTCCCTAGCCCTTTGAAAGACCTTTCTTAACACTTTAGGATGATCATCTTGGCTTTTGGACTTAACGACCAGTTCATCCATGTACACCTCTACAAGGGTATGCATCATGTCATGAAAAATAGCCATAATGGCCCTCTGATATGTTGATAGCAATAGGTTCCCCAAGGTGTACTGAATGAGGTCTTTTCTTTGTCCTCTTCAGCTAACCAAATTTGAGTATACTCAGAATAGCCATCCATGAATGAAAGCATTTAAAATCTAGCGGTGTTGTCAACCAATACATCAATATGAGGTTGATTAAAGTCATCTTTAGGACACACTCGATTCAAGTCCCTAAAGTCTATACATATCTGAACTCGTCCATTCTTTTTCATGATAGGGACTATGTTTGCCACCCATTATAAATAAAGGACGACCTTAATAAATTTTTCCTGGTGTAATTTGTCGGCCTCTTCTTTCAATTTAAGTGCAACATTGGGGTGGAATCTTCTTAGTTTTTTGTTTGACCAGGGTAGCTCTAGGTTTCAAAGTTAGTCAATACTCAACCGATGAGTTGTCTAACCATAGCATATCTTCATATGTCCATGATAACATGTCTTTGTATTCTTCCAAGATTTTGATTAGGCTCTGTTACTCAATGGGTGTGAGGTTTGCACTTAGTAGGACGAACTTGAGATCTTTCGGTGTTCCAAGATTTAATTCTTTTATCGGCTCATCCACCGTGACTGATGGTTCCTAAAACCTTTTAAGTCCAGATGCATATGCATCATCCAAGTCCTTAATTCCTTCCTCAAAATCATGATCCTTCTTTGATACCACCTCATAAAATCTTAGTGTATGATGTACATTATGTTCATCCTCATATTGGATTTCATTAAGTTGGATAGCATTTTTTAAGAAATTTGGAAGCCTTTCACATTCTTTGCATTTTTGGGCGAACTATTGGAGATATCTGTTCGGAACTCGCTTACCTTGAATTTTTTTTTTTCTAATCCTAACTACTCCTACAGAAGAGAGGATTGAAAAGGTGATATTTACAATGGGTGAAAGATTGAGAAGATCTATTAGTGATTCAAAGAAGTTCGAGATAAGTAGAGATGTCTCCTCAATCGAAAAGTGATTTTGCAAAAGGACACTTTTTTCTGGTGTTTTTAATAAGAAAGAGGTTGTGAGCCAGTGGGGCTCGAGGCGAAATGAAAAGCTTAAGTAAGAATAAGAAAAATGGGCTCGTGGGCCCCACAATGACAAGAAGAGGGCATATGGGACCAAAACTAAGGAAAAATTCTAAGGGGCACGTTGGTCCAATTGTTGGGCATATGGGCCCAGTGTTGTTGATTGGAAGTGGGCCTTTGGGTTTGATGATAGCGTCATGCGGGGCATAGAAGCCCAGTGGGGTAAGAAGATTTAAACATGGGCTTGAAGGTATCGGGCACTATCGTAGAGCTTATTCATATTGGTCAGGTGGTGCATGACTAGGAGGTTGTTGTCAACTCCAAAAATGGGTTTGTCATCTTCCAGATTGCCATCTCAAGAGGGGAATGAAAAAGGAGGAAAATATGGAAAACTCTTACCTTGGTCTCACACTCACATTGATCCCCAAACTTTCATCTCCCGGTGTCGCTTGAGCTCCAGAGAGACGGTTCGGGTTGTGTAGGAGGAGAGTGAGGATGGAATAAAAGAACTCAATGCATAAAAGGATTGAAGAATGAGGTCACAGGAACCGCGGGCTATGCTTTAAATGAAATAAAAGAGAGAATTGACTATGCGTACCTTAGCGCATGAGAGATTGTGTGTGAGTTCAATCTTCTTCTTCTTCGGTCGGCCGATGAAGAAGAGTCTCCAATCGATGCTAGCTTGATGTATCTTTGCAACTGTAGGACAATAAGACAAGAAAATAATTGAATAAAGTTGATTAGGACTAGGTGAAGTGTAGAAACTGTAAAAAGAAAGATAAGGAAAAGAGCAATTGGATTTGAACTCACCAGATTGGGGTAAGCCCTAACCACTTTTTTGTTTTTTTGGATGATAAAAATGTTGTAAAAATAAATTAAAATAATCTAAATATTTTCTAAGTGAAATATAAAATATTAGAGAGTAGGATGGCTTGGATTAGAGCCGGAACGAGCAAAAGAAGCCGGTTCGGATGGCCTGCTCTCGGGTGAGTGCAGTGTCTTGCCAGCGTGACTTGGGTGTAGAGAATGCTATGGTCAATCTTGATGTCATAATTGAGTGATGTTTTTTTCTAAAGACATATAGCTTAAGGAGGAAGAGATCTTATTTTTGTAATTTCTCTAGAATACGTCTGTATAGACCTGTAGAATTTCTGAAAGTGAATGAATGTAAAATCAGAACCTGGTTACATGCCCTCAATGCCACAGTCACCACAGACAATCGACATTTCAGAATTGAGTGCTATTAGTTTAAAATGATGACCGCTTTGGTAGCATGCTTTTTGATAATTCTGTACAGGCTGATGAAGAACGTTGATGTAGAGAGCATACATCTGGCCTCGCTCTTTACGTCAAGGTCAATCTCTCACCAACGGATTGGAGTTGAACGTGAAAGAGAGCTTGAAAAATAGCTTGGATGACCTCTGGACATGCTAGAGTGTGCGTGGTAACCCCCGGTCATTGAGAATAACCTCAATTTATAGGAGGCATGACCGGTTCAAAACATAGAAATAAAATGACCGTGCCCTCGGGTTGGGGGCACGCAGGCTATGCCCTCAACCCGAAGGCATGCAGGATGTGCCCTTAGGTTGAGGACATGGTCAGCGCACCCCAATTTGGGGGGAAACCTCCCAAAAATCAGTTTGGAATGTTCAAATGGAGGTAGGTTTACGGTTTCTGGAACCGACCACGCCCTCACCATGAGGGCGCGCTTGTAGACACGCCAAATTTGCCTAATTTAGAGCATAAAACTCATCCTTTATAGGGTAACATGTGTAAATAATTTTAGAATGATGCTGGGTCTTTTAATGTTGATTTGAAGCTTTGCCAAATGAAATCGGATGTTTTCCGGAGTTTTGCAGATAAAGCCATAATTTCTGAGCGAAAGCCACACGTAAATCATGTAAACACAGAAATTGGCTGAATGACCAATGCCTAATGATCATGCATTGAAGGTTATGGTCAGATTCACACTCCAGACAAGTTTTGTTGCATGCCGTGTCTTTCTGGTTGGCCATCGAAGTCATTCCGACCAGTATCGGATCTTCTATTCGCATGCGCCCAGGGCTAGGGCGCAAATCCCCCTTTTTTAGCACCGATCGGATTGGGTTTTCTTCTATAAATTGAATCCAATTCTGGTCATTCCAGAGGCTGGTTCACGACCCCCTGGGCATCTCAAGACATCCAAGCTCTCTCCTACATCAATTTTGTGACTTTTACAGAGAATTTTGAGTTTTTAGAGAGAGAAAAGTTGGATCAAGAGAGAAGAAGGCTGGTTTGTAGGTGATCTGCCAGGTCTCTCTTCTTCGGCTTCTACAGTAGCATATGGATTTCATCTGCCCGAGCTCTTAACATCAAAGTTCTTCCACTCCAAGTATTATTATGTTTACAATCAATGGCACATGATTCTGAGGTCAGGGCTCGTTGTGGTGAGCACAGAGGCAAAGTCGTGCCTGGCAGATCCTGGACTGCTACTTGACTTTTTTGCAAACCAATATTTTACTATATCTCTCTCTATTCTTATCAGAATCTTTCTGTTCTTCTTCCCGTCAACTCCAAAAATGGGTTTTGTATTGGCACCTCAAGATAAGGTGAAAGATAGAATAGGGGAAGGGGAAAGGGAGTGAATCGGAAAGCACTCAGAAAGTGGTAAAGAGTCCTCACCTCGGTCCCACACTCACATTCATCCCCGAACTTTCATCTCACGGTGTCACTCGAGCACCGGAGATGGTTCATGTCATGTGGGAGAAGAGTGAGGAAGAGATGAACTTATAACATGAATAAAAAGGTGGTCACAGGAGTCGCGGGCTCCGCTTTATAGAATAAAAACAAGATTGAGTTTATTTGACCGTGTGTACCTTAGCGTGGGAGATTGGGATATGGGTTCAACCTTCTTCTTCTTCGGCCGACCGATGAAGAAGAGTCCAACCAATGCTAGCTTAATGTATTTGTGCAACTAGATGACAATAAGACAAGAAAACAAGTGAAGAAGGATTAGAACTAAGTGAAGTGTAGTAACTTGTAAAAACAATAACATAAAACAGTAATTGGAAACAAACTCACCGGATTCGGGGTTAGCCCTAACCCTTTTTTTTGATTTTTTGTGATGATGAAAAAAAGAATAAAAATGATGCTTAAATATGAACTAAATTATATGAATGAAGAATTAGCAAATATAATATGGACTATTAAAGATAACACAACCTAGGCAAAGTGGCAACTGGGTTGGACATATTCAATGTAAACTGGCGTGACTTTGATGTAGAGACAGTAATAGACAGCACCAATGTGAAAATCAAGTGTTGTTTGTTTCACAATAAAGAGGACTCACTGAGGGTGGTTTTATATGAAGACAAGTTTTTTTGAATCTTATGATAAGTAATATGAAGTTACCTGATAAGCAGGATCTTGGACAATGAAGTTCTGGAAACTCCTAGCACAATGTCGATGTAGGACATGCTATGGGCACCACAGATATCTGAATTGAATAATTATTGTTGAAAATAAAAGATAACTTACCGGGGAAAAATTTCTATAAAGGATATATAGGCTTAATACACCATTAAATGTACTGAAATTGACTGAGAAGATGATGATTTAGAAAAAAAGACTTCAGATCTGCCTGTGCAGCGTCGGTGTTGAAGCTGTAACAAGCCGAGGGAATGTCAGAATTGATCTTTGTTTGTTGGATATGAAATATATATTGATGAATCACACTTATTATGAAGGAAGTAATGCTGTAAAATGGCTTGAAATTTCTATAGAAGCCAATTATCAGAAGTGCAGCATGTCTGAGCATAAACCGGCTTCTTTCTCACTTCGGGATGATCTCCGGGCACCGGGACAAAGAGAAGACAATTTGGGGAGGTTGGGACGAGCCAAGGGTGTCTGGAGGACGAGGATAAGAGTGTTGGATGATGGGGATGCCCTTCTTAGGTCATTCATATGAGTCTCCCTTTATAGGGGATGAGAACCAGGTCAAAAAATATCAAGTTTTGATACATCCGACCATAGGTTGGATTTCCTCCATTTAATGTTTATAATTTTTATTATGAGGCATCTATAAACTTACCCAAATGATTGATAGGTATTTAAGACCATGGATCACCTTCCTCATGTTCAAAATATGTCTCCACTTGAAGAGGAAACAAATCTGGTCTAAAAATAGCAAGTTTTGATGTATAAGACAACAAGTTGGATTGCCATCATTTGATGATGCTAATTTCGAACATGAAGCTTATAGATACTATAACAAGTGATATGGAGGAAAAAAAGGAAGGTAAGGTCATGAATTTTTCAGATATGTGCCCAATGGGCTGGGACTGCATGCAATTGCGCTTGATCGGTGCTACGTGCGGACAGAACTGCACGTCTGACTTCTAAAAGGTGCTGCGGACAAATGGTAGATTAGAATTAAATGTTGTTTATTGCATTGAAAAGAGAACTCATAGAAGAAGATTATTTATGTTGAAGACTTCTTTATTGGACGTTCACATAATCCTATAAAAATTTTAAAGTAGAGGATATGATGGGAAAAGTATAATTTGGCACACAACCAAGTGGCGCGACCTTGGTGCAAAGACCACCAAGAGAAACATGGAAGTTAGAATGGGCTCTCATTTGGGAAAAGAGAATTTGATTAGAGATTAAAAACTCTTCATCAGATTTCTAGTGAACTCCTTGGCTTGTCCAAAATAATGATTCGACTTGATTTTGAAGGTCTAAAAGAGATGTTGCCAATAGAATAAGAGTTTAAGCCCCAAATAAGGACAAATTGGCGTGTCTACATCTTGCCTCGCCTTGATGTCGGCTTTGTAAGGGAATGTTATGTAGTGAAATAAAGTGAAATGTAGAGGAATGTTGCGAAGCAAAATGAGTTGTAATAAAATGTAGTGGAGCGAAATAGCGATGGACTGAGAAGGTGGCATCAAGGTGTAGATATAGACACGCTCAATGGCCAAATTTGGCAAAGAGAATCTCTTCAAGTCTCTTGGTTAACCGCAATGTTTCATCAAGTCTTCCTATGTTCGATTGGTAAGAGATGTGCCATTGGCACGAGAGAAGAATAGCCAACCCCCAACGTGGTGGGGAGTCCCCGAAACATGGGTTCGTAGGTTCAGCATCAGCCGGTAACCCGATCTTTGCGGTGTTCTTGTACTGTGATGGGCTAAAGTTTAAAAAGAGATTTATTTTGAAAAAATAAAAGAATACCAATCGAGCACATTCAGGCTCTTAGATTCATTTAAGTCTTCCAGGAGACAAGATTCAATTCGTAATGGAATGATCTCGAATTCCAAAAGGCAAATGTTTAAGTACAGACCATGACAGTCAAGTTTAGATCGAATAGGAGGCCCTTGGCAGGAGGAAGTGACTGCCACGGTGGGATGAATAGAAAAAGAGTTGCAGTGGCCACAGTGGGGATAGAAATAAAAGATTTGAAGGCATAAGGTGATTACCGAACATGTTGGGATTAACAGACATGGTGGGATATCTGAAGGGTCGGTGGGACTAGAGAACACGGTGGGATTAGAAAACACGGTGGAGTTCAGAATGATCAGAATTAGGATAAAAGATTTAGAGACTAGGGTGAGAAGGTGAAGATTATGAAAAGATGTATGCAAAGACAACAAAATATAATGTAACTAATGCTACATGATGCATGTTGGGCTCAGAAAAACCAAACGAAACTTGTATAACAAATAGTTGAAGATATAGATTGTCTATGAGGTCAAGATACCCATTCGAGAACCATCGTCTCTCACAGCACAACTTTGGGCTTATCCGTGAGCACAAAGAATGACCCGACCGTCATGGATTTTGATGAAGGGGATCTCGGGCCTAGTCTTCTTTGCATTCACGGTCTTCAACATCAATGCATAAAATAAATAGGAATGCACCTAATATATGCTAGGAAAGGAAATGATAACGGTGAGTTTGCAGTGTGATGACATGCATTCTCACAAAAGAGTTCATGTGTCCTAATGAGGACACAGAGCAAAAGCTTCTCGACAAAGTTGAGGCCGAGGTAATGATGACACCTCCTCCTGAGAATCCTCACGGGAGGGAAGTGGCGAGTGTCTCCTTATTGAAGTCTTGCAAAGAAAGCTTCTCGTTAGAGTTGAAGCCGAGGTTATGGTGACACCTCCTAAGAATCCTTAGGGGAGGGAAGTGGCGAGCATCGCCTTATTGAAGTCTTGCAAATAAAGCTCCTCGGTAGGGTTGAAGCCAAGGGTATGGTGACACCTCCTCCTAAGAATCCTTAGGGGAGGGAAGTGGTGAGCATCGCCTTGTTGTGTAGTTCTCCTCGTTTGTTCTTCGTGTCTGAAACACTCAAAAAAGGAGATTATAATGCCAATATGACTTATCCCCCTTGCAAGTTACAGTATGCCTTGACCTTTGTCAAGGGGTGTAAAGTTTTTCTTATGCCTGAAACACTTAGAAGGAAGAGATTATAACAACAATGTGGCTTATCCCCCTTGCAAGTTGCAGTATGCATTGACCTTTGTCAAGGGGTAATAGCCTTCTTAAGGGTGTAAAAAAATAAAGCAGCAAATACGCAATGAAAAATTTGAAACATGAGAGACTAAGAATAAATATGAATTTAAAGACAAGAATTCAAACCAAGCATGGTAAAATAAAAAATTTTTGAAAATTTTGTTGGAATTTGACAAAAAAGTTTTATGAAAAGGTTCAATTTTTTTTAAGGATTTTGAAAATATTCATTTTTTTGGAGTTTTAAGAATATATTTTTTTGGATTTTTGAAGATATTCATCTTTTTTTTGGAGTTTTTTGAAAATATTTTTTTTGGAGAGAAAATTCAGTATTGACACAAGTTCTCATCATTTGGTTATTTTTCTAGGTTCACTGGTAGATACCATGTGCAAAATGGGGTTCCTTACCCAGAATCTTTCCGACCTTCAACCTTTGATCGGCTAGAGTTTAGCTTTGATTTGGTTGGTCCACCCGCATATTGGGGGTTAAGAATGAAGAATTGATAAGGAAGTCCTTGATAAGCTTTGGAGATGTTGAGAAGGATTTCTCTACTCACACCTAATTGCCCATTGGGGTTCGGCCTCTTCAGGTCTTTTCTTCTTTATTGACAAACCACTTTTTATGGCACACATTCAGATAGGTCTTTGACCTGTGGGGTCATTGCCCATCTTTTGGCACATTCTTTATTCATTTTCTACATTTCGGGTACTCATTAAGACAAGCCCATATTTGTTTAAACCTGTGGGGTTCATTGCCCATCTTTTGGCACCCATTTCTCTTTGAGAAGTTGGACCTTCTGAGATGGCCTCCTACTAAGGTGGTGGATGCATTCGATACTCTCCCCCTCTAATCTCCTTCACCTATCTTGGACCGAACAGAAGAGAGTAGGGTAAGGATTTTCCTTCCATCTCTATGCTTTGCCTAGCTTCTCTTAGGTGTCAAGTCATCCGGATTCTGGGATCGGGATTTGTTGTGTGTGGGATGGTATCCACCCTCGACTCCTAGAGAACAACCACATGTGGACTCAAGTCATATTGGTAGTTCTCTCCATTTTTAAGGTAGATTACATTCCATGGGTGAATCAATTGAAAACATGCCTTGCATTGTAAATAATTATTGGGATAAAACAAAAGGTAGTTATCATCAATTATAAATTTATCTCAAGTAAGATTGTCATGTGAGATTAAAAATCATTAAAAAAACATTGCCTTGCGGATGACATAATGATGATGAATGTAATTTCATGTAATACCTGAGAGAAGAAGTTCATTGCTGATGACGACTTTGTTTGTGCTCGCCTTGCCTTTCCTTGCCCAACTGCTTCCACTTTGATATGCTCCATATCGCATTGGATTGAAGATTCATAGTCATTAAGATGAAGTGAAAATGTGAAGGATCTGATTTAGCATGGCGGAGTCAAAATTAATGATGTAAAAGGCAAAGATTGTGGTATCACCCAGAAAATTTATCTACCCTTGATTTTTATTGAAAGTAAAACTTGGAAAAAGAAAGAGAATTCAAAAAGGAAAGAAACATGCTTGGAAACAAAAGTGAGTTAAAATGAGCTCTTGGGCCCGTGAGTTGAAAGTGGGCTTCAAGGCCCAGGAGTAGTCGGAATCAAGAGGCACGTGAGCCCAAGATTTGAATGCGGGCTGGAGAGGGCGGTTGATGTTGATGGGCATGAGGACTCGATTGGAGGTGATGGGCTCAAAGACCCGATTGGAGGTTGAGCCCGAGGGACCCAACGAAAAGAGCGGGCACACTAGCCCGATTTAGATGGTTGGGAGCAAGATTGTGATTTGTGATGGGCTCGCTAGTGCCATTGAAGAGTATGGGTGCGCAAACCCGAATTCGAAGAAGTGGAGGCATGGGGGCCCGATTTCAAAGAAGTATGGGCACGCGGGCCCGATGGTGAAGAAATGGGGGCATATAGGCCCGAGGTTGAAGGAGTGTGGGCATGTGTGCCCGAGGTTGATGGAAGGTGGGCACGTGGGCCCGATTTAGAAGAAATTTGGGCACATGGGCCCGGTTGCAGAGAAAGATGGGCATGTAAGCCTGGTTGAGGTGAATTATGGGCACGTGTGCCCGATTGAGGTGAACTGTGTGCACGTGGGCCCAATTTAAAAAAATTAAGGGCACATGGGCCCGATTGGGGAGAATTATGGGCACGTGGGCCCGATGGAAGGAAAGGGGCATGTAGGCCCAGTTGGGGAAAAGGGGCATATGGACCCAGTTGAAGGAAAGGGACATGCAAGCCCGATTGATTAAAAGGGGCACGTGGGCCCAGTTGAAGAAAAGGGGCATAAGAGCTCGGCTGATGGAAAGGGGCAAATGGGCCCAGTTGATGAAAAGGGGCATAAGAGCCCAATTGACGAAAAGGGGCATAAGTGCCTGAAAATGGGGCATAAGGGCCCAAAAATGGGGCATAAGGGCCCAATTGAGTGTGATGGGGTGTGAGCCATGGCCCTAAGATTGACAGATTTTGGACCCATGGGCCTGATCGATGGTTGTAAGAAGGATAAAGAAAGGGCAATGGCTCTAAGATTGAGGAATTGTGGGCCCATGGGCCAGATCATTGATTTGGAGGAGAATAAAGAAAGGGTCGTGGCCCTAAGATTGATTGATCGTGGGCCCATGGGCCGAATTGCTGCTTAGGAAAAGAATGGGGTAAGGGTAGTGGACCTAAGATTGATGCTAAGGGATTTGCCTTCCTATCTGGAGGAGGTCCCAGTATCTCCTTGCTAAGGTCTACATCCTTCAAGAGGCTTGTCAATTCATTTCCCATTTCACTAACCAATTTGGCCTCTTTACTTCCCAGTTCAGGGGTCAATTCAATCTGACCATCTTCATTGATCAATTCCAATGATGGTAACAATTGATCAATGCCTGACAAATCCTTGCCTAGTCCATCATTGGATTGACAATCAACTAAGTTTATGATTTCTTCATCTAAGCTCCCTATAGCAGGCTTCTCCTCAGGATGTTCTATGGAAGAGGGCATGCCTATTCTAGAGGATTCCAAAAAGGTAGAAGGGTTTGGTTCGACCTCCCCTACTAGCTGACTTTGATCTTGAGATATAGCAATGACATGATAAGAATATGATTCTTCTGCCATGGTAGGAGCACAAATGGTTGGAGCTATTAATTCCTCTGCCAGGGCAGGAGCTTGAAAAGTCGAAGTGTCTGAATCATCTACCATAGCAGGAGCATGGATGATCGGAGTGACTGGTTCCTCTACCATGGCAGAAGTAATAGACGAAACAAGTGGTTTGACTGACTAAGGGGGAACCCTATGTTGATGGATTGATTGAAGTGGTGCCGGTATAGAAGTCGGTTCAGGCTGAAGAGCTATTGGTGTAATTAGTTGAGGAGTCATGGCTTGGATGGTTGGCCGAGGAGATGTTTGTGAAGTAGACTGAGAAGCTAAGGGCCGAATGATTGGCCGAGGGGCCTTCGGAAATGTTGGTGGAGTCAAAGGCTGTAGAACCGATTTAGGTAACGAAGTATTTGCACAAGCAACAAGAGGAACTTGATTGTGCACAGTTGGTTTCGCCATTAGCACGGGTCGCATGACTGGCTGAGGTTGGGGCATGGGTGGCCTAATCAATTGGCGTTGAGGAATTGGCCGATGAAGATGATCAGGATGGGATTGGGGAGGACTCCTAGGTTTATGCATAGCATCAATGCTCTTCTCAAGCCTGGGCCTTAATTCATTTGAATATTGTATCAATTCCACATCTTCTTTTACTTCCCAAATTGTTGAATAGCCTGGCCCATATCGTTTCAAGAATTTGGCCTTGACAATTTCAAAATCCCATATCTCTACTTCGTTCAATGAAAAAAATCAATCTAGGGCTGCACCCTCTAAAGATATCATAAAAAGAAAAGCAAGGGTCTTTCTATCATTCTTCCATCGAGATGATTGGCTCAAGAAATCATTGACATGGGTGAAGGGATCACCTGAGCCATTGTAGCGATGGTAGGTTAGCATTTGTGATTGGGGGATGTAGATAGTATAGAGGAGAAATTCGACGGTTTCTTTATCCTTGGCAATAGGTAGGGTGGAATTCACCAGGGTGTGTGCATGTGGCACTCGGATGGGAGGGGGTTGGGTTGGTGTGCAAGCTATAGTATGACCCACAATGGGGTGAGTAGATGAAGTAGCATGGCAGGACTGCCTAGGTGGAGTTATGGTAAGAGGTCGAACTGCCGATTGGGGAGGTGAGGCAGCTGGGTTGACTTTGGCTGGACCTTGGTCAACAGACATCTTATTCTTCGCTAGAGATTGTATGATTGACAGATTGTATGATTGACACTGCCTTGGGATCAAGATGAAAAGATAGTTCCTTAAAGAGTTGCTCTAAACAGTATGGAGCAGACTAATGGGCAACCCCTTGCACTTCAGGTTCCATAGCAGCATTGACATGACTCTCGGGTTGTTGTTGGAGCTTGTAGTGACCTTCCCCGTACTCCTATTGCTTGTAGTAGTCCCACCTCTCAACGTGGCTTCCAGACTTTAGCATCATGGGCATCATGTCGATCTTTCTTCAAAGATGGTTAAAAAAAAGAGCAAGCAAAACACACAATCGAAGATTTTTTGTTATGTTTTTTTTAATTTTTTTGTTTTAATTTGGTTGTTTGAAAAACAAGTTGAACACAAAATTAAAGATGTTTTTTTTGTTTTGTTTTTTAGGTGTTTTGCAAAAAGATTTTTTTTGTTTTTTTCAATTTTTGGTGAGCAAGCAAGTTATGCAAACAAGGTTTTAAAATGACTACTCGACAATATTTGGGTTGAAACCTTAGATTAGATAGATTGTTAGCAATTGTTCACTCAAATGGGTATGGTTCCTATTGCTTCAATCTTCAAGACCTAAGGTTGTCACTCAATCACCACAAGTAGGTACTTGGCTTCTTCGGGTTTTAAGAAAGTGGTACAACCGGCCCAATCGTGCGGAGAAGAATACTCCACGGATGGGGACTTATGGAGACCTTGAAGGAAACAACCAAATCAACTAGGAAGGAATATCCCAGAAGAGAGGTTAGAATCTACCAAGAAGGTGTTTGGAGGGTGAGGGTGTGTTGGGAGAGAGAGCCCCCGCCTCGAATGCCCTACAGATCGGAACAAGTCCGGTACTCGATGCAAAAGCTAATGAAAAAATGAAAAATAGAGGGTAGGAGGAGAATAAGCAATCAATATGCAAACATGAATGAAAGCTATTAAATAAATCAAGCAAGTGAATGCATTCAAGACAAGCAATGATAAAGTAAAACAAGTAACTAGCAACTAGAAACTAAAAGGTGGTTCGCAAGGGAACCGGCTTGTGATGGAATGTCCAAGTGGTGACAAATGTAAAGTAAAGGTAAAAGGATGGTCCACGCGGGGACTGATTTGAAAATAAAGTGGCTCACGTGGAAGCCGAGTTTTGAAAAGGTAGGTGGTTCAGGCGGGAACCGGTTTGTTTGATTTGAAAAATGAAAAGAGGGCCACGTGGGGCCAATCTAATATGGTGCAAAGGGGTGGTTCATGTGGGGACCGATCTGAAAGTGGGTTGGTTCACACGGGAACCGGTTTAGAAAAGGGGTTGGTTCACGCGGGAACCGGTTTTTGTGAAGAAAAGGGTCGTTCACGTGGGAACCGGTGTAAGAGTTGACAAAATAGAAAGAGGGCCACATGGGGCCAATATAAATGTGCTGTAAAGAGGTGGTCCATGCGGGGACCGATCTTAAAATAAGTTGGTTCACACGGGAACCGAGATGGAAAAGAAAGGTGGTTCACATGGGAACCGGTTTATAAGAAGAAAAGAGTGGTTCACGCGGGAACCGAGTTGAAATTAAAGACAAGAAAATCAAGTCCACATGGGGGACAATCTTTAAAGGAAGAGTAAACAGCAAGTTTAAAGGTAAATGACCATGGAAAAGGTAAAGGACAAGCCAGTTCACGTGGGAACCAAGTCGGAAAACAACTAGTTGCACGATTTAATCAAGCTAGCATGGTTGAAGACATTGGTTGTCCCACCGTGGTCACCAAAAAGCTATCGACTCCAAAAACGGGTTCTGGATCGGCACCTCAAGAGAAGGTGAAAGATAGAATAGGGGAAGGGGAAAGGGAGTGAATCGAAAAACACTCTGAAAGCGGTAAAGAGTCCTCACCTCGGTCCCACACTCACATTGATCCCCGAACTTTCATCTCACAGTGTTGCTCGAGCACCAGAGACGGTTCGGGTCATGTAGGAGGAGAGTGAGGAGGAGATGAACTTATAACAAGAATAAAAAGGTGGCCTCCAGGAGCGGCGGGCTCCGCTTTATGAAATAAAAACAAGATTGAGTTTATTTGATCGTGTGTACCTTAGCGTGGGAGATTGGGATATGGGTTCAACCTTCTTCTTCTTCGGCCGGCCGATGAAGAAGAGTCCAACCGATGCTAGCTTAATGTATTTGTGCAACTAGAAGACAATAAGACAAGAAAACAAGTGAAGAAGGATTAGAACTAAGTGAAGTGTAGTAACTTGTAAAAACAATAACATAAAACGGTAATTGGAAACAAACTCACCGGATTCAGGGTTAGCCCTAAACCCTTTTTTTTGATTTTTTGTGATGATGAAAAATAGAATAAAAATTATGCTTAAATATGAACTAAATTATATGAATGAAGAATTAGCAAAGATAATATGGACTATTAAAGATAACACAACCTAGGCAAAGTGGCAACCGGGTTGGACAGATTCAATGTAAACTGGCGTGACTCTGGTGTAGAGACCGTAATAGACAACACTGATGTCAAAATAAAGTGCCATTTGTTTCAAAATAAATAGGACTCACTGAGGGTGGTTTTATATGAAGACAAGTTTGTTTGAATCTTATAATAAATAATATGAATTTACCTGATAAGCAGGATCTTGGACAGTGAAGTTCTGGAAACTCCTAGCACAATGTCGATATAGGATATGCTATGGGAAACACAGATATCTGAATTGAATAATTCTTGTTTGAGATAAAATATAACTTACCGGAGAACAATTTCTATAAAGGATATATAAGCTTAATCCACCATTAAATTTACTGAAATTGAGTGAGAAGACGATGACTTAGAAGAGAAGATTTCGGATCTGTCTGTGCAGCGCCGGTATTGAAGCCGTAACAAGCCGAGGGATGTCAGAATTGATCTCCGTTTGTTAGAGATGAAATATATCTTGATGAAGCACACTTATTATTAAGGAAGTAATGCTATAAAATGGCTAGAAAGATCTGTAGAAGCCGATGATCAGAAGTGCAGCATGTCGGAGCATAAACCGGCTTCCTTCTCACTTTGGGATGATCTCCAGGCACCGGGACAAACAGAGGACGATTTGAGAAGGTTGGGACGAGCTAAGGGTGTATGGAGGACGAGGATAAGAGCGTTGGATGATGGGTATGCCCTTCTTAGGTTATTCATATGAGTCTCCCTTTATAAGGGATGAGAACTAGGTCAAAAAATAGCAAGTTTTGATACATCCGACCATAGGTTGGATTTCCTCCATTTAATGTTGCTAATTTTTATTCTGAGGCATATAGAAACTTAACCAAATGATTGATAGGGATTGAAAACCGTGGATCACCTTCCTCATGTTTAAAATATGTATCCACTTGAAGAGGAAACAAATTTGGTCTAAAAATAGCAAGTTTTGATGTATAAGACAACAAGTTGGATTGCCATCATTCGATGATGCTAATTTCAACGATGAAGCTTATAGATACTATAAAAAGTGATATAGAGGAGGAAAAAGGAAGGTAAGGTCGTGAATTTGTCAGATATGTGCCCAATGGGCTGGGCTTGCATGCAATTGGGCTTGATCGGTGCTACGTGCGGACAGAACTGCACGTCTGACTTCTAAAAGGTGCTGCAGACAAATGGTAGATCAGAATTGAATGTTGTTTGTTGCATTGAAAAGAGGACTCATAGAATAAGATTATTTATGTTGAATACTTCTTCATTGTACGTTCACATAATCCTATGAAAAATTTTAAATTAGATGATATGCTGGGAAAAGTATAATTTGGCACACAACCAAGCGGTGCGACCTTGGTGCAAAGACCACCAAGAGAAACATGGAAGTTAGAATGGGCTCTCATTTAGGAAAAAAGAATTTGATTAGTGATCAGAAACTCTTCCTCAGATTTCTAGTGAACTCCTCGGCTTGTCCAAAATAATGATTCAACTTGATTTTGAAGGTTTAAAGAGATGTTGCCAATAGAATAAGAGTTTAAGCCCAAAATAAGGCCAAATTGGCGTGTCTACACTTCCTATCCCTTTTTTTCATAATTCTCCATCCTACTATTATTTTTTTTTCATTTTTGCATTATTTTTAGTTTGTTAATCTGAAAATAAAAAAAGAGCGGTTAGAGATAACTTGAATCCGATAAGTTTTTGTTGTTGTGTGTTTTATGTTATTTTATTTACATATTCTCCACTTTGTTTAGTTCTAATTGTCTTTTTCATCTATTCGTTTGTCTAGTTTCAAAGGAAATCAAGCACCCACACGTTGAGGACTCTTCTTCAATAGCCGGCCGAAGAAGGAGAAGCTTTGACCCGCACTCTTCACGCTAAGGTACACACGGTCATTTTCATTGCATAAATCGGAACCCGCAGTTCCTGGCAACCACATGTATTAATTTTCTTCTTCTCATCTTCCTCTCACATGACTCGAACCATCTCTTTGGTGATCGAGCGACGCCAAGGGATGAAAGTTCGGGGATCATTGTGAGTGTGGGACCGAGGTGAGAGTTGCTTTTCGTGTTTTATTCCTTTCTTTTTCATCCTCTCTTGAGGTGACAATCCGGATTCACGGACTTCCCTGAAAAGGAGAGCCCCATTGAATTTTCAGAGTTGACAGCTTTTGGCGACCACGGTGGGACAAGGAATGTCTTTAACCATGGGTGCTTAGTATTTCTTTGCAACTAGTTCTAAACCGATTCCCGCGTGAGCCTTTCCTTCTTTCCACCTTTCTTAATATGATTCCATCTCAAAATTTCTAAAACCCATCTTTCATCAGATCTGAAGTGCCAAGTACCTCATTTAATTTCTATCATTTTATTTCAGCTGGTTCCTGCGTGAACCCACCTTTGCTTTAAAACTGGTTCCCGCGCGAACCAACTCTCTTCTACAAACTGGTTCCCATGTGAACCAACATTTTTTTACAATCATTCAAATCAGATTTTTCTCTCTTTTTCTGCAGGTTATCATCCTCAAATTTTTCACCGCGTGACCCTCTTTTATTTTCATTTGCCATTTAAACCGGTTCCCGCGTGAACCCCCTTTTAAACCAGTTCCCACATAAACCAATCTCTTTCTTTACTTCAGTTCCCAAGTGGACCAAACCACTTTCATTCATATCTATCCCCACTTGGATCAGATCCTTTTACACCTTTATTTGGCCCCACATGGCCCTCTTTTAATCATTTAAACTGGTTCCCGCATGAACCTTGCTACCCAAAACTGGTTCCCGTGTGAACCATCTTCACCTTTTACCCTGGTTCCCATGTGAACCAGCTTATTCTTACATCAGTCCCTGCATAGACCACCTCTTTTTCTTAGCTATCAGATCTGAACCCTCTTCTTTCCATTATTTTTCACTACCTCCATTTGGCTCCCATGAGAAACAAGGTCTAAATTATAGTTTCTAGTTGCTTGTCTAGTTTCTAGTTACTTGTCTTGTGTGATTGCTTGTTTATTTAAATTTATGTTTTGCTCATTACTTGCTTTATTACTTGATTGCATTCTCTGCTCCTTCTCTCTACCTCCTTCTTTTACGTTTTTTTCTTTTTGAGGCCGGAGCTCACTCTCCCATTTATCTCTCCCATCCAAAATACCCTTTTGGTGGATTCTGACCTCTCTTCTGAGATATTCCTTCCTAGTTGACTTGGTTGGCTTTCATAAAGGCCTCCATAATTTCTCATGCATGGAGTATTCCTCTTCACAATCGGGTTGGTTGTACCACTCCCCAAAATCTGAAGCATCCTATGTTACCTACACGTGGTGAGATTGTGTGAAATCTAGGTCATTGGAGATTGGAGTTAGGATCCTAACCCATTTGTTGAGAGAAAAATTTTAACAAATCCATAAACCTAAGATTTAATCAAAATCATTGCGTAATCTTGTTTTCAAGTCTTTGCATCACTTGTTTGTCAAACAAAAATTCAAAACTCTAATAATTTTGCATGATACTAAAAACTAGAAAAAAGTTCTTTGTTTGTTTTGCCAACTTGTTTGTTTTACCCTCTCCTTGAAGTTGAAGGGTGACAATGCAATAAAGGTCTGGAAGGCACGTTGGAATGGCAGAGCACGCTGAACGTCGAGAGCACGAGATGGGTCACCAACCAATTTTGTTAGACGATCATGTTAATCCCTTGTTTGAGTCAGAAGGGCAAGAGGTCCCTCAACCATCTGCTCCCCGTGATGTTGAACAACTCTTTAGGGAGTTATCTCTTTATACTGACCCAAAAACCTACTCCCGTATACAATCCATGGTGAAGGGCAAAATCACCTCTGATCAGGCTGAAGCCGACCAACTTGCCTCATCTCCTTGTCCTATGGTTCAACCACCACTCATTCAATCATCTTTTGTTCAACCACCTATTGTTTAACAATATGTGATTCAACCACTACTAGCGCAACCATCTGTAGTTCAACCATCTGTGGTTCAACCATCATTTGTCCAACCACCCTATTTCAACCATGTTGCTCCCTTGGCTCATCATGTCATGGGACAATCTTTAGAGAATTTGCCAAGTCATGCTCTTCAATTCCAGAATCATGCATCTAACCACTTACGCCCAATAGTAAACCAAGAATCTACTCTCACCCAGGCAATCATGGATCAGCTCACCCAGATGAATGAACGTTATGAAGAGCTGAGATGTCACTTGGATTCCAAGTCAATTCCTGAGGTCTCTATTCCTTCTTTGCCAGTTCTTCACCTGCCACCTTCTGAACTATCAGTTTATCATTGCTATAATGGTACTGGCAACCCTTTTCTCCACCTTAAGTATTTTCTCTATGAATCCTCGTTTCAAAAAACTGATCATAGAGTTCTTGCTTTCTTGTTTTGCCGATCACTAGAAAGGTCTGCATTGGAATGGTTCTACTCGCTTCACCCCTTTGAGGCAGGAGATTTTGATATTGTAAATACCAAATTTTTGCAAAGATACAGAGATCGGGTGGCACCATCATGCTTCATTACAGATTTGATTGCTGAGAAGATAAAGCCCAAGGAGGACTGCATAAAGTTTGCTGATCGTTGGAGGGGAATGGCAGAGAAACAAATAGATGTTATTTCTGAAAGGGAACAAATAAAAATGCTCATCGGAAACACCACACCAGCTCTGAGGAATGTTTTGATCATGCACCATCCTATCACCATGAATGAACTTTATGATAGTGCCCGATACTTGCAAGCCCACTTCAAAGATGCCACAATGATAAATCCATTTAATCCAAACCTAGAAACATCAGGAAGACCCCCTCTACACCAGCTGGGCCTACAACCAAGGGAGTAGTCAACAACAAAACTATAAACAATGTGGGGAACCATGGAGGGAACCGTCAAAATCAGTTTAGGAACCCACCACAGAACCTTTCCTACCACCCCCTGTTGACTCCGAAAATTCAATGGGGCCTCTCCTTTTTAGGGAAGTTCATGAATCCGGATCATCACCTCAAGAGGGGATGAGAAAGAAAGGAACAAAACACGGAAAGCAACTCTCACCTCGGTCCCACACTCACATTGATCCCCGAACTTTCATCCCTTGGCGTCACTCGATCACCAAAGAGAGGGTTCGGGTCATGTGGGAGGAGGATGAGAAGTAGAAAATTAAGATATGTGGTCACCAGGAACCGTGGGTTCCGATTTATGAAATAAAGATGACCGTGTGTACCTTAGCGTGAAGAGTGCGGGTCAAAGCTTCTCCTTCTTCGGCCGGCCGATGAAGAAGAGTCCTCAACACGTGGGTGCTTGATTTTCTATGCAACTAGACAAACAAACAAGTGAAAAAGACAATTAGAACTAAACAAAGTAGAGTATATGTAAATAAAATGACATAAAACACACAACTGACTAGAAACTAACCAGATTCGGGTTATCTCTAACCCCTTTTTTATTTTTCTGAGTAATAGACTAAAAATAATGAAAAAAAATGTAAAAAAATGATAGGAGGATGGAGAATCATGAAACAAAGAGATAGAAAAAAGAACAGAAAGATTCTGATAAGAATAGAGAGAGATATGGCCAAATATGGGTTGTCGAAAAAGCCAAGCAGCAGTCCAGGATCTGCCAGGCGTGACTTTGCTTCTGTGCTTGTCATGACCAATCCCAACCTCAGAATCATGTACCATTGATTGAAAACTGAAGAAGACTATAAGAAGAAGAACTTTGATGTTGAGAGCTCGGGCAGCAGACTTCCACACGCTGCTGTAGAAGCTGAAGAAGAGAGAGCTGGCAGATCAGCTGCAGATCAGCCTTCCTCTCTCCTGAACTGACTTTTCTCTCTCTAAAAACTCAAAATTCTCTCTCTATAATTTACAAAATGGATGTATAAGGGAGCTTGGACCTCTTGAGCTGCCTGGGGAGTCATGAATCAGCCACTGGAATGACCAGAATTGGTCTCAATTTATAGGAGAATAATGTCGCGATCCATCCTAAAAAATAGGGGACCTTGCCCCCTGGTCCTGGGTGCATGCGCCTAGTGCTGGGAGCATGCTCCCCCTAGAGGGGGTGCATGCTATCCACCCTACAAAGTCAGTCTGATCCGGCCAAAAAATTCGATTCAATTCGATCAGAGATAGAATCCCAGTTGAAAACTGGTTACCTCGTGCCCCCGATCGGGGGCACATGGCCTCATGTCATAGGGGCAGGGCGCATGGCCACGGTCCAGGGCATATGTGCCCAGGGACTAGGGTGCATGAGACTATTTTTGCGTGTCTTTCTTCTAGAAGCCATTGCGGACACTTCCGAATTCAGAATTCGATGCCATTTGTTGCGTTGGAAAGATAACAGGCTGAAGAAGCTTTATATAGCAATGGATCAGACATCACACCTCAAAAACTTCAGAAATTTATCTGGAAGTTAGGCCAGTGAACAGAAGATCCGATACTGGTCGGAATGACTCTGACGGCCAACCAGAAAGACATGGCATGAAACAAAACTTGTTCAGAGTGTGAGTCTGACCACAACCTTCAATACATGATCATTAGGCATTAGTCATTCATCCAATTTTCATGTTTACACAATTTATGTGTGGCTTTCGCTCGAAAATTATGGCTTTGTGCGGAAGACTTCTAAAAACAACATATTTCATTCAGTGAAGCTCCAAATGAACTTTAAAAGAACCCGGCATCATTATAAGATCAATAATACATATTGCCCTATAAAACTTGAATTTTATGCTCTAATTTAGGCAAATTTGGCATGTCTGCAGCTTGCCTTGCCTTGATATCAGCTTTGTAAGGGAATGACATGTAATGAAGCGGAGTGATTCATAGTGACTTGTAATGGAATGCAAGTGAGCGTAGATGAATATAGCATAATGGAATGATGATAAATTGAAAAGGTGGCATCAAGGTGTCGATATAGACATGCTTATCTACATGATCCAGCAAAATGATTCTAGCTGAGTATTCTAGATCACTTTCATGTTCCATCAAAATCACATATAATTGATTGGTAAAAGACATGCCATTGGCACGAGATATGAAAAATAAAGAATAAAAGATGTAGTCAACCCTCAACGCAGTGAGGAGTCCTCGAGTTCGTAGGTTCATAATCAGCCAGTAACCCAAACTTTGTGGTGTTCTTGTACTGTGATGGGCTAAAGTTTAAAAAAGAAATTGTTTTTAAAATCAAAAGAATACTAATCCATCATATTTGGAATCTCAAGCTCATTTAAGTTTTACCAAAATACTCAGCTCAATTCTGAGTGGAATAACCTCAAGTTCTAAAAGGGTATGTTTGAGCATAACAAAATTGCTCGGGTATCGTGAAAACCATGAATCATGCTCTGGCAAAAAACCTGATTAAATGAAAACAACAAAACAGACTTAAGCCATAGTGGGATTAAAAGATAATGGTGGGACTAACATACAATGATGAGAAAGAAGAAACAATTGCATGATAAACATGACACGGTAGGATAAAATAAAAGACACGTTGGGATAAATGAAAAGAAAAGAATAAAACATGGTGGGATAAAAAAGTAAAACATGGTGGGATAACAGAATAAAACATGGTGGGATAAAAGAGTAAAACATGGTGGGATAAAAAAGTAAAACATGGTGGGATAAAAGAGTAAAACATGATGGGACAACATTAGTAATGATGAAGAATGGAAAAAGAGATGGATATGAAAACATAGAAAATTATGTAAAAAATAGTTGAAGATATAGATTGTCTATTGGAGGTCAAGACACCTGATTAGGAACCATCGTCCCTCCAATGTTCAATTTTGGCTTATCCGTGAGTGTGAAGAAATGACCAAGCCATCGCAGATTTTGTTGAAGGGGATCTCGGGTCCAGTCATCTTTACCCTCAAGGTCATCAACATCAATGCATATAATACATATCAAACAAACCTAACATAACTAAATGACAAATGGTAGGAGTGATGTGAAGTGAAAAATGGAATGCCGGTGATGATGTGAGATTGATGTGAAACTGAGTGAAGTGTTCAGGCATGGTTTATCAACTTGCATCGACCGCCTGATTCATCAACACATGATAATACTTGACTAGGTGGCGCTCCCTTTCTTTTTGTCATTGGGCTGGCATGACATTCCTTTTGGAACACCGATCTCACTAATTCACCTGTTGGACTTAAAAGTTTGCCTGCACATTTCTGGTTAGTACCCAATAGACGAAATTTTTATATGAAGCATATTTTTCTCGAAATGATCAACTGAAGTTTTTACTATTAAAACCATCCTTTGGAGGTCAAAACAATGTTTTTAATGATGGTTTCTTCAGCAAAAATGTCATTTTTAACATTTATAATTTTATGAGATTTTTTTGAATTTTTTGAATTTTTTGTCCATGTGCCCCCGATTGAGGGCACGTGCCCATGCGCCTGGGGGTAGGGCACCTGACCATGCACCCCCAGATAAGAGAACATGCACCCTGTGGCATTTTTTTTGCAAAAAATGTACCTGATGGCTCTTCTCTTTTTGCCTCTTCAGCTTCTAAAAACACTTAACAAAGATGATTAAATTTTCATCATAACTCATCCCTTTGCCTGTATATCATTTATCTTGATTTTGAGTCAAAGGGAGGAGACTTCTTAACAAGGTGGAATAAAATAGATGAATTAAATGAAATAAGGGGTAAGGGTTGAAAGAACTTACCTGTCGTGGTGAGAATCTTCTCCTCTTACCTTGAAATGCCTGAAACACTAGATAAAAGGGGATTAGATCTTCACCACGACTCACCCCTTCGCCTATTATGGTAAACTTTGACTTAGGTCAAAGGGAAGAGCCTTTTTAACAAGGTAATTAATGCCAAAAATGGACATGCAATGCAGAAATAGAAATATGCATGACAGAAAAATAAACATGGATTCAACTAAGGCAATAATCATGACTAAGTTAAAAAAACAGATTCATTTTTTTAGGTTTTCCTAAAAATATTCATTTTTTTAGATTTTCAAAATATTTATTTTTTTGGATTTTTGGAAAATTCAATTTTTTTAGATTATTTAAATATGCAAACTTTTTTTAGATTTTTGAAATATGCCTTTTTTTGGATTTTTGAAATATGCAAACTTTTTTTGGATTTTTGAAATATGCATTTTTTTTTGATTTTTGAAATATTTACTTTTTAGTGGAGAATTTGCTGGTATTTGAGATAGTTTATCGATCTTTGAAGTTTGTCATGACTCAAGTGGTAGATACCATGTGCAAAATAAAGTTCCCTACCTAGAATTCTTCTAACGTTCTTCCTTTGATCGGCTTGGATTCCACCTAGATTCGGTCGGTTTACCCTACCCAAGGGGTTTAAGGAGGAAGTCCTTGATAGGGTTTGGAGATGCTGAGAGGGATTTCTCTACTCCCACTAAAATTGCCTGTTGGGGTTCAGCCTCTTTGGGTCTTTCCTACTTTTTGCTCTTTTCTATGTGGCACATATTTAGACTGGTTTTTTTGACCCGTAGGAACATTGCCCATCTTTAAGTGCCTTTTGCCTTGACTATCATTTTGGGTACTCATTCAGGCAGGTTGATCATTTTTCTTTTTTTCTAACCTAAGGGGTTCATTGCCCATCTTTTGGCACCATTTTGTACCCTCCGAGACGACCTCCTACTAGGGTGACGAGTGTTTTCAATACTACTCCTCTCTAATCTTCTCTCCCTATTTTGAACCGAGTAGAAGAGAATAGGGTAAGGGTACTCCTTCCATTTCTAAATTTATGCCTTACCTTTCGCCAGTGTCGGGTTGTCTGGATTCTAGGATCGGGAGGTGTTGTGTGTGTAGGATGGTACCTACCCTTGACTTCTCACGAACAACTTAGGATCGATGACTTGAAATTATACCAGTGGTTTCTCCATTTATATATAAAATACTTTTTGAGGTAAACTCCATTCCAATGATGATTCAATCTTTCTCCATCTGCATTAGTCAATTCATATGCATTGCCTGGATACTTTTCAGTGATTACAAAAGGCCCTTCCCAGTTAGGTTGCAATTTGGAGTGGGGACCTCCTGGCTTAACGAAAATTCTTTTAATGACCATCTCATCGATCTCAAATTTTCTCTAGACCACCCTATTTTGATAAAACCTTTTAAGTCTATTCTGATAAGTCCGGGTATGCTCGATGGTATCTAGCCTTCTTTCATCCAAGAGTTCAAGCTGTGAAAGGAGAGATTCTCATCTCTCATCAACAGGAATATCCCTGTCGAGCTGAACTCGGAGAGATGGAAATAATACTTCGTACGGAACCACTGCTTCCATCTCATATGCCAAACCATACAGGGTTTGTCCAGTGGGAGTCCTTATAGAAGTACGATAAACCCATAGAGCATCTACAAGCTTATCAGGCCAGTCAGCAAACTTGCTAGACTTACAAGATTTCTTGATGATTTTGATTAAGGTTTTGTTGGTGGCTTCTGCTTGACCATTGCCTTAAGGATAGTATGGTGATGAATGATGCAATGAAATGCGATACCTGTTGCAAAGATCACATAGATCTTAAGAGAGAAATTGTAGCCCATTATCAGTGACGATGTTTCTGGGGATCCCGAACCCTGCCATGATGTTGCATTTGATGAAGGAGTAGAATGTTGATGCTTTAATCTCCACGAACGCTTCCTCTTTAGCCCACTTTGTGAAGTACTTCGTTGCCGTCAGAATGAATAATTTTGAGCACATTTCGGAGTTGAGGTCACTCAAGGGGCCAATGATATCAAAAGCCCACATGGCAAAAGGCCTTGGGGCATGAATTGGATGAAGGGAAGATGCGGGAGAGTGAATCTTGTCGGCATGGAGTTGACATGAATGACAGTGCTTGACAACGATGGAGAAGTCTTCTCGGCTTCTTCTTCATCAAAGCACCTGAGTAAGATTCCACTTAGGCTTCTCTTATAGAGTACTCCTCCTAAGATTGTATACCTCTTGGATACTCTTGTAATTGCCTTCTTTTCCTTGGTGGTCGATCTAGGTGAATATGACTGATCTTAGCAATACCTCGCAATCTCATCATACCAAGGTCTTTCACCTTCTTCTAATTCTTCCAACTCAATTAAGGAGATTTCTTCTTTGTGTTCCAAGTATTCCTTTTTGTTGAACTTCTCCTTAACCTTCAAAAAATGTCCATCCTCAATTGCTAGAATTGACCTCTTACATATGTGGATAGTTCGCACTTGCCTGCCTAGCGGGACAAATAAATATGAAGCGAGGATATTCTGATAACAGGGGACATGGACAAAGGTGAGTTTGAAGAATGGCTTGATGTAGCAGGTGGTGATCTCCTAGTAGGGTTTGAGGTTTGGATGAGAAGTTTGGTATTTGGATAGGAGTTGGAGTAGGATCAATTGACTACACCTATCACCCTCAGTTCAGTGGCACCATGGAAATGAGCAGCCTCCAGCTTGGCCAGCAAGGCTTCATACTCAACTATGTTGTTAGTTGCTAGAAAGTTGAGCTGAAAAGCTTGTGGAATGGTCCGGACTGACATTAGTTCATCATCCGGGAACTCCGACCGGACTGGGTCAAAGATGGGTATGGGATGATGGGCAAGGTGTTCAGCAATAGCATAGCCCTTGATTGCCTCTGCGGAACATAGGTGATATCAAATTGGGACAAGAAACTCTGCCATCGCCCTAACCGATCAGTCAAAACTATCTTCTCTAATAGAAACTTGATAGGATTGATACGAGCAATGAGCTTGACTTAGTAAGCAAGAAAATAATGCTTGAGTTTTTGAACTACCCAAACAAGAGCAGCATAGGTCTTTTCTACCACAGTGTACTTCAGCTCACAAGCATCAAACATCTTGGACAAGTAGTAAGTAGCTCATTCTTTCCCTTCTTCATCAACTTGTACAAGGACTACTCCAAGAGAATTCTTAAGAATCGAAATGTAGAGGACCAAGGGCTTGTAGAGAATTGGTGGTCTAAGTACAGGAGAACTTGCCAGGTATGTTTTCAACCCATTAAATGCCTCCTGGCACTTTGAATCCTATTTAAACTCGGCCCCCGGTTAACTCATAGAAAAGTTTACACCTTTGGGAGTGTTGTGAGATAAACAGGAGGACAAATTGTAGCCTCCCAATCAATCCTTGAAGTTCTTTCATATTCTTCAGGGGAGGCATACCAATAATTGCTTTGGCCTTGTTTGAGTCGATCTCTATGCCCCTTTTGCTTACTATGAACCCTAGTAGCTTTCCTGATGAAACTCTAAATGTATACTTCTTAGGGTTCATTTTTAGCTTGTATTCTCTAGCTCGTTGAAAAACTTTCCTTAGCACTTCATAATGATCTTCCTGACTCTTGGACTTGATAACTAAATCATCCACATACACCTCTACAAGGGTGTGCATCATGTCATGAAAAATAGCCATCATAGCCCTCTAATATGTGGCACCAGCATTCTTTAACCCAAAGGGCATAACAACATAGCAATATGTTCCCCAAGGTGTAGTGAACGAGGTCTTCTCTTGGTCCTCCTCAGCTAACCGGATCTGATTGTATCTAGAATAGCCATACATGAATGAAAGCATTTCAAATCCAGCTGTGTTATCGACCAAAACATCGATATGAGGTAGTGGGAAATCATCCTTGGGACATGCTAGGTTCAAGTCCCTGAAATCTATGCAAATTCGAACCCGTCCATCATTCTTCATAACAGAGACTATGTTAGCCACCCATTGCGGATATAGAACAACTTTAATAAATTTTGCTTGGTGTAGTTTGTCGACCTCTTCTTTCATTTTGAGTGCAATATCAAGGTGGAATCTCCTAAGCTTTTGTTTAACTGGGGTAGTTCTAGGTTTTAAGGTTAATCTAAGTTCAACCAATGAATTATCTAGTCCCGGCATATCTTCATATGTCTATGCGAACGAGTCCTAATATTTTAAAAAAATTTGATCAAAAGTTGTTCTTCTGAGAAAGTGAGGTTTGCACTGATAAGGATAGTCTTAGGATCTTCTAGGGTTCCTAAATTCAGTTCCTTGGTTGGTTTATTCCCTGTTGTTGATGGTTCTTCAAATCTTCTAAGTCCAGATGCATACGCATCAACCAAGTCCTCAATTTCATCCTTAGATTCAGGATCTTTCTTTGATGCCACCTCATATACTCCCAAAGTATGATCTATGTTATGCTCATTCTCATATTATATTTCATCTAGCTGGATGGTATTCTCTAAAAAGTTTGGCAGCCTTGCACACTCTATGCATTTCTGTGCCAATTATTGCAGATACCTATTTAGAACTCGTTTACCTCTGACTTTCTAGTTTCCTAACCTAACTTGACCTACTGAAGATAAAGCTAGAAATGTGGTATTTACAGTGGAGGGAGGATCGAGTAAATCAATCAATGATTCAGAAGAGAGGGATCCCTGATTGGGAGCACACTCTGGGATGAGTAGAGATGTCTCCTCAATGGAAATGTGAGTTTTAAAGAAGACAAATTTTTTTTGGATTTTCATGTAAAAAGATAGAATGAGTCAGAGTGACTCGAGGTTTGTTAGGAGTTGACTGAATTATCAGAGAGAAAAACTTAAGAATAAAGAGGAAAAAGGGGCTCGTGGGACCAATGGAAACAGAAAATGGGCACATAGGCCCAAAACTGATGAAAAAAGTGAACGGGTATGTGGACCAGGTTCTGGAAATGGATGGTCAAGTGAGCCCATGCTGAGAAGAGCCCTCAGTCCTGGAGTTGATGAAAGAAGTAAATGGGCAAGTAGGCCCAGTGAGAATAGAATGTTTGAAAGGGAACATGGACCCAAAGTGAGAAAGTGGGCTCGGAAGCCCATCCAAAAGATCTAGAAACAATGGTACGAGGTTTAAACATGGGATTGTTGTATTTGGGCCTCATGGAATGGTCCTGACTTGATTGGTAGCTTGCTCAATAGGATGATCCGAGATTGATTTACCCGTGAGTGGTTCTTAGTACTCTTCCCCATTTGAGAACAAACGAGTCAAAGATAAGCACAAATCTTTCAAGTCTTCTTCTTCATCTGGAGCCTTCCTTCTCTTGACAGTTATAATGGAACTCTTGTCATCTTTAGCCATCATCATGGTCTCCCCTTTGATAAAGAATGTATGGAGTACTATGGCATATCCTGGCTGGAAGATCCTCCTTGGGATGGAATCCTCTTCGTATCCCAACCCCTGCCTACATGGCCTTTTCATAGATTGAATTGGCTGAGTGATCCCTTGAAGATCCTTGCCTAAATATTTTTTAGGCTGATAGCCGAATTTCATCATCATCTGCGATCCCACTGTGTCTGGCAATTCTCCCACTGAGATCTAGGGTTGTATTGATAAACCTAGGGGTGGTATAAAAGTAGCATCATTCATCTCGTCCCTTATAGGCATGCTAGTCACCTTGACCACATGTCTTTTAAAGGGAAACTTTATGCACTAATGGTTTGTTGAAGCCACAGCTCCTATTGCTTCCAAATAAGGCCTCCAAAGTATAGCCTGAAAAGTTGGATCCAGTTTTAGGATATGGAAGTCAGTTGTGACCACACATGGTCCAAGTTTAACTTCTAGAGTGACCACCCCACGTGCAGACTTCTTGGAGTTGTCATAGGCGGTCACCATGGCACAAGATGTCTTGATTTCTTGTTCAGAAATGCCATACAACTATAAAGTTTTTGGCGACATAACATTGATAGAAGCTCCAGTGTCAACCAAATAGGATTTCACTTCAATATTACAAATAACCACAACCACATGCAAAGCATATCTCCTAACCTCTGGATCTGCTAATTTCGCCGGAGAGAAAGTGAGTGTTGGGTGCTCACTTTTAGGGGATAACACTGTAGTGATCTTCTCAGGTGGAAGATCTTCATTCACCATGACCCTTTGCAAATATTGTTGTAAAATCTCCTGGTGCACCTTTGATCTTTTAATCAACTCAAGTATAGAGATGCAGGCCGGTGTCTTATCCAAATGTTTCAACAAATCATAGGCCATGCCCGACAAAGGTTCTTCCACTTGTTCTTCCTCCACTGGATCCTACGATTGAGTCCCAACTTGGGAAAAGAGCCGCTGGAACATTCTCCCACTCCGAAGCACCGGGGCTATTTGGCAGTCGGGTAGAGGTGATGGGTTAACTGGGGTGAGATGTGGTGGAACAGGTGGTGTAGGTGCATGTATGGTAAGCAATGGGATTGGTGGTTCTAGGATGATTGGGTTTGTGGGTAGAGGGGTAGGGTTTGGAAGTGATGGTAAAGGTAGTGGCCTGATAAGAAGAGGCTAGGGTGCAGGAGTGCTGGTAGGTTGTGGGGTTGGTGGTGTGATAGATTGGGGTTTTAGGGTGACAGAGCTCATAGGCTGGGAATTCAGGTTTGGTGGTGACTGTCGTGGATGGATGAGCAAGGGCCGGTGTGTAGCAATGGTTGAGGGAGGTGTAGTCAAGGCGAGGGCTGGCCTAATGATGAGTCGGCAAGAAGAAGTGGAGGCCAGTGGTTGGGTTATTGAACTTGGTGGTGGTTGTGGAGTAAAAGGTGCACAAATTATCTATCTAGGAGGGTTCCTAGCAGAAGGCCTAGCTGGGTTGACTGACATGGTTGCATTGTTGTTTTCTAGTTGCCAACCTTGAGCACGGCTGGCAACTTTCTGGGCAATGGAGTGTACTAGACCAATTCTTGGGTTTAGATGTGCTGGTGCCGGTGCTGGAGCGGGGGCATGTAATGGGAGCGAATTTTGAACAATCCCCGAGCTGAGTTGTTGGTGGACGCTGCCGCTGCTGCTACCTAGCCTTCATTGCCTGTATGCATTCCCCCATTTGAGCCAAATCAATGCTACCTTTGTCATTCAGATCATGGATGTAATCCTTGAATTGAAAACACACTTCTATAGTGTGACCATGATACCAGTGGTAAGCAAAGTATCAAGACATATCTGCATTTGCTGGCCAAACCTCTCTTTCCTTGGGCAATTCCAACTGTTTCTCTGCCATAAGTACATTGAAGATGTTGGTCAAGGAGTAAGGGAGTTGTTGGTAATTCTCTCTTTTAGTACCTCTCCTTCATGGTGTTTGATTGGGTGGTGGCGGTGTCCTATTGTAGGTAGGTTGATCAAGGTTGCTGGGGTTGCGCTACTAGCTGAGGTCATTGTTGTGGTTGTCGTGGTTGTGGTGGCCTAACCTGTTGTTGAGGGGGGTGGTAAGAAAGGTTCTGTGGTGGGTTCCTAAACTGATTTTAATGGTTCCCTCCCTGGTTCCCCACAATGTTTATAGCTTCATTGTTGATAACTCCCTCAGTTGTAGGCCCAGTTGGTGTAGAGGGGCTCTTCCTGATGTTCCTTGGATTGGGATCAAATGGATTTATCATGGTGGCATCTTTGAAGTGGGCTTGCAAGTATCGGGCACTATCATAAAGTTTATTCATGGTGGTAGGATGGTGCATAATCATTACATTCCTCCTTAGAGCTGGTGTGGTGTTCCCAATAAACATCTTCACTTGTTCCCCTTCAGAAATAACATCTGTCAGTTTCTCTGTCATTCCCCTCCAGCGATCAGCAAACTTTATGGAATTCTCCTTGGGCTTTATCTTCTCAGCAATCAAATCTATAATGGAGCATGATGGTGCCACCCCATCTCTATATCTTCGCAAAAATTTGGTCTTCACAATATCAAAGTCTCCTGCCTTAAAGGGGTTGAGCGAGTAGAACCATTCCAATGCAGACCCTTCTAGTGATCGGCGGAATAAGAAAGCAAGAACTATATGATCATTTTTTAAGAATGAGGACTCGTAGAGAAAATATTTTAGGTGGAGAAAAGGATTTCCAGTACCATTGTAGCAATGATAAACTGGTAGTTCAGAAGGTGGCAGGTGAAGTACTGGCAAAGAAGGAATAGAGACCTCAGGAATTGAGTTGGAATCCAGGCGGCATCTCAACTCTTCATAACGTTCATTCATCTGGGTGAGCTGATCTATGATTACCTAGGTGATAGCAAGTTCTTTGTTTATTGGTGGGGGTATGTGGTTAGAGTCATGATTCTGGAATTGAGGAGCATGACTTGGCAAATTATCTGAAGATTGTCCCATGACTTGTTGGGCCAATGGAGCAACATGGTTGAAATAGGGTGGCTGGACAAATGTTGGTTGAACCACAGATGGTTAAACTATAGAGGGTTGAACTACAAATGGTTGTGCTAGTGATGGTTGAATCAAAGATTGCTGAACAATAGGTGGTTGAATAAGGGATGATTGAATGAGTGGTGGTCGAACCATAGGACAAGGAGATGAGGCAATTTGGTTGGCTTCAGCCTGATCAGAGGCAATTTTTTCCTTCACCATGGATTGTGTATGGGAGTAGGTTTATGGGTCAGTATAAAGAGACAACTCTCTAATGAGTTGTTCAACATCACGGGGAGCAGAAGGTTGAGGGACCTCTTGCGCTTCTGACACAAACAAGGGATTAACATGACCGTCTGACATAATTGGTTGGTAACCCATCTCATGCTCTCGACGTTCAGCGTGTTATGTCATTCCAACGTGCCTTCCAGACCTTAATTGCATTGTCACTCTTCAACTTCAAGGAGAGGGTAAAACAAACGAGTTGGCAAAACAAACAAAGAGCTCTTTTTTTCTGTTTTTTTTTAGTATCTTGCAAAAATGTTAGAGTTTTGAATTTTTGTTTGACAAACAAGTGATGCAAGTGTAAGGAATCAATACATGACAGAGGAAAAATTTTGATTCCATGAAACCATGATCTTAGCCTTGATCGATGCCGAACGAGTAAAACCGGGAACCAAATATGAAGTAGAACGAGAGTACCTCATGGGATTTCTCAAATCCCTCACCATGGATGAAGAGAGGACATTCCTCCTTGCTGAAAACCGTTCAAGTGTCCGGTCTCTAGCGGTATCCACACGATCTACTTCAATAGACGAGTTCTCTCTTCCTTCGGGCCTCTAGAAACCTTCCAGATCCAAGCTTGACCATGGGAGATCACCTTCTAGAGAAGAGAGGAGGGAGAGAGGAGGCTTTGGACGTGCTCCAGCCCTATGGCTTGTTAGGGTATGGCTTCATTAAGCCATTTATTTATAGAAGATGGAATTTTTCACAAAAATCCAAAACTTCTATAAAATTGCGTCCATGCCCTCATCTTATTGACCAGATCTATTGTGTGTGACCCACTAGGCCCAATAGTCAATTTGGTTGAAGCCTTAATTAATTTAAAAGAACAATTCCTTTAAATTAGATCAAAACCGTTATCCGATAATAGTTTTTACGGCTTTCTGATCATAAAGGGTACAAGCCACATCCTATGATCCCAAATGACTTTGGGGAGTTAAATAACATCCATTGAGCCTTTCCATCATTAATTACCACATGGATTTAAATCCTCGTTCATACAATGTCCCGGTCGGTCAGGGGTTCGGCACGGACTGTCAACCCCTAAATATTCCAACTCTATGAAATCTTGTACTCATGAATGAATCAACTGGAAAACTCCTTTTCCAATTATCCTATCTACCTTGGCCAAGGATTTAGAGTACTATCCATAGGACATTCTCTCTCTCCTACCGAGAGTGAACGATCCCCTATTGTCCGCTCAATTGCCTCCACCGGGTTTCCTATATACCCAATCCATTAACTATATAGGACCACAATACTAAGTGATCCATCGATCAATGGTCAAAGTACATAGTACGCCCGGCAAGACATCTTTGGCGACTCGGGTCAAAGATCCAACCGTGCTATTGAGATGTAAGAATAACTTTGATAGACGGTTCGGTAAGATACCGATCGGGTTTTCCTAAATTGGTCGATTCGGTGAACTCATTCCACTAATGAGCACCTGTGTGTGTATCTCAGTGTCCCCACACTGATGACCAATGAGATCGGTCATTCTCATCATATGAGAAGACATCACACACACTAGTCTATCCGGATTCTTGATGTCCTGTCTCAAGGATCCTTTGACTAGGAACATTTAGATCACATACCTCTAGATGATCGATCTCATTATCATGATCTCATCATGATTCAATCATCATTGCATGTGATTAAGGACCTCATTACGATATACGCTTCTAATAAAAGTTAGTAACGAAGTTTTGCCTTTTTAATTGAATGAGATATTCCTAGAAATGTCGAATCATATCATATATGATTGGCTTGTAGGGCATACATTTCTATCAGCAAGGACATAAAAACAAGATTATACAATGATTTTTGATTAAACCTTAGGTTTATGGATTTGTTAAGAATTGTTCTCTCAACAAATGGATTAGGATCCTAACTCCAATCTCCAATGACCTAGGTTTCACACAATCTCACCACGTGTAGGTAACATAGGATGCTTCGGGTTTTGGGGAGTGGTACAGCCAATCCGATCGTGAAGAGGAATACACCACGTATGAGAAATTTCGGAGGCCTTGATGAAAGCCAACCAAGTCAACTAGGAAGGAATATCCAAGAAGAGAGGTCAAAATCCACCAAGAGGGTGTTTTGGATGGGAGGGGCAAATGGGAGAGTGAGCTCCCGCCTCAAAAGAAAAAAAGTGTTAAAGAAGGAGGTAGAGAGAAGGAGCAGAGAATGCAATCAAGTAACAAAGCAAGTAATAAGCAAAACATAAACTAGAATATATACCTTGTTTCACACGCGAGCAGAGAATGCAATCAAGTAACAAAGCAACTTAAATAAACAAGCAATGACACAAGGAAAGTAACTAGAAACTAGACAAGCAACTATAAACTAGAATATATACCTTGTTTCACACACGAGCCAAATGGATATAATAAAAAGTGATGAAAAGAAGAGGGTTCATACTTGATAGCCAAGAAAAAATGGTGGTCCATGCAGGGACCGATGTAAGAATAAGCTGGTTCACGTGGGAACCGGGGTAAAAAGTGAAGGTGGTTTACGCGGGAACCGATTTAAATGATTGAAAGAAGGACACGTGGGGCCAATTAAAGGTGAATAAGGATATAATACAAGTGGGGATAGATCTGAAGGAAAGTGGTTTGGTTAACGTGGGAATCGATGTAAAGAAAGAGATTGGTTCACGCGGGAACCGGTTTAAAGGAAAAAGGGTGGTTCACGCGAGAACCAGTTTAAATGGCAACAAGAAATAAAAGAGGGTCATGTGGTGACCAATTATTGGGTGATAAACTGAAGCAAAAGAGGAAAAAAATCTGATTTGAATGACTAAAAATAAATGTTGGCTCACGTTGGAACCGGTTTGTAGAAGAGAGTTGGTTCACGCTGGAACCAGTTTTAAAGCAAAGGTGGGTTCAGGTGGGAACTGGCTGAAATAAAATGACAGAAGTTAAATGAGGTACTTGGCACTTCAGATATGATGAAATATAGGTGAAATCATAAATTTTGAGATGGCATGAAATTAAGAAAGGCGTAAAGAAGGAATGACTCACGCGGGAACCGGTCTAGAACTAGAACTAGTTACAAGAAAACACTAAGCACCCACGGTTGAAGACATTGCTTGTCCCACCGTGGTCACCACAAAGCTGTCAACTCTAAAAATTTGATGGGGCCTTTCCTTTTCAGGAAAGTTCATGAATCCGGATCGTCACCTTAAGAGGGGATGAGAAAGAAAGGAACAAAATACGGAAAGCAACTCTCACCTCGGTCCCACACTCACATTGATCCCCAAATTTTCATCCCTTGGCATCACTCGATCACTAAAGAGATGTTTCAGGTCATGTGGGAGGAGGATGAGAAGTAGAAAACTGAGACATGTGGTCACCAGGAACCGTGGGTTCCGATTTATGAAATAAAGATGACCGTGTGTACCTTAGCATGAAGAGTGTGGGTCAAAGCTTCTCCTTCTTCGGCCAGCCGATGAAGAAGAGTCCTCAATATGTGAGTTCTTGATTTTATATGAAATTATACAAACAAACAAGTGAAAAAGAAAATTAGAACTAAACAAAGTGGAGTATATGTAAGAAAAATGACATAAAACACACAACTGACTAGAAACTATCGGGTTATCTCTAACCCTCTTTTTTATTTTTAGAAATAAAAGACTAAAAATAATTCAAAAAATGTAATAAAAATGATATGAGTATGGAGAATCATAAAACAAAGAGATAGGAAAAATAACAGAAAGATTTTGTTAAGAATAGAGAGAGATATGGCCAAATCTGGGTTGTCGAAAAAGCCAAGCAGCAGTCCAGGATCTACCAGGCGCGACTTTGCTTCTACGCTTGTCACAACCAGTCCCAACCTCAGAATCATGTATTGTTGATTGAAAAATGAAGAAGACTCTGAGAGTAAGAACTTTGATGTTGAGAGCTCGGGCAATAGACTTCTACACACTGCTATAGAAGCTAAAGAAGAGAGACCTGGCAGATCACCTGCAGATCAGCCTTCCTCTCTCCTAAAAACTTGAAATTCTCTCTCTAAAAATCACAAAATGGATGAAGGTGGGAGCTTGGACCTCTTGAGCTGCCTAGGGAGTCATGAATCAGCCTCTGGAATGACCAGAATCAGTCTCAATTTATAAGAGAAGAACATCATGATCCGTCCTCAAAAATAGGGGACCTTGCCCTTGGTCCTGTGCGCATGCGCCCTGGTGCTGGGCGCATGCTCCCACTAGAGGGGGCGCATGCTATCCACCCTAAAAAGTTGGTCTGATCTAGCCAAAAAATTTGATCTGATCCGGTCTGAGGTAGAGTCCCTGTTGAAAACTGGTTACCTCGTACCCCCGATCGGGGGCACATGGCCTCGTGTCTTAGGGGCAGGGTGCATGGCCACGTGCCCTAGGTCCAAGGCACATGTGCCCAGGGACTAGGGCACATGAGATTATTTTTGCGTGTCTTTCTTATGAAAGCCATTGCGGACACTTCCAAACTCAAAATTCGATGCCATTTGTTTGTTGCATTGGAAAGATAACAGGCCGAAGAAGCTTTCTATAGAAACAAATCAGCTATCACACCCTCTAACACTTCATAAATTTATCTGGAAGTTAGGCCAATGAACAGAAGATCTGATACTGGTCGGAATGACTCCGACGGCCAACTAGAAAGACACAGCATGAAACAAAACTTGTTCAGAGTGAGTCTGACCAAAACCTACAATGCATGATCATTAGGCATTACTCATTCAGCCAATTTCTATGTTTACACAATTTATGTGTCATTTTGCTAAAAAATTATGACTTTGTGCGAAAAACTTTGAAAAACATCCAATTTCGTTTGACAAAGCTACAAATGAACTTTACAAGGACCTGACATCATTATAAGATCAATCACACATATTGCCCTATAAAACATGAGTTTTATGCTTTGAATTAGGCAAATTTGGCCTGTCTACACCCCCCTCAATAACAGATTAGGCCACAACAACCACGACAACCATAACAACCACCTCAGCCAGTAGCGCAACCCCAATAAGCTCGTCAACCTACCTACAATAGGACACCGCCACCACCCAATCAGGCACCATGAAGGGGAGGTCCTAGGAGAGAGAATTACTAACAACTCCCTTACTCCTTGACCGACATCTTAAATGTACTCATAGCAGACAAATAGTTGGAATTGCCCAAAGAAAGAGATGTTTGACCAGTAAATGCATATTTTTCTAGATACTATGCTTACCACTGGTATCTTGGTAACACTGTTGAAGTGTTTTTTCAATTCAAAGATTACATCCACGATCTGAATGACCAAGGCAACATTGATTGGACTCAAATGGGGGAATGCATACAAGCAATGAAGGCTAGGCAGCAACAGTGACAGCGTCCACTAGCTCAACCTCAACAACAACCCAGCTTGGGGATTGTTAAGAATCTGATCCCACTCCAGTACGGGCACCAGCACATCCGAACCCAGGAAGTGGTCTAGTACACTCCATTGTCCAGGAAGATAACAGCCATGGTCAAGGTTGGAAACTAGAAAACCACAATGCAACCATGCCGGTCAACCCAACTAGGCCTCCTGCTAGGAACTCTCCTAGACAGATAATCCGTGCACCTTCTACTCAACAACAATCACCAAGCTCAATAACCCAACCATTGGCCGCCACTTCTTCTTGCTGACTCATTATTAGGCCAGCCCCCACCTTGACTACACCTCCCTCAACCATTGCTACACACCGGCCCTTGCTCATCCGTCCACGACAGTCACCACCAAACCTGAACCCCCAACCTATAAACTCTGTCACCCTAAAACCCCAATCTATCACACCACCAACCCCACAACCTACCAGCACTCCTGCACCCCGACCTCTTCTTATCAGGCCACTACCTTTACCATCACCTCCAAACTCCACCCCTCTACCCACAAAATCAATCATCCCAGAACCACCAATCCCATTGCTTACCATACCTTCACCTACACCACCTGTTCCACCACATCCCACCCCAGTTAACCCATCACCTCTACCCGACCGCCAAATAGCCCTGGTGCTTCGAAGTGGGAGAATGTTCCAATGGCTCTTTTCCCAAGTTGGGACTCAACTATAGGATCCAGTGGAGGAAGAACAAGGGGAAGAACCTTTGCCGGGCACGGCGTATGATTTGTTGAAAAATTTGGATATGACACCAGCCCGCATCTCTAAACTTGAGTTGATTAAAAGATCAAAGGTGCACCAGGAGAATTTGCAACAATATGTGCAAAGGGTCATGGTGAATGAAGATCTCCCACCTGAGAAGATCACTACAGTCTTAGCCCATAGAAGTGAGCACCCAACACTCACTTTCTCTCAAGAAGAGATAGTAGATCCTGAGGTCAAGAGATACGCCTTACATGTGGTTGCTATCATCTGTAATATTGAAATGAAATCATGTTTGGTTGGCACTGGAGCTTCCATCAACGTTATGCCGCCAGAAACTTTGCAATTGTGTGGCATTTATGAAAAAGAAATTAAGCCATCTTGTGCCATGGTGACAGCCTATGACAACTCCAAGTAGTCTGCATGTGGGGCGGTCCCTCTAGAGGTTAAACTTGGACCATGTGTGGTCACAACTGACTATCATATCCTGGAACTGGATCTAACCTTTTGGGCTATACTTGGGATGCTTTATCTGGAGGCAATAGGAGCTGTGGCTTCAACAAACTATCAGTTCATAAAGTTTCCCTCTAAAGGACAAGTTGTCAAGGTGACTAGCATGCCTGTAAGGGACGAGATGAATGATGCTACTTTTACATCACCCCTAGGTTTATCAACACAACCCTAGATCTCAGTGGGAGAGTTGCCATAACTTAGATGCATGACCGCCTCTCTACCATACATAGTGGGATGGTAGATGATGATGAAATTGAGCTATCAGTCTGGAAAAGGTTAAGTCAAGGATCTTCAAGGGATCACTCAGCCGATTCAGTCTATGAAAAGGCCACGTAGGCAGGGGTTGGGATACGAAGAGGATTCCATCCCAAGGAGGGTTTTCCAGCCAAGATATGACATGGGACTCCACACATTCTTTATCAAACGGGACACCATGATGATGGCTGAAGATGACAAGAGTTCCATGATAGCTGTGAAGAGAAGGAAGGCTCCAGATGAAGAAGAAGACTTAGAAGATCTGTGCTTATCTTTGACTCATTTGTTCTCAAGTGGGGAAGAGCACCAAGAACCACTCAAGGGCAAATCAATCTTGGATCATCCTGTTGAGCAAGCTACCAACCAAGTCAAAACCATTCCATGAGGCCCAAATACAACAATCCCATGTTTAAACATCGTGCCATTACTTCTAGATCTTTTAGATGGGCTTTCGAGCCCACTTTCTCACTATGGGCCCATATGCCCTCTTCAGCCTTCTATTCTCACTCGGCCTGCTTGCCCATTTACTTCTCTCATCAGCTCCAGGACTGAGGGCTCTTTCCAGCATGGGCTCACATGCCCATCCATTTCCAGAACTGGGTCAGTGTACCTGTTCACTTTTCTTACTAGTTTTGGACCCATGTGTCCACTTTTTATTACCGTTGGTCCTATGAGCCCCTTTTTCCTTTTTATTCTTAAGTTTTACTCTCTGTTAATTCTGTCAACTTCTAAGAAGTCTCGAGTCACTCAAGCTCAGTCTGTCTACTTACTAGAAAATCCAAAAAAAAATGTCTTCTCTGAAACTCACATTTCCATCGAGGAGACGTCTCTACTCATCCTAGAGGGTTCTCCCAACCAGCCATCCCTCTCTTCTAAATCATTGATCGATTTACTCGATCCTCCCTCCACTGTGAATACCACCTTTCCAGCTTTGTCTTCAGTAAGTCAAGATAGGTTAGGAAATAGGAAAGTTAGAGGTAAATGAGTTCCAAGTATGTATCTGCAACAATTGGCACAGAAATGCATAGAGTATGCAAGGCTGCCAAACCTTTTAGAGAATACCATCCAACTCGATGAAATCTGATATGAGGATGAGCATAAGATAGATCATACTTTGGAAGTATATGAGGTGGTATCAAAGAAGGATTCTGAATATGAGGATGAAATCGAGGACTTGGTTGATGCATATGCATATGGACTTAGAAGATTTGAGGAACCATCAGCCACAAGGAATGAAATAACCAAGGAATTGAATTTAGGAACCCTAGAAGATCCTAAGACTATCCTTATAAGTGCAAACCTCACTCCTTCAGAAGAACAATGTTTGATCAATATTTTGGAAGAATATAAGGACACATTCGCATGAACATATGAAGATATGCCGAGATTAGATAATGCATTGGTTGAACATAGATTAACCTTGAAACATGGAACTACCCCGGTTAAACAAAGCTAAGGAGATTCCACCCTGATATTGCACTCAAAATGAAATAAGAGCTCGAGAAACTACACCAAGAAAAATTTATTAAAGTCGTCCTATATCTACAATGGGTGGCTAACATAGTCCCTGTTATGAAGAAGGAAGGGCGAGTTCGTATTTGCATAGACTTCAGGGAATTAAACCTAGCGTGCCCTAAGGATGATTTATTTTTACCTCATATCGATGTTTTGGTTGATAACACAGCTGGATTTGAAATGCTTTCATTCATGGATGGTTATTCTGGATACAATCAGATCTAGTTAGTTGAGGAGGACCAAGAGAAGACCTCGTTCACTACACCTTGGGGAATATATTGCTATGTTGTCATGCCCTTTGGGTTAAAGAATGCTGGTGCTACTTATCAGAGGGCTATGATGGCTATCTTTCATGACATGATGCACACTCTTATAGAGGTGTATATGGATGATTTGTTTATCAAGTGCAAGAGTCGGGAAGATCATTCTGAAGTGCTAAAGAATGTTTTGCAATGAGCTAGAGAATACAAGCTAAAAATGAACCCTAAGAAGTGTACATTTAGAGTTTCATCAGGAAAGACCTGTGCTGCTCTTGTTTGGGTGGTTCAAAAACTCAAGCATTATTTTCTTGGTCACCAAGTCAAGCTCATTGCTCGTATCAGTCCCATCAAGTTTCTGTCAGAGAAGATAGTTTTGACTAATCGGTTAGGGCGATGGCAGAGTTTCTTGTCCCAATTTGATATCACCTATGTTTCGTAGAAGGCAATTAAGGGCTATACTATTGCTGAACACCTTGCCCATCATCCCATACCCATCTTTGACCCAATCCAGTCGGAGTTCCTGGATGATGAACTAATGTCAGTCCGATCTTCCAATCTTTGGACATTATATTTTGACAGGGCTCTGAACTCTCATGGTAGAGGGATAGGTATTGTCCTTCTGTCACCTGAAGGTGTCACCATTCCACAGGCTTTTTAGCTCAACTTTCCAGCAACTAACAACCTAGCTGAGTATGAAGCCTTGCTGGATAGGCTAGAGGCTTCTCACTTCCATGGTGCCACTGAACTGAGGGTGATAGGTGATAGTCAATTGATCCTACTCCAAGTCCTATCCAAATACTGAACTTCTCATCCAAACCTCAAACCCTACCAGGAGCTCACCACCTACTACATCAAGCTATTCTTCAAACTCACCTTTGTCTATGTCCCCCATTCTCAAAATATCCTCGCCGATGCCTTAGCTTCACTAGCTTCATCTTTATCTATCCCTCTAGGTAGGCAAGTGCGAACTATCCACATCTGTAAGAGGTCAATTCCAGCAATTGAGGATGGACATTTTCTAAAGGTTAAGGAGAGGTTCAACAGAAAGGAATACTTGGAACATAAAAAAGAAATATTTTAAATTGAGTTGGAAGAATTAGAAGAAGGTGAGAGACCTTGGTATGATGAGATCACGAGGTATTGCCAAGATCAATCATATCCGCCTGGATCAACCACCAAGGGAAAGAAGGCAATCAGAAGGGTATCCCAGAGGTATACAATCTTAGGAGGAGTGCTATATAAAAGAAGCCTAAGTGGAATCTTACTTAGGTGTCTTGATGAAGAAGAAGCTAAGTTGGTGCTGAAGGAAGCACATTCTGGAGTTCGTGGTGGTCATGTGAATGCCCACACCCTTGCTAAGAAAATCATCCGACAAGGGTATTATTGGCCAACTCTAGAAAAGGACTGCTCTGTCTTTGTTTGGCACTGTCATTCATGTCAACTCCATGCTGACAAGATTCACTCTCCTGCATCTTCCCTTCATCCAATTCATGCCCCATGGCCTTTCTCCATGTGGGCTTTTGATATCATTGGCCCCTTGAGTGATCTTAACTCCGAAATGCACTCAAAATCATTCATTCTGATGGCAACGGAGTACTTCACAAAGTGGGCTGAAGCAGAAGCGTTCGTGGAGATTAAAGCATCAACAATCTGCTCAATCATCAAGAGCAACATCATGGCAAGGTTTGGGATCCCCAGCGACATCGTCACTGATAATAGGCCACAATTTCTTTCTCAAGATCTGTGTGATCTTTGCAACAGGTATTGCATTTCATTGCATCATTCATCACCATACTATCCTCAAGGCAATGGTCAAGCAGAAGCCACCAATAAGACCTTAATGAAGATCATCAAGAAATCTTGTAAGTCTAGCAAGTTTGTCGACTGACCTGATAAGCTTATAGATGCTTTATGGGCTTATCTTACTTCTGCAACGACTTCCACTGGACAAACCACGTATGCTTTGGCATATGAGATGGAAGCAGTGGTCCCCTATGAAGTATTACATCCATATCTCCGAGTTCAACTCGACAAGGATATTCCTGTTGATAAGAGATGAGAATCTCTCCTTGCACAGTTTGAACTCTTGGATGAAAGAAGGCTAACCACTGCTGAGCATGCCCTGACTTATCGGAATAGACTTAAAAGGTTTTATCAAAAGAGAGTGGTTGAGAGAAAATTCCAGATCGGTGAGATGGTCATTAAAAGAATTGTTGTTAAGCTGGGGGGTCCCCGCTCCAAATTGCAGCCTAACTGGGAAGGGCCTTTTGTAAACATTAAAAAGTATCCAAGCAATGCATATGAATTGACTAATGCAGATGGAGAAAAATTGAATCAACTTTGGAATGGAGTTTACCTTAAAAAGTACTTTCCATAAAATAGAGAAACCACTAGTATAATCTCATGTCATCAATCCTAGGTTGCTCATGAGAAGTCAAGGGTAGGTACCATCCTACACACACAACACCTCCCAATCCTAGAATCCAGACAACCTAACACTTGTGAAAGGCAAGGTAGAAATCTAGAAACGGAAGGAGTACCCTTACCCTATTCTCTTCTACTCGGTCCAAGATAGGAAGAGAATATTAGAGAGTGGTAGTATCGAAAACACTAGCCACCCTAGTAGGAGGCCATCTTGGAGGGTGCAAAAGGGTGCCAAAAGATGGGCAATGAACCTCTCAGGTTAGAAAAAAATGATGATTAACCTGTCTGAATGAGTACCCAGAATAATAGTCAAGGCAAAAGGCACTAAAAGATGGACAATGTCCCCATGGGTCAAAAGCCTGTCCAAATATGTGCCACATAGAAGAGAAAAAAATATGAAAGACCTAAAGAGGCCGAACCCCAATGGGAAATTTAAGTGTGAGTAGAGAAATCTCTCTCAACATCTCCAAACCCTATCAAGGACTTCCTCTATGATCTTCCTCCTTAAACCCCTAGGGTAGGGTAAACTGGCCGAATCCAGGTGGAACCCAAGCCGATCAAAAGAAGAAGGCTAGAAGGATTCTAGGTAGGGAACTTTATTTTTGCACGTGGTATCTACCACTTGAGTCTTAACGAACCCCAAAGACCGATGAACTGTCTCAAATATTAGCATTTTCTCCACAAAAAATTGAATATTTCAAAAATCTAAAAAATGCATATTTCAAAAATCCAAATTTTGTTTACATATTTAGAAAATTTTAAAAAACTTTGCATATTTTAGAAACCAAAAAATTTAAATTTTTCAAAAAAAATAAATTTTTCAAAAAATTCCAAAAAAATCAAATATTTTGAAAATCCTAAAAAATGAATGCTTTCAAGAAAACCCAAAAAAATGCATCATTAGCTTAGTCATGATCATTGCCTTAGTTGCATCCATGTTTATTTTTCTGTCATGCATATTTGTATTGCTGCATTGCATGTTCATTTTCTGCTTTAATTACCTTATTAAGAAGGCTCTTCCTTTTGACCTAAGTTAAACTTGGCCATAATAAGCAAAGGGATAAGTCATGGTGAAGATCTAATCTTCTTTTATCAAGTGTCTCAGGGATTTCACTGTAGAAGGAGAAGATTCTCACCACGGCAGGTAAGTTCTCCCAACCCTTGCCTCATTTCATTCAAGTCATTTATTTGATTCTACCTTGTTAAGAAGGCTCTTCCCTTTGACTCAAAATCAAGACAAACGATATACAGGCAAAGAGATAAGTCATGATGAAAATTTAATCATCTTTGATAAGTGTTTTCAGGAGTTGAAGAGACAAAAAGAGAAGGATCATTACGCAATATTTTAAGTCCAACGAGTGAATTGGTGAGATCGGTATTCCGGAAAGAAAGTCATGCCATCCCTGTGACGAAAAGAAAGGGAGCGCCACCTGTAGACACGCCAATTTGGCCTTATTTAGAGTTTAAATTATTCTTCCATTGGAAACATCTCTTTTAGACCATAAAAATAATAATGAACCACCCTTTTGAATGAGCAAAGTTTCTTATTAAAAATATGAGGATGATTTTTTAATTTCTAATCAAATCCGTGTTTGCCGAACAAGAGACTCTTGGTGGTGTGCCAGATTATGCTTTTCACAGCATATACTCTATTTGAAATTTTTTCACAGGATTATATAGATGTCTAATAAAAACCTATTCAACATGAATAATCTTCTTCTCTGAGTTATCTTTCCATTGTAACAAATGTCATTCAATTCTGATCTCCAATTTGTCCGCAGAGCCCTTTCGAAGTCAGATGAGCAGTTATGTCCGCACGCAGCACCGATCAAGCCCAATTGCATGCAAGCCCGGCCCATTGGGCACATATCTGAAAAATTCCAGACCTTACCTTCCTTTTTACTCCTCCATATTACTTGGTATAGTATTTTTAAGCTTCATGGTCTAAATTAGCATCATCTAATGATGGCAATCCAACTTGTTGTCTTATACATCAAAACTTGCTATTTTTAGACCAGATTTATTTCCTCTTCAAGTGGAGACATATTTTGAACATGGGGAAGGTGATCCACAGTTTCCAATCCCTATCAATCATTTGGGTAAGTTTCTAGATGCCTCAGTATAAAAATTAGCAACATTAATGGAGTAAATCCAACCGATGGTTGGATGTATCAAAACTTGCTATTTTTTGACCTATTTTTCATCCCCTATAAAGGGAGACTCATATGAACGACCTAAGAAGGGCATCCCCATCCTCCAGCACTACTATCCTCATCCTCCAGACACCATATGCTCATCCCAATCTCCCCAAATCATTCTCTCTTAGTCCTGGTGCCCAGAGATCATCCCAAAGTAAAGAAGAAGCCAGTCTATGCTCCAACGTGCTGCACTTCTGATCATCGGCTTCTACAGATCTTTATAGTCATTTTTTGGCCTTACTTCCTTCAAAATAAGTGTGCTTCATCAAGATATCTTTCATCTCTAATAAATGGAGATTAATTATTATGTTCTCTCATCTTGTTACGGCTTTAACATCGGCACTGCACACACAGATATGAAGTCTTCATTCTAAGTCATCGTCTTCTCAGTCAATTTAAGTACATTTAATGGTGGATTCAGCCTATACATCCTTCATATAAATTATTCCCCGGTGAGTCCTGTTTTATTTAAAATAAGAATCATTCAATTTAGATATCTGTGGTGCCCATAGCACATCCTACATCAACATTGTGCTGGGAGTTTCTGGTACTTCACTGTCCAAGATCCGGCTTATCGGGTAAAATCAGATTACTTATCATAAAATTCGAGAAAACTTGTCTTCATATCAAAACACCACCGGTGAGTCCTATTTATTTTTAAATAAACATCACTTTATTCTAACATTGGTGCTATTTGTTACAGTCTCTACATCAGAGCTGCGCAGTTTACATTGAATCTGTCCAACTCGGTTGCCACTTTGCCTGGGTTGTGTTTAACCATTCATATTGTATTTGCTAACTCTTCATTCATATCATTTAATTCATATTTAAGAATCATTTTATTCTATTTTTCATCATTTCATATATCAGAAAAAACCAAAAAAGGGGGGTTAGGGCTAACCCCGAATCCGGTGAGTTTGTTTCTAATTACTGTTTTATGTTATTGTTTTTACAAGTTACTACACTTCACTCAGTTCTAATGCTTCTTCACTTGTTTTCTCATCTTATTGTCTTCTAGTTGCACAAATACATCAAGCTAGCACTGGTTGGACTCTTCTTCATTGGTCGGCCGAAGAAGAAGAAGGTTGAACTCATATCCCAATCTCCCACGCTAAGGTACACACGGTCAAATCAAAACAATCTTGATTTACATTACATAAAGCGGAGCCCGCGGCTCCTGGTGACCGCCATTTTATTCATGTTTTAAGTGTATCTCCTCCTCACTCTCCTCCCACATGACCTGAACCATCTTCGGTGCTCGAGCAACACCGTGAGAAGAAAGTTTGGGGATCAATGTGAGTGTGGGACCAATGATAGGACTTTTTACCGCTTTCCGAGTGTTTTCCGATTCACTTTTTACCAACCTCTCTAATATCCCACCATGTTCGGTAATCATCTTATGCCTCCAAATCTTCCATCACCACTGTGTCCATTGCAACACTTCTTTGCTATTCATCCCACCATGGCAGCCAATTCGTCCCGCCAAGGGCCTTCTATTTGATCGGAACTTGCATCGTCACTATCTTCACGGTCTATACTTTAACATTTGCCTTTTGGAATTCGAGATCATTCCATTCTGAATTGACTCTTGTCTCTTGGAAGACTCAAATGAATCTGAGAGCTTGAATGTGCTCAATTGGTATTCTTTTACTTTTTCAAAACAAATATCTTTTAAAACTTTAGCCCATCACAGTACAGGAACACCGCAAAGATCGGGTTACCGGCCAATGATAAACCTACGAACCCATGTTTTGGGGACTCCCCACCACATTGGGGGTTGGCTATTCTTCTCTCGTGCAAATGGGACATCTTTTACCAATCAAACATAGGAAGACTTGATGAAACATGGCAGTAATCCAGGAGACTCGAAGAGATTCTCTTTGCCGAATTTGACGTTGAGCGTGTCTATATCTACACCTTGATACCACCTTTTCAGTTCATCTCTATTTCGATCTATTGCATTCCATTACAACCCACCTCGATTCACTATGATTTCTCTACATTTCACTCTGCTACGCTACATGCCATTCCCTTGCAAAGCTGACATCAAGGCGAGGCAAGCTGTAGACATGCCAATTTAGCCTTATTTAGAGCTTAAACCATTATTCAATTGGCAACATCTCTTTTAGACCATCAAAATAATGATGAACCACCCTTTTGGATGAGCTGAGGTGCTTATTGAAAATATGAGGATGATTTGCTAATTTCTAATAAAATATGTGTTTGCCGAACAAGAGACTCTTGGTGGTGTGCCAGATTATGCTTTTCACAGCATATACTCTATTTGAAATTTTTTCACAGGATTATATAGATGTCTAATAAAAACCTATTCAACATGAATAATCTTCTTCTCTGAGTTATCTTTCCATTGTAACAAATGTCATTCAATTCTGATCTCCAATTTGTCCGCAGAGCCCTTTCGAAGTCAGATGAGCAGTTATGTCCGCACGCAGCACCGATCAAGCCCAATTGCATGCAAGCCCGGCCCATTGGGCACATATCTGAAAAATTCCAGACCTTACCTTCCTTTTTACTCCTCCATATTACTTGGTATAGTATTTTTAAGCTTCATGGTCTAAATTAGCATCATCTAATGATGGCAATCCAACTTGTTGTCTTATACATCAAAACTTGCTATTTTTAGACCAGATTTATTTCCTCTTCAAGTGGAGACATATTTTGAACATGGGGAAGGTGATCCATGGTTTCTAATCCCTCTCAATCATTTGGCTAAGTTTCTACATGCCTCAGGATAAAAATGAGCATCATTAAATGGAGGAAATCCAACCTATGGTCGGATGTATCAAAACTTGCTATTTTTTGACCTGTTTTTCATTCCCTATAAAGGGAGACTCATATGAACGACCTAAGAAGGGCATCCCCATCCTCCAGCACTACTATCCTCATCCTCCAGCCACCCTAGGCTCATCCCAATTTCCCCAAATCATCCTCTCTTCGTCCTGGTGCCCAGAGATCATCCCAAAGTAAAGAAGAAGCCAGTCTATGCTCCAATGTGCTGCACTGCTGATCATCGGCTTCTACAGATCTTTATAGTCATTTTATGGCCTTACCTCCTTCAGAATAAGTGTGCTTCATCAAGATATATTTAATATACAACAAATAGAGATCAATTATGATGTTTTCTCATCTTGTTACGGCTTCAACATCCGCGCTGCACAGACAGATCCAAAGTCTTCTCTTCTAAGTCATCATCTTCTCAGTCAATTTCAGTACACTTAATGGTAGATTCAGCCTATACATCCTTCATAGAAATTGTTCCCCAGTGATTTATATTTTATTTAAAATAAGAATCATTCAATTCAGATATATGTGGTGTCGATAGCACATTTTACATCAACATTGTGCTGGGAGTTTCTGGAACTTCACTGTCCAAGATCCGACTTATCAGGTAAAATCTGATTACTTATAATAAGATTCAAGAAAACTTGTCTTCATATCAAAACACCAACGGTAAGTCCTATTTATTTTAAAATAAACATCACTTTATTCTGACATTGGTGCTGTTTGTTACAGTCTCTACATCAGAGCTACGCAGTTTACATTGAATCTGTCCAACCCGGTTGCCACTTTGCATGGGTTGTGTTTAACCATTCATATTATATTTGTTAACTCTTCATTCATATCATTTAATTCATATTTAAGAATTATTTTGTTTTATTTTTCATCATTTCATATATCACAAAAAACCAAAAAAAAGGGTTAGGGCTAACCCCGAATCTGGTGAGTTTGTTTCCAATTACCGTTTTATGTTATTGTTTTTACAAGTTACTACACTTCACTCAGTTCTAATGCTTCTTCACTTGTTTTCTCATATTATTGTCTTCTAGTTGCGCAAATACATCAAGCTAGCACTGGTTGGATTCTTCTTCATCGGCCGGCCGAAGAAGAAGAAGGTTGAACTCACATCCCAATCTCCCATGCTAAGGTACACACGGTCAAATCAACTCAATATTGATTTACATTACATAAAGCGGAGCCCGCGGCTCTTGGTGACCACCTTTTTATTCATGTTTTAAGTTTATCTCCTCCTCACCCTCCTCCCACATGACCCGAACCATCTTCGGTGCTCGAGCAACACCGTAAGATGAAAGTTCGGGGATCAATGTGAGTGTGGGACCGAGGTGAGGACGTTTTACCGCTTTCCGAGTGTTTTCCGATTCACTTCCATTCCCCCTATTCTATCTTTCTCCTTATCTTGAGGTGCCGATCCGGAACCCGTTTCTGGAGTCGACAGCTTTTTGGCGACCATGGTGGGACAACCAATGTCTTCAACCGTGCTAGCGTGATTCGTTCAACTAGTTGTTTTCCGACTTGGTTCCCGTGTGAACCGGCTTGTCCTTTACCTTTTCCATGTCATTTACCTTTAAACTTGCTGTTTACTCTTTCTTTATGATTGTCCCCCATGTGGACTTGACTTACCTATCTTTAATTTCAACCCGGTTCCCACGTGAACCACTTTTTTCTTCTTATAAACCGATTCCCGCATGAACCAACCCACTTTCAGATCGCTCCCCACGTGGACCACCCTTTTGCACCACTTGAAATTGCCCCAAGTGGCCCTTCTTCATTTTCCTAATCAAACAAACCAGTTCCCACGTGAACCACCCTTTAAAAATCGGTTCCCACGTGAACCACCTACCTTTCCAAAACTCGGCTCCCACGTGAGCCACTTTATTTTCAAATCGGTCCCCACGTGGACCATCCTTTTATCTTTACTTCAGATTTGTCCCCACTTGGACACTCCATCACAAGCCGGTTCCCGCACGAACCACCTTTAGTTGCTAGTGGCTAGTTATTTGTTTTACTTTATCATTGCTTGTCTTGCTTGCATTCACTTGTTTGATTTATTTAATAGCTTTCATTCATGTTTGCATATTGATTGCTTCTTCTCCTCCTACCCTCCATTTTTCATTTTTGCATTAGCTTTTGCATTGGGTTCCGCACTTGCTCCGATCCATAGGGCATTCGAGATGGGGGCTCTCTCTCCCAACACACCCTCACCCTCCAAACACCTTCTTGGTGGATTCCAACCTCTCTTCTGAGATATTCCTTCCTAGTTGATTTGGTGGTTTTCATCAAGACCTCCGTAAGTCCCCATCCGTGGAGTATTCCTCTCCGCACGATTGAGCCAGTTGTACCACTTTCCCAAAACCCAAAGAACCCAAGTACCTACTCGTGGTGATTGAGTGACAACCTTAGGTCTTGAAGATTGAACCATACCCATTTGAGTGAACAATTGCTAACAATCTATCTAATCTAAGGTTTCAACCCAAATATTGTCGAGTAGCCATTTTTAAACCTTGTTTGCATAACTTGCTTGCTCACTAAAAATTGAAAACAACCAAAAATTTCTTCTTGCAAAACACCTAAAAAAACAAAACAAAAAACTTTTTAATTTTGTGTTCAAACTTGTTTTCCAAACAACCAAATTGAAACAAAAAAATCAAACAAAACAAAACATAACAAAAAATCTTCAATTGTGTGCTTTGCTTGCTCTCTTTTTTAACCATCTTTGAAGCAAGATCGACATGATGCCCATTGGGAGGTCGGATTACTACAAGCAACAAGAGTACAATCTGGGTCACTACGAGCTACAACAACCCATGGTCCAAGCAGAGGGCCATGTTAACGCCGTTAGAGAACCCAAAATTCAACATGCTCTGCTTAGCATGGAGCAAATTCTTCAGGGTCTATCTCTCCACCTTGATCCTAAATCCTTCTCAATTGTGCAATCCCTAGCAAAGGGCAAGACGCTTGTCAATCATGGTCCAGCCAAAGTCAACTGAGTTGCCTCACCTCCCCAATTGGTAGTTCAACTTCTTACCATAACCCCACCTGAGCAGTCTTGCCATGTTACTTCACCTACTCACCCCATTGTGAGTCATTCTTCAGCTCGCACACCAACCCACCCCCCTCCCATCCAAGTGCCACATGCACACCCCATGGTGAATTCCTCTCCACCTGTTGCCAAGGATTAGGAAGCCCTTGAATTTCCCCTCTATACTATCTACATTCCCCAATCACAAATGCCAACCTACCATCGCTACAATGGCTCAGGTGATCCCTTCACTCATGTCAATGATTTCCTGAGCAAGTCATCTCGATGGCAGAATGATAGAAAGACCCTTGCCTTTATTTTTAGGAGATCTTTAGAGGGTGTAGCCCTAGATTGGTTTTTTTCATTGAACGAAGTAGAGATATGGGATTTCGAAATGGTCAAGGCCAAATTATTGAAACGATATGGGCTAGGCTATTTAACAATTGGGGAAGTAAAAGAAGATGTGGAATTGATGCAATATTCTGATGAATTGAGGCCCAGGCTTGAGAGGAGCATTGATGCTATGCACCAACCTAGGAGCCCTTCCCAATCCCATCCTGATCATCTTCATCGGCCGATTCCTCGACACCAGTTGATTAGGCTACCCATGCCACAATCTCGGCCAAACATGCAACCCGTGTCAATGGCACAATCAATTGTGAACAATCAAGCTCCTCATGTCAATTGTGCCAACACCTCATTATCAAAATCGAATTCTCAGCCTATTTCGCCAACAACCCCTCGGCCAATCATCCGGCCCATGGCTTCTCAACCTATTCCACCAACAACCCCTCGGCCAATCATCCGGCCCTTGGCTTCTCAACCTATTCAACCAACAACTCCTCAGCCAACCATCTAAGTCATGACTCCTCAACTAATTACACAAATAGCTCTTCAACATGAACCGACTTCTATACCAGCACCACTTCAATCAATCTCTCAACATAGGGTTTCCCCTCAATTAGTCAAACCACTTGTTTCGTCTATTGCTCCTGCCATGGTAGAGAAACCAGTCACTCCGATCATCCATGCTCCTGCTGTAGTAGAAGATTCAGACACTTCAACCCTTCTAGCTCCTACCCTGGTAGAGGAATCAATCACTCCAACCATTTGTGCTCCTGCCATGGCAGAGGAATCAGCTTCTTAGCATATCATTGCTATTTCTCAAGATCCAAGTCAGCCAGTACGGGAGGTTGAATCAAACCCTTGGATACTTCTGGAATCCCTTAGACTAGGCATGCCCTCTTCCATAGAACATCTTGAAGAGAAGCCTACTGTAGAGAGCTTAGATGAGGGGATCACAAACTCAGTTGATTGTCAAGGACTAGGCAAGGATTCATCAAGTATAGATCAAATGTTGCCATCATTGGAATTGATCCTTGAAGTTGGGGAGATAAAATTGACCCATGAACGAAAAAAATATGAGGATAGAATTGGTCAGTGAAATGAAAAAGGAATCGACAAGCCTCCAGAAGGGCATAGACAAAGGGATACTGGGACCTCCTCCAGATAGGCAGGCAAATCCCTTAGCATCAATCTTTGGGCCACGACTCTTACCCCATTCTTCTCCTAAGCAACAATCCGGCCCATGGGCCCATGATCAATCAATCTTAGGCCACGACCCTTTTTTATTCGCCTCCAAATCAACAATTGGGCCCATGGGCCCACAATTCCTCTATCTTAGGGCCACCACCCTTTCTTTGTCATGCCCACAACCATCAAATGGACCTATGGGCCCCCAATTCTTCAACATTAGGGCCACCACCCATACTTCATCCTATTCGATTGGGCTCTTATGCCCATCTTCTGCAATCGGGCCATTATGCCCCATTTTAAGGCACTTATGCCCCTTCTCATCAATCGGGCTCTTATGCCCCCTTTTCTTCAACTGGGCCCATGTGCCCCTTTTAATCAATCAGGCTTGCATGCCCCTTTCCTTTAACTGGGCCCATATGCCCCTTTTCCAAAATTGGGCCTACGTGCCCCTTTCCTTCCATCGGGCCCACATGCCCATAATTCTCCCCAATCGGGCCCATGTGCCCTTAATTTTTCTAAATCGGGCCCACGTGCCCGCAATTCACCTCAATCGGGCTCACATGACCATGTTTTTTTACAACCGGGCCCATGTGCCCAATTTTCTTCTAAATCGGGCCCACATGCCCACCTTCCAACAAACTCGGGCACACATGCCCACACTCCTTCAACTTCGGGCCTGTATGCCCCCATTTCTTCACCATCGGGCCCGCGTGCCCAAACTTCTTTGAAATCGGGCCCCCATGCCCCCACTTCTTCAACTTTGGGATTATGCACCCATACTCTTCAAGGGCGCCAACGAGCCCATCACAAATCACAATCTTGCTCCCAACCATTTAAATCGGGTTCATGTGCCCACTCTTTTCATTGAGTCCCTCAGGCTCAACCTCCAATCGGGCCTTCATGCCCATCAACATTAACAGGGCCCTCTATCCCACATTCAAATCTTGGGCTCACGTGCCTCTTGATTCCAACTACTCGCAGGCCTTCAAGCCCACTTTCAACTCACGGGCCCAAGAGCCCATTTTAACTCATTAATTTCCTTTCAAATTCTCTTTCATTCTCTAAGTTTTACTTTCAACAAAAAAATCAAGGTAGAGAAATTTCCTGGGTGATACCACAATCTTTGCCTTTTACATCATTAATTTTGACTCCGCCATGGTAAATCAGATCCTCCACATCTTTCACTTCATCATATGACTCTGAATCTTCAATCCAATGCGATATGGAGCATATCAAAGTGGAAGCAGTTGGGCAAGGAAAGGCAAGACAAGCACAAACAAAGTCGTCATTAGCAATGAACTTCTTCTTCTCTCAGGTATTACATTATATTCATCATCATTATGTCATCCACAAGGCAATATTTTTTGAAATGATTTTGAACTTCACAATTTTAATTGAGAGAAATTCATGATTGACGATATTTGTAGCTACCTTGTTTTTATTATACAATTTTTTTACATTGCAAGGCATACGAACAATTGATTCAACTCTGGAATGTAATCTACCTTAAAAATGGAGAGAACTACCAGTATGACTTGAGTCCACATGTCCTAGAATGTTCTCTAGGATTCGAGGGTAGATATCATACTACACACACAACACGTCCCTATCTCAGAATCTAGATGACCTGACACCCAAGAGAAGCTAGGCAAGGCTTAGAGATGGAAGGAAAACCCTAACCATATTCTCTTATGTTCGGTCCAAGATAGGCAAAGGGGACTAGAGGGGGAGAGTATCAAAAGCATCCACCGCCTTAGTAGGAGGCCGTCTCGAAAGGTCCAACTTCTCAAAGAAAAAGGGTGCCAAAAGATGGGCAATGAACCCCACAGGTTTAAACAAATATGGGTCTGTCTTAATGCGTACCCAAAATGTAGAAAATGAAAAATGCACCAAAATATGGGCAATGACCCCACAGGTCAAAGCACCTGTCCGAACGTGTGCCACAAAAATAGGTTTGTCAATAAAGAAGAAAAGACCCTAAGAGGCCGAACCCCAACGGGCAATTGGGTGTGAGTAGAGAAATCCCTCTCGATATCTTCAAAGCCTATCAAGGACTTTCCAGCAATTCTTCATTCTTAACCCCTAAGGACTAGGTGGACCAACCAAATCAAAGCTAAACTTTGGTCGATCGAAGGTTGAAGGTTAGAAAGATTCTGGGTAAGGAACCACATTTTGCACATGGTGTCTACCAACGAACCTAGAAAAAACAACCAAGTGATGAGAACTTGTGTCAATATTGATTTTTCTCTCCCCAAAAAAATAAATATTTTTAAAAAAAACTCCAAAAAAATTTAAATATTTTCAAAAACTCAAAAAATAAATAAATTTTCAAAAATCTCCAAAAATTGAATCTTTTCAAAAAAAAGAAAACTTCATTTTCAAATTCCAACAAAATTTTCAAAAAAAAATTTTATCACCATGCTTAGTTTGAATTCTCGTCTTTATATTCATATTTTTTCTTAGTCTCTCATGTTTCAAATATTTCATTGCATATTTGCTGCTTTATTTTTTTTTACACCCTTAAGAAGGCTATACCCCTTGACAAAGGTCAAGGCATACTATAACTTGCAAGGGGGATAAGCCACATTGTTGTTCTAATCTCTTTCTTCTAAGTGTTTCAGGCACAAGAAAAACTTTACACCCCTTGACAAAGGTCAAGGTAGACTGCACCTTGCAAGGGGGATAAGCCATACTGGCATTCTAATCTCCTTTTTCGAGTGTTTCAGGCACGAAGAACAAACAGGGAGAATTGCATAACAAGGCGATGCTTGCCACTTCCCTTCCCCAAAGATTCTTAGGAGGAGGTGTCACCATGACCTCGGCTTCAACTTGCCGAGGAGCATTTTTCAAGATTTCAATAAGGCGATGCTCGCCACTTCTCTCCCCTAAGGATTCTTAGGAGGAGGTGTCACCATTACCTCCGCCTCAACTTTGCCGAGAAACTTTCACTCTGTGTCCTCATTAAGACACATGAACTCTTTTGTGAGAATGCATGTCATTACATCGCAAACTCACTGTTATCATTTCTTTTCTTAGCATATGTTAGGTGCATTACTATTTATTTTATGCATTAATATTGAAGACCATGAATGTAAAGAAGACCAGGCCTGAGAACCCCTTCATCAAAATCCACGACAGTCGGGTCATTCTTTGTGCTCACGGATAAGCCAAAATTGTACAGTGAGGGACGATGGTTCCCGAATGGGTATCTTGACCTCATAGACAATCAATATCTTCAACTATTTGTTATACAAGTTTTGTTTTGTTTTCTTGAGCCCAGCATGCATCATGTAGCGTTAGTTGCATTACATTTTGTTTTGTCATTGCATTCATCATTTCATAATCTTCACCTTATCATCCTAATCTTTAAACATTTTATCCTAATTCTGATCATTCTGAATCCCACCGTGTTCTCTAATCCCACCATGTTTTCTAGTCCCACCAACCTCTTTAATATCCCGCCGTGTCTGTTAATCCCACTGTGTTCGGTAATCATCTTATGCCTCCAAATATTCCATCACCACTGTTGCCATTGCAACACTTCTTTGCTATTCATCCCACCATGGCAGCCAATTCGTCCCGCCAAGGGCCTTCTATTTGATCAGAACTTGCACCGTCACTATCTTCACGGTCTATGCTTTAACATTTGCCTTTTGGAATTCGAGATCATTCCATTCCGAATTGAATCTTGTCTCTTGGAAGACTCAAATGAATCTGAGAGCCTGAATGTGCTCGATTGGTATTCTTTTACTTTTTAAAAATAAATCTCTTTTAAAACTTTAGCCCATCACAGTACAGGAACACTGCAAAGATCGGGTTACCGGCTGATGATGAACCTACGAACCCATGTTTTGGGGACTCCCCACCACATTGGGGGTTGGCTATTCTTTTCTCGTGCAAATGGGACATCTTTTATCAATCAAACATAGGAATACATGATGAAACATGGCAGTAATCCAGGAGACTCGAAGAGTTTCTCTTTGCCGAATTTGGTCGTTGAGTGTGTCCATATCTACACCTTGATGCCACCTTTTCAGTCCATCTCTATTTCGTTCCACTACAATCCATTACAACCCATCTTGCTTCACTACGCTTTCTCTACATTTCACTCTGCTACGCTACATGCCATTCCCTTGCAAAGCCGACATCAAGGCGAGGCAAGCTGTAGACATGCCAATTTAGCCTTATTTAGAACTTAAACCATTATTCCATTGGCAACATCTCTTTTAGACCATCAAAATAATGATGAACCACCCTTTTGGATGAGCCAAGGTGCTTATTGAAAATATGAGGATGATTTGCTAATTTCTAATCAAATTCGTGTTTGCCAAACAAGAGACTCTTAGTGGTGTGCCAGATTATGCTTTTCCCAGCATATACTCTATTTGAAAATTTTTCATAGGATTATATAGACGTCTAATGAAAATGTATTCAGCATTAATAATATTCTTCTCTGAGTTATCTTTCCATTGCAACAAATGGCATTCAATTCTGATCTCCAATTTTTCCGCAGAGCCCTTTGGAAGTCAGATGAGCAGTTCTGTCCGCACGCAGCACCGATCAAGCCCAATTGCATGCAAGCCCAGCCCATTGGGCACATATCTGACAAATTCACGACCTTACCTTCCTTTTTACTCCTCCATATTACTTGGTATAGTATTTTTAAGCTTCATGGTCGAAATTAGCATCATCTAATGATGGCAATCCAACTTGTTGTCTTATACATCAAAACTTGCTATTTTTAGACCAGATTTGTTTCCTCTTCAAGTGGAGACATATTTTGAACATGTGGAAGGTGATCCATGGTTTCTAATCCCTCTCAATCATTTGGGTAAGTTTATACATGCCTCAGGATAAAAATTAGCAACATTAAATGGAGGAAATCCAACCTATAGTCGGATGTAACAAAACTTGCTATTTTTTGACCTGTTTTTCATTCCCTATAAAGGAAGACTCATATGAACGACCTAAGAAGGGCATACCCATCCTCCAGCACTACCATCCTCATCCTCTATCCACCCTAGGCTCATAAAAATTTCCCCAAATCATCCTCTCTTCGTCCTGGTGCCCAGAGATCATCCCAAAGTAAAGAAGAAGCCAGTCTATGCTCTGATGTGTTGCACTGCTGATCATCGGCTTCTACAGATCTTTATAGTCATTTTATGGCCTTACCTCCTTCATAAGAAGTGTGCTTCATCAAGATATATTTCATATACAACAAACAAATATCAATTATGATGTTTTCTCATCTTGTTACGGCTTTAACACCGGCGCTGTATAGACAGATCCAAAGTCTTCTCTTCTAAGTCATCGTCTTCTCAGCCAAATTCAGTACACTTAATGGTGGATTCAGCCTATACATCCTTCATATAAATTGTTCCCCAGTGATTTATATTTTATTTAAAATAAGAATCATTCAATTCAGATATCGGTGGTGTCCATAGCACATTTTACATCAACATTGTGCTGGGACTTTCTGGAACTTCACTGTCCAAGATCCGACTTATCAGGTAAAATCAGATTACTTATAATAAGATTCAAGAAAACTTGTCTTCATATCAAAACTCCAACGGTAAGTCCTCTTTATTTTAAAACAAACATCACTTTATTCTGACATTGGTGCTGTTTGTTACAGTCTCTACATCAGAGATGCGCAGTTTACATTGAATCTGTCCAACCCGGTTGCCACTTTGCCTGGGTTGTGTTTAACCATTCATATTCTATTTGTTAACTCTTCATTCATATCATTTAATTCATATTTAAGAATCATTTTATTCTATTTTTCATCATTTCATATATCACAAAAAACCCAAAAAAAGGGGTTAGGGCTAACCCGGAATCCAGTGAGTTTGTTTCCAATTACCGTTTTATGTTATTGTTTTTACAAGTTACTACACTTCACTCAGTTCTAATGCTTCTTCACTTGTTTTCTCATCTTATTGTCTTCTAGTTGCACAAATACATCAAGCTAGCACTGGTTGGACTCTTCTTCTTTGGCTGGCCGAAGAAGAAGAAGGGTGAACTCACATCCCAATCTCCCACGCTAAGGAACACACGGTCATATCAACTCAATCTTGATTTACATTACATAAAGTGGAGCCCGCAGCTCCTGGCGACCACCTTTTTATTCATTTTTTAAGTTTATCTCCTCCTCACTCTCCTCCCACATGACCCAAACCATCTTCGGTGCTCAAGCGACACCGTGAGATGAAAGTTCGGGGATCAACGTGAGTGTGGGACCGAGGTGAGGACTTTTTACCGCTTTCTGAGTGTTTTTCGATTCACTTCCAATCCCCCTATTCTATGTTTCACATTATCTTGAGGTTCCGATCCGTAACCCGTTTCTGGAGTCGACACCACCCAGTCAAGTATTATCATGGTGCTGATAAATCAAGCGGTCGATAGTTGATAGACCATGCCTGAAGACTTCACTTAGTTTCACATCAATCTCACATCATCACCAACATTCTATTTTTCACTTCACATCACTTCTACCATTTGTTATTTAGTTATCTTAGGTTCATTTAATAAGTATTTTATGCATTGATGTTGAAGACCTTGAGGGTGAACATGACTGGGCCCAAGATCCCCTTCAACAAAATCTACGATGGCTTGGTCATTTCTTCACACTCATGGATAAGCCAAAATTGAACATTGGAGGGATGATGGTTCCTAATTAGGTGTCTTGACCTCCAATAGACAATCTATATCTTCAACTATTTTCTATATAATTTTCTATGTTTTCATATCCATATTTTTTTCATTCTTCATCATTATCAATGTTGTCCCACCATGTCTTTTATGTTATCTCACCATGTCTTTTATTTTATCCCACCGTATCTTTTATTTTATCCCACCGTGTCTTTTATTTTATCCCACCGTATCTTTTATTTTATCCCACCGTGTCTTTTATTTTATTCCACCGTATCTTTTATTTTTATCCCACAGTGTCTTTTATTCTATCATGTTTGTCATGCTATTGTCTCTTCTTTCCCATCATTCTATGTTAGTCCCACTGTTATCTTTCACTATGGCTTAAGTCTGTTTTGTCGTTTTTGTTTAACTGGGTTTTCTGCCAGAGCATGATTCATGGTTTTCACGATACCCGAGCAATTTTGTTATGCTTAAATGAACCCTTTTAGAATTTGAGGTTATTCCACTCAGAATTAAACTGAGTATTTTGGTGATACTTTAATGAACTTAAGATTCCAAATATGATGGATTGGTATTCTTTTATCTTAAAATCAATTCCTCTTTCAAACTTTAGCCCATCACAGTACAAGAACACCACAAAGTTCGGGTTGCTGGCTGATGATGAACCTATGAATTCGAGGACTCCTCACCACGCTGAGGGTTGGCTACTCCTTTATCTTTTAATTTTCATCTCTCGTGCCAATGACTTGTCTTTTACCAATCGATTATATGAGGTTTTGATAAAAAATGAATGCGATCTAGAATACTTAGTGAGATTCATTTTACTAGATCGGGTAGATAAGCATGTCTATATCTACATGTTGATGCCACCTTTTCAGTCCATCACCATTCCGTTCTGCTATATTCATCTACGCTCACTTGCATTCCATTACAACTCACTTTAAATCACTCAGCTTCATTACATGCCATTCCCTTAAAAAGCTGACATCAAGGCAAGGCAAGCTGTAGACACGCCAAATTTGCCTAATTCAGAGCATAAAACTCATCTCTTATAGGGTAACATGTGTGATTGATTTTAGAATGATGTCGGGTCCTTTTAATGTTGATTTAAAGCTTTGCCAAATAAAATCGGATGCTCTCCTGAGTTTTGCACATAAAGTCGTAATTTCCAAGCAAAAGTCACACGTAAATCGTGTAAACATGGAAATTGTCAAAATGACCAATGCCTAATGATCATGCATTGAAGGTTATGGTCAGATTCACACTCTGGACAAGTTTTGTTGCATGCCGTGTCTTTCAGGTTGGCCGTTGTAGTCATTCCGACCAGTATCAAATTTTATGTTCATTGTCCTAACTTATCGATAAAATTCTAAAGTTTTAGAGGCTGTGATGGTTGATCTGTTTCTATTCGGCCTGTTATCTTTCCAATGCAACAAATGGCATCGAATTCCGAGGTCGGGAGTGTTCTCAATGGCTTCCAGAAGAAAGACGCGTAGAATCAATCACTATGCACCCTGGTCCCTGGGCATATGTCCCCTGGATCTAGGGCACATGGCCATGCGCCCCACCCTGAGGCACAAGGCCATGTGCACCCGATCAAGGGCACGAGGGAACTGGTTTTTGACTAGGACTCTATTGGATCAAAAATTTTGACCGGATCGTATTGTTTTTGTAGGGAGGATCAGATGTGCCCCCTCCAGGGGGTGCATGAGCCCCAAGGTGGGGTGCATGCACCCTGCACCAGGGTGCATGTGCCCAGGGCTAGGGTGCAAATCCCCTTTTTTTAGCACCGATCGAACCGTGTTTTCTTCTATAAATAGACTCCGATTCTGGTCATTCCAGAGGCTAGTTCATGACCCCCCCAGGCATCTCAATATGTCCAAGCTCCCTCCTGCATCAATTTTGTGATTTTTAGAGAGAGAATTTTGAATTTTTAGAAAGATAAAAGTTAGTTCAGGAGAGAGGAAGGATGGTCTATAGGTGATCTGCCAGGTCTCTCTTCTTTGGCTTCTACAACAACGTGTGGACGTCTGCTGCCCATGCTCTCAACATAAAAGTTCTTCCTCTCTGAGTTTTATTCTATTTACAATTGATGTCACATGATTCGGTGGTCAGGGCTGGTCATGGCGAGTGCAGAGGCAAAGTTGTGTCTGGCAGATCCTGGACTGTTGCTCGGCTTTTTCAACAACCCAGATTTGGCCATATCTCCCTCTATTATTATCAGAATCTTTATTTTCTTCTTCACATATCTTTGTTTTATGATTCTCCATCCTCTTATCATTTTTTTATATTTTTTTACATTATTTTTAGTTTGTTAATCCAAAAATAAAAAAGGGGTTAATGATAACCCGAATCCGGTCAATTTCCTTTCAGTTGTGTGTTTTATGTTATTTTCAATACATATACTCTACTTGGTTTAGTTCTAATTGTCTTTTTCTTCTATTTGTTTGTCTAGTTGCAAAGGAAATCAAGCACCCACGCGTTGATGACTCTTCTTTATCGGCCAGCCGAAGAAGGAGAAGCTTTGAACCGCACTCTTCATGCTAAGGTACACATGGTAATTTTCATTGCATAAATCAGAACCCGCGGTTCCTAGCGACCACATGTCTTAAATTTCTTCTTCTCATCCTCCTCCCACATGACCTGAACCGTCTCTTTGGTGATCGAGTGACGCCAAGGGATGAAAGTTCGGGGATCAATGTGAGTGTTGGACTAAGGTGACGATCCGGATTCCCAGACTTCCCTGAAAAGAAGAGCTCCATTGAATTTTCGGAGTTGACAGCGCTGACCGCGCACCCAATTCGGTGGCGTGTTTAGTTCTCTCTCCTGTGCGCTCTACATCTGTGAGCCGTAACTTGCAAATGAGATATCTGTTTCGACTACCGTTTGTTGAGTATGAAAGAGGACTCACAAACATAGCTCTCCAAATTGGTAAACTAGATGACACACATCCCAAAACATCTATACGATATTTTAACCTCTGGTTTACAATTATGAGGATGCTAAAAGCCATAGCAGTGATCTGAAAAGACACAATTTCAATTAAGGAGCCTAGGGTCAGCTCGTAATGACTTAAAATGATGACAAAATAAGTCTGGTATGATCAAAAAAACTTGGAATCATTGAAAAAGCTAAGAATAACTTTGTAAACATGAAATGAACCTCGAGAAAGCTGTGAATAACCGGGAAATCCTAAAATCAATCAAAATGACAGTACGGCACCGATTGGTGACAATATACGGCTAGAGTTGACTTGGAGGACCCAGAAAGGCCTGATGATGATCAGAAAGGCATAACACATAGTCCAGGATAGCCATGACATTACGGATTAGAAAGCCATGATAAAAGCCATTATAAACATGCGACTGCCGAAATGACTTGTCGGAAACTGAAATGTTGCAGAATTCACATGGGACATCTGAGACCTTCAATTGTGGATCATTAAGGGTTGGTCATTGAGAAAATTTTGTTTTTCCATGGTTAACGCACAGGTCTTGCTTGAAATTTATGGCATTGCTTTAGGAATCTTCGGTCCATGTTCAACTCACGTGGCTCTTCATTGACGTCCCTGGCTCATTTCCACAAGGTGATATGGATCAGATAATGGTTAGATAAAGATTATTGTCAATGGAATAAGGGTTTAATCCCCAAGCCTTAAATAAAGCCAAATTGGCGTGTCTATAGTAGTGAAGGGTCGATGTGGTATTTCCAATGAGCATTCTCACTTGTTCCTTCTTTGAAATGGTATCAACCAATTTTTTTGCCATTTCTCTCCACCGATCAGCAAATATGATGAAGGAAGTCTTCATAAAATCCATCATTGAGTAGGCTGGCCTCACCTGATCCCTGTACCTCTACAGAAATTTTGTCTTTACTATATCAAAATTCGTTGCCTCATAAGATTCGAGAGAATAGAACCATTCAAGAGTAGACCCTTCCAATGACTGATGGAATAGAAAAGCAAGGGTTTTGTGGTCATTTTTCCCGAAGGTGGACTCATACAAGAAGCCCTTCAGATGGGTGAAGGGATTACTAGTCCTATTGTAACATTGGAAGATCGACATTTATGAAGGAGGAAGATGTAGAATTGGGAAGAATAGAATGGATATTTTAGGAGTGGCTTTAGAATCCAACTGGTGCCTCAGTTCTTTAGAGCATTCATCCATGTGATTGAGTTTATCCATGAATACTTGATGAGGTTGGGTTCTTGAGCCACCGGTGTTGGTATGTGATTTGCAAGGTAATTAGAAGAATAGGCCTGAAGGGTTGGGTTAGAAGTAGGGGCCAGCATAGAATTTGATGGGTGTCCCATGAATGGGTGAGTGAGCAAGAAAACATGGTAGGGTTGCCCAGGAGAGGAGTTGATAAGAGGCCTAGTTGCCGATTGGTGTGGTGAAGGGGCCTGGTCACCCTCGACTGGACCTTGGTTGGCCAGTATCTTTCCCTTTGCCATGGACTACACGATTGACAAGGATTCATAATCAAAAAGGAGAGATAGATCTTTGAGAATTTGCTTCATACCACGTGGAGCAGATTGGTGACTGGGAACTTGTACTTCAGGTTCCATGACGGCGTTAACATGGTCTTTGGGTTAGACCATGGCTTGTCGAAGCTCGTAGTGACCCATCTTGTACTCTTCTTGCTCGTAGTAGTCCGACATGCTAATGCGTCTTCCAGACCTTAGAATCATGGGCATCCTATCAAACTTTCTACAAAAGATGGTTGAAAAAAAACAAGTGAAGCACCCAATTGAAGATGTATTCTTTTTTTGGGTTTTGTTATTTGATTATTTTTTTATTTCAGTTTTGGTGTTTGGCAAACAGGTTGAACACAAAAATAAAGAGTTTTTTTTGTTTAAGTGTTTTGGAAGAAAGAATTTTGTTGCTTTCGATTGTGGTGAACAAACAAGTTGTGCAAACAAACTTGGAATGATTATGTTACAATTTTTTTTAAACCTTACATTAGCTAGATTGATAGCAACTTTTCTCTCGACTCAAGTAGGTTTGATCCCTATTGCTCCAATCTCCAATGGCCTAAGGTCTCACAAAATCACCATGAATAAGTACTTGGGTTCTTCGGGGTTTTGGGGTGAATGGTACAACGAACCCGATCGTGCGGAGAGGAATACTTCATGGATGGGGACTAACGTAAATCTTGATGGAAACAAACCAAGTCAACTATGAAGGAATATCCCATAAGAGTGGTTGGAATTTACGAAAAAGGTATTTGGAAGGTAAGGGTGTGTTAGGAGTGAGAGCCCCTACCTCGAATGCCCTATGGATCGGAACAAGTATGGCACCCGATGCAAAGCTAATGCAAAAGGAAAATGGAGGGAAAGAGGAGAAGGAGAAACCAATTAATGCAAATATGAAATAAAAGCAATCAATTAAGCAAAGCAATATGAGATATGCAAGCAAGAGAAGTATTCATGCAACAAAGCAAGTAACTAGTATCTAGTAACTAGTAACTATAGGGTGGTTCATTTGGGATATGGTTTGCATATGAGTGTCCATGTGGGGGAAAGATATGAAGTCAAAGGAAAAGAAGAGTGGTCCACGTGGGGATCGATTTGAAAGTAAGGTGTCTCATGCAGGAGTTGAGTTTAGAAAAGAGAGGTGGTTCACATGGAAACCAGTTTTGAAGAAAAAGGTGGTTCACGCGGGAACTGGTTTGCTTAATTAGCAAAAGGAATGGAGAGACACATGGGGCCAATATGAGGGTGATGAAAATGGATGGTCCACACGAGAACCGATCTAAAAATAAGTTGGTTCACGTGAGAACTGGTTTAGAAAAGAAAAGTGGTTCACATAGGTACCAAATTTTTTTGGAAGAAAAGGGTGGTTCACATAGGAACTAGTGTAATAAGTGGAAAATGGAAGGAGGACCATGTAGGGTCAATATAAAGGTGCTGAAAAAGGGTGGTCCACATGGGGACCCTTTTGAAAATAAGTTGGTTCACGTGGAAACCGGTTTGGAAAAGAAAGATGGTTCACGCGGGAATTGGTTTTTAAGAAGAAAAGTGCAGTTCACATGGGAGCCGGTGTAATAAGTGGGAAAAAGAAGGAGGACCACGTGGGGTCAATCTAAAGTTTCTTCAAATGGGTGGTCCATGCGGGGACCATTCTGAAATTAAGTTGGTTTCAAGTGGGAACCGGTTTGGAAAAGAGAGGTGTTCAAGCGGGATCCGGTTTTTAGGAAGAAAAGGGTGGTTCACGCGAGAACCGTGTTAAAATTAAATGAAAATAGATCAAGTACACATGTGGAACAATCTGAAGGAGAGGGTAAATAGCTAGACTTAAGGGAAAATCAACATGAAAAGGGTGAAACAAGAGTCGGTTCATGCGGTAACCAAATCAGAGCAATACTAGTTGCAAAAATTAATCAAGCTAGCACGATTGAAAACATTGGTTGTCCCACCATGGTTGCCACAAAGCAGCCGACTCTGAAAATAGGTTTGTTGTATCTGTATTTCCACCTCAAAAGGGAATGAGAAAGGTAGAGAAGTACAGTGAAAGAAAACTCTCACCTCAGTCCCACACTCACATTGATTCCCGAACTTTCATCTCTCAGCGTCGCTCGAGCACCAGTGAGATGGTTCAGGTCATGTGGGAGGAGCATGAGGATGGAATGAAAGCACTTAAAGCATGGAAGGATTGAAGTATGTGGTCTCCAGGAGCCACGGGCTCCACTTTATGTAGTGGAAATAAAAGAAATGACTATGTACCTTAGCATGAGAGATCGATGTTTGGGTTCAACCTTCTTTCTCATCGGCCGGGTGATGAGGGAGATGGTAGAAATGTATGCCCTACAAGTCAATCATATATGATATGATTCGACATTTCTAGAAATATCTCATTCAATTAACTAGGAAAATCTTCATTACTAGCTCTTACTAGATGCGAATATCATAATGAAGTCCTTGATCAAATGCAATGATAATTAAATCATGATGAGATCATGATAATGAGATTGGTCATCTAGAGGTATTTGATCTAAATGTTTCTAGTCATTGGATACTTGAGATGGGACATCAAGGATCATGATAGATTAGTATATGTGATGTCTTCTCATGTGATGAGGATGACCAATCTCATTGGTCATTAGTGTGGAGACACTATGATACACATATAGGTTCTCCTTAGTTGAATGAGTACACTGAACATACATAATTAAAAACCTTGAATGGTATCTTAGCGAACTATCAATCAAGATTTTTTATCATTACGGTTGTATGGTTGGACCATTGACCTGAGTCACCAAAGATGCCTTGTTAGGTGGAACTTGTGCTCTGACCATTGACTTATGGATCATCATTTAGATGGTCCAGTATAGCGATGGATTGGGTAAAAGAAAAACCTAATGGAGACAATTAAGTGGACAATAAGGGATCATTCACTCTTGGTAAATAAGAGTAAATGTCATATGGGATAGTACTTTAAATCCTTGGCCATGGTAGAGATGATAATTAAAAAAAGGAGTTTTACAATTGATCTAATTTTGAGTACATGATCCTATAGAGTCGATATCCTAATGAGTTGACAGTCCATGCTATACTTCTTTCTGACCGAGACATTAGATGGATGACGGTTTATATCCATGCGGTAACTAATGATGAAAAGGCTCAATGGAGATAAGATTATCCCCAAAACCATTTGGGATAATGGGATGTGCTTCATGATCGGTAGACCTATTAATCTGTTATCAGATAACAAATTTAAATAAATTAAATAGAATTGTTCTATTTTAATTAGGCCTTAACCAAATAGATTATTGGGCCTAGTGAGTCACACACATAAGGACTTATCTGTAAGTACAAGGTCAAGGGCATAATTTATGGAGAACTTAGGTTTTTATGAAAAAATTCAAAATTTTCTATAAATACTAATGGTTTCAGCCAAACCCTATCAAGAAAATGGTGAAAATCACATCCTAAGCCTCCTCCCTACCTCTTTCTCTCTTTAGAAGGTGTCTATGGGTGATGGAGCTCCATTCGGGAATAGTTCTCGAGGTCGGCGTAAAGGGAGAACCTATTGTGGATGAAGTTCATATGAATACTACTGGAGAACGAACATTTAAATGGTTTGAAGAGCTTGAGAAGCTCATCTCCTTCCTCTCCATAAAATTATATGAATCCTATCAGGTATATTCGAACCCAATTTGATCAGTTTTTAGTTTTTGTCATTTGGTTCTGATTGAGACAGATTATAAAGGAACCCATATGAATTGTCACTTCTGCTACACCATATTTTGATGGATGAGTCCTTATAGGATAGTACACAACCACTACTAGTTTGATATATCTATGCAACCTAAAATAATAAACTAAGTGAAAGGAATTGATTAGAACTAGGTGAAGTGCAGAAACCGTAAAGACCGTGATGAGAAAATAAGCAATTGGATTAGAACTCACCAGTTCAGGGCAAGCCCTAACCCCACATTTTTATGTTTTTTATGGTATAAAATGATGTACAACTAAGCTAAGATGACCTAAAAATGCTATAAAGTGAGGAGAGAAAGACTTGTAGAATAAGAAGGCTCAGATTAGAACCGAAACAAGTGAAGGAAAGTCAGTTCAGATGGCTTGCACTAAGGTGAGAACGGTAACCTACCGGCGCGACTTCAGTGTAGAGGCTACTACAGACAACCCCAGTGTTAGAATTGAGTGCCATTTGTCACACGGACGGAGGAATTGGAGAAGAAGAGATATTTTGTTGATGACTTCTCCGAATATGCTCGTGCAAACTTGTAGAATTTGAGAAAGTAGACGGATATGGAAAATAGAACATGATTATGCACCCTCAGTGCAGCAATCACCATAGACAAATGACACACTAGAATAGAATGTTGTCTACTGCAAATGAAAGAGGACACAAAGAGGAAGCTTTCTCCTGTTGAACACTTTTATAGCACACGTCACGAGAATCCTATAGAGACTAATGAAGAACGTCAATGTCGAGAGCATGAATCGGGCCTCCTTTCTCACTTCGGGGATCTATCTCTCAATTCCATACCAGAGTAGGACATCGAGAAGAGCTTGGGAGGGTGTAGGAGAGATGGAAGATGAGCTGTTGTCATGCCGGCATGACTGTGGTAATCCCTAGTCGTTGAGAACGACCATCAATTTTTAGGAGAAGCAAACCCGATGCAAAACATGAAAGGAAATCGAACACGCCCTTGGGTTGGGAGTGCGATGGCTGCGCCCTCATCTTGGGGGTGCACTGTCTACACCCTCAGACTAAGGGCGCAGTGGGCATGCTCTCACTTTGAGGGCACGTTCAGCGTGTCATTGCCAAAAGAATATAGAAAATTTTGGAAACATGCTAAAAATCAAATTGACAAAATGAATGTGCCCTTGACTTGAGGGTGCAGTTAATGCGCCCTCACCTTCACGGTGTGGTCTATGTACCCTCAATATAAGGGCACGGTCAGCGCACTTCCGGATTGAGGACGCGCTCAGTTCGGTTCGGTGGCATGCTCCACTCTCTCTCTCTCCTGCGTGCACTCCGTTTGTGAGCCGTAACCTACAAACGGAATGCCCGTTTTGACTCCCATTTGTTGTGTATGTCATAGGACTTACAAACTCAACTCCCTAATTTGGCAAACCAGCCAACAGACACCCCAAGACTTTTGTATGGAACTTTAACGTTCAATTTACGATTTTGGGGATGCCGAAGGTCGGAGCAGTGATATGGAAAGACACTCTTTCGATGAAAAGGTCGAGGGTCAACTCGGGAAAACTTAAAACAATGAACAAAGAAGTCCGGTATGATATGGAAAACTCAGAATCATCAAAAAGGCTAGGAATGACCTGGTTGACGAGAAATGAACCTCGAAAAAGTTAGGAATAACTGGGAAATCCTAAAATTGACCAAAATAACAATATGGCCCCTATTGGTGATAATAAATGGCCAGGGTTGACCTGGAAGACTTGAAAAAACTTGGTGATGATTGGAAAGACATAACACACGGTCTTAGATAGCCATGATCGCACAGATCGGAAAGTAGCAATAAAAGTCAGCATAGATGTGTAGCTGCTGAAAAGACTCGTCGGAAACCCATATGTTGTGGAATTCATACATACTTCCATGACCTTCATTTGTGAATCATTAACGGCCAGTCATTAAGTGGGCTTTGTGTTTCCACGATTAACGTGCGACTCTCGCTTGAAGGTTACAACATTGCTTTGGAAATTTTGGCCTATTCTCAATTCACGTGGCTCTAACGTCCTTGACTCATCTCCACAAGGTGATTTTGATCAGATAATGGTTAGATATAGAGTATTGCCAATGGAATAAGAGTTTGGGGCTCCAAATCAAGTTAATTTGGTGTGTCTACATCTTCCAGCTTGGTGCACCACTAAAATTTTGATGCATAAAGTGGTAGATGGATCTACCATCTGGAGTATTGAAGTAAGTCGTCAAATGATAGTAAATATCCTATTTATTTATATTTATATCATCATTCATTTCAAATAAATCTCAATACAATTTCTAGTTTTACAACACTATGTAGTTAGAGGAATGGGATGCTAGGATATCTCAACAATCATTCACTATTGAGGATGTCACAACCCGAAAAATACAAATACATAGCGGAAATAATCCAGAAATCATGACAATTTAGGAGAACAAATTAATTCCACAATATTAGTATAAAATAAATCAAAAGAACCTGTATTTACTCAATCAACCACCCAAATCCATAAACGTAACATCTGCCAATCACATCCAAACAACTAATTAGGACTCAATACGAAGTCAACAAACTACCACGTAGTCCAACTAAACATAATAAACAACTAACAATTGAAAGGAGAAACTCAAACAACCTAAATATAAATGGTGATCACTCTTCACCAAACTCTTTGTCTTCTGGATCCTCGAGTGGCTTGAAATCCTCTCCAATGTCCTCCTTGTAATCCTCTCCAAAGTCCTCCTCGGGAAGAGGCTTCTCAAAATTTGTTGAAACTATTAACAGTAGGAATGGGTGAGTCACCAAAGACGCAATAGGACTCACACTCGAACTACCCTACTATACTAGTGAATTTATATTGATATTAATGATAAATAACCTAAAAATTAAGATTTTACTATTTAAGGTTTATACCATTTATAAATCTTTAATTAAAGTGGTTAAGGTTTTTTTTTCTACCCAGAAGACTAGCAAGATTCTATATGCATTAAACCTGACATAACCTGCATCTGTAGCTGAACTAGGTACACATGCACCACATAGACCTATCATATTAAAAAATGACTCATCCAAACCACTATCATACATGTCAAAAATGCATAAATAAACCATTTGTCTAAGTAAGTTATATGCTCCACTTAGACATTGTAGTTAATGTCACAAAAATAACACCAGATCTACCATATATAGAAGTAACATATAGTAAGCTAAATCCCATAGTACACCTAGGCAGGAGCCTACTTAGGATAAATCATGGTATCCGAGATTGATGGATGCTCCAGATTGTTCTAATTCATCTGCTGCCCATAGGTCACGAAGTATAGTCTGGTGAAGTAAATTTTCATTAAAATACAACCCACTACATACTACATCTCTTAAGATGAAAGCACATGATTAACTCAAACGATCATAAATATAACCACCACTAGACATGTAAATTATAGTCTAAATGTGTACTTCATAAATGAGCAACCACAACTCTAGATCACATACATGCATACCATATCAAAATTCTAACACATCTAAGACAATTAACAACATGATACACAACTCAGAATCATGCAATTCTAACCAATTAACCTACTACATGCATTGAATACTAACAATAATCATCTACTACATGGACTAAATAATGCTGAATTTTTAATAAAACCATGCTTAAACTTCTATTTCGATTATTTATTAAATCGGGTTATAGTTTAATATCATCAAAATGTTAATTAACCATGTTGTACTAACTATATTCTAACACAAAACAAGATATTTAACATGCTAACATGCATTCTTATCTAATGTCTAATATGGTGAATATGCATGATCATTCGATCTATCTAAGCATATATGGCTAAATAAGTTTTAACTACATCTAAGCATGCTAGTAAATCAATTAACCCACTATTATTTTTATTTTCCTATCCAAAATTAACTATCATGTTTAATGGTTTAAATTAATCATATCGGAATGCTAAGAATAGCTGAGACACAAACCTTAACGGCGATGACAATTGGTGCACGAAATTTCAAGGAAGATTGATTGAACAACGAGTATGTCGTAGTCACGACAGCAATGGAAAATCAAACTAGACAGTCCCAATCAAGCTGTTGAAAGGTGGAAGAAAAAGATAAGAGAGAATAGATAGAAGAAGAAGAGAGAGATGTGATATGAGAGAAAAGAGAATAGAGGAGAGTGAGGAAATGTTACCGATCAAAAAGGGTTCATGCGCGGTGAAAAATGACCAAGGGGGAATGGCGACAAGGGGCAGCGGCACTCAGTGATTCAAAGGGGAGTCAAGGCCACTGTCGAAGCAGGTGAATATGGCAGAGCCGTAGCTACACAAGATAGGCCGCAGGTGGCCACGCGGCAGGTAGCCGCGGAGGTGGCGGGCGGTGGCAGCGACCGCATGCTCACACTGGTGTGCAGGTCAACGGGGTGCGACCGAGGCGGCTGACAGAGGTGACTTTCACACATGAACACGGGGGGGGGGGATCAACGCCGAGGTGGCGGCTGGACACGCAGCATGGCTGCAGGTAGGCGGATCGTGCGCACGACTGGCATGGCAACGAAAGGCGGGGCCACGCTAGCGACCGAGGTAGTGCACGGACGCAACACCTAGGCGAACAGCGAGGCAGGCGACAGCTTTGGGTGACTCAAGCAATTGGCGCAATCGACAAGGGTGGTTGCGGCACACGACAAGTCAAAGGGAAACTAGATCGTTGATAAGAAAAGAGAGCGATGGGGAGAGAAAAATCGGTGCTGAAAGGGGAAAGAGAAATGGCAGATGACGATTTTGCTAGGGCATCAGGAGGAGGGAAAAACAAAAAAGATAGGAGGAGAGCATATTTAATTTTATTAAATCTTAAAAAAATATAATAAATACTATTTAATTAGTCAAATAAATCCTAACGTTACACATAATGTTACAATCTACCCTTCTAACAAAAAAATTCGCCCTTGAAAATTCAACTGGACTCACCTAATAGTTGCAAGTGAAGATGCCTCATCTCCTCCTCCACTTCCCAAGTCGACTCCTCCAAAGAATGATGCTTCCATAGCACTTTGAGCATCAAAATTTTCTTTCTTTTCAATTGCTTCACCATTCAGTCCGTGATCCAGATCGAGCTCTCATCGAAGCTCAAATTTGGTTGTACGTTGATCTCCTGGAAATCTGTAACATAGGTTGGATATGATAAGTACTTCCAAAGTAAAGCAATGTAAAAAATTGGATGTATCCTCGCCATTGCCGAGGGCAAAGCCAACCTTTAAGCAACCTCACCAATACACTTCACAATCTAAAACGGGCCCACATACATTGGGTTTAACTTTCCATGTCAACCAAACCTAATAACTCCCTTGGAAGGAGAAACTTTCAGAAATACATGGTCACCCTCCTCAAACTGGACCACTCTGTGCTTCAAATCTGCATAACTCTTCTGGTGACTTTGAGCTATCAATAACTTCTGAAGAATCAACTTGATCTTCTCATTGCTATCATGTATCCAATATGGCCAACAAGACTACGGTCTCCAATATCTTCCCAACAAAGTGGTGATCTACATGGTCTCCCATACAATGCCTCAAGCGGTGCCATACCAATGCTAGAATGGAAGCTATTGTTATATGCAAACTCAATGAGTGGCAACTGCAAATCCCAATTGTCCTAGAATTCAAGTGCTCCAGCCCTCAACATGTCCTCCAATGTCTGGATAGTGTGCTCTGACTAACCATTTGTCTGGGGATGATAGGTTGAGCTGAACTTAAGCTGAGTGCCTAAAGCATCTTGCAAACATTTCCATACCCTTCCAGTAAATCTAGGATCTCTATCAGACACAATAGAGACTGCCACACCGTGGTACTTTACAACGCCATCAAAGTATAGTCTAACCAAACTCTCAGTCGGCTAATCTTCTTCAATAGGCAAGAATGAGCTGCTTTAGTGAGTCTATCTACCACTACCCATATGGCATCATACTGTTTCTTTGTCCTGGGCAAACTAGTGACAAAGTCCATGGTGATATGCTCCCACTCCTATTCTGAAATCTCCAATGGTTGTAGGGATCTTGTTGGCTTCTTATGCTCTGCCTTCACCTGTTAACAAACCAAACATCTAGTTACATAGTCAGCAACATCCCTTTTCATGCCTTCCCACTTGAATGGCCTTCTGAGATCTTGAAACATCTTGTTTGCCCCTAGCTAAATAGTATACTGAGATCTATGAGCTTCTGCCAATATCTTGCCTTAACTCTGCATCTTCTACCACACACAACCTTCCTTGGTGCCTGACTGAACCATCTTCATATTTGGACATATCTGGCCTTCTAACTAACACTTGTACTTTTTGATTCCCAACCTGAGCTTCCTTTACCTTATCTACCAAAGCTAGCCCAATAGAAAGTTGTGCCATAAAATATGTCAAATTATCAACTTCCCTTCTAGGTTCACAATCAATCAACAATCCCATACCTTTCCATGCTTGGTGCAATTGCATAGCTATTAACTTCTTCCTACTAAGTGCATCAACTACAACATTAGCCTTCCTTGAATGATAGTTAAGGCTAAAGTCAGTTCTTCATGTACTCTACCCACCTTCTATGCCTCAGGTTAAGGTCCTTCTTAGTGAAGATATACTTTTGGCTTTTATGATATGTGAATATTTCAAAAGTCTCACCATACAAGTAATATTTCTACACCTTCAAGGCATAGGCCAAAGCTGCCATCTCTAAATCATGCACTAGATAATTTTTCTCATGGGGCTTTAGCTGCCTGGAAGCATAGGAAACAACCCTATCATGTTGCATAAGTACATAGCCCAAGCTAACCGTAGATGCATTTGTATAGACAACAAAATCTCCTTAACTAGAAGGTAGCACAAGAATAGGTGTCGTGGTTAGCTTCTCCTTCAAGCACTGAAAGCTCTCATCACACTTTTCTGTCTACTTGAATCTTCATTTCTTGGTCAAAGCAGTCAATGGGGCTGATATAGAAGCAAGCCCCTTAATAAACATGTGATAGTAACCTGCCAAAGTAAGAAAACTCCTCATCTCAGTGGGGTTGGTAGGTTGTTCCCAATTCTGTATTGCCTCCACTTTTGCTAGATCAACCTGCACACCTATCTTAGAAATAATATGGTCCGAAAGTTAACACTTTTGAGCAAAAAAAACACTTAGTAAACTTGGCATATAACGAATGCTCCCTTAGAATATGCAAACAGTCCTCAGATGCTTACTACGCTCATCATCACTAGCAGAATAGATTAGAATATCATCAATAAAGACAACCACAAACTGTTCAAGATATGCCCTGAAAATATGGTTCATCAAACCCGTAAATGTCGCAGGTGCATTGGTAATATCGAAAGGCAACACCAAAAACTCTTAAAGGCCATATCGAGTTCTAAATGCTAACTTGATAATATCTTCCTTCTTGATCCTCAACTGGTGGTAACCTGATCTCAGATCAATCTTGAAAAATATCTTTACTGAAGCTGGTCAAATAGATCATCAATGCGAGGCAAGGGATACTTGTTCTTAATTTTCAAATGGTTTAGCTTTCTATAATCAATGCATAGCCTCAATGACCCCTCCTTCTTCCTCACAAAAAAGATTGGTGCTAAACCTGTAAATGGATCTTGCAAATCCGATAGCCTGACCTGAATTTAACATTAAATTTGGATTTTAGGATTCAGTTGCCGGCTTTGAACACTTTTCATTCAGATTCGGGTGCATCTCGTTTGGTTGAAACCCGATTGTCATCTTTTGGGTCCATCCCCAAATTGCTCAGCATGTGACCCGCTAGGCCATCGAGAACTTGTCTCTGACCTCAAGCATCCATTCTGCCTTTACCTCTCCCCCTCAAGGTTCTCAGCTTTTCGCCCTTTTTGGCCATCAGATTAATCTTTATCTTCTCCATCGGAAGAGCACCCGATCTGGCAGACAGCCTACGGTGGTGTAGATCTGCACGAGGACATCGATCAATGAGGGCACAGACTTCACCGCCTTGGCCTGTGAGGAAGGTTATGCCATCGTAGCCCAACTCAGGGGGGAGGTGAAGGACAAGCAATGAAGGGGCCATCGAGACCGCAGCGGAGGCGGCAGTGGGAATGCAGATCCCCTATTCGAGAAGAAATAAGGGCACCCCCAAATAGAGAAGTTTGCGTTACGAAGGGCGGTGGGGTTCCCAGTCCCTCACGGTGCCTCGGCGGCGCCGATTTTGCCGGTGATGGAGGAAAGAGCGGCGGTGGTTGCGGGGCTCTTCCAATACTAACTTTTGAGAGAGCTACAACGACAAAGGGAAAGGTACCTTCTCGCTACGCCCACAGTAGGTTGCTTGCACGGGCCGAGCTGGCCAAGTCACCATGGTTGTTCCTTGTCAGAAACTCCACCAAGATGAAGCTGCCAAAGTCAAGGTTCTTGTTGACAACAAGGAAGACAATAGAGAACATTATGTTTTGGTGGATGATCTGCTCTTCCCACTCCTCATGGAGGTAGAACACGATGAAGATGAGAGATTTCATGACAGCATAGAGGTCGCTCCATGGTAGAACTGGGTACTAGTCATGGAAGAGGTGGTGGCTGAGGAGATCCATCTTCCCCTGTCTGCATCTCCTTCCTTAGTTGCGGAAAGATCTGACAGATGCATTTTGCATAGAACATTCTCGGATTGCTGGTACAGACCCAAATCCGAATTAAGTTTTCAGAGCTAGATTTAGATCTAAGTTCACTAGTGTAAATGTTTTGGATCTTAATTGGAATATGGATTTATGATATCGGGCTCGGGTTCGGATCTATGCGGATCAGGCTTGAACCCGACCTGTTTACACCCCTAACTGGTGCACCTCAAGGTGACACACTGGGACGAATAAAACCTTGATCAAAAAGCTCCTCCAATTGTTTCTTTAACTCTTTTAGCTTTGTAGGAGCCATTCTATAAGGAGCAATAGAAATAGGGGCTACTCCAGGGACAAGATCAATAGAAAAATCGATGTCCCTAGTTGGTGGCAAACCTGGCAACTCATCTAGAAATACAACTGCATATTCATCAACTACAGTCACATCCCCCAATGCCAAACTAAATCCTGATTCCTCGAACTTGGTGACACAAGCTAAATGAGCCTCACACTGGGCACAATCAACATCTTGGACCTACCATAACTAGGACACTTAAAGAAGAAAGTGTCACCACCTAGTATCTGGAAGGTCACCGTCTTCATGAAGCAATCAAGGATGGCATGGTGATGCTCCAGCCAATCCATCCTAAGGATGACATCAAAACCATCTATCTCTATTACAAAAAGTCTAGCCCTCAAAATATGACCACTTATATATATGTCACACTGAGGCATACAAAAGGATACATCTACTAATTTTTCTAAATGCATACTAACACTAATTGGGCTGCACTCTTTAACCTTATGCTTGCAAAACTTGAATAGAAATGTAGCAAATCGGATAAGAAATAAGGGAATCTGTAGCACCAAAATCAAATAACACTCTAGCATGGTATCCAGCAACTACAAGAGTACCTTCTACTGCACTAACTGCCTCGGGGAGATCCTGGCTCTCCATAGCAAATACCTTAGCTTGAGCGCTCCATGGTGGTGGCTGTGGTGCTCACGGTGCTAAAAATTGCCTCTGTGGTGATGTTGGTCGTTGCTGGGGCACAAACTGCTGTTGTAGGGGTATTGGGCATGGAGGAGATGTTAGAAGGGTGAGCTGTGGACAACGAACCTCCTCTCTAATCTGAACGACTGCTGGTGGTGGTGCACCCTTACCCCAATCGGAACACTCTGCAATCATATGACTAGGCTGCCCACACCCAAAACAAACTCCACTGCTGCAGTGACAAGAGGTGCCAGAATGGTATCTCCTACACATAGCACATGGTATCTCATACTCTGGCCTCTTTCACTTGTGATCTACCCCCTTCTGGGGTTGAGTACGAGCTGGTACCCTCTTATACGGAGATGGCTTCCTATAAGCTCCCAAACTCTGCTCCACCCTACAAGTTGCCTCATATGCTGTTGCCATGCTGTGCCAGACCTTGGAAACCAACCTGTCCCTGATAGCTCTATGAAGTCCATCCACGAAATTCTTAGCTCTCTCATGATCATCCTCACACATATTCAGTGTATAGGCCCTGTAGACACGCCAAATTCGCCTAATTCATAGCATAAAACTCATGTTTTATAGGGTAACATGTGTGATTGACCTTAGAATGATGCCGGGTCTTTAAAAGTTGATTTGGAGCTTCGCCGAACGAAATCGGACGTTCTCTGATGTTTTCCGCAAAAAGCCGTAATTTCCGAGTGAAAGTCACATGTAAATCATGTAAACACAGAAATTAGCTGAATGACCAATGCCTAATGATCATGCATTGAAGGTTATTGTCATATTCACACCCCGGACAAGTTTTGTTGCATACCGTGCCTTTCCGGTTTGCCGTCGGAGTCATTTTGACCAGTATCGGATCTTCTGTTCACTGCCCTAACTTCCAGACAAAATTCTGAAGTTTTTGAGGGTGTGATGGCTGATATAGTGCTACATAAATCTTCTTCGGCCTGTTATCTTTCCAACGCAACAAACGGCGTCGAATTCCGAGTTCGGGAGTGTTCGCAATGGCTTCCGGAAGAAGGACGCGCAAAAATAGTCCCATGCGCCCGGGTTCCTGGTCACATGCGCCCGGGACCCAGGGCACGTGCCCATGCGCCCTACCAGTGAGGCACGTGACCTTGTGCCCTCACTTGAGGGCACATGCGCCCCACCCTGGAGGCACGAGGGACCCAGTTTTTCACCAGGACTCTACCACTGAACCGCCGATCGGATAAGACCTTTTTATCGGGATTTGTGCCCATGCGCCCTCACTGGGGGGCACATGCGCCCCTCAGTGGGGCTGTGGGAACCTCGGGAATCGTTTTTTATTCTCTGAAAATGTGTTTAAAAGATTTGTTTTTGAATGTTGAAAATATTGTACCTGAATTTTCTAGTAAAATTGGTGATAGACCATAGAAACTACTAGATAGTCCAGGTGATATTAGAAGAGTATAGAACCGAGGTTCGGGTTCTGTGAAAATATTTTTTGACCTCTCTCCATCGGATGGTGCGAATATCCGATGTTCATTTACATCGAGCAAACACTCGAACACCCTTGATTAACTGCCATAGCGATCTTGTTTGACGAGAGCGTGCACATCCACAATGTATAAAGAACACAAAGGGCCCCGGCCTTCAGGCCCGATGAGATGCAAACAAGTTTGATTAGATTTTGTTTGAAGTTGATTTATGTTTGATTTAAGAATGGATTTTGATGTGGTTTGAAATGTTGATTTCAGATTTCAATTTGACTTAGATTTGAATGTTATTTGTTTTGAGCTTGTTTGAATTGTTTGATTTGTTTTACTTCAATTGGTTGAAGTTTATTTTTTTTTTATTTGAACTTGATATTTTAGATGTGTTGATCAAATTGACTTGTTTAAGTTTAGTTGACATGTGTTGAGTCATTTTAATGTGGTTTTCTCATGTCGGTTGGTGTTTCAGTACCGATTCGGGTGTGTTCGATATGTTTCAAGTGTTTTGAAGTTTGGTTCAAATTGATTAAACTTGAACTTCAGATTGTTAATGATATTAATTTAGCATGTTTTAAGATGAATTTCATACACATTAATGTTTTCTTTATGTGTTCTTTTCAATTGGTTTGATTATTTAATTTGCACTTGTTTAGGAAATTGAATTCCAATGGATTAAGTGTATTGAATCAATTCTTCTAGATTGTATTAAATCTGATTTTTGTTGAATGTTAAAATTTTAATGATATGTTTTAAGCATGTTCTAAGATTAGTTTGAATGTATTTTCAGATTTAATTAAGTTAACTTCAAATTTGGTTAACTCTTGTTCGGTTTGCATCACATCCGGTCTGTCGGGCTAGTGTCGATGCCCAGTCACATGAAATCAACTCGGCACTTGAAATGCTCATTGAATATTCATGTTCATGCTGGTGTACATCATATGTGGCAGTTCATATGCCATGAATAATGCCGGTCGAAGTGCAAATGTGTGAATGTCCTTCCCTTGGTGTAAAATACCACTTGATTGGGAAAATTTTGGCAGCATGCCGCCTTATTTTCCAATCGGTGTGGAATTTTACCCGTCCTACAAGGCATAGTCATTTGACTTTCCAAGTAGTGGGAAGGGTCCGTCTGCAGTGGGAAGCGTGTCCCATGCCTACGCCCGGGTCAACATACCGGATACGGGTCCGGGCTAGGCCGCCCAAGGTGGAGCGCCCATGTGGTGGTGCTAACTCCTTATTTAATTTTGGCATTTCGCCTTCAGATTTAATTAATGTTTATTTTAAGTGTCCAAGGCCCAATGGGCCAGCTTCATCAGCACAATGGGCTGGTCTTCATGCTATGTCGGCCCGGTTGGCCCAATCTTGAGCTTCATGGGTCCTGGCTGCCTGCTTTGAACTTCATGACCCAATGGGCCTGCTTTGCACCTCCATGGCCCGGTTGGCCTGATTTGCCCTCCATTTTTGCACCTTGACATCTTGCTGTAGCAGCGGGCTAGGTGAGCCTCAGAGGGGCTGGAATGGGTTGGCTAAGGTGCTGTTTAGGTGGGCTTTTGGTAGGACTGCACAAGGGGCAGGTTTAAGGCAAGTTTGGAAGGGTTGATTAGGTGCTGCACAAAGGGCATGTTGAAAAGGATTTCAATGCCTCAAAGGGGCTGTTTGGTATTGAAATAAGGAAGGCCACACAAATGGGCTGTCTTGGTTGAAGTTGAGAATCCGCACGAGAGACAGGACTTGGCCCGTCGTACGGATTCCAAGAATTCCCAGGGACATCACCCTCTCCTCCAGCCAAAACGAGGGATCAAGAGCCCGCCCGGGGGAAACTTGGCCCATCTTGTGGATCCAAGAATGCCCGGGACATCACTCCATCCTCCTCAATGGGTAAGGGATCTGTGTAGAGAATAGTGCTGATTGGGTGTGTTGCACATAGGGCAAACTAGGTGACCATCAAAGGGGCACGACATGGGTGCTCACAAGGGGCAGAACTTGGGCCAGCAAGGGGGCCTGTTTTGCATGCCATTCGGGGCCTGATTGGGGGAGGCAGGAGGTGCATGTCCAAGTGACCATCAGTGGGGTCAGACCAAGCATGATAGTAGAAGGTTTAGAGGCCAACATGGAGGGCCAAAAGGGTGCGCAAAGGGGCTGGTTCAGAGGTCTATTTTAAGGGGCAGCAAGGGGCTGTTTTTTGTGATGGCCAAATAGAGGGTACACTTGGGGCTTTATGTAGACAAATGTGAAGGGCACTCAAAGGGGCTGAATGGGCATTACTCAGAGGGTATGCCACCATGGAGAGGGGTAGAGAAGAGAAGGGAAAGAGTTGAATTAAAAGGCTACATTGGAACACACTTTTTCAACTCACCGGTTTTTTTTCTTCTCTCTTACACTGCAGGTGGTGTTGAAGATGATGGGCTGAAGGTGCCACCAAACCCTTATTCTCTTGCTGTTGGATGAGAAAAGGGGGTCTTCTCCTTGCTGATGTTGATGGATGGAGCAAAGGAATGAAGATAGCTCGCTGCACTTGCTGAAGTTGGCACACCAATCGGGTGGGCTGGTTGCACTGCTGGCGCGCCCGCTGGAGGGAGGCCTTTTCTTCTTCTTATTTTTCACTTGGAACACCACCAGGGGGCTGGAGAGGTTGCTGACTTGCTGATGAAGACGTCCAAGCAAGGAGAAGCTCTCTTGGTTCAGGGTAGAGGGAGGAGAGGCAGGGCTTCCACAGGGTGATCTCCTTGTTCTGCACAAGGCCAGCTGAGGGGGCTTTTATAGGGGCTGAGGGGTGCCATCTCCAGGAGGAGATAAGGCTGGTTCGACCAAGGCTTGGATGAGGATAAGCTTGGTTAGTTGTAGGATTAGTTAGGATGAGGATAAACCAAGGGAGAGATAGGGATAAGCCATGGGAGGTGGTTGAGGGAAGTGGTTGAGTGGGACCCACTAGCCAAGGAAGGAGGAGGTGGGTGCGCCTCCCTCCCCTATTTTATAGGGCTTCTTGCGCACACATCAGATGAGGGAGGATGGAATTCGACCATGACAGGTTGGGTTAGCCCATCTTGGGTTAGGTTTAACCCTGGTTTAATCAAAGTGCTCCCGATCCAACGGCTAGCATTAATTCCGACCAAAACCAATTAAATAAATCTTAAATTGACTTCAAAAAAATTCCAGATCATGCCCTGATGGCCATTGATCTTATGCTCTATCCTGATGTGTGGTTGAGATCACTTGAATTGCAACGGATCTCCTGATTTAGCAAGTTTCTCCGATCGGTGCGATCTCGGCCGTCGATAATGCCAAAAACTGTATCTGAGTGTAATTACCTTCTCCCATTGGCCAAATTTATTTTTCATGCATCAATATTCATGAGATCAAAGTTTTGGGTCATGAAAATTGAAATTTTCAGCCCATGGGTCGATCCAGAGCTAATTGGACCATTATGCCCCTGGTGCGAGAACATACGGCTTTCCGTCCGGATTTGCTCTTTCTTGCATATCTCTTCACCCGGGGGTCGGATTTTCGATCCGTTTCGAGCGTTGCCTAGCTCTATCCAACCTTGAAAATGTGGTAAAGTTGGAATTCCATGTTAGAGTCCCAATTTGTCCCAAAGTGTCAGGGGCAAAATGGTCATTTCGGCCTTCCGGTGTCCGTTTTTCATGTTTTGGGCACCGTTGCGAAGCTCTTGACCGGGGCTATGTAATGAGCACATTATCTTGGCCATTTGTAGCATGTAAGGCCATGCCAAGGCATTTCCAAAGCCTGTTTACATCATCTATTCACGAATTTTTTGAATCTGGGTCAGATTTTCTGCACCGGCTTCGGCATTGCTGAAACTTCTATCAAGCAAGCTAAGCGGAAAAGTTTGATGCCAACAGGGGCGCAAGGCCCCTATTTTTTAGTCCAGATAACGTCGTTCGTTCTCCTATAAATTAACTCTGATTCCGGTCGTTCCAAAGGCATGAGCATGACTCCCCAGGCATCTAAAGACATCCAACCACCCTCCTGCATTTATTTTGTGATTTTTAGAGAGAGAATTTCGAGTTTTTAGGGAGAGAAAAGTCGGTTCAAGAGAGAGGAAGGCTGTTCTACAGGTGATCTGCCAAGTCTCTCTTCCTCGGCCTCTACAGAAGTGTGTAGACGTCTGCTGCCTGAGCTCTCTTCATCAAAGTTCTTCCTCTCCAAGTCTTCTTCAGTTTTAAATCAACGGAACTTGATTCCAAGGTTGGGGCTAGTCGTGAAGAGCGCAGAAACAAAGTCGCGCCTGGCAGATCCTGGACTGCTGCTCGGCTTTTTCGACAACCCAGATTTGGCTATATCTTTCTCTATTCAACTCGGAATCGTTCAGTTCTTTTTCCTATATCTTTGTTTAGTGATTATCCATCCTCCTATCATTTTTTTACATTTTTTTCATTACTTTTATTCTGTTATTCCGAAAATAAAAAAGGGGGTTAGAGATAACCTGAATCCGGTCAGTTTCTAGTCAATTGTGTGTTTTATGTTATTCTCTTTACATATACTTCACTTTGTCTAGTTCTAATAGTCTCTTTCACTTTTTTTTTTGTCTAGTTTCATAGAATATCAAGCACCCACGCGTTGATGACTCTTCTTCATCGGCCGGCCGAAGAAGGAGAAGCTTTAACTCACATTCTTCACGCTAAGGTACACACGGTCATTTTAATTCTATAAATCAGAACCCACGGTTCCTGGCGACCACATGTCTTAATTTCCTTCTTCTCACCCTCCTCCCACATGACCCGAACCATCTCTTTGGTGATCGAGCGACGCCAAGGGATGAAAGTTCGGGGATCAATGTAAGTGTGGGACCGAGGTGAGAGTTGCTTTTCGTGTTTTATTCCTTTCCTTTCTCATCCCCTCTTGAGGTGACGATCTGGATTCACGGACTTCCCTGAAAAGGAGAGGACCCTGTCGAATTTTCAGAGTCGACAGGCCCCTAGCTCCACAAATTTTCTCTCGTAATGCATCACAGACATGCTGCCCTACTCTAAAAGTAGGAACTCTCGCTTCTTCTCATACCTTATATGTGTAAGGATATATTTGTCCTTGTAGACACTAACAATGTCTTCCCAATCAATGTCAACCTCGATAACAACAGCATAACGAGTAAGGAGTAAAGACTCCCACCAAGCTTCTACAGACTGTGATAGCATGTGTGCAGCAAGGCGAACCATGTCCTCTGGCGGACACTACATTGCCCTAAAGATATTGCCCACTTTCCTTAGCCAATTTTCTACCACTGTAGGCTCCCTCTCACCTCTGAATGCTAGTGGACTCAACTTTCTGAACTCCTCCAGGGTGCTAACCTATGGTCGATCTGCTCAGGCATATCTATTGTGCCCTCCCCTGCTGAGCTTGAGTCTGAGCCTGAACCGTCTGAAAAGGCTCATGGATGGCACCTAAAATGCTAACTGCATCTGGTACCTATCCTCACCTTGCACTGGGTCCTGATGGCGACGACCCTGCTAATTCCCATCAACCACTAGAACATCCAGTGGATCACCTTCAGCACGCATACGGTTGTTACCCATGGAAGCCATCCAGTTCCAAGAATTAAATTCCAATTAGATATCTCCAACATATAGATTCCAATAAGAAAATACTTCTAAATCTTTTCTTAAACAACTTAATCCAAAATCAAACATTGCTCTCCTAAATCCAGTCAGGCTGGAAGATTGCTCTAATACTAACTCCTATCACGACCCGAGAAATACAATTACATAGCGAAAATAATCCAGAAATCATGATAGTTTAGAAGAACAAATTAATTCCACAATATTAGTATAAAATAAATCAAAAGAACTTGTATTTACTCAATCAACCACCTAAATCCACAAACGTAACATCTGCCAATCACATCCAAACAACTAACTAGGACTCAACACAAAGTCAACCAACTACCACGTAGTCCAACCAAACATAATAAACAACTAACAACTGAAAGGAGAAACTCAAACAACCTAAATATAAATGGTGATCACTCTTCACCAAACTCTTCATCTTATGGATCCTTAAGTGGCTCGAAATACTCTCCAACGTCCTCCTCGTAATCCTCTCCAAAGCCCTCCTCGGGAAGAGGCTTCTCGAAATTTGTTGAAAATATTAACGACAAGAAGGGGTGAGTCACCAAAGACTCAGTAGGACTCACACTTGAACTACCATACTATAATAGTGAATTTCTATTGATATTAATGATAAATAACCTAAAAATTAAGATTTTAATATTTAAGGTTTATACCATTTATAAATCTTCAATTAAAGTGGTTAAGGTATTTTTTTCTACCCAAAAGACTAGCAAGATTCTATATGCATTAAACCTATCATAACCTGCATCTTTAGCTAAACTAGGTACACATGCACCACATAGACCTATCATAATAAAAATGACTCATCTAAACCACTATCATATATGCCAAAAATGCATAAATAAATCATTTGTCTGAGTAAGTTATATGCTCCACTTGGACATTGTAGTTAATGTCACAAAACTAACACCAGATCTACTATATATAAAAGTAACATATAGTAAGCTAAATCTCATAGTACACCTAGGCAGGGGCACACTTAAGATAAACCGCGGTTTCTAAGATCGAGGGATGCTCTAGATTGTTCTAATTCATATATTGCCCACAAGTCACGAACTATAGTCTGGTGAAGTAAAATTTCATTACAATACATCCCACTGCTTACTACATCTTTCAAGATGAAAGCACATGATTAACCCAGATGACTATAAATATAACCACACTAGATATGTAAATGATAGTCTAAACATGAACTTCATAAATGAACAATCACAACTCTAGATCACATACACGCATACCATATCAAAAATCTAACACATCTAAGACAATTAACAACATGTTACACAACTTGGAATCATGTAATTTTAACCAATTAACCAGCTATATGCATTCAATACTAACAACTAACCATCTACTACATAAATTAAGCATTGCTTATTTTTTAAATAAAACTATGCTTAAACTTCTATTTTGGTGATTTATTAAATCGAGTTATCGTTTAATATCATCGAAATGTTAATTAACCATGCTATACTACCTATATTCTAACACAAAACAAGATATTTAACATGCTACCATGCATTCTAATATAATGTCTAATATGGTGAATATGTATGATCATTCGATCTATCTAAGCATATATGGCTAAACAAGTTTTAACTACATCTAAGCATGCTAGTAAATCAATTAACCCAAAATTATTTTTATTTTTCTATCTAAAGTTAACTAGCATGTTTTAACAGTTTAAATTAATTATATTGAAATGCTAAGAATAGTCGAGACACTTATTTTAACAGCGACGATAATTGGCGTACGAAATTTCAAAGAAGATTGACCGGATAACGAGTATGTTGTAGTCACGACGACGATGAAAAATTGAACCGGGCGGTCCCAATCAAGTTACTGAAAGGAGGAAGAATGATAAGAGAGAATAGATAGAAGAATAAGAGAGAGAGACGCGATATAAGATAGAAGAGAATAGAGGAGAGAGAGGAGATGTTACCGGTCAAAAAGGGCTCACGCGCGATCAAAAATGACCAAGAGGCGGTAGCGACAAGGGGCAGCGGCACTCGGCGGTTCAAAGGGGCGTCAAAATCGCTGTCGAAGCATGTCAACGTGGCAGAGCCACAGCTACGCGGGACAAGCCATAGGTGGCAATGCGGCAGGCAACTGCGGAGGTGGTGGGCGGTGGCAGCGACTACGCGCTCGCACTCGCACTCGCACGTAGGTCAGCGGGGTGCGGCCGTGGCAGCTGACGGCGGCGGCTGTTGCGCGCGGACACGGGAGGCCATGTCAATGCCAAGGTTACGGGTGGACATGCGGCGTGCCCACAGGCAGGCGGCTCGCGCACACGGCCGGCACAGCGACCATAGGTGGGGCGACGCTGACGACCGAGGCAGTGGGCGGATGCGGCACCCAAGCGAACGGCGAGGCACGTAGCGGCTTCGAGTGACTTTTAGGCTACTGGCGCAATCGGTGAGGGCGGTCACAACAGGCGACAAGGCGAAGGGAAATTGGATCATTTAGAATGAAATAGGGAGCGACAGGGAGAAATCGGTGCTGAAAGGGGTAAAAGAAATGGCAGACGATGATTTTGCCAGGGCATCAAGAGGAAGGAAAACAGATAAGATAGGAGGAGAGCATATTTAATATTATTAAATTTTATAATAAATATTATTTAATTAGTCAAAAAAATCATAACATTACACGCAACATTACAGAGGAGACATTCACCACTATCTTCGATAGAGATAAGTCAATATGGATTTGTTGAGGGATGAGTTGATAGACTAGCAACGCCCGGTATGCTCTAGTACTTCCATGAATTTACTAGTCCATGAGTTGATGAGCAAAGTAGTAAAGAATTCATCAAGTTAAAGTGACAAAATATAATGATTAAATTTCTCCAACAACAGATGTTTGACCAACAAAAGAGCTTTACAAAGATAATCAAATGGCTAACGAAATAAATATTAGCTAAAATTGATCAAAAACTCCTACCTATTAATCCATAGAGTTTAAGACAACCTTTGATATAGAGAGAGGAGGACGATAGAAAGGGTGATGATGGCACCGAGGAGGAGGAGGAGATATCTTTTACAAAAGATAATTGGCATATTTGTATCTTTATTTTTAAAACATTACTATTATTTTTGTTCTATTCATATGCGATACATATCATAGAATATTTGTATTATTCATTCAATAGTTTATATAAAACTGTATTTCTTTTATGGATAAATGAAGTTGGACTAAAGAATGTGAGATTATGTATGAAACTATGAATGAATGAAATTGTGAGATTGTGCAAGAAATTGTTTGAATCATGAAATGCATTGAAAAATTTATAGGTTGATTGTGTATCCATACATATTTTTAATGCTACATAGTTTTTTATTTTATAATATTAAAAAATTTATTATATAATAATTATTAACCATGGCTTCAATTTGTTGTTAATAATTATATTCTCGATGATTCTCAACCATTGCCAGTAATATTTTACTAATCAAGATGTCATTAATAATTGCGTTGGTCACTCTAGCTTTTGGATTATCTCTGAGTAGAATTACTACTTTGCTTATGATTGAAAGTCGTCCTCAATATTTTTACTAATGATAGTTTGTAGTCGTTATCACTATACTTCTCTTATCAATATTTTTACTAATGATGGTTTACCGTCATCATCACTATACTTCTCTTACATGAAAATAAACCGAAAACGATGGCCACTATCTTTATTGACAACGACTTTCAAGTCACCACCAATAATAGTCATGACCTTCAACTTGTCGATTATATCCCTTTTTAGTAACGCCTTCTTGACCCGTTGTCAATATCAATCACAATAAATTTATTTGTGACGAACTTTTGATGACTTTGAAATTGTCGCAACATATTATTGACAATAATTTTGACTTATTAAGAATGACTTTCCGCTATCATCATTAAGTATTTTTTTATAGTGCATGAATAGATAATTTAAATTGTGTTTACATTTAATTTTTCATAACATCGTCTGATTTCAGTCAGGATAATGACTATAAAAAATTTAAGATATCAAAGTTGTTACCGTGTCTAGAATGATTCCTTACCTATTTCAGACCTAGTAAATCTAATCCACGATAGGCCAGCTTGCGTTCTCCACACTCCGACCACTCCGACCTGCTTGCAGGTAGCGAGAGCTGAGTTGACGATCAAATGTCATACCAACGAAGAGAGGTTTTTTTCCTTCTTCCCTTCGGTCATCGATAGGGGGAATCCACAACGATCATGTGGCAGCGGTGGGTGGCTTCAAGGCTACAACGTCCACACGCCAAGCAGCTTTTCTTCGTCTTGGGTGGACAACACAAGGAACTCTCTACGCATAATATATATACCTACAGTTTGAATAACGTGTTATTTATATAGTATATATAATAAATAATGTTGAAGGGTTAATATTATATTAACAACACACAAACATACATGTATAAGTATTATGAGGGGCTGGATGAACTGATTGCCACATAAAAAGAAGACGATAGTAGGTAACACAATTGATAACGATATTAAATTATTAAATATCTTTATCATTATTGATTTTGAAAATAACAATACACATCATCACAAACGTGTTCGAATATTAATATACAATTTACATGACACTTGCATCTATTTTGTTATTGAAATTTTTTCTTTTATAAATATTAATAGAAAATTTGATATAATATTATTTTATTACTTTAAATAAATCGTCTGGCATCTCTAACCTCCTTTCATATACAAATCCAAACGCCGTTGTTGACTTTCTGTGCTCGTTACTGGGTCCCTCGTCCGTCCTACCAGAAGGGCAGGTGTTTAATTGAAGAGAGCGGATCACCTCAGTTCCCGGGTGGAGGGAGCTCCCGCAGTCCTCAATGGCGTGAGGACACCTGGTGTCGCGGAAAATGAAGCGTCAGTGCGCTTTAAATAGGGCATAAAGTAGATATGACGTCGCTCGATAGTGGGTAAATAGAGGGTCGGTAGTGGGTCTTTGAAGCCTCGGTAACTCGGTAGCGAGTTGATAAGCGGTCGGTAGTGGATTCTCAAGGCTCGGTAGTGGGTTAATAGAGACTCGGTAGTGGGTCTTTGAAGCCTCGGTAGCTCGGTAGCGAGTTGATAAGCGGTCGGTAGTGGATTCTCAAGGCTCGGTAGTGGGTTAATAGAGACTCGGTAGTGGGTCTTTGAAGCCTCGGTAGCTCGGTAGCGAGTTGATAAGCGGTCTGTAATGAGAGCGGATCACCTCAGTTCCCAGGTGGAGGGAGCTCCCGTAGTCCTCAATGGCGAGAGGACACCTGGTGTCGCGGAAAACGAAGCGTCAGTGCGCTTTAAATATGGCGTAAAGTAGATATGACGTCGCTTGGTAGTGGATAAATAGAGGGTCGGTAGTGGGTCTTTGAAGCTCGGTAGCTCGGTAGTGGGTAAATAGAGGGTCGGTAGTGGGTCTCAAGGCTCGGTAGTGGGTCTTTGAAGCCTCGGTAGCTCGGTAGTGGGTAAATAGAGGGTTGGTAGTGGGTCTTTGAAGCCTCGGTAACTCGGTAGTGGGTAAATAGAGGCTCGGTAGTGGGTCTTTGGAGCCTCGGTAGCTCGGTAGTACCCTCTATTAATCCACTACCGAGCCTAGTTTAACTTGCTACCGAGTCTTTAAAGACTCGCTACCGAGACCTGTTACACTTGCTATCGAGGCTTCAAAGACCCACTACCGAGTCTCTATTAACCCACTACCGAGCCTTGAGAATCCACTACTGACCGCTTATCAACTCGCTACCGAGCTACCGAGGTTTCAAAGACCCACTACCGACCCTCTATTTACCCACTACCGAGGCTTGAGAATCCACTACCGACCGCTTATCAACTCGCTACCGAGCTACCGATCCTTCAAAGACCCACTACCGAGTCTCTATTAACCCACTACCGAGCCTTGAAAATCCACTACCGACCGCTTATCAACTCGCTACCGAGCTACCGAGGTTTCAAAGACCCACTACCGACCCTCTATTTACCCACTACCGAGCCTTGAGAATCCACTACCGACCGCTTATCAACTCGCTACCGAGCTACCGAGGCTTCAAAGACCCACTACCGAGTCTCTATTAACCCACTACCGAGCCTTGAGAATCCACTACCGACCTCTTATCAACTCACTACCGAGTTACCGAGGTTTCAAAGACCCACTACCGACACTCTATTTACCCACTACCGAGCCTTGAGAATCCAATACCGACCGCTTATCAACTCGCTACCGAGCTACCGAGGCTTCAAAGACCCACTACTAAGTCTCTATTAACCCACTACCGAGCCTTGAGAATCCACTACCGACCGCTTTTCAACTCGCTATCGAGCTACCGAGACTTCAAAGATCCACTACCGACTCTCTATTTACCCACTACCGAGCGACGTCATATTTACTTTATGCCCTATTTAAAGCAGACTGATGCTTCGTTTTCCGCGACACCAGGTGTCCTCACGCCATTGACGGGAGCTCCCTCCACCCGGGAACTGGGGTGATCCGCTCTCTTAATTGAAGGGCCGGGACTCACGTAATCGCTTTCTTTATCCTGTTTACTCGGCTGGCCTTTGTACCAAACTTCATGGACTTCTCTACGGTTTCTGCGCGTATTATGCTGACCTAGATCGACTTCGTGCATCTCCATTATTTTAGTTTAATCTTACGGTTGGCCTGCACTGCAAGGGGGTCCTGCGAGGCTTTCCGTGTCTATAAAAGGAGGACGTGGAGAAGAGCATCCACATCAAGGAGCCATCAAGCGTGTGCTCTCCACAAGCCCCCTCTTTCGTCTAAAGCCCTGCTTCTTCCTGCTGCCGGCCAGGAGCTGAGGTCAGTCACCTGCTCCGCAGCTTCTCTTGGCCATCCAGTTTATACCTATCAGCTTATTCTAGTAAGAATCTTGCAGGAATGGGCACCGTAGTTGCCCAGCTGATCCTCGTCTCTGCTGGCGGCGGTGGCCGGAGGGAGGGCAAACGCTCCTTGCCAGCACTCTGCAGATGTACGTCGACCCACTACCCCGAATGCCCAAGATCTATGGCTTCACCATACAGGGCGGAAAGCCGGTGGCAAATCCCCTCACCATCGGGATGTACCAGAAGACTTGGGTACGTATCTTTGAAAATATATTAACTTATTAAAATATTAAATCAGGAACCATCGACAACTCTAATTAATTATTTTTTAAAAATTATGTTGAAAAGACTCAAAAGTTAAATATATATTTATAAGAATAATCTTAATATGGGTTTTTTATAAACTAGCATCGTCTGTTGTTTAAATGGCACCTTAATTTTTCCTTTTGCAAAATTAGCACCCTTTCTTCAAAGTGGGACGTACTAAACCCGGATTTGTGCTAAGTTGGACGTAAAAATATCTGACTTTAACATTTTTTATTAAAAAAAATTAATATCATATGTTGTTAATTAGAGTTATAAGATAATAAAATCAGTATAAAACACACTGATTTTTAAAATAAAAAATTACGTCAGAGAAAATTACTCTGTTTTTTATATTAAAGTCAAATTTAAGAAGTTTAACTTTTATATTTTTACCTCAAAGTAGGACTCAAAAATTTCAATTTTAAATCAAAATGTTAAAGTCTATGTCTTTAACTCTGGCTTTTCAAAAAACGACTTATAAAAACTCCGACATCAACATCTTAATCTAAAGTCAGAGTTTTTGAGCACGACTTTAGTCAAACAGTGCTAATTTTACAAAAAAATTTAAGATGCCATTTATAAAAATAAAAAACAGTGCTAATTTAAGAAAAAAATTCTTAACATAGATGACCTCTTTGAATGATAGTTGATTTTTCTGTTATTCGTAACTGATTTAATTGTTAAATAATGTATTAATTTTGTAAATAAAAATTGTAAAGTGTGTTTAATTTTAAAGTTTTTTAGCTCGCAATTTAGAGCATCTTCTTTAACCCCGTCTTCATTTCGGACGGTGAAAATTAATATTGCAGCAATTTCACCGTGATCTGCCTCCGACGCCGGTCTTTGTGTTCGGCTCCAGCGCGACGCAAGCGACGTTCCCGGCCGGGCCGACGATCATCGCCCGGCAAGGGGTGGCCCTTGCCCATAACATGGGAGAACCACCTTCCCTCGTCTCACATCCTCCCTTGGGACAAAACCATCCCCACCGCAATCCCCAAGAACGGGGGCGTCCCGACCGTCGTTCACCTCCACGGCAGCGTCCACCCGCCGCAGTCCGACGGCAGCGCCCTGGCCTGGTTCACTGCTGACTACGGCGAGAAAGGCCCGGCGTGGTCGCAGGCCACTTACACCTACCCCAACGTGCAGCCCCCCGGCAATCTCTGGTACCACGACCATGCTCTCGGTCTCACTGGCGTCAACCTCCTGGCCGGCCTCCTCGGAGACTACGTCATCCAGAAACCCGCCATTGACGACCCCATGGACCTTCCAGCCGGTGATGCGTTCGACCACCCTTGTCGTAGTGGACCGCAGCTTCAACCAAGATGGGACGCTCTACATGAGCGCCACTGGGGTCAACCCCTCCGTGCACCCACAATGGCAGCCGGAGTACTTCGGCGACGCGATCGTCGTCAACGGCAAGGCGTGGCCCTTTTTATCTGTGAAGCCCCGGCGGTACCGATTCCGGATCATCAACGCAAGCAACGCTCGGTACGTCCGGCTGTCGCTGTCAAACGGCCTCCCTTTCTTCGTCATTGGGTCCGGACGCTTCCTACCTCGCCGCTCCCGTTAGGACGCCGACGGTGCTCATGGCCCCGTCGGAGATCATGGACGTGGTGGTCGACTTTTCTCAGTCCAAGGTGAACGAGACTGAGATGCTCAACGACGCCCCGTACCCGTTCCCCGTCGGCACGCCGCCGGGCCCGCAGAGCGGCAAGGTCATGAAGTTCCTCATCAGCAAGCCGGGAACGGCCGACCCGCCGGACAACTCCACGGTGCCGCAGAAGGAGGTGAACTACGCATCTGTGACAAGAGACGCCACCGTGACAAGGTACATCACCATGTACGAGTACCTGAGCGCCGCCGGGCTGTCGTCGCACCTGTACATCAACGGACTGAGGTTCGAAGACCCCGTGACGGAGACGCCCAAGCCGGGGAGCACCGAGCTGTGGAACATCATCAACCTCACCGGCGACAACCACCCGCTACACATCCACCTGGGCTTGTTCCAGGCCATCAACGTGCAGGAGCTGCTTGACCTGCCCACCTTCTACAACTGCATGACGGCTAACAATGACGCCGTCAAGTGCAACATCACCGCCACTAGTGCAAAGCCCGGAAAACACCACGGATGCCAGCATTGTGTATAATATGATAGACCATGTTTAATACCGTCGGCAATTAAAATACCACGGTGTTCGCATCGGCTAAGTTGCGTGGGGGTATGTTGCTGTCGCCTATTTGAATAGGCCACGTTAATTCACCGTGGGCTATAATTATACCGTGGGCTATGTTAATTTTGGAGCAACTGTTTTTCTTTCAATAGCCGACGTACATGACCGTGAGCATTTTGTTATAGACAACAACGCGGACCGTCGCCTATTAAAAGTCAAACATAAATAGCTTACGGTGATAACCATTGTCTATTAAAAATTTGTATAAAAGACTACGGTAACATATCATTGTTTATTAAATGGTATATCCTACGGTGATAACCGTTGTCTATTTATAATTAGTATAAAAGATTACTGTAACGTCTCATTATTTATAAAATATTATATTTATTATTATTATTCATTAATGTTGATAGTTAAATAATAATTAAATTTTTTTTTCAACAAATCAAATACTAAAATAATTTTAGACAATAGATATAATTATAACCAACCATGATAAATATAAATTTTAATCTAATATAAACATTATCAATAATAAAAGTCAGAATTTATTTGCACATCAATTAAACGTTAGTTAAATTGAAGACTAACAAACAACAGCATTCAACGGTGACTCTCTCACTTTCGTGTTGGACAAAATTGCAATAACAAAAACATAACATAGAAACATAAACAAACTCCCTTAATATGTTGTGCACAAATAATTTGTAATAACTACAACAATCAATTATTCCACAAGTTTGTCACCAAATAGCACATCCACAAAAAGTTGATGTTATATATGAAAAAAAAAATCTAACACAACATTACTCATCTACGTATCCCTAAACCATGAAGTAGGATAACCATCACATCTGGGACTCAAGGTAATTTAAATGAGAGCAAGTCTTCCAAGTTCCAACTAGCCAACATCAAGTGCTTTAATCCCACTTCTGAGTTCCTGTAAAATAAAATCAAAGAGTAAAAAAAGATAGCAGAGATTTCAAAATAGACAAATTGAATCTCCATCATGAACCTAACACAATAACTCTTAAATTTGAAATTCAAGATATTATAAATATAATCATCTTCCATCTCACCAACATTTTTTGGTACGTTCAATCTCTTCAACCAACTTTAAATTGCCGTCAAAAAAAATCAAAGAGCACAAACAAAGGTGAGAAAATATTATAACAAATAAAGAGACCTCAAAATCTACATAATAAAACCAATAAAGAGACCTCAAGGCATTTAGTTACAACTCTAATAGAATTACATACAAGTATTCTTTCATAGTCGGTGATGAGAAGAAGATGTTCCGATATCAACTCTACAATTGCCAACCTAAAAAAAATCCAAGCCATATTGAACACCAACTTATTACATTTATTAATTCAAATGAAAATTTAAAATATAAAACTCACCGAGCTATGTGATATTGGAAAATTGATCAGTGTTCGTAACATGTCTATTTGAGCTTGTTGCTCTTGGATTTGTTTATCTCGATCTTCCTCGCGAGAATGGATTGCTTCTAACTCCATCTTTGTATTCTTCAACTCTAATTTTGTGTCTTCTAATGTACTTGAAAGTTCTTTCACATTGTTACTAGACAAGTCATCTTGGATCCTTCTCCAAGTAGATTGTCTAGTCCATCCTAATCCGTAACCTCGTTCATAACCTCCTCGATGCCCATCATAGATTTCATCTAAAATCGGATGTAGAATGGATGGGTCTGAACTTTCAATGACTTCCTTTTCAGCACATGATGCTGATACCTTATCCTAACATGTTTTTAAAATCAAACAGATCAACATAACAACTTATACAATTATTGATACAAACATATTTAAATGTCATGTTTAAAGAAACTTACACAAATAATACGTGTATATTCATTTGGATACTCTCCTGTTTTTGTTTGATGAGCTTTTAAATATGCTCCTAGAGTTGTGAAGTCACCTCCCAAGTTTTCACGCTGTATGCATAAACAAATCATAATGAGAAGATATATATTAATCAACATATTTACAAAGATTGTTGTAAACTTACTTCAGAATGATAATGACGAGCAATTGACTTTCCTCCAAGTGTATGTGTTGCTCGATTTGCTCCTCTAATGCTCTTATTTTTTTGAGCTTCTTTTACCTTTTCTTCCTTACTCCAATACTCCAAAAGACAATTCCACTCAATCTGAGTTAGACGATCATCAGGGGCCTCTGTACATAATGGTTCTTGAGTATCTTCCATGTAATACTTTCTTTTTAGCCTACTCCTCCAATCTCTCATCTTTGCCTGCAAGGATTCTCGACAATACTTTAAAACTTGTGAAATCTTTGCAGCAATACCTTCTTCCCCAACAAACTCAAATTTTGCCTGAAATAATAAGAAGTCAGTACACATTTAAATAAGGCAAATAACTAATGCAAGCCAATAATTATCTTACATTAATTTCTTGTATAACATCGCTAAAAGTCCGATCGCATTGTTCATCCCATTCTTTGTGTAATGGAAAATAGTTACCTGACCTTGCATACAACCCTAAAACTTGAGCAAGTTTTAATGCTTCCTTGCCTACAGGCTGACCATTAAAGAACATGCACTTCCACTTTTCTCCTTTTGGTAGCTCAGTTGTAGTCATTTTAATGTTACCTCTTGTCCGTTTTGATTTAAAAGAACACATTGGTGCCAAAAAGATGTCATCTCTTTCTAAATTCCTTTCAATCTCTTCCATTGAATTGAGATTGGGTGTGTTGATCTCCTCCCTTATAATATTGCTTGTAGTCAATAATGTTTGATGGCATTGACTAGAGCGTTTTCTCCTAAACATGGCATCTACAATTGAAAAAAAAATATGTTACAAAATGTCATTAAATATCTAAAAAATGATATATAGCTTGTTGTTACCTCGAACTCGCATATCCTCAAGGAGATGCAAATGAGAATCGTTAACTGGAATATCTGAAATGAAATATTTTTGAAGCGCAAAATATAATTTGTTTTATGTTGTGCACATTCACAAAATATCAAGCACCAAAATTCTAAAGATCAAAATTTATTACCTCTTACTCGTAGATCCTCGAGGAGATTTAAATGAGGATCATTTGATTGATTATTTGCACTCGAAGAGTTTTCAAGCACATCTTGAATCTTTCTTTTATGTTGTGCACCTACAAGAATTATCAAACACCAAAATCAAATGATAATGAAAAGAATGATTTATACACAAATAAATATTAGCTTTTCTTTCTTAGTCATGTGCAGCATTGAAACATACGTTAAAGCCCTGTCCGGACCTTTTTACCGCTGTTCAGACCTTGTATACCTGCAGGTATAATTTACAGATTTATACAGCATTTGTATAAGCTGTAGTATTGACTTTGTAAGAAGTCAATTGTATTGTATCTGCAAACAGATTTCGGACTGCAACTCTCAAGTTTGTTCAAATTTCAGATTTCAAATTTACAAATTGACTTGGATTTCAGATTTCGGAGTTCAGATTCTGCACTTCAAATCTCGGACCTAACCTGAATTTCAGTCGTCCTACAAATTCTGCACATTGCAGGCTCTCAAGCTCTCGGTTATTTGTTTTAGATGCAAAGTTCAGATTTTTGATATTTAAATGGATTGAATTCAGATTTCAGATTTGCCTACAGACTCTTGAAATTCGGACTTGAAATGGATTCTGCATTTTCAGACTTTGTAATGTACAGATTTTCAGATTTCGGATCTTGCAAAATTCAGATTTCCAGATTTCTTCAAATTCCAAGCTCCAGATTCCTGCATTTTCAGATTTGCAGGCTTTCTGTGCCAATTCAAACTTCAGATTTCGGACTTCTAATTTTCCAGAATATTCAATTTGCAGATTTTATTAGTTCTGTGCGGATTGTGTAGATTTTAGGATCTGATTTTTTCAATTACTTGGCTTGAGTTCTGTTTTGAATTTCGCTTGAGGGTTCAGTGAATTTCAGATTGATGATTCAATCGGTTTCTTTAAACTTGGTTTTCTTTCTTTACATATTTGGGCCCCTTGCGGAATTCTTTGCAACCTCAGATTTTCTAGTCCGTACAACTTGGCTTCCGACCTCTGATTTTCAAACTTCTATGCTCCAGACTAACCTGAATTTTACAAATTGACTTGGATTTCAGATTTCGTAGTTCAGATTCTGCACTTCAAATCTCGGACCTAACCTGAATTTCAGGCTTCCTACAAATTCTGCACATTGCAGGCTCTCAAGCTCTCGGTTATTTGTTTTAGATGCAAAGTTCAGATTTTTGATATTTAAATGGATTGAATTCAGATTTCAGATTTGCCTACAGACTCTTGAAATTCGGACTTGAAATGGATTCTGCATTTTCAGACTTTGTAATGTACAGATTTTCAGATTTCGGATCTTGCAAAATTCAGATTTCCAGATTTCTTCAAATTCCAAGCTCCAGATTCCTGCATTTTCAGATTTGCAGGCTTTCTGTGCCAATTCAAACTTCAGATTTCGGACTTCTAATTTTCCAGAATATTCAATTTGCAGATTTTATTAGTTCTGTGCGGATTGTGTAGATTTTAGGATCTGATTTATTCAATTACTTGGCTTGAGTTCTGTTTTGAATTTGGCTTGAGGGTTCAGAGAATTTCATATTGATGATTCAATCGGTTTCTTTAAACTTGGTTTTCTTTCTTGACATATTTGGGCCCCTTTCGGAATTCTTTGCAACCTCAGATTTTCTAGTCCGTACAACTTGGCTTCCGACCTCTGATTTTCAAACTTCTATGCTCCAGACTAACCTGAATTTTACAAATTGACTTGGATTTCAGATTTCGTAGTTCAGATTCTGCACTTCAAATCTCGGACCTAACCTGAATTTCAGGCTTCCTACAAATTCTGCACATTGCAGGCTCTCAAGCTCTCGGTTATTTGTTTTAGATGCAAAGTTCAGATTTTTGATATTTAAATAGATTGAATTCAGATTTCAGATTTGCCTACAGACTCTTGAAATTCGGACTTGAAATGGATTCTGCATTTTCAGACTTTGTAATGTACAGATTTTCAGATTTCGGATCTTGCAAAATTCAGATTTCCAGATTTCTTCAAATTCCAAGCTCCAGATTCCTGCATTTTCAGATTTGCAGGCTTTCTGTGCCAATTCAAACTTCAGATTTCGGACTTCTAATTTTCCAGAATATTCAATTTGCAGATTTTATTAGTTCTGTGCGGATTGTGTAGATTTTTGGATCTGATTTATTCAATTACTTGGCTTGAGTTCTGTTTTGAATTTGGCTTGAGGGTTCAGTGAATTTCAGATTGATGATTCAATCGGTTTCTTTAAACTTGGTTTTCTTTCTTTACATATTTGGGCCCCTTGCGGAATTCTTTGCAACCTCAGATTTTCTAGTCCGTACAACTTGGCTTCCGACCTCTGATTTTCAAACTTCTATGCTCCAGACTAACCTGAATTTTACAAATTGACTTGGATTTCAGATTTCGTAGTTCAGATTCTGCACTTCAAATCTCGGACCTAACCTGAATTTCAGGCTTCCTACAAATTCTGCACATTGCAGGCTCTCAAGCTCTCGGTTATTTGTTTTAGATGCAAAGTTCAGATTTTTGATATTTAAATGGATTGAATTCAGATTTCAGATTTGCCTACAGACTCTTGAAATTCGGACTTGAAATGGATTCTGCATTTTCAGACTTTGTAATGTCTGAATAAATCAGGTTTGAAAACTTAAACCTGATAGTCATATCAACCTGAAATTTTGATCACAAACACAAGAAACTACAAACATAATTTAAAAAAGTTAGATAATCAGCCTCTAATCCAAAAACAAAGACATCAAACACCAAAATTTAACAATAATCATTTCTTACCTCGAACTCGTAGATCATCACGGAGCTGTAAATGAGAATCATTAGCTTGACTACTTGGAATAGAAGATTTTTCAAGCAAATCATGCTTATTCCTTTTATGTTGTGCACCTACATAAGTATCATACACCAAAAATCATTTAACAATGAACAAAATTATTTATACAAATAAATAGATGTAAGATTTTCTATCTTAATTATGTGTAGCATTCAAACATACTTAATGGATTTGGTTGAGTAACAGAACAAACTTTGTTACCAGAAGATGACGCTTTACCTTGTGCACCTACAAGAATGATCAAACCAATAAAATATTAAGAAAAAATAAAGAGATTTATACACAAACATATATTAAAATTTTGTGTTAATTACCTGAAGTATCAGTATTCTTTAACACTGATGATAATGGCCTGAATCTCATTTTGGGAGGCATTTTCCTACAACAACACAGAAAGAAAATCTTGAAAAAATTATGTTTTGTCATATAAGCATGTTCCTAAATTAATGAATGAGATATACCATCATCTTTTATTTGCAGCCTTCCTGCGAGCTTCTTTCAATTTTTTTTTTGAATATATGTACCAACTCCGATTTCATTTCTGACCCAAGTAAGATTTGGCTAGTCTTCTTCTAAAGTATTGTTTGAAATTGTTGGTTCCACACATTCAAGGGCTATTCCATCTTGAATTTCATCATCTATGCATTCATCTGTCTGCATCTCATAAGTATTTCTTGGCTTCCATCTACATACAACGCTCCACTCTCCATCTATAGGATCTTTTGAGTAAAAAACTTGTTGTGCTTGTGATGGAAATATGAAAGGCTCATCTATGTAACAAAATTTTGTTGTATTGATTGAAGTTAACTTGAATTTGTCCACTCTAATACCAAGGTCATCACTTATATCATACCAAGCACACTTAAAGAGGAATATTGGAGGCAATGTTCCAAAGAAGATCTCTATTACACTTTGCAAGGTGCCATAAAAAAATCTTCATTTTCACCAACTGTTGCAATTCCACTATTTTGTGTTACATGTGACATGTCCACATAGTGTGATTCAAATTTATATCCATTCACGAAAAAACCATGATAAGAGATAATACTGAGTTTAGGGCCTCGAGCAAGACATATAATTTCTTGAGAAATATCCTTTTGCATTCTTAATTGGTCAATCTACAAATAAAAACTAAATTTGTGAGTACAATTTTGTTTTTATAGGAGTAGAATAACATATGATATTTCACTTACATAATTTTTGAACCACATAATGAAAGTATTGTGTTGTTCCATTTGAATGTGTTCACTATCCCAAGTTGGATGTTGTACTTTTAAAATATTCTTGTGCATCCTATATATGACAAATGAATCAACATCTTGAAATGATGAACAAAATTTTGTAAATAAAAAATATACTTACAACAAATATGGCTCAATTGATTTAGTGTTGAATAATAAAAATCTATGTGCCTGATACGCCTCTTCGGTGACATATTAATTGGTATACCAGCTCCTATTGGACCATCTTCATATTGTATTGGCCTAGTCATCTTTGTCTCCACGTTATCTAAGTAGTGTGCACAAAAGGCGTAGCTTCTTCCATGAGATATCCTTGAGCAATTGAACCCTCTGGACGACTTCTGTTGCGTATATAATTTTTAAGTGTGAGTAGAAATCTCTCAATTGGATACATCCATCTATATTCCACTGGTCCGGCAAGTTTAGCTTCTGTAGCAAGATGAATAGTCAAATGCACCATGACACTGAAAAATGCTGGAGGAAAGATCTTTTCCAATTTACATAAGATCAATGGAATTGATTGCTCAAGCTTTTCCATAGTTCTAACATCTATAGTTTTTGCACATACTTGTTTGAAGTACAGACAAAGTTCATTCAACACAAGTCCAACTGACTCTGGAAGAGATGTTCTGATGGCTAATGGTAGAAGTTGTTGCATGAGAACATGACAATCGTGACTCTTCATTCCTACAAGCTTTTGTTACGAAACATGTACTAGTTTAGAAAAATTTGAAGAAAATCCTTTCCGGCAACTTTAAATCTTTTAGCACTTCAAAAAATCTTTCTTTCTCTTCGTCGTCATATCATATGAAGCATGTGTTAGAAGAACATTTTTTGTAAATCTCTTTGAAGGTATTGGATGCAATGCTTTTCTAATACCCATCTTCTGTAAATCTAGACGTGCTTTGATATTCTCTTGACTTTTTCCATCATTTTGTAAAATCATATTCAAGATGTTCATGCATACATTTTTTTCAACATGCATCATATCAATGTTATGACATACAAGTAATGTTTTCCAATATGGAAGCTCAAAAAAGATACTTTTTTTCTTCCGTCCTTTTGGTAAGTTTTGATCATTTGTACTTCTTTGTTGAATTGAACCATCACAAGTTTTGCCAAATATGACATTATCGTAGCCTTCCCAAATTCTTAGTATATCCTCTCCTGAAAAAGAAATTGGTGCTGAATCGTACTCAACATTGCCATCAAATGATTTTTTGTCTTGTCTCCAAGGATGATTTGTAGGCAAGAAGCGACGATGTCTCATGTACACACTGATAGAAATGTATGCCCTACAAGCCAATCATATATGATATGATTCGACATTTCTAGAAATATCTCATTCAATTAATTAGGCAAATCTTCATTATAAGCTCTTATTAGAAGCGAATATCATAATGAAGTCCTTGATCAAATACAATGATGATTAAATCATGATGAGATCATGATAATGAGATTGATCATCTAGAGGTATTTGATCTAAATGTTCCTAGTCATAGGATACTTGAGACGGGACATCAAGAATCCGGATAGACTAGTGTATGTGATGTCTTCTCATGTGATGAGGACGACCGATCTCATTGGTCATTAGTGTGGAGACACTGAGATACACATACAGGTGCTCATTAGTTGAATGAGTTCACCGAACCGATCGAATTAGAAACCCCGAATGGTATCTTACCGAACCGTCTATCGGGGTCTTCTATCATCACGGTTGCATGGTTGGACCTTTGACCCGAGTCGCCAAAGATGCCTTGTTGGGTGGAACTTGTGCTTTGACCATTGACTTATGGATCACAATTTAGATGGTCCTATATAGCGATGGATCGGGTACAAGGAAAATCCGATGGAGGCAATTGAGCGGACAACAAGGGATCGTCCACTCTCGGTAAGTGAGAGTGAATGTCCTATGGGATAGTACTCTAAATCCCTGGTCAGGGTAGATAGGATAATTGGAAAAGGAGTTTTCCAATTGATCAAATTCCGAGTACATGATCCTATAGAGTCGGTACACTAAGGAGTTGACAGTCGATGCCGTACTCCTTTCCGACTAGGACATTGGATGGATGAGGGTTTATATCCATGTGGTAACTGATGATGGAAAGGCTCAATGGAGATGAGATTATCCCCATAGCCATTTGGGATCATGGGATGTGGCTTGTACCCTTCATGATCGGTAGGCCGATTGATCTATTATCGGATAACAGATTTAATTAAATTAAATAGAATTGTTCTATTTTATTTAGGCCTCAACCAAATAGGCTATTGGGCCTAGTGGGTCACACACAAAAGGACTTATCCACAAGTACAGGGGCAAGGACGTAATTTATAGATATTTTGGGTTTTTATGAAAAATTCCATAATTCTCTATAAATACTAATGGTTTCAGCCAAACCCCATCAAGCCAAGGGTGAAAACCACGTCCCAAGTCTCCTCCCTACCTCCTCCTCTCTCTAGAAGGTGTCCATGGTCGATGGAGCTCCGTTCGGGAAGAGTTCTCGAGGCCGGCGCGAAGGGAGAACCTGCTGTGGATGAAGTTCGTGTGGATACTGCTGGAGACCGGACACTTGAACGGTTTTAAGAGCTTGAGAAGCTCATCTTCTTCCTCTCCATGGGATTATATGAATCCCTATCAGGTATATTCGAACCCGATTTGATCGTTTTCGGTTTTCGTCGTTCGGTTCTGATTGAGACGGATTCTAAAGGAACCCATAGGAATCGTCACTTCCGCTGCACCAAATTTTGATGGACGATTCCTTACACACACATTTATGACTATAAGCAAGATAAATGGAGCCATGCTGTGTATGACAAGAAGGGCATGCCATGTATCCCTTTGTACTCCAACCTGATAACATAGAATATGCTGGAAAATCATTGATGGTCCATAAAACTGCTGCACGCATTACAAAATTTTCTTTTCTATCTGCATCATATGTTAGAACACCGTTTGCCCATAACAACTTTAATTCTTCAATTAACGGTTGAAGATAAACATCGATCTCATTACCGGGAGACTTGGGGCCATCTATGAGAAGAGTCATCATAAAGAATGATTGCTTCATAGCTAACCAAGGAGGTAAATTGTATGCCACCAAGATTACTGGCCATGTGCTGTGGCTACTTCTGTTGCAATTTTAAATGCGCTAAATCCATCACTAGCTAGACCAAGTCTGACATTACGAGACTCTATGCAGAATGTTGAATGTCTACGATCAAAATCCTTCCATGCTACAGAATCTCTTGGATGGCTCATTTTTCCTTCATCATCTCTAACTGTATTATGATGCCAAGTCATCAAACTAGCAGTCTTGCTACACATAAACAACCTTTGAAGTCTAGGAATCAAAGGAAAATGACGAAGCACCTTTGTAGGAACATTTTTCTTTCCATTTCTACTTTTTTTCCATCTTGACATGCCACACCTCGGGCAATTATCTAAATCCTTAAACTCTTTCCAGAATAGCACACAATCTTTTTCACACGCATGTATCTTGTTACAACTTAATCCTAACTCAGTCATCATTTTCTTGGATTGATACCCAGTTACTTGGAAGTGTGTTCTCTTCTGGCAACGTGTCTTTAAACAAAGCCAAAATATCAGAGAATGCTTTGTTTGTCAATTTATGTAAACATTTCAGTTGAAACATGTGTACAATAAATGAAAATGTAGAGTACTTAGTGCATCCTGTATAAAGTGGTTTTTTCGCTTCTTGCATAAGTTCTTCGAACTTTTTTACCTCGAAATTTTCTTCAGAATTAGGGATAGATTGATTAACAAAAATATCATTCAACAATCCTTGGATGTCATCTGATGAAGTAAAATTTGTGTTTGTCTCCATACGAGGCCGCTTACGAGACTCTCCATGAAAACTCCAAATTGTGTAATTTGCAACAAAACCTTCTCTAACAATATGAAAATGAACAGTATCCTTGTCATGATGATATCTATTTTGGCATTTGGAACATGGACACCGAAGAGCTGATGCATCACCACCAAATAAATTTTTCATCGCAAACTCCATAAAGTATTTAACTCCATTCAAGAAGGATGAATTTACACGTTCATGTTTTGTTTTATACATATACATCCACTCTCTGTCGTTCATAAAATTTTCTTCCATCGTTACAGAATATAAGCTTTATTTTAATGATATTTGTTACAAAAAAATTAGACAATAATAAAATTCATAGACATGACATCTTCTGTCGACTGGGATGAAAAAATATTAAATAGTTAAACAACAAATCGACCCTCATAGCAACGATAAATTAGTCTAAACAGAACTAAATCGAACCTGTTAATTGTGCGAACCTGTTAATTGTGCACCGGAGGCAGTTTGCGCTAAAAAAATAGGAGAGGCACCGGAACAGAGTCAATATGTTGTTGGACGTCGCCGGAGTTCTACGAGTCTGTTAGGGCTTTGTTTGGAGGAGGGCTTCCCGGACGCCGATGCGATGTAGCTTTCCCTTGGCCGCGAGACAAAGAAGATGGCTTCCGGACGTAACTGCAACGAAGAGGGCTTCCCGGACGCCGCGCAAACAGAGCGCTGCGGCTTTCCCTTGGCCGCGTGAAGACGTTGGAGCACTGCGCGCGCGGCTGGTGTGCTTGGCGTGAAGACGGTGGAGCAACTGCCGGAGGAGATAGCAGGGTCGATTTTGTGTCTCCCGCTGTGGCTTGGGCCTTCGCAGGACGTTGGAGCGCGCGGAGATGGGAAGACGGCAACATCCTGCAATCGACGAGGTGAAAACAGGGAAATAGAAGGTGAGCGCGGCATATTTTCGGGAGGATCCTCCTTCCCTCCGATTTCGCCGTCGGCTATTATCGCTGTGATTTAGTAATCCCCGTATGATTTATTAGGGAATATAAACGACCTTCCATGCCGTCGCCCCATGGTTCCAGCTGCCGATGGTAATGGTTCCACCGTGGTGTTTTCCCGGCTTTGCACTAGTGGCGCCCACGCCGCCGGCAAGACGGTTGCCATCCCCGACTACGAGAAAACATGGAAGAATGTGGTGAAGATCGAGCCCGGCTACTTGACGACAGTAGTAGTAAAGTTCAAGATTGTCGACACCAACCAGAGCTTCCCCTTCGATGTCACCGCAGAGCCCGGATATGGAGTTTTTTTTTTAAATAACACGGTTTTTTTTTAATTTTAAAAGTAACACTCTAAAAGTTTTTATTGCGGATCTAGCACAGTTTGAACAAAGTCGAGTTTTCAAAACTTGACTTTGTAAGAATTTCGGGTTTGTTTGGCTAAACTTAGTTAGGCTAAAGTTGGGATAGCTTTATCACTTTTAAAAGTCGCGTTATATTATCTCAACTTTTAAAAGTCGGGTAGAATAAACTCGACTTTAGAGAGGTCTAAAGTCGAGTTAATAGAACTCGATTTTTCTCTCTTGCAAAACCTGCAAAAGTCGAGTTAGCAAAACTCGACTTACCAACAGAAGGATGCGCATTTTATGGGATTGAAAGTCGAGCTTCTAGAACTCGACTTTCACTATGCCAAAACCTGCAAAAGTCGAGTTTCTACAACTCGACTTACCCACAGAACCATGCGCGTTTTATGGGAGTCAAAGTCGAGTTTTAGAAACTCGACTTTCACTATGCTAAAACCTGCAAAAGTCGAGTTGTAGAAACTCGACTTACCCACAGAACCATGTGCGTTTTATGGGAGTGAAAGTCGAGTTTTAGAAACTCGACTTTCACTATGCCAAAACCTGCAAAAGTCGAGTTTCTACAACTCGACTTACCCACAGAACCATGCGCGTTTAGTGGGATTTAAAGTCGAGTTTTAGAAACTCGACTTTCACTCCCACAAAACCTGCAAAAGTCGAGTTTCTACAACTCGGGTAGACGTCTCGGGACGCCATCGCTCCGCGAGAGCCGTAATCAGCTGTCTATCTAATGTAAACCACTGTAGGTGACGTAAATGGACAAAACCACTAATTTCTAATAACTCCAAAACTATGGGATTTTCTATTGGCCAAAATGAGATCTGTCGGAAGTGAGAGACTAAATATAGAGTGGAACCCTCCTGCAACAAAATTTAATTAATCAATCTCATTTAGACAATAACAAGAATGCAATAAACTCTCGAATAAGATGCAGCTACAATTTAAATACACGTGGGAACAAGGAAATCATACGGTAATGGATGATTAGGTGTATAAAATTTAACTTTACCTCAGGATTCGCCGAGCGATGGCGAGACTGATCACGTAAAAGAGAAGTATCACGAGGACCTCGCTCCATGCCTATAGATAAAGTTGAAACATAAGTAATTGAGTCTCTGAACCACATTTAAAAGATAACAACTAAATATGCGATAAAGAAATTAGAACAAGCAGTGATTGAATACTAATTTCAATTGTAACATATACGTACCATGGATTCATACAGCAAGTAGAACGATTGTGTCCTCGTTGTTTACAAATACTACATTTATTCTGTTGTCTGCTCGGGTCACGGTCCATCACCATTGGTAACCGTTTATTTCTTGGTCTACCACTCCTTCGGACATTAGCAGGTGGTAACAATGGTATTATGTTCCTATCTGGATCAAATGACGGCCAATAACTAGCATCTAGAATAGTGTGAAATTCATGCTCATAGTTTGATCGATAATAATCAGCACTGTACCACTTGGATGCATATGCATATGGATCCCAGTTCACTGACCCGATAGCAGTTAAAACATGCTTACATAAGAAATGTCTCAGCATAGGCTCACAACATGTGCATGTAATTGAATCACGGTCAACGTCCACTTGGAATACACTGCCATAAGCATCATTCACATCCCACTCACCAACATTTACTCGATCTTGAATGATTATCTCTCGACTTTTTTATTTCAACTCTAGCATTTTCTTCTCAAATTTAGTGGAAAGATGAGACTCCATGTTCATGCCACATGTACGACGTTGATAAAACATAAGTCTAAGTCGGTGGTATGTCATGTGAACTAAAGCATGAATGGGCAAACCTCGTGCTATTTTAAAAACACTGTTAAAGCATTCAGAATAATTAGTTGTCATTATCCCATATCTTTTACCATCGGTATCATAGGCTAGAGCCCAATACTCCGGATTTACTTGTAACAACCAATCATATGCTTCCGGACAACGCAATTTGATGTCATCCATCCGTTTGTTAAAATCCAAGGCATTAGTAGCTATGCCTGCATTGTACATCCTTCTATATAGTTCTTTACCACTAAAATGTGATTGAAAATTTTGACGATAGTGTCGAAGACAATAACGATGTGCTGCTAAAGGAAACCATCGTTCAATTGCATTTTTAATACTGAGATGCCTATCAGATATTATGCACAACTCATGACGTCTTTCTGTTACAGATGGAACACATTGCAATAGTTGTTGCAAAAACCATGACCATGATCGATCGTTCTCACTATTTACAATAGAAAATGCAATAGGAAATAAGCCCTGATCGGCATCGACACCGCAAGCAACCAAAAGTGTACCACGGTATTTACCATGAAGGAATGTACCATCCACACTTATGACTGGGCGACAAGATCGCCATCCTTCAATAGAAGGCATGAAACTCCAGAAGAAAAAGAATAACAGTTAACTATCACTTTCACACAAGTAAGTATACACTGTCCCAGGCATAGTCATTTTGACTGCTTCCATGTATCTCAACAAATGTGTGTAAGAACTTTCCCAGTCACCAAACAATTTTTCAAAGGCTTTTCTGCGAGCATTCCAAGCTTTGTAATAAGAAGGTTTTAAAGAATATTTGACTTGCACCATATCTATGATGTCCCTTGGTCGGATATCTAGACGGGATCGAACAATGGGCATGATTAGATGACAAATTTTTGTGCAAGTCAATTGTCTATGTGCCATGTTATGAATGGGAGTGGTGCAAGTGTGATTATTGTCGAAACTCATCACTTTCCAGAACCCTCCGACCCTAGTGCTAACATGTGCATGTAATCTCCACTTACACCCTTCGGTTCTTGATGGACAAATCAATGTAAGATTAGTCTTCGTTGATCTATCAGTATGGTGTTGCATGTTATGTTTCAGTGCCCACGCAGAAACGGCCTGTATAAGATCTTCTTTGCATCTGAAAACATCCCCAACTGAAAGCTCGTCAAGATTCTCTCCTTCCCCTCTTACTACAATTGTATCTTCCCTTTCAACATCGTCTTCTTCACTGTCTATATACACATTTGTTGCAATTGCATTATTTATCCACGTTGTATCTTCGGCCTCATGAAATTCATTGACAGCCAAAATACTATTGAGCATCTCGTGCGGTACTTCCTCGTTATCACTTGAGGATTCTTCGGTATCTTCGTGTTCATCGTGTGGTACGTATTGCTCATTCAAATTAATTTCAGTGTTTTGACCACTTACTACATTCCATGGAAAAATATTACTTTCAACTTGAGATAACAATTGACTCATTGATGGTTGATTATAAGTTTGTGGATTCCAAGAACTACATCCAGCTTCAGTTGTGATGTCGAGGTCACATTTTACAATATACAGTACGATATCTTCCACCTCAACAGATCTCGTCAATAGGGTTTCAGTCGTTGAATCATCGACAACCTCGTTGACACCATCAAAATAATTATAAACTAACTTCAAGTTGGTTGATCCTGGGTTACACCCAATTGCATCGAATATATAACTCTTGAGGTGTTCATAAGTACCTCCTCGCAATATCTTAATATTGCGTTCATATCCACCATAATAATAAGCATAATCGTTGCTTATTGAAAGCATCCCATCAAACATTATACGGACATTAATTATCCTTGATGCCATGTCTTTAAATTTTCTACGAGTAACCTGAAAATATCAAACCGTTAATTTTCTAACTTGCTATATCAAGTCGTTGATTAAAAACCATATTTTAAATTAGAAGTACTCCCATTTAAAGTACCATCATTTAAAGTGGAAGTACCATAGATTGCAAAATCGGCCAATCCATATCCGTCTCGGCCGATTCCGGGCAGAAGTACCAATCCGGATCCATCTCAGCGGATTCCGACCGGAAGTAACAATCCGGATAGGACTTCCAGCTGGATCGGTAATAATCGACAAGATCGGTCGATCTTCAACCGATCTAGCTGGTTAAATTTAGGAATCAGTCGATCCAGATCGATTCCATAGTACTCTGCACCCCACTAATCCTGTACTGATCCGGATCCATCTCAGCGGATTCTGACCGGAAGTAACAATCCGGATAGGACTGCCAGCTGGATCGGTAATAATCGACAAGATCGGTCGATCTTCAACCAGGGTGTCTTCACAGGGAGATTCAACCAGGGTGGCTGTCCTCAGCAGTCAGCACTGCCACCTTCCTGTTCTGGTTAACCCATGACTTGTCTAATCAAACAAGATAGCACCACCCTGCACAAATGCATGGGGAAGATGTCCAAAACTGATATACTGAAATAAATCACATCAGCCCAATCGATATAACACAACCGAACCAAATCAAAAGTCTGGGTGCCCATTTTTTTTAAACAGTACCAAACTATTAAAATCTTATCCACTTGATTCTATTTGACTCCTAACTCTGAACTAAACCAACGTGACAAACTGGTTAACTCGATTGATCCAATTATTTTTACGATACATTAATTTTGAGTGTACATAAAATGGTATCGACTAAAGATATTTGTTACAAAATAAGATAACAAAACTTAAGATTAATCTTGATTAGATTCTTCATCTTGATTCTATTTTATTTGTATGAATAAACAGTATATATATGTTGAGCCAACAAGCAAACGGAACGATCGGCTTAATCCATTGTCAGTATGGCATTTAGGTGTGTTACAAGCCAAGAGACTTGCTGTTGTCGTTCTATTGATATTAATATATATATACATGTGCTTGTCTGACCACGGCAGGGCCTGACAATTAACTAATACCTTCTAACTACAATAATTGGGAGTACATTAAAGAGAGAAATACCCAGCCAGCCAGCCTCCTGTTGGTAAGAGTTTATATATATATATATATATATATATATGAGGGGTGTTGGCCTGCCTGCATGTTTTGGCGTAATTAGTATCTATTCTTTGAAATCGGTTCAAGATTAGACATTGATGAGATACTTGGTAAAACATCTAAATACAACACTAACCTTTTATGTAAGCCACCGACGTAATTAAGCAAAAAAATCTAACAATATATCAAGCATAATGGCTTGGCATGGTAAAATATATCAAGCATAACAATATATCAAGCATAACAATTTAGGAAACGACATGTCCATGATATCATGGTCGAATTACCCAAAATGGTCGAAATCACGGTCGAAATACCCAAAAATGGCTTGGCATGGGTGTTGAAAGATTAATCAGCATAAAATTGATCCTTATTGTAACAGTGTATCGTCTGATCGATCAGGAAAAAAAATACCTTTCAATTGATCCTTGTTCTGCCGGAAAGCTGGTCGTCCACCGCCCTAGCCGCCGCCGCCGCAGACGCACGCCGCACACGCCGCCGCCACCGTCCGCCGCACACGCCGCCGCCGCCGCCGCCGCGGACTCACGCCGCCGCCGCCGTCGAGTTCGCCGCCGGGTAAGTCGAAGGCAGTAACAGTAAAGGGGAAGGGTCGAACGCGGTAACATGCCGAAGGGGAAAGGGATCTCACGGCGGGGTAAAAACACAGTATAAGTTGAGTTTGTAAAACTCGACTTGTTAAAGTCGAGTAATAGTAACTCGACTTTTAACCTCGTTAAATCATTAGTGAAAGTCGACTTTGCTTAAATCGACTTTCTTCATAAGTCGAGTTTTCACAACTCGACTTTGACCAAACCGTGCTACTTTTGCAATTATAACTTTAACCGTGTTACTTTTAAAATAAAAAAGGGTGCTACTTTAAAAAAAAAACTCCCCGGATATGTCTACCAGTACTGCCATGTAAGTTGTCATCTGCTCCCCTTGAAGGCTTAATTAAAATTTTCTATTATATTATTCTGTGCTACTTTTGCAATTATAACTTTAACCGTGTTACTTTTAAAATAAAAAAGGGTGCTACTTTAAAAAAAAACTCCCCGGATATGTCTACCAGTACTGCCATGTAAGTTGTCATCTGCTCCCCTTGAAGGCTTAATTAAAATTTTCTATTATATTATTCTGTGCTAAATTTTTAATAAATCGATCCGTAAGTTAGAAAATTAGTTTTTTTTAATTAGTACTATTTTTCCGTTCTTGCAGATCTTGGACCATGAAGACAACGCGATGATTCGTCCACTAAAATTCGTCCCTTAATTTATTGGACCTCGCCGGACCAGTATCTGAGTCTTTGATTCACATCTTATTTATTTCAAATAAGCTTTTTCTCATGGGAAACAAAGTTGTAATAAACAGAGAAGCAGCATGTCTCTTCGGAAGTAGGTCACAATTGTAATTGCCAGAAAATTTCCTTTTAGAATAAAATCTTTTAAATTTCAATAAAATTAACTATAAATTGAAGAATAATTAGCAACTATGGGATAATTAGATGAGTACGTCTCGATATAGGTGCATTTTCGTTCTGATATTCCTATTATTTTTCTTGAAAAGTAACACGAAATCTTATGATATTCTACGAGGTTTAATTAATTATCATGAGACATGGAAAATTTTCCATATTGACCTCTAATCTATTCCAATCTGCGGTGTCACACTCTAGATTTTAACATGCACAGCAAAATAATCCGACGGCACGATCGGAGAAAATTAACCCCGTAAAAATATTGATTTGGGAAAAATGAAGACAACTAGGTCTCAGTTCAAAGATTGCACATTCCAATAAACACATCGCTAATCATTACAATCTAAACAAAACTAAATACCATCTAAAGATATAAGAATCGTCCAATTGCTTTCTTGGGAATTGATCCATCACGCTTCTATTGTGCTAAACTTGATTTACCTAAAAATTGATAAGAGAATTGGAATGAGTACAACGACTCAGTAGACATCTCATCATCTGTCAAATTGGATAGCCAAATGACTCTAGATGTTAATTAAATATGCACCCAGACCTACACCCATTATATGCAAATATAGACTAGTCAATACATTAAATATTTGACTTAATCCACATATTTTACACTGCCAACTAGCCCCTATAGACACACCAACCAACACCTATAAACACCTTAAAATGACCTGAAATGATGAGGTAAACACATGCATAATTACCTACTATATGCTCCATATAATGATATCACTATAAATGAGACAAACCATGCATACACCATACAACACAACCTGATAATTGACCACTAAACCACCTCTACAATACCATGCAATAAATGTATCTATCCTCTAATGAAGAACCACATTCACATAGATGCACATATTCTCTAATAAAAATCACATTCACAAATGCACATATCCTCTAATAGATGCACATATCCTCTATAAAGATTTTCATTAGCAAGGAATTCGTCGTCTTGCCACCTAAACCAACTACCATCAGATCTATCATTTATAAAAGTACCATATACTAATTGAAATCCCATGGTGCACGTAGGCAGTGATAGCACTTATGATACTCGCGGGATCTGGGATCGAAGGATGCACCAGAAGGTTCTAACCCCCCGTTACCCTCGGGTCATGACTAACTAGTCTGTTGTAACTCAGTTTTCCATTCACAGTTTCAATGCATTATGCATCTGTTGACATGCAATTTTGGTCCAGTTGAAGAGCTTAAATTCTTGTTTTCATGAAGTATATGTGATTATCCTTTCAAGAAAACTAGGTTTTCCAGAAAAATTGAGGTTTTTGGTGCATTTTAAAGAGGGCGGCGCCCTGTATATAGGGCACCTAGTGCCATATAAATGGGGCACCAGGCGCCCTATAAATGGGGCGCCTACCACCTGGTCAAATCAATTCGATCGATTGATTCGACCGCTCACTAGGACTCGTCTTATCGATCTGACATGGCTTATGATGCTAGCACCCCATATATAGGGCACTTTGCCATGTGAAACTGGTTTTCAGATTTGACCAAAGTGCCATCTTTTTGGCTATAAATAGGCACCCATTTGGAGCTTTTAGGAGATTCCAGCTCCATCCAACCACCCAACTCATCCAATACCACGAATCCAAGCCCTCATCACACTCCCTAAGCCCTCATATCACCTTAAAACTCTCTTCCAAAAACCCCAAAAACCTGCAGTTTCAACCACCCAGAAATACAGTTTTTTTCCGACTTTGAAAGCCTCTACTCACCATTCCTCTTACATACAACGACCAAACACCATACCATTTGCATCATTTACATATTGGCTATAAGTAGGAGCTCTCATTTCATCTTGAAGGTCTTCCTACACTCCGGGGCGACGCCGCGAAGAAGGGAAGAAAATCTACTGAAACCAGTCCCTGGTGCCCCATAAATAGGGCGTTTTGACTTTGGTCAACGTGCCCCATAAAGGGAACACCTGCAGCAGGAACCCCATATATGGGGCACTAGCAGGGGCATGCCCCGTTTTGCATTTTTTTTGAGTTTGTTTACCTTTTCGGTTGATCCTTTACTCATCTATTTCATTTTAACTTTCATTAACATGTCATTTAGCATGCATTAAGCCACACCTTTGCATCTTCATACCTCTTTAAAAACCTATCAAAAATAGGGGTTGGAATTTAGTCTCAATCCGGTCAGTTCTTTCCCTTTTGCATTTTTAAGTTCGAATTTAAGCATGATTCTACACTTTCACTAGAACTAATGATCTTTTCACTTGTTTTTATGTTTTCTTATAGACATTTGTAGGTAAATCCAGCCGAGGCGGAGCTTCAACCAGATCAAAGACGAAGGACTCACTAAGCTCTCTTCTTTCGGCTGGTCGAGAGAGGAGAAGTCGGAACCCAACAATCTCTCCACTTTCAAAGGTACAATGGTCATTTTTATTCTTAATTTTTAATTTTTTTATTATATTTTGGAGCCCTTGGCTCCTGGCGACCACAACGACTAACATCCCATCCACCAAGACCCCAAAGCAAGCGTAGGGGCCAGAAAAGGGAGATTTACAGATCCCATTTCGGGTGCTTACAACATCCACCTCAATCATGCCATGCCATGACCACCAATATGCAAGATCAATGAACATCAACAATACTATGCCATGACAATAACTACACAAACTATGAACATTAACTTGAATATATACACAACCAATCCATGTTAGACAACCATGCTCAAAATGAACTAAAATGAGACAATATCCACATTCAAACACCTAAGCATGATTAAATATTGACATAACTAGATGCTGGAAGATTAATCACTATAACCTCTAATTTTGTTAACCTATGATCACAAACATAACAAGGTTCACTTAATCTATACATTTAATATACAATTGGATGACAAATTTAAAAAGACCAATATTACACTACTACTAAGTATGATCTCATATACACATAATAAAGATATAAACATATATCATCACATGATACTACACACATCTATCTAACTAACCCATGTCAACTCACAATTTAAGCACAAAAATGTAACTACACACACCATTTAATTACAAGGTCAACTCCATGTATCATGGAGAATTAAATAAAAATTTTAATGATAATAGACATGTCAAGGGTACCTACCTGATAGACGCTAAAGAACTCAAAAATAGGCGACCGAAAATGATACCAGACGATGGCTATGTAGTGCACAACTCGAACAAATCTAATAGGCTAACTCACACCATCAGAAAAAATGCCCTTATCATGGGAAATATGGCATCGGATCAAAGAGAAATAAAGACAAATATATCATCGATATTTAAGAGAGAGAGAGAGAAGGAGAGGATAGGAGAAAGAGGGGGACTCACGGAGGCGGATAGGGGCGGGGCACAAGCGGCATGGCGTTGATCGCGGCGCATAGCGGCTTGAGTGGCGTGGGGTGGCAGGATGCCGCATGGGTGAGCGGTGGCTGCGAAAGGCAGCTAGCCACGCGAAGGCGCACGGGCGCTGACGTCAGCGGCGGCCGACGAGGCTGCGCGGATGGCCACTGGCTAGGGGTGGCACGGGCGGCAGCTGCCAACGCGAGCAGGCTTGGGCAGACATCGGTGGATGCATGGCGGGGCCGCGATGGCTTCACACAACAAGGCGGCGAACATCGGCTGGGAGGGGCTAGCCGCACGCGGCGGCTGGCCGAGGGCGGCAATGCACTAGGAGGTGCGGTCACGCGTACGGGGGGCGAGGTCATGGCCGACCTAAGACGGCTGATGGCGGGAGTCCGGACGATGTCCGCGCCTGCATGGTGCTAGCCTGGTGGCCATGCAGCGGGCTTCAACGGTGGGGTGATGAGGTAAAAGAAGAAGAGAAGATGGTCGACGCGAGGCAGCGAGGAAGAGAACTGTGTGGCAGCGGTGCAACTAGGGTTTGATGGAGAGTGACGCGGCTAGCGATGAAGAGAGAGAGAGAGAGAGAGAGAGAGAGAGAGAGAGAGAGAGAGAGAGAGAGCGGTGACCGTGCACCTAAGAATAGAAAAGAAGCGTGAGGGGGAGAAAAATAAGGAAATGGCTAATTTCGTGAGGAGAGGAAAAGGAACCGAAAAGAGGAGGCGGCGGATGAGGTAGTTATGATATGAGAGGGATAAAATGAAGAGAGAATAAATAGAAAAGATAAGAAGAAAACAAATAATAGATTAAATATTTAAATAACACTTAGCATAAATAAAATAAAATGTTTTACTAAATAAATAAGACATAATATACATAAAAAATATTTACTTATCTATATAAACATCTAAAAAAACAATTTAAGCACACTGTAGAAATAATTAAAAACACTACGATTATAATTTAAATAATATTAAAAAACTTGAAATATTACATGTGGAACAATAACCAATTTGTAATTGCCAAGTTACAATTTTTGAGCAAATAAATTGATTCATAATGAAAGTCAAACTTTATTTTAAGTTTTGTAATATTTGTCTCAATAATTATTATACAACTCTGAACATATCGTCAAAATTAGAAATCCTAATAAGTTAAAATTCTTTCTTGTTGAGGCTTAATTATAAGAACACTTACCTATTTCAAATCCATATGAAATAGATATAATGATTTTTCGATCATGAAGGGTACAAGTTACATTTTATGATCTCAAATGATTTTGAAGATGATTTCATCTCTATTGAACTTTGCCATCATCACTTATTGCATAGATATAAAATTTTGTCCATTCAATGTCTCGGTCAAATAAGGATACACACCAACTATCAAACCCTATTATACTAACACTATGAGATTTTGTAGATGAGATCAATTGAAAAGTCTTTTCCAATTATTTTATCTTCGTCAAGGATTTGAAGTACTATTTCATAAAACATTCTCTCTCATGTACTAAGAGTAGATGATTCTTTATTGTCTATTTAATTGCTTCCACTAAGTTTCCTTTTTGCCAATCTATTGATTGTGTGAGACCATCAAATTAGTAATCTATAGGTCAATAATCCCCAGTCAGGGGCATCCTAAGTGTGCCCCGATTGAGGACACGCAGTCAATGTCACCAACTAGGAGCACATTCCCAATCCATCCAAGAGATGTTTCTTAAAAGTTTTTTTCTTTCTAATAAAATCGCTTTTTGGATTGCGCCTACGAGTGGGGCTTAGGTTTTTATTTTACATTCGAAAGTATTTGAACGTTGGTGAGCCAAAAATAGAAATTTTGGCTAGCCAAACCACGGGTGGGAGCATGGTCAGCATGGCCCTAGGTGGAGGTGCTATGCGTGCTCTCAGTCTGGGGCACGATCAATTCATCCCCAACCAAGGGAATGTTAAGTCAAGTTGCCCTAATTTGACCACCTTCCATTTCTTTACAAATTCTTAGGTGTTTTGAATGAACCAAGGTTATGTGTAAAGTAGTCATGATATTTATATTCTTATGAGCTTTCTTCGTGATAACCAAAATAACAATATTCTAACATCGTATTAGAAATACGATGGTAAGAAAAGCAGTCTGTAAAGTTGATGTAACTTTCATAGTGTGTAATTCAAGTATCTCTTCAGAAGGACATTCGTGTGGATTCCATATGCCCTCTCTGTCGGATGATAGCTATCCCAGAGCATGAACCTTGTGTCATCCTGTCACGACCCGAAAAATACAAATACGCAGCAGAATAAATACGAAAATTAGGACAATTTAGGAGAACAAGATAAATCCACATCACCAATTCAGAACAATTTAAAACAACCTATAGTGTTTAAATCAAACTCAAAAGTCCACAAAATACCATATGTAACCATATCCAAACAACTAAATAAGACTCAATATAGAGTCTACAAACTGCCACATAGTAAAACAAAATATAATAAATCACTAACAACTGAAGGGGAAACTCAAACAACCTAAAAATAAATGGTGATCACTCGTCACCAAACTCCTCATCTTCCGGATCCTTGAGTGGCTCGGAATCCTCTTCAACGTCAACCTCGTAATCTTCTCCAAAGTCCTCAGAAAGAGGCTCCTCTGAATCTGCTGAAAATATTAACAACAGGAAGGGGTGAGTCACCAAAGACTTAGTACGACTTACACCCAGACTACCCTACTATACCAGTGATTCTCTATTGATTTTAATAGTAATAAACCTAAAAATTCACATTATAATATATAGGGAACATACTAATTCTATATCTTCAATTAGACTAATTAAAATGCCTTTTCACTACCCCATGTGCTAACATGATTCTATATTCTTTTGGCCTAACATAAATTGAGCATTAATAAAACTAGGTATGCATGCACCGTATAGACCTATTATAATAAAAATGACCCATCTAAATCACTATCATACATGCTAAAAATGCATAATTAAATCATTTGGCTGAGTAAGTTAGATGCTCCACTTGAACATTGTAGCTAATGTCACAAAACAAACAACAGATCTACCATATACAAAAGTAACATATAGTAAGATAAATCCCATATTACACGTAGGCAGGGGTGTACTTAGGATAAATAGTGGTATCTGGGGTCGACAGATGCTCCGAATTGTTCTAATTCATCTGTTACCCACAGGTCATGAAGTACAGTCTGGTGAAATAAAATTTCATTATAATGTAGCCCATTACATACTACATCTCTCAAGATGAAATCACATAATTAACTCAGACAACCATAAATATAACCACAATTGGACATGCAAACGATAATCTAAACATGAACTTCATAAATGAACAACCACAACTCTAGATAATATACATGCATACCATATCAAAATCTAACACAACTAAGACAATTAACAACATGATACATAACCTGGAAACATGCATTTCTAACCAAGTTAAATGCCACATGCATGCAATAACAACAACTATCTACTACTATATAAACTAACAAAGCTGAAATTTTAATAAGACATTGCTTTAACTTCTACTTCGGCTATTTATTAAATTAGGTTAGCGTTTAAGATCATCAAAATGTTAATCATGCTATACTAACTATATTCTAACACAAAACAAGATATTTAACATGCCAACATGCATTCTAATCTAATGTCTAACATGGTAAATATGCATAATCATTTAAACTCGCTAAGTATGTATGGTTAAACAAGTCTTAAACTATATCTAAGCATGCAATATAACAAACCACCCATTAAATTTTTGATCTACCAACTATGCTTATCTACACATAATTTTTACGGTTTAATTAACATATTAAAGTGCAAAGAATAGTCGAGACACCTACCTTAACGGCGACAACAAACGGTGCATGAAATTTCAAAAGGATAGAGCTAGGTGACGAATATGCCACTGCGGTCACGTTGTTGACGGAAAACAGAATCAGATGGTCTTATCACAATCAAGTTGTTGGAAAGAGAGAGAAAAAGATAAGAAGAATGGATAGGAGAATAAGAGAGAGATGTGATATGAGAGAGAAGAGAATAGAAGAGAAAGAGTAGATGTTATAGGTCAGAAAAAGGCTCACGCGCAGTCAAAAATGACCAAGGGGTGGTGGCTAGCGGGCGAGCAGTAGACAGCCGAGGGCAGTCGCGCGGAGGCACGCTAGCGGGCTTTGTGCGTGGGCGTACGCGCAGGCGTGTGCGCGGGCGTGCGCACAGGTATGTGTGCAGGCGGGCAGCAACAGCTCACACATGCAGCAAGGTGGACGCTGGCAGGGGGTATACAGGGGCGTCACGTGAGGGCGACCATGATGCAGTCAGTGGCATTGATGAGGAAGAGGTGGTGAGGCGGCGACAACTGCCGACAGGGCAAGGTGGCGGCCGCGGGTGACTAGCAGCGATGGCTACTGCACGCACTCACACGGAGGGAGGGGCCGGGTTAACAGGCGGCACTGGTCACAGGTGACGGGGCAACGCGGTGAGGCTGCAGGCGTGCATGCACAGGGAGGCGATGGCTGCCTCAGGCGGGCGGCTAACGTGGTCGAGGGCGGACATTGAGGAGGCAACGATGCGTGGTGCAACCGAGGGCGCACATGCAAGACGACAACCGGAGGGCGAGAGAATGCAATGCCCAGGGAGAAAAAATCTGCAGATGTAGGATAAGAAAAAAGAAAGAGGATGGTCAAGTGAGCAATTAGGGCTTCTAGAGGAGGAGAACGGAAAGAGATAAAAATGGTAACAGAAAGAGAGAGAGTAAATATGATAAAAATCTCATAAATAATTATAATGAATGTTATTTAATATTAAAATATTCCTAACGTTACAATCTACCGTCCTAACAAAAATTTGTCCTCAAAAGTTAAACCAAACTAACCAAATAATTGCGGGTGAAGATGCCTCATATCCTCCTTCACTTCCCACATTGACTCCTCTGAAAAATGATGTTTCCTAAAACTTTGTTCATTGGATTTTGTTTCCTCCTCAATTGCTTCACCATCTAGTCCGTGATCCAGATCAGCCTCTCGTCAAAGCTCAAATTCAGCTATACTTTGATCTCTTGGAAATCTATAACATGGGTCGGATCTGATGCGTACTTCCAAAGTACAGAGACGTGAACAACTAGATGTATCCTTGCCATTGTCAAGGCAAGCCAACTTGTAAGCAACCTCACCAATACGTTTCATAATTTGAAATAGACCCACATACCTTGGGTTAACTTCTCACGTCGACCAAACCTGATAACTCCCTTTGAAGGAGAAACCTTCAAAAATACTGGGTCACCCTTCTCAAACTAGACAATCCTATGCTTCAGATCTGCATAACTCTTCTGGTGGCTCTGAGCTGTAAGCAATTTTACGGTGCCATACCAATGCTGGAATAGAAACTATTGTTATATGTAAATTCAATTAGCAGTAACTACAAATCCCAACTATCCTGCCATTCTAGTGCTGCAACCCTCAACATGTCCTTCAATGTCTAAATAGTATGCTCTAACTAACCATAAATCTGGGGATGATAAGCTTAGCTGAACTTGAGCTAAGAGCACAAGGCATTCTGCAAACCTTTCCATTCCCTTCCAGTGAATCTAGGATCTCTGTCAGATACTATAGAAACAGGCACACCATGGAACTTGACAACACCATCAAAATACAGTCTAACCAAACTCTCAGTTGCCTGAGCTTCTTTTATAAGCAAGAAATGAGCTACTTTGGTGAGTCTATCCACCACTACCCATATGGCATCATGTTGCTTCTTTGTCCTGGGCAAACCAGTGACGAAGTCCAAGGTCATATGCTCCCATTTCCATTATGGAATCTCCAATGGCTGTAGGGGTCCTACTGGCTTCTTATGCTCTACTTTCACCAAGGGTTGTTCACTATTTGGTTCAACCTGAAAAACCAAGTTTGGTTTGGTTTGAGAAAAAATACTCAGAAACCAAACCAAACTAGACCATGAACACCCTTACTTTCACCTATTGACAAATTAAATATCTAGATACATAATCAGCAACATCCCCTTTTAAACATTCCCACCAAAACTATCTTCTGAGATCTTGATACATCTTGTTTACCCCTGGGTGAATAGCATACTGGGATCTATGAGCTTCTACCAATATTTCTTGCCTTAGCTCTGCATCTTTTACCACACATTGCCTTCATTGGTGCCTGATTGTACCATCCTCATATTTGAACACATCTGGCCTTCTGACTAAGTCTTGCACTTTTTGATTCCCAACTTGAGCTTCTTTTACCTTTGTTGGCATCAAATTTTTTCGCTTAGCTTGCTTAATACAAATTTCAGCAATGCCGAAGCCGGTGCAGAAAATCTGACCCAGATTCGGAAAATTCATGAATAGATGATGTAAACAGGCTCTGGAAATGCCTTGGCATGGCCTTACATGCTAAAAATGGCCAAGATAATGTGCTCATTACATAGCCCCAGTCAAGAGCTTCGCAACGGTGCCCAAAACATGGAAAACGGACACCGGAAGGCCGAAATGACCATTTTGCCCCTGACACTTTGGGACAAATTGGGACTCTAATATGGAATTCCCATTTTACCACATTTTCATGTTTGTATAGATCTAGGCAACGCTCAAAACGGATCGAAAATTCGACCCCCGGATGAAGAGATATGCAAGAAAGAGTAAATCCGAACGGAAAGCCGTATGTTGTCGCACCAGGGGCATAATGGTCCGATTAGCTCCAGATCAACCCATGGGCAGAAATTTTCAATTTTCATGACCCAAAACTTTGATCTCGTAAATATTGATGCATGCAAAATAAATTTGGCCAATGGGAAAAGGTAATTGCACTCAATTACAGTTTTTGGCATTATCCACAGTCGAGATCGCACCGATCGGAGAAACTAGCTAAAACAAGAGATCCGTTGCAATTCAAGTGATATCAATCACACATCAGGATGGAGCATAAGATCAATTGCCATCAGGGCATGATCTGAAATTTTTTTGAAGTCAATTTGGGATTTATTTAATTGGTTTTGACCGGAATTAATGCTAGCCATTGGATCGGGAACACTCTGATCAAACCAGGGTTAAACCTGGTTTGATGGAGCATAAGATCAATTGCAATTCAAGTGATCTCACTCACACATCAGGATGGAGCATAAGATCAATTGCCATCAGGGCATGAATTGAAAATTTTTTGAAGTCAATTTGGGATTTATTTAATTGGTTTTGACCGGAATTAATGCTAGCCATTGGATCGGGAACACTCTGATCAAACCAGGGTTAAACCTAACCCAAGATGGGCTAACCCAACCTGTCTTGGCCAAACCTACCATCCTCCCTCATCTTATGGGCACACAAACAGCCCCAGAAAGTAGGGGAGGGTGCGCAAGGCTTTCCCAACTCTCTCCATCTCTCTTTGGTTTATCATTATCTCATCCTCAACCACCTCAACTTCCCATGGCTTATCCTTATCACCCTCAACCACTGCCTTCGTTTATCTTCATCCTAACTAATCCTACAACTAACCAAGCCTATCCTCATCCAAGCCCTGGCCGAACCAGCCATCTTACCACATGTCATGTACGCACACCTCCTTGAAAGTAGGAGAAGGTGCGCACCCTTCTCTCCCTCTCTTTCTAGTTGGCGCACAATCATCCTCAACAACCAAATATGGGTTATCCTTATCATCCTCAACCTACTTTAAGTTATCCTTATCTCTCCTCAACAACCTCCAGCCTTATCTCCTCCTGCAGATGGTGCCATCAACTCCTATATAAACCCCCCTGCTGGCCATGTGGAAGACAAGCTGATCACCCTGCGGAAGCCCTGCCTCTCCTCCCTCTACCCTGCTCCAAGACATCTTCTCCTTGCTTGGACGTCTTCATCAGCAAGTCAGAAACCTCTCCAGTCTTTTTGTGGTGTGCCAAGTGAAGAAGAAGAAGGAGAAAAGGCCTCCCTCCATCAGGTGTGCCAGCAGCAGCCCAACTGGTGGTGCACCGATTCCAACAGCGGGTGTTCCTTCTTGGAGCACCAATTCCAGCCCCATCTTCAGCAACAAAGGAAGAAGAATAAGAAGAAGATAAGTCCATCCATCTTCTCATTCAATCTCCAACAGAAGCTGTGCCAAAAAGGTGAGAAAAAAAGATGTAATTTTAATACTTTTCCTCCCCTCTTCTTTCTCTTCCCCTCGGCCTTCTCTTTGGCCATTCAAGAAACTCCAAAAACCCAGCCTTGTTGGTACCACTTAAAGCCCATGTTCAACCTCCCTATGTTGGTCCCACAAGCCATCAAAAATCAGCTTCTTTGAGCCCCTCATTTTAGACCCCTTGCTGTCCTAATTCTGGCTCCTCATTGCCCATGTGTGCACAGCCCATAGGTGGCCTGTAAATAGCTCATTTGGCATCCCCAAGCAACCCCATGCTGTCACCTAACACCATGCCCCTTGTTGCCATCCCTCTAGTAGCCAATTAGGCTTCTGAACATGCTCCTAATCAGACCATGTTTGACCATCCTTGCTGCCCAAATGGACAGACTTCAGAACATACCCAAATCAGGCCCCACTGCTGGCCCTGAAAATCAGGCCCCTTTGATGGCTTCGAAACCAAACACCCTCTTTGATGTGTGGAAGGAGGGGTGACAGCCCGGGCCTCTTGGAATCCACCGGACGGGCCAAGAGTTAAGCCGGGTGGCTCTGATTTCTACATGTCAAAATGCCCTTGTGAGCACCCATGTCAGGCCCCTTTGACGGTCACCTAGTTTGCCCTATGTGCAACACACCCAATACAGCTCCTACAGCACCCCCAAACAAACCAATCACCCTCTTTGATGTGTGGAAGGAGGGGTGACAGCCCGGGCCTCTTGGAATCCGCCGGACGGGCCAAGAAGTTAAGCTGGGTGGCCCTAATTTTCACTCATCAAATACCTTTTGCACAGCCCCTTGACTTCCCTATTTGGCCATCCAAATAGTCCAAACTCTGCCCACCTGAACAACATCCGAACATAAGCCCCCTTTCAGCCCATTTTTGGCCTATCAAAACACACTTTAATCAGGTCCTTGTGTGCCCCCTTGATGGCCCTTCAACATAGCACCTGAATGGCAAAAGAAGTCAGCCCATTATCAGCTCTCAAAACAGCACCAAAACAAGCCCCTCTTCAGCTCTCTACATGGAGGCTTGCATCACCTGCTGCTGCTGCAAAAATAAACAAAAAATGGCAAAGGCATACAAGGTTTGAAGCTGGCCATTTTGGCCTTGAAGTGCTGCAAACAGGCCATGCTGGCCCTTGAAGAGAAAATCAGGCCGCCAGGGCCCAAGATGTTCAAAATAGGCCAACCAGGTTTACAAGATGTTCAAGACTGGCCTTACCAGGCCGACATAGCATGAAGACCAGCCCATTGTGCTGATGAAGCTGGCCCATTGGGCATTGGACATTTAAAAAGCACACTTAACTAAATCTGAAGGTGAAATGCTAAAATTAAATAAGGAGTTAGCACCATCACGTGGGCGCTCCCCCTTGGGTGGCTCATCCGGCTTGCACTGGAACGCTAACATGGACGTAGGCGCAGGCCGGCTCCCATTGTATACGATCCTTCCCACTACTTGGAAAGTCAAAATACTATGCCATGTAGGATGGGTAAAAATTCCACACCGATCGGAAAATAAAGCGGCATGCTGTCAAAAATTCTCCCGGTCAAGTGGGATTTTACACCAAAGGGAAGGACTTTGACACTTCGACAAGCATTATTCATGGCATATAAACTGCCACATCTGATGTACACCATCTTGAACATGAATATTCAATGAACATTTCAATTGCCGAGTTGATTGCATGAGACCGGGCATCGACACTAGCCTAATAGACCGGAAGTGATGCAAACCGAACAAGAGTTACCCAAATCTGAAGTTAACTTAATTAAATCTGAAAATACATTCAAACCAACCTTAAAACATGCTTAAAACAGATCATTAAAGCTTTAACATTCAACAAAAATTAGATTTAATAAAATCTGGAAATATTGATTCAATACATTTAATCCATTGTAGTTCAATTTTCTAAACAAGTGCAAATGAAATAATTCACAACCAATTGAAAAGAACACATAAAGAAAATGTTAAAGCATCTAAAACACATCTTACAACATGTAAATAAGATTCATTAACAATCTGAAGTTCAAGTTTAATCAATTTGAATCAAACTTCAAAACATTTAAAACATACCGAACACACCCAAATCGGTATTAAAACACCAACCGACATGAGAAAATCATATGAAAATGACTTAACACATGTCAACTAAACTTAAACAAGTCAAAATTGATCAACACATCTGAAATATCAAGTTCAAACAAAAACTAAAATAAACTTCAACCAATTGAAGTAAAACAAACCAAACAATTCAAACAACCTCAAAACAAATAACATTCAAATCTAAATCAAATTGAAATCTGAAATTAACATTTCAAACCACATTAAAATCAAACATAAAACAACTTCAAACAAAATATAATCAAACTTGTTTGCATCTCATTAGGCCTGAAAGGCCAGGGCCCTTTGTGTTCTTTACACATTGTGGATGTGTATGCTCTCGTCAAACAAGATCGCTATGGCAGTTAATCAAGGGTGTTCAAGTGTTTTCTCGATATAAATGAACATCGGATATTCACACCATTCTATGGAGAGAGGTCAAAAGAAATTTTCACAGAACCCGAACCTCAGTTTTATACTCTTTTAATATCACCTGGACTATCTAGTATTTTTATGGTCTATCACCTATTTTACTAGAAAATTCGGATGTCGATATTTCAAAACATACAAAAAAGCAAGAAATATTTTCTAAGAATCAAAAGGGATTCCCGAGGTTCCCACAACCTTGTCCACCAATACTGACCCAATAGAAAATTGTCCCATAAAAGATGTTAGATTATCCACTTCCCTTCTAGGTGCACAATCAATTAACATCTCCATACCTTCCCACACCTGGTGCAATTGCATAGCCATCATCTTCTTCATACTAAGTGCATCAGCTACAACATTAGCTTTCCATGGATGATAGTTTAGGCTAAAGTCATAGTTCTTCATGTACTCTACCTACCTTCTCTGCTTCAGGTTAAGGTCCTTCTGAGTGAAAATGTACTTCAAACTCTTGTGATTAGTGAATATCTCAAAAATCTCACCATATAAGTAATGCCTCCACACCTTTAAGGCATGGACCATAGCTGCTATCTCTAAATCGTGCATAGGATAATTCTTCTCATGGGGCTTCAGTTGCCTAGTAGCATAGGCAACAACCCTATCATGCTGCATAAGCACATAGCCCAAGCCAACCCTGGATGCAATTGTATAGACAACAAAACCTCCTGAACCAAAAGGTAGTATAAGAATAGGTGTCATGGTCAGCTTTTCCTTCAAGCACTGAAAGCTCTCATCACACTTTTTTATCCACTTGAATCCTTCTTTCTTGGTCAGAGCAATTAATGGGGCCGATATAGAAGCAAACCCCTCAATAAACCTGCAATAGTAACCTACCAAACCAAGAAAACTCCTCACCTCAGTGGGGTTGGTAAGCCGTTCCCAATTTTACACTGCCTTTACCTTGGCTAGATCAACCTTCACACCTGCCTAAGAAATAATATGGCCCAAAACATTACCACTTTTGAGCCAAAAAGCACACTTACTAAACTTGGCATAAAGCTGATGCTCCCTCAAAATATGTAAAGCAATCCTCAGATGTTGACTATGCTCATCATCACTAGCAGAGTATATCAGAATGTCATCAATGAAGACAACCACAAACTGATCAAGATATACCCTGAAATTCTGGTTCATCAGACCCATAAATGTTGCAGGTGCATTGGTAAGGCCAAAAGGCATCACCAAAAACTCATAATGGCCATACCGGGTCCTGAATATTGACTTGGAAATGCCCTCTTTTTTGATTCTCAACTGATGATAACCAGACCTCAAATCAAGCTTAGAAAATATCTTGGCATTCTACAAGTGATCAAACAAGTCATCTATACGAGGCAAGGGATACTTATTCTTGATGGTTAACTGGTTCAACTTCCTATAATCAATACACAGCCTCAATGACCCATCCTTCTTCCTCGCAAACAAGACTGGTGAACCCCAAGGTGATACACTGGGATGAATAAAGCCTTGATCTAGCAACTCTTCCAATTGCATCTTCAATTCTTTCAACTCTATAGGCGCCATCCTATAAGGAGCAATAGAAATAGGGGCTACTCCAGGGACAAGATCAATAGCAAAATCAATGTCCCTAGCTGGTGGCAAACTTGGCAACTCATCTAGAAAAACATCTGCATATCCATTAACTACAACTGCATCCCCCAATGACAAACTAACTCCTGACTCCTCAACCTTAGTGATACAGGCAAAATAAGCCTTACATTGGGCACTAATCAATCTGGAATACTTCAATGTAGAAATCAACATTTTGGACCTACCATAACTAAAACACTTAAAGAAGTTGTCACCCTCTAGTATATGGAAAGTCACCCTCTTCCTGAAGCAATCAAGAATGGCATGGTGATGCTCCAGCCAATCCATCCCAAGGATGACATCAAAACCCTCCATCTCAAGCACAAATAACCTAGCCCTCAAAATATGACCACTAATATCTATATCACACTGGGGCATGCAAAAAGACACATCTACTGATTTCCTTTAAGGCATACTAACACTGATTGGGCTACACTCTTTAACCTCATGCTTGAAAAATTTGAACAGAAATGTAGTAAACCAGAATGAAATGAAGGAATCTATAGCACTGGAATCAAATAGCACTCTAGCATGGTATCTAGCAACTAAAAGAGTACCTTCTATTGTACTAGCTGCCTTGGGGAGATCCTTGTGCTCCATAGCAAATACCTTACCTTGAGCACTCCGTGGTGGCGGCTGTGGTGCTCACGATGCTCGCGGTGCTGAAAATAACCTCCATGGTGGTGTTGGTCGCTACTAGAGCACAAACCGCTACTGCAGGGTGTTGGGCGCTTAGGAGGTGTTGGAAGGGTGAGATGTGGATGATGAACCTCTTCTTTAATCTGAAATGGTACTGCTGGTGGTGCACCCCTACCCCTATGGGGACACTCTGCAACCATGTGACCAGGCTACCCACACCCAAAACAAACTCCACTGTTGCGATGACAAGAGGTGCTAGGATGGTATCTCCTACACAAAGCACATGGTATCTTATACTTTGGCCTATTCCTCTTGCGATCCACCCCTTGTTGGGGTTGAGTACAAGCTAGTACCCTCTGATATGAAGATGGCTACCTATAAGCTCCCAAACTCTGCTATATGCTACTACCATACTGCTCCAGACCTTGGAGACCAACTTGTCCTTGATAGCTCCACGAAGTCCATCCATGAACTTCTTAGCTCTCTCATTGCTCATCCTCGCACATATTCGGCACATAGGCATCCAACTTTACAAATCTACTCTCGTACTCCATCACAGACATTCTGCCCTGCTCCAGAAGTAGGAACTCTCGCTTCTTCTCGTACCTGATATGCATAGAGATGTACTTGTACTTGAAGACTCTAACAAAGTCTTTCCAATCAATGTCAGCCGATGTAACATCAACATAACGGGTGTGGACTAAAGACTCCAACCAAGCTCCTACAGACTGTGATAGCATGTGTGCAACAAGGCGAACCATGTCTTCAGGTGGACACTGCATTGTCCTGAATATCTTGCCAACTTCCCTTAGCCAATTCTCTGCCACTGCAGGCTTCCTCTCGCCTTTGAATGCTGGTGGACTCAACTTCCTGAACTCCTCCAGGGTGCTGACCTGTGGTTGATTTGCTCTAGTGTTCACCTGTTGTGCCCTCCCCTATTGAGCCTAAGTCTAAGCCTGAACTGTCTAATAAAGCTCATAGATGGCACCCAAAATGCCAGCTGCATCTGGTACATGTCCTCCACCCTGCACTAGGTCCTAATGGTGACGACCCTACTTATTCCCATCAACCTCTGGAACATCCTATAGGTCATCTCAACATGCCTATGATTGTTACCCCTAGAAGCCATCTTATTCCAAAAATTAAGCATCCATTTAGATATTTCCAACACATAGATTCCAATAATAAAATACTCCTGAATCTCTTCTTAAACTAGAAATCAACTTAATCCAAAGTCAGACATTGTTCTCCTAAATCTAAATATTGCATCCGGGCAGATCCAGAAAGATCTTCAGGCCGGAAGATTTCCCTGATAGCAACTCCTATCACGACCTGGAAAATACAAATACGCAGCGAAATAAATTCAAAAATCAGGACAGTTTAGGAGAACATAGTAAATCCACAACACCAATTCAGAACAATTTAAAACAACCTGTAACATTCCAATCAAACTCAAAACTCTACAAAATACCATATGTAACCACATTAGGACTCAACATAGAGTCTGCAAACTGCCACATAGTCAAACCAAATATAATAAACCAATAACAACTGAAGGAGAAACTCAAACAACCAAAAAATAAATGGTGATCACTCATCACCAAACTCCTCGTCTTTCGGATCTTTGAGTGGCTCGGTATCCTCTTCAACGTCCACCTCGTAATCCTCTCCAAAGTCCTCCTTGGGAAGAGGCTCCTTGGAATCTGCTGAAAATATTAACAATGGAAAGGGGTGAGTCACCAAAGACTCAATAGGACTTAACACTTGGATTGCCCTACTATACTATTGATTGTAATAGTAATAAACCAAAAAATTCAGATTATAATATATAGGGTTTATACTAATTTTATATCTTCAATTAGGCTAATTAAAGTGCCTTTCCACTACCCTATGTGCTAACATGATTTTATATACTTTTATAAGGTGTTTTGTTTCAATTTTTTACCTTTTTAATCTTATTTTTAAAAATAAGGAAGATACCACGTTTGGTTACTTTTTTTAGTGCTCCTTCTTTTTTAAAATCAGTCTCACTCCTTTGTTACTTCTATTTTGGAAACAAAAAAACAACGAGGTTGTTTTATTTTTAAAAGTGGAGACTCCCTCGACATCATGCATCTCTCTCCCACGCTCAACACATCGACTTCGTCTTCTCTCACGGCGGACGACCATGGCGTGAGCGAAGGGACGAAGGGCAGACACCAGTAGATGATCAGGAGCTCCATGATCAGGTCTGTGATGTTTTCCTTTGCGTATGCGATGCTTTCTTTTCGCTGGGAGGGGGGCGTTCGTGATGCAGTGCCGTCCGGGCGGCTGTTTGCAGGGGAAGGGGAACGCCTTTTTTGTGTTTTTAGTTATGTAAAAATGATGCAAACTAAACTAAAAGATGTTCTAAAATAGTAAATAAACTGAATGAAATGGGTTGAGGAAGCTTATGGAGTGAATCAACTTGAGATGAAGCCGAGATGATTGAAACAAGCCAGTTCGGGTAGCCTTGCACTCTCCTAGCGCGACTTTGGTGCAGAGAACTCCACAGAAGACCCCGATGTCAGAATCAAGTTTTGTTTATTTATATGGATGGATAACTCGGAGATAAAGAGATCTACTGTTTATGGCTTCTCCAAAATCAGCTTGTAAAAGTCTGTAAAACAGTCTGAAAGTGGACAGATATGGAAGAACAGAACTTGGATGCACGCCCTCAGTGCAGTAATCGCCACGGATAGACGGAAAGTTGGAATTGAGTACCATCAGTTGCAAATGAAAGAGGACGGGGAGAGGAACAACTCTTCTGTTGAAGACTTTTGCATCAGGAGCTCCATATTTTCTACAGAGTCTGATGAATTTAGGTTGTTGCATAACACATGGATCGGGCTTCTCCTTCGCTTCGGGATCGATCACTCGACGTCGGATAGGCTTTGGATGCCAGGACAGCCTTGGGAGGGAGCTTGGATGACCTCAGGATGAGCTAGGCATGGAGGGTTCAACCTTGGGTCATTGGGAATAGCCCTCAATTTATAAAGAATGGAAACCGGTGCAAAATATGAAACCTAGTCATGCCCCCGTGTTTCAAAGGAGGTGAGGGCACACAGGGCGCACCCTCAACCTGGGGGCGCACAGGGCGCGCCCTCCTGTTTCAAAGGGAGCGAGGACGCGTTACGTGTCTCATTGCTAAAAATCGCCAGAACCATCCAAAAATTGCTAAAAATCGGACTTGATAAGATGAACGCGCCCCCGACTCAGGGGCGTGGTCAAAATAAACGATAATTAGCGGGGGAAACTTTCCAAAATCTGGTTTAAAAAGCGCTAATCGGAGTAATTTTTGGTTTTCGAAAATGGACCGCGCCCCCTATTTCAAAGGAAGCGGGGGCGCATAGGGTGCGCCCCCAGTATGAGGGCGCTCAGGGCGCGCCCTACCATTTCAAGGGGAGAGGGGGCACGTTACACTCTCTCTCTTGCGTGCGTGTTCCGCTAGCCGTAACATGCAAATGGGATGAACGATTCGGCTCCCATTTGTTACATTGGAAAGAGGGCCTTCAACTGCACCTCCTCAAGTTCGTAAACCAGCTGGCATGACTCCCGAGACGTTCGCACGGGGCTTTCAACCAGTTTACCCTCTCGTAAAAAGCCAAAAACCGTGGCGAAGATCCGAAAGGGCACGGTTCTGGTCAAGGAATCACGGGTCAACTCGGGATGACTTAAAATGATGATCAAACAAGTCTGGTATGATCAAAAAACCTGAAATCATCGAAAAATCTGAGATTAACCTGGTAAACGTGAACCGAAACTCAGAAAAGCTGGAAATAACTGAGAAACCCTAAAATCGACCGAAACGGCCGTATGGCCCTGATTGATGAAAATATTCAACTAGGATCAACCCGAATGACCTGAAAAGACCCGGTGATTCCCGGAAATGCCTAACACATGGTCCAGGATAGCCATGTCAGTACAGATCGAAAAGCCATAACGGAGAAACCGTTATAGACTAACGCCTACAGAAATGACTTGTCAGAAATCCCGAGTGTCACGGAACACATGCGGGACTCTTAAGACGTTCAAGTATGGACCATTCAAGGTCAATTATCGAGCAGGCTTTGTGTTTTCACAGTTCACGCACAGCTCTCACTTGAAGGTTATGGCATTGTTATGGAAATCATAGGTCCATTCCCAACTTGTGAGGGGCTCCACCAATGTCCTTAGCTCATATCCATGAGGTAATATGAATCAGATAATAGTCAAATAATGGGTATCACCAATGGAATAGGAGTCTGGGGCTCCGAATCAGGCCACTTTGGCGTGTGTACAGCTTGTCTCGCCTTGATGTCGGCTTTGCAAGGGAATGGCATGTAGCGAAGAGAAGTGAAACGTAGAGAAAGCGTAGTGAAGCGAGACGGATCATAGTGAAATGTAGTGGAGCGAAATGGTGATGGACTAAAAAGGTAGCATCAAGGTGTAGATATAGACACGCTAAATGACCATATTCGACAAGACGAATCTCCTCAAGTGTCCTGGATGACTGCCATGTTTCATCAAGTCTTCCTATATTCGATTGGTAAGAGATGTGCCATTGGCACGAGAGAAGAATAGCCAACCCCCAACGCAGTGGGGAGTCCCCCAAACATGGGTTCGTAGGTTCATCATCTGCTGGTAACCCTATTTTTGTGGTGTTCCTGTACTGTGATGGGCTAAAGTTTAAAAAGAGAGTTGTTTTGAAAAATAAAAGAATACCAATCGAGCACATTTAGGCTCTTAGATTCATTTAAGTCTTCCAAGAGACAAGATTCAATTCGGAATGGAATGATCTCGAATTCCGAAAGGCAAATGTTGAAGCTCGGATCGTGAAGATAATGGCAATGCAAGTTCTGATCAAAGAGGAGGCCCTTGGCAGGATGAGTTGACTGCCATAGTGGGATGAATAACAAGAATAGTGTTGTAGTGGCCACAGTGGTGATAGAAATGTAAGAGTTGGAGGCACAAGGCGATTACCGAACACGGTGGGATTAACAAACACGGTGGGATTAGAAAACACGGTGAGATTAGAAAGATCGGAATTGGGGTACATGATGGGAAGAAGGGACCTGGTAGGGTTCAAAAATATTCGGACATAAGTAGAAGATCATGAATGATGTACGCAATGATATGAAAAATGCAATGCAATTAATACTACATGATGCATGCTAGGCTCAAGAAAACAAAAACAAAACTTGTATAACAATTAGTTGAAGATATAGATTGTCTATGAAGTCAAGATACCCATTCAGGAACCATCATCTCTCACTGCATAATTTTGGCTTATCCGTGAGAATGAAAGATGACCCGACCGTCGTGGATTTTGATGAAAGGGATCTCGAGTCAAGTCTTCTTCGTTGTCACGGTCTTCAACATCAATGCATAAAATAAGTAATAATGCACCTATTATATGCTAAAAAGGAAATGATGACAATGAGTTTGCGATGTGATGACATGCATTCTCACAAAAGAGTTCACGTGTCCTAATGAGGACACAGAGTGAAAGTTCCTCGGCAAAGTTGAGGCCGAGGTGATGATAACACCTCCTCCTAAGAATCCTTAGGAGAGGGAAGTGGCGAGCATCACCTTGTTGTACAGTTCTCCTTGTTTGTTCTTCGTGCCTGAAACACTCGAAAAACAAGATTAGAATGCCAGTATGGCTTATCCCCCTTGCAAGTTGCAATCTGCGTTGACCTTTGTCAAGGGGTAATAGCCTTCTTAAGGGAGTAAAAATAAAGCAGCAAATTTGTGATGAATGTAAAAACAAAAATTCAAACCAAGCAAGGTAATGAAATTTTTTTGAAAATTTTGGTTGGGATTTGAAAAAGAAGTTTTGTGAAAAGATTCAAATTTTTTGGGATTTTAAAAATATTCAATATTTTTGGAGTTTTGAAAATACTTAATTTTTTGGATTTTTGAAGATATTCAACTTTTTTGGAGTTTTTGAAAATAATTTTTTTGGGAGAGAAAAAAATCATTATTGACACAAGTTCTCATCACTTGGTTGTTATTCAAGTTCATTGACAGATACCATGTGCAACATGGGGTTCCTTATCTAGAATCTTTCCGACCTTCAACCTTTGATCAGCTAGAACTTAGCTTTGATTTAGTTGGTCCTCCCACACCCTGGGGGTTAAGAATGAAGAATTGATAGGAAGTTTTTGATAGGCTTTGGAGATGTCAAGAGAGATTTCTCTACTCACACCTAATTTCTTGTTGGGGTTCGGCCTCTTCGGGTCTTTTCTTCTTTATTGATAATCCTATTTTTGTGGCACACATTCGGACAGGTGCTTTGACCTGTGGGGTCATTACCCATCTTTTGGTGCCTTTTTTTTAATTTTATACTTTTCGGGTGTTCATTAAGACAGGCCCATATTTGTTTAAACTTGTGGGGTACATTGCCCATCTTTTGACACCCTTTTTATTTGAGAAGTTGGACCTTCTGAGATGGCCTCCTACTAGGGTGGCGAATGCTTTCGATACTCTCCTCCTCTAATCCCTTTTGCCTATCTTGGACTGAACAAAAGAGAATATGGTGAGGGTTTTCCTTCCATCTCTAAGCCTTGCCTAGCTTCTATCGGGTGTCAGGTCATCCAGATTCTGGGATCAGGACATGTTGTGTGTGGGATGGTATCCACCCTCGACTCCTAGAGAACAACCACATGTGGACTTAAGTCATACTGGTAGTTCTCTCCATTTTTGAGGTAGATTACATTCCATGGGTGAATCAATTGAAAACATGCTTTGCATTGTAAAGAATTCATTAGGATAAAACAAAAAGTAGTTATCGTCAATCATAAATTTCTCTCAAGTAAGATTGTCATGTGAGATTCAAAATCATTTCAAAAAAATATTGCCTTGCAGATGACATAATGATGATGAATGCAATTTCATGTAATACCTGAGAGAAGGAATTCATTGTTGGTGACGACGTTGCTTGTGCTTGCCTTGCCTTGCCATGTTTCTTCCACTTTTGATATGCTCCATATCACATTGGATTGAAGATTCAGAGTCATAGGATGAAGTGAAAAATGTGGAGGATCTGATTTAGCATGGCAGAACTAGGATTCATGATGTAGAAGACAAAGATTGGGGTATCACCCAGAAAATTTCTCTACCTTGATTTTTTTTGTTAAAAGTAAAACTTGGAAAAACAAAAAGAATTGTGAAAATAAAGAAATATGCTTGAAAAATAAAAGTAAATTAAAATGGGCACTTGGGCCTAGAAATGGTTGGAATCAAGAGGCACGTGGGCCCAAGAGTTGAAGGCAGGCTAGAGGGCCCAGTTGATGGGCATGAGGGCCCAATTGGAGGTGATGAGCTCGAAGACCCGATTGGAGGTTGAGCCCGAGGGACCCAACGAAAAGAGCGGGCATATGAACCTGATTTAAATGGTCGAGAGCACAATTGTAATTGGGATTTGTGATGGGCTCGTGGGTGCCATTGAAGAGTATGGGTGCGCAATCCCAAAGTTGAAGAAGTGGGGGCACAGGGGCCCGATTTCGAAGAAGTATGGGCACGCGGGCCCGATGATGAAGAAATGGGGGCATACAGGTGTAGACACGTCAAATTCGCCTAATTCAGAGCATAAAACTCATGTTTGATAGGGTAACATGTGTGATTGACCTTAGAATAATGCCGGGTCTTTTAAAGTTGATTTGGAGCTTCGCTGAACGAAATTAAATACTTTCCGAAGTTTTCTGCAAAAAGCCATAATTTTCGAGCGAAAGCCACACGTAAATCGTGTAAACACAGAAATTGGCTGAATGACCCATACCTAATGATCATGCATTGAAGGTTATGGTCATATTCACACCCCGGACAAGTTTTTGTTGCATGCCGTGCCTTTCTGGTTTGTCGTCGGAGTCATTTTGACCTGTATCGGATCTTCTGTTCACTGCCCTAACTTACAGACTAAATTATGAAGTTTTGGAGGGTGTTATGGCTGATACAATGCTATATAAATCTTCTTCGGCCTGTTATCTTTCCAACGAAACAAACGGCGTCGAATTCCGAGTTCGGGAGTGTTCGCAATGGCTTCCGGAAGAATGATGCGCAAAAATAGTCCCATGCGCCCGGGTCCCTGGTCACATGCGCCCAGGACCCAGGGCACGTGCCCATGCGCCCTACCAGTGAGGCACGTGACCTCGTGCCCTCACTTGAGGGCACATGCGCCCTACCCTTGAGGCACGAGGGAACCAATTTTTCACCGGGACTCTACCACTGAACCGATCGACCGGATAAGGTCGAATTTTCGGGAACAGTGCCATGCACCCCCACTGGGAGGCACATGCACCCGTCAGTGGGGCGCAAGCGCCCTGCACCAGGGCGCATGCGCCCTGGGGTAGGGCGCAAGGAGCCCTATTTTTTAGTCTTGATCGCACCGTTCGTTCTCCTATAAATTAACTCTGATTCCGGCCGTTCCAAAGGCATGAGCACGACCCCCTAGGCATCTCAAGATGTCCAACCTCCCTCCTGAATTGATTTTGTGATTTTTAGAGAGAGAAAAGTCAGTTCTAGAGATAGGAAGGCTGTTCTGTAGGTGATCATCCAGGTCTCTCTTCTTCGGCCTCTACAGCAGTGTGTGGACGTTTGCTGCTAGAGCTCTCTTCATAAAAGTTCTTCCTATACAAGTCTTATTTAGTTTTCAATTGATGGCACTTGATTCCGAGGTCGGGGCTGGTCGTGACGAGTGCAGAAGTAAAGTCGCGCCTGGCAGATCCTGGACTACTGCTCGGCTTTTTCGACAACCCAGATTTGGCCATATCTTTCTCTATTAAACTCAGAATCTTTCTGTTTTTTTCCTATCTCTTTGTTTAGTGATTCTCCATCCTCCTATCATTTTTTTACATTTTTTGCATTATTTTTAGTCTGTTTATCCGAAAATAGAAAAAAGAAGGGTTAGAGATAACCCGAATCCGGTCAGTTTCTAGTCAGTTGTGTGTTTCATGTCATTCTATTTACATATAATCCACTTTGTTTAGTTCTAATAGTCTATTTCACTTGTTTATTTGTCTAGTTGCACAGAAGATCAGGCACCCACCACGTTGAGGACTCTTCTTCATCGGCCGGCCGAAGAAGGAGAAGCTTTAACCCGCACTCTTCACGCTAAGGTACACACGGTCATTTTAATTCTATTAATCGGAACCCGCGGTTCCTGGAGACCACATGTTTTAATTTTATACTTCTCATACTCCTCCCACATGACCTGAACTGTCTCTTTGTTGATCGAGTGACGCCAAGGGATGAAAGTTCGGGGATCAATGTGAGTGTGGGACCGAGGTGAGAACTGTTTTCCATGTTTTCTTCCTTTCTTTCTCATCCCCTCTTGAGGTGACGAACTAGGTTTCTCGGACTTCCCTGAAAAGGAGAGGACCCCGTCGAATTTTCAGAGTCGACAGCTTTGTAGAGACCACGGTGGGACAAGCAATGTCTTCAACTGTGGGTGCTTAGTGTTTTGTTTGCAACTAGTTCTAGTTCTAAACCGTTTCCCACGTGAGCCTTTCCTTATTTCCACCTTTATTAACTTTATGCCATCTCAAAATTTCTGATTTAACCCATCTTTCATCAGATATGAAGTACCAAGTATGCCATTTAATTTCTATCATTTTATTTAAACCGGTTCCCACGTGAACCACCCTTCTCCTTTTAAATTGGTTCCCGCATGAACCAATCTCTTTCTTTACTTCGGTTCCCACATGAACCAAACCCCTTTTTTCCATATCTATCCCAACTTGGATCAGATCCTTATTCACCTTTAATTGGCCCCACGTGGCCCTCTTTTGACCATTCAAACCAGTTCCCACGTGAACCACCCTTTTTACCCAAAACCGGTTCCCGCATGAACCACCTTTACTTTTTACCCCGGTTCCTACGTGAACCAGCTTATTCTTACATCGGTCCCAACGTGGACCACCCTTTTGCTTGGCTATCATATTTGAACCCTTTTCTTTCCATTACCTTTTCACTATCTCCATTTGGATTACATATGAAACAAGGTTTGGATTCTAGTTTTTAGTTGTTTGTCTAGTTTCTAATTGCTTGTCTTGTGTCATTGCTTGTTTATTTAAGTTTATGTTTTGCTCATTACTTGTTTTATTACTTGATTGCATTCTCTGCTCCTTCTCTCTACTTCCTTCTTTTACACTTTTTTGAGGCGGGAGCTCACTCTTCCATTTACCCCTCCCATCCAAAACACCCTCTTGGTGGATTCTGACCTCTCTTCTGGGATATTCCTTCCTAGTTGACTTGGTTGGCTTTCAGCAAGGCCTCCTTAATTCCTCATACGTGGAGTATTCCTCTTCACGATCGGGTTGGTTGTACCACTCCCCAAAACCCGAAGCATCCTATGTTACCTACACGTGGTGAGATTGTGTGAAACCTAGGTCATTGGAGATTGGAGTTAGGATCCTAACCCATTTGTTGAGAGAACAATTCTTAACAAATCCATAAACCTAAGGTTTAATCAAAATCATTGCGTAATTTTACTTTCAAGTCTTTGCATCACTTGTTTGTCAAACAAAAATTCAAACGTCTAACCTTTTGCAAAATACTAAAAAAAACAAAAAAAGTTCTTTGTTTACTTTGTCAACTTGTTTGTTTTCTTCTTGAAGTTCAATGCAACTAAGGTCTGGAAGGCACGTTGGAATGGTGGAACAAGCTGAACATCGAGAGCGCGAGATGGGTCACCAACCAATTCCATCAGACGGTCTTGTTAATCCATTGTTTGAGTCAGAAGCGCAAGAGGTCCCTCAACCATCTGGTCCTCTTGATGTTGAACAACTCTTTAGGGAGTTGTCTCTCTATACCGACCCATAAACCTATGCCCGCATACAATCCATGGTGAATGGCAAAATTGCCTCAGATCAGGCTGAAGTTAACCAAGTTGCCTCATCTCCTTGTCCTCTGGTTCGACCACCACTCATTCCATCATCTTTTGTTCAACCACCTATTGTTCAACAATCTATGATTCAACCATCATTGGCACTAGCACAATCATATGTAGTTCAACCATCTGTGGTTCAACCCTCATTTGTTCAGCCATCTTATTTCAACCATGTTGCTCCCTTGGCCCATCAAGTCGTGGGACAATCTTCAGTAAATTTGCCAAGTCATGCTCCCTTATTTCAATCATGTCTCTAACCACATACCCCCACCAGTAAACCAAGAACCTGCTCTCACCCAGGCAATCTTGGATCAGCTCACTCAGATGAACGAACGTTATGAAGAGTTGAGATGTCGCCTGGACTCCAAGTCGGTTCCTGAGATTTCTATTCCTTCTTTACCAGTTCTCCACTTGCCACCTTCTGAGCTACCAGTTTATCGCCGCTACAAAGGTACTGGCAATCCTTTTCTCCACTTAAAAGATTTTCTCTACTAGTCCTCATTCTGGAAAAATGATCGTAGGGTTCTTGCCTTCTTGTTCCGTCGATCACTAGAAGGGTCTGCATTGGAATGGTTCTACTCACTCGACTCCTTTGAGGCAGGAGACTTCGATATTGTGAATACCAAATTTTTGCAAAGATACAGAGACTAGGTGGCACCAACATGCTCCATTACAGACTTGATTGCTGAAAAGATGAAGCCCGAAGAGGACTTCACAAATTTTGCTGATCGCTGGAGGGGAATGGCAGAGAAATTGACAGATGTGATTTCTGAAGGGGAACAAGTAAAGATGCTTATCGGCAACACTACACCTGCCTTGAGGAATGTATTGATCATGCACCGTCCTACAACCATGAATGAACTTTATGACAGTGCCCGATATTTGCATGCCCACTTCAAAGATGCCACAATGATAAACCCTTTTGATCCTAAACCTAGAAACTTCAGGAAAACCCCCTCTGCACTAGTTGGGCCTACAACCGAAGGAGTGGTCAACAACGAAGTTATAAACATTGTGGGGAACCAGGGAGGGAACCGTCAAAACTAGTTCAGAAACCCACCACAGAACCTTTCCTATTACCCTTCTCAACAACAAGTTAGGCCACCACAACCACGACAACCACAACAACCCCCTCAGCTAGTAGCACAACCCCAGCAACCTCGTCAACCTACCTACAATAGGGCACCGCCACCACCCAATCAGGCACCACGAAGGGGAGGTCCTAGGAGAGAGAACTACCAACAACTCCCTTACTCCTTGACCGACATCTTCAATGTACTTATGGCAGAGAAACAGTTGGAATTGCCCAAGGAAAGAGAGGTTTGGCCAACAAATGTAGATATGTCCCGATACTGTGCTTACCACCGGTGTCCTGGTCACACTGTAGAAGTGTGCTTTCAATTCAAGGATTACATCTATGATCTGAATGACCAAGGCAGCATTGATTGGGCTCAAATGGGGGAATGCATACAAGCTATGAAGGCTAGGCAGCAGCAGCAACAGCGTCCACCGGCTCAACCTCAACAACAACCTGGCTTGGGGATTGTTCAGAATCCGCTCCCATTACATGCTCCCGCTCCAGCACCGGCACCAGCACATCCAGACCCAGGAATTGGTCTAGTACACTCCATTGTCCAGGGAGATGCCAGCCGTGCTCAAGGTTGGCAACTAGAAAACCAAAATGCAACCATGCCAGTCAACCCAGCTAGGTCTTTTTCTAGGAACCCTCCTAGACAAATAATCCATGCACCTGCTACCCCACAACTACCACAAAGCTCAATAACCCAACCATTGGCCGCCACTTCCTCTCGCCGACCCATCATTAGGCCAGCCCCCTCCTTAACTACACCTCCTTCAACCATTGCTACACACCGGCCCTTGCTCATCCGACCACCTCAATCACCACCAAACCTGAACCCCCATCCTACGAGCTCTACCGCTCCAAAACCTCAACCTATCATAACACCGACCCCACAACCTACACCTTCATTAAACCCATCAACCACTCCTGCACCCCGGCCTCTTCTTATCAGGCCACCAGTATCACCATCACTACCACCTCCAAATCCTACCCCTCTACCCATAAACCCAATCATCTCAGAACCACCAATCCCATTGCCTACCATACCTGTACCTACACCACCTGTTCCCACCACAGTTAACCCATCACCTCTACCCAACCGCCAAATAGCCCCGGTACTTCGGAGTGGGAGGATGTTCCAGCGGCTCTTTCCCCAAGCCGGTACTCAACCGCAGGATCCAGTGGAGGAGGAACAAGTGGAAGAACCATTGACGGGAACGGCGTATGACTTGTTAAAACATGTAGATAAAACACCGGCCCGTATTTCCATACTTGAGTTGATCAAAAGATCAAAGGTGCACCAGGAGATTCTACAGCAGTATTTGCAAAGGGTCATGGTGAGTGAAGATCTCCCACCTGAGAAGATCACTACAGTGTTAGCCCTTAGAAGTGAGCACCCAACACTCACTTTCTCTCAGGAGGAATTAGCAGATCCAGAGGTCAGAAGATATGCTTTGCATGTGGCTGTTATTATTTGTAATATTGAAGTGAAATCCTGTTTGGTTGACACTGGAGCTTCTATCAACATTATGCCGCCAGAAACTTTGCAGTTGTGCGGCATTTCTGAACAAGAAATCAAGCCATCTTGTGCCATGGTGACGGCCTATGACAACTCCAAGCAATCTGCACATGGGGTGGTCACTCTAGAAGTCAAACTCGGACCATGTACGGTCACAACAGATTTTCATGTTCTAGAATTGGATCCAACTTTTCTGGCTATACTTGGGAGGCCATACTTGGAGGCGATAGGAGCTGTGGCTTCAGCAAACCACCAGTGCATAAAGTTTCTTTTTAAAGGACAAGTGGTCAAGGTTACTAGCATGCCTATAAGGGATGAGATGAATGATGCTTTTACATCACCTCTAGGTCTGTCAATACAGCCCCAGATCTCAATGGGAGATTTACCAGAAGTCAGATGTATGACCGCCTCTCTACCCGACACAGTGGGATGGCGGATGATGATGAAACTAGGCTATCAGCCTGGAAGAGGTTTAGGCAAGGATCTTCAAGGAATCACTCAGCCGATTCAAACTGTGAAAAGGCTATGCAGGCAGGGGTTGGGATACGAAGAGGATTCCATGCCAAGAAGGATCTTCCAGCTAGGATATGCCATGGGACTCCACGCATTCTTTATCGAAGGGGAGACCATGATGACGGCTGAAGATGACAAGAGTTTCATTACAGTTGTCAAGAGAAGGAAGGCTCCAGATGAAGAAGAAGACTTGGAAGTCCTATGCTTATCTTTGACTCGTCTGTTTTCAAGTGGGGAAGAGCACCAGGAACCACTCAAGGGCAGACCAATCTTGAATCATCTAGTTAAAAATGTTACCCAAGTCAAAACCATTCCACGAGGCCCAAATACAACAATGCCATGTTTGAACCTCGTACCATTATTTCTAGATCTTTTGGATGGGCTTCAGAGCCCACTTACCCACTTTGGGCCCATGTGCCCTCTTCAACCTTCCACTCTTACTGGGCCAGCTTGCCCATTTACTTCCCTCATCAACTTCAGAACTGAGGGTTCTTTCCAACATGGGCTCACATGCCCATTTATTTCTAAGATCGGGTCCACGTACCCGTTTACTTTTTTCATCAGTTTTGGACCCATGTGTCCACTTTCTGTTACCATTGGGCCCACGAGCCCCTTTTTCTCTTTTATTCTTAAGTTTTTCTCTCTGTTAATTCAGTCAGTTTTTAGCAAACCTCGAGTCATTCTGACTCATTCCATCTTTTTACTTGAAAATCCTAAAAAAAAACGTCTTCTATGAAACTCACATTTCCATTGAGGAGACATCTCTACTCACCCCAGAGGGCGCTCCTAATCAGGGATCCCTCTTTTCAGAATCATTGATCGATTTACTCGATCCTCCCTCCATTGTAAATACCATCTTTCCAGCTTTATCTTTAGTAGGTCAGGTTTGGTTAGGAAATAGGAAAGTTAGGGGTAAACGAGTTCCAAATAGGTATCTGCAACAATTGGCACAGAAATGTGTAGACTGTGCAAGGCTACCAAACTTTTTAGAGAATACCATCTAGCTAGATGAAATTCGATATGAGGATGAGCATAACATAGATCATGCTTTGGGAGTATATGAGGTGGTATCAGAGAAGGATCCCGAATCCGAGGATGAAATCGAGGACTTGGCTGATGCATATGCATCTGGACTTAGAAGATTTGAAGAACCATCAGCCACAGGGAATGAACCGACCAAGGAACTGAATTTAGGAACCCTGGAAGATCCTAAGACTATCCTCATTAGTGCTAACCTCACTCCCTCAGAAGAACAACGTTTGATCAAAGTTTTGGAAGAATATAAGGACACGTTCGCATAGACATATGAAGATATGCCGGGATTAGATAATTCATTGGTTGAACATAGATTAACCTTGAAACCTAGAACTACCCTGGCTAAACAAAAGCTCAGGAGGTTCCACCCTAATATTGCACTCAAAATGAAAGAAGAGGTCGACAAACTACATCAAGCAAAATTTATTAAGGTGTCCTATATCTGCAAAGGGTGGCTAACATAGTCCCTGTTATGAAGAAGGAAGGATGAATTCAGATTTGTATAGACTTCAGGGACTTGAACCGAGCGTGTCCTAAGGATGATTTTCCTTTACCTCATATCGATGTTTTGGTTGATAACACAGCTGGATTTGAAATGCTTTCATTCATAGATGGCTATTCTGGATACAATCAGATCCGGTTATTTGAGGAGGACCAAGAGAAGACCTCATTCACTACACCTTGCGGAACATATTGCTATGTTGTCATGCCCTTTGGGTTAAAGAATGCTGGTGCTACATATCAAAGGGCTATGATGGCTATCTTTCATGACATGATGCACACCCTTGTAGAGGTGTATGTGGATGATTTGGTTATCAAATCCAAGAGTCGGGAAGATCATTCTGAAGTGCTAAGGAAAGTTTTGCAACGAGCTAGAGAATATAAGCTGAAAATGAACCCTAAGAAATGTACATTTGGAGTTTCATCAGGGAAGCTACTTGGGTTCATAGTAAGCAAAAGGGGCATAGAGATCGACCCAAACAAGGCCAAGGCAATTATTGGTATGCCTCCCCCGAAGAATATGAAAGAGCTTCGAGGATTGATTGGGAGGCTACAATTTGTCCGCCGGTTCATCTCACAACATTCCCAAAGATGTAAACCTTTCAATGAGTTAACCAAGGCGGGGGGCGAGTTTAAATGGGATTCGAAGTGCCAGGAGGTGTTTGATGGGTTGAAAACATACCTGGCAAGTCCCCCTGTACATAGACCACCAATTCCCGACAAGCCCTTGGTCCTCTACATTTCAGTTCTTGAGAACTCTCTTGGGGCAGTCCTTGCACAAGTTGATGAAGAAGGGAAAGAACGAGCTACTTACTACATGTTTAAGATGTTTGATGCTTGTGAGCTGAAGTACACTGTGGTAGAAAAGATCTGTGCTGCTCTTGTTTGGGTGGTTCTGAAACTCAAACATTATTTCCTTGCTCACCAAGTCAAGCTCATTGCTCGTATCAATCCCATTAAGTTTCTGTTAGAGAAGACAGTTTTGACTGATCGGTTAGAGAAGATAGAAATCTCATCCCAGAGGGTGCCCCCAATCAGGGATCCCTCTTTTTTGAATCATTGATCGAGTTACTCGATCCTCCCTCCACTGTAAATACCACCTTCCAGCTTTATCTTCAGTAGGTTAGGTTATATTTGTAAATAGGAAAGTTAGGGGTAAACGAGCTCTAAATAGGTATCTGCAACAATTGGCACAGAAATGTGTAGAGTGTGCAAGGCTACCAAACTTTTTAGAGAATACCATCCAGCTAGATGAAATTCGATATGAGGATGAGCATAACATAGATCATACTTTGGGAGTATATGAGGTGGTATCAGAGAAGGATCCTGAATCCGAGGATGAAATTGAGGACTTGGCCGATGCGTATGCATCTGGGGTCAGAAGATTTGAAGAACCATCAGCCACAGGGAATGAACCGACCAAGGAACTGAATTTAGGAACCCTGGAAGATCCTAAGACTATCCTCATTAGTGCAAACCTCACTCCCTCACAAGAACAATGTTTGATCAAAGTTTTGGAAGAATATAAGGACACGTTCGCATGGACGTATGAAGACCTGCCGGGATTAGATAATTCATTGGTTGAACATAGATTAACCATGAAACCTGGAACTACCCTGGTCAAACAAAAGCTCAGGAGGTTCCACCCTGATATTGCATTCAAAATGAAAGAAGAGGTCGACAAACTACTCCAAGCAAAATTCATTAAAGTCATCCTATATCCGCAATGGGTGGCTAACATAGTCCTTGTTATGAAGAAGGATGGACGAATTCGGATTTGTATAGACTTCAGGGACTTGAATCTAGCGTGTCCTAATGATGATTTTCCGTTACCTCATATCGATGTTTTGGTTGATAACACAGCTGGATTTGAAATGCTTTCATTCATGGATGGCTATTCTGGATACAATCAGATCCGGTTAGATGAGGAGGACCAAGAGAAGACCTCGTTCACTACACCTTGAGGAACATATTGCTATGTTGTCATGCCCTTTGGGTTAAGGAATGCTGGTGCTACATATCAGAGGGCTATGATGGCTATCTTTCATGACATGATGCACACCCTTGTAGAGGTGTATGTGGATGATTTGGTTATCAAGTCCAAGAGTCGGAAAGATCATTCTAAAGTGCTAAGTAAAGTCAATGAGCTAGAGAATACAAGCTAAAAATGAACCCTAAGAAGTGCACATTTGGAGTTTCATCAGGAAAGCTACTAGGGTTCAAAGTAAGCAAAAGGGACATAGAGATCGACCCAAACAAGGCCAAAGCAATTATTGGTATGCCTCCCCCGATTAATATGAAAGAGCTTCGAGGATTGATTGGGAGGCTACAATTTATCCGTCGATTTATCTCACAACATTTCCAAAGGTGTAAACCTTTATATGAGTTAACCAAGGCGGGGGCCGAGTTTAAATGGGATTCGAAGTGCCAGGAGGCGTTTGATAGGTTGAAAGCATACCTGGCAAGTCCTCCTGTACTTAGACCACCAATTCCCGACAAGCCCTTGGTCCTCTACATCTCGGTTCTTGAGAACTCTCTTAGGGCAGTCCTTGCACAAGTTGATGAAGAAGGGAAAGAATGGGCTACTTACTACTTGTCTAAGATGTTTGATGCTTGTGAGCTAAAGTACACTGTGGTAGAAAAGACCTGTGCTTCTCTTGTTTGGGTGGTTCAGAAACTCATACACTATTTTTTTACTCACCAAGTCAAGCTCATTGCTCGTATCATTCCTATCAAGTTTCTGTTAGAGAAGCCAGTCTTGATTGATTGGTTAGGGCGATGACAGAGTTTCTTATCCCAATTTGATATCACTTATGTCCCACAGAAGGCAATCAAGGGCTATGCTATTGCAGAACACCTTGCCCATCATCCCATACCCGTCTTTGACCCAGTCCGATCGGAGTTCCCGGATGACGAACTAATGTCAGTCCGATCTTCCAATCTTTGGACATTATATTTTGACGGGGCTCTGAACTCTCATGGTAGAGGGATAGGTATTGTCCTTCTGTCACCTGAAAGTGTCACCATTCCACAGGCTTTTCAGCTTAACTTTCCAGCAACCAACAACATAGCTGAGTATGAAGCCTTGCTGGCCGGGCTGGAGGCCGCTCATTTCCATGGTGCCACCGAACTGAGGGTGATAGGTGATAGTCAATTGATCCTACGCCATGTCCTATCCAAATACCAAACTTCCTATCTAAATCTCAAACCCTACCAGGAGCTTGTAGACACGCCAATTTGGCTTGATTCGGAACCCTAGACTATTATTCTATAGGCGATATCTTTTATTTGACCGTTATCTGATCCAGATTACCTCGTGGAGATGAGCTAAGGACATGGGTGGAGCCCCTCGCAAGTTGAGAATGGACCGATGATTTCTGGAATATTGGCGTATCCTTCAAGCGAGAGCCGCACGTGAACTGTAAAAACACGAAGCCTGCTCGATGACCGACCTTGAATGGTCCATAATTGAAGGTCTCGGGAATCCCGCATGTGCTCCGTAACATTCAGGGTTTCCGAGAAGTCATTTCGGTAGGCGTCGGTCAATGACGGCTTTCGTTATGGCTTTTTCGATCTATGCTGACACGGCTATCCCGGACCACATGTTAGGCCTTTCCGGTCATCACCGGGTCTTTTCAAGTCATCCGGGTCGATTCTAGCCAAATATTTCATCAACTGGGGCTATGCGGCCATTTCGGTCAATTTTAGGGTTTTGCGGCTTTTCCGAGTTTCGGTTCACGTTTACCGGGTTAGTCTCAGATTTTTCGATGACTTCGGGTTTTCCGGTCGTACCGGACTTGTTTGGTCATCATTTTAAGTCATCCCGAGTTGACCCGAGATTTATCGACCAGAACCGTGCTCTTTCGGATCTTCGCCTCGGGTTTTGGCTTTTCGCGAGAGGGTAAACCGGTAGAAAGCCCCGTGCGAACATATTGGGAGTCATGCCGGCTGGTTTACCGACTTCAGTAGGTGCGGTTGAAGGCCCTCTTTCCAACGTGACAAACGGGAGCCAAATCGGACATCTCATTTGCAGGATACGGCTCGCGGAACACGCGCGTAGGAGAGAGAGTGTACTGCGCCCCCGATCCCTTTGAAAGAAAAGGGCGCGCCCTGCGCGCCCTCAACCCGGGGGCGCTCCCTGCGCGCTCTCAAACTGGGGGCGCTCCCTGCACGCCCCCGGTTCCTTTGAAAGGCGGGGGCGCGTTCAGTTTCTTTAAATCGCAAATTACCCCGATTAGCACCTTCTAAACTGGTTTTTTGGAAAATTTCCGTGGAGAATTTTCGATCATTTGTACCGCGCCCCCGGTTCGGGGGCGTGTTACGTATGTCAAGTCGATTTTTAGCAATTTCCGGAAGATTCCGTCGATTTTTAGCAGTGAGACGCGTAACGCGCCCCCGCTTCCTTTGAAACAGGGGGGCGCGCAGACCGCGGCCCTGAACTGGGGGCGCGCCCTGCTCGCCCTTGGTTTGAGGGCGCGCCCTCGTCCTCTTTGAAACACGGGGGCGCAGTAGGTCCAGTTTCTAAATTTTGCACTGGCTTCCTTCCCCTATAAATTGAGGGTCATTCTCAACGACCCGAGGTTAATCCCCGGTGCCTAGCTTGTCCATAGGTTGTCCAAGCTTTTCTCCAAAGCCGTCCCGATGTCCAAAGGCGATCCGAAGTCAAGAGATCGATCCCGAGGTGAAGGAGAAGGCTCGATCCGGGTGTTCTGCATCAACCATCTTCATCGACTTATGCAGAAAATCCAGGGCTTCTTATGCAAAAGTCTTCAACATAGAAAATGTTTCTTTCTTCGTCCTCTTTCATCTCCAACTGACGGCACTCAATTCCGACTTTCCGTTTGTTCGTGGCGATTGCTGCACTGAGGGCGCGCATCCAGGTTCTGTTTTCTACATCCGCCCAGGAGGATTACGGAGATGTCATATACATAATAACTCTTCCTCTCCGAGTCTTCTATCTACTGCAACAAACGGAACTCAATTCCGACATCGAGACTGCCCGTGGCGAGCTCTGCACCGAAGTCGCGCTAGACAGTGCAACGCGCCACCGAACCAAGGGCGCGCATACCGCGCCCTCATAACTAGGGCGCGCCCACCGCGCCCCCAAACCCAGGGCACGTTCAGTCCAGTGCGCTGTTCGGCCATATTGGTGATATCTTCTCCGTTTTAGCTCCGTTTTGAGTCATTCGAGTTTCTATGTCTTCGCCATTCATCCAAGATCATTTTAGCATCATTTTTATTTAATTTTTGCATAATTTTATATCACAAAAAAAATATACACAAAAAAGGGGTTAAGGCTCACCCCGAAGCCGGTGAGTTCGATTCCAATTGCTTCTTTCTTCTCTTCTTACTACAATTACTACACTTCTCACAAGTCTAACAAAACTTTTCACTTGGTTTATTGTTCTAGTTGCACAGGTTGATCAAGCTAACATCGGTTGGACTCTTCTTCATCGGCCGGCCGAAGAAGAAGAAGGTTGAACTCACATCTCAATCTCCCGCGCTAAGGTACACACGGTCAATTCATCTTTCTATTTCCATTACATAAAGCGGAGCCCACGGCTCCTGGCGACCACAATTTCTCTTATCATATTCTAAGTTATTCTCCTCCTCACTCTCCTCCCACATGACCCGAACCGTCTCTGGTGCTCGAGCGACGCCGTGAGATGAAAGTTCGGGGATCAATGTGAGTGTGGGACCGAGGTGAGGAGTTTTTACCGCTTTCCGAGTGTTTCCAATTCACTCCCCCTTTTCCCCCTATCTATCTTTCACCTTCTTATCTTGAGGTGCCGATCCAGAACCCGTTTCTGGAGTCGACAGCTTTTTGGCGACCACGGTGGGACAACCAATGTCTTTAACCGTGCTAGCTTGATTTGTTTGTGCAACTAGTTTCCTTCTAATTCAGTTCTAGTCACTAGACAATTTGTTTTGTTGCATGATTGTTTGTCTCATTTGCATATCGCATGCTCTATTTACTTCATCTCATTTCATGTTTTTGCACATTGATTGCTTCTTCTCCTCTTACCCTCCATTTTTATTTTTGCATTAACTTTTTGCATCGGGTACCGGACTTATTCTGATCCGTAGGGCATTCGAGGCGGGGGCTTTCTCTCCCAACACACCCTCACCCTCCAAACACCTTCTTGGTGGATTCTTACCTCTCTTCTGGGATATTCCTTCCCAGTTGATTTGGTGGTTTCTATCAAGACCTCCATAAGTCCCCATCCGTGGAGTATTCCTCTCCGCACAATTGGGCCGGTTGTACCACTTTTCCAAAACCCAAAGAACCCAAGTTCCTACTCGTGGTGATTGAGTGACAACCTTAGGTCTTGAAGATTGAAGCAATAGGAACCATACCTACTTAAGTGAACAATTGCTAACAATCTATCTAATCTAAGGCTGGAACCCAAAAATTGTCGAGTAGTCATTTTAAGAACTTGTTTGCATAACTTGCTTGCTCACAACAATTGAAAACAACCAAAAAAAATTTCTTCTTTCAAAACACCAAAAAAAACCCTTTAATTTTTGTGTTCAACTTGCTTGCCAAACAACAAAATTAAAACCAAATCAAATCAAACAAAAAAAAAACAAAGCATAACCAAACAAAATCCTCTTTGCATTTACACCTTTTATTTGCTTTCTTTCAACCTTTTTGTAAGAAGATCGACAGGATGCCTATTGGGATGCTAGACTACTACAAGACGGGTCACTACATGCTACAACAGCCCATGGTCCAACCAGAGGGCCATGTTAATGCCATCAAGGAACCCGAAATTCAAGATCCCACCCATCCACCTACTTCACTTAGTGTGGAACAAATCCTCCAGGGTCTATCCCTCCATCTAGATCCTGAATCCTTTTCACTTGTGCAATCTTTAACAAAGGGAAAGATGCCCACCAATGAAGATCCAGTCGAGGGAAATCAAGCCCCCCCACCACCCCAATTGACAGTCAGGCCCCTCATCATCTCCTCTCCTAGGCAACCCTGTCGTGCCTCTACTCACCCCGTTGTGGAGCATTCATATAATTCTATGCCAGTTCCTACTTTGAAGCCACCTGTTCCAACCCATTCATCTAAATACCTTGCACCGGTGGCTCAGGAACCCAGCCTCACTCAAGCATGCATGGACAAACTCAACCAAATGGATGAGCACTTTGAAGAGTTGAGGCATCGTTTGGACTCGAAGGCCATCCCTAAAATATCTACTCCATCTTTCCCTGTCCCACATATCCCTCCATCACAAACACCAGCCTACCTTCGCTACAATGGCTCAGGTGATCCCTTCACCCATGTCAATGATTTCTTGAGCAAATCATCTCGATGGCTAAATGATCGAAGAGCTCTTGCTATTCTTTTTAAGCGATCATTGGATGGTGCAGCCCTAGAATGGTTCTTTTCACTAGGGGAAATAGAAATATGGGATTTTGAAATTGTTAAGGAAAAATTCTTGCGACGATATGGGCTAGGCTATTCAATAATTGGGGAAGCAAAAAGAGACATGGAATTAATACAATATCATGATGAATTGAGGCCCATGGCTGAAGGAAGCATTGATGCTATGCATAAACCTAGGAATCCTTCCCAATCCCATCCTGATCATCTTCATCGGCCGATTCCTCGACGCCAGTTGATTAGGCCACCCATGCCACAACCTCAGCCGGTCATGCAACCCTTGCCAATGGCACAACCAATTATGCACAATCAAGTTCTTCTTGTCACTTGTGCAAATACTTCATTACCTAAACCGGTTCCACCAACATTTTCAAAGGCCCCTCAGCCAATCATACGGCCCTTGGCTTCTCAGCCTATTCCACCAACAACTCCTCAGCCAACCATCCAAGCCATGACTCCTCAACTAATTACACCAATAGCTCTTCAGCCTGAACCGACTTCTATACCAGCACCACTTCAATCAATCCCTCAACATAGGGTTCCCCCTCAGTCAGTCAAACCACTTGTTTCGCCTATTGCTCCTACCATGGTAGAGGAACCAGTCACTCTGATCATTCATGCTCCTGCCATGGTAGATGAATCAGACACTTTGACCCTTCAAGCTCCTGCCCTGGCAGAGGAATCAATCACTCCAACCATTTGTGCTCCTGCCCTGGCAGAGGAATCAACTCCTCAACATATCCTTGCCCTCTCTCAAGATCAAAGTCAACCAATAGAGGAGATCGAACCAAACTCTTCTATCATTCTAGAATCCTTTAAACTAGGCATGCCCTCTTCTCTAGAACAACCTGAGGAGAAGCCTACTGTAAGGAGCTTGGATGAGGAGATCATAAATTTAGTTGATGGTCAAGGACTAGGCAAGGATTTGCCAAGTATAGATCAAATGTTGCCATCATTAGAATTGATCCCTGAAGTTTGTCAGATCGAATTGACCCCTGAGCTGGGAAGTAAGGAGACCAAATTGGTCAGTGAAATAGGGAATGAATCGACAAGCCTCCTGAAGGATGTAAACCTTAGCAAGGGGATACTAGGACCTCCTCCAGATAGGCAGGCAAATCCCTTAGCATCAATCTTAGGGCCACGACCCTTACCCCATTCTTCTCCTAAGCAACAATCCAGCCCATGGGCCCACGATCAATCAATCTTAGGGTCACGACCCTTTATTCATTCTCCTCCAAATCAACGATTGGGCCCATGGGCCTACAATTCTTTAATCTTAGGGCCACTGCCCTTTCTTTATCCTTCTTACAACCATCAATCAGGCCCATGGGTCCAAAATCTGTCAATCTTAGGGCCATGGCCCACACCCCATCCCACTCAATTGGGCCCTTATGCTCCATTTTTGGGCCCTTATGCCCCATTTTCGGGCCCTTATGCCCCATTTTCAGGCACTTATGCCCCTTTTCATCAATTGGGCTCTTATGCCCCTTTTCATCAACTGGGCCCATGTGCACCTTTCCACCAGCCGGGCACACGTGCCCCCTTTATCCAACTAGGCCCATGTACCCCTCTTCAACAACTGGGCTCTTATGCCCCTTTTCTTCAACCGGACCCACGTGCCCCTTTTAATCAATCGGGCTTGCATGCCCCTTTCCTTCAACTGGGCCCATATGCCCCTTTTCCCCAACTGGGCCTATGTGCCCCTTTTCTTCTATCGGGCCCACGTGCCCATAATTCTCCCCAATCGGGCCCATGTGCCCTTAATTTTTCCAAATCGGGCTCACGTTCCCACTATTCACCTCAATCGGGCCCACGTGCCCATAATTCACCTCAACCAGGCTCACATGCCCATGTTTTTCTGCAACCGGGCCAATGTGCCCAAATTTCTTCTAAATCGGGCCCATGTGCCCACCTTCCAACAAACTTGAGCACACATGCCCACACTTCTTCAACTTCGGGCTTGTATGCCCCCATTTCTTCACAATCAGGCCCGCATGCCGAAACTTCTTCGAAATCGGGCCCCCGTGCCCCCACTTCTTCAACTTTGGGATTATGCACCCATACTCTTCAATGGCGCCAGCGAGCCCATCACAAATCACAATCTTGCTCCCAACCATTTAAATCGGGTCCATGTGCCGAAATCTCTCTTGACATCTCCAAAGCCTATCAAAAACTTCCTATCAATTCTTCATTCTTAACCCCCCCCAAGGTGTGGGTGGACCAACCAAATCAAAGCTAAGCTCTAGCCGATCAGAGGTTGAAGGTTAGAAAGATTCTGGGTAAGGAACCCTATTTTGCATATGGTGTATACCAACGAACCTAGAAAAACAACCAAGTAATGAGAACTTGTGTCAATACTGATTTTTCTCTCCAAAAAAATAAAAATAAAAAATATTTTCAAAAAAAAAACTCTCAAAAAGGTTGAATATTTTTCAACAAAAACTCCAAAAAAAAGTTCAATACTTTCAAAAAAAACTACAAAAAAAGTTGAATATTTTCAAAAACTCCAAAAAAATAAATATTTTCAAAAACACAAAAAAATAAAATAGCATTTTCAAAAATACCAAAAAAATTGAATATTTTCAATAAAAAAGAAAACTTCTTTTTCAAAATCAACAAAAATTTTCAAACTTTTTAAAATATTTTATCACCATGGTTGGTTTGAATTTTCGTCTTTACTTTCATATTTACTTTCAATCTCTCATGTTTCAAATTCTTCATTGCATATTAACTACTTGATTTTTACACTCCTAAGAAGGCTATACCCCTTGACAAAGGTCAAGGCATACTACAACTTGCAAGGGGGATAAGCCGCATTGTTGTTCTAATCTCTTCCTTCTAAGTGTTTCAGGCACAAGAAAAACTTTACACCCCTTGACAAAGGTCAAGGCATACTGCAACTTGCAAGGGGGATAAGCCGCATTGTCATTCTAATCTCCTTTTTCTAGTGTTTCAGGCACGAAGAACAAATGAGGAGAACTTCACAACAAGGCGATGCTCGCCACTTCCCTCCCCTGTAGGAGGAGGTGTCATCATAACCTCGGCCTTAATTTTGCCGAGAAACCTTTTGCAGGCGATGCTCGCCACTTCCCTCCCCTGAGGATTCTCAGGAGGAGGTGTCATCATTACCTCGGCCTCAACTTTGCCGAGAAGCTTTTGCTCTGTGTCCTCATTAGGACACATGAACTCTTTTGTGAGAATGCATGTCATCACACCGCAAACTCACCGTTATCATTTCCTTTCTTAGCATATATTAGGTGCATTACTATTTATTTTATGCATTGATGTTGAAGACCGTGAATGCAAAGAAGACCAGGCCCGAGATCCCCTTCATCAAAATCCACGACGGTCTGGTCATTCTTTGTGCTCACGGATAAGCCAAAATTGTGCAGTGAGGGACGATGGTTCCCGAATGGGTATCCTGACCTCATAGACAATCTATATCTTCAACTAATTGTTAGACAAGTTTTGTTTTTGTTTTCTTGAGCCCAGCATGCATCATATAGTATTAGTTGCATTGCATTTTTCATGATCATTGCATACATTCTTTTAAAATCTTCACCTTCCCACCTTAGTCTCTAAATCTTTTATCCTAATTCTGATCATTCTGTACTCCACCGTGTTTTCTAATCCCATCGTGTTCTCTAATCCCACCATGATCTCTAGTCCCACCAACCTCTAGAATATCCCACCGTGTCTATTAATCCCACCGTGTTCGGTAACCACTTTGTGCCCTCAAATCTTTCATTTCTTTTCACCACTGTGGCCATTGCAACTTCTTTGCTATTCATCCCACCATGGCAGCCAATTCATCCCGCCAAGGGCCTTCTATTTGGTCAGAACTTGCACCGTCACTATCTTCACGGTCTATGCTTAAACATTTGCCTTTCGGAATCTGAGATCATTCCATTCCGAATTGAATCTTGTCTCTTGAAAGACTTAAATGAATCTAAGAGCCTGAATGTGCTCGATTGGTATTCTTTTACTTTTTCAAACAAATCTCTTTTTAAATTTTAGCCCATCACAATACAGGAACACCGCAAAGATCGGGTTACCGGCTGATGATGAACCTACGAACCCATGTTTCGGGGACTCCCCACCGCGTTGGGGGTTGGCTATTCTTATCTCGTGCCAATGGCACATCTCTTACCAATCGAACATAGGAAGACTTGATGAAACATGGCGGTTAACCAGGAGACTTGAAGAGACTTGAAGGGTTGGCTATTCTTATCTTTGGGTTTTTCCTATTTTTTGCTCTTTTCTATGTGGCACATATTTGGACAAGTTTTTGACCAGTGGGGACATTGCCCATCTTTTAGTGCCTTTTGCCTTGACTATCATTCTGGGTACTCATTCAGACAGGTTGATTATTCTTCTTTTTCTAACCTGAGGGGTTCATTGCTCATCTTTTGGCACCCTTTTGTACCCTCTGAGACGGCCTCCTACTAGGGTGGGAGTGTTTTCTATACTACCCTCTCTAATCTTCTCTCCCTATCTTGGACCGAGTAGAAGAGAATAGGGTAAGGGTACTCCTTCCATTTCTAGATTTCTGCCTTGCCTTTCTCTAGTGTCGGGTTGTCTGGATTCTAGGATCGGGAAGTGTTGTGTGTGTACGATGGTACCTACCCTTGACTTCTCACGAACAACCTAGGATCGATGACTTGAGATTATACCAGTGGTTTCTCCATTTTTATGGAAAGTACTTTTTGAGGTAAACTCCATTCCAAGGATGATTCAATTTTTCTCCATCTGCATTAGTCAATTCATATGCATTACGTGGATACTTTTCAGTGATTACAAAAGGCCCTTCCAGTTAGGTTGCAACTTGGAGCAGGGACCCCCCAGATTAACGAATATGCGTTTGACTACCATCTCACCGATATCGAATTTTCTCTCGACCACCCTCTTTTGATAAAACCTTTTAAGTCTATTCTGATAAGTCCGGGCATGCTTGGCGGCGGCTAGCCTTCTTTCATCCAAGAGTTCAAGTTGTGCAAGGAGAGATTCTCGCCTCTCATCAACAGGAATATCCCTGTCGAGCTGAACTCGGAGAGATGGAAGTAATACTTCGTAGGGGACCACTGCTTCCATCCCATATGCCAAAGCATACGGGGTTTGTCCAGTGGGAGTCCATACAAAAGTACGATAAGCCCATAGAACATCTACAAGCTTATCAGGCCAGTCGGCAAACTTGCTAGACTTACAAGATTTCTCGATGATTTTGATTAAGGTTTTGTTGGTGGCTTCTGCTTGACCATTTCCTTGAGGATAGTATGGTGATGAATGATGCAATGAAATGCAATACCTGTTGCAAAGATCACGCAGATCTTGAGAAAGAAATTATGGCCCATTATCGGTGACGATGTCGCTGGTGATCCCGAAACTTGCTAGGATGTTGTGCTTGATGAAGGAGCAGACTGTTGACGCTTTAATCTCCACGAATGCTTCCGCTTCAGCCCACTTTGTGAAGTACTCTGTTGCCGTCAGAATGAATGATTTTGAGCACATTTCGGAGTTGAGGTCACTCATGGGGCCAATGATATCAAAAGCCCACATGGTGAAAGGCCATGGGGCATGAATTGATTGAAGGGAAGATGCGGGAGAGTGAATCTTGTCAGCATGGAGTTGACATGAATGACAATGCCAGACAAAGATGGAGCAGTCTTCTTCTAGAGTTGGCCAATAATACCCTTGTCGGATGATTTTCTTAGCAAGGACTTGGGCATTCACATGACCACCACAAACTCCAGAATGTGCTTCCTTCAGCACCAACTCAGCTTCTTCTCCATCAAGACATCTGAGTAAGATTCCACTTAGGCTTCTCTTATAGAGCACTCCTCCTAGGATTGTATACCTCTGGGATACTCTTCTGATTGCCTTCTTTTCCTTGGTGGTTGATCCAGGTGGGTATGACTGATCTTGGCAATACCTCGCAATCTCGTCATACCAAGGTCACTCACCTTCTTCTAATTCTTCCAAATCAATTAAGGAGATTTCTTCTTTATGTTCCAAGTATTCCTTTCTGTTGAACCTCTCCTTAACCTTCAGAAAACGTCCATCCTCAATTGCTGGAATTGTCCTCTTATAGATGTGGATAGTCCGCACTTGCCTGCCTAGCGGGACAGATAGAGATGAAGCTTGTGAAGCTAAGGCATTGGCGAGGATATTCTGAGAACGGGGGACATGGACAAAGGTGAGTTTAAAGAATAGCTTGATGTAGCAGGTGGTGAGCTCCTGGTAGGGTTTGAGGTTTTGATGGGAAGTTCGGTACTTGGATAGGACTTGGCATAGGATCAATTGACTATCACCTATCACCCTCAGTTCGGTAGCACCATGGAAATGAGCGGCCTCCAGCCCGGCCAGCATGGCTTCACCTTCAGGTGACAGAAGGAAAGTTAAGCTGAAAAGCCTGTGGAATGGTTTCACCTTCAGGTGACAGAAGGACAATACCTATCCCTCTACCATGAGAGTTCAGAGCCCTGTCAAAATATAATGTCCAAAGATTGAAAGATCGGACTGACATTAGTTCGTCATCTGGGAACTCCGACCGGACTGGGTCAAAGACGGGTATGGGATGATGGGCAAGGTGTTCAGCAATAGCATAGCCCTTGATTGCCTTCTGTGTGACATAAGTGATATCAAATTGGGATAAGAAACTCTGCCATCACCCTAATCGATCAGTCAAGAATGTCTTCTCTAACAGAAACTTAATGGGATTGATACGAGCAAAGAGCTTGACTTGGTGAGCAAAGAAATAATGTTTGAGTTTTTAAACCACCCAAACAAGAGCAGCACAAGTCTTTTCTACCACAGTGTACTTTAGCTCACAAGCATCAAACATCTTGGACAAGTAATAAGTAGCTCGTTCTTTACCCTCTTCATCAACTTGTGCAAGGACTGCCCCAAGAGAGTTCTCAAGAACCGAAATGTAGAGAACCAAAGGTTTGTCAGGAATTGGTGGTCTAAGTACAGGGGGACTTGCCAGGTATGCTTTCAACCTATCAAACGCCTCCTGGCACTTCGAATCCCATTTAAACTTGGCCCCCGCCTTGGTTAACTCATAGAAAGGCTTACACCTTTGGGAATGTTGTGAGATAAACCGGCGGACAAATTGTAGCCTCCCAATCAATCCTCGAAGCTCTTTCATATTTTTCGGAGAAGGCATATCGATAATTTCTTTGGCCTTGTTTGGATCGATCTCTATGCCCTTTTACTTACTATGAACCCAAGTAGTTTTCCTGATGAAACTCCAAATGTACACTTCTTAGGGTTCATTTTTAGCTTATATTCTCTAGCTCGTTGCAAAACTTTCCTTAGTACTTCAGAATGATCTTCCCGACTCTTGGACTTGATAACCAAATCATCCACATACACCTCTACAAGGGTGTGCATCATGTCGTGAAAGATAGCCATCATAGCCCTCTGATATGTAGCACCAGCATTCTTTAACCCAAAGGGCATGACAACATAGCAATATGTTCCCCAAGGTGTAGTGAACGAGGTCTTCTCTTGGTCCTCCTCATCTAACCGGATCTGATTGTATCCAGAATAGCCATCCATGAATGAAAGCATTTCAAATCCAGCTGTGTTATCAACCAAAACATCGATATGAGGTAAAGGAAAATCATCATTAGGACACGCTAGATTCAAGTCCCTGAAGTCTATACAAATCCGAATTCGTCCATCCTTCTTCATAACAAGGACTATGTTAGCCACCCATTGCAGATATAGGATGACTTTAATGAATTTTGCTTGGAGTAGTTTGTCGACCTCTTCTTTCATTTTGAATGCAATATCAGGGTGGAACCTCCTGAGCTTTTGTTTGACCGGGGTAGTTCCAGGTTTCAAGGTTAATCTATGTTCAACCAATGAACTATCTAATCCCGACATATCTTCATACGTCCATGCGAACGTGTCCTTATATTCTTCCAAAACTTTGATCAAACATTGTTCTTGTGAGGGAGTGAGGTTTGCACTAATGAGGATAGTCTTAGGATCTTCCAGGGTTCCTAAATTCAGTTCCTTGGTCGGTTCATTCCCTGTGGCTGATGGTTCTTCAAATCTTCTAAGTCCAGATGCATATGCATTAGCCAAGTCCTCGATTTCATCCTCGGATTCGGGATCCTTCTCTGATACCACCTCATATACTCCCAAAGTATGATCTATGTTATGCTCATCCTCATATCGGATTTCATCTAGCTGGATGGTATTCTCTAAAAAGTTTGGCAGCCTTGCACACACTACTCATTTCTGTGCTAATTGTTGCAAATACCTATTTAGAACTCGTTTATCTCTGACTTTCCTATTTCCTAACCTAACTTGACCTACTGAAGATAAAGCTGGAAAGGTGGTATTTACAGTGGAGGGAGGATCGAGTAAATCGATCAATGATTCAAAAAAGGGGGATCCCTGATTGGGAGCACCCTCTAGGATGAGTAGAGATGTCTCCTCGATGGAAATGTGAGTTTCAGAGAAGACGTTTTTTTTGGGAATTTCATGTAAAAAGATAGAATGAGTCAGCATGACTCGGGATTTGATAGAAACTGACTAAATTAATAGAAAGAAAAGCTTAAGGATAAAGGGGAAAAAGGGGCCCGTGGGCCCAATGGTAACAGAAAGTGGACACATGGGTCCAAAACTAATAAAAAAAGTAAACGGGTACGTGGACCCGATCTTAAAAATAAATGGGCATGTAAGCCCATGTTGGGAAAAGCCCTTAGTTATGAAGTTGATGAGGAAAGCAAATAGGCAAGCAGGCCCAATAAGAGTGGAAGGTTGAAGAGGGCACATGGGCCCAAAGTGGGTAAGTGGGCCCTGAAGCCCATCCAAAAGATCTAGAAGGTTTAAACATGGCATTGTATTTGGGCCTCGTGGAATGGTTTTGACTTGAGTAACATGTTTAACTAGATGATTCAAGATTGGTCTGCCCTTGAGTGGTTCCTGGTGCTCTTCCCCACTTGAAAACAGACGAGTCAAAGATAAGCATAGGTCTTCCAAGTCTTCTTCTTCATCTGGAGCCTTCCTTATCTTGACAACTGTAATGGAACTCTTGTCGTCTTCAGCCATCATCATGGTCTCCCCTTTGATAAAGAAGGTGTGGAGTCCCATAGCATATCCTGGCTGGAAGATCCTCCTTGGGATGGAATCCTCTTCGTATCCCAACCCCTGCCTACGTAGCCTTTTCACAGTTTGAATCGGCTGAGTGATTCCTTGAAGATCCTTGCCTAAACCTCTTCTAGGCTTATAGCCTAGTTTCATCATCATCCGCCATCCCACTGTGTCGGGTAGAGAGGCGATCATACATCTGACTTCTGGTAAATCTCCCATCGAGATCTGGGGTTGTATTGACAAACCAAGGGGTGTAAAAGTAGGATCATTCATCTCGTCCCTTATAGGCATGCTAGTCACTTTGACCACTTGTCCTTTAAAAGGAAACTTTATGCACTGGTGGTTTGTTGAAGCCACAGCTCCTATTGCCTCCAAGTATGGCCTCCCAAGTATAGCCCGAAATGTTGGATCTAATTCTAGAACATGAAAATCCGTTGTGACCGTACATGGTCCAAGTTTAACTTCTAGAGTGACCACCCCACGTGCAGACTTCTTGGAGTTGTCGTAGGCCGTCACCATGGCACAGGATGGCTTGATTTCTTGCTCAGAAATGCCACACAACTGCAAAATTTCTGGCGGCATAACATTGATAGAAGCTCCAGTGTCAACCAAACATGATTTCACTTCGACATTGCAGATGATAACTGCCACATGCAAAGCATATCTCCTGACCTTTGGATCTGCTAATTCCTCATGAGAGAAAGTGAGTGTTGGGTTCTCACTTCTAGGGGCTAACACTGTAGTTATCTTTTCAGGTGGGAGATCTTCACTCACCATGACCCTTTGCAAGTACTGTTGTAGAATCTCCTGGTGCACCTTTGATCTTTTGATCAACTCAAGTATGGAAATACGGGCCGGTGTCTTATCTAAATGTTTCGACAAATCATAGGCCGTGCCCGGCAATGGTTCTTCTACTTGTTCCTCTTCCACTGGACTCTGCAGTTGAGTACCGGCTTGGGGAAAGAGTCGCTGGAACATCCTCCCACTCCGAAGCACCGGGGCTATTTGGCGGTCGGGTAGAGGTGACGGGTTAACTAGGGTGGATTGTGGTGGGACAGGTGATGTAGGTGCAGGTATGATAGGTAATAGGATTGATGGTTCTGGGATGATGAGGTTAGTTGGTAGAGGGGTAGGATTTGGAGGTGGTAGTGATGGTGATACCGGTGGCCAAATAAGAAGAGGTCGGGGTGCAGAAGTGGTTGATGAGTTTAATGAAGGTGTAGGTTGTGGGATTGGTTGTGGTGTTGGTGGTATGATAGGTTGGGGTTTTGGAGTGATAGAGCTCGTAGGCTGGGGGTTCAGGTTTGGTGGTGATTGTAGTGGTCGGATGAGCAAGGGCCGGTGTGTAGCAATGGTTGAAGGAGGTGTAGTTAAGGAGGGGGCTGGCCTAATGATGGGTCGGCGAGAAGAAGTGGTGGCCAGTGGTTGGGTTATTGAGCTTTGTGGTAGTTGTGGAGTAGAAGGTGCATGAATTATTTGTCTAGGAGGGTTCCTAGCAGGAGACCTAGCTGGGTTGACTGGCATGGTTGCATTTTGGTTTTCTAGTTTCCAACCTTGAGCACGGCTGGCATCTCCCTGGACAATGGAGTGTACTAGACCAATTCTTGGGTTTGGATGTGCTGGTGCCAGTGCTGGAGCCGGAGCATGTAATGGGAGTGAATTCTAAACAATCCCCAAGCCAGGTTGTTGTTGAGATTGAGCCGGTGGACGCTGCCGCTGCTGCTGCCTAGCCTTCATTGCATGTATGCATTCCCCCATTTGAGCCCAATCAATGCTGCCTTGGTCATTCAGATCGTGGATGTAATCCTTGAATTGAAAACACACTTCAACAGTGTGACCAGGACACCGGTGGTAAGCACAGTATCGGGACATATCTACATTTGTTGGCCAAACCTCTCTTTCCTTGGGCAATTCCAACTGTTTCTCCGCCATGAGTACATTGAAGATGTCGGTCAAGGAGTAAGGGAGTTGTTGGTAGTTCTCTTTCCTAGGACCTCCCCTTCGTGATGCCTGATTGGGTGGTGGCGGTGCCCTATTGTAGGTAGGTTGACGAGGTTACTGGGGTTGTGCTACTAGCTGAGGGGGTTGTTGTGGTTGTCGTGGTTGTTGTCGCCTAACCTGTTGTTGAGGGGGGTAATAGGGAAGGTTTTGTGGTGGGTTTCTGAACTGGTTTTGACGGTTCCCTCCCTGGTTCCCCACAGTGTTTATAGCTTCGTTGTTGACCACTCCTTCGGTTGTAGGCCCAACTGGTGCAGAGGGGGTTTTCCTGAAGTTTCTAAGTTTAGGATCAAAAGGGTTTATCATGGTGGCATCCTTGAAGTGGGCTTGCAAATATCGGGCACTGTCATAGAGTTCATTCATGGTGGTAGGACGGTGCATGATCAATACATTCTTCAAGGCAGGTGTAGTGTTTCCAATAAGCATCTTTACTTGTTCCCCTTCAGAAATCACATCTGTTAATTTCTCTGCCATTCCCCTCCAGCGATCATCAAACTTTATGAAGTCCTCTTCGGGCTTCATCTTCTCAGCAATCAAGTCTGTAATGGAGCATGCTGGTGCCACCCGGTCTCTGTATCTTTGCAAGAATTTGGTCTTCACAATATCAAAGTCTCCTGCCTCAAAGGAGTCGAGTGAGTAGAACCATTCCAATGCAGACCCTTCTAGTGATCGGCGGAATAAGAAGGCAAGAACCCTATGATCATTTTTCTAGAATGAGGACTCGTAAAGAAAATCTTTTAAGTGGAGAAAAGGATTGCCAGTACCATTGTAGCGGCGATAAACTGGTAGCTCAGAAGGTGGCAGGTGTAGGACTGGCAGAGAAGGAATAGAAATCTCAGGCACTGACTTGGAGTCCAGGCGACATCTCAGCTCTTCATAACGTTCATTCATCTGAGTGAGCTGATCCATGATTGCCCTGGTGAGAGCAGGTTCTTGGTTTACTGGTTGGGGTATGTGGTTAGAGACATGATTTTAGAATTGAGGAGCATGACTTGGCAAATTTACTGAAGATTGTCCCATGACTTGATGGGTCAAGGGAGCAACATGGTTGAAACAAATGAGGGTTGGACCACAGACGGTTGAACTATAGATGGTTGAACTACAGATGGTTGTGCTAGTGCCAATGATGGTTGAATCACAGATTGTTGAACAATAGTGTCGACTCCAGAAACGGGTTCCGGATCGGCACCTCAAGATAAGAAGGTGAAAGATGGAATTGGGGAAAAGAAGAGTGAATCAGAAAACACTCGGAAAGCGGTAAAATGTCCTCACCTCGGTCCCACACTCACATTGATCCCCGAACTTTCATCTCACGGCGTCGCTCGAGCACCGGAGATGGTTTGGGTCATGTGGGAGGAGAGTGAGGAGGATATGAATTTAAAACATGAATAAAAAGAAAGTGTGGTCGCCAGGAGCCGCGGGCTCCGCTTTATGTAATGGAAATGGAGTGAAGTTGACCGTGTGTACCTTAGCGTGGGAGAAAGGGATGTGAGTTCAACCTTCTTCTTCTTCGGCCGGCCGATGAAGAAGAGTCTCCAATCCAATGCTAGCTTGATAAACCTGTGCAACTAGAAAAATAAACCAAGTGAAGAAAATAATTAGAACTATGCGTAGTGTAGGAACTGGAGAGAGAATATGAGAAAGAAGCAATTGGAATCGAACTCACCGGATTGGGGTGAGTCCTAACCCCTTTTTTTGTATTTTTGATTAGGTAAAAATGATGTAAATAAACTAAAAGATGCTTTAAAACAATGAATAAACAGAGTTAATGGAGTTGAGAAGGCTTATAGAATGGATCGGCTTGAGTTGAAGCCGAGTTGGTTGAGAAAAGGCCGGTTCGGGTAGCTTTGCACCCTTCTGGCGCGACTTTGGTGCAGAGGATGCTACAGACGACCCCGATGTCAGAATCGAGTTCTGTTTGTTTGAGTAGACGGAGGACTCAAAGGGGAAGAGTTCCTATGTTGATGACTTCTCCGAAATCCTCCTGTATAAGTCAGTAAAAATTATGAAAGTGGGCGGATATCAAAAACAGAACCTGGATGCGCGCCCTCAGTGTAGCAACCGCCACGAACAAACGGCAAGTCGTAATGGAGTGCCGTCAGTTGGGGACGAAAGAGGACGAAGAGAGGGACAATTTGTATGTTGAAGACTTTTGCAGCAGAAGCCTCATATTTTCTCCAGAAGTCGATGAAGAAGGTTGATGAAGAACACCCGGATCGAGCCTTCTCCTTCACCTCCGGATCGGTTTCTTGACTTCGGATCGCCTTTGGACGTCGGGACGGCTTTGGAGAAGAGCTTGGACGACCTTGGGACGAGCTAGGCACCGGGGTTCAACCTTGGGTCGTTGAGAATGGCCCTCAATTTATAGGGGAAGAGAGCCGGTGCAAAATTTAGAAACTGGATGTACCGCGCCCCCGCGTTTCAAAGGAGACGAGGGCGCGCAGGGCGCGCCCTCAAACCAAGGGCGCGCAGGGCGCGCCCCCAATTCGGGGGCGCGGTCTGCGCGCCCTCCTGTTTCAAAGGAGGCGGGGGCGCGTTCGGCGTCTCACTGCTAAAAATCGACGGAAACTTCCGGAAATTGCTAAAAATCGACTTGACATACGTAACGCGCCCCCGAACCGGGGGCGCGGTACAAATAAGTGAAAATCCTCCCCCGGAAACCTTCCAAAAACCCGGTTTAGAAGGCGCTAATCGGGGTAATTTCCGATTTAAAGCAACTGACCGCGCCCCCGCTTTTCAAAGGAACCGGGGGCGCGCAGGGCGCGCCCCCAGTTTAAGGGCGCGCAGGGCGCGCCCTCGGGTTGAGGGCGCGCAGGGCGCGCCCTCCCCTTTCAAGCGGAGCGGGGGCGCGGTACACTCTCTCTCCTGCGCGCGTGTTCCGCGAGCCGTATCTTGCAAACCGGATGTCCGATTCAGCTCCCGTTTGTGGCGTTGGAAAGAGGGCCTTCAAACGTACCTCCTCAAGTCGGTAAACCAGCCGCATGACTCCCGAGATGTTCGTACGGGGCTTTCTACCGGTTTACCTTCTCGCGGAAAGCCGAAACCCGGGGCGAAGATCCGAAAGAGCACGGTTCCGGTCGAGAAATCTCGGGTCAACTCGGGATGACTTGAAATGATGACCGAACAAGTCCGGTACGATCGGACAATCCGAAGTCATCGAAAAATCTGAGATTAACCCGGTAAACGTGAATCGAAAGCCGTAAAAGCCGCGAAACCCTAAAATTGACCGAACCGGCCTTATAGCCCCGGTTGATAAAATATACGGCTAGAATCGACCCGGATGACCTGAAAAGACCCGGTGATGACCGGAAAGGCCTAACATGTGGCCCGGGATAGCCGTGTCAGCACAGATCGACAAAGCCGTAACGAAAGCCGTCATTGACTGACGCCTACCGAAGTGACTTCTAGGAAACCCTGAATGTTACGGAACACATGCGGGACTCTCGAGGCCTTCAATTATAGACCATTCAAGGTCGGTCATCGAGCAGGCTTCGTGTTTTTACAGTTCACGTGCAGCTCTCGCTTGAAGGTTACGGCAATATTCCGGAAATCATTGGTCCATTCTCAACTTACAAGGGGCTCCACCAATGTCCTTAGCTCATGTCCATGAGATAATCCAGATCAGATAACGGTCAGATAAAAGATATCGCCTATGGAATAAGAGTCTAGGGCTCCGAATCAAGCCAATTTGGCGTGTCTACAAATAGGTGGTTGAATGAGTGGTGGTCGAACCAGAGGACAAGAAGATGAGGCAACTTGGTTAACTTCAGCCTGATCTGAGGCCATTTTGCCCTTCACCATGGATTGTATGCGGGCGTAGGTTTCTGGGTCGGTATAGAGAGACAACTCCCTAAAGAGTTGTTCAACATCACGAGGAGCAGATGGTTGAGGGACCTCTTGCGCTTCTGACTCAAACAATGGATTAACAAGACCATCTGATAGAATTGGTTGGTGACCCATCTTGTGTTCTCGATGTTCAGCTTGTTCCGCCATTCCAACGTGCCTTCCAGACCTTAGTTGCATTGAACTTAGCGTTAAGAAAGTAAAACAAACAAGTTGTCAAAGCAAACAAAAAACTTTTTTTGGTTTTTTTTTAGTATGTCTTGCAAAAAATGTTAGAGTTTTGAATTTTTGTTTGACAAACAAGTGATGCAAAGACTTGAAAGCAAAATTACGCAATGATTTTGATTAAACCTTAGGTTTATGGATTTTTTAAGAATTGTTCTCTCAACAAATGGGTTAGGATCCTAACTCCAATCTCCAATGACCTAGGTTTCACACAATCTCACCACGTGTAGGTAATAACATAGGATGCTTCGGGTTTTAGGGAGTGGTACAACCAACGCGATCGTGAAGAGGAATACTCCACGTATGAGGAATTACAGAGGCCTTGATGAAAGCCAACCAAGTCAACTAGGAAGGAATATCCCAGAAGAGAGGTCAGAATCCACCAAGAGGGTGTTTTGGATGGGAGGGGTAAATGGGTGAGTGAGCTCCCGCCTAAAAAAAGTGTAAAAGAAGGAGGAGAGAGAAGGAGTAGAGAATGCAATCAAGTAATAAAGCAAGTAATAAGCAAAACATGAACTTAAATAAACAAGCAATGACACAAGGAAAGCAATTAGAAACTAGATAAGCAACTATAAACTAGAATCTAGACCTTGTTTCTTATGTGAGCCAAATGGAGATAGTGAAAAGGTGATAGAAAGAAGAGGGTTCAGATCTTATAGCCAAGCAAAAGGGTGGTCCACGTGAGGACCGATGTAAGAATAAGCTGGTTCATGGGGGAACCGGGGTAAATTGTAAAGGTGGTTCACGCGGGAACCGGTTTTGGGTAAAAAAGGGTGGTTCACGTGGGAACCGGTTTGAATGGCTTGATGTCGGCTTTGCAAGGGAATGACATGTAGCGTAGCGGAGTGAAATGTAGAGGAATGTAGAGAAGCGAAATGAGTTGTAATGGAATGCAGCGGAGCGAAATAGAGATGGACTGAAAAGGTGGCATCAAGGTGTAGATATAGACACGCTCAACGACCAAATTCGGCAAAGAGAATCTCTTCATGTCTCCTAGTTAACCGCCATGTTTCATCAAGTCTTCCTATGTTCGATTGGTAAGAGATGTGCCATTGGCACGAGAGAAGAATAGCCAACCCCCAACGCGGTGGGGAGTCCCCGAAACATGGGTTCGTAGGTTCATCATCAGCTGGTAACCCGATCTTTGCGGTGTTCCTGTACTGTGACGGGCTAAAATTTAAAAAAGATTTGCTTGAAAAAGTAAAAGAATACCAATCGAGCACATTCAGGCTCTCAGATTCATTTAAGTCTTTAAAGAGACAAGATTCGATTTGGAATGGAATGATCTCAGATTCCGAAAGGCAAATGTTTAAGCATAGACCGTGAAGATAGTGACGGTGCAAGTTCTGACCAAATAGAAGGCCCTTGGCGGGACGAATTGACTGCCACGGTTGGATGAATAGCAAGAAGGGTGTTGCAGTGGTCACAGTGGGGATAGAAATAAAAGATTTGAAGGCACAAGGTGATTACCGAACATGGTGGGATTAACAGACACGGTGGGATATTAGAAAGGTTGGTGGGACTAGAAAACACGATGGGATTAGAAAACACAGTGGGATTCAGAATGATCGGGATTCAGAATGATCAGAATTATGATACAAGAGGGTGAGAAGGTGAAGATTATGAAATGATGTATGCAATGATAATGAAAAATGCAATGCAACTAATACTATATGATGCATGATGGGCTCAAGAAAACAAAAACAAAACTTGTCTAACAATTAGTTGAAGATATAGATTGTCTATGAGGTCAAGATACCCATTCAGGAACTATCGTCCCTCATAGTACAACTTTGGCTTATCCGTGAGCATTAGAGATGACCCGACCGTCGTAGATTTTGATGAAGGGGATCTCGGGTCAAGTCTTCTCCGTGCTCATGGTCTCCAACAAATAATGTATAAGATAATAACACACGACTAGCGACATATATGCTAGTCGGCAAGTTATGGGGGTTTCCCATGTTGATTCTTCTGTTTCTGTGAGCAATTCCTATTGGTGATATTTCCCTTTCCTTGACTCGTGTTTCTTTCCTGAAATACTTAATAAAGGGGTTAGATCTGCTCTATGGCTTACCCCCTTGCCTATTGTCATCTTGCCTTGCTTATATGTCGAGGGGGGTAGCCTTATCAACCAGGTAGAATGCACAAAATGACAGACAAGGTAAAAGTTAAGAGTGCTTACCTGCTATGGCGAGAGTTGCTCCCTTCTTGATCTCGTAATCCCGAAATGCTTAATGAAGGGGATTAAATCTTCACCATGGCTTATCTCTTTGCCTATTCTTTGTCATGCTCGTCGTTGAGAGAACCTCCCCTCTTACTTTAAAGTCCACGAAAATACTTGATAAAAGAGGATCATATCTTCACAACGACTCATCCCTTTGCCTATTATGGCCAACTTTGACTTAGGTCAAAGGGAGGAGCCCTCTTAATAGGGTGATAATGAAGGTAAATATGTAATGCGGAAATGAAACATGCAAGACATAAAGATAAACATGAATGCTAGCAAAGGCAAAAATCAAGGTTATGCCAAGTTAGATGATTCATTTTTTTTTCAGATTTTTTTTTATTTTTTTGAAGATATTCATTTTTTTGATTTTTTTTTGGATTTTTGAAAATATTTGATTTTTTTTTGGATTTTTGAAAATATTTGATTTTTTTTATTTTTGAAAAAAATTCATTTTTTTTTGGATTTTTATGGAGAATGTGCCAGTATTGAAACAATTCATCGATCTTTGAGTGTTAATCAAGATTTAAGTGATAAACACCACGTGAAAATAAGGTTCCTTACCCAGAATCTTTCTTGCCCTCTTCTCTTGATCGGTTTGGATTCCCCCTGAGTTTGGACAGTCTACCCTACCCTAGGGGTTTTAAGATGGAAGAATAATAGAGGAAGTCTTTGATAGGATTTGGGGGTGTTGAGGAGGGTTTCTCTATTCATGCCCAAATTGCCCGTTGGGGTTCGGCCTCTTCGGGTCTTTTCTACATATGGCACTTATTTAGACAAGTCTTTGACCTGTGGGGTCATTGCCCATCTTTTGGTGCCTTTTTCTTCACTTTCTATTCTTTCAGGTACTCATTCAGACAGGCCCATATTTGTTTAAACCTGTGGGGTTCATTGCCCATCTTTTGGCACCCTTTTGCACCCTAAGAGACGGCCTCCTACTAAGGCGGCGGGCATTTTCGATACTATCCTCCTCTAGTCCCCTTCACCTATCTTGGACCGAACAGAAGAGAATAGGGTAAGGTTTCCTTTCCGCCTTCAGGGTTCTGCCTTGCCTCTCATGAGTGTTGGGCTATCTAGATTCTGGGATCGGGAGGTGTTGTGTGTGCAAGGTGATGTCTACCCTTGTCTTCTAGCTAACACCCTTGGATCGATGACTTGATATCATACCAGAAATTCTCCATTTTCTTTTTCTAAGGAAAATATTTTTTGAGGTAAATGCCGTTCCATGGATGATTCAATTTTTCTCCATCGGCGTTGGTTAGCTCATATGCATTGCCTGGATATTTTTCAGTTATAACAAAAGGCCCTTCCCAGTTAGGTTGCAACTTGGAGCGGGGACCACCCGGCTTAACGAATATACGTTTAACTACCATCTCACCGATTTCGAACTTTCTCTCTACCACCCTCTTTTGATAAAACCTTTTCAATCGGTTCTGATAAGTCCGGGCATGCTCGGAGGCAGCCAACCTTCTTTCATCTAGGAGTTCAAGTTGTGCAAGGAGAGATTCTCGTCTCTCAGCGACAGGGATGTCCCTATCGAGTTGAACTCGGAGTGATGGAAGGAGTACTTCGTACGGGACCACCGCTTCCATCCCATATGCAAGAGCATACGGGGTTTGACCAGTGGGGGTCCGTACAGAAGTACGATAAGCCCATAGGGCATCTACAAGCTTATCTGGCCAGTCTGCGAACTTGCTAGACTTACATGTTTTCTTGATGATTTTAATCAAAGTTTTGTTGGTGGCTTCTGCTTGACCATTGCCTTGCGGGTAATAAGGAGATGAATGATGCAATACAATGCGGTACCTGTTGCAAAGATCACGCAGATCTTGAGAGAGAAATTGCGGTCCGTTGTCGGTGACAATGTCGCTGGGTATCCCGAACCTGGCGATGATGTTGCGTTTGATGAAGGAGCACAGTGTTGATGCCTTGATCTCCACGAACGCTTCCGCTTCTGCCCACTTGGTGAAGTACTCTGTTGCCGTCAGGATGAACGATTTGGAACGGATTTCAGAGTTAAGATCACTGAGAGGGCCAATGATATCGAAAGCCCACATGGCGAAGGGCCATGGGGCATGAATAGGATGAAGGGAAGAAGCGGGAGAATGGATCTTGTCGGCATGAAGTTGGCAAGATTGATAGTGCCGGACAAAGATGGAGCAATCCTCTTCTAGGGTTGGCCAATAATACCCCTGCCTGATGATTTTCTTAGCAAGAGCTTGAGCATTGACATGGCCCCCACAGACCCCGGAATGTGCTTCCTTAAGCACCAATTCTGCCTCTTCTTCATCAACGCACCTCAATAAAATTCCACTCAGGCTCCTCTTGTAGAGCACCCCTCCTAGGATGGTATACCTCTGGGATACTCTCCTGATGGCCTTCTTTTCTTTTGCATTTGATCCAGGTGGATATGTCTGATCTTGACAGTACCTCGCGATCTCATCAAACCAAGGCCTCTCACCCTCATCTAACTCTTCCAACTCGACTAGAGAAACTTCCTCTTTCTGCTCTAGATACTCCTTCCTGCCAATTCTCTCCTTAACTTTCAGAAATCGCCCATCCTTAATCGCTGGCATCGACCTTCTACGGACATAAATAGTCCGCACTGTCTACCTAGCGGGACTGATAGAGATGAAGCTAAGGAGGCTAGGGCATCAGCAAGGATGTTCTGAGCTCGAGGAACATGGACAAAAGTGAGTTTGGAAAAGAGTTTGATGTAGCAAGAGGTGAGTTCTTGGTAAGGTTTGAGGTTTGGATGAGAAGTTCGGTATTTGGTTAGGACTTGGCGAAGAATTAGTTGGCTATCACCTATCACCCTTAATTCCGTGGCACCATAGAAATGAGCAGCCTCCAGCCGGCCGGCAAGGCTTCGTATTCGGCTATATTGTTGGTTGCCGGGAAGTCAAGCCGAAATGCCTGTGGAATGGTGACACCCTCGGGTGATAGAAGGACGATTCCTATTCCCTTATCGTGTGAATTCAGAGCCCCGTCAAAATATAATGTCCAAAGGTGGGAAGATCGGATCAACATTAGTTCGTCATCCGGGAGCTCCGATTGGACCGGGTCAAAGAGGGGTATAGGGTGATGGGCTAGATGTTCGGCAATGGCATAGCCCTTAATCGCCTTCTGAGGGACATAGGTGATATCAAACTGGGAGAGGAAGCTCTACCAACGACCTAACCGATCAGTTAGAACAGTTTTCTCCAGAAGGAATTTAATGGGATTGATGCGGGCAATAAGATTGACCTCATGAGCTAAGAAATAGTGTTTAAGCTTCTGAACTACCCAGACTAGTGCAGCACAGGTCTTCTCCACTACAGTATACTTCTGCTCACATGGATCAAAGATCTTTGACAAATAGTAAGTTGCCCTCTCTTTCCCTTCTTCATCAACTTGTGCAAGGACTGCCCCAAGAGAATTTTCCAAAACCGAGATATATAAAACTAAGGGCTTGCTGTGGACTGGTGGTCTAAGCACAGGGGGACTAGCCAGGTACCTTTTCAAACCATCAAATGCATCCTGGCACTTCGAATCCCATTTGAACTCGGCCCCCGCCTTGGTCAACTCATAGAAAGGTTTACACCTTTGGGAGTGTTGTGAGATGAACCGGCGGACAAACTGTAGCCTCCCGATTAATCCTCGAAGTTCTTTCATATTTCTCGGAGGAGGCATACCAATGATTGCCTTGGCCTTGTTTGGGTCGATCTCTATGCCCCTTTTGCTCACTATGAACCCCAACAGTTTTCCTGAGGATACTCCAAACGTGCATTTCTTTGGGTTCATCTTCAATTTATATTCCCTAGCCCTTTGCAAGACCTTTCTTAACACTTCCGGGTGATCTTCTCGGCTTCTGGACTTAACGACCAGGTCGTCCACGTACACCTCTACAAGGGTATGCATCATGTCATGGAAGATAGCCATCATTGCCCTCTGATAGGTAGCACCAGCATTCTTCAGTCCAAAGGGCATGACAACATAGCAGTAGGTTCCCCAAGGTGTGGTGAACGAGGTCTTCTCCTGGTCCTCTTCGGCCAACCGGATTTGATTATATCCGTAATAGCCATCCATGAATGACAACATCTCGAATCCGGCGGTGTTATCAACCGGTACGTCAATATGAGGTAGAGGAAAGTCATCTTTAGGACACGCTCGGGTCAAGTCCCGGAAGTCTATACAGATCCGAACTCGGCCATCCTTCTTCATGACAGGGACTATGTTTGCCACCCATTGCGGATAAAGGACGACCTTAATGAATCTTGCTTGATGTAACTTGTCGACCTCTTCTTTCATCTTAAGTGCAGCATCAGGGTGGAATCTCCTTAATTTTTGCTTGACCGGGGTAACTCCATGTTTCAAAGTTAGACGATGTTCAACTAACGAGTTGTCTAACCCCGGCATGTCTTCGTATGTCCATGCGAACGTGTCCTTATATTCTTCCAAAATTTTAATTAAACTATGTTCCTCAGTGGGAGTGAGGTTTGCGCTTAGGAGGATTGTCTTGGGATCTTCCGGTGTTCCAAGATTCAGTTCTTTTGTCGGTTCATCCACCGTGGCTAATGGTTCTTCAAATCTTTTAAGTCCAGATGCATACGCATCAGCCAAGTCCCCAATTCCATCCTCGAAATCAGTATCTTTTTCTGATAAGACCTCGTAAACTCCCAGTGTATGATCTACATTGAATTCATCCTCATATTGGATTTCATTAAGCTGGATAGCATTTTCCAAAAACCTTGGTAGCCTTGCACATTCCTTGCATTTTTGAGCTATTTGTTGGAGATATCTCTCTGGCACACGTTTACCTCGAATTTTCTTCTTTCCTACCCTAACTACTCCTAAAGAAGACGGAATTGAAAAGGTGGTATTAACAATGGGTGAAGGATCGAACAGATCGATCAGTGAGTTGGAGAAGAGGGGTCCCTGGTTGGGAGCACCCTCCGAGACAAGTAGCGACGTCTCCTCGATGGAAAACTGAGTTTGCGAGAGGACGTTTTTTTTTGGGTATTTTGGGTATTTTCAATAACAAAAAGAGAATGAGCCGATGGGGCTCGAGCAAAAATAGAAAGCTTAAGCAAATGGAAGAAAAATGGGCTCGCGGGCCCGATGATGACAAGAAATGGGCAGATAGGCCCAAAGCTAGTGAAAAGATCTAAGGGGCACGTGGGCCCAAATGGTGGGCACGCGGGCCCAAAGCAAGAAAATAAATCTAAAGGGCACGTGGGCCCGACTGGTGGGCACGCGGGCCCAAGTTTGTTGGATGGGCATAGAAGCCCAGTGGAGTAAGAAGATTTGAATGGGCTCTCAGGCCCATTGATCAGTTCAGGTGGCCATTTTGGCCCATAAGTGGGAATTGGGCTAGATAGCCCATCAAGCGAATCCAAGAGGGAGAGAGTGAGGATTTTGAAATACGTGACCGTAGGATATGGTTCACGCGGGATGTTGTTTGGAGGTGGGTTCGAGTGGACAAGTTGTTTAGAGATGGACTTGCCCTTGACTGGTTCTACCTCCTCTATGAACAACCGAGCCAAAGATGTACTCAGGTTGTCCACCTCCTCCTCTTGCTCTGGTGCCTTCTTCCTCTTGACTGGTTCTTCTTCTTTGTCCCCGGCCATCATCATGGTCTCCCCTTTAATAAAGAATTTTTGGAGTCCCATGGCATTTTTTGGCCGGTAGACCATCCGCGGAGTGAAGCGGGCTTATAGCCAAGCCCGTGTCTCTTTGGTCTTCGTACGGCTTCAATGGGGTGCACAACCCCCTGCAGCTCCTTTCCCAGCCCCTTTCCTGGCTGATAGCCCATCTCTTTCATCATCCGCAACGCAACTGAATCTGGAGGCGTCGTCAATACCATGACCTCAGGTGGCTCTGTAGTTGAAACCACCGGCTGGACAGATTTTGATATTGGTAGTGCAGAAGAGGGGTCATCCACGTCATTCAGAATGGGGATGTTGGTTACTTTGATCACCTGGCCCTTGTATGGGAACTTCAGACACTGATGATTAGTGGAGGCAACGGCTCCTAATGCCTCAAGGTACGGGCGTCCCAAAATAGCTTTGAATGTAGGGTCCGGTTCTAGAACGTGAAACTCGGTGGTGACGGCACATGGCCCGAGCCCTACTTTTAATGTAACCACCCCTCGTGCCGGCTTCCGGGAGTTGTCATATGCGGTCACCGTGACGGCGAAGGCTCGATTTCTTCATCGGAGATGCCGCGAGTTGCAATGTTTCGGCGGCATGACATTTATGGATGCTCCGGTGTCAATCAAGCAGGACTTGATCTCCACGTCTCGGATGACTACTGCAACGCGCAAGGCGTACTTTCTGATCTCTGGCCGTGCCAACTCCTCCTGTGTAAAGGTGAGTGCCGGATGTTCACTCCTCGGGGTCAGGACAGCAATGATCTTCTCAGGCGGGAGGTCCTCATTGACCATGACCCGCTGCAGATATTGTTGTAGGATGTCCTGATGATTCTTCGACCTCTTTAGCTCCAGAATTGAAATCCGTGCCGGCATTTTGTCCAAGTGCTTCAATAGGTCATATACCGTGCCGGGCAACGATTCTTCTGCCACCTCCTCTTCTGCCTGTTCCTGTGGTTGTATCCCGACACAGGGGAAGACCCTTTGGAACATCCTCCCGCTACGAAGTACGGCGCCGGCGTGGTAGGGGAAGTGGTGATGATGGTGATGGTAGGGTTGGTTGGTAGGTTGAGGAGCCCATGGTAGGTAGGGGTGGTGAGGATCGGATGATGAGGGGTCGTGGATTGGTGGAGGCCGGTATGTTGGGTGATGGTTGGGGTGTTGGTGGTGATGGTCTAATGATGAGAGGTCGTGGGGTGGCGGTGATCGGTAGGTTAGGTGATGTACGGGGTGTTGGTGGCGGTCTAATGATTAGACGCCGTGGAGGATTAATGGTGGTTGGTGGGTTAGGTTGGGGTCTGGTTGGGAGGCTGGTGGCGGTCTAATGATTAAGCGTCGTGGAGGGTTAATGGTTGGTGAGGGTAGTGGTGTTTGGATAGTTTGTGGGCTGGGGGCAGCTCTTGGTATGGAGAGTATGGTGCGGTTTGTAGGTGGGGTTGGTATGGAGGTGGTTTGATCCTCGACACCGCCAACCCCGGGAATGGTGGGTTGACTCCTCGATGGCGGAGTGGACGAGGCCGAGTCGTTGGTTTGGTGGTGCTGGTGCCGGTGCTTGTATGGGTGGATGTACCGGGAGTGGATCTTGAACTATGCCTGTGCCGGGCTGCTGTTGTGCTTGTTGTCGCCGTGGTTGATTCTGACGTGCCTTCATTGCTTGAATAGACTCCCCCATCTGTCCCCAGTCGATGTTCCCCTGATCGTTGAGGTCATGAATGTAGTCTTTAAACTGAAAATAGACATCCACCGTGTGCCCATGATACCGATGATAAGCGCAGTACTTTGTCATGTCAACATTTGCCGGCCATCCTTCTCTCTCCTTTGGAAGCTCTAGCTGCTGTTCAGCCATCAATGCATTGAAAATATCGGTGAGGGGGAATGGCAGTTGAGGGTAATACTCTCTCTTGGGTCCCCCCCTCCTAAGTCGGTTGGCTGGTGGTGGCACTTGGTTGTAGGCTTGTGGTTGGGGTGGTGGTCGGTTGTAGACATGTTGTTGTTGAGGTGCTCGGTTGTAGGCATTTGGTTGCGGGGGCGCTCGGTTGTAGGTGGGTTGCTGTGGTGGTGCTCGGTTGTATGCAAGTTGTTGCTGTGGCTGAGGAGCTGGTTGAGGGGCTGGGCGGTATTGTTGATTGGGTGGTGGGTTACGGTATTGGCTTTGACGGTACCCACCCTGGTTACCCATGGCATTGATGCTCTCATTATTTACTACCCCTTCGGTGGTGGGTCCTACAGGTGTAGGCTTTCTAGTATTACGGGGCTTGGTGTCGAACGGGTTGATCATGGATGCATCCTTAAAGTGGGCTTGGAGGTAGCGGGCGCTATCACACAACTCACTCATGGTTGTTGGACGGTGCATGATCAGAAGGTTGCGAAGGTTGGGCGTGGTGTTCCCAACGAGCATCCTCACCTGCTCCCCCTCTGAGATGGTATCCACAAGCCTCTCAGCCATTCCCCTCCACCGATCAGCAAATCGGGCAAAGTCCTCGTCTGGCCTCATCTTTTCAGCAATTAAGTCAGTTATCGAGCAGGCTGGCCCCACCCTATCCTTGTACCTCTGTAGAAACTTCGTCTTGACAATGTCGAAATCCGCCGCCTCAATGGAATCAAGAGAATAGAACCAGTCAAGGGCGGATCCATCCAATGACCGACGGAATAGGAAGGCAAGGGCTTTGCGGTCATTTTTCCAGAATGCGGAGTTATAGAGAAAGCTTTTCAAATGGTTGAAAGGATTACCAGTCCCGTTGTAACGTTGGAAGACTGGTATCTCTGAAGGAGGAAGGTGTAGAACCGGGAAGGATGGGACGAGAGATTTCGGGGATGGCTTTAGAATCGAGGCGATGCCTCATCTCTTCGAAACGCTCATCCATCCGGTTGAGTTTGTTCATTAATGCCCGGGTGAGGCTGGATTCCCGAGCCACGGGAGCAAAGTGTTTAGGCGGCCGAGTTGGAGGAGGTAGGTTGGAAACAGAATTGGAACAGAATTATGTGAATGCCCCATAATAGGGTGAGTGGAGACACGGCAGGGTTGTCCGGGAGAAGAGATGATTTGGGGCCTGACTGCTGACTGAGGTGGTGAGGGGGCTTGATTTCCCTCGACCGGATCTTGAGTGGCGGGCATCTTGCCCTTTGTCAAGGATTGCACAAGTGAAAAAGATTCGGGGTCTAGATGAAGAGATAGACCCAGGAGGAGTTGCTCCACGCTAAGTGAAGCGGGTTGATGAGTAGGATTTTGAATTTCTGGCTCCCTGACGGCGTTGACATGGCCCTCTGGTTGAGCCATGGGTTGTTGCAGCTCGTAGTGGCCCGTCTCGTACTCCTCTTCTTGGCCGCAGTAGTCCGACATCCCGATGTGTCTTCCGGACCTTAGAGTGGGCATCCTGTCAAATTTCCTTACAAAGTGGTTGAAAGAAAGCAAATGAAGGGTGTAAATGCAAATAGAGTTTTTTGTTTGATTATGGTTGTTTGTTTGATTTGATTTGGTTTCAATTTGGTTGTTTGGCAAGCAAGTTGAACACAAAATTTAAAGGGATTTTTTTTTTAGGTGTTTTGAAAGGAGAGAATTTTTTGGTTGTTTTCAATTGTTATGAGCAAGCAAGTTATGCAAACAAAGTTTTAAAATGACTACTCAATAATTTTTGGGTTAAAACCTTAGATTAGATAGATTGTTAGCAATTGTTCACTCAAGTAGGTATGATTCCTATTGCTTCAATCTTCAAGACCTAAGGTTATCACTCATTCACCACGAGTAGGTACTTGGGTTCTTCGGGTTTTGGGAGAGTGGTACAACCGGCCCAATCGTGCGGAGAGGAATACTCCACGGATGGGGACTTACGGAGGTCTTGATGGAAACCACCAAATCAACTAGGAAGGAATATCCGAGAAGAGAGGTAAGAATCCACCAAGAAGGTGTTTGGAGGGTGAGGGTGTGTTGGGAGAGAGAGCCCCCGCCTCGAATGCCCTATGGATCGGAGCAAGTCCGGTACCCGATGCAAAGCTAATGCAAAAATGAAAAATGGAGGGTAGAAGGAGAAGAAGCAATCAATATGCAAACATGAATGAAAGCTATTAAATAAATCAAACAAGTGAATGCAAGCAAGACAAGCAATGATAGAGTAAAACAAGTAACTAGAAACTAGCAATTAAAGGTGGTTCGCGCGGGAACCGGCTTGTGTTGGAGTGTCCAAGTGGGGACAAATCTGAAGTGAAGGTAAAAGGATGGTCCACGCGGGGACCGATTTGAAAATAAAGTAGCTCACGCGGGAGCCAAGTTTTGGAAAAGTAGGTGGTTCACGCGGGAACCGGTTTTTGAAGGAAAATGGGTGGTTCACGCGGGAACCGGTTTGTTTGATTAGAAAAAGGAAAGGAGGGCCACGTGGGGCCAATCTAATTGGTGCAAAGGGGTGGTCCACGCGGGGACCGATCTGAAGGTAAGTTGGTTCACGCGGGAACCGAGTTGGAAAAGAAAGGTGGTTCACGCGGGAACCGGTTTTGAAGGAAAAGGGGTGGTTCACGCGGGAACCGGTTTTTGTGAAGAAAAGGGTGGTTCACGCGGGAACCGGTGTAAGAGTTGACAAAATGAAAAGAGAGCCACGTGGGGCCAATCTAAAGGTGCTGTAAAGAGGTGGTCCACGCGGGGACCGATCTGAAAATAAGTTGGTTCACGCGGGAACCGAGTTGGAAAAAAAGGTGGTTCACGCGGGAACCGGTTTATAAGAAGAAAAGTGGTTCACGCGGGAACCGGGCTGAAATTAAAGACAAGAAATCAAGTCCACATGGGGGACAATCTTAAAGGAAGAGCAATTAGCAAGTTTAAAGGTAGATTGACATGGAAGATAAAAGACAAGCCGGTTCACGCGGGAACCATGTTGGAAAACAACTAGTTGCACGGTTGAATCAAGCTAGCACGGTTGAAGACATTGGTTGTCCCACCGTGGTCGCCAAAAAGCTGTCGACTCCAGAAACGGGTTCCGGATCGGCACCTCAAGATAAGAAGGTGAAAGATGGAATTGGGGAAAAGAAGAGTGAATCGGAAAACACTCGGAAAGCGGTAAAATGTCCTCACCTCGGTCCCACACTCACATTGATCCCCGAACTTTCATCTCACGGCGTCGCTCGAGCACCGGAGATGGTTTGGGTCATGTGGGAGGAGAGTGAGGAGGATATGAATTTAAAACATGAATAAAAAGAAAGTGTGGTCGCCAGGAGCCGCGGGCTCCGCTTTATGTAATGGAAATGGAGTGAAGTTGACCGTGTGTACCTTAGCGTGGGAGAAAGGGATGTGAGTTCAACCTTCTTCTTCTTCGGCCGGCCGATGAAGAAGAGTCTCCAATCCAATGCTAGCTTGATAAACCTGTGCAACTAGAAAAATAAACCAAGTGAAGAAAATAATTAGAACTATGGGAAGTGTAGTAACTGTAGAGAGAATATGAGAAAGAAGCAATTGGAATCGAACTCACCGGATTGGGGTGAGTCCTAACCCCTTTTTTTGTATTTTTGATTAGGTAAAAATGATGTAAATAAACTAAAAGATGCTTTAAAACAATGAATAAACAGAGTTAATGGAGTTGAGAAGGCTTATAGAATGGATCGGCTTGAGTTGAAGCCGAGTTGGTTGAGAAAAGGCCGGTTCGGGTAGCTTTGCACCCTTCTGGCGCGACATTGGTGCAGAGGATGCTACAGACGACCCCAATGTCAGAATCGAGTTCTGTTTGTTTGAGTAGACGGAGGACTCAAAGGGGAAGAGTTCCTATGTTGATGAATTCTCCGAAATCCTCCTGTATAAGTCAGTAAAAATTATGAAAGTGGGCGGATATCAAAAACAGAACCTGGATGCGCGCCCTCAGTGTAGCAACCGCCACGAACAAACGGTAAGTCGGAATGGAGTGCCGTCAGTTGGGGACGAAAGAGGACGAAGAGAGGGACAATTTGTATGTTGAAGACTTTTGCAGCAGAAGCCTCAGATTTTCTCCAGAAGTCGATGAAGAAGGTTGATGAAGAACACCCGGATCGAGCCTTCTCCTTCACCTCCGGATCGGTTTCTTGACTTCGGATCACCTTTGGACGTCGGGACGGCTTTGGAGAAGAGCTTGGACGACCTTGGGACGAGCTAGGCACCGGGGTTCAACCTTGGGTCGTTGAGAATGGCCCTCAATTTATAGGGGAAGAGAGCCGGTGCAAAATTTAGAAACTGGATGTACCGCGCCCCCGCGTTTCAAAGGAGACGAGGGCGCGCAGGGCGCGCCCTCAAACCAAGGGCGCGCAGGGCGCGCCCCCAATTCGGGGGCGCGGTCTGCGCGCCCTCCTGTTTCAAAGGAGGCGGGGGCGCGTTCGGCGTCTCACTGCTAAAAATCGACGGAAACTTCCGGAAATTGCTAAAAATCGACTTGACATACGTAACGCGCCCCCGAACCGGGGGCGCGGTACAAATAAGTGAAAATCCTCCCCGGAAACTTTCCAAAAACCCGGTTTAGAAGGTGCTAATCGGGGTAATTTCCGATTTAAAGGAACTGACTGCGCCCCCGCCTTTCAAAGGAACCGGGGGCGCGCAGGAGGGCGCGCAGGGCGCGCCCCCGGGTTGAGGGCGCGCAGGGCGCGCCCTCCCCTTTCAAGCGGAGCGGGGGCGCGGTACACTCTCTCTCCTGCGCGCGTGTTCCGCGAGCCGTATCTTGCAAACCGGATGTCCGATTCAGCTCCCGTTTGTTGCGTTGGAAAGAGGGCCTTCAAACGTACCTCCTCAAGTCAGTAAACCAGCCGCATGACTCCCGAGATGTTCGTACGGGGCTTTCTACCGGTTTACCTTCTCGCGGAAAGCCGAAACCCGGGGCGAAGATCCGAAAGAGCACGGTTCCGGTCGAGAAATCTCGGGTCAACTCGGGATGACTTGAAATGATGACCGAACAAGTCCGGTACGATCGGACAATCCGAAGTCATCGAAAAATCTGAGATTAACCCGGTAAACGTGAATCGAAAGCCGTAAAAGCCGCGAAACCCTAAAATTGACCGAACCGGCCTTATAGCCCCGGTTGATAAAATATACGGCTAGAATCGACCCGGATGACCTGAAAAGACCCGGTGATGACCGGAAAGGCCTAACATGTGGCCCGGGATAGCCGTGTCAGCACAGATCGACAAAGCCGTAACGAAAGCCGTCATTGACTAACGCCTACCGAAGTGACTTCTAGGAAACCCTGAATGTTACGGAACACATGCGGGACTCTCGAGGCCTTCAATTATGGACCATTCAAGGTCGGTCATCGAGCAGGCTTCGTGTTTTTACAGTTCACGTGCAGCTCTCGCTTGAAGGTTACGGCAATATTCCGGAAATCATTGGTCCATTCTCAACTTACAAGGGGCTCCACCAATGTCCTTAGCTCATGTCCATGAGATAATCCAGATCAGATAACGGTCAGATAAAAGATATCGCCTATGGAATAAGAGTCTAGGGCTCCGAATCAAGCCAATTTGGCGTGTCTACAAATAGGTGGTTGAATGAGTGGTGGTCGAACCAGAGGACAAGAAGATGAGGCAACTTGGTTAACTTCAGCCTGATCTGAGGCCATTTTGCCCTTCACCATGGATTGTATGCGGGCGTAGGTTTCTGGGTCGGTATAGAGAGACAACTCCCTAAAGAGTTGTTCAACATCACGAGGAGCAGATGGTTGAGGGACCTCTTGCGCTTCTGACTCAAACAATGGATTAACAAGACCATCTGATAGAATTGGTTGGTGACCCATCTTGTGTTCTCGATGTTCAGCTTGTTCCGCCATTCCAACGTGCCTTCCAGACCTTAGTTGCATTGAACTTAGCGTTAAGAAAGTAAAACAAACAAGTTGTCAAAGCAAACAAAAAACTTTTTTTGGTTTTTTTTTAGTATGTCTTGCAAAAAATGTTAGAGTTTTGAATTTTTGTTTGACAAACAAGTGATGCAAAGACTTGAAAGCAAAATTACGCAATGATTTTGATTAAACCTTAGGTTTATGGATTTTTTTAAGAATTGTTCTCTCAACAAATGGGTTAGGATCCTAACTCCAATCTCCAATGACCTAGGTTTCACACAATCTCACCACGTGTAGGTAATAACATAGGATGCTTCGGGTTTTAGGGAGTGGTACAACCAACGCGATCGTGAAGAGGAATACTCCACATATGAGGAATTACAGAGGCCTTGATGAAAGCCAACCAAGTCAACTAGGAAGGAATATCCCAGAAGAGAGGTCAGAATCCACCAAGAGGGTGTTTTGGATGGGAGGGGTAAATGGGTGAGTGAGCTCCCGCCTAAAAAAAGTGTAAAAGAAGGAGGAGAGAGAAGGAGTAGAGAATGCAATCAAGTAATAAAGCAAGTAATAAGCAAAACATGAACTTAAATAAACAAGCAATGACACAAGGAAAGCAATTAGAAACTAGATAAGCAACTATAAACTAGAATCTAGACCTTGTTTCTTATGTGAGCCAAATGGAGATAGTGAAAAGGTGATAGAAAGAAGAGGGTTCAGATCTTATAGCCAAGCAAAAGGGTGGTCAACGTGAGGACCGATGTAAGAATAAGCTGGTTCATGGGGGAACCGGGGTAAATTGTAAAGGTGGTTCACGCGGGAACCGGTTTTGGGTAAAAAAGGGTGGTTCACGTGGGAACCGGTTTGAATGGTCAAAAGAGGGCCACGTGGGGCCAATTAAAGGTGAAAAAAGATCTGATACAAGTTGGGATAGATCTGAAAAAAAGTAGTTTGGTTCACATGGGAACCGAAGTAAAGAAAGAGATTGGTTCACGCGGGAACCGGTTTAAAAGGAAAAGGGTGGTTCACGTGGGAACTGGTTTAAATAAAATGACAGAAATTAAATGGCATACTTGGCACTTCAGATATGATGAAATATAGGTGAAATTATAAATTTTGAGATGGCATGAAGTTTAAGAGAGGTGGAAAGAAGAAAAGGCTCACGTGGGAACCGGTCTAGAACAAGAACTAGTTGCAAACAAAACACTAAGCACCCACGGTTGAAGACATTGCTTGTCCCACCGTGGTTGCCACAAAAGCTGTCGACTCTGAAAATTCAACGGGGTCCTCTCCTTTTCAGGGAAGTCCGTGAATCCATATCGTCACCTCAAGAGGGGATGAGAAAAGAAAGGAATAAAACTCGGAAAGCAACTCTCACCTCTGTCCCACACTCACATTGATCCCCGAACTTTCATCCCTTGGCATCGCTCGATCACCAAAGAGACGGTTCGGGTCACATGGAAGGAGAGTGAGAAGAAGGAAATTAAGACATGTGGTCCCTAGGAACCATGGGTTCCGATTTATAGAATTAAAATGACTATGTGTACCTTAGCGTGAAGAGTGCGGGTCAAAGCTTCTCCTTCTTTGGCCGGCCGATGAAGAAGAGTCATCAACGTGTGGGTGCTTGATATTATGTACAACTAGACAAAAAAACAAGTGAAATAGACAATTAGAACCAGACAAAGTGGAGTATATGTAAGGAAAATAACATGAAACACACAATTGACTAGAAACTGACCGGATTCGGGTTATCTCTAACCCTTTTTTTTCTATTTTTGGATAAACAGACTAAAAATAATTCAAAAAATGTAAAAAAATGACAGGAGGATGGATAATCATGAAACAAAGATATAGGAAAAAGAACAACAAGATTCTGAGTTGAATATAGAAAGATATAGCCAAATCTGGGTTGTCGAAAAAGCGAGCAGCAGTCCAGGATTTTCCAGGCGCGACTTTGCTTCTGTGCTCGTCACGACCAGCCCAGATCTCATAATCAAGTGCCGTCAATTTCAAACTCAAGAAGACTTAGATAGGAAGAACTTTGATGAAGAGAATTTGGACATCAGACGTCCACACACTGCTGTAGAGGCCGAAGAAGAGAGACCTGGCAGATCACCTGCAGAACAGCCTTCCTCTCTCTTGAACCGACTTTTCTCTCTCTAAAAACTCGAAATTCTCTCTCTAAAAATAAGAAAATCAATGTAGGAGGTAGGTTGGACGTCTTGAGATGCCTGGGGGGTCATGCTCATGCCTTTGGAAGGACGGGAATCGGAGTTTATTTATAGGAGAACGAACGGCGCGATCAACACTAAAAAATAGGAGACCTTGTGGTTTACCCTTGGGCGCATGTGCCTCCAAGTGGGGGCGCATGGCACTGTTCCCGAAAAATTCGACCTTATTCAGTCGATCGGTTCAGTGGTAGAGTCCCGGTGAAAAACTGGTTCCCTCGTGCCTCAAGGGTAGGGCGCATGTGCCCTCAAGTGAGGGCACGAGGTCACGTGCCTCACTGGTAGGGCGCATGGGCACGTGCCCTGGGCTCTGGGCGCATGTGACTAGGGACCTGGGCGCATGGGACTATTTTTGCGCGTCCTTCTTCCGGAAGCCATTGTGGACACTCTCGAACTCAGAATTCGACGCCGTTTGTTGCGTTGGAAAGATAACAGGCCGAAGAAGCTTTCTATAGCATCAGATCAGCCATCACACTCTCCAAAACTTGAGAATTTTATCCGTAAGTTAGGATAGTGAACAGAAGATCCGATACAGGTCAAAATGACTCCGACGACAAACCGGAAAGGCACGGTATGCAAAAAAACTTGTCCGGAGTGTGAATCTAACCATAACCTTCAATGCATGATCATTAGGTATTGGTCATTCAACCAATTTCCGTGTTTACACGATTTACGTGTGGCTTTCGCTCGGAAATTATGGCTTTTTGCGGAAAACTTCAAAAAGCATCCGATTTCGTTCGACGAAGCTCCAAATCAACTTTAAAAGACCAAGCATCAATATAAGGTTAATCACACATGTTAACCTATAAAACATGAGTTTTATGCTCTGAATTAGGCGAATTTGGCGTGTCTACAACCGCAAAGTTCGGGTTGCTGGCTGATGATGAACCTACGAATTCGAGGACTCCTCACCACGCTGAGGGTTGGCTTCATCCTTTATCCTTTATTTTTCATCTCTCGTGCCAATGGCATGTCTTTTACCAATCAATTATGTGAGGTTTTGATAGAACATGAAAGTGATCTAGAATGCTTAGTAACATTCAATTTGCTGAATCGGGTAGGTAAGCGTGTCTATATCTACACCATGATGCCACCTTTTAAGTACATCATCATTCCATTCCGCTACATTCATCTACGCTCACTTGCATTCCATTACAGTTCACTCCGAATCACTCCGCTTCATTACATGCCACTCCCTTACAAAGCCGACATCAAGGCGAGGCAAGTTCTAGACACGCCAAATTCACCTAATTCAGAGCATTAAACCCATGTTTTATAGGGTAACATCTATTATTGACCTTATAATGATGCCGGGTCTTTAAAAAGTTCATTTGGAGCTTCGCCGAACGATATCGGCTATTTTCTGAAGTTTTCTACAAAAAGCCATAATTTCCGAGCGAAAGCCACACGTAAATCGTGTAAACATGGAAATTGGCTGAATGACCAATGCCTAATGATCATGCATTGAAGGTTATGGTCAGATTCACACTCCGGTCAGAACCCTGGGCACGTGCCCATGCACCCTACCAGTGAGGCACGTGACCTCATGCCCTCACTTGAGGGCACATGAGCCCTACCCTTGAGGCACGAGGGAACCAGTTTTTCACCGGGACTCTACCACTGAACCGATCGACCGGATAAGGTCTAATTTTTCAGTAACAGTGCCATGCGCCCCCACTTGGAGGCACATGCGCCCTGGGGTAGGGCGCAAGGTGGCCTATTCTTTAGCCTAGATAAGTCTGTTCGTTCTCCTATAAATTAGCTCTGATTCTGGTTGTTCCAAAGGCATGAGCATGACCCCCCAGTCATATTAAGACATCCAACCTCTCTCCTGCATTGATTTTGTGATTTTTAGAGAGAGAATTTCGAGTTTTTAGAGAGATAAAAGTTGGTTCAAGAGAGAGGAAGGCTGTTCTGCAGGTGATCAGTAAGGTCTCTCTTCTTCGGCATATACAGCAGCGTGTGGACATATACTGCCCAATATTTCTTCATTAAAGTTCTTCCCCTCCAAGTCTTCTTGAGTTTTAAATTGACATCACTTGATTCCAAGGTCGGGGCTGGTCATGACGAGCACAGAAGCAAAGTCGCGCCTTGCAGATCCTGGACTGCTGCTCGGCTTTTTCGACAACCCAGATTTGGCCATATATTTCTCTATTCTTATCATAATCTTGCTGTTCTTTTTCCTATCTCTTTGTTTAGTTATTCTACATACTCCTATTATTTTTTTACATTTTTTTAAATATTTTTACTCTATTAATCCTAAAATAAAAAAGAGGGGTTAGAGATAACCCGAATCTGGTCAGTTTCTAATCAGTTGTGTGTTTCATGTCATTTTATTTACATATACTCCACTTTGTCTAGTTCTAATAGTCTTTTTCACATGTTTATTTGTCTAGTTGCACAGAAGATCAAGCACCCACGCATTGAGGACTCTTCTTCATCGGCCGGCCGAAGAAGGAGAAGCTTTAACCCACACTCTTCACGCTAAGGTACACACGATCAATTTTATTTCATAAATAGGAACCTGCGGTTCCTGTAGACACACAAAATTAGCTTTATTCGGAGCCCTAGACTCTTATTCCATAGGCTATATCTTTTATTTGACCGTTATCTGATCCGTATTATCTCGTGGACATGAGCTAAGGACATTGGTGGAGCCCCTTGTGAGTTGAGAATGGACCAATGATTTCCGGAATATTGCCAAAACCTTCAAGCGAGAGCCACACGTGACCTGTAAAAAAATGAAGTCTGCTTGATGACCAACCTTGAATGGTCCATAATTGAAGGTCTCGGGATTCCCGCATGTGTTCCGTAACATTCAGGGTTTCCAAGAAGTCATTACGGTAGGCGTCGGTCAATGATGGCTTTCGTTACCGCTTTTTCGATCTGTACTGACACGGCTATCCTGGACCACGCATTAGGCCTTTCCGGTCATCACCGGGTCTTTTCAAGTCATCCGGGTTGATTCTAGCCGAATATTTTCATCAATCATGGCCATACGTCCGGTTCGGTCAATTTTAGGGTTTCGCGGTTTTCCGAGTTTTGGTTCACGTTTACCAGGTTAATCTCAGATTTTTCTATGACTTTGGGTTTTCCGATTGTACCGGACTTGTTTGGTCATCATTTTAAGTCATCCCGAGTTAACCCGAGATTTCTCGACCGGAACCGTGCTCTTTCGGATCTTCGTCATGGGTGTTGACTTTTCGCAAGAGGGTAAACCGGTAGAAAGCCCTGTGCGAACATCTCGGGAGTCATGCCGGCTGGTTTACCAACTTGAGGAGGTGCGGTTGAAGTTCCTCTTTCCAACGCAATAAACGGGAGCCGAATCGGACGTCCCGTTTGCAAGATACGGCTCGCGGAACACGCGCGTAGGAGCGAGAGTCTACCGCGCCCCCGCTCCCTTTGAGAAGGAAGGGCGCGCCCTGCGCGCCCCTGGTTCCTTTGAAAAGCGAGGGCGCGGTCAGTTTCCTAAAATAAGAAATTGCCCAGATTAGCACCTTCTAAACTGGATTTTTGGAAGGTTTCCGCGGTTGATTTTCGATTATTTGTACCGTGCCCCCGGTTCGGGGGCACGTTACGTATGTCAAGTCGAATTTTAGCAATTTTTGGAAGTTTCCGACGATTTTTAGCAGTGAGATGCGTAACGCATCTCCGCTACCTTTGAAACAGGGGGGGGCGCAAACCGCGCCCCCGAAGTGGGGGCGCGCCCTGCGCGCCCTTGGTTTGAGGGCACGCCCTGCGCGCCCTCGTCACCTTTGAAAAGCGGGGGCGCGGTCGGTCCAGTTTCCATTTTTTGCACCGGCTTCCTTTCCCTATAAATTGAGGGCCATTCTCAAAGACCAAGGGTTGATCCCCGGTGCCTAGCTCATCCATAGGACGTCCAAGCTCTTCTCCAAAGCCGTCCCAACGTCCAAGGGCGATCCGACATTAAGAGATCGATCCCGAAGTGAAGGAGAAGGCTCGATCCGGGTGTTCTGCATCAGCCAACTTCATCGACTTCTTAAGAAAATTAGGGACTTTTTTTGCAAAAGTTTTCAACATAGAAATTGTTTCTCTTTTCGTCCTCTTTCATCTCCAACTGACTTCACCCAATTCCGACTTTCCGTTCATTTGTGGCAGTTTCTGCACTGAGGGCACGCATCCAGGTTCTATTTTTTTTATCCGCTTATTTTCATAATTTTTACAGACTTATAAAGGAATATTTTGGAGAAATAATCAACATATTAACTCTTTCTATCCGAGTCTTCTATCTAATCCAACAAATGGCACTTGATTCTGACATTGGGGTCGTTTGTAGCACCCTCTGCACCAAAGTCGCGCCAGAAGAGTGCAAATCTACACGAACCGGCCTTCTTCAACCAACTCGGCTTCAACTCAAGCCGATCCATTCCATAAGCTTCCTCGACTCATTTAACTCAGTTCATTTACTATTTTAAAGCATATTTTAGTTTATTTGCATCATTTTTACATAATCAAAAATACAAAAAAAGGGGTTAAGGCTCACCCCTAAGTCGGTGAGTCCAATTCCAATTGCTTCTTTCTCATCTTCTTAATACAGTTACTACACTTCCCATAGTTCTAATCGTTTTCTTTCACTTGGTTTATTGTTCTAGTTGCACAGGTCTATCAAGCTAGCATCGGTTGGAGACTCTTCTTCATCGGCTGGCCGAGGAAGAAGAAAGTTGAACCCATATCCCGATCTCCCGCGCTAAGGTACACGGTTAAATCAACTCATCTCTTGTTTTTATTCTATAAAGAGGAGCCCGCGGCTCCTGACGACCACCTTTTATTTATGTTCTAATTTCATCTCCTTCTCACTCTCCTCCCACATGACCCGAACCATCTCTGGTGCTCGAGCGACGCCGTGAGATGAAAGTTCGGGGATCAATGTAAGTGTGGGACCGAGGTGAGGACCTTTCATTGTTTCCGAGTGTTTTTCCGGTTCACTCCCCTTTTTCCCCTATTCCATATTTAACCTTCTCTTGAGGTGCTGATACGGAACCCGTTTTTGGAGTCGACAGATTTTTGGCGACCACGGTGGGACAACCAATGTCTTCAACCGTGTTAGCTTGATTCAACTGTGCAACTAGTTGTTTTCCGACTTGGTTCCCACGTGAACCGGCTTGTCTTTTACCTTTTCCATGTCAATTTACCTTTAAACTTGCTATTTACTCTTCCTTTAAGATTGTCCCCCCATCTGGACTTGAGTTACTTGTCTTTAATTTCAACCAGGTTCCCGCGTAAACCACCTTTCTTTTCCAACTTGATTCCCGCGTGAACCAACTTATTTTCAGGTCGGTCCCCGCGTGGACCACCTCTTTACAGCACCTTTAGATTGGCCCCATGTGGCCCTCTTTCTATTTTGTCAACTCTTACACCGGTTCCCACGTGAACCACCCCTTTCTTCATTAAAACTGGTTCCCGCGTGAAACAACCCCTTTTCTAAACCGGTTCCCGTGTGAACCAACCCCACTTTCAGATCGGTCCCCGCGTGGACCACCCTTTTGCACCACTTTAAATTGGCCCCACGTGGCCCTCCTTTCCTTTTTTCCAATCAAACAAACCGGTTCCCGCATGAACCGCCCCTTTTCCTTCAAAAACTAGTTCCCACGTGAACCACCTACCTTTCCAAAAACCCGGCTCCTGCGTGAGCCACTTTATTTTAAAATCGGTCCCCGCGTGGACCATCCTTTTTTCTTTACTTCAGATTTGTCCCCACTTGGACACTCCACCACAAGCCGGTTCCTGCGCGAACCACCCTTTAGTTGTTAGTTGCTAGTTATTTGTTTTACTTTATCATTGCTTGTCTTGCTTGTATTCACTTGCTTGATTTATTTAATAGCTTTCATTCATGTTTGCATATTGATTGCTTCTTCTCCTCCTACCCTCCATTTTTCACTTTTTGCATTAGTTTTTGCATCGGGTACCGGACTTGCTCCGATCCGTAGGACATTCGAGGCGGGGGCTCTCTCTCCCAACACACCCTCACCCTCCAAACACCTTCTTGGTGGATTCTAACCTCTCTTATGGGATATTCCTTCCTAGTTGTTTTGGTTGTTTCCATCAAGCCCTCCGTAAGTCCCCATCCATGGAGTATTCCTCTCCGCACGATTAGGCCGGTTGTACCACTTCCCAAAACCCGAAGAACCCAAGTACCTACTCGTGGTGATTGAGTGATAACCTTAGGTCTTGAAGATTAAAGCAATAGGAATCATACCCATTTGAGTGAACAATTGCTAACAATCTATCTAATCTAAGGTTTCAACCCAAAAATTGCCGCGTAGTCATTTTAAAAACCTGTTTGCATAACTTGTTTGCTCACAACAATTGAAAACACTCAAAACAAAAAAAAATCTTCTTTCAAAACACCTAAAAACAAAAAAAAATTCCTTTTAATTTTTGTGCTCAACTTGCTTGTCGAACAACCAAAGTGAAACAAAATCAAATCAAACAAACAATCATAACTAAACAAAATTCTCTTTGCAATTACACATTTCATTTGCTTTCTTTCAACCATTTTGTAAGAAAATTTGACAGGATGCCCATGACACTAAGGTCCGGAAGACACATCGGGATGTCGGACTACTACGGCCAAGAAGAGGAGTACGAGACGGGTCACTATGAGCTTCAGCAACCCATGGTCCAACCAGATGGCCATGTTAATGCCGTGATGGAACCTGAGCTCAAAGATCCCGCTCACCGATCCGCCTCACATAGTATAGAACAAGCTCTCAAGGATCTATCTCTTCACCTTGATCCCGAGACCTTTGCAATTATCCAATCTGCCACTAAGGGCAAGATGCCCGCCAATCAAGATCCGATCGAGGGAAATCAAGCCCCCTCACCACCCCAACCGGCAGTCAGGCCCCTAATCATTTCTTCTCCTAGGAAACCGTGTCGTGTCTCCACTCACCCTATTGTGGGGCATTCACATAACACTATTCCAGTTCATGTTTCCAACCCACCTCTTTCGACCCATTCACCTAAACACTTTGCTCCCATGGCTCAGGAATCCAGCCTCACCCAGGCATTAATGAACAAACTTAACCAGATGGATGAGCACTTTGAAGAGATGAAGCACCGCCTCGATTCTAAAGCCATCCCTGAAATCGCTGTCCCATCCTTCCCAATTCTACACCTTCCTCTTTCAGAGTACCAGTCTTTCAACGTTACAACGGGACTGGTAATCCTTTCAACCATTTAAAGAGCTTTCTCTATGACTCCACATTCTGGAAAAATGACCGCAAGGCACTTGCCTTCCTATTCCGTCGGTCATTGGAGGGATCCACCCTAGACTGGTTCTATTCTCTTGATTCCATTGAGGCGGCGGATTTTGACATTGTCAAGGCAAAGTTTCTACAGAGGTACAAGGATCGGGTGGGGCCAGCCTACTCGATAACTGATTTAATTGCCGAAAAGATGAGGCCGGATGAGGACTTTGCCAGATTTGCTGATTGGTGGAGAGGAATGGCTGAGAGGCTGGTGGATACCATCTCAGAGGGGGAGCAGGTGAGGATGCTCATCGGGAACACCACGCCCAACCTTCGTAACCTCCTGATCATGCACCGCCCAACAACCATGAGTGAGTTGTGTGATAGCGTCCGCTACCTCCAAGCCCACTTTAAGGACGCAACCATGATCAACCCATTCGACACCAAGCCCCGTAACACTAGAAAGCCTACACCTGTAGGACCCACCACCGAAGGGGTAGTAAACAATGAGAGCATCAATGCAATGGGTAACCAGGGTGGGTATCGCCAAAACCAATACCATAACCCACCACCCAACAACAATACCACTCAGCTCCTCAACCAGCTCCTCAGCCCTAGCAGCAACAAGCATACAACCGAGCACCACCACAGCAATCCACCTACAACCGAACGCCCCAGCAATCAAATACCTACAACCGAGTGCCTCAACAACAACATGTCTACAACCGACCACAACCACAACAACAAGCCTACAATCAAGTGCCACCACCAGCCAACCGACCTAGGAGGGGGGACCCAAGAGAGAATACTATCCTCAACTGCCATTCCCCCTCACCGATATCTTTAATGCATTGATGGCTGAACAAAAGTTGGAACTTCTAAAGGAGAGAGAAGGATGGCCAACAAATGTTGACACAACAAAGTACTGCGCTTATCATCGGTATCCCGGGCACACAGTGGATGTCTGTTTCCAGTTCAAAGACTGCATTCATGACCTCAATGACCAGGGGAACATTGACTAGGCACAGATGGGAGAATCCATTCAAGCAATGAAGGCACGTCAAAATCAACCACGGCGACAGCAAGCACAACAGTAGCCCGGCCTGGGCATAGTCCAAGATCCGCTCCCAGTACATGCACCCGTACAAGCACCGGCACCAGCACCACCAAACCAACGACTCGGCCTCGTCCACTCCGCCATCGAGGAGTCAACCCACCATTCCCAAGGTTGGCAGGTCGAGGATCAAATCGCCTCCATGCCCGTCAGACCAACCCCACCTACAAACCGCACCATACTCTTCATACCGAGAGCTGCCCCCAGCCCACAAACTACCCAAACACCACTACCCTCACCAACCATTAACCCTCCACGGTGCCTAATCATTAGACCACCGCCAGCCTCCCAACCAGCACCCCAACCATCACCCCAACCTAACCCACCAACCACCATTAATCCTCTGCAGCGTCTAATCATTAGACCGCCACCAACACTTCGTACATCACCTAACCTACCGGTCACTACCACTCCACGACCCCTCATCGTTAGACCATCACCACCAACACCCCAACCATCACCCAACATACCGGCCTCCACCACTCCATGACCCCTCATCATTAGACCGTCACCACCAACACCCCAACCATCACCCAACATATTGGCCTCCGCCAATCCACGACCTCTCATCATCCGATCCTCACCACCCCTACCTACCACGGGCTCCTCAACCTACCAACCAACCCTATCATCACCATCATCATCACTTCCCCCAGGTCGGGATGCAACCACAGGAACAGGCAGAAGAGGAGGTAGTGGAAGAACCATTGCCCGGCACGGCATATGACCTATTGAAGCATCTGGACAAAATGTCGGCACGGATTTCAATCCTAGAGCTGATTAAGAGGTCAAAGAACCATCAGGACATCCTACAACAATATCTGCAGCGGGTCATGGTCAATGAGGACCTCCCACCCGAGAAGATCATTACTGTCCTGACCCCGAGGAGTGAACATCCGGCACTCACATTTACACAGGAGGAGTTGGCACGGCCAAAGATCAGAAAGTATGTCTTGCGTGTCACAGTAGTCATCCGAGGCGTGGAGATTAAATCTTGCTTGATTGACACCGGAGCGTCGATAAATGTCATGCCGCCAGAAACATTGCAACTTTGCGGCATCTCCGATGAAGAAATCGAGCCTTCTGCCATCACGGTGATAGCCTATGACAACTCCCGGAAGCCGGCATGAGGGGCGGTTACATTGGAAGTAGGGCTCGGGCCGTGTGCTATCACCGCCGAGTTTCATGTTCTAGAACTGGACCCTACATTTAAAGCTATCTTGGGACGCCCATATCTGGAGGCAATAGGGGTTGTTGCCTCCACTAATCATCAATGTCTGAAGTTCCCATACAAGGGTCAGGTGATTAAAGTAACCAACATCCCCATTCTAAATGACATGGATGACCCCTCTTCTGCACTACCAATATCAAAATCTGTCCAGCCGTTGGTTTCAACTACAGAGATACCTGAGGTCATGGTGTTGACGACGCCTCCAGAAACAGTTGCATAGCGGATGATGAAAGGGATGGGCTATCAGCTAGGAAAGGGGTTGGGAAAGGAGCTGCAGGGGGTTGTGCACCCCATTAAAGTCGTACAAAGACCAAAGAGACACGGGCTTGGCTATGAGCCCAGTTTCACTCCGCGGATGGTCTATGGGCCAAAAAATGCCATGGGACTCCAAAAGTTCTTTATCAAAGGGGAGACCATGATGATGGCCGGGGACAAAGAAGAAGAACCAGTCAAGAGGAAAAAGGCACCAGAGCAAGAGGAAAAAGTGGACAACCTGAGTTCATCTTTGGCTCGGTTGTTCATAGAGGAGGAAGAACCAGTCGAGGGCAAGTCCATCTCTAAACAACTTGTCCACTTGAACCCACCTCTAAACAACATCCCGCGTGAGCCGTATCCTACGGTCACGTATTTCAAAATCTTCACTTTGTCCCTCTTGGATTCACTTGATGGGCTATCTAGCCCAATTCCTACTTCTGGGCCAAAATGGCCACCTGAACTGATCACTGGGCCTGAGAGCCCATTCAAATCTTCTTACTCCACTGGGCTTCTATGCCCATTCCAATCCAAAAACCTTGGGCCCGCGTGCCCACCAATCGGGCCCACGTGCCCTTTAGATTTATTTTCTTGCTTTGGGCCCGCATGCCCACCATTCGGGCCCACGTGCCCCTTAGATCTTTTCACTAGCTTTGGGCCTATCTGCCCATTTCTTGTCATCATCGGGCCCGCGAGCCCATTTTTCTCCCATTTGCTTAATCTTTCTATTTATTCTCGAGCCCCATTGGCTCATTCTCTTTTTGTTATTGAAAATACCCAAAATACCCAAAAAAAAACATCTTCTCGCAAACCCGGTTTTCCGTTGAAGAGACATCTCTACTTGTCTCAGAGGGTGCTCCCAACCAGGGACCCCTCTTCTCCAACTCATGGATCGATCTGCTCGATACTTCACCCACTGTAGATACCACCTTTTCAATTCCGTCTTCTTTAGGAGTAGTTAGGATAGGAAAGAAGAAAATTCGAGGTAAACGTGTTCCAGAGAGATATCTCCAACAAATAGCTCAAACATGCAAGGAATGTGCAAGGCTGCCAAGGTTTTTTAAAAATGCTATCCAGCTTGATGAAATCCAATATGAGGATGAATTCAATGTAGATCATACACTGGGAGTTTACGAGGTTTTATCAGAAAAAGATGCTGATTTCAAGAATGAAAGTGAGGACTTGGCTGATGCGTATACATCTGGACTTAAAAGGTTTGAAGAACCATTAGCCACGGTGGATGAACCGACAAAAGAATTGAATCTCGGAACACCGGAAGATCTCAAGACAGTCCTCCTAAGTGCAAACCTCACTCCCACTGAGGAACAGAGTTTAATTGAAATTTTGGAAGAATACAAGGACACGTTCACATAGACATACGAAGACATGCCAGGGTTAGACAACTCTTTGGTTGAACATCATCTAACTTTGAAACCTGGAGCTACCCCGGTCAAACAAAAATTAAGGATATTCCACCCAGATGTTGCACTTAAGATGAAAGAAGTGGTCAACAAGTTACAACAAGCAAAATTCATTAAGGTTGTCCTTTATCCGCAATAGGTGGCAAACATAGTCCCTGTCATGAAGAAGGATGGTAGAGTTCGGATCTGTATAGACTTCATGGACTTGAATCGAGCGTGTCCTAAAGATGACTTTCCTCTACCTCATATTGATGTACTGGTTAATAACACTGCGGGATTCGAGACGCTATCATTCATGGATGACTATTCTGGATATAATCAAATCCGGTTGGCCGAAGAGGACCAGGAGAAGACCTCATTCACTACACCTTGCGGAACCTACTTCTATGTCGTCATGGCCTTTGGACTGAAGAATGCTGGTGCAATGTATCAGAGGGCCATGATGGCTATCTTTCATGACATGATGCATACCCTTGTAGAGGTGTACGTGGACGACCTGGTCGTTAAGTCCAAAAGCCGAGAAGATCACCCGGAAGTGTTAAGAAAGGTCTTTCAAAGGGCTAGGGAATATAAATTGAATATGAACCCAAATAAATGCACGTTTGGGGTATCCTCAGGAAAATTGTTGGTGTTCATAGTGAGCAAAAGGGGCATAGAGATCGACCCAAACAAGACCAAAGCAACCATTGGTATGCCTCCTCCAAGAAATATGAAAGAACTTCGAGGATTAATCGGGAGGCTGCAGTTTGTCCGCCGGTTCATCTCACAACACTCCCAAAGGTGTAAACCTTTCTATGAGTTGACCAAGGCGGAGGCCGAGTTCAAATGGGATTCAAAGTTCCAGGATGCATTCGATGGATTGAAAAGATACCTGGCTAGTCCCCCTATGCTTAGACCACCAGTCCCTGGCAAGCCCTTAGTTTTATACATCTTGGTTTTGGAGAATTCTCTTGGGGCAGTCCTTGCACAAGTAGATGAAGAAGGGAAAGAGAGGGCAACTTACTACTTGTCAAAGATCTTTGATCCATGTGAGCAGAAGTATATTGTAGTAGAGAAGACCTGTGTTGCACTAGTCTGGGTAGTTCAGAAGCTTAAACACTATTTCTTAGCTCATGAGGTCAATCTTATTGCCCGCATCAATCCCATCAAATTCCTTTTAGAGAAACTGTTCTAACTGATCGGTTAGGTCGTTGGCAGAGCTTCCTTTCCCAGTTTGATATCACTTATGTCCCCCAGAAGGCGGTTAAGGGCTATGCCATTGCCGAACACCTAGCCCACCACCCTATACCCCTCTTTGACCCGGTCCAGTCGGAGCTCCCGGATGATGAACTAATGTTGATCTGATCTTCCCATCTTTGGACATTATATTTTGACGGGGCTCTGAATTCACATGGTAAAGGAATAGGAATTGTTCTTCTATCACCCGAGGGTGTCACCATTCCACAGGCATTTCAGCTTGACTACCTAGCAACCAACAATATAGCTGAATATGAAGCCTTGCTGGCAGGGCTGGAGGCCGCTCATTTCTATAGTGCCACGGAATTAAGAGTGATAGGTAATAGCCAACTAACCCTTAGCCAAGTCCTAACCAAATACCGAACCTCTCATCCAAACCTCAAACCTTACCAAGAACTCACCTCTTGCTACATCAAACTCTTTTCCAAACTCACTTTTGTCCATGTTCCTTGAGCTCAGAACATCCTTGTTGATGCCCTAGCCTCCTTAGCTTCATCTCTATCAGTCCCGCTAGGTAGACAGGTGCGGACTATCCATGTCCATAGAAGGTCAATACCGGCGATAAAGGATAGTCGATTTCTGAAGGTCAAGGAGAGATTTGGCAGGAAAGAATATCTAGAGTAGAAAGAGGAGATTTCTCTAATCGAGTTGGAAGAGTTAGATGAGGGTGAGAGGCCTTGGTTTGATGAGATCGCAAGGTATTGTCAAGATCAGACATATCCACCTGGATCAAATGCAAAAAAAAAGAAGGCCATCAGGAGAGTATCCCAGAGGTATACCATCCTAGGAGGGGTACTCTACAAGAGGAGCCTGAGCGGAATTTTATTGAGAAGCGTTGATGAAGAAGAGGCCGAATTGGTGCTTAAGGAAGCACATTCCGGGGTCTGTGCGGGCCATGTCAATGCTCAAGCTCTTGCCAAAAAAATCATCAGGCAGGGGTATTATTGGCCAACCCTAGAAGAGGATTGCTACATCTTTGTTCGGCACTGTCATTCTTGCCAACTCCATGCCGACAAGATCCATTCTCCTGCATCTTCCCTTCATCCGATTCATGCCCCATGGCCCTTCGCCATGTGGGCTTTCGACATCATTGGCCCTCTAAGTGATCTTAACTCTGAAATCCGTTCCAAATCGTTCATCCTGACGGCAACAGAGTACTTCACCAAGTGGGTAGAAGCGGAAGCGTTCGTGGAGATCAAGGCATCAACACTATGCTCTTTCACCAAACGCAACATCATCGCCAGGTTCGGGATACCCAGCGACATCATCACCGACAACGGACCGCAATTTCTCTATCAAGATCTACGTGATCTTTGCAACAGGTACCACATTGCATTGCATCATTCATATCCTTATTACCCGCAAGGCAATGGTCAAGCAGAAGCCACCAACAAAACTTTGATTAAAATCATTAAGAAAACATGTAAGTCTAGCAAGTTCGCGGATTGGCCAGATAAGCTTGTAGATGCCCTATGGGCTTATCGTACTTCTGTACGGACCCCTACTGGTCAAACCCCGTATGCTCTCGCATATGGGATGGAAGTGGTGGTCCCGTACGAAGTACTCCTTCCATCACTCCGAGTTCAACTCGATAGGGACATCCCTGTCGATGAGGGGCGAGAATCTCTCCTTGCACAACTTGAACTCCTAGATGAAAGAAGGTTGGCCGCCTCTGAGCATGCCCGGACTTATCAGAACCGATTGAAAAGATTTTATCAAAAGAGGGTGGTAGAGAGAAAGTTCGAAATTGGTGAGATGGTAGTCAAACACATATTCGTTAAGACGGGTGGTCCCCGCTCCAAGTTGCAACCTAACTGGGAAGGGCCTTTTGTTATAACTGAAAAATATCCAGGCAATGCATATGAGCTAACCAATGCCGATGGAGAAAAATTGAACCATCCATGGAACGGCGTTTACCTCAAAAAATATTTTCCTTAGAAAAGAAAATGGAGAATTTCTGGTATGATATTAAGTCATCGATCCAATGGTGTTAGCTAGAAGTCAAGGGTAGGCATCACCTTGCACACACAACACCTCCCGATCCCAGAATCTAGATAGCCCAACACTCGAGAGAGGCAAGGCAGAACCCTGAAGGCGGAAAGGAAACCTTACCCCATTCTCTTCTATTCGGTTCAAAATAGGTGAATAGGACTAAAGGAGGATAGTATCAAAAATGCCCGACGCCTTAGTAGGAGGCCGTCTCATAGGGTGCAAAAGGGTGCCAAAAGATGGGCAATGAACCCCACAGGTTTAAACAAATATGGGCATGTCTGAATGAGTACCCGGAAGAATAGAAAATAAAGAAAAGGCACCAAAAGATGTGCAATGACCCCACAGGTCAAAGACTTGTCTAAGTAAGTGCCACATATAGAAAAGACCCGAAGAGGCCGAACCCCAACGGGAAATTTGGGCATGAGTAGAGAAACCCTCCTCAATACCCCCAAATCCCATCAAAGACTTCCTCTATTAATCTTCTATCTTAAAACCCTATGGTAGGGTGAACTATCCAAACTCAGGGGGAATTCAAACCGATCAAGAGAAGAGGGCAAGAAATATTCTGGGTAGGGAACCTTATGTTCACGTGGTGTTTATCGCTTGAATCTCGATTAACACTCAAAGATCGATGAATTGTTTCGATACCGGCACATTCTCCACAAAAATCCAAATGAATATTTTCAAAAATCCGAAAAAAAAATGAATATTTTTAAAAATTAAAAAAAATGAATTTTTTCGAAAATCCTAAAAAATCGAATATTTTAAAAAAAATCAATATTTTCAAAAATCCAAAAAAATGTTGAATATTTTAAAAAAACAAAAAAAACAAAAAAACATAAATAATTTCTAAAAATCCAAAAAATTGCATCATTTAACTTGGCATAACCTTGATTTTTGTCTTTGCTAGCATTCATATTTATTCTTATGTCTTGCATGTTTCATTTCTGCATTGCATATTTATCTTCATTATCACCCCATTAAGAGGGCTCCTCCCTTTGACCTAAGTCAAAGTTGGCCATAACAGGCAAAGGGATGAGTCTTTGTGAAGATATGATCCTCTTTTATCAAGTGTTTTTAAGGACTTAAAAATAAGATGAGGAGGTTCTCTTAACGACAGGTAAGTTCTCTTAACCATTTCATTTCGATCATTACACCTTGTTAAGAATGCTCCTCTCTTTGACCTAAGTCAAGGCAGACAGCAATAGGCAAAGAGATGAGTCATGGTGAAGATTTAATCCCCTGCTATCAAGTGTTTCAGGATGCTAAGATCAAGAAGGGTGTGACTCTCACCATAGCAGGTAAGCTTTCTTAACCCTTATCTTATTCATTTTCAGTCATTTTGTTCATATTACCTTGTTAATAAGACTACCCCCCTTGACATGTAAGCAAGGCAAGATGACAATAGGCAAGGGGGTAAGCCATAGAGCAGATCTAACCCCTTTATTGAGTTTTTCAGAAAAGAAACACGAGTTAAGGAGGGGGGAGGTCTCGCCAGCAGGTATATTTCTTATCCTACATCTATTTTTATTGTTTGTCCTTCTTTAGAAGGCTTCGCCCCTTGACAAACTCGCAAGGGGCTAAGCCAAAATGTGATACTAACAATCCTTTCGAGAAATGTCAAACAGATCAAACAACACTGGAGCAAGAAGTGCTATAACAAGGAAGAAAAGCAGCTACAACACCAGAAGAAGATTAAGCCTGCTACAGATATCAGTGCCTATTGCCACTGGCTCCAGGGGAATGACCACGTGGAGAAGGCATGGAAACCATGTCCATAAATACCACCGCAAGTGCCTCATTCCGGCGATGCTCTGAAGGAGTGGCCAAGAAAATGCTCACAGAAATGGAAGAATGGACATGGGAAACCCCCATTTCTTGCCGACTAACATATAAGTCGTTAGTCGTGTATTATTATCTTATGCATGATTTGTTGAAGACCATGAGTGCAGAGAAGACTTGACCCGAGATCCCCTTCATCAAAATCTACGACGGTCGGGTCATCTCCGATGCTCACGAATAAGCCAAAGTTGTGCTATGAGGGACGATAGTTCCCGAATGGGTATCTTGACCTCATAGACAATCTATATCTTCAACTATTTGTTATACAAGTTTTGTTTTGTTTTCTTGAGCCCAACATGCATCATGTAGCATTAGTTGCATTACATTTTGTTTTGTCATTGCATACATCCTTTCATAATCTTCACCTTCTCACCCTAATCTTTAAACCTTTTATCCTAATTTCGATCATTTTGAATCCCACCGTGTTCTCTAATCCCACCATGTTTTCTAGTCCCACCAACCTCTCTAATATCTCACCGTGTCTGTTAATCCCACCGTGTTAGGTAATCACCTTATGACTCCAAATCCTCCATCATCACTGTGGCCATTGCAACACTTCTTTGCTATGCATCCCACCATGGCAGCCAATTCGTCCCGCCAAGGGCCTTCTATTTGATCAGAACTTGTACCGTCACTACCGTCACGGTCTGTGCTTCAAAACTTGCCTTTTGGAATTCGAGATTATTCCATTCCAAATCAAATCTTGTCTCTTGGAAGACTTAAATGAATCAGAGAGCCTAAATGTGCTCGATTGGTATTCTTTTACTTTTTCAAAACCACATTACCAACACCTTCATTAAACCCATCAACCACTCCTACACCCCGGCCTCTTCTTATCAGGCCACCTGTATTGCAATCACTACCACCTCCAAATCCTACCCCTCTACCCACTAACCCAATCATCCTAGAACCACCAATCCCATTGCCTACCATACCTACACCTACATCACCTCTACTCGACTGCCAAATAGCCCGGTGCTTCGGAGTGGGAGGATGTTCCAGCTAGGACTGTTCACAATGAACCGGAAAACCGGAAAACCGAACCGAACCGAACCGTTCGGTTCGGTTCGAGTTGGAAAATTTTGGTTCGGTTTTTAGAACCGAACCGAACCGGTACCACACTCATGGTTCGGTTCGGTTTGGAAGCGTCTGTAAACCGAAAAACCTGATAACCCGTTTGACCCGAAATAAATTTTCCAAAAATTTTAAAAAAACCGCCTAACCCTACCCTGACCGTGAGGTCGAGAGTCGCGGCCGCCATCCGCCCATCCCTGATTCCCCGTCCCTCTTCCTTTCACAACCGCAGCCCGCAGCCGAGGGATCTTGCAGCCGCGCCGCGCAGGTGACAGGTCCGCAGGCCCGCAGCTCTCAGCCTCTCAAGTCTCAGCAGTCAGCCGACTCACGGACTCAGCCCTCAGCCCCTCACCCTCGGGCCTCAGCCCTCACCCTCAGCGGCAGGCCGCAGCCCTCAGCCGCGCAGGCCCGCAGCCGCAGCCGCAGCCCTCAGCGTCGCGGCCGCCATCCGCCTCTGCCCATCCGGCCATCCCTGATTCCCCGGCCGTCCCTCTTCTTTTCACAGCCGCAGCCCGCAGCCGCAGGCGCAGCCGTGCAGGCCCGCAGCCCTCGCCAGTCGCCCCTCAGCAGTCAGCCCTCAGCGGCAGGCCGCAACCCTCAGCCGCGCAGGCCCGCAGCCGCGCAGGCCCGCAGCCGCAGCCCTCAACCCTCAGTCGGGACTCGGGAGCATCGGCATCGCTGCATCGGTAGCCGGTAGGAGCCGGAGGCCCAGAGGTGGCGAGGTGCTACACCTATACACCAGACGAGCACCCTGTTTCTCCAGGGTAGTGGAGCAGTGGAAAATTTCATAAATCAAAGGTCTGAAAAGATAGGATTTTTCCTACGATAATGGTGCAATTAATCTGATTGTCATTCACTCATATGTCATTTTTAGGGTGTCAAATTCATATAAAGTATTGGTGTCAAATTATTCTTGCTAGGACTGTGTTTAATGTCTTCTTACTGAAATTGTTGAATGTCATTTTTAGGGTGTCATATTCATATAAAACATTGGTGTCAAATTAAACAGCCAGGATTTTTATTCCTATTTGAGCACAGAAAAATTATGTTATGTGTATATGTTATACAGGTTGTGAGAATATGTTATACGTATGAAACTTGTGTTATACAGGTTGTGTGTATATGTTATACAGGTTGTGTGTATACAGGTTGTTTGTATATGTTATACAGGTTGTGAGAATATGTGTATCTTACGGGAGAGAAATAAGCCATAAAGAAAATGTTTGATAAAATGTTTATCTTAACTTTTTAGATGCAGAAATTTTTTAGCTGTTCTTCTTTTGCTTGTATCACAAAAATACGTGTAATATCAGTTTTTTATTTGGACCGATTCCAACTATTTGATTTTTACTTTCAGGTTTAAAATTTTCAGAATTTGACCTATTTTCAATGGTCAACGTGAACCGTTGACCCGAACCGAACCGAACGGTTCGGTTCGGTTCGGTTCATTTTCAGTTTGGCTCTCAAGGGAACCGATTCGGTTCGGTTCGGTTCACCTTAACGGTTCGGTTCGGTTTGAAGAAAATTGGTCTCAAACCGAACCAAACCGAACCGTGAACAGTCCTAGTTCCAGCGGCTCTTTCCCCAAGCTAGTACTCAACCATAAGATCCAGTGGAGGAGGAACAAGTGGAAGAACCATTGCCAGGCACAACCTATGATTTGTTAAAACATTTAGATAAGACACCGGCCCGTATTTCCATACTTAAGTTGATCAAAAGATCAAAGGTGAAACAGGAGATTTTACAGTAGTATTTGCAAAGGGTCATGGTGAGTGAAGATCTCCCACCTGAAAAGATAACTATAGTGTTAGCCCCTAGAAGTGAGCACCCAACACTCACTTTTTCTCATGAGGAATTAGCAGATCCAGAGGTCAGGAGATATGCTTTGCATGTGGCTGTTATCATCTGCAATGTTGAAGTGAAATTATGTTTGGATGACACTGGAGCTTCTATCAACGTTATGCCACCAGAAACTTTGCAGTTGTGCGGTATTTCTGAGCAAGAAATCAAGCCATCTTGTGCCATGGTGACAGCCTAAGACAACTCCAAGAAGTCTGCACATGGGGTGGTCACTTTAGAAGTCAAACTTGGACCATGTACGGTCACAACGGATTTTCATGTTCTAGAATTGGATCCAACTTTTCGGGCTATACTTGGGAGGCCATATTTTGAGGCAATAGGAGCTATGGCTTCAACAAACCACCAGTGCATAAAGTTTCCCTTTAAAGGACAAGTGGTCAAGGTGACTAGCATGCCTATAAGAGACGAGATGAATGATCCTACTTTTACATCACCCTTAGGACTGTCAATATAGCCCCAGATCTCAGTGGGAGAATTGCCAGAAGTTAGATGCATGACCTCCTCTCTACCTGACACAGTGGGATGGCGGATGATGATGAAACTGGGCTATCATCCTGAAAAAGGTTTAGGCAAGGATCTACAAGGGATCACTCAGCCGATTCAAACTGAGAAAAGGCCATGCAGGCAGGGGTTTGGATATGAAGAGGATTCCATCCCAAGGAGGATCTTTCAACCAGGATATGCCATGGGACTCCAAACATTCTTTATCAAAGGGGAGACCATGATGATGGCTGAAGATGACAAGAGTTTTGTTACAGTTGTCAAGAGAAGGAAGGCTCCAGATGAAGAAGAAGACTTGGAAGACCTGTGCTTATCTTTGACTCATTTGTTCTCTAGTGGGGAAGAGCACCAGAAACCAGTCAAGGGCAAACCAATTTGGATCATCTGGTTGAGCATACCACCCGAGTTATAACCATTCCATGAGACCTGAGCATAACAATCCCATGTTTGAACCTCATACCATTGTTTTAATATCTTTTGAATGGGCTTCCGGGCCCACTTACCCACTTTGGGCCCATGTGCCCTTTCCAACCTTCCACTCTTACTGGGCCTGCTTGCCTATTTACTTCCCTCATCAACTTTAGAACTAAGGGTTCTTTCCAGCATGGGCTCACATGCCCATCCATTTCTAAGATCAGGTCCACGTACCCGTTTACATTTTTCATCAGTTTTGGACCCATGTGTCCACTTTCTATTACTATTGGGCCCACGAGCCCCTTTTTCCCTTTTATTCTTAAGTTTTTCTCTCTGGTAATCCCATCAACTTACAGAAAATCCCGAGTCATGCTGACTCATTCTATCTTTTTACTTGAAAATACAAAAAAAAAATGTCTTCTCTGAAACTCACATTTTTATCGAGGAGACGTCTCTACTCATCCCAGAGGGTGCTCCCAATCGGGGATCCCTCTTTTCTGAATCATTGATCGATTTACTCGATCCTCCCTCCACTATAAATACCACATTTCTATCTTTATCTTCAGTAGGTCAGGTTAGGTTAGGAAATAGGAAAGTCAGAGGTAAACGAGTTCCAAGTAGGTATCTGCAACAATTGGCACAGAAATGCGCAGAGTGTGCAAGGCTGCCAAACTTTTTAGAGAATACCATCCAGCTAGATGAAATCCGGTACGAGGATGAGCATAACATAGATCATACTTTGGGAGCATATGAGGTAGTATCAAAGAAGGATCTCGAATTTGAGGATGAAATTGAGGACTTGGCCGATGCGTATGGATCTGGACTTATCAGCCATAGGGAATGAACCAACCAAAGAACTGAATTTAGGAACCCTAGAAGATCCTAAGACTATCCTCATCATTGCAAACCTCACTCCCTCAGAAGAATAACGTTTGATCAAAGTTTTGTAAGAATATAAGGACACGTTCGCATGGACATATGAAGACATGCCGGGATTAGGTAATTCATTGGTTGAACATAGATTAACCTTGAAACCTGGAACTACCCCGGTCAAACAAAAGCTCAGGAGATTCCACCCTGATATTGGACTCAAATGAAAGAGGAGGTCGACAAACTACACCAAGCAAAGTTTATTAAAGTCATCCTATATCCGCAATGGGTTGCTAACATAGTCCCTATTATGAAGAAGGATGGACGGGTTCAGATTTGCATAGATTTCAGGGACTTGAACCGAGCGTGTCCTAAGGATGATTTTCCTTTACCTCATATCGATGTTTTGGTTGATAACACAGCTGGATTTGAAATGCTTTCATTCATGGATGGCTATACTGGATACAATCAAATCCGGTTAACTGAGGAGGACCAAGAGAAGACCTTGTTCACTACACCTTGGGGAACATATTGCTATGTTGTCATGCCCTTTGGGTTAAAGAATGCTGGTGCTACATATCAGAGGGCTATGATGGCTATCTTTCACGACATGACGCACACCCTTGTAGAGGTGTATGTGGATGATTTGGTTATCAAGTCCAAGAGTCGGGAAGATCATTCTGAAGTGCTAAGGAAAGTTTTGCAACGAGCTAGAGAATACAAGCTAAAAATGAACCCTAAGAAATGTACATTTAGAGTTTCATCAGGAAAGCTACTTGGGTTCATAGTAAGCAAAAAGGTCATAGAGATCGACCCAAACAAGGCCAAAGCAATCATTGGTATGCCTCCCCCGAGGAATATGAAAGAGCTTCGAGGATTGATTGGGAGGATACAATTTGTCTGCCGGTTTATCTCACAACATTTCCAAAGGTGTAAACCTTTCTATGAGTTAACCAAGGCGGGGGCCGAGTTTAAATGAGATTCGAAGTGCCAGGAGGCGTTTGATGGGTTGAAAGCATACCTGGCAAGTCCCCATGTACCTAGACTACCAATTCCCAACAAGCCCTTGGTCCCTACATTTCGGTTCTTGAGAACTCTCTTGGGGCAGTTCTTTCACAAGTTGATGAAGAAGGGAAAGAACGAGCTACTTATTACTTGTCTAAGATGTTTGATGCTTGTGAGCTGAAGTATACTGTGGTAGAAAAGACCTATGCTGCTCTTGTTTGGGTGGTTCAGAAACTCAAACATTATTTTCTTGCTCACCAAGTCAAGCTCATTGCTCGTATCAATCCTATCAAGTTTCTGTTAGAGAAGACAGTTTTGACTGATCGGTTAGGGCGATGGCAGAGTTTCTTATCCCAATTTGATATCACTTATGTCCCACAGAAGGCAATCAAGGGCTATGCTATTGCTGAACACCTTGCCCATCATCCCATACCCGTCTTTGACCCAGTCCGATCAGAGTTCCTGGATGACGAACTAATGTCAGTCCAATCTTCTAATCTTTGGACATTATATTTTGACGGTGCTCTGAACTCTCATGGCAGCGGGATAGGTATTGTTCTTCTGTCACCTGAAGGTGTCACCATTCCACAGGCTTTTCAGATTAACTTTCTAGCAACCAACAACATAGCTGAGTATGAAGCCTTGCTGGCCGGGCTGAAGGCCGCTCATTTTCATGGTGCCACCGAACTGAGGGTGATAGGAGATAGTCAATTGATCCTACGCCAGGTCCTATCCAAATACTGAACTTCCCATCCAAACCTCAAACTTTGCCAAGAGCTCACCACCTGCTACGTCAAGCTATTCTTCAAACTCACATTTGTCCATGTCCCCCGTTCTCAGAATATCCTTGTCGATGCCTTAGCTTCACTAGCTTCATCTCTATCTGTCCCGCTAGGCAGGCAAGTATGAACTATCCACATCTGTAAGAGGACAATTCCAGCAATTGAGGATGGACATTTTATAAAGGTTAAGGAGAGGCTCAACAGAAAGGAATACATGGAACATACAGAAAAAATCTCCTTAATTGAGTTGGAAGAATTAGAAGAGGGTGAGAGACCTTGGTATGACGAGATTGCGAGGTATTGCCAAGATCAGTCATATCTGCCTAGATCAACCACCAAGGAAAAGAAGGCAATTAGAAGAGTATCCCAGAGGTATACAATCCTAGGAGGAGTGCTCTATAAGAGAAGCCTAAGTGGAATCTTACTCAGGTGTCTTGATGAAGAAGAAGCCGAGTTGGTGCTGAAGGAAGCACATTCTGGAGTTTGTGGTGGTCATGTGAATGCCCAAGCCCTTGCTAAGAAAATCATCCGACAAGGGTATTATTGGCCAACTCTAGAAGAAGATTGCTCCATCTTTGTCCGGCATTGTCATTCATGTCAACTCCATGCTGACAAGATTCACTCTCCCGCATCTTCCCTTCATCCAATTCATGCTCTATGGCCTTTCGCCATGTGGGCTTTTGATATCATTGGCCCCTTGAGTGACCTCAAATCCAAAATGCGCTCAAAATCATTCATTCTGACGGCAACGGAGTACTTCACAAAGTGGGCTGAAGCGGAAGCATTCGTGGGGATTAAAGCATCAACAGTCTGCTTCTTTATCAAGCGCAACATCATTGCGAGGTTCGGGATCCCCAGCGACATCGTCACTGATAATGGGCCACAATTTCTCTCTTAAGATCTGTGTGATCTTTTCAACATGTATCGCATTTCATTACATCATTCATCACCATACTATCCTCAAGGCAATGGTCAAGTAAAAGCCACCAATAAAACCTTATTCAAAATCATCAAGAAATATTGTAAGTCTAGCAAATTTGCCGACTAGCCTGATAAACTTGTAAATGCTCTATGGGCTTATCGTACTTCTGTAAGGACTCCCACTTGACAAACCCCGTATGCTTTGGCATATGGGATGGAAGCAGTGGTCCCCTACGAAGTATTACTTCCATCTCTCCAAGTTCAGCTCAATAGGGATATTCCTATTGATGAGAGACGAGAATCTCTCCTTGCACAGCTTGAACTCTTGGATGAAAGAAGGCTAGCCACCGTCGAGCATGCCCGGACTTATCAGAATAGACTTAAAAAGTTTTATCAAAAGAGGGTGGTTGAGAGAAAATTCGAGATCGGTGAGATGGTAGTCAAACACATATTCGTTAAACCAGGGGGTCCCCGCTCCAAGTTGCAACCTAACTGGGAAGGGCCTTTTGTAATCACTGAAAAGTATCCAGGTAATGCATATGAATTGACTAATGCAGAGGGAGAAAATTGAATCATCCTTGGAATGGAGTTTACCTCAAAAAGTACTTTCCATAAAAATGGAGAAATCACTGGTATAATCTCAAGTCATCGATCCTAGGTTGTTCATGAGAAGTCAAGGGTAGGTACCATCCTACACACACAACACCTCCCGATCCTAGAATCCAGACAACCTGACACTTGTGAAAGGCAAGGCAGAAATCTAGAAATGGAATGAGTACCCTTACCCTATTCTTTTCTACTCGGTCCAAGCTAGGGAGAGAAGATTAGAGAGGGGTAGTATCGAAAACACTCACCACCCTAGTAGGAGGTCATCTCAGATGGTGCAAAAGGGTGCCAAAAGATGGGCAATGAACCCCTCAGGTTAGAAAAAGAGAAAATGATCAACCTGTCTGAATGAGTACCGAGAATGATAGTCAAGGCAAAAGGCACTAAAAGATGGGCAATGTCCCCACAGGTCAAAAAACCTGTCCAAATATGTGCCACATAGAAAAGAGCAAAAAAATAGGAAAGACCCAAAGAGGCCGAACCCGAATGGGTAATTTGAGTGAGAGTAGAGAAATCCTTCTCAACATCTTCAAACCCTATCAAGGACTTCCTCTATACTCTTCTTCCTTAAACCCCTTGGGTAGGGTAAACCGACCGAATCCAGGTGGAATACAAGCCGATCAAAGGAAGAAGGTTAGAATGATTCTAGGTAGGGAACTTTATTTTGCACGTGGCATCTACCACTTAAGTCTGACAAACCCCAAAGACCGATGAATTGTCTCAAATACCAGCATTTTCCTCATAAAAATTTCATATTTCAAAAATCCAAAAAAAAGAATATTTCAAAAACCCAAAAAATCCAATATTTTAAAAATCCAATAAAATGATGAATAGTTCAAATCCAAAAAATGCATATTTCAAAAATCCAAAAAAAAGTGAATATTTCAAAAAAAACAAAAAAGTGCATATTTCAAAAATTTTAAAAAATGCATATTTCAAAAAAAAAGAATGTTTCAGGATTCAAAAAAATTGCATATTTAAAAAAAACCAAAAAAAAATTGAATATTTTTGAAAATCCAAAAAGATGATTGTTTTCAAGAAAACCCCAAAAAATGCATTATTAGCTTAGACATAATCATTGCCTTAGTTGCATCCATGTTTATTTAACTGTCATGCATAGTTCCATTCCTGTATTGCATATCCATTTTTTTTACTTTAATTACCTTGTTAAGAAGGCTTTTCCCTTTGACCTAAGTCAAAGTTGACTATAATAGGCAAAGGGATGAGTCGTGGTGAAGATCTAATCCTCTTTTGTCAAGTGTTTCAGACATTTCAAGGCAGGAGAGGAGAGGATTCGCACCACGGCAGGTAAGTTCTCTCAACCCTTACCTCCATTTCATTTAAGTTGTTTATTTTATTCTACCTTGTTAAGAAGGCTCCTCCCTTTGACTCAAATCAAGACAAATGATATATTGGCAAAGGGATGATTCATAATGAAAATTTAATCATCTTTGCTAAGTGTTTTCAGGAGTTGAAGAAGCAAAAGAGAAGGGCCATCAGGAACCTTTTAAGTCTTAACAGGTGAATTGGTGAGACCAATGTTCCCGAAGGAACGTCATGCCAACCCTGTGGCGAAAAGAGAGGAAGCGCCACCCAACTGAACATTATCGTGGTGCTGTATTCCGTCAAAAGGCAAGACAAGGATGGACCAGAGATGCTGATGAATCAGGCGGTCGATGCACTATGCCTGAAGATTTCATCCAAATTCTCACCAATCTCACATCATCACCAACATTCCATTTTTGTACTTCACATCACTCCTACTATCTGTCACCTAGTTATGTTAGGTCCATTTGATACGTACTATATGAATTAATGTTGAAGACCTTGAGCGTGAAGATGATTGGGCCCGAGATCCCCTTCAACAAAATCTACGACGGCTTGGTCATTTCTTCACACTCATGGATAAGCTAAAAATTGAACAATTCTCTTTCAAGAGAAGTTGCTTGTGGAGGCTCAACTTACGCATGAAGTGTGTGTGCGTACAATGGGTGAGAATGGCCCTTCTTATATAGGCCTCCTCTAGGGTAACCCCAATGGGTTAATAGCTAAGTAACCCTCCTTCATAAACTCAAAAAAACTCTTTCCATCAAGTCTCTCCCACGTAACATCTCTTCTAAGAAACTCTCACCATGAAATGTCCTCTACATAACACCTCCCAAGGGGAAACCTCCAATTAATAAAAAAAACTCTCAAAAAACTCCCATTATTCAATTTGTAACATCTAACACTTACTGTTGTGTTTCAGTCTGTAATGCCGATGCCGCGGCAGCTCGAGCTCTTCCAGGAGTACAGGCGGAAGTTGGAAGGCATAGTCGAGGAAAAGGAGGCTGCGCGTATCGTATCAGAAAGCTTGTACGTCATATGTGCGGGGAGCGACGACATAGCCAACACTTATTTCTCCACCCTTCTCAGGAGGAGGCAGTACATCGCTTCCCATATGGACATGCTGGTTACTTCAGCATCTGACTTCGTTGAGGTAATCAACTTCTGAAACAGACCTAGAAGATTTAGAAGCAGAAACAAAAGCATGCATGGCAGCTTGACAAATACCTGCTTTTAATTACAAATCTTACAAGGGATTATAACAAATTAATCTCGACAATTTAGCTCAATTTTGAATGCATCTAAATATGCTTAAGGTTTTCTTAAACTTTTGAAAACTAGATTAATTTTAATCACCGTATATGCAATTTATCTGTCGACATATACTTTTAATTTTATAGTTAAATTAATAAAATTCTTTATTTTAATGTAATTAATAAAATTATTAAAGTTCTCTCTCTCTCTCTCTAGCTGAAGCCCTCGCCCATCTCATCTTTCACTAAACATGATAATTTTATATTTTTAGCTATCTTACAATTTATTCTAATATAATGTTTTCTAAAGAAAACTTGTAAAAAATTGTCATGCCCCATTACGGTTATATCGAGTACAATATTAAGTTAGGCCTGTCAATGGATCTTTTTGGGTCAGATCTTTCAGGATCCGAACCCAAATCCGATAAAATATATCTGAATCCAATAACATATCTTATACATTATAAATTTTTGGATTTAAATCCATATCCGGATCTGAAAATAATTTTCGATTTGGATCTACCTATTAGGAAATCCGTTAGACAGTCGACGGTCGAAGCCCCCTTGCGTGCTCTTTTCTCTCTCTCTCTCTTAGTTACTTGGCGAGGAAGTAGTTCCTCGCCGCATCATTATTCTCCGAGGTCTGTGTCCACAATCTCTGCATATGACACTGCAAGCAACCTCCAAGGAGAAAGAAGAAGATGTCGAGGAAGAGGACAACGACGATGCCCATCCCTCCCTCTCCTCTTACAGTCAGCGTCGGCTTGGGAAACCATAGGTACTTGTTCTCGTTGTCACCGTTGCCGCCCTTATCCTTCCCTTTCTTGAAGCTGTCCTCCTCCAAGTCGCACCTCCTCATGCTGTGCCATTGGGCATCTCCGATAGATTCGGGGCCTAGGCCGGATCCTTCGGCATTGTCTACCGTCGACAAGCTCTAGGATTAGGGCCCTCCCCATGGGGGGAGGTAGACGCCGAGGGTGGGTGCTCAGCATGTGGGGGGTGTCATGGCCAGACGATGCGGAGGGTGAGGAAGCGAGGTCACAAGTAGGGGGTACTCAGCCGGTGATGGATGCTAAGCCAGTGGGGGGAGTAGCAGATGGCGTGAAGGGTGAGAGAGGGAGGTCGCAGAGGGATGTCGCAAGCAGTGGGGTGCTCAGCCGGTGGGGGGAGTTGCAAATGGTGCAGAGGGTGGAGGAGGGAAGTTGTGGAGGGATGTCGCTAGCGGGGGAGGGTGCTCAACCAACTGGGGGAGTCACGGACAGGGTGCATGTTGGGGGAGGGAGGTCGCGGACAATCTCGTTGGTGGAGGGGTGCTCAGCCAGCGGGGGGAGTCGTGGACGGCACGAAGGGTGGGGGGAGGGAGGTCGCGGAAGGATCTTGCTGGTGGGGGGTTCTCAACCAACGGTGGGTGGTCAATCAGCAGAAGGAGGTGTCACAGATGGTGCAGAGGGTGGGGGAGGAGCTCGTGGAGAGAGCTTGCGGGCAGGGGGTGCTTTGATCCGGTAGGCGGTGTCGCGGATGGAGTGGAGGAGGCCTCGATGGCACCGGAGACGAAGTGGATGAGAGGCGGAAGGGGCAATTGGGGCAATTGGGTCCTTTGATTGCCCGATCGGGTTCTCAAATATAACCCAATAGGCAACATTCTGATTTATTTCAAATCGGATATATTACAATCGGATGCTCATGTCTGCTAGGGGCACCAACCAAGTGTCCAAACCCTTTTTTCAAAATCGAATTCAAGCTGAATATCAGGTTTACACTATCCATTTACAAGTCTAATATTAGTGATGCAAAACTATTTCCACATTTACTAACGACGCTTTCAGTTCTTCTTAGTTTTCTTGGTGCACATGTTCAAGTAACTCTCATTTTCTTCCTTAGAGATTGTTGAATTTAGGCGCTAGAAGAATTGCCTTCATCGGGCTTTCTCCGATAGGATGCGCACCCTCACAGAGAACCCTGGGAGGAGGGATTGCGGGGGAGTGTGCTTCCTCCGAGAACAATGCGGCGCAGTTGTTCAACTCTAGGATTAACGGGTTTCTAGATAGCATGTCAGACAACCACGCTGGTACTAAGATTGTGTTATGGGACACCTACGATATTGTCATCGATCTTATCGAGAACCCATTACATTATGGTAAATATTCGAGTCCATCAAGCTCGAAGTATTTACTGTCGTCTTTGTCGTATCTTCTTTTTCTAAATTCTCTATTTTTTTTTCAAATTTGGTTGAATATATATCCAGGCTTTGATGAGTGTACCAGGTGTTGCTGTGGCACGGGGGCGGTAGAAGTTTCAGTGCTGTGCAACAGAGGAACACCATTGATGTGTGAGAATGTGTAACGTTAAGAATACTTTAGTATTAAATAATATTTATTATAATTATTTATGAGATTATTAACATATTTACTCTCCTCTCGTTACCATTTTATCTATTTCCGTTCTTCTCCTCCCGAAACCCTAATCGCTCACCTGGCTGCCGCCCTTTTTTGCTTATCCTGCATCCGCCGATATTTTTCTCCCTGGACATTGCGTTCTCTCCCCCTCCGGTCATCATCTTGCGCGTGCACCCTCGACCGCGCCATGTGTCACCGCCTCCTCAGCGTCCGCCCTTGGCTGCGCGAGCCACCTGCCCGTGGCAGCCACCTCCTCCACGCGTGCGCGCACGCCCATGGCCTCACCGCGTCGCCCCGCAGCCTACAGCCAGCGCCGCCCGTTGGCCCGGCCCCCTCCCTCCGCACGAGCGCGCGCGCGGCAGCAGCCACTGCCAGCTTCCGGCGGCTGCCACCTCGCCCCGTCGGCAGCCGTCACTGCATCACCACTTCCCCCTCGTCAGTGCCACTGACCGTGTCGCGGTCGCCCTCGCGCGACGCCTCAGTTGACCCCCGGCCGGCGTTCACCTCGCCACGTGCGTGAGCTGCCGCCGCTCACCTACACACACGCTTGCGTGCACGCCCGCACACGAAGCCCGCTAGCGTGCCTCTGCACAACCGCCCTCTCTTGTCTCCTGCTCACCCACGAGTTGCTGCCCCTTGGTCATTTTTGACTGCGCGTGAGATTTGACCGGTAACATCTACTCTTTCTCCTTTATTCTTTTCACACTCATATCACATCTCTCTCTTAGTCTCATATCCATTCTTCTTATATTTTTCCTCCAGCAGCTTGAGTGTGAAAGGACCATCTGATTTAGTTTTCCGTCAACGTCATGACCATGATGGTATATTTGTCATATAAATCGATCTTTTTGAAATTTCATACACCGTTCGCCATCGTCATTAAAGTAGACATCTCAACTATTCTTAACACTTTAATATGTTAATTAAATCGTAAAAATTATATGTAGATAAACATAGTTGGTAGATCAAAAATTTAATGGGTGATTTGTTATATTGCATGCTTAAATATAGTTTAAGACTTGTTTAATCATATATACTTAGCGAGTTTGAATGATCATGCATATTCACCATGTTAGACATTATATTAGAGTGCATGTTAGCATGTTAAATATCTTGTTTTGTGTTAGAATATAGTTAGTACAGCATTGTTAACATTTTGATGATCTTAAACGATAACTTGATTTGATAAATAGCTGAAGTAAAAGTTATGACCCGAAAATATTTGATAAATAGCTGAAGTAAAAGTTATAATCCTAAAATCGACCGAAACGGCCGTATGGCCCTGATTGATGAAAATATTCGACTAGGATCGACTGGATGACCCGAAAAGGCCCGGTGATGACCGAAAAGGCCTAACACGTAGTCCGGGATAGTCGTGTCAGTAGAGATCGAAAAGCCATAACGAAGAAACCGTTATAGACTAACGCCTACCGAAATGACTTGTCAGAAAAGCCGAATGTCATGGAACTCACGCGGGACTCCTGAGATGTTCAAGTGTAGACCATTCAAGGTCGGTCATCGAGCAGGCTTCGTGTTTTCACAGTTCACGCATGGCTCTCGCTTGAAGGTTACGACATTGTTCAAGAAATCATTGGTCCATTCCCAACTCATGAGGGGCTCCACCAACATCCTTAGCTCATCTCCATGAGGCAATCCGGATCAGATAACGATCAAATAAAGGATACCGCCAATGGAATAGGAGTCTGGGGCTCTGAGTCAGGCCAATTTGGCGTGTCTACAAGTGCATATCGACATCTGCATCAAAAGGGAAGTTAACATCACATCATCCCACGAATAAAAACACTGATTAATCAACAAATTAGCTAGTTAATTAATTGTTTAAAAAAAACTGCGTGTCGAGCATGCCCTCAAAAAAGGGCATGGTCACCGCACCATTGCCTCTCTTAGAGTGGGGGGGCGGTGACCGTGCCCCCGGGTTGTGGGTGCGATCAATGCTAGGCGTTGAACACATTCCTCTCAACCCCTAGATTCTTGTTTTAATGATATCTTGAGCAAATGAACTCAGAATCGTGTGAAACTTGAACCAAATAGAAGAGAAAGTCCTAATCTACATTTCTTGTAACGGGGGCAATGACCTTGGAAGGCTTCTCGGACTCCAAAAATGAGCTAGAATTGACATAGCTTCTAGGCAAGGAGAGATAGTGTGCATGATGAAATGAAGAAATTCTAACCTTGAGGGGTATGCATAGTGAATAAAAATATAAAAATAAGATAAAATTGTAAAAATCACCCAGGGTTCAGAAAATCGAGATGATCGTGAAGCCACTAAAAGAATGTCAATCCAACGCCCGATTTGCCTAGAAAATTTTGTAAAGAAAAATTCACTTTTAATTTCCCCAAAAATCCCTCTTTTCACATAACTTTGAATGCCTCATGTTCTAAAATATCTAGACATATTGGTACTTTTTATCATCACTAGCTAACACTTTTTGGTTTATAGGAGAAAATTCTATGTATTTCTTAGCCAGAAATGGTTAAAAATATATATATTTCAGGTTCAAAATTGAAAAAAATGGCAAAAATTTCAGAAGGCTCCATGCTATTCATAAAATTGAGCTGATCAAGGAGCCATCGAAAGAAAATTTATCCGACTCACGGTTTTCTCTAAAAAAATTAGTTGAAGAAGAAAGGTATTGTAAAACATGTGGAAAATACTTCATTTCATTTTAAAAACATCCATGTAGTTGAAAAATAGCAAGGCATATTCATCATAATTTTCAACACTTTTCCATTAATTTTCTGAAACAAAATGAATTTTCATTGAATTTTCACTCAGACTTACTATATAAAATTCATTGTTTATTCAAAAATAACCACAATTTATCTGACAAATGAGAACAGGAAAGAAGTCCCTTAGGAAAAAAGGCTTCAACTCGGAGATTTAGTGGCACTTTTAAACAAGGTCTTCCTCGATCAAGAGACCCGGCAGCATACTAGACTCGTCTCCTACAAGGCAATTGTTGAAATTGCCTCCACCTTGGTGTCCATGGAACCAAGTTGCCTGCCCTTGATGGGTGGTAGGTGGGACAACTTGGGCAACTCGTGGTGAGGCAAGCCGATCTAGAATGACAGTGGTGAGCATTATACAACACAAAAGCTTAACCAGTGATCAAGCGGAGGTCCATGCCGGGCGCAAAACAACCTGGAAATCTTTCTACGTCATGGCAACAGAAGAGTGCAGAAAGCCAAAGCAGTTCATGAAGGAAAAGTGCGCACGCCACTCTGGTCTCTTCTTCATTGAAGCACACCTGCTAGAAACACTCTCGCCAAAGTTGAGTGTAGTAGCGTACGGGAATAAGGCGCTATGGCGAAAGATCTACGACTTGGTAGTCACCTCACCAACTAGATCAAACTTAAATTGGAGATCAGCCTAACAAGCCAGTAGGATATCACTACCAAAGGGGGACAGCCCACGCAAGCTGTGGATAGTCTGCAATACAGGAAGCCCAGAACCGAAGGACCCAGCCACGCGCCACTCCAAATGCCATTGATGCACAGAAGTTGATCAGGCTCCAGGAAGCCATCTTTGTAGGGAACAATAACACTGCAGCAAGGAAAGCTACGAATCCTTTTGCACCTCACAGAATCTGGTCCTTGTCTAGGCCAAGAGCTGTCAGAAGAGAGATCATCCAAGCCGCCAACTTGGGAATACTGATTCACTTGCCAACCAACAAAGAACCAATCTGCCCATCCTCGACGAAATCTTGCAAGAACTCCAAGCTAGAGAATGATCCATAAAAAATAAGCATACCATCAGTTTCTTCTTTTCGAGCCCAAGGAAGGCCAAGAAGGAGCTCCACCTCCTCAAGAAGAATTGTGTACTCGAAGCTACTAAACACAAATGTGTGAGTGTCGGTATGCCACAACTCAACAAGAGCCCCCATCAAGCCGAAGTCAAGTGAATAGCCAGAATAATGCTTAGCATGGATCAAGAGTCCAGTCAATCCCCAGTCCCGAAGGGTCACTTTGACCAACAAGCCAAGGACGTCAAGCAAGTCGGTAAGCCAAGGAGGAGAGCAATATTGGTGAGGCCCTAAGAAGTTTGGATAATCCTGCACCAAAATAGGAGGTAAGTGAGAAGTACATTGAAGAGAATAAAAAATGGGTGTGAAAGCTAAATTTGGCAGCAAACTCACCAAGTTGACGCCGATTCTAGCCTTCAAATGACCTGAGATGCTTGAAATACCTCTAACCAAGCCAACACACTGTTTCTTCAAAGGAGGAGCCTTCTTGGGTGTTGGTAAGATGTTTTGGGCATCCTATAGGGTGTTTACATAGGGTGGTTCGGTCTCGGTTTGAGCCAAAATCAGATTTGGATAAAAAACGTAAGCTAGGACTGAACGCGCCCCCAAAGTGGGGATGCAGTGGCCGTGCCCCTGATCCAGGGGCACACGGGTTGTGCCCTTGAATTGAGGGTGTGGTGACCGTGCCCCCGGTTCGGGGGCATGTTCAGTTAAATTCATGAAAAATCCACCAAAAATTCAAAAAAATCAAAAAATAATAATTTTGATAAATCAAATTTGTTCATGTTTTGTCTTTATTAAGGCCAAGTGGACATTATTGTCCCTTTGGAACTAACATTTTGATGAATGACAAGAATTGATCATGGAAGCGGAATAATGGACATGGGAAACCCCCATGAGGTGCCGACTAACATATAAGTCATTAGTTGTATATCATTATTTATGTATTATTGTTGAAAGACTATAGGTGCAAAGAAGACTAGACCCGAGATCCCCTTCATCAAACTCTACAACGGTCGGGTCATCCTTCGTGTTCACGGACAAGCCAAAATTATGCAGTGAGGGGCGATGGTTCCTATCTCGATATCTTACCTCACAAACAATCTATATCTTCAACTAATTGTTAAGCAAGGCTTGTTTTTGTTATTTTTTTGAACCCAGCATGCATCATGTAGTATTAGTCTCATTGCATTTTGCATGGTCGTTGCATACATCTCATCATGATCATCACCTTCTCACCATGATCTCTAAACCCCACCAGGTGCACTCTCCCATCTTTACCTCAATTCTGATCTTTTCTATATCACACCATGACCGTTGCAATACTTTCTTGCCGTTCATCCCACCGTGGCAGTCACCTTATCCCCCATGGGTACCTATTTGATCATCATTCTTGCATCACTAGTACCCTCATGGTCAATTTATTGAGCATAAACAGCTTGCCTTTTAGAATTCAAGATCATTTCATTCCGAATCAAATCATGTCTTTTGGAAAACTAAAACAAATCTGAGAGCCTAAATATGCTCGATTGGTATTCTTTTATTTTACAAAAAAACTCTCTTTTTAAACTTTTAGCCCATCATAGTACAAGAACATCGCAAAGATCGGGTTGTTGGCTGATGATGAACCCTCAAACCCATGATTTGGGGACTCCCCACCGTGTTGGGGGTTGGCTACTCTTCTCTCGTGCTGGTGGCACATTTTTTACCAATCAGATGTAAGAAGTCTTAACAAAATAGGGCAGTAATCCAAGAAACTTGTGGAGATTCTCTTTGCCAAATTTGGTTGATGAGCATGTCTATATCTACACCGTGATGTCACCTTTTCAGTCCATGCTATTTTGTTCCACTGCATTCTATTACGATCCATTCCACTTCGTTACATTTCTCTACATTTCACTTCACTTCACTACACACCATTCCCTTGCAAAGCCGACATCAAGGTGAGGCAAGATGTAGACATGCCAATTTGGCCATATTTTGGGCTTAGACCCTTATTCTATTGGCAAAACTCTTCATCTGACCATTATCTGATCCGGATCACCTTGTGGAATTGAGCCAGGGATGTCAATGGAGAGCTATGTGAGTTGAGAATGGACCAACCCTTAATGATCCACAATTGAAGGTCTTGGAAGTCCTGCGTGAATTATGCAACATGTGGGTTTCCGACAAGTCATTTGGGCAGTCATGGGTTTATAATGGCTTCTATCACAACTTTCTGATTGTACCATTACGGCTATCCCAAATCGCATGTTATGTCTTTTCGGTCATCATCGGCCTTTCTGGGTCCTCCTGGTCAACCCTAGCTATATGATGCACCAACTGGTACCGTACCATTTTTTGGTCAATTTTAGGGTTTCTCAGTTATTTCTAGCTTTTTCGAGGTTCGTTTCGTGTTTATTGGGTTGTTCTTGGATTTTTCAATGATTCCAAGTTTTCCATTTATACCAAACTTGTTCGGTCATCGTTTTAAGTCATCCCGAATTGACCCTAGGCTCCTTGATCAAAACTATATCTTTTTGGATCACCGCTCTGGCTTTCGACATCCTCACAATCTTCAACTAGAGGTCAAAATCCTATACATACATTTTGAGATGTGTGCTAGCTGGTTTACTAATTTGGGGAGCTACCTTTGCTAGTTCTCTTTCTAACGCAACAAAAGTGACTCGAAACAAAACTCTCATTTGTAAGTTATGGCTAGCGGATATAGGGCGCGTAGGAGAGAGAACTGAATGCGCCCCCGAACTGGGGGCGCGGTCAGCGTGTGAGGGTGTGTCTGCACGCTATAGACACACAATTTTGGTCCAGTTGAAGAGCTTAAATTCTTGTTTTCATGAACTATATGTGGTTATCCTTTCAAGAAAACTGGGTTTTTTAGAAAAATTGAGGTTTTTGGTGCATTTCAAAGAGGGTGGCACCCTGTATATAGGGCACCTGGCACCCTACTTATAGGCCTCCAGGCACCCTATAAATAGGGCACCAGGTGCCTTACTTATATTATAGGGCATCAGGGGCCCTATAAATGGGGCACCAGGCGCCCTATAAATGGGGTGCCTGGCACCTGGCCAAATCGATTCGACCGATTGATTCGACCACTCATTGGGACTCATCTTATCGATCTGACATGGCTCATGATGCTAGCGCCCCATTTATAGGGAGCTTTGCCGCATGGAACTGGTTTTCAGATTTGACCAAAGTGCCTTGTTTTTTACTATAAATAGGCACCCATTTGGAGCTTTGAGGGGATTCTAGCTCTGTCCAACCACCCAGCTCATCCAATACCACGAATCCAAGCCCTCAACACACTCCCAAAGCCCTCAAATAACCTCAAAACTCTCTCCCAAAAACCCCAAAAACTTGCAGTTTCAGCCACCCAGAAATACAGTTTTCTTCCAACTTTGAATGCCTCTACTCACCATTTATCTTACATCCAATGACCAAACACCCTACCATTTGCATCATTTACATATTGACTATAAGGAGGAGCTCCCGTTTCATCTTGGAGGCCTTCCTACACTCCGTGGCAATGCCATGAAGAAGAAAAGAAAATCTGCTGAAACCAGTCCCTGGGGCCCCATAAATAGGGCACTTTGACTTTGGTCAACACACCCCAAGAAGGGGACACCTGCAGCAGGCGCCCCATATATGAGGCACTAGTAGGGGCAGACCATGTTTTGCATTGTTTTGAGTTTGTTTACCTTTCCGGTTGATCCTTTACTCCCCCCTTTCATTTTAACTTTCATTAACATGTCATTTAGCATGCATTAAGCCACATCTTTGCATCTTCATACCTCTTTAAAAACCTATCAAAAATAGGGGTTGGGATTTAGTCCCGATCCGGTCAGTTCCTTCCATTTTGCATGTTTAAGTTCGAATTTGAGCATGATTCTACACTTTCCCTAGAACTAATGATCTTTTCACTTGTTTCTATGTTTTCTCATGGACATTTGTAGGTAAATCTAGTTGAGACGGAGCTTCAACCAGATCAAAGATGAAGGACTCACTAAGCTCTCTTCTTTTGGCCGGCCGAGAGAGGAGAAGTCGGAACCCAACAATCTCTCTGCTTTCAAAGGTACGACGGTCATTTTTATTCTTTATTTTTATTTCTTTCTATTTTATTTTGGTGTCTTTGGCTCCTGACGACCACAAACACTAACATCTCATCCACCAAGTCTCCAAAGAAAGCATAAGGGTCAGAAAAGGGAGATCTACGGATCCCATTTCGGGTGCTCACACCTTTTGATGACCACAGTGGGACTGACTCTACTTTAGTGAGTTCTTCTTTTCTTTCCTAAGAATGTCCACTTTAAAACATGTTTATTTTCACTCTAACTTTTATTTAAGCCATTTTCATTTTCTTGCATTGCTTTTTACTTGCTTACATGCATGTTTATTTCCTTGGAGCATCATCTAGTTTTTTCCAATTCACCTGCTTTCCGTTGGTCCTTTTAAAAGCATAATAATCTGATTTCTAGCTTTGTTTGTCAACTTATTTCTCCTTAGCATCCTAGATATCATCTTATTTCATCCCTTGTTAAGTGTACTTGCCTATTTCTTTCTAAGTCTAGTTCTTCTTTAGTAAATTTTTAAAACATGCTTAGTTAAAATTAGTGCTTTCTATCATCTTAGTTTAATTTCATATCATTGTCTTATTTACTTGCTTTCTACAATATCCCATTGATCATTGTATGCTTTTTCCTCTTGCTTGCTTCTTAATTCCTGGACATTTCACTCGCATTTAGCTAGCATTGGAGTTTCGGCTCCTTAGGTCATCCAAGAAGGGAGGCTCTCTCCTATCAAAGCCCCACACATCCAAACACCCCTCTTGGTGGTTGCCAACTCCTCCTCAGGGGATTTCCTCTCGGAAGGACTGGGTAGCTTCCATCAAAGCCTCTGTAAGTCCCCAGACGTGAAGGATTCTATCTTCACTGATCGAGCAGGTTGTACCTTTTCACCCCAAAACCCGGAGTACCTATTACCTATCGTTGTGAAAAGAGTGACAACCTTAGATTGCTCAGCGTTGTGAGAGCATAGGGTCCTACCTATTTATTTGAGTGAACAATATTTCTCTTAACAAGCCATTAATTTGAGGTTACAACAAAAAAAATTGCGTTAATCATTCCAAGTCTTTGATATTACTTGTTTGCAAACAAAAATTTAAAATTAAACAAAAATTTCAAAATCACCTAATAAAACAAAACAAAAAATTTGTTTGAGGTTACTTTGCTTGATAACTTGCTTATCCGACAAAAGAAAATCAAAACAAAAAGGGGGTCAAAAATCAAAACCAAAAAAAATCTTTGAGCTTTTATTTGTCAATCTTCTTTTCCTATTGTGTTTATGAATTTAAGGTCTGGACCAGTTATCAGAATGATGGATCAAAGATACGAGCAGCTGCAGTTGGAGTATGACCAGTCTTATTCCTGCCCTGATGCCGTATGTGCCATTAATGAACCTGAGGTTCTCCCCAAACCTAGTCAAACTTCTCCTCAACCCAATCCAAATTCACTTTGGGAGGCATTCTCTCATGTCGACCCTACCTAACTTTAGGCTATCGAAGCCATTCTCAAGAGCAAGTCGCCCGCCGACCACATTCCTCCCAAAGATGGTCTTCACATCTCTACTCTTCGGTCAGTGGCACGTCAACCCAATGTACCCATTCATGGCCATTCTTATACCGGGCTCATAGCTCCAACTTCTCTTCATCTGGTGGCTAATCTAGATCATCCCGATCCAAATGATGTTGTTCCTTCTAGGCCACCAGTTTATTCTTCTAATCATCTCAACTCTACTCAACCTTTGGTGAATCCCTAATGTACCCTTCTTATCTGGCCACTTCGGCCCATCCAATCCAATTCCGGTGCACCAAGCACCCACTCTTCCTCCTCCTCTTGGGGAACCTTCTATTTGATCTGGCTATGATTAACAAAATCAATCATATGGATGAGTAGTATAGAGAGCTTATACATCTAATTGACACAAAGGTAGCTCCTGAAATTTCTCTTCCTTTCCTCCCTACTTTTCATCTACCTCCCTCTGAGATGCCGGTATACCACCGTTACAACAGAACCGATAATCCCTTCATTCATATCAAGGATTTTCTTTATGAGTTGGTAATGTGGCAAAATGACCCAAGGGCCCTTGCTTTTCTTTTCAGAAGATCATTAGAGGGTTCAGCTTTAGAATGGTTCTACTCGCTTGACTCTTTGGAGGCGACTAACTTTGAAACTGTTAAAGCTAAATTCTTGTAGAGATATCAAGATAGGGTCGGACCAACATATTCCATCACTGACCTCATGGCTGAGAGAATGAGGAATGATGAAGACTTTATCAAATATGCTGATAGATGGAGGTCAATGGCAGAAAGGCTTATTGATTCCATTTCAGAACCGGAGCAAGTAAAGATGATCATCACCAATGCCACTCCAGTTTTAAAGAACATGTTGGCTTTACATCACCCCACCTCCATGAGTGAACTCTATGAGAGGGCACGGTACATTCAGACACAGCTTAGGGACTCACCTATCATGAACTTGTTTCATCCTAGACCCCGAGCTGTCAAGAAAACCACTTTTACCACAACTGGCCCGGTGACTGAGGGCGTAGTGACCAACAAAAATCTCAACGTTGTAGGGAACCCACCTAGCAATTATCAATACCAGTTCAAGAACCCTCAATAAAATCAACCATTTAGAAACCCTCGTCAACCTCAGCCTCACCCTCAACCTCAGTTCCAGCCCCGTCAACAACAAGCTCCGATCCCTCAGCGATCGCAAGCCCTAGTCCCTCAACCACCACGGCAACAACTGGCCAACTACAACCAAGCATCCCCTCCCATGGCCTACGAAAAGTTGGACCCAAGAGGAACCATTACCCGCCTTTGCCATACTCTCTTGTGGACATCTTTAATATACTCATGGCGGCAAGGCAAATTGCATTGCCAAGGGAGAAGCTGGAGTGGCCTCAAAATGCCAACACAGAGCAATACTGCCTGTTTTACAGATATCCTGGGCACACCATGAAAATTTTATTTCAGTTTAAAGACTACATCCATGACCTTAATGAGCAAGGTAGAATTAACTAAGACCAGATGGGGGAATATATTAGAACAGTGAAAAATCAACCTCAACGGCAGCACGCACCAACTCAGTAGCAACAACAACAAAACCCCGACTTGGGGATTATTCAAAACCCTTTACCTTCACATGCACCCGTGCCTGGGAATCAACAGTTAATCCCATCTTGATCTCTTCTGAGGAGTATCATGATCAGGGCCAGAATTGGCAAGTTGAGGGAGCCACCTTCGCCATGCATGTCAACCGAACTGTCCATTGTATACCCCGAGCTACATCAGCCAACCCCATTACTCTCAACCGGCCACCCATCATCTAAGCACCATCACAACCCATTGTAAGACTACCAGCCATACAACTCCAACCGAGATGGACCCTAATCTGCTCGGTTAATCCACCACAATCATCACTACCATTGGGACCCATCATCGTCCTGCCCCGAGCAACTGTACCTTCACAACCTACCTACCCTACCATGCATCAAACCACCATCATTACACCCATCACAATATTTCCCATCATTCGACCTAACCCACCACCCGCCACTACCACCCCAACTATAGCTCCTTAACTTGCCACAGTACTCAGGAGTGGGCGTATGTTCCAAAGGGTCTTTCCTCAGGCTGGTCAATCAGGGTTAGTACCAGAAGCATAAGAAGAACACATGGAAGAGCCATTGCCTGGGACATCCTATGACTTGTTAAAACATCTTGATAAAACCCCGGCATAGATCTCTATCTTAGAGTTGATCAAAAGATCCAAAGTCCATCAAGAGGTTCTCCAACAATACTTATAGCGGGTGATGGTGAACGAGAGCCTCTCCCCAGAAAAAATCTCATCAGTTATGGTCCCGAGAAGTGAGTACCCAACCCTTACATTCACAAAGGAAGAGTTGGCCAACCCAAAAATAAGGAAATGTGTCTTATGCATCACAGTCCACATCAATGGAGTAGGCATTAAGTCATGTTTGGTCGATACCGTAGCCTCCATTAATGTAATGCCACCAGAAATATTACGTCTTTGTGAAATTTTTGAAGAGGATGTCTAGCCATCTCAAATAACAGTGACCGCATATGACAATTCGAAAAAGCCTGATGATGGCATGATTACATTAAATGTGAAGCTCGGGCCTCGGATAGTCACTATCGACTTTCACATACTAGAGATGGATCCAACTTACAAAGCTATTCTGGGACGATCCTATTTGGAAGCACTAGAGGCAGTCGCCTCCACCAATTGCCAGTGTCTTAAATTCCCTTACAAGGGACAAGTGATTAAGGTGACAAGCATACCCTTAGACCATCCATCATCTCTACCACCACCCCTCGGGTTGCCAAATGAGTAGATTTTAACAATACTAGATCTTCCAAAAATAAGTAGGCAGCCTAGGCAAGTATGGAGAAAGAAAAGAGAGGAAAATGAAATTATTGGGTGGCATATAATGAAGAGTTTGGGATACCAAGAAGGCCAATGACTAGGCAAAGAACTGCAGGGCATAGTTGAGACAATCAATCCAGTGAGGTTACAACCAAAAAGTGGGGTTGGGTATGATGGAACAAATGCCAATGGTTAGAATCTCAAAAGCAAATACTTTTATGGATGCTTACAAAAATTTTTCATCAAGAAAGAAACCATTCAACTGGCTGAGAACAAGGAAGAGCAAGAGCTAGAACGAGACAAAAGAAGAAGAACTGACGACCCTGAATATGACGTGTATCCTAAAATATCTCTTTTTTTTCCACCGATGAAGAAGGGTTAAGCAATGAACTACTCTAGGCTAAACCACCTATTGACCCACCCGAGGGTGATATTGACAAACCGACTCAAGGAAAAGTCCAACCAACTCCACGAGGGCCTTCCCTCATTATATCCTCTTTTGAGGCCCATACCCCAACTCACTATGATGCTCTCCCTGGGCTTCTTGGACCGATCCCTATTTCTTCCCCCCCCCCCCAGGCCCAACTTATGGGTCCGCGTACCCACTTGTTGCTCTTAGGCCATCAAGCTCCTCTATTAAATTTGGACCTTTGTGCCCATTTTCTCCAACTCTTGGGCCCTCAAGCCCATCTCCTAAACCCGGGCCCTCAAGCCCACATCCTCCTTTTATTGGATTCATGAACCCACCTTCTTCCATGATCATCTGGCCTACTAACCCATCACCTCTTTCTGTCAACATCGGCCCCGAGAGCCCCCCCCCCTATCAAACATTGCTTGAAGTTTTTTCCTCTTTATCAATATCTCCGCCTACTCTGGCTCCCATGACCAATCTCACCCCAAATTGGGCACCTGAAACCCATTCTGTCTTTACGTTTAGCACTTCTCAAAAGAAAACATCATCCTCGAAACTCAAATTTTGATCGAGGAAACATCTCAACTTGCCCCAGAAGGGGATTCAACCCAAGGAGCCACCAGATCCTTGATTGAACTTCTTTGCCCTCCATCCTCTCCAATAAATTCCACTCCCTCCACCTCCTCTTCATTCCCTTATTTACCTTATTCTTCTTTAGGTTTAGTTTCCAATAAAAATAGGACAAAAATCAGAGGTAGGAGAGTTTCAGAAACATACCTGCATCAGTTAGCTCAGAAAAGTATAGAATGTGCCAAGCAACCGGAATATCTAGAAAATGCAATCTAGTTGGATGAAATCCGATATGAGGAGAAGGACAACATCGATCCAACTTTAGGGGTCTATGAGGTTGTGTTAGAAAAGGATCCTGACATCGAGGACAAAGAAGAGGATTTAGCTGATGCTTATGCATCCGGTTTAAGAAGATTCGAAGAACCATCAGCCACGGTGGATGAACTAACTAAGGAACTTAATCTTGGAACACCAGAAGATCCTAAGAATATCCTCATCAGTGCCAACCTCACTTCTTTGGAAGAGAAAAATCTAATGGGGGTATTACAAGAATATAAGGACACGTTCGCTTGGACATATGAAGATATGCCGGGGTTAGAAAAGCCATTGGTAGAGCATCGATTAACTTTAAAACCCGAAGCTACCCCAGTCAAGCAAACGTTAAGAAGCTACCCCGAAGCTACCCCGGTCATTTCTATCCCATTGTGGCCATTACAACACTGTCTTTCTATTCATCCCACTGTGGTAGTCACCCCATCCCACCATGGGCACCCATTTTGATCATCATTCTTGCGCCACCATTATCCTCACGATCTATTGATTGAGCTTAAACATTTGCCTTTTGGAATATAAGATCATTCCAATCCAAATCAAATCATGTTTTTTGAAAAACTTACATGAATCTAAGAACTTGAATATACTCGATTGGTATTCTTTATTTTTACAAAATAAATCTCTTTTAAAACTTTAGCCCATAACAATATAGGAACACCACAAAGATCGGGTCGTTGGCCAATGATGAACCTACGAACCCATGATTCGGGGACTCCCCACTGCGTTGGGGGTTGGCTACTCTTATCTCATACCCACGGCACATATCTTACCAATCAGATGTAAGAAGGCTTGATAAAACGTGGCAGTGATCCAAGGAACATGAGGAGAGTCACTTTGCCAAATTTGGTTGATGAGCGTGTCTATATCTACACCTTGATGCCACCTTTTCAGTCCATCGCTATTTTGCTTCACTACATTTCATTAGAATTCATTTCTCTTTGCTACAGTTCTCTACATTTCACTTCGGTTCTCTACATACAATTTCCTTGCAAAGCCAACATCAAGGTGACGCAAGCTGTAGACATGTCAATTTGGCTTTATTTGGAGCTTAAACCCTTGATCCATTCGCAACATCTCTTTTAGACCATTAAAATCAAGTTGAACCATATTTTTGGATGAGTTGAGGAGCTTACTAAAAATCTGAGGATGAGTTGTTGATCCCTGGTCAAATCCAGGTTTGTCGAGCGAGGACCATTGTGTCGTGTCCTTTCATCAAGTCATTACACATTTTTTGCTTACTGTTAGGGCTTCCCGATTGCCTTCGGGTCATTCCAATCAATATTGGGATGGCATAGAGCATATCGTATTTGTCCCATTGTTTCCAGTCATCAACCTGAGTTGTATGAGTTTGCGTCGGCTTTTCCAGTCATTTCGAGTTCTCCAGGTTGTCCCCGACTATTTCGGGTATATTTTCGAGTTTTTCGAGTTCCTCCCATCATTTCTAATCATCAACCCAAGTTGTATAAGTTGCCACTGGCTTTTTTGGTCATTATGAGTTCTTTGGGTCATCCCCGACTCTTCTTAGCATCTTTCGGAGTTTTCCGGGTTCCTCCCGTCATTTCCGATTGTCAACCCGAGTTGTACGGATTGTCATTGGCTCTTTCGGTCAGTATGAGTTCTTCTGGTCATCCCCGGCTCTTCCAATTATCTTTCCAAATTTTTTGTGTTCCTCCCATCGTTTCCAGTCATCAACTCGTGTTGTACAGGTTGTCGTTGGCTTTTTCAGACATTCCAAGCAAGAAACTTCGAAAATTTAGAAATCCAAATCTAATTGGAAATCAGTCTTCAAAAATGGGAAGCAACCCTAGTCGAGGGCTAGCACACCCTAAGTTGAGGGTGCGTTTGAACTTTCCCTTTTCTTAGATACAATTTTTTGAATCTCCTAAGTTGGAAAGGTAATATCATAAATAAATTGGTATGCACCCTGGGTCTTGGGGCGCCCTCAGTTGAGAGCAAGTTGGGATGCACGTTGGGATGATTTCCTAAGGGTAATATTCTAAATAAATTGGCACACACCCTTTGTCTTGGGCACTGCACACTTATCAGGGGGCATGACCCACTTACCACATTTTCCATTGGATCTAGATGATTTTCTAAGTTTGGCAAGTCAATATTTGGCGTATAATGCACACACCCTAGGTACTAGGTGCACACTCCCTTGTCCGGGGGCACATCCTCCTAGTCTTCCAATTTTGTTAGTTTAATTTAATTTTAAATAAGAATTTGGTGTTCCTATATAAGGAGACATATTATAAACATCTTAGAGGTTTGATCATGTCCTCCTACATGTCCCTAGTAAGCTTACTCACGATGGTTTAAGCCATCATGTTAGCAGTTCAAGTTGTTATACCATGTCGACTCCAAAAATGGGTTCCGGATGGTACCTCAATAAAAGGTGAAAGATAGAATAGGGGAAGTGGAAAGGGAGTAAATCGTAAAACACTTGGAAAGCGGTAAAGAGTCCTCACCTCGGTCCCACACTCACATTGACCCCTGAACTTTCATCTCACGGCGTTGCTCGAGCATCGGAGACGGTTCGGGTCATGTGGGAGAGTGAGGAATAGAATGACTTAGAATATAAAAGAGGTGGTCGCCAGGAGCCACAGGCTCCGCTTTATGGAATAGAAACTAGATTAAGTTGAATTTGACCATGTGTACCTTAGCGTGGGAGATTGAGATGTGGGTTCAACTTCTTCTTCTTCGGCCGGCCGATGAAGAAGAGTCCAACCGATGCTAGCTTGATCAACCTGTGCAACTAGAATAATAAACCAAGTGAAAGAAACCGATTAGAACTATGGGAAGTGTAGAAACTATAGGAGAGGAGATGAAACAAAGAAGCAATTGGAATAGAACTCACCGGATTGGGGCGAGCCCTAACCCCTTTTTCTGTGTTTTTGGTTATGTAAAATGATGAAAATGAAGTAAAATATGTTCTAAGATAGTAAATAAACTGAATGGAATGGGTTAATAAGGACTTATGAAGTGTGTGCCTTAAGTTGAAGCCAAGTTGGTTGAAGAAGGTCGGTTCGGGTAGCTTTGCACCCTTATGACGCGACTTTGGTGCAGAAAATGTTACGGACGACCCCGATGTCAGAATCAAGTGCCATTTCTTTCTATGGATGGAGAACTTGTAGAGGAAGATATCTTATGTTGATAACTTTCCCTAAATCCTCCTGTAGAAGTCTGTAAAAATTTTGAAAGTGGGCGCATATAGAAAACAGAACCTGGATGTGTGCTCTCAGTGCAGCAATCGCCACAAACAAACGGCAAGTCAGAATTGAGTGTTGTTAGTTGAAGATGAAAGAGGACGAAGAGTGGAATAACTCCTCTGTTGAAGACTTTCACAGAAAAAGTCCCATATTTTTTTCAGAAGTCGATGAAGTAGGTTGATGCAGAACGCATGGATCAGGCTTCTCCTTCACCTCGGGATCGATCTCTTGACGTCGGATCGGCTTTAGACGACGGGGCGGCCTTGGGAGAGAGCTTGGACGACCTCAGGACAAGCTAGGCATTGGGGATTCACCTTAGGTCATTGAGAATGGCCCTCAATTTATAGAGAAGAGAAACCGGTGCAAAATATGGAAACTGGACCGACCGCGCCCCCGCCTTTCAAAGGAGGCGAGGGCGCGCAGGGCGCGCCCTCAAACTAGGAGCGCGCAGGGCACGCCCTCAACCTGGGGGCGCGGTCTGTGTGCTCCCCTGTTTCAAAGGAAACAGGGACGTGTTACGCGTCTCACTGCTAAAAATCGACGGAAACTTCCAGAAATTGCTAAAAATTCGACTGGACATACATAAACCCCCCCCCCAACTGGGGGCGTGGTACAAATAATCGAAAATCATTGATAGTAACCTTCCAAAAATCCAGTTTAGAAGGTGTAAACCGGGGCAATTTTTGATTTTCAGAAACTGACCGCGCCCCCACGTTTCAAAGGAAGCGGGGCCGCGCAGGACGTGCCCCCAGTTTGAGGGCGCGTAGGGCGCACCCCTAGGTTGAGGGCACGCAGAGCACGCCCTCCCCTTTCAAAGGGAGCGGGGGCACGGTACACTCTCTCTCCTGCGCGCGTGTTCTGCGAGCCGTAACTTGCAAACAAGATGTCCGATTCAGCTCCCGTTTATTGCGTTGGAAAGAGGGCCTTGAGCCGCACCTCCTCAAGTCTGTAAACCAGCCGGCATGACTCCCGAGACGTTCGCACGGAATTTTCTACCGGTTTACCCTCTCGCAAAAAGCCAAAAACCGTGACGAAGATCCGAAAGAGCACGGTTCCGGTCGAGGAATCTCGGGTCAACTCAAGATGACTTAAAATGATGACTGAACAAGTTCGGTACGATTGGAAAACCCAAAATCATCGAAAAATTTGAGATTAACCCGGTAAACGTAAACCGAAACTCGGAAAAGCTGTAAAACCCTAAAATTGACCGAACCGGACGTATGGCCATGATGGATGAAAATATTTGGCTAGGATTGACCCGGATGACCCGAAAAGACCAGGTGATGATCGAAAAGGCCTAACGCGTGGTCCGGGATAGCCGTGTAAGTACAGATCGAAAAGCCATAACGAAGAAACCGTTATAGACTAACGCCTACCAAAATGACTTGTCGGAAACCCCGAATGTCACGGAACACACGTGGGACTCCTGAGATGTTCAAGTATGGACCATTCAAGGTCGGTCATCGAGCAGGCTTCGTGTTATTACGGTTCACGCGTGGCTCTCGCTTGAAGGTTACGGCATCATTCTGGAAATCTTCGGTCCATTCTCAACTTGCGAGGGGCTCCACCAGCATTCTTAGCTCAACTCCACAAGGTAATCCGAATTAGATAATGGTCAAATAAGAATATCGCCTATGGAATAAGAGTCTCGAGCTCTGAATCAAGCCAATTTGTCATGTCTACAACTTGCCTCGCCTTGATGTCGGCTTTGCAAGGGAATGGCATGTAGCGAACCGGAGTGAAACATAGAGAAAGTGTAGCGAAGAGAGATGGATCGTAGTTGAATGTAGTGGATAAAAATGGCGATGGACTAAAAAGGTGGCATCAAGGTGTAGATATAGACACGCTCAATGACCAAATTCGGCAAGATGAATCTCCTCAAGTCTCTTGGTTAACCGCCATGTTTTATCAAGTCTTCCTATGTTCGATTGGTATGAGATGTGCCATTGGCACGAGAGAAGAATAGCCAACCCCCAACGCGGTGGGGAGTCCCCGAAACATGGGTTCGTAGGTTTATCATCAGCCGGTAACCCGATCTTTGCGATGTTCTCGTACTGTGATGGGCTAAAGTTTTTAAAAAAGAGATTTGTTTTGAAAAAGTAAAAGAATACCAATCGAGCACATTCAGGCTCTTATATTCATTTAAGTCTTCCAAGAGACAAGATTTGATTTGGAATGGAATGATCTCAGATTCCAAAAGGCAAATTTTGAAGCACAGACCGTGAAGATAGTGATGGTGCAAGTTCTGATCAAATAGGAGGCCCTTGGCTGGATAAGTTGACTACCACGGTGGGATAAATAGCAAGAAGGTTGTTGCAGTGGCCACAGTGGTGACAGAAATGAAGGAGTTTTGGAGGCACAAGGTGATTACCGAACACGGTGGGATTAACAGATACGGTGGGATATCTAAAGGGTCAGTGGGACTAGAGAATATAGTGGGATTAGAAAACACGGTGGGGTTCATAATGATCAGAATTAGGATAAAAGATTTTAGAGATTAGGGTGAGAAGGTGAAGATTATGAAAGGATGTATGCAATGACAAAACAAAATGTAATGCAACTAATGCTACATGATGCATGTTGGGCTCAAGAAAATAAAACAAAACTTGTATAATAAATAGTTGAAGATATAGATTGTTTATGAGGTCAAGATATCCATTCGGGAACAACGTCCCTCACAGTACAACTTTGGGCTTATCCATGAGCATCGGAGATGACCTGATCGTCGTAGATTTTGATAAAGGGGATCTCGGGTCAAGTCTTGTCCGCACTCACAGTCTTCAACATCAATGCATAAAATAAGTAGTAATGCACCTATGATATGCTTAAAAGGAAATGATAATGGTGAGTTTGTAGTGTGATCTCATGCGTTCTCACAAAAGAGTTTATGTGCCTTGATGAAGACAAAACAAAAATTCCTCGGCAAAGTAGAGGCCGAGGTTATGATGACACCTCCTGCAGAGAATCCTCAGGGGAGGGAAGTGGCAAGCATCGCTTGCAAAAGGTTTCTTGGCAAAATTAAGGCCAAGGTTATGGTGACACCTCCTCCTAAGAATCCTCAGGAGAGGGAAGTGGCGAGCATCGCCTTGTTATGTGTAGACACGCCAAATTGGCCTGATTCGGAGCCCCAGACTCTTATTCCATAGGCGATATCTTTTATCTGACCGTTATCTGATCTGGATTATCTCATGGACATGAGCTAAGGACATTGGTGGAGCCCCTTTGTAAGTTGAGAATGGACCAATGATTTCCGGAATATTGCCGTAACCTTCAAGCGAGAGCTGCACGTGAACTGTAAAAACACGAAGCCTGCTCGATGACCGACCTTGAATGGTCCATAATTGAAGGCCTCGAGAGTCCCGCATGTGTTCCGTAACATTCAGGGTTTCCGAGAAGTCATTTCGGTAGGCGTTGGTCAATGACGGCTTTCGTTATGGCTTTTTCGATCTGTGCTGACACGGCTATCCCGGACCACATGTTAGGCCTTTCCGGTCATCACCGGGTCTTTTCAGGTCATCCGGGTCGATTCTAGACGTATATTTTACCAACCGGGGCTATAAGGCCGGTTCGGTCAATTTTAGGGTTTCGCGGCTTTTACGGCTTTCGATTCACGTTTACTGGGTTAATCTCAGATTTTTCGATGACTTCGGATTGTCCGATCGTACCGGACTTGTTCGGTCAACATTTCAAGTCATCCCGAGTTGACCCGAGATTTCTCGACCGGAACCGTGCTCTTTCGGATCTTCGCCCCGGGTTTCGGCTTTCCGCGAGAGGGTAAACCGGTAGAAAGCCCCGTACGAACGTCTCGGGAGTCATGCGTCTGGTTTACCGACTTGAGGAGGTGCGGTTGAAGGCCCTCTTTCCAACGCGACAAACGGGAGCCGAATCGGACATCCGATTTGCAAGATACGGCTCGCGGAACACGCGCGCAGGAGAGAGAGTGTACCGCGCCCCCGCTCCGCTTGAAAGGGGAGGGCGCGCCCTGCGCGCCCTCAACCCGGGGGCGCGCCCTGCGCGCCCCCGGTTCCTTTGAAATGCGGGGGCGCGGTCAGTTGCTTTAAATCGGAAATTACCCCGATTAGCACCTTCTAAACCGGGTTTTTGGAAGGTTTCCGGGGAGGATTTTCACTTATTTGTACCGCGCCCCCGGTTCGGGGGCGCGTTACGTATGTCAAGTCGATTTTTAGCAATTTCCGGAAGTTTTCGTCGATTTTTGGCAGTGAGACGCCGAACGCGCCCCCGCCCCCTTTGAAACATGGGGGCGCGCAGACCGCGCCCCCGAACTGGGGGCGCGCCCTGCGCGCCCTTGGTTTCAGGGCGCGCCCTGCGCGCCCTCGTTTCCTTTGAAACGCGGGGGCGCGGTACATCCAGTTTCTAAATTTTGCACCGGCTCTCTTCCCCTATAAATTGAGGGCCATTCTCAACGAACCAAGGTTGAACCCCGGTGCCTAGCTCGTCCCAAGGTCGTCCAAGCTCTTCTCCAAAGCCGTCCCGACGTCCAAAGGCGATCCGAAGTCAAGAAACCGATCCGGAGGTGAAGGAGAAGGCTCGATCCGGGTGTTCTTCATCAACCTTCTTCATCGACTTCTGGAGAAAATCTGAGGCTTCTGCTGCAAAAGTCTTCAACATACAAATTGTCCCTCTCTTCGTCCTCTTTCGTCCCTAACTGACGGCACTCCATTCCGACTTGCCGTTTGTTCGTGGCGGTTGCTACACTGAGGGCGCGCATCCAGGTTCTGTTTTTGATATCCGCCCACTTTCATAATTTTTACTGACTTATACAGGAGGATTTCGGAGAAGTCATCAACATAGGAACTCTTCCCCTTTGAGTCCTCCGTCTACTCAAACAAACAGAACTCGATTCTGATATCGGGGTCGTCCGTAGCATCCTCTGCACCAAAGTCGCGCCAGAAGGGTGCAAAGCTACCCGAACCGGCCTTTTCTCAACCAACTCGGCTTCAACTCAAGCCGATCCATTCTATAAGCCTTCTCAACTCCATTAACTCTGTTTATTCATTGTTTTAAAGCATCTTTTAGTTTATTTACATCATTTTTACCTAATCAAAAATACAAAAAAAGGGGTTAGGACTCACCCCAATCCGGTGAGTTCGATTCCAATTGCTTCTTTCTCATATTCTCTCTACGATTACTACACTTCCCATAGTTCTAATTATTTTCTTCACTTGGTTTATTTTTCTAGTTGCACGGGTTTATCAAGCTAGCATTGGATTGGAGACTCTTCTTCATCGGCCGGCCGAAGAAGAAGAAGGTTGAACTCACATCCCTTTCTCCCACGCTAAGGTACACACGGTCAACTTCACTCCATTTCCATTACATAAAGCGGAGCCCGCGGCTCCTGGCGACCACACTTTCTTTTTATTCATGTTTTAAATTCATATCCTCCTCACTCTCCTCCCACATGACCCAAACCATCTCCGGTGCTCGAGCGACGCCGTGAGATGAAAGTTCGGGGATCAATGTGAGTGTGGGACCGAGGTGAGGAGTCTTTACCGCTTTCCGAGTGTCTTAAGATTCACTCCTCTTTCCACAAATCCATCTTTCTTCTTCTCTTGAGGTGCTGATCTGGAACCCGTTTTCGGAGTCGACAGCTTTTTGGCGACCACAGTGGGACAACCAATGTCTTCAACCGTGCTAGCTTGATTAAACCGTGCAACTAGTTGTTTTCCAACATGGTTCCCGCGTGAACCGGCTTGTCTTTTATCTTCCATGTCAATCTACCTTTAAACTTGCTAATTGCTCTTCCTTTAAGATTGTCCCCCATGTGGACTTGATTTCTTGTCTTTAATTTCAGCCCGGTTCTCGCGTGAACCACTTTTCTTCTTATAAACCGGTTCCCGCGTGAACCACCTTTCTTTTCCAACTCGGTTCCCGCGTGAACCAACTTATTTTCAGATCGGTCCCCGCGTGGACCACCTCTTTACAGCACCTTTAGATTGGCCCCACGTGGCTCTCTTTTCATTTTGTCAACTCTTACACTGGTTCCCGCGTGAACCACCATTTTCTTCACAAAAACCGGTTCCCGCGTGAACCACCCCTTTTCCTTCAAAAACCGGTTCCCGCGTGAACCACCTTTCTTTTCCAACTCGGTTCCCGCGTGAACCAACTTACCTTCATATCGGTCCCCGCGTGGACCACCCCTTTGCACCAATTAGATTGGCCCCACGTGGCCCTCCTTTCCTTTTTCCAATCAAACAAACCGGTTCCCGCGTGAACCACCCATTTTCCTTCAAAAACCGGTTCCCGCGTGAACCACCTACTTTTCCAAAACTTGGCTCCCGCGTGAGCTACTTTATTTTCAAATCGGTCCCCGCGTGGACCATCCTTTTACCTTCACTTCAGATTTGTCCCCACTTGGACACTCCAACACAAGCCGGTTCCCGCGCGAACCACCTTTAATTGCTAGTTTCTAGTTACTTGTTTTACTCTATCATTGCTTGTCTTGCTTGCATTCACTTGTTTGATTTATTTAATAGCTTTCATTCATGTTTGCATATTGATTGCTTCTTCTCCTTCTACCCTCCATTTTTCATTTTTGCATTAGCTTTGCATCGGGTACCGGACTTGCTCCGATCCATAGGGCATTCGAGGCGGGGGCTCTCTCTCCCAACACACCCTCACCCTCCAAACACCTTCTTGGTGGATTCTTACCTCTCTTACGGGATATTCCTTCCTAGTTGATTTGGTGGTTTCCATCAAGACCTCCGTAAGTCCCCATCCGTGGAGTATTCCTCTCCGCACGATTGGGCCGGTTGTACCACTCTCCCAAAACCCGAAGAACCCAAGTACCTACTCGTGGTGAATGAGTGATAACCTTAGGTCTTGAAGATTGAAGCAATAGGAATCATGCCTACTTGAGTGAACAATTGCTAACAATCTATCTAATCTAAGGTTTTAACCCAAAAATTATTGAGTAGTCATTTTAAAACTTTGTTTGCATAACTTGCTTGCTCATAACAATTGAAAACAACCAAAAAATTCTCTCCTTTCAAAACACCTAAAAAAAAATCCCTTTAAATTTTGTGTTCAACTTGCTTGCCAAACAACCAAATTGAAACCAAATCAAATCAAAGAAACAACCATAATCAAACAAAAAACTCTATTTGCATTTACACCCTTCATTTGCTTTCTTTCAACCACTTTGTAAGGAAATTTGACAGGATGCCCACTCTAAGGTCCGAAAGACACATCGGGATGTCGGACTACTGCGGCCAAGAAGAGGAGTACGAGACGGGCCACTACGAGCTGCAACAACCCATGGCTCAACCAGAGGGCCATGTCAACGCCGTCGGGGAGCCGAAATTCAAAATCCTACTCATCAACCCGCTTCACTTAGCGTGGAGCAACTCCTCCGGGGTCTATCTCTTCATCTAGACCCCGAATCTTTTTCACTTGTGCAATCCTTGACAAAGGGCAAGATGCCCGCCACTCAAGATCCGGTCGAGGGAAATCAAGCCCCCTCACCACCTCGGTCGGCGGTCGGGCCCCAAATCATCTCTTCTCTGGGCAACCTGCCGTGTCTCCTCTCACCCTATTATGGGGCATTCACATAATTCTGTTCCAATTCCTATTTCCAACCTACCTCCTCCAACTCAGCCACCTAAACACTTTGCTCCCGTGGCTCGGGAATCCAGCCTCACCCGGTGTTAATGAACAAAATCAACCGGATGGATGAGCGCTTCGAAGAGATGAGGCACCGCCTCGATTCTAAAGCCATCCACGAAATCTCCGTCCCATCTTTCCCGGTTCTACACCTTCCTCCTTCGAGAGATACCGGTCTTCCAACGTTACAACGGGGTCGGTAATCCTTTCAACCATTTAAAAAGCTTTCTCTATGACTCCGCATTACGGAAAAATGACCGCAAAGCCCTTGCCTTCCTATTCCGTCGGTCATTGGATGGATCCGCCCTGGACTGGTTCTATTCTCTTGATTCCATTGAGGCGGCGGATTTCGACATTGTCAAGACGAAGTTTCTACAGAGGTACAAGGATAGGGTGGGGCCAGCCTGCTCGATAACTGACTTGATTGCCGAAAAGATGAGGCCAGATGAGGACTTTGCCCGATTTGCTGATCGGTGGAGGGGAATGGCTGAGAGACTTGTGGATACCATCTCAGAGGGGGAGCAGGTGAGGATGCTCATTGGGAACACCACGCCTAACCTTCGCAACCTTCTGATCATGCACCGTCCAACAACCATGAGTGAGTTGTGTGATAGCGCCCGCTACCTCCAAGCCCACTTTAAGGATGCATCCATGATCAACCCGTTCGACACCAAGCCCCGTAATACTAGAAAGCCTACACCTGTAGGACCCACCACCGAAGGGGTAGTAAATAATGAGAGCATCAATGCCATGGGTAACCAGGGTGGGTACCGTCAAAACCAATACCGTAACCCACCACCCAATCAACAATACCGCCCCGCCCCCCAACCAGCACCTCCGCCACAGCAACAACTTGCATACAACCGAGCACCACCACAGCAACCCACCTACAACCGAGCGCCCCAGCAACCAAATGCCTACAACCGAGCGCCACAACAACAACATGTCTACAACCGACCACCACCCCAACCACAAGCCTACAACCAAGTGCCACCACCAGCCAACCGACTTAGGAGGGGGGGACCCAAGAGAGAGTATTACCCTCACCTGCCAATCCCCCTCACCGATATTTTCAATGCATTGATGGCTGAACAGCACTAGAGCTTCCAAAGGAGAGAGAAGGATGGCCGGCAAATGTTGACATGACAAAGTCTTGCGCTTATCATCGGTATCTGGGCACACGGTGGATGTACGTTTTCGGTTTAAAGACTACATTCATGACCTCAACGATCGGGGGAACATCGGCGGGGACGAGATGGGGAGTCTATTCAAGCAATGAAGGCACGTCGAGAATCAACCACGGCGACAACAAGCACAACGGCGGCCCGGCACAGGCATAGTTCAAGATCCACTCCCGGTACATGCACCCATACAAGCACCGGCACCAGCACCACCAAACCAACGACTCGGCCTCGTCCACTCCGCCATCGAGGAGTCAACCCACCATTCCCAGGGTTGGCAGGTCGAGGATCAGATCACCTCCATGCCCGCCATACCAACCCCACCTACAAACCGCACCATACTCTCCATACCGAGAGCTGCCCCCAGCCCACAAACTATCCAAACACCACTACCCTCACCAACCATTAACCCTCCACGACGCTTAATCATTAGACCGCCACCAGCCTCCCAACCGGCACCCCAACCTAACCCACCAACCACCATTAATCCTCCACGGCGTCTAATCATTAGACCGCCACAAACACCAGAGACATCACACGACCTACCGATCTCCGCCACCCCACGACCCCTCATCATTAGACCATCACCACCAACACCCCAACCATCACCCAACATAACGGCCTCCACCCCACGACCCCTCATCATTAGACCATCACCACCAACACCCCAACCATCACCCAACATACCGGCCTCCACCAATCCACGACCCCTCATCATCCGATCCTCACCACCCCTACCTACCATGGGCTCCTCAGCCTACCAAACAACCCTACCATCACCACCCTCACCACTTCCCCCTACCCCGCTGGCGCCGGTTCTTCGTAGCGGGAGGAGGTTCCAAAGGGTCTTCCCCCAGCTCGGGATACAACCACGGGAACGAGCGAGAAGAGGAGGTGGTAGAAGAACCGTTGCCGGCACGGTATATGACCTATTGAAGCACTTGGACAAAATGTCGGCACGGATTTCAATTACGGAGCTGATAAAGAGGTCGAAGAATCATCGGGACATCTTGCAACAATATTTGCGGCGGGTCATGGTCAATGAGGACCTCCCTTTGAGAAGATCATTCTTGTCCGACCCCGAGGAGTGAACATCCGGCACTCACCTTTACACAGGAGGAGTTGGCACGGCCAGAGATCAGAAAGTACGCCTTGCGCGTTGCAGTAGTCATCCGAGGCGTGGAAATCAAATCCTGCTTGATTGACACCGGAGCGTCCATAAATGTCATACCGCCAGAAACATTGCAACTTTGCGGCATCTCCGATGAAGAAATCGAGCCTTCGCCGTCACGGTGACCGCATATGACAACTCCGGAAGCCGGCACGAGGGGTGGTTACATTGAAAGTAGGGCTCGGGCCGTGTCTTTGTCACCGCCGAGTTTCTCGTTCTAGAACTGGGCCCTACATTCAAAGCTATTTTGGGACGCCCGTACCTTGAGGCAATAGGAGCTGTTGCCTCCACTAATCATCGATGTACGAAGTTCCCATACAAGGGCCGGGTGATCAAAGTAACCAACATCCCCATTACGAATGACGTGGATGACCCCTCTTCTGCACTACCAATATCAAAATCTGTCCAGCCGGTGGTTTCAACTACAGAGCTACCTGAGATCATGGTATTGACGACGCCTCCAGATTCAGTTGCGTTGCGGATGATGAAAGGGATGGGCTATCAGCCAGGAAAGGGGCTGGGAAAGGAGCTGCAGGGGGTTGTGCACCCCATTGAAGCCGTACAAAGACCAAAGAGACACGGGCTTGGCTATGAGCCCAGTTTCACTCCGCGGATGGTCTACCGGCCAAAAAATGCCATGGGACTCCAAAAATTCTTTATTAAAGGGGAGACCATGATGATGGCCGGGGACAAAGAAGAAGAACCGGTCAAGAGGAAGAAGGCACCGAGCAAGAGGAGGAGGTGGACAACACGAGTTCATCTTTGGCTCGGTTGTTCATAGAGAAGGTAGAACCAGTCAAGGGCAAGTCCATCTCTAAACAACTTGTCCACTCGAACCCACCTCCAAACAACATCCCGCGTGAACCGTATCCTACGGTCACGTATTTCAAAATCCTCACACTCTCCCTCTTGGATTCACTTGATGGGCTACCTAGCCCAATTCTCACTTACGGGCCAAAATGGCCACTGAATCGATCAATGGGCATGAGAGCCCATTCAAATCTTCTCACTCCACTGGGCTTCTATGCCCATTACAATCCAACAAACATGGGCCCGCGTGCCCACCAGTCGGGCCCACGTGCCCTTTAGATTTATTTTCTTGCTTTGGGCCCGCGTGCCCACCATTTGGGCCCACGTGCCCCTTAGATATTTCCACCAGCTTTGGGCCTATCTGCCCATTTCTTGTCATCATCGGGCCCGCGAGCCCATTTTTCTTCCATTTACTTAAGCTTTCTATTTACGCTCGAGCCCCATCGGCTCATTCTCTTTTTGTTATTGAAAATACCCAAAATACCCAAAAAAAAACGTCCTCTCGCAAACTCAGTTTTCCATCGAGGAGACGTCGCTACTCGTCTCGGAGGGTGCTCCCAACCAGGGACCCCTCTTCTCCAACTCACTGATCGATCTGTTCGATCCTTCACTCATTGTTAATACCACCTTTTCAATTCCGTCTTCTTTAGGAGTAGTCAGGGTAGGAAAGAAGAAAATTCGAGGTAAACGTGTGCCAGAGAGATATCTCCAACAAATAGCTCAAAAATGCAAGGAATGTGCAAGGCTGCCAAGGTTTTTGGAAAATGCTATCCAGCTTGATGAAATCCAATATGAGGATGAATTCAATGTAGATCATACACTGGGAGTTTACGAGGTCTTATCAGAAAAAGATCCTGATTGCGAGGATGGAATTCAGGTCTTGGCTGTTGCGTATCCTTTTGGATTTAAAAGATTTGAAGAACCATTAGCCACGGTGGATGAACCGTCAAAAGAATTGAATCTCGGAACTCCGGAAGATCCCAAGACAATCCTCCTAAGCGCAAACCTCACTCCCTCTGAGGAACGAGTTTGATTAAAATTACGGAAGAATATAAGGACACGTTCGCATGGACATACGAGGACATGCCGGGGTTAGACAACTCGTTAGTTGAACATCATCTAACTTTGAAACACGGAGTTACCCGGTCAAGCAAAAATTAAGGAGATTCCACCCTGATGTTGCACTTAAGATGAAAGAAGAGGTCGACAAGTTACATCAAGCAAGATTCATTAAGGTCGTCCTTTATCCGCAATGGGTGGCAAATATAGTCCCTGTCATGAAGAAGGATGGCCGAGTTCGGATCTGTATAGACTTCAGGGACTTGAATCGAGCGTGTCCTAAAGATGACTTTCCTCTACCTCATATTGACGTCCTGGTTGATAACACTGCTGGATTCGAGATGTTGTCGTTCATGGATGGCTATTATGGATATAATCAAATCCGGTTGGCCGAAGAGGACCAGGAGAAGACCTCGTTCGCCACACCTTGGGGAACCTAGTGCTTTGTCGTCATGCCCTTTGGACCGAAGAATCTTGGTGCTACCTATCGAGAGGGCAATGATGGCTATCTTCCATGACATGATGCATACCCTTGTAGAGGTGTACGTGGACGACCTGGTCGTTAAGTCCAGAAGCCGAAAATATCATCCTGAAGTGTTAAGAAAGGTCTTGCAAAGGGCTAGGGAATACAAATTGAAAATGAACCCAAAGAAATGCACGTTTGGAGTATCCTCAGGAAAACAGTTGGGGTTCATAGTGAGCAAAAGGGGCATAGAGATCGACCCAAACAAGGTCAAGGCAATCATTGGTATGCCTCCTCCGAGAAATATGAAAGAACTTCGAGGATTAATCGGGAGGCTACAGTTTGTCCGCCGGTTCATCTCACAACACTCCCAAAGGTGTAAACCTTTCTATGAGTTGACCAAGGCGGGGGACGAGTTCAAATGGGATTCGAAGTGCCAGGATGCATTCGATGGTTTGAAAAGATACCTGGCTAGTCCCCATGTGCTTAGACCACCAGTCCCTGGCAAGCCCTTAGTTTTATATATCTCGGTTTTGGAGAATTCTCTTGGGGCAGTCCTTGCACAAGTTGATGAAGAAGGGAAAGAGAGGGCAACTTACTATTTGTCAAAGATCTTTGATCCATGCGAGCGAAGTATCTTGTAGTGGAGAAGACTGTGCGCACTAGTTTGGGTAGTTCGAAGCTTAAACACTATTTCTTAGCTCATGAGGTCAACCTTATTGCCCGCATCAATCCCATTAAATTCCTTACGGAGAAAAGCTGTTCTAGCGATCGGTTAGGTCGTTGGCGAGCTTCCTCTCCCGGTTTGATATCACCTATGTCCCCCAGAAGGCGATTAAGGGCTATGCCATTGCCGAACATCTAGCCCATCACCCTATACCCCTCTTTGACCCGGTCTAGTCGGAGCTCCGGATGACGAACTAATGTTAATCCGATCTTCCCCTCTTTGGACATTATATTTTGACGGGGCTCTGAATTCACACGGTAAGGGAATAGGAATCGTCCTTCTATCACCTGAGGGTGTCACCATTCCACAGGCATTTCAGCTTGACTTCCCAGCAACCAACAATATAGCTGAATACGAAGCCTTGCTGGCCGGGCTGGAGGCTGCCCATTTCTATGGTGCCACGGAATTAAGGGTGATAGGTGATAGCCAACTAATCCTTCGCCAAGTCCTAACCAAATACCGAACTTCTCATCCAAACCTCAAACCTTACCAAGAACTCACCTCTTGCTACATCAAGCTCTTTTCCAAACTAACTTTCGTCCATGTTCCTCGAGCTCAGAACATCCTTGCTGATGCCCTTGCCTCCTTAGCTTCATCTCTATCAGTCCCGCTAGGTAGATAGGTGCGGACTATTCATGTCCGTAGAAGGTCGATGCCAGCGATTAAGGATGGGCGATTTACGAAAGTTAAGGAGAGATTTGGCGGGAAGGAGTATCTAGAGCAGAAGGAGGAAGTTTCTCTAGTCGAGTTGGAAGAGTTAGATGAGGGTGAGAGGCCTTGGTTTGATGAGATCGCAAGGTATTGTCAAGATCAGACATATCCACCTGGATCAAATGCAAAAGAAAAGAAGGCCATCAGGAGAGTATCCCAGAGGTATACCATCCTAGGAGGGGTGCTCTACAAGAGGAGCCTAAGCGGAATTTTATTGAGATGCGTTGATGAAGAAGAGGCGGAATTGGTGCTTAAGGAAGCACATTCCGGGGTCTGTGGGGGCCATGTCAATGCTCAAGCTCTTGCCAAGAAAATCATCAGGCAGGGGTATTATTGGCCAACCCTAGAAGAGGATTGCTCCATCTTTGTCCGGCACTGTCATTCTTGCCAACTTCATGCCGACAAGATCCATTCTCCCGCATCTTCCCTTCATCCTATTCATGCCCCATGGCCCTTCGCCATGTGGGCTTTCGATATCATTGGCCCTCTAAGTGATCTTAACTGCGAAATCCGTTCCAAATCGTTCATCCCGACGGCAACAGAGTACTTCACCAAGTGGGCAGAAGCGGAAGCGTTCGTGGAGATCAAGGCATCAACACTGTGCTCCTTCATCAAACGCAACATCATCGCCAGGTTCGGGATACCCAGCGACATCGTCACCAACAACGGACCACAATTTCTCTCTCAAGATCTGCGTGATCTTTGCAACAGGTACCGCATTGTATTGCATCATTCATCTCCTTATTACCCGCAAGGCAATGGTCAGCGAAGCCACCAACAAAACTTTGATTAAAATCATCAAGAAAACACTGTAAGTCTAGCAAGTTCGCGGTGGACGGATAAGCTTGTAGATGCCCTATGGGCTTATCGTACTTCTGTACGGACCCCCACTGGTCAAACCCCGTATGCTCTTGCATATGGGATGGAAGCGGTGGTCCCGTACGAAGTACTCCTTCCATCACTCCGAGTTCAACTCGATAGGGACATCCTGTCGATGAGAGACGAGAATCTCTCCTTGCACAACTTGAACTCCTAGATGAAAGAAGGTTGGCTGCCTCCGAGCATGCCCGGACTTATCAGAACCGATTGAAAAGGTTTTATCAAAAGAGGGTGGTAGAGAGAAAGTTCGAAATCGGTGAGATGGTAGTTAAACGTATATTCGTTAAGCCGGGTGGTCCCCGCTCCAAGTTGCAACCTAACTGGGAAGGGCCTTTTGTTATAACTGAAAAATATCCAGGCAATGCATATGAGCTAACCAACGCCGATGGAGAAAAATTGAACCATCCATGGAACGGCGTTTACCTCAAAAAATATTTTCCTTAGAAAAAAAAAGAGGAAAATGGAGAATTTCTGGAATGATATCAAGTCATCGATCCAAGGGTGTTAGCTAGAAGTCAAGGGTAGACATCACCTTGCACACACAACACCTCCCGATCCCAGAATCTAGATAGCCCAACACTCAAGAGAGGCAAGGCAGAGCCTTGAAGGCGGAAAGGAAACCTTACCCTATTCTCTTCTATTCGGTCCAAGATAGGTGAAGGGGACTAGAGGAGGATAGTATCGAAAATGCCCGCCGCCTTAGTAGGAGGCCGTCTCGTAGGGTGCAAAAGGGTGCCAAAAGATGGGCAATGAACCCCACAGGTTTAAACAAATATGGGCCTGTCTGAATGAGTACCTGAAAGAATAGAAAATGAAGAAAAAGGCACCAAAAGATGGGCAATGACCCCACAGGTCAAAGACTTGTCTAAGTAAGTGCCACATGTAGAAAAGACCCGAAGAGGCCGAACCCCAACGGGCAATTTGGGCATGAGTAGAGAAACCCTCCTCAACACCCCCAAATCCTATCAAAGACTTCCTTTATTATTCTTCCATCTTAAAACCCCTAGGGTAGGGTAGGCTTGTCCAAACTCAGGGGGAATCCAAACCGATCAAGAGAAGAGGGCAAGAAAGATTCTGGGTATGGAACCTTATTTTCACGTGGTGTTTATCACTTAAATCTTGGTTAACACTCAAAGATCGATGAATTGTTTCAACACTGGCACATTCTCCATAAAAATCCAAAAAAAATTGAATTTTTTTCAAAAATAAAAAAAATCAAATATTTTCAAAAATCCAAAAAAAAATCAAAAAAATGAATATCTTCAAAAAAAAAAAATTTGAATACTTTCCAAAAATGCATCATCTAACTTGGCATAACCTTGCTTTTGCCTTTGCTAGCATTCATGTTTATCTTTATGTCTTGCATGTTTCATTTCCGCATTGCATATTTACTTTCATTATCACCCCATTAAGAGGGCTCCTCCCTTTGACCTAAGTCAAAGTTGGCCATAATAGGCAAAGGGATGAGTCGTTGTGAAGATCTAATCCTCTTTTATCAAGTGTTTTCAGGGACTTTAAAATAAGAGGAGAAGGTTCTCTCAACGACAGGTAAGTTCTCTTAACCATTTCATTTCAGTCATTTAGATTATTACACCTTGTTAAGAAGGCTCCTCTCTTTGACCTAAGTCAAGGCAGACAACAATAGGCAAGGAGACGAGCCATGGTGAAGATTTAATCCCTTTTATCAAGTGTTTCAGGATGAAAAGATCAAGAAGGGTGTGACTCTCACCATAGCAGGTAAGCTTTCTTAACCCTTATCTTATTCATTTTCAGTCATTTTGTTCATATTACCTTGTTAATAAGGCTACCCCCTTGACATGTAAGCAAGGCAAGATGACAATAGGCAAGGGGGTAAGCCATAGAGCAGATTTAACCCTTCTATTAAGTATTTCAGGAAAGAAACACAAGTCAAGGAGGGGTGAGAATCTCGCCAACAGGTCAAACAACACTGAAGCAAGAGGTACTATAACAAGGAAGAAAAGCAGCTACAACACAAGAAGAAGATTAAGCCTACTACAGATATCGGTGTCCGATTGCCACCGACTCCGGAGAATGACCATGTGGAGAAGGCATGGAAACCATACCGCCGCAACCGCCTCGTTCCGGTGATGCTCCAAAGGAGTGGCCAAGACAGGAATTGCTCGCGGAAACAGAAGAACGGACATGGGAAACTCCCATAACTTGCCGACTAGCATATATGTCGCTAGTCGTGTGTTATTAACTTATACATTATTTGTTGGAGACCATGAGCACGGAGAAGACTTGACCCGAGATCTCCTTCATCAAAATCTACGACGGTCGGGTCATCTCTAATGCTCACGGATAAGCCAAAGTTGTCCTGTGAGGGATGATAGTTCCCGAATGGGTATCTTGACCTCATAGACAATCTATATCTTCAACTATTTGTTATACAAGTTTTGTTTTATTTTCTTGAGCCCAACATGCATCATGTAGTATTAATTGCATTACATTTTGTTTTGTCATTGCATACATCATTTCCTAATCTTCACCTTCTCACCCTCTCGATCATTCTAAATCCCACCGTGTCATTCACCATATTCTCTAGTCCCACTAACCTCTCTAATATCCCACCGTGTCTATTAATCCCACCGTGTTCGGTAACCACTTTGTCCAAATCTTTCAATTCTTTTCACCACTGTGGCCATTGCAACTTCTTTACTATTTATCCCACCGTGGCAGCCATTTCATCCCGCCAAGGGCCTTCAATTTTGATCAGAACTTGCACCGTCATTATCTTCACGGTCTATGCTTAAACATTTGCCTTTCGGAATCTGAGATCATTCCATTCCGAATCAAATCTTGTCTCTTGGAAGACTTAAATGAATCTAAGAGCCTGAATGTGCTCGATTGGTATTCTTTTACTTTTTCAAAACAAATCTCTTTTTTAAAACTTTAGCCCATCACAGCACAGGAACACCGCAAAGATCGGGTTACCGGCTGATGATGAACCTACGAACCCATGTTTCGGGGACTCCCCACCGCGTTGGGGGTTGGCTATTCTTCTCTCGTGCCAATGGCACATCTCTTACCAATCGAGCATAGGAAGACTTGATGAAACATGGCGGTTAACTAGGAGACTTGAGGAGATTCGTCTTGCCGAATCTGGTCGTTAAGCGTGTCTATATCTACACCTTGATGCCACCTTTTCAGTCCATCGCCATTTCACTCCACTACATTCCACTACGATCCATCTCGTTTCACTACGCTTTCCCTATGTTTCACTCCGTTCCGCTACATGCCATTCCCTTGCAAAGCCGACATCAAGGCGAGGCAAGCTGTAGACACGCCAAATTGGCCTGATTCGGAGCCCCAGACTCTTATTCCATAGGCGATATCTTTTATCTGACCGTTATCTGATCTGGATTATCTCATGGACATGAGCTAAGGACATTGGTGGAGCCCCTTTGTAAGTTGAGAATGGACCAATGATTTCCGGAATATTGCCGTAACCTTCAAGCGAGAGCTGCACGTGAACTGTAAAAACACGAAGCCTGCTCGATGACCGACCTTGAATGGTCCATAATTGAAGGCCTCGAGAGTCCCGCATGTGTTCCGTAACATTCAGGGTTTCCGAGAAGTCATTTCGGTAGGCGTTGGTCAATGACGGCTTTCGTTACGGCTTTTTCGATCTGTGCTGACACGGCTATCCCGGACCACATGTTAGGCCTTTCCGGTCATCACCGGGTCTTTTCAGGTCATCCGGGTCGATTCTAGACGTATATTTTACCAACCGGGGCTATAAGGCCGGTTCGGTCAATTTTAGGGTTTCGCGGCTTTTACGGCTTTCGATTCACGTTTACCGGGTTAATCTCAGATTTTTCGATGACTTCGGATTGTCCGATCGTACCGGACTTGTTCGGTCATCATTTCAAGTCATCCCGAGTTGACCCGAGATTTCTCGACCGGAACCGTGCTCTTTCGGATCTTCGCCCGGGCTTCGGCTTTCCGCGAGAGGGTAAACCGGTAGAAAGCCCCGTACGAACGTCTCGGGAGTCATGCGGCTGGTTTACCGACTTGAGGAGGTGCGGTTGAAGGCCCTCTTTCCAACGCGACAAACGGGAGCCGAATCGGACATCCGGTTTGCAAGATACGGCTCGCGGAACACGCGCGCAGGAGAGAGAGTGTACCGCGCCCCCGCTCCGCTTGAAAGGGGAGGGCGCGCCTGCGCGCCCTCAACCCGGGGCGCGCCTGCGCGCCCTCAAACCGGGGCGTGCCCTGCGCGCCCCCGGTTCCTTTGAAATGCGGGGGCGCGGTCAGTTGCTTTAAATCGGAAATTACCCCGATTAGCACCTTCTAAACCGGGTTTTTGGAAGGTTTCCGGGGAGGATTTTCACTTATTTGTACCGCGCCCCCGGTTCGGGGGCGCGTTACGTATGTCAAGTCGATTTTTAGCAATTTCCGGAAGTTTCCGTCGATTTTTGACAGTGAGACGCCGAACGCGCCCCCGCCCCCTTTGAAACATGGGGGCGCGCAGACCGCGCCCCCGAACTGGGGGCGCGCCCTGCGCGCCCTTGGTTTCAGGGCGCGCCCTGCGCGCCCTCGTTTCCTTTGAAACGCGGGGGCGCGGTACATCCAGTTTCTAAATTTTGCACCGGCTCTCTTCCCCTATAAATTGAGGGCCATTCTCAACAAACCAAGGTTGAACCCCGGTGCCTAGCTCGTCCCAAGGTCGTCCAAGCTCTTCTCCAAAGCCGTCCCGACGTCCAAAGGCGATCCGAAGTCAAGAAACCGATCCGGAGGTGAAGGAGAAGGCTCGATCCGGGTGTTCTTCATCAACCTTCTTCATCGACTTCTGGAGAAAATCTGAGGCTTCTGCTGCAAAAGTCTTCAACATACAAATTGTCCCTCTCTTCGTCCTCTTTCGTCCCCAACTGACGGCACTCCATTCCGACTTGCCGTTTGTTCGTGGCGGTTGCTACACTGAGGGCGCGCATCCAGGTTCTGTTTTTGATATCCGCCCACTTTCATAATTTTTACTGACTTATACAGGAGGATTTCGGAGAAGTCATCAACATAGGAACTCTTCCCCTTTGAGTCCTCCGTCTACTCAAACAAACAGAACTCGATTCTGACATCGGGGTCGTCTGTAGCATCCTCTGCACCAAAGTCGCGCCAGAAGGGTGCAAAGCTACCCGAACCGGCCTTTTCTCAACCAACTCGGCTTCAACTCAAGCCGATCCATTCTATAAGCCTTCTCAACTCCATTAACTCTGTTTATTCATTGTTTTAAAGCATCTTTTAGTTTATTTACATCATTTTTACCTAATCAAAAATACAAAAAAAGGGGTTAGGACTCACCCCAATCCGGTGAGTTCGATTCCAATTGCTTCTTTCTCATATTCTCTCTACAGTTACTACACTTCCCATAGTTCTAATTATTTTCTTCACTTGGTTTATTTTTCTAGTTGCACAGGTTTATCAAGCTAGCATTGGATTGGAGACTCTTCTTCATCGGCCGGCCGAAGAAGAAGAAGGTTGAACTCACATCCCTTTCTCCCACGCTAAGGTACACACGGTCAACTTCACTCCATTTCCATTACATAAAGCGGAGCCCGCGGCTCCTGGCGACCACACTTTCTTTTTATTCATGTTTTAAATTCATATCCTCCTCACTCTCCTCCCACATGACCCAAACCATCTCCGGTGCTCGAGCGACGCCGTGAGATGAAAGTTCGGGGATCAATGTGAGTGTGGGACCGAGGTGAGGAGTCTTTACCGCTTTCCGAGTGTCTTAAGATTCACTCCTCTTTCCACAAATCCATCTTTCTTCTTCTCTTGAGGTGCCGATCTGGAACCCGTTTTCGGAGTCGACATTATGTAGTTCTCCTTGTTTGTTCTTCGTGCCTGAAACACTAGAAAAAAGGAGATCAGAATGCCAATATGGCTTATCCCCCTTGCAAGTTACAGTATGCCTTGACCTTTGTCAAGGGGTGTAAAGTTTTTCTTGTGCCTGAAACACTTAGAAGAAAGAGATTAGAACAACAATGTGGCTTATCCCCCTTGCAAGTTACAGTATGCCTTGACTTTTGTCAAGGGGTAATAGCCTTCTTAAGGGTGTAAAAATAAAGTAGAAAATATACAATGAATGTAAAGACAAGAATTCAAACCAAGCATGGTGATGAAATTTTTCTTTTTTGAAAATTTTGTTGGAATTTGAAAATGAAGTTTTCTTTTTTTGAAAAGATTCAATTTTTTAGGATTTTTGAAAATATTCTTTTTTTTAGTTTTTGAAAATATTTAATTTTTTTGGAGTTTTTGAAAGCATTCAACTTTTTTAAGAGTTTTTTTTTGAAAATATTTTTTGGGAGAGAAAAATCAGTATTGACACAAGTTCTCATCACTTGGTTGTTCTTCTAGGTTCGTTGGTAGACACCATGTGCAAAATGGGGTTCCTTGCCCAGAATCTTTCTAACCTTCAACCTCTGATCGGCTAGAGTTTAGCTTTGATTTGGTTGGTCCACCCACACCTTGGGGGGTTAGGAATAAAGAATTGGTAAGGACATCCTTGATAAGCTTTGGAGATGTTGAGAGGGATTTCTCTACTCACACCTAATTGCCCATTGGGGTTCGGCCTCTTCAGGTCTTTTCTACATGTGGAACTCACTTAGACAAGTCTTTGACCTGTCGGTTCATTGCCCATCTTTTGGTGCCTTTTTTCATTTTCTACTTTTCTGGGTACTCATTCAGACAGGCCCATATTTGTTTAAACCTGTGGGGTTCATTGCCCATCTTTTGACACCCTTTTCTTTTGAGAAGTTGGACCTTTCGAGACGGCCTCCTACTAAGGCGGTGGATGCTTTCGATACTCTCCCCCTCTAGTCCCCTTTGCCTATCTTGGACCGAACAGAAGAGAGTAGGGTGAGGGCTTTCCTTCCACCTCTGAGCCTTGACTAGCTTCTCTCAGGTGTTGGGTCATCCGGATTCTAGGATCAGGATGTGTTGTGTGAGTAGAATGGTATCTACCCTCGACTCCTAGACAACAATCTAGAACATGTGGACTTAAGTCATACTAGTAGTTCTCTCCTTTTTTTTTGAGGTAGATTACATTCCATAGGTGAATCAATTGAAAACATGCCTTGAAATGTAAAGAATTTGTTTAATAAGAACAAGGTAGCTACAAATATCGTCAATCATGAATTTCTCTCAATTAAAATTGTCATGTGAAATTCAAAATTATTTTTTAAAAATATTGCTTTGCAGATGACATAATGATGATGAATGCAATTTCATGTAATACCTGAGAGAAGAATAAGTTCATTGCTGATGATGGCTTTGCTTGTGCTTGCCTTGCCTTTTCTGCCATGCCTTGCCTTTCCTTGCCCAACTGCTTCCACTGTTGATATGCACCATATTGCATTGGATTGAAGATTCATAGTCATAGGATGAAGTGAAAATGTGGAGGATCTGATTTAGCATGGCGGAGTCAAAATTAATGATGTAAAAGGCAAAGATTGTGGTATCACCCAAGAAATTTCTCTACTTTGATTTTTTTTGTTGAAAGTAAAACTTAGAGAATGAAATAGAATTTGAAAGGAAATAAACATGCTTGGAAACAAAAGTGAGTTAAAATGGGCTCTTGGGCCCGTGAGTTGAAAGTGGGCTTGAAGGCCTAGGAGTAGTTGGAATCAAGAGGCACGTGAGCCCAAGATTTGAATGTGGGATAGAGGGCCCGGTTGATGTTGATGGGCATGAGGGCCTGATTGGAGGTTGAGCCCGAGGGACCCAATGAAAAGAGCGGGCACATGGACCCGATTTAAATGGTTGGGAGCAAGATTGTGATTTGTGATGGGCTCGCTGGCGCCATTGAAGAGTATGGGTGCGTAATCCCAAAGTTGAAGAAGTGGGGGCACAGGGGCCCGATTTTGAATAAGTTTGGGCACGTGGGCCCGATGGTGAAGAAATGGGGGCATACAGGCCCGAAGTTGAAGCAGTGTGGGCATGTGTGCCCGAGTTTGTTGGTAGGTGGGCACATGGGCCCGATTTAGAAGAAATTTGGGCACATGGGCCCGGTTGTAGAAAAACATGGGCATGTGAGCCTGGTTGAGGTGAATTGCGAGCACGTGGGCCCGATTTAGAAAAATTAAGGGCACATGGGCCCGATTGGGGAGAATTATGGGCACGTAGGCCTAGTTGGGGAAAAGGGGCATATGGGCCCAGTTGAAGGAAAGAGGCATGCAAGCCCGATTGATTAAAAGGGGCACGTGAGCCCGGTTGAAGAAAAGGGGCATAAGAGCCCGGTTGATTAAAAGGGGCACATGGGCCCGGTTGGATAAAGGGGGCACGTGGGCCCGGCTGATGGAAAGGGGCACATGGGCCCAGTTGATGAAAAGGGGCATAAGAGCCTGGAAATGAGACATAAGGGCCCAAAAATGGGGCATAAGGGCCAAATTGAGTGGGATGGTGTGTAGGCCATGGCCCTAAGATTGACAGATTTTGAACCCATGGGTCTGATTGATGGTTGTAAGAAGGATAAAGAAAGGGTAGTGGCCCTAAGATTGAGGAATTGTGGGCCCATGGGCCCAATCGTTGATTTGGAGAAGAATAAAAAAAGGGTCGTGGCCCTAAGATTGATTAATCGTGGGCCCATGGGCTGGATTGTTGCTTAGGAGAAGAATGGGGTAAGGGTCGTGGCCCTAAGATTGATACTAAGGGATTTACCTGCCTAGCTGAAGGAGGTCCTAGTATCCCTTTGCCTATGCCCTTCTGGAGGCTTGTCGATTCATTTTCTATTTCATTGACCAATTCTATCTTCTTATTTTTTCATTCAGGAGTCAATTCTATTTCTCCAACTTCAGGGATCAATTCTAATGATGGCAACATTTGATCTATACCTGGAGAATCCTTGCCTAGTCCTTGACATTCAACTAAATTTGTTATCCCCTCATCTAAGCTCCCTACAGTAGGCTTCTCCTTAGGTTGTTCTATAAAAGGGGGCATGCCTAGTGTAGGGGATTTCGTAAGTATCGAAGGGTTTGGTTCAACCTCCCCTACTGGCTGACTTGGATTTTGAGAAATAGCAACGATATGCTGAGGGGTAGAAACCGATTTCTCTATTAGGGCAAGAGCACAAATGGTTGGAGTGATTGATTCCTATGCCAGGGCAGGAGCTTGAAGGGTCGAAGTGCCTGAATCATCTACCATGGCAGGAGCATGAACGATAAGAGTGTCTAGTTCCTCTACCATGGCAGGAGCTTGAAGGGTCAAAGTGTCTAAATCTTCTACTACAACAGGAGCAAGAATAGTAGGAGTGATTGATTCCTTTGTTGAGGCAAGAGTAATAGAAGAAATGATTGGTTGTTGTGCAACCAACTGAGGAGGATCCCTATGCTGTGGGATTGGTTGAGAAGCCGGGGTTTGCTCGATCGGCTTAAGATGAATGATTGGACGAGGGACCGTTGGTGAAGTGGGTTGAGGGGCCAAGGCTTGCGTGGCTAGCTGAGGGGTTGTTGTTGGAACAGGCTAAGAAGCCAATGGTCAGATGTTTGGCTGATGGACCTTAAGAAATGTTGGTGGAGTCGAAGGCAGGGGAGCCGGTTGAAGTAATGGAGTATTCACACAAGCAACAAGAGGAGCTTTATTAAGCGTGGTTGGTTATGCCATTGACTCGGGTTGCATGACTGGTTGAGGTTGGGGCATGGGTGGCCTAATCAACTGGCGTCGAGGAGTCAGCTGAAGATGATGATCTGGATGAGGTTGGAGAGGGCTCCTAGGTTGGTGCATAGCATCAATGCTCCTCTCAAGCCTGAGCCTCAATTCATTAGAATATTGCATTAATTCCACATCTTCTTTTACTTCCCCAATTATTGAATAGCATGGCCCATATCGTTTCAAGAATTTGGCCTTGACAATTTCAAAATCTCATATCTCTACTTCGTTCAATGAAAAAAAACCAATATAGGGCTGCACCCTCTAAAGATCTCCTAAAAAGAAAGGCAAGGGTCTTTCTATCATTCTGCCATCAAGATGATTTGCTCAGGAAATCATTGACATGGATGAAGGGATCACCTGAGCCATTTTAGCGATGGTAGGTTGGCATTTGTGATTGGGGGATGTAGATAGTATAGAGGAGAAATTCAAGGGTTTCCTGATCTTTGGCAACATGTGGGGAGGAATTCACCAGGGGGTGTGCATGTGGCACTCGGATGGGAGGGGGTGGGTTGGTGTGCAAGATAAAGAATGACCCACAATGGGGTGAGTAGATAAAGTAACATGGCTAGACTGCCCAGGTGGGGTTATGGTAAGAGGTTGAACTGCTGATTGGAGAGGTGAGGCAGCTCAGTTGACTTTGGCTGGACCATGATTGACAAGCATCTTGCCCTTTGCTAGGGACTGCACAATTGAGAAGGATTTAGGATCAAGGTGAAGAGATAGACCTTGAAGGAGTTGCTCCATACTGAGCGGAGCAGGCTGATGGGTGGGATCTTGAATTTCAGGTTTCCTGATGGCACTAACATGGCCCTCTGGTTGGACCATGGGTTGCTGTAGCATGTAGTGACCTGTCTTTAGTAGTCCAGCATCTCGACGTGTCTTTTGAACATTAGCATCATGGGCATCCTATCGATCTTTCTTCAAAGATGGTTAAAAAAGAAGGGCAAGTCAAGCACACAATTGAATATTTTTTTTATGTTTTGTTTTGTTTGATTTTTTATTTCAATTTGGTTGTTTGGAAAACAAGTTTGAACACAAAATTAAAAAAGGTTTTTTTTGTTTTGTTTTTTTAGGTGTTTTGCAAGAAGAAATTTTTGGTTGTTTTCAATTTTTGGTGAGAAAGCAAGTTATGCAAACAAGGTTTTAAAATGACTACTCGACAATATTTGGATTGAAACTTTAGATTAGATAGATTGTTAGCAATTGTTTACTCAAATAGGTATGGTTCCTATTGCTTCAATCTTCAAGACCTAAGGTTGTCACTCCATCACCACGAATAGGTACTTGGGTTCTTCGGGTTTTGGGAAAGTGGTACAACCAGCTCAATCGTGCGGAGAGGAATACTCCACGGATGGGGACTTACGGAGGTCTTGATGGAAACCACCAAATCAACTAGGAAGGAATATCCTAGAAGAGAGGTAAGAATCCACCAAGAAGGTGTTTGGAGGGTGAGGGTGTGTTGGGAGAGAGAGCCCCCGCCTTGAATGCCCTACGGATCGGAGCAAGTCCGGTACCCGATGCAAAAAGCTAATGCAAAAGTAAACATGGAGGGTAAGAGGAGAAGAAGCAATCAATATTCAAACATGAATGAAAGCTATTAAATAACTCAAATAAGTGAATGCAAGCAAGACAAGCAATGATAAAGTAAAACAAATAACTAGCAACTAGCAACTAAAGGGTGGTTCGCGCGAGAACCGGCTTGTGATGGAGTGTCCAAGTGGGGACAAATCTGAAGTAAAGGTAAAAGGATGGTCCACGCGGGGACCGATTTGAAAATAAGGTGGCTCACGCGGGAGACGAGTTTTGGAAAGGTAGGTGGTTCACGCGGGAACCAATTTTTGAAGGAAAAGGGGTGGTTCACGCGGGAACTCACCGGATTGGGGTGAGCCCTAACCCCGTTTTTTTGTGTTTTTGGTTATGTAAAATGATGCAAATGAAATAAAAGATGTTCTAAGATAGTAAATAAATTGAATGGAATGAGTTAAGAAGGACTTATGAAGTGTGTGGCTTAAGTTGAAGCCAAGTTGGTTGAAGAAGGTCGGTTCGGGTAGCTTTGCACCCTTCTGGCGCGACTTTGGTGCAGAAAATGTTACGGACGACCCCGATGTCAGAATTGAGTGCTGTTTATTTCTATGGATGGAGAACTTGGAGAGAAAGAGATTTTTCTATTGATGACTTCTTATAAATCCTTCTGTAGAAGTCTGTAAAAATTCTGAAAGTGGGCGGATATAGAAAACAGAACCTGTTTGTGTGCCCTCAATGCATCAATCATCACGAATAAACGGCAAGTCAGAATCGAGTGCCGTTAGTTGCAGATGAAACAGGACGAAGAGAGGAACAACTCCTCTGTTGAAGACTTTTGCAGCAGGAGTCCCATATTTTCTGCATAAGTCGATGAATTCGGTTGATGCAGAACGCATGGATTAGGCTTCACCTTCGCCTCGGGATCGATCTCTCGACGTCGGATCAGCTTTAGACGTCGAGACAGCCTTGGGAGAGAGAATGGATGACCTTAGGATGAGCTAGGCATATGGGACTCACCTTGGGTCATTGAGAATGGCCCTCAATTTATAGAGGAGAGAAACCGGTGCAAAATATAGAAACTGGACCGACCGCGCCCCTGCCTTTCAAAGGAGGCGAGGGCGCGCAGGGCACGCCCTCAAACCAGGGGCATGCAAGGCACGCCCTCAAACTGGCGGCGCGGTCTGTGCGCCCTCCAATTTCAAAGGAAAAGGGAGCGCGTTACGCGTCTCACTGCTAAAAATCGACGGAAACTTCCAGAAATTGCTAAAAATTTGACTTGACATACGTAACGTGCCCCCGAACCGGGGGCATGGTACAAATAATCGAAAATCATCGATAGTAACCTTCCAAAAGTCCAGTTTAGAAGGTGACCGGGGCAATTTCCGATTTTCGAAAACTGACTACGCCCCCGCGTTTCAAAGGAAGCGGTGGCGCGCAGGACGTGCCCCCAGTCTGAGGGCTCTCAGGGCGCGCCCCCAGGTTGTGGGCGCGCAGAGCGTGCCCTCTCCTTTCAAAGGGAGAGGGGGCACAGTACACTCTCTCTTCTGCACGCGTGTTCCGCGAGCCGTAACTTGCAAACAGGAAGTCCCATTCGACTCCCGTTTGTTGCATTGGAAAGAGGGCCTTGAGCCGCACCTCCTCAAGTTAGTAAACCAACTGGCATGACTCCCGAGACATTTGCACGGGGTTTTCTACCGGTTTACCCTCTCGCGAAAAGCCAAAAACCGTGGCGAAGATCCGAAAGAGCACGGTTCCAGTCGAGGAATCTTGGGTCCACTCGGGATGACTTAAAATGATGACTGAACAAGTCCGGTAAGATCAGAAAACCCGAAATCATTGAAAAAATTGAGATTAACCCGGTAAACATAAACCAAAACTCGAAAAAGCCGCAAAACCCTAAAATTGACCGAAACAGACGTATGGCCATGATTGATGAAAATATTCGGCTAGGACCGACCCGGATGACCAAAAAGACCCGGTGATGATCGGAAAGGCCTAACGTGTGGCCCGGGATAGCCGTGTCAGTATAGATCGAAAAGCCATAACGAAGAAACCGTTATAGACTAACGCCTACTAAAATGACTTGTCGGAAACCCCAAATGTCAGTCACGGAACACACGTGGGACTCCCGAGATGTTCAAGTGTGGACTATTCAAGGTCGGTCATCGAGCAGGCTTCGTGTTTTTACGGTTCACGCGCGGCTCTCGCTTGAAGGTTACGGCATCATTCTGGAAATCATCGGTCCATTCTCAACTTGCGAGGGGCTCCACCAGCGTTCTTAGCTCATCTCCACGAGGTAATCCGGATCAGATAATGGTCAAATAAGAATATCGCCTATGGAATAAGAGTCTCGAGCTCTGAATCAGGCCAATTTGGCGTGTCTACATACCCCACTTGACATAGATCGGTAGTGACAACATGGTAAGGCCATTGCTACTGACTATTACTAGCGATTGCTTTAATCGTCACTAGTGCTCCCATTTGACCATTGAGCAATCAGTTGGAATTGGCAACGGCTTAAGCCATCACCATTGTCTTTAAATATACCAATGGCAATAGCTTTGAAGTGTTGCCAATGTTGTCAGGGTTTTCTAAAACACATGCCCCCTTCTTCCTCTCCTTTTTACACTCTTGCTCCCCCTCTCTCTATGTTGACTTCCTTCCCTCTAACAGTTGTGCCACCACCTACCTTACTATCGGTTGTGTTGTCGCCACCACTTGCATCATCAGTGGCGTCTTTCTTTGCCACTGCTTGTGCAGCTGACCATTCCCTGTCTCACTACCTACACCGCCACCCCTAGCAACTCCCTCTACCCTCGATGCCTGAATTGTTGCCCCTGGCACCCCCTCTGCCTTGCCGCCTGCACCACTAACCTTCTCCTCCTCTTATAAGTACCTACTAACCCAAACAAGTTACTTTATGAGTTCTATATATGATTTTTATGGTTGTTTATGTGATATTAAGCATGTTAAGCATGTTAATTTAAGAGTTTTCATAACCTAGGGCTTTCTAATGACCTTAGGTTAAGAAAACCAATTTTATTAATTTTAGTCATTAGAAATTATATGGAATCGTACTAAAAAAATTTGGTGTAGTGAAAGTAACAATTCCTATATGTTCAATTAGAACTTGCCTCAATCGAAGCCAACGATGAAAATCAAAAACCAATCAAAATGGGTTTGAACATACCTAACGAGGATTCATCTAGTTCATTGGAGATGAAGAAGAATAACTTATAAAGATTTTCAAACTATTCAAATGCCCAGTCTCCAGCGATATCCACACAAACTTCATCCATAGCAGATTCTCCCTTCACGCCAGCCTCGAGAACTCTTCTTGATCGAAGCTCCATCAACCATGGACACCTTCTAGAGAAAGGAGAAGGTAGGGAGGAGGCTTAAGAACATGGTTTTTACCTTTGTCTTTATAGAGTTTGACTGAAACCATTAATATCTAGAGAACTCAAAATTTTTCATAAAAACCTAAAATCTTTATAAATTATGCCTTTGTCTTTGTATCTATGGATAAGTCCTTATGTGTGAGTCACTAGACCTGATAGCCTATTTGGTTGAGACATAAATAAAATAGAATAATTTTATTTAATTTAATTAAATATGTTATTAGATAACAGATTAATCAACCTATTGATCACGAAGGGTACAATTCACATCCCATAATCTCAAATGGCTATAGGAATAATCTTATCTTCATTGAATCTTTACATCATCATTCACTACAAGGATATAAACCCTTGCATGTTCATTGTCACAGTCAGAAAGGAGTATAGTATCGACTTTCAACTCCTTAATATACTGACTAGATAGAATCTTGTACTTGTAATTAAATCAATTAAAAAACTCCTTTTCCAATTATCCTTTATACCCTAGTCAAGAATTTATAATACTATCCCATAGGGCATTCACTCTCACTTACTGAGAGTAGATGATCCCTTATTGTCCGCTCAATTGCCTCCATCAAGTTTTCCTTATACCTAATCTATCACTATATTGGACCATCTAAACAGTGATCCATAAGTCCATAGTCAAAGCACAAGTTCCACCCAACAAGGTATCTTTGGCGACACAAGGCAAAAGTTCAACCATGCAATTATAATGATAGAAAACTCTAATTGACAGTTCGATAAGATACCATTTAGGGTTTCTAATTCGGTCAATTCAGTGAACTCATTCAACTAATGAGCACCTATTTGTATATCTCAATGTCTCCACACTAGTGACCAATAAGATCGATCATCCTCATCATATGAGAAAACATCACACACACTAGTCTATCAGGATCCTTGATGTCCCAACTCAAGGATCTTATAACTAGGAACATTTAAATCACATACCTCTAGATGATCAATTTCATTATCATAATCTTATCATGATTCAATCACCATTGCATGTAATTAAAGACTTCATTATGAAGTACTCATCTAATAAGAGTTAGTAATGAAAATTTACTTAATTAATTGAAAGAGATATTTTTAAAATGTTAAATTATATCATATATGATTGGTTTGTAGGGCATATATTTCTATCAATCTCACACTTACACTAAAGCCAATCACCTATATGGCTGATCTCTATCAACTCAAGATGAAGCTCAAACAAACTGAGTAATTGCTTCAGTTAGTGGATCTGCAATATTATTAGTGATAGATACTATATTTTTAATTATATCTCTATAAGCTATAATATCTCTAATTCTATGGTATTGTCAGAGAAGTTTTTAACTTCTAATGAAACATCGGCTCGACCCCCATTGTTTTCTTAAAACAATGGTGCACTTTTAGAGAAAGTTGGGATAAGCTCATATCTCAAATGAACATCTTCATCTAAGCTATTTATTAAGTAGTGTGAAACTATTATGTAATATTTTTTTAGTTGTAAATTTTACAGTATTCCATTGCATGTAACTCTTCTAGCTCATTGCACCACCATTATTTTGACATATTATCAAACTTATTTGACTAGAAGCTTGTGTTTTTAAAACTATAAAGCTTTAAATCTCATTCTCCGTTAATAGAGATACATGCTTAGTGCTTATCAAGTATCAAACGATACATCTCTAACCATCCAGTGACTCTTACATAGAACCACCTGATGAATGCTCATAACACTTAGAGAATTAATCATTCCATACATGCAACATCACATACATGATAGACCCTATCACAAAAGCATAAAGGCTTTACTCATGTATTCTCTCTATCTCTTAAGAAGTCTATAAAGACATCTTTTTAGAGAGAGCAACTCCACACCACATAGGTAAGAAACCTATCTTAGAGTGTATCATGTATGTCAAATCTTTTGACTATGGTAACTACGTACATTAATTGGGCATTTCTTTTTAATCTTTCTCCATAAATCTTAAAACCCAGATTAGTTTTGAGGATTAATTTTATAGCTAGGCTCATTGATGATAACATACAAAATTTATTCTTAATGAGTAGTACAGTAACAGCACTCCCACTTATCTTCTTGAATTCATAAGACTTCTCTTCATTCTTAATGAAGTCATAAGATTTAATCTAATTAAACCTTATATACTAACTATGGAAAATTTTATTTTAGTCTATAAATGGACCTCATACATACTCTATTTGGATGTTATTAGGACTTGATTCATTAAGGTTGTATCATATACACTTTTTTTCAAAATACTATAGAGAAACACTATCTTAACATCCAATGGACATATCTTATAGTCATAGTATGTAACCATCAAAATCCAAATGGATTAATCCATTGAATAGATAAATATCTTATCATATTCAACCATTTGATTTAGATGATATCATTTTTAACTATTCTCACCTTGAAGGTCGTTACCATCTATTTCACTCCAATATATTCTTTAGTGACCCATTTATGCCTTATTGATACTATATTCTCAGGTGGATTTATCATGCTCTAAACCTGATTAGAATAGATAGAGTTTTTATCTGATTTAATTGTCTTCCCATTTTAAAATCAATATCTTATATTGCTTTTATATAGATCTCAGAATTAATATCCTTTCTATCTTGTGCCTCATTTATTCCATCAAAGATAGTCTCATATATCTCTTAGGTTGAATGGACATAAAAAATGACCTATGAATTATCAATGTGTAATTATTAACTAGTACCTTGATTGAAGTGGCCTTTGGTTGTGAGATTAGAACATCTTCCATATATATTTTGCTCCCACTATCTTTCTTAAGGAGGAACTCTTCCTATAGAAATATAGTGAACTGAGCAACATATACTCTTATCCATAGAGATGATATATTTAATATTTATAAGTTTTCTTAGGATATCCCACAATCTAACACTTTATAGTCTTATATTTTAACTAGTTAAGGTTATATTGGTTCACTATGTCGAACATTCCGAAACCTTAACCAAAAATAATTAAAATAGATAGAATAGACTTAAAAGGTACTAATTAAGTTAAATTAGTTATATCGAGTACTTAGCCAAAAAATAGATGAGGAATTTTGTAAAGGTTGTCATTGTCCGTATTATGTCCCACACAAAACGACTTCTTATTTTAGCTGCAAACTTAAAATAAAATGTGTAAAGAGGTGCCCATTAAAAATTAGATTCTATTATTTTTCAATTCTATGTGAATTACCCTTTTTAATCTTATTAAAGAGTTTTAATACTTTTTCCATTAGTATCTCTACTTCATTTTTAGTCTCAAATAATTTCTCAAAGGTCTCGAATTTGTATTTCATAAAGTACATGCATCCATGTCTAGAGATATCATCTTTAAAAATGAAGTGGAAATATTCTCTTTTAGCTTAATAGATATGGGCTAACATACACCAAGATGTATGAGTTCTAATAACTCATTAGCTCATTATGCATGTCTATATTAAGTTGAAGAGTAGATTGTTCTAAATCAATCCATTTCTTCTTAAGAGAAGTATTCGCACATAACATGAGTGCTAACATATCTAATATGATTAAACTCCCATAGGCAAACACGTTGTCATTTAATATTTTAGAAAATCTATCATTTTCATAACTTAGAATAAATCATCATTTATTCAAGTCAGAAATATAATATTCATATTGAAGGATATAATAGCAATCTTAAATATTAAGACATCTTCCCAAGGCTATTAAAGAATTGTATCTCCCACTAGTAATGATGCAACTTTTGCACCATTTCATATGTAGGTCAACATCTTCTTTATTAAGCCTTCATTAACTTATCATCATATACAGTTCCTCGTAGACATAAGATGTGTATCTAGTATCTCATACATTAGATGCATCAATATTGTCTAATACTATGATATACACATAGTATCTAATACTATGAAGTGTATATTTAAAACAAACAAATTCCAATGACTTGGATGCATGTAGCTTCTCAAGCTCCACCTTTGCATTATGTGAAATACAATTTTCACGTTCTTTTCCACTTATCAACATCATGATACTGGAAGAATACTATGTCTTATTTGGACTTTTATTATCTTGACCACCTTCTTTGACTTTTAACTATCTCATTCTATTTCTAACTAATGATTTTACTTCTTTCTATTGGTCTCACCAATAAGAAGTATTTAAGATGTATTATTTTTCTAACCAGATCATAATCAGCTCATCACTATGAGCCATGATGCATTTCATACCCATCTATTCATGTTGGCTCTACAATTTTTATCTCATAGAGGCTAACATCTACTATAAGACAAACAATACTTATTTTATATACTATTTTATGAGATATGATCTTATCTTCTCTCATATCATTTGATAGTCTAGGACACACAAGTAGGATAGTTAATTAGTCAACATGAGAACAATTCTTTTAGTTTTAAACTAGTCCAAGAAGTGTGAGCTATTAAGTTGTTTGGCATCTATTATGCCAATCTATTGGTAGCTTATCATCATATTCTACAACTAAGATATAATTTTATTAATATAACATTGCAGACATTCATTAAAATTAAGATATAGTCTTTCATCCTAATTTATGCTCCCACTAATTTTCGATGAATTTACATAACTCTCATTATGTAAAGACGGGATGTCATGATGAAATCCTAGTGAGGACTAAGACCCTATTAACTTTATGGTGATGACCTTGTGGGAAACACAACAAGTCATCTCATACTTAATAGGTAGGTAAATTTTACCAATTGTAATTCATGAAACTCTTAGTCATTAAGCCTCTTGATTTATAACCATGTGGGAAACACAACAAGTTATATACTCTAGTTAGATCAAATCTGCTTGTTACTTATGAGAATGGATTCTTAACATAGCTTTTGTGGGAAATACAACAAGGCCATGCCAATGATCCACCCCAAGGTTCAGCAAATGCCTTAAACATGATCACCAATCCCTTGCTGAATGGGTCTTGTGAGAAACACAACAAACTCATCCAATCTAAGATTGGCTCATCAAGGCCATAACAATGAAAGGCTACGTGAGTCATTCTTATTGTCTCATGTTTATCAATCTAATTAAAAAAAAGAAATTTTATTTTAGTCTCATCAATAATGTCTACTAATATGTATAATACCTTTGAAAAATCATATATCTAAAGTATAATCTGTAGTACACATCCACATCTCAAATATGCATAAAACAAGTGATCATGGACTTAACCTTAAGCATACACCTAAAGCACCCTATAGGTGCAAATCCTTACTTTAGAAGCTTGAGATGGCATGCTCCCACTTTAAAATGGTGCTTCTCTAAGTGGTCTCACTCTCCAACCTTCCACAAACTGACTTCTAACTTTTACAAGCAACTTAGGGGTACGTAGACCCACAAATGTTCATAACTTTATAAGAAACTTCAGTTTTCACCAAGAGGAGTATATTAACGAGGAAGGTAAAATTTACAATCAGATTGTATAGAAAGAGAGTAGGCACATGCAAGCCTCATTTAATAATATAACTAACATAAGTAAATAAATAATCACAAGCCTAACACATTTAAGTCCATGATCACCTCCATACACACACTAACATTCATCACATGAACATAGAGTGCATACGTGATAACTATATGAGATATATCATCTATATCAGCATAAAAGTATATGTTGTAATTTTTAAATTCCCAACTTCGTGCTTGTCAAATTTTCATGAAAAAAATATTATGAAAACTACATATAAATAATTTATATGAAACATACAAGTATATCTAGCAATTTAGAACATTTATGTATTTCTAATACTGTGTAAACTTATAAATTAATGTCTTAATTTATATTCTATAAAATTTTATTTTAAAGAATTAATTAAAACACTAATTAATTAAGTTAAATTTGTAAAATAATTTAGTGTTTAACTATAAATGAATTAATCTCGATAAAGCTAAATATCATCTAACACATCATTAAACATTTTAAATCATGTCAAATAATACTATAAAAAAATTTCAGAATGTTTATGGAATTTTTAAAAAAAAATTATATGATTTTAAATAATTTAAAATTATAAAAATTAAGTTATCACATTATGCCGCTCGTAGGTGCACTATGTTAGTTTGGTGTGCACTCGGATGCACCATCGGGTGCGCCAGCTTCTACCTACCCTCATGCACCCATAGGGTATACCGCCATGAATGGATCCAGATCTGGGTCCAAATTGGACTCGGATCTTTCTTCTTCACCTGATAACATGGCTACCAGGGGGTTATGAAGCCCATATTTCGGGGCTCATATCTCCTTATCCAGGGCTTCGAAAAATATGAAAAAATATTTGTTAGAATTCTCATAGAATGAGGGATCCGAAACAATTAGTATTATCTCTAGAAAAAATGGAGAAATGGAGATCAACCATAGAAAAGAAAGAAGAGGAGGCAGTATTCCAGATTCTGTAGCAAAAATCATCAACTTGCAACAAGGATAACATATTATTCTGATAGCCAAAAATTCTCCAAAAATACAATATGGAATTAATCATCAAATTATGTTTCAAAATTTGTATATATCTCTTAATATAAAATTTATTTATTGATAAGAAATCAGGGAGAAGTAGGCTGGCGCTATCAAACCTAGTAGAACCCTAGTTCATCGGAACATTCTCAATTTGTCTTTTTCCACCACCTTTCAAAGCTAGAGATCATAAATAAAGGTTAAGTAATCGCATTACCCATCTTTTAAAACTTTTTCTAAGCTTCAATTCTATCCATGGACAGAAATTTCACAATATGCCCAAATCCAGGTGACGGTTTGATCATGACAAAATTGCCAAATTTTGGCACTTCTCCCGGACATTATAGAGATCCAAAATTTAAATGGTTTACAGCATTGAAAATTCCTATATCATGAGATTCTAATAGTCCCAACCAATATTTAATCAGAGTTACATATAGATTATGATGGCCTCGACAAGACAAATGTTTGCATATATTTGAGAGCACATAAATTACATAAAATAACATCAATTTGACGTTAGTTTCGACCTTGACTTGAACCAGGCTCTGATATCACTGTAAAGAATTGTACTAAAAAATTTGGTGTAGTAGAAGAAACAATTCATATGGGTTCATTTAGAATTTGTCGCAATTGAAACTAAACGATGAAAACCAAAAATTGATCAAAATGGGCTCGAATATACCTAATTGGGATTCATCTAATCCATTGGAGATAAAGAAGAAGAACTTATAAAGATATTCAAACCATTCAAATGCCCAATCTCTAGCAGTATCCACATGAATTTCATCTACAACAAGTTCTCTTTTCGCACCGACCTTGAGAACTCTTACTAAATGGAGCTCCATAGACCATGGACACATTCCAGAGAAAATAAGAGATAAGAAATAAAGAGGCTAAAGAAGTTATTTTTACCTTTGTCTTGATAGGGTTTGGTTGAAACCATTAGTATTTATAAAGAATTTGTATTCTTTTCTAAAAATTCAAAATCTCCATAAATTACGCCCCTGCCCTAAACTTATAGATAAGTCCTTATGTGTGTAACCCACTAGGCCCAATAGTCTATTTGGTTGAGACCTAAATAAAATAGAATAATTCTATTTAATTTAAATAAATCTGTTATCTGATAACAGATTAATCGGCCTACCGATCATGAAGGATACAAGACACATCGCATGATCTCAAATGGCTATAGGGATAATATTATCTACATTTAACCTTTACATCATCAGTTACCTCATTGATATAAACTCTCATCTATTCATTGACCTAGTCAGAAAGGAGTATAGCATCAACTATCAACTCCTTAATATACCGACTAGATAAGATCTTGTACTTGTAATTAGATCAATTGGAAAGCTCCTTTTCCAATTATCTTTTCTACCCTGGCTAGGGATTTAGAGTACTATCTCATAGACATTAACACAAACTTACCAAGAGTGGACAATCCCTTGTTGTCCACTCAATTACCTCCATCAAGTTTTCTTTGGATACAATCAACCACTATACTAGACCATCTAAGCAACAATCCATAAGTCAATGGTCAAAGCACAAGCTTCACCCAACAAGATATCTTTGGAAACTCAGGTTAAATGTTCAACCATGCAACCATGATGATATAAAATCCTTATTGATGGTTCAGTAAAATATCATTTAGGGTTTCTAATTCGGTCAGTTCAATGAACTCATTTAAGTAATAAGCACCTATTTGTGTATCTCAATGTCTCCACACTAATGATCAATGAGGTTGGTCATCCTCATCATATGAAAAGATATCACACCAGCCTATCATGATTATTAATGTCTCATCTCAAGGATCCTTTGACTAGGAACATTTTGATCATATACCTATAGATGACCAATCTCATTATCATGATCTCATCATGTTTCAATCATCATTACATGTGATCAAAAACTTCATTATGATGTACGCATCTACTAAGAGCTAGTAATAAAGATTTGCCTAATTAATTGAATGAGATAATTTCAGAAATGTCAAATCAGATCATATATGATTGGTTCATAGGACATACATTTCTATCAGAAATAAATTGAAACCAATTAACCTAATTAGTTGTAATTGACCATAATAACCAATTAATGAAACCGATTTTAATTTTGCCCAAAGTGATGTTAACGTACAAATTAAAATTGAAAATCAGTTTTGATTGACCACAATGACCTTAGTAACTACTACAAACTGGCTTTAGTTCATTTCTAATGGCCTTAAATTATAGAAACCAGTTTGAATTGGCTGAAATGGTATTTAAAACCAATTCAAACTAATTTTTGGTTGGGTTAGGCCCAAAGTGGCATTAATGTACCAATTAAAACTAAAAATGAGTTTGAATGTTGTTAACGCCAAAAAATTTCATGTAGCTTGCCTAATATAGATTTGAGTAATGTCGGATTCGGTCTGAAAATCTGACCCAGATTCAATAAAATAAAGACCATATAATATAAATAGACATTTGAAATATCTCGACATGGATTGGCAAGCTCTGAATGGCCAAGATAATGAGTACATTGCATATCCCCAATCGAGAGGTTCACAATGGTGCCCAAAACATAGAAAATGGGCAATAGAGGGTCGAAGTGACGATTTTGTCCCCAACACTTTGGGACAAGCTAGGACTCTATCAAGAAGCTCCAACCTAACCACATTGTCAATACAAAATAGAGTTGGACAATGCTCGAAACGATTGAAAACTTGACCACCAGTTGGAATGTTATTCAAGAACTATCTAATTTGGGCAATGTCTATGTTAAATCACACAAGGGCATGATGGTTCAGATAATTTTTACATCAATCTATAGGATAAAAATTTTAATTTCTTAGTTTATGACTTGATGCATTAGAATTAAAATTTGGCCAATGGAAGAATTTTATTGCACCCAATTACAATTTTTGACATTATCGATGACTGAGATTGGACCAATCGAGAAAATCGGAAAAATCAGTAGATATGGTGCAATTTAGGCATCATGCCCACACATATAGATGGAGCACAAGATCAACAATCATCTGAGTTTATTTTGTATTTTTTGAATTAATTAAGGGTGTGTTTAATTAATTTATCATTAGAATTAATGATAGTCATTAGATCGAGAGCATTTAGATCGACAAATTGGATTGGATCCTCATCTCCTGTGCACCAGCACCTAAACTTGGCCAAACCATCCTCTCTCCTCACCTGTTTTTGGCTCACATCAGCCTTGTCCACACTCCTTCCCCATTTGAAATTTCTCTAGGTGAAGACTTCTTCGTAAGATAGGACTCTCACTCTCATCCTATCTTCAACTTATCCTTATCCCTAGAGATTATCCTTATACCTGCTAACCTTATCTTTCAACCTCATTCTTACCCATTAGATGGCCACCAAGATGCTTCATCTAGCCAAAAGTCTGCTCCCTTCCAACTACATTGTGCGCATAATCACCTACAAAGTAGGGTCATGTGTGCCAACTTCTTATCCTATGCACATATCCGGCTGGTGAAACTTCTTGTATATGAATTCCTCTTGAAGTAGACCTCTTTTGGCATTAGGACTCTCAGCCATCTAAGCCTTATCCCTCAGCCTTATCTCTACCTTTAGATGGTGCCATTTTTTCCTATAAACTGGCCAATCCAGCACCTTACACACCTGTGTGCCAGCTTTGCTCCAGCTCTTCCTTCTCTCTCTTTGGCACACCAACTTCAGCAGCTCCAGCTCTCCTTCCTCCAGAATCACCTGCACAAGGAAAGAGAGAAGAAGAAGAAGAAGAAGAAGAAGAAGAAGAAGAAGAAGAAGAAGAATAATAATAAGGTGTGTCTCTCCTTCTCCAACAACAGCAGCAGCATCTGCTGCAACATCTGTGTGCCAACAGCAAAAGAAGAAGGAGAGCTTGCTCTCCTACCTCCCATGCCATGCTCCAGCAACAGCAGCAGCTGATCAGGCCCTTGTTCATCCTTATCTCTTCCTCCAGCAGTCCTTTGCACAAGAAAAAAAGGGAAACAAGTTAAGGAGAAGATGTAGATTTGAGTACGTTTTCTTCTCTTTCTCTCCTTTTCTTTCTCTTCCCCTTGGCCTTCTCCTTGGCCATTCACAATGCCTTCAGCCATAGCCCTGAAAACCACATGTTCAGGCTCTCATTTAGGCCGGACAAAACCTTTCCTTGCTCTCTTTTTAAACTAACTCCATGCTCACTCTATTTGGCCTCTATTTCTTGTCTCTTTGTGTGCCCATTTAGGCCAACCAAAAGCCTCCCTCGTTGTTTTATAAAAACAGCCTTCTGGCCATCTCTAAATAGCCCCATGTTGTCATATAAATCAGGCCCCTTGCTGCCCTTTCTTTTAGCAGACAATTAGGCTTCTAAACATGTCCCTAATCAGGCTATGTTCGACCTCTCCTGTTGGCCAGCTAGATAGACCCCAAAGCATACCCAAATCAGGCCCCTTTCCTAGCCCAAATCAGTCGCTCCCCATTGATAGTCACTTGAATAGGTACTAAAGACACCCACTTCTTGTCCCTTAATACGGCCCCTTTGAGTGCCCTCAATTTAGTCCTTAATCAGCCATTGTTTAATCCTTTAACCAGGCTTCTTTGAATAGCCCCCTTGGCTTCACTTTTTGGTCATTCAATTGGCCTCAATTCTGCCCACTTGAGCAATAGCCAAACAGTAGCCCTATCAACCCATGTTTGGCCCATTAGAACAACCCCTAGACAGGTCCCTGTGTGCCCCTTTGTTGGCTCCCTGAGACAGCAACTGGTTGGTCACAAACAGCACCAAAAATGGGGTCTCATTTCAGCTCTCCCCTTGGAGGTGTGCATCAGCCATTGCTACAAAAAAAGAAGCAAAAAAATAACTAAGGCATACAGTCACAAAGCAGGCCTTGCTGGCCCTTGAAGTGCAAAAACAGGCCTTGCTGGCCCATGAAGACTAAGGCAGGCCTATTTGTCCCAAGGACTTGAAGACCGGCCAATTGTGCCGATGAGACATGAACTAACCCATTGAGCATTGGACAAAATAACTAAGTATGAAGAGTTAGTCCACAACTAAACACTACACTGAACACTTCAAACTTGAACATTAAAAATGACCAAGTTTAGGGAGTTAGCTCGCCACGAGGCACTGTCTTAGACTTCACACTAAAAAATTGACTAAGTATAGGGAGTTAGCCCACAACTGGGTATTGCCTCAGGCTTCGATCTTAAAAAAAGCTGAGTTTAGGGAGTTAACCCACCACTAGGCACTGCCTCTGGCTTCACACCTAAAAAAATCTTGAGAGTTAGTCCACCACCGGACGCTACCTCAGGCTTAGAAAAAACCTAAGTTAAGGAGTTAGTTTACAACTTGATGCTCCATTGTGCAGCTAGTACAGACATGCTTCCGATATGCTGACCCAGGAGTACATATGGGACATGCTTGCTATGTGGAAGAACCCATTTTCACTATGTGAAAAAGGCAAAAAAGACTTAACCATATAGGATGGGTAAATTTCCAAATTGATCTAAAAACAAGGTGGCACGCTGCCAAAATTTTCATGATCTCTCAGGAGTTTACACCATAGAAAGGAATCTCCACTTTGACAAGTTGAAGACATGTACACTTAGACATTTCTTGACATGTTATATGAACTACTGACAATGCTGGATTTGGCATATGAACTAGTGACATTGCTGGATTTGGCATATGAACTGCCTATGCATTATGTACTCAAACATGAACAAATAAAGTGAACTTCAAGTGTGACTTGACTGCAAGTGATCGGGCATCAATGCTGGCCCGACGGATCGGATGGGATGCAAGTCAAACACTTAAGCAAATATGAAAAATGCTTAACCAAATTTGAAGACAGATTTAATCAAATATTAACATAAAATATTAGTCTAAAAGTACTTAGCCAAATCTAAACAAACTTAATAAAATTCAAACAACTGAATTAAAACACTTAAGTGAGAGTTATTTTTTTAAAGAAAACAAGTAAAATATGTCAAAAATACTTCAAAACATTTAGAATTTATCTCAAGACATGAAAAACCAAATCACTTAACAATCTCGACTTAATCTTAACCAAGTTAAGTTGAAGTTTGAAAACACTTAAATATACTAAACACATCCAAATCAATATTCAAACACCAACCAACATGAAAAACAACTTAATACATGTCAACCAAACTTAAACAAATAAGATTGTTCAACACACTTAAAGTTCATCAACACTTAAACAATTTCATTAAAAAAAATCAAAATTGATTTAAAATTTAACTAAGTCAAAATCAAGTAATTCAACTTGAACATAAAACCGAACAAAAGCCAACTCTTAACATTCAGACTTTAAATCAACACTTCAAACCTAAACTCAAACCAACTCTAAACAACCATAATTAAACTTCAATTAAAACTTAAACAAACTTGTTTGCATCTTATCAGGCCTGAAGGGCTGACACCCTTTATGTTCATTACATGTTGCAGATGTGCACTCTCTGTAGACACACAATTTTGGCATAGTTGAAGAACTTAAATTCTTGTTTCCATGAGTAATATTTGAGTATCCTTTCAAGCGAACCGAGTTTTCTAAAAAAATCAAGTTTTTCGGCGCATTTCGAAGAAGATCAATAGGCGTTGACCAAGGTCAAAGCGCCCTATATACAGGGCACCAGGCCCTGGCGCCCTATACACAGGGCACCTGGCGCCCTACTTATAGGGCACCTGCACCTGATCTGACTGATTGGACAGATTGATGGGACAGTTCTGCAGATAAAGTTGCCATCTTCTTGCCTATAAAAGGACCCCCATTTGGAAGGTTTAGGACACACCAAGGGCGTCCCCCAAACCCTCTCATCCACCACAACACTCTCAAGGCCTTACAACCCCTCTCTAGACTTTAAAACCATCCCAAAACCCTCTCCCAAAACCCAAAAAAAACTATAGTTGCTTCTTGAAAGAATAGTCCAGCAGAATGAAGTTACCCTCTTTTGTGCTGTAGAAAGACCCCCGTATGGAGATTTTGGGACACCCCAAGTCCGTCTCCCACCTCATCTCATCCACCACTACGAATCTAAGCCTTCACAGAACCCTCTCAAGCCCTTAGATCATCCAAAACTCCTTCCCCAAAAACCCAAAAACTCACAGTTTTCTTCTTCAGAAACATGGTTTTTCTCCAACTTTGAGAGCTTCTACACTCCATTTTCCTTACATCTAGTGCCAAAACACTCTTCCATTAGCTTCACTTGAGTATTGGCTGCTTTAAGAAGCTCTTGTTTCATCTTGGAAGTCTTCCTACACTCCGGGGCGATGTCGCGAAGGAGGGAAGAAAATATGCTGAAACCAGTCCCTGGTGCCCCATAAATAGGGCGCTTTGACTTTGGTCAACGTGCCCCATCAAGGGGACACCTGCAGCAGGCACCCAATATATGGGGCACTAGTAGAGACAGACCCCATTTTGCATTTTTTTGAGTTTATTTACCTTTTCGGTCGATTCTTTACTCCTTCCTTTCATTTTAACTTTCATTAACATGTCATTTAGCATATATTAAGCCACTCATTTGCATTTTCATGCATATTTAAACCTATCTAAATAGGGGTTGGGATTTAGTCCCAATCCGGTCAGTTTCTTCCCTTTTGCATGTTTGAATTCAAATTTGAGCATGATACTATGCTTTCATTAGAACTAATGAACCTTTCACTTGTTTCTATGTTTTCTTATGGACATTTTTAGGTAAATCCGATTGAGGCGGAGCTCCAACCGGATCGAAGACGAATGACTCACTAAGCTCTCTTCTTTCGGCCGGCCGAGAGAGGAGAAGTCGGAACCCAACAATCTCCCTGCTTCCAAAGGTACGATGGTCATTTCTCCATTTCATTTCTTTTCATTCTACTATATTTTGGAGCCTTTGGCTCCTGGCGACCACACCCACTAACATCTCATCCACCAAGTCCCCAAAGCAAGCGTAGGGGCCGGAAAAGGGGAGATCTACGGATATCCCGTTTCGGGTGCTTACACTCTCTACAGCAAGATCGCTATGGCAGTTAATCAAGAGTATTTGAGCAGTTTCTCGATGTAAATGAACATTAGATATTCGCACCATCCAATAATGAGGGTTCAAAACAAATTTTACAAAACCTAAACTTCAGTTCTATACTTTTATAGTATCACCCTACTATCTAGTACCTTTATAAGCTATAAACTATTTTGCTAGAAAACATAGATGTCAATATTTCAAACATAAAAAAACAAAATCTCTTTTCAAACAAACTTTAAGAAAGATATCAAGGTTCACACAAACAGTTTGTAATGGCCTTAGACTTAGAAACCAGTTTGAATTGGCTAAAATGACATGGAAACTAATTTAAACCAATTTTTTGGTTTGATTCAACTCAAAGTGGCATTAGAAACCAATTAAATTTGGAAACCATTTTGAATTGGCCATTATAACCATAAAACCAAAAAAATAGGCTGTGAAGCCAAACCAACCATGAAAGGTTAAAGCTAACCAATTTTGGGTTTGGGTTGTCTTAAACCACAACAAAACCCTAGAAAAGAGTTAAGAATGCAAAACCGATCATATGCTAATTAGTTTTTGATGTTTTAGGGCTCTCAATGCCAATCTTATCAAATGTTTATCTCAAGTTAGTTCTCTTCTTTTTTCTTTTCAAGAAGTTACAAACAACATTCTTGTTCAAGACTTCTTCTAGAGGAGGTTCAATTTTATGTAGATCATTTTGTTAACTTTTGTATGTATACATATATTTGTTTATATTTATATCAGAACAATTAGCCTAGATGAGTAGTGTCGACTCCAGAAACGGGTTTCAGATTGGCACCTCAAGAGAAGGTGAAAGATATAATAGGGTAAAAGGGGGAGTGAATCGGAAAACACTCGGAAAGCTGTAAAAAGTCCTCACCTCGGCCCCACGCTCACATTGATCCCCGAACTTTCATCTCACGGCGTCGCTCGAGCACCGGAGATGGTTCGGGTCATGTGGGAGGAGAGGGAGGAGGAGATGAACTTAAAACATGAATAAAAAGGTGGTCGTCAGGAGCCGCAGGCTCCGCTTTATAGAATAAAAGACAAGATTAAGTTGAATTGACCAAGTGTACCTTAGTATGGGAGAGAATGTGTGTAGGTTCAACCTTCTTCTTCTTCGGCCAGCCGATGAAGAAGAGTCCAACCGATGCTAGCTTGATGTACCTTTGCAACTGATAAGCCGGATCATGGACGATGAAGTTCTAGAAACTCCCAGCACAATGTTAATGTAGGATGTGTTATGGGCACTACAGATATCTGAATTAAATTATTCTTGTTGCAAATAAAAGATGACTCCCTGGGGAACAATTTCTATGAAGGGTGTAAAGGCTGAATCCACCATTAAATATACTGAAATGGACAGAGAAGATGATGACTTAGAAGAGAAGACTTTGGATCTATCTGTATAGCGCCGGTGTTGAAGCCATAACAAGCTGAGGGAATGTTGGAATTAATCTCCATTTATTGTATATGAAAGATATCTTGATTAACCGCACTTATTCTGAAGGAAGTCTAGCCATAAAATGACTATAAGGATCTGTAGAAGCCGATGATCATAAGTGCAGCACATTGGAGCATAGACCGGCTTCTTCTTCACTTTGGGATGATCTCCGGGCACTGGGATGAAGAGAGGACGATTTGGGGAGGTTGGGACGAGCCTAGGGTGGCTGGAGGATGAGGAGAAGAGTGCTGGAAGATGGGGATTCCCTCTTAGTTCGTTCATATGAGTCTCCCTTTATAATGGATGAAAAACAGATCAAAAAATAGCAAGTTTTGATACATCCGACAATAGGTTGGATTTTCTTCAATTAATGTTGCTAATTTTCATCCTGAGGCATCTATAAACTTACCCAAATGATTGAGAGAGATTGGAAACCGTGGATTACCTTCTCCATGTTCAAAATATGTCTCCACTTGAAGAGGAAACAAATCTGGTCTAAAAATGGCAAGTTTTAATGTATAAGACAACAAGTTGGATTGCCATCATTAGATGATGCTAATTTCGACCATGAAGCTTCAAAATACTATACCAAGTAATATGGAGGAGGAAAACGGAAGGTAAGGTCGTGAATTGGTCAGATATGTGCCCAATGGGCTAGGCTTGCATGCAATTGGGCTTGATCGGTGCTGCGTGCGGACAGAACTGCGCATATGACTTCCAAAGGGCGCTGCGAACAAATGGGAGATCAGAATTGAATGCCGTTTGTTGAAATAGAAATATAACTCAAAGAAGAATATTATTCATGTTGAATACTTTTTCATTAGATATCCATATAATCCTGTGAAAATTTCTAAATAGAGGGTATGCTGGGAAAAGCATAATATGGCACACCACCAAGAGTCCCTTGTTCGGCAAACACGGATTTTATTAGAAATTAGCAAATCATCCTCACATTTCCAATAAGCACCTCGGCTCATCCAAAAGGGTGGTTCATCATGATTTTGATGGTCTAAAAGAGATGTTGCCAATGGAATAATGGTTTAAGCTCTAAATAAGGCCAAATTGGCGTGTCTACAAGTAGCTTAGACATCACTAGGATAGATATCCCTAACAAATTAAATCCTATGTATCTTCAAGGAGTAGAAGAATTTCTAGATTATGCTTTTCATGTATGTAGGATCCGATTTAGACATGGACAAGCAGAAGTTTAAATCTTGTCCTTGTAAACAATGTTAACACTTTTATTTAAAAAAGATATGTAGTCAAAGAACATTTAATATGTGATGGTATATGGTCAAATTATCGAATGTGGTTAAGTCATGGTGAACTAGAAGTTAATTTAAGTAATGAATACGAAGTCTAATTAAATGAACCACATGATGAAAAAATTAATGATGAGGTAATAGAAATGCTAGAAGAAATTCAAAATATTAAGGAAACATTTAGACAAAATGAGGGTGAACCAAATATAGAAACACACAAGTAGTTTTTCTTAATAAGAGATGCTAAAACACCTTTCTATGAAGGTTTCATAGAAATATTTAAGTTATAAATTATTTTAAAGTTGATTCAACTGAAGTCAATAAATGGTTTGACTAGAAGACATATGAATGGTATATTGTCTTTATTTAAATATGTATTGCTCGAAGATGCAATTGTTCCTAACACTTGGTATGAACTTAAAAAAATGTTACGAACTTAGGACTTAGTTATGAAAAAATATAAGAATGGTTGTGTTCTCTTTTGGAAAGAGAATTACGTGTCCACAATGTGAAACTCCAAAATATAAAGATAATCATAAACATAAGAGTAAGAAGATGCATGGAAGATATTACATTATGTTCTATTAAGATATAAGTTGCAATGTTTGTTTATATCAAAAAACATTTTATAAGTGGATGTAATGGCATAGTGAGCCACATTCTTACAAATCGAGAGGTGAAATATGTCATCATGCTGATTCGCTCTCTTTGAAAAGAGTGATGAAGTATATCCTAATTGTGCATTGGAAAACTGCAATATTCGACTTGGTTTGGCCACTGATGGTTTTTATCCATTTGGAAATATGTCTACAAAGTATATTGTGTGGCCTGTCATTATGGTGGTCTACAATTTATCACCGTAGATGTCTATGAAAGAGGCATACACGATGATTTTATGTCTAATACCAAGCCCAAGTGCCCCTAGAAATGATATTGATGTATACTTATGGGTTTGTATGGACAAGTTAATGTGCTTGTGGGAGATCAAATTGGAGATATACAATGTTTTAAAAAAAATCTCATGAGGGCCACATTGTTAGGTAGCATAAATGATTTTATGATATATACCAATCTATCCAGATAGAAGGAAAATTAGCATGTCCGATCTATACTGAGAAAACATACTAAGTTCAACTAGTGCACAGTCAGAAACAATGTTATTTAGGACATTGTCAATTCTTACCCATAGCACATCGGTTAAGAAAACACCATTATCGACATTTGTTTGATGGTCAACTGTGTGAGAGAGACACACCAAAGATGCTAACCGGATATGAGATATGGAGACAACAGCAAGAGATGAACCCATTAAGATTTGAAAAACTATTTAAGAAAGATTTAGAGAACTTGAGAAAGAATTTGTCAAGAAACAAGAATTAGAAGAAAAGAAATTTTTTCTTTAAGTGACTACCATTTTGTGCTTCTTTGATTATTCGTCATTATTTAAATATCATGTATATCAAAAATAATATGTGTGGCAATATTCTTGATATGTTCACCCTATCAGAATTTGATAAAGACAACCTAAACTCGATAAAAGACTTGATAGGGTTAGAAATCCATCTGTAATTACATCCACATGAGACTTCATCTTGAATTCAAAATGCTATTTATAGCTTAGCAATAGACAAAAAAATCTCAGATACTCAAACTTGTGAAGAACATTCGATTGTCAAATGGGTATTCATAAATTTGAGTAGGTGTGTAGATAGAAGTAGTAGCACTATTAGTGGATTAAAAAGTCATGATCGTTGTGTCATGTTGCAATGGATTGTTCCTCTAGCTTTTCAAATGATCATAGAAAAGGATGTACTCAATCCAATTTTAGAGTTATGCCTATATTTTAAGGTAATTTGTGCTAACATTTTAGATAGTAGTATTTTAAGAGATTGGGAACCTAAGATTACAATCATAATGTGTAAGTTGGAACAAATTTTTTTACCAACATTTTTTAATGTTATGATCTATCTTGTTGTGCTTCTGACTTATAAAGCTTGAATGTATGGGCCAGTTCAATACCTGTGGATGTATTCAATTGAAAGATGTTTAAAGAGGCTGAAAGATTATGTTGGCAACAAGGTGAGAGTCGAAGGTTCCATTGCCTAGGGCTATTTGGTAGAGGAGTGAACACAATTTATTTTTATGTACATGCAAGATGAGAGCAAACATATAAGGATCGAAACTATGATGGTGGTCCCTATAATGATGATCACGAAAAGGGTTCATTCTTTAAACCAATTGGTCATCCATTAAGATGTAGTTGTGTGCCTAAAATGTTGATGAAAAGAAATCAAGATTTAATTCACTCATGTGTTAAATCAACTGATGATATCAATTATTTCCATCAAAAGCATAGTGATGCTCTTATTAATAGAGAAAGTAAAGAATAAAATTTTTCGATTTGGTTAAGACCACGCGTTAGAGAATTAGGGAACATAAGGTCCTATAGGTACACTAAGAACATTGAGATTTTTTCACTGGGTCCCTCAAGATTTACATCTTCATTACCTAGATAGATAGATATATATATATATGCAATAGATTTAGATTCTGAACAACATATTCAGATTCGACAAAATCAAGTCAACTATGTGGTGTCATTGTGAAAATTGAACTTCAATCTAGTTATGAAAGATATTATGGATAAATATTGAATATAGTTGAGATATTTTTTGATAGGAGTAGTTGTTTAGTATTGTTTAAATGTCAATGGTGGGATGTGTATAATAAGATCAGAGGTTCTAAGGTTAATGTTTACATATTTATATCATTGAATATACAAAGGCAATTAGAGATTGATGAACCATTTGACTTGCAAGTCAAGTGGAACAAGTTTTTTATGTCAAAGATGACATGAGTAAGGGATAGGTAATGTCGACTCTGAAAATTCGACGGGGTCCTCTCCTTTTCAGGGAAGTCCGTGAACCCAGATCGTCACCTCAAGAGGGGATGAGAAAAGAAAGGAATAAAACTCGGAAAGCAATTCTCACCTCGGTCCCACACTCACATTGATCCCCGAACTTTCATCCCTTGGCGTCGCTCGATCACCAAAGAGACGGTTCGGGTCATGTGGGAGGAAGGTGAGAAGAAATAAACGTGGTCGCCAGGAACCGTGGGTTCCGATTTATAGAATTAAAATTAAAGATGACCGTGTGTACCTTAGCGTGAAGAATGTGAGTTAAAGCTTCTCCTTCTTCGGCCGGCCGATGAAGAAGAGTCCTCAACGCGGTGGGTGCTTGATGTTCTGTGCAACTAGACAAATAAGCAAGTGAAATAGACAATTAGAACTAGACAAAGTGGAGTATATGTAAAGAGAATAACATAAAACACACAATTGACTAGAAACAGACCGGATCAGGGTTATCTCTAACCCCCTTTTTTTTATTTTTCGGATTAACAGAGTAAAAGTAATGAAAAAAAATGTAAAAAAATGATAGGAGGATGGAGAATCACTAAACAAAGAGATATAAAAAAGAACAGAAAGATTCTGAGTTGTATAGAGGAAGATATAGCCAAATCTGTTTTGTCAAAAAAAGCCGAGTAGCAGTGCAGGATCTGCCAGGCGCGACTTTGCTTCTGCGCTCTTCACGATCAGCCCCGACCTCTGAATCAAGTTCCGTCGATTGTAAACTCAAGAAGACTTGGAGAGAAAGAACTTTGATGAAGAGAGCACCGGCAGCAGACGTCCACACACTGCTGTAGAGGCTGAAGAAGAGAGACTTGGCAGATCACCTGTAGAACAGCCTTCCTCTCTCTTGAACCGACTTTTCTCTCTCTAAAAACTCGAAATCCTCTCTCTAAAAATCACAAAATCGATGCAGGAGGGAGGTTGGACGTCTTGAGATGCCTGGGGAGTCGTTCTCCTCTCCCTGGAACGACCAGAATCAGAGTCCTTTTATAGGAGAACAGGCGATCTGATCCGGACTAAAAAATAGGGGGAATGCGCCCTAGCCCTGGGCGCATGCGCCCCACTGAGGGGCGCATGTGCCCCCCAGTGAGGGCGCATCTTATCTTCTCCGAAGATAAAGGTCTTATCTCTTCCGTCTGTTCAGCGGCAGAGTCCGGGTGAAAGACTGACTCAAGGGTGGGGCGCATGTGCCCTCAAGTGAGGGCACAAGGCCACGTGCCTCACTCGTAGGGCGCATGGCCATGTGCCCTGGGGCCTGGGCGCATGGGACTGGTTTCGCGCGTCCTTCTTCTGGAAGCCATTGCGAACACTCCCGAACTCGGAATTCGACGCCGTTTGTTGCGTTGGAAAGATAACAGGCCAAAGAAGCTCTCTATAACATCGGATCAGCCACCACACCCTCCAAAACTTCAGAATTTTATCCAGAAGTTAGGGCAGTGAACAGAAGGTCCGATATAGGTCAAAATGACTTCGACGGCAAACCGGAAAGGCACGGAATGCAACAAAACTTGTCCGGAGTGTGAATATGACCATAACCTTCAATGCATGATCATTAGGCATTGGTCATTCAGCCAATTTCCGTGTTCACACGATTTACGTGCAGCTTTCGCTTGGAAATTACGGCTTTCTGCGGAAAACGTCGGAGAACATCTGATTTCGTTCGGCGAAGCTCCAAATCAACTTTAAAAGACCCGGCATCATTATAAGGTCAATCATACATGTTACCCTATAAAACATGAGTTTTATGCTCTGAATTAGGCGAATTTGGCGTGTCTACAGCTTGCCTCGCCTTGATGTCGGCTTTGTAAGGGAGTGGCATGTAATGAAGCGGAGTGATTCGTAGTGAACTGTAATGGAATGCAAGTGAGCGTAGATGAATGTAGCGGAATGGAATGGTGATGGACTGAAAAGGTGGCATCAAGGTGTAGATATAGACACGCTTATCTACCCGATCCAGCAATATGAATCTCTCTGAGTATTCTAGATCGCTTTCATGTTCTATCAAAACCTCATATAATTGACTGGTAAAAGACATGCCCTTGGCACGAGATGAAAAGGTAAATGATAAAGGATAAAAGGATGTAGCCAACCCTCAGCGTGGTGAGGAGTCCTCGAATTCGTAGGTTCATCATCAGCCAGCAACCCGAACTTTGCGGTGTTCTTGTACTGTGATGGGCTAAAGTTTGTAAAAGAGAAGTTGATCTTGAAATAAAAATAATACCAATCCATCATATTTGGAATCTCAAGCTCATTCAAGTTTCACCAAAATACTCAGTTTAATTCTGAGTGGAAGAACCTCAAGTTCTAAAAGGGTTCGTTTTAAGCAAAACAAAATTGCTCGGGTATCATGAAAACCATGAATCATGCTCTAGCAGAAAATCAAGTATTCGGAAAACGACAAGACAGATTTAAGCCATAGTGGGACTGAAAGATAAAGGTGGGACTAACATAGTATGATGGTAAAGAAGAATAGCAATGGGATGACAATTGCCATGACACGGTGGGTAAAATAAAAGACACGGTGGGATAAAAGAAAGGACAGAATAAAATATGGTGGAATAAAAAGAAAGGAATAAAACATGAAGGGATAAAATTAGTAATGATGAAGAATGAAAAGAAGATGGATGTGAAAACATAGAAAATCATGTAAAAAATAGTTGAAGATATAGATTGTCTATTGGAGGTCAAGACACCCGATTAGGAACCGTCGTCCCTCCAATTTTCAATTTTGGCTTATCCGTGAGTGTGAAGAAATGACCAAGCCGTCGTAGATTTTGTTGAAGGGGGACCTCGGGCCCAGTCATCTTCACTCTCAAGGTCTTCAACATTAATGCATATAATATGTATAAAATGGACCTAGCATAACTAGGTGACAAATGATAAGAGTGAGGTGAAGTGCAAAATGAAATGATGGTGATGATGGTGTGAGATTGATGAGAAGCTGAGGATGAAATCTTCAGGTAAGCTGCATCGACTGTCTGGTTCATCAGCATCTCTGGTCCATCCTTGTCTTGCCTTTTGACAGAATACAACACCATAAGGATGTTCAGCTAGGTGGTGCTTCCTTTTTTTTCACCGAAAAGTTGGCATGAAGTTCCTTGGGGAACATTGATCTCACCAATTCACCTGTTAGGACTAAAAAGGTTTCCTGCACATTTCTGGTTAGTACCCAAGAATGCAGTAATTGTCATATGAAGCAGATTGTTCATGAAATGATTAACTAAAGATTTTACTATTAGAACCATCATTTGAATGTCAAAACAAAGTTTTTGATGATAGTTCCTTTAGCAAAAATGTCATTTTTAACATTATAGACAATTTCTGAATTTTTGAGATTTTTCTGAATTTTTCGAATTTTTTGTCCATGTGCCCCCGATCGGGGGCACCTGGCCATGCGCCCTGGGGTGGGGCACCTGGCCATGTGCCCCCAGATGAGGGCACATGCGCCCTAAGGCCAAAAAAAAAATATTTTTTTTTTCAGAAAAAAATTATACCCTATTGCCCTTCTCTTTTTGCTTCTTCAGCTCCTGCAAATACTCAATGAAAATGATTAAATTTTTATCATTACTCACCCCTTTGCCTGTATGTCGTATGCCTTGATTTTGAGTCAAAGGGAGGAGCCTTCTTAACAAGGTGGACTAAAACAAATAACTTAAATGAAATAGGGGTAAGGGTTAAGAGAACTTACCTTTGTGGTGTGAATCCTCTCCTCCCCTGTATTGAAATGCCTGTAACACTTGACAGAAGGAGATTAGATCTTCATCAGGACTCATCCCTTTGCCCATTATGGTCAACTTTGACTTAGGTCAAAGGGAAGAGCCTTCTTAACAAGGTAATTAAAGTAAAAGGATATGCAATGCAGGAATGGAAATATGCATGACAGTAAAATAAACATGGATGCAACTAAGGCAATGATCATGACTAAGCAAAAATTTTTTTTTTGGATTTTCTTGAAAACAATCATTTGGATTTTCAAAAGTATTCAATTTTTTTTAGATTTTTGAAATATGTGTTTTTTTTGAATTTTTGAAATATTCAAATTTTTTTGTGTTTTGAAATATGCATTTTTTGTGGGTTTTTGAAATATACATTTTTTTTGGGTTTTTGAAATATGCATTTTTTTGGACTTGTAAAATATGCATTTTTTGTGGAGAAAATGCTGGTATTTGAGACAGTTCATCGGTCTTTGGAGTTTGTCAAGACTCAAGTGGTAGATGCCACGTGCAAAAATAAAGTTCCCTACCTAGAATCCTTCTAACCTTCTTCCTTTGATCGGCTTGGATTCCACCTGGATTTGGTCGGTTTACCCTACCCAAGGGGTTTAAGGAGGGAGAGTATAGAGGAAGTCCTTGATAGGGTTTGAAGATATTGAGAGGGATTTCTCTACTCTCACTCAAATTACCCATTGGGGTTCGGCCTCTTTGGGTTTTTCTTTCTTTTCTTGTTCTTTTCTATGTGGCACATATTTGGACAGGTTTTTGACCCGTGGGGACATTGCCCATCTTTTAGTGCCTTTTGCCTTGACTATCATTCTGGGTACTCATTCAGACAGGTTGATCATTTTTTTTTCTCTAACCTGAGGGGTTCATTGCCCATCTTTTGGCACCCTTTTGTACCCTCTGAGACGGCCTCCTACTAGGGTGGCGAGTGTTTTCGATACTACCCCTCTTTAATATTCTCTCCCTATCTTGGACCGAGTAGAAAAGAATAGGGTAAGGGTACTCCTTCCATTTCTAGATTTCTGCCTTGCCTTTTGCAAGTGTCGGGTTGTCTGGATTCTAGGATCGGGAAGTGTTGTGTGTGTAGGATGGTACCTACCCTTGACTTCTCACGAACAACCTAGGATTGATGACTTGAGGTTATACCAGTGGTTTCTCCATTTTTATGGAAAGTACTTTTTGAGGTAAACTCCATTCCAAGGATGATTCAATTTTTCTCCATCTGAATTAGTCAATTCATATGCATTACCTGGATACTTTTCAGTGATTACAAAAGGCCCTTCCCAGTTAGGTTGCAACTTGGAGCGGGGACCTCCTGGCTTAACGAATATGCGTTTGACTACCATCTCACCGATCTCGAATTTTCTCTCGATCACCCTCTTTTGATAAAACCTTTTGAGTCTATTCTGATAAGTCCGGGCATGCTCGGCGGCGGCTAGCCTTCTTTCATCCAAGAGTTCAAGCTGTGCAAGGAGATATTCTCGTCTCTCATCAACAGGAATATCCCTATCGAGCCGAACTCGGAGAGATGGAAGTAATACTTCGTAAGGGACCACTGCTTCCATCCCATATGCCAAAGCATACGGGGTTTGTCCAGTGGGAGTCCTTACAGAAGTACGATAAGCCCATAGAGCATCTACAAGCTTATCAGGCCAGTCAGCAAATTTGCTAGACTTACAAGATTTCTTGATGATTTTGATTAAGGTTTTATTAGTGGCTTCTGCTTGACCATTGCCTTGAGGATAGTATGGTGATGAAAGATGCAATGAAATGTAATACCTGTTGCAAAGATCACGCAGATCTTGAGAAAGAAATTGTGGCCCGTTGTCGGTGACAATGTCGCTGGGGATCCCGAACCTTGCCAGGATGTTGCGCTTGATGAAGGAGCAGACTGTTGACGCTTTAATCTCCACGAATGCTTCCGCTTCAGCCCACTTTGTGAAGTACTCCGTTGCCGTTAGAATGAATGATTTTGAGCGCATTTCGGAGTTGAGGTCACTCAAGGGGCCAATGATATCAAAAGCCCACATGGCGAAAGGCCATGGGGCATGAATTGGATGAAGGGAAGATACGGGAGAGTGAATCTTGTCGGCATGGAGTTGACATGAATGACAATGCCGGACAAAGATGGAGCAGTCTTCTTCTAGAGTTGGCCAATAATACCCTTGCCGGATGATTTTCTTAGCAAGGGCTTGGGCATTCACATGACCACCACACACTCCAGAATGTGCTTTCTTCAGCACCAACTCGGCCTTCTTCTTCATCAAGACACCCGAGTAAGAGTCCACTTAGGCTTCTCTTATAGAGCACTCCTCCTAGGATTGTATACCTTTGGGATACTCTTCTCGATTGCCTTCTTTTCCTTGGTGGTTGATCCAGGTGGATATGACTGATCTTGACAATACCTCGCAATCTCGTCATACCAAGGTCTCTCACCTTCTTCTAATTCTTCGAACTCAATCAAGGAGATTTCTTCTTTATGTTCCAAGTATTCCTTCATGTTGAATCTTTCCTTAACCTTCAGAAAACGTCCATCCTCAATTGCTGGAATTGTCCTCTTACAGATGTGTGTAGTCCGCACTTGCCTGCCTAGCGGGACAGATAGAGATGAAGCTAGTGAAGCTAAGGCATCGGCGAGGATATTCTGAGAACGGGGAACATGGACAAAGGTGAGTTTGAAGAATAGCTTGATGTAGCAGGTGGTGAGCTCCTGGTAGGGCTTGAGGTTTGGATGAGAAGTTCGGTACTTGGATAGGACCTGGCGTAGGATCAATTGACTATCACCTATCACCCTCAGTTCGGTGGCACCGTGGAAATGAGCGGCCTCCAGCCCGGCCAGCAAGGCTTCATACTCAGCTATGTTGTTGGTTGCTGGAAAGTTAAGCTGAAAAGCCTGTGGAATGGTGACACCTTCAGGTGACAGAAGGACAATACCTATCCCTCTACCATGAGAATTCAGAGCCCCGTCAAAATATAATGTCCAAAGATTGGAAGATCGGACTGACATTAGTTCATCATCCGGGAACTCCGACTGGACTGGGTCAAAGACGGGTATGGGATGATGGGAAAGGTGTTCAGCAATAGCATAACCCTTAATTGCCTTCTGTGGGACTTAAGTGATATCAAATTGGGATAAGAAACTCGCCATCGCCTCTAATCGATCGGTCAAGACGGTACACATTTCTATGCCAATTGTTGCAGATACCTATTTGGAACTCTTTTACCTCTGACTTTCCTATTTCCTAACCTAACTTGACCTACTGAAGATAAAGCTGGAAAGGTGGCATTTACAGTGGAGGGAGGATCGAGCAAATCGATCAATGATTCAGAAAAGGGGGATCCCTGATTGGGAGCACCCTTTGGGATGAGTAGAGACGTCTCCTCGATGGAAATATGAGTTTCAGAGAAGACGTTTTGGAAATTTTAAGTAAAAAGATAGAATGAGCCTGAGTGACTCGAGACTTGCTAGAAATTGACTGAATTACCAGAGAGAAAAACTTAAGAATGAAGGGGAAAAAGGGGCTCGTGGGCCCGATGGTAACAGAAAGTGGACACATGGGTCCAAAACGGATGAATAAAGTAAACGGGTACGTGGACCCGATCATAGAAATAAATGGGCATGTGAGCCCATGTTGAGAAAAGCCCTCAGTTCTGAAGTTGATGAGGGAAGCAAATGGGCAAGCTGGCCCAGTAAGAGTAGAAGGTTGAAGAGGGCTCATGGGCCCAAAGTGGGTAAGTGGGCCCTGAAGCCCATCAAAAATATCTAGAAACAACGGTACGAGGTTCAAACATGGCATTGTTATATTTGGGCCTCGTGGAATGGTTTTGACTTGGGTGGTATGCTCAACCAGATGATCCAATATTGGTCCGCCTTGAGTGGTTCTGGTGCTCTTCCCCACTTGAGAACAGACGAGTCAAAGATAAGCATAAGTCTTCCAAGTCTTCTTCTTCTTCATCTGGAGCCTTTCTTCTCTTGACAGCTATCACGGAACTTTTGCCATCTTCAGCCATCATTATGGTCTCCCCTTTGATAAAGAAGGTGTGGAGCCCCATGGCATATCCTGGCTGGAATATCCTTCTTGGGATGGAACCCTCTTCATATCCCAACCCCTGCCTGCGTGGCCTTTTCGCATTTTTAATTGGCTGAGTGATCCCTTGAAGATCCTTGCCTAAACCTCTTCCAGGCTGATAGCCTAATTTCATCATCATCCGCCATCCCAGTGTGTCTGGTAGAGAGGCGGTCATACATCCGACTTCGGGCAATTTTCCCACTGAGATCTGGGGTTGTATTGACAGACCTAGGGGTAAAGAAGCATCGTTCAGCTCGTCCCTTATAGGCATGCTAGTCACCTTGACCACCTGTCCTTTAAAGGGAAACTTTATGCACTGGTGGTTTGTTGAAGCCACAGCTCCTATTGCCTCCAAGTATGGCCTCCCAAGTATAGCCCGAAAAGTTGGATCCAATTCTAGAATATGAAAATTTGTTGTGACCGTACATGGTCCAAGTTTAACTTCTAGAGTGACCACCCCATGTGCAGACTTCTTGGAGTTGTCGTAGGCTGTCACCATGGCACAGGATGGCTTGATTTCTTGCTCAGAAATGCCACACAACTGCAAAGTTTCTGGCGGCATAACGTTAATAGAAGCTCCAGTGTCAACCAAACATGATTTTACTTCGACATTGCAGATGATAACAGCCACATGCAAAGCATATCTCCTAAAGTCTGGATCTGCTAATTCTTCCTGAGAGAAAGTGAGTGTTGGGTGCTCACTTCTAGGGGCTAACACCGTAGTTATCTTCTCGAGGTGGGAGATCTTCATTCACCATGACCCTTTGCAAATCTTGCGTAGAATCTCCTGGTGCACCTTTGATCTTTTGATCAACTCAAGTATGGAAATACGGGCCGGTGTTTTATCTAAATGCTTTAACAGATCATAGGCTATGCCTGGCAATGGTTCTTCTACTTGTTCCTCCTCCACTATCTCTTGCAGTTGAGTTCCGGCTTGGGGAAAGAGCCGCTGGAACATCCTCCCACTCCGAAGCACCGGGGCTATTTGGCGGTCGGGTAGAGGTGACGGGTTAACTGGGGTGGGTTCTGGTGGAACAGGTGGTCTAGGTGCAGGTATGATAGGTATTGGGATTGATGGTTCTGGGATGATTGGGTTAGTTGGTATAGGGGTAGGATTTGGAGGTGGCAGTGATGGTGATACCGGTGGCCTAATAAGAAGAGGCCGGGGTGCGGGAGTAGTTGATGAGTTTAATGAAGGTGTAGGTTGTGGGATTGGTTGTGGTGTTGGTGGTATGATAAGTTGAGGTCCTGGAGTAATAGAGCTCATAGGCTGGGGGTTCAGGTTTGGTGGTGATTGTGGTGGTCGGATGAGCAAGGGCCGGTGTGTGGCAATGGTTGAAGGAGGTGTAGTTAGAGAGGGGGCTGGCCTAATGATGGGCCGGTGAGAAGAAGTGGCGGCCAGTGGTTGGGTTATTGAGCTTTGTGGTAGTTGTGGAGTAGCAGGTGCACGGATTATCTGTCTAGGAGGAGGCCTAGCAGGAGACCTAGCTGGGTTGACAGGCATGGTTGCATTTTGGCTTTCTAGTTGCCAACCTTGAGCGTGGCTGACATCTCCCTAGACAATGGAGTGTACTAAACCAATTCATGGGTTTGGTTGTGCTGGTGCCGGTGCTGGAGCGGGAGCATGTAATGGGAGCGGATTCTGAACAATCCCCAAGCCAGGTTGTTGTTGAGGTTGAGCCGGTGGACGCTGCCGCTGCTGCTGCCTAGCCTTCATTACCTGTATGCATTCCCCCATTTGGACCCAATCAATGCTGCCTTGGTCATTCAGATCATGGATGTAATCTTTGAATTGAAAGCACACCTCTACAGTGTGACCAGGACACCGGTGGTAAGCACAGTATCGGGACATATCAACATTTGTTGGCCAAACCTCTTTTTCTTTGGGCAATTCCAACTGTTTCTCCGCCATGAGTACATTGAAGATGTCGGTCAAGGAGTAAGGGAGTTGCTGGTAGTTCTCTCTCCTAGGACCTCCCCTTCGTGGTGCTTGATTGGGTGGTGGTGGTGCCCTATTGTAGGTAGGTTGTCGAGGTTGCTGGGGTTGTGCTACTGGCTGAAGTGGTTGTTGTGGTTGTCGTGGCCTAACCTGTTGTTGAGGGGGGTAATAGGAAGGGTTCTGTGGTGTGTTTCTGAACTGGTTTTGACGGTTCCCTCCCTGGTTCCCCACAATGTTTACAACTTCGTTGTTGACCACTCCCTCGGTTGTAGGACCAAATGGTGCTGAGGGGGTCTTCCTAAAGTTTCTAGGTTTAGGATCGAAAGGGTTTATCATGGTGGCATCCTTGAAGTGGGCTTGTAAGTATTGGGCACTGTCATAGAGTTCATTCATTGTGGTAGGACGGTGCATGATCAATACATTTCTCAGAGCAGGTGTAGTGTTGCCAATAAGCATTTTTACTTGTTCCCCTTCAGAAATCACATCTGTCAGTTTTTCTGCCATTCTCCTCCAGCGATCAGCAAACTTTATGAAGTCCTCTTCGGGCTTCATCTTCTCAGCAATCAAGTCTGTAATGGAGCATGCTGGTGCCACCCGGTCTCTGTATCTTTGCAAGAATTTTGTCTTGACAATGTCGAAGTCTCCTGCCTCAAAGGAGTCGAGTGAGTAGAACCATTCCAATGCAGACCCTTCTAATGATCGACGGAACAAGAAGGCAAGAACCCTACGATCATCTTTCCAGAATGAGGATTCATAGAGAAAATCTTTTAGATGAAGAAAAGGATTGCCAGTACCATTGTAGCGGCGATAAACTGGTAGCTCAGAAGGTGGCAGGTGTAGGACTGGCAGAGAAGGAATAGAAATATCAGGCACTGACTTGGAGTCCATGCAACATCTCCGCTCTTCATAACGCTCATTCATCTGGGTGAGTTGATCCATGATTGCCCTGGTGAGAGCAGGTTCTTGGTTTACTGGTGGGGGTATGTGGTTAGAGACATGGTTCTGGAATTGAGGAACATGACTTGAAGATTGTCCCATGGCTTGGTGGATTGGGGGAACAACATGGTTGAAATAAGATGGTTGGACAAATGAGGGTTGGACCACAGATGGTTGAACTGCAGATGGTTGAATCATAGATTGTTGAACAACAGGTGGTTGAACAAAGGGTGACTGAATGAGTGGTGGTTGAACCAGAGGACGAGGAGATAAGGCAACTTGGTTAACTTCAGCTTGATCTGAGGCTATTTTGCCCTTCACCATGGATTGTATGCGGGCATAGGTTTTTGGGTCGGTATAGAGAGACAACTCCCTAAACAGTTGTTCAACATCACGAGGAGCAGATGGCTGAGGGACCTCTTGCGCTTCTGACTGAATTGGTTGGTGACCCATCTCGTGCTCTCGATGTTCAACTTGTTCCGCCATTCCAACGTGCCTTCCAGACCTTAGTTGCATTGAACTTCAAGGAACAAACAAGTTGACAAAGTAAGCAAAGAACTTTTTTTTTTGGTTTTTTTTAGTATTTTGCAAAAAGTTAAAAGTTTGAATTTTTGTTTGACAAGCACGTTATGCAAACACTTGAAAGCAAGATTACGCAATGATTTTGATTAAACCTTAGGTTTATGAATTTTGTTAAGAATTGTTCTCTCAACAAATGGGTTAGGATCCTAACTCCAATCTCCAATGACCTAGGTTTCACACAATCTCACCACGTGTAGGTAACGTAGGATGCTTCGGGTTTTGGGGAGTGGTACAACCAACCCGATCGTGAAGAGGAATACTCCACGTATGAGGAATTACGGAGGCCTTGATGAAAGCCAACCAAGTCAACTAGGAAGGAATATCCCGTAAGAGAGGTCGAATCCACCAAGAGGATGTTTTGGATGGGAGGGGTAAATGGGAGAGTGAGCTCCCGCCTCAAAAAGTGTAAAAGAAGGAGGTAGAGAGAAGGAGCAGAGAATGCAATCAAGTAATAAAACAGGTAATGAGCAAAACATAAACTTAAATAAACAAGCAGTCACCACCAGGCAGGCAATTAGAAACTAGACAAGCAACTAGAAACTAGAATCTAGACTTGTTTCTTATGTGAGCCAAATGGAGATAGTGAAAAGTGATGGAAAGAAGAGGGTTCAGATCTGATAGCCAAGCAAAAGGGTGGTCCACGTGGGGACCGATGTGGGAATTGGGGTAAGAAGCAAAGGTGGTTCACGTGGGAACCGGTTTTGGGTAAAAAAAGGGTGGTTCGCGTGGGAACCGGTTTGAATGGTCAAAAGAGGGCCACGTGGGGCAAATTAAGGTGAATAAAGATCTGATCCAAGTTGGGATAGATCTGGAAAAAAGGGGTTTGGTTCATGTGGGAACCGAAGTAAAGAAAGAGATTGGTTCACGTGGGAACCGGTTTAAAAGGAAAATGGTGGTTCACGTGGGAACCGGTTTAAATAAAATGCACAAATTAAATGGCATACTTGGCACTTCAGATCTGATGAAAGATGGGTGAAATCAGAAATTTTGAGATGATATGAAGTTTAAGAGAGGTGGAAAGAAGGAAAGGCTCACGTGGGAACCGGTCTAGAACTAGAACTAGTTGCAAACTAAACACTTAGCACCCACGGTTGACGACATTGCTTGTCCCACCGTGGTCGCCACAAAGCTGTCGACTCTGAAAATTCGACGGGGTCCTCTCCTTTTCAGGGAAGTCCGTGAACCCAGATCGTCACCTCAAGAGGGGATGAGAAAAGAAAGGAATAAAGCTCGGAAAGCAATTCTCACCTCGGTCCCACACTCACATTGATCCCCGAACTTTCATCCCTTGGCGTCGCTCGATCACCAAAGAGACGGTTCGGGTCATGTGGGAGGAAGGTGAGAAGAAATAAACGTGGTCGCCAGGAACCGTGGGTTCCTATTTATAGAATTAAAATTAAAGATGACCGTGTGTACCTTAGCGTGAAGAATGTGAGTTAAAGCTTCTCCTTCTTCGGCCGGCCGATGAAGAAGAGTCCTCAACGCGGTGGGTGCTTGATGTTCTGTGCAACTAGACAAATAAGCAAGTGAAATAGACAATTAGAACTAGACAAAGTGGAGTATATGTAAAGAGAATAACATAAAACACACAATTGACTAGAAACTGACTGGATCAGGGTTATCTCTAACCCCCTTTTTTTATTTTTCGGATTAACAGAGTAAAAGTAATGAAAAAAATGTAAAACAATGATAGTAGTATGGAGAATCACTAAACAAAGAGATAGAAAAAAGAACAGAAAGATTCTGAGTTGTATAGAGGAAGATATAGTCAAATCTGTTTTGTCAAAAAAAGCCGAGTAGCAGTGCAGGATCTGCCAGGCGCGACTTTGCTTCTGCGCTCGTCACGATCATCCCTGACCTCTGAATCAAGTGCCGTCGATTGTAAACTCAAGAAGACTTGGATAGGAAGAACTTTGATGAAGAGAGCACTGGCAGCAGACGTCCACACACTGCTGTAGAGGCTGAAGAAGAGAGACTTGGCAGATCACCTGTAGAACAGCCTTCCTCTCTCTTGAACCGACTTTTCTCTCTCTAAAAACTTGAAATTCTCTCTCTAAAAATCACAAAATCGATGCAGGAGGGAGGTTGGACGTCTTGAGATGCCTGGGGAGTCGTTCTCCTCTCCCTGGAATGACCAGAATCAGAGTCCTTTTATAGGAGAACAGGCGATCTGATCCGGACTAAAAAATAGGGGGAATGCGCCCTAGCCCTGGGCGCATGCGCCCCACTGAGGGGCGCATGTGCCCCCCAGTGAGGGCGCATCTTATCTTCTCCGAAGATAAAGGTCTTATCTCTTCCGTCTGTTCAGCGGCAGAGTCCGGGTGAAAGACTGACTCAAGGGTGGGGCGCATGTGCCCTCAAGTGAGGGCACAAGGCCACGTGCCTCACTCGTAGGGCGCATGGCCATGTGCCCTGGGTCCCGGGTGCATGTGACCTGGAACCCGGGCGCATGGGACTGGTTTCGCGCGTCCTTCTTCTGGAAGCCATTGCGAACACTCCCGAACTCGGAATTCGACGCCGTTTGTTGCGTTGGAAAGATAACAGGCCAAAGAAGCTCTCTATAACATCGGATCAGCCACCACACCCTCCAAAACTTCAGAATTTTATCCAGAAGTTAGGGCAGTGAACAGAAGGTCCGATATAGGTCAAAATGACTTCGACGGCAAACCGGAAAGGCACGGAATGCAACAAAACTTGTCCGGAGTGTGAATATGACCATAACCTTCAATGCATGATCATTAGGCATTGGTCATTCAGCCAATTTCCGTGTTCACACGATTTACGTGCAGCTTTCGCTCGGAAATTACGGCTTTCTGCGGAAAACGTCGGAGAACATCCGATTTCGTTCGGCGAAGCTCCAAATCAACTTTAAAAGACCCGGCATCATTATAAGGTCAATCATACATGTTACCCTATAAAACATGAGTTTTATGCTCTGAATTAGGCGAATTTGGCGTGTCTACAGCTTGCCTCGCCTTGATGTCGGCTTTGTAAGGGAGTGGCATGTAATGAAGCGGAGTGATTCGTAGTGAACTGTAATGGAATGCAAGTGAGCGTAGATGAATGTGGCGGAATGGAATGGTGATGGACTGAAAAGGTGGCATCAAGGTGTAGATATAGACACGCTTATCTACCCGATCCAGCAATATGAATCTCTCTGAGTATTCTAGATCGCTTTCATGTTCTATCAAAACCTCATATAATTGACTGGTAAAAGACATGCCCTTGGCACGAGATGAAAAGGTAAATGATAAAGGATAAAAGGATGTAGCCAACCCTCAGCGTGGTGAGGAGTCCTCGAATTCGTAGGTTCATCATCAGCCAGCAACCCGAACTTTGCGGTGTTCTTGTACTGCGATGGGCTAAAGTTTGTAAAAGAGAAGTTGATCTTGAAATAAAAAGAATACCAATCCATCATATTTGGAATCTCAAGTTCATTCAAGTTTCACCAAAATACTCAGTTTAATTCTGAGTGGAAGAACCTCAAGTTCTAAAAGGGTTCGTTTTAAGCAAAACAAAATTGCTCGGGTATCATGAAAACCATGAATCACGCTCTAGCATAAAATCAAGTATTCGGAAAATGACAAGACAGATTTAAGCCATAGTGGGACTGAAAGATAAAGGTGGGACTAACATAGTATGATGGTAAAGAAGAATAGCAATGGGATGACAATTGCCATGACACGGTGGGTAAAATAAAAGACACGGTGGGATAAAAGAAAGGACAGAATAAAATATGGTGGAATAAAAAGAAAGGAATAAAACATGAAGAGATAAAATTAGTAATGATGAAGAATGAAAAGAAGATGGATGTGAAAACATAGAAAATCATGTAAAAAATAGTTGAAGATATAGATTGTCTATTGGAGGTCAAGACACCCGATTAGGAACCATCGTCCCTCCAATTTTCAATTTTGGCTTATCGTGAGTGTGAAGAAATGACCAAGCCGTCGTAGATTTTGTTGAAGGGGGACCTCGGGCCCGCCATCTTCACTCTCAAGGTCTTCAACATTAATGCATATAATATGTATAAAATGGACCTAGCATAACTAGGTGACAAATGATAAGAGTGAGGTGAAGTGCAAAATGAAATGATGGTGATGATGGTGTGAGATTGATGAGAAGCTGAGGATGAAATCTTCAGGTAAGCTGCATCGACTGTCTGGTTCATCAACATCTCTGGTCCATCCTTGTCTTGCCTTTTGACGGAATACAACACCATAAGGATGTTCAGCTAGGTGGTGCTTCCTTTTTTTTCACCGAAAAGTTGGCATGACGTTCCTTGGGGAACATTGATCTCACCAATTCACCTGTTAGGACTAAAAAGGTTTCCTGCACATTTCTGGTTAGTACCCAACAGACAGAATTGTCATATGAAGCAGATTGTTCATGAAATGATTAACTAAAGATTTTACTATTAGAACCATCATTTGAATGTCAAAACAAAGTTTTTGATGATAGTTCCTTTAGCAAAAATGTCATTTTTAACATTATAGACAATTTCTGAATTTTTGAGATTTTTCTGAATTTTTCGAATTTTTTGTCCATGTGCCCCCGATCGGGGGCACCTGGCCATGCGCCCTGGGGTGGGGCACCTGGCCATGTGCCCCCAGATGAGGGCACATGCGCCCTGAGGCCAAAAAAAAAATATTTTTTTTTCAGAAAAAAATTATACCTGATTGCCCTTCTCTTTTTGCTTCTTCAGCTCCTGCAAATACTCAATGAAAATGATTAAATTTTTATCATTACTCACCCCTTTGCCTGTATGTCGTATGCCTTGATTTTGAGTCAAAGGGAGGAGCCTTCTTAACAAGGTGGACTAAAACAAATAACTTAAATGAAATAGGGGTAAGGGTTAAGAGAACTTACCTGCTGTGGTGTGAATCCTCTCCTCCCCTGTATTGAAATGCCTGTAACACTTGACAGAAGGAGATTAGATCTTCATCAGGACTCATTCCTTTGCCCATTATGGTCAACTTTGACTTAGGTCAAAGGGAAGAGCCTTCTTAACAAGGTAATTAAAGTAAAAGGATATGCAATGCAGGAATGGAAATATGCATGACAGTAAAATAAACATGGATGCAACTAAGGCAATGATCATGACTAAGCAAAAAATTTTTTTTTGGATTTTCTTGAAAACAATCATTTGGATTTTCAAAAGTATTCAATTTTTTTTAGATTTTTGAAATATGTGTTTTTTTTTGAATTTTTGAAATATTCAAATTTTTTTGTGTTTTGAAATATGCATTTTTTGTGGGTTTTTGAAATATACATTTTTTTTGGGTTTTTGAAATATGCATTTTTTTTGGACTTTTAAAATATGCATTTTTTTGTGGAGAAAATGCTGGTATTTGAGACAGTTCATCGGTCTTTGGAGTTTGTCAAGACTCAAGTGGTAGATGCCACGTGCAAAAATAAAGTTCCCTACCTAGAATCCTTCTAACCTTCTTCCTTTGATCGGCTTGGATTCCACCCGGATTTGGTCGGTTTACCCTACCCAAGGGGTTTAAGGAGGGAGAGTATAGAGGAAGTCCTTGATAGGGTTTGAAGATATTGAGAGGGATTTCTCTACTCTCACTCAAATTACCCATTGGGGTTCGGCCTCTTTGGGTTTTTCTTTCTTTTCTTGTTCTTTTCTATGTGGCACATATTTGGACACGTTTTTGACCCGTGGGGACATTGCCCATCTTTTAGTGCCTTTTGCCTTGACTATCATTCTGGGTACTCATTCAGACAGGTTGATCATTTTTTTTTCTCTAACCTGAGGGGTACATTGCCCATCTTTTGGCACCCTTTTGTACCCTCTGAGACGGCCTCCTACTAGGGTGGCGAGTGTTTTCGATACTACCCCTCTCTAATCTTCTCTCCCTATCTTGGACCGAGTAGAAAAGAATAGGGTAAGGGTACTCCTTCCATTTCTAGATTTCTGCCTTGCCTTTTGCAAGTGTCAGGTTGTCTGGATTCTAGGATCGGGAAGTGTTGTGTGTGTAGGATGGTACCTACCCTTGACTTCTCACGAACAACCTAGGATCGATGACTTGAGGTTATACCAGTGGTTTCTCCATTTTTATGGAAAGTACTTTTTGAGGTAAACTCCATTCCAAGGATGATTCAATTTTTCTCCGTCTGCATTAGTCAATTCATATGCATTACCTGGATACTTTTCAGTGATTACAAAAGGCCCTTCCCAGTTAGGTTGCAACTTGGAGCGGGGACCTCCTGGCTTAACGAATATGCGTTTGACTACCATCTCACCGATCTCGAATTTTATCTCGATCACCCTCTTTTGATAAAACCTTTTGAGTCTATTCTGATAAGTCCGGGCATGCTCGGCGGCGGCTAGCCTTCTTTCATCCAAGAGTTCAAGCTGTGCAAGGAGATATTCTCGTCTCTCATCAACAGGAATATCCCTATCGAGCTGAACTCGGAGAGATGGAAGTAATACTTCGTAAGGGACCACTGCTTCCATCCCATATGCCAAAGCATACGGGGTTTGTCCAGTGGGAGTCCTTACAGAAGTACGATAAGCCCATAGAGCATCTACAAGCTTATCAGGCCAGTCGGCAAATTTGCTAGACTTACAAGATTTCTTGATGATTTTGATTAAGGTTTTATTAGTGGCTTCTGCTTGGCCATTGCCTTGAGGATAGTATGGTGATGAAAGATGCAATGAAATGTAATACTCGTTGCAAAGATCACGCAGATCTTGAGAAAGAAATTGTGGCCCGTTGTCGGTGACAATGTCGCCGGGGATCCCGAACCTTGCATGGATGTTGCGCTTGATGAAGGAGCAGACTGTTGACGCTTTAATCTCCACGAATGCTTCCGCTTCAGCCCACTTTGTGAAGTACTCCGTTGCCGTCAGAATGAATGATTTTGAGCGCATTTCGGAGTTGAGGTCACTCAAGGGGCCAATGATATCAAAAGCCCACATGGCGAAAGGCCATGGGGCATGAATTGGATGAAGGGAAGATACGGGAGAGTGAATCTTGTCGGCATGGAGTTGACATGAATGACAATGCCGGACAAAGATGGAGCAGTCTTCTTCTAGAGTTGGCCAATAATACCCTTGCCGGATGATTTTCTTAGCAAGGGCTTGGGCATTCACATGACCACCACACACTCCAGAATGTGCTTCCTTCAGCACCAACTCAGCTTCTTCTTCATCAAGACACCTGAGTAAGAGTCCACTTAGGCTTCTCTTATAGAGCACTCCTCCTAGGATTGTATACCTCTGGGATACTCTTCTGATTGCCTTCTTTTCCTTGGTGGTTGATCCAGGTGGATATGACTGATCTTGACAATACCTCGCAATCTCGTCATACCAAGGTCTCTCACCTTCTTCTAATTCTTCGAACTCAATCAAGGAGATTTCTTCTTTATGTTCCAAGTATTCCTTCATGTTGAATCTTTCCTTAACCTTCAGAAAACGTCCATCCTCAATTGCTGGAATTGTCCTCTTACAGATGTGTGTAGTCCGCACTTGCCTGCCTAGCGGGACAGATAGAGATGAAGCTAGTGAAGCTAAGGCATCGGCGAGGATATTCTGAGAACGGGGAACATGGACAAAGGTGAGTTTGAAGAATAGCTTGATGTAGCAGGTGGTGAGCTCCTGGTAGGGCTTGAGGTTTGGATGAGAAGTTCGGTACTTGGATAGGACCTGGCGTAGGATCAATTGACTATCACCTATCACCCTCAGTTCGGTGGCACCGTGGAAATGAGCGGCCTCCAGCCCGGCCAGCAAGGCTTCATACTCAGCTATGTTGTTGGTTGCTGGAAAGTTAAGCTGAAAAGCCCGTGGAATGGTGACACCTTCAGGTGACAGAAGGACAATACCTATCCCTCTACCATGAGAGTTCAGAGCCCCGTCAAAATATAATGTCCAAAGATTGGAAGATCGGACTGACATTAGTTCATCATCCGGGAACTCCGACTGGACTGGGTCAAAGACGGGTATGGGATGATGGGAAAGGTGTTCAGCAATAGCATAACCCTTAATTGCCTTCTGTGGGACTTAAGTGATATCAAATTGGGATAAGAAACTCTGCCATCGCCCTAACTGATCAGTCAAGACTGTACACATTTCTATGCCAATTGTTGCAGATACCTATTTGGAACTCTTTTACCTCTGACTTTCCTATTTCCTAACCTAACTTGACCTACTGAAGATAAAGCTGGAAAGGTGGCATTTACAGTGGAGGGAGGATCGAGCAAATTGATCAACGATTCAGAAAAGGGGGATCCCTGATTGGGAGCACCCTTTGGGATGAGTAGAGACATCTCCTCGATGGAAATATGAGTTTCAGAGAAGACGTTATGGAAATTTTAAGTAAAAAGATAGAATGAGCCTGAGTGACTCGAGACTTGCTAGAAATTGACTGAATTACCAGAGAGAAAAACTTAAGAATGAAGGGGAAAAAGGGGCTCGTGGGCCCGATGGTAACAGAAAGTGGACACATGGGTCCAAAACGGATGAAGAAAGTAAACGGGTACGTGGACCCGATCATAGAAATAAATGGGCATGTGAGCCCATGTTGAGAAAAGCCCTCAGTTCTGAAGTTGATGAGGGAAGCAAATGGGCAAGCTGGCCCAGTAAGAGTAGAAGGTTGAAGAGGGCTCATGGGCCCAAAGTGGGTAAGTGGGCCCTGAAGCCCATCAAAAATATCTAGAAACAACGGTACGAGGTTCAAACATGGCATTGTTATATTTGGGCCTCGTGGAATGGTTTTGACTTGGGTGGTATGCTCAACCAGATGATCCAATATTGGTCTGCCCTTGAGTGGTTCCTGGTGCTCTTCCCCACTTGAGAACAGACGAGTCAAAGATAAGCATAAGTCTTCCAAGTCTTCTTCTTCTTCATCTGGAGCCTTTCTTCTCTTGACAGCTATCACGGAACTTTTGCCATCTTCAGCCATCATTATGGTCTCCCCTTTGATAAAGAAGGTGTGGAGCCCCATGGCATATCTGGGCCGGGAATATCCTTCTTGGGATGGAACCCTCTTCATATCCCAACCCCTGCCTGCGTGGCCTTTTCGCATTTTTAATTGGCTGAGTGATCCCTTGAAGATCCTTGCCTAAACCTCTTCCAGGCTGATAGCCTAATTTCATCATCATCCGCCATCCCAGTGTGTCTGGTAGAGAGGCGGTCATACATCCGACTTCGGGCAATTTTCCCACTGAGATTTGGGGTTGTATTGACAGACCTAGGGGTAAAGAAGCATCGTTCAGCTCGTCCCTTATAGGCATGCTAGTCACCTTGACCACCTGTCCTTTAAAGGGAAACTTTATGCAATCGGTGGTTTGTTGAAGCCACGGCTCCTATTGCCTCCAAGTATGGCCTCCCAAGTATAGCCCGAAAAGTTGGATCCAATTCTAGAATATGAAAATTTGTTGTGACCGTACATGGTCCAAGTTTAACTTCTAGAGTGACCACCCCATGTGCAGACTTCTTGGAGTTGTCGTAGGCTGTCACCATGGCACAGGATGGCTTGATTTCTTGCTCAGAAATGCCACACAACTGCAAAGTTTCTGGCGGCATAACGTTAATAGAAGCTCCAGTGTCAACCAAACATGATTTTACTTCGACATTGCAGATGATAACAGCCACATGCAAAGCATATCTCCTAAAGTCTGGATCTGCTAATTCTTCCTGAGAGAAAGTGAGTGTTGGGTGCTCACTTCTAGGGGCTAACACTGTAGTTATCTTCTCAGGTGGGAGATCTTCATTCACCATGACCCTTTGCAAGTACTGCTGTAGAATCTCCTGGTGCACCTTTGATCTTTTGATCAACTCAAGTATGGAAATACGGGCCGGTGTTTTATCTAAATGCTTTAACAGATCATAGGTTGTGCACGGCAATGGTTCTTCTACTTGTCCCTCCTCCATTGGCTCTTGCGGTTGAGTTCCGGCTTGGGGAAAGAGCCGCTGGAACATCCTCCCACTCCGAAGCACCGGGGCTATTTGGCGGTCGGGTAGAGGTGACGGGTTAACTGGGGTGGGTTCTGGTGGAACAGGTGGTCTAGGTGCAGGTATGATAGGTATTGGGATTGATGGTTCTGGGATGATTGGGTTAGTTGGTATAGGGGTAGGATTTGGAGGTGGCGGTGATGGTGATACCGGTGGCCTAATAAGAAGAGGCCGGGGTGCGGGAGTAGTTGATGAGTTTAATGAAGGTGTAGGTTGTGGGATTGGTTGTGGTGTTGGTGGTATGATAAGTTGAGGTCTGGAGTAATAGAGCTCATAGGTCGGGGGTTCGGTATGGTGGTGATTGTGGTGGTCGGATGAGCAAGGGCCGGTGTGTGGCAATGGTTGAAGGAGGTGTAGTTAGAGAGGGGGCTGGCCTAATGATGGGCCGGTGAGAAGAAGTGGCGGCCAGTGGTTGGGTTATTGAGCTTTGTGGTAGTTGTGGAGTAGCAGGTGCACGGATTATCTGTCTAGGAGGAGGCCTAGCAGGAGACCTAGCTGGGTTGACAGGCATGGTTACATTTTGGCTTTCTAGTTGCCAACCTTGAGCGCGGCTGACATCTCCCTTGACAATGGAGTGTACTAAACCAATTCCTGGGTTTGGATGTGCTGGTGCCGGTGCTGGAGTGGGAGCATGTAATGGGAGCGGATTCTGAACAATCCCCAAGCCAGGTTGTTGTTGAGGTTAAGCCGGTGGACGCTTCCGCTGCTGCTGCCTAGCCTTCATTACCTGTAAGCATTCCCCTATTTGGACCCAATCAATGCTGCCTTGGTCATTCAGATCATGGATGTAATCTTTGAATTGAAAGCACACCTCTACAGTGTGACCAGGACACCGGTGGTAAGCACAGTATCGGGACATATCAACATTTGTTGGCCAAACCTCTTTTTCTTTGGGCAATTCCAACTGTTTCTCCGCCATGAGTACATTGAAGATGTCGGTCAAGGTGTAAGGGAGTTGCTGGTAGTTCTCTCTCCTAGGACCTCCCCTTCGTGGTGCTTGATTGGGTGGTGGTGGTGCCCTATTGTAGGTAGGTTGTCGAGGTTCTTTGGGGTTGTGCTACTGGCTGAAGTGGTTGTTGTGGTTGTCGTGGCCTAACCTGTTGTTGAGGGGGGTAATAGGAAGGGTTCTGTGGTGTGTTTCTGAACTGGTTTTGACGGTTCCCTCCCTGGTTCCCCACAATGTTTACAACTTCGTTGTTGACCACTCCCTCGGTTGTAGGACCAAATGGTGCTGAGGGGGTCTTCCTAAAGTTTCTAGGTTTAGGATCGAAAGGGTTTATCATGGTGGCATCCTTGAAGTGGGCTTGTAAGTATTGGGCACTGTCATAGAGTTCATTCATTGTGGTAGGACGGTGCATGATCAATACATTTCTCAGAGCAGGTGTAGTGTTGCCAATAAGCATTTTTACTTGTTCCCCTTCAGAAATCACATCTGTCAGTTTTTCTGCCATTCCCCTCCAGCGATCAGCAAACTTTATGAAGTCCTCTTCGGGCTTCATCTTCTCAGCAATCAAGTCTGTAATGGAGCATGCTGGTGCCACCCGGTCTCTGTATCTTTGCAAGAATTTTGTCTTGACAATGTCGAAGTCTCCTGCCTCAAAGGAGTCGAGTGAATAGAACCATTCCAATGCAGACCCTTCTAATGATCGACGGAACAAGAAGGCAAGAACCCTACGATCATCTTTCCAGAATGAGGATTCATAGAGAAAATCTTTTAGATGAAGAAAAGGATTGCCAGTACCATTGTAGCGGCGATAAACTGGTAGCTCAGAAGGTGGCAGGTGTAGGACTGGCAGAGAAGGAATAGAAATATCAGGCACTGACTTGGAGTCCATGCGACATCTCAGCTCTTCATAACGCTCATTCATCTGGGTGAGTTGATCCATGATTGCCCTGGTGAGAGCAGGTTCTTGGTTTACTGGTGGGGGTATGTGGTTAGAGACATGGTTCTGGAATTGAGGAACATGACTTGAAGATTGTCCCATGGCTTGGTGGATTGGGGGAACAACATGGTTGAAATAAGATGGTTGGACAAATGAGGGTTGGACCACAGATGGTTGAACTGCAGATGGTTGAATCATAGATTGTTGAACAACAGGTGGTTGAACAAAGGGTGACTGAATGAGTGGTGGTTGAACCAGAGGACGAGGAGATAAGGCAACTTGGTTAACTTCAGCTTGATCTGAGGCCATTTTGCCCTTCACCATGGATTGTATGCGGGCATAGGTTTCTGGGTCGGTATAGAGAGACAACTCCCTAAACAGTTGTTCAACATCACGAGGAGCAGATGGCTGAGGGACCTCTTGCGCTTCTGACTGAATTGGTTGGTGACCCATCTCGTGCTCTCGATGTTCAACTTGTTCCGCCATTCCAACGTGCCTTCCAGACCTTAGTTGCATTGAACTTCAAGGAACAAACAAGTTGACAAAGTAAGCAAAGAACTTTTTTTTTTTGGTTTTTTTTAGTATTTTGCAAAAAGTTAAAGGTTTGAATTTTTGTTTGACAAGCACGTTATGCAAACACTTGAAAGCAAGATTACGCAATGATTTTGATTAAAACTTAGGTTTATGAATTTTGTTAAGAATTGTTCTCTCAACAAATGGGTTAGGATCCTAACTCCAATCTCCAATGACCTAGGTTTCACACAATCTCACCACGTGTAGGTAACGTAGGATGCTTCGGGTTTTGGGGAGTGGTACAACCAACCCGATCGTGAAGAGGAATACTCCACGTATGAGGAATTACGGAGGCCTTGATGAAAGCCAACCAAGTCAACTAGGAAGGAATATCCCAGAAGAGAGGTCAGAATCCACCAAGAGGATGTTTTGGATGGGAGGGGTAAATGGGAGAGTGAGCTCCCGCCTCAAAAAGTGTAAAAGAAGGAGGTAGAGAGAAGGAGCAGAGAATGCAATCAAGTAATAAAACAGGTAATGAGCAAAACATAAACTTAAATAAACAAGCAATCAACACCAGACAGGCAATTAGAAACTAGACAAGCAACTAGAAACTAGAATCTAGACTTGTTTCTTATGTGAGCCAAATGGAGATAGTGAAAAGTGATGGAAAGAAGAGGGTTCAGATCTGATAGCCAAGCAAAAGGGTGGTCCACGTGGGGACCGATGTGGGAATTGGGGTAAGAAGCAAAGGTGGTTCACGTGGGAACCGGTTTTGGGTAAAAAAAAAGGGTGGTTCGCGTGGGAACCGGTTTGAATGGTCAAAAGAGGGCCATGTGGGGCAAATTAAGGTGAATAAAGATCTGATCCAAGTTGGGATAGATCTGGAAAAAAGGGGTTTGGTTCACGTGGGAACCGAAGTAAAGAAAGAGATTGGTTCACGTGGGAACCGGTTTAAAAGGAAAATGGTGGTTCACGTGGGAACCGGTTTAAATAAAATGCAGAAATTAAATGGCATACTTGGCACTTCAGATCTGATGAAAGATGAGTGAAATCAGAAATTTTGAGATGGCATGAAGTTTAAGAGAGGTGGAAAGAAGGAAAGGCTGACGTGGGAACCGGTCTAGAACTAGAACTAGTTGCAAACTAAACACTTAGCACCCACGGTTGACGACATTGCTTGTCCCACCGTGGTCGCCACAAAGCTGTCGACTCTGAAAATTCGACGGGGTCCTCTCCTTTTCAGGGAAGTCCGTGAACCCAGATCGTCACCTCAAGAGGGGATGAGAAAAGAAAGGAATAAAGCTCGGAAAGCAATTCTCACCTCGGTCCCACACTCACATTGATCCCCGAACTTTCATCCCTTGGCGTCGCTTGATCACCAAAGAGACGGTTCGGGTCATGTGGGAGGAAGGTGAGAAGAAATAAACGTGGTCGCCAGGAACCGTGGGTTCCGATTTATAGAATTAAAATTAAAGATGACCGTGTGTACCTTAGCGTGAAGAATGTGAGTTAAAGCTTCTCCTTCTTCGGCCGGCCGATGAAGAAGAGTCCTCAACGCGGTGGGTGCTTGATGTTGTGTGCAACTAGACAAATAAGCAAGTGAAATAGACAATTAGAACTAGACAAAGTGGAGTATATGTAAAGAGAATAACATAAAACACACAATTGACTAGAAACTGACTGGATCAGGGTTATCTCTAACCCCCTTTTTTTTATTTTTCGGATTAACAGAGTAAAAGTAATGAAAAAAATGTAAAAAAATGATAGGAGGATGGAGAATCACTAAACAAAGAGATATAAAAAAGAACAGAAAGATTCTGAGTTGTATAGAGGAAGATATAGTCAAATCTGTTTTGTCAAAAAAAGCCGAGTAGCAGTGCAGGATCTGCCAGGCGCGACTTTGCTTCTGCGCTCGTCACGATCAGCCCCGACCTCTGAATCAAGTGCCGTCAATTGTAAACACAAGAAGACTTGGAGCGGAAGAACTTTGATGAAGAGAGCACTGGCAGCAGACGTCCACACACTGCTGTAGAGGCTGAAGAAGAGAGACTTGGCAGATCACCTGTAGAACAGCCTTCCTCTCTCTTGAACCGACTTTTCTCTCTCTAAAAACTCGAAATTCTCTCTCTAAAAATCACAAAATCGATGCAGGAGGGAGGTTGGACGTCTTGAGATGCCTGGGGAGTCGTTCTCCTCTCCCTGGAACGACCAGAATCAGAGTCCTTTCATAGGAGAACAGGCGATCTGATCCGAACTAAAAAATAGGGGGAATGCGCCCTAGCCCTGGGCGCATGCGCCCCACTGAGGGGCGCATGTGCCCCCCAGTGAGGGCGCATCTTATCTTCTCCGAAGATAAAGGTCTTATCTCTTCCGTCTGTTCAGCGGCAGAGTCCGGGTGAAAGACTGACTCAAGGGTGGGGCGCATGTGCCCTCAAGTGAGGGCACAAGGCCACGTGCCTCACTGGTTGGGTGCATGGCCATGTGCCCTGGGTCCCGGGTGCATGTGACCTGGAACCCGGGCGCATGGGACTGGTTTCGCGCGTCCTTCTTCCGGAAGCCATTGCGAACACTCCCGAACTCGGAATTCGACGCCGTTTGTTGCGTTGGAAAGATAACAGGCCGAAGAAGCTCTCTATAGCATCGGATCAGCCACCACACCCTCCAAAACTTCAGAATTTTATCCGGAAGTTAGGGCAGTGAACAGAAGGTCCGATATAGGTCAAAATGACTTCGACGGCAAACCGGAAAGGCACGGAATGCAACAAAACTTGTCCGGAGTGTGAATATGACCATAACCTTCAATGCATGATCATTAGGCATTGGTCATTCAGCCAATTTCCGTGTTCACACGATTTACGTGCAGCTTTCGCTCGGAAATTATGGCTTTCTGCGAAAAACGTCGGAGAACATCCAATTTCGTTCGGCGAAGCTCCAAATCAACTTTAAAAGACCCGGCATCATTATAAGGTCAATCATACATGTTACCCTATAAAACATGAGTTTTATGCTCTGAATTAGGCGAATTTGGCGTGTCTACAGGTAATACTGGTGAAATCTCTACCTCGTAACTATTTTAACTTATCAAAAAATTAGAGTGATGGTGAAGAGAACAACTTGTTAACATACTCATCGCATTTGGTGTAACTAATGAAGAGGTACAACTTCAATCAACTCAACCCGCAGAGGTAGAAATTTAACAACTACAATTGTATTGAATGAGTTTCTTTTCTAGATATGGTTATAATCCCCTTTTTTAAAATGCCATGTTAATTCTATGGTAAAAATTTAATCAATACTGTGATATAGATCAAAATAGAGGTAGTTTTAGATATAGATTAGGTTTGGACAGAAATAGCATTAGGTACAAATCAAGATTTTTTTTAGGTTTGGATATAGATCGGGTTTGGATAGAAATATGATTAGGTATAGATTGGGATAGAAATAGGTTAGAACACTAGCCAGTTAGGCCAATCCAAACTTGTAAGCCAATTCAGATTGGCCTAGCCAGCTATGAAATCCACTTAAAAGGGTTAGAACCCACATATGCCCGGCTATGCCAATCTAAACCTAGAAGCTAGTTTAGATTGACCTAACCAGCTATGAAATCCAGTTAAAAGGGTTAGAACCCTCATATGTTAATTGAACCCCGGAAGCCAATTTGGATTGGTCTAATCGGCCATGAAATTTACTTAACATGGGTAGAACCATCTTATGGCCATAAATGAAACATGATTTTTAATCGCCTGATGACCTTGGTTCTTGCTGGCTTAAGTATGGTGTGCAACATTTAAGGCACTTAAAGGTTTCTTAAAATGGATTGGCCTATTGATAATAGTTATTATGGTGTCAAGGCATGCAGAGGCATTACTTGATGTTGTAAGCATTGTTACCAATGTTGGCATTCCTTTCAAGATACATGTAAGGGTCTTAAATTTTATACACCATGTATAGACTAGCAAGCACCGGGTCATTAGGCTGTTGTAAATAAAATTTCATTTAGAACTCAATTCATGGTTGGTTTGGCCAATACAAGCTGTAAATTAGTTTGCATTGGTCTAACTAGCCATGGAGTTGAAAAGTGGCATAAAACTCATTCCATGGCTGGTTAGACCAATCCAAGGCTTGGATTGGTCTAACCGGCCATTTGGATTGGTCTAACCGGCCATGGAAGTCAAAATTGGCATAAAATCCATTCCATTGCATGTTAGACCAATCTAAGTAAAAAATTGGTTTAGATTGGCATAACCGATATTGGAAGTTGAAAATTAGCATAAAATTCATTCCATGACCGGTTTGACCAATCTGAGCCGAAAATCAGTTTGGATTGGCCTAGCCAGCGATGAAAGTCAAAAATTGGCATAAAATCCATTTCATGGGTAGTTAGACCAATCCAAGCTATAAATCAAGTTGGATTTGGCCTAACTGGCCATGGAAGTCACAAATTGGCATGAAACCCATTACACGGATGGTTTGGCCAATCCAAGTTGAAAATCGATTTGGATTGGCTTAACTGGCCATGAAAGTCAAAAATTGTCATAAAACTCGTTCCATGGCCGGGTTGGCCAATCCAAGTTAGAAATCAGTTTGGATTGGTCTAACCGCCATGGAAGTCAAAAATTGGCATAAAACTCATTCCATGGCTAGTCTAGCCAATACAAGCTGGAGATCAGTTTGGATTTGTCTAACCGGCTATGAAAGTCAAAAAATGGCATAAAATCCATTCCATGGCCGGTTTGGTTTCCAAGGCTGGTTTGGCCAATCCAAGCCGAAAATCAATTCAGATTAGTCTAACCATCCATGGAAGTCAAAATTTGGCATAAAACTCATTCTTTGGCCGGTTTGTCCAATTCAAGTCAGAAATCTATTTGGATTGGCCTAACTGACCATGAAAGTTGAAAATTGGCATAAATCCTATTCCTAGGCCTGTTTGACCAATCCAAGTTGGAAATCGGTTTAGATTGGCCTAACTAGCCATGGAAGTCTAAAATTGGCAAAAAATCCATTCCATGGCCGGTTTGGTCAATCCAAGTCAGAAATAAGTTTGGATTGGCCTAACCAGCTATGGAAGTCCAATATTGCCACAAAATTCATTTCATGGTCTGTTTGGCCAAACTATAATTTCACTTTGATTATGTTGTTGATAAAGAAATTTAGTAAGAGTCATCATACATCTATGAGTGGGATGGCCAATGGATTCATTGATAGGTCCAGTGGATCTCATTTACAGAGAGATCAACCTTCAGGTACATCTCAACCTACACCAGACACACTTTCATCACTGAAACCATCTCTGTCGGTTGTCCCTTGCCTTACTGTAGTGAGTCCTCAGCATAGAGTCCATCTTCCACTTACTCAGGTATATATTTTATTAAGTCTTTTGTAGCATTATAAACATCACTTTCAAATATGTTGATATTTTGTGTTTAATTAGCTACATTGAGGAGACATGGGAAAGGTCTAGCCAAGACGTATAATGTGAGAACATTAGCACCTGGAGAGACCTTGAACATCCGAGTTACAGGAGAATCAAGTGTATGCCCAAATGGCTATGAATTAACCTCTTACCTTAGAGTCTACACTAAGGTGCATTGCAAATTATGGAAACAAGACTACATCACCCTTGTAGATGATAAACTAGAAGCCATCTTCAGAGTTCTGGAGGTAAATATAACTACTTCTATATATGATTTTCTATTAATTGTAAAATATTAATATATAATTATTATGCATATAGCAACATTTTACCTTTGAGCAATCTTCATCTATAGATACGAAAATTTTAAGACATGGAGAGATGCAAAGAAAATAAAGAAGTAATTTAAAGAAAAAGGTAATAAGTTATATTTATTTTTTTGTCTCATTTTTGTCTATTATAACTAATAAAATTTTGGCATGCAATATTTTACAAAATGCTCACTGGAGGAGGCACTTGCAATTGTACCTCCACAATGCGATCCAGAGCAATGGCACTATATTTGTAAGATATGGGACGAAGATAAGAGTAAGGTAAACAAAAATCTCTTTCATTTAAAAATTTTTCATTTCAACATGTCATTTTTATCAATAATTAACATCTTAAGAATTTCTTTGTAAGCACTTAGTCAAAAAAACCAATAAGTCTTATATGAATATGCCTTATAGAAGAGGAAGGACAAGCATTCATCAGCTCAAGATAGATTTTGTAAGTACTTTAAATTGTTGTTATTTACTATTAAGTAGCACTTAGTTAATGTATTCTAATATTTTTTCTCTAAATAGACACAAAAAGAAGGGCACCATCCTACCCATTCAGAGGTCTTCAATATGACCCAAACACACGAAGAGGAAGATCAATCCATTGTTTGGAGTAACGAAGAAAATTATCAAATGATGATAAATATTTAACTTATTTATACTATTAGCTAGTTTTGATTCCATATATCACCTGACATTATATTTACACCTTTTAGAATAATATGCGCCAGTTGATGAATTCCCCCCAGTCAAAGTAAATGATGCTAGGAATTCTAAGCATGCATTCTCCGTTGAGGAAGCATTCATCATCGTGTTCATCAAAGATAGGCCATGGTGGATTCAATGTGGAGGGAAAGGACAGACCCACAACACCTTGCATTATGTAAGCAGTGGAGGTGTACTTACGCGAGTCTGGTCATTCAAGAGTTGATGGAGAAAGTGAAGAGACAAAGTAATTTATTCTATACTCAAGCAAGTCAAATCGAGAAGCAAAACTCAGTGATTGACTCTCTCCAATAAAAATTGAACAACCAAGAAAAACACTTTCAAAAATAATGGAATGGCTAACACAACAAATGTTAGCCAAGATAGATTAGAGACTCTCTCCATCAGTGGATCTGTTGAGTTCAAGGCCACCTTGAGGATCAAGAAAGGGTGAGGATGAGGATGATGACAAGGACAAGAAGGAGGGACCATTTGAAGAGGATGAATGAGAGATTCCCCTCCTTCGTGTTATCTTTATATATATAGATGTATGTATGAATTGTAAACTTTTTATTTTGTGAATGTGAATTGAATCATTTATATTTTTATGAATGGATGTGAATGATATGAAAATGTTTGTGTATGTTGTGAATGTTTCTCATACAGGAAATACAAGTGTATTGTATATTCAAGCATGGGTGTAATCTTGCATGATTTATTTATATTAATACGCAATTTATTTTTTCATCAAATAGATTATTGGCAATGTCTTATAGATATCGCCAATAATTTATTCAACAGTGGTTAAAGTGTACTGGCAATAGCTACAAGTTATCATCAAAATAGGCAATGCCACTTCCTAAAATGTTCAAGATAAAACAAAATAGGTAATCAATAATTGCTTACCAAAATTGCTTCAATGATGGCTAAAACATAGTGACGACAGCTTTAAGCCATCACCAAAATAGGTAATCCTAGTCTAGGAAATCTTCTAGAGTTGAGGTATATGGTTTCAAGACAGTTGTATCCCTTTTCCAAATATCCACTTGTGACGAACGTAAGCCATTGCCAAAACCATTGTTGCAACGACTCTTATCCATTGACAATAATATTACTGCCAATAGCACTTTAGTTGTTGCAAGTATGTTTACATGAAACGATATTTAGTCATCGCAACTCGATTTTAGCAACGGCCTCCATTGAGTCATCGCTAATAGCAATGGAAATGGACTTATTTATGATGTGTAACGTTTGGTTTTTTTATATAGGTTAAGAATATTTTTAAATTAATTTTTAGGAGTGTTTTATTTTATTTAAACCCTTCCTAATTACCCTCCACTTTTACCATTTTTTTCCTCTCCTGTACCCTAGTTAGATCGTCTTGCCGTTTTCTCCCTCCCGAAACTGTCTGCGTTTTTTTCTCCCGAAGCCATCGAGCGTCTCCTCTTTCTTTTCCCTGCGACGCCTCGTTTCCATCGCTGGTTTCATCGCCTGCCTTGTCCCTCTCTCTGTTGACCGCCGTCGGCCGTTTTCCCTCTCTTCGCGAGTGCCCCCACGTGGCCAGCCGCTACCGCCTCGCCGTCTGTCGTCGTCCGCGCCGCCTCCACTCACAAGGTCAACCACGTGCGTCGTCGCCCGAAGCCATCGAGCGTCTCCTCTTTCTTTTCCCTGCGACGCCTCGTTTCCATCGCTGGTTTCATCGCCTGCCTTGTCCCTCTCTCTGTTGACCGCCGTCGGCCGTTTTCCCTCTCTTCGCGAGCGCCCCCACGTGGCCAGCCGCTACCGCCTCGCCGTCTGTCGTCGTCCGCGCCGCCTCCACTCACAAGGTCAACCACGTGCGTCGTCGCCGAAGTCAGCGCCGTCTCGCCACCCTCGCGTGCGCACGCCCGGTGCCATTCTCCCCTGGTCAACGCGCCACGCACGAACGGCCACCGCGGCCAGCCGCCGCCGCCCACGCGGCCAGCCCAACCGGCACTCAGCGCTGCCTTGCGCCCGCGGCGCCGTGCGCTGGCGCCCTACGTGGCCCGCCCTATCGCCGCGTGAGCCCTTTTCTCTCCTATTCTATCATCCTCTCTCTTCTATCTATTGCCCATATCATGATATTCTTCTCTTCTATTATTTTTCTAAATTTTTCCCTTGATACAATCGATTATTTTTCTTGTGTATACTCTTTTTCCAGCAGCCTAAGTGGTGAGAATTAACCCTTTTCGACCGGTTCAAGCGGTGCATCGCGTTGTCAACGTTCGATATTCTTTTCGGTCGCCGATTCTCGAGTTTCTTAACGTCGATCAGGTAGGCACTCTTGACATGTCTACTATCATTAAAAATTCTATAATAAACTCTCCATGACCCGAAGTGAATATCATTAGTTTAATTAGCTGGTTTTGTTGTATACGTTGTGGGTAATTAGTAAAGATAGTGGTGGTATTGTTCCTTTTGCATATAATGGAGTTTTTGTTAAGTTGTAGTGGGTTACCTCCTGCATGTTAAATGTCATATTTTCTGATTGATTTCAACCCCTTTAGATATCTTGTCTAGTTAGTCTATTGATTTTTTTTCCTTTGGAGTACTATTGTTATATAATTATGGTGATAGGATAATTCAACTAGACTTTGTTTAGTTAGCTTACCTAACTCATGTTTTTCCATCCATGTTTATGTCATTAAATAAGGTGTTAAGGTCTGATTTTTTTTTAGTCATATCATATTGGGTTGAATGTGTGATGTAGTACATGAGTTAGCTCTCATTTAATCTCATCATTTTATGGTCTTAGCATCATGAACAGGTTATGTAGTTGTGGTTTTCTTATGTTATTTTGCATTGTTGATACGTTATCATGGCATGGCATGATTGATACGGATGCATGATGCATTGAAAACTGTGAATGGAAACTGAGCTACACCAGATTAGTTAGTCGTGACTCGAGGGCAGCGAGGGGTTAGAACCGTCTGGTGCATCCTTCGATCCCAGAAGATGAAGCAAGATCGGGCCAGAAAGTTTACAAGATTGATGGAGCAAGATTACATCGACCTTTGCGAAGATGAAGCTGATCGGGCCAGAAAGTTTGTGGATGGGCTCAGAGGAGGCATTAGGACCAGATTGGTGTCCACCCCTTGGGCCACTTTGGCCTCAGCCTATGTGGCAGCTTGCCGGGTGGAAAGGGATCTTGTGCCCTATAGGCCGCCAGCATCTTCTAGCAGGGCTCCTGCTCGGGACCAACAGCAGGGTATGGATCGCAAGAGAAAATTGCCAGATATTGCTAGATCACAACAGCAGCAGTTAGGGGAAGCAAAGTGTAGTCAGTGTGGTTATTTTCATCCTGGTCGACAGTGCTACCGTGGCAAGGGTGCATGCTTTGGCTGTGGCCAGTTTGGCCACCTTGTTTCTCGATGTCCTCATATTCAGCCAAGGCAGGTTTCAGTAGCAGTAGCACCATATCAGGCTCCAGCCCCTCCTAGAGTCCAGGCGCAAACTTCAGCACCACAGCAGAGGCCTGGACTAGCGAAGAGGTAGTTTACAGCACCTAGAGCTCCGCAGCTGCAACAGCATCCCACTCATGCAAAGGTGTTTGCCATCGAGCGCACAGATCTTCCCCACGTGACTACTACGACAGAAGGTACCTTACATGTATCTGGATTCCATGCACGTGTCTTATTTGATTCTAGAGCTACCAATTCCTTTGTGTCATTCTGCTTTGCTACATATTTATTTAAGTACCATGGTTTGTTAGTTGAGGAGTGTAGCCCTCTGGGAGTGAGTGTTCCCTCTAGTCGAACCATAGAAGTTACTCATGTTATGCCCCATTGTGAGATAATCATATCAGGGAACACCTTACAGGCAGAATTGTATGTTCTAGACATGGATGACTTTGATATCATTCTAGGGATGGACTGGTTAGAATCACACCATGATGTTCTTGATTGTCATAGAAGGAAAGTTACCTTTCAGATCCCTGGTAGTCAGCATTTTTCTTATAAATGTCCTGATTACACTAAGTCCAAGTTATTGGTTTCTACCTTGAAAGTTTCAAAATGGATGAGATCTCAGTGTGAGATGTACTTAGCATGCATTACCAGGGTTAGTGATTCTGATAGCAAGAGGGAAGTTGGAGATGTGGAGATAGTATGTGACTTTGCTTATGTATTTCCAGATGAATTGCCTGGTTTGCCTCCTATGAGAGATATAGATTTTTCTATTGACCTCATTCCGAGTCTTTGCTATATCGATTGCGGCATCTGAGTGGCACTGTGAGTTGAAAGAGTTGAAGTAGCAGTTGCAGGATCTACTTAATAGGGGTTTTATTCGCCCCAGTGTTTCTCCTTGGGGTGCCCCTGTGCTTTTAGTGAGAAAGAAGGATGGTTCATTACGATTGTGTATTGATTATCGAAAGTTGAACCAGGTAACAATTAAGAATAAATATCCTTTGCCCCGTATTGATGATCTATTTGACCGATTCTGAGGATGCCAGAATCTTTTCAAAGATTGATTTGAGAACAGGATACCATCAGCTCAGGATTAAGGAGGATATACCAAAGTCTGCATTCAGGACCCGATACGGTCACTACGAGTTCCTAGTTATGCCGTTTGGTCTTACCAATGCCCCTTCCGCATTTATGAGTCTGATGAATCAGATATTCAGGGAGTATTTGGACCAGTTTGTTGTAGTTTTTATCGATGATATCTTGATTTATTCTGCCAGCAAAGAGGAGCATTGTCAGCATCTTAGATTGGTTTTGCAGACACTTCGAGATCATGCATTGTATGCCAAGTTCAGCAAGTGTGATTTTTGGCTTGAGAGTATTAATTTTCTAAGGCATGTCATATCTAGTGCAGGAGTACAGGTTGATCTAGCCAAGGTGGAAGCAGTGCAAAGTTGGGAACGGCCCACGACTCCCACAGAAGTAAGAAGTTTTCTTGGCCTTGTTGGATATTACAGAAGATTTATTGAAGGTTTTGCATCTATCTCTGCACCTTTGACTGCTTTAACCAAGAAAGGGAATTTTCTGTGGACTGATGATTGTGAGAAGAGCTTTTTAGAGTTGAAGAAGAGGCTAACTACTGCACCAGTCCTTATCCTACCATCTGGAACTGGGGGATATGTTGTGTATACTGATGCATCTAGGATTGGACTTGGTTGTGTTCTTATGCAGAATGATCATGTTATTGCATATGCCTCTAGGCAATTAAAGTTGCATGAGAAGAACTATCCCACTCATGATTTGGAGATGGCAGCAGTTGTGCATGCACTCAAGGTATGGAGGCATTATCTTTATGGTGAACAATTTGAAGTATTCTTGACCATAAAAGTCTACGGTATATCTTTTCCCGAAGGATCTTAATCGAGGGCGAGAGGAGATGGGTGGAGTTTCTAAAAGATTATGATTTTAATTTTAGTTATCATCCAGGCAAAGCAAACAAGGTAGGCTGATGCTCTTAGCGGGGAAGAAGCTCTTGTCCATGCGGATGCATAGAGAATGGAGAGATATGGAAACTCTTGCGATTGTACACCAAGCTTAGCGGTTGATCGATTGACATCATTCTTGGGCAGCCGATTGTCTATTGGCTCAGTATTGGTTGACAAGGTGAAAGAAGCTCAGAAGGACATTGTTGACATCCAGAATTTGCTTAAAAGGGCTGAAGTTTCCAAGTATCCAGATGGGACTATTAGATATCAAGGAAGATTATGTGTAGCAGATGATATTAGCTTGAGGCGGGAGATTTTGGAAGAGGCACACAAATCACAGTATGCTATTCATCCTGGTGCTACCAAGATGTATCATGATTTGAAGAGGCAGTTTTGGTGGGAAGGAATGAAGAAGGATGTGGCAGAGTATGTGTCCAAATGTTTGATATGCCAACAGGTAAAAGCAGAACATAGGAGACCAACAGGTCCATTGCAACCTTTGGAGATTCCACAGTGGAAGTGGGAGCACATTACTATGGATTTTGTTACAGGTTTGCCTCGTACCAGGAAGCAATTTGATGCTATTTGGGTTGTGGTAGATCGGCTAACTAAATCAGCCCACTTTTTGCCGATCAAGGAAGCTCAACCGACCGACAGTTTGGTAAGGTTATATTTTGATAGTGTTGTTAAATATCATGGTGTCCCTGTTTCCATTATTTCAGATAGAGGTCCCAGATTTACAGGCAGAGTATGGAAGGGCTTGCAAGATGCTTTGGGAACCCAGCTTAAATTCAGTTCAGCATATCATCCTCAGACCGATGGCCAATCTGAGAGAACCACTCAGACATTGGAGGATTTGTTGAGAGCAGGAGCTTTGGAGTGGCAGGAAAGTTGGGATTCGCAATTGCCTTTGATAGAATTTGCTTACAACAACAGTTACCACTCTAGCATCGGTATGGCACCTTTTGAGGCTTTATATGGTAGACCATGCAGATCACCTATCTGTTGGGAAGAAGTGGGAGAACGGAGTTTGATTGGACCAGATTGGGTTCAAGATAGTAACGAGAAGATCCAGGTTATTCGGCAAAAGCTACTTACAGCCCAGAGTCCCCAGAAGAGCTATGCTGACTTGAAAAGAAGAGATGTGCAGTTTGAGGAGGGTGATCATGTGTTCTTGAAGGTCTCTCCATCCAAGGGAGTTATTCGGTTCGGTCACCGTGGGAAGTTGAATCCAAGATATATCGGACTGTTCCAGATTGAGAAGCGGATTGGAGAAGTAGTATACCGGTTAGCTTTGCCGCCTGCTATGCCGAGAGTGCATCCTGTGTTCCATGTCTCCTTGTTGCGAAAATATGTATCGGATCCGACCCACGTCATTAACTTTGCGGAGATTGAAGTGCAGCCCAATTTCACGTTTGATGAACACCCGGTTCGGATTACGGATCGGATGGTGAAGCAACTTAGGAACCGAGTGATTCCGATGGTGAAAGTCTTATGGAAGCATCATTCGACGAATGAATCGACTTGGGAAGTGGAGGAAGATATGAGACGGCATCATCCCCTTTTGTTCGGTAAGCCTTGATTAGAAATTTCGGGGTCGAAATTTTTTTTAAGGAGGGTAGATTGTGACGTTTGGTTTTTTTTTTATAGGTTAAGAATATTTTTAAATTAATTTTTAGGAGTGTTTTATTTTATTTAAACCCTTTCTAATTACCCTCCACTTTTACCGTTTTTTCCCCTCCTGTACCCTAGTTAGATCATCTTGCCGTTTTCTCCCTCCCGAAACTGTCTGTGTTTTTTTCTCTCGAAGTCATCGAGCGTCTCCTCTTTCTTTTCCCTGCGATGCCTCGTTTCCATTGCTGGTTTCATCACCCGCCTTGTCCCTCTCTCTGTTGACCGCCGTCGGCCATTTTCCCTCTCTTCGCGAGCGCCCCCGCGCGGCCAGCCACTGCCGCCTCGTTGTCTGCCGTCGTCCGTGCCGCCTCCGCTCACGAGGTCAACCACGTGCGTCGTCGCCGAAGTCAACGGCGCCGAAGTCAGCGCCGCCTCGCCGCCCTCGCGCGCGCGCGCCCGGCGCCATTCTCCCCTGGTCAACGCGCCACGCGCGAACGGCCACCGCGGCCAGCCGCCGCCGCCCACGCGGCCAGCCCAACCGGCGCTCAGCGCCGCCTTGCGCCCGCGGCGCCGTGCGCCCTCCGTGCGCCGCCGCCCTATCGCCGCGTGAGCCCTTCTCTCTCCTATTCTATCATCCTCTCTCTTCTATCTATTGCCCATATCATGATATTCTTCTCTTCTATTATTTTTCTAAATTTTTCCCTTGATACAACAGATTATTTTTCTTGTGTATACTCTTTTTCCAGCAGCCTAAGTGGTGAGAATTAACCATTTTCGACCGGTTCAAGCGGTGCATCGCGTTGTCAACGTTCGATATTCTTTTCGGTCGCCGATTCTCGAGTTTCTTAACGTCGATCAGGTAGGCACTCTTGACATGTCTACTATCATTAAAAATTCTATAATAAACTCTCCATGACCCGTAGTGAATATCATTAGTTTAATTAGCCGGTTTTGTTGTATACGTTGTGGGTAATTAGTAAAGATAGTGGTGGTATTGTTCCTTTTGCATATAATGGAGTTTTTGTTAAGTTGAAGTGGGTTATCTCCAGCATGTTAAACGTCATATTTTCTGATTGATTTCAACCCCTTTAGATATCTTGTCTAGTTAGTCTATTGATTTTTTTTCCTTTGGAGTACTATTGTTATATAATTATGGTGATAGGATAATTCAACTAGACTTTGTTTAGTTAGCTTACCTAACTCATGTTTTTCCATCCATGTTTATGTCATTAAATAAGGTGTTAAGGTCTGATTTTTTTTAGTCATATCATATTGGGTTGAATGTGTGATGCAGTACATGAGTTAGCTCTCATTTAATCTCATCATTTTATGGTCTTAGCATCATGAACAGGTTATGTAGTTGTGGTTTTCTCATGTTATTTTGCATTGTTGATACGTTATCATGGCATGGCATGATTGATACGGATGCATGATGCATTGAAAACTGTGAATGGAAACTGAGCTACACCAGACTAGTTAGTCGTGACTCGAGGGCAGCGAGGGGTTAGAACCATCTGGTGCATCCTTCGATCCCAGACCCCGCTGGCATCCTAAGTGCCACCACTGCCTAGGTGCACTATGGGATTTCGATTAGCATATGGTACTTTTATATATGTTAGATCTGGTGCTAGCTAGTTGAGGTGGCAAGACGACGCTTTCCTTGCCAATAAGAAAAGATGTAATTTCTTTTGTAAAGGATAGGTGCATGTTTGCATTGTATGGCATAGTTGGTTTGGTGAGGTAGTTTATTTTTGTCATTTACCACTTTGTGTTGCATAGGGTATGTTTGAATGTCTCATTTATAGTATATTGTACGTGGAGCATATACTAGATGTCTATGCATGTAGGTGTCTATGTTTATTCAGTCTTTGTAGAATATATCAAAGTGCATATAGGTGCTGGTCATCATGGGCATAAGGCTGGTTGGTGGTGTAAAAGATGTGATTTAAGTCAATCGTTAACATATTGACTAGTTTTACTTATATGCCTATAAAGGGTGCAGGTCTGGGTATTTATGTAAATATCATTTTAGGGCCTTTTGGCTATCCGATCTGGCGGATGATGGAGTGCCTACTGAGTCATTTTATATGACTCACCCCATGGTTTAATTATTTCAACAGGTCTTGAAGAGGAGGAGGAGAATACCGAGGCAGTCTTGGAAGAGACGCCATTGGTGGAGTAAGATTACACCGACCTTGGAGACGCTTGATATTCGTGTTCTCAGTGTTCGAGATGGTTGTTTAGTTGTTATAACATTTATTTTTCAGCACTTTATGATGTCTCATTGGAGTTGTTTAGATTGTTTAATTTGGGACCTTTAGTTATGTTATGTTGTTATTTGATCATGGAGTTGTGAACGGTTTAGTATGTGATTTGATGCTGATCTAGCTTTTACTTATTTGGATGATGGGTGTGATGTTGGATTAGTTTATGTTAAATCTGGTTATGTTTAGTGATTGTGTTTTTGTTACCAAACCTCCTTATTTCTGGGTTTTATCCCGCTGTCATAATTCGAAAAAAAAAATCCGCTACGTTTTCCGAGTCGTGACATGATGGCTAAGGAGCCGCCACCAATATGCATTAGTGAGATGGCTTTTTGTTTGTTAACCATCACCAACAACCCTTTTTCTTGTATTGGGAACAAAACACATTGGGCTGCAGAAAATAGTAGAGAACCTCACAAGTTTCAGAGAAGAAACAGAGAACGTAAGGTTGGTTCATACATGTTCATAATAGTACAAAAAATAACAACTACATCTTTACATCAGTCAAACAAAAACTAAAAGCAACTAGATTATGGGCAGAAACGTGGGTGACTACCAAGTGAGCACGGTTCGGTTTGGTCCTATTTAAGATCATTTTTTTTCAAACCGAACCAAACCATGTATCCTCCTCAACCCAAACTGAGCCAAACCAACTTAAATCAGTTTGGTTCGGTTTAAACCATTTCAAAACAAAAACAGTTATCAATCTTCATTAAGAAGATCTTAAATTGGGTCATACGTAAACCCAGCATACATGCCTGCGCTACATGATGGAATGGTGGCTTGGCCGCACAGCACATGGCCATTTAAACTTGTCTTGGGCTTCCAAGTCTTATGGAACCACCAATGTGGGATAAAACGGAGATGTGCAAATGCTTAAAAGAAGCACATTTGTCTCACATCGGTTATGAGAAGGATATTCACCTATTCATATATTGCATAGCATTTTGACTTGACAAAAGAATCAAGGGTGCTGGCCCAGTTGACAGCAGGTGTAAGGCTGGTTCGGTTTCGGTTTGTGTTGGTTTTTATTGGTTTGAACATTTTAGAAACCGATGGACTTGAAGGCAGTCTGCAACCTGAACCTAACAGACAATTTTGGGTTGGTTCTTTTCGGGTTGACCCGATTAATACTCACCCCTAGTGTCTACCATCCAAGAATAGAAAGGGTTAACCCGATTAATACTCAACCCTAGTGACTACCATCAGAAAACAAAAACCAGACCCAAACATGGGTGATAGGTAGATGAGCAACACATTTCATTATTTTGTTCAACATTCTTAATGATCGGGGAAACCATGTAGGGTGGGTCGAACCCATGACCACCCCATCAGGGGGAGGCAAGGTGTCCATGCATCACATATCTGTACATCTTTGTCCACCATGTGAGCCTAACCATATATCTCCCTATCCGTTTAAATATATCTTTATCTGTGTATGATCGATGGCCAATTTTTACAACACACTTCATTTTATCTATTAAAAAAATTAAGAGAATTATGATAAGTAAATTAATTATTTAACTGAGTCAAAATCTTCATAATCTTTACCATTTCTAGACAGTGACTACTCTTGTTGCAATATATGTTAACCACCACAACCGAAATAATAAAGTATTTCTTCTCAAATCATTTTTTATGTCATGTACTTACTATATTCTATTGTTTTATAGTTGTTAAGCATGAAATTGAGTTTGTACCGTCGATGGAGCCTTATTGTATGGACCAACATTCTTTTGTTCCGGGGAACATGACAATTCAATTAGAAATTTTTATTGAATATAATCTTATTACAGTTGTGTACCTTTCTTTATTATATATCTATCAAATTATAACAAGATTATAATTTTGAGTTGAGTCAGTAATTTATATATCATGATTATCTATAACATTTTTATTTATAAATGATAAAAAAATCAAATAGAAAAAGATTGAAGAAAATAGTCAGTAATATAATTAAGTTAAAAATTAGTTAAGATTATTTAGCTTTGTAAGAAATTGAGTACTTTAGAGAGAGAGAGAGAGAGAGTAAATCCCTCTATTTGGATGTATGTAAATTGGAAGTCAAAGAAAAATATCTCAAAGAAAAGCATGTACGTTGGCCCAATGAAATCTCCCATTTTGGCATTCGGGGCCATCGGGCGAATGCCATTTTCCTATTCAAGTCCAGCTCTCTCTCTCTCTCTCTCTCTCTCTCTCTCTCTCTCTCTCTCTCTCTCTCTCTCTCTCTCCATCAACCACAGCGATCAAAATAAACTACATATTAACATATTAACATACAAAGATTCATTACTAAAATGAATGGTAGGTATGAACATATTAAAATAAATTATAGTGATTAACGTATTAATTATTCTAAAAGGTAAAAGTTGTATAAAATATTAGATTTGTTTTAGAAACTTTGTACTTGTACAAGATAAAACTTTGCAATCATAAGATTTAAAATATTTTACAACAAATCAAGCAAAATGTTTTCAAACAAAACTTTCAAACATGCTGAATGGGATATTTATATTTTATTTTCCATGAAAAAATAAATTCATGTAAAATGCTTCATCAATTTTTATTTTATATACAAACAAATAGACCCTTAATATAAAAAATTCATATTAAATTTTAATATATTTTATTATCTATTACGTTAGAATAAGTAAGTTATGACATAACATAAAAATAATATTTGCAAATTTAGATATCAATAAAACATATAATATATGAATTTCAGAATTAATTAGTTGTGTTCTTGATCATCAAAGAAAAATTTTAACAAGTGAGTGCTTAAATATTTTGAAAATATTTTACAACCAACCAAACATATAAAAATATTTTCAGAAAATTTGTTGAGGTATACCCAACGAGAGATACGTACGTCCTTTTCTTTCAAACACCAATTCCATGTAAAACATTTTCACTATTTTTTTTAGTTGCAACCAAAGAGCCATTTGGGGTTGCAACTTTTGCCTCCAACAGCTCGTCTTGGGTGATCCGTGGCCACGTGATCAACCCTTGCTGATACATCCAACTTGATCAGGTAGACGTGAAAATCCAACCTTTGGCTGGATCCTTCGGCTGAGAATCTAATCAGATTGGGCTGTTCTCATTCACATTTCATGACCATGGGAACAAGAATGTGCACTATCCGGTTTAGTTCAATTTGGGATCATTTTTTCTTAATTCGGTTGAGTTCCGTTTGAAAACAAAAATTAAAAAAATATTCAAAATTATTAATCTTTACATTTATATACTTAATTTTAAGCTGCAAATAAATAAAATAAATAATGTTTATAGTACTATAATTAATAGAACTTAAATGATTTGATCACAGTTGGTTCGGTTTGGAGGTCTTTCTTTCCAATTCGTTGAACCAAACTAGAGGTTCAACCTGAACCAAACCAAGCTGAACTAGTCGTTTGGTTCCATTTGGTGGGTTGAGCTGTTTAACGCGCACCTCTGTACCAAACCTGCTCATCACGTGATCCATTTCGTTGCACGTAAATGACGATCAACTTAAAACAAAATGCATTGACTAAGTTCTAAATCTGGATTTTAGCATCCTCCGAAATCTGACGGATTCCATTTTCAGGAAACATAATAGTTAGCCCTAATTTACACTCATTCATTCATTATTAATATCTAGTTTCTACTAAAAAGTTTTTATTTGACAATTTCCTATCAATCAATAAAAAGAATAATACATTACAAATAAATATAAAATAAAATATATCAAAATTAATTTTTCTTTGAGAACAGATTGCACTCTAAATATCAATCATGTATATCAACAGAAGAATCGTATATTTTAAAATTAAGTTACTACATGCTGACAATTTTTTTAATGAATAAAACATCTCTTACCAAGATTTTTTTGAGTGATGGAAACGAATTTTAAAATAAGTTAGCAAGTGGTCGTATCAGCATGAGCTATCATACGTTACGTTATGTATCAAGAAGATTAACTCACAGTTAATTTTGACTTTACTATTCAGAAAACTATTTTCTTGGAAACCAAATGACATGATCATGTGTTTTTATTTCCCTGAGAATTAAATCCCATGTAATAGGTTTTCATTGAGTTTGCTTTATATGAAACCAAATGGACCTTTAGGGTCTGTTTGTTTAGAGGAAAAACATGATGCATGCATCGTTTTCTGGAAAATACGTTGCAGTAACTTATTTGGTTGCATAGAAAAGATGAATCACGTAAAATATTTTACGTACGTCTTGAGGTATTCCTGATTTTGGCATCCGCGATTGAGCCATGGATGCCGTTTTCGGTGAAAGACGTTTATTATGTTTACTATTTAAAATTAATTTTTTAAGTACGTAAATAGAAACTTATTTTATTCTTATGTGTTAAAAAATAAAATAAATTTGTTAAAAAGTAATTTTATCATGCGAACTACTTATTTAATAACTGTATTAATAAAATTTTAATTGAAAGTTAAGTTTGTAAAATGTTTGAACTATTTTATTAATTAAATTATTTTATATAGAAAATACAATAACACTATAATTAGTTGCCAGATTGTAGGTTTACAATATATAAATTTAAATAAAGTATTTTTTGAAACTTTTTAGTGTTAAACATATTTTATCATATATTTAATTTAAAAAATATAAATTTGATGTTTAGTAATTATATATAAAAATTTCAATAAATAAAATGAGTATATTGTGATAAAATTTTACATAAAATTTAGGAATATGATTTACATATATTCAAATGACTGGAAATAATTTTAAAAAATACTTTTAACATTTAAAACTTAATATATTTTATTTTCAATAACAAAATGTACTAATATATAAATAATAAAATATATTTTTAATTTTATTAAATATAATTTGATGTAAATAATTTATTTAATTTTAATTTTGAATTAATATTTATTATAAATAAATAATTTTAATACACATAAATTGATAAAATTATCTTAGTTGTTATGATGTTAGAAGTACTTGATAAACTTTTCCATAAAAGTTAACCAAACAACCATCATTGATTTCAAATTCCTAGAAAAATGCATTCTAGGAAGAATTTTTTTTCTTAGATTTTGATTTTACACGTTACCAAATGGACCCTTAGTCTCGTCCTCGATGCACATTTGCACGAGTCTATGCACACGGTTGGAAAGAGGGCCAAACGAAGAAAGAAAGATATGCACTTAAAAAAGATAAAAGTATATATCTATAATTGGTATTTAAGTAAATAGAACTAAAATAAAGCTATTATCCTAAAGGAAGCCTATGAGATGTGCATGAAATCCAATTTCATATTATTTGATCATTAATTGCTTTCCACAGGGACTTGCGGATCATCCTTCACGTCAAAAACTACCGAAATTGGATTGTACTCAAACGTATGCAAAATATAAATATTAGGACACCCTTTCATGGTATAAGAACAAAGCTATGAAATAGACCGAAAATCAAACGGGAACGAAGATGACTCTTAGTCATTACAATGCACAAGTTACGAAGAGTCCTGCAGCTGCAGCTAAGAAAAAACAGAAATCGCGCTTTTGTAGGCACGAACGTTGGTCTTTGCTTTGCACTTGTAACATCTCCGGTCGCATTTTAAGAAGCAGCGGAACCAAGACCAACCATTCTAAGAACGTATAAGCGCCTCAAATCTCCCATCGGTTTAAAAAATATCTCCTTCAAGCATTTACAAAAATCCGATTAGAGAACAAACGAGATTGTAGAATTCCTAAATAAACCTTGACGCCTTAACTTGGGCAAGAGCACAGTTTACACAAGCAGATAAATGCACACAAAAGACTACCGATGTTTTCGTACAAATGCGCAAAGCTGCCCACTGAAACGGGGAGCCAAGTGAGATTACAATGATTGAGACCCCCGAAACCAAAGAAACAAATTCCTTCTAACGGAAGCATAACCAAGGACCGTACTTCCCAGCACACAATAACAGGTAAAGATATGGGCTTGTCCTGAGGCATTATCATCATTTGTCAATTTTGGTGAATTAAAAAGAATGTTAGCGATGACCATAATAGCACAAGGTTGTAAAACGCCGAGAAAGAATGACAAACGGTAAACCAGCAAACACCCCGTACATTACAGAACTGTGAAATACGGCAAGCGAAGGCGCCACCTATTTCTTTAGATAGCAGCAAATTAATATATGAAGAAATAGGAAGTAACAGAATATCACGTATTTTCACGCAGCCAAGGATCTAGCTACCAACTTGATAGAGGGCGCAACCAGGGTAAATCCTCGGAACAAGAGGCGTACGTATTTTGGTAAAAAAACAAGAGCACCACCATGGGACACGTTTTGGCTCAGTTCTCCTTAAGTTGAACGGCAGATCAGCTACGGCAAAGTCACGAACATCATCGTCACGGTGATCAACATAATCACGATCATCACCCCAGTCAACCGACCAGATAGCCCAGTCAACCGACCATCATAATCACCATCATCAATCGACCTACTATCAGCTACAACATCAGCAGCAAGGATCCTGCCTTGTGGACCATCTTGCCAATCAGCCAGAATCACTCTTTTCACGACCAGATAGCTAGAAAAGTACAGATATGGTCTATCATAAGTCAATATATCATGAAGATGACGGACGAAACAAAGCAATAGAACAAGAAAAAGCTAGCGGGTCAAGGACGACCAAGCGGCACCTTAAGTCTCTGTCTACCAGGTTTTCAAGCAAATTCTAATCCTAATAGTCCATGCAAAACAAAAATACCACCTATAACTACTTTCCACACACGATTACAAGCACAGAAAACAGAGAAATATAGACCTGAAGATCCCAGATGTATATGCAGTTTCAAACTAGTTATCTGTCTGTCAATCTGTCATGACTTTATCTCTGTCAACCTGTCATGATGACTGCTGACACTGCAGTACAGGACAAAACCGCTTTTATTGGCAGAGCATTAATCCTGCAAGAGAATTGGATTAGGTAAACCCAGGAGCATACAGCAGCGCCAGAAAGCTTTCAAAACCAAATAATTAGTTCTAGGTACCTCATCTGAACGAGAGGGACTACGAGAACCAGGGCTTACAGGTGAGGCCTGTTCACTTCTGGCACGGTGGTCATAACGAGGACTCTTGGCAGCTGGACTATCAGGAGTGTAGCTACGCCGAGCCGGCGATGCACTGTAGCTGTAGAATAGAAGTCACCTTCGAATACATGCGCAAACCAAGGACCATAATAGGAGTAAATGGCAGAATGTCAGGTACCTTCCAACAGATCGACTCCTACTTCGATCAGCTGACCTCTCTCTGCCACTGCCTCTGTGGTAATAAGGGCTTCTACTCCCAGTGCCACAAGGAAATGCAAGGAGAAGAGCATTTAACTCACCAAAATCACAAAAAAGTGTATCTGAAGAAAGACAAATCTTGCTGAAACAGCAAAAGAAAAAAAAAATGTCTTTTCTAACCTATCCATTGACCGACTCCTACTCCCTCTGCCATGGCCTCTGTAGTAGTAGTCAGGGCTCACACTTCTGCTCCTGCTCCTCCTGTAGTAGTCTCTCCCTCTATAATAGTAACTCTCACGTTCATACCTCCCTCGGCTATGGCTTGGGCTATGCCTCCTATAATCTCTGTCTCTGTGATCATCCTGGTACCTTAGAAATAAAAGTCAAAAGTTCGCAAGTGTTGTTCCCTCAGTTAGTTAAAAATTAATGACTGCATCAATTCACAAAATTTTAGATGCACAGTAAAATTAAGACAACAAACATGTTAAATATGGTAGCAGAATCATATTTTTCTCATTTTGACTCCAACAAAATTAGAGAACATTTACATTTTGAATCCGATTAATTTGGAACCATTACAGTTCTATGTAGTCAGAGGTGAGAGGCGAGGAAGAGCTCACCTCGTCTCAAGCACTTGAGACGGGCACCTCAAGCGCCCGAGGTGACTTTTTTTTATTAAACTTCTCAAAAAATATATATATAACATTGAAACTTTTGAAGAACATAAAAAATAAAAAAAACTCACTTCTAGGAGCTATAATACATCAAGATATCAAAATCTCAAGGTGGAAGACTGGGCATTGGGGGTTTCGGGGTGGAGGAGGATTTAAGTTACCAAATTTGACTTTCATAGGGTCCTGACCCGGGGGAGGCGAGATCTACCAAGGCGAGACGTCTTTGCCTCGTCTCGCCTCGCCTCAGCGCCTAGGCAAGTAAGCAAGTAGCAAAGACCAAAGCTCCAAACAAATTGGGGCACGAAAAGAAAAAAAAATCCCACAAATGCTAGGAAGGCTGGTACGTACTGAGTGCGCTCAAGCTTAGAGAGCGCTAAAACATGTCTAAATCAAGCTGGCAAAATCTCATGTTCAGCTAATAACCACAGCAGGGAGTTCAAGATCACATAGGCCTGGGTTAGAAAAAAAACACTTTACAAGGCAAGATATTAACCAGCCGAGGGTCAAGATCAGCATGATCAACCAATATCAGGTCTAACAGGTCTGGAAGTGGGCAGAGAATAATAAAAAGGGTCAGCCAATCATAGAAGCAAATAAATAACTCAAGGCTCCACTTAGAATCATCCAAAGTCCCCGTAGGCCTGGTATCATAAGAAACTCAGAGGTTGTGCAGCTGATTAGCATAAAATTGTCTGATGATGCAGGAAAATAACGAATAAAATCAAATTAAAATGACTAAGATGATCATCTAATGTAAGACTGAAATTTAAATGTCCTGAGTCCTATTTATTTGGATCGATGACTCATCAAACTGCCTGTTGAGGCATCCACAACCCACCGTGGCGCATCGGATTTGTGGAGGTTGCAGGGCACGCAGGAGCTGGTGGTGATCATGCCATTTGATAGTCGTTCAAATCCCGGGTGGCATGGCCAATCGAGTGGCCTTGGAGGTGGACACGTGCTGGCAGGGGTACACAGCATAACAGAAGCCGGGGGAACCTTCTGGATGCCAATGTGGCGTCTGCGGACACGAGTGATCAAACGGGTGGAGACAGGTCTTCATGATTCTCCAACAATCGCAGAGCGGTAGGGAGCAGTGGAGCACCGTAGAAACGGCGGGGTTCATAGTGGAAGCTTCTGGATGTTTCCTTTCGCAATGCCACACACCCGAAGACCTCCGGGATGCAGATTCGCAGCTTGCTGACAACTGCGATCTGCCATAAATGGAGCTTGCGACAGCGCGTGACGTCACGAAAGTAGGACGACAGACAGTGACACCGCACCGGAGGGGCTGTCAGGTAGAGGAGCCTCAGGAGACCTCCGAGCATTGCCATCGCCATCTCCACCTCGGATCTGAAATGCAAAATATGAAACCTACATCAGCCGTCTGGTGGATTTTCTGTTGACGGCAGCCTTCGTCAGGGATTGCCAACTAAGTTCCAAGGGATGCCACTGCAGACTGACGAAGGGCGAAGGTGTTGATGAAGACCTGCCTGACGCCATCAGATCGGAGTTGTTGTCGCCATCAAACAATGAAGATGGAGCAGATCTGGGGATCACAGGATGCTGGGAAGACCTCATCGAAGAGGCTTGAAGAAGAGACCGTTGTCGTCATCGATGCTGTCTTGCAAACAGTGACAGGATAGAAGAGGCCTGTGAAGAGGAAGGAGGGAGGAATGGCACGGATGCCGGAGGGTAGAGGAGAAAAGATTGAAGAACGGGGCTGAAGCCCCCTGCGTGGGAACACCTGCATAAACCCCAAAGATTTCTCTCTATTCAAACATTCAACTCCCTTTACACGCTGGTTGATGCCCCTTTTATAGAAGGTGGCACATTATATCAAGGTCCTCTAAAATGATATTTACATATCTGGAAGGACTAAACAAAATTCAAAAACAGTAAAAACATATTTAAAGAAATATTTACCGATTCAAGGACTCAATGTAAAAGCAATCTAAAATTTGTTTAAGATTTCTAAATTGTTGCCCCCATCATTGTCAAAATTATTTGAGAATGCCCGTAAAGAGAGGACGCCATGGTTTGCAAAAACAGTAGAATAAGATCACAATCAGTCGATTCCAGAAGAACTGATTCTAGCCGAGATTTCGCAGAATCGGCCTGAATTGGTATGAATCGATCCGATTCAACCGATTCTCACATTGAATCGGCCGATCTGCCCGATTTGACCGCGACAACTTAATTCTTGGTCCAAATTGATATTAGGCCCGATTCTAGCCCGATGTCGATATGATTTCAGCCATTTAAAAGAAACATTGGCCCCGGAACACTGATTCAGTGGTAGGGCTTGGCGATTTGGCAACCACCTTGCAATTTCAACAATCTGCATGCAATTCTAGCATCATCCCTTACGATTCGACGGTGATCCAGGCATTTCAACATCAATTCCTATGATTTGACAATGATTATGGTGATTCCAAGACTAATTCCAACGATTCTCTCCAAGATTTTCGACAATTCCTCGTCTGATTCTTGTTTTCCCCCATTGGTGAGTCTCTATTCTCCAAAACTTAGTTTTAATGAAACCTAAGTCCCAATTGACTCCCACATTATTGATTTTCGCCATTTTGTAAAGTTGTTGACCAGAATTGTCCCGTAATGAATGATTGTCATATGATCGAACAACCTCCTAAAGGGGTTATTCAATCTTCTCCCCATCCCGATTACCTTTTTTGATTTATTTAATACTTAATTTAATATTTTTAAGTTATTAACATTTCAAAAGAAACATGAAACAACCAATGCACCGACTTCTTGTGACATTGGGTGAGAGTACGGTCACATGGTGGATATGGAGAAGATGATGTAATGTAAATGGCGTGGGAAATAAATGAATGGAGGAGTGTATCTATTGAAACAACACAACTGGACTAGATGGCAATGTGAAAAAAAAATATGACAAGGTGCCAGAGAGAGCAGTGAGAATATGAGGGCTTACATGTCACGAAGAGTCTCACAGAGACAGATCCGAATGGAACAAAGAATTGAGTTGCATGACGAGTTCATGGGTGAAGAGATGACTACCCGACTCACAAAGGGAAAGGGAAAGAAAAAGTTAGGCATATCTAGGGACAACGAGGACGAGTCCTCTACAGACTCTGAGCTGAAGAAGGCGAGACATACAAATATACACAGAGAGAGAAGAGAAGGAAAAAAAAAGCAAGAGGCTCTAGAGTTGGAGATGTTCCATTGCGTCATTCACAATCCAACCAAACCCCACCTAGTGAGGGTGTGGGAGTAGGAAGGGATATTTGGGATGTATTGTTATTCACATTTCACATGCCCGGTCATCCTAGCAGAAGTGGATGACCACTATTACTTTAGAAAGTAAAGTGCTTCTCAGAGGACAATAACGTAAATATTTAAAGACATCAAAACAACTGGCACAACTAGACTTTTAGCCAAAAAATAATAAAAGATTAGGTCGCGACCCCAAACCCGGCCAACCTTGGTTCAAAAAAGTGTTTGTAACAGAATGTAGCAGAGCTAGACTTTTAGCAAGGTATTTCCAATCAAAAGGGTTTACATGTGATTAAATAGAAGCATGTATGTAGACCGACAAAGGAGGGGTGTAGGGCTCTAGCTTGCATTGGTATTCCATAAAGCTCTATGTCCAAATGGTCATAAAGCTGGGCAAGGATCATGATTTTCAAGTACGGCATTGGTTTACAAGGAGTGTGGATTACCGATTTCAGATATAGAGGCAGGATGCCCAACATTTGGAAAAGTAATTTACATAACTGGGAGTACTTTCATTCTTCATGCTTGTTTGAAATAAGCAGTGGCAAGAGGACAGCTTTTAAGAATAGATGGACTGGTCATGTCTCTTTGGCCAGAATTTTTCCTATGTTGCATAATTTGTCACTACCCTCAAGCTATGGTGAGTAGCTACTGGGATATCAAAGCAAAGTGGTGTCTTCCTTTTAAAAAAAATCTTAAGGATGACGAATTTGGTGAACATGTTAACCTTCTTTCCATTCTCGACAATTACAAGTGTGTAGAGAATAAGATGAGATATTTTGGTTGCCATGCACAAAGACAACTTTCACAATCAAGTCAGTAACAAGAATTTGGTGAACATGTTAACCTTTTTCCATTCTCGACAATTACAAGTGTGTAGAGAATAAGATGAGATATTTTGGTTGCCATGCACAAAGACAACTTTCACAATCAAGTCAGTAACGAGCAAATTATATTTTGAGGGAGTTATTGTTCCATGGTATAAAGAAGCCTAGATGTCTTTTCTGCCAATCAAAATCAAACTTTTCTTATAGAAGATTTGCAGACGTCTCCCTACAAGAGGTCAGTTAAGATGGATTTGTCTGGATATTCCCAATGTTTGTGTATTCTGCGGCAGAATGGAATAAAATATCGACCATCTATTCATTCACTGTGGAGTTGACAACTCCCTCTAAGAGGCATTATTTAAGGGCTGAAAATTACAATGGAACGAACCAACCAGTGTCTCCTCTCTCCTACATGGCTGGTCTAGCATTAACCTTTGACCTTTAAACTCCATTATGTGGGATCTTACACTTCCTTCGCGGCTTTGGGATGTCTGGCCAACGAGAAATAGGTGGATTTTCGGGAATCACTTTGAGCCCCCAAGGCTTATTATCATGGTTCGCCGGGTCGGCGACCCGGTCGGCCGGGTCGCCCGACCCGGTCGCTTTTTGGGCCGACCGACCCCGACCCGGCCCCGACCCCCCGACCCGGTTATTATTTTAAATTAAATTTTTTATTATATTTTTCCCGACCCCGACCCGACCCGGGTCGCGACCCCAACCGACCCGGGTCGGTTTTGGGGCCGACCGACCCGGGGCCGACCCCCGACTATTCCTTCCTTGCTTATTATTATCCAAAGGATGTCCTGGTTTGTCAAAAAAACTGAATGTTCACCCACACCAGCAATCGTATGGAAGAGGCTACCTTCAAGAACAATTTTATGATTTTCGATTCTTTATGCTTCTAACCCCATCCAAAACTATCACCTCGGTAGTTGTCTGATGGGTATACTTCCTTTTGTTTAGTGTGGGTCTTTCTTTACTCCGTACTCTTTTTCATTGTTTTAATAAAAAAATTTACTGGGATACCCAATCATAATTACGGTATCTTACATGATGAACTAATGGTACCAAACCTGTTAATATTTACTGGAACTGAAATGAAATTTATAATGTCAAATTCCATTTGCAATCCTGAATAAGATACAATCAAAATACTACATTATGAAAAGAATGGTACCTCATGTATGAGGCAATAAAGAGCTTACCTTGGCCTAGGGCTCCAGCTTCTAGATCTTCCCCTGGACTTGGGAAGAGCCTCCACAATCCTTCCTTTGTGACTGTATGCCAAATTTTGAAGAAAAAATCATTCCAGAAACATCTTAACATATAAAGACATAAAAATAATGTACAATAAAATGTTGCTAATACGGTTCAATAGAGCTAAAAAAACAAAAGGATAACTGATGGGGACCCGGTCCGGTCCATTTTGGGGTCTATTTGTATTTACGTCCATTTGGACTTGTTTGTAAATATTTGAAGTTTGTTTTAGTCTTTTCCTTTAATTTGGGTCCTTACGAGGACATGTATGTAATTAGTTATTTACGATGTCTTGTTTGTAATAGGCTCCTCTATTTAAGAGGGCCACTTGTTGAAATGAGAGAGAGTTTATTGTCCAATTTTTGGAACCCTAGGGGCTGCCCCTCAGGCCGCGCGCCGCCCCTTCCCTTTCACCCTCCACGATGGAGGTCGTCCGACTCCACCTCCGGTGCGGACCGGTCTCTTCGCGACCCTCCGGCGTGGGTGCCTTCTCCTTCTCCTCCGTCCCGGGCCTCCGAGCCATTCCTTCCCCTTCCCCCCTTCACCGGTTCGAGTTGAAGCCCTATCGACACCGTTCATCCCCGTTTACGTCCGTTTCGACACCTCCGACGGCGTCGATCCCCACCCCTCCGTCCACCCCCGCCTCCGGCGATCCCCGGAGTACCTCCACCCCACCATCCCTTGCTGGAACCCCCCCCCCCGGTCGGACCCTTAGCAGAGAAGGAGGAGGAGGAAGAGCCGCGTCTGCGGCTCCGTCCGTGCGCAGCTAGGGCTCCGGCGACCGGCAGCTAGGGCTCCGGCGACCGGCAGCTGCCCCCCCCCCTTCCACGATGGCAGGGCTCCTCGGGCTGCCTCCCATCGTCTTCCAGTGGAGGGGCCGGCTTCCGCAAGGCCGTCGACAGCCCCTGCTTCCGCCGGCTCAACTTCCCCCTTCCGCGCGCATCCGGCACCACCGACTGTGTGCCTCCGCCTCCTGGCCCTCCCCCCCCGACGGCGTCCGGCGACGACGGCCCCTCCGGCCACCTTCTTCCCCTCCGACGACGGCGATGGCGGCGTCCGGCGCCGATCGCGGCGTCTCCTCCTCCCGCAGGCCGTGCCACCGCGGCCGCGGCCGCATTCCGCGACGAAGCCTTCCCGAGGTCGACGACGACGCCCCCGAGGGGTGCACGCGGCGGCCGGCGAGCCGGCCGCGCCCCTCGCCCCGCGGCCAACCGCGCGGGGCCACGATCCCCCCCCACCAAGTCGCGGCCGGGCGAACCGGCGCCGGCCCGCCTCCGCCCGGCCGGCCGGCGCAGCGGTTCGCACCTCCCGCCCGCCCGGTTCGCTCGCCACCGAGCCAAGCCGCTGGTTCGCCTCCCAGGCCGGCCCGACCGCCGGTTCATGCCGGTTCAGGGCCGGTTCAAGGGTCCAGGGGCCGGTTCAAGGCCTGTTTTGAGTGATTCGGGCACGGTTCGACATATTTTGGGTCCGTTTTGACCGGTTTAAGTCCGATTTTGCTTGTTTACTGCATTTCTTAGGTCTTTTGCGCCTCTTGAAGGCCCGCTGCAGCGCCACGTCGCCGGTCCGTCCCGCATCAAATGGTATCAGAGCCTGGGATCAGCCCATTCTCATGAGTCGACTCCTGGGATGCTTCCGATGAAGTGCGGCGCTTGGTGGAACGTGACGGCAACATTTGAAGACGTCAAAACTCGAGGACGAGTTTTCTCGGTAGAGGAGAATGATGGGGACCCGGTCCGGTCCATTTTGGGGTCTATTTGTATTTACGTCCATTCGGACTTGTTTGCAAATATTCGAAGTTTGGTTTAGTCTTTTCCTTTAATTTGGGTCCTTACGAGGATACGTATGTAATTAGTTATTTACGATGTCTTGTTTCGTAATAGGCTCCTCTATTTAAGAGGGCCACTTGTTGAAACGAGAGAGTTTATTGTCCAATTTTTGGAACCCCAGGGGCTGCCCTCGTGCCGCGGCGTCGCCCCTCTTTCACCCCCTCCACGACGGAGGTCGTCCCGACTCCACCTCTCGGCAACCGGCCTCTTCGCGACCCTCCGGCGTGGGTGCCTTCTCCTTCTCCTCCGTCCACCGCCTCCGAGCCATTCCTTCCCCTTCCCCCTTCACCGGTTCGAGCCGAAGCCCTATCGACACCGTTCATCCCCGTTTACGTCCGTTTCGACACCTCCGACGCGCGTCGATCCCCACCCTCCGTCCACCCCGCCTCCGGCGATCCCCGAGTACCTCCACCCCACCATCCCTCGTCGGGAACCCCCCCCCCGGTCGGACCCTTAGCGCAGAAGAAGAAGAAGGAGGAGGAAGAGCCGCGTTCCGCGGCTCCGTCCGTGCGCGAGCTAGGCTCCGGCGACCGTTCGTCGCCCCCCCCTTCCACGATGGCAGGGCTCCTCTGGCTGCCTCCCATCGTCTTCCAAGGGAGGGGGCGGCTTCCGCAAGGCCGTCGACACCCCTTTCCGCCCGCCTCGGCTCCCCCTTCCGCGCGCATACGGCACCACTGTGTGCCTCCGACTCTCGGCCCTCCTCCCGCGACGGCGTCCGGCGACGACGGCCCCTCCGGCCACCTTCTTCCCCTCCGACGACGGCGATGGCGGCGTCCGGGCGCCGATCGCGGCGTCTCCTCCTCCCGCGAGTCGCGTGCCACCGCGGCCGCGGCCGCATTCCGCGCCGGCCCTCGCGAGCTCGCGAGGTCGACGACGACGCCCCCCCGAGGTACGCGGCGGCCGGCGAGCCGGGCGCGCTCCTCCGCCCCCGCGGCCAACCGCGCGGGGCCACGATCCCCCCACGAGTCGCGGCCGGGCGAACCCGGCGCCGGTTCGCTCCGCCCCGGCCGGCCGGCGCAGCGGTTCGCACCTCCCGCCCGCCCGGTTCGCTCGCCACCGAGCCAAGCCGCTGGTTCGCCTCCCAGGCCGGCCCGACCGCCGGTTCATGCCGGTTCAGGGCCGGTTCAAGGGTCCAGGGGCCGGTTCAAGGCCTGTTTTGAGTGATTCGGGCACGGTTCGACATATTTTGGGTCCGTTTTGACCGATTTAAGTCCGGTTTTGCTTGTTTACTGCATTTCTTAGGTCTTTTGCGCCTCTTGAAGGCCCGCTGCAGCGCCACGTCGCCGGTCCGTCCCGCCTCGTCCCGCATCAATAACACTTGAGACAAAAAAAAGTAAAACATCTAAAAACAGAAAACAATAACATTGCCACGAAACTTAGCAAAGCCATTGTTCAATAGCTTCATTATTTCGTACTTCAAAAATGTACTTGGAAGTTCTCAACAAACAGTTGAAGTAAAAAAATTTAACTCTGAAATAAGCCAACAAGACAACCTACTTTCAGATAACTTTGCTAATCTCTCTTTTGATTTCCTGCCATCTGCAAGCAGAACTAAGCCAACTCCAACCATGACATGATCAAGCATTAAAAAACAAACTTAGAGACAATTCATCAAATAATAGATTATGTTATTAGACTCAAAACATCCAAACACCAAATCACCCAGCTGCAAAAAGATGTATAAACAAAAAAAAAATCACTGATTACATATCCCACCAATGAAATGCCATCTCACAAGAATCTTGGTCTCACCAGTTCCACGAGATCCAAAACAACTGAAATCAGCTGTTCTGGAGGTCCGGGGGCCAGCACTGGCTGACAGTGCCACCACAGCGTCTCCACTGCATCTTTTCCTTGCCCAATAAAGCCAGTACCAGGTCCTCTTGGACCCAATACAAGCTGGATCCGGTCACTTAAGCATCATATATGCAATATCGGGTCATCGGGACCCAAGAACGTAAGACTCGAGATCCAAACCCTGTTGCGGTGGTGGCACCACCTCGGTACCAGAATCTGGTGCCGATTCGACCCAAAATGGGTCAAAGGGGACCATAAACTTCATAGAAACTTATATATGGGTTTATTTTTAGATTTTTCCCATTTTTCTTATTTATATTGTTTGGTAATGTATACCCTACGTAAATGAAATCCGAGATCCATCTCTCAAGATTTTCCCAAAAATCTCATGAGATTCCTTCTCTTTCACCCTTCCGAGATGAAGCCGAGATCCTAGATGACAATCCTTGATCTCACCTTTTAAATATCATGAAATCAACAGCTCTTGCAAAGGTATCATTGCTAATAAGCCTTTTGGCAAAGGGTGGCAGAGGTCTTCATTTAGCTAGCTAGAATCATGTTTGTAGGAGTAGAAAGAAGAGTAGAGTTGGGTCGCTTCCATTGGAATGTTAATAGGACCGTTCTTACCAGATGGTGGTAGAAACTTAAACAAGAGCTCAGAGAGTGACTATCCTTGATGCAGGATTGTCTCCTCTAAGTATAGGGAGACAGTTTAGAAATACATTTTGTAGAACTGTAATTTATTATGTGAATCGTCCTATATAGCTGTGGTCTATGACAAGAAAACTTGCTTCTCGAAGAACGGATGGGCTGGTAATATGAAGTTAATGGACCACCTCTCCCTATTGTATGATCTCGCACCTGACAAGGATGCAAGATTATCATTTATATGGAAAAATGAAATCGTGGATGGCAAATGGTCTGTCCTTTAGAAGAAATCTCAAGAAAGATAAAGCATCAAAAATGTGGTTCTTGTATTCTCTTGCAGCTCGTCCTAGAATTACAAAGTTCTATGGACTTCTAATGAGTGAGCCTCCTCGATAAAATCCACTGTTGTATAAGATTATCTTGAAGAAGAATAAAAAGCCATGGTAAAGGCATGCTTGACCAGCATTATTTCTTCTCAAGATTAGATTGTTTTAGTGAAAGAAGAGTCGAGGAAGAACTCCCTAACAAAATATACCTCAACAACATCTTCAATACAGCTTCAGTGCAATGTGTGTTTTTTAAGATTTTCAAGCGAAAGACATTGATCACTTATTTGTGCAGTGTGGCTCATTAACTATGTATGGTTGTTATGCTTCAAAAGTTGGAATTTTCAGTGGCAGGACCCTTCATCAACTATTTCTCTCCTACAGCTATGAAGCAATTATTGTCCGTCGAGCAACCAACCATCATAGTAGCCTTCTCCTGCCTGTCATATAAGTCCCTAAATCAGACATTGTGACTTAAATTCCAAGCTTTCAAATATAAAAATAAAAGAATCCATTAAGGCTTAAACTCAAATTGAGATTTCCCAATGTCGGCAAAAAAAGAGAAGAACGAGCAAATTTGAACGGCACCACAGAGGATGCTTCGACACTTTCCCGTAGGCCTAGCCACTGAGACGCTTCTCGAAACCCCCCTCCAAAGGCAACGCCAGTGGAGGGCATTGATAGGCTCATCAAGAGCCGATCCTAACCATCATAGCACCCGACAACATTGTCGACGCCAGTTGTCCATACCCCTAATTCCCGCACATTGTCTCTAGGGAGATGGAAGGGCAGCACCACACACACGTTACCACCTAAGTAATGACAGAGGCAAGTGAGCTACCCAAATGGTGAAACAGCAACCACAACAATAAAGACCCCGGCAGAACATCTCAACAAGTGAGGAGCAGAGATTTTTAAAAAGGGGGATCGCAAACAAAAAGTGGCAAAGAGAGGAGGAAGAGAGGCGCGGAAGGGAGGAGAGGCCAGAAGAAAGAAGAAAGTAACATAAGGTTTACCGGAAGGTCGACCATCAACTTCCGTCTATGATCGTATGGCATCCTCACCGTCCTCCTACTTCACAGCAGCCACCTCCCTCACTCATGAGCCCGCCTCCCTTTCCCACTGTTCGCCATAGCCGCCAGTTACTGCTTCCCCTCGTTTCCGAGCCTTCTTCCCATTTCCAGTCGCCGCACTCCAATCACCGTCGTTGGCTCTTTCCACATCACCGACGTCTCCTCTCGTAGGTCAAGGCATCCTCACCACAACCACTATCCCCCACTAGCCAGTCGCCTTCTTGTCATTTTTCCCTTCGCGTGGTCGCCGATTTCACCCACGTCCGACACCCTCCTCGCCTTTCTTCTCGAGCGCATGACCCCCCCATCTCTTGTCGCCACGTGCACCCACCTTCAAGCCAGCCTTGCCACGTGCCATCGAACCCCCCCTGAGCCGGTGGCTTCTCTTAAGACAACCGCTCAAGCCAGCAACCCTTCGCGCCAGCCAGTCACACCCCCTTTGAGCCGGAAACCCTCGTCTACGTGTGCCCCCTTGAACCGGCAACCCTCTAGCCCTCACAAGCCAGCACCTGTCGAGCCCTCCAGCCACGCGAGCCCCCTTTTCATCTTTCCTTTTACCTTCCTTTCTTTAAAAAAACAAAAAGATGAGGGTACTTGATAGAATGCATAGAGAGAGGAGACAATGGGTGTCAACGGGCCCAATGGACCGAAATGACTCAAGTCGATCTTGATGTTAATAAAAAATCAAATAAAATTCATAACCAATCCGACTTGAGACTAATTGGGAGCTAGTCCAACAAGGCACGCTCTACATTTCAAGTTTAAACCTAAGTAATAAGCCGTTCTACGACTAATCCTATGTCTTTGGAAAATCAATCAAACAACCAAGGTTGATTGGGGGTCAATTTGACCGGGTGCATTTTACGCTTCAACATAACTTAAAAGAATTAAAAATAAGAGCTAATTCGGGGCCAACCTCGCGCACACCCTACGGTCTATAATGGTTGGCATACAAAGGTCCAAAGATGACCCTAATGCTATACCATTTTCCCATTAAAGGATAAGTACCCATCAAATTATGTGATGACTAAGTGCATATGTATGCATATACGCTGAACCAGAAATAAAGATCAATGGGAAAGTACCGACATACCTTAGCCAAGGCCAATGTGCTATGTCATATATCAATATGATAAATTCCATGATACCCATCAAAGGCTCAATAAAAATTAAAATCAAATTAATTCAAGTTAATGGGATTATGACTTTCATGTCTCCCACATTTGTAATTTGTAACAATATTCTAATCAATAGAAAATATTTCTATGTTGCATATTTCATCTAGTCAAAAAAAGATAAAAAATAGATCCATAAATTTAAATCGAATGCACATAACAAGCTTCATTAAAACATATCAAAATAATAACCAAAAAATAATAATAAATTAACCTGAAAATATTTTTTAAATGTCAAAAAGTCAAACCAATCAAACAAAATTTTTTATAACTTAAAATTAATTCACAGATAATTTTAAACCTAAAAAATAATTTTCCCCAAGATAAATCACCAATTAAAAGATAAAAAATCTAATAAACTAAATAAAATAAAAAATAGCCTATTGAAATTAAAAATACTTAAAACATGTAAAAAATGATAATACAATACAACTTTAAATTAATTTACAGATAATTAAAAAAATTGATTTGTTTTAAATCAAAAAATCAACTAATCAATTAATAATTCCAAGAATCAAAAAAGTACAATAAAAATAAAATCCAAGATCATAAAAAAACAAAACAGCATATCTTTAATCCAAAAATAATTTTCAAGTAAATCAAACTTCTAAATTAAATCTCTTCAACCAATTAAATAAATATGAAATCAATCAAATATTCAAAAAAATAAATCTAAACTAATTTAAACCATGACTTTAATCAAACTTTAAATCAAAATAAAGTGAAAAAGACATTAAGGCATAAAACAAGTAAATCAAATTTCTAAAAATCAAAAAACATGTCAAATCAAATTAAATCTAAAATAAAACACAAAGTGTTTGCATTCCATCAAATTTATTGAGCCGTTCCTATTAGTGTGTTCATCTTTGTTGTGGATGTATGTCTTCGTTTCAAAATTGATATGGCGGTAAATCAAGGGTGCTCGACTATTCTTAATATAATTAATATCGAATCTTCGCACCATCCGATGGGAAGATGTTAAAACAAAATTTCAAATAACCCAACCTCGAATTTATACATTTATACATATCGTCGAATTAGTTATACTCAAGAAAAGCGGAGTTGGGGGTCGGGACCGGGCCGGTCAGGCCTAAACCGACCGAAGTCAGTTGGGATCGCGACCCGGTTCAGGTCGGGGTCTAGTCGGGGTCGGGAAAAATAATAAAAAAATTTGTTTAAATATATTAACTGGGTCAGGGTCGTGGGGTCGGGTCGGGGTCGGTCGGCCCAAAAACCGACCGGGTCGACAAACCCGGCCGACCGGGTCGCCGACCCCGTATACCATGGTTATACTCGTATGAAATACCATATATTTTCCAAGTTGCAAAACTAAATTTGATAATTAAAATTTTGGAAAAAGAAATTGAAAACTCATCTTTTATGCTTTAGAAGATTTCAAAGAAATTTTCGAGGTCTCACACCCAACAAATTAAAACAAACATCACAGAAAACAAATTATACCTTCACTCAATTTCAAACCAATATAAATTTTAATACAAGCCAGCATAAAAAAACAAAAGACACTAAATCTTAATGAAATAACCAACAAATCTAAAACAAACCAAAAAGTGAGTAAACGGTTAAACCATAATCGAAGCAGCCTCAAAAGGGGTACCGGAACTTCCTGAAGATCCTAAAGTCATAGGAAATGCAAGGGATGCCAAATCTGAAAGCTCAGTAATCTGTCCAAACCTAAAGATCCAACACCACCAAACATCTGTAAAAAAAATCAAAAGACCCCACCCCGCAAATCCTGAGAATTCTGCAAGTCTAATCAGGGCCCAATCAGTTAGTGGTCCTGTGAATCAGAACAATTCGAAACTTAAGATTTAAGGATGCACAAATCAAAAGGGGGAGAGAGAGAGCCAGATTTGAAAATCTGTAACAAAACTGGAAGTTGACAGAATTTGGGAAAACCCCAGGACGTCACCAGAAGATTCGAAAAAATAACATAAAATGGGAAGCCCCTAATTAAGGAAAAAATCTAAAATTCAAATACTAAAACTCAAAACCCCATTTAATCCAAAATTCCCACAAATCTCCAACATAAAGGTCATGAGGTCATCTAATCTGAAATTTAAAACCTGAAACCAAACTCTAGATCAACCGAAGCATAAAATTTGAACCTAAATCCAAAGAGATCTCGAAATTCCCAAATATAAAATGTAAAAGTAAAAAAAATCTCAATCCTCAAATCAAAAAATAAAAAGTAGAATTTTGAATTGTAAAATTGAAACTGAGGTTAAGAGATTAATGTCAAATCTGAAAATATTAAACAAAAATAAAGGGCCCAAATCTGAAACTAACATCAAATACAAAAATCAATCCTCAACCCTCAAAGTTTAAAAATCTGAAACTTGAAAAACAATCTGAATTCGAAAGTCCACCAAAAAACTAAAATCTGAAACCTCAAAGTTAGGATGATCTGAAACTGAAATAAATAATCTAAAATCACCACCAACGAAAAACCCAAATCCATGCAATTCAAATCTTAACAAGCTTCAAATCCTCAAGCTTAAAATATGAAACCTGAAACTCGACCCAAATCTTGGAATTCATGAATCCCTAAATTCACATAAAAAAACAACACCAGAACGCATCTAAAAGACAAAGTCAACAAGCGAAAACCAAGGCATCCCCAAATCAAATAAAAAGAAATGCCAAAGATAAGAGACTAACTCTTAACTAAGTCAAAAAACACATCTCAAACAAAATCCCAATCAAACTCAAACCAAATTCGAAACAAATTATCAAATCAAAAGACAACAAGTCTTAATAAAAAATAAACCAAATCAAATCGTCAAATGAATTCTAACCAACTCTGATTAAATCCTAAGCAATCCCAAAAATAAAAGGTACTAACTCTTAACCAAGACAACAAGTCAAGACTCAAAATTAAATTGAACATAAACCAAAACACTGAGTGTCTGCATTCCACACTGTTTTCAAGGCGTCGCCTAGACGACATGGTCCCCCCAGAGGAGGCAAGGCGATGGGCACCTAGGAGCTCATTACCTTAAATAACTATTTTATATATTTTAATAATAAATAATGCTAATTAAGTGTTAATATCACATAATTAAGTTGTTTTGTAGTAAAAACAACTAATTTTAATAGTTAAATTGACTATAAATTAACATTTTAATAAAATAATAGTTACGCTTAAGTAATTTCTTAAGTGTTTACTAATAGTTAATAGAATTTAAATAGTAAAATTAACTAATTTGTCAAGTTATTTAGTCTATGTAACTATGCACTTCTCACATTATTAATTAATTTGTATGGTGTCAAAGTTATTTTGCATCATTTTTTATAAATATATTTGTTATTTTATCCATTTTACTATATAAAAAAGCGTCGCCTAACATCTCATCTTATCGCCAAGGCGGTATTGTGTCGCCTTGGTCGCCTTGACAACTATGGCATTCCATCAAGTTCAACGGGTTGTTACTCTTTCGTGTTCATTTTGTAGATGTATGTCTTCTACACGTGAATCAATGTGATGGTTAATCAAGAGTGTTCGAATCATTGTTTGACGTAATAAACATCGGAATTCCACAAATACAATATTATATATTTTAATAATAAATAATGCTAATTAAGTGTTAATATCACATAATTAAGTTGTTTTGTAGTAAAAACAACTAATTTTAATAGTTAAATTGACTATAAATTAACATTTTAATAAAATAATAGTTACGCTTAAGTAATTTCTTAAGTGTTTACTAATAGTTAATAGAATTTAAATAGTAAAATTAACTAATTTGTCAAGTTATTTAGTCTATGTAACTATGCACTTCTCACATTATTAATTAATTTGTATGGTGTCAAAGTTATTTTGCATCATTTTTTATAAATATATTTGTTATTTTATCCATTTTACTATATAAAAAAGCGTCGCCTAACATCTCATCTTATCGCCAAGGCGGTATTGTGTCGCCTTGGTCGCCTTGACAACTATGGCATTCCATCAAGTTCAACGGGTTGTTACTCTTTCGTGTTCATTTTGTAGATGTATGTCTTCTACACGTGAATCAATGTGATGGTTAATCAAGAGTGTTCGAATCATTGTTTGACGTAATAAACATCGGAATTCCACAAATACAATAGGAAGAGGTCAAAAAAATTTTAAAGAACTCAAACAACCTCAACAAACAAAAGATGTGGTTCAAGTGATATTCCCTATGCCGACAATTTGAAAAGGCTGCAGAACCTACTTAGTAAGTTCCTGAATATTCATACCACCCAAATAGCTAATACTACATAGAATATCATCTATTTTTGTAGTTGTCAATGCTAGACCCAAACAAATAAAAAGAAATCATTTTCCATAAAAAAGAACTTGAATTTTCCATGAAAAACTTATAAATTTTTGAGGTTACATCCAAAGCATTGTCAGGTTCCTCCTTAAAAGCATTTAAGGCTGAAATAGAAATCACTAAATTCACAAACTCAGATAGGGCCTTAATAAAGCTCCTCAAATGATATATTACCAACTCTATAATACTAGAGTTCTGGACTCCTTAATGAAGTAAAAAATATAGAAAAGGTCCCAAGTATCCCCCACTTCTATGACCAGCCCATCTACACCTATAGCTTCATGCTATTCTATGTAGTCAGAGGCGTGAGGCGACCCCTCGCCTCGCCTCAGGCGCTTGAGGCGGGCGCCTCAGGCGCCCGAGGCGACATTTTTTTTATTATGATATTTAATTTTAATACCTAAAAAATATATATAAGAAGGTGAAAAAATATAGAAAAAATACAGTGAATGCATAATAAATGCAAGGAATATATATGAAAATGCAAGGAATATATTTAGAATTTCAGGAAAAATAAAAGTTATGTCTGAAAATGCAGATAAAATTATCTAAAAAAATTTGAACAATAGTAAAAAATTGTGAAAAATACAAAAAATAGCAGAAATTGCATTAAAAATGTATAAAATGATTACTGCAAAAATAAGTTGAAAGAAGTACCTTTTCTCATTTCATTTCCATAAGCATGCCTAAAAATTGAACACATCACCAAAAACAAAAAATGTAATACATCAAGTAGACAACATTTGAATAATAATGATAAACCAAACATAGAAGTACATAAATAACGATAAGTTCACAACAACATTAAAAGGTACATTCATCTAATGTCTCTCCAATCAGTTAACACAAATATCAATTATCAATCGGAAGAGTAAGAGTCATCATCATCAGTAACATGAACATGAATTTCCCCATCCGATTCTGAGGTATCTTCATCCATGGCCACACTCTTTCCTTTCTCAAGCTTTTGCCTTTTAGAGGCCTTCGCTCTAGTGGATAGACCTTCCTCTTCATCAATACCCGCTGCTTCTCCGGCGACTGGCGGCGACGGCGGGGGGCTTCTCCGGCGACTGGCGGTGGCAGCGGGGCCTTCTCCAGCGAGCGGCGGCGGCAGGGCTTCAAACAGCTCGGGCCGGGGCCGCGGGAGAGAGAGAGAGAGAGGACGTCGAGCAGGAGAGAAAGAGAAGAGGCCGCGGACCAACTTATCTCTATCGGATCCGGCCGCTTGGGCCCGGATCCGATAGGCAGAGGCTGAGGCAAACGCCCCAGCCTCACCTCACGCCTCCCCCACCTAGGCAGCTGAGGCGGGGGAGGCGATCGCCGCAGAAGCGAGGCGGAACAGAGCCGCCTCGCCTCGCCTCCTCGCCTAGGCGACCGAGGCGGTCGCCTCTGATAACATAGATGTTAATTGCTTGAACCTGCACCACCACACAGAGGAAACGCCATCATTTGGTCCCTAGAATCAGACCAGGGCAGCTTGACAAAAAAAACAGAGGGTTCCCCTTTGAAAAGGCTCAGGTACTAACAAACTCAGGTAAAGCCTTAATAAGGCTCCAAAAATGAATATTGCCTACTCTATAATACCATCTTCTTCACTCCTCAGTGAAGAAAGAACTTACAGAGAAGGCCCCAAGAATCCCCCACTTATATTGCCAAACCATCTACACCTAAGACACCTCACATCACCAAGTAATTTAACAGTCTTTTACTCAATATTTGATTTCAGGAACAAAAACATCAGTTTATCTGGACTAGTTAAAACAAGTTACTACCTCTCCCTCTTGACCTTGAGACAGACCCTCACTTCTCTCCAGCAAATCACTGCTCAATAACCTCCACTGCCTTCAAACACTACACAAACAAGCTCCCATTTTTATAAACTCAAAGTGAGCACGGAACCAGTAAGATTTAATAAGACGGTAGTACACCCAAACAAGAGAAAAAAACATATAAGTTGCTAACCACAAACAGTAAAAAGTTATAAAACAAACCTACAAGTGAAAGTCACTTGAACAACTGCGTCAACCTTAGCTAGAAAGCCATGGATAAAACACACATTCCATCTCCAATTAGACAGAATGTAAAGCATTTAGAATGTTTTTTTCTTTTTTCAAGATAAGGCATATTCCCTTACAAAAAAAACCTCACTAACTTTTTACAGGTAGGCCATTGTGCGGCATGAACGGTAATCTTTCACTAGCATTATCAACATGACGTCATGCAAATTGTCCTGCAATGAGAAACATTTGTTCATACTGCAAACATTTAGATTCCTTCTCCTAAGAAAAATCCACCAGATCCATTCTGCCAGACCATACACCAGAGTTCATTGGCTTCCAACTGTCTTTTGTCAACTGGCAGATATCAAGAAACATGTCTATTAGGCATCACTTAACATTATAACATTTCTCCCCGAGAAGCAATGTATTACATCCACTACCTATTTCGATAAAAATTGCTTTCACATTTAGCAGATTTTAGAACACTCCTTCAGGTAAAACGTTAATCTCACTATCTATCCCCAGATCAACTCGTGCAATTGCTTCTCTATCATAATGCAGATCCAAAGTGTTTTTTCATTGTTACATATTTCCTACTATAATCACCTAAAGAGCAATATAAATAACCTGAATATTCATAGTCTAATCCTCTTACAAGTTTGCAGACTACTGTCCATTGATCTGGTAAAATACCTTTCAGATTATCATTATAAACTCCTGAGAAATCTTCTCCGAATGCAGCCAACCTTGTTAAAGAGCTGACCCCTTTAAGGCATCAAGAATATGGCTAAATAACATCAAGAACAGCTGGCAGCACAAAATTAAGCCAACATACTAACTCACCAAAAATAATGGCTTTACCATTGTTAGCAAAATTGGCCGATCCAGATCAAAATAACTGATCCACACGTGACTTCCGGGGGGGATCAATGAGGGTAGTTGCCAGATCGCCCAATTCTCTCATATCAATCGGGAATCAGTCAATCCCCTGGAAACCAATTACTTTCGGAATTGGGCCGATTCCAATCCAATCTCCCCACCTCACCGCAATTCTCCCTCCCGCAAGTACCCCCCACCAGCGATCAAGTTTCCGTCCAGCCCAATCCAACCCAGGTATGCAGCGATCCGGCCTCCCTTTCCCTCAATCCACCCTCCCCTCCACCCCCCCAAAGGGGGAACTAATCCCAATTGGCAGCCCAAGGGTGAGCTGTTCTCACCCCAGAGAGATGAACAGTTGATCATCCCTTTGGGAGTGATCGTTAATTTTTTTTAAAGTTAGATTCGAACTAATCCCAATTGGCTGTGCCGCAATGGACATGCCTGCCCTTGGGAGGGCAGGCGGTCTTCCGTGGCCACTGAGCCACATTGTCCAAAAAAGATTCAAATTTTTAGTTATTCTTGTTGTATGTGAAGATAAAATGTCTAATGAGACGTAAGCTATTGCTGGACAAAGGGATATTGGATGGCAACATGTTGGATGTGGAAAAAAAGAGAATAAGATGCACATGATGTCGAAATAATATGTATGAAGATGTTTGCCACCTCAAGTAACATATAGCTAGTATGGGTGGGACTGTGACGAAATGCAACAAGGTTCCAACTAAGTTGAAATATGAAATAAAAGATTATTATCTAATTGGGAGAGCATCGCAAAAAAATGTAAAATTAAGCATAGAGTCGAACTACACGAGACAAATATCATGCCTATAAGGGATAAGAAAAGAAAGTCACAAGCTCGTGTAAGTTGATTCATCATCTTCAAATGATGAAGAGAAAACAAAAAAAAGAGACATACATACTAGTATGGCTCAGACCAGAAAGAATGAAGAAAGAAGAAGGGGGCAGGAGATTCGAGTGTCAGAGACAAACAATCAAATATTGAATGGAGACAACCTACACAGGTGCCAATGTGAGAAAATGAGTTCCATCAATCACAATTAATTTGGCCAATAGACAACAAAGTGATAGAGAGTAGAAGTCTATCACGCAGGTCAAATATCGAATGGAGACAACCTACACAAGTGCCAATGTGAGAAAATGAGTTCCATCAATCACAATTAATTTGGCCAATAGACAACAAAGTGATAGAGAGTAGAAGTCTATCACGCAGGCCTTTAAGAGAGTATTTCAAATGACATCATACATGTAATCTTGGGCTACCGGGTGTAGTAGAGATCTAGATCTTACCTATTCATATGACAAAGTTTCTCCTGATAGGTTATTGCATGTATCATTCATGGTAAACATTCTAAGTTAGAAAAATAGGTTGAAGAATGAAATATTGAAGAAACTAGTCTTCTGTCATTACAACATGATGTCGAGAATTAAAAACATCAAGGATAGACAGAAGAAATCTAAGAAGATATTTACTAGATTTGTGGGTGATTTATACCAAGAAAGTGTTGAAGTTAAAGCCAACTAGGACTTGTCACAAAATAATGTGGACTTAGAATCTTCCAAGAAGAATGTCCACTTGTAGCATGGATGGATGAGAAAGATGTCGAGGGCAAGCCAAACTTTGACCCGAATGATAGATCCTAAGCCAAAAATGAGCTTGACAACATCCTTGGTGAAAATAACAAATGAAAAAAAGCAAAAAAACTTAGGTTCCTTGTACAGCTCCCGTTCCACAATTAGTTTCAGTTACACAAAGTACAACTCCAACCATAACTCTAGCTCATATATTCTAAGTGCAGGAACTAACCTTAAAAAAAGTGGTCCCTTTGGGAGCTTCAAAGCCTTTAAGAGAACAACACAATGCAATGCTAATATAAGTACACAACAAGAAGAAACAACAAAGTAGAAGAAGTTGAATACCAAACAAAGACATTTGACTCTTACAAATAGTATCAAGACACCTTCCACAGATGATGATAATGAGAAAAAATTTATTCTAGCCACTCAACTAAATTTGAGAGGTTCATCAGATGCAAAAGATTTAAGTGATAGAGCATTATAGTAAAAGGAGTCAAAGATAGAATCAAATGGGAATCTTTTACGAGTACATTACAGCACATTATCCAAAACCTACTTTCAGAATTCAAACATTGTTATACATTGTCACATTCAGCGACTAGAGCAGATAGTGTATATGAGTTCAGCCAAATGACCCAATCACTATTTTCATATGGATTTGACATAATCATGAATGTTTAGAGTCGATGGAGCCTACATGAGAACGAGAATCAGCACCAAGACAAACTACGAGGGATAGTTCCATTCATAATGATGAGAAAGTATATTATCAATTGTATTTGAGTTATACTTGTATCACCTTTTATAATATATTTGAACTTTGATCTTAACGTGTGCATCTTATTTATTTAATAGAATAAATGTTGAATTCTTAATAGAATGAGAACCAGCACATCCACTAGTATCATAAGAGCAAACTCCTCTTATGATATCAATATTATGTGACATCATGACATTTTAAAATAGTTCCTAATTTTTTAGAAAAATTTTATCAAAAAATTAAAAAAGGACCAATCTGCACCAATTCTGAATTGGTTTCTATTCCAACGGATCGGTCAAAATCGGACTGATCCAATCTAAATCGGACCCTTGAATTCCAATGTCTTACCTAGAAGTTTAAAAGTATGCTTTGCATGCACATATAAAAAAAGTAAAATAAAATGATGTATGTATAAATAGCACAATCTAGTGAATACTCTTGAAAAGTTAAACCATTTGTCCAAACTGGAAGAAAATATATCAAATAGCATTCATACTTCCTTATTTGCGAAGATGATTGGGAGGCCATGATTTTTATTAATAAGTAAATAAGTACACTAAAAGAAAGAAAAACAAGGTAAAACGAGAGCCTCATCAAACCGCTACCAAGATGGAAGAGGAAGACAAACTACAAAAAAATGATCTAAAATGAAAGACTAATCGCTAAAGATAGCTTCATCCATGTGGTTTCCCGTGTGAGCAAACGTCTAATCTTTTACAATGACTAACATCATGTAAAAGATTATATCGTTATATTTTTGTGCAAAAAGTTCCTCAAAAATACTTATATTTTTGTGCACCAACTAACCCATAGATAGCAGGTAAGACAATATCATAGTTGTCAAGGCGCCCACCTAGGCGGTGCCTAGGCGGCAAGGCGCTTTTCCAAGGGCGCCTTGTCTGGGGCCAAAAAGGCCCCCAAGGCGCCCGCCTAGGCGCCCAAGGTGCCAGCCTAGGTGCCCAGGCAAGGCGCCTTGAGTATTTTTATATCATTAAAAAAAATAATTTTGAGGAGTTTTTCCCCCTTGATACCCCTCACAAGGGACACTTATTTAATGATAGTTTGAATATATTAATATAATACATTATCACTTATACTATCATACATATTAGAGCTGTAAACGGAGAAGATACGGAGCGGATATGACGTTTCCGTATCCGCTCCGTTTAGCTATTCGGATAATCCGTATCCGGTCCGTATCGGATACGAATACGGATCGGATATTATAAGTCGGATAATCTTCGGATTCGGAGCGGATACGGATAATATCCGCTTCGAAATGTTAATTAAATATTATTTTATTAATATATTTAATAATGTACAAATACATAGAAATAAAAATATTAAATATTAAATTTATCATATATTTATCAACATTAATTTAGTAAATTAATATATAATAAAAAATACTTAATCATATTTGTAAATATAATGATTTTAAATATATAATTATGTATATTATGTATATATTATCAAAGGTGGATTCGGAGCGGATCTTAAACGGAGCGGAGCGGACATTTCCGTGTCCGCTCTGATTAACATTCGGATAATATCCGTATCCGGATATCCGCTCCGACGGATATTTAAAATCGGATATTATCAGCCTAAACGGATACGAATTCGGAGCAAATCCGAATTTTATCCGCATCCGTTTACAGCCCTAATACATATTTAAGATTTATGATTATAAACATATATGATATACTTAATTAAGTTCTTTTTCAGCTCTTTCTTCTCTCTCTCACTCACTTATACTATTACATACTTTTTTGGGTTCGGGGGACTTCGCCCCCTGACAACCCCCCACAAGGGGCGCTGCCCCCTTGACCCCCGCGACTGGACCGCGCAGGTCGATCCACGACTACTCTGCGTTCCCCCCATTTAATAATATTATAACAATATTTTACCATCACTTATACTATTACACATATATAAATTTTATAATCATAAATGAGTTATATACTTAAATTTTATAAAAATTTATTTAACTTTCTTCTCTTTCACACACACATCATATTTTCTTATGTGCATTGATAAAAACACTCGTATTCAATTATAACATAACAAATATAATTATATTTATGTTTTTTTATATATAACAACCTCCCGACTCAGCCTTCCTTGAATACTGCCTTGACTGCCTAGGCGACACCTAAGCGACCGCCTTGTCGCCTAAGCGGAATTGGTACCCTTCAATGCCTTGGGCGCCTTGTCGCCTTGACAACTATGGACGATATCGAACAATTTCTCTTCTGAAGTCCAAAGATTCCAACTCAGCTGAAGATATAGAAGAGAGGTAACAACGATAGCTTCCAACCACTAGATCTTCCATCCTTAGAGCAAAGTTTTCTAGAAGGAATTTATAACCGCACATTTGAGGAAGAGATGGTCGGCAATTTCACCCCTCCTTCCACATAGTAGTACACAAGCTGTGAAGATGTTTGGAAAGAACTTGTTAAGATAACACTTGGAGTCTCTCCTTGCGCAACGTTCATAAGAAAAGCTTAATTTTGATGAGAAATGAAGGTCTCTGGACCATTGGATGCCACAAAACCTCCTCTCCCAAAATTAGTAAGTTCGTAGCGGACCTGATTGTGAAGGTTGTTTGTTACAATGTGGCCACACTAACTGATCCTCCTTACTCTTGAATTATCAAGAAGTAACAAGTTTGTAAGATCTCCAATTTCCATGTCTCTGGGATCTCTTCTGAAAAGTGGTCACACTTGGCTTTGTCATCCCAACTGCAACTAATCTTTGACTTGTAAATTGCGTAATAAATTGATAAGACCTAGAAAAGATGACCACTAGAATGGTATACCCACACCTATGATCTTCCCAAAATGAGGTTTTATTGCCGTTCACCACACCTCGGTAGAGCATAAAGAGCTGAAAATATTAGACACTACCTCTGCCCCTAAAATCTCTAATCCATGCATCATTTATCCCTACACCATATTTGGTAATGACTATTTTAGCCCACAAAGCATATATGGTGATATTTAGTCACCACATCCATTTAAAAAAAATGACTTTATTAATAGTTTCCAAACACACTTGACCTGCATCCCCTTCTTTTGTAGGTCTGCAAACATGACCCCACATAATAAGTTGAAGACTCTTCTCTTTCAATGGTACATTGCCGGAAAAATCTAGCCCAGATTCCCTCCAACTTCATACAAAAACCTATGGGCACTTTAAAAATGGAGAAGAAATATAGAGAAATACTTTGCAACATTGCCTTAATACTTCTTATTAACATGAGCAAAACAAAATGAACAAAGACATACGGGAAAAGGGCTACGATTGAAGTTGTACATGACATAAAGCTATGAGTAATAAGGTACAAAAACTTATTCAAATTGATTGGTAATCATGCCAATTTCTTCAACATATGCTTGATCAACCACAAGACATTGTTGAAAAGCAAGAGCTAATGCAGACATACAAATATTACCAAACTACTAAAAAGTCAAGAATTATCCAGCAGATAACGAATTCCAGATTATACTTACCATCAAAAATTAATACAAATTTAACAGTTACTAACGCAAAAGGCTGCAAATGGAAGAGTACATTAACATAAAGCTATGAATAAAGTATAGATATTTGACTGGTGCATTAGAAACTTATCACAATACAACTGCTTGATCAAACTCCAAAACATTCTTGAACAGTAAATTAGTCATATTGGAAACAACATATGCTCAAGCTACATTATCAGAGTTAATCAGTCGCCTAGGTGAGGTGGTCGCCTTTATTGCCCCGGCCGGATCCGGAACCCGACCAGGCCTGAGTCCGAATATTTAAACCCCCCAGCGCAGACTCCCCCTGCCCTGATTCTCACTCGACACTATGTATATTATTAATATATCAAAACATTATACCTCTCCCCAGGCACCTCGTGTCTCGGAGAACATAGATGTTAATAAAAGAAAAAAATAGTATAGACAAAAAGAACTATACCCCACGTGCTTGTGTCAATACTTTGATACCACAGCGACAAACAACATATAAAGGCACACACAACTCAACTTAACACTCTACCCTTAATTCCAAGTTATTTGGGGTTGGCCTTATGGAATCTCTCTCTCTCCACTCAAGTTGATTCTGAGTCATTTATTCACAAGGCACATGACCAGTAATTAAAAAAAATCAATTCATGCCCAACTTGACGAACAAGAGCAAAAGGTAAAGAACTTGATGCAGGATGGGGTCGAGGACTAGGGCACCGCCATCCAGACATGCTGGTAGGCCCGAACGATCGGAAACATTGATTGCAGAATCGCCGGAATCGGATCGGAGGATCATGCGGAAAGGCCGATTCCAGCAGGAATTCCGAGGAATCGGTCGGAATCGGTTGGAATCGATCAGAATCGATCCGATTCCGACGATTTTGTCTAGAATCCGATTCCACCGGTCTGGCCGGTCCGGTTCAATTCCAGGTTCGATTCCAGACCAGGAATCGAACAGATACAGGCCCTTTTAGGGCCGAAATCAACCGTTGCGGTCGATTCTGGCAATCGGTCGGAATCGGTTGGAATCGATCAGAATCGATCCGATTCCGACGATTTTGTCTAGAATCCGATTCCACCGGTTTGGCCGGTCCGGTTCAATTCCAGGTTCGATTCCAGACCGGGAATCGAACAGATTCAGGCCCTTTTAGGGCCGAAATCGACCGCTGCGGTCGATTCTGGAAATCCAGCAGCCTCGCCGCGCTCCTTTCGGCGATTCTGGATGATTTCAACCCTCGGAATCGAGGATTCCGGCGATTCCGAGGTCGATCCCAGCTCTCTGCGCCAATTCCGATGCGATTCCAGCAGCGACTCCGGCGATTCCGACGGCAATTCCAACAATTCCAGGCTATTTCTTCAAGGGATCCCGCCGATCCAAGCTTCAATCGACCTCGATTCAACCTCTTCTTCGATCCTTAGAAAATTATTGCTAAGATTTCTTCGCCGAAAACTCCGTACGCCCATTCTTACGTGTTTCCGACGACCCCGAGCGTGGTTAAACTCGGTGATTTCTGACCGAACAACTCCATTTAAGTTCTCAACTAATCGATTGGATGTTCTTTGCACGGGAAAAATTTTGGACATCCCGTACACCTATTTTTACGCATTTTCGACGACTCCGAGCATGGTTAAACTCGGTGATTTTTAATTGAGCAACTTCGTTCAAGTTGTAAGAACATCGATTAGATGTTCTTTGTACGGGAAAATTTTCGGATAATACATCAATTTACGACCATTTTCGGCAAATACGTAACCCTTTAAACATACCGAATAGTGTGCTTGATGGGTTGTCTGCTTCCCAAACAGTGCCTAAAACAATTTTTATGTTGCCTAATAATTTTTAATGCATTGTTTACAATTTTTGCTGGTCTAAGCAATGGCCGATCAAGGTGATGCAACACTAGCACGTCCTTCTAACATGGGTTGGGAACACGAGCATATGATAAACCCAGTCAGAAAGAAAGTGCAATGCAAATGGTGTGGGAAGGAGATGAACGGGGGGAGGGGGGTTGTTCCGGCTGAAACAACATATTGTCAGAACAGGTGAAAATGTAAAAAAAATGTGATAAGGTGCCGAGGGAGAAGAGTGAAGAGATAAGAGGCTACATGACAGGTAGAGCCTCTCAACGGGTTGGTAGGATTGAGCAGAGAGAGGAGTTACACGACAAGTTACTCCAGAGGAGGAGGGACCAAGATTTGCCTACCTGGAAAGGGAAAGACAAGGGGAAGGCACCAGTCGAGCCGAAGCCAAAGAGCAAGGAGGACTCCACGGACTCCGAGCTTAAACATGTTAGGCACGTTAACAAGTGTGCATTTGCTAAGGACGAGGACAGGAGGAGAGGAGCAGAAGGGTCAAGGTCCAGAGCTGACCCAACACTTGGCCGATCAGCATCGACTCACCCTACCCGAGACCGGGAGACGAAGGGATGAAGACAAGAGCCACACCGCCATTCTGCCAGTACTCGGTTTACACCGAGTGATGAGTACTTAATTAGGAAACAGAGTGCTGGGTAGATGGGGATTAAACAAGCTATGAAATGGGTGAAGGCAACAGGAACGGCTGCAAAGAGAGCCGTTCGCCACATTGTGAAGTGATTTTTACATGCAAGTATCACTTTTAAAATGACATTTATGTGTGTTTTATTTACTTAAGCTTAATTTTTACCTGATCCAATTTTTTTTGACTTAATATAGGCATCCCAACACATGCAGCCACCAGCCCCTACTTCCAGACGATGGTGGATGTCGTGGGTGAGGTTGGACCGGGTCTGCAAGCCCCGGGCAGTAGGCATATCTATGACGCTGGGCTGGATGAGAAGGTCCAAGAGTTGAGGGAGTGGATGGATGGATTCAAATTGGTGTGGACGGAGAGGAGTTGCACAATTATGTGTAATGGGTGGACAGGTATCACCAAGAGGAGTATAATAAACTTCTTGGTGTATTGTTCTGAGATGACCACGTTCTTGAAGTCGATGGACGCTTCTGGGAAGATTGAAAATGCCGACTTCATTTTTTCTTTGACGAATGCGGTGGTGGAGGAGATCAGGGAGGATAATGTGGTTCAGGTTGTCACTGACAACGAACTTTCATATAACACAGCTGGGAAAAAGCTGACGAAGAAGAGGAAACACATGTTCTGGGTGCCCTATGCGACACATTCTATTGATCTCATATTAGAGGACATGGCAAAGAGAAGAATGTATCCACCCTTGTTAGGCAAGAGCTGACAATCACGTCATTTATTTATTCGCATCCCCGTCTGCTACATATTATGAGATCAAACATAGGAGGGCATGATCTTGTTAGGCCTGGTCCGACTCGTTTCGCCACGAATTTCATTGCATTGGAGAGTTTACACAGGCACAGACATGTATTGGTTAGGTTCACACAGTCCGAGAAATATTAAAATTATATGGTGAACCACCTGCACAACAAACAAGATCAGCTAGAAATTCATGTCAGGTCTGAGAAGCAAATCACTGACAAGAGATTTTGGGAGAGGATTGCCTACTACTTGGCAATCATTGAGCCACTAGTAGTTGTCTTGAGGCTGGTAGACTCAGATGATAGGAACCAGATGGGCATGCTGTACGATGCCATGGACCGGACAAAATTGGAAATAAAAGAGAAAAATCTCCGAGGTTACAAAATGTGGTGGAAGATCATAGATGACCGATGAGACAAGACTTTGCACCACGATGTCCATACTACAGGTTAGTATGTTCAAAAAATATTTATACTTACCTACTTTAAGTTTATTTAATAAATGTCTTATGCATAATGTTAACAATTAAATTCTTGCATAATATTTTTTGAATCCCTGCATCCAATATGGAGGACAGGTGGTGAACGACAATGAGGTGATGCGGGGTACACTAGATGTTATTCAGCGTCTCTCTCGATCTCAACAGGACAGGACAGAGGCTGAGATAGAAGTAAGTTGAAGTTTATTCAATACTTTGGAGTAGCTAATTATTAGACAACTAATGATTTTTATAAAAAAAATTTCAAATGTAGAAGTATAAGATGAGGGTCGACGTATATTCATATGCTGATCTGAGATATTCAAGCGATAAAGTGTCACCTAGTATACTAACTTATGATGAAGATTTTATTTTCTTTTCATATAAGTTATTGAAGATGAAGGGTTAATTGTTTACATTTTCTTCTTTTTTTGCAGCTGAGTGGTGGGTTCAAGTGAACATCAGGAGTGGATGGAATCCACTTGCTGCCATCGGTATCAGGATACTCAGCCAGAGCACCAGTTCCTCTCATTGTGAGAGGAACTGAGAGTACATTCAACCTGATACATACAAAAAGGAGGAACAAGTTGACCTCAGACCAACTGGAGAAGCTGGTTTTCTATCATTACAATATGAGGCTGCGCATCAAGAATATCAAGGATCGACAGAAAATCAGTGAGTAGCGATTTGCACGGTTCGCATGTGGTCCATACGAGCAGAGGCATACCTCCACCACACCACCACCTGAGGAGGTGGACATAGATTAGATATTCCAGGAGCATACACTTGCCTCTTGGATAGAAAAGATGGCAGCCAAGGATCATCCAGCTGAAATTGATCCCGATGACCGTGCATGGGCTGAAGGAGAGTTGGATGGTGTTGAAGCCGAGGAGGATGCTCCAGCTCCACCTCCACCTACTTCTCAGGCTCAGGCAGGGCCTTCTTCTACCCCAACAGCTATGGAGCAGCCACCTCCAACTTTAGCCCCAGCTCCAGTCCCAGTTGCCGCTACCCAGCCCATTCGTAGTCTAGGGAAAACGAAAACAAAAGTGACTGCACGAAAAATGGGCGGATTTGCAAAGCTAAAAAAATCTTTGGGTTTTGGTACTTCAAAGATGGCTAAAGACGTAAAGAGAAGGAAACTGGAGGTCAGGCGTCCTGTGAGCCCAGATGACAACACACAGGCTCCTTCTCACTCCTCAGTTGATGATGACGAGGAGTGCATACCAACAACGCAGCCATCAGCAGCAGCCCAGTCACCTGATTCACGGCATCCAAAGCTGTATTACACGTAGGATGAGCAGACACCACAACATCATTTTATAAAGCCACAGTATCCAGCATTTGGCGAGGCTCAACAACAGTGGATTCCTCCACCACCACCACTAGCTCCACCAGAGTCTGCCAACGTCCTGGTCGTCCCGCAGTCCGATCCTACAACCTTGATAGCATGGCATCAGCATTATTTTCATATGGATATGGTCCCGGATAATATACAAGACTTAGCACAACTCAGGAACGTCGACAGCAGTAGGAAAAGGAGGAAGACCAATATCCATATCCTAAATATTAGTATTAGATTGATATCATATAAAGTCCTATTTTTTATATTTTCTTGATGTAACAATTAATTGGTTTTTGAATCAATGGAATATATACTTAACTTCATTTCATATTCATTAGTAATTATTCGATGTGGTCCTGTGTATGAATACTAATCTTATTTTTAAAAAAATTTCTAACTCATTTCCTATTTTTAAGAATTTTTTCTGAATTTTTACAATTTTTATGAAAAAAAATCCAAAAAAAATCGATCCAAGCCGATTACTGGATCGATTCTCTTCTCAGGAATAGACTGATTCCGACCGATTCCAATTCCGCGATCCTTGATCAGAAATGTACCTGATCTGGCCCGAAACAGATGGACCGAGCTGGAACCAAACTGCAATGCATTGAAAATGCACCAAACTGAGCCAAAAGAGTGATGAACCAAGTGTGAAATACACTGAAATAGGCCCGAACGATCGGAAATGTACCTGATTGGGCCCGAAACAGATGGACCGAGCTGGAACCAAACTGCAATGCATTGAAAATGCACCAAACTGAGCCGAAAGGGTGATGAACCAAGTGTGAAATACACTGAAATAGGCTGAACAGGACGCGAACCTGCTGAACCGGCACCAAACCAAGTGGAATAGGTTTAAATCGACCCAAAATGGCTTGAACCAGCCAAGAATCGCAAGATCGAAATTGGAGTCGAGATCGGTGGGTACCAATCAAATCCGGATCCACCAGAACAAAAACCAATCCAAGATGCGGTAAATTTAAAACAAAAATGATCTGATTTAGATCTCGATCCGATCTAGACCAATTTAGCCAATCCAGGCAATTCCACAATCTTTTTTTCCTAATTGGTCCTCCGACAAAGAATTGAATTGGCAATAGTCAATCCGATCCAGAAATCGGCAGATCTTGATCCAGAAGAGAGGGAGATGTGAGTGCAAATCCGGGCGCCATGCAACTAGGCGTCAGAGGTAGTGGAGGACAGGCCCGTGACCGCCTAACTACTAGTGCAACTACGCTCATGAGATGGGCAGAGAGTGGCCCCACATCCTGACAAAAGTTGGCAAGGGCTTCCTTTGTCATGGACTCGTCCTCACATCAGTCGAAAGGCGTAGTGGGGTACCACGAAGTAGGCGGTAGTGGCAGCATAGCACATTGGCAGCAGTTGGGAAGAGAGAGCCCCAGGTGACCATCAACATCGTCTTCCCAATCTTCTCCTCCTTCCCCCCTCAACAACTTCTTATCCTTCGTCTCATTGTCATCCAAAAGGAAGCAAGGGAGGTTGTCACAAATAGGGTGAGTGAGGCGGCAGAAGTGGAGTGCTCTGATGGTCGAGGAGGGTTGAGGAGGGTCTGGAGGTTGTGGTAGGGACTAAGGGATGGATGATAACAAACGGTGACAATGACGATAAAGATGCCAGCTAAAAACAGAAGAAACGATAATGATGGAGGACGAGGATGAGTCTGAGGGGGCGTCAAGGGGAGGGCATTCAGATGAGCCAGACAGTGGGAGCATATGGCACAGTGCGGGACGATGACGGAAGGTAGCTGGGTGATGTTGCAGGCAGTGGAACGACACTACGGAGGTAAGTGTGGGGTGCTACGGGAGGACGGAGGCAACAGGGAGGGATTACGTGCAAGGGTGCTTAGTCAGGGCGACGAGCCAATAATTAAGGGGAAGAGAAGATGAATGCATGGTGGTGGACTGGAAGGAGGGGAAGAAGAAGATAGGAACCGGAAACTCTGCCAGAGGTGATCAGGAGGAGGCCTCCTGTTGGAGGTGGTGGGAAGGATTGGGCCAAGGCCCTCCACACTAAAATAGAAGACTTCAAAATTTCATATCTTCTTCATTGGCTTCCAACGTTGAGAGCATGGACTCTTATATAGAGCTGGACACTAACAAAAAAAGACCTCCTAAAAGACTAACTGCAAATGAGTCCTCTAAAGAATTGACTTGTAAATGACTCAAAAAGACTCTAAACACCGAAATAAAATGTAGAAATAAAATGATGACACTAGTAGATAAAAGGAAACAAATGTGCCGTCTTCTCAGGACCCGAACGACGACATCCCTGAACAATCGGTCCATTTGGTCTGATCTGATCCCTACCAGAGCTACAACTGAAGTTTTACAAAACAAAAAGCTATGAATAACAAGACAAAAACTTATTCAAACTAATTGGAAAGCATGCCAATATCTTCAATATCTGCTTGATCAACCACAAGACATTGATGGGAAGCAAGAGCTAAAGCAGATATACAAATATTACCAAACTATTTAGAAGTCAAAAGCAATATCCAACTTGGAAGTCAAAGATAATAAATTCCAGTTTATACTAGTAATCAAAAATTCAACACAAAATTAATAGAGTTACAAATGCAAAAGGCTACAAATAGAGGCGTACATTAACATAAAGCTATGAATGAAGTACAGATATTTGACAGGTTGCATTAGAAACTTAACACAATACCATCAGGTAATCATGTTAATCACTGTCTGCTTGATCAAATTCTAAAACATTCTTAAACAGTAAATGTCATATTGCCAACAAAAGATGCTAAATATTAAGCTATGCTATACTGCCTTGCCCAAATGCCCACCACCTGAGGTGGTCAAGGCGCTATGCTATAAGAGTTAATCAGTCACCTAGATGAGGCAGTAGCATTGATTGACTCGCCTGGATCCGGACCTGACAAGGCCTGGATCCAAAAACTTAACCCCTCAGCCAAGACCCCCCTCTGTGCTCCGATTCTCAATTGCTGCTATGTATATTATTAATAAATTAAAAATATATATATCTCACCCCAGGCACCTCACAGCTCAGCTCAGATAACATAGATGTTAAGAAAATAAATAAATAACATAGACGAAAATAATTCAACAAAAATCACACACATCATGGGAAATAGAAACTAGTAAGAGTTTAACCAAGAACACTCTGCATACTTATGTCAACACTTCGGTACCAAAGCAACAAACAACATGTGAAGGCACACTCGACTCAACTTTACACTCTTAATTCCAAGTTATTTTGGGTTGGCCTCATAAATTCTCTCCACTCATGTCGATTTTAAGTTATTTATTCATAAGGCATATAACCAGCTTTAAGAAAATTCAATCCAATGAACATGTATGCTACCTTAGTATGCACAAAAATATGCTCATGCCCAACTTGACAAACAGTATTCCTCATAAGTAAAAGTTAGCCATATAGGTGATGTCAGATGTATACTCGTGCTCTCATGTAAGGGTGTGCACTAAATGGTTCAAACCAAGGAGGGTAGAATTGTGGGTTGGGCACAAGTTGGTCCAGCCCGACCAGACCCGAGTCAATGGGGTTGGATACCTGTTGGCACCTAATTTTTGCAACGATTGAGGTTACTTCTATGATTACCCGTTGAGAATAGTCCAATCAAAAGCTGACTTTGCAGCATGTTCTGTTTGTAAGTTGAATGGGCTGTATTGCAAATCTGAAGAAGGTTTCCCTAACATCAATGAAAATCGTAGCCCACGTTTTCCATGACTATTGGGTTATTAATATTAACCCCCCCCCAATTGGGCCTTTTAGCGCCAATGAAGGCCCATGTGGCAACCAGTTTGCATAGCCATATAACGGGGCAAAGAATCAACGCATACCCTCCACGATTTAGTCATAAGAAAAAAAGTACACATCGTGTCTTTCTCAAAGGAACAAGGTTGAAAGCGGAAGTCTCCTACAGCGTAAGAGACTTGCCCCGATTGGAGTCGAGACCCCTCAACCGCCATGGAGTCCTGACCTTCCTCCAATAGGTCACAGAAGATCTCCGAGACATGTCGGGAAGGTCCAACTCTCCCATATAAATCCAAACTTGCCATTTGAAGAGGTTTCTAAAAACAAAACTTCATCCCGATGGATCACAGCCCCTTGGTCTATAAAGATGACCTTGCGAGGCCATTGTGAAGAGGGGAGAGAGAGAACTCAGAAAAGAGAGCCAGCTGGAGAGGAAGAAAGGAGGAACGGAGATTACCGGAGTGCTGTCTTCCCCTTCCAGTCATGCCATACGGTCTGGTTCCTCCTGCAAGCAGCGCCGTCGGGCCCTTCTCCCCTTCCTGTTGGCGCAGTAGGACCCTTGTTCTCCTTCAGGCAGTTCCGTTGCTCCCGGATTTTCCCGCAAGCAGCCTGTTGTCGTCGGGCACCGCCGGAGACCTCACCTGTCCCAGCCATAGAGATTCTTGAAGCCTCTTGCCGCCATCGAAGAAGCCGGAAACCTCACCTGCCCTTGTCGTTGAGGGCCTTTGAAGACTCCTGCCACCGTCGAGAGCCCCGTAGGACCGCAAGGTCGTCGCCGGCAGCGGGTTGGTCCTGCCGCCACTGTGCCGCCCTCAAACCTACAGGCGTCAAAGCCCGGATCCCCCCTTGCAACACTGCCCTAACCGATCACTTGGCCTCTCTCCATCCAGTTCAAGCCATGTGGGGCCCACCAAGAAAAGAAGAAAAGCCCCCCAGCTGGACAAGGCCTGCTACGCGGCGATGATGGGCCACAAAGACCCAATGAGCCCCCTCAGGCCCTCAACAGATCCTCCTTGAGAGTGATCCAAAAAAAAGAGTATAAAACAAACAATTAACCAAAAATTAAATAAAAATCAACTAATTAATTATTCAAACTGAGGCGAACATCTGACCGGCTAAAAATCTGTCACATGGTCTTGGCATAACTTAAAAGAATCAAAATAAATGAAAATTCAAAAGGCCGACTTTAAACACGTCTCTTGACCCATAATTTAAAATAATAAATAAACAATAAACAAAAATTAAATAAAAATACACTAAATTAATTCACAAACCGAAGCAAACATCTGGCCAACTAAAAACCCGCCACATGGTCTTGGCTTAACTTAAAAGAATCAAAATATGAGAAATCAATGGGCCGACTTTAAGCATGCCCCTTGACTCATTAAGGTAGACATACAAAAATCTATTAAAAGATCCCAATGACTTATCATGTCCCGGCAGAGAGTCATTTACCCATTATGCCGTGAAAAGGCTGTGCATGATCAACATGCCGATATGTCAAACTATGAGCTAATGAGATCCACCAACTATAAGACGAGTCCCCACATGTTTATTAAAAGCCGGGTGTGCTCAATCTCAAATCAATGAGAGGAATGCCCACAAGTCTATCAAAGACCGGGTGTTTTCGATCTCGAATTGATCAAATAAGTTCCATGTTCATCAAAGACTCAAAGGGACCTGATTTCAAGTCATTCGAGTTGTAAATCATATCTCGGGTTGAGCAAAAATAATGAGATGTCAAGTTCGGTGCATATATAATCCTGTGAAGGGCAGAAACAGTCTCATGAAACCAAAGGAATGCAAACATAGAAAATTGAATTAATATATGATCTGAAATCCAAAGTGAGAGAATAAGTTACGAATGTTGTCCCTTCTATCATGCACCATGCAATTCGAAGACGTTTGAAACTTGAAGAATAAGAAGAGAAACCCGGAGGTGTCAATCCAATCCAATCCAATACTAAATCATTCAAAGGACTATAATTAATTCAGATCAAAACCTTAACCAAATTTTAATCAATCTAAATTCAACTTAATAATACACATCCCTTAACAAGAAATGAATAACCAAATAAAAAAAAGAACTCACAAAACCTATTCTCAAAAAGGCATCAAACCTAAACAAATCTCAAGTCAAACTCAAGCCAAAATATCCAAATAAAATGTAAGCAATTTCAACTGGAACTAAAATGGTATTGAGTTACAAATTGAACCAAGTGTTTTCATATGAAATAAAACAGAACCTTCACAAAAAAATTAACTTAAATCAAAATCTGAAATTTGATCACAGCAAATTTTTAAATCCAGATTCCACCTGCAACTTCAACCAAAGAGAAAGATGACAGCGTGAGGTCGAATCTAGAACAGATGGGTATCCGATCTTGGCTTGACACCAACCAGATTCAATCAAGATAAAATACATTCGAAAAAAAAACAATTCCAATTCACACTAAACCATTAACATAACCAATCTTAAAAACATGAACCACCAATGTAAAAAAATTATGAATCAAAATTCAAACAAATCTTAAATCAGTAAATTTCAAAGAAATCTGAACATTCTAAACTTAAATAAAATAAATCAGGAGATAACAAATGCTAATGAATAAACTAATCAGCTTCACTAAAACCCAAAGATAATCTCCAACCTGTTAAACACCAAGATAAACTAAAACTTTTCAAATCAAATTCACTAATTAAGCAAATTCCACCCAATTCCAACTAAATCAAATGACAAGCCATAATTTAAGCAAATCTGCAATCTGGGGGTGCCAAACAAATTAAATCAAGTTAAATTCAATTAAGACTTAAAATAGGTCAAATCAATTGAATTAGATTTCCTAAATCAAACTCAAATCAAATTTCTCAAATTAAACCCAAATCAATCTTAATCAAACAAATTTAAATCTCTTGAATAAATTCAAACTAAAATTCAACCAAACTTTAACCAAACAGAATTTGAATAAAACCAATAAGAAATTTTAATTCTCCAAATCAAATTAAAAGTAAAACAAACTAAGCAAAATTCAATTTCTCAAATCAAGCTGAACTTAAATCAATAAATGACCAACAAACAAATCAACCCCAAAAGGAGATTAAATTTCTCAAATCAATATCCAAATCAATTTCAACCAAATTCAACTCAAATCAAATTGAATTGAAATAATTCACAAACAAATCATTTCAAATAAATGAATTCAAATCAATTTTAACAAAACAAACTTAAACCGAATTCAACTCAAATCAAACCAAATTTAAAACATATTAAGTGTCTGCATTCCATCAAGTTCATGGGGTTGTTGTTCCTGTGTGTATGTTTGTCTTTTGTGGATGTATGTTCTATTCCATAGATTGCTATGATGGATAATCAAGAGTATTCGAGTATTCACGATGTAATTAACATAGGATCTTTGTATCATCTAATGAGAAGAGGTCAAAATTAATTTTCACTCAAAATCAATTTTCAAAAAATCTAACCACCTCAACCTACATTTTTATATGTATCATAGACCTAGCTAATATTTTTATAGAATATCACCTATTTTCCTAAAAAGTCAATGCTAAAGTCAAAATCAAATAATCCAAATCAAAATGAAAAATGAATTTATAAAATTTCAAAAAAATGTTTTATATTGTTAAGGTTACATCCCATTCCAATCCCAGTCCCAAAATGAATTCAAAACTAAAAGTATTTGAAAAAAAAAAGACAAAAAAGTATTAAACATTAACAAAAAAATTTAACATTTTATTTTCAGTCAAATCTTACATTCTAAACTTGTTTTACAACATTTATAAACTCATCCCGAAACATTTGGTTTAAATACCTTACATTTTGTTTGAGTAAATTATAATTCATTAACACCATATACAATTGGGATAAGAGAAATGATCAAAGAAATTATACTTCATCTTGGACTAGAGGAAAAGACAACAATGAAACATATGAGTCTCCAGCTAAACACCAATTTAAAACAATGAAATTCAATCAAATCCTTTTACGAGTAAAATAAGGGAAAAGAGAATAAGAAGACTGATGTGGGACGGCAGGGAGAGACGGGCCTATCTCTCTGGGCCAAAGTCGACTGATCAATCCAACTGGTTCATACGTCGAATCAAGTTGTTTTGATCTACGTGCGTAGCATGTTATGTGACACACATCTTTCATGACTTGACTGATTTAACATACAATTAATATTTCCCGATATACATACACAATATAAACTTGACTACTTGAAAAAAGTGTATGAATTGAATTTGACTTCTTGAAACATGTGCACGCCTTGAACTTGACGACTTGAAATAAGTGCACGAATTGAACTTGACTACCTTCTTGGCGGCAAAGGCCAACAGGGCAACGGTGATCGGCGTTGGTGACACCAATGATTAACGATGGTGGCGGTGTCATGGAGATCTACTAGCAATGACGATGGCATGCGGCAGTAGAGATGACGACCGGGCTAACAACGATGGTGGTGACAACGCACAACGATGAAGGAGATGGTGCGGTTGTCGATGGAGGCAGCACAAGACGTAAAGAAGGGGAAAATCAGACTCAACCAGGGTCGCGAGAAAAGGAACAGGACAGAGCAATGGCCTTCCAGGAAAGGGGAAGGAGGGGCTGGATAAAGGGCGGTGCCTTCCGGCGAGGTGGGTGAAAGAGCCAGATAGAACCTTCTTTATAGCATAGCAACCATCACACGCACAAAGGAGGGGTTGGGGTCTATTTATAGACCTCCATATGCCAAATTCAAAATAAAGTCAAAAATTTCAAACGCTCGCATCTATACCCTATGTTTGACATGTTTAAAGACATGTCCTTTTTTAAGGTATATATTAATTTCTAATTAAATATGATTGAACTTAACATTTTTAAATAGATTCCTAATAAACAAGACCCTAATATTAAAATAATACAATTTCCACAACGATGTTGATCCGATCGAACTGGTGATGTCGACTCTTCCCGGATCCATTTCTCGTATAAATCGCTCGGTTCGGTCCCCATCATCCCCCCCCAAGTTGCAAAAAACTTGTCCTTGAGTTTTGTAATGCCATATGATCATTACAACTACTATAATGTAAAAGGGCAATTTTGTCGCAACCTGGATGAGGATAAGACGTGGTCCGAAATCTTCATTAATAGAGCAGAAGTCATCCCAAATAGTATCAAAGTGTCAATCAAGTGTCAACTCGGGGCGCTCTGCCAATGTCCCTTTCTGCAACTTTTGTAAATGTAGAGTGTGATTCTTTTGAAGTTAATATTTCCAAAATCGGGACTGGTGGCACAGCTATCAACTCAATCAAATATTCCACAATCTGCTCAGTCAGATGATCTTCAATCATCATGTCAGCTTCTTTTTTAATAGCATGTTCGATTTGTGCAACCAGCTCAACTTCTATAACTTGGTCAACCTCGCTCTCAAAAGTGCGTTGCGCCTTTGTGGTTAGCTCGATTAGTAATTCAGTAAATTGCTTGATTAATTCGGCTACAATAGGTCTTGTTATTTCATTCTCTTTATATTCTGCAATAAGTTCTGGACTAGGTACATATGTCACCTCGATAAGTGCATCAATCTATTTTTGGATATTCAACTACTGAAAACAAGAGTTGTTGATGTGGATTGGTTCTCCAAAAATATGATAGTCATCAAGTCGTAAAATAAGCTCCTATATATTATTATCTAGACCGGCGTGTCGATCAAGAAGCCAATCACATCCTAAAATAAGATAATGCCCGTGGGAAACTATATGACACCACACATCCTCTACATATCGAAGACTTGAGTGTTTTGTTCTACTTTTGATGATCTGATCAAATTGAATATAAGTTAAACAATTCTCAATCACAAGATATCATGGAGCAATCTTCTCAAAAAGAAATCATGAGATGTAATTGCCTGAGTGACAAATAGACTATAGCATGTACTCCACGCGATAAGGTAACATCAAATTTGAAGTGTTGATGTCGTACCGCACAATATAAGGATCACAACTCGTTGAAACAAGTCGACACCGGCTCTAATACCAAACTGATGTGGGACAACATCAAATACAGCTCACATGCTTAATCAAAGGTAGTGGGAATCGAGAACATTGTGTTGGAAAGCAGAGAAAGCACAAGAAACAATGCTATTGTCCCCTCTCCATAGATCAGACAATTTATGTAGAATATTTATTATCTTATCCTTCCTCAAAGATATTTCCATTCTCTCTACACTATACCTCTTTTGTATATCACCACATTGCAGTTTCCCATAGAGGCAACTTCTCCGGTAAGTATAAATACATACTTCAACCCAGAAGTTATCTCTTCGGTAAAACTGCAAAGCAAAGTGACATAAAATAAAATTGCAATGTGTTGCGACATATAAAAGATATATGGTGCTGAGAAAATCAAGATGTCTTTAAGAAAGAAAAAGAAAACAAATATTCCACATAAATTACCTAACTTTAGCAAGTGAAATAATTTGTCATGCCCTACAAAAATAAATTTAGAGATGGAGTCAAAATGTGTGGGTAAAAGGGAAAAAGAGGATATATAAAAAAATATTTATCTAAAAAACTTTACAGAGTGAGAGAGAGAATATACAAAGAATATAAAAAAAGGTAAGTAACCCTAATAAAAATTAAAAAAAAAAGTAAATAATGATTTATCTTAAAATATTTGTAACAAGAAAAATATAAAAAATGACCCCACTAAAAGTTCTTTCTATCAGATTCTTTCATAGTAGACTAATTATTAGCTATATAAGTCAATTTAATTAAAAACTAAAATTTATTAAACAATACCTAAAGACATAGGATTTTCAATCTTCTGCTCTATGAATTCTCAATTTTATGTAGCTTTGATTTCTTCCGACATCAAAACCCATTTTTTTCTGTGCTTAAACGTATATCAGACTTATTTAGTTATATTACATTTAATAAAATAGTGTTATTATGTGAAATTAAATTTTAAAAAGCATAGTTTAGTTAGTAGAAACTAATACTTAAAATAAAATTTTAAACACATAAATAAAAAACAAAAAATCAATTGAATTTGAGTTATTTATAATTAGATTCATAATTAATAAAAAAATCAAATTATCAGATTGTGTAATAAAAATATGAATTATAATCTAGTGACATATATTAAAAAATGCATACTTGAATATGTGAGTAACAACTTTATTATTAAAAAATTTTAAAATAAAAATTTTTAATTCATTTATACAAACATTTATTTATCATAAATCTATATATTTTTAATTAAGTATAAATCTTTTTTGTAAAATATTATTAATTGTCTAATAGTGACCCCATTAAATTAAACACCGGTATCCGCCACTGCCACAATGGGTAGACCAACAGGTCAGAGGACCATCTCGGTTTTTGGCTTCAGTTTGAAACATCAGTTCAGTTTAACTGATTTGGAGACCTTTAAATCAAAACAAAATAATGAAACTGATTAAAATAAATATAAAAATATTATTGTATTAATAAAAATAATATTCACATTTTTATGATAAAATAATTTTATATTAATTATTTATGACTCACAATGAGCATCCTTATATGTAAATAATTAAGTAATTTGCAGTCTCAAACCATTGGTTTGGTTTAAGGGGGTAAAGAGATCCAAAGCAATACCATGAACCATGCTCACCCCTATTCTCATGAACTTTAACCACAACATTACCGCATGGTCGCAACCTTAAAATTTCAACTACTCTAAGAATGTAAAGCTAAAACTTAAAACCTAAAAGGCACGAGAAACATGTTAGCAAAGCAAATTTGTGGCCTAGTAATATATTCTGCAATGTTTACAAAAGAAATAAGTGAGTAACCGGAATAAAAAAACCATAGATCACTGAATAAAGGAACACAACCTAGCATTCTACTCACTAATTATACAAGCTAGATGCTTTGAACTACAGATAGCTCAGTAGCTCACAAAATAGAGGTTTAGCATTCAATAGGAACACGGCAATGAAAACAGGAATGACATAACAGCAAGCTTCCAAGAGAAGGTCACCAAAAAAATTATGTATTTCCTCAATTTAAAAAATCAAATACAGAGACATCTATTTTGGATGAAGAATATGTAAAACATATAATGTTAGAAGTCAGATATAAGCTGATAGTATTATTCTATTACGATAACATCCATGCCCATGAAAATACCACCGCCCTAACAAAGGATGAACTGAGAGGAAAAACAAAGGTTTCTCGATAAAAAAGTATGGCTAAGCCAGTAAGCACCTAAACATAAATCCAACGCCCGCGTAGCATATCAAGAGGAAGGTAAGAGAATCGTCGTTCGAACAACTTACATAGGCTCAGCGTTGGGACCATACTTCGCAAATTGCACCATAATATCCCGTCCATCCACTGTCCTTCCTGGAGAACCTCGCAAGAGTAAGTCTTATAAAGAAGGCGAGAAAAAAGTCCACTACGTTAAAAAATATGTCAAAGAATAGGAAACTCGCCATCAAGTCTATCCACGGCCGCCTGCGCCTCGTCGGCGTACTTGTATCGCACAAAGGCAAAGCCCCTCGACTCCCCGGTTCTGCATAATACAAACACGACTAGGTCAAAATAAAGCCCCTCGTCGACATGACACGGCGATCAGCAGGAGCATGAGAATCAACCGCTACCTCCGGTCCCTGGGAATGAAGATGTCCACCACCTTCCCGTACTTAGCAAAAAGCGGGTACAGATCGTCTGCCGATGTCCCTGTGCCGGTGCAAAGCTCCGATTATTCAGTACACGGTGACGTTGAAGAAAAAACCCCCGAAGAGGGGGAGAGAGAACAAGCGAGGGCACTTACGGAAAGTGATGTTAAGAACGAGGAGAGAGTAGGTGTCCCTGATGTCTGGGGGTCCAGATCTCCCGAAGTGCGACATCGCCGTAGGGGAAGATCGGCGAAGGAGGGTTCTGGGTAGATGGAATGAGGTTAGGGTTTGGGCAAGAAGGTTTGGGCCAGACGAGTGAAGATAGGGAGGTATCTCGTAACGATCCTCACGCCCCCACACTCCAAATATATGTGTATCCATATTAGTCTCACTTGTCTACATAAAATTTATAAAATTTATTTTTTATGAAATAAATAAAATAATATATTATTAATATTTTTATTTATGTGATTTTAACTTTTATGTTTTCAAAATAATAAAATATCTAAAATTTAAAAAATATGTAATTTTTTATGATTATTTTGACTTTTAAGATTTTTTGAATGTTAAGAACTTATGTTATGTATGTGCAAGTAATGTTGGTAGAATGTAATACATTATATATTATTTAGTTAGAATGATAATGAATTTAAGATATAACACTTGTATTATTGAAATTTTTTAAATCTAAAGGTGACTTAAAATTGTTATCAATAAAAAGGTTGAAAGAGAACAAAAAAAGAGTAACATTCTAGAACCTTAGGGTCCGTTTGGCAACTACCACAAATGATAACCAATTGGACTATCAACTACCACAAATGATAACAAAGGTCATTCAACTACCACAAATGATAACCAGACTCTATATGCATTAAAAACCAACATCACCTACACATTAAACTATTCTAGGTATGCTCACAACATACACAACCTGACATAAAACCAATGACATATCTAGAACACTAACGACTATGCCAACATACACAACTAAACACCTGTCTGAGTAAATTACATGCTCCATCAGATAAATACAGTCACATCACAAAACTAGCACCAGATTTACCATATAGTAGGAAGTAACATATAGTAACTAAATCCCATAGTACCCCTAGGCAGGGGAGTACTTAGGATAAACCGCGTATCCTGGGATCGAAGGATGCACCCGTATTCAACTAACCTCCGCCGCCCACGGGCCACTAATTTAGTCTCGGTGTAGTACAAAACAATCACATTGCAGCCTCACCGCACCAACCACATTCAACACCATGCAAGCATATAAATAACTCAGACAGTAAAACAGGAACATTAAATTGGCAAATCAAACATGGAATACATAGATGAACACCCATGGTTCTATGCACCACATATTTGCATACCACACCACAATCTATCACAAACTAATGCATATAAATGGGATCATGCAATTTACAACCTAAACACATTAATCACCTGCTTAAACAGAACTATCTATCTAATAAAAGAAAATAAACTAAACTCTACCACCATTATGCCTAAACCTTACATCGGCTTTTTATCAAATCGAGATATACATGATTAAGGTTAATCGCGATGCAGACATACTAAACTAGCTAGATTTAAACATACATAACCTATCATGATGACCAACATACATGAATAGCTAATTTAGTCTAAATATGCACGGTCTAGACAAATTAATCTAACTCTAACTAAACATGCTAATAAATCCAAAATAGTACCCATTAACTACAATATTCTAATCCCGGTGATCTAAACATGATTATTACGGCTTAATCAAAATATTAGAGTGCTAAGAATATCCGAGACGCCTACCTTGACCCGCAACGGCGACCGGCGCACGAATTCCAAGGAAATTGAATTTGGCGACGAGACCGCCGCGGTTGCGTCGGCGTCGAAAAATCGAGTCGTGTAGGTGTTCTTAAAATCTGGCCGGAAGAAGAAGAATAATGAACTATAGAGTTAAATAGAAGGTGATAGGAGAGAGGAGGATAGGAGAGAGAAGAGTGGGGGGGATATACCGCACGAGGGGGTGTGGCGCACCGGGCGGCGCACACGCGCGCGCGGGCGCGAGGGAGGGTGGCGCACGGGTGGCGCACGGGGGGGGGCGCCGGGCGCACGCGCGGGCGTCCGCGCACGGAGGGTGGCGGGCGCCGGCCGCCGACGGCGGCCGGGCGCGGCGGAGCTTGGCGCCGGGGCGGCGCGACGGCCGGCGGAGGGTGTGGACGCGGCGGCGCGGCCGGCCGGGCGCGCACGGCCGCGGCGGCCGGCGCGAGGGTGCAGGTGGGTGGCGCCGGGCGGGCGGCCGCGGCGGAGACGGCGGGACGACGATGGCGGGGCGGCGCGGCGGCGGAGGGAGAGCGCGGCGGCGGCGCGCTCGGCGTGCGGCGGCGTTGTCGCGCGAGGCGGAGGTGATGGCGGCGGGCCGGGCGCGCGCGGGGCGGCGCGCCGGGCCGGTGCTAGCGAGTGACGGCCGGGGGGGTCAAGGCGGCGGCGAGCGGCGGTGGCGACGCGCACAGCGCGTGGGAAGATGGCGGGGGCCGGGTGAGGTGGTCGGAAGGCGTCGACGGCGCATAGGGAGGGTTGGCCGGCGGCGTCGACGGCGCGGAGGTGGCCGTCGCGGGAGGGCGGCCGGAGAAGGACGCCGGCGGCGCCGCAGTGGCCGGGTGGCGCCGGCGACGGTGGTGGTGGGCGGCCGCGTGGAGGAAGATGGTGCGCGGTGGCCGGCGGTGCGGCCGGCGGGCGAGTGGCCGGCGTTGGCGGGAGGCAGGCGGCGGCGGTGGTGGCGTCGGATCGAGGGAGGGTGGCCGGGCGTGGCCGGACGGCCGGCGGCTGCCGGGTGCGCTCGCGGAGAGAAGAGGGAGGCGAGGGTGCGGGGCTGCACGCGCGCAGAAGGGAAGAAGAGGAAGGAAGGAGGGCGGGCGGCGTCCGGTCGCCGCGCGCGCAGAAGAGAAGAAGAAGAAAGAGGAAGGCGGGGGGTGCGGGAGAGAAAATAAGTATATAGAGAGGGAGGGAGAGTTCGACTGGGTCCGGGGGAGGAGAGATAGAGTTTGATTGGGAGAGGGGGCGGCAGTTTAGGAAGGTTATCGGGATGGAGAGAAATTTAGGAGGGATAAAGAAGGAAGGTAGAATAATATAATATAAATAAAACTTATGATAAATATATAACTACTATTTTTTTATTTAAATAATCGGGGTATTACACTCGCGGGAGGGGACGCGCGCGCCGGGGGGGGGGGGGGGAGGGCGTGGAGGGGAGGGAGTGCCGCGGAGGGGGGGGGGGGCTCGCGGAGGGGACAGCACGGGAGCGCTTTTCTTCCGTCGGAAGGAGAAATTTTCTCCTCCGAGCTTCTACCTCCGAGAAGGAGGAAAAGTGAAAAAAAAATGTAACCAAACAGCACCATAAAAATAAGAAGGACTTCTGATCAGAGGAGAAGTAAAAAAAAAGTACTTCCACGTAGTTCCCAAATGCACCCTTAATCCAATAAGAAAATAAAAGTGATGTTTTTAAGCAAAAAATAAAAGAGATGTTACAAACGTGTAAAACAACAATGTTAAAAGAAAGAAGTGGCGAGCAATCTATCTTTTGCTTTGCTGTCTTTTCCTATAAATATATGTTCAAAACAAACGTCAAGCATATGCATAAATGTTTGCACTTTGCATCGAGGACTTACCATCAAGACAAATAAATAATAAGCAAAATAAAAAGAAGGGTTCTAAATTATAACAGCCAAAAAGTTAATGGAGGTGTTTGATTGTATGAAAATGAATATTTTTATTTTAAATTTTAAAATAAGTAGTGAAATTGCTTTAAAAACATGTTTGCTGGATGATATGATTTTTTATTTTAAACAAGTTTATATCTTTCCGGACATCATACAAAATAGAAAGGTAAGGTGGTGTTTGGTTACTCTCTTTAATTTGTATTTCTTTTTTAATAATGTAATATTTGGTAGGCCAAATCTCTTGTTGGAAAAAACACAGCTTAACACTTGTTTTTTTGGAGACACATGGAGACCGAGTCCCCATTCTCTCTTTCTAGCATGAGGGCCACATTTTTTATGCAAGAAGTGCACGAGACTCTCTCTCTCTATGGCAACGGGCGATGTAGAGGGGAACTATTGGGTCGTCTTCATGAAAGATCGACAAAAGCACAATGACACGAACAAATTAAAATTAAATAAATTGAGTTAAAAGCATAACATATCGGATCGAAGTACGTAGTCGCTAGAACTAAGAGTTTTATTACTAACCAACATGCGGTTCTTGCGGCAATGTCCTCCTAGAGATATGACAACCCCTGAGTATGCGAGATACTTCTCTCCCGTCGGCACGTCCTTCAAGAGAGATTTACAAATCGATCTTGCATTGAGTGCTTCCAAAGCTCTGTTTGCATATTTGAATTCTAACAATGGTCATTCATGCTTGATTCGTATATGGAATTGTGAGCTTGGGACTTTACTAGGTAGCTTAATGAGACCACAAGCTCCAGAGCATGAATATATTCATAAATATCATAACCCAAATCTGATACATAGCTCACAAAATAATCCATAGAAAAGCTTAAAGTTACCTCATTTATAGCTTATATCTCAAAACCTTGATCAGTCAACAAGTTAAACCAATTTAATGGGATATCTACAAATTACATTTATTATGCATTCAATTAAAAGATAAAGGAGCTTTTTCATGAGATTCTTGCTCAAGCTCATTCATAAGATAAGCTCTGTTTGCAAAAAAACATGGTAATATGTCGTAGGTAAAGGAACTTGTCCCTAAAACTATGGGCTGGTGTAGATGAGAGATATAACGTATCTGATATTATTTCTGGTGGAATCGTTTTTATACTTTATGTTGTTTGAGGTGATATCGTAGTAGATTCCATTCATCAAATTGAATGGAACCAACGATATTTACGAAACGATATCTAAACCAATATTTGAATCAGCTGGATCCAAGCTGTTTGTTGTTGGATCCAAGCTGTGTGAGCTTGCAGACAACCCTAGCCAGTAACAGAATAGAAGAAGACCAAGGCGAAGAAGACCTGTGTAAGCTTTTCTGCCACAAGCCTTTTCACCGCGAGCCACCCAGTCCTGAGATGCTCCAGTCTTCGCGAGCCACCAGATACTCCAGTTGTTGCAAGCCACCCAGCCGAAGCTTCCACCGCAAGATGCTCTAGTCACCTCTGCCTAGAAGCCTCCGCCGCGAGATGCTCTAGTCGCCTCCGCCCAGAAGCCTCCACAGCGAGATGATCCAGTCGCCTGCGCCGCGAGATGATTGAGACGCGGAGGTCGCTCAAGTCACCGCGAGCGCCGTCGGAGTCGCTGCGAGCGCCGTCGGCCCGTCGACATCCGCCCTTCCGCCTTTCGCCCTAGGTCGTCTGAATCGAAAAAAGCGAACAATGAAATCTGAATCGTTCAGACGATTTTTAGAGTTTAGACATTAGATAAGATGGTAAATCAGCGATTTTATCAAACAACCAGAAATGTCTGATATCTTACTGAATCAGTGTTAAGAGGCTCATTAAGCCTAATCAAACAGGGCCTAAGATACCATAAGTGCATGTTATGGAGACTTTACAAAAGGATTCACGCATTAGCAAACAAACAAAGTTAAGAAAGAAGGGAGAAATAATAATAGAAATTTTTCCCACCAGTATTGACCACAAAAGCACCCTATGACATATGTCAATTCTCTATATGTTGAAAATATAGTCATGAAAGATACATTCTGTCTACAAAACTACTTCACTTCATATACATATGGAAACCAGATCCAGAGGATAGGCAGGTGCCAACCTAATACAGGGGAGTCATGCCAGTGTTTTATATGTAGAAGATAGGCAGCTTGGTCCATAGAATATTAGGAATTTGAGACTCAAATTAGATAGAATAGGCTATACTCATAAGAACCTTATCTTTGTCCAGCTTGGTCCATAGAATATTAGGAATTTGAGACTCATAGCCAACACCTTCCATGGAGCTCTTCTAGGACTTAACCAAGCTCGGTACTATACCCAAGATAGTCATGCCTGCATCCTAAAGTTTAAAAGGATCTAATATAAAGGTGGACATGTATCAATTAGCAAAAATGTTTAAAGGTATCATAAATCCAAATCATCCAAGAAAACTATAATAATTTGATAATTCAAATTAGTGTCCATTGTGGTTTGGTTGGGTTGCTTTAAAAGATGTAGTTAAAAGGTTACTTAAAAACATATTTATATTAAAGATAACAATTGAAAAATGTTACATATAGAAGATTTCACTACCTGTATGTCTCCCATATTTTTTGTTGCAACCAAATCTTCTGCCAGCTCTTCTCTTTTTAAATTTTGAACTTTCCAGCACACAGCCAGGTGGTTCCTCTATAAAAGGGAATGTTCAGCTGCGAAAAGGGAGATTGGGAGCCCACGTAGCCAAGCCACCAGAACCCTAGCTGCCAGTCCCTTCTCCCTGTTGTCTTCCTCGCCAATCCTTCCTCCTGCTGATGCTGCTGCGCCAAGAAGAGAAGAAGAATGAAAGAAGCATCTACGCCTTCCATTGCAACTGATATATGCATCAGACAAAAAATAAAACAATAAACATCTTGTTGCTGCTCTCTGCACCAGATAGAAAGAAGAAAAGGAAGATGGAGAAGAAACAACCTGTTTGATTGCTCACTTGTGCCGGATGAGAAGAGATAGAGAAGAACAAAAAAAACTCTTGCTATTTAACGTCACATTTGGACACTTACATGGCATGTCCCATTTGTAAAGCAGTCTCATCGTCCGAAATATTTTCAAGACAAGCCACCAGCTTATTATACATGCATAATATCATATAGGTCATATCAGCATAAAAAATAATCTATTTATCTATAATTTACTCTTTTATTGTATAGAACACAAACAATGATTTGTCCTTATAATGAACTCTATTTTCTTCTCAAATGCAGAACATTCTTCATACCATGGATGTTCCAAATCAATCCTGGGATAGGTCTGAATGAGTAGCATTTTCATTCAGTTTCAGATCTGCCAACTATCCCTCATCGGATCAATAGACATCCACACAAAACCATAGCTAACATGTTCATTGCTACCTGAACAAGTCCCCTTACATAGCCATAAGCATTTGATCAACTCCCAACCTGCGCATCTAGCCAACCAAACACGTGCCTAGATGCCAAGTCCAGCAAGTTTCAGTCCCGGATAGATGGCATGATGTTACAGAAAGCCAAAGATGCTCCAAATGGAAAGAGGCCTTAATATGCCATCTTCATGAAATAAACCCAACTAAGATTGTGTGCGAACGTAGCTTTAATCTCAGCAATTTTGTCTTTAGTTAAACTAATAAATCAATAAAAAAACTCAACTAAGAATGTGTGTGAGAGTAGCTTAAGCTAGGCCATTTTGTTTGAACTTGAATAAAAATGTATCAAATAAACAAACAATCAAAATTAATTGGGAGGTGGTCCTACGGATTGAGTCTTGCACTTGGGCAAATCCTTAAAATTTAAAAATAAATTCAAGGATAACATACAAAGGTTAATCCCACAAAAGAATAAGACTCCAAGGTCATGCCATCCCCCTCCGGATATAGAATCAATCTATGGGCAAATGGCCGACCATAGGACGATGAGGTATAAACTACGAAAAGAATACCTAATTGCCTATCAAAGGCTAAGGAATGTCTATCCTAATTCAACCAAGGAACTATGGCATTCATGCCTCCCTCAATGTACAAGTAACTCAAATAATTATGTTCAACATCACTTAAGATAGGGGAAAGAGTTTCAATAGCTCCACGGGCTTAATAGAATGCAACAATGAAAACCAATTGGAAGTGAAACTGATAATTCGAAGAATTCTGCCAACTCCCACACCTGCCAATCTGAAGGTCGGTAAATCAGTAAAAATCTGCATTTCAGGAACTCAAATTAGCAAATAACCAAAAGAAAATCTGAAACTCTGAAACCCAATAAGCATGTGAACCTAAAGGGGTCAAAGAACCTGCAAACCACTAATAAATCTACAGGCATCAAAATTAAGATCAGAAAATCAAAATATGGGTGTAAATTTGAGCATGCTCGGTTGCTGTAAAAACAAAAGATCATGCAAAAAAAGAATCTGTAGGTTGGGAAGAATCTAAACCAAAAGTCTAGAAGTTTGAAAGTAATTGCCAAGATGTAAAACCTCAAATAAAAACTTTTCAAATCTAAAACAGAAAACAAAAATTGTCAAATATCAAATTGTAACTATAATTTCCAAGACATCCACTTTCAAGTCCTAATAATGTAAACTTTAAAGAAGGAACTTCAAATTTGAAAGGGCCATGAGCTTGAAATATGTGCACCAAAAAACCCATAATCCAAAACATGCTAAGACCCCCAAAGAACTAATTAAAATCATTATGAGATAAAGAAAAAAAATGCAAAGTCTCAAAGTTCAAAGTTATCAAACTAATGATATGTTGTTGGTACAAATGAATATGGTCATGCAGAACACTGCAATTACAATTTCAATAAACAAATTGTATAAACCAGTATGTCAAAAAAAGGTTTAAGTGTTAGTTCCTGATGAGGAAAGAGAATGCCGAGTTTAACCAATTGTTGTCCCTTGCAAAGACTGAGAAAAAACATAAAAATGGATTGGAAAAACATAAGGATAAATTAACTCATCAAGGTTTTAGAGACATGAGAAAAAAAAGTCATTTGATGGCATATGAAAAATAAACTCATGTTTAAATCTGAGTACATCACTATGAGTTACATGTATATAATAAAATTAACATCCAATAATATCTTCATTACACATGATAGCCAACAGTAGAATCAAACCGCACAAATGAGAGCAAAAAATTCATAAAGAAAATTTAACTTGCTTGAATTCACATGTTTGAAGTCAGACGATCCCAGCTATGACTTCGAATTTTACCAGCAAAATAATCCCTGATCCATAAAATTTTAGCCATTTATGAAAAAAGGTTGCAATAGAAGAAATACATATAGAAGTTGTAATGGCTAGATACACATCAAATAAAATTGTGTTTTACTTGAAAAAAAAAGAAGCGATGCTTATGCATTTGACCAGATATGTTAAAATCAATTGTGTAAAAATATAAATGAACCAGAGGGCAATCAACAGATATATGAACCAGAGGGTTCCAGAACTCCAATCAAACAAAAAAAGTGTTCTAGATTTTTTGGGGATTTTAAACTCATGGGAATATATTAACCAGAGGGTAGTCGACAGAAATAACACTAAAAAAGCAACAACAGTTTCTTAAGAATCTGTGCATCTGGCTTCTTGATAAAAAAAAGAAGCACTGGATGAGAAAACTTGACCCTGAACATAAGGATCTCATATTCTTCATTAAACAATCATTTTTGCAATCTTAAACAAAATTTTGTATTGAAGCCAATAAATCTCAAATTTTGAAAAGATTTAGATTCGCAATCCTTAAAAAATATAAAGAATGGAATGCTTAAATAGAAAACTTACATCTTTAAAAAACAGAGGGATTGATTAGTTTATGTTGGTCTTACAATACTCAGAGGAATTTCGATGACCTGTCTAATAAAAAGGTACAATGATTATAAGACTTTTGCAAGAATTGTTGACTTGTGTCAGCATGCATATTTGCCAATTGAAAAAAGATTAAAAATATGTAGAAATCAAATTCCAAATTCCAAATCAAATCAAATCAAATTCCAAGAATGATGATCACCTGAAATGAAAATAAACACAAGATTCATAAAGATTGAAATTGTCAAATTGAAATTTAAAGTTCACAGGTCCTAAGTCAAACTCTAAGGCCAACCTCTAGATCTGAAGAAAGCATGACCTCGGGAATGAAACTCTCAAAAAGTGAAACGGTAGGCCCTAATGCATAAAATTAATAGAATCTAAATATATATATTTCAGATTGGATGAGGCTAATTTCAAAGAACATTTCCTTCTCTTGAGATCTGTTCTTGTGTAGTTTCCTTACTCATCTACTATCTTAATAGTTGAGCCCTTGCTATTCCCTCTATGTTTTCTTCTTTTTGTCTTTCCTTGTTATGTATTTTTGCCTTTTTTATAGCATGAATAGGAATTGAGGTTTTCTTCCTTACTTCAAAAAAAAAAAAACCATGGGAGCATTCAGTGTGCATGTAAGGCATAACAAAGTAACAACAAATTTTATTGCAAAATGATCATATTAAATGTATGTACCTCAATAAAGCTTTATAAACAACAAGATATAAACGATGCACATCTAGATGCCCCTCCTCAAGTTGAAGCTCCTTGGTAATAATCCCAATACCATAATGCTGCAGACAATATAATTATCAAAATATATGGTATACAGTTCAAAGAAAAAAATAAAATTATGATTAAAATAACAAGTAGTAAATGAAGTCGTTTGCCATTGCCTTCCTAGTGAAAGGCAGCGCTGCTAAGCTCTGCAGGCCGGAGAAGGCCGATAACTCCTTCCCCTCGAGGTATTGATTTGTAAAAATTAATTTGTAAATCACAGGTATTGATTTGTAAAAAAATCAGACCCAAACAATTCTTTTGGACCCCACAGAAGCATGCGATGGAGAAAAAACAACTAAATTTTAAAAATTAATTTGTAAATAATTGTACCCAAACACTTCTTCCAGACCCCCCTACAGACATCAGAGAGAGAGAGAGAGAGAGAGCGCTTGCCTCGGAGGGGTCCTAAAGGGACTAGGAGGCATGTCCCTATGAATCTTGGAGATGAGGATGCCGAAGCCCTGTCCCCTCTCTCGCAAGACCTACCCGCAGGGTCGTTGCAAAAATGTTATCTAGTTGCCAGGGAGATAGAAGAGTAGAAAAAAATAGAGCTTTTGGTTTACCCTAAAGGCGTCCTCGTCCGTCCGGTCGTCCCCTATATACACCAGCAAGACATCCTTGCCGTCGTCGAACCTTGCAGAGGAGGAGGAAGAACAAGAATTAATGGCTCGACTCTAGCGGTGGAACTAACCAACGGCATCAAAGATGGCGTTTTGGTCGGTGAAACGCGGCGGCATTGGTAGGGGCTTACCCAGTGACTCGAGCAAGAACTTCAGGGCCTTCCCCTTGTCACACTTCATAGTGGGGAGGGTGGGAGAGAGAAGAAGAAGGGGGATCGTGGGGTAGAAGGAAACGACGAGGAGGTAGAGGCCGTTGCAGATGGGAGGAGGGCTTCTCGGCCGAGGGAGCAGACATCATTGGGTGAGGGGGCGAAAGAGAGCGACATCGTCGACGAGGATCGGATGGCCATGGGAGGAGGGCTTGTCCGCCAAAGGTGCGGAGGGGAAGGTTTGCGAAACGTCGAAACGTAATGGCAGTCATGATGCACAATCATCAATCGGAAGGTTCGCGAATACGAACGGAGGTCACGATGCACAATCGATCAAACGGTTGAAAGGAGTGGGCAAAAAATCGGACGATCCAAACATGAGGACAAAAAAAACTCATCGCCACTTCTATATACTAAGTTAGATAGATATGTTACTTTGGGAGTGATAATAGTTAATTTGGATATATTAGACAAAGGACTAAGAATATTGAGGATTAAAAGAGAAACCAAGCTATTGAGAATCATATGTTATTGATACATACGTAACTGAATGTGTGTATCTGTAGAGTAATGTTTTGGATATAAATCCTCTACACGCATGTTTACTCCCTATCTCTGTCTTTGCAATTCTACATTAATACCTAGATAACCCTATCTAAAAATTGAAAAATGCCAGATAATATTGTGAGAATATCTTTTTTCTGTGGGATAACATTTCATTCTTTAATTTTTTTATCCCTGTTTTTTAGGTTGGAATGAAGTTTTGATGTGAGCAGTTGACTTCATTTGGTGAGGGAGTTGACCTCTAAGAACTTGGTTCTTGTATTTGTTTGACATGTTAGTTGACTTTTTTGTAGTCAGTTTTTGATCCTTTAATTTTTATGTTGGTGTTAATGTAAAGTGGTGTTTAAAATAAAGGAGTTCCTTATATCGAACTTTCAGATTTGGAAAATAAATTGGTGTTTATGTTGAACTTTCAGATTTGGACATTTTTGGGTATGACATTCCAACTTTAGATTAAAAAAATTACTTTTAACATTCGGATTTAGAAAGTTTTGAATGCTCCAATCATTGTATCATTGACTACTTGCAAGTATCAGTAAAAAAATTAGGAACTCTACTTGAGTATTGTTGAACCAAAAATTTCTAAAACCCAAAAAGGGTCAAACACGTGCGCATGTTAATCAAAAAAATATATACCGGTTTCGTTGAAACCAAATCTAGAAAGAAATAAAACCTGATTGGATAAACAGTATTTTCTTAGCACCGTCGATCTCATGAAACAACACCGACGTCGATGTCGAAATTAGGTCCGAACGGCCCCTTGTTCACCAAATATGAAAGGAACAAGGCTGAGGGCCTTTCACCTCCGTCAACGTCGCGAAACGACGTCGATGTTACAGCAAAAACCAGGTCCAAAAGTGTCAATGTGCGGAGGAAGGGTACATGGCATGTTCGCGACTGTCGACGTCGCAAAACGACGTTGACGTCGCTGCTGAAACCAGATCTGAAAGCGCTGATGCGTAAAGAACGGTCCGAGGCATGTTTATGTCCATCGACGTCGCAAAACGAGGCCGACGTCGCTGCCAAAACCAAATCTGAAAGTGCCTATGCGCAGAAGATGGTCCAAGGCATGCTTGCCTCCGTCGACGCCGCGAAATGACGTCGACGTCGCTGCCAAAATTGAATCCGAAAATGCTGATGCATAAAGGACGGTCCAAGGCATGCTCGTCTCCGTCGACGTCGCGAAACGACGTCGACGTCGCTGCCAAAACCGGATCTGAAAGCGCTGATGCGTAAAGGATGGTCCAAGGCATGTTTATGTCCGTCGACATCGCAAAACGACACCGACGTCGCTGCCAAAACCAAATCTGAAAGTGCCTACGCGTAGAAGATGGTCCAAGGCATGCTCGCCTCCGTTGACGCTGCGAAACGACGTTGACGTAACTTCCAAAACCAGATCTGAAAACACTGATGCGTAAAAGACGGTCCAAGACATGTTCGCCCCTGTCGACGTCATGAAACGACGTCCACGTCGCTGCCGAAACCGGATCTGAAAGCGCTGATGCGTAAAAGACGGACCAAGACATGTTCGCCCCCGTCAACGTCGCAAAACGAGGTCGATGTCACTATCGAAATAAAGCCAAAAATTACCTATGCGCTAGAAGAAACCGGTTGTTTCCCATCACCGTTATCGGACTCCAACCAGCATAATCAAAATTTCCTTTTGCCGCTGTCTCCACAAAGGAGAGCCGCTGAAAAAAAATCCTCACCGACAAAGGCCAAAAAGGGGGAGAAAGGGGAACGGAAGGGGTGTCAAACTCGGTGCTGCCGGACCGTAAAGCCACCACAAGAGTCCCTTGCGCGTTGCATTCGACGGAACAAAATAAAGGGTGAAAGAAATACCGCCGATGTCGCTTGAAAAATCTGACGGATGCACCACTGTCGCCTGCTGTCACCACCGTCGTCGCCGGGTCGAGCAGCTGCAGTGAGATCCCTTGCTACTGCTTCTGCACAAGGGTCCCTGTGCTTCTATCTTCGGATGGAGGGCAGCCGCTATTGTCGTCCGTGGTCGCCCTCGCCGTCGCTGCCGCTGGAGTAGAGCACAAAGGACATAGGAAGAAAAGGAGGCCGCTGCTGATCGTGACTGTCTCTGGGTTAAGCCTCCACCGTCGTTTAGCTCCCCTCCCCCGTCGTTGTCGGAATCTGCTCCGAGCTAAGGTCGATGCCGCAACCTCCGCTTCTGTAACCACCGTCGTGCAGTTCCGTCGCGAGAGAGAAGTCGGGCAGACCTAGTTCTCAGGTGAACAGTGTTTTTTCGGGTGAAAAGTGTTCGAGACTCAACTCCTGATCAATGGCGACAAAACATGTGATGAATAGTAAAAAACAAGGATTAAAAAAAAATGACCGCGCGGCTAAGCTGCGCGCGGGGGTGCACGCACGACCGCGTGCCCCTCCCCTGTCAAACCACGTGTCCCCCGGTCAAACCGGGGGGATTTAAAAAAAAAAGAAAACCCGTGCATGCCGTGCAAGCGCGTGCGGCGCGCAGCGGCCTCAGTCAAACACGAGAGAACAAAAAGGTGTTGCCACGCTGGGCAGCGGCGCGCGGGTGCAGCCACGCTCCACCCCCGGTCAAACTGAGGGTAATTCTGGTCAAACAGACCTTAAAAAAAGAAAAAAAAGAAAAAAATGGGGAGACTCGATCAACCAGTCCCCCCCACGATCTCCACGTCCAAGAAGTGGCCCCACTCCTTGGATCCGGTCACCCCAAGGTGACTTTACCACCATGTTTGACTTCCGGTCAAACATAAGCATAAAAGAGGGGAAAAAGAGGTTAAACTCACCCCCGAATCCGGTCACCCCCCACTATTGCGAAAATGGGCTTAGTGGGGTGATTTTTTTGTGACCAAAATACCCCTCAAAAATCTTCTATAAATACCCCCACATGGCCATACGTGGGAGGGGTTGGAGAGTGTTGCAAAGAGGCTGCATTTGTGAGAAAAAGAGAGATTTTAGAGGAGAGAGAAGCTCTGATCTTCAAAGTGAGTCTCAATTTCTTTAAAAGGAAGGAAGGGTTTTGCCCAACTTCCTAAGAAAATTCCAACCGCCTCAAATCGGCTTTTGGTCATTCGAGAAGGGAGTAAGGGTTTTGCCCGACCTCCAAAGTCCAATCGATCCCGATTCTATCTCGTTTCGCAAGAGGGATCGAGTAGCCCACATTTAAAAAATGCAAACTTAAGCTACTCGGGAATTCAAATAGAAAACCCAAATCGGTAAAGCCGAAATGCTGGTCAAGTTGAATGAGAATTCAAATAGAAAACCCAAGTCGGTAAAGCCGAAATGCCGGTCAACCGAATGAGAATTCAAATAGAAAACCCAAATCGGTAAAACCAAAATGCCGGTCAAACCGAACGAGAATTCTAAATGAAAACCCAAATCGGTCAAACCGAAATGCCAGTCAAACTGAACGGGAATTCTAAATGAAAACCCAAATAGGTCAAACCAAAATGTCGGTCAAACCGAACGGGAATTCTAAATGAAAACCTAAATCGATCAAACCGAAATGCCGGTCAAACCGAACGAGAATTCTAAATGAAAACCCAAGTCGGTAAAGCCGTAATGCTGGCTAAACCGAACACAAGTTATGACATGTATTGAGAAGAAGGGCTTGAATACCCTCTCATTTGTTGTACTTCTATGTACTCAGATCGACATGAAATGAAATTCAAGTTCGATTGATGTGTTATGTTACTCCAAAAGTGACATCAAATCCCCATGGACTCCAAAAAATGTATAAAACTAAATAAATCATTTTAATAATTCAAACTTAATCAAATAATCAAATTTGATTAAATAAAAATTAAATAATCACTTATTTATTAACAAAAATGCCATCATAATCAAATCAAATTCATGCCATAAAATCGTACATAAAAATGACCACAAATGGTTATAAAACATGTTAAGTTTGAATCCGACTTAACCATGAAAAAATAAATCAACCTAAATGGATAATGTTGCTTAATTAAATAAGTATGCATAACAAAATTCAAATCAAATAAATGATTAAAACGTTAATAAAATGTTAACATAATCCAACCAAAATTATGTCATTAAATAATGCATAAAAAATGTCAACCAATGACTACAAAAACAAGTTATGTTAGATTAAAATCAACCATGAAAAATTAAAGTGATCAATATTATTAAGAACAAATCTTAATAATAATAAGAAATTCACTTAAATCAAGCAAAAAATGCTAACAAACACACTAAATAAATGGAAATTAATTCCAACAAACAAATAAAAAAGGAGATCAACTCAAAATTGTCTAAGTCAACAAATGACTGAAGACATAAAAAAACAAATCAAATCAAATCCTAAATGAAAAAGAAGATCAATGAACCCAAACTTAAAAGTTTGAATTAAGTTCAACCAAATTCCATCTCATAAGGCCATGGGGACATGTCTTCCAGCTTTGTGTTTATGTGGATGAATGACTTTCGATCAATATGTTGTGACGCAATCAAGGGTGTTCGAGTGTTCGCTCGATGTAATTAACACCGGAATATCGCAAGTCCGGTGGAGAGAGGTCAAAATGTATTTTCAAAGAACTCAGATAACCTCATAAATTAAATTGTGGTTCAGATCATCTAAGTGGTGGGTGATACCCATGTCGGCACTTAGCAAATATGTGGAACCATCGGCGTTCCTATAAGCTAATACCACATCAAATTAGCTAATACTTCTATGAATATCACATATTTTCATAGTAGTCAATGCTAGTCCAAAAGAAGGAAAAGTATTTCAAAAAGGAATTCTAATCCCAACAAAAAAATATATTTTTATCTTTAACAAGAGAGGACGATAAAACGAGGTTTCAACAAATGGCACGCCCGGTGGGACCTCTCTCTCCCTTCATCTTTCCGTCACAGCAATGTAGTGAAGTCATAAATCCACCAACTTCTTTTAAAAACCTTTACATCCTCTTAGTCGATCTTTGCCCTTTCAGGAAAGCAAGAAAGAAATCGACACCAAGCAATGGAAGAGGAGGCGCGAGTCACCTTCTCGGAGGGCTGCGTCATCGGCTGCGTCAAGGGGTATCTTGATACACCCATGACGTTTGGTGCCTTTCCTTTGGTCATTCAGCGACCGGATCGTCTCGGGGTGGAGCTTGCCACCCCGGAAACTGAGGACCTAGCCTTGAGTCCTTACCAAACAATCATCACTGCCACCAAGGCGATGGAGCCTTTGCTCCACCAGGACATCAAGACTGAGGCGGCACCCATTTCAGCGCCACTTGCTGTGAATCAAGTTTCGGTTGTTACTACACAACCGGAAGCCAAGAACTTTCGGAAGGGGCGGACTTCCACTCCTTTCTGCTCATGCCGATCCTTAATGGTCGGCCAGATGCGCATCTACTGGGACGGGCGCCCGGCAACCTATGTTAGGAGTCCTGTTGAACACTGCGCTCGCAAGGCCACCCTTGCTAGGCGCATTCCTTTACCTCTCTTCAACAGGTTTGCCCTGTCAGGGAGAAACAATGAAGCTGGATCTGTCAATGGGTCACAAGTCACTGCTACTCTTCGGGTGAGGAAGAACTCCTCGGCCTTCAAAAGGATCAAGACAGACTCAGCACAAAGCCAACAAGCCAGGGCAGAGAGGGAATCTCTTGCCCACAATGTTGTTCCAACGGGTCTATCACAGGCCCATTCTGTGAGGATGACTCAACCAGGGAACCACTCCCTGGGGATGAAGACCAGTCGATTTTCGAATCGATCAAAAGTCATTGAGGAGAGTATCGAAAAGAGCTATCCTGTGTCACGAACTGTTTTTCTAGACTGGGTGCAAATCCTTTAACCAGAGGGCATCAAGCTATCCAAGAGGGAACCACTCCCCAAAATTCAAGCAAGTCTGGGTTCTTAAAACCCAAGTGCATCATGCTGCTGTGGATGCACCTCAATCATCAAGGGGTCAAGAACTGTTTCGACCCCGAAATCAACCACCTCGACGTAGGGGTTGAAGAATCACTTCTCCAAACCTACCACCGCCACAAAAGAACCAAAATAACCCTAAGGGGGTGTCAGTTTTTGAACGGCTCTCCTTTCCAAGAACCTCTGCTGCAAGAAATGCCACACAGGGGTCACGTGGTAAGATGATAATCTTTACATGCTATACATCAAGTTTCAATAATCGGTCTGACGATGTCGAGGAAGCTTCGAGACAGCCAACCCGGCCAGGCCCGGTTACACGACAGCAGACGACTATGGCACAACAAAATCTTCCGTTTGATCCTCTCCAACAGGAGGGGTAGCGGGAAGTACGTCGTCAAGACCCCCCCCCCCCCCCCGTGGAAGTAGAAACTGCACCTCCCATGCCCAGTTTGGCTGAGCTGTGGAAAGAGAATCAAGAGTTTAAGGCTCTTGTGATGAGTTTGAAAGGGTTGCAGCCTCAACCTGCATCTCAACTTACACCTCAACTTGGGTTAGCCGAAGCATGTGAGGCTGCCCAAGGGAGACGTCCGGAGCAACCGACACTCTCTCGACCAAACCAACAACCTACTCCCTGGTTACAAAATGAGCCGGAGGGCAATGCTAACATCCAGGAGCAAGGCACATTGGCAGACCACCCCGTGGTTGCCCACAAAATGATGATTGAACAAATTGTGGATGCCAAACTAGCGGAGCATGATGATGGTCTAACAACCGTGGATTTGTATCGGGTCCCCTACCCCATTCACCACTAGTTCAAACGGCTGCCATCAGAGGTGACCAAAGTCCCAAAATGCCCTCGATTCGATGGGAGGGGGTCACCTAAAGAACATTTGGCGATGTATGTGACTCATATGGGTGAGTTGGCCCTAGAGGAGTCCTACTTACTTCACTACTTTGCTACCACTCTCACAGGTTCTGCCTTTGAGTGGTACTCCAAGTTAAAACCCAACTCAGTCACAGGTTGGGAGGATATGCAGCGCGAGTTTATCGAGTGCTTCAAGTTAACCGAGAGGCCAGTAACATTGGTAGAATTGACCTCTCTTCGTCAACGCAGGGATGAGACTAATGTTGACTTCATTAAGAAATGGCAGAATCTCAGCATGAGATGCCCTAATCCGCTAGCGAATGATGAAGCTGTGGGGCTATGCAAGAGGGGCTTACTCCCAGAAATTCTTGAGAAGCTGTCGATAGCAAACATTCAGACATTTGATGAGTTGAATCGAATTGTGTCCGAATTATAAATGTTCTATGCTGATAACCCCACCATGCCAATTGCCAAACCAAGGGCAACAAAAGAGAAAGCCTCCACGTCCTTACATAAGGATGTCGATACCATTGATTTCACACTGGGGGCAAGCAACAGTCGCAATGGGGGCAAGAAGGAGAGTCCCGCCCCCTCCGTCGCCAAGAAGCCCGCTAAGCAAAAGAACAACATCCCTTTGGCTGAGCGAATGAAGAAGCCTTATTCCTTTGCTCGAGAGCACACTAGAAGGCTTTTTGATGTCTGCATCAAGGAAAGTCTGATCAGCCTGCCTCAACTAAAGCGGTCGGCCAAAGTCAATAAATCTGATGACCCAAACTTTTGTGCATACCACCGTTTGCTGGGTCATCCTGTTGAAGACTGCTATTTATTCAAAGACATAGTAGAGAATCTGATTAAAGAGGGAGCAATTGATATGGGACAACACTTGGTTAATCCTCCACAGTCACATGTCAAGCCAAGGCCGCAACGAAATTTCACAGTTAATGTGATTAGTGGTCAAGCTCCTCCTGCGGGACGTTGGGGACCACAGGCAATTGAAGACCTCCCCCGCATCAATCTAAATCAGATGGCTGCGAGAGTCGTGAATGTACTAGAGACATTTCGTCAAAGATTTCTCTCACTCCAACGCGATATGCAAGATACAATTGTTCATATGGAGGACATCATGAGGGGAGATTTCGATGTATTCAACTACTTTGCAGAGTCGGGAGAGAATTCTGAAGCATCTGGAGAGCCCCACGACTTACCCCATGGCTTCCCATAGAAAGATTTCTTCTCAGATGGTGCCGCTAGCGTTGAATTATCAGCGGAGCAACATGTATCGGTTATCAACGTCTCCAGTTCTGACACTGGAATGGCTGAATTTTTGGAGAGAGCATCACCTCTCCACCTTGACGAGTCAGCCTCAAATACACACCTCCCAATCGAGGAGCAACACGTTGCTCAACCACGGAGGTACTCTTTTCCACAACACCATACGGAGAGGCTGTACGAATACTGCATCCAGGAGGAGCTCCTACCACCTCCAATACTGCCTGAAAGAGAGAAAGAATATACTCCTATGGGGGATTTATGGTATTATGACTACCATGATACCCGCGATCACCTCCTCTCCGAGTGCACCGAAGTTAAAGACATGATAGAATGTCTTATCCGGAATGGAGTCATCAGGTTGAACGGAGGACTCTTGCAGTCACCACAACCGCATTCATCCACCGGGTCGCACTTCTCCGTCAATGTTGTGCATGTTCGAGGAAAGATTTAAACCCAGCCTCAACCCAACAATCGGGGGGCAACTTCTTCCAGATCATACACATCTGGGCAGCAACTTCCCCCCAAAATTGTACAACGGAACATCCAAGCAAATGCCGAGTTCAATTCGGCTAAGGAAGCTCAAGAAACCAAGGAGCCTGAACAAGAATGGCAGGTTGTGCCAACCAGGGAGGACTAGATGGAAGCTAGGGCTGAAGCAGCCCGAAAGTGTGAAGCCAAACGGAGAGAAGCCCAGGAGGCTGCCCTAAAAGCCCTTCAAGAAGGCCAAAAGGATCAATCAAACCCGACTGTAGGCAATGCACCGAACGACCAGAAAGGTTGACCGAATCCTGCCCCAAGGAATGAAATGTCCGAGGTGGCTCAAAGGAGGAGGCGACTGAAGAATTGGTGAAAGGCCTTGAAAAGAAAAGAAAGGCGACAGGAGAAAATACTCCAAGAAATGGAGGCCGAGTATCAACAACCCACACCCCTCCAAAAACTTCAAGCCTTATCGACCAGTTGGAGGAGTATGAGCCTAAACAGCCTTCCGGGCTACCAACTTTAGGTCAATATATCCCTTGGGATAGGTTGGCCGCCAAGAACCACATTGAACGATTGCTTGAGGAATGGGCACAAAAAGTCAAGATTGACCCCACTTATGTGCCAATTGAAATTCGAGATATTTGGCATGTGGACGGTCAAGTACCTTCCTTTGAAGACATTGTAGCCCATCTTGGCAAATTATCTTGCAATGTGGTCAGTGTACCACCGCTAGAGAGATTGTATCCCAATGGCACAGGAGGCCGAGGTGCAAGGAATCAATCCTCTCGGCCGATTGCCACATATCAACGCTGAAACACTCGGCAAAAATCGAATGGCTCAAAACGCAACAAAGCAAATGATCGAGTCATTTACTTGAAAGGAGAACAAAGCAAGCCTATACCACCTCCCATGGTTAGGCAACCTCCCAAGAAGACTATCCAATTTTGCCTATCTGAGGAGGGAGTTGGGGTTGAACACCCCGCACCTCAAGGTAACTCTAGAAACCCCTCTGCTCAGGCCACAGAGGAAGGAGTAACAGAAAGAGGACCAACCACAACACACGATGGCTGACGATGTCCAAGTGGTCCTCCCGTCTCTTCAAGAAGCAAAAGAACGAGTTGACCAAAAGGTCCTCTGCCAAATAAGAAGATTGCCTACTTCCCTTAGCATATGGAATGCTATATCTTTAAGCCAGGAGCTGCGGCAGATGCTGATCTCGGTGTTACAGGACCCGGAAGCCTGTGTGGCTCATACCGTGGACTTACCGAGCTATGAAGCTTATGCAGCCTCAGTTTCCTTTTCTGATGAAGACATGATGTTACAGACGGCTTTCCATAACCGGCCTCTGTACATGAAGGGACATCTAAATGGACATGAGATGAATCGCATCATGGTAGATGCTGGCGCTGCCGTCAACAACCTTTCATTAAAGACATACATGTCTTTATATCTTATGCCCCACCTCAAAAAGGTGTTAGGTGTATGCATATCTAGCTTTAATCAGAATTCTGAGGAAGCCTTGGGAAAGGTGGAGCTTGAGCTCACCTTTGATAAATTCAAAACTCGAACGACATTTTATGTCTTCGACATGGATAGTACCTACAAGGTCCTCTTGGGGAGACCCTGGCTACATGAAAATTGGGTCGTGCCATCCACACTCCACCAATGCATAAAATATGCCAAGGATGGGAGACAATACAAGATAGATGCAGACCATGCCCCTTTCGAAGTTTGTGAATGTCACCTGGCAGATGCCCAGCTATACTTCGAGGCAAGTCCTTCAAAACATGACAAAAGCAAGGGAAAGCAGAAAGTAGGGGAAGAAACCCCCGAACTTGAAATTGTCATAGATGAAGCAAAGGCAAAAATCCATCGGCGCATTATGCAATCAAAGAGGCCGAATATATAGGTGGGCAAATCAGAATGGTGCCCTGTCCAATTTGAAGCACATACCATTACAAAGGTGTATGAAGCCGGCATATGTATGCCTCCTGACTTCGTATGGCTTGAAGCGGAGAAGGAGCTCCGTACTGTTGAAACAATGGGCACCTTTGTGGTCCCTTTTAAGGACGGATGGCGCCTTGTGTTCCAAAAAGGAGAGCTTGTCTCCAAATGCGCCCCCAAGGATGATTTCAGATGGGATGAGAATCTGGCAGCTTCAATGGTAGCAATTGAAAATATGGATGACATGTCACCCCATACACGCCAGGTTTGTCAAAAGAAGGGTATCCTAACAGAGCACTCTCATGAGAGAGCGCAGTTATTCCAACGACTTTGGTATCCTACTGAAAGGCATGAATCTGCACAAAGCAAACATCTAGGCTTAGGATATGACCTTGACTGGCAGCCCATCGTGCATTACGCTGTGAACATGGTAGATGTCCATCAAAATGGGATCATCCCCGATGTGACTCCAATTTTTGACTCCTCTGATGAAAATGATGTCGAAGAGGAGATCCTCTATAGCTCGCCCTTGGATATAATAGAAAAGGTTTCTACCAACCTCCTAATCATAGGGGGCAAAGCCCAAAGTCGGCCTCCCCTGAAAAGATTCAAATAATCGGCTACCCTATACAAGTGGTGTATGATACCGAAAAAGAAGAGATTGACGAGGAGTTCGTCGATCTGCAACCAGCCCCCGAAGAAATCGAGGATGGTGGTCAGGCTACTGTGGATAACCTGGTTGAGATCAACCTCGGCACCCCCGAAAATCCCAAGCCAATGTTTATAAGTGCACTCCTTGATGATCGGGAAAAGCAGGAGTACACTGCACTGCTATAAGAGTTCCGGGATTGTTTTGCCTGGAGTTATAAGGAAATGCCTGGCCTAGAGCCGCATGTCGCAGTTCATCAACTGGCCATACTTCCGTCAGCCAAGCCTGTGAAACAAGGACAAAGGCGAATGAGGGCTGAATTGGAACTCAAAGTCAATGTAGAAGTCGACAAATTGAGAGAAGTTGACTTCATAGAGCCGTGTATGTATCCTACGTGGCTTGCAAATATTGTCCCAGTCAAAAAGAAAAATGGGCAAATTCGTGTTTACATTGACTACCGTGATTTAAACAGGGCATGCCCCAAAGATGACTTCCCACTCCTAATCCCCGAAAATATGGTAGACATTACCATGGGATATGAAGCTTTGTCTTTTATGGATGGGTTATCTGGGTACAATAAAATTCTTATGTCCTCAGAAGACAAAGATTCTACGGCTTTCAGGATGCCGAAAAGAATCTTTAATTACAAAAGGATGCCCTTTGGGCTAAAAAATGTCGGTGCCACCTATCAAAGGGCCATGACCAAAATATTCGATGAAATGCTTCATGAATTGGTCGAATGCTATGTTGATGACCTGGTTGTCAAGACAAGAAATCAAAATGATCATCTTGGTGATTTGTAGAAGGTCTTTGAAAGGCTACGACAATACAAGTTAAAAATGAATTCCATGAAATGCACCTTCTGCGTATCCAGTGGGAAATTTTTGGGCTTTATAGTCAGATATCAGGGGATTGAAATAGACCTCGATAAAATCAAAGCCATCAAAGAGTTGCCACCTCCTCGTAATATACGAGAATTAAGGTCATTGCAAGGCAAGCTAGCTTATATACGGCATTTTATCGCCAATCTATCAGGAAGATGTCATCCGTTCTCCAAGTTGGCCAAAAAGGGAGTGCCCTTCAAATGGGACGAGAGTTGTCAAGTTGCCCTAGATGGAATCAAAGAGTACTTGCTCACTCTGCCTGTCCTAGGGGCCCCCATCAAAGGCAAACCCCTCGTTTTGTAGATCATTGCATTAGATGCCTCTTTAGGAGCTCTTCTAGCCCAAGTGAATGAGGAGGGAAAAGAACAACCGTTGTACTATTTAAGTTGACGGTTAATTGGACCTGAACACCGATATTCCCCAATGGAAAAAATGTGCTTGGCACTGGTGTTCGCCACAAAAAAGTTACGGCATTATCTATTGTCTCATGAGGTTAACTTAATATCTAAGTTTGACCCCTTGAAATATATGTTGAAGCAGCCCGTCTTGACCGGACGTCTTGGTAAATGGGCACTCCTTCTCATGGAGTTCGACATTAAATATGTCCCACAAAGGGCCATAAAAGGGCAAGGGATGGTTGATTTCTTAGCAGCCCACCCTGTGGACGAGGATTCCCCTCACAACTTCCAATTGCCTGACTAAGAGACATTGAGAGAAGAAGGATCACAATAAGTCCAAGAATTTGAAATCAAGTACTGGCACTTGTACTTCGATGGAGCATCCAGCCTGGATAGGACATCCAATGGGCAAATCAAGATGAGGGCAGGTGCTGGCATAGTACTCCTTAGCTCTGATGGCGGAGTACTACACAGCTCGTGTGCTTTGCAGCAATCCCTCACCAACAATGGAGCAGAGTATGAGGCACTCATCATCGGCTTAGAAATTGCCCTCGATATGGGCATCCGATGCCTCAAGGCTTTTGGGGACTCAATGCTAGTGGTGCAACAAATGCTGGGCATATTTGAAGTCCGAAAGGAAGAGCTCGTTGCATACCATGCTATGGCTTCCCGACTAATTTACCTTTTTAGCATCCAGCATGTCAAGAGAAGGCAAAATTCTCAAGCTGATGCATTGGCCAAACTGGCCTCGGTAATTAAATTACCACCCCAAAGAAAGCTTGACATTGTGGTCAAACATCGAAGGTTGATCCTAGTGAATATGCCACTGGGGAGGTTAATTTCCTAGAAGAAGGCAATGACAAACATTTGGAAGAAGCAGATTGGCGCCAACCAATCATCAACATCAAGAACATCATTCTGCCTGATGATAGGGCAGAGCGTATTCAGCTCATAAGGAGGGCAGCCTCATACCAACTTTTGGATGGGGAATTATATCGGTTGATGCCTGAAAAGGAAAGAGTCATCCTTGCAAGATGTCTATCCATGCCAGAAGCCATCAAATAATGAGGGAAGTTCATGGTGGCTTATGTGGAGCCCATCAATCTGGGCCCAAAATGAAAATTGCAATTAAGTTGAAAGGCTATTACTGGCCCAGCATGTACATTGATTGTGAAAAATATGCTAAAGCCTGTCACGAATGCCAAGCATTTGGGCCAGTCCCGAAATGCCCTCCAAGGAAACTATGTCCAACTACTCCGACATGGCCCTTTGCCGAATGGGGTATGGATATTGTGGGCCCTTCCTTTTAAACCCTCCTCCAGAGGCTGCAAGTTTATACTCGCAGCAACGGATTATTTTTCACGATGGGCTGAGGCAATCCCGGCAAGGAAAGTCACAAGAGAAGTGGTAGCCCGGTTTGTTCGACACCACATCATATACAGATACGGTGTACCAAATCGGATTATTTTTGATAACGGTACCCCATTTCGAAATCAAACCATTTATAGAATGGCTACCAAATTTCATATTGATTGGAAGACATCCACCGTCTACAATCCACAGGCCAATGGTTTAGCTGAAACCTTTAATAAAACACTTTGTAAACTTCTTGTCAAAGTGGTAGGGAGCAAGAAGCGGAACTGGGATGATAGGATGCAAGAAGCATTATGGGCTTATCGTACCATATACAAAACTCCCACATGTTGTTCCCCCTTCTCTCTGGTTTACGGAAGTGAGGCTGTAATACCCGTAGAAGTCGAGTTAGCCTCATACCGGGTCGCAGTGCATCATGGCCTTCCCTTTGAGGGACTTGACGAGGCACAAAGGCGATTCATGGAGTTGGAAAAGTTGGAGGGAAAAAGGCTAGAAGCCTACAAACACATCAAAATTTACCAAGCCAGGATGTCTCGAGCATACGACTAGCTGGTAAAAGAGAAAACATTCCAGAAAGGAGATCTCGTCATGGTAAAACAAAAGGATGTCATGGCAGCACGTCCTAAAAATAAGTTCCTTCTAAATTGGCTTGGCCCATATGTCTTTGATAGGGTGTTTGAAGGTGGTGCATATACTGTGATAGACAGTAAAGGAGAAATTCCTTTTCCGCCTTTGAATGGGAAGCATATTAAGAAATATTATGCACCTGAGCATGAATTTCAACAAAATTGGCCAGAGAATGGGCTATAAATCATACCCCCAAGGCTGAGCATGATCATTTCATCCTCTCAAGCCTAAAGGTTTCTTTTTGGCACGAAGCCACCCCAAATTTCATACCCCCAAGGCCAAGTATGATCCTTTCATCCTCCCAAGTCTATGGGTTTTCTTTTGGCACGAACCCACCCCAAACTTCATACCCCCAAGGCCGAGCATGATACTTTCATCCTCCCAAGCCCACGGGTTCAAGTAGCACAAAGCCACCCCAAACTTCATACCCCAAGGCCGAGAATGATCCTTTCATCCTTCCAAGCCTATAGGCCCCAATGACATACCCTATAAGCCAAGCATGCTTCCTTTCATGCTCATAAGCCCAAGGGTCCCAATGGCATGAAGCCGCTCAAAATTTGTATCATACAAATCGAATGTGATTCATTCATGTTCACAAACTAAATGATACAAAACCCTTAAAACCTTATGGCCCAGGGGAAGCCTTAATTTCTCACCGCCCGAAAATTCTATGGTCCAAGGAAACCTAAATTCCTTACCAAAAAAAATCATCAAATGAGGGCTAAAAATAGAGATGCCCCGACAGACTTAGCCATTCATTTTCAATCGATTGGTTAAGGGCAAAATCATCAAAATATACCTAGCTAGGGTAAAAACTCGAAAGGGTGCCCTAGGCAAAATCAGGTAACCTCACTACATGAAAAACCTCACTGAGGCATGTAGGCAAAATATAAAGGGGGCTAGTTTGGGTGAAAACCTGAAAGGGCAGTCAAGCTAGTAAAAAAAAAACAAATAAAAAAACAAGAATCATGCTATCATGGCCCTCAAGGCCTATATAGCTTTTAAAAATCACAAGCTATCATGGTCTCCATGGCCTACATAGCCTTAAAGAGTGCATGCCACAATAAACAACAAGGCTTATGTGGTTATCAAACTCTTACCATCATGACCTTTTCGGTCTATATGGTTTTCAAAAAGATCTCATACCATTATGACCCATTCGATCTATATGGTTTTCCAAAGCCCCCATGCTATCATGGTCCTCAAGGCCTATATAGCTTCAAATTTTATACCATCATGGCTTTTAAGCCTATATGGTTTGAAATTTCATACCATCATGCCCTTTAAGTCTACATCCACATGGTTCATATTCTACAAATCTACGCCACAAAGACCTTTAAGTCCATATGGCTCCCACAATTCCATCCAACATGCACCTCAGGATGGTGTCTATATCGAGGCCTACAAACAATTTAGGTCTCACTAACATTTTTTTTTTCTCTGCCGCATTCACACATTCACAGAAGAAAAACACACCATACACAAAAGTGTATTTTCTTTCAATAAAACAAAGGAAAAGTACAAGTGTATCATGGAATATAAGCAGATACAAAGGATTAGAAAAGCTAAAAGCTAAGAGGGCCTTGTCCTCACGAGCTCCTGGATCTCCTATGTTAGGCGGGCAGCCTCTGCTATCTTCGCGCCATGCTGCTGCTTCGCCCCTTGTACAAGCCCTGCAAGCTTCCCAAGACGGTCCTTTGCCATATGGATTTCAGCATCTAGCTCTCGGCGGCAGTCCTCAAGCATGGTGCACTCCTCCTGAAGCAATCTCTCCTCTTCTGCCAAAATGCCCAAGTGTGTATCCAACTGCTGGATCTCGGCCTGGACAACATGTACGAGGGTGGTCTTCTCATAAATAAGAGGCTGCATGACAGTCTCCCAAGTGACTCGGACCCTCTCGTCCATCAGTCGTTGGCAAAATTGCTGCCAAAGTCGCTCTACTGCTGTAATCCACGGCTCCATGGGGCAGCCCAAAGTGTTGTACTAAGAAGTCAATGCTCGAAGATCTTCTCGCATATCCTCCACTGAGAGAAGAGGATCCAAAAGGCTGTCTAAAGACTGTAGGAGGGTCTGACCCATGCCTTGGGAGGATCGCTGGCGTACCGTGGAAGAGGCCGGCCACACTATGCCAAGCTCGGGATCAGCTTCCTGGGTGACATTGGCAATCTAAGCTCCTTGATCTGAAAGCATTAAGTAGTCAAGGAGTCAGGACTTGTAAAGAGCATCTCTCAATAGAAAATATGAAAAGCCTTACCATGTGGGGAACACCCTCCAACATCATCTTCGATCAAGGTCACGTCTGGACTAACCAGTGGTGGACCATCTGGCTCATTGCCCCCTTCAGGGCACGATGGAATGGCTGGTTCAGAGGCCTACAAGAAAAAAGAAGTAGCCCGAGAAAGTAAAGACACGACTTCATCAAAGTCAATAAAGGTGTGAGAACGACTTCTAAAATCTCACCTCTGAGAGTGGAGGAAGGGTAGCACATGGGACCACAATCTCATACCACGCTAGAAAATATGGACCAGGTACAGGCGGTATACTTAAAACATCGTTGTCCATGTCATGGGCCGCAGGTGGGCTACCAGCTTCACAAGGTATACTCCTATCAGGCACCTCAACTGCAAATGAAAAAGGAGTTAATAACCTTGAACATACAATAGGGTTACTCCTGGAGTGATAATGCCAAAAGAAAATATACCTGAAGGAGGAGCATCCCCTGATAAGAGATCCTCCGTGAAGAAAGGATAGACATCCTCCCCAGCTATTGCTCCATCACTCAAAGGAGAAGGAGAGGGATCGATCACAATTGGGGCAGGATGCTCGACCGGCTCACTCCTAATAGGGGCTTTCCCCTTAGACCTGGTATGAAGGCTCGGTCCCGAAGATGACACAGCCTCTGTAGCAGAAGAAGCTATAAGAAAGTGTGTTAGTTCACGTCAAGCCAACATACATAGATTAAACAACGGGCTAATCCATACCTCGAGAGGGGGGATCAGAGCGTGGTATAGCACGTGGCCTTTTAGAAGGCCGAGAAGTCTCACTTCCACCTGAGGAGGTCCTGGGGCGGCTACGAGAGGAACCCACGTCCCGAGGCTCTGTATATGTTGTGTAAGTTAATGTTACAACTAACAAGATAAACACACATATAGGAAAAAGGAGCAAGTGGACAAAAGAATACCTGGTGGAAGAAGAGTAGGAGGACAGCGTAGAAACAAGCCAGCGTCCCTCCCCACCTTGGAGGCTGTGCTCAAAACTGCGGAATAAACATTGCCAAAGGTAGTAGCCTACTCCACATCCAAGGTATCATCAAGTGTCCCCCAGTAAGAAATAGCCTCCACCAAATACTTGGTCCAGCTCTCTAAAGCGTGATCACCAAATAGACACTCAAGAGCAGGAACCTTGGAGTGGCCTGTACAGTCCCGTACAAACATGCCATACCAGTCAATGGCTGAGGGCTCACTAGGCCGCATATTATACTACAGAACTCTAAGAGGCACCACTAATGGGGGAAGCACACCCCTGTAGCGCACAGAAGAGATGGAGGGTAACATCCCATCCTTCTTTCATGCATCATAAGCATCCAACACATGTTGTTTGATAGAAGGAAAATCTTTACCAAGCAGGGTAGCAGAAATTTCTGGCGGAGCCCGATCTGTCAAACATAACCTGGCATGCTCAATCTCTGTCAAAACCTTGGGAAGTAAAACGTAACTATGGCTCTGATGTGACCACCAGTTATCGTTTATCAAATCAAATTCCCCAGAGAAGTCAAGGGCAGGGATGCTAGGCTTGGAATCCGAGTCTCTGCGAACGAAATGTATCCACCACTCTGCAGCTACTAAATGACTGTCAAGCTTCTCATAAACTCTGGATGGTATGGAGAAATCTGCATTGGGAACCACACTCTGGTCAAAGCCAAAGTTCCTGCCAAAATGGTGGGGGTAATACGGCTCCATAATGCTATAATGGCCACATCGGAAAACTAAAACTCCAGGCCATGTACTCAACTCCCACTCCCGACCAACTCTCCTCCCTGACCTGTTCATGAGGGGGTCCACCAGGTACAACCCCCCTCCGACTCTTTGGCAGAATGTGGTCGACGACCAAAGCTGCAATGATCAAAACGGAGACCACGATTTCTGTCAAATGGGAGTGTAGATAAGAGCTTCCTGGCATTCTTCAATTGAAAAAGTGGTTTCACTGGAGAACAACCTGCAAACCTCAATATCAACAGAGCGAATGGGTCAATCATATCACTTGGAACTGGCATACCGCTGAACAAGGAGGCGGCCCATACACTGACAAAGTGAGTGGCCATCAAAACTGAACAATCCCTGAGAGAGGGATGAGCTGCGATGCCTCCCAAAAAATGTAATATGGCACTCAGAGCTGCTGGAGCAAGTGCCAACCTGGTCCCACAAGCAAGACGGCAAGTCGGATACAAAACACTGGCCCGAATCACCCCTGCCTCCCCAAAAGGAATGGCAAAAGTGCAAAGCCAGTAGGTAAGGTACACTGCTAAGTGAGTCACCTCACCCAACTCATGGATCCTCTGTCTTAGAAGGAGGCTCGAGTGTACGGTCCTTGACAGAGGGAGGAGGTTTGTCAATCTGAACATAGTCTATCCTCCTGAAGCTCTGTCTGGCAAAAGCTTTGTCATAGCAGAAGGGACCACCATAAAAATGCCGCAGCCACGCATCGCATGTCACTCGATGTGCACCAGTCGTCCATCAGCCAATACCCAACTGGGAAAGGTCTCACCAAACCTTAGATATCTGTGACAATAAGCCAGCTTGTAATCACCCTGATCATCAGTCTGGCTCCTGTGCAAGTCATCCAAAACAACTTCCTCATACATGAGCCCAGAAATGGGCACCCCTATAAGTATGCGGAAGCTCCACAGGTCTAGGGATGTCTCCCCCTCGGCAGTCACAAATGTGCTCCACCTCCGATTGAACCTTTCTGCCAGTGACTGAATGTATCTCTCGTGATAGGGATACTCATATAAAGTAGCCCTGATGGCATCATGGATCCCAATCATCTCAAGCCGCCGCTTGAAGTTGGCTAGGATATACTCTAGCCACTCACAAGCTCCTGCACGCGGAACATGGGATCGCTCCACTGACAAGCGACCATACCAACTATCGATACTATGGTCCAGAATCCCATCAAGGATGCATCTGCTATCAAAACCCTCAGAAGAAAAGGACTGGTTGCTCGGTGCTATGAAATAGTCAGTCATGTACCTCGCTGCGTCTGAGCGACACGGGCCATTTAAAGACCACATGCCTGGGGTAAAGGAAAAGCTGGAGACATACCTCCTCAAACAGCCCCCTAACAATCCCAACGACAAGGGTCCTGGCAAACTGTCGCGACCCGCTAAGCCGATTGGGAAGGAGGGGTAAGAAAAGGCCACCACGCCCTGTAGTATATCTCTGCCCCTCAAAATGGCTCGCTCTAACCGGCTCTTGTCTTCAGAAGTCAACTGCTCATCCTAAAAAATGAGAGAATCTCGGATGTAGCACAATAAACTATCATTTGAAGAATAATGCGTTGGGTAATCCGCAGGCCGATCATAAGAAAAATGCCCCAAGAATATCTAATTAATTGGGGGTCAACCAAACCGGTGCCAGTCATGATGCCAGCCAATTCCCAGGCAGCCAACTGGAAGTCAAGCTGCCCCAGCCTGGAAGTGTCAAACAGACTTGGCCCTAGCATCGGCCTCCTCGGCAGAGTCGTATTGGCAGAAGCAACTGGCTGCCTCGGGGCGGCAATGGGATGAAAGCCCCTGCCTCGCCTGCGAGCAGGCTCACCACAACCACCTCCTCTTCTAAACTGAGCTTCTCCACGCACCATAGTTGCTCTACACAAAAAGAAGAAGAAGAGAGGTATTAGTGGTATACTAGAAATATCTCTTATCCATGGAGGTTAACACATGAGAGGAGAAAGAAAAAAAAAGGGGGGGTTAGCTAAACCCGTTTGAACACGGGACACTCCCCTTCGACCTCGTCTCCGGGAAATGTCCCGTGGGGAGCATTTTTTGAACCAAAAATTTCTAAAACCCAAAAAGGGTCAAACACGTGCGCGTGTTAATCAAAAATATATATACCGGTTTCGTTGAAATCAAATCTAGAAAGAAATAAATCCTAATTGGATAAACAACACTTTCTTAGCACCGTCGTTGTCATAAAACAACACCGACGTCGATGTCGAAATCAGGTCCGAACGACCCCTTGTTCACCAAACATGAAAGGAACAAGTCTGAGGGCCTTTCACCTTCGTCGACGTCATTTCATGACGTCGACGTTACAGCCGAAACCAGGTCCAAAAGCGTCAATGCGCGGAGGAAGGGTACACGGCATGTTCGCGACTGTCGACGTCGCAAAATGACGTCGACGTCGCTGCTGAAACCGGATCTGAAAGCGCTGATGCGTAAAGGATGGTCCGAGGCATGTTTATGTCCGTCGACGTCGCAAAACAACGCCGACGTCGCTGCCAAAACCAAATCCAAAAGTGCCTACGCGCAGAAGATGGTCCAAGGCATGCTCACCGCCGTCAACGCCGCGAAATGACGTCGTCGTCACTGCCAAAACCGAATCAGAAAATGCTGATGCGTAAAGGACGGTCCAAGGCATGCTCGCCTTCGTTGACGCTGCGAAATGACGTCGATGTTGCTTTCGAAACTGGATCTAAAAGTGTTGATGCGTAAAGGACGGTCCGAGGCATGTTTATGTCCGTCGACATCGCAAAACGATGCCGACGTCGCTGCCAAAACCAAATACGAAAGTACCTACGCGCAGAAGATGGTCCAAGGCATGCTCACCTTCGTCGACGCCGCGAAACGACGTCGACGTCACTTCAAAAACCGGATCTGAAAACGCTGATGCGTAAAAGACGGTCCAAGACATGTTCGCCCCCATCGACGTTGCAAAACGACGTTGATGTCGCTGTCGAAACTGGATCTGAAAGCATTGATGCGTAAAATATGGACCAAGACATGTTCGCCCCCGTCGACGTCGCGAAACGACGTCGACGTCGTTGTCAAAATAAAGCCTGAAAATACCTATGCGCTAGAAGAAACCGGTCTTTTCTCGTCACCATCATCGGACTCCAATTGGCATAATCAAATTTTCCTTTTGCCGCTGTCTCCACAAAGGAGAGTCGCTAGAAAAAAAATCCTTCCCGACAAAGGCCAAAAAGGTGGAGAAAGGGGAACGGAAGGGGTGTCAAACTCGGTGCTGCCGGACTGTAAAGCCACCACAAGAGTCCCTTGCACGTTGCATTCGACGGAACAAAATAAAGGGTGAAAGAAATACTGCCGATGTCGCTTGCAAAATCTGACGGATGCACCACTGTCGCCTGCTGTCACCACCGTCGTCGCCGGGTCGAGCAGTTGCAGTAAGGTCCCTCGTTGCTGCTACTGCGCAAGGGTCCCTGTGCTTCTATCTTCGGATGGAGGGCAGCCGTTACTGTCGTCCGTGGTCGCCGTCGCCGTCGCTGCCGTTGGAGCAGAGCACAAAAAACAGAAGAGGAAAAGGAGGCCGCTGCTGACCGCGGCTGTCTCCGGGTTAAGCCTACACCGTCGTTCGGCTCCCCTCCCCCATCGTTGTCGGAATTTGCTCCGAGCCAAGGTCGATGCCGCAGCCTCTGCTTCCATAACCACCGTCGTGCAGTTCCGTCGCGAGAGAGAAGTCGTCGACCGTGTTCTCGGGTGAACAGTGTTTTTTCGGGCGAACAATGTCCGGGAGTCAACTCCCGATCAACGGCGAAAAAACAAGTAAACAGTGCCCGGATGAACAATAAAAAAAGATTAAAAAAAAAGACCGCACGATGAACGTGCGCCGGCGTGCACGCGGGTGCGCGCGAGCCCCCCCCCCCCCCCGCAGTCAAACCACGTGTCCCCCGGTCAAACCGGGGGGATTTAAAAAAAAAGAAAACCCGCGCATGCCGCGCGGGCCGGTGGGCCGCGCGAGTGCGCGCGGTGTGTAGCGGCTGCGGCCGCTGCGCATGACTCAGTCAAACCCGAGAAAAAAAAGTGTTGCCACGCTGGCCAGCAGCCAGCGGGCGCGCGGGTGCAGTCGCGCTCCACCCTCGGTCAAACAGGGGGTAATTCTGGTCAAACAGACCTTAAAGAAAGAAAAAAAAGAAAAAAAATGGGGAGACTGGATCAACTAGTCCCCCCCACGATCACCACGTCCAAGAAGTGGCCCCACTCCTTGGATCCGGTCACCCCAAGGTGACTTTACCACCAAGTTTGACTTTCGGTCAAATAGAAGCATAAAAGAGGGGAAAAAGGAGGTTAAACTCACCCCCGAATCGGGTCACCCCACTATTGCGAAAATGGGCTTAGTGGAGTGATTTTTTTTGTGACCAAAATACCCCTCCAAAATCTTCTATAAATGCCCCCACATGGGCATACGTGGGACGGGTTGGAGAGTGTTGGAAAGAGACTACATTTGTGAGAAAAAGAGAGATTTTAGAGGAGAGAGAAGCTTTGATCTTCAAAGTGAGTCTCAATTTCTTCAAAAGGAAGGAAGGGTTTTGCCCAACTTCCAAAGAAAATTCCAATCGCTTCGAATCGGCTTTTGGTCATTCGAGAAGGGAGTAAGGGTTTCTCCCGACCTCCAAAGTCCAATCGATCCCGATCCTATCTCGTTTCGCGAGAGGGATCGAGTAGCCCGCATTTAAAAAATGTGAACTTAAGCTACTCGGGAATTCAAATAGAAAACCCAAATCGGTAAAGTCGAAATGCCGGTCAAACCGAATGGGAATTCAAATAGAAAACCCAAGTCGGTAAAGCTGAAATGCTGGTCAAACCGAATGGGAATTCAAATAGAAAACCCAAATCGGTAAAACCAAAATGCCGATCAAACCGAACGGGAATTCTAAATGAAAACCCAAATCGGTCAAACCGAAATGCCAGTCAAACCGAACGGGAATTCTAAATGAAAACCCAAATCGGTCAAACCGAAATGTCGGTCAAACCGAACGGGAATTCTAAATGAAAACCTAAATCGGTCAAACCGAAATGCCGGTCAAACCGAACAAGAATTCTAAATGAAAATCCAAGTCGGTAAAGCCGTAATGCTGGTTAAACCGAACACAAGTTATGACATGTATTGAGAAGAAAAAGGCTTGAATGCCCTCTCATTTGTTGTACTTCTATGTACTCAGATCAACATGAAATGAAATTCAAGTTCGATTGATGTGTTATGTTACTCCAAAAGTGACATCAAATCCCCATGGAGTCCGAAAGATGGATAACACTAAATAAATCCTTTTAATAATTCAAACTTAATCAAATAATAAAATTTTATTAAATAAAAATCAAATAATTACTTATTTATTAACAAAAATGCTATCATAATCAAATCAAATTCATGCCATAAAATCTTATATAAAAAATGACCACAAATGGTTACAAAACATGTTAAGTTTGAATCCGACTTAACCATGAAAAAAATAAATCAACCTAAATGGATAATGCTACTTAATTAAATAAGTATGCACAACAAAATTCAAATCAAATAAATGATTAAAACGTTAATAAAATGTTAACATAATCCAACCAAAATTATGTCATTAAATAATGCATAAAAAATGTCAACCAATGACTACAAAAACAAGTTATGTTGGATTAAAATCAACCATGAAAAATTAAAGTGATCAATATTATTAAGAACAAATCTTAAAAATAATAAGAAATTCACTTAAATCAAGTAAAAAATGCTAACAAACACACTAAAAAAATGGAAATTAATTCCAACAAACAAATAAAAAAGGAGATCAACTCAAAATGGTCTAAGTCAACAAATGACCGAAGACATAAACAAAACAAATCAAATCAAATCTTAAATAAAAAAGAAGATCAATGAACCCAAACTTAAAAGTTTGAATTAAGTTCAACCAAATTCCATCTTATAAGGCCATGGGGATATGTCTTCCAGCTTTGTGTTTATGTGGATGAATGACTTCCGATCAATATGTTGCTATGACGGTCAATCAAGGGTGTTCGAGTGTTCGCTCAATGTAATTAACACTGGAATATCGCAATTCCGGTGGAGAGAGGTCAAAATTTATTTTCAAATAACTCAGATAACCTCATAAATTAAATTGTGGTTAAGATCATCTAAGTGGTGGGTAATACCCATGTCGGCACTTAGCAAATATGTGGAATCATCGGTGTTCCTATAAGCTAATACCACATCAAATTAGCTAATACTTCTATGAATATCACATATTTTTCATAGTAGTCAATGCTAGTCCAAAAGAAGGAAAAGAATTTCAAAAAGGAATTCTAATCCCAACAAAAAATTTTATTTTTCTCTTTAACAAGAGAGGACGAAAAAATGAGGTTTCAACAAGTATTAATTTTGCTTGTGCTCTGTTGGTCTGAAAATTAAATAAAAATGAAGGTTGTAAATTGTAATAGGTGATAATTAGCATAAAAATATTTTCACATCTCACGATGTGGCTTCAGATGATATAAACATTAAAGCACTCTACTTACAATGATCTACACTAAAGTTTAAATATAAATGCAACCAATGTAGAGGCCATTCATTGCAATGCAGAACATTGTTGTGGGAAGATATTCTTGCAATAATGTTCCCTAACTTGTTTAATAGATGTTGCAATCCTCAAGCAAGAGTTAGCTCCAATTGGGACTCCTACACACAGTGGTGTGTTCCATTCAGAAGGAAAACCTCGAGGAATTAAAAATTTTACATATTTTAAAACTTTGAGGTTGTTTTGTTTCCACAAATTACTAAAAAAGTTGCTTTGTATAAACATTAGTTTGTCCTACAATCTTAAGAGCATTTTGCTGTGATTTTTTAAATCTCTGAGTTGCACACTAAAATAGTCAATTTTGGCCACAATAACCTCTAGCTCTTCTATATGCTTTAGTTTAAACCATATAGAATTTTCCTTACTTCTTATTCTATCTTTTACAGTCTCTAAGGGCATGTTTGATACGATAAAATTTTGGGGATATACCTGGGTAACCCAAGTTTATCCCCAAAAAATTTTGGTGCCAAACAGGCTCTAAATGTTTAAATTTTCGCTCTCTTTTCAAATATTAACAGAAACTTTTTGAGATTGCTAAGTTTTCAGAATGCATAAAATATTTGAATGCATTTCCTGATTTTCAGCATTTTAGATTGTCTTAAGTTTGTAATATCCGGTATTTTAAAAAAAATTGAAAAAAATCTTTTCTCGTACCCCACCCTTCTCCACCGCCTCCCTCCCTCTCACCTCACCACCGCCTCCTCCGTCTCCGATTCTTCTCCCCCCTCTGGAACCTCCCCTCCACCCCCTCCCCTGCCCCCCTCCACTCTGTTCTCTCTCTCTCTTGGTTATCGTCGCTCACCGCGGCACCCGCATCCCGCACCCCCTCTCATCGTCTTTCTCTCCCCCTCGCTTTATCTTTCCTTCTCTCTCTTCCTCGCGCGCTCGCCGTGCACACCCGGCCCCTCCTCCTCTTCTTCTTTTTCCCTGCCCCATGGCCGTCGCCACCGCGCGGTCGCCGCCGCGCCCCCATCTCTCTAGGGGTGCAAACGAGCCGAGTCGAGCCGAGTAGTATGGTGTTCAAACTCGGCTCGTTTATTTTACACGAGTTCGAATTCGAGCTCGAGTTTTAACGAGTATGTGGAATCCTTGTTCAAGCTTGGTTCGTTTATTAATCGAGCCGAGTCGAGCTCGAACTCGAGTAGTAGTTAGACAAAATTTCAATTCACATTCAAGCTTAAACTATATACAAACTCATTTATAAAATTCAAAATCAATGAAAAGTCATCTGTGAAACTTTATATTTAGCTCATTTATGAAATTCAATTTAAGTTTAAACTCAAATTTTAAAATATTTAATATTTTTAAGTGATAATATATAATTATTAATACTCATAATTTAGTTTTTAAAAATAAATATATATTATAATATGTAATCGAGCTACTTGCGAGTTTATCGAGCCGAGCAGGAGTCTGTTCAAGCTCGACTCGTTTAATGAGTCGAGTTTTTATCGAGCCGAGCTTCGAGCTACTTGTCGAGTGTATTGGTTCGTTTGCACCCCTACATCTCTCTCCCTCTCCGCTTTTTTCTTCCCGCCCAGCAGGTTTACCCACGCGAACATGCGCGCGCGGGTGATGCCACGCCTCCTGCGCGGTCCGTCCGCCCCTCCCTCTCTCCTTCCCGCGGTCACCATCACCGCGGGCTGACGTCGCCACCATCGCGGCTGGCATCGCACCCCCTCCACCGCGCTCCTCTCTCCGTCTCCCCTCTCTCGTTCTCTCTCTCTTCTCTCACCCGCTCTTCCGCGGTCTCTCTCTTTCCCCCCTTTTCTCCGTCTTCAGCCGCGCGCGCGGCCTTTGCGCGCGCGCCCGCGCGAGGCGGCCAGTGCTCCGCCGGGCGCAACCAACTATGCCGCCGAGCCGACCCTCCTGCCTCTCTCTCCTCCCGCTCCTGCTCTCTCTCTCTCTCCCGCCGGCTCTCTCTCTCAGTCTCTCTCTCCCGCTCTCCCTCCTGTCTCTCTCCTCCCCCAGCCACTCTCTCTCTCCCCCTATCGCTCTCTCACTCTTACGCTCTCACTCTCTCCCCCTCTCTCAGCGCTCTCTCTGTCTCCCTCTCCTCTTCCCCCCATGCTCTCTCTCTCTCTCCCTGTCGCTCTCCCTCTTCTCTCATCCCCTCTGTCTCTCTTCTCTCCCGTTCTCTCTCTTTCTATCTCTCTCTCTCTCCCTCTTTAATTTCTTTTCAGCTTCGTCGACGTCGTCTTCCGTCGACGCTGACGCCGTATCAACCGTGGCCGCCTCCGTTTGCTGCCCACCTCTGCTCTCCCACTCTCTCTCTTTTCTCTCTAATTTTCGGGTTGCAGTGCGGCTTTTCCCATTCCTGGTGTACGCTATCGCGTAGTGCCGCGACCCTTTTCCCCGGTGTGCCATCGACGTCCTTTGCTGCACCGCACTCGCATGTGCCGTGTCTACCACTGTGCCAGTTGCCATACTTAGCTGCCAACCCGTCTTGCTCAATCGCTCCATCCGATAACCCACCTGCAGTTGCAGCCGACACCACTTTTTCATTGATTAGTTGAGGTAAGTCTCACCTTTGTCCTTTTCAATTCTATTTTAGAATATTTTTATTATATTAACAGTTTATTAAAAGTTAATATTTTCTCTGTTTGATGTTGTCGATTGGCGTAGTCGTCACCGTTCCGTGATCGGGCATCCAACCGACTTCTTCTAGACTTGAGAATTTATCGACCTCATCGAGGTAGGCATCCCAACTTATCCTTAGCACATGATATTGTAATTAATGTGTTAAAATATGATTATTAGATTATTAGTTAGAAAATGATGAATAATGATGTGGTGTAATCGTTTAATTGTGTGCATGTGTTTAATTAAATATCATTCATGTCATTCATGCATAGTTTTAGTTATATTCATGAATTGCATTGGTCTGAGATAAATGTGGTTGATTATGTGTTAGTAATTATCAAAAATTAGTTATATATGATTGTTGGTTAATTGTGTTGATTGTATTAAATTATGCAAATGAAAATTATGACCTTTGCTATTAATATTTAAATCCGATTCATGTCATGAATAATTTTAAGTCATAAATATTGTTATTTTGGACATGATAATTCTGGAGCATAATTGAATAATATTAGTGGTTGCATAAATTTGTAATATGCATCATTTGATGAATTGGTATTGACTTGTGATTAATTGAAGTTAATATGCCCAATTATGTTGCATATTCCTTTCTGATTGGGTCAATTGCATAAATTGGTGTAAAATTGAATTATGTGACTGATATGATATTGCATATTTTGTTCTGATTCGTCTATTGCATGAATTATTGGTAAATGAAATGGTTGTGCATGACTTGATAATTGGCATATCTGGTTGATTGAATTGGTTTTGTCTAAGTAAATATATGGCTTTTACTTGTTGAGGTCCTCTAGCCTACTTTAGTGGTCCTGGAGCAGCAGATGACGTAGTGAAATCCAGTGCATCATTCGATCCTGGATACCGCGGTTTATCCTAAGTACGCCCTGCCTAGGTGTACTAAGGATCTAGCTTACTATATGGTACTTCTTATATATATTTAGAGCTAGAGTTGAGAGATCCAAGTATGACATATGATTTACTCAGACACATGAAATGGAAATGGTATTAAAACATGCACAGTTGGCTCATGCAGGTCTAGATGGCATAAACATATAGTTTAGTATAGTTGGTAGTCAAGTTCATGTTGAGGCATGTTTAATTGATAATTTAGTGAAAGAAATCTCATTTAAATAAATAAACATGATAAATAGCCTATATGATATTATATCAATTGGTGAGTTTGATTTATGTATATAATTAGCAGTTAGATTTGTTAGTATATTAGGAAAGTTGGGTATAAGTCCTACTGAGTCCGTGTGACTCATTCCAAAACTTTTAACATTTTTCAGGTAAACAGGTTTAGCGCAACAAAAGCGTAGTGAACCAGGATTAGTGCAGAAAAAGATTAGAGTTTTGATTTATGAATGATTTATGTTGAAACCAAGGTATGCTTTATTTTTGGATTGAATGATTTATTTTAATGAGCTGGGACATGTTATTCTTCAATTTTCCCAAACCGACGTAGTTTAGGGGTTAATTCCCCGGTCCCGTACCCGGATTTATTCCGCTGCGCCGGTTAGGAAATCCGGGGCGTGACAAAGTTCTTCTTGTCTTTGCATTTCCTCAAGCTTATAGGGCTGTTTTAGCTCCATCTCACATCACAAGTGACATAGAATTTTGGATATTTTAAAAGAAAAGTCATTTCCTGCCTGTCTAAACAAAGCTGCTCTTATCTCATCCTGTTATTTCCTTTTCTGATTGCTAATTGCCCATCTGCTGACTTAAGCTTCCTTAAGTTGCCATTTGTCTGCTACCAGACCAGAGTAGGACTTGGGTCCTTCTAACCATCAGATGTGGCAGCAATTTAAAGAAGTTTTCCTCCAGATTTCATCCACCAAATGCATAAGATTTGCTTATCTTCTCTTACGTATCCCTGTACTTCACTCCTTCGAAGACGTGTGAATCTTAATCCCCCGTAGGTGCTGATACACCCTCAACTAAGCAAGAGTTAGAGTAAAGTAATTTCCTCCAACTCCCACTATAATAATGACAACCACTATGGTGATCCAGCATACACTAAGGTATATATTGTATAATTGTAAACCTTATTCATATAAATATAATTGACTAGAAAAGGACTGAAATTCAGTAAGAACACTGAAACCTAAAAATAAGGCAACTTCAAAAAAACCAAGGATTTTAGAGTATCCTTTTAGAAACCTATTAAATACATAAGAAAAAGCTGAAAATCTATAAGGATCTCAAACACATTGGTTTCCACGTTGGTTAAAATTGATTTAGCTTGAGAAATTGAATTTGATTTTTGGGAGTTCTTTTTTAGTTATAAAATACGGATCGTTATTTATTCTAGATTAAGTGTCTTATTTAATTAAGCCATGAATTTAGCTTGATTTTAATTGGTTTTTATATTTTATAAACAATCTATTTTGAAGTGAAATTAATGTAGTTTATGAATTCAATCTACATTTGATTTATCTCATCCAAAATTTTAAATTCTGCTGAAATTTTGGTTTCTGTTACATTAAGCTTACTTTGGATCAAGGAGTTGACAAATTTTTGGATTTCTTTTGTTGCCCTGACATCACACAGTGAATTGGATGTCTTGGAAATTATACTTCCGATTTCATATTTCACATTTTTTTCTGTTTTAGATTTCAGGCATTACCAATTGAAGAAAAGCCCCACGAATTTAATTGTTTATTGTTGCTTTCTTATTTTCATTCATTTTTGTTATTTTAATTTTTTTCCATTGACCGTTGATTCTCAATTTTACCGAACGTGCTGAAGCTGAGGTTGTCGAGTGCACATGCATAATTGAGTTGCCCAAGTTTAAGGTATATATGTCAACTGTTATGAGCAAATAGTCAAATTATATTCTTGCAATTGGCATGCCCTCCAAGTCCATCTTTTAGTCAACATTTTTGTACTTATTGGTGTTCCGAAATTGCCAAGATGTATCTTCCAGGAATTTTAATCTTATGATGATTTTTTTGTGTTAACCTTTCAGATTTGGACATTTTTGGGTCTGAGATTCCAATTTTAGATTCAAACATTACTTTGAACGTTCAGATTTAGAAAGTTTTGAATGCTCCAATCATTGTATGGTTGCAAGGAGTTCCTTATATTCTTTTCCATTTTATATTTTATCTATATTATGATAGGCCGTTGAGTTTTGTATTTATCCAAAGAATGGTTGAGCTAAGTATTTCAACCTTGGATCTGCAAAGGTTATGGAAGCATTTGAAATCTGAAACTTTATGTCAATTTGATGATAAAAGTTTTATCTTATACATGCTGATAGTGTGCACATGCATTTGACGAAGTCAGATCTATATTGATGTTCTTGGAAGGGTTAGCAGATAGATATGTTGATGAGTCAACGGGGTTTTTAGTTTGTGTGGTGAGAGTTAGATAAATATTTATTTCAACATCAATAGAATTATGTGCTCGTTCTGTCATATTTTAAAACTTTGAGGTTGCTTGTTTCCATAAATTACTAAAAAAGTTGCTTTGTATAAACATTAGTTTGTCATACAATCTTAGGAGCATTTTGCTCTGAATTTTTTAAAACTCTGAGATGCACACTAAAATGGTCAATTTTGGCCACAATAACCTCCAGCTCTTCTATATGCTTTAGTTTAAACCATATAGAACTTCATATTTTGAATGCAAACATTCATATTATTAACATTTGTCTTCGTTGACAATTTGAGTGACTTAGGTGTTAAAATGAATTTGTTTGGAAAAAGGTTGAAGTCAAAAATTTAAAGGTTAGTATGGGTCTTTTGATTCAAAGCATTTTATTTTGATTCTTGAGTATTTACTTTTAGATTTAAATTTTTGATTTACATTTGCTTATTTGATTTGAAAAACTTTTTGCTTTGTTTGAGGATTTTAGACATGGACTTTAAGTTTTGACATGGTTAAGCTTAATTAAAAACATTTTGATTTCAATTTGGAATTTTTAGTTAAGCTTTGAATACGAAAATTTCTAACTTGGAGATTTTTTTGATGAAGTTACGGATCTTGCTTTTTCAATTTGGGGAAGAATCTGAGGGAGATGATCATTCATAAATTTTTCAAGCTCAAAGGTTTAAATACACTAGCTCCCTCATTGTTGTCTACCACGTTCAGCTGATCTTAAGGGAGGGCAGAAACATTGAGTTTATTATGAAACACCATTAACGTACTTAGACTGTTGTTACTGCCTACAAATCTTCTTTCCTTCTCCTGCATATATACTCTTTTTCTGCATATTTATGAGTTCTCAAAACCCATAACCCCAAAATACTAAACTAAAGATACTTGACTGTTATTGAATAATTAATAATATTTTTCTTTGTTTGGTGTGGAATAGGACATTCTAGATTGGTAAAGACAAATAAATTTTATTTACATGAAGTATGAATCTTCTAATTTGTTTCTGATAGTAATATTTTTAATTCAAAATTTATCAATATTGACTTAGAGTTACAAAATCCTAAATAACTTTTACAATTTTAACAAGAAAATATCATCATTAATGATATTTATCTCTATGTATCCTAAATAACATTTACAACTTTAACAAGAAAATATGTCACAACCCGGAAAAACACAGCAGAAAATTTTTTTTTGGAACATGATAGCGGGAAAAAAACTCAGAATAAATAGAGAGATTTGGCAACAAAAATACAATCACTAGACACATCTAACATTAACATAAACTGTTCCAACATCACATCTATCATCCAATAAGTAAAACTGATTCAACATCAAATCACAAACTAGACCGTTCACAACGTCGTGATCAGATGAAATAACATAACATAACTAAAAGTCCCCAACTAAACAGTCTAAACAAAACTTCAATTGAGACACCATAAAGTGCTGGAAAATAAATGTCATAACTACTAAACAACCACCTCGAACACCGAAAACACGAATATCAAATGTCTCCAAGGTCGGTGTAATCCTGCTTCACCACTGGCATCTCTTCCAAGACTGCCTCGGTATTCTCCTCCTCTTCAAGACTTGATAAAATAATTAAACCACGGGGTTGTCGACTCTGAAAATTTGACGGGGTCTTCTCCTTTTCAGGGAAGTCCGTGAATCTAGATCGTCACCTCAGGAGGGGATGAGAAAAGAAAGGAATAAAGCACGGAAAGCAAATCTCACCTCGGTCCCACACTCACATTGATCCCCGAACTTTCATCCCTTGGTGTCGCTCGATCACCAAAGAGACGGTTTGGGTCATGTGGGAGGAGTATGAGAAGTATAAAATTAAAACATGTGGTTTCCAGGAACCGCGGGTTCCGATTTATGAGATTAAAATGACTGTGTGTACCTTAGCGTGAAGAGTGCGGGTTAAAGCTTCTCCTTCTTCGGCCGGCTGATGAAGAAGAGTCCTCAACGTGGTGGGTGCCTGATCTTCTGTGCAACTAGACAAATAAACAAGTGAAAGATACTATTAGAACTAAACAAAGTGGAGTATATGTAAAGAGAATGACATGAAACACACAACTGACTAGAAATTGACCGGATTCGGGTTATCTCTAACCCCTCTTTTTTCTATTTTCGGATAAAAATACTAAAAATAATGCAAAAAAATGTAAAAAATTTATAGGAGGATGTAGAATCACTAAACAAAGAGATAAGAAAAAGAACAGAAAGATTCTGATTTGAATAGAGAAAGATATGGCCAAATCTGTGTTGTCGAAAAAGCCGAGCAGCAGTCTAGGATCTGCTAGGCGCGACTTTGCTTCTGCGCTCGTCACGACCAGCCCCGACCTAAGAATCAAGTGCCGTCAATTGAAAACTTAATAAGACTTGGAGAGGAAGAACTTTTATGAAGAGATATGGGGCAGTAGACGTCCACACGCTTCTGTAGATGACGAAGAAGAGAGACCTGGTTGATCACCTGTAGAACCGACTTTCCTCTCTCTTGAACCGACTTTTCTCTCTCTGAAAACTCGAAAGTCTCTCTCTAAAAATCAAAAAATCAATGCAGTATGGAGGTTTGACGTCTTGAGATTCCTGGGGGGTCGTGCTCATGCCTTTGGAATGACCAGAATCAGAGTTAATTTATAGGAGAACGAACAGTCTCATCCGGGCTAAAAAAAAGGCCACCTTGCGCCCTACCCCAGGGCACATGTGCCCTGGTGCAGGGCGCATGCGCCCCACTGAGGGGCGCATGTGCCCCCCAGTGAGGGCGCATGGGTACAAATCTCGAGAAATGAGGCCTTATTCGATCGACGGTTAGTGGTAGAGTCCCGGTGAAAAATTGGGTCCCTCGTGCCTCAAAGGTGGGGCGCATGTGCCCTCAAGTGAGGGCACAAGGTCATGTGCCTCACTGGTAGGGCGCATGGCCACGTGCCCTGGGTTCCGGGCGCATGTGACCAAGGACCTGGGCGCATGGGATTGTTTTTGCGCGTCCTTCTTCCGGAAGCCATTGCGAACACTCCCGAACTCGGAATTCGACGCCGTTTGTTGCGTTGGAAAGATAACAGGCCAAAGAAGCTTTCTATAGTATTGGATCAGACATCACACCCTCCAAAACTTCAGAATTTTTTCCGGAAGTTAGGGCAGTGAACAGAAGATCCAATACAGGTCAAAATGACTCCGACGGCAAACCGGAAAGGCACGGTATGCAACAAAACTTGTCCGGGGTGTGAATATGACCATAACCTTCAATGCATGATCATTAGGCATTGGTCATTCAGCCAATTTCCGTGTTTACATGATTTATGTGTGGCTTTCGCTCGGAAATTATGGTTTTTTGTGAAAAACTTCGGAAAACTTCCGATTTCGTTCGGCGAAGCTCAAAATCAACTTTAAAAGAACCGGCATCATTCTAAGGTCAATCATACATGTTACCCTATAAAACTTGAGTTTTATGCTTTGAATTAGGCGAATTTGGCGTGTCTACAGCTTACCTCGCCTTGATGTCGGCTTTGTAAGGGAGTGGCATGTAATGAAGCGGAGTGATTCGTAGTGAACTGTAATGGAATGCAAGTGAACGTAGATGAATGTAGCAGAATGGAATGGTGATGGACTGAAAAGGTGGCATCAAGGTGTAGATATAGACACGCTTTTCTACCTGATCCAGCAAAATGAATCTCTCTGAGTATTCTAGATTGCTTTCATGTTCTATCAAAGCCTCATATAATTGACTAGTAAAAGACATGCCCTTGGCACGAGAAATGAAAAAGTAAATGATAAAGGATAAACGGATGTAGCCAACCCTCAATGTGGTGAGGAGTCCTCGAATTCGTAGGTTCATCATCAGCCAGCAACCCGAACTTTGCGGTGTTCTTGTACTGTGATGGGCTAAAGTTTTAAAAGAGAAGTTGATCTTAAAATGAAAAGAATACCAATCCATCATATTTGGAATCTCAAGTTCATTCAAGTTTCATTAAAATACTCAGTTTAATTCTGAGTGGAATAACCTCAAGTTCTTAAAGGGTTCGTTTAAGCATAACAAAATTGCTCGGGTATCATGAAAACCATGAATCACGCTCTAGCAGAAAATCGATATTCGGAAAATGACAAAACAGACTTAAGCCATAGTGGACTTGAAAGATAATGGTGGGACTAACATAGAATGATGGGACAGAAGAAACAATGGCGTTGCAATTGCCACGACACGGTGGGATAAAATAAAAGACAGTGGGATAAAAGAAAGGACAGAATAAAACATGATGGAATAAAAGAAAGGATAAAACATGACGGAATAAAATTAAGAAAACATAGAAAATTATGTAGAAAATAGTTGAAGATATAGATTATCTATTGGAGGTCAAGACACCTGATTAGGAACCATCGTCCCTCCAATGTTCAATATTGGCTTATCCATGATTGTGAATAAATGACCAAGCCGTCGTAGATTTTGTTGAAGGGGACCTCGGCCCAGTCATTTTCACTCTCAAGGTCTTCAACATTAATGCATATAATACGTATCAAATGGACCTAACATAACTAGGTGACAGATAGTAGGAGTGATGTGAAGTGCAAAAATGAAGTGATGGTGATGATGTGAGATTGATGAGAATGTGGAGTTGAATGAAGTCTTCAGGTGTGGTCTATCAACTTGCATTGACTGCTTGATTCACCAGTATCTCTGGTCCATCCTTGTCTTGCCTTTTGACGGAATACAACACCACGATAGGTAGTGCTTCTTCTCTTTTCGCCACATGGTTGGCATGATGTTCCTTGGGGAACACCGATCTCACCACTTCACCTGTTGGACTTAAAATGTTGCCTGATGGCCCCTAAAAACACTTATCAAAGATGATTAAATTTTCATCATGACTCATCCCTTTGCCTGTATATCATTTGCCTTGTTTTTGAGTCAAAGGGAAGAGCCTTCTTAACAAGGTAGAATAAAACAAATGACTAAAATGAAATGGATGTAAGGGTTGAGAGAACTTACCTGCCGTGGTGTGAATCCTCTCCTCTTCTACATTGAAATGCCCGAAACTCTTGATAAAAGGGGATTAGATCTTCACCGTGACTCATCCCTTTGCCTATTATGGTCAACTTTGACTTAGGTTAAAGGGAAGAGCCTTCTTAACAAGGTAATTAAAGTAGAAGAATATGCAATGCAAGAATGGAAATATGTATGACAGTCAAATAAACATGGATGCAACTAAGGCAATGATCATGAATGAGCATTTTTTTTGTATTTCTTAGAAATATTCATTTTTTTGGATTTTCAAAAATATTTGATTGATTTTTTTAGATTTTTTTGAAATATGCATTTTTTTGAATTTTTGAAATATGTATTTTTTTGGATTTCTGAAATATGTTTTTTTTTAGATTTTTAAAATATGTATTTTTTTGGATTTTTGAAATATGTATTTTTTTAGATGTTTGAAATATGTATTTTTTTCGAATTTTTGAAATATCAATTTTTTTTGGATTTTTTTGAAATATCCCTCTTTTTTGAATTTTGAAATATCATTTTTTTAGATTTTTTGAAATATCATTTTTTTGGATTTTTGAAATATCAATTTTTTTGGATTTATTTGAAATATTCCTATTTTTTTGGATTTTAAAAATATTCACTTTTTTGTGGAGAAAATGCTGGTATTTGAGACAATTCATCGGTCTTTGGGGTTTGTCAAGACTCAAGTGGTAGATGCCACGTGCAAAAATAAAGTCCCCTACCTAGAATCCTTCTAACCTTCTTCCTTTGATCGGCTTGGGTTCCACCTGGATTTGGTCGGTTTACCCTACCCAAGGGGTTTAAGGAGGAAGAGTATAGGGGAAGTCCTTGATAGGGTTTGGAGATGTTGAGAGGGATTTCTCTACTCTCACTCAAATTACCCATTGGGGTTTGGCCTCTTTGGGTTTTATTTTTATTTTTTTGCTCTTTTCTATGTGGCACATATTTGGACATGTTTTTTGACCCGTGGGGACATTGCCCATCTTTTAGTGCCTTCTGCCTTGACTATCATTCTGGGTACTCATTCAGACAGGTTGATCATTTTTCTTTTCTAACCTGAGGGGTTCATTGCTCATCTTTTGACACCCTTTTGCATCCTCCGAGACGGCCTCCTACTAGGGTGGCGAGTGTTTTCGATACTATCCCTCTCTAATCTTCTCTCCCTATCTTGGACCGAGTAGAAGAGAATAGGGTAAGGGTACTCCTTCCATTTCTAGATTTCTGCCTTGCCTTTCGCAAGTGTCAGGTTGTCTGGATTATAGGATCGGGAAGTGTTGTGTGTGTAGGATGGTACCTACCCTTGACTTCTCATGAACAAACTAGGATCGATGACTTGAGATTATACCAGTGGTTTCTCCATTTTTATGGAAAGTACTTTTTAAGGTAAACTCCATTCCAAGGATGATTCAATTTTTCTCTATCTGCATTAGTCAATTCATATGCATTACCTGGATACTTTTCAGTGATTACAGAAGGCACTTCCCAGTTAGGTTGTAACTTGGAGCGGGGACCCCCCGGCTTAACGAATATGCGTTTGACTACCATCTCACCGATCTTGAATTTTCTCTCAACCACCCTCTTTTGATAAAACCTTTTAAGTCTATTCTGATAAGTCCGGGCATGCTCGGCGGAGACTAGCCTTCTTTCATCCAAGAGTTCAAGCTGTGCAAGGAGAGATTCTCGTCTCTCATCAACAGGAATATCCCTGTCGAGCTGAACTCGGAGAGATGGAAGTAATACTTCGTAAGGGACCACTGCTTCCATCCCATATGCCAAGGCATATGGGGTTTTTCCAGTGGGAGTCCTTACAGAAGTACGATAAGCCCATAGAGCATCTACAAGCTTATCAGGCCAATCGGCAAACTTGCTAGACTTACAAGATTTCTTGATGATTTTGATTAAGGTTTTATTGGTGGCTTCTGCTTGACCATTGCCTTGAGGATAGTATGGTGATGAATGATGCAATGAAATGTGATACCTGTTGCAAAGATCACGCAGATCTTGAGAAAGAAATTGTGGTCCATTAACGTTGCTAGGATGTCGCTGGGGATCCCGAACCTTGCTAGGATGTTACGCTTGATGAAGGAGTAGACTGTTGACGTTTTAATCTCCACGAACGCTTCCGCTTCAGCCCACTTTGTGAAGTACTCCATTGCCGTCAAAATGAATGATTTTGAGCGCATTTCATAGTTGAGGTTACTCAAGGGGCCAATGATATCAAAAGTTCACATGGTGAAAGGCCATGGGGCATTAATTGGATGAAGGGAAGATGCGGGAGAGTGAATCTTGTTGGCATGGAGTTGACATGAATGACAGTGCCGGACAAAGATGGAGCAGTCTTCTTCTAGAGTTGGCCAATAATACCCTTGTCGGATGATTTTCTTAGCAAGGTCTTGGGCATTCACATGACCACCACAAACTCCAGAATGTGCTTCCTTCAGCACCAACTCAGCTTCTTCTTCATCAAGACATCTGAGTAAGATTCCACTTAGGCTTCTCTTATAGAGCACTCCTCCTAAGATTGTATACCTCTGGGATACTCTTCTAATTACCTTCTTTTCTTTGGTGGTTGATCCAGGTGGATATGACTGATCTTGACAATACCTCGCAATCTCGTCATACCAAGGTCTCTCACCTTCTTATAATTCTTCCAACTCAATTAGGGATATTTCTTCTTTGTGTTCCAAGTATTCCTTTCTATTGAACCTCTCCTTAACCTTCAGAAAATGTCCATCCTCAATTGCTGGAATTGCCCTCTTACAGATGTGGATAGTTCGCACTTGCCTGCCTAGCGGGACAGATAGAGATGAAGCTAGTGAAGCTAAGGCATCGGCGAGGATATTCTGAGAACGGGGGACATGGACAACGGTGAGTTTGAAGAATAGCTTGATGTAGCAGGTGGTGAGTTCCTGGTAGGGTTTGAGGTTTGGATGGGAAGTTCGGTACTTGGATAGGACCTGGCGTAGGATCAATTGACTATCAGCTATCACCCTCAGTTCGGTGGCACCATGGAAATGAGCGGCCTCCAGCCCGGCCAGCAAGGCTTCATACTCAGCTATGTTGTTGGTTGCTGGAAAGTTAAGCTGAAAAGCCTGTGGAATGGTGACACCTTCAGGTGACAGAAGGACAATACCTATCCCTCTACCGTGAGAGTTCGAGCCCCGTCGAAATATAATGTCCAAGATTGGAAGATCGGACCGACATTAGTTCGTCATCCGGGAACTCCGACCGGACCGGGTCAAAGATGGGTATGGGATGATGGGCAAGGTGTTCGACGATAGCATAACCCTTGATTGCCTTCTGTGGGACGTAAGTGATATCAAATTGGGATAAGAAACTCTACCATCGCCCTAACCGATCAGTCAAGACTGTCTTCTCTAACAGAAACTTAATGGGATTGATACGAGCAATGAGATTGACTTGGTGAGCAAGGAAATAATGTTTGAGTTTCTGAACCACCCAAACAAGAGCAGCACAAGTCTTTTCTACCACAATGTACTTCAGCTCACAAGCATCAAACATCTTAGACAAGTAGTAAGTAGCTCGTTCTTTCCCTTCGTCATCAACTTGTGCAAGGACTGCCCCAAGAGAGTTCTCAAGAACTGAAATGTAGAGGACCAAGGGCTTGTCGGGAATTGGTGGTCTAAGTACAGGGGGACTTGCCAGGTATGTTTTCAACCCATCAAACGCCTCCTGGCACTTCGAATCCCATTTAAACTTGGCCCCCGCCTTGGTTAACTAATAGAAAGGTTTACACCTTTGGGAATGTTGTGAGATAAACCGACGAACAAATTGTAACCTCCCAATCAATCCTCGAAGCTCTTTCATATTCTTCGGTGGAGGCATACCAATAATTGCTTTGGCCTTGTTTGGGTCGATTTCTATGCCCCTTTTGCTTACTATGAACCCAAGTAGCTTTCCTGATGAAACTACAAATGTACATTTCTTAGGGTTCATTTTCAGCTTATATTCTCTAGCTTGTTGCAAAACTTTCCTTAGCACTTCAGAATGATCTTCCCGACTCTTGGACTTGATAACCAAATCATCCACATACACCTCTACAAGGGTGTGCATCATGTCGTGAAAGATAGCCATCATAGCCCTCTGATATGTAGCGCCAACATTCTTTAACCCAAAGGGCATGACAACATAGCAATATGTTCCCCAAGGTGTAGTGAATGAGGTCTTCTCTTGGTCCTCCTCAGCTAACCGGATCTGATTGTATCAAGAATAGCCATCCATGAATGAAAGCATTTCAAATCCAGCTGTGTTATCAACCAAAACATCGATATGAGGTAAAGGAAAATCATCCTTAGGACACGCTCGGTTCAAGTCCCTGAAGTCTATACAAATCCGAATTCGTCTATCCTTCTTCATAACAAGGACTATGTTAGCCACCCATTGCGGATATAGGACAACCTTAATAAATTTTGCTTGATGTAGTTTGTCGACCTCTTCTTTCATTTTGAGTGCAATATCAGGGTGGAACCTCCTGAGCTTTTGTTTAACCGGGGTAGTTCCAGGTTTCAAGGTTAATCTATGTTCAAACAATGAATTATCTAATCCCGGCATATCTTCATATGTCCATGCGAACGTGTCCTTATATTCTCCCAAAACTTTGATCAAACGTTGTTCTTCTGAGGGAGTGAGGTTTGCACTAATGAGGATAGTCTTAGGATCTTCCAGGGTTCCTAAATTCAGTTCCTTGGTCGGTTCATTCCCTGTGGTGATGGTTCTTCAAATCTTCTAAGTCCAGATGCATATGCATCAGCCAAGTCCTTGATTTCATCCTCGGATTCAGGATCCTTCTCTGATACCACCTCATATACTCCCAAAGTATGATCTATGTTATGCTTATCCTCATATCGGATTTCATCTAGCTGGATGGTATTATCTAAAAGGTTTGGCAGCCTTGCACACTCTACGCATTTCTGTACCAATTGTTGCAGATACCTATTTGGAACTCGCTTACCTCTGACTTTCCTATTTCCTAATCTAACATGACCTACTAAAGTTAAAGTTGGAAAGGTGGTATTTACAGTGGAGGGAGGATCGAGTAAATCGATCAGTGATTCAGAAAAGGGGTATCCCTGATTGGGAGTACCCTCTGGGATGAGTAGAGACGTCTCCTCGATGGAAATGTGAGTTTCAGAGAAGACGTTTTTTTTGGAAATTTCAAGTAAAAAGATAGAATGAGTCAACATTACTCGAGGTTTGCTGGAAACTAACTGAATTACCAGTGAGAAAAACTTAACAATAAAAGGGAAAAAGGGGCTCGTGGGCCCAATGGTAACAGAAAGTGGACACATGGGTCCAAAACTGATGAAAAAAGTAAACGGGTATGTGGACCCGATCTTAAAAATAAATGGGCATGTAAGCCCATGTTGGGAAAAGCCCTCAGTTCTGAAGTTGATGAGGGAAGCAAATGGGCAAGCATGCCCAATAAGAGTGGAAGGTTGAAGAGGGTACATGGGCCCAAAGTGGGTAAGTGGGCCCTGAAGCCCATCCAAAAGATCTAGAAATAATGGTACGATGTTCAAACATGGCATTGTTGTATTTGGGCCTCGTGGAATGGTTTTGACTTGGGTAACATGTTTAACTAGATGATTCAAGATTGGTCTGCCATTGAGTGGTTCTTGGTGCTCTTCCCCACTTGAGAACAAATGAGTCAAAGATAAGCACAGGTCTTCCAAGTCTTCTTCTTCATCTGGAGCCTTCCTTCTCTTGACAGCTGTAATGGAACCCTTGTCATCTTCGGCCATCATCATGGTCTCCCCTTTGATAAAGAATGTGTGGAGTCCCATGGCATATCTTGGCTGGAAGATCCTCCTTGGGATGGAATCCTCTTCGTATCACAACCCCTGCCTGCGTAGCCTTTTAACAGTTTGAATCGGCTGAGTGATTCCTTGAAGATCCTTGCCTAAACCTCTTCCAGGCTGATAGCCTAGTTTCATCATCATCCGCCATCCCACTGTGTCGGGTAGAGAGGCGGTCATACATCTGACTTCTGGTAAATATCCCATTGAGATATGGGGATGTATTGATAGACCTAGGGGTGATGTAAAAGTAGCATCATTCATCTCTTCCCTTATAGGCATGCTAGTCACTTTGACCACTTGTCATTTAAAAGAAAACTTTATGCACTGGTGGTTTGTTGAAGCCACATCTCCTATTGCCTACAAGTATGGCCTCCTAAGTATAGCATGAAAAGTTGGATCTAATTCTAGAACATGAAAATCCGTTGTGACCGTACATGGTCCAAGTTTAACTTCTAGAGTGACCACCCCACGTGCAGACTTCTTGGAGTTGTCATAGGCTGTCACCATGGTACAAGATGTCTTGATTTCTTGCTCAGAAATGCCACACAACTGCAAAGTTTTCTGGCGGCATAACGTTGATAGAAGCTCCAGTGTCAACCAAACATGATTTCACTTCGACATTGCAGATGATAACTGCCACATGCAAAGCATATCTCCTGACCTCTGGATCTGCTAATTCTTCCTGAGAGAAAGTGAGTGTTGGGTGCTCACTTCTAGGGGCTAACACTGTAGTGATCTTCTCCGGTGGGAGATCTTCACTCACCATGACCCTTTGCAAGTACTGCTGTAGAATCTCCTGGGGCACCTTTGATCTTTTGATCAATCAAGAATAGAAATACGGGTCGGTGTCTTATCTAAATGTTTCAACAGATCATAGGCCGTGCCCGTCAATGGTTCTTCTACTTGTTCCTCCTCCACTGGATCTTGCGGTTGAGTACCGGCTTGGGGAAAGAGTCGCTGGAACATCCTCCCACTCCGAAGACCGGGGCTATTTGGCGGTCGGGTAGAGGTGATGGGTTAACTGGGGTGGATTGTGGTGGAACAGGTGGTGTAGGTGCAGGTATGATAGGTAATGGGATCGATAGTTCTGGGATGATGGGGTTAGTTGGTAGAGGGGTAGGATTTGGAGGTGGTAGTGTTGGTGATACCGGTGGCCTAATAAGAAGAGGCCGGGGTGCAGAAGTGGTTGATGAGTTTAATGAAGGTGTAGGTTGTGGAATTGGTTGTGGTGTTGGTGGTATGATAGGTTGGGGTTTTGGAGTGGTAGAGCTCGTAGGTGGGGGTTCGGGTTTGGTGGTAATTGTGGTGGTCGCATGAGCAAGGGCCGGTGTGTAGCAATGGTTGAAGGAGGTGTAGTTAAGGAGGGGGCTGGCCTAATGATGGGTCGGCGAGAAGAAGTGGCGGCCAGTGGTTGGGTTATTGAGCTTTGTGGTAGTTGTGGAGTAGAAGGTGCACGAATTATTTGTCTAGGAGGGTTCCTAGCAGAAGACCTAGCTGGGTTGACAAGCATGGTTGCATTTTGGTTTTCTAGTTGCCAACCTTGAGCACGACTGGCATCTCCCTGGACAATGGAGTGTACTAGACCAATTCCTGGATTTGGATGTGCTGGTGCCGGTGCTGGAGCGGGAGCATGTAATGGGAGCGGATTCTGAACAATCCCCAAGCCAGGTTGTTGTTGAGGTTGAGCCGGTGGACGCTGCCGCCGCTGCTGCCTAGCCTTCATAGCTTGTATGCATTTCTCCATTTGAGCCCAATCAATGCTGCCTTGGTCATTCAGATCGTGAATGTAATTCTTGAATTGAAAGCACACTTCTACAGTGTGACCAGGACACCGGTGGTAAGCTCAGTATCAGGACATATCTACATTTGTTGGCCAAACCTCTCTTTCCTTGGGCAATTCCAACTGTTTTTACGCCATGAGTACATTGAAGATGTCGGTCAAGGAGTAAGGCAGTTGTTGGTAGTTCTCTCTCCTAGGACCTCCCCTTCGTAGTGCCTGATTGAGTGGTGGCGGTGCCTTATTGTAGGTAGGTTGACGAGGTTGCTGGGGTTGTGCTACTGGTTGCGGGGGTTGTTGTGGTTGTCGTGGTTGTGGTGGCCTAACCTGTTGTTGAGGGGGGTAATAGGAAAGGTTTTGTGGTGGGTTTCTGAACTAGTTTTGACGGTTCCCTCCCTGGTTCCCCACAGTGTTTATAGCTTCGTTGTTGACCACTCCTTCGGTTGTAGGCCCAGGCGGGTGCGAGAGGGGTTTTCCTGAAGTTTCTAGGTTTAGGATCAAAAGGGTTTATCATGGTGGCATCCTTGAAGTGGGCTTGCAAGTATCGGGCACTGTCATAGAGTTCATTCATGGTGGTAGGACGGTGCATGATCAAGACATTCCTCAAGGCAGGTGTAGTGTTGTCGATAAGCATCTTCACTTGTTCCCCTTCAGAAATCACATCTGTCAATTTCTCTGCCATTTCCCTCCAGCGATCAGCAAACTTTATGAAGTCCTCTTCGGGCTTCATCTTCTCAGCAATCAAGTCTGTAATAGAGCATGCTGGTGCCACCCGGTCTCTGTATCTTTGAAAAAATTTGGTCTTCACAATATCGAAGTCTCCTGCCTCAAAGGAGTCGAGAGAGTAGAACTATTCTAATGCAGACCCTTCTAGTGATCGGCGGAATAAGAAGGCAAGAACCCTACGATCATTTTTCCAGAACGGGGACTCGTAGAGAAAATCTTTTAAGTGGAGAAAAGGATTGCCAGTACCATTGTAGCGGCGATAAACTGGTAGCTTAGAAGGTGGCAGGTGTAGGACTGGCAGAGAAGGAATAGAAATCTCGAGGCCGACTTGGAGTCCGGCGACATCTCGGCTCTTCATAATGTTCATTCATGCGGGTGGTGATCCATGATTACTGGTGAGAGCGAGTTCTTGGTTTGTTGGTTGGGGTATGTGGTTAGAGACATGATTTTGGAATTGAGGAGCATGACTTGGCAAATTTACTGAAGATTGTCCCATGACTTGATGGGTCAAGGGAGCAACATGGTTGAAATAAGATGGCTGAACAAATGAGGGTTGGACCACAGACGGTTGAACTATAGATGGTTGAACAATAGATGGTTGCGCTAGTGATGGTTGTGTTAACGATGGTTGAATCATAGATTGTTGAACAACAGGTGGTTGAACAAAGAGTGACTGAATGAGTGGTGGTCGAACCAGAGGACAAGGAGATGAGGCAACTTGGTTGACTTCGGCCTGATCTGAGGCCATTTTGCCTTTCACCATGGATTGTATGCGGGCATAGGTTTATGGGTTAGTATAGAGAGACAACTCCCTAAAGAGTTGTTCAACATCACGAGGAGCAGATGGTTGAGGGACCTCTTGCGCTTTTGACTTAAACAATGGATTAACACGACCATCTGACGGATTTGGTTGATGACCGATCTCATGCTCTCAATGTTCAGCTTGTTCCGCCATTCCAACGTGCCTTCCAGACCTTAGTTGCATTGAACTTCAAGGAGAAAACAAACAAGTTGACAAAGTAAACAAAGAACTTTTTTTGTTTTTTTTAGTATTTTGCAAAAGGTTAGAGGTTTGAATTTTTGTTTGACAAACAAGTGATGCAAAGACTTGAAAGTAAAATTACGCAATGATTTTGATTAAACCTTAGGTTTATGAATTTTTTAAGAATTGTTCTCTCAACAAATGGGTTAGGATCCTAACTCAAATCTCCAATGACCTAGGTTTCACACAATCTCACAACGTGTAGGTAACATAGGATGCTTCGGGTTTTGGGGAGTGGTACAACCAACCCGATCGTGAAGAGGAATACTCCATGTATGAGGAATTACGTAGGCCTTGATGAAAGCCAACCAAGTCAACTAGGAAGGAATATCCCAGAAGAGAGGTCAGAATCCACCAAGAGGGTGTTTTGGATGGGAAGGGTAAATGGGTGAGTGAGCTCCCGCCTCAAAAAAGTGTAAAAGAAGGAGGTAGAGAGAAGGAGCAGAGAATGCAATCAAGTAATAAAACAAGTAATGAGCAAAACATAAACTTAAATAAACAAGCAATGACACAAGACAAGCAATTAGAAACTAGACAAGCAACTAGAAACTAGAATCCAGACCTTGTTTCATATGTGAGCCAAATGGAGATAGTGAAAAGGTGATGGAAAGAAGAGGGTTCAAATCTGATAGCCAAGCAAAAGGGTGGTCCACGTGGGGACCGATATAAGAATAAGCTGGTTCACGTGGGAACCGGGGTAAAAAGTAAAGGTGGTTCACGCGGGAACCAGTTTTGGGTAAAAAGGGTGGTGCACATGGGAACCGGTTTGAATGGTCAAAAGAGGGCCACGTGGGGCCAATTAAAGGTGAATAAAGATCTGATCCAAGTTGGGATAGATCTGGAAAAAAGGGGTTTGGTTCACATGGGAACCGAAGTAAAGAAAGAGATTGGTTCACGCGGGAACCAGTTTAAAAGGAGAAGGGTGGTTCACGTGGGAACCGGTTTAAATAAAATGACAGAAATTAAATGGCATACTTGGTACTTCAGATCTGATGAAAGATGGATGAAATCAGAAATTTTGAGATGAAGTTAAGAAATGTGGAAAGAAGGAAAGGCTCACGTGGGAAGGAAAGGCTCACGTGGGAACCAGTTTAGAACTAGAACTAGTTGCAAACAAAACACTAAGCACCCACGGTTGAAGACATTGCTTGTCCCACCGTGGTCGCCACAAAGCTGTCGACTCTGAAAATTCGGCGGGGTCCTTTCCTTTTCAGGGAAGTCCGTGAATCCAGATCGTCACCTCAAGAGGGGATGAGAAAAGAAAGGAATAAAACATCGGAAAGCAACTCTCACCTCGGTCCCACACTCACATTGATCCCCGAACTTTCATCCCTTGGCGTCGCTCGATCACCAAAGAGATGGTTTGGGTCATGTGGGAGGAGTATGAGAAGAAAGAAATGTGGTCGCCAGGAACCGTGGGTTCCGATTTATAGAATTAAAATGACCGTGTGTACCTTAGCGTGAAGAATGTGGGTTAAAGCTTCTCCTTCTTCGGCCGGCCGATGAAGAAGAGTCCTCAACGTGTGGGTGCTTGATATTCTGTGCAACTAGACAAACAAACAAGTGAAAGAGACTATTAGAACTAAACAAAGTGGAGTATATGTAAAGAGAATGACATGAAACACACAACTGACTAGAAACTGACCGGATTCGGGTTATCTCTACCCATCTTTTTTATTTTCTTATTAACAGAGTAAAAGTTATGAAAAAAATGTAAAAAAAATAATGGGAGGATGGAGAATCACGAAACAAAGAGATAGGAAAAAAAACAGAAAGATTCTGAATTGAATAGAGAAAGATATGGCTAAATCTGTGTTGTCGAAAAAGCCGAGCAGCAGTCCAGGATCTGCCAGGTGCGACTTTGCTTTTGTGCTCGTCACGACCAGCCCCAACCTCATAATCAAGTGCCGTTGATTGAAAACTGAAGAAGACTTGAATAGGATGAACTTTGATGAAGAGAGCTCAGGCACAAGACGTCTACACGCTGCTGTAGAGGATGAAGAAGAGAGACCTCGCTGATCACCTACATAACAGCCTTCCTCTCTCTTGAACCAACTTTTCTCTCTCTAAAAACTCGAAATTCTCTCTCTAAAAATCATAAAATCGATGTAGGAGGGAGGTTGGACATCTTGAGATGCCTGGGGGGTCATGCTCATGCCCTTGGAACGACCGGAATCAGAGTTTATTTATAGGAGAACGAACGGCGCGATCAATACTAAAAAATAGGGCTCCTTGCGCCCTACCCCTGGGTGCATGCGCCCTGGAGCAGGGCGCATGCACCCCACTGAGGGGCGCATGCACCCCACTGACGGGCGCATGTGCCTCCCAGTGGGGGTGCATGGCACTGTTCCCGAAAAAATTGTCCTTATCCGGTCGATCAGTTCAGTGGTAGAGTCCCATTGAAAAACTGGTTCCCTCATGCCTCGAGGGTAGGGCGCATGTGCCCTCAAGTGAGGGCACGAGGTCACGTGCCTCACTGGTAGGGCGCATGGGCACGTGCCCTGGGTCTCGGGCGCATGTGACCAGGAACCCGGGTGCATGAGACTATTTTTGCGCGTCCTTCTTCCGGAAGCCATTGCGAACACTCCCGAACTCAGAATTCGACGCCGTTTGTTGCGTTGGAAAGATAACAGGCCGAAGAAGCTTTATATAGCCTCGGATCAGCCATAACACCCTCCAAAAATTCAGAATTTTGTCTGGAAGTTAGGGCAGTGAACAGAAGATTCGATACAGGTCAAAATGACTCCGACGGCAAACCAGAATGGCACGGTATGCAACAAAACTTGTCCGGGGTGTGAATATGACCATAACCTTCAATGCATGATCATTAGGCATTGGTCATTCAGCCAACTTCCGTGTTTACACGATTTACGTGTGGCTTTCGTTCAAAAATTACGGCTTTTTGTGGAAAACTTCGGAAAGCATCCGATTTCGTTCGACGAAGCTCCAAATCAACTTTTAAAGACCCGGCATCATTATAAGGTCAATCGCACATGTTACCCTATTAAACATGAGTTTTATGCTCTGAATTAGTCGAATTTGGCGTGTCTACAGGGGTGAGTCATATAAAATGACTCAGGAGGCACTCCACCATCCGCCAAATAGGATAGCCAAAAAGCACTAAAAATGTTATTTAAATAAAGACCCAAACCCACACCTTTTGTATGTAAATATAAAACTAATCACTATATTAAGTATTTGACTTAAATCACACATTTTAAACCTTCAACCATCACCTAGAGTAACCCCGACCAGCACCTATATGTACTATAAAATAATCTAAAAGGACGGGATAAACATATATAGACACCTGCTATATGCTCCATAAAATGATAGACTATAACCGAGACATTTAATCCATACCATGCAACATAATATGATAAAAAAACAAAGTAAAATGCATCACTTGAACCCCTATACCATGCTATGAAGTAAATGCACCTATCCTCTAATAAGAACCACACATTTTTCTTATTTGCAAGGAATGTGTCGTCTTGCCACCTCAACTAGCTATCACCAGATCTACCATATATAGTAGTACTATATAACTAAACGAAATCTCATAGTGCACCAAGGCAATGGTGGCACAGGGACAAACCGCAGTATCCGGGATCGAAGAATGCACCATACTGTTCTAACCTCCGCTGACCTCGGGTCACAACTAACTAGTATAGTGTAGCTATTTTCATTTACATTTTTCAATGCATCAAGCATCCACAGATCATGCCATGCCATGACAATCCATATGCAAGACTAATGAACGTAAACCATGCTAAATCATGACAAATAGACCACTAATGCATTTACCACAATCACAAATATCTAAACAGTCTGTTCATAATGTTAGAACTTTAAAATGATAAGAATAGACAAGATCTAACATGAAACTACAACATATGATCAACATAGCATGATAAGACCATATTCCATCAAACCTTACCATCTGGTTTAATGACAATAACATAACTAAAAAAATCAGATTTAATAAACTAGCTAAATATTATCCAATCTTGTTAGCCTAATACCACACTTATACTCTGGGATTAACTCAAAATGGGTAACCAAGATTAGCTAAAGTATATGCTAAATCAAATGAAATATAACCAACTAGAAATCTACTAATTATCATGATGTAGACAACCTAAATTCATCGTAACAGGATCCCTAATACATACACAAGAAATTAACACTGCTAATAGCACTAACTAACCACAACAATTAACACCAACCCGGTTAATTAAAACAAGCCAATTACTACAAGTCATAGAGATTTTTAAAACATATAGTTTAAATGATAATAGACATGTTAAGAGTGCCTACCGGATCGATGCTTTGAAATTACGTTAAGATCGTTGACGAGAGAAGTCGGACAATGATGGCTCAGCGTAGAAGTCGGTGACCGAATGGATCTGTCCTCTTACTTCCTTGCTAGGTAGGACAATAAGAGAAAGAGAGAGAGTACGTGAGGGAGAGAGCTCCGGTTAAAGGGAGATATCAAGAGAGAAGAGAGAGGACGATAGGGTATGAGAGAGAGAGGGTTGCTTACGATGATAGGGGGCGCGCACGGCACTGGCGCGGCGAGGTGAACGGCGACCAGCCGCAGCGTTGGTGGCTGGCCTCGTTGACATCGCGGTCGATGGGGCCACGTGGGCGGATTCGCGCGAAGAGGTGCAGCAGCGGGCGCACGGACGGAGGCGGCTTCTGTTGTAGCGACGCGGTGGTTGATTACATGTGGAGGCGCGTTGACTGGCCGTGAAGCGCGTTGACGCGCTCATTGGCATCAGCGGCGAGGCGAGATCGATGAGGCCGTCGATGGAAAGAGAGGTCGACGCGAGAAGGGAACGCGGTGGCGTCCGCAACGACAAGGGAAGGAGAAAAAGGGTGCTTGGCGGCGGTTCGTGAAGAGGAAAATGATGAGACGGTGTAATTAGGGTACAAGAGGGGGAAAGAAAATGATAAATGTGGAGGATAATTAGAAAGAGGTTTAATTAGAATAATAGCACTTAAAGTTTAATTTAAAAAACCATTAATTTAAATTAAAAAATGATACGTTACAAAATATCATCGTTAATGATATTTATCCCTCACTCCTGTCTACCATGTTCAACTGATCTTATGGGAGGGCAGAAACAATGAGTTTATTATGAAGCACCATTAACGTACTTAGGCTGTTGTTACTGCCTACAAATCTTCTGTCCTTCTCCTGCATATATACTCTCTTTCTATAAGTTGAAAAGCCTGGCAAGAGGATGATCCCTACTCAGTTATCTAAAAGTTGATCCCTCCCAAGAACTATTTCTAAACGTACACCACAACTTTACAAAACCAAAGCACTTGTAAAAAAAATAACTCTTTAAATTTAAATAACATAATTCTCTACTTAAGCTTCACAAAATCACCAAAGCTCAATTATAAATGCCAAAATCATGCAACTATCCAAGTATCGAAAGTCACTGCATATAAAAAAAGCAAGAGGAAATTAATATGATGTTTGAAAATAGTCGACAACGTTTACGAGAACTTCCAAACGTAGACTATTATTCAAAGAATAAACAGAATCTTGAAAAGGGAAGCATGCCTCTAGCTGATGTTCATAGGCAACAAGAGTATACACCAAGACATAGTTTAACACCAAAGCCGAGGGAGCCTCGATTTATTTAAGAGCCTCAAGTGTCAATTGGTAATGACTATCATAAAAAGTGGATGACCCCATTATCAAGAAATATTAGATCTGTTGTTGATTGAAATATTTAATATTTTAAATTTTAAAATATTATATCCTGGTAGCTTAGTTTATAACAACAAATTAAATTTCAAATATATGTACTTGTAAATAAATTCAAATAAAATATTTTGTGTAAGCATAATATTAAAAAACATATTATATGTAAGTATAACATTAATAAACATATCAAAAGCTATAAACACACGTGTGAAGCTCATTTTCTTTGACTAGTATCAATAAAGAAATCTTTTAGTCATTCGGTTTCAGTGTATGTGCTATCAAGTGCAATCATTTCAGATTCTATTGTACTACTAGATAACATAGTTTGTTTAGTAGATTTTCATGATATAGCACCTCTTCCTAAAAAGAAAACAAATCCAGATGCTGATTTTATATCTATGGAATCATTGATCCAATTAGCATCACTAAAACTTTCCAATATAGAAGGATAGCCAGAATAATACAAAGCATATGATAAAGTACCTTTTAAATATCTAAGTACTCTTTCTAATACTTTCTAATGACTTTGATTTGGATTTATAATATATCTATGTGTGAACCTCTTTTTTACACGTCAGTTCTTTAGAAAGAAAGACATTTGTCGCTGCACCGGACTTTTTTAAGAAAATAGGTGATATCCTAAAATATTAGGTAGTCCAGCGATAGTTTAAAAAAATATAAGAGCCGAGCTTCGGGTTCTTTGAAAATTTGATTTTTTTACCCTTCTCCGTCAGATGGTGCGAGTATCTGGCATTAGCTTACATCGAGCAACGGCTCGAACTTCTTTGATTAACCGTCGCGACAACCTGTGATTGGAGACGTGCACATCCACAAAATAAAGTGAAGTCAAAAGGGCAGCGGCCTTTTGGGTCCGATGAGATGCAAACCGATTTGTTCGGGTTGATTTCATTTCAATTTTGATGTGTTTGAAGTGTTTTAAAACATTGTGGGGTTTTGGTTTGATTGATTTTCTGAATTTTCAGATTCTGGATTTTTTTATTTTGAGTTGATTTTTTGATCCATTTTGGGTGTTTGGAATGTTGTTTATTTGATTACTTTTGGAAAGAAGTTCAGTGGATTTCCAGATTTTTATCAAACCAGGCTTCTTGGATGTGTTTTAAATCAGTTTGAATCTGATTTTGGCAGGTTATCTGATTTTTGTTTTGCCAGATTTTTATTGAAACCTGATTTTTTGTAGTTGACAGATTTTTATTGGAACCTGATGTTTTGATGTTCAGTATGGTTCAAAATCTGATTTTTTGTTGTTGAAAGTTTGGTTTAAAATCGGCTCCTTTTTCTTAAAGGTCGGTTTTTGTTGAACCGGACCGGAGTGAGTTTGAGTCTAACTTTCAGATTTCTTTAAGTTCTGATTTCTGTTTTGACTTTCAGATTTAGTTTTCTGTTTTGGTTTTCTGTTTTGGATTTCCAGATTGGGTTTGAAATGATTTTTTATTTTTTGATTTGGCGGTTTGCATCGCCTCCGACCCATCGGGCTGCCATTGGGTGCCCAGTTTCATACACCTCAAAGTTAACATAGAAGGGCACTTTCATTTCATATGTGATGAAGTATAAGAAAAGATAGGCAATTCTTCCCCCAACATGGGTTCTTCACCAATTCTAGAAAATTTCGGCATTACGACGGCATGCCAGTCATTTCCAATTTAGTGAAGTTTTACACATCCAAAATAGCCAGCCTTATCTTAGCCATATTGGGGGAAGGATCGCCAGCTACGGGAGCATGCCTGCTCCACCGTCCGGATCGACATCCCGGGGCGGACCCGGGGGGAGTCGTCCAAGGTTGGAGTCCCCGCGGTGGGTGGAGTTCCTTAATTTAATATTGCTTTCGCATTTCGAATTTTTATTTGTTCATTTTTTTTGGAACAAGGCCATGGAGGCCGGTTCAATTTCATCGGCATTCCGAGCAGGCCTTCAATCTTCATAGGCCCAACGGGCCTGTCTTGGACTGTTTTGGGTCGGAAGGACCTGTTGGAGAACTACTGCATTGTTGGAGCTACCTGGTTGGACTGACTTGGAAGGCCACCCGGCTATGCCCTTGGCCTGTCGGACGGTTTCCAAGGGGTGCCGGGCCGTCACCTTCAAGTCGGCCCACATTCAAACTGCTGTCCACTGCTTCACTTCACCTCTGCAGAACCTGTTTTTGGGAGTTTTCTCCCCTGCTGCAGCGGCATAGAGTGTGGGCAGAAGAGGCTGAAAATGACCTGTTTTGGGACTGCTCAAAGGGGCAACTTCGGACCTGTTTTGGATTGCTCAAGGGGCAATGGAACAGGGGCATTTGAAGGTGCTCCAAAGGGAACCAAAATAGGATAGGAAGGGTAGCCACAAAGGGGCTGTTTTGAGCAGGAGAAATGAGGATCGGCCCAGAGTAGACTTGGCCCGTCGGACGGTCTCCAAGAATCCCCGGGTCATCCACCCTCACCTAGGGCTCTAATAGGTGCCACAAAGGGGCTGTTTGTGACCGGTTTTTGGGGTCCGGATGTGGGCTGGACAAGGGCCTGAACAATGATGTGTTTGGGTGGCTGCAGGTGGACCGAGATGGGTCTGCGCAATGGCAATTGGCTGGACCGAAAGTGGACCTGCAGGGGGTCTGCTAAATGGGCCACAGAGGGGCTTGGTTAGCAGGCTATGTTGGGGCCGGATTTGGGCTTATTCTGGGATTTTGGTTGGACCAAAATAGGCCTGCACAGGGGGGGCTTTTAGTGGCCTGGTTTGGGTCCGAACATAGGCCGTACAGGAGGATTTTCCTGAGGAAAGACCAGGGGTTGGAGATGGGCCAGCAGGTGGCTGCGCATGGGCCTGGGTTTTGAATTAAAACAGGTGCAGTTCGGGGGTTTTCTTGAATGGGCTGCAAGGGGCCTGATTATGGAGTGAGTATGGGCCGGTTATGGGCCTGAAATGGGGCTTGTTTTAGGCACCTGTGGAGTGAGTGTTCGGCTGAGCCAAGGGGTCTGCAGGTAACCGAAAATGGTCTACATAAGGGGCCAGATTTCTGGGCTTGGAATGGAGGCCGGTGCAGTCCATATCAGGATGGTTTAATCAGGCCGAAATGGGGCATTTTATGCAAACAGGGCAGGGGCTGAAGATGGTCGCTGGAACAGATAGAAAAGGAGCCCTTAGAGGACTACATAATATATATATTATCCCTTCCTACCTTGTCTCCTTCTTCTCTTCTTCTTCTTCTCCTTGGTCGCAGGTAGCAGGTGGCAGCAGGATGAGGGTTCAAACCGGTAGCCTGGCGGCGTCTTCAGCAGTCTCCCCAGATGCTGGCGCGCCCCTCTTCTCTTATAGGGAGTGGAGGGGAGGTGAAGAGCCAGCAGGTGGGCTTGTACGCAGGCCTCTTGGTGTCCCCCATGGCAGTTATTCCATTGAATGAACTTGATTGACTGGCTGCCTCTTCATCTTCCCCCTCTCTTCAACTGACCGCTGGGCTGAGGTGGCAGTCTGGTGCGGCTGGTTATGCTGAGGTGGCAGGAGGTTACGGCAGGTACTGTTCACACCTGGCTGCAGGTGGCAGGTGGCCTGTTTATTGGACTTGCAGGCGGGCCTATTTTTTGGGCCTTCAGGTGGGCCGCAGCCCAGCCCCCTCCCCACTGTTGTGGTCTGTGCAAAATGGCCTTTTCATGGGCTGAATTTCTTTGGTTATGGCCAGGGCTGGAAATGGGTTGCCAATTGGGCCCAAATATTGGCTGAATTGTGGGCTGTAGACCTTACACTTAAGCTCATTTTTTCTTTGGCCAAATTTTCTTCTTCTTTTTTTTTTGAAAAAACTAGACGGCAACAAAAGCCCCCCCACGGACGATTTCTTGGAGGCGAAGGTTGACAAGGAGTCGTCCGTGTAGTTGGCGACTAGCTTGTCTTGTTTGAAACTTCTCTGGATCGAGAAGGGCTTGGGCCCTCGGATATGAACGGTCTTTGTCACGTTGAGCTCAGCCGTTGATCTTCCTGACTTACGGGGCTTTGCTTGAAATTTCTCTGGCTTGGTTGATGCAGACTTGTCGCCACATACATTCTTTCCACTCATTTTTCTTTTGAAAATTTTCTCTCTTTTTTTCTTGTTGTTTTTTTATTGACCCAGCTGCCAATTTTTTAGGTTTTCACTCGGGTCGGCCTCGTTGATATTTTGCCTACATGCCTGCGGAGAGGTAGGGGTGCAAACGAGTCGAGCCGAGCCGAGTAGTATGGTGTTCAAGCTCGGCTCGTTTATTTTACACGAGTTCGAGTTTGAGCTCGAGTTTTAGCGACTATGTGGAACCCTTGTTCAAGCTTGGTTCGTTTATTAATCGAGCCGAGCCGAGCTCGAACTCGAGTAGTAGTTAGACTAAAATTCAATTCATATTCAAACTTAAGCTATATACAAACTCCTTTATAAACCCAAAATCAATGAAAAGTCATTTGTGAAACTTTAGATTTAACTCATTTATGAAACTCAATCTAAGTTTAAACTCAATTTTTGAATTATTTAATATATTTAAGTGACAATATATAAATATTAATACTTAAAATTTAATATTTAAAAATAAATATATAATATAATATTTAATCGAGCTGTTCGCGAGCTTATCGAGCCGAGTAGGAGTCTGTTCAAGCTCGGCTCGTTTAATGAGTCGAGTTTTATTTTTTGTTCAAGCTTGTTCATTTAACATAATAAACGAGCCGAGTCGAGTTTTTATCGAGCCGAGCTTCGAACTACTTGTCGAGTGTATTGGTTCGTTTGCACCCCTACGGAGAGGTTTTCATGTAGCGGAGTTGCCTGATTTTGCCTAGAGCACCTTTTCAGGTTTTCACTCTAGCAAGGTTTTCTTCTCCCTTTTTTGACACTTTTGCTCCCGATCGGTCGCTATTTGGGCGATCAGCCAAGCCCGTCGGGCACTTTTCTTTTTCTGCCCCTTTTTTGTTATTTTTTTGGTGGGGAATTAAGGCTTCCCTCAAGCCGCATGCACCATTGGATTTGACTACGTATGAATTTCAACATAGTCAACATGAAATGTGGGGCTTTCTTTGAGTATGGATTTCAACCCGATGTCAGAAAATTTAAAGGTGATCTTGACCAAATCTTAATGGAAGAATGCCTGCCAAGTATGGGTTTCAACTCAAAAACGGGGGATCATTCTGTCTGGATTTTCTTGCTAGTTGAATTTCAACTCGTAGTCAAGAAAGTCTCATTATGGCGCTTGACCAAGTATGGATTTCAACTTGGTCAGTGGCATGTGGACTTTGCATCCTAAGGACCTTACGAGCTGGGCTATGTGTCCGCCCAATCCATCAGATTGTGAGTTCAACTTGTCAAAGGGACGCGGCTTGTAGAAAAGAACAAGGCATGTTTGATACGACCAATGGCTCAGAGGCTTTTTGTAGACCGTGGCGGGCCGGAGTGGCCGTCCCGGTAAGGCTTGACAACTGTAGCAACCAAAAGGTTGGAACGATGGGAACTTTGAATGGCATAAAAAATGAGGGATATTTCAAAGACAAGGGTTTTTTTGTTTTGTTCTTTTTTGGGCATCGTCAGGATTGGAGGAATCAAGACGATATGAAATTTTTTGGTAGTGCCAATTTGTGAACCATCTTTACTAGAAAGATTAAGATGGTTTGAAGTTGTACTTGTTTTTTTTCTTTTTTTTATTTTTCTTTTTTTTGCCTGGTCCAATGCCGAAGTTGGACCATTTTTTAGTCCATTGCTGAAAATGGGCCATTTTATTTTGATTTGAACTTTTTTTTGATTGAGTTGGACCTGTCTGAAGATGGACCGGTCCTGTCTTTTTTTCCCTTTTTTGACTTTGATTTTTTTCTACCGGTTCCATTTTTTTTACCGGTTTGTTTGTTTTTTTGCAACCATTTTTTATATTTTTTCTTCACTCATTTTTTTGCCACAGGTTTTTCATTTTTTTCTTACCGGTTTGTTTTTTTTCTCTTTTTACTGGTTTTCTTTTTCTTCCTGTCCGCCGGTTCTCTCTTGTGTCCGGTTCTTTTTCTTACCACTTTTTCTTTAATCCTTTTTTTATATCCGCTGTAGGGGGGTTCTCGGCCGTTTGCTGCTCCCGTAGCGTCTTTGCGGCGTGGAGCCTGTCGCGACCTGACTTTGTCTGTTTGGGGCCACCACCTTGTCTGCTTGCGGCTTCGTCTGCGCGCACGCTAACCTTGTCCGTTTCCGCGGTTCCCTCTCGCGGCTTTCTCCCACGAGCGTCCTGCTCCCAACGCGACCGGACGGCAGCACCTACGGGATCCTTTCGCCGGCGCGTTCGCGTGGCCCTACTCCTGCCACGGCTGGGTGTTTGGTTAGTAGGCTATCGTGCTCGTGGCTCCTACGGTGGATTTCTGTCGGCTTGGCTGGGCCCGCATAGGCCTTTGACTACCACCGCCTGGTCGAGGAGTCTGCAGCCTGTGTAGTGGCTGCGCAGGGGCTTTGCGCCTTCGGAGTTGGGTCCGCCAGGGGGTTCATCAAGGCTTGCCATTTGTACTTAGGGGTGTCAATGGGCCGGGCCCGGCCCGGCCCGAGATCAGTCCGTTTAGAGTCCGGTCTAAAATATATTGACCCGGCTCAACCCGGCCCACACTACATTGTTGGCCCGGCTCGGCCCGGCCTGCAAAAATTATTCACTTGGCCCGACCCAGCCCAGCCCGGCCCAACTATATATTTTATAAATAAATATTTATTAAATATGATAATTTTAATTATTTAAGATAACATTATAAAATTAATAATAATTTAATTAAAATATATTTCTAATAAATAAAAATAATATTTTTGACATAAAAAATTAAAAGTTATTTGGCTTGTTTTAGCCCACTTCGGCCCGTTTGTCGGCCCGACTAAAGCCCGCGGGCCAAAATCTTTGGCCCGTCAAATGACCCGCAACCGTCCCGACCCGTGAACCTGTGGGCCGGCCCGGCCCATTGCCACCCCTATTTGTACTTGCATAGGTACGTGCGCCTCTCCCTTCTCGAGCAGATTTGTTCGTTTCTTACAGCGACTCATTTATTTTTTTTGCATTACGTTTTTTTTCTTGGGATCACGGCTTCCCTCCTTTCTTTTTCCATTTTTTAGATTGACAACAGAGATGTCCGGTCGGAGACGTGCCGGTACACCACCCAAAAAGGGACTAGCTCCCGCGCCAAGCATCCTTTCTCGGTCTCGATTCGGGCTCCACCAACTTGATGTGGCTGCTGCCATAGTTGTCAAGGCGTGCGCCTAAGCGGCGCCGCTTAGGCGCAAAGGCGTCTTTTGGATGAACGCCTGGGTTGAGCGCCATGCTCAACCCAAACAAGGCGTACGCCTTGATCGCGAAGGCGGCCAAGGCGTATGCCTTGGCCGCTTAGCCGCCCGGCTTAGTCGCCCGGGCCGGTTTTTTTTTCCCCCTGAACCGGAGCCGGTCTGTTTTAAGTTGGTGCGCCCCCACCCGATGCCCCACCCGATGCCCTCGGCCCCGCCTGGTGTTCGCCGTAAGCTGCTGCGCCTGGTGTTCGCCGTAAGCCGGAGGAGGAGGACGTGCGGAGCCGAGGACCGCCTACCATCGCCGGAGCCGAAGGAGGCTTCAACCGGAGTCGCCGCCGCCGCCCTCAGTGGTCGCCGCCGCCGCCTGTAAGCACCCGTTCTAGGGTTATTTAGTTGTTCTCTCGGCAGCTTCCTCATTACGTACAGAGTTAGGTTTTTCGTTTTTTTATTTTTTCATGAATATCTTCTCATTTCTTCCTTGAAGTTGAACCTTACAACATATATTACAATGTCTTTATACTTCGTCTACATCTCGGTTGTTTAAATATTGAAGATAATGATATTTTAACGTCTCCGGTTTGTCGATAACTTCCGAACTTGTCCAATATCGTTTTTTTTTCTTCAAACAGTATTTTAGCTAATCAAATTAGTGGATATGTCATTTAAAATCTGTTTTGTATAGTTTAAATAACGTTTTGATGATTTTGAGTCCTTTGACTGATTTAAAATTTGATTAGTGCATCTTTTTTATACCATTTTGACTCTTTGCACTGTGCCTAACATAATTGCTCAGTTGCTTACAAGAATTGTTATGTTTTCAGCCCGTGCATCTTACGTTGGGGTTGTGTTGTTAATGGAATCAGGATCGGGGTCAGTTAACATGGCGGTTGAAAAGAAGAGAGCCAAGTCAAAGGATCCAGGTTGGAAATATGCATATTGGCCTGATGACAATGACAAGAATAGAGTTAAATGTGAGTTGTGTGGATTGGTGACAAATGGTGGGATTAAGAGACAAAAAGAACATCTGATTGGAGGGTATAGCGATGTCAAGAAATGTCCGAAGACAACGAAAGAAATTGCTGATGAGATGTTAGCTTGGTTGAACAAAAATAAAAAGAGAAAAATGACATCTTCCACAACAATAGACACTGAAGTTGATTCTTCCCAAAGTGATGAAGAGGCCCAACATTGTGGCAAACAACAATCAGAGAAAGGAAGTTCTAAAACTACATCTTTAGTTCTTCTTTCCGAAAAATGTAGGAAAAATAAAGGTCCAATGGATGCTTTTACAAGAATGTCTGTGGAGGATTTTGTTGATGCAAGGAGGAGTGGAAAAAAATATCAAAGCACTTTGACTAACAAATTGAAGAAAGAAGAGCAAGCGGTGTTTGAAGAACATGTAGCAACTTGGTTCTATGAAGCCGGCATTTCTTTTAATGCTGCAAAGTTGAGAAGTTTTGAGATAATGTGTGAATCTGCAGGTCGAGTTGGACCGGGTTGTAAGCCTCCTAGTTATCACAGTTTGAGGATGCCGTTGTTAAAGAGAATGGTTGAGAAGACCAATGCATTGCGTTCAACCTATGAAGAATGTTGGAAAGTATATGGTTGTACCATCATGTGTGATGGTTGGACTGATAAAAGACATAGAAAATTGATCAACTTCTTGGTCAATTGTCCATAGGGGACCTATTTTTTAGAGTCCATAGATGTCTCCGACCGCAAGGAAGATGCTATCCTTCTTTATGAGCTATTAGACAAAATGGTTGACAAAGTTGGTGAACAATATGTTGTTCAGATTGTGACGGACAATGCGGCATACAATGTTGCAATTTGGGAGATTGTTAATGGACAAAAGAAAGCACTTATATTGGACACCTTGTGCGGCTCATTTGTCTAGATTTAATGTTGGAGGATATCGGTAAGTTGAAAGTTTATGCATCTACTATCTCAAAAGCAAAGAAGATCACTAACTACATGTATAATCACTCACGTTTGTTAGATTTCATGAGAAAGGAAACACAAGGAAAGGAACTTGTAAGGTGTGGGGTAACTCGATTTGCTACATCTTTCCTCACTTTGGAGAGATTACATGATGATGATGTTAAAAGGGGACTTAGGAGATTATTCTCCTCTGATGCTTGGCATAAAAGTGTGTGGGCCAAGACAAATATGGGAAAAAATGTTTCTTCGTATATTTTTCAAGTTAAGTTTTGGCATGGAGTGGAAGAAATTTTAAGAGCATGTCAGCCTATCCTACAAGTTCTAAGGATAGTGGATGGAGATGAAAAACCAGCAATGGGCTATTTGTATGCTGCAATGGAATGTGCAAAGCAAAAAATTGTTGAAAACTTTGCAGGAAAGGAAGCAAAATATACTCCCATCTTAAAAATTGTAGATCGTCGATGGGAGGTACAAATGCAGCGTCCCTTACATATGGCTGGATATTTTCTAAATCCAAAGTTTTACTTTGATGTTAAAGTTAGAGATGCAAGTGCAGCTGGAAAGATGGAAAGTTCTTTTTACACTTGTTTGCAAAGAATGGTGGCGAATGTTGAATTACAAGAAAAGATTGATGATCAACTTCCAACATATTTGGAATCAAGAGGCACATTTGGCCTCTCCTTTGCTATAAAGTCACGCCACAAAAAACTTCCAAGTAAGGAGATATCAGATATTTTTCATCCTTTTGTTATGTTTCTTATTTGTTTAAGTTGTAAGATATTAACTCCATATTATGTTTTTATGCCAACATAGGCGATTGGTGGACACAATACGGTGGAGAGACTCCGGAGTTGAGGAGTTTTGCATTAAGGATTTTAGGACTTTGTTGTAGCTCATCCGGTTGTGAAAGGAATTGGAGTACTTTTGAATTTGTAAGTTTTCTAAAGTTATGTGGTGAATTACGTGATCTATAATTAATAATTTGCTTTTTAATTAACAAATTTGTGTTTATTTATTTTCAGTTTCATTCTAAGAAGAGAAACCGCTTGGAACACAAGCGGTTGAATGATTTAGTATATGTCCAATACAATCGTCGTCTTCGTGAAAGATTCATAGCACGAAAGAAAGATCCCGAAAGATATGATCCTATTTGTTTTGATGACTTAGATTGGGGAAATGAGTGGATGGTAAGGGAAGATACAGATGTCGTTCATGAAGGGGAAGATCTGACATGGAAAGATGTGGATGATGCTATAGGTGCTTCAGAGAGAAGGCCTCAAAGAGTAATTAGACAATCAAGTGCATCACGCACTATGAGAGAGGATGATGAGGATAGTGATGAAGAGCTTCCAGAAAGGTGAAGATGATGATATTGATGATAATGATGATGGAGGCACATTATGGGAGGAGACACGTGGGAAGACAATACAAATGAAGAAGCCAATTCAAAAGATATTGAGAACCTTGAAAATTTCGTGTTTGGATTTAAGCTTTGAGTTGATGATGCTAGATTAATGTTGAACATTTTGTCATTTAAACTTTTTGTGGTGTAGTTTAATTTACTTTGTGATGTTGATGTGACATCTTTAGTTGTTTGTTGTGATGTCCTAATAATCTTTTTATGGTATTTTGTATTTTATTTATGTTTATGCCTCACTAGTGCATTGTGTTGTTGTAACTTGGATTGCTTAGCATTTGCATTTTGCATATATTTTGAATAATATTTTGCAGGTTTTTGTAGAAGAAAAGAAGTTCAAAAAATATTTATATTAATTGGTAAGTCTATTTACTACACTTTGTCTGAATTTCTTCAAAATTTGATATTAATCCATGTCATTTTTTCACTTAATGTATGTACATGTTATTAGATTTTTTACATGTTATGGTCATTCAAATTTACCTTGCCTACATACCCCGCCTTACCGCCTAGGCGACGCCTAGGCGGACGCCTTGTCGCCTAAGCAGAATTGGCACTCTGCAACGCCTTGGACGCCTTGTCGCCTTGACAACTATGGCTGCTGCCGAGCCGTTAGGGGTTCTCGCTAATGTGCCGGTTGAAATCTCATGGATTCGCCGGCTCGATGGGCGTTTCTTCTTCGACCGTTCGGGTGACTACCCGGTTGACTCCCCGGTTGATGTTGCGCTCCTGGACTTCATCCGTCTTCCCAGCCCTATCCCCGGGTTGGCTTCTGAGCAGATTTCTCCCAAAGAGCGGCATTTTCTGGAGTTTGCCATTCTCCAAGGTCGGGATACGTTGCGGGGCGTGGCCGACCTATCATATCCCTTGTTTCTGATGGGGGTGAAGAATGCTCACCCGCAGTTGCCAACCAGGAGTGCGATGGGGCTGATAGCAGATTTGCTGGATACTCACTGTACCGTTCGGGACTTTCGTCTGGGTATCTGGAGGTTGGATCCCCAATGTGACTCGGCAGCGGGCTCTGACTGCCAGGGCCCATTTTTGTGTCTGGGGAATCCTCGTTTCAGCGGTGAGGGTTTTGACGGACGCTGCCTTTTTGATGATTTCTTGTGACTGGAAACCGACAGCTAGTATCGACGACTGTCAGTTCAGGGTTCGCACTGGGCCAGAGTTGGGGCTTGTGAATGGCTAGAATATGTTCTGGCCAACTTTTCTGCTCGTATGGAGCGTGTCAGTTTGAGGGCTGCTGTCGAAGCCGCTCTGTACGGCTACCCTCACTGGGAAGGCTATATTCAAGTACTGGCCGAACGGTTTAATCGTCGGTGGAACACTTTTATAGCCACCTAGGGCGAGTTCTCTCTTGACTTGTGGAGTTTCCACATGCTCTCCGGTTTGCCAATTCACGGGGCTCCTTATGAGGAGTTGGTGCTGGATGACTTGCATCACTGCCAAACCAATGTTGCCGGGGACTATGCTTTATCATATTGCCATTGCTACTTAGTGAAGGTATGGCGTGACTTGGCCCAGGCTGAAAGCGCAGGCACTTTGGGAGGACCGCACAGAGGTTCTGCAGATTGCTTGCTGCGATTTTTCTATGGTGGTCCCTACTGTTACAAACATGCATTTGCCAAGGTGGGCAAAGATCGCTCAAGCCTCCATCTTCAGCCCAAACCACCTCCAGTTGCTCGTTTTGTTGGACTCGAGGGTCCTCGTGAGACAGAGGATCCCTGGGACTTGGGAGAGATCACCCATCTGGCGGCCTACTTGGTGTATTGGCTCGTTACATTTGCCATACCCTTCGGAGACGTGGGCAGTATCAGGGCCGGTTCCATCTACCCAGCTTGCAGGCTAGCGTGTAGGAAGAAGTTGGCGGTTTCTCCGGCAGCCTTAGCGGCTATCTACCACTCTTTTGGGGCGCTGGTGACTCATCCTTGTCCTCGGGATTGCACCGTGACCATGGCGACCCATTACATCTGAGCTTGGGCCACGTCTTTCTTTGATGGCGCACCCTCTTCTTCTAGCGGCTCCTTTTCTACGCAAGCTTTGATGCTCAAGTTCGTTGACAAACTTGGTATGCGTTTCCAGAAGGACCTGATTAAGGGCAAGCGGGTCTTGCATCTGCTACCCAAGGCTGGTGTGTCAGCCTTATCTTTCGACCATTGTTCCAAAGGGCATCGTCCTCATACTGCTGTTGAGAGAGAGAAGAAATTTCAATGGATTGATCCTCTGATCAGTAGCTATTCAGAGACAGTTGGTTGGGAGTGGTGTCTGAGCACACAACCCAGCTCTCTTATTTTCCGACAGGACCGGCAGGTTATCCTGGAGCCTTACTTTCCTCACCGCTTCGGAAGATGTTTTGGTTATGACCAGAGTGTACCTCTTAACGCGGACTTCAACATTTCTAGCAGGGTCTACACTAGCCCGGATTGTCATTTAGTCACCGCAGAGTGGTGGAACTTCCTTTCTCGGAGTCAGCAGGGCAGCCCCATGATCATCCCTCCCCTAGGAGCTATGGGGGAATTTGATACCACTTACGGGAACTGGTGGGTTCACCATAGTAGTGACTATAGAAGACCACCAGTAGCATTGGCTGAGACAGAGTTTAAGCGGTTGTCCTTAAAGGGGCGTGCTCATCCTGATGTTGGCTTTACATTCCTGGATACCCATTACAGGGATATGAGGGACCGAGTCCTTGAGTGCCAGCAGCGGTGGGCCCGAAAGGGTCTGCCTTCAGCTCCTCCTCCAAGACCATACACCGGGACTGTTGACTTATTGTCAGAGCCGTTGCGTGAGTCATACCGCTCCAGGCAGCTGGCTTCTCTTCGCCCATTTGACTGGTATGGGGCAATGGTGCTTGATTGCACAGGTCGTTCTTTCGTTCCTTCTGGGGAACTCTTGTAGCTCCACGACCGTTCCTTAGTCTGGCGTCGACATCTTTCTGATTTAGTGCAGTCCTAGGGGCCACTAGAATATGCTTCGCTGGTAGAGCAAGCTGGCTTTGGTGACATCCGCGTGGTTGTGATGTAGGCTGCCCGCGAGCTGAGCCAGGATGCTGGATTATTGGTCACTGCGGTGCCTGACAGCTCCCTTCCAGGTACTGGCATTGGGAACCATGCTTTCTTGAATGTATTTTTATTTTATTCTCTTCTTTTTTTGTGTCGTGGTATCTACTGAACTTGTTCTTGCATGCGATGTTGCTTTTGCAGGGACCAGTTTCTCAGTGGGGTCCAGACGAGGTGTTAGACATTCGGAGTTCTTTTCTAACGCCCCGCGGTCCCGAAAAAGGGTTAGGGTGGAGGAATCTCCTCCTCCTCCTATTCCTGGTTGGTTGCTTCACCCTCTTCGCATGCTCTTTTGCTTCTACTTTTGCCCTGACTTACCGGTGTCGGGAGTTCTACAGCGCCTCCGATGTTTGTCCAGGAAGAGGTGGTGACAGCCCCTCCCTGGACTGAAGGAGACATGGACTTTACTCCCGTCGAGGCTGGCACTTGGGAAGCTATGGAAGTACCATGGCCCGACATGGCGGCTTCTGAGGAAAAGGTTGTTCCTTCGGTTGTCACTGAGGAGTTGATCGAGACACAGGTTGTCACACCAGACCTTTTTTCGATATGGTCACCTTCCCCCATGCGGGTTGATGTTGAAGTTATTGCTTCTCCATATTCTAATGAGCTCTTTTTTTGAAGGCCCCATGTTGCTTTCAAAATGTCCTTGCTTTCGTGTTCTGACACTCCTTTCTTAACTTTCTAGACAGCTCGTCATTGGCGAAAGTCGACCCTGCTGCTTCCTCCGGACAATTGATCATTCAGGCTCTGCTGGCTGCACCCCCTCGTCCCATTGTTGTTGGGATGATGGGTTCCACACCTCGGTTGACAGAGGTACCCCAGGCTACAACCCAGGAACTAACGGGAGTAGACTTTGAGCCCAACATAGAGGGCACTTCTCCGGTCATGGTGATTCTTTCGCAAAGTGTCTCTTTTTTTATTGCTTTTCTGTAGACTTTGCTTATTCTTGCTCTGAAGTTGTCATGATGTTTCTTTCAGGTTGCTTCGGCCGGAGAGCACGAGGGTGTCACTACTTTGACCTTGTCAGCCGTTTCTTTCCCTTTACCCGAGATGATAGGTTCGGAGGGCAGTGTTCCTCTTCCAGAGTTGGGGCTGGTCTGGCCTGCTTAGTTAGAGGGAGGCCGGCAAGTCTCCGCGGTCTTCGAAGAGAGCTTCCTTACCTCATTGAGAGCCCTGCCGGGCTTGTTTGCTGACCCGGAGAGTCTTCGAGAGGAGCTGCGGTCCACCACCTTCCATTTTCATCAGATGGGTGGCTCCATGGTATGGTGGATTCCTACAGTAGAGGGCCTGTAGGGTGAGTTTTGCACCTAGTGGCGCGAGGAGTAGCGACGTGTCCAGTGGACGACGATCTTCCTCCCGTAGTTTGAGGCAACTTCTGCTCGGCTACAGTTAGTTGAGGAGACTTTTACTCAATTTAGCTTAGGCCTGCGTCGGCTTCAGGGCGACGTTTCTTCGGCTCAGGCCCGAATTGCACGTTTGCAGGTGGAGTTAGTTGAGGCTATGTCGGCTCATGAGCTCCTGGTGGGACAGCTGGATACCACGGTGCAGGAGCATGCTTCTTTGGTCCGTGAGGGGCAAGAGCTTCAAGCTCGGTTGGCGGAGTTGAATTGGGAGTGTCCGTTTGTTACTTCTGGTTGCCCACCGTAGTTTCTTTTGCTCCTTTTTGCCAGACTTCCAGGGCCTGTCCTGAAAAGTCTTTATTATGTATGGATTCACTGCTTAAAATAAAACAATGAATTTTCTGTTTTGATTTGGACTCTGAAATGCCGATTTGCGGGAAACAAGAACAGAAATACTCGGGCGTTTGGCCTTTTCCTCCTTTTTATGAAATTCGGAGACAGGGATGAACACATTAACTCAATCGATCGGAAAACAGGGGCACGAAGGGCCGTGTCGTTCAATAGACCGAAATTATGCGGAGAAGGAAAGTGGTCTTCCTCGTCACCTCAGTTATGACATTTCCCAGCTTACTTCTGCCGCTAGGCAGGGGAGCTTTATGGACGCCGATTCATCATAGACAACTCGGACCCCTCCCGGATAAAACGAGGGAACCCATTCATTGGTTTTTGTTGTTGTTGTTTGTTTTTTTTACTTGCCCGATCTCCTGTCTCCAGGATTTTTGTCGGACCAACCCCCTTTAGAATTTTTCCTACACGCCTTCGAAGAGGTTTTCGTGTAGCGAGGTAGCCTGATTTTGCCTAGAATGCTTTCTATTGTTTTTTGTTTCACATCCCAACTAGGCTTTTATCCTTCTTTTTTCTTTTCTTTTCTCTTTTATTTTCCTCTTTTTTTTAGAATATGATAAAGAATGGGGTAAGGGCATGCAGATTCTTTTCTTTTCCTCTTTTTTCAGGTTTTCACCTCAGCCAGATTCTTTTCTTTTCTTTTATTCGACACTTTTGCCCTTGGTTAGTTGTTTATGCTTAGCAAACCAAGGCTGTCATTTATTCATTTTTTTGTTTTTTTTGTTTTTTTTATATTTCACGGTTGCCGCCACCAATGACGTGGAACTTATGCTCAGGAGCATAGTATTTCTTGATGTGTTTGCCATTGAGCACCGGGAAAGGAACATCCCCTTTGTTGTCAACAATTGTATAAGCACCTCCTTCAAAGACTTGATGGATCACAAAGGGACCCAACCAATTTGGTAGGAACTTGTTTTTAGGTCGACCTGCCATGGCGTCTTTTTGTTTTACCATGACAAGGTCGCCCTTCTGGAATGCTCTGTCCTTGACCAACTTGTCATAGGCATGGGTCATCCTGGCTTGGTAGGCTTTGAGGCTTGTGTAGGCCTCAAGTCTGCTACCCTCCAGCCTCTCAAGCTCTATAAATCTTCTGTGTGCTTCATCGGGCTCATCGGTGGCGAGACCGTGATGAATGACTACCTTGTAAGAGGCCAACTCTATCTCCACTGGGATAACAACTTCACTCCCATAGACTAGGGAAAAGGGGAACATCCCGTGGGGGTCTTGTACACTGTACGGTATGCCCACAATGCCTCCTGCATCTTATCATCCCAGCTTCGCTTCTTTCCCCCGACCACTTTAACCAGGAGTTTGCACAATGTCTTATTGAATGCTTCTACTAGGCCATTGGCCTGGGGATTGTACACGGTGGATGTCCTCCAATCGATGTGGAATTTAGCTGCCATTTTGTAGAACGTGTGATTCTTGAAAGGGGTACCATTGTCGGAGAGGATCCGACTAGGGACGCCATACCTGTAGATAATGTTCTACTTGACGAAGCGTGATACGACTTCTCCAGTGACTTCTCGAGCTGCAATGGCTTCGGTCCACTTGGAGAAGTAATCTGTTGCTGCAGGGATAAATTTGCACCCCGTAGAAGATGACTTGAAGGGTTTGACTATGTCCATACCCCATTCGACGAAAGGTTAGGTCGGGGTAGTTGGATGGAGTTGAGTGTGCGGACGCCGGAAAATAGACCCAAAAGCTTGACACTGGTGGCATGCTCGGGCAAATTGTCACAATCGGCGAACATGGTTGGCCAAAAGTAACTTTTAAGCTTGATAGCAATCTTCATTTTGAGTCCTGGCTGGTGGGCGCCGCATAGACTGCTGTGGACTTCCCTCATGATCTGAATGGCTTCCTGTTTGGAGACACACCTGGCTAAATTGCTCTTTCCTTCTCTGGCATTGCCCGGTACAACTCCCCACCAATGATTTGGTAAGAAATCGCTCTTCTTGCCATCTGCACCCGCTGGGCACGTTCTTCTGGCACAATGCCATTTTTGAAGTCGATGATCGGCTGGCGCTAATCTGGCTCAAAGGGCCCTTGATCGTCTTCAATCGTGTTTGCTTCTAGAACTGCTTCTCTGTCTTTGGGCTGCTCCTTTCGAGGCAGAAGACTCCTATTCTTCATAACAATTTCAATCATACCTTTTGGTGGTAGCTTGATGGCAGAGGCCAGTTTGGCCAATGCGTCGGCTTGGGAATTTTGCCCTCGTCGGACGTGTTCTATGCTGAAGAGGTAAAACTCATGTGACAAGTGGGTGGCCTTCGTGTGATACGACACCAGCTCCGGCTTGCGGACTTCGAAGACACCCAGCATCTGTCGGATGACTAGCATGGAGTCCCCGAACACTTGTATGCATTGTATGCCCATGTGGAGGGCGACCTGGAGACCAACGACAAGCGCCTCATATTCGGCCTTGTTGTTGGTGTAGATCTCCGTGAGGGAGCATGATTCATGGAGAACCTCGCCATCAGGGCTGAGAAGCACAATTCCCGCACCTGCCCTACTTTCGATTTTCCCAGACATTTTCTTTTCAATTCTGGCCACCTCATTGAAGAAACGCTGCCAAGGCTTGATATGGACTTGTTGGATTTCTCGTGCCAAGTCGTGTAGGGTCTCCTCATCCCGAAGTTAGAAGTTGAGAGGAGAGTTGGCTAGAACGGGGTGAGCTGCAAGAAAATCAGACATACCTTAGCCTTTGATTGCTCTGCGAGGGACATACTTAATGTCGTACTCCATGAGCATGAGTGTTCACTTCCCCAGTCGCCCGGTTGGCATGGGCTGCTTCAGCAAATGCTTTAGAGGGTCAACCTTGGATATAAGGTTAACCTCGTGTGCCAGCAGATAATGCCTCAGCTTCTTGGCGGCAAAGACGAGGGCCAAACACGTCTTCAACATGGGAGAGTATTTATGCTCGGGCCCAACAGTCTTCTACTCAAGTAGTACAAGGGCTGCTCCTTTCCATCAGCATTTTCTTGGGCGAGCATTGCCCCCAGAGAATCCTCCATTGTTGTGATATAAAGAATCAACGGCTGCCCTCGAATTGGTTCCCTAGAATAGGGGGTTGAGGAGATACTGCTTCAAGCCGTCAAGGGAAGCTTGATACTCGTCATCCCATTGGAATGAGGCTCCTTTCTTTGCAAGTCTGGAAAAGGGCTGACATCTCCCAGACAGATTGGTGATGAAGCGCCGAATATAAGCCAATTTCCCATGTAGGGATCTTAGCTCTTTTATGTTTCGGGGAGGAGGCAAACTCTGGATTGCTTCGATCTTCTTAGGATCGATTTCGATCCCCCTGTAACGGACTATGAAGCCTAGGAACTTGCCACTGGAAACGCCGAAGGCGCATTTCAATGGATTCATTTTTAAGTTTTACTATTGAAGCCTCTCGAAGACCTTCCTTAAGTACAATAAATGGTCCTACCAATACTTAGTTTTGACTACCAAGTGGTCGACATAACATTCGACCATGTCGTGAAGCATAGTGTCGAAAATCTTCGTCATTGCCCTCTGGTAGGTGGCACCTGCATTCTTCAAGCCGAAAGGCATTCTCTTGTAGTTGAAGATTCCCTTGGGTGTCCGGAAGGCCGTAAAAGCCTTGTCTTGGTAGACATCAAAATTTGATTATAACCTGACGATCCGTCCATGAAGGACAGCGCTTCATGCCCTATGGTTATGTCAACCATGTTCTCGGGGATTGGCAAGGGGAAATCGTCCTTAGGGCATGCCTGATAGAGGTCCCTGTAGTCGATGCAGACTCTGATCTGCCCATTCTTTTTATTGATGGGGATGATGTTCGCTAACCAGACATGGTAGGTGCATGGCTCAATGAAGTCCACCTCCCTAAACTTGTCCACTTCAGCATTTACCTTGATCTCCAACTCTGCCTGCATTCACCGCTACGCCTGTTTCACTGGCCTGGCATTGGGTAGGATGGCCAAGTAATGGATTGCCACGTTTGGGTTCAGTCCTGGCATCTCTCTGTAGGTCCAGGCAAAGCAGTGCTTGAACTTCTGGAGAAGGACTTGATATTGGGCCCTCTCCTCTTCTGTCAGTAGGGGCACTGACGAAGGTTGGCTGCGGATCCTGCTCCGCGCCGAGGTTGATCTCGAGTAGGTCATCGACTGTTGCTTGGCCGCCATCTTTAATCTGCTATGGAGCTGGTCGTAGATCGACGAACTCGGGGAGTACTATAAGCTCAGCTGCTGACTCGGAGTCACTGTCCGGACTTAGAGTCGGCTGCTCGACCTCTTGCCAAGGTCCATAAGGGGTAGAAGTCAGAATTCTGGGCTCCTCCTCATCTTCCTGTACCATCACCATATTTACTGCATAGTGGATCGGCGCCTCGTAGTCCGAATCGTAGGCCACGCCGAGGTGCTTGCTGGTGGATTTGCGGTTTCCTTGTGGGTAACACATATCATGAAAGGCGCGGGCCTTCTTCCAGGACTACTTCTGGGGAATGCCCATCTTTCGGTACATCTGAATAATTCCAGGGGCTACACCCAGGGAGGGTTTGATGGTGATTGAATAAGAATCGAAATGCTCATGCCAGTCGAGCTCATCTCGGACTCATTTTTGGATTGGTTTCACCCTATGCATAACATGATTGGGCTCGTTAGGGTGAAGAACCCGGAATATGGAGAGCTTCTCAACTGTCTGGAGCTCTCACTCCCCTGCTAACCATAGCAAATTACGGGGCATGCCGATACTCACCTCAATTTCTCTTGTGATGGAGTTGGCGTTGTAGATGACTGGTCTGGTTCTTTCCTGTACGCTTGTGTCTTTAGGCCCTTCGATTTCAGGGAGAGCTTGAACATCTAAGCTCTGACCTAATCGACTTCGATTTCTGCCTCTACGGGGCTCTCTTCTCCCATCTTCTCTTTGCCTTTGTTGACTGGGGGCTTCATCGGCCCAGTCTGGTAGTATGGTATGGCATCGGCTAAGTGGCACTCTGCAACTTCGAACGGGGCTTGGTCGGCTTTAACTCTGCACTGCTCGCCATCCCTGGAATATTTGACACGCTGGTGCAATGTTGATGGTACAACACCGTTGGCATGGATCCATGAGCGTCCCAAGAGTGCTTTATATGTGGTGTCGACGTCGATAATATAGAAGATGGTCTTAGAGACCAGCCCTCCTATGTCTAACTCCACCTCCACTAGCCCAAGTGCTTCTTCTGAATCTTGATTGAACCCGGAGATAGTGACTCTGGGGCCTTCTACAAGTATGATGCTAAGAAAAGTGCAATGAATGTCTTCATCGGCATAAGGTTGCACACAGAACTAGCATCGATCATGATGCGATTCATCTCATGTCCGTTGATGGACCCTTTCATGAACAAAGCCCGGTTGTGGAATGGGGTTGGAAAGACCATATCCTCCTCCATGAAGGTCACAAGAGGAACTTGGGTGTCTTGAATTTCGGCGAGTTGTGTCTCATATACTTTAGGTTGCTGCATTACAGCAATCAATGCCTCCCGAAGCTCCTGACTAAGAGAGAGGACCTCCCAGACACTGATGCGTACTGGAAGACGTCTGATCTTCGCTAGTAGCTTGTCATCCACCTTCCGCTTGGCCTCCAGTAGTGACGGAAGCGGAGTGGAATAAGGCAAGTCTACTGTTACAAAGAGCTGCGAAGAGCTTGGGCCCTCGTCTTCGTCTTGAGGTGGCACTAGCTGCGGTTGGCTCTGCTGTGCTTCCACCTGGGCTTCAGTGTCTTTCTAGACATTGGCACGCGCAGTGGGCGGCGTGATGCTGGTGCTGGGGAGATCTCGGATGTTGACCGAGTTACCTCTGTGTGATTGCTGGCGTGGAGGTTGCCTGACACTTGGAGCGGGTATGGGGCCAAGCTCCTCTTCTCCGAGATAAATGACTCGACTAGGGTTAGATTTCTGCCCTGCTCGCTGGCGTTGGTTCTTCTTGTTTTCCTTCCTCCGGTAGACAAGCTCGGCATGTGGGCCTGGCCTTGAAGGGCACTGTTTGTTATAGGAGCTCGGGGAGCGAAGTTCACCATATTACAGGAGAACACTTGGAAGTGGTTCCTAAGTGCCTTCAAGTCGGGTTCATGTTCATCTGATCCCCATAACTCGGAAACTTGGACTTCTGCGGCCCCGTCACCAATGATGACTCTCTGCTTAAGAATGTTGAGGCGGTGAGTGAGGTCGTGGTATCTGATCCACTCGGCCCAGGAAGTAAACTCCATCGGTGTTGGGAGGCCCACAGGTTGCTTTGGGGCGCATCCCTATAACCGGCTTCTCATCTTCTGTAGCTTCTGGCGAGGGGTCGGCCTCTGAGGCCTTGACGCCCTGGCAACTCTCCCCGTCTGCTGTCGGAGTCGTGCCTCAACCTCGATGTTTATTTGGATTAGCTCCTGGGGGAGCCTCTCATAACAGGAAAAATAACCTAGCCTAGAGGGTCTGTGAGATACATCTCTAGGTCCAGTCTTCTTGATGGCTTCAGTTTTTGAGGTGACATTGACAACGCAGGAGGAGCCGACTGGCTATATCCTGACATGAGGTCACGGTGGGTAGACCGAGTAGCGGCCTATTCTCAAAACTCTGCCCCTAATCAACTCTTCCAAGCTTTTCTTTACGGCACGGCAATTATCGATGGCATGGGAGTAGGTATGGTGATACCCACACCCTTCCCTGGGGAAGGACATAATATGGTACTCTCTCCCTGGGCATGGCTTAATTATACCCTCTTTGGTGGCATTCTCGAACAGTTGCCCAGTCATCGACTGAGGAAAGGAGTAACACGTGTAAGTGTAGTATCACCAGCACTTTCTCTGGGGAGGCCCTGGCAGACGTCCCTCTGACACTACACGGGAATGGTCAGAGGGGGCTTCAGATTCAATGCCACGCCTGCGGTATTCGCCCTGATCATTGTATAGATCTAGGGGTTGCTCGACTATTTGCCGCGATCCTACAGCTGACGGCTCAGAGGGCCGTGGGGGCTACCGTGGCCAACAAACTTCTTCGAAAGTAACCTCACCAGTCAGGATGTCGGCGAGATTAGCCAAGGTTGCAGTGATATCGACCTCTAGGCGGGCGCATCGGTCCCGGAATTCTTCCAGCATAGCGGCGACGTTGGAGGCCATTTGATATGCTGAAGGGTGCAGAACTGGTTCCTGCTGTAGGCGCGGTCTGTAGGGACACAGTCGCTGTTGGGGTGGCTGTTGAGGCTATGCCGACCGAGGACGCGGAGGCTGTGTTCGCGTTACCTGATAACGTGCCGTCCTAGGGCGCTTAGGCCCAGAGCCTGGATGATGATGATGCACTACGTTGATGGCGAAGTTTGCCTGCTGACGGGCACACTGATGGCGAAGTTTGCCCAAGTTAAAGACCTTGTCCTGTATCATCTTCTTCGCCAAGTCCTTGAACTGGTAACAATCCTCGATGACGTGCCCCAACAGTCAGTGGTAGGGGCAATAGTTGGCTTCATGGCTCCTTTTGGCATCATCAGGGCGCCGACTGGCAGGCAGGCTGATGAGGTCGTTCTGCATACATTCCTCGAAGAGCTTGCACGTGTAATCCCGCATAAAAGAGTATGGCTTCTAGGTGCGCTCCTCCCACATTAGTCTTGGAGGGATGTTGATAGGCTCCCGAGGAGGGGGCGCTGTGGTGGCTCTTTCACTTCCCCTGTTAACATTCTTAGAAGGTAAGGCAACATCAATGGTGTTTACCACTGTTGAAGCTGGTTGCTTGTCTTTGGATAGCCTTGGGCGAGAGGTGGCGGTCGACGGATGGTTGTAGTAGAAATGCTCGATGTCAGCCACCGTGATGTTGAGGTTGTCGAAGGTCTAGATCATGGTACCCAACACCTTCTTCTGGATGTCGGGTCGGAGCCCTCTCTTGCACAGAGCCACCGCCTCCTCAGCGAGGGGTGGGTTGGCACACTTCATGCAGACGTCGTGCCACCGCCGGATGTAGTCAACGGCGGTCTCGTTGCGACCCTGCATCATTGTTGCAAGCTCAACAAAGGTGTGTGGCCGCTCGGAGAAGCTGAATCGTTCAACAAACTTCCACTGCATGTCAACCCAGTCGGAGACGGAGTTCGGCTTGAGCTTTGAGTACTATTCAAAAGCTATCCCGGTAAGGGTGGTGGCAAAATACTTCAGGAGATATAACTCATTGCAAGCCAAATCTCCCATGTGGGCGAAGTACAATGCCAATCTTCTCTTGGGGACCCACGCCCATCGAACTTGGAGCACTTTGAAATCTTGGAAACATCCTACGGGAGCCAGACGTACTGATGATGCAGTGGGTAAGGGACCTGGTAGAGGCCCTTGACATTATGCCCCTCGTCATGCTGAGCGACACACGTGGCAATCAGTTGATCAATAATGGCTCGCTGAGCTGGGTCCAAAGGTTCCTGCGGAGGTGGCCGGGGAGGTTGATAGCATCGTCCCTCGAAGGTGTCATCATGGGCTGGCAGTCTTGGGACCGATGGTTGGGGCACGACCGGGAGCTACGGTAGCAGCGGCGTGTCCACTCTGGCCAAATGAGGGTCCCTGAAGACCTCTTCTTCTTCTTATTCATAAACCGTCTGGGGGCGTAAGAGCCCGGCGTTGGCTATAAGAGCTCTTAGCCGTTGATTCTCCCTTTGTAGATCTTCGACTGTAGGCGCGGGAGGCGCGTCATTTGATTTTTCCTGATGAACAGGCTCATTGTCAGCTTTCTGGGTCCTTTCGGCGGCTGCGGCCGATTCTTGGGTTGTATCAGCGTGGGTCCGGGGTTTCGCTCGGACGACGGTCCGGGATGCCTCAGGCACGTCCTTGGGCAAGTTGCCCTTTGACGTGACGAGGCAGACAAAGTTCCGCTATGTCGGAACTCCATTGACAAGAACATACCCCACGGGAGGTGGGGCCTTCAATGCAGTGCCGGCTTGGTGCTGGTAGTTGTTGTCGAATCTTCCGCGGCGATGCCCCCATTCCTTGTTTTGGGCAGAATTGCGCCCCCTGCTCGGAGGGCAAAGGGAGGAGTCCATCTTGGACCGATCGGGTGGACCCAAATGGCGGAGCCGGTGGGGCCAGGCCATGCCCCCGGTTGATAGATGGATGTGGGAAACCACACTTCTCAGCATACTGGGGTGCCACTGGAGACTTCCCCATAATGGTCGGGACAGGGTATCCCTGAGCCAGACGAGTGGTCCCAGTGTGGGAATGCATGCCATGAATGTTAGGGCGAACAACTCGCCATTCCTTCCTTGGTGGAGTCGCAGGGAGACGCGGCATCTGGTTCCTTATACGGGGGAGATGCCCCCCGTGCTTGAGGCTAGCTGGAGTTAGACTGGCACCCGAAGGTCTGCCTCCGTCGCGGACGGCCAGAGGCCTGACGACAAGTGGTAGGTCCTCAATTTGGTCATTTCTCCTGAGCATGGTCAACGCCGAAAATTTGTTGTGCAACGACAGCGCCCCAAGTGATGACGTCGGCAATGTGCTCTTCTTAAAGACGGCCAGGGTCTTAGCGACATTGGCCAGTCGCTTGGAGTTCCAGCAGCTTTTGAGATTTTCGACGCCGGGGGCACGGTGGGAGATATAGCGGCGTCGGGCCTTCTTAACAGTGGTCGACCCAGGTATGGGACCCACAGCGGGGGTGCCCCCACTCGGAACCAAAATTTGTGCCGGTGGCGGCGGCAGTGGCAGTGGAGTCTCAGTTGGTGGAGCAACAACGAGCTCGACCGCCTCCTGATCCATGGCCAGCACCTGGAGTAGTGGATGCACGTCCGCGGGATCCGCGAACAACTTCTCTGACATTGCCCCGAGCTGGTTGGGGTACAGGACCATCTTCGAGAAGCATCCGAAGGCGATGGCAGGCATGACGGAGCTGATACATCGTCGTTCGACGTAGGCTTGGGAAAAGCGAACTCCACTGTCAATTTCCATGAGTCCTATTGAAAATGAAAACAACTCGATCAAATACAAAGAGTGTTTGTTTTGGTTTTCTTTTGAACTATAAATAGTGGATGTGCACATCTCCAGGTTGCCATGACGGAAAGATGAAAGGAAAAAAGGGTCCCACCGGGCGTGCCATTTGTGTGCACCACTTTTTTATGCGTCTGTTCTTTAGAAAGATAGACATTTGTCACTACCCCGGACTTTTTTAGGAAAATAGGTGATATCCTAAAATGTTAGGTAGTCTAGCGATAGTTTAAAAAATATAAGAACCAAGGTTCGAGTTCTTTGAAAATTTGATTTTTTACCCTTCTCTGCCGGATGGTGTGAGTATCCGGCGTTAGCTTATATCGAGCAACGGCTCAAACGCCTTTGATTAATCATCGCGACAACCTGTGATTGGAGACGTGTACATCCACAAAATAAAGTGAACTCAAAAGGGCAACGGCCTTTTGGGTCCGATGAGATGCAAACCAATTTGTTCAGGTTGATTTCATTTCAATTTTGTTGTGTTTGAAGTGTTTTAAAACTTTGTGGGGTTTTGGTTTGATTGATTTTCTGAATTTTCAGATTCTGGATTTTTTTTTGGTTTTGAGTTAATTTTTTGATCCAGTTTGGGTGTTTGGAATGTTATTTATTTGATTTCTTTTAGGAAAAAGTTTAGTGGATTTCCAGATTTTTATCAAACTAGGCTTCTTGGATGTGTTTTAAATCAATTAGAATCTGATTTTGGCAGGTTATCTGATTTTTGTTTTGGCAGATTTTTATTGAAACCTGATTTTTTGTAGTTGACAGATTTTTATTGAAACCTGATTTTTTGATGTTCAGTATGGTTCAAAATCTGATTTTTTGTTGTTGAAAGTTTTGTTTAAAATCGGTTCCTTCTTCTTAAAGGTCGGTTTTTGTTGAACCGGAGTGAGTTTGAGTCTGACTTTCAGATTTCTTTAAGTTTTGATTTCTGTTTTGACTTTCAGATTTAGTTTTCTGTTTTGGATTTCCGGATTAGTTTTGAAATGATTTTTTATTTTTTGATATGGCGGTTTGCATCGCCTCCGACCCATCGGGCTGCCATTGGGTGCCCGGTTTCATACACCTCAAAGTTGACATAGAAGGTCACTTTCATTTCATATGTGATGAAGTACAATGATGTAAGAAAAGATAGGCAATTCTTCCCCCAACATGGGTTCTTCACCAATTCTGGAAAATTTCGGAATTATGATGGCATGCTGGTTATTTCCAATTTAGTGAAGTTTTACCCATCCAAAATAGCCAGCCTTAGCTTAGCCATATTGGGGGAAGGATCGCCGGCTACGGGAGCATGCCCGTGTCACCGTCCGGATCGACATCCCGGGGCGGACCCGGGGGGAGTCGTCCAAGGTTGGAGTTGATAGAAATGTATGCCCTACAAGCCAATCATATATGATATGATTCGACATTTCTAAGAATATCTCATTCAATTAAATAGGCAAAACTTCGTTTCTAGCTTTTATTAGAAGCGTATATCGTAATGAAGTCCTTGATCACATGCAATGATGATTGAATCATGATGAGATCATGATAATGAGATCAATCATCTAGAGGTATATGATCAAAATGTTCATAGTCATAGGATCCTTCAGACGGAACATCAAGAATTCGGATAGACTAGTTTGTGTGATGTCTTCTCATATGATGAGAATGACCGATCTCATTGGACATCAGTGTGGGGACACTGAGATACACACATGTGCTCATTAGTGGAATGAGTTCACTTAACTGACCAATTTAGGAAAACTTGATCGGTATCTTACCGAACTGTCTATCAGGTTATTCTTACATCTCAATAGCATGGTTGGATCTTTGACCTGAGTTGCCAAAGATGTCTTGCTAGGCGTACTATGTACTTTGACTATTGACTGATGGATCACTTAGTATTGTGGTCCTATATAGTTAATGGATTGGGTATATGGGAAACCTGGTGGAGACAATTGAGCGGACAATAGGGGATCGTTCACTCTCAGTAGGAGAGAGAGAATGTCCTATGGATAGTACTCTAAATCCTTGGCCAAGGTAGATAGGATAATTGGAAAAGGAGTTTTCCAGTTGATCCATTCCTGAGTACAAGATTTCATAGAGTTGGAATACTTAGGGGTTGACAGTCAGTGCCGAACCCCTGACCGACAAGGACATTGTATGAACGCGGATTTAAATTCGTGTGGTAATTGATGATGGAAAGGCTCAATGGATGTTATTTAGCTCCCCAAAGTCATTTGGTATCATAGGATGTGGCTTGTACCCTTTATGATCAAAAAGCCGTAAAAATTGTTATCGGATAACGGTTTTGATTTAATTTAAAGGAATTGTTCTTTTAAATTAATTAAGGCTTCAACCAAATTGACTATTGGGCCTAGTGGGTCACACACAATAGATCTGGTCAATAAGATGAGGGCATGGACGCAATTTTATAGAAGTTTTGGGTTTTTGTGAAAAATTCCATCTTCTATATATAAATGGCTTATGAAGCCAAACCCTAACAAGCCATAGGACTGGAGCACGTCCCAAGCATCCTCTCTTCCTCCTCTCTCCTCGAGAAGGCGATCTCCCATTGTCAAGCTTGGATCTGGAAGGTTTCTGGAGGCCCGAAGGAAGGGAGAACTTGTCTATTGAAGCAAATCGTGTGGATACCGCTAGAGACCGGACACTTCAACGGTTTTTTCAGCAAGGAGGAATGTCCTCTCTTCATCTATGGTGAGGAATTTTAGAAATCCCATGAGATACTCTCGTTCTACTTCATATTCGGTTCTCGATTTTACTCATTCGGCATCGATCAAGGCAAAGATCATGGTTTTATGGAATCAAAATTTTTCCGCTGTCATGTATTGATTTCTTATAGGAGTCCCCGCGGTGGGTGGAGCTCCTTAATTTAATATTGCTTTTGCATTCTGAATTTTTATTTGTTCATTTTTTTTGGAACAAGGCCATGGAGGCCGGTTCAATTTCATCGGCGTTCCGAGCCGGCCTTCAATCTTCATAGGCCCAACAGGCCTGTCTTGGACTATTTTGGGTCGGAAGGGCCTGTTGGAGAACTGCTGGAGCTGCCTGGTTGGACCGACTTGGAAGGCCACCCGGCTATGCCCTTGGCCCGTCTGACAGTTTCCAAGGGGTGCCGGGCCGTCACCTTCAAGTCAGCCCACATTCAAATTGCTGTCCACTGCTTCACTTCACCTCTGCAGAACCTATTTTTGGGAGTTTTCTCCCCTGCTGCAGTGGCATAGAGTGTGGGCAGAAGAGGCTGAAAGTGACCTGTTTTGGGACTGCTCAAAGGGGCAACTTCAGACCTGTTTTGGCTTGCTCAAGGGGCAATGGAACATGGGCATTTGAAGGTGCTCCAATGGGAACCAAAATAGGATAGGAAGGGTAGCCACAAAGGGGCTGTTTTGAGCAGGAGAAATGAGGATCAGCCCGGAGTAGACTTGGTCCGTCGGACGGTCTCCAAGAATCCCCAGGTCATCTACCCTCACCTAGGGCTCTAATAGGTGCCACAAAGGGGCTGTTTGTGACCGGTTTTTGGGGTCCGGATGTGGGCTGGACAAGGGCCTGAACAATGGTGTGGGACCAAAATAGGCCTGCACAAGGGGGGCTTTTAGGGGCCTGGTTTGGGTCCGAACATAGGCTGTACAGGAGGATTTTCCTGAGGACAGACCAGGTGTTGGAGATGGGCCAGCAGGTGGCTGCGCATGGGCCTGGGTTTTGAATTAAAACAGGTGCAGTTCGGGGGTTTTCTTGAATGGGCTGCAAGGGGCCTGATTATGGAGTGAGTATGGGCCGGTTATGAGCCTGAAATGGGGCTTGTTTTAGGCACCTGTGGAGGGAGTGTTCGGCTGAGCCAAGGGGTCTGCAGGTAACCGAAAATGGTCTACATAAGGGGCCAGATTTCTGGGCTTGGAAAGGAGGCCGGTGCAATCCATATCATAGTGGTTTAATCAGGCCGAAATGGGGCATTTTCTGCAAACAGGGCAGGGGCTGAAGATGGTCTCTGGAACAGATAGAAAAGGAACCCTTAGAGGACTACATAATATATATATTATCCCTTTCTACCTTGTCTCCTTCTTCTCTTCTTCTTCTTCTTCTTCTTCTTCTCCTTGGTCACAGGCAGCAGGTGGCAGCAGGGACAGCAGGATGAGGGCTCAAACCGGCAGCCTGGCGGCGTCTTCAGCAGCCTCCCCAGATGCTGGCGCGCCCCTCTTCTTTTACAGGGAGTGGAGGGGAGGCGAAGAGCTAGCAGGTGGGCTTGTACGCAGGCCTCTTGGCCTCCCCCATGGCAGTTATTCCATTGAATGGACTTGATTGACTGGCTGCCTCTTCATTTTCCCCCTATCTTCAACTGACTGCTGGGCTGAGGTGGCAGTCTGGTGCGGCTGGTTATGCTGAGGTGGCAGGAGGTTACGGCAGGTGCTGTTCACACCTGGCCGCAGGTGGCAGGTGGCAGGTGACCTGTTTACTGGACCTGCAGGCGAGTCTATTTTTTGGGCCTGCAGGTGGGCCGCGGCCCAGCCCCCTTCCCACTGTTGTGGGCTGTGCAAAAAGGCCTTTTCATGGGCCGAATTTCTCTGGTTATGGGCTGGTCGGCCAGGGCTGGAAATGGGTTGCCAATTGGGCCCAAATATTGGCTGAATTGTGTGCTGTAGACTCCTACATTTAAGCCCATTTTTTCTTTGGCCCAATTTTCTTCTTCTTTTTTTTTGAAAAAATTAGACGCCAACAATCTACTTAGTTTATTTACAACATTTGCAATGTTTGGCATTCTATAATTTGTGAGAACACCAAGTGAGCCTATAATTTGAGCATATTCAGATTTTAGTGTAGAGTTACCTAAATTTAGGTGAACACTTGCATCGTCAGGAGTTGATAAAGGCTCACAATCTATATAATAGAATTTTCTAAGGATTTTCTCTATATAGTGAGATTGTGACAAAGCTATTCCATTTGAATTTCTTATAATTCTTATATTCTAAGGTTCAGTATAGTTGATGTATTGGGTGTAAGAGAAACCCGGTGGAGGCAATTGAGTGGACAACAAGGAATCGTTCACTCTCGGTAGAAGAGAGAGAATATTCTATGAGATATTACTTTAAATCTTTGGCCAAGGTACTAAGGATAATTGGAAAAGAAGTTTTTCAATTGATTCGAACTCGAATACAGGATTCCATAGAGTCAGAATATTTAGGGGTTGACAGTCGATGCCAAACCCCTAACTGACCGGGGACATTGTATGAATGAAGATTTAAATCCGTGTGATAATCGATGATGGAAAGACTCCATAGATGTTATTTAACTTCTCATAGTCATTCGGGATCATAAGATGTGATTTGTACCATTTATGATCAGAAAGTCATAAAAACTGTTATCGGATAACAATTTTGATTTAATTTAAAGGAATTGTTCTTTTAAACTAATTAAGGCTTCAATCAAATTGACTATTAGCCCTAGTGGGTCACATACATTAGATCTGGTCAATAAAATGAGGGCATGGACGTAATTTTAATGAACATTTAAGTTTTTGTAAAAAATTTCTTCTTCTATAAATAAATGACTTATGAAGCCAAACCCTAACAAGTCATAGGGTTAGAGCATGTCCCAAGTAGTCTCTCTCTCTCTCTTTCTCTCTCTCTCTCTCTCTCTCTCCCTCTCCCTCTCTCTCCTCGCTCCTCTTGAAGATGGTGTCCCATGGTCAAGCTTGAATATGAAAGGTTTCTAGAGGCCCGAAGGACAGGAGAACTCGTCTATTGAAGCAGATCGTGTGGATACCACTAGAAACCGTACACTTGAACGATTTTCAACAAGAAAGAATGCCCTCTCTTCATCTATGGTGAGAGATTTTGAAAATCCCATGAGGTACTCTCATTCTACTTCATATTCTATTCCTGGTTTTACTCGTTTGACATCGATCAAGAAAAAGATCATGATTTTAAGGAATCAAAAAAAAATTTGCTGCCTGTTATTAATTCAACACATGTATCAGTTTAATTGATTCTAAAATCACAACACAGATCGATCTCATCAAAATTTTCATGCCATTGCTTGGGTGCTTGTTTTAATCCATATAATGATCTAATTAATTTACACACTTTGTTTTCTTGACCTGGAATAATAAAACCCTCAGTTTGATCCATATAAATTTCTTCATTCAATTAACCATTTCAAAATGCAATTTTTACATCCATTTGGTGAATAATTAATTTATGTATGGATGCTAATGTAATTAAGGATCTAATAGTTGTAATGGTGGTAATTCAAGCCATAGGAGAGTACACATCAAAATAATCTACATTAGCCTTTTATGTAAACCCCTTAGCTACATGTCTATCCTTATATTTATCTATAGATCCATCACGTTTTAATTTCTTTTTGAAAACCCATTTACATCCAATTGTCTTTCAACCAGGAGGTAGATCACTAAGCACCCATGTTCCATTTTGAATTATAGAATTTATTTTATTTTCTATAGTTTCCTTCCAAAAAGGTGAATCTATTGAATTCATAGCATCATTAAAAGTAATTGGAGAATCTTCTACCAATAATGTATAGAAATCATCTAAAACTCTTTCTATCCTAGCTCTCTTACTTTTTATTTTTATTGGTCCTTCCTCTTGTTCTTCTCTATTTCTAACTAAATTTAGGTTAGATCCAAAACTGCTACTTCTCACATTGGATTCAATTCCAGATTTAAATGGAAATGTGTACTCACAATAAACTGCATCTCTAGCCTCAATGATAGTATTATTCAAATTATCTCATGATTCAGAATTAATCACTAAAAATCTATTTGTCTTGCTAGAGAAATTTTCAGCGTTATTATTTGTAGTTTATTCAATAAAATAGTATTCACAGTCTTAAGCCCAATTTTCTTTCTTTTAACCTCAGGAATTTAGACCTTTGCAAGGCACCCCCACACTTTAAGAAAAATATAAATTAGGTCTTTTATTTTTTTTTCAAATTTTATAAGGGGTAAAGTCACATTGTCTAAAAGGTATTCTATTTATAATAAAATATGTAGTTAAAAGTGCCTTCCCTACAAATTCTCAGGTGCTTATAAACTAATTAACATAGAATTAACCATATCCATCAATGTTGTATTCTTCATCTCTACTACATCATTAGATTGTGGAGAACATTGAGGAGTTATTTCATGAATTATTTCATGTTCTTAATAAAATTGAGTGAGAGCATGAGAAGTATATTCTCTTCCTCTATCTGACCTAAGTATTTTAATTTTCTTTTCTTGTTGATTTTCACATGGCGCAATATAGAATGCCAAATAGATGATTCAACATTCAACACAATAGATTTTTCATTAATAGGTGAACACAAATTCAATCTAAAAGCCCATCATAATAAATCCTTTTCCAACAAAGGATAGGCTTTTAATTATTACAACTTTATTTGACTCAAATATTAGTCTATAACTTTGCTGAACTAAAAGAGACCCATTAATCAGATTTCTCCTAATGTCAGGAACATGTTGAACATTGTGCAAGGTCAATGTCTTCCCAAAGGTCAAAGTAAGATTAACGCTTCCAATCCCATGCACTTCAGCCTCGACATCGTTTCTATCATCGCAGTTCTTGCACTTTGAGTCCTTATAAATGGAAAACCATGAACGATAAGTGAAAATATGAATATTAGCTCCAATATCAATCCACCAATCAAAATTTGAATTTGATTCAAGGTTTAAAATAATTGGGCTAAATCCAGAAGTAGATGCACCATCATCTCCAGATACTATGTTGACTTGATTTCCATTGTTGGGAAGATCGGATCATTTCTCTTGTTGTGGAAGCCTCTTCCGATAAAAGCATTGATATGAAAGATGATTTGTCCTTCCATATATATAGCATTACCTCTCTTTTATATTCTCATTTGGCTTGTTATTGTGAGGGTTTGAGTTTTGAGACTTTTTCTTAAATTGTCATTGATTTTTCTTGAAATTCCTATTCATAGGATGAATAAAATTTCTATGAGATCTAAAAGGTTTATTCTCAACTATGTTGGCCTTAGGTTTGTAAGTTTGAGTTGAACTCTCTCTTACCCTTTATTGTTCTTCAATTCTAAGTGCACCAAAGAAGGTAAGAGTGCATTGAGTGTGACTCATTGTCCCAGTGAAGTCAAACCAAGATGGGGGTGATTTATCAAAAATACATGCAATCTGAAATGACTCATCAAGTTGGGATCCTGTGGTTCTCAACTCATGGACTAGGTTCTCAAACTTATGTATTTGATCATTCATTGATTAGTTTTCAATAAATTTAAATTTATTAAAATATGTTACCTTGAACATTTTAAATCCATCATTATCAAGTCCATATTTGGCTTCAAATGAATCCTACAACTCACTAGTACTTCTTGAGTTATAGTAAAGATTATAGAGTTTGTTAGAAAGAGCTCCTAAAATACGGTGAAGGCAATGATAATCAGTATCTTCAGTTGTAGTGAAAGTGGAAGGTCCAGGTTCATTTTGAGGATGAGATGATCTTGTTTGAACTCTACGGGTAATGGTTTGTGAAATGTCAGATTTCCTACTTTCAGTTGTTCTGTTGCTAATAGCTAAAATAAGATTAATGGTGGTCAGCCAAAAGCGCATTTGGTTCTACTATCTCTTAAAATTTTCTCCATCAAATTTTTCTGGTTTAGCACTAATAGTTTATCTACTTATTAAACTAGCCATGAGAGAATAGAGAGAACGACAATTTATAAATAAATATATCAAGATGTTTGTCAACATTTTAAATCAATAAAGAGGATAATTAAAATATGCCGTCTAAACAAGAACGTCTGAGTACATTTAAATAAGAGTGTCTAAGTACGTCTAAACAGAAATGCTCAAACAAGAATGTCTAAATACGTTTAATATGAATGTTTAAACAAGAACGGTCAAATATGTCTTTACAAGATTGTCTAAATCAAGAATGTTTAAATAATAGCGTTCAAATAAGAACATTTAAACAACAACATTTAAGCAAAAATGTCTAAATAAGAATGTTCAATAAAAAACGTTTAAGTAAGAACGTACGTGAACATATATATTAATGATTTCATTTTTTTTTACCTGTACGAATACTCCTAACATAAACAATATGTTAATGAAATAGAACTGTTAGATTATTGAGTCATCTTCCTGAAAGGTCGACAAAAATGTAACGATACGAACATATTAAAATTAAATAAATTGAGTTAGAAGCATAGTCTATCGGGTCGAAGCACGTGGTCGTTAGAACTAAGAGTTCTATTGTCAACCGACGTGCGGTTCTTGCGACAATGTCTTCCTAAAGATATGACAACCTTCGAGTAGGTGAGACCCTTCTCTCTCCTCAGCACGTCCTTCAGGAGAGCTTTACGAATCGATCTTGCTTTGAGTGCTTATAGACAAAAACTGGAGAGAACATTGTAGAGAAAAATGAGATCCAACACTGGAGCTAACAGCCAAGGAGGATCCTGAAAACTATATGTAGAGAGTCGGCACCAGCGACTTCTTGCCAAAGATTGGCATAGCTTGGTGAAGTAGACGATCATCGTGGTCCAATGATAATGATCACCTTTGTTGAAGGACGAGGTCATGAGAGAGGGGGTTTGTGGATAGAGGTGCGCAGGCTTTGGGGGCTACGACAGAGAAGGGGGAGGTTGGTGTTAGGAGAACGTTGTTGCGACGCCTCGACGTTGTTGCGATACAGGGCCTTGGCAGAGTCATTGTACCTGCTTCGCTGCCAAAGATAATGTTGTTTGCAAACACAGACGAATCTCGTCATCTGCCAAAGGTCCGCTACGAGAGGGGATGGCACAAGGTGTCTATTAGAGAGAGAGAGAGAGAGAGAGAGAGAGAGAGAGAGAGAGAGAGAGAGTCAGGCTTGAAGTAGCCAACGGGGGCCTTTGGGTGGCAGCGTCCTAGACGATGGCGGTGTCCGACGGGTCGACTAGAGGGAGTGGGGAAGAGGGGTGGGCTCGACATAGCCAATAGGGACCTTCGAGTAGCAGCGTCAGCACTGAGAAGGCGCTACGAGAGGTGTCTATGAGCGAGAGAGAGAGAGAGACGCACGGGGCATGGGATACCGCAAAAGTTGTGAGCAGGAGACAATCGCACGGGGGGTCAAGAGAGATGTCGATTCTCCCTTGAAAAAAATAAGTTTTTCTTTGTTTTATTTTTGAGAGAGGTATCATAAGTAAATTTTCTCACTTTTTAAAAAGAAAGTAAACTAAATACCTTATCTTTTTATTTTTAAAAGTTAAGTAAAAAAGAGGTAAAAAACATATTCAAACACATGTAAGGTGATCTCAATTTCAAAAGTAAGACCACCCCCATCAAGCGTCTCTCTCTTCTTGCTCTCACCTCCACCCCGACAAACCCTCCCATCTGGCCCTTTTTGTAAGCTCTCTCCGAAGTGGCCTCTTGCCCCCCTTCTCCGTAGCTGTACATCCCCGACGGCAGCACATCTCCGACGGCGGCACATCTCCAATGGCCTTCTCCGCGAGCTCTCTCCGCGGCGGCTCATCCTCAACCATTGTTCATATTATGTCTTACGCAATACAACTTCTCATTTTAGGTACTTAATTAAGTTAAAATGTGTAAATATGTGTCCATTAGATTCTATTATTCCTCAATTATAAGTGAATTATGTATTTAAGTATTCTTCTTCTTGATCTCATCAAAAAGTTCTAATACTCTTTCTATTAGTATCTCTACTTCATTCTTAATCTCAGATAGTTTCTCAAAAGTTTTAAATTTGTACTTCATAATGGACATACATCCATACCTAAAGACATCATTTTCGAAAACAATGAAGTAGAAATATTCTTCTTTAGCCTTAATAGATATGGGCTAACATTCATCTAGATGTACAAGTTCTAACAACTCATTAATCCATTCTCCATATCTACATTAAGCTATAGTGTAGATTGATATAAATCAACCCATTTCCTCTTAAAAGGAGTATTCACACATAATATGAGAGCTAACATATCGAATATGATTAAACAATTCATTAAGTTTCCACTAGCAAACACTTTGCCATTCAATCTCCTAGAACATCTATCAATTCTATAGCTTATAATAAATCAACAATTATTAAAGTAGGAAATCATATTATAAGGGTGTAATAGTAATTTTAATTATTAAGATATCTTTATAAGGCTATTAAAGATTTGTACTTGTCACTAGTAATGATGCAACTTTTGCACCATTTCATATGTATGTTAACATCTTCTTTATTAGGTCTTCCTTTACTTGTCATCATCTAGAATTCTTTGTAGATATAAGATGCATATCCAATATCTCATACCATTAGATGCGTCCATAGTAACTAATATTATGATATACACATATAGTATCTAATATTATTAAGTGTATATTTAAAAGAAGTCAATGTCAAAGACTTGGATGCATAAAGCTTCTCAAGTTTCACTTTTGTATTATATACAATACACTTTGTACTTCCTCTTCTACTTACCATCATCATGATAATGTAAGAATTTTGTCTTATTTTGGCTTTATTATCTTGACCACATTCTTTTACTTGTAACTATCTCCTATTTCTATCTAATGATTTTACTTCCTTTTATTGGTCTCATCAGCAAGAAGTAATTAAGATGTATTGTTGTTCTAACATGCCCTTAGTTAGCTCACCACTATGAGCCATGATGGATCTTATATCCATCTTTCCATGTTGTCTCTACAAAATTTTATATCTCATAGAGACTAACATGTAATATAAGGCAAATAATGCATCTTGTCTATGAGATAAGATCTTATCTATTTTTCACATCATTAGATAGTGTAGAAGACACCTACTTCTTAAGTAGGATAGTTAATTGGTTAATTATGAGAACAATTCTCTTTATTCTAAGCTGGTCTAAGAAGTGTGAGTCGTTAAGCTATTTGACATCTAGTATGACATATCATTGGTGGTTTATCATCGTATTCTACAACTGATATATAATTTTATTAATATAACATTGCAAACATTCATTAAAATTAAGATATGATCTTTCATCATAATTTATGCTCCATTAATTTTTGACGAATTTGCATAATCCTTATATGATGGGATATCACGATGAATTCTTAGTAGGGACTAAGACCTTAGTAACTTTATGGTAATGACCTTATGGTAGTATAACAAATCACCCCATACTTAATAGGTAGGCAACTATTGCCAGTTGCAAGTCTTGTAACTCTTAGTCATTTAGTCTCTCGAGTTATGACCTTGTGGTAGCACAACAAGTCATATACTCTAATTAGGTCAAATCCGCTTGTTACGTTATGAGAATGGATTCTTCACACAACCCTTATGGTAGCACAACAAAGACATACAATTGGTCCGTCCCAAGGTTCATAAAATGCCTTAGCCATGATCATCAATCTTTTGCTGAATGGGCCTTGTGGTAGCACTAAAAATCCATCCAATCTAAGATTGGCTCATCAAGATTATAACAATGGAAGACTATATGAGTCATTCGTAATGTTACATATTTATCGACCTAATTTAAATGAGGAGAAATTTTATTTTAGTCTCATCAATAATATGGGCTAAGTATATATAATATCTTTGGATTATCATATATCTAACGTATAACCTGTAGCACATATCCACATATCAAATATGTATAAAAAAAGATGATCACGGACTTAACCCTAAGTGTGCACCTAAGGCACCCCTATTGATGCAAATCTTTTCTTCAAATGCTTGAGTTGGTATGCTTCCACTTTAGAGGGGTGCTTCTCCAAGTGGTCCTTCTTTCCAATCTTCCACGAACCAGTTTCTAACAATTACAAATAGCTTAAGGGCACGTAGACTCGCAAATGTACATAACTTTATAAGAAACCTTGATTTTAACCAAGAGAAGTAGATTAATGGAGGGAGGTAGAATGTACAATCAGATTGTAAAGAGAGAGAGGAGACATTCACAAGTCCAATTTAAAACCATAACCAACATAATATAACAGCAATGACAAGCCAAGCACAAGTAAGTCCATGATCATCTCCATACACACTAACAATCATCACATGAACATATAGTGCATACATGATAATTATATGAGATATCTCGTATATATTAGCATAAAATTATATATTTTATTTTTTGTAAATTCTCAATTTCATGCAGTCGAATTATCATGAAATAAATAACATGAAAATAGTATGAAAACAACATATAAACAATTTATATGAAACAAACATGCATATCTAAACTATTTAGAATATTTACACATTCTCAATACTGTTATGTAAAACATGTTAAATAATATTATATAATTTTTTAGAATTTTTATGATTTTTTTGCATTTTTTAGATTTTTCTATGATTTTAAAAAGTTTAACATCATAAAATAAGACATCTAGCGCATTGCACCGTGCGGCCACAGTATTTGTTGCGGTCAATTGGGTCGGAGCGCTGCCATTGGCACCTCACGTCTGATAGATATGTATATCATACAAGCCAATCATATATGATATGATTCGAGATTTCTAGATATATCTTATTCAATTAATTTCACAAATCTTCATTATAAACTTTTATTAGATGCGAATATCATAATGAAGTCCTTGATTAAATACAATGATGATTGTAGACACGCCAAATTCGCCTAATTCATAGCATAAAACTCATGTTTTATAGGGTAACATGTATGATTGATCTTATAATAATGCCGGGTCTTTTAAAGTTGATTTGGAGCTTCGCCGAATGAAATCGGATGTTTTCCGACGTTTTTCGCAAAAAGCCGTAATTTCCGAGCGAAAACTGCACGTAAATTGTGTGAACATGAAAATTAGCTGAATGACCAATGCCTACTGATCATGCATTGAAGGTTATGGCCATATTCACACTCCGGACAAGTTTTGTTGCATTCCGTGCCTTTCCGGTTTGCCGCCGAAGTCATTTTGACCTATATCGGACCTTCTGTTCACTGCCCTAACTTCCGGATTAAATTCTGAAGTTTTGGAGGGTGTGATGGCTGATCCGATGCTATATAAAGCTTCTTCGGCCTGTTATCTTTCCAACGCAACAAACGGCGTCGAATTCCGAGTTCGGGAGTGTTCGCAATGGCTTCCGGAAGAAGGAGGCGCGAAACTAGTCCCATGCGCCCGGGTTCCTGGTCACATGCGCTCGGGACCCAGGGCACATGGCCATGCGCCCTACCAGTGAGGCACGTGACCTTGTGCCCTCACTTGAGGGCACATGCGCCCCACCTTTGAGGCACGAGGGACCCAGTTTTTCACCCGGACTCTACCACTGAACTGCCGATCGGATAAGGCCTCATTTCTCGAGATTTGTGCCCATGCGCCCTCACTGGGGGTACATGCGCCCCTCAGTGGGGCGCATGCGCCCTGCACCAGGGCTCATGCACCCAGGGGTGGGGCGCAAGGCCCCTATTTTTTAGCTTTGATAACGCCGTTCGTTCTCCTATAAATTAACTCTAATTTCGGTCGTTCCAAAGGCATGAGCACGACCCCCCCAGGCATCTCAAGACGTCCAACCACCCTCCTGCATCGATTTTGTGATTTTTAGAGAGAGAATTTCGAGTTTTTAGAGAGAGAAAAGTTGGTTCAAGAGAGAGGAAGGCTGTTCTGCAGGTGATCTGCCAAGTCTCTCTTCTTCGGCCTCTACAGCAGTGTGAGGACGTCTGCTGCCAGTGCTCTCTTCATCAAAGTTCTTCCTCTCCAAGTCTTCTTGAGTTTTCAATCGAAGGCACTTGATTCCGAGGTCGGGGATGGTCGTGACAAGCGCAGAAGCAAAGTCGCGCCTGGCAGATCCTGGACTGCTGCTCGGCTTTTTCGACAACACAGATTTGGCTATATCTTTCTCTATTCAACTCAGAATCTTCCAGTTCTTTTTCCTACCTCTTTGTTTAGTAATTCCACATCCTCCTATATTTTTTTTACATTTTTTTTCATTACTTTTATTCTGTTATTCCGAAAATAAAAAAGGGGGTTAGAGATAACCCGAATCCGGTCAGTTTCTAGTCAATTGTGTGTTTTATGTTATTCTCTTTACATATACTCCACTTTGTCTAGTTCTAATAGTCTCTTTCACTTGTTTATTTATCTAGTTGCACAGAATATAAAGCACCCACCGCGTTAAGGACTCTTCTTCATCGGCCGGCCGAAGAAGGAGAAGCTTTAACTCACATTCTTCACGCTAAGGTACACACGGTCAATTTTAATTCTATAAATCGGAACCCACGGTTCCTGGCGACCACGTTTATTTCTTCTCACCTTCCTCCCACATGACCCGAACCGTCTCTTTGGTGATCGAGCGACGCCAAGGGATGAAAGTTCGGGGATCAATGTGAGTGTGGGACCGAGGTGAGAGTTGCTTTTCGAGTTTTATTCCTTTCTTTTATCATCCCCTCTTGAGGTGACGATATGGATTCACGGACTTCCCTGAAAAGGAGAGGACCCCGTCGAATTTCCAGAGTCGACAGCTTTGTGGCGACCACGGTGGGACCAGCAATGTCTTCAACCGTGGGTGCTTAGTGTTTTGTTTGCAACTAGTTCTAGTTCTAGACCGGTTCCCACGTGAGCCTTTCCTTCCTTCCACCTTTCTTAACTTCATGTCATCTCATAATTTCTGATTTCACCCATCTTTCATCAGATCTGAAGCACCAAGTATGCCATTTAATTTATGCATTTTATTTAAATCGGTTCCCACGTGAACCACCCTTTTCCTTTTAAACCGGTTCCCACGTGAACCAATCTCTTTCTTTACTTCGGTTCCCACGTGAACCAAACCACTTTCCTTCAGATCTATCCCTACTTGGATCAGATCTTTATTCACTTTTAATTGGCCCCACGTGGCCCTCTTTTGACCATTCAAACCGGTTCCCACGTGAACCACCCCTTTTTACCCAAAACCGGTTCCCACGTCAACCACCTTCACTTTTTACCCCAGTACCCACATTGGCCCCCACGTGGACCACCCTTTTGCTTGGCTATCAGATCTGAACCCTCTTCTTTCCATCACTTTTCACTATCTCCATTTGGCTCACATAAGAAACAAGTCTAGATTCTAGTTTCTAGTTGCTTGTCTAGTTTCTAATTGCTTGTCTGGTGTTGATTGCTTGTTTAAGTTTATGCTTTGCTCATTACTTGTTTTATTACTTGATTGCATTCTCTGCTCATTCTCTACCTCCTTCTTTTACACTTTTTTGAGGCGGGAGCTCACTCTCCCATTTACCCCTCCCATCCAAAACACCCTCTTGGTGGATTCTGACCTCTCTTTTGGGATATTCCTTCCTAGTTGACTTGGTTGGCTTTCATCAAGGCCTCCGTAATTCCTCATACGTGGAGTATTCCTCTTCACGATCGGTTTGGTTGTACCACTCCCCAAAACCCGAAGCATCCTATGTTACCTACACGTGGTGAGATTGTGTGAAACCTAGGTCATTGGAGATTGGAGTTAGGATCCTAACCCATTTGTTGAGAGAACAATTCTTAACAAAATTCATAAACCTAAGGTTTAATCAAAATCATTGCGTAATTTTGCTTTCAAGTGTTTGCATAACTTGCTTGTCAAACAAAAATTCAAACCTCTAACTTTTTGCAAAATACTAAAAAAACCAAAAAAAAGTTCTTTGTTTACTTTGTCAACTTGTTTGTTCCTTGAAGTTCAATGCAACTAAGGTCTGGAAGACACGTTGGAATGGCGGAACAAGCTGAACATCGAGAACATGAGATGGGTCATCAACCAAATCCGTCAGATGGTCGTGTTAATCCATTATTTGAGTCGGAAGCGCAAGAGGTCCCTCAACCATCTGCTCCTCGTGATGTTGAACAACTCTTTAGGGAGTTATCTCTCTATACTGACCCAGAAACCTATGCCCGCATACAATCCATGGTGAAGGGCAACATGGCCTCGCATCAAGTGAAGTTAACCAAGTTGCCTTATCTCCTCGTCCTCTAGTCCAACCACCACTTATTCAATCACCCTTGGTTCAACCTCCTATTGTTCAACGATCTGTGATTCAACCATCATTAGCACAACCATCTATTGTTCAACCGTCTGTGGTCCAACCCTCATTTGTTCAGCCATCTTATTTCAACCATGTTGCTCCCTTGACCCATCAAGTCATGGGACAATCTTCAGTGAATTTGCCAAGTCATGCTCCTCAATTTCAGAACCATGTCTCTAACCACATACCCCCTCCAGTAAACCAAGAACCTGCTCTCACCCAGGCAATCATGGATCAGCTCACCCAGATGAACGAACGTTATGAAGAGCTGAGATGTTGCCTGGACTCCAAGTCAGTGCCTGCGATTTCTATTCCTTCTCTGCCAGTCTTACACCTGCCACCTTCTGAGCTACCAGTTTATCACCGCTACAATGGTACTGGCAATCCTTTTCTTCATCTTAAATATTTTCTCTACGAGTCCTCATTCTGGAAAGATGATCGTAGGGTTCTTGCCTTCTTGTTCCGCCGATCACTAGAAGGGTCTGCATTGGAATGGTTCTACTCACTCGACTCCTTTGAGGCAGGAGACTTCGACATTGTCAAGACAAAATTATTGCAAAGATACAGAGACCGGGTGGCACCAGCATGCTCCATCACGGATTTGATTGCTGAGAAGATGAAGCCCGAAGAGGACTTCATAAAGTTTGCTGATCGCTGGAGGGGAATGGCAGAGAAATTGACAGATGTTATTTCTGAAGGGGAACAAGTGAAGATGCTCATTGGCAACACTACACCTGCCTTGAGGAATGTCTTGATCATGCACCGTCCTACCACAATGAATGAACTCTATGACAGTGCCCGATACTTGCAAGTCCACTTCAAGGATGCCACAATGATAAACTTCAAGGATGCCACAATGATAAACCCTTTCGATCCTAAAACTAGAAACCTTAGGAAAACCCCCTTTGCACCAGTTGGGCCTACAACCGAAGGAGTGGTTAACAATGAAGCTATAAACATTGTGGGGAACCAGGGAGGGAATCATCAAAACCAGTTCAGAAACCCACCATAGAACCCTTCCTATTACCCCCCTCAGCAACAAGTTAGGCCACCACAACCACGACAACCCCCGCAACTAGTAGCACAACCCCAACAACCTCGTCAACCTACCTACAATAGGGCACCACCACCACCCAATCAGGCACCACGAAGGGGAGGTCCTAGGAGAGAGAACTACCAGCAACTCCCTTACTCCTTGACCGACATCTTCAATGTACTCATGGCGGAAAAACAGTTGGAATTGCCCAAGGAAAGAGAGGTTTGGCCAGTAAACGCAGATATGTCCCGATACTGTGCTTACCACCGGTGTCCTGGTCACACGGTAGAAGTGTGCTTTCAATTCAAGGATTACATCCACGATCTGAATGACCAAGGCAGCATTGATTGGGCTCAAATGGGGGAATGCATACAAGCTATGAAGGCTAGGCAGCAGCAGCGGCAACGTCCACCGGCTCAACCTCAACAACAACCTGGCTTGGGGATTGTCCAAAATCCGTTCCCATTACATGCTCCCGCTCCAGCACCGGCACCAGCACATCCAAACCCAGGAATTGGTCTAGTACACTTCATTGCCCAGGGAGATGACAGCCGTGCTCAAGGTTGGCAACTAGAAAACCAAAATGCAACCATGCCTGTCAACCCAGCTAGGTCTCCTGCTAGGAACCCTCCTAGACAAATAATTCGTGCACCTTCTACTCCACAACTACCACAAAGCTCAATAACCCAACCACTGGCCGCCACTTCTTCTCGCCGACCCATCAATAGGCCAGCCCCCTCCTTAACTACACCTCCTTCAACCATTGCTACACACTGGCCCTTGCTCATCCGACCACCACAATCACCACCAAACCTCGAACCCCACCCTACGAGCTCTACAACTCCAAAACCCCAACCTATCATACCCCCAGCACCATAACCAATCCCACAACCTACACCTTCATTAAACTCATCAACCACTTCTGCACTCCGGCCTCTTCTTATTAGGCCACCAGTATCACCATCATTACCACCTCCAAATCCTACCCCACTACCAACTAACCCCATCATCCCAGAACCATCGATCCCATTACCTATCATACATGCACCTACACCACCTGTTCCACCACAACCCACCCCAGTTAACCCGTCACCTCTACCCGACCGCCAAATAGCCCCGGTACTTCGGAGTGGGAGGATGTTCCAGCGGCTCTTTTCCCAAGCCGGAACTCAACCGCAGGAGCCAGTGGAGGAGGAACAAGTGGAAGAACCGTTGCCAGGCACGGCGTATGATCTGTTAAAACATTTGGATAAGACACCAGCCCGTATTTCCATACTTGAGTTGATCAAAAGATCAAAGGTGCACCAGGAGATTCTACAGCAGTACTTGCAAAGGGTCATGGTGAATGAAGATCTCCCACCTGAGAAGATCACTACAGTGTTAGCCCCTAGAAGTGAGCACCCAACACTCACTTTCTCTCAGGAGGAATTAGCAGATCCAGAGGTCAGGAGATATGCTTTGCATGTGGCTGTTATCATCTGCAATGTCGAAGTAAAATCATGTTTGGTTGACACTGGAGCTTCTATCAACGTATGCCGCCAGAAACTTTGCAGTTGTGCGGTATTTCTGAGCAAGAAATCAAGCCATCTTGTGCCATGGTGACAGCCTATGATAACTCCAAGAAGTCTGCACGTGGGGTGGTCACTCTAGAAGTCAAACTTGGACCATGTACGGTTACAACAGATTTTCATGTTCTAGAATTAGATCCAACTTTTTGGGCTATACTTGGGAGGCCATACTTGGAGGCAATAGGAGTTGTAGCTTCAACAAACCACCAGTGCATAAAATTTCCCTTTAAAGGACAAGTGGTCAAAGTGACTAGCATGCCTATGAAGGATGAGATGAATGATGTTTTTACATCACCCCTAGGTCTGTCAATACAACCCCAGATCTCAGTGGGAGAATTGCCAGAAGTCAGATGCATGACCGCCTCTCTACTAGACACACTGGGATGGCGGATGATGATGAAATTGGGCTATCAGCCTGGAAGAGGTTTAGGCAAGGATCTTCAAGGGATCACTCAGCCAATTGAAACTGTGAAAAGGCCACGCAGGCAGGGGTTGGGAGATGAAGAGGGTTCCATCCCAAGGAGGATCTTCCAGCCAGGATATGCCATGGGACTCCATACATTCTTTATCAAAGGGGAGACCATGATGATGGCTGAAAATGGCAAAAGTTCCGTGATAGCTGTCAAGAGAAGAAAGGCTCCAGAAGAAGAAGAAGAAGACTTGGAAGACTTATGCTTATCTTTGACTCGTCTGTTCTCAAGTGGGGAAGAGCACCAGGAACCACTCAAGGGCAGACCAATATTGGATCATATGGTTGAGCATACCACCCAAGTCAAAACCATTCCACGAGGCCCAAATACAACAATGCCATGTTTAAACCTCGTGCCGCTGTTTCTAGATCTTTTGGATGGGCTTTAGGGCCCACTTACCCACATTGGGCCCATGAGCCCTCTTCAACCTTCCACTCTTACTGGGCCTGCTTGCCCATTTGCTTCCCTCATCAACTTCAGAACTGAGGGCTTTTCCCAACATGGGCTCACATGCCCATTTATTTCTAAGATCGGGTCCACGTACCCGTTTACTTTTTTCATCAGTTTTGGACCCATGTGTCCACTTTCTATTACCATTGGGCCCACGAGCCCATTTTTCCCCTTTATTCTTAAGTTTTTCTCTCTGGTAATTCAGTCAGTTTCTAGCAAGCCTCGAGTCACTCAGGCTCATTCTATCTTTTTACTTGAAATTTCCAAAACGTCTACTCTGAAATTCACATTTCCATCGAGGAGACGTCTCTACTCATCCCAGAGGGTGCTCCCAATCAGGGATCCCTCTTTTCTGAATCATTGATCGATTTGCTCGATCCTCCCTCCACTGTAAATACCACCTTTCCAGATTTATCTTCAGTAGGTCAAGTTAGGTTAGGAAATAGGAAAGTCAGAGGTAAGCGAGTTCCAAATAGGTATCTGCAACAATTGGCACAGAAATGCGTAGAGTGTGTAAGGCTGCCAAACTTTTTAGAGAATACTATCCAGTTAGATGAAATACGATATGAAGATGAGCATAACATAGATCATACTTTGAGAGTATATGAGGTGGTATCAGAGAAAGATCCCGAATCCGAGGATGAAATCGAGGACTTGGCTGATGCATATGCTTCTGGACTTAGAAGATTTGAAGAACTATCAGCCATAGGGAATGAACCGACCAAGGAACTGAATTTAGGAACCCTGGAAGATCCTAGGACTATCCTCATCAGTGCAAACCTCACTCCCTCAGAAGAACAACGTTTGATCAAAGTTTTGGAAGAATATAAGGACACGTTCGCATGGACATATGAAGATATGCCGGGATTAGATAATTCACTGGTTGAACATAGATTAACCTTGAAACCTGGAACTACCCCGGTTAAACAAAAGCTCAGGAGGTTCCACCCTGATATTGCACTCAAAATGAAAGAAGAAGTCGACAAACTACATCAAGAAAAATTTATTAAAGTTGTCCTATATCCGCAATGGGTGGCTAACATAGTCCATGTTATGAAGAAGGATGGACGAATTCGGATTTGTATAGATTTCAGGGACTTGAACCGAGCGTGTCCTAAAGATGATTTCCCTTTGACTCATATCGATGTTTTGGTTGATAACACAGCTGGGTTTAAAATGCTTTCATTCATGGATGGCTATTCTGGATACAATCAGATCCGGTTAGCTGAGGAGGACCAAGAAAAGACCTCGTTCACTACACCTTGGGGAACATATTGCTATGTTGTCATGCCCTTTGGGTTAAAGAATGCCGGGGCTACATATCAGGGGGCTATGATGGGTATCTTTCACGACATGATGCACACCCTTGTAGAGGTGTATGTGGATGATTTGGTTATCAAGTCCAAGAATCGGGAAGATCATTCTGAAGTGTTAAGGAAAGTTTTGCAACGAGCTAGAGAATACAAGCTGAAAATGAACCCTAAGAAGTGTACATTTGGAGTTTCATCAGGAAAGCTACTTGGGTTCATAGTAAGCAAAAGGGGCAAAGAGATCGACCCAAACAAGGCCAAGGCAATTATTGGTATGCCTTCTCCGAAGAATATGAAAGAGCTTCGAGGATTGATTGGGAGGCTATAATTTGTCCGCCGGTTTATCTCACAACATTCCCAAAGGTGTAAACCTTTCTATGAGTTAACCAAGGCGGGGGCCAAGTTTAAGTGGGATTCGAAGTGCCAGGAGGCGTTTGATGGGTTGAAAACATACCTGGCAAGTCCCCCTATACTTAGACCACCAATTCCCGACAAACCTTTGGTCCTCTACATTTCGGTTCTTGAGAACTCTCTCGGGGCAGTCCTTGCACAAGTTGATGAAGAAGGGAAAGAACGAGCTACTTACTACTTGTCTAAGATGTTTGATGTTTGTGAGCTAAAGTACACTGTGGTAGAAAAGACTTGTGCTGCTCTTGTTTGGGTGGTTAAGAAACTCAAACACTATTTTCTTGCTCACCAAGTCAAGCTCATTGCTCGTATCAATCCTATTAAGTTTCTGTTAGAGAAGACAGTCTTGACTGATCGGTTAGGGCGATGGCAGAGTTTCTTATCCCAATTTGATATCACTTATGTCCCACAGAAGGCAATTAAGTGTTATGCTATTGCTGAACACCTTGCCCATCATCCCATACCCGTCTTTGACCCAGTCCGGTCGGAGTTCCCGGATGACGAACTAATGTCAGTCCAATCTTCCAATCTTTGGACATTATATTTTGACGGGGCTCTGAACTCTCATGGTAGAGGGATATGTATTGTCCTTCTGTCACCTGAAGGTGTCACCATTCCACAGGCTTTTCAGCTTAACTATCCAGCAACCAACAACATAGCTGAGTATGAAGCCATGCTGGCCGGACTGGAGGCCGCTCATTTCCATGGTGCCACCAAACTGAGGGTGATAGGTGATAGTCAATTGATCCTACGCCAAGTCCTATCCAAATACCGAACTTCCCATCCAAACCTCAAACCCTACCAGGAGCTCACCACCTGCTACATCAAGCTATTCTTCAAACTCACCTTTGTTCATGTTCCCCGCTCTCATAATATCCTCGCCGATGCCTTAGCTTCACTAGCTTCATCTCTATCTGTCCCGTTAGGCAGGCAAGTGCGGACTATCCACATCTGTAAGAGAACAATTCCAGCAATTGAGGATGGACGTTTTTTGAAGGTTAAGGAGAGGTTCAACAGAAAAGAATACTTGGAATATAAAGAAGAAATCTTCTTGATTGAGTTTGAAGAATTAGAAGAAGGTGAGAGACCTTGGTATGACGAGATTGCGAGGTATTGTCAAGATCAGTCATATCCGCCTGGATCAACCACCAAGGAAAAGAAGGCAATCAGAAGAGTATCCCAGAGGTATACAATCCTAGGAGGAGTGCTCTACAAGAGAAGCCTAAGTGGAATCTTACTCAGATGTCTTGATGAAGAAGAAGCCGAGTTGGTGCCGAAAGAAGCACATTCGGAGTTTGGGGTGGTCATGTGAATGACCAAGCCCTTGCTAAGAAAATCATCCGACAAGGGTATTATTGGCCAACTCTAGAAGAAGACTGCTCCATCTTTGTCCGGCATTGTCATTCATGTCAACTCCATGCCGACAAGATTCACTCTCCCGCATCTTCCCTTCATCCAATTCATGCCCCATGGCCTTTCGCCATGTGGGCTTTTGATATCATTGGCCCCTTGAGTGACCTCAACTCCGAAATGCGCTCAAAATCATTCATTCTGACGGCAACGAAGTACTTCACAAAGTGGGCTGAAGCGTAAGCATTCGTGGAGATTAAAGCGTCAACAGTCTGCTCCTTCATCAAGCGCAACATCCTGACAAGGTTCGGGATCCCCAGCGACATCGTCACCGATAATGGGCCACAATTTCTTTCTCAAGATCTGCGTGATCTTTGCAACATGTATTACATTTCATTGCATCATTCATCACCATACTATCCTCAAGGCAATGGTCAAGCAGAAGCCACCAACAAAACCTTAATCAAAATCATCAAGAAATCTTGTAAGTCTAGCAAGTTTGCCGACTGGCCTGATAAGTTTGTAGATGCTCTATGGGCTTATCGTACTTCTGTAAGGACTCCCACTGGACAAACCCCGTATGCTTTGGCATATGGGATGGAAGCAGTGGTCCCTTACGAAGTATTACTTCCGTCTCTTCGAGTTCAGTTCGACAGGGATATTCCTGTTGATGAGAGAAGAGAATCTCTCCTTGCACAGCTTGAACTCTTGGATGAAAGAAGGCTAGCCGCCGCCGAGCATGCCCGGACTTATCAGAATAGACTCAAAAGGTTTTATCAAAAGAGGGTGGTCGAGAGAAGGTTCGAAATCAGTGAGATGGTAGTCAAACGCATATTCGTTAAGCCAGGGGGTCCTCGCTCCAAGTTGCAACCCAACTGGGAAGGACCTTTTGTAATCACTGAAAAATATCCAGGCAATGCATATGAATTGACTAATGCAGATGGAGAAAAATTGAATAATCCTTGGAATGGAGTTTACCTCAAAAAGTACTTTCCATGAAAATGAAGAAACCACTAGTATAATCTCAAGTCATCGATCCTAGGTTGTTCGTAAGAAGTCAAGGGTAGGTACCATCCTACACACACAACACTTCCCGATCCTAGAATCCAGACAACCCGACACTTGCGAAAGGCAAGGCAGAAATCTAGAAATGGAAGGAGTACCCTTACCCTATTCTCTTCTACTCGGTCCAAGATAGGGAGAGAAGATTAGAGAGGGGTAGTATCGAAAACACTCGCCACCCTAGTAGGAGGCCGCCTCAGAGGGTACAAAAAGGTGCCAAAAGATGGGCAATGAACCCCTCAGGTTAGAAAAAAGAAAAATGATCAACCTGTCTGAATGAGTACCCAGAATGATAGTCAAGACAAAAGGCACTAAAAGATGGGCAATGTCCCCACGGGTCAAAAACCTGTCCAAATATGTGCCACATAGAAAAGAGCAAAAAAAGAAAGAAAAACCCAAAGAGGCCGAACCCCAATGGGTAATTTGAGTGAGAGTAGAGAAATCCCTCTCAGCATCTTCAAACTCTATCAAGGACTTCCTCTATACTCTTCCTCCTTAAACCCCTTGGGTAGGGTAAACCGACCAAATCCAGGTGGAACCCAAGTCGATCAAAGGAAGAAGGTTAGAAGGATTCTAGGTAGGGAACTTTATTTTTGCACGTGGCATCTACCACTTTAGGCTTGACAAACCCCAAAGACCGATGAATTATCTCAAATACCAGCATTTTCTCCACAAAAAACCCAAAAAAAAATGCATATTTCAAAAACCTAAAAAAAAAATGAATATTTCAAAATTCCAAAAAAAATTGCATATTTCAAAAATCCAAAAAAAAAATGCATATTTAAAAAGCTCAAAAAATCGAATATTTCAAAAAAACCAAAAAAATTTGAATATTTCAAAAAAAATAAAAATAAAAACACATATTTCAAAAATCCAAAAAAATTGAATACTTTTGAAAATCCAAATGACTGTTTTCAAGAAAATAAAAAAAAAAAAATTTTTTTTAGTCATGATCATTGCCTTAGTTGCATCCATGTTTATTTGATTGTCATGCATATTTTCATTTCTGCATTGCATATCCATTTTTTACTTTAATTACCTTGTTAAGAAGGCTCTTCCCCTTGACCTAAGTCAAAGTTGACCATAATGGGCAAAGGGATGAGTCCTGATGAAGATCTAATCTCCTTCTGTCAAGTGTTACAGGCATTTCAATACGGGAGAGGAGAGGATTCACACCATGACAGGTAAGTTCTCTCAACCCCCATTTCATTTTAAGTCATTTGTTTTATTCCACCTTGTTAAGAAGGCTCCTCCCTTTGACTCAAAATCAAGGCATACGACATACAGGCAAAGGGATGAGTAATGATAAAAATTTAATCATTTTCATTAAGTGTTTGCAGGAGCTGAAGAAGCAAAAAGAGAAGGGCAATCGGGTACAATTTTTTCCGAAAAAAAAATTGCCTCAGGGCGCATGTGCCCTCATCTGGGGGCACATGGCCAGGTGCCCCACCCCAGGGCGCATGGCCAGGTGCCCCCGATCGGGGGCACATGAACAAAAAAATTCGAAAAATTCAGAAAAATTCAAAAATTCAGAAATTGTCTATAATGTTAAAAATGACATTTTTGCTAAAGGAACCATCATTAAAAACTTTGTTTTGACATCCAAATGATGGTTCAAATAGTAAAATCTTCAGTTGATCATTTCATGAACAATCGCTTCATATGACAATTCTCGTTCGTTGGGTACTAACCGTAAAATGTGCAGGCAACCTTTTTTAGTCCTAACAGTGAATTGGTGAGATCAATGTTCCCCAAGGAACGTCATGCCAACCTTGCAGTGAAAAGGAAGCACCACCCAGCTGAACATTCTTATGGTGTTGTATTCCGTCAGAAGGCAAGACAAGGATGGACCAGAGATGCTGATGAACCAGGCGGTCGATGCAGCTTACCTAAAGATTTCATCCTCAGCTTCTCATCAATCTCACATCACATCATCACCATCACTTCATTTTTGCACTTCACATCACTCCTACTATCTGTCACCTAGTTATGTTAGGTCCATTTGATACGTATTATATGCATTAATGTTGAAGACCTTGAGAGTGAAAATGATTGGGCCCGAGATCCCCTTCAACAAAATCTACGACGGCTTGGTCATTTCTTCACACTCACGGATAAGCCAAAATTGAACATTGGAGGGACGATGGTTCCTAATCGGGTGTCTTGACCTCCAATAGACAATCTATATCTTCAACTATTTTCTATATACTTTTCTATGTTTGCATATCCATCTCCTTTTCTTTCTTCATCATTACCAATTTTATTTCATCATGTTTTCTCTTTCTTTTATTTCAACATGTTTTATTCTTTCTTTTATCCCTTCATGTTTTATTCCTTTCTTTTTATTCCACCATGTTTAATTCTGTCATTTCTTTTATCTCACCGTGTCTTTTATTTTATCCCACCATGGCAATTGTCATGCCATTTCTATTCTTCTTTCCCATCATTCTATGTTAGTCCCACCATTATCTTTCAATCCCACTATGGCTTAAATCTGTCTTGTCGTTTTCCGAAGAGTTCGAATCGCCTCAGTTCCCGGGTGGAGGGGACTCCCGCAGTCCCCAACCGGAGCGCGCCACGTCGACGGTGGCGTAATGTGCCACCACGGACCGACGGAGCCACTGCCGGATAACGGAAGTGCGGAGACGGAGAACGTCGTCGAACGGCCATCGACGGAGGGGGAGGGCCGTGAAGCCGTCGTTTCCGAAACGTCACCTCAGTCATTAATGCCTGTTCACGGCGCTCGACACAAGCTTAAAGAATATTATTTTTATTATTTGAACTCGGTGACGGTTGACGGTCACGCGGTAGGGTCTCCCACGAGGCTCGGTACACCACTGATTGGAACACTCGGTGGTGGGAGACAAACCACTCGGCAGCGACTAGGTCAATTCTCGGCAGTGCGCCACACAAAGAAATTGAGCGTTTTTCTAGACGCTCGGTAGTGATACATAGACGGCTCGGTATCGCGGCTTCAGACGACGGCTCGGTAGCGTTTGTCTAGACGCTCGGTAGTGATACAACGTCGACTCGGTAGCGCGGCTTCAGACAACCGCTCGGTAGCGTTCTTGTAGACGCTCGGTAGTGATACAACGTCGACTCGGTAGCGCGACTTCAGACGACGGCTCGGTAGCGTTCTTGTAGACGCTCGCTAGTGATACAACGTCGACTCGGTAGCGCGGCTTCATACCACCGCTCGGTAGCGTTTGTCTACACGATCGGTAGTGAGAAGACGTCGACTCGGTAGCGCGGCTTCAGACGACCGCTCGGTAGAGTTTGTCTACACGATCGGTAGTGATACAACGTCGACTCGGTAGCGCGGCTTCAGACAACCGCTCGGTAGCGTTTGTCTACACGATCGGAAGTGAGAAGACGTCGACTCGGTAGCGCGGCTTCAGACAACCGCTCGGTAGCGTTCTTGTAGACGCTCGGTAGCGTGTCAAGAAGGGTCGGTGACGCGGCCTCGACAACCGCTCGGTAGGGTTTCTATCATACTCGGTAGCGGCTCGTCAAACCGCTCGGTAGCGACGGTCAGAGTTCGGTAGCGACTCGGTAGGGCTTCTTCCATATTCGGTAGCGGCTCCTCGACCGAGGTCACCGATACGGTAGACGTGCGAAGACGAATCGGCGTCAGGCTATTTTGTCAGACATTTTACATCGTCATTAAACCGCGCAATGATGCTTCTCCCTTCCTCATCCGTGAGAAAGACTAAAAAGGACTAGAAACTCCCCATTGAAGCACAGCGAAGAACAGGCGCTTCTCGGGTTGGCGGCCGACATCTCCGGCGTCTCGTGCGAGTGCGACGAACAAAGATATCCGGCGAGGTCGAAGCGGACCAAGTGCATCCCCCGCTTTCACCTCGAGCGTCCGACATCTCCCCGCTCGGTACGTGTTCTTAACATGTTTTGGCGCACGTCTTCACTGATTCTTATCCGCCTGTTGTTCTTCTTTGAGGCCGAAGAGAGTTTAAGCTTTGTTTGCTAGTTTGTTCCCATGTTGAACGTTTGCTAGTAACTTCTCATGTTTCCTAGTTTCGTGAACCACTCTTTTCGTGCCGCATGCCATTGTACCGAGTTCGGTGGACATGCGTGAAAACATTATAACACCGGTTGATATGTATAGGGAACAACCGAACACGTACGTTGTCAACATGTCCGGCGAACGTCTCCCGGTTAATGACCCAACCCACATTCTGTCACCGGCAGTAGCCGAGTTTAGGGAACCTGTGGGAAGTCCAGAAGGGCATGAACTTACAGGAACAATTACACCGGGTCTATCCCATGAGTCGATGTTTACGACCGTTGATGATGCTTATCTTTCATATATTGAATATGCGAAACATGTTGGTTTTAGTGTTAGAAGAGAAAACTTAAAAAAAGATAAGCAAGGAATTGTAAGGAGAGCACGGTTTGTATGCTCTAAAGAAGGTTGGAGGAAGAAAGACCCACGATATGATACAATTGTAGTTCACCGCCCGGAGACCCGAATGGGTTGTTTGGCTGGGATTACTTTTGTCCTCCACGTTAATGGAATGTATAAAATTACACGATAGGAGACCGAGCATAATCACGAGGTGGAAAGTCCTTCCAAGGCACACATGCTTCGGTCCCATAGAAAATTTCCGTAAATTGAAGCTTCCATTGTGGACATTGGTGAGAGCAAGTGGTATACGACCTAAGCGGCTTTTCCATATGATGTCCAACCAAGTGGGTGGCGAAGAAACCTTGGATTCATGCAAAACGATATGAAGAATTATCTACGAACCAAGAGACAAAGGCAGATGTTAGAATTTGACACCGGAGGATTGCTTCATTATTTCCATCGTAGGCAAGCCGAAGATCCCACCTTCACATATTCTTTACAAGTTGATGAGGACGACCTCATCACCAATGTTTTTCGCGCATTCTAGAATGCGGTTGGACTATGAAAGGTTTGGTGATGTCCTATGTTTTGACACAACATATAAGACCAACAAATATGGCCGACCTTTTGCTCCTTTTGTAGGGGTAAACCATCATAGACAATCTGTCATATTTGGTGCAGCTCTATTGTACGATGAGACAATCGACACATTTAGATGGCTTTTCAATACGTTTGTAGGTGTCATGGGAGGAAAGGAGCCAACTACTATATTAACTGACCAGGATAAGGCCATGAGCAATGCCATCTTGCAAGAGTTACCAAGAACCAGTCACAGGATATGTGTGTGGCACATGTACCAAAATGCCTGCAAACATTTGAGCCATGTATTTAATGCCACAACATCATTTAAGAAAGATTTTCAGAGATGTATTTACGACTACGAAGAAGAAGATTCATTTATGCAGGCGTGGAATGATATGTTGTCAACATATCAATTGAGTGACAACGTATGGCTGAAATCTTTGTTTGAGGAGAGGAAAAAATGGGCACTTGTGTATGGAAGGAACACCTTTACTGCTGATATGGTCAGTACACAAAGATGTGAAAGCATTAACAAGCTTCTCAAAGATTATTTAGATATTAGACAAACAATGCGTTTGTTCTTTGAGAACTTTGAAAAACTAATTGATGACGGGAGGTACAACCAAGAAGTTGTCGATCATAAGATGAGATATACGTATAGTAGACCCGTAGTACGATCAAAGATACTTGAGCAAGCAATTGTCATTTACACACCCGAGGTCTACGAAATCATTCAAGATCGCATTTGAAGTGCATTGAGCTACACTTGCAGAATTCAGATGCAAACACCTTTGTCGTATATGACGACGTCAAGCATTGGCATCGTGTGCAGATAATTAGAGGTGTAGACGACAGTGTTCAATGTTCTTGTAAGAAGTTTGAATTTGCTGGAATACTCTGTAGACATGTGTTACGTGTGTTATTACATCTCCAAATTAGGGCTATTCCAGCAAGTTATATCTTGACTAGGTGGACGAGGACGGCTTGCAACATTAACCTTGGGGATGCCATTGTTAAAAACAATGAAATCGTCGATGAGAAGACGTTATGCCAAATGAGGTACATGCATCTGTTGAGAAGTGCAGTGGAGTTATGTGCAATCGCAAAGAAAGGGACAAGACAGCCTACGAATACTTCCTAACAAATTTAAAGAATTCACAAGAAAAGTCGTTCGAATCCTTTCCACAAGCCAATGTGGAGACCGTTGGAACCTCGGGTTGTCAATCCGAGGTCCCTACTGCAGTAACCAATGCAAGAAGCTCAAATTGACATCGCTCTTCGGTTAAAAGGCAGTGCTTGAGAAGGGTCGGAGGCGCAGGATGAAATCCTGCCTGGAAAAGAGGAAAAATATAAAACACAAAGATAGGTCAAGTTCACTGGTTCATGTTCAGCCGCCCAGGGATGAAGAGGAATTAACTGACCCCTATGTTTTAAGTAGTCAATCTCAAAATCAGACCTCACAGCAAATTCCTCTTCCGACTCAGGAATCAATCGACATGATGCGTAATGTATCTCATATGGACATCCTTCGGTTTATGAGTGGGCAGTAGTCGGGCAACAGCTTTCTGATTAGACATGCATCCTTTTCCTTTTATTCTATCGGTAACCTGCATACTTTGTTAGCATAAGTTTATTACTAAAATGATTCTCTACTACTTGATTATGTCCGCGATACTATTTAACGGTCATTAAACGTACTCAGATGGCCGACGGTCGACCGGTACATTGCAGCTATGGCCACGGGGAATGTCAGATGGGCACCGCTGTCGGAGGACCAGACAACGGGCGGAAGTTCTACTTCTGCAGCGTCAGTATATACCATTAATTTCTTAGAATGAACAATTGCAATTATCTTCTAACCATAACCCGTTCCAATCTATCTTGTGCAGCGTGTACCGTGTGGGTTTTTTGTATGGGTAGACAAGCTCCCTGCGGAGGGCGGGATTATGCCATGCAATTGTGAGAACGCGTTACTGGTGGAATACCTCCAGGAACGCGTGGCCATCCTCGAGTCGGAGGTGGCCGAGCTTAGACAGCAGGCGAAGGCAGCGAGGAAGAAGCTGGAGGAATGCTCCAAGATGCTCGGAGGGACGATGGACTCTGACGACATGGAGACTTCTACCAGTGCCAGCGGTTCTCAATCCCAGGAATCAGAGGATTGATCACAATTTCATGCTGTAGAGTTTTAAAACTCCAAGTTATGTAATCATGGACATGGTGGTTTGTGATGTTTCGGTTTCATGTCTTTTCTTAATTACAAAGATATTTTATGACTTCATGATCGCTTAGTGGCGAATTCGTCTTCGTTGGTAGCGACTTGTTCACACCTCGGTAGCGGGTTTGTCCCTCATTGTGCGCTCAATTGCGAGTACGTCATATCTCGAATATTGGTAGCGAACTGGTCATCCCTCGGCAGCGACTTACTCGTCCGTGGGTAGCGTCCGGACAGGCCTCGGTAGCGGGCTGCTCATCTCTCGGCAGCGACTTACTCGTCCGTGGGTAGCGTCCGGACAGGCCTCGGTAGCGGGCTGCTCATCTCTCGGCGGCCGACTTACTCGTCCGTGGGTAGCGTCCGGACAGGCCTCGGTAGCGGGCTGCTCATCTTTCGGCAGCGACTTACTCGTCCGTGGGTAGCGTCCGGACAGGCCTCGGTAGCGGGCTGCTCATCTCTCGGCAGCGACTTACTCGTCCGTGGGTAGCGTCCAGACAGGCCTCGGTAGCGGGCTGCTCATCTCTCGGCAGCGACTTACTCGTCCGTGGGTAGCGTCCAGACAGGCCTCGGTTCACTTGGGGTCATCCCTCGGCAGCGACTTACTCGTCCGTGGGTAGTGTCCGGACAGGCCTCGGTAGCGGGCTGCTCATCTCTCGGCAGCGACTTACTCGTCCGTGGGTAGCGTCCGGACAGGCCTCGGTAGCGGGCTGCTCATCTCTCGGCAGCGACTTACTCGTCCGTGGGTAGCGTCCGGACAGGCCTCGGTAGCGGGCTGCTCATCTCTCGGCAGCGACTTACTCGTCCGTGGGTAGCGTCCGGACAGGCCTCGGTAGCGGGCTGCTCATCTCTCGGCAGCGACTTACTCGTCCGTGGGTAGCGTCCGGACAGGCCTCGGTAGCGTTGGCCGTTTAAATCATCTCTCGGCGCGTTGGTCATTGGCCGGTAGCGAATTGCACTTAAACGTTTAGAATAGACAGATATAACTCATTAGTGGAGATGCACTTCTACTCGTTAGCTTCCATTTCATACATATTACAATTGTCCATGCATGTCACCGGAATTCAGCATCCCCCGATCTCCTTACCCCTTCACCCGTAACGGCGGTTTTCATGACACGATACGCCAGTCCGCCCTTGTCTTGATGACGTCGTCCTCTCGTGAAATTCCACCGTGGGCTACCTTTTGCGCTCGGCTCATCGGCAAACATCATGACGTATATTGCACAGCTTAACGCCGTCACGTATAGGATGTATTTTCGCAGCGGGTCTTACGTTCGCGCTAAAACAGGAAGGACAAGGATGGTTGAGAATGTTCTCATATACCTCCCCGATGGCCGTTGTGGGCAGTCCATTCCATACATTTCCACCCATTCCATGATGCCGTCGAGGTTGTAGAGCGTTCTTAAGAGACCCTTCCAGTCTGCAACCTACACGCATGAGCACAATTTCATTAACTGTGTTTTGATAAAAAATCATGGGAGCTATGTTACATGGCATTATCACCGCCCGCTTCGTTAACGGCGTGTACTTTGCGTGGCCGTTCATGGAGTTGTAAACTTTAAAGCTTCTTAAGCTAGGCTCAACTAAGATGATGAAGAAATGACTGTCTGTGTGGCCCCCTATGATGAAGCGGTCCGTATTCAGGAAGTCGGTTGCAGAATTGGTTTGTAGTATTGCTTTCATCCACTGTATGCGTGTGGCCGGCCTAAACGAAGCCTTCCCGGTGAGTGCTAAAGTGGATGGAGGCACCAATTTAACGTACTCGGTAGCGTTGGGGGTTCGCTTGGATTTGTTGTTGTAGGTGTTCAAAGTACACCTCAATCAACCCGACAGACACGAACTCTTTGTTGTTGAACAAAGGCAATCGCTTGCTGGGCATCAACGTAATTCCACCATTTCGTGTACGTGACGACATTGTAGAGTGCCCTGAAATGAGGTAAATAAATGTTATCGACAGAGATTGCAGTACGCAAGCTACTTTTAGGAGTTGCCGGAATTATACTTGACATCTTGGATGTCGTTTAACCACTGCAGGCAGCTTCGTCTGAGGTCCGGAGGAATGCAATCTAGGATGATTTCATAGTCCTTATAATTCTTCATGATCTTTTTCCTACCCCGGCCACCCGCCGGGGCTTCCCGGATTCCCTGACCACCTTTCCCCCGGCCGCTCTTCTCTTGGCCATCCCTGTCCTTGCCACCCCCCCCCTTACTTCCATCTCGTTTTATTAATTTCTACGTGGGAAGGTGGTAGGGTCTCCATTGGTGTAGCCTTCATCTCTGGAGGTGGTAGGGCCGACAGGGGTTGTGTATCGTAGGTTCCTTGCTCCCGAATAGCGCTTATTAATTCCTTCGTGCACTCCAGCCCGGCAGTGAATGTATCATCCAATTCTTGCCGCCGTTGACTCTCTTTCGAGGTAACAGTCTTTAAGGATTGAACCTCCTCTTCTAGATGACAGAAATTTACATATGTTTTGCTGGAGTGTTGCTGTTTAAAGGGATGGCCAAAACTTTCTTCAAATTTTTTGTCCAGGGCTACCCTCTTGACACGCTCAATTTCCATTTCGAAGCAAACCCATCAAGCCTCTTCTCGGTATTGCGCAAATCTTCGAGCGTAAAGTTGATCGAATCGCCCTCTTCTGTCTCTCGAGGGCAAGTTCTTGATCCAGTGCCTGACATTTCTTAACTATCTCCTCGTACTTAGGGGTCGGTATTTCCGAGTGAATTTCGGTTTCACCCGGTCCCTCCGCTTCGATATCTACAATGACCTGTGCAGGCAATAGTACTAGTAGCGTGAGCAACACCCATTTAATTGAGTACATCCATAATTCTCGTGTTGAAATGTTGTAACTCACCGAATACTGATTTTCCGTGATCTGTCGTACTATGTCAGCGAAGTGTATTTTGGTCTTCAAGGGAGCCATGTTCCATTTAAAAATGCATGGAACATTCCTCTCGCAAAATTGTGAAAAGCCCCTTATATGCTCAAAGAAAAAAGCCTGAGATACAAAGGGTCAAAATTACATTACTGATACCAGCCCATCAATCACATAAAGAACAATGACTGGCTAACATTACGCCAACTTACAGGAATGACGGCCACACACCCAAGCAGATAGGGTGGGGAGTTATTGGCCTTAATCTTCTCTGCAACATCATCTATGCGGCTCAACAAAACTCTATGTACGTAGCTCGCCCAATTGTAACCACCTATGGAGCCAATGTCTTGTACGTAATATTGAATCTCCTTTGGACACGTACTATTCGATGTCGGGAGCAAGAAACATGAACACATGAATGCTATCCATAGAGAGACGGTGATGGTGACATCCTTTCGATCATCAGAGTTTACAAGGCTTCTGATTAACTTGATGAGGCCACTCCTGCTTGCACTTTCTTTATGCGGGAATAGTTTGTCCAGTTCTGGTTTCCGTTTGGTGTTCGTCTGTATAGGTTCACCGCCATTGGGTAAACCCAAAATAAGTGCCACATCCTCCGACCGTATTTTGATGTTTTGCCCGTTAATGATAAAAACTCCACCACCTTGGTGAAGTAGAAGGATTTCCCTGATCATCGATGTGCTGAACTCGTACGCAGGCATGTCAAGATAACTACCGAATGGAGTCTGTGACAGGAGGTCTCTGTGGACCTGTTTGAAAGGAATGGCAGCAATTTCTCTCCGATAGTACGCAAAAGTACACCTGTGTAATACATGTACCTTGGTTGCCCGAACACTGTAGACACGCCAATTTGGCCTTATTTGGGGCTTAAACTCTTATTCCATTGGCAACATCTCTTTTAGACCATCAAAATCATGATGAACCACCCTTTTGGATGAGCTGAGGTGCTTATTGGAAATATGAGGATGATTTTCTAATTTCTAATCAAATCCGTGTTTGCCGAACAAGCGACTCTTGGTGGCGTGCCAGATTATGCTTTTACCAGCATATCCTCTATTTGAAAATTTTTCACAGGATTATATGGACATCCAATGAAGAAGTCCTCAACATCAATAATCTTCCCCTCTGAGTCCTCTTTTCAATGCAACAAACGGAATTCAATTCTGATCTCCCATTTGTCCGCAGCACCTTTTAGAAGTCAGATGCGCAGTTCTGTCCGCACGCGGCACCAATCAAGCCCAATTGCATGCAAGCCCAGCCCATTGGGCACATATCTGACCAATTCACGACCTTACCTTCCTTTTTCCTCCTCCATATCACTTGTTATAGTATCTGGAAGCTTCATGGTCGAAATTAGCATCATCTAATGATGGCAATCCAACTTGTTGTCTTGTATATCAAGACTTGCCATTTTTGGACCAGATTTGTTTCCTCTTCAAGTGGAGACATATTTTGAGCATGGGGAAGGTGATACACGATTTACAATCTCTCACAATCATTTAGGTAAGTTTCTAGATGCCTCGCATGAAAATCAGCAACATTAAATGGAGGAAATCCAACCTAAGGTCGGATGTATCAAAACTTGCTATTTTTTGACCTGTTCTTCATCCCCTATAAAGGGAGACTCATAAGAACGACCTAAGAAGGGCATCCCCATCATCCAGCACTCTTATTCTCACCCTCCAGCCACCCTAGGCTCATCCCAACCTCCCCAAATCGTCCTCTCTTCGTCCCGGTGCCCGGAGATCATCCCAAAGTGAAGAAGAAGCCGGTCTATGCTTCAACGTGCTGCACTGCTGATCATCGGATTCTACAGATATTTATAGTCATTTTATGGCCCGACTTCCTTCATAAGAAGTGTGTTTCATCAAGATATATTTCATCTCCAACAAACAGAGATCAATTCTGACATTTCCTCTGCTTGTTATGGCTTCAACACCGGCGCTGCACAGACTGATCCGAAGTCTTCTCTTCTAAGTCATCATCTTATTAGTCAATTTCAGTACATTTAATGGTAGATTCAACCTATGCATCCTTCATAGAAATTGTTACCCGGTGAGATATCTTTTATCTCCAACAATAATCATTCAATTTGGATATCTTTGGTTCCCATAGCATGTCCTACATCGACATTGTGCTGGGAGTTTCCAGAACTTCATTGTCCAAGATCCGAATTATCAGGTAAATTCAGATTACTTATCATAAGATTCAAGCAATTTTGTCTTCATATAAAACCACCCTCGGTGAGTCATCTTTATTTTAAAACAAACATCACTTTATTCTGACATTTGTGCTGTCCGTTATGATCACTGCATCAGAGCTGCACAGTTTACATTGAATCTATCCAACCCGGTTGCCATTTTGCCTGGGTTGTGTTGTCTTTAACCATTCATATTCTCTTTTATAACTCTTCATTCATATCATTTAATTCATGTTTAAGCATAATTTTATTCTATTTTCATCATTTCATATATCACAAAAAACCAAAAAAAGGGGTTAGGACTAACCCCAAATCCGGTGAGTTTGTTTCCAATTGTCGTTTTATGTTATTACTTTTACAAGTTACTACACTTCACTCGCTCTAATCCTTCTTCACTTGTTTTCTTGTCTTATTGTCTTCTAGTTGCACAAATACATCAAGCTAGCATTGGTTGGACTCTCCCTCATCGGCCGGCCGAAGAGGAAGAAGGTTGAACTCACACACTCTCTCCCACGCTAAGGTACACGGTCAAAACAACTCAATCTTGTTGTTATTCTATAAAGCGGAGCCCGCGGCTCCTGGCGACCACCTTTCTTTTTATTCATGTTCTAAGCTAATTCACTCCTCACTCTCCTCCCACATGACCCGAACCATCTCCGGTGCTCGAGTGACGCCGTGAGATGAAAGTTCGGGGATCAATGTGAGTGTGGGACCGAGGTGAGGACATTTTACCGCTTTCCGAGTGTTTTTCACTCCCTTTCCCCAATTCCATCTTTCATCTTATCTTGAGGTGCCGATCCGGAACCCGTTTTTGGAGTCGACAGCTTTTTGGCGACCACGGTGGGACAACTAATGTCTTTAACCGTGCTAGCTTGATTTGTTTGTGCAACTAGTTTCATTCTAATTCAATTCTAGTCACTAGATTGTTTGTTTTGTTGCATGATTGCTTGTCTTGTTTGCATATTGCATGCTCTATTTACTTCATTTCATTTCATGTTTTTGCTCATTGATTGTTTTTTCTCCTCTTACCCTCCATTTTTACTTTTGCATTAGCTTTTTACATCGGGTACCGGACTTGCTCCGATCCGTAGGGCATTCGAGGCGGGGGCTCTCTCTCCCAACACACCCTCACCCTCCAAACACCTTCTTGGTGGATTCTTACCTCTCTTCTGGGATATTCCTTCCTAGTTGATTTGGTGGTTTCCATCAAGACCTCCATAAGTCCCCATCCGTGGAGTATTCCTCTCCGCACGATTGGGCCGGTTGTACCACTTTCCCAAAACCCGAAGAACCCAAGTACCTACTCGTGGTGATTGAGTGATAACCTTAGGTCTTGAAGATGGAAGCAATAGGAACCAAACCTACTTGAGTGAACAATTGCTAACAATCTATCTAATCTAAGGTTTCAACCCAAAAATTGTCGAGTAGTCATTTTAAAAACTTGTTTGCATAACTTGCTTGCTCACCAAAAATTGAAAACAACCAAAAAAAAATTTTCTTCTTTCAAAACACCTAAAACAACAAAAAAAAACATTTTTAATTTGGTGTTCAACTTGTTTTCCAAACAACCAAATTGAAACAAAAAAAAATTCTAACAAAACAAAACAAAAAAAAATCTTCAATTGTGTGCTTTGCTTGCTCTCTTTTTTAACCATCTTTGTAGAAAGATCGACATGATGCCCATGATGCTAAGGTCCGGAAGCCACGTTGGGAGGTCGGACTACTACAAGCTGCAACAACCCATGGTCCAACCAGAGGGCCATGTTAACGCCATCAGGGAACCTGAAGTTCAAAATCCTACTCATCCACCTGCATCACTCAGTGTAGAACAAATCCTCCAGGGTCTATCCCTCCATCTAGATCCTGAATCCTTTTCACTTGTGCAATCTTTAACAAAGGAAAAGATGCCCACCAATGAAGATCCAGTCGAGGGAAATCAAGCCCCCTCACCACCCCAATTGACAGTCAGGCCCCTCATCATCTCCTCTCCTAGGCAACCCTGTCGTGCCTCTACTCACCCCGTTGTGGGGCACTCATATAATTCTATGCCAGTTCCTACTTTGAAGCCACCTATTCCAACCCATTCATCTAAATACCTTGCACCGGTGGCTCAGGAACCCAGCCTCACTCAAGCATTCATGAACAAACTCAACCAAATGGATGAACACTTTGAAGAGCTGAGGCACCGTTTGGACTCGAAGGCCATCCCTAAAATATCTGCTCCATCTTTCCCGATCCCACATATCCCTCCATCACAAACACCAGTCTACCATCGCTACAATGGCTCATGTGATCCCTTCACCCATGTCAATGATTTCTTGAGCAAATCGTCTCAATGGCTAAATGATCGAAGAGCTCTTGCTATTCTTTTTAAGCGATCATTGGATGGTGCAGCCCTAGAATGGTTCTTTTCACTAGGGGAAATAGAAATATGGGATTTTGAAATTGTCAAGGTCAAATTCTTGAAACGATATGGGCCGTGCTATTCAATAATTGGGGAAGTAAAAGAAGATGTGGAATTAATACAATATCATGATGACTTGAGCCCCATGGCTGAGAAGAACATTGATGCTATGAACCAACCTTGGAGCCCTCCCCAACCCCATCTAGATCATCATCTTCGGCCAACTCCTCGACGTCAGTTGATTAGGCCACCCATGCCCCAATCTCAGCCGGTCATGCAACCCATGTCAATGGCACAATCAATTGTGCACAATCAAGCTCCTCTTGTCAATTGTGCCAATACCTCTTTACCTAAACTGGCTCCCCAACCTTCTACTCCACCAACATTTCTTAAGGTCCATCGGCCAATCATTCAACCATTGGCTTCTCAGCCTATTCCAACAACAACCCCTCGGCTAGCCATGCAAGCCTTGTCCCCTCAACCCACTTCACCAATGGTCCCTCGACCAATCATTCATCTTGAGCCGATCGAGCAAACCCCGGCTTCTCAACCAATCCCACCGCATAGGGATCCTCTTCAGTTGGTTGCGCAACAACCAATCATTTCTTCTATTACTCTTGCCTCAACGAAGGAATCAATCACTACTACTATTCTTGCTCCTGCTGTAGTAGAAGATTCGAACACTCCAACCATTTGTGCTCCCGCCATGGCAGAAGAATCAGCTTCTTATCAAGATCAAAGTCAGCTAGTAGGGGAGGTCGAACCAAACCCTTCTACCTTTTTGGAATCTCCTAGACTAGGCATGCCCTCTTCCATAGAACATCCTGAGAAGAAGCCTGCTATAGGGAGCTTAGATAAAGGAATCATAAATTTTGTTGATTGTCAAGGACTAGGCAAGGATTCGCCAGGTATAGATCAACTATCGTCATCATTGGAATTGATCCATGAAGTTTGTCAGATTGAATTGACCCCAGAGCTAGGAAGTAAGGAGACCGAATTGGTCAGTGAAATGGGAAAGGAATCTATAAACCTACAGATGGAAGATGCAGACCTTAGCAAGGGGATACTAGGACCTCCTCCAGCTAGGCAGGAAAATCCCTTAGCATCGATCTTAGGGCCACGACCCTTACCCCATTCTTCTCCTAATCAACAATCCGGCCCTCGGGCCCACGATCAATCAATCTTAGTGGCCACGACCCCTTCTTTATTCTCCTCCAAATCAACGATCGGGCCCATGGGCCCACAATTCCTCAATCTTAGGGCCACTGCCCTTTCTTTATCCTTCTTACAACCATCAATCGGGCCCACGGGCCCAAAACCTGTCAATCTTAAGGCCACGGCCCACACTTTATCCCACTCGGCGGGCCCTTATGCCCCTTTCTCGTGCTCTTACGCCCCTTTTCATCAACCGGGCCTATGTCCCCCTTTCCATCAGCCGGGCCCTCGTGCCCCTTTTATCCAACCGGGCCCATGTGCCCCTTTTAATCAACCGGGCTCTTATGCCCCTTTTCTTCAACCGGGCCCATGTGCCCCTTTTAATCAATCGGGCTTGCATGCCCCTTTCCTTCATCTGGTCCCATATGTCCCTTTTCCCCAACTGGGCCTTCGTGCCCCTTTCCTTCCATCGTGCCCGCGTGCCCATTATTCTTCCCAATCGTGCTCACGTGCTCTTAATTTTTCTAAATCGGGCCCACGTGCCCACAATTCACCTCAATCGGGCCCACGTGCCCATAATTCACCTCAACCGGGCTCACATGCCCATGTTTTTTCGCAACCGGGCCCGTGTGCCCAAATTTCTTCTAAATCGGGCCCACGTGCCCGCAAGTCACCTCAACCGGGCTCACATGCCCATGTTTTTCTACAACCGAGCCCATGTGCCCAAATTCCTTCTAAATCGGGCCCACGTGTCCACCTTCCATCAACCTCGGGCACACATGCCCACACTTCAACTTCGGGCCTGTATGCCCCCATTTCTTCACCATCGGGCCCACGTGCCCATACTTATTCAAAATCGGGCCCCCGTGCCCCCACTTCTTCAACTTTGGGATTACACACCCATACTCTTCAATGGCGCCAGCGAGCCCATCACAAATCACAATCTTGCTCCCAACCATTTAAATCGGGTCCACGTGCCCACTCTTTTCATTGGGTCCCTCGGGCTCAACCTCCAATTGGGCCCTCATGCCCATCAACATCAACCGGGCCCTCTATCCCACATTCAAATCTTGGGCTCACGTGCCTCTTGATTCCAACTACTCCCAGGCCTTCAAGCCCACTTTCAACTCACGGGCCCAAGAGCCCATTTTAACTCACTTTTGTTTCCAAGCATGTTTTTGTCCTTTTTGAATTCTCTTTCTTTTTCCAAATTTTATTTTCAAAAAAAATCAAGGTATAGAAATTTCTTGGGTGATACCACAATCTTTGCCTTTTACATCATTAATTTTGACTCTGCCCTGCTAAATCAGATCCTCCACATTTTCACTTCATCCTATGACTATGAATCTTCAATCCAATGCAATATGGTGCATATCAAAAGTGGAAGCAGTTGGGCAAGGCAAGGCAAGGCAAGGCATGGCAGGCAAGGCAAGGCAAGCACAAGCAAAGCCATCATCAACAATGAACTTCTCCTTCTCTCAGGTATTACATGAAATTGCATTCATTATCATTATGTCATCCACAAGGCAATATTTTTTTAAATGATTTTGAATTTCACTTGACAATCTTACTTGAGAGAAAGTTTTGATTGATGATAACTACTTTTTATCTTATCCTAATGAGTTCTTTACAATGCAAGGCATGTTTTCAATTGATTCGCCCATGGAATGTAATCTACCTCAAAAATGGAGAGAACTACCAGTATGACTTAAGTCAACATGTTCTAGGTTGTTGTCTAGGAGTCGAGGGTAGATACCATTCTACACACACAACACATCCCGATCCCAGAATCTGGATGACTTGACACCCGAGAGAAGCTAGGCAAAGCTTAGAGATGGAAGGAAAACCCTCACCCTATTCTCTTCTGTTCGGTCCAAGATAGGCAAAGGGGACTAGAGGGGGAGAGTATCGAAAGCATCCACCACCTTAGTAGGAGGCCGTCTCAGAAAGTCCAACTTCTCAAAAGAAAAAAAGGTGCCAAAAGATGGGCAATGAACCCCACAGGTTTAAACAAATATGGGCCTGTCTGAATGAGTACCCAAAAATGCAGAAAATGGAAAAAAGGCACCAAAATATGGGCAATGACCCCACAGGTCAAAGCACCTGTCCGAATGTGTGCCACAAAAATAGGTTTGTCGATAAAGAAGAAAAGACCCAAAGAGGTTGAACCCCAATGGGCAATTGGGTGTGAGTAGAGAAATCCCTCTCGACATCTCCAAAGCCTATCAAGGACTTTCCCTCAATTCTTCATTCTTACCCCCAAGGTGTGGGTGAACCAACCAAATCAAAGCTAAACTCTAGCCGATCAAAGGTTGAAGGTCGGAAAGATTCTGGGCAAGGAACCCCATTTTGCACATGGTGTCTACCAACGAACCTAGAAAAACAACCAAGTGATGAGAACTTGTGTCAATACTGATTTTTCTCTCCCCAAAAAAATATTTTCAAAAAAAAAACTCTAAAAAAAAGTTGAATATTTTCAAAAACTCAAAAAAATTTAAATATTTTCAAAAACTAAAAAAAAAAGAATTTTTTCAAAAATCCAAAAAAATGAATCTTTTTAAAAGAAAGAAAACTTCATTTTCAAATTCCAACAAAATTTTCAAAAAAAAAAAAATCATCACCATGCTTGGTTTGAATTCCTGTCTTTACATTCATTGTATATTTGCTACTTTATTTTTGCACTCTTAAGAAGGCTATTACCCCTTGACAAAGGTCAAGGCATACTGCAACTTGCAAAGGGGATAAGCCGCATTGTTGTTCTAATCTCTTCCTTCTAAGTGTTTCAGGCACAAGAAAAACTTTACACCCCTTGACAAAGGTCAAGGCATACTGCAACTTGCAAGGGGGATAAGCCATATTGGCATTCTAATCTTCTTTTTCTAGCGTTTCAGGCATGAAGAACAAATGAGGAGAACTTCACAACAAGGCGAAGCTCGCCACTTCCCTCCCCAAGGATTCTTAGAAGGAGGTGCCACCATGACCTCGACCTCAACTTCGTCGAGGAGCATTTTCAAGATTTAAATAAGGCGATGCTCGCCACTTCCCTCCCCTGAGGATTCTTAGGAGGAGGTGTCACCATAACCTCGGCCTTAATTTTGCCGAGAAACCTTTTGTAGGCGATGCTCGCCACTTCCCTCCCCTGAGGATTCTCAGGAGGAGGTGTCATCATTACCTCGGCCTCAACTTTGCCGAGAAGCTTTTGTTCTGTGTCCTCATTAAGACACATGAACTCTTTTGTGAGAATGCATGTCATCACACCGTAAACTCACCGTTATCATTTCCTTTCTTAGCATATATTAGGTGCATTACTATTTATTTTATGCATTGATGTTGAAGACCGTGAATGCAAAGAAGACCAAGCCCGAGATCCTCTTCATCAAAATCCACGACAGGTCATTCTTTGTGCTCACGGATAAGCCAAAATTGTGCAGTGAGGGACGATGGTTCCCGAATGGGTATCTTGACCTCATAGACAATCTATATCTTCAACTAATTGTTAGACAAGTTTTTTTTTTTTTTTTTTCTTGAGCCCAACATGCATCATATAGTATTAGTTGCATTGCATATTTCATAATCATTGCATACATTCTTTCAAAATCTTCACCTTCTCACCTTAGTCTCTAAATATTTTATCCTAATTCTGATCATTCTGAATCCCATCATGTTTTCTAATCCCACTGTGTTTTCTAATCCCACCGTGTTTTATAGTCCCACCAACCTTTCTAATATCCCACCGTGTCTGTTAATCCCACCTTGTTCGGTAATCACCTTGTGCCTTCAAATCTTTTATTTCTATCCCCACTGTGACCACTGCAACACCCTTCTTGCTATTCATCCAACCGTGGCAGTCAATTCGTCCCGCCAAGGGTCTTCTATTTGATCAGAACTTGCACAGTCATTATCTTCACGGTCTGTGCTTTAACATTTGCCTTTCGGAATTTGAGATCATTCCATTCCGAATTGAATCTTGTCTCCTGGAAGACTTAAATGAATCTAAGAGCCTGAATGTGCTCGATTGGTATTCTTTTACATTTTCAAAACAAATCTCCTTTTAAAAATTTTTAGCCCATCACAGTACAGGAACACCGCAAAGATCGGGTTACCAGCTGATGATGAACCTACGAACCCATATTTCGGGGACTCCCCACCGCGTTGGGGGTTGGCTATTCTTCTCTCGTGCCAATGGCACATCTCTTACCAATCGAACATATGAAGACTTGATGAAACATGGTGGTTAACTAGGAGACTTGAGGAGATTCGTCTTGCAGAATATGGTCGTTGAGCGTGTCTATATCTACACCTTGATGTCACCTTTTCAGTCCATCGCTATTTTACTCCACTGCATTCCATTACAACTCATTTCACTTCGCTACATTCCTCTACATTTCACTCCGCTACGCTACATGCCATTCCCTTGCAAAGCCGACATCAAGGCGAGGCAAGCTGTAGACACGCCAATTTGGCCTTATTTGGGGCTTAAACTCTTATTCCATTGGCAACATCTCTTTTAGACCATCAAAATCATGATGAACCACCCTTTTGGATGAGCTGAGGTGCTTATTGGAAATATGAGGATGATTTTCTAATTTCTAATCAAATCCGTGTTTGCCGAACAAGCGACTCTTGGTGGCGTGCCAGATTATGCTTTTACCAGCATATCCTCTATTTGAAAATTTTTCACAGGATTATATGGACATCCAATGAATAAGTCCTCAACATCAATAATCTTCCCCTCTGAGTCCTCTTTTCAATGCAACAAACGGAATTCAATTCTGATCTCCCATTTGTCCGCAGCACCTTTTAGAAGTCAGATGCGCAGTTCTGTCCGCACGCAGCACCAATCAAGCCCAATTGCATGCAAGCCCAGCCCATTGGGCACATATCTGACCAATTCACGACCTTACCTTCCTTTTTCCTCCTCCATATCACTTGTTATAGTATCTGGAAGCTTCATGGTCGAAATTAGCATCATCTAATGATGGCAATCCAACTTGTTGTCTTGTATATCAAGACTTGCCATTTTTGGACCAGATTTGTTTCCTCTTCAAGTGGAGACATATTTTGAGCATGGGGAAGGTGATACACGATTTACAATCTCTCACAATCATTTAGGTAAGTTTCTAGATGCCTCAGTATGAAAATCAGCAACATTAAATGGAGGAAATCCAACCTAAGGTCGGATGTATCAAAACTTGCTATTTTTTGACCTGTTCTTCATCCCCTATAAAGGGAGACTCATAAGAACGACCTAAGAAGGGCATCCCCATCATCCAGCACTCTTATTCTCACCCTCCAGCCACCCTAGGCTCATCACAACCTCCCCAAATCGTCCTCTCTTCGTCCCGGTGCCCGGAGATCATCCCAAAGTGAAGAAGAAGCCGGTCTATGCTTCAACGTGCTGCACTGCTGATCATCGGATTCTATAGATATTTATAGTCATTTTATGGCCCGACTTCCTTCATAAGAAGTGTGTTTCATCAAGATATCTTTCATCTCCAACAAACAGATATCAATTCTGACATTTCCTCTGCTTGTTATGGCTTCAACACCGGCGCTGCACGCATCGATCCGAAGTCTTCTCTTCTAAGTCATCATCTTATTAGTCAATTTCAGTACATTTAATGGTAGATTCAACCTATGCATCCTTCATAGAAATTGTTACCCGGTGAGATATCTTTTATCTCCAACAATAATCATTCAATTTGGATATCTTTGGTTCCCATAGCATGTCCTACATCGACATTGTGCTGGGAGTTTCCAGAACTTCATTGTCCAAGATCCGAATTATCAGGTAAATTCAGATTACTTATCATAAGATTCAAGCAATTTTGTCTTCATATAAAACCACCCTCGGTGAGTCATCTTTATTTTAAAACAAACATCACTTTATTCTGACATTTGTGCTGTTCGTTATGATCACCGCATCGTAGCCGCACGGTTACATTGAATCTATCCAACCCGGTTGCCATTTTGCACAGGTTGTGTTGTCTTTAACCATTCATATTCTCTTTTATAACTCTTCATTCATATCATTTAATTCATGTTTAAGCATAATTTTATTCTATTTTCATCATTTCATATATCACAAAAAACCAAAAAAAGGGGTTAGGACTAACCCCAAATCCGGTGAGTTTGTTTCCAATTGTCGTTTTATGTTATTACTTTTACAAGTTACTACACTTCACTCAGTTCTAATCCTTCTTCACTTGTTTTCTTGTCTTATTGTCTTCTAGTTGCACAAATACATCAAGCTAGCATTGGTTGGACTCTCCCTCATCGGCCGGCCGAAGAGGAAGAAGGTTGAACTCACACACTCTCTCCCACGCTAAGGTACACGGTCAAAACAACTCAATCTTGTTGTTATTCTATAAAGCGGAGCCCGCGGCTCCTGGCGACCACCTTTCTTTTTATTCATGTTCTAAGCTAATTCACTCCTCACTCTCCTCCCACATGACCCGAACCATCTCCGGTGCTCGAGTGACGCCGTGAGATGAAAGTTCGGGGATCAATGTGAGTGTGGGACCGAGGTGAGGACATTTTACCGCTTTCCGAGTGTTTTTCACTCCCTTTCCCCAATTCCATATTTCACCTTCTCTTGAGGTGCCGATCCGGAACCCGTTTCCGGAGTCGACAAACACCAGTGGATGTAGTCGGTGTTTCCTGCACGGCGTCCATATCTGTGCTGCGAGTCGACGAAACCCAATCCGTGGGAGATCGTCCAAGTGCTTCAGTAATCCGGAAGAGGGCCGCGTTGTAGGATGCTTCTGTAGCGATGGTGGAGTGCCGGTGGGGAAGAACCCTATAAAGCCAAGGAGATATCTGAGCTCGACGAAATACGAAAACGGCAAATATTATATTCTCTTAGCGGTCTGGACACGATGGTCAGAGCTTGGTAGCGCGTCGGTCAGAGCTCTGTAGCTTGGTAGCGCGTCGGTCAGAGCTCGGTAGCGGGTATGTCTACTCTCGGTAGCGCGACGGTCATTCCTCGGTAGCGGGTTTGACTTCGTCGTTAGCGTCGTTACCTCGGTAGCGGGGTCTGTCAGGGCTGGGTAGCGGGTCTGTCAATGCTCGGTATCGGGCTTCACCTCGTCGTCACCGGTGACGGTTTTACTTCGTCGTCGATGCTCTGTAACGGGTCTTTCAGGGCTCGGTAGCGGGTCTGTCAATGCTCGGTATCGTGTCTGTCACCGGTAGCGGGTTTGACTTCGTTGTCAATGTTCGGTAGCGGGTCTGTCACGGCTCAGAAATGGCGTTAGCTCGGTATCACGTCGGTCAGAGCTCGGTAGCGCGTCGGTCAGTGCTCGGTATGCCGTCGGTCAGAGCTCGGTAGCGCGTCGGTCAGTCGTCTGACCCGGCTCGGTAGCGCGTCGGCCAGAGCTCGTAGGGGGTTTGTCAGTGCTCGGTAGTGCGTCGGTCAGAGCTCGATAGCGGGTTTGTCAGTGCTCGGTAGCACGTCTGTCAGCAAGGTAGCGGGTCTATCAGACCTCGGTAGCGTGTCTGTCAGACCTCGGTAGCGGCGTTAGCTCGGTAGCGGGTTTGTCGGAGGCTCGGTAGTCGCTCCGTCGTAGATCGGTAATTGCAAACACAAAAGACATTGCGATTTTTTATTAATATAGAATGATTAGATGTTTACAACTGACGTTTATAAGTTGTTACAACTGAATGAATGAATGAATGAACGAAAGAATGTTTACAACTGACGTTTACAACGTGTTACAGCTGAATGAATGAATGAATTAATGAATGAATGAATGTTTACAACTGACGTTTAAAACGTCGGGAACTCCAATCCTGTAGCCACAAGAAGCAACGGACATTTTCCACGTACGTAAGGCTAAATCGCCCTCACATTTATTACTTCCTCCTCGGTGAACTCGTTGCATCGGGCGACCTTTAGCACTTAGCTCCTCGCATACATCATCACATATATGGCGCAGCTTAACGCCGACCCGTAGAGGATGTATGGTCGGTATTCTCCTTTGTGTAATTAGTTCATCTAATAAGGACGCGAGAAAGGATTACATACCTCCCGCATGGTCGCTGCGGACAATCCATCTCATAGTATTCCGGCCAATCCACAATCTTTGTCAAGATCAAAACGTTCCGAACTATATTCTTCCGGTCTTTGACCTACACAATTGGAGGAACTATATCTAGTATTGAAGTGCAAGGGCATAACTAAAAGTATAGTATTGGTTTTTCGATATACTCACCGCGACCTTAGTTCCAGGAGTGTACTTCGATGGCCGTTGATGGAGTTGTATACCGAGAAGCGTTTTCCCGCACATCCAATGAGATAAGAAAATAATGTCCCTCATTGTGGCGAGGCAAGAAGGAAGCGCTCCGTCCGCATGAATTCATCGGAAGACTTGGTTTGGAAGGCAAATTCCATGTATTCTTTGTGTTGTCCGTTGAAGATGACGTTTGGGTGTCCGTTCATAACAAGTACCGATGATGGCAACACCACGACTTTTCGATACTCATCCGGTTGAGCATCAATTTTTTTCTTTAAGAGATCCAGGTACACCTCCAGTGACCCCTCCGATACGTAGGATCCCACGTTGAACAACTCAACGATCTCGTAGGCACTGACCATATTTCGCCAATATGTGTATGTAAAAATATCAGCGAGATTCCTGAAGAAATAAATTATAGGGTTAGTTCGACAGAGAAAGAGCATATGACGATAAAATAGTGAAGTGCAGATAACTTTACATTATTTCCTAACCTTGGCTTAATTAACCAGTCGAGGCAGCTTTGTCTGTTTTCATCGGGAATACGGTCAAGGATGGTTTTAAAAACTGCAGGATTGACGCCCTCCACTTTGGCTGAAACAACCGCTGCTTCCTTTTCCCTGCCACCCCTTCCTCCACTTCCTCGTCCTCTACCACCTTTTCCCTTACCTCCCTTTCCTTTACCTCCCCTTCCTCTACCTCCCTTTTTGGGTTCATAGCGGGGAGGGGGGATGGTCTCCACTTCGTCTGGTGGAATGACCGCACTGTCCAATACATTCTGTTGCATGGGCGCAGTCTCCATCGGTGGAGGTGGCTCGATCCCAAGGGGTTGTGGTTGAGCCTCATATGGTGACTGTAACCATATGGATCTTATTCGTCCAGTCCTCCCCTTCACCCTCTTGGCTATACACAACAATTCATTTACAACTTGAGTGGGCGACTGGGGATCGTTGGGAATCCGTAGTTTCCAAAGGGATGTCAAACAATTCAGACATCAGATCCCTTGTACACTCCAGTCCCGCAGGAAGTGTAGCATCAAATTGACGCCTCCGGTCACAATCTTTGGAGGCTGCGGTCTTCATCATATCCACCTCCTGCTGTACATGGTGGAAAATGTCATCGTACGTAGACGAGGGCCGGGGTTGATGGTCGGATACTCGGAGATGTGTTCTTCGACCGTTTTCTCCAGGGCTCTTCTCTTTTCTCGCTCCCGTGCCAAATCTTGAGCGAACCCATCAATCCTTTTTGGAATTGGGCAAATCCTTCTCTAATGAATTGCTCCACCTCGTCCTCTTTGTCTCTCAATGAGAAATTGTTCGTCGAGCCGTTGACACTGTACAAGATATCACCCAAGTTGGGCGTAGGTACTTCGTTGCGAATTCCTGATCCGCTCGGTTCCTCGTCTACAATATCTACAACTACCTGTGTAGGCAATAATAATAAGAAAATTAAGAACAACAGACGAACAATGTATTTATCATGTATACAAATTCGAACTCACCGTATACTTTCGTCCTGTGATCTGTTTAAGTATATCCGCAAATTCCACTTTATTCTTTAAGGGCGCCATGTTCCACTTAAAAATGTGTGGATCATTTCTCCCACAGAATTGTGTTAACCCGCTGATATGTTCAAAAATAAAAGCCTGGTATATAAACATTCGACAGTAAGAAGTGTGAGACCAACGCACAACATATGATAAGAAGAAACACTACGTAAATGGTTTTGTATACTGACAGGTATGACGGCCACACACCCAAGTAGATAGGGTGGGGACTTCTTGGCCTTAATTTTCTGTGCAACGTCATCCATGCGGTCCACAAGACACTATGTACATAGCCGGCCCAATTGTAACCTCCTATGGAACCAATATCTTGTACGTAGTAAAGAATGCTTCGAAGTGTTCTATTTGAATTCGGGAGCAAAAAACATGAAAACATGAATGCTATCCACAAGGACACCGTTTTGTTGACATCTGCCGATCACCGGACCGTACAAGATTTCCAATTAAATTCAAGATGCCACCTCTCGGCACTTACCCCTAAAGGGAACATATCATCCAGTTGGGTTTTTCGTCCGTCGTCCAACTGGATGGGTTCACCGCCATCGGGTAACCCCAAAATAAGGGCCACATCATTCGACCGTAGTCCTAACTCTTGGCCATTTATGTTGAAAACTCCACCGCCTTCGTGAAGTAGGAGGATTTCCCGGATCATGGATGTGCTGAACTCGTATTCAGGCATATCAATAAAACTGCCGAAAGGAGTCTGTGCAAGGAGGTCTCTGTGGACCTGTTTGATCGGAATGGTAGCAATTTGCGTGCGATAGTAAGCAAATGAACATCGGTGTAGCACATGCACTGCTTTTGCTCCATGAACATTGGATGTAGACGCCATCTCGTGGACCGCTTCCATGTCTGTAATCCAAGGCGTTTTCAGGAAATACGTGTGTAGAGAGCGACGACAACGTATAAAGAGTATGAAAAACACCTTCGAAGGGTTACCTTGCGTATTTCGTGCCAGGCGATGGTGCACGCTTCGAACTTATTCGGCGATGAATGACTGTTGGTTGCGAGGAACAACGAGCGGCGGCAAGATTCTGTTGGACGACTGCAACTTCGAAGAACTATTGCCGGTTGTTGAAAAAAACTATACGCGCCGCAAAAAACCTGGTTATAGATGATGAGTGGAAGACGGCGATGGTTGAACTTCTTCGAAGGGGGAAGAAGGCGCTCGTCGCTCGCTAGATCTTGCCAAGAGGTTCCCGGACGAACAGGGCTCCGAAAAGTGGAATCGCAAAAATGTGGACGAGCGCTCTACATCTTTCCTTCCTTCCCTCCTTTAGTATGCCTGAAAATCCCTTTACCTCGTTTGACGAGCCGCTACCGAGTATATAGAAACCCTACCGAGCGGTTGTCGAGGCCGCGTCACCGAACCCTTCTTGACACGCTACCGGGCCTCCGACAAGCCGCTACCGTCTTATCAGTTGCTTTCCTTTCCCGCTTATCCATTTTTCAAAGTTTTAAAATTTATTTTACCGCCTGAGTAGCTCGCTACTGAGCCTAAGGGCTTCAGACAACCACGGAGGCATGCATCATTCCTGTCCCGCCATTTCCATTTGTCAAAATTTTTAATAGCCGCACCGCACTGCCGACTGCCGAGAACTGAAATAGTCGCAACCGAGCCGTCTATGTATCACTACCGATCGTCTAGACAAACGCTACCGAGCGGTTGTCTGAAGCCTGTCTACCGAGTCGACGTTGTATCACTACCGAGCGTCTAGACAAACGCTACCGAGCGGTTGTCTGAAGCCGCGCTACCGAGTCGACGTCTTCTCACTACCGATCGTGTAGACAAACGCTACCGAGCCATCGTCTGAAGCCGCGCTACCGAGTCGAGGAGCCGCTACCGAATATGGAAGAAGCCCTACCGAGTCGCTACCGAACTCTGACCGTCGCTACCGAGCGGTTTGACGAGCCGCTACCGAGTATGATAGAAACCCTACCGAGCGGTTGTCGAGGCCGCGTCACCGAACCCTTCTTGACACGCTACCGAGCGTCTAGACAAACGCTACCGAGCGGTTGTCTGAAGCCGCGCTACCGAGTCGACGTCTTCTCACTACCGATCGTGTAGACAAACGCTACCGAGCGGTGGTCTGAAGCCGCGCTACCGAGTCGACGTTGTATCACTACCGAGCGTCTACAAGAACGCTACCGAGCGGTTGTCTGAAGCCGCGCTACCGAGTCGACGTCTTCTCACTACCGATCGTGTAGACAAACGCTACCGAGCGGTTGTCTGAAGCCGCGCTACCGAGTCGACGTTGTATCACTACCGATCGTGTAGACAAACGCTACCGAGCCGTCGTCTGAAGCCGCGCTACCGAGTCGACGTTGTATCACTGCCGAGCGTCTACAAGAACGCTACCGAGCGGTTGTCTGAAGCCGCGCTACCGAGTCGACGTCTTCTCACTACCGATCGTGTAGACAAACGCTACCGAGCGGTTGTCTGAAGCCGCGCTACCGAGTCGACGTTGTATCACTACCGATCGTGTAGACAAACGCTACCGAGCCGTCGTCTGAAGCCGCGCTACCGAGTCGACGTTGTATCACTACCGAGCGTCTACAAGAACACTACCGAGCGGTTGTCTGAAGCCGCGCTACCGAGTCGACGTCTTCTCACTACCGATCGTGTAGACAAACGCTACCGAGCCGTCGTCTGAAGCCGCGCTACCGAGTCGACGTTGTATCACTACCGATCGTGTAGACAAACGCTACCGAGCGGTGGTCTGAATCCGCGCTACCGAGTCGACGTCTTCTCACTACCGATCGTGTAGACAAACGCTACCGAGCGGTGGTCTGAAGCCGCGCTACCGAGTCGACGTTGTATCACTACCGATCGTCTACAAGAACGCTACCGAGCCGTCGTCTGAAGCCGCGCTACCGAGTCGACGTTGTATCACTACCGAGCGTCTACAAGAACGCTACCGAGCGGTTGTCTGAAGCCGCGCTACCGAGTCGACGTTGTATCACTACCGAGCGTCTAGACAAACGCTACCGAGCCGTCGTCTGAAGCCGCGATACCGAGCCGTCTATGTATCACTACCGAGCGTCTAGACCAAACCGCGCACTACCGAGACCTGACCTAGTCGCTGCCGAGTGGTTTGTCTCCCACCACCGAGTGTTCCAATCAGTGGTGTACCGAGCCTCGTGGGAGACCCTACCGCGTGACCGTCAACCGTCACCGAGTTCAAATAATAAAAATAATATTCTTTAAGCTTGTGTCGAGCGCCGTGAACAGGCATTAATGACTGAGGTGACGTTTCGGAAACGACGGCTTCACGGCCCTCCCCCTCCGTCGACGGCCGTTCGACGACGTTCTCCGTCTCCGCACTTCCGTTATCCGGCAGTGGCTCCGTCGGTCCGTGGTGGCACATTACGCCACCGTCGACGTGGCGCGCTCCGGTTGGGGACTGCGGGAGTCCCCTCCACCCGGGAACTGAGGCGATCCGAACTCTTTTCTGAATACTCGGTTTTCTGCAAGAGCGTGATTCATGGTTTTCACGATACCCGAGCAATTTTGTTTTGCTTAAAATGAACCCTTTTAGAATTTGAGATTATTCCACTTAGAATTAAACTGAGTATTTTGGTGAAACTTGAATGAACTTGAGATTCCAAATATGATGGATTGGTATTCTTTTCATTTTAAGGTCAACTTCTCTTTTACAAACTTTAGCCCATCACAGTACAAGAACACCGCAAAGTTCGGGTTGCGGATTGCTGATGAACCTACGAATTTGAGGACTCCTCACCACGCTGAGGGTTGGCTACATCCTTTTATCCTTTATCATTTACCTTTTCATCTCTCGTGCCAAGGGCATGTCTTTTACCAGTCAATTATATGAGGTTTTGATAGAACATGAAAGCGATCTAGAATACTCATAGAGATTCATATTGCTGGATCAGGTAGATAAGCGTGTCTATATCTACACCTTGATGCCACCTTTTCAGTCCATCACCATTCCATTCCGCTACATTCATCTACGTTCACTTGCATTCCATTACAGTTCACTCTGAATCATTCCGCTTCATTACATGCCACTCCCTTACAAAACCGACATCAAGGCGAGGCAAGCTGTAGACACGCCAAATTCGCCTAATTCAGAGTATAAAACTCATGTTTTATAGGGTAACATGTATGATTGACCTTATAATGATGCCGGGTCTTTTAAAGTTGATTTGGAGCTTCGCCGAATGAAATCGGATGTTTTCCGACGTTTTCCGCAAAAAGCCGTAATTTCCGAGCGAAAGCCGCACGTAAATCGTGTGAACAAGGAAATTGGCTGAATGACCAATGCCTACTGATCATGCATTGAAGGTTATGGTCATATTCACACTCCGGACAAGTTTTGTTGCATTCCGTGCCTTTCCGGTTTGCCGCCGAAGTCATTTTGACCTATATCGGACCTTCTGTTCACTGCCCTAACTTCCGGATTAAATTCTGAAGTTTTGGAGGGTGTGATGGATGATCCGATGCTATATAAAGCTTCTTCGGCCTGTTATCTTTCCAACGCAACAAACGGCGTCGAATTCCGAGTTCGGGAGTGTTCGCAATGGCTTCCGGAAGAAGGACGCGCGAAACCAGTCCCATGCGCCCGGGTTCCTGGTCACATGCGCTCAGGACCCAGGGCACATGGCCATGCGCCCTACCAGTGAGGCACGTGACCTTGTGCCCTCACTTGAGGGCACATGCGCCCCACCTTTGAGGCACGAGGGACCCAGTTTTTCACCCGGACTCTACCACTGAACCGCCGATCGGATAAGGCCTCATTTCTCGAGATTTGTGCCCATGCGCCCTCACTGGGGGGCACATGCGCCCCTCAGTGGGGCGCAAGGCCCCTATTTTTTAGCTTTGATAACGCCGTTCGTTCTCCTATAAATTAACTCTGATTCCGGTCGTTCCATAGGCATGAGCACGACCCCCCAGGCATCTCAAGACGTCCAACCACCCTCCTGCATCGATTTTGTGATTTTTAGAGAGAGAATTTCGAGTTTTTAGAGAGAGAAAAGTCGGTTCAAGAGAGAGGAAGGTCGTTCGCAGGTGATACGCCAAGTCTCTCTTCTTCGGCCTCTACGGCGGTGTGAGGACGTACGCTGCCGATGCTCTCTTCATCAAAGTTCTTCCTCTCCAAGTCTTCTTGAGTTTTCAATCGAAGGCACTTGATTCCGAGGTCGGGGATGGTCGTGACGAGCACAGAAGCAAAGTCGCGCCTGGCAGATCCTAGACTGCTGCTCGGCTTTTTCGACAACACAGATTTGGCTATATCTTTCTCTATTCAACTCAGAATCTTCCAGTTCTTTTTCCTACCTCTTTGTTTAGTAATTCCCCATCCTCCTATATTTTTTTACATTTTTTTGCATTACTTTTATTCTGTTATTCCGAAAATAAAAAGGGGGTTAGAGATAACCCGAATCCGGTCAGTTTCTAGTCAATTGTGTGTTTTATGTTATTCTCTTTACATATACTCCACTTTGTCTAGTTCTAATAGTCTCTTTCACTTGTTTATTTGTCTAGTTGCACAGAATATCAAGCTCCCACCGCATTGAGGACTCTTCTTCATCGGCCGGCCGAAGAAGGAGAAGCTTTAACTCACATTCTTCATGCTAAGGTACACACGGTCAATTTTAATTCTATAAATAGGAACCCACGGTTCCTGGCGACCACGTTTATTTCTTCTCACCTCCCTCCCACATGACCCGAACCGTCTCTTTGGTGATCGAGCGACGCCAAGGGATGAAAGTTCGGGGATCAATGTGAGTGTGAGACCGAGGTGAGAGTTGCTTTCCGAGTTTTATTCCTTTCTTTTATCATCCCCTCTTGAGGTGACGATCTGGATTCACGGACTTCCCTGAAAAAGAGAGGACCCCGTCGAATTTTCAGAGTCGACAATGATTAAATCATGATGAGATCATGATAATGAGATTGATCATTTAGAGGTATTTGATTTAAATGTTCCTAGTAATAGGATACTTGAGACGGGACATCAAGGATTCAGATAGACTAGTGTATGTGATGTCTTCTCATATGATGAGGATGACCGATCTCATTGATCATTAGTGTGGAGACATTGAGATACACATACAGGAGCTAATTAGTTGAATAAGTTCACTAAATTGACCGAATTAGAAACCCTGAATGGTATCTTACCGAACTGTCAATTAGGGTTTTCTATCATCATGGTTGCATCGTTGGACTTTTGACATGAGTCGCCAAAGATGCCTTGTTGGGTGGAACTTGTGCTTTGACCATTGACTTATGGATCACCATTTAGATGATACAGTATAGCGATGGATCGGATACAAGGAAAACCCAATAGAGGTAATTGAGCAGACAACAAGGGATCGTCCACTCTCAGTAAGTGAGAGTGAATGTCCTATTGGATAGTACTCTAAATCCCTAGCCAAGATAGATAGGATAATTGGAAAAGGAAATTTTCAATTGATCCAATTCGGAGTACAAGATCCTATAGAGTCGGTACACTAAGGAGTTGACAGTCGATGCTGTACTCCTTTCCAATCGGGACATTTGATGGATGTGGGTTTATATCCATGCAGTAACCGATGATGGAAATGCTCGATAGAGATGAGATTATTCCCATAGCCATTTAGGATCATAGGATGTGGCTTGTACCCTTCATGATCGGTAAGCCGATTAATCTGTCATCGATAACAGATTTAATGAAATTAAATAGAATTGTTCTATTTTATTTAGACCTCAACCAAACAGGCTATTGGGCCTAGTGAGTCACACAAGTAATGACTTATCCACAAGTACAGGGGCAAGAGCATAATTTATAGAGATTTTGAGTTTTAATGAAAAATTCTAAAATTCTCTAAAAATACTAATGGTTTTAGCCAAACCTTATCAAGCCAAGGGTGTTAACCACATCCTCAGCCTCCTCCCTACTTCCTTCTTTCTTTATAAGACGTCCATGGGAGATGGAGCTCCATTCGGGAATAGTTCTCAAGGCCGACGGAAAGGGAGAACATGCTGTGGATGAAGTTTGTGTGGATACTGCTGGAGACCAGACACTTGAACAGTTTGAAGAGCTTGAGAAGCTCATATTCTTCCTCTCCATGGGATTATATGAATCCCTTTCAGGTATTTTCGAACCCGATTTGATCGGTTTTCAATTTTTGTCGTTCGGTTCCGATTGAAACAGATTCTAAAGGAACTCATAGGAATCGTCGCTTCTGCTACACCAAATTTTTATGGACAATTTATTATAACGTCGTGGTGAGCCACCAGTGCGTCACACCCCTCCCCTGATGGCACTGTTCATCGAGGGGATAATTCTCCAGTTAAGTAGGATTTATCTCCTTAATCAGGGCTCCGAAGAATCCGAAAAAATATGCATTGGAATCCTCATCGAATAAGGATTCCAAACAGTCATCCCATCTCCATAAAAAATCGTAATGGATCGTAAAATGAGGATGAAGAGGTGGTAGTCATCTTGATTCCGTAGCAAAAATCACCATCTCGCAATGAGGATAACTCCTTATCTCGGAAAACAAAAATTCTCCAAAAATACATTATGAAATTTTTATCAAATGACATTTTTAAATATGTATATATCTCTTTAGAGAAAATTTCTGTAATGATGGAAAACTAGGGAGAAACAGGCTGGTGCCGCCAAACCCAACAGAACCCTAGTTCGTCAGAGAAATCTCAAATTATCTTCCTCTGTCGCCTTTAAAAGTTGTATATCATGAGGAAAGGTTAGGTAATCACATTACCCATCTCCTAAAACCTTTTCTAAGCCTCAACTTCATCCATGGACAAATATTTCACAAAATCCCCAAATTCGGATGACAGTTCGAGAATGACATAAACACTAAATTTTGGGACTTCTCCTGAACTCTATAGAGATCCAAACTTCAAACGGTTTGTGACGTTGGAAAGCCCTATATCACGAGATTCTGCAGAAGCCAACCAATCTCTTATCTGAATCACATACATATTATGGTGGCCTTGACAAAATAGACAATTGTACAGATTCAAGAAACATAAATACATGAAAAAATGTTTATTCGACATCGATTTTGACTGAGACTTGAACTTGGCTTAGATACCACTATTAGGAATAGTCTATACAAAATTGGTATAGTGGAACCGATGATTCCTATGGGTTTCTTTATAATCTATCTCAATCGGAACCGAATGACGAAAATCGAAAACTAATCAAAACAGGTTCGAATATACCTGATAGGGATTCATATAATTCCATAGAGAGAAGGAGATAAGCTTATCAAGCTCTTCAAACCGTTCAAAAGTTAAGTCTCTAGTGGTATCCACAAGAACTTCATCCACAATATGTTCTCCCTTTGCGCCAGCCTCGAGAACTGTTCCCGAATGGAGCTCCATCTCCCATAGATGCCTTCTAGAGAAAGGAGGTAGGGAGGAGACTGAACACGTGGTTAACACCCTTGGCTTGATAGGGTTTGGCTAAAACCATTCGTATTTTTAGAGAATTTTGAAATTTTTTATTAAAACCCAAAATCTCTATAAATTATGCTTTTGCTCCTGTACTTGTGGATAAGTCCTTACGTATATGACTCACTGGGCCCAATAGCCTATTTGGTTGAGGTCTAAATAAAATAGAACAATTTTATTTAATTTAATTAAGTCTATTATTCAATAACAGATTAATCGGCCTACCGATTATGAAGGGTACAAGTCACATCTCAATGATCCCAAATTGCTATGGGGATAATCTTATCTCCATTGAGCCTTTTCACCATCTGTTACCGCATGGATATAAATTCTCATCCATCTAATGTCTTAGTCGGAAGGGAGTACGGTATCGACTGTCAACTCCTTAGTATATTAACTCTTTAGGATCGTATACTCGAAATTGGATCATTTGAAAAACTTTTTTTCCAATCATCCTATCCATGGTTCGTCGGGTCATGACCCGATCGGGCCGTCCTAGCCAGCCGGGTCACGCGGGGTCATGGAGTCGCGCGATTCGGCGACCGGGTCGCGCGACCCAACCAACGGATGGGGGGGTGGCCTCCAGCCCCCCCATTCCCCTTTGGGGGCTATATAGCCCCCAAAGGGCTCCCCTTACCCTCACCTTTCACTCTCACCCTCAAAGCTCTCATTGCTCTCAAATTTTGCTCTCATTTTCTTCTTCATTTACTTAATTATTTCATTAAGTACTTTATCAGTTTATTTAGTATATTTATTTAATACTTGTTTCATTGATTAGTTAGTTAAGTAGTTTCTTCTTTTTAATACTTACTTAGCTAGTTAGCTAGAAGATTAGTTAGATATTTAGTTTAGTAGTTACTTAACTAGATAATCAGTTAGAAGGTATAGCTAATTACTTATTTAGTTACACAATTAGTTAGTAATTTATTTTACATAATTAAAAGTTTAGTTAGATAAGTGGTCACTTATTAATGTCATTAGATTTTTAAATAGTTAATTACTTACTTAAGTAATTATTTAGTAAAAAGATGTCTTCTCCAAGCCAAACAACCCAAACTACCAATGCGACGCGGAGTGATTCGGATTGGTTATATTGCAACTTGATCTTAATGGCGAAGAGAAAAGTGCAATGCAAATATTGCGACAAAGTAATATTCGGTGGTATTTATCGTTTGAAATTTAATCTTGCAGGTATGAAGAAATAAACTGGGTTAACTTAACTACCTTGTCCGGAACTGGCAAACGGCATAAGGAGATCGTCCGGGAAGAATTGTTACAACCAAGAAGATATATTTATTAATCTTTTTTAATGTCAGATATATATAAGTTGTTTACTAATGTTATTTAGTTCATAGATAACTTTTTCAATTCAAGGTATTACTATAGTGCACAGTTCAAGACAACGAAACAAGCTATGAAATTGCATGTTTTGATTTTATTGATACATGTAAATCATATTATATGGTTTGGCAATAGTAGAGAAAATATAAAAGTTGAGATATCATGTATAAAATGCAAGTTTCGATAATCTTAAAACACGAAACTGGTTTTCAGCCCTATTACCTATGATAAATAAAGTTTTTTTGGTTGAGAGTATTTTAATTTCTAGAGAAATTAATTTTTAAAATGTCAACTTTTTAGTTTTGACTTATATTATTTAATAAATTATAAATATTATGCTCAAGTTTTATATTTTTGATAGGTTTTTGTACTTGGCCATTTGCGCTAATCATTAGATGGCATTGATCATTTTTTATAAAGTGATATCCTTACATAAAATAATTTGTAAAAGCTTAATTTTCTCATACAAATAAGTTAAATTTTTTTATCTTAATATTTCATACAATATTATGCAAGTTAAATTTTTATACACCTATGGGGTGTTTGGTTGCATGATAATTGAGGTTTTTATTTTAATTTTTAAAAATTGTAAGAAAACTTGTTAAAAGAGGTATTTGACAACCATGACAATTTTATGTTTTGAAAGTGATTTTCTTCTTAAACAAAAAAGAGGGTCTCACCTCTTTCTTTTTTCTTGTGGTCCCCCCACTTTATTTGGTCATGTGCGGTGGTTACTCTTTTTTGTAATCACATCCCTCCAAACATGATAATTTTATGTCATGAGTTGGTTTACTTTTTATTTTAATACAATTTTTTATCATGAAAGTGTACAAAAAATTATCATGCAACCAAACACCCCACTAGCTATCGGTCTGTAACATAGTCATTCTATGCTTAATGGATGTTGACTATATATCGTATTTATCCTAAGTCTTGATGTGAAATCATTCAAATTGGGTGTTGATTCATATGTTTTATCAAATGAAATTTATCATTTATATCTTAATAAAGTTCATCATTCTTTTACCACCAATATCAATTAAATTAGATGTTAATTTATATGTTTTATCAAATGAAAATTATCATCTATATCTTAATAAAGTTCAACATTCTTTTACCACCAATTAAGAGGTACTCTGTTTAAATATTTCGGATGATGTTATATTACCTCAAGGTACTCTGTTTAAATATTTTTTATCAATTATTCAAAAATATAGTAAACACGACCAGTATGCTAATCATGCAGAATAGATTAAGTAAAGATTTGATATAGAGTTTTATATAATCAAAAAAATACTACTTAAGTTTTAGGTAGTCTTAAAATACTAGTGAAGTTAAAAAAAGTATGCTGAGATAATTTAAATATATAAAATATACACATAAAAATTTAATAAAATAATTTTATAATATTATATTAATATAAAATAATATTTTATATAAATAATAATATATTAAATTTATCAATATTAATAAAAACACAAGACATTAAATAAAAATATAATAACTATAAAAATTATAAATAATATTTTTAAATAAGTAAATATAAGTTGACCTAATTGAAAAAAAATATATGTTATATATAAAAAAATTTAAGAGTACGAGTTAAGTTGAATTGAATGTATAACTTTAATTATTAATAAAAAATTTTATAATAATTTGAATATTTTATCGATGGCTAAAAATCAAGCAGTGCTAAATAATATTATTCGCACAGACGATATGTTCGCAGTAGACATTTCACCCACGTGTTTAAAAGGAGGTGGGTGATGGCGGTGGGCCGGTCTGCGGGAGGGCTGTTCCAGCCAATTTCCGCGACACTGGTCGCCGGTTTACTTATCGTGTATGGATCGTTTGTACCAACAGCCTTTCCCCTTTGACTCTCTCACCGTCCGCGAGACGTCGCAGCAGGGCGTCCGCCGATGGCTACCTCCGTTCCGGTGCAGCGCCGGAAGGGGGGGGCCAACAACCCCACGGGTCCGCCGGGCACCAAGGCACAGTCGACGCTGAGCACCAGGGTGTGGCTCTACCTAGGCCTCCTGACACTCCAGTACGGCGCGCAGCCCTTGCTTTCCAAGCGCTTTACCGGGTACTGCCCTTCTTGCTCTACTCTTCCGTCTTCACGATTTTGATCCCATACTTGGCCAGCTCTATTAGAACTCAGAAATCTGTCGAGCCAACTCATTGTTAATACCCTTGTCAGCCTCGACTTCTATAGTATGGCATTACTTAGTTGTCAGCTCAGCAATAGGTAAGCTGCTCTGTCAACTTAGTCTCGATAACCCTATCATCATCGTCTTTCATGGTGCACTACTATTCATACTCTGCATTAAGATTAGAATTGGCCTTATAAACGACATCGACAAGTGTTTCAACCTGTTCGTTGATAGTAGATTATTGGACACAAGTGTTACCGATGTAGATCGTCTCTCTCTTAATGATATGTTCTTGTTGAGCCGCAATGTAATCTCTCAAACAAACATGTCTAGATCAACGTGTTGATCAGCTACTAGTGAGATCCTAATATATTTAATCTTCTTCGGTCTTTGATCATACGAGCAAACTGAATATAAGTCAAGCCATTCTTGATCATCTGATACGTTAGAATGGTTATCTCAAGAAGAGAATGCGAGATATGATTGCGTGGATGGCTAGACAAAAATTCTGCGGCAGGTATCTTAAGTGGCAAGGTAACATTGAATTTGAAGTGTTGGTGCCTTGCACAACACATGGATCCTGACCTATGGAAACAAGTTGGCATCGACTTTGATACCAAACTGATGTGAAACAAGAAATAGTCACCATTTGTATGCGTAAATAGGTTCAAATAAGTTACCACAATATTGTCATAACCAAGGAAGGATAACTCGGGGGTCGTCCCCGGGTCGGCCGGCTCCCAACCCGGCCCGGCCCGACCGGGTCGGTTTTTTTATTTTTTTTTGAAAAAAAACAAAAAAAACATGAAAAAAATCAGAAAAAATACCCAAAAATTAGAAAAAATCAGAAAAAATACCTAATTTTTTTTTAAAAAAAGAGATATGATTCAACATGATTCATTCAACATTCATTCAAACATTACATTAAATTGTTCTTCTACATAATGTATGTACTCTGCCCATGACATTGAGGAAGAGTACGACGCATTAAACATATAGACAAACTGATTATACTCTTCAGTGCCTCGTACAATTGTTCTACGATAATTCGAAAATGAACCACCATAACTATCATACGAATACGTACTAGAACTATCTAATGAAGGCTGCATCATCCCATAACCCTGTCCTTGATAAGATGGGCACCAAGAACCCTGTGATGGTTCTAACTCTGCACCATACCCATGTTGTCTTGCCCAGTGGTCATAATCTTGTGTTGCGTGGGTAAACCGCTCCTCTTCCGTAAAGTGCTGCTGTGAAGGGGTGTCCGTAGTTGGTTCTCCTCTTGACCGGAAGTGGTGCCGGCGGTGCTTCCTCCGCCTCGCCGTACGCGTTGTCATCTCCGTTACTACTACTCTTTGAAGTTGAATCATCGACGTACGATATTGCAATCGGATGTTAGGCTCCGTGTATCTTCCTTGTCTCGTCAATTGTGTCCCGGATCGGCGATATCAAGAGGGTCGATTCGGTTGCAACATGTTTTACCTTTGCCCTTTGATTGCCTACTTTGACGAGAAGATTGTCCAGCTTTTTGCCTTTTCGCCGCGGAAGGAGGGATCCGAAATTCCTCGGGAAGAGGAACATTGTCAAGTTCCCTCGAGCCCATTCCGGATCATTAGGGTTGAACTCGGTTCACCCAACCCCTCACGTTCGTCGACCCGGGCTTAGAGGAAGTCTCTGTCGAAATATCTCATCTAAGTCAATCTCCAGAGTTCTTGTATAGTGGGCACCTCAATTCGTCTTCCACTCGCTTGTTGTACCCACCTTTGCTCCTCCTCCTACGGTTCTCTCTTATCTTCTCTAAATTTCTTAGCTTCAACCTCACGTTATAAATGACAGAGACTACGCTCAAGTCTTTGTGATGTTAGCCTATTCCTTTGCTTGGTATGAATAAGGCTAAACGTTGACCAATTTCTTTCACAAGCGAGACGTAGTTTGGCTTAGTACTCGGATTGCAACACTAGCCAAGTCTTCATATCCGGTGCCCTTCCACGTGATCCGTCCACCCGGTCGGTCCGCACATTATCATTATGTCTTAGTACGTAATGATATTAATAAGTTAATAATTTAATTATAAAGTTGACTTTATTTAACTATACATACCTGGACTAAGAAACATAACTCGTTGCACACTCGTCGTCCCGAAATGAAATAACCTCATCCTATAATCACGCATCTTATTTGTTGCGATAACCGACCGGTCATCGTCCCCAAGCATTCTCCGAATGACTTCCTTTCTATTCGCCGTCCGACGCTCATTGATAGGCTTGAAGATCGGACTGTAGCAATATCTTGGGTTGAAAAAATGACCCGGTAATTGACCATGGAAAAGTTTGCTATCAACATCGACCAAAAATGTAACAATTTGATTAAGAAATTTTATTTGATTAAGTTGTAAAAAACATACCAGCTGCATGTATAGGATGGTACAATGTTCTCTCCCACCGACGGTCAATGATATCTCACTACATGCTAAAATATGACACCCTTTTCGAAATATCTTCTTTTGCCCGCTCAAGTGCATCGTAAAGATATCCCATGTCCGCCTTCTTATCTTCATCGACTATGCGAAGGACTTTGACTAATGGACCAACAATATCCATTGTCTTCTTTACGAGCCGCCAAAGTCTCCACTCTCTAATGTTTGTTCCACCTTCTTTCCTTTTCGTCGTTCGATGGATTGACTCTGGGTGAATCCGGTTAGCCCACCCCGGAGAAAGTATCATTCGTTAGTGCAACGCCTATGTTCAAATAGGCTCTCCAAAGATATGTAGTGTGATGTAAACCGTATAGCGCCGGGTCGTAAGAGCTCTCGACCCTTTGTGTGCTCTCTCATTAGTTCGAATGAAATTATGGTTATAGATGAAGGATGCGAATATATTGGCCGGCCTTAACAACCCGATCAATTTGAGGATCTTTGCGAATATCCTCTAAAGATTAAATCTATGGAATGGGCGGAGTACGGTGCCCAATATAACTTCGTCTCTTGGCCATCAACATCAACATTTGACGCGGCGGCTTGTGGCAATGCGTTGTCCGTCACCACTTGGACAACTCGATCCTCACCAATCTCCTCGATAATACCATCAATTAAATCAAACAGTATGCTGCATTTTTTACTGTCAGAGATGCATCCACCGACTCGAAAAGACGGTCTGTACTGACAAGAAAACGAGAAAGTCGATCATTGTCTTTCCGGTAATACCTATTAAGAGGATAAAATGTTATATCTAAACTTAAAATTCATAAAGATTTGTATCGCAATTTTACGCTTTCAAAAGGACTAACCCGTCCAACCATCGGTCATCGTGTTCACCACGTTCGTCCCGGATACGTTCGAACATCTTGACATATTCTCTAATGTCGGCCTACCTCCAATGGAAGTTATGTGTTGTATATCTCCTTTGGAGTTGGTCCCTAAGACCCCCGACCAACGCTCTGTTATTGTCGATCGTGGACTCATAGTAATGCCCCTTTGCGGCGTTAGGCGGTATACTACTATGAAAGAACCATCCGGAAGTTGCCCGCCCGATCTTCTCCGCACAATTTCAAGTTCTTTAATCTTGTGTTGATGGTGGCTCGCTCGACGCGGTCGTGTGATGACCGGATCTATGTGGCCAACTGCCGGTCATCATCCCGGGTGAGATCGTGGACATGTTGTTCGGGGTCGGATTTGATCCTCCCTCGCTTTCACTTCCGCGTCCACTCCCACGCCGTAACCTTGACCCATAAACCGCCCGGTACGTCGATACAATGTCTTCGTCGGCGAATGACCTTCGGCTTGCCTCCACGGCTCTTGCTAAGTCATCTCGTTTGCTATGTTAAACACGAATATTTTTGTAAAATATCAAATATTAATTATTACATACCTTCGTCAATATCTTGGTATTCACTTCTTTACGGTCTCTCTTCGTCCAAGTGCCGTATATGTGTAGCGAACGTCTTGCGGGTTCCGCATGATTTCTTCGCGCACGAGTGTCCTCGATGCCTCTTTGAAGCTCCTTTGGGATCTTTAAGGATTGAAGATCTTGTCTAAATTGGGCTCTTACCTCGGGGCGGAGTGTGTGCACGGTGCAACATCTCTCGATACCGGCAAGATGATACTTTAACCGGTAAGTTCCACCGTATAGAACTTTGTCGCAATACTTGCATTTTACTTTCCTTTGCTCCATTGACACGACCGTGCAATGGAGCCAAGCCGGAGTCATTCCGGGTGGAGCGGGAAGTCTCGCGGCTTGGGGAAGACATGTTAGAAAAATAATCCACAAAATAAATAACACGAAATAAAATTGAGAATGGCAAAAGACACCGCTTTGATACAAGGTCAAAAATAACGCTTTAAGAGTGTGAACGACACTAGGTGGAGCGGAAACTATCCGAGCGAGGGGTGAAAACTGAGTGGAGGGACGAGCCGTTGACCGGTGATGACTGAAAGAGTGATCAGTGAGGAGTGGGGAGATCGAAAAGTGATCAGTAGGAGAGGAAGACCGAAAGAGTATAAAACCAGGTCCGGGAGGAGGTGAGGTGAGGAATTGGAGTGAGTAGAACCCCCCCCCTTGGGGGGTATTTATAGCCCCCAGGGGGGGCAAATTGGTAAATGGGTAGGGGTGAGTGGGGGGGGGGGAACCCCCACTAACTCTCTTAAATGGGGGGGAAAAGCCCCCCACTAAGCCCCCCACTAAGCATTTAGTGGGGGGGGCGGCGGCCAAAAGCACCGCGCGACCCGGTCGGCCGGGTCGCCGACCGGGTCGCCGGGTCGCGCGACCCCCTGCCGGGCCGGCTTGGAGTCGGCCCGGCAGGGTCGATTCCGGGCCGGTCGGCCCGGAATCCGGCCGGGTCAGGCGACCGGGTTGCCGACCCGGCATTCCATGGTCATAACTCTAACCGGACTGAATCAGGTCAAGCCGAGTCCAAAACAAGTTAAAAATCCATTGAACCGAATTGGAAGCAAATCAAAATCTCACTGAACAAGCTTGAACCAGGCTGAAATGTTGGAACCAGCTTGACTGGCGGCTACTGCTTAAAACCGGATGGATTGGCCGATTTGATTGAGTTGTTGGATCTGGCAAGTTTTAACCTGCCCAGTGGTCGTGGAAGCTTCTCGACGTGGGTTGGGTCACGAAAACCACCACAGATGTCCTGTGCAGTGTTGTCCAAGTGAAGATGATGGCGCAAGATAATAAGGGGGTGATGTAACCTCAAATTTGAAGTTTCATTTTTTGAAAAAAGAGTTTTTAGTTATGATTTAGCTTGATCAACTAGGAAAATATGATATTCCATAGGAGTGTTAGCTAATTCATGATATGCATTGAGGTTGTTGTATTATTTGAAAATTTATTTTTTCGACCTCTCTCCATTGGACTTGTGAAGTACTGATGATAATTACATCAAACAACTATTCAAACACTCTTGATTAACTGCCATAACAATTCTTGAACAGAAGATATACATCCAAAAAATAAACATGTGGGAGCAACGACCCCATGAACCTGATATAATGCAAACATTTAGTGTTTTTGGATTTAGTTTGATTTGATTTTTTTGATTTGAGTTTGTTTGGGCATTTAATTTGTTTGTTCTTTTTAAGATTTGATGTCTTTTATTTTTGAGATTGCCAGGGGTTTGGTTTGTTTTGGGCTTTAATTTTTTTTTTTTTTAAGATTTGGAGAATTTGGGTTAGATTCTTGGACTTGATTAAAGTATTTTTGTTGACCTTCAGGCTTGGAACTTCAGAAATTTCTGGTTTGAGGATATTGAGTTTTGGAGAGATGTATTTTTTTTTTTTGAATTGACAGATCTGAATTCCAGACTTTGGGATTCAAGGATCAAGATCTTGAATCTAAGGGTCATTTGAGATTGGGATTTTAGATTATCGGCTTTCAGATTGGGGAAAGTCTTGAGACTTAAGGTTTTAGATTTTTTTGTTTCCGCCTCCTTCTCTGTTTCCAAGTCTTAGATTTTGAGTACTGTTTGATTAAGTTTATATTTTTTAGATTTGGGATCTGATATTTTGACTTTGCTTTCAGATCTGGAAGTTGGAAAATTTGAACTTTTTTTGACTTGTTTATAATTTGTGATTTCAGATTTAGGAATTTTGAAAGCTTTCCAATGTTTGATTCTGTTTTAAAGTTTCAGGTTTCAGTTTTTTTTGCTTGGGATTTTTGCTTTCTGTATTTAAGATTTAAGAATTGTAATTTCAGCCTTTAAGCTTCATATTCAGGTTTAGAGATTCTGAATCCCCTATTTGTGTTTCCAGGCTTGAGATCTCGGGTTAAAGAACTTGGGTTTTTAGGTTCTTTTCATCCGAGATTTGGTATGTTGGATTCCTTGAGATTTCAAATCTGGGATTTTGGAAAAAAAATTAGATTTCAGATTGCTCACGAGCTGATAGGTCATGAGCCTGCTGGCCCACCTCGGATCAACCTCTCTTTTTCTCTGGATGAACATGTGCCTTGCCCCTTTGTGGGTCCCACCTGCCTTCACAGCAGCAGATTCCACTGCGGGGGCCCTCGCGGTGTGATTCTGGGCCTTGACAGCTGAAGTATAGGATGGAGATGTCATCGACGATGATGCTAGGAGGTGCTGATGACTCTGATGTTGGTGGCAGTGAGTTTAAACGTTTCTAACGATGGTGACGAGAGGTGCGGAGGATCTTGACGGTGTGAATAGAGGGTGCAGCTGACCCTGATGAGGGGAACAATGCTGGGAGATGGTGTCGACAATGACAACAATTGAGGTGGCTGGCCTTAACGGCGGAGGCAGAAGGAGGAGATGGCTCTGATGGTGGCAACGACAGAGGAAGGGGAAGACCTTGAAGACCCCGACGGCAGACACAAAGGAGTAGACGATGCTAGTAGAAGAGGTGGACATGACAATGATGGTGAAGGATGAGGGTGATGATGACTCCAAAGGAAGCAACGAAGGGATGGAGTTGGCAACCTCTCTGATCCCTGAACCTCTCTCTCTTCTCGACCCTCCCAGCAGACCTTCAGGGTGGCCACTTATAGTCGTGTGGGGCTGATGTAACCTCAAAATTTAAAGATTCTTGTTTTGGAAATTCATTTTCCTTTTGAATTTGGATTAGACCTTAGCATTGACTTCTTAGAAAAATAGATGGTATTCCATAAAAGTACTAACTAGGGTCAAAATTATATGTTGAGGTTGTTAGGTTCTTTGAAATTTTATTTTAACCTCTCCCCGTCGGATGGTGCGAAGATCCAACGTTAATTACATCGAGATTACTCGAAAACCCTTGATTATCGTCATAGCAATCCATTGGAACAGAAAACATGCATCCACAACATAAAACATTCATACAAACACAGGAGAAAACACCCCATGAATTTGATGGAAGGCAAGCATTTAATTTGTTTTGAGTTTGGTTTGAACTTAATTGATTTGAATTTTGGATTTAGTTTGAGTTGAAGTTGATTTGATTTTGTTTGGAATGGATTTTGTTGGGATTTGAATTATTTAAATTTAGTTTGGTTGGAGTTGAATTTGAATTTTTCCTTGTTTGATTAATTTGGATTTGTTTCATTAAGTTTGACTTAGATTTAATTTGGAAAGTTTGATTTGTATTTAAGTTGATTTGATTTAGTTTGAATTTGAGTTTGTTTAAATTGGTTGAAATTTGGATTTGGTGTGTGAGTTTTAATTTGATTTGAATTGCATCTGAGGGATTATTTTTCTTTTTTTATGAATTTGACATTTTCTGATGTAAGAATTTAAGGTGTCTGGGTTTTCTTTCATGTGACTTGTAAGTTTCAGGTTTATGTGAATTGATTTGGGGTTTGATTGTCTTGAATTTGTTTATGGATTGTTTATTAATTTAAATTCAGTTTGTTTGTTTTAATCTTAATCTGTTTGGTTAAAATTCGGTTAAATTTTATTTATGAGATTAGATTGTTATAAGTTCTGGTTAGAATATGAGTTGTTTGAACTTGATTTGGTTTTATTTTTGTTTGACCTAAATTCTGTTTATTGATTTGATTGAGCTTGAAATTTGGTTGAATTTTGAGTTATTTAAGGTTCATTTGGAAATTTGATTTTCACTTGCAGATTCGGCTGAATTTATCATTCAATCTTACTGAGGTTGAGCAGGATCTGTTTTAATTAATGGGTTGTGTTTGGAAAATTTTAGTTTAAACAGGTTGGGGTTTCACAATTTCCAGTTTTAATTCTGATTTCAAGAATTTTACATTTTTTATTTGTTATCTTGGTTTGTTGATCCTCCCAGAACCCTTTTTTATCTTTGCCCCCGGATATGAAGTTCAGGTTTCAGATTTTGGAGTTCAGGTCTCAAACTTTCAGATTTTAATTCCAAGCTATATTTCAGATTTCAGGTTGGTGGTTTATTTGATTTTGGTTCAGGAAATGTGGCTTTAAATTTGTCTTGAAAAATGAATCAGTTTGTTGGTTTTAATTTGGTTCAAATTTACTCGGTTTGAGTTGATTCGGCTTTGACAAGTTATAGTTTGGATTTTTTAGTGAATTGGTTCTTTTCTGATTTGTTTCAATTTGAATTTAGGATGTTCAGATTTGTTTGCAAGAAATTGGGTCCATTTTGGATGTGTTGACTCCAAATCGGAATTTAGTTTTGAAACGTGTGTCCAGCCTCTGACAGTTTTTTGAGACTGAAATCTGATTTTACTGAATCCTCAAAGTTTGTTCGTTTAATTTTAACTTGGGCTTAATCAGTTTTAAAATGCTGCGGATGGAGTTATGTTTGACTCAACTTGGTTGAGAGATTAGATTGAAACATGAATGAATTTGAAGTTGGTTTGCTCAACAGGAGATCTGACTGGTTCAGTGGTTTGAGTTGATTAAATCATTTGGCTTTTTTTACTCGCAGCTTTTCAGACCTGACTTGGGTTGATTTGAGTTGTTTGAGGATACTCTCAATTTTGCAGATTTCAGATTTATGAATTACAGATTATTTTAAGTGTCGGCTTCCAGATTTTCGAGTTTTACAGATTTCAGACCTTCAAATTTCAGATTACACATTTCAGATTTAAGGATTTCACGGATTTCACAGGTTTCACAGGTTTAGATTTGACGATTTTCAGATTTTTTGGACTTTTACTTGAACTTCAGATTTTTTTTAAACTTTGTTATATGTCAATTTTTTGTTGTCTTGCCTTCCAAAAAGAATCTCATGTGGTTGTTCTCTCCTTGTAGCATCGATCAATGCACCGAACATGAATTTTCATTTTTTTGCTCTATCAATATGAGACATGATTTACAACTCGACCAGAAATCCGATCTCTTGAGTTATTGATGAACTTGTCAATTTATGGGCGGCATGTATCCGGTCTTGATAGACTTATGGGCATCCCCCACTGTTTTGATGATTCTATTAGCATATAATCGGCTTAGCGGCATGTTGACCATGCACGGCCTTATATAGCTAAAAAAATGGTAAGATATTGGGGTCTTTTATAGACCTTTGTATGTCTACCTTAAGGACGTAGGGGCGGATGGTTAGTCGACCCTCCAACTAGTCCGAATTTTGAATTCTTTTAAGTTAAGCCGAGACGTAGGGACAGATGGTTAGTCGACCCCCCAACTAGTCTGGTTTGTTGAATTAAATGTATTTTTCAATTTAATTTTCACTGTTTTGTTTGTTTTTTAATTTTTTTTTTGTTGAAGGCCCCTGCACTGTGTGCGCAGGGTACTGTTTAGCCGAGAGAAGGCCCGGTCCACTGTTTGGACCGGACTGGCTCATTTCCTGGGCCGGCGGCTGCTTCTGCGGGGGCCGGCCGGCTTCGCCCGGTCGCGCCTCCCCTCCCCTTTTTTTGAGTTTTCTTCTCCGGGCGGGCCCCACCCTTTTCCAGTGTGGACATAAGTCCGGGGGGTATTATTTCCCCCCGGCTACAGTGCCGCTCGACAGCTTCTTCCTTCGGCCGCCTCCCGGACGCGGCGGAGACAGGAACCCGGCAACGGCGGAACCTGTTGGAGGCTTCCCTCATCCGCAGCGAGAGTCCGGCGACGACGGCGACATCCGGAGGAGATTTTGGCGGTGACGACGAGTTCCGGGGGAGGTTCCGGCGGTGACTTCCAGAGGAGGTTTCAGCGACGGCTTCCGGAAAGGATCTCTGCGGTGGCGGCGACTACCAGAAAGGATCCCGGCGACGGGTGAAACTTCGGCCGCCTCTCCCCGGTAACTCTGCTTGTTTTATCTCCTCCCACTCAATGCTTCTCTTTTCCGGCTTTCTCTTGGCCTCCGCTCTCCAGATTGCTCCCCGCCTCTCAACCTTTTTCTCTGCTTCTCCCTTGCCACCCCCCCGCGGACGACAATGGCCTTGTTTATATAGGCTTCCATTCTCCCATTCAGCATCGGCAACCCTTCCGAAAGGAGATGTCCGTCTCCAAGACGGACTCCGGAGTCCATGATATTCGGGATTGACTCCTGCTCTTCCTCAATGACTCCGTTAGGCTTGTTTAAGATAGTTTTACAGAACTTCCCTTCCGTCATTGGTGAGCCTTCCGTAAAAGGGGTATTTCTGCTCCAAGACGGACTCAGACTGATCCGGCACACACGAGATTCCCTTCTATCCTCGTCTGCAACTTGTCCTTGCGGGCTGCGGCTCCATTTAGATAGGGAAGGCCTCCTATGGCCGTTGAGGAAAGTCTGGGCGGAGGACGGACTGTGAAGACAGACGCCGGATGGCCCATCTGGGCATTAAAATGTAGCCCAAACACGTAAGAAACATGGATTGCAGGTTTAGCATACCATGGAGCCATTATTAGTGGGCCAAGACCATCGTGAGTTTCAATCACTAAGGTAAATATGAAAATTGGCATTGTAAACCAATGAGGGATTGGATTGGACTTAATCCCAGCCTAATAAATTTTGAGAATTTTCGGTGCCAACAAATGCCCCCCACGGGTTGTTTCCCAAAGACGACTGTCGTCGGGGAATTGCCCGTGCAAAATATAGCTGTTTTATTTTACTTTCTTCAGCCATTTTCATTTCTGCAATCATTCCACTGGACCTTGGGATTTGACAATGCAAATATATCTGAATGCTTTTCTTTCCGTCACTTGCTTGCTGCTATATGACTAGAAATTGTGAATTTGTTTATGCAGAACTGTGTCTACTTCCTTTCTATCATTTGCTTGTTGCCTTTGTAAGGGCTCGAGGGCAATCCTTATTCTCCCGCAGGAGCATGGCTTGCAGAATCGCCGGAATTGGATTAGAATCGGCTGATTCCGTAATCGAATCGGTATGCAGAAGGACCGATTCCAGCGGGAATTCCGTGGAATCGGTCCGAATCTATCCGATCTCGACCGATTCCACGGAAGACCGGTTTGCCGGTCCGGTTTGATTCCCGGTTCGATTTTGGACCGGGAATCTAACCGATTCTGGCCCGATTGCGGCCCTTTTAGGGCCGGAATCGACTGTCGCAGGTTGATTCCGGCGATCCAGGCGGCAGCGAGTGCTTTAGCGGCAATTCCAGGGCGATCTGAAGCTCGGAATCGAGGATTTCGGCGATTCCAGCGTCGATCTCAGCTGTGTGCACCGATTCCAGGGCGATTCCAGCGATTCTGGCGGCGATTCCGGCGATTCCGGCGGCGATTTCAGCGATTCCGGCGATTCCAAGCTAATTTTTCAAGGGATTCTGCCGATCCAAGCTCCGTTCGGCTTCGATTCAACCTCTTCTTCGATCCTTAGAAGGTTATTGGTAAGATTTCTTCGCCGAAAACTTCGTACGTCCATTTTTACGCGTTTCAGACGAGTCCGAGCGTCGTTAAACTTGGTGATTTCCGACCGAACAAGTCCGTTTAAGTTCTAAACTATTCGATTCGATGTTCTTTGTACGGAAAAAATTCCGGATATCCCGTACGCCTATTTTTACGCGTTTCCGACGTCTCCGAGCATGGTTAAACTCGGTGGTTTTTGATTGAACAACTACGTTCAAGTTGTAAGAACATCGGTTGGTTGTTCTTTGTACGGGAAAAATTCCGGATACCCCGTACGTTGATTTACGACCATTTCTGGCAAATACGTAACCCTTTAAACATACCGAATAGTGTGTTTGATGGGTTGTTTGCTTCCCGAATAGCGCCTAAAGTAATTTTTATGTTACCTAATAATTTTTAGTGCATTGTTTACAATTTTTGCAGGTCTAAGCAATGGCCGATCAAGGTGATGTAGCACCAGCACGTCCTTCTGACGTGGGTTGGGAACACGGGCATATGGTAGACCCGGTCAGAAAGAGAGTACAATGCAAATGGTGTGGGAAGGAGATGAACGGGGGGATGTTCCGACTGAAACAACATATTGCCGGAACATGTGGAAATGTAAAAAAATGTGATAAGATGCCGAGGGAGAAGAGTGAGGATATGAGAGGCTACATGACAGGTAGAGCCTCTCAACGGGCTGTTAGGATTGAGCAGAGGGAGGAGTTGTACGACGAGCTACTCCAGAGAAGGAGGGACCGAGATTTGCCTATCTGGAAAGGGAAAGGCAAGGGGAAGGCACCAGCCGAGCCGGAGTCAGAGAGCGAGGAGGAGTCCACAGACTCCGAGCTTAGACATGCTAGGCACGCTAGCAGGCGTGCATTTGCCGAGGATGAGGACAGGAGGAGAGGAGTAGGAGGGTCAGGGTCCAGAGTTGACCCAACTCTTACCCGATCAGCATCGGCTCGCCTTACTCGGGAGACAGAGGGATGGAGACAGGAGCCACACCGCCATTCTGCCACTCGGTTTACGCCAAGTGATGAGTACCTATTTAGGAAACAGAGTGCTGGGCAGATGGGCGGTTAAACAAGCTATGAAAGGGGTGAAGGCAATAGGAACGACAGCAAAGAGAGCCGTTCGCCACATTGTGAAGTGGTTTTTGCATGCAGGTATCACTTTTAAAATGACATTTATGTGTGTTTTATTTACTTAAGTTTAATTTTTGCCTGATCCAAATTTCTTTTTTAACTTGATGTAGGCATCCCAGCACATGCAGCCACCAGCCCCTACTTCCAGACGATAGTGGATGCCGTGGATGAGGCTGGACCGGGTTTGCAAGCCCCGGGCAGCAGGCATATATACGGCGCTGGGCTGGATGAGGAGGTTCAGGAGTTGAAGGAGTGGATGGATGGATTTAAATTGGTGTGGAAGGAGAGGGGTTGCACAATTATGTGCAACGGGTGGACAGGTTTCACCAAGAAGAGTATGATAAACTTCTTGGTGTATTATTCTGAGGGGACCACATTCTTGAAGTCGGTAGACACTTCTGGGAAGATTAAAAATGTCGACTTCATTTTTTATTTGATGGATGTGGTGGTGGAGGAGATCGGGGAGGATAATATGGTTCAGGTTGTCGCTGACAACGAACCTTCATATTAGGCGGATGGGAGAAAACTAATGGAGAAGAGGAAGCATATGTTATGCGTGCCCTGTGCGGCACATTCTATTGATCTCATATTAGAGGATATATGCAATGAGGAGAGTGTATCCACCCTTGTCAGGCAGGCATGATCTGGTTAGGCCTGGTCCGACTCGTTTCGCCACGAATTTCATTGCATTGGAGAGTTTACACCGGCACAAGCATGCATTGGTTAGGTTCACGCAGTCCGAGGAGTATTATAACTATATGGTGGACCACTTGCACGACAAGAAAGAGCAGCTGGAAATTCTTGTCGAGTCTGAGAAGCAGATCACTGACAAGAGATTTTGGGAGAGGATTGCCTACTACTTGGCAATCATTGAGCCATTGGTAGTTGTCTTAAGGTTGGTGGACTCAAATGACCGGAACCAGATGGGCACGCTGTATGATGCCATGGAGCGGACAAAGCTGAAAATAAAAGAGAAAAATCTCAGAGGTTACAAGAAGTGGTGGAAGATTATAGATGACCGATGGGACAAGACTTTGCACCACGATGTGCATACTGCAGGTTAGTAGGTTAAAAGAATATTTATGCTTACCTACTTTAAGTTTATTCAATGATTGTCTTATTCATAATGTTAACTATTAAATTCTTGCAGGATATTTTTTGAACCCTCGCATCCAATATGGAGGACAGGTGGTGAATGACAACGAGGTGATGTGGGGTACACTAGCTGTTATTCAGCGTCTCTGCCGATCTCAGCAGGACAGGATAAAGGCTGAGATAGAAGTAAGTTGGAGTTTATTCAATACTTAGGAATAGTTAATTATTAGACAACTAATGATTTTTTTAAAATTTTTTCAGATGCAGAAAGATAAGATGAGGGTCGGCGTATACTCAGATGCTGATCTGTGATATTCGTTCGACAAAGTGTCACCTGGTATATTAATTTATGATGAAGATTTTATTTTATTTTCATATAAGTTATTAAAGATGATGGACTAATTGTTTACTTTTTCTTTTCTTTTTTTGCAGCTGAGTGGTGGGTTCATGTGAATACCAGGAGTGGATGGAATCCACTTGCTACCATCGGTATCAGGATACTAGCCAGAGCACCAGTTCCTCTCATTGTGAGAGGAACTGGAGTACATTCAACCTTATACATAAAAAAGGGAGGAACATGTTGACCTTAGACCGACTGGAGAAGCTGGTCTTTGTCATTACAATATGAGGCTGCGCATCAAGAATATCAAGGATCGACAGAAGATCAGTTAGGAGCGATTTGCACGGTTCGCAGGTGGTCCATACGAGTAGAGGCATATCTCCGCCACACCACCACCTGAGGAGGTGGACATGGATCAGATATTCCAGGAGGAGCATGCACTTGTCTCTTGGATAGAGGAGAGGGTAGCCAGAGATTATCTAGCTGAGTTTGATTCCGATGACCGTGCATGGGATGAAGGAGAGTTGGATGATGTTGAAGCCGAGGAGGATGCTCCAGCTCTAGCTTCACCTACTTCTCAGGCTCAGGCATGGCCTTCTTTTGCCCCAGCAACTATGGAGCAGCCACCTGCAGCTTTAGTCTCAGCTCCAGTCCTAGCCGCCGCTACCCAGCCCATTCGTAGTTCAGGGATAACGAAAACAAAAGTGACTGTACGAAAAATGGGAGGATTTGCAAAGCTAAAAAAATCTTTGGGTTCTGGTACTTCAGAGATGGCTGAAGAGGTGAAGAGAAGGAAGCTAGAGGTCAGGCATCCTGTGAGGCCAGATGATAGCATGCAGGCTCCTTCTCACTCCTCAGTTGATGATGACGAGGAGTGCATACCAGCGACGCAACCATCAGCATCAGCTTAGTCACCTGATTCACGACATCCAAAGCCGTATTACACGCTGGATGAGCAGGCACCACAACATCTTTTTATAGAGCCACAATATCCAGCATTTGGCGAGGCTCACCAGCAGTAGATTCCTCCACCACCACCACTAGCTCCACTATCCTCTGTTTACATCCTGGTCGTCCCGCAGTCTGATCCATACGACCTTGATAGCATGGCATCGACATTATTTTTATATGGATATGGTCCCGGACAATATACAAGACTGAGCACAACTTAGGAGCGTCGACAACAGCAGGGAGAGGAGGAAGACCAATATCTATATCCTAGATATTGGTAGTAGATTGATATGATGTAAATTCTTATTTTTTATATTTTCATGATGTATCAATTAATTGGTTTTTGAATAAATGGAATATATACTTAACTTCAAGTGGAGTTCATTAGTAATTATTCGATGTGGTCCTGTGGATGAATGCTAAGCTTATTTTTAAATTTTTTTTAACTCGTTTCCTATTTTTAAGAATTTCTTCCAATTTTTTTTGATGAAAAAAAATCAAAAAAAAAAATCGATTCAGGCTGATTCTTGGATCGATTCCCTTCCCAGAAATCGGCCGATTCCAGCCGATTCTTGGAATTGGAATCAGAATCGGTCCCAGGAGTCACCTTGCCATCGCACAATCCTCTGACGGCTGTGCTGGCCATTAAATTCAGCTGCAGTGACTGCTTTTCCCGTGAAGGCTCCTCAAGTCGTCATTGTATCGTATGGGAATGTTTATGTAAGGAAATGTATAGTGGGCCTGTTAACGGGCTCCCATCGATGAGATGTGTCCAGCCCCATTATCTGTAAACATGTGGGTCATAACCAAATCTTAAATTAGACCCATGGGCTAACACCCGATTTGTTGACTGCTGTCACCCCCACCATGACATCGATCCTAATTGTAAGAGGATTATCAAGGGTGTAAACTGATTTGCATCCGAATAGGACTGGGACTTAGATTCAATCCAAACTTCCATCTAAACTCCCTATTTATGAGATTGAATGGTCCGTTGTTGTTAGATGTGCGAGGTCACTTATTTCGGCGTTGTCTTCTTTCTGTGCAGCCACAACCGGGCCTGCCTCTTCTCTCCTCTGTCTGTCAGGTCCCCCCCTGCTGTTTGCCTGCTGTTTCTGGGTATATTTGGACCCAAGAAGGGCTTGGGCCTTCTCTTGTTTGGTCATCAGTATTGGTAGTACCGGGAGAGGCTCTCCACACTTCTTAATTCTCTAGTTAGCAGTACCTGGTACAGTTTATTTTGTTCACCATCAGTTTGGTATTTTTGACAATGTTAAGACCTGAACCATCTTCTGATGGGCCCATGTAGGACCCATGGTTGGACTGGGCTTGGGAGGTGATCATTCTCCTTGCATCTCCTCTCCCTCCGGGCTATTTGATGATGCATGTTTATGACCATTTTCTGTTTTTTGTTGTTTTTTTCTTTTGCTTTGAGTGGGTAGATAATCAGAATACTGTTGGATGCACACGTCTTCCTTTTCCATTTGCGTCGATCTAGAAAGGGGCAGAGTTCTTAACTGTGCCCACCCTTTGTCTTTTTATTTGCTCCTACAAGATTTTCTGGGCACCCTTTTCTTCCAAACTAGATCCCTGCCTGATCTTGACACATATTTCTTCATTGTGCCTTTATAATTTAAGCTCTCTTTAATTAACCATTCCTTTCATATTGTCAGCCAACTTTTTGTTTTGATTTTTGAGCATGTAGACCACTGTTGTCAAGGCGAGCGCCTAAGCGGCGCCTAGGCGCCAATTTACATACGCCTAGATGGGGCACCTTCTCCAAATAGAAGAAGGCATACGCCTTGGCCTGCCTTGGCGTCGCTCGGCCAAGGCAGTCCATTTTTTTTTCTTTTGAACCGGCTGCCGGTTCAAAACCGGCCCGAACTTAAGTTACCTTGAACCGCCCACCCCCCCGCATGGATTGCAGAATCGGCCGATCCGGATCAGGATCGGCCGATTCTTGGATCGGATCGGACCCCTCTGATCCGATTCCCGGCGGAACTACCGATCCGGACCGAAGATCAATCCGGATCGGTGTTTGTAGGTGGAATCGGTGCCGGAATCGACCGATTCGGTCGATTCTGGATCGATTCCGGCGATTCCCTCGCCGGAATCGACCCACAGGCTGCCGCGGCGGCCATCCCCGCCGCGGCAGCCCTCTTCCCCGCCCTATCGGGCGGGGAAGATGACCTTACCGGGTCCATCGGACCCGGTAAGGCCAGGATCCGGTGACTTAAGTCACCGGATCCGGCGATTCAAGTGTATTGGTGTTTTAGGGTTTTTTTAAGGGTCGATCCAGATTGATTTTCCTTTCAACGAATCGGCCTGGATCGGTCCGATCCGATCCGATCCGGATCGGATCGGTCCCCACCGATCCAGGGACCGATTCCGATCCCGCGATCCTTGCCCCCCCGCGACTGGTTCACTCAGACCCCGCATCCCTCCTGCTCCCGAGCGGCGAACGCAGACCCGACGGCACAGTGGACGCCCGAAGCTGCCACCGCCGCCCTCAGCCGTGGAAGCTGCCGCCACCACCGCCTCCTCGCGACGGAGTTGGTCTCCTTGGCCACGCAGGAAGCAACTCTCACCGCCGGATAGCCGTCCTCCTCTTCCATCGTTCTCCTATTCCGGTAATAGTTAGGTTTTGTGTTTTTTTATTTTTTCACCTATATCTTGCCCCCCCGCTTTGTATGCCGCCGCATTGTCTGTGACTACTTGAACTACCCGGCAATCTCCTATTTCTTCTATCACTCCATCTATCAATTGGTAAAGATACTCTGCATTCTTTACCTGTCCTGATGCGTCGACCGACTTCCGAAAGACCGTGCCGGCTTGACTGTACACTAGGAAATTGATCATAGTCTTCCTAGTAATACCTGTTAAGTATAAGATGATAAATAAGTTATACCAAAAAAGAATGTTAATACATCTAATATGAATGAGTAAAAGAAAATTTAATTTCCGGTCCATCCGTCGGTCATTAACGTGCAACCTCGTTCCTCCCAGATGCGTTCAAATGACTGCACGTACTTCTTTGTTTCTTGCACCTCCGTAGGAAGATATACATTGTATATCTCCTTTGGGTTTGGACCGAGCACTCCCCTCTCGACGTACGCGATCGTGTCGATCGTGTTCTCGTAGTATGGTCCCTTCGCGGCATTTGCCGAATGCGTGGTGAAAGAACCACCTTGACGTTGCCGGCCAATCCTATCCTTACATAATTTGAGGTTCTTCATCGCCGTCGTGATTGTTGTTTGACGTTGTCGTGGTCCAGTGATTACGGGATCCACGGGACCCTCTGCCGGTCGTCGTCTTGTGTGAGATCATGAACCCCGATCTTGCGGTTGGTTGTTGGATCCTCTTCCGCTACCTCGACCACTCCCGCACCGGACCACGACCCATCATTCGGCCGGTATGTACATAGAAGTCTTCCTCGGCGAATGATCTTCGACTTGCTTCCATCCTCGTGAGAGTTCATCTTTTTAAAAAACATTTAAGTATCAAGGCTACTTAATTATCCTTTAAAATAGAATAATGAACAACGTTTATGAGTAACACCTCCCATACCTTCGTACTCTTCGTCTCCAAAAATATCCGCCCTCTCTTGTCCGGTTACGTAAATGTGTACGGATCGTCTCCCCGGTTGTTGCAATTCTTCTCGGACGGTCTCCTTATGTCTTTTGCTAGTTCCCTTCGTTTGCTCCATCGCTTGTAGGTGCCTACGAAATTGAGCTCTGACCTCCGGCGGAGTCCGTGTGCAAGGAAGAACATTTCCCTTCGTACTGCAAGATGAAATTTTAAACGATAAATACCACCGAATATTACTTTGTCGCAATATTTACATTGCACTTTTCTCTCCGCCACGTGGAGATCAAATTACAATGCAACCAAGCCGGATCACTCCGGGTCGCGCCGGTAGTTTGGGTTGTTTGGCTTGGAGAAGACATTTTTTAAGTAAATAATTAATTAATTAAGTAATTAATTATTTAAATAGCTAATAACCTTAATTAGTGACTACTAATGTAAGTATATTTTTATTTATATAAATTGAATGATTAACTAAATATAGGATTAAGTAAGTAATTAATATTCCTTACTACTAATGATGTGTTAAGTAACTACTAAACTAAATATCTAACTAATCTTCTAGCTAACTAACAAGTAAGCAAATAAGTATTAAAAAGAATAAACTACTTAACCCACTAATCAATGGAACTAATATTAAATAAATATACTAAATGAACTAATGAAATGCTTGATGAAATAATTAAGTAAAAGAGAAACAAAATGAGAACAATGAGAGCACAAATGAGAGGTTGAGAGTGAGTGGGGGGGGTGGGAGTAAGGAGAGCCCCGCAGGGGCTTTAAATAGCCCCCAAGGGGCTGAATGGGGGGGCTGAATGGGGGGTCGCGACCCGGCATACCATGCTGATGACGATGGGATTTTTTGTTTTCCCTCTGGTGTGGCTGCTCAGTTCCTTTGATCCCTCTTCATAGAAGATTAGCAATGGTCCATTGATGCTTGTTTCTTAGATCTGCAATATCTTGTGAATATCTCCGATTTTATTTACTGGTAAAGAGACGAAGTCGAGATCTGAGTTGACAATCCTTGTTCATGAGTCTCTTTTAATTTCGATTGAGATTTCTTGAGTTCCTTGACACCACTCTACTGTGGAAATTGGTGATATTAATTTTGCAAACGCTGACTGGTCCTTTTCCAGTCATGATTTAGATTCCGTCCTGGTTACTGCTGAACTTAAACAAAGCTATTTTGGTTTGACCTAGTCCCAAGTGGATTGTGTTCGTTTCTGTTGCATCTATATGGATCTGATATCAACGGCATCCTCTGGACATGCCAATGTATCTAAATCAGGAAATAATGAAGAAACTAGTTAATACAGTGCCTTGGTAGCTTTAACTAGTTGCCGTTACAGTTCTCCTGGAGAACGTCTGAATGTTGAAAAAGTAATCTAGTTTCCCTAATTCCTCGACTGTGATGAATATTTCTGAGCCTTGATGGTGGTGTTACCAGTTAACTGAGATCTGAGCCTAATTGTATTAAAGCAACTATTCATTGTTGATGATTAAATCGTGGTGCAGGCTTACATTGGAATACCGTGGTGATTTTAAAGTAGACATTGCTGCCTCTTGGAGGAATATTGGTAGATCTGTCAACTTGAAGATTGGCACACCTTAAATTGTTTGTAGACTTGTTATCATCCTGCGAAGTGTGGGTCAATTTGATCCTGTACCTATTTGTTAATCTTCTGTATAAAAGGAGTACCTATCTTTTAGTTGAAGATTGTCTTCCCTATGCTTAGGTGTGGAGGTACTCTCTAAACTACTCACCTTGTATGGTTAAACTTTGTTTTTCTATTATTCAGTTCCGAAATGCCATGCCTGGTGCGATATAGGTCCTAGCCAGCTTATCACATTGCTGTTGGTCTTTGGCGAGGACATTAGAAGGAACCACCTCCAGATGACTAAAATCGGTTTCGTTAGTGGTTATAACCGACTTTCAAAATCTAATCAAGTTTTCAAAATTGACGTTCTTTACTAATTTTTGTTTTAAAAGAGAAAGCAAACCAAATTTAAAATTTCTTAACTAGAACACCAAAAAAAAACTTGAGAGACCTAGAACCTGATTTGGGAGTTAGACTTTGGATTGCGTTTTGTTAGCCTCTATCTTTAGATCGAGTTTGTTCCCCATCAACTTTGGTATCAGAGTTTATGTTAGTTTTTCTTAAATAGTTCTAGGTTTAAGTTTGAGGTTGCATACATTTTAGTTTTGCATGACTACTAGGAAAGGAACTAGCTATCAAGTCAACTAGATGTTAGGTTCCACTAGTGACCCGTCTGAATTGATGTCACAGATGATTGAGAGATTTAGTTTTCTAGAGGGCATGATTAAAGATATGCGAGACCTATTGGAACAGTCTATTAATTACCTTACAGATAGGGTAGTCAACCTTGAGGATCAAGGATCACGGAATTGGTCAGAATCGGATGATTCCTGGGAAGGGAATCGACCTGGGAATTGGCTTGGATCGATTTTTTTTAATTTTTTTCATTAAAAAAATTCAAAAAAATTTATAAAAAATTTTAAAAAATAGGAAATGAGTTAGAAATTTTTTAAAAAATAAGATTACCATTCATCCACAGGACCACATTGAATAATTACTAGTGAACATGAAATGAAGTTAAGTACATATTTCATTGATCCAAAAACTAATTAATTGATACATCATGAAAATATAAAAAATAAGAATTTACATGATATCAATCTAATACCAATATCTAGGATATGGATATTGGCCTTCCTCCCCTTCCTGTTGCTGTCGATGCTCCTGAGTTGTGCCCAGTCTTGTATATTGTCTGGGACCATATCCATATGAAAATAATGCCGATGCCATGCTATCAAGGTTGTAGGTATCGGACTGTGGGACGATCAGGACGTAGGCAAACTCTGGTGGAGCTAGTGGTGGTGTTGGAGGAATCCACTGTTGTTGAGCTTCGCCAAATGTTGGATACTGTGACTATAAAATGAAGTTGTGATGTCTGCTCATCCAGCGTGTAATACGGCTTTGGCCGCTGTGAATCAGGTGACTAGGCTGCTGCTAATGACTGTGTCGCTGGTATGCACTCGTCATCATCAACTGATGAGTGAGAAGGAGCCTACGTGAAGTATCAAAACCCAAAGAATTTTTTAGCTTTGCAAATTCGCCCATTTTTCGTACAGTCACTTGTTTTCGTTTTCCCTGGACTACGAATGGGCTGGGTAACGGCTGGTCTTTGCGGTTAAAAATTTGGAGGTGGTACTCATGCTTCTTGGGGGCGAGAAGAAGGCCTACTGAGCACGAGAAGTAGGTGGAGGTGGAACTATAGCATCCTCCTCGGTTTTAACACCATACAACACTCATTTAGCCCATGCACGGCTATGTTATCTGAGGCGCTCGCCTCAGGCGCTGAGGCGAGGCGAGGCGAGGCAAAAATGCCTCGCCTCGGCAGATCTAGCCTCGCCCGGGTGAGGACCTTGTGAAAGTCAAATTTGGTAACCTAAATCCTCCTTCCCCACCCCGAAACCCCCAATGCCCAATCTTCTACCTTGAGACTCCAGTATCTTGATGTATCATAGGTCCTAGAAGTGATTTTTTTGTATTTTTTATGTTCTTCTTCAAAAGTTTCAATGTTATATGTATATTTTTTGAGAAGTTCTTCAATATAAAAAATGTCGCCTCGGGCGCCTGAGGCGCCCGCCTCAAGCGTCTGAGGCGAGGTGAGCCCACCCTCACCTCGGTCGCCTCTCGCCTCTGACTACATAGATGCACGGTCATCGAGATCAAACTCAGCTGGATGATCCCTGGCTATCCTCTCCTCTATCTATGAGGCAAGTGCATGCTCCTCTTGGAATATATGATTTATGTCCACCTCCTCAGGTGGTGGTGTGGCGGAGGTATGCCTCTGCTCGTATGGACCACCTGTGAACCGTGCAAATCGCTCTTCATTGATCTTCTGTCAATCCTTGATATTCTTGATGTGTAGTCTCATATTGTAATGATAGAAGATCAGCTTCTCCAGCCGGTCTGAGGTCAACCTGTTTCTTCTTTTTGTATGTATCAGGTTGAATATACTGGTGCTCTGGCTGAGTATTCTGATATCGATGGCAGCAAGTGAATTCTATCCACTCCTGGTGTTCACCTGAACCCACCACTTAGTTGCAAAAAAAAGAAGAATAGGTAAACAATCAGTCCATCATCTTCAATAACTTATATGAAAAGAAAATAAAATCTTCATAATAAATTAGTATATCAGGTGACACTTTGTCGCACGAATATCTTAGATCAGCATCTGAGTATACACTGACCCTCATCTTATACCTCTGCATCTGAAAAAATTTCAAAAAAAATTTATTAGTTGTCTAATAATTAACTACACCAAAGTATTGGATAAAATAAATAAACTCCAACTTACTTCTATCTCAGTCTCTATCCTGTCCTACTGAGATCGGCAGAGACGTTGAATAACAGTTAGTGTACCCCGCATCACCTCGTTGTCGTTCACCACCTGTCCTCCATATTGGACGCGGGAGTTCAAAGAATATCCTGCAAGAATTTAATAGTTAACATTATGAATAAGACAATTATTGAATAAACTTAAAATACGTAAGCACAAATATTTTTTGAACTTACTAACCTACAGCATGGACATCGTGGTGCAAAGTCTTGTCCCATTGGTCATCTATGATCTTCCACCACTTTTGTTAACCTCTGGGATTCTTCTCTTTTATTTTCAGCTTTGCCCGGTCTGTGGCATCTTACAACATGCCTATCTGGTTCCTGTCATCTGAGTCTACCAACCTCAATGATTGCCAAGTAGTAGGCAATCCTCTTCCAAAATCTCTTGTCAGTGATCTGCTTCTCAGACCTGACAAGAATTTCCAGTTGATCTTGCTTGTTGTGTAGGTGGTCCACCATATAATTATAATATTCCTCTGAACCTAACCAATGCATGCCTATGCTGGTGTAAACTCTTGAATGCAATGAAATTCGTGGCGAAACATGTAGGACCGGGCCTAACAAGATTGTTCCCCCCGTGTGTGATCTCATAATATGTAGCTGACAGGGATGCGAATAAATAAATGACGTGATCATCTACTCCTGCCTGACAAGGGTGGATACACTTTCCTCCTTGCCTATATTCTCTAATATGAGATCAATAGAATGTGCCACACAGGGCACATATAACATGTGCTTCCTCTTCTCCTTCAACTTTTTTCCAGCCGCCTTATATGAAGTTTCGTTGTCAGTGACAGCCTGAACCACATTATCCTCTCAGATCTCCTCCACCGCATCCATCAAAGAAAAAAATGAAGTCGGCATTTTTAATATTCCCAGAAGCGTCCACTGACTTCAAAAACGTGGTCCCTGCAGAACAATACACCAAGAAGTTTATCATACTTCTCTTGGTGATACCTGTCCACCCGTCACACATAATGGTGCAACCCCTCTCCTTCCACACCAATTTGAATCCATCCATCTACTCTCTCAACTCCTACACCTCCTCATTCAGCCCAGTGCCGTATATATGCCTACTGCTCGGGGCTTGTAGACCCGGCCCAGCCTCACCCACGACATCCACCATCGTCTGGAAGTAGCGACTAATGGCTGCATGTGCTGAGATGCCTACATCAAGTTAAAAAATATTTGGATCCGGCAAAAATTAAGTTTAAGTAAATAAAACACACATAAATGCCATTTTAAAAGTGATACCTGCATGCAAAAATCACTTCACAATGTGGCGAACGGCTCTCTTTGCAGCCATTCCTGTTGCCTTCACCCATTTCATAGCTTGTTTAATCCCCTTTTGCCTAGCACTCTGTTTCCTAAATAAATACTCGTTACTTGGCATAAACCGAGTACTGGCAGAATGGTGGTATGGCTCCTGTCTCCATTCCTCCGTCTCCCGGTCCCGGGTAGGGTGAGCCGATGCTGATCGGCCAAGAGTTGAGTCAACTCTGGACCCTGACCCTCTTGCTCCCCTCCTCTTGTCCTCCTCATGTCCTCCTCCTCAGCAAATGCGCGCTTGCTAGCGTGCGTAGCATGTCTAACCTCGGAGTCCGTGGAGTCGTCCTCACTTTCTGGCTCCGACTCAGCTAGTGCCTTCTCTTTGCTTTTCCCTTTCCAGGTAGGCAAATCTCGATCTCTCTTCCTCTGGAGTAGCTCATCGTGCAAATCCTCCCTTTACTCAATTCTAATAGCCTGTTGAAAGGCTCTACTTATCATGTAACCTCTTATCTCCTCACTCTTCTCCCTCGGCACCTTATCACATTCTTTTACATTTCTACCTGTTTCGGCAATATGTTGTTTCAGCCGAAACACCCCCCGTTCATCTCCTTCCCATACTATTTGCATTGCACTCTCTTTCTGACCGGGTCTACTATATGCCCGTGTTCCCAACCCACGTTAGAAGAGCGTGCTGGTGTTACGTCACCTTAATCGGCCATTGCTTAGACCTGCAAAAAATGTAAACAATGCATTAAAAATTATTAGGCAACATAAAAATTGCTTTAAATGCTGTTCGGGAAGCAGACAGCCTGCCAAACACTATTTGGTATGTTTAGAGGGTTATGTATTTGCTGGAAATAATCGTAAATCGACGTACGGGGTATCCAGATTTTTTTTCGTACAAAGAACATCCAATCGATGTTCTTACAACTTGAACAGAGTTGTTCGATCAAAAATCACCTGAGTTTAACTATGCCTGGGGTCGTCGGAAACGCGTAAAAATAGGCATACAGGATATCCGGAATTTTTCCCATGCAAAGAACATCCAATCGATTAGTTTAGAATTTAAACGGAGTTGTTCGGTCGGAAATCACCGAGTTTAACCACGCTCGGAGTTGTCAGAAACGCGTAAGAATGGGCGTACGGAGTTTTCGACGAAGAAATCTTACCAGTAATCTTTTAAAGATCGAAGAAGAGGTTGAATCGAGGCCGATCGGAGGTTGGATCGGCAGAATCCTTTGAAGAAATCGGCTGGAATTGTCGGAATCGCCGCCGGAATCGCTGGAATCTAGCCGGAATCGGCGTAAGGAGCTGGGATCGGCCTCGGAATCGTCGGAATCCTCGATTCCGAGGGTTGATATCGCCCAGCATCGCCGAAAGGCTTCTCGCCTCACTGCTAGATCGCCAGAATCGACTAGCAACGGTCGATTCCGGCCCTAAATCGAACCGGACCGGCCAGACTAGTCTCCCGTGGAATCGGTCGATCGACCGTTTCTAGACAAAATTGTCGGAATCGGATCGATTCCGATCGATTTCACGGAATTCCTGCTGGAATCGGCCCTTCTGCATGGAATCGGATTGGAATCGGCCGATTCTGATCCGATTCCGGCGATTCTACAATCAATGTTAAGGATAGACTTCCACATCTACACGAGGATAGATATGTTGAACTAGCTAAGTTTCATCTAGAACCTAGGAATTTTCAAGCTCCTTGTAGGTTTCTTGGTCCCAATGAACATCCTTATCGACGTGTGGAACGTCGATCTCCTTATCAAGTTCATGTTGATTATGAGGATCATTATAGGAATGGGAATGTGAGAGAGTTGTAGGAAGCCGAGGAAAGGGCTATGAGGAATGTTAGGGTTGATGTTCCTAATTTTGAGTGCTTCAGGGATCCTAAGATCTACACTGATTGGGAAGGAGCCATGGAGCATTATTTTGAGTGGTATGAGTTGTCTAAAGCTAGGAAGGTTAGGTTTGTCAAAATGAAGTTATCTGGGCAGGCTAAGCTTCATTGGAATATTGTTGAAACCTTCTTAGAGAAAGATATCAAGAACCCATTCAAAATTGGGAAGAAATGAAAATAAAACTTAGAGAGAAGTATCTACTTTCATAATTTAGATATAGGCTGGTTGATAAGTGGCGGAAAATCAGTCAAGGAAATAGATCAGTTTAAGCATACATTGATGAATTTTATGATTATTTTCTTAAATGTGGGATTAGAGAAGAGGAATTAACTACTCTCTCTAAGTTTAGGAAGGGCTTGAGACTTGAGTATCAATAGGAGCGGTATAGGCTGGGGGGTAACCAACCTAGAACATGCTTATAAAGTGGTCTCTGATTTTGGGTAGTTTGAGAACCTTTCTGAATATCTTCCCAAATAGAGGTTTATCCAACCTTCTTTTAATTTCAGGGTTATAATTATCAAAGTCACAAGCAATTTGACTTTAGAAATCAAAATCAATCTTGGAATTCTTTTTCTCAATAGAATGTGGCTAGAGATGCTTTACTTCTTTTACCTCCTACCAAAACTCCAGTGCCACCTATTAGAAGGGATGACAAAGGAAAACAACCACTTGTTGCTAAGTCTAGCTTGAGTAGAATTCATTGTTATGGATGTGGTAAGATAGGGTATTATAAATCTCAATGCCCATAAAACAAAGTTCTTTACTTTGAAAAGCAACTTGATGAAAACCACGATCCAAACATTGAAAATGTTGTTTATGAGGTGGATCAAAATTTGTTGGATGAATTTCATGAAGAGGATAACATTGTAGAAGCACAAGAAGGGGAGGTTAATGTGCGAGTAGTTAGATGCACCTTCACACAACACATCCCATGTGATGATTGGAGGTGAACCTCCATTTTTCACACCTTTCTTAGATCCAATGGTAAGTTTTGCAAACTTATCATTGATAGTGGGAGTTGTGTTAATGCTATCTTTACTTCTTTTGTCCAGACGTTAGGTCAACCCTTATAGAATATCCTCATCCTTATAAAATTTCATGGGTAGACTCAACTTCTATTCCTGTTCACTCCTGTTGTCTTGTACTAATTTGCTTTTCTTCTTATTCTGAGCAAATCTGATGCGAAGTTCTCTTCATAGAAGTGGGAAGCATCATTTTGTGTAAGCCTTGACTCTTTGATAGAGATGCCACCTTATTAGGTAGGTCCAACAATTGTGAATTCTTTCGTGATGGGAAGAGGATCATTTTGAATCTTGTTAACCAATCACTTAAGGAAGCCCAATCTTTTAAATCCAAACCCGATTCGCCTAAGGTAGTGATTTCTCCTATTGTCTTAGATAAGAAATTTGAACTTTCATTACCTATATCTCAAAAAAATCCTAAACCTAGTGGTTAGAAATTTATTCAATGATCTTCCTTGAATTTGACTGTCCCCCATTTCCTTCACATTTTTAGTCAACATGAGTTTGAAATAGAGAGTAGAAACTAGTCAATCTTTGCTGCTGTTGTTAAGGAAACTAAGGATGAGACCAAAGAGAAGACGAGTAAACCAGTTGACCTTGATATGTTCAAGCTCTTAAAGGATTTCAAAGATGTCTTTCATAAGAAACTCCCACCTGAATTGCCTCTTATGAGGAACATTCAACATGCAATTGACTTAATTCCCGGTTCCACCTTATCAAATCTTCCCCATTATAGGATAGATGCTAAGTCATTTGATGAGTTAAAGAAACAAGTAGAAGAGCTGTTGGATAGGGGTTACATTAGGGAAAGTCTTAGCCTATGTGCTGTACCAGCCTTACTTGCTTTAAGGACAAATAAGAGTTGGAGGATGTGTGTAGATAGCCGCCATAAATAGGATTACAGTTAAGTACCGTTTCCCTATCCCTAGGCTTGATGTTGGTTGGGACTTTGATTTTTTTCAAAATTGACCTCAAGAGTGGATATCATCAAGTTAGGATTAGACCAGAAGATGAATGGAAGACTGCCTTTAAGACTAAGGATGATCTTTATGAATAGCTTATAATGCTATTTGGTCTATCCAATGCACCTAGTACATTCATGGGGTTAATGTACCAGGTACTTAGACCTTTTATTGGTCAGTTTGTTGTGGTATATTTTGATGATATCTTGATACATAGCAAGTTTAAGGGAGATCACTTAGAACAACTCAAGGAAGTTTGCCTTGCCCTTAGAATTGAGAATCTCTTTGGAAACTTTAAGTGTGAGTTTTTGACACCTTCCATTACTTTTCTTGGCTTCATAGTGTCTAAGGATAGTGTTTCTGCTGACCCTGAAAAGGTGAGAGCTATTCTTGAGTTGCTAGCACCTAAGAATCTCCGTGAGGTTAGGAGCTTCCATGGATTAGCTACCTTTTATAGAAGGTTCATCAAAGGATTTAGCACTGTGACAACACCTATTACAGATTGTCTAAAAAAGGGAACCTTTTCTTAGACTAAAGGTGTTGATCTAGCCTTTGCAAAGCTCAAGGAAATGATGACTCAAACCCTTGTTTTGAGTCTTCCAAAATTTTCAAAGGTTTTTGAGGTTGCATGTGATGCTTCAGGCATAGGCATAGGTGGTGTCTTATATCCCATAACATTCTTTAGTGAGAAGTTATCTGAAGTTAAGTTTTGATACTACACATATGATAAAGAATGCTATGCTGTGGTTCAGTCCCTTAAATTTTGACGACATTACCTATTGTCTAAAGAAATCATTCTTTATTCAGATTATAAAGTCTTTAGGTTCCTACAAGCATAAAAGAAGTTGAACCCTAGGCATAACAGATGGGTAGAATTTTTGCAGGCTTATACTTTTGTGTTGACTTATAAACCAGGTATTGAAAACAAGTTGGCTGATGTTTTGAGCCGTAAAGCTTGTTTCCTCATTGACTTTAGTTTTGAGGTATTAGGTTATGAGCATATCAAAGAGGAATGCGTTGGGTGCTTTGACTTCTCACTTATCTTTTCTTCTCTTCAAAGAGGTCCCAACGGGGAACTTGCTGAATTTGTCATACATGATGGTTTCCTATTCTTTGGAGAGTGTCTTTGTATTCCTAAATCTTTTTTTAGGGACTACCTAGTATGTGAAGTGCATGCTGGTGGTCTAACAGGGCATTTTGGTAGAAACAAAATCATTGAATTGGTTGAACACAGATTCTATTGGCCTAGTCTCAAAAGAGATGTGGAAAAAATTGTTGCCTAATGTAGAGTTTGTGCTATAGTCAAGATGAGGAAGGAAAACACTGGGCTGTACACTCCTATTCCTATTCCTGAGGTTCCTTGGCAAGATTTGAGTATGAATTTCATTTTAGGACTACCACGAACTTAGAGGAGATTTGACCCTATTTTTGTAGTGGTAGATAGATTTTCTAAGATGGCTTATTTCTTACCATGTGTCAAGACTTCTGATGCATCTGTTGTGGCCAGAAAATTTTTTTGAAAGAAATTGTTAGGTTACATGGTCTTCTTAAAACCATAGTCTCGGATAGGGATGTTAGATTTATCGGTTACTCTTGGAAGACTTTGTGGCATCTTTTGGGAACAAAACTGAAATTCTTCATTGCATATCACCCACAAACAGATGTTTAAATAGAGGTGAGTTTAGGGAACCTGCTACATTGTCTTTTGGGCGAAAACATTAGGTCTCGGGATGCTGTCTTACCCATTGCAGAGTTTGCTTGCAATGATTCAGTCAATATGACCACATGTTTGAGTCCTTTTGAAATTGTGAAAGGGTATAGACCACATCGTCTACTAGACCTTGCTTATGTTCCACATGGATTTAGAGTGTCAGCATTTATAGAATCATTAGTTGAGCATATCAAGAGCCTACATGATCATGTTAGGAAGAAAATTGAGGCTAGCAATGCGTAGTACAAAATCTATGCTGATTCTCATAGAAGGAAATATGAATTCCAAGGTGATCTAGTTATGGTTAAGCTTCAACTAGAACGGTTTCCAAGTAGGACCGTTAAGAAATTGAAAACTAGGGAGTTGGACTTTTTAAAATAATCTAGAGAATTGGAGAAAATGCTTATGTTTTGGAACTCCCTCCTGATTTTGAAATAAGTTCAACTATTAACGTTTCATATTTAGTTAAATATCAAGAGCCAATAATAATACTTAGTGTGTTTTTCAGACCTTCATCTCCTCTCTTGAGAGTTGACACATTGGAGAGTCCACCATCTCAGCCCACATCTTTCAGGTATGAGCGGATCGACAGAATAATGGACGAACAAGTTATAACCTTGCAGGGCGGAGTGGTGCAAAGGTATCTCATACACTGGTATGTGCTGCATCTTATTGAGAACTCATGGGTTTTTAGAGAGGAGTTGTAGCAGATTGATCCAGACTTGCTAGAGGCATATCAAAGTTTGATGGTCCCTTATTCGACACAATCGAATTCTTCTCACTTGGGGAGAATTAGCGAGGACACTAGGAGTTGACACTGATTTCGACATGTTTATGGACGACGTCGGAGACAGTTAGGCTCCATATGGCTTAAGGATAATGACCCGTATTTTTTTAGAGCTACTTAGTTGTTTTTCAATTTTTTTATCATTTTTTAGAATGGCTATTCATTTTTTGGCATTTTAGAAAACCGTTATGTATTTTTTTCAGCTTTTCTTTGATTTTACTATTATTTTCGTTTGACGTGGCCTCCGCTCGGTCCTACAAATGGGACCTGAGCCCTAGTGTATAGGATATAAAAAAATCTCGTTGAAATGTGCTTTTCCTGGTTTGCCCTCCCTCGAGCATCTTAAACCCTCGGTTCCCTCTCTCTCCGCGATGGCGTGTTTTCTTCTGCGGGTGCACTCCATCTCCGCTGACGGCGAACCCTAGCAGAGGATCGTCCCTCTCGATCCTCCTCCTCCCGTGGTGATCTCGCCGAGCGTCCTTGGAGAGATCTCTTCCCCTCGACCTCCTCCACCCGTTCTTCTTCAGTCCGACCTATGTTGGACCACTTTTGTGGCCGTTTCCGGCGAGCTCCATTGAAGTATCTTCTCCACTTGACGGCGGTGTTCTTCCTTCTCTTGAGATCAACTGGATCTCATTCATCCAGAGGTGACTTCCGATGAACTCCTGTGGAGGTCTTCCTTCACTCGTCTGAGTCTTCCCTCTCTTAATCAGTGCGATGTTCACCTTGTCTGGTGACGTCAACCTCTGGTAGCTGTGGTGAAGCTCTTCTCCCACGGTCTTCTCTTGTTATTGCCGATCTTGAACCTCAGACAACATCTCCTGTTGCGGATCTGTTGATGTTGAAGAAATTACGCTATTTAGAGGCAAGAAGGCTGATGACGATGGGATTTTCTATTTTCCCCTCTGGTGTGATTGCTCCGTTCCTTTGATCCCTCTTTATAGAAGATTAGTTATAGTCCATTGATGCTTGGTTCTTCTATCTGCTCGATTATGTGAATATCTCCGATTTTCTCTACTGGTAAAGAGTCGAACGAATGGATTTGTTGTTGCCTCATTTTTTCGGATTTGGTGATAGCCAAGCCAAGGTGTTCTTTTTTTGCTTCCGTCACCTGTCTACTCTTGGGTTGGGATTGACCATCTTCTAGGTTTTGGATACAACAAGTTCTATTGATCTCCGAACGGGTCCTTCCTCCAATTCTAGCTCTTTCGATGATCAATTTTCGACTCTGTTTCCTGGGTTGCTTACCTTATCGATGATACTGAGCGAGTTTGACTCTCCGAGCTAGTTTATCCGGTTGGTTTTGAGAATATCTGGAGGACTGGTCCACTTCCAGTCTATGTTACATTTTCTGATGCCTCCTTTCTTATTTGGTTATGCTGATGCTCGATCTTGGATTGTTCATGAGTTTCTTTTGATTTCGACTGAGATTTCTTGAGTTCCTTGACACCACTCTGTTGTGGAAATTGGTGATATTAATTTTGCAAATGCTGACTGGTCCTTTTTCAGTCGTGATTTAGATTCCGTCCTAGTTCCTGCTGTACTTAAACAGTGCTATTTTGGCCTGACCTGTTCCGAGTGGATTGTGTTCGTTCTTGTTGCATCTATATGGAGTCGATATCAACAGCATCCTCTGGACATGCCAATATTTCTAAATAGGGAGATGTTGAAAAAACTAGTTAATATAGTGCCTTGGTAGCTTTAACTAGTTGCCGTTATAATTCTCCTGGAGAACATCTGAATGTTGAAAAAGTAATCTGGTTTTCTTGATTTCTCGGCTGTGATGAATATTTCTGAGCCTTGATGGTGGCGTTACCAGTTAACTAAGATCTGAGCCCAATTGCATTAAAGCAACTGTTCATTGTTGATGATTAGATCGTGGTGCAGTCTTACATTGGAATACCGTGGTGATTTTAAAGTAGACATTGCTGCCTCTTGGAGGAATATTGGCATATCTGTCAACCTGAAGATAGGCACACCTTAAACTGTTTGTAGACTTGTTATCATCCTGCGAAGTGTGAGTCAATTTGGTCATGTACTTATTTGTTAATCTTCTGTATAAAAAGGGTACGTATCTCTCAGCCGAATATTGTTTTCTCTACACTTAGGTGTTGAGGTACTTTTGAAACTGCTCACCTTGTATGGTTAAACTTTGTTTTTCTATTGTTCAGTTTCGAAATACCATGCCTGATGCGATTTAGGTCCTAGCCAGCTTATCACATTGTTGTTGACCTTTGGTGAGGACATTAGAGGGAACCACCTCCAGATAACTAAAATCAGTTTCGTTAGTGGTTAGAATCGACTTTCAAAATCTAATCAAAATTTCAAAATTGGCATTCTCTACTAATTTTGATTCGTTTTAAAAGAAAAAACAAATCAAACTCAAAATTTTTTAACTAGAACACCAAAAAAAAAAATTTTTGAGAGACCTAGAACCTGATTTTGGAGTCAGACTTTGGATTGCATTTTGTTAGTCTCTATCTTTAGATTGAGTCTGTTCCTCGTCAGATTAAGTTGTTTTATTGGTAAAATTTCAGATTTGATTAAGATCTGAATTCTATTTTAAGGTTTTTTAATTTATTGTATAATTTTCCTTAAACTTAGGTGGCTTTTGTTAAGCTTCCAGATTAATTCCTGATCTGATTTTTTGTTTATGGGTTGGTTTTAATGTCCTTTTCATGTTTTTAGACATTGTTTTGGGTTTGATTTAGTTGTTGCTTGGTTTAAGGGTTCAATTTTATCAGATTAAGCATCTTTTAATTGGATTTTCAGATTGTCATTAATCTTATTTTTCTGCATTTTGGTTGTGTTTTGATGTAAAATTGTAGTTGATTAAATTTTTCCTTGGGTTTACGCCTCATCCGGTCCATTGTGCTACCATCTTATGCCCAATTTCATTCATTTGAGACTATGTTGACATGACATTTCATTTCATAAGATGGGGCACAAATGATTTGAATACAATAACGTTGGGTTGAGAGATCGTATTTCCTTCCCTGATGTAAATTTTCGTAAGGTAGGAAAATTTCAACACTGCGAGGGCCTGCCGGCTTATCTCAACCGATATGGAATTTACTTATGCAATATGACAAATGTTTAGTTTGCCATATTGGGGGAAAGATTGCCAATTACGGGAACCAGCCCATGCTGTCGTCCGGACCAACATTTTGTGACATACCCGGGAGAGCCGTCCAAAAGATAGAATACCCATAGAAGAGTATTTTATTCCTTATTTTAATTTGACCTTTCGCATTTCTGATTATTTTTTATTTATTTATCGTCAAGGCCATTTAGGCTGGTTTGAGTTCCATCGGTGTTAATAGCCGGTCTTCGGTTCTTCTTGGTTTCGGTAGGCCCACCTTGGACTTTTTGGGCCGGAAGAGCCTGTTGGAATTTTTATCTTTTTTGCTTCATAATCTTTTTGGTGGTAAGGTAAAGGTCCGTCTGGACGTATGATCGACCCGTCGTATGGATTTCGAAAGAGTCTGGGACATCACCCCACCTACTGATATTGAAACAAACAAATTTCTGGATTTTGTTGAACCGTGTAGGTGCTGTCTTTTTTATTCTTTTCTTCTTTTTTAAGTCACAAGAGGGCTGCTGTTCTTTTTGTAAGCCACAAAGGGGCTGTCAAGGGAGAATTTAAGATTTTTTTTTGAAGGCAGCAAACAAGACCTGTGGAAGGACTGTTTGATTGAGCCACAAAGGGCTTAGGATTGGCTGCAAAGGGGCAGGAGTTTAGCCATAAAGGGGCCTGTTTAGGGGATGTTCAATGGGTCACAAGGGGCTGTTGCGGGGGGCCTTCTGGATAGGGCTGAACAAGGGGCTGGGGATGAACTATTTTAGAATCTAATTAGAGATCTTTAAGATGGGCCGACAAGGGGGCTGGAGATGACCTGTTTTAGGACCTGTTTAGGGGTGTTTTAAGTGGGCCGACAGGGACTGAAGATGACTTGTGTAGGGGGTCTTTTGATGGGCCGAGAGGGAGGCCAAAGTTGAAGGGATAAATAACCTATTTGGGGGGTCTCCAGAAGGGCCGAACAGGGGGGTCAAAACAAGGGAATCTGTGGCCTGTTTAGGAGACTGTGCAAAGGGCAAAACATGTCCTATCTACGGTGTCTTGGGGTGGTCGAACAGGTGGCAAAACAAGGAGGTCTTGACCCTGCTCTTAAGGGGGTTTTTGTATGGATTGATCAGGTGGTCAAACAGGGGGCATTTGTGACCTGTTAAGAGGACTGAACAAGGACCTGGTGTGGGGTCTCCTGGTAGGCTGAAAAAAAGGGTCTAAATGAGACCTGTATAAAGGGGTCTTCAGGTGGATTGATTGGGGGCCAAACAGGGGAAGTTTTTTGGCCTGTTTAAGGGGGTTTAAAAGGGACCTGTTTAGGTGCGTCTAGGTGGGCCTAATGGATGGCAAAACGAGGAGATATATGACCTGCTTAGGTGGCTGCTCAAGGGGGGCTTGACAGGTCCTGTTTGAGGTGTTTTAAGGGAGCCGCACAAGGGCTGTTAGGAGGGGGTTGAACAGAAGGTGTCCTTGACAGATTTTGCATGGGTCAACCAAGCTTTGGAGGGTTTTTGGGTTGCTGATGTCGATGAAAACCGGTTTAGGCCATTAGAGGGGTTGAGAAGAGAATTTAGAAGAGGAGAAAGGGGTGCTCTTAGAGGGCTACATAGTTAATATGTGTACTTCCTCTACCTTTTTTTTGACGTCAGATGCAAGGAAGAATGAAGTAAGCTGTGAGCACGCCTCCCCCAAGGGGAATTGGTGTGCCAAGGGAGCTCCTTCTTTTTCTCCTTCTCCTCCTCCTCCTTTTGGTTGCGGGCAGGAGCTGTAGGCAAGTGCGCAGGGGGGCAGAAGCTGGTGCAGCAGTCTGTTGGCATCTTTTTTTTCGGTCCTTCTTCGCCTTGGCGCGCTGCTCCTTTCACAGAAATGGGTGGAAGATTAAAGGACAGCATAGGAGTGAATGTGGAGATGACCTTTGGCTTCTCCTAGGTGTTTAAACTCAACTCTTTGAATTCTCTTAGGATTTTAATGGTTTGATCTGCCCTCCGAGTTCTTTCACAATGACTTGCCTTTTGATTTCCTCATTGTCATCAATGAGTCAAAGATGAGGTGGCAGCTGACCTGACCTGGGCGGTGGGGCCAGCTGATGTGGCCAGCTGGTGTGGCCTGGTTGACCGTTGACTGGGCTTTGGTTGATCACGAGCCACTCTTTCCTTCTCCTAATGGGCCTTGCACAGTTGGGCTATGGAGGGGGCTGGGAAATCATCAAATTAAATCAAAACAGGGGCCGGGCTACCTGGGGATGCGCCAATGGGTCATCTTATGACTTGATTTAGCCCAATTGGGGGTTGGACCAGCTAGGACTTCGTCCAATTGAGGTCGGACTTGCTGGGAATGGGCCCAGACTCTCTTCTTCTTTTCTTTTTATGTGCTGTCTTCTCTTTTTTCTCTTTTTTTTTGTAAAAAGTTGGCGCCAACAGCTAGTTTAATGACATGTCTTGTATCCGCAACTGACTGATGATATGGGTCAATTTTTGCTTCTTTAAAGGGCTAAACTAGTTAAGGACTAGTTCTTTGAAAGGATGATACCTGTAGTTGAAGCCTGAACCATGAATTCATGGCTAACAATTTTTGATTGAAGATCCAATAATATATATATGTTTACATCAGTGCATGAGAAAAAAAAAACTATTGGTTGATGTTGCTAGCATGTGCATACTTTTGAAAGAGAGACTGCTTGCTGAATTATAGCAGAATGATAGCAGATTAGTGTTTCAAATTGAAGTGTTAGGACCATATATACGTGTCCCTTGTGTTTGAACTTTGAACCATAGTTCGCCGGGTCACGACCCGGACCCGACCCGGTCGGTTTTGGGGCCGACCGACCCAGTCGCGACCCCAAGACCCCGACCCCATTTTTAATTTATTATTATTATTTTTTGCGACCCGGGCCGACCCCGTCCCGACCCGGGTCGCGACCCCGGCCGACCCGGGTCGCGACCCCGGCCGACCCGGGTCGGTTTGGGGCCAAACCGACCCGGTCCCGACTCCCGACCCCACCTTCCTTGCTTTGAACCATGTTCATTGTTCTGTCTGAACACCTATGGTTGGTTGGAGTCTCAACTTTATTTTCGTGTGCAGGTCATGAGTAACCTGCATCACATTGACATGATCATCGAACACGTGTCTAATTGTTATGCTCTTTTTAGTTTTTCAGGTTTAATATATTAATGTTTCTTTGTAGTATACATAAGGAAACCTTAAGTTGTGAAACTTCTGCCAGTTTTGGTTATCTTTTGGCTTTTTGTCAGGTTCATACTATGATTACTAAACAGAAGCTCCCTCCCTCTTGATAAAGAAATCACCACCTTGCATTTTCTGTGACTACTTTGTCGAGAGGTTTATTTTTGTACTTGTAGGATCCATTCACGAGTGACATTGATGAGAAAGAATAACGTTCTCTCATATCTTCTTGCATATTATGCTTCCTTATATCCTGGAGTCTTCAATCATTATGTTACAGTGCCATTTATGTTATATGGTTATTATTTACTATGCATCTTTTTTTTTTTGCGTAAGCTTTCTGCAGCAAGGCATACATTAATCACAGAACGGAAGTGACATGATATGCATTCTTAGATATCTCTATCTTTTGCTGTGCCTTTTCAGGAAAAATGTCGTTGTGACCTCCTCTGTTATAGCTTGCGAGATTGCAAAGGTACTGTGACATATTGCAGCAGACAGAAGCATTAATGTTCTCCAACTTTCTTATTTATTTTACTATTTGTATGGATTTTGACTTTTCTGTTTACCTATTAGGTCATTTGTGCCCTTTTGCTCCTTGCAAAAGAAGGTAGTTTGAAGAGAGTGTTCAAAGAGTGGTCTTTTGCTGGTTCTTTGACCACATCTGGTCTTCCTGCAGCTATCTATGCACTGCAGAATAGCTTATTGCAGATTTCCTATAAGAATCTTGATTCACTTTCCTTCTCAATGCTGAATCAGACAAAACTACTGTTTACAGCATTTTTCACGTATCTCATCTTAGGGTACACATTCTTTTCCTTGTTCCATTGTAGGAATATGCTATTTTCTTTGAGTTTTTTTTTTGTAATTTTTGGTTAAATACCACCTTTTGCACACAATCTAGTATGTTGCTATTTTATCTCTTTATATATTGATAGAGTGATGATGATCATGAAAAATGGCTCTGCCCATGTTTTTCCATTTCACATATTTTATTATCTGTTAGTTTATCATTAACTCCTTACATTCTTTTCCTTCTCACTGGTTTTATTACTTTCTCATGTATTGTTGACTTCTTTGTGCGGTTTTTGTCACATTTATTTATAAACCGACTTCACTTAGGATCACACCATATCTTCTTTATCATCATATTCATGTAAATCATGCTTCTACACGTTGAGAGTCATGATTAGCTTTAATCAAGGAGGGAGGGGTCGCGGGTCGCATCCAGGTCGCGGGACCCCCAGGCCGACCCGGTCGCGACCGGGTCGCGACCCCTTTTTTAATTTTTTTTTTGAAAAATCCAAAAAATAAGAAAAATACAAAATAAAATCTGAAAAAATACAGAAAAATTGGATAAATTAAATAACATGATTTAAATAAATAATGCATCAATTTTATTCCAACGTGATGTGTTCTACACTTTGTAGGTAGTTGATGTACTCTCCACGTCATTCGTCGAGTACAAAGCTTCGATACACGTACACATACGACGATCATATTCGTCACTCGGGAAACTATCCTAAGACTCGATCCAAACGAGTCACCATAACTATATGGTCGACGATCGAAGTATCCGATGACTCCACATAATTCATTCCACAATACTTCGATCGTACGTAGGGAACCAAGAGCCTGGGATGAATCATACACATAGTCGGAGGCATCGTGGTATTCGCTCCAACCCATGGCTACGATGACCTCCTCTACCTGCGGCCTTCCACCACGATCGGCAGATTCGGGGTCGCATACGAGTATATCGTCCTCGCCGAGAAACGTAACGACGTTGTAGGAGATAATGGGAGGATCCGAGGTCCTCGTACTCAGAAAGTGTTCGCGCCCCCGTATCCAACACCATCATCGCGCTACTTTTCGACGACGAATCCTCGACGTCCGGTACCGCACTCGGATGTTCGGCTCCGACGTATCTTCTCGATCGTCTTCGACCGTATTTCAAGCATCCGCAATATCAAAAGGATCGGCCATAACTTGTTTACCTTTTCGCCTACTTTCGCGTACCTCGACTAGTTCCTTCCTCCCACCTCCGCGCTCTAGCCGAGGGAGGGATCCGGAATTCTTCTACCAAAGTGGACATTGTCGAGCACTCCTTCGGCCCATTGCCTCGGCCTCGGGGTTGAACTCCGGTTCTCCCAACCCTTCTCGCCATCGACCCAAGCTTCTGCGGAGTTCTTCTCGTAGAATATTTCGATCCAAATCGATGTCCTCCTCTTTCACTCGCGGGCTCGCTGACCGAACGTCCCGCCGCCCGCGATATCCAACTCTTTGCTCCATCCGGTTCGTTTCATTCTCTCCAAATTCCTCAACTTTAACTCACGTTGTAGCGACAATACACGAGGTCTTCAAGCCTCCTCGATGTCAACCTATTTCTTCGTCATAATCAGTTCAACGTGCACCACTCGCCGGGTACTCGAAGCCGAAGTGGCTCGACTTAGACTCACGATGGCTACGTCCGCCAAGTCCTTGTACCCCGGTACTTTACCGTGGTCCATCCACCAATCACCGCATAAATCCGAATGTCTTACATTATTATCTAAGTAAACTTTGATTAATTATTCGATGAAAACAATTCTACTTCGATTACATTATTATCTAATACCCGACTTAGTAAAGATCACTGTACTGCTCAACTCCGCCGTTCCAAAGTGAAAACTCCGCATTCCGTAATCATACATCTTGGCTGCAAGCGATAATAACACTCCTGGGCTGCCGTCACCAAGCATCCGTCGACGACGCTCTTCACGTCATCTAATAGCTCGTTCGTCGCCTCGAAATGCGGACTATGCGCATTCGTCAAAAAGTAACCTACGAACCAAATAGTATTAAGTAAACAACTTATACATAACTTCGATTAATAAAAAGTCGAGTAAATGCTTAAGAAATTTACCCGTCGCATTGTCGATGTAATGTACGTTCCCAGCGACGATCTATACATATCCCACCACTGGGCGAAGTCGGGACACCTGCCTTCGAGATTTCTTCCTTCGCTCTCTCAACCGCATCGAATAAATACCTCATACCGCTTTCTATCTCCGTCAACTATCTTTAGTCCCTTCACTACGGGTCGGACGATGTCTAACGTCTTCTTCACAACTTTCCAAAATCTCCACTCTCTATCGTCTCTTCTACTTTTCTCCCCTTTCTCTTATCCGATGGGTTACATCTCGCCATCCAACTACCCCAACCCGTGAAATGACCATTCGAGCGTAGCTCTCCTTCGACTTAATAAACTTTCTATGAAATATAAATGGAGTAATTAACCGGGCGCACCGGGCCGTAACAACTCTCGCCTCTCGCGTTCCCTCATAAGCTGCAAGGACAAAGTCAGCGGTTATAAATAAACGAAGAAATAAACTCCAAGCTAGCTTAACTACCCCGTCTATTCGAGGATCCTCGCATATATCCTCCAACATCAAGTCTAAAGAGCGGGCATGAACACGTGTCCAATACAACTTTGCCCGACCATAAGCATCCGACCGGCCGCTTTCAGCATGCGGCCGCATTGTCCGTGACTTACTCGAACTACCCGGCTCTCTCCTATTTCTTCTATCACTCCATTTATCAATCGCAGAAAGATACTCCGCATTCTTTACTATTCGTCCCGTCGCGTCGACCGACTTCCAAAAGACATCGTGTCGCCGACCGTACACTTGGAAATCGATCATTGTCTTCCAAGCTATACCTCGTTAAGTATAAGACATTAACTAAGTTATACCAAAAAGAATGTTTATACATCTAATATAAACGAGTAAAAGAAAATTAAATTACCGTCCATCCGTCGGTCATTAACGCGCAACCTCGTTCCTCCCATACGCGTTCAAATGATGCCACATACTTCTGTTTTCGCACCTCCATGGAAGATATACATTGTATATCTCCTTCGGGTTCGGGACTGTGCACTCCCTCCCGACGTCCGCGATCGTGTCGATCATGCTCTCGTAGTACGGTCCCTTCGGCATTTCGCCGGACGTCGCGGTGAAAGAACCACCTCGACGTTGCCCGCCAATCCTTTCCTTACATAATTGGTGAGTTCTTCATCGCCGTCGCGCGATCGTCGCTCGATGTTGTCGCGGTCCTGATTACGGGATCCACGGGACTCCATCGCCGGTCGTCGTCTTGCGCGAGATCACGAACCTCATCTTCATGGCGTTGTTGGGATCCTCTTCCGCTTCCTCGACCACTCCCACTTCCACCCTTCACCCATCATTCGTCGGTATGCGTCTACGGAACTCTTCTTCGGCGACCGATCTTCGACTTCGTCTCCATTCCCCGCGAGAGTTCATCTATTTAAGAAACATTTAAGTATTTAACTACTTAATTATCTTTTAAAATGAAGAACGAACAATGTTTACATGAGTAACACCTCCCATACCTTCGTACTCTTCGTCTCTAAAAATATCCGGCCTTTCTTGTCCGGTCCCGTAAAACGCGTGTACTAACTTCTCCCCGGCTGTTGCAATTCTTCTCGACGGTCTCCTTACGCTGCGTTTGCTAGTTCCCTTTGTTTGCTCCATCGCTTGTAGGTGCCTACGAAATCGAGCTCCGACCTCCGGCGAGTCCGCGCAAGGAAGAACGTTTCCTTCATGCCTGAAGATGAAATTTTAAACGATAAATACCACCGAATATTACTTTGTCGCAATATTTACATTGCACTTTTCTCTCCGCCACGGAGATCGACCGCAACCAAGCCGGGATCACTCCGGGTCGTGCCGGTAGTCTGGCTTGCTCGTCGAGAAAACATTTTGTAATTAAATAATTACTTAAGTAAGTAATAAATTATTTAAAAAGTTAATAACGTTAATTAAGACTACTAACGTAAGTATACTTTTAATTATGTAAAAATAATGCTCAACTATTTATATGATCAAGTAAGTAATTAACTATACCTTCCAACTAATGATGTATTAAGTAACTACTAAACTAAATATCTAACTAATCTTCTAGCTAACTAACTATGTAAGTAAGCAAATAAGTATTAAAAAGAAGAAACTACTTAACTAACTAATCAATGAAACAAAAGTTAAATAAATGAACTAAATGAACTAATGAAATGCTTAATGAAATAATTAAGTAAACGAGGAACAAAATGAGAGCAACGAGAGAAAACGAGAGGTTTAGAGCGAGAGCGGGGAGTGCGAGCCCCTCGGGGCTTTAAATAGCCTCAGTGCCGGAATGTGGGCGCAGCTTCCCCCACGACCGTTCTCTCAACGGGCCAAATGACTGTCACATCGGCTCCAACGGTCACACTGGCCACGACCGGGTCACGCGACCGCGCGCTGGTCGCCCGACCCGGTCGGCCGGGTCGCGCGACTCGCGCGACCCGGCCGCGACCCCACACTCCGGCCGGAGTCGGCCCGACCGGGTCGCGACCGGGCCGGTCGGGGCTAAACCCGACCGGGTCGGAGCCGGGTCGCGACCCGGCATACCATGGCTTTAACCTTACTACATTAATCAGTTACTCCAATCTAACTTGGGAGATAATGTTCTTTCATATCTCTCTTATTGTTCCTGTGAAATATTAAACAATAATTTGACATATAAATAGCTTAATAAGGTCAAATACACTTTTTTTATCTTTTTTATTTTAAAATAAAAACATGAGGAAATAATAAGTGGGTATGTGTTTGGCCTGTGTTTGCTCTAATATTAAAAATGTCTTTTTTCTTAACCCCCTTTCAAAATGGAGACAACGATGAGCTGTTTTATTTTCGAGAGTCACAGGAAACACATGGAAACACTTGTGTTACTTTCTCATTTCGGAGAGATCTAGATGACAGTTAACAAACATTTCAAACTAGTTTCTAATAACCCTGTTATTTTTGAGTAAGGCCAGAAGGCCAAATTTTTTATTGATGACAAAATAAAAGGAAGATATAATGAGGGAAAGAATTCCTACGGGGGAGATGTTAAAATTTCTTCCTGGTAGCATTGAACGCAATAATCCGAGAATCACTCGAGATATCTTGAGAATCTCTTTCTCTCCGTGCGTCCAAGAAACGAGATCATTGAAATGAGAAAATTTATTTAGTACCTTAGGTACCTTGATCTCCTCTGCCTATTATTACCCCTAACAGGTTAGATGGCTTTGTTAAGTTTGCTTTACATTTTAATATAGAATCCATCTAAATATTCATCTAGATATTATTGTTTGATAAAAATTTTTAACCTAATATTTTTATGACTATATATATACAATTGACCCAAGATGTCATCAATCTTTTATCTATATTATTCAAGATGAAGTTTAGGTTTAACATAAGTTCCCTTGTATGTCTCATGTTAACAATATTTCACCTTCTTTGTATTACGCTTTTGATTCTCTCACAACTTATTTTGATGTTTAATATGAGTTTTCTTATCTTTTTTGAAGAGATTATATAGCATTTTACATTTAAACATGCACATTTCTGAGATCCAATCTCTCGAGATGTTAAGATCTTTTCTTTTCAGTCTCCATGAGATAATATCTTGAATCATTAAGGTATACCCTGCATAATTGAAATATGAGATTCAATCTTTAGAGATTTTTCTGAGAATCTCATGAGATCTCTTCTCTTTCACCCTTTTGAGACGAAGCCGAGATCCGAGGCGGCAGTCCTTGCCTTGTAGTAACATCATCCGAAGGATATTTGGTTTGAGAGCACTTCCAATTTTTAACCATGGAATGCGGGGTCGCGACCCGGTCGATTTTTAGGTTGACCGACCCGGTCCCAACCTCGAAACCCTGACCCCGTAAATGTTTTAAAATTATTATTTTTTTGCGACCCTAACCGACCTTGACCTGACTTGCGTCTCGACCCCAGCTGACCCGGGTCAGTTTTGGGCCCAACCGACCCGGTCTTGACTCCCGACCCCACCTACCTTGTCTTTAACTTCAGCCACCATATGTTGAAGAATTTATCTTGGATTCTTAAAATGTTCCTAAAAAAGTTCTTCTATTCCTGCTTCTCCCGATAGATGAAAGCATCATTGGCCGAATAAGCTTCCATATCAAAAGATGCGAGGGCCATGGATTAATAGTGGTTAAATTTTGCAGGAGAGAACAAATTGACGGGCTCTGGCCACATTAAATTCTAGCTCTTGAAAAGGACATACCATAGAAGATTGATGATCCCACATTCAATAAAAAGGTGACGTTAAGTCTATTCCTTTACACCACAAAAAACACCAGCTGAGGTGACATTTGACAAGATATTGTGGAGATGACTTCTGGTCGGAAGTTGGTTCTTTGCAATCTTCCAAAGCATCAACTTGATTTTAATTGGTATAGGAATCCCTCGTACATGTTTATGCCACTATGCCTCTACCACCTCATAGTGAGTTTCCGCATAGTTGACTTCACTTCGATGAGAAGATAACCATTCCAATTTATCCTCTTGATTCTCAAAGCAACTACAAGGGTCAATAGTAGTGATGGGGATAGGTACAGACTGGATCAACTGTTTGTTTGAAGATAACGTCTTTCGGGTCCTGAGGAGATGGCGTATTTATTTCTTTTATTTAGTAGTGTTAGAATTTATTTTATGTATCTTTTTTTAGTATTTAGAGTAATTTCATTTTAGTTCTATAGAGGACATATATGTAATTTGATTTTTTAGGGGTCTTTATAATGTCAGACTCTATATATAGAGCTCTAATGTTAACAAAAGGAAGAGAATGGATGTTTGAAGAAGTGAATGCCCCCTCCCTTTCATTTCCCCCTCGTCTTGGTCGATCTACTTCTCCTTCAACGTTGACGTCGTCTTCCCACCTCCGGGTGCTTCCGATCCTCACCTTCCCCTTCCGGTGTCCCCCCACCTCTAAAGTTAGGTCAGGTGTTGTTTTCCCCTTTCCGTTCGATTTTCCTTCACCCCCGACAAGCTCCGCTTCTCATCATCGACCCTTCATTAGGTTCGTCTGGACCTTCCACCTCACTTTGCAAAATCGCCTGAATCGGATCGGAATCGGCCGAATCCAGAATCGGATCGGTGGTGCAGAAGGGCCGATTCCAGTAGGAATTCCGTGAAATTGGTCGGAATTGGTCAAAATCGATCCGATTCTGGCGATTTTGTCTAGAATCAGTCGATCCCGACCGATTCCACAGTAGACCAGTCTGGCCGGTCTGGTTCGATTCTCGGTCCAGAATCGAACCGATTCTGGCCCTTTAGGGCCAGAATAAAAGGGCCAGAATCGACCGCTGCGGTCGATTTCGGCAATCCAGCAGCATGGCGAGGCTCCTTCCGGCGATTCCGGGCGATTTCAACTTTCAGAATCGAGGATTCCGGCGATTCCGAGGTCGATCCCAGCTCCCTGCACCAATTCCGGTGCGATTCTAGCAATTCCAGCAGTGATTTCGGCGATTCCAGGCAATTTCTTCAAGGGATTTTGCTGATCCAAGCTTTGATCGACCTCGATTCAACTTCTTTTTCGATCCTTAGAAGATTATTGGTAAGATTTCTTCGTCGAAAACTTCGTACGCGTTTTCGACGACTCCGAGCGTGGTTAAACTCGGTGATTTCCGATCGAACAACTCCGTTTAAGTTCTAAACTAATCGATTGGATGTTCTTTGCACGGAAAAAATTCCGGATCTCCCGTACGCCTATGTTTACGCATTTCCGACGACACCGAGCATGGTTAAACTCGGTGATTTTTGATCGAACAACTCCGTTCAAGTTGTAAGAACATCGATTGTATATTCTTTGTATGGGAAAAATTCTGGATACCCCGTATGTCGATTTACGACCATTTCTGGCAAATACGTAACCCTTTAAACATACCGAATAATGTGTTTGATGTGCTGTCTGCTTCCCGAACAACGCCTAAAGAAATTTTTATGTTGCTTAATAATTTTTAATTCATTGTTTATAATTTTTGCAGGTCTAAGCAATGACCGATCAAGGTGATGCAGCACCAGCACGTCCTTCTGACGTGGTTTGGGAACACGGGCATATGGTAGACCCGGTCAGAAAGAGTGCAATGCAAATGGTGTGGGAAGGAGATGAACGGGGGGGGGGGTGTTCCGGCTGAAACAACTTATTGCCGGAACAGGTGAAAATGTAAAAAAATATGATAAGGTGCTGAGGGAGAAGAGTGAGGAGATGAGAGGCTACATGACAGGTAGAGCCTTTCAACGGGCTATTATGATTGAGCAGAGGGAGGAGTTGCACGACGAGCTACTCCAGAGGAGGAGGGACTGAGATTTGCCTACCTGGAAAGGGAAAGGCAAGGGGAAGGCACTAGCCGAGTCGGAGCTAGAGAGCGAGGAGGACTTCATGGACTCCGAGCTTAGACATGTTAAGCACGCTAGCAAGCGTGCATTTGCTGAGGACGAGGATAGGAGGAGAGGAGCAAGAGGGTCAGGGTCCAGAGCTGACCCAACTCTTGGCCAATCAGCATCGGCTCGCCCTACCCGGAATTGGGAGAAGGAGGGATGGAGACAGGAGTCACACCGCCATTCTGCCAGTACTCGATTTGCACCGACTGATGAGTACTTATTTAGGAACAGAGTGCTGGGCAGATGGGGATAAAATAAGCTATGAAAGGGGTGAAGGCAATTGGAACGGCTACAAAGAGAGCTGTTCACCACATTGTGAAGTAACTTTTGTATGCAGGTATCACTTTTAAAATGACATTTATGTATGTTTTATTTACTTAAACTTAATTTTTACCTAATCCAAATATTTTTTAACTTGATGTAGACATCCTAGCACATGCAACCATTAGTCCCTACTTCCAGACGATGGTGGATATCGTGGGTGAGGCTAGACTAGGTCTGCAAGCCCCGGGCAGCAGGCGTATATACGACACTGGGCTGGATGAGAAGGTCCGGGAGTTGAGGGAGTGGATGGATGGATTCAAATTGGTATGGAAGGAGAGGAGTTGCACAATTATGTGTGACGGGTGGATAGGTATCACTAAGAGGAGTATGATAAACTTCTTGGTGTAGTGTTTTGAGGGGACCACGTTCTTGAAGTCGGTGGACGCTTCTGGGAAGATTAAAAATGCCGACTTCATTTTTTCTTTGATGGATGTGGTGGTGGAGATCGGGGAGGATAATGTGGTTTAGGTTGTCACTGACAACGAACCTTCATATAAGGCGGCTGGGAAAAAGTTGATGGAGAAGAGAAAGCACATGTTCTGGGTGCCCTGTGCGGCACATTCTATTGATCTCATATTAGAGGATATATGATGGGGACCCGGTCCGGTCCATTTTGGGGTTTATTTACGTTTACGTCCTTTTGGACTTCATTGTAAATATTTGAAGTTTGTTTTAGTCTTTTCCTTTAATTTGGGTCCTTACGAGGACATGTATGTAAATAGTCATTTAGGGTGTCTTATTTGTAATAGGCTCCTCTATTTAAGAGGACACATTGTTGAATGAAGGAGAGAGAGTTATTTGTCAATTTTTGGAACCTTAGAGGGGCTACCCCTTGTGCTGGGGCGATGCCCTTCCTCTTCACCCCCTCCACGATGGAGGTCGTCCATCTCCACCTCCGGTGAGGACCGGTCTCCTTCGCAACCTTCCGATGTGGGCATCTTCATCCCCCTCCTCCATCCAGCGGCCTCCGAGCCATTCTTGCCCCTTCCCCCTTCACCGGTTCGTTTTGCAGCCCTATCGACACCGTTCACCCCCGGTCTCCGTCCTTTTCAACATCTCCGACCGCGTCGATCACCACCCCTCCGTCCACCCCCGCCTCTGGCGATCCCCGGAGTACCTCCACCTGTCCACCCCCTTCTGTTCGGAATCCCTAACACCCCCTTTTGCCGGATGAAGAAGGAAGAGGAAGACGGAGTTCCTGCGGGACGGTTCCGGGAGCACACCCCTCGCTAGGGCTCCAGCAGCCTCCGATCCTCCTCCTCCCTAACACCCCTCGCTAGGCTCCAGCAGCCTCCGCTTCCCTCCTCCCGCCTGCGGCTCCGCCGTGGCCGTCGACGCGAATGACACCGTGCGGAGCCCTCACCCTTGCGCGGCCGAAGACGGGCGGAAGACGACGCGCCCGCGCGCGTCCACGGGCATCACCCGATGGGGGTACGCGGGGCCGCGTCTCCCGCCCCGCGGCCAACCGTGCGGGGCCACGACGCCCCCCCCGCTTAAGTCGCGGGCGAACCGGTGCCCGGTTCGCCCCGGTCGCCCGGCCGGCCTGCCTCTCGCTCGAACCGGCACCGGTTAGTCCCCAGACCGGGTCAGGCCGCCGGTTCAGCCCGGTTCAGAGCCGGTTCGACCCGGTTCGACGGTCCAGGACCCGGTTCAGGGCCTAAACCGGCCGGTTCACCCTGTTTGGGGCCGGTTCAGGCCGGTTCAAGCCATTTTGGGGCCGGTTCAGGCCCGTTTTGAGCGGTTCGGGCATGGTTCGACATATTTTGAGGCCCGTTTTGATCGGTTTAAGTCCGGTTTTGCTTATTTCCTGCATTTCCTAGGTCTTTTGAGCTCCTCCACGGTCCGCTGCAGCGCCACGTCGCCGGTCCGTCCCGCCTCGTCCCGTATCAATATAGGCAAGGAGGAGAGTGTATCCACCCTTGTCAGGCAGACGCAGACGATCACGTCATTTATTTATTCGCATCTCCGTCTGCTACATATTATGAGATCACATACAGGAGGGCATGATCTTGTTAGGCTTAATCCAACTCGTTTCGCCATGAATTTCATTATATTGGAAAGTTTACACCGGCACATGCATGGATTGGTTAGGTTCACACAGTTTGAGGAATATTATAATTATATGGTGGATCACCTGCACAACAAGCAAGATCAGCTAGAAATTCTTGTCAGGTCTGAGAAGCAGATCACTGACAAGAGATTTTGGGAGAGGATTGCCTATTACTTGGCAATCATTGAGTCACTGGTAGTTGTCTTGAGGTTGGTAGACTCAGACGACAGGAACCAGATGGGCACGCTATACGATGTTACGGACCGGGTAAAATTAAAAATAAAAGAGAAGAATCCCAGAGGTTACAAGAAGTGGTGGAAGATCATAAATGACCGATGGGACAAGACTTTGCACCACGATGTCCATATTATAGGTTAGTAGGTTCAAAAAATATTTGTGCTTACCTATTTTAAGTTTATTCAATAATTGTCTTATTCATAATGTTAACTATTAAATTCTTGTAGGATATTTTTTGAACTCCCGCATCTAATATGGAGGACATGTGGTGAACGACAATGAGGTGATGCGGGGTACATTAGTTGTTATTCAACGTCTCTGCCGATCTTAGCAGGACATGATAGAGGTTGAGATAGAAGTAAGTTGGAGTTTATTCAATACTTTGGAGTAGCTAATTATTAAAAAATTAATGAATTTTTTTTAAATTTTTTTCAGATGCAGAAGTATAAGATGAGGGTCGGCGTATACTCAAATGCTAATCTGAGATATTCATGCGACAAAGTGTCACCAGGTATACTAATTTCTGATGAAGATTTTATTTTCTTTTCATATAAATTATTGATGATGATGAGCTAATTGTTTACATTTTTTTTGTAACTGAGTGGTGGGTTCAGGTGAACACCAGGAGTGGATGGAATCCACTTGCTACCATCGGTATCAGGATACTCAGGCAGAGCACTAGTTCCTCTCATTGTAAGAGGAACTGGAGTATATTCAACCTGATACATACAAAAAGGAGAAACATGTTGACCTCAGACCGGCTGGAGAAGTTTGTCTTCTGTCATTACAATATAAGGCTGCGCATCAAGAATATCAATGATCGACAGAAGATCAGTGATGAGTGATTTGTACGGTTCGCCGGTGGTCCATACGAGCAGAGACATACCTCTGCCACACCACCACTTGAGGAACCACTTTAGGAGGTGGACATGGATCTTATATTTCAGGAGGAGCATGTACTTGCCTCCTGGATAGAGGAGAGGGCAGCTAGGGATCATCGAGCTGAGTTTGATCCCGATGACCGTGCATGGGCTGAAGGAGAGTTGGATGGTGTTGAAGCCGAGGAGGATGCTCTCAGGCTCAGGCAGGGCCTTCATCTGCCTCGGTAGCTATAGAGCAGCCACCTCCAGCTTTAGCCCCAGCTCTAGTCCCAGCCGCCGCTACCCAGCCTATTTGTAGTCCAGGGAAAACGAAAACGAAAGTGACTGCACGGAAAATGGGCGGAATTGGAAAGCTAAAAAAATCTTTGGGTTCTGGCACTTTAGAGATGGTTGAAGAGGTGAAGAGAAGGAAGCTGAAGGTCAGGCGTCTTATGAGCCCAGATGACAGCACGCAGGCTCCTTCTCACTCTTCAGTTGATGATGACGAGGAGTGCATACCAGCGACGTAGCTATCAGCAGCAGTCCAGTCACCTGATTTACGGCGGCCAAAGCCGTATTCCACGCTGTATGAGCAGATATCACAACATCATTTTATAGAGTCACAATATCCAGTATTTGGCGAAGCTTAAAAGCAGTGGATTCCTCCACCACCACCACTAGCTCCACCAGAGTCTGCCTATGTTTCGGTCGTCTCACAGTCCGATGCCTACGCCCTTGATAGCATGGCATCGACATTATTTTCATATGGATATAGTCCCGAACAATATACAAGATTGAGCACAACTCAGGAGCATCGACAGCAGTAGGAAGAGGAGGAAGGCCAATATCCATATCCTAGATATTGGTATTAGATTGATATCATGTAAATTCTTATTTTTTATATTTTCATGATGTATCAATTAATTAATTTTTGAATCTATAGAATATGTAGTTAACTTCATTTCATGTTCATTAGTAATTATTCGATGTGGTCCTGTGGATGAATGCTTATCTTATTAGAATTTTTTCAAACTTATTTCCTATTTTTAGGAATTTTTTCTGAATTTTTGGAATTTTTTGATGATTTTTTTTAAAAAAAATTGATCCAGGCCGATTTTTGGATCAATTCTCTTCCTAGGAATCGGCCAATTCCGACCGACCGATTCCTGTGAACCGATTCCGATTCCAATTCTGATTCCGCGATCCTTGCTCACACCCCTACAACACACCTCTCCCTTGTTGGAAGCCCCACAAGCCCCCCCTTTGGTACCTCCCGCTGTTGCACTCCCCCCCTTGCCCTAAACACCCTCTTCCCCCCATCCTGACAACATCCCACACCACTTCCCTCTTCCCCTTGCCCCTGTCGCCCCTCCGCATCCATCTAACACCCATCCGTCGTGGTCTTGGTTTTTTGTTCGCTTGGACGACAACTCTATTTGGCAGACCTGGAGAAGAAGAGGACGGAGGAGGTCAAGGAGAAGGAGAGTCGAGGTGGTCAAGGAAGGCCCTCCGACCTCCCATTCCTTGCGCGAGCTCCCAACCCCTCGCAACTGTTGGACACTGCTGTGACGAAGACGCCGTGAGGTCAAGAGCCCCCACCTTTTCTTTTTTGCTGTCGAGGGTGCCGAGGAGGGGCCACAAGCCCCACGGGCTCTCCATTACGTCTATGAGTCATGGCCGGCCTCTATGACCCCCCTAAGAGCTTGCTATTAACATGCTACGACGCCCCAACTTGGCGGTCGCGTGGTGCAACCTCAGGCAGCCACAAACTTCTATGTAGTTGCGTGCATTTGCACCTAGCGGCTTGCGCTTGGGCTGGCCAGCTCAGCCAACGATCGGCCGGACCACCGGCTCAACTGGCCAACCAGCCGGTTCGACCCATTTGTTCAGACCAGTTTAATTAATCTAGCACAGGTTCAAGGCCGGTTCACAACGGATCAACTCTTTAGGAGCCAGTTCACGCCGGTTTGTTTAGGGATAGTTCAGGGTTTCTAGACGAGGTTCTTTGCTATTTGGGCTTGGTTCAGCGGTTTTAAGGCCAGTTCAACGGCTTGGGGACTCGATTTGGTGGATTTTCAGCCCGGTTTAATAGTTTTCAGCTTGATTCGATGCGGTTCAGTGTGGTTTAGGGTTCGTTCAACGCCTATTTGACCGATTCAGCCTATTTTGGGCTCGGTTCAGTGAGTTCTAGCTTCATTAGTGGTCTTTAGCTTGGTGGGCCCACTTGGGGGTCTGGTTTGACCGACCTCAGCCGGTCTTGTTGAGCCAGTTTGACACAGTTAGATGGTGGCACCTCCATTCTCATCCTACAGTAGTTTAGTGTTAGAGCTGGCGCCTACTTGTTTCCATGAGTCGGGATCATTGCATTGTGCGGGACATCGACACTTCAGTTTTGACATCACATTATTGTTGGAAGCACACACCACAATATTTTTGTCCAGCTCTTTAGGTAGTGTTATCTCATTGTCTGTTTTCGTGTTGATTGCTCTGTATTATCATGTGGTCGAGGATGGTTGAGCTTACATCTAGTTTGCTCGTATTGTTAGAGGCCGATTGTGATCATGGACATTGCAATATGTGGAGAATGCTTGGTGCGAGATAGTTCTTTTCGGGCATTATCTCATCTTGGGTTCTGAGTGCTTAGTTGATTGGCAGATTTGGACCCATGTGCTCGAGAATTTACCTTGCAGCCCAAGGAGTATAGATCAGTAAGTGAACTGATCTGCATTAACAACACTTACGCCCAGTGGCCTATGATTGAGAAGCAGATTGACACGCTTGTCGAGATAATTTATGAGGCCATTTTAGAGCTAGTTACAAAGTATGAGTAGTAGTCCACCATAGATACTGAGATAGACAAAGCTCTGGAGGCCGAGTTGATTGAGTAACTTACAGAGTTACTACTTGAGCTGGCAATAGAGCAGCAACACCTTGCCGAGGCTGAGACCGACCAAGTTATCTTGACCGAGTTGACTACACAGGTTATGGATCTACTAATAAAGCTGACCACCGAGGCTTTACCAGAGACACTTGCTCCAGAGGATCTGCTCATAGTTGCCTTGACAGAGTACTTGGGCCTGGAGCTTGATAACACCTACGACATTGTCTAGGTCACCTTCTGCGGTTGCTTTGGAGCTTTTCAATCCCTCCTCGTCACCCAGGTCACACTACCGGTATCCTCTGTTTTAGTAGCAGTTGTGTTGATCGTATGGTACTACAAAACTCGAGGATGAGTTTTTCGCAACCAGGGAGAATGATGGAGACCGGTATGGACCAAATCAACCATTTGTTCGGAGAAAGCGTCATTCGGCTCTTGAGGAGATGGCGTATTTATTTCTTTTGTTAGTAGTGTGAATTTATTTCTTTTGGTATTTAAATTTTTTTCATTTTAGTCTTTTATATGACATATATGTAATTAGGTCTTTTAGAGGTCCTTGTAATGCCAAGCTCTATATATAGAGCCCTAATGTCAATAGAAAGAAGAGAACGGACGTTGAAGAATAAGAGAACCCCTTCTCTCAGTTTATCGACATCTCCTTCGATGTCGATGTCGACGTCATCTTCCCACCTCTGGGTGCTTTTGGTCCTCCCTTTCTCCTTTCAATGTTCCTTCTTACCTCTGGAGCTAAGTTTGGCGTTGTTTTTTCTTTCCAGTTTGGTTTTCCCTTCACATTCGACAAGCTCTGATTCCCGTCGTCGACCCTTCCCCAAGTCCGTCCTGACCTCCCACCTCACCCCTCACCCTTCTCACTTCCCTATGGCACACCTCCCCTGATGCGGGACAAACCGGCTAATCCGGGCTAAACCGAACGAAAGCGACTTAAACCGGCGCTAATCGCCCTAAACAGAATTTAAGTAACCCAAAATAGGCCCAAAACGACCCAAACCGGTCAAGACGGGCCCGAACCAGGCCGAACCGGGCCCAAGGTGGTCTGAACCGGGTTAAACCGGCCCAAAACGCACCGAACCGGCCTGAACCGTGTGGTTCAGGTGCCGAACCGGCTTGAACCGGCCCGAACCGGCCGGTTCGTGCCCCGAACCGGCCGAACCGGGGTGAACCGGCTCTCGGGACCCGGTCGACCGGTCCGGCGACCGATCCGGCCGCGAACCGGCCGTTCGCGAACCGGCGCCGGGCCGCGCGGTCGCGCGAATAACCCCGGGGTCGCGGCACGCTCTCCGGCCGACGCCCTCGGTCGCGTGGCCCGATCGGCGTCGTCGTCCGAACGCCGCCGTGGCGGCATCGCCGCGGTCCTTCGCGAGCTCGAGCCGCGACAAAACCCGCGCCGCCCGCGCGTCTTCGCGGCGTCGTCCGGACGAGTCCCGCCCGGGCAGACGGCGGAGCAGGGGGGCGGCAGGGGAGCCGCGCCGACCTCGTCGTCGTCCTCCTCCCGGACGCGGCATCGACGTTGTCTTCATCCCGGTGGGTCGCGCAGCGAGGAAGTAGGCGACGACGGGCCTCAGCGCCTCCGGCGTTGTTCGGCCGAGGCGGCGCCGGAGGGCCCGCAGGGAAGGAAGGAGCAGGCGTTGGCCGAGCCACCTCGGCATTGTCCGACCGGATCCCTCGTGGTCGACGGAGGATCGGACGGCGATGGCGGTGGCGCAGTGGAGCCGTCCGTCTCAGCAGGACGTCGCACGAGGGAGGGAGCCGCGGAGGGAGGGGGATCCGGGGATGACCGGATCCTCCTCCCGCTTCACCTTCTTCTTCTTCTTCCGCTTCTTCTCCGGCTTCACTGTTCTTCTCTCCGTCTACATCCGCGAAGGGATGGAGTTCCGTGCGTTGATGTCCGTCGAACGCAAAGCACGAAAGTGAGCAGAGGAGGGGACGATGGAGTCCGTAGACGGACAACAACCCGAGCCGCTCCATGTCGCAGGGGAAAACCGAGAAGGGGAAGAAGGATGAACGGCGCGGGAGGCCGGAGGACGAGGAGGGGGAAGAAGAACGGCGCACCTCGCCGATCCGGAGGGTGGAAGGGAGACCGGGAGTCCTTCCCGGGGGTGAAGAGGGGCCGGCCTCATGCCGGAGGTGGGAGAGGAAATGGGGCCGCAGCCCCTATGCGGGAGAGACACACCCGAAGGCTCCAAAAATTCTTCAACTATTGATTGTTCCCTTCGTATGTACATGGGTCCTCCTTTATAGAAGGGAGGAGACATTAATTAAAAAAAAAGACCATCTAATTTCCTATTTACAAACTTGTTCTCGTAAGGACACAAATAAAAGAAAGCCCAAAATATGTCCCCATCATTCTCTCCGACCGGGAGAAAACTCGACCTCGAGTTTTTAAACCGGTTCGGACGTACCCAAGACTCGACTCGTGAGAAGAGCCGATTCCGAGCTCTGATACCAAACTGATGCGGGACAAACCGGCTAATCCGGGCTAAACCGAACGAAAGCGACTTAAACCGGCGCTAATCGCCCTAAACAGAATTTAAGTAACGCAAAATAGGACCAAAACGACCCAAACCGGTCAAGACGGGCCCGAACCAGGCCGAACCGGGCCCAAGGTGGTCTGAACCGGGTTAAACCGGCCCAAAACGCACCGAACCGGCCTGAACCGTGTGGTTCAGGTGCCCAACCGGCTTGAACCGGCCCGAACCGGCCGGTTCGTGCCCCCGAACCGGGCCGAACCGGGGGCGAACCGGCCTGGACCCGGCCGACCGGGTCCGGCGACCGATCCGGCCGCGACCGGCCGTCCGTGAACCGGCGCCGGCCGCGCGGTCGCGCGAATAACCCCCGGGGTCGGGGCACGCTCCGGTCGACGCCCTCGGTCGCGTGGCCCCATCGGCGCCGTCGTCCGAACGCCGCCGTGGCGGCATCGCTCGCGGTCCTTCGCGAGCTCGAGCCGCGACAAAAACCCGCAGCGCCCGCATCGTCTTCGCGGCGTCGTCGGCCCGGACGAGTCCCGCGCGCGTACCTACGGGAGCGGGGGGCGGCGGGGAGCCGCGCCGACCTCGTCGTCGTCTCCTCCCGGACGCGGCGTCGACGTTGTCTTCATCCGGGCGGGTCACGCAGCGCAGCGGGGTAGCAGGGCGACGACGGGCCCCGCGCCTCCGGCGTTGTTCGGCCGAGGCGGCGCCGGAGGGCCCGCAGGAAGGAAGCGAGGTGCGGATGGCCGAGCCACCTCGGCGTTGTCCGACCGGATCCCTCTCGGTCGACGGAGGATCGGACGGCGATGGCGGTGGCGCAGCGGGGAGCCGTCCGTCTCAGAGGACGTCGCACGAGGGAGGGAGCCGCGGAGGGAGGGGGATCCTCGGGGATCGCCGGATCCTCCTCCCGCTTCACCTTCTTCTTCTTCTTCCGCTTCTTCTCCGGCTTCATCGTTCTTCTCTCTCCGTCTCACATCCGCGAAGGGATGGAGTTCCGTGCGTCGATGTCCGTCGATCGCAGCACGCAGGCGGAGCAGGAGGAGGGGACGGTGGAGTCGTAGATGGACAGCAACCCGAGCTGCTCCATGTCGCAGTGGAAAACCGAGAAGGGGAAGAAGGATGAACGGCGCGGAGGCCGGAGGACGAGGAGGGGGAAGAAGAACGGCGCACCTCGCCGGACGCGGAGGGTGGAAGGGAGACCGGGAGTCCTTCCCGGGGGTGAAGATGGGCCGGCCTCACGCCGGAGGTGGAGAGGAATGGGGGCCGCAGCCCCTATGCGGGAGAGACACACCCGAAGGCTCCAAAAATTCTTCAACTATTGATTGTTCCCTTCGTATGTACATGGGTCCTCCTTTATAGAAGGGAGGAGACATCTAATTAAAAAAAAAGACCATCTAATTTCCTATTTACAAACTTGTCCTCGTATGGACACAAATAAAAGAAAGCCCAAAATATGTCCCCATCATCCCCTCTGCTGGAAGCCCCACGAGCCCCCCCTTTGGTACCTCCCGGGGCCGCACTCACTCCCTTGCCCTAAACACTCTCCTACCCCATTCCAACATCATCCCACACCGCTTCCCTCTTCCCTTTGCCTTTGTCGCCCCTCCACATCCCCCTTGTAACACCCATCCGTCGTGGTCATGTTTTCTTGTTCCCCCCGTCAACTACCCCACCCGGTAGACCTGTCAAAGAAGAAGAAGAAGAGGAGGACAGAGGAGGTTGAGGCAAAGGAGAGTCGGGGAGGTCTAGGATGGCCCTTCAACCTCCCATTCCTTGCACGAGCTCTCCATTGCCCTATCCCGCTGTCGCCACCCACTTGCTGGATACTACCACAACGAAGACCCACGAGTCGGGAGCCTTGCTTACTTTCCTGCCGTCAGTGGTGCCAAGGAGGGGCCACGAGTCCCGTGGGCTTCCATCGCATACAGGAGCTACAACTGGCCTCTACGACCCACCCACCATCTTGGCGGTCGCGTGGCGCAACCTCAGGCAGCCACGAACCATGTGCCATCGCGTGTGTTTACATCGTGTGGCTCACGCCTGGACTGGCCGGCTTAGCGACCGGCTTGGCCATCGGCTCAATTGACCAACCAGCCGGTTCGACCCATTCTGGCCTAGTTCAGGCTAGTTCGAGTGGTCTAGCACCAGTTCAAGGCTGGTTCACACCAATTCAGCCCTCCAGGAGTCTGTTCATACCGATATAACTCTAATTCAGGGGTTTTATGTCTGGTTCAGGGCCGTATCAAGGTTTCCAGACCCGATTCTCGGTTGTTAGGGCTGGTTTAGCGATTTTGGGGCCAATTCGGTGGCTTGGGTACCCGGTTTTGTGGATTTTCATTGCAGTTAAGTAGTTTCTAGCCTAGTTCGATGCGGTTCAGTGTGGTTTGGGGCCGGTTCAACACCTATTTGACTACTTTATCCCATTTCAGGCTTGGTCCAATGAGTTCCGACTTCCATTGGTGGTCATTAGCTTGGTGGGCCCACATGGGATCTAGTTTGACCAACCTCTGCCGGTCTTGTTGAGCCGGTTTGACACAGTTAGATGGTGGCACCTCCGTTATCTTCCCGCATCAAGTAGCTTTCAAATTAGAAAGGCCCAATATTTCCTCATCCTTTAGGGCTCTTCCAATAGGAATACTCCATTGTGTTCTTGCATCCCAACATCTGAAGATATTTGCCCGAAGGTTGCAGAACAATGTGAACAAAGAAAGGAACATGTCGATAGGGAGGCATGCCCTATCCATTGGTCATTCCAAAATTTGGTCTTCTTGCCATTGTCAATCATAATATGGGAGGAGGAGGTAAAGAACTCAATGCCTTTCCATGTATGGATAACCTACCATGGTTCTTGAAGTCTGCGACCCACAGGTTACCCTTCTTGATACCGTACTTAGAGAAGACAAGTTTAACTCATTGCACATTTCGATCATTGTTCATCTTCTACAACCATTTAACAGGAGTGCATTATTCATGTTTTCTGGGGGGGGGGTCCAAACTGCTCTCCCTTCTTTTGCCATTTTGCACATATGATTCCACTTGATAATATTGTAGCCTTTTTTTACATTGATTCCTTGCTAAAAAATCTTTAGCTCTGATACCTTCCATTTTGTTACAAATTCCCTTGGAGGGATGGAAAAGAAACATAATGGAATACTTTGTAGCATTGTCATTGATAGCAACCATTGATGAGGATCAGATTGGATTTAACGCATGAAAAGGTCAAGGATGTTGTCATTAGAGTTTGGAGATGTCGATTTTTTGTATTAAATAATTATAGAATTAGATTTATTTACCCATAATTTTGATATCTCTTTTGATAATTGGGGATTTAAAACATATATTTTAGGGTCAAAATAAGTTATAAGTTTAAATATGTTGAGTCTCGAATATATTTGTACTTGGATCGGATTTTTGGTTTTTTTGTAAGTATCATGACTTGTATGTATCAGAGGCAATAAAAAATGAATTTTTTTTCTTGTTCTCAATCTCTCTCGATAATCTGTCCCCTCTCCCTTATTTCTCCTTATTCCTGCTCGTCTTCTTTCTCTATTTGGCTCTTCTTCGACTATTATTCTTCTTTTTCTTCTATTGCATCCGAGAACCCCCCTTGTTCGAACACCCCTCTGTGAAGACCTGCTCACCCTACTGAGACCACCCCACACCCCTTCCTCCCATTTGAACCCCGATTTGTGACTTTACGATCCTCTTCCACCTAAGGTTTGTTGTATCGAAATTGGGACCTGGATCGAGATGACCGATTCGATCTAAATTGGTTCGGATGGGTCCATTCAGATTGATCCGGTTGGGAGAATTTGGATAATAAATTATATATATTTTTTACTTTAATAAAATTGGAAAAATCATGATAAGCTATACAAAAAATATGAAAGCTCTTAAAAATGTAAAATATAAATGTGACATGTAACACTTTCATGTGACTACAACTCTATAAGATATTTTATGACAAGTGGATACCAAATAACATCAATCTTCATTCTAATTAAGAGAGAAAATAGAACAACTCATATGTAATAAAAAAGATATCTTCCTATCATCACCATTTATGAAATTGCCCTTTTATAGTCTTATTTCTTTTGATTCTTTTGAAAGTTTGAATACTTTATTGAGACTGGTCAATTATGATTGGCTAATATCCATATAAAAATAATGAGTTGGCCATCCTACTTAAATCATACACATTATTGGATGTTGGTGCTAGAGGTGTGGTGTGGATAACATTACTCGAAGTTTGAAGCGGGTTCTGAATAATTTGCTATTGTGTACTCATCAAAAAAATTTGTCTGATTTCAGTGTTAATTTTTTTCACTTGAATGTTGTATAGGACTTGTTTTACTCGTATGTACATTACTTGAAAAAGCACCTTCTTCTCCACCTCCACTTGAACCACCTATGAACTTTTTCTCTTCATGATTTGTGAAAGGTGCTTGGGTACTAGTTATAGGACTCATAGGTCTTCTCTTGGCAAGTAGCTTCCTTCTTTTTGTCACTTTTTCTTCTTTTTACATATCGTGGCTATGACTGCACTGGTATACCTTCTTCAATGATTTAAATCCACCAAATATTTTTCTTTGTGAAGTCTTCTGGGTAGTAGAAAGACCTGTAACTGAAGTGGCATGAGAAGTTGGACTTGGAGTTAGTGGCTAGAGCTGTAGTGAGGTGGATCCTGGACTGGAGTTGTATAAGAAATCTGAGTACCTTTTTTTTTCTTGCATCTATGCATCCTCACTGACTACATACGTCATTCATCATTTGTGTTCCCTAGTATCGTGAAGTTCTTCTCTCATGTTTGACATCAGGTGGTCCGCCTTACCTCTGCTGGCAACAAGTCAGATCTGCAGTGTACAGCTCGCATCTGCACTGTCCCAACTAGATGCCGGGTGGGCCAAGTTGGCCATGGGATTTGTTGTTCAGGCCAAACCGATGAGTGACTAATGAGAGCCATGGATGGCATCAAGCTGGTTTGATTGGCCTGTTCTGTGCCAATTCAAGTACCAAGCCAGCCAGCATACTCTCTGATCTCACCGGGCTTGTAACCTGTCACTTCCATACCGGTGTCCCAAAATTGTAGCATTTTACCGCTCTGTGAATTGTGGGCTTGAGTGATCTTTGTATTTCGTGCTGTGGTGACCAGTTGGAAAGTGGCAGCCAGGTGGTCAATTCCCAAGCCTCCAGTGTGGTGATATGCTTCTTTACACATCATTTACTTACTCATTTATTATGCATTTGTATGCCATGCTATTTGAGCATCAGGAATACTAGCCTGACATCAACTGTTGCTGGTTTGTGAGTTAGGTCCATTTCGGACCATCATATCAGTTACATTGGTTAGATAGCTAGTTGGTAGCAACTGCACTACCACGGTTCCACTCATTTTGTGACCGCTGTTGGATTTGCTTCTATTCAACTTGGCTGATCACTTGGATACTTGGTTCGTTTATTGCTTGACATGTGATTTATACTATTTAATCGCTATCTTTAGTCTAGTTTATAGAGGCAGTCCCCTATAAAAATGTTTAATTTTTATTTATGTTGAAGAGAACTAAGTAGCTTACATAAAAAGAAACTGCACAAAATAAACTCTGAACTCTATAAATTATTTAAAATATGGACCATCAGCTTTGCCAAGTTACAATAGCATGTTCTAATATCACACGTGCCTTGTCTGATCACGATTTCACATGGTCACTTTCTCCTGCAAGCATATTCTTTGCCACAATCACTGCCTTTCTCATTCCTCTTATCATGTTCTTTCCTTCCTGTATTGGCACTTGCTCTACCGAATCGTTTCCATCTTTCGACACCCTGTTCGTTGCAACAGCAACATCAGGTTTCCTTTGCAACTACGCCATCCATGAGGACTCAGCAGCAATCTCATTAGTCTGAATGCATATTCATCATCTATGCCGTCATCAGCTTGGCAGCTCCTGATCACATACACCGATTGCCAAAATCCAGTGTGAACAATTCTTGCGAGGGTACTGTTTTCGTTGCTGTCCTGCTTCACTGGCCTCACGGTGATCAACAGACTCAGCCAAAATATTCTAGTCAGCCTGTGGTTTGCTGATCCCTGTTTGTTCAGCAGGAACTGCAGTTCTTCATGATTGACAGTTGCTGGACTGCCACGTTTACACAACTATACTGTGCAGCCAGCCCTCTTTATGGTCAGACTCTGCAGCTCACTACAACTGGGCTATAATGATTTCTGGTTTTGCATAGCTTTGGTTCCATCTGTTCTGCAATCAACAATGCTCCAATGCTGTCAAATGCCTGGCCTATAGTATCCTATTTGTCTGCGATTTGTTGTCATTGGAATCATAGTTATTAGAGGCTCTCGCCGCAACCGCCTAGGCGGTTGAGGCTGTTGAGGCACTGGCAAAACGCCTTGCCTCGCCCCAAAACGCCTCGCTCCGCCCAAATCAAACAAATCTGGTCAAATGTGATCTATTTCTTAATTTAATTATGATATTTGTCTTTTTTGTTATTGATTTCTACTCTCATTAAGTGTTATGCTATGTTATGCTTGATTTATACTCTACTCTTGTTAGTTGTTATGATGTTATGTTTGTTATTGACCTTCTTTTATTGTTATAACATTATTTATTGATGGCTACAATATATAATTATCAAAATGATGTATTTATTTCAATATTACAAGTATTTTTTTAGATTTATTTCAACTATTTGTATTAGATATATGTATTATTTAAATTAAAATAATTAAATAATTTAAAACGCTTCAAACGCCTAAGGCGCCCGCCCTAGAGGCGAGGCGCTAGGTCCCTCACCTCGGGCGCCTCATGCCTCGAATAACATAAGATTGGAATCCTTGATTAATGATGCCTTTGATAATCTATTAAGTTATGTGGCTTGACAAGATGATCCAAGCATTTTCCATGTTTCTCTTCTACATGTCCTACATCACCTATTCATTCTGTATGGTAAGATCCCAAGGATGGAGTTGATTTTTCAGTGCCAGGCTTCAGTGTGGGTTGATTAAGTTTTCTTATTGTGTGATCTCGTAAATCTAAAACATCAGTCGCTCGAGGAACATGATAATTCCTGTTGTACAATGTTAACAAAACACTCAATCCACATCAACCATAGACCATCCATCAGCCCCTAAAATGTTACCGATGACTTGCAATTGGTCCCCCCCCCAATGCTTGTTGGGAAAACTTGATGTATCACTCACATTTCTTATCCATGGCATTTGCAGTTCACCACTGTTTGTGAATTCTGACATCCATCTGAGTGGTCATCTTATACAAATATATAAATAAATGTATCTGAATGTGTTGTGGGTATAAAACTTTTATATTTCCAATGTTTATTCACATGAGTTTTATAGAACGAACAATACTTGTTATCATTGATCATGTACTATTTATGTCAATTGTGCTACAGTTCATAAGCGACCAGAATTTTTTTATACTTCTTGCCAAGCATCTGGACAAGGCCATTTGGTTCATTTTTGGCTGTATGACTTTGATTACATGCTTCAGTTTGTTGTCTAATAGTCCAATTATGGTTTTTGTTAAATAACGTAGTCAAAAGCAGTCCACCAAGCAAATTGGAGCTCTTGCTTTGCTTATGATGGCTGCAGTTCTTCTGAGCATTGGCGAAGGCTCTAGCAACAGCTCTGATAGTGGTAGCTCTAACCAAGCTTTGCTTTATGGGATTCTTCCTGTTTTGGTTGCTTCTGTACTCTCTGGGCTCGCTTCTTCATTGTGTCAGTGGGCATCACAGGTTAGATTTCTTCTTTTTCTGATGCCATTAGGCCACGTGTATATTTGCTTCTAGAATACAGAATCTTTTCTTTTTCAGGTTAAGAAGCATACCTCCTACCTCATGACTGTTGAGATGTCCATAGTTGGTTCTCTGTGCATGTTGGCAAGCACTTGCAAGTCACCTGATGGTAAGGCCATCAGAGAGCATGGATTTTTTCATGGGTGGACCTTGTTTACTGTGGTAAGCGAAAACTTTGAACTCATTTTCAACTTTACTTCTTTTATCATTCATTTTATGGTGACTTCTATGTGTATTCTTGCAATTAACATGTTCATCATTCATGTCAAAATTTGTTCTTCAGAAGTATTTTTAAGAATTTTACTTTGTTACCCCCCTTAGTATGCTCTGATTGAATCTGGCATGGGTCGTTGAGGCTGGAGGTGCACCCGCGAGAGCTTGTGAAGAAGACCTGTTAGGGGTTCGTGGTGTTGTGAGGGTGCCTTTGAGGGAGCTAGAAGTTTGAGCCCAGAAGGGGTTGTGGCTTCCTCTTGTGGCATCCAGATGGAAGGGATTGCTGCACAGATCGAAGGGTGCCCAATGGTGCGTTAGGAGGCTTAGCAGCTGACAAAGGGGGCAGATGAAATGGGGCATCAGCGTCTTCATCACCCTCGTCCTTCGCTTCGTTGGTGACAATCCGGACGGCAAGGTGCCGCAGGCGTAGATGGAAGACGACACTGGTGGCGGCATCCCTAAGTGGTGTCGGAGAGTCAGGAGGAGGGGATGGCCTAGCTAGGTCTACATTCCCTTCACTGTCACCTTCATCTCATTCTTCTCCTTGTCATTCATCATTGCCGTCCAATGGCAGGGGAAGAGTGGGATGAGGAGGTGCTGGGAGCCCCAGCAGGTCTGTCCGGGGACCGCCGGACAGACAGGGGGGGGGGGGTGATGAGGCACCTGAGGGTGTGTCAATGCTGAGAGCGAATGGAGAGGAGGAAGATGTTTGCGGGGAGGGAAGAAGGCAGTTAAGGCTGGAAGATGATGGCACCTGCGGCCGTGGAGCTTCTAGTGCTAGAATGGAGTCCTTACAGGAGCCAACTGTTTCGGAGTGGAGACTTGACTGGCGGGATGCTTGGAAGAGTCTGGGGATTGTTGGTCCTCTTTGCTTATGTTGTCAATGCAGCTGAGAGATGACAGGAAGACAACGCCCATCCAGTCCTACTGAATGACGCCGTAGGTTGATGAGCTTGCTTCGATCCAAGTCCGATCAGAGACGTTGAGGGGGGGGGCTAGGAAACATCAAACCAAGGTGAAGGAGGAAGGGTTAGAAGCCGAGGATGAGGAGGAGGAGAAGTGCCACCACAGAAGAGTGTGTAACCATAAAGCCCCCATGGCCAATAAGGAGGTGGAGAAGACCTATGAGGTGTTGCCTTGTACCTAGACAGATGGCCAATGGCCTCTTCCTAAATTTATTCTACTTTATTGATTCATTCCAATGTAAGGACCTCTTAATATAGGGTGTCTTAATTACACAAGAGACCTAAGAAAAAAATATTTACAGATATGTCCTCTTGAGGACCGAAGTGCAAAGAAAAAACTAATAAGAAATTCATATATTTACAAACAAGTCCTAAAAAGACAAAAATGTAAAATCAACCCAAAATTTATTGCACCGGATCCCTATCAGATATCCTTGTAGTTTCTCGGCATGGACACAAGTTAAAGCTTTATTAAATTGATGAAGTGCCTTGTTAAAGCATATTTCTCAAAAAAATTTGAAGTTCTATATGACATTTTTATCAGCAAAAATATTTTGTTTCAACATGTGACATGTCACATAAGCACCAAAATGTGATGTTAAATAAGCAATTTTTTCACATCAAGGATAGGTGTGTAAAGAAATTTGCCTATAGCATTGAGCAAGACTTTTATAATAAACTTAATGATAAATAGATATTATTATAGAAATAACTCTAAGAAATAAAAAATTAAAAGAAAGATGAGAACAAGTATTTAGAATATTAAATATTTTACCAGAAAACTTATAGAATTTGTTGAAGGCATGGAGACAAGAAAGATTAATAATGTTTACATTTAAGAAACAAAATAAATATGGGAGAAATGTAAAGAACTAGGAAATATGTTATTAACTATGGTATGTTGGAAAGGTCTATTAATTTAATGTTGAAAACTCATTTTTCTTTCTTTTTAAAAGATTTTATTTATAATCTAACATTGACGACTATAAAAATACATGGTTCATAGAAGTATTAGCTAATTTCGTGTGTGTGGCATTTAAATATTAGAACACAGATGGCTTTATAGATTTTCTAAGTGTTGTCATGGGGATCATCCATTACTTAGATAATTTGAATCACATTTTGTTTATGTTGAGGTTACCTGAGTATTTTGAAAATAAATTTTGACATTTCCCCACTGACTTTCTTATATTCCGGTGTTAATTAAATTGAGCAACTACTCGAATACTCTCAATTAACCGTCACAACAACACATTGGTTTGATTTAGTTTTTGATTTAATTTGTTTTTAAGTTCATGTATTTAATTTTGTGATTTGATTGGTTTTAGGTTTGACGATCATCTTAATTGAATTCTCTTAAGATGTTAAGAGCATGGTATGTCGGGTCGCGACCCGGGTCGCGACCCGGGTCACGACCCGGCCCCGACCCGGTCGGGTTTAGGCCCGACCGGCTCGGTCGCGACCCGGTCGGGGCGACTCCCCGGCCGGGTCGCGGAGTCGTGGCCGGGTCGCGCGAGTCGCGCGACCCGGCCGACCCCGGGTCGCGCGACCCGGCCGGGTCGCGCGACCGGTGCGCAGCGGCGGTGTGTGACCATTGCCGGACGGGCAGCGAACGGTCTGAAGCGCCGGTGCCAGCCGGTGCTGGGGGCGCGACCCCATTCGGGGCTTTCCTTACTCCCACCCCCCCACTCTCATCTCGACCTCTCGTTTGTGCTCTCGTTGCTCCGTTGCTCGATTTGTTTTCTCGTTTACTTAATTATTTCATCAAGCATTTCATTAGTTCATTTAGTATATTTATTTAATATTAGTTCCATTGATTAGTGGGTTAAGTAGTTTATTCTTTTTAATACTTATTTGCTTACTTCGCATAGTTAGTTAGGTAGAAGATTAGTTAGATATTTAGTTTAGTAGTTAGTTAACACATCATTAGTAGTAAGGAATATTAATTACTTACTTAATCTATATTTAGTTAATCATTCAATTTATATAAATAAAAATATACTTACGTTAGTAGTCTTAATTAAGGTTATTAGCTATTTAAATAATTAATTACTTACTTAATTAATTATTTACTTAAAAATGTCTTCTCGAACGAACAACCGAACTACCGGCGCGACCCGAAGTGATGCGGCTTGGTTGCATTGCAATTTGATCTCCGTAGGCGGAGAAAAGTGCGATGTAAATATTGCGACAAAGTAATATTCGGCGGTATTTATCGTTTAAAATTTCATCTTGCGGCGTGAAGGGAAATGTTCTTCCTTGCGCGCGGACTCCGCCGGAGGTCGAGCTCGATTTCGTAGGCACCTACTGACGATGGAGCGAAACGAAGGGAACTAGCAGACATAAAGAGACCGTCGAGAAGAATTGCAACGGGGGAGACGATCCGTACACATTTACGGAACCGGACAAGAGAGGCCGGATATTTTTGGAGACGAAGAGTACGAAGGTATGGGAGGTGTTACTCGTAAACGTTGTTCGTTTATTCTATTTTAAAGGATAATTAAGTAGCCTTGATACTTAAATGTTTTTTTAAAAAGATGAACTCTCGCGAGGGATGGAAGTCGAAGATCGTTCGCCGAGGAAGACACATAGACATGGGCGAATGATGGGTCGAAGATGCAGTGGAGGAGTGGTCGAGGTAGCGGAAGAGGATCCGACAACCAACGCGAAGATCGGAGTTCGTGATCTCGCGCGAGACGACGACCGGCGGTAGGTCCTGTGGATCCGTAATCACCAGGACACGCGACAACGTCAAGCAACGCAATCACGACGGCGATGAAGAACCTCGAATTATGTAAGGATAGGATTGGCCGGGGCAACGTCGAGGTGGTTCTTTCACCACGGCATTCGGAAATGCCGCGAAGGGACCATACTACGAGAACGATCGACACGATCGCGGATGTCGGGAGGGAGTGCTCGGTCCCGAACCCCGAAAGGAGATATACAATGTATATCTTCTATGGAGGTGCGAAACGAAGTACGTGCGATCATTTGAACGCATGCAGGAGGAACGAGGTTGCACGTTAATGACCGACGGATGGACCGGTAATTAAATTTTCTTTTACTCATTCATATTAGATGTATTAACATTAACTTTTTTGGTATAACTTATTTATCGTCTTATACTTAACGGTATTCTTGGGAAGACTATGATCGATTTCACAGTGTACGATCAAGACGGTCTTTTGGAAGTCGGTCGATGCATCGGGACGGAGTAAAGAATGCGAGTATCTTTACTGCGATTGATAGATGGAGTGATAGAAGAAATAGGAGAGAGCGGTAGTTCGAAGTAGTCTGAGACAACGCGGCGGTATACAAAGCGGCCGGTCGGATGCTTATGGTCGAAAAGACGAAGTTGTATTGGACATACTGTTCACATGCTCTTTAGATTTGATGTTGGAGGATATATGTGCAGGATCCTCGAATAGACATAGGTAGTTAAAATTGCTGGAGTTTATTTCTTCATTTATTTATAACCCGCGACTTTGTCCTTGCACTTTATGAGGGAACACACCGAGGGCGAGAGTTGTTACGGCCGGTGCGACCCGGTTCGCCTCCCACATATTTCCTTAGAAAGTTTATTGAGTCGAAAGGAGAGCTGCTAAGTCGAATGGTCATTTCCACCGGGTTGGGGTAGTTGGATGGCTAGATGTAACCCATCGGATAAGAGAAAGGGGAGAAAAGTAGAAGAGACAATGATAGAGAGTGGAGATTTTTGGAAAGTTGTAAAGAAGACGTTAGACATCGTCCAACCCATAGTGAAGGTACTAAGGATAGTTGACGGAGATAGAAAAGCGGACGTAGGGGTATTTATATGATGCGATTGAGAGAGCGAAAGAAGAAATCTCGAAGTATCCGACTTCGCCCAAGTGGTGGGATATTATAGATCGTCGGCGGGAGCGTACATTACATCAACCCGTACACGGCGGTATATTTTCTTAAACATTTACTAATCTTTTTATTAATCGAAGTTGTGTATAACTTGTTTACGAAATACTATTTGTTTCGTAGGTTACTTTTTCAACCCGAATCTTGCTATAGTCCGCATTTCGAGCGACGAACGAGCTATTAGATGACGTGAAAAGCGTCGTCCGACGGTTCTTGGTGACGACGACCGGGCTATTATCGCTTGCAACAAGATGTATGATTACGAGAATGCGAGTTTTCGCTTTGGAACGAGCGGTGAGTTGAACGAGCGTGATGATGCTAAGTCCGTGGTACGTAGAAATGTTTTTCATCGCTTAATTAATCAAAGCTTACTTAGATAATAATGCACGACATTCAATTTATGCGGTGATTGGTGGATGGACCGTAGTAAAGTACCCGGGGTACGAGGACTTGGCGGACGTAGCCATCGGGATCCTAAGTCGAGCCACGTCGGCTTCGAGTGCGAGCGAGAAGTGGTCTACGTTCGGCTTGATTCATGGCAGAGAAATAGGTTGACATCGAGGAGGCTTGAAGACCTCGTGTATTGTCGCTGCAACGTAGGGTTAAAGTTGAGGAATTTGGATAGAATGAGCGAGAACCGGATGGAACGAAAAGAGTTGGATAGCACGAGCGGCGGGACGTTCGGTCGACGAGCCGCCGATTGAAGAGGAGGATATCGATTTGGATCGAAATATTTTACGAGAAGAACTCCTTAGAAGCTTGGGTAAACGACCGAGAAGGGTTGGGAGGCGGAGTTCAACCCCAGGCAAATGATGGGCCGAAGGAGTGCTCGACGATGTCCACTGGCCGAAGAATTCCGGATCCCTCCCTCGGTAGCAAGCGCGAGGAGAGGACCGGAGAAGGAACTAGCCAAGGTACGCGAAGTAGGCGAAAAGGTAAACAAGTTATGATCGATCCTTTTGATATTGCGGACGCCGATACGGTCGAAGACGATCGAGAAGATACGCGGAGCCGAACATCCGAGTGCGGTACCGGACGTCCGAGGATTCGTCGTCGAGTAGCGACGATGATGGTGCTCGATACGGGGCGCGGACACTTTCTGAAGTACGAGGACCTCGGATCCTCCCGTATCTCCTACCACGTCGCTACGTTTTACCGGCGAGGAGCGATATACTCGTGCGACCCCGAAGATCACCGATCGTGGTAGAAGACAGCCACAAGGTAGAGGAGGTCGTCGTAGCCATGGAGTTGGAGAAGAATACCACTATGCCTACGACTATGTGTATGATTCATCCCGAGGCTCTTGGTTCCTCTACGTACGATCGAAGTCTTTGCATGGAATGAATTACGTGGAGTCGTCGGATACTTCGATCGATCGACCTATGAGTTATGGTGACTCGTTTGGATCAAGTCTTAGGATAGTTTCCCGAGGGACGGACGAATATGATCGTCGTGTGTACGTATCAAGCTTTGTACTCAACGAATGACGTGGGGAGAGTACATCGACTACCTTCTGAAAGTGTACAACACATCGTGTTGGAATAAAATTGATGCATTATTCATTTAAATCATGTCATTTAATTTATCCAATTTTTCTGTATTTTTTCAGATTTTTTTTCGCATTTTTCTTATTTTTTTGAATTTTTCAAAAAAAAAATATTTAAAAAATAGGGTCGCGACCCCCGACCCTACCCTCCTTGGTTAAGAGATTGTTTGATTTATGGTTTTTTTTGTTTGGTTAGCTTATATGATTTGATTTGATTTTTTATGTGTCTTTGTCATTCATTTGATTTTTACAATTTGGATTGGGATTTGTTGATTATTTTATATTTTTTTATTATTTTTTGTTCATTTATGTTAACTTTTCATAAGTTATTGGATTTCTTTTGTTTTGTGCACTTTTTGTGTTTTTATAGGAATTAATTTTTTAATGTGTTTTGTTGTTAGTTTGTTATGATTTAAGTGAATTTTGTTATTAAGATTTGTTTTTATTAACATTATCTACTTAATTTAATGATTAAGCTTGGTCCAACTTAACATGTTTTGTGGTCTTTAGTAGGTATTTTTTTAAGTATTATTTAATGAAATGATTTCAGTTTGATTATGTTAATATCTTGTTAATGTTTAAGTTTATTGATTTAAATTTATTATGCATATTTAATTAAGTAGTATTGCCCACTTAATTTCATGGTTATGTTATATTTAACTTAACATGTTTTGTATCCATTGATGGCCATTTTTATCTATTAATTTATAGAGTGAATTTTGTTTAATTATTGTTGGCACCCAAAAATGTCACATTACCAACAAATAACAAGTCTTAGGCAAAAACAAAAAGAAGAAAATTGAACAGACAAGTGGGACCTACTTTGCCTCATGTTGGAGACCAATGGGTCGAGCAGGTCCGATAAGTCTTATTAGACCCGACCGATCAAAAGTCGGCCCGATAACAAATTGGCACTATCATTGGGTCCGCCCAGCCCAAATTTGAATAAAGTTAGAGTCAGTTCATAAATTCAACTTGTATTTGACAAGTTATGGTCAAAACAGACAGGTGGGCTTTCGGACTACCTTTATAAAAAAATTTGGTGCAAAAGACAAAATGAATAGGCCAATAGTATAGTATTGGTCAAGACCTCCGCGATAGTGTTTTGAATGTTACAATGCGATTTCAGATAGTAAAATGACCATTTTATCTTTATTGGATCTAACCAACCAAACTTTGACCCAATAATAATTGGACACCACCATCAGGCCCGCCCAACTCAATATTGAGCATTATCGAAGTTGGATCAGAAATCTGATTCATATTCGAAAAATTATGGATAAGATAAAAAATCAGACTTTCGATCAACCTTTTGATATACTTAATGGGCCTAAATGACCAAGTAAGTGGGCTCACGGTACAACATCAGTCGAAAGTTCCGCAATGGTGCCCTGAATGTTAGAAATTGACTTCGGGGAACAAAATGGTTGTTTTGTTTGCCCTTATTGGGTCAGCCATTCTGGGGTATGCCCAGTAACAAGTGGTAACATCATAAAGTCTGCCCGACTCAATATTGAATAATATCAGAGTTGGATTAGAAATCTGACATATATTTGGCAAGTTATGAGCTAAACATTGGGAGCCGACTTCCAAATGACCTTATCAGGGTATATTGGGCTTGAAAGACAAAACAAATAGGATCACGAAACACTACCAGTCAAGGCTTTTGCAACGGTGTCTCAAGTGTCAAAATCCGGTCTAGGGGTCAAATATTATTTTGTCCTTTTTGGGCCCAACTAACCAAAAGACGACCTAATAACAAATTGACATCATCACTTGGTCCATCCAACTCAAACTTGACTAATGCTGAAGTCGAATTGAAAATCTGACTCATATTTGGAAAGTTATGGGCAAGATATAGAAACTGGACTTTAAAACAACTTTTGGTAGGATTAATGACCCAAATGACCAAGCAAGTGGACTCATAGTATTGTCCTAGTCAAGACCTTTGCAATGATGCCTTCAATGGCTCTAGGCAGTAAAATGACCGTTTTGTCCCTATTGGGTCCAGACAAATTGAGGCAGGTCTATTAATATCCGGCACCATTACAACATCCGCTCAACTTCCGAATGAACAATGCCGAAGTCGGACTATCAATCTGACCCATATTCGAAAAATTATTGACGAAATTCAAAGACTTATGGAGCTCACATGTACTTCGAGACTGGAGCAAATTTATTTAAACAAACCATGGACAAGGTTATTATGTGCAAAGATCAAATTTCCGGTGCATAGTTATTTAAGTGCATTTTAGATGTAATTTTTGTAATATTTGAAGGTCAAGATCGCATTGATCGAAAATTTTAGTGAATCAGTGATCTTTGAACAAATTGAAGACTCTTGATTGTAGATTTGATAGAGCACAATATCTACGGCCATCGAAACATCTTCCGGATAATTCCGGCTTTCTTTGATGTTCATCTAATAATTCCATTGGGGAATTAATATCGGTCATCAGATTGAAAACCACCTAGATGTGAATTATGTCGAAAAAGACTGACCTAATCCCTAGCCATTATGGAATTAGTTCAAGATTAAGCTTCACCGGTAAGTCCACAATTAAGGATCATTGAGGAAAGTGGAGATAATCTCTTCCTCCTCTCTCTTTCTCAATCTCTCTTCTTCTATTCCTATCTCTTCCACGGATCCTGCCAAGGTGGGAGGTGATATAAAAAAATACGGCAAACAAAAAAGGGAGCCACAATTCTGCAGCCAGCGGCCAACAGAGAGAAGGGGAGAGAGTGCTTTGCTAGAGCTGACAACAGTGACAGAAGGAGGAAGGCGCCAATAGATGAAGGAGAAAGCCCATCGGCTCCACCTGCCACTGCCAGTGCAAGGAGGAGAAGAGGGAGGAGAAGAAATGTATGGTGCCACCCCTAGCCATGTAGCCCTTCAAGTTCCCCTTTCTTCTCTCCTGTCTCCTCTTGATTTCTCTTTCTGTCGATCCCTTGACCAGGCTCTTACAGACCCTTTGCAGCACCCCTTGGAACCCCCTTTCAGTCAACCTACACGGTCACCTTCTGCAGACCACTCTTCGGCCCATCTGCAGACCACCCCACTGGCAGCCCCTTAACCTGCCACAGCCTGCCACGGAAGACTTCCTGTCAGCCCATCTTTTCCAGTCTTTTCAGACCCAAACTCTCCTTAACGGGTCCCCTACGGTACCCTTAAGTCCAGCCCGGTTGTACCCTGCCGCAGCCCCATGTGTGCCCCCTTAAAAGGGGCCCGGTTGCATCCTTATCTTAGAATCAGACCCTTAAACAGGTCCCTACACAGTTCCCTTTACATCACCCTTTTTAAGGCTAATCAGCCCCCCTGCAGGCTTGAGATGAGGGTTGACATCTGGGCCTATTTCCTACACAGTTCCCTTTGCATCACCCTTTTTAAGGCTAATCAGTCCCCCAGCGGGCTTGAGATGAGGGTCGACATCTGGGCCTCTTCCCTACACAGTTCCCTTTGCATCACCCAAGAGACTACTTAGGGGGGGGGTTGGTTCTTTCTTGGTCCAAACTCCAAACAGTCCCTTTAAACAATTCCTGGAAAGACCCTGTTTCAGCCCTCCAAAACAGAGCATTCTCCGGTCCGAAACTGACCTCTGTGCAGACCCTCAAAACAGTCTCCTAACTGACTTGTTTCCACTTTCCAGCCCTTCTTCGGCCCAAAAACTCACTATTCCACAGCCCTAAACAGTTCCTAAACAGAAGCCAAAATCTACCTCAAAACAGTCTTGTTAAGGGCTTGAGATGAGGGTCAACATACGGGCCTCTTGGAATCTGTCCGATGGGTTAAGAGACTACTCTGGTGGGGTCCTCATTCTCAGCCCAAAACAAAAGCATAGAAGAAGGGTCTAGACATCACAACAGGCCATTTGAGCTCACAAAGTGCAAAGAGGGCCAGCAGGGCCTCAGAAGACTTGAAAACCGGACAACCGGGCCCATAGGACTTTAACCGGTCTATTAGGCCTTGGACATAAAAATAGACTTAATAAAAATTCAGAATCCAATAAGGAAAATTAAATTAAGGAGTTAGCCTATTACTTGGGCACTCCACCATTGGATGGCTACTCCGGGTATGCCCTGGTACGTCAATCCAGACGTAGGCATGGGATAAGTTCTTACTATAGATGAACGAACCCATTCTCGATGTGGCGAGTCGAAAGGCTTAACCATATCGGAAGTAAATTTCATTTGATCAAGGATGAATCGGCATGCCATCGTAAGGTCGAATCTTTTATCTTATGAAAAATCTACATTGGGGGAAGAAAGAACCGATATGTTCAGATTTCATTTCATGAAGCTAAGCTAATGTATTTCATGCTGACATGCTATTTAATGAAGAACATTCAAGTACCAATGTGAATGATTGTGTTCGGGCACTGAACGATAGTCCGATGGACTGGATGGGATGCGAACCAAACCAAAATAAACAAGATAAATTGAATTTAAAACACATTCATTAAATCTGGAAAAATATCAAAATCACATTTAAGCAATCTAAAAATCCAATAAAACTCACTTAATTCAATGAACTTAATTTCAGATCCTTGAAACAAAAAAAGTACACATTTAAAATATTCAAGCCAAACTTAAAGTACTTAAAATCAAAACATCAACACATTCTAACCAAAAAAATCAAAAACACATTTAAAAAATATCAAACCAACATCAAAACTCAGATCGATATAAGAATGAGAATTAAATTATCTCAATTAACATGTATTTTTACAAATGAAACTAAATTACAAAATGTTTAATTCATTTAAATCCAAATCAAGACTGAAACAACATAATTCCAATCAAATTGAAATCAAATAGATCAAGTAAAACACCAAATCAATTAAGCCGTCTTGAACATAAAATTCAAGCCTAAATTCAAAACCTAAAACGTCAACATTTAAATCAAATAAAAAGAATCGACATCAAATAAATTTAAAGTAACTTGTTTGCATCTCATCGGGCCCACAAGGCTATGACCCTTGAGTTCATTGATTTACATGAATGTGCATGCTTTGTCAAATATATTGTTATGGTGGTTAATTAAAGATCTTCGAATAGCTGCTTAATATAATTAATATTAGATATTCACATCATCCGGCGGAGAGTGGTTAAAATTAAATTTTCACAGAACTTGCACCTCAATTTTATACTTTTATAATATCACTGGATTATATAGAATTTTTGTAGGTTATCATCCATTTTCATTAGTAGTCTAGGAGGAGAAATAAAATTTCATTTTTTTTAAACCTTAAAAAAAAGAAATTGAAGTTCTTACAAAATGGCACCCTCGGTGGGACTTATCTTTCTCTTCATCTCTCTACCATAGTAATCGAAGAGGGTGTACATCCACTATTTCTCCTAAATTTTTTTATATTTGATCAAGTTTGTTTCGTTGTTTGCAGGTCCAATGGAACTTGACAATGGTGGTCTACTTGGAGTTGCATGTCAAGTGGCGTGGCATTGGAGCCATGACTCCTGGATCACCTTCAGTTGCTTCCTGAAGGTTGTCTTGCTCCCCAACCAGTTCAAAGCAAGACTGGAGACTTTGCTTGGGGATGACAGGAGATGCATCCACTTCACCAACTCATCATCGCCTCTGAAGAGTCTATTGCACTTACTGAGGCTTCTTAGTTGAAGGCATCCCAACTGGCTCCTCCCTAGGAGTCTTTCGCGGTACATTAGGTTATTGTTAGCTTCGGGCCCACGTCTGCACCACAACAGCCAAGCCTTAGGAGAATCAAGATCAAACGTGGGTCTCGCAGGTCCCTCAAGATCGGGAACATGTGTTGCCCCTTGGACTGCACTCGCCTGGCCACCTTCATTAGGATTCCCTCCAAGCTTAGAAAGGAGAAGCACCGATGATCACAACTTGTCGTCTTGCCACTATTCGACTGGTTTGCCACATTGATCTGGTTGGATGAAAAAAATTGGGCCATAGCCAAGCCCCACTACTGTTGTTGTATTAGTTGTGTAAGGGAAGTGCAAGCTTTCTACGCGCTCCAAGAAGACCGGCTGACCAGCAATCATGAAAACCTAAGAAGAGGCGGCATCCCTTTTCTTTGAAAGCTCAATGTTTGAGTCGAGCAATTGCTCAAAAGAAAGATGCTACTCGAGCAAGGGACTACCCTTAGTCTACTCTCTATAGTTGTACTGACCAGTGGTCTAGGCTAAGAAGAATCGGGAAGCACAAGCACCTGCCATTTAGAGGATTTACGGTTGGTCGGTCTGCTGACCAACATTTTTGGCATCCAATCCTATCGACTGGGGGCAAGCTCCTTGCTGAAGCCATTTCCTACTGAGTTGACCATCTAGTTGACTCCCATGCTGATCTGAGCAAGGTTCTAGACCCTCTACCCTAAAACTCAAGCAAGTATGGCTTCTTAAAGCCAATGTTCCCCCAGCAGACCCACCATTTCTCAAGCTCAGCTATCTACGACACTCATATGAGGGTCCTTGAAACCTCGACTTCACCCTAGCCTAAGGTCACTCTAGCTCGGCCAAAGGCACAATTTGCCCCATCTCACCGGCAGAAACATTTTCACTTTGACAATTGCGTTGGGACTATCATCTCATAAGAGTTGCCCTACGGGAGAAGTTTGGTTTTCGACCGATTGACATTTTGCCAGGACGTTCTTAGAAGACAGGTAACACATGGGGTAGGGGTTACCACCCGCTGCGAACAAGTCAGCGTAGCACAATGATGTTTAAGAAGTTACCTGACATAACGCGCATGAGAATACATCACCCAACTTAACAATGGTGGACGTCTAGCGGGAGAACTAGTAGCTGAAGGCTCTGTTAGCCATTGTTGGTCTACTTCAACCGCAATTGACACAAAATTCAGGTGTTGCTATGATCTTTGACAATGAGGTGGTTATGGTGCCCTAGTATCAGCCATCTCCTTCTCTGCCTCAAGAATTCATAGAGCCCTCTCAAAGGACCATGGTTGAGTAGTTAATCGACATAAGGCTGGCTCAGCATAATGAAAGGTGCAGCCCGGTGGTCTTTTTCTAGGTCCCCTATCCTTAGTCTGCTCCACACCATCGGCGACAACACTTCCACATCAATAACCTATGGATGGCAGTGACCTAGCCAAAGTTAGTCAAAGACAAGCAATTGGTAGCCCCAAACGTCAACATGATCAAATGTTCCTTATTCTTTAAAGAACAATAGGGCAAGTGTGCCGTCACAGCTTCCCCTCACGGGAAGCTTGCTAATCCCGTGCCAAGGCCGACTTGGGAGGAATGTGCAATGAAATCGTACTCCTTCACACTGGATTTCACATAAAAACTGTTCAACATTTGCACGAAGGGTAGGTTTACCTACCTATCAGAAAGAAAGTGCCTAGAAGATACTGCTTAAGAGCTGAGAGTCGAACTTTTACTCATACCACAAGTTGGTAGGATATGAGATTGAGGACTGCAACTAGTTCAAAGACCTGACTGAAGCCTTAGTCCACAGTAGGGCCCTCAGATTGAGGGAAAAGTTGGTATACCCACTGCAACCCTATTACAAGCCCCAACGATAAACCAACTTTGCTATCAACATAGTGCAAGACCAACAATGACACTATTGCTTTGACAGGAGCATCGAGTCTATGACTCCGAAGAATTGTCACGACGATAGGGATTAGTCTCTAACCGACTCACCTCCCCGAGGAATACCCCTGAAAACAAGTGACATAGGGGGTAGGGGGCAGGATGTAGGTCTTCACTTGCTATACCACCTCAGGCACTAGCCAACCGAACGACATCCTAGAGGCTTCCAGAGTCGTAGCCCACTTTGGACTAATGACATGCAGTGAAGCTGGTCATTTGCCAATCATAGTTGATTCAGCATGATGCGACAACATTAAAGAACTCACATGGCCAGATGAGCACGAGGCTGCACCACCTAACCTTATGTTGGAGGATCTCTAGATAGAGAACCAATGGCTTAGGGCTCTCCTAGCCAGCTTCGGCTTGCTCCAACCGTGCAACCAACACATTATTTAGGCACTGCAGAGATATCAAATGAATCCTGCATCGTTTAAAATGAACGATCACCCATGGTTCAACCTCGGACTGCCGCTCATCAACAGCTAGCCCTGAGGTTGCAGTAATATGACTAGGTGTTTGTGCTGCCACGATGTCAGTTGCCACCTCCGCTGCCCCTTAGGAATACATGGAGCCCTCTCAAGGGGCTATAATTGAGCAATTGATAGTTACAAGGCTCGCTTAACATGACGAGGGGCATAGCGTAGTAGGCCTGGATCAGGTGCCATACCCTCCACACCATCAGTTCGTGAAGCTACCACCGAACATCTCCAAGGTCTTAAAGTGCCCCAACTTTGATGTGTGGAACCCTAGAAGCGCACATGGCTTTATACTTCACATATGGGGGAGTTGGCACACCACGAATCGTATTTGCTTAAGTACTTCGCTACCACTTTGACGGTACGACTTTTGAGTGGTATTCCAAGATGAAGTTGGGCTTAGTAGCCGTCTGGGTTGATATGCAGAGAAAATTCGTGGAAAGGTTCAGCTTCTCGAAGAGGTCATGTACCCTCGTTGAGTTAACAACTTTGTTTCAAGGGGAGTCAACAGTCGACTATATTCGTCACTGGAGGAACATTTGTATGAAATGCACCAACTCGCTAACAAATGACGAGGTAGTTGTATTATGCCAAAGAGGACTATGCACCGAAATATAGGAGAAGGTACTTGGGACTTTGGTCCAGACCTTCGACGATTTAAGCATGATAGTTGTTGACATCAAGCACTTCAATGTTAGCAATCCATCGATGTCAACAGGCAACCATGAGGTGAACAAAGACAAATAGCCGGTAACCCAAGATGTCAACGTAGTCGATTTCTCCGCGACAAAGGGCAACAACAGTAAGGGCAAGAAAGACACTATAACACCTTCTTCCCCACAGGGAACTTTTAACAACATAAGACAGAGGATCTCGTTGGAGGAATGCTTATCCAAGCTCTACTCTTTCATCCAAGAATACATGTTGAGGTTGTTCGAGATCTGTATACATGTAGAAAGGTTTGATCAGCTTTCCACCAATTAAGTGCCCTAACAAGGTTGACAAGAGTGGGGAGCCTAATTTTTGTCTCTACCACAGATTGTTGGGACACACGATCGAAGATTGCTTCTACTTTAAAGATATGGTTGAGACCGTGATCCGCAATAGAGTCATCAGTATAGGGAAACAATTGATAAACCCACCTCAAATCCACCGATAACCGATAACTAGGCAACCGATAAACTTCGTCGTAAATGCGACGCATCATCGGGATCATATCTAGCTATTGGGCCATCCCATTTTCAATGGCGATGATCGGATTCGTCATACGTTGTACATCCGGTTGCATATCAAATGGCCTTTAGAGTATGCTCAATCCTCAAGTTCATACTTCATAGTAAGATGTGCCCACTTAGAGGCTTATATGACTACCATGGTCAACATGGCAAAGCTGATGACCGGTGAGGTGACCGAGGAGGGACATAAACCCACCTCGACTGGATGAGCAAAGGCCTTCAAGCGTCGAGTCACATCACCCGATCGAGCAGACGGTGGACCAACTTGTAGGCCTATGGGACAGTGTTGACAGATATGAATCGAACTTGAGGCATCTAATAAATGCTTTTTAATGGCTTTCGATAGAAGATTGGATGGGGATGACAAAGAAAGCACCCTCAATACCCCATATATACCCAATACTCATTTTCTCAAGGGATGACATGCCAACTGTATGAATTAGCCATGAAACGAGATTTGATAGAGCCATGCCTCGGCAAGACAATCCTTCTCCCTTCATTCCCAAAGAAGGTTGTGGCTATCATCATTCGAAGAGCCACGCCATTGAAAATTGCATAATGGTCAAAGATAACTTGATCAGAAGTGAGGTCCTACACATAGGATGTTACCTCATACAGTCGATGCGCTCTTACAACATGGGGCTGGCCAATTCATCCTAGGTTGTTCATGCCACCCCAAAAGATAGAACACAAAGGGGGCACTAGATCGGGGGAAGTGCACAAAGTTCTATGCCTTTTGTAAAAAAAAAAAGGAGTGAAACAATGAGTTTTGGTGAAAAATAGAGATGTGTAACATAATTAGTTGGTCGAGCACATCGGTTGGCTAAGGGCAAAATGTCAACAAAATTCGGTCAAGGTGAAAAACTCGAGAGGGTGTTTGGAGCACAAGTAGATAACCCCATCATATGAAAACTCTGCAAAGGGGCGCACATGCAAAATACAAAGGGGGTTAGTTTGAGTGAAAATTCTATAAAGGGCAGTCAAGCTGATAAAAAAAAGAAAAAAGAAAAAACAACAAAATAATCACCAATCAGGACCATCTCCCAACCTAATATGATGGGTTGACTCCTCTCTAATTTTATTAGGGAAGGGATTTGAGTTACTAATGTCGAAATGACTGCTATAAAGCTCATCTATTTAATAGTAAAAATGTGATAGGGAAACACTACTTGAAGCGACAAGGAAGATCACCTTCTACTTATAAAATTTGAGAGAAGATCTCACATTCTATTTCAGATAGGATCATCTCATGTCAATAAAATTATAACAATAACATTAAACAAACTGTCGAATGTAGGAATTAAATAGCCATAACATCAAAAAAGAATAAAATACAACAATAAGAAACATTAAAGGTTATATAAATTTAAAAACAAATGAGACCAATAACATTGAAATAAGTGGAAACTTAATACTATAGTGGTAACGAATGTAAAAAGAATACATGCATCAACTAACAAAAAACAAATCCAAAGTTTTTTAGCCCATCATAAAATTTATAATCATCTTACATTCCAAGTTTAAGGCTCTTCATACCAACAACATAAAAGAAGATATCATCAATCATGGCCTAAATCATTTACTTGAATTTCTTTTCTCAGAGTCAGTATCATGCACATTAATGGCTTCTAACAACTTCCTCTTATAAACCCGATGCCTTTTAGAATACTTGAATCTTCATCTTCAACAATCCTTGCAACTATTTTCACATCTCTTCATGTAACATCCTCATTTTTCATGCACAACATCTTTTTGAGTAATCCACTAATCAGTTTCATCAATGTCATCTAAAAATATTGGATCAAGATTATACTTTTTCGTCATGAAATGACAATATCTATATCTATGATTGTATTGAACACACATAAGATCATTAAGTTTTTTTAACTCCAACTTATTCCTTTCTTCGTATGTACCTATAAGAAATAATTCATAACTTTTAGGCATAATGACCATAAAATAAGAAAGAAGACAATCTTCATATACATGTTATGTAATTAGATAAATATAATAATAAAACAAAGCAACTGAATTAAAAAAATTAGAAAGGTTTAGGCACTAAAATGGTTGTTAGACCACATATGGAGGTAACTGACAAGGCTCCGAATGTATTTGTGAATGTAGTTAATTAGTTCGGGCCATTTAGTAGCATCAACTGGTGGCGGACGAACCTACAGTAAACCTCTAGTTTTAACAAGGACACCACAATTTTGAATATAATAAGAGAAAACCTGAAGAATAAGAGACTGATGTCAAGGGCGGCAGGCCACAAGTGGGGCAGATGCTAGCTCATCCAGAGGATGTGGCAGTGCTGGCAGAGAGTAAGAACTAATGTCGATGGCTGCAAGTAGGCTAGTGCTAGCTTGCCCTAAAGGATGCTGTGGTGTTATCCAATTACGGCGGTGGCCAATTGCAGCCACAATGGTGTCATCGCCCCAAAGGATGTTGTGGTGTGTCATCCAACTGCAGTGGCGGCCAACTGCAGCTGCAATGGTGTCAACAACAGGGCACTAGGGCTTTGCTGTGAATAGGTGTCAGGGTAGGGGGAGGGGAAGGAGGGCAAAGGGTAGGTGTCTTTTAAGCTAATTGGATCTAGACACCTAAGATGACAAAAGCGATTGCCTCAAATGAAAGCCAGCAGAGCAAGGTGGTTTCTCGTTGCCTTGCCTTGTGTTATCACTTGAGGCGATCTACTTTGGTAAGGCAATCAAGGCGATTGCTAGGCGTAGCGACAAAGGCGTTTGTCTCATGTGAAGGCTAGCAAAGCAAGGTGGTTTCTCGTTGCCTTGACTTGCCTTTGTGCCTGAGGCGATTGCTTTGATAACATAGGTTGGTTCTCAAATGTTGCTAATTTGTTGGCTATCCTTCTAGCTGACCTTATTTCTCCAAGCTACTCTTGGTGGCTCTACTTATTTTGTCTTGACACACTAGACTAGGCCAGTCATGAACCAACTTGGAGATAAAAAGCCGGTTTGGGGTCTCTTTGAACCGAACAAACATTGTTATTATCTTGCATCTTGGTTTTTTCTTGACGTGATTGGTGAAGAGATTTCAAAAAAATCTTGAGAGATTAGATCCTGACAAATTAGTGTGAATGACATGATAATTTCTTTAAAATGGACATAAGACTTGAAGACCAAGACAGGATGAGTTGATAAGAGGAATTAAGACATACGAAGGATGATCATTGTCTATAATAGATATATCAATAGGTTTTAACATAAATTTAGCTTTTTTATGCGCAATGTCAAGATAAGAGATCTTGAAAATTGAGATGATGTGCAATAATTGTAATAACTTTTACATTGTAAAAAATCTTAATTTATAAATTATAGTAGAAATAAATCAACAACACTTAGAGAAGACTTTGGCTACATGTTACAATAAAGTTGTTAACATGTGGAAATTTTATAAAGTCATCTAATTGTATTAATAATAGGAAAAAATAATAGATAATATGAATGTTATAGACAATTTGCATTAATATGGAGTTTTAAAGTTGGAGTCATCAAAACATACCACGGAAAATAAAGGATAATAGATATTTGTGTAGATCTTGTATTTGTGGTATCGTTTCTCGGAGGCATGAAGATAGATTCTCGGGAGATTGCATTCCATAAATTGAATGTTCCGGATGGCCAATACTAAGTTTTTATTGCTAGGTATGGGTGATGTGGGGTTCATTGATGTCCAGAAAGATATTAATCTCTTTTCCCTTTTTTTTGCATAAAGTAATGGTCAACACCAGCAAGGTACCCTTGTCTTATCTGAGTTCCCTTGCGTTGGGTAAAGCACAATGCTTCATCCACCTTTGAAGAGGTTGGTGATTGACTGAGCCATGAGGATGATAATCCACCATGCAGGATCTTGTTTGGATATCACTTTTAGCTTGAAATCTGATCTGATGGTGGAGATGTGCGGCATTGCCGTGTATCAAACCAGAAACGACACCAATAAAAAGAAACGAGGATTGTTGTAGAGCGCACCAGAGTCCAACATTGGTAGGGCAAAGCTTTCTTTTCCGGTAATGGTTCCTTGCATAAAACTGCCAGCAAAGGATCCATGAAGAAATCACTGCCGCCTTGGTGATTCCTTTCGTGTCCAGGGTGTATGAAGCCATGACCTGTACCTTCACCTGAAAATGTTGCAGCATTGGCTTTGGTCGAAGGTGGCTGTGACATCAAATTACAGGCACACAAATGGGCCAGCCAACAACCCACGTTGGATGGAAGAAAACCATTAGTTGCAGTAGGCAACAAACAACATTGGATGGAGAGAGGACAATAGTTGCAGCCGCCAGCAAAGAAATTGGAGGGGAAGAAACAAGAATGAAATTGAAGGAACAGGGCGATCAGCTCACTCCCATAGAAAGAGGAGGAACGATCAGCTCAGCCCACAACGCACTTAGGATTCAAGCCACCAAAGCCAAATCTTCTCATCAATACTTCAATAGCATCAACATTATTTCCTTGGGGTCGATTACAAATATAGGAGGTAACAATTACATAACATCTAATAAAGAATAAAATTATCTCAAACTCTAAAAACCATATTTAACTAAATTAGATTTAATAATGACTGGATTTCTTTTAAAATATTAATGACTATATTTTATAAAATATAAAATTAACTATGATTCAATGAATTTTAATTAAACTAAAGAAGACATTAAGACCACTTTAAATTGAACTTACTCTGACTCATAATTAAAATTTAATAAATTGAAAAAAAGTAATTAATTAAAATATGAAAATCATAAAAGTTTGTAGTCAATTTTATGACAAAACTGATTTGTAGTTGAATCTGATTTTGCTCTCTCATCACTACTAGAACTGCATTAGCAAATCCTGAATGAGTTAGGCCCAATCTTTTTTGCCATCTAGGTGTAAGAAACAACTTAATCCAATTTAACCGGACTCTTGTGCAATTTAGGATTGAATTACTGGTGGTGGGTAGGATACTGAAGTTGAATGCTTTCCCTTGCGTCCTTGAGTCTGTGCCAAATCATTTTTAGTGAAATTTGTACATTATTGTTTTGTTATCCAACTCATCAGTTTACTTGCAACAAAGTCGTGCCTGCCGGTGAAGGAGCTTTTATATTAAAAATTGACGAGTTGGAAGTGACCATATTTTTGGTTCCAGATACCTATTCTTACCAATGCTATCGGCGGCATTCTTGTGGGTCTTGTGACGGCCCATGCTGGTGGCGTCAGAAAGGTACTTTCCACTGTTTTATTTACCAGAAGCTGCATATTTCTTAGTTCTGTGCACATGTTTCTCTGATCACCCCATTTGCAGGGCTTTGTCATAGTTTCTGCTCTCCTGGTAACAGCTCTGCTGCAGTTCGTGTTCGACGGCAGACCTCCCTCATTCTATTGCCTGGTGGCTTTGCCTTTGGTCATCAGCAGCATCTCCATTTACCAGAGGTATCCATACATTAAAAAGAAGGAACCCTAAGCTTTTGTCTGCCACCCTGTTTATTGGCTACCTCGTCAGCTTCATTTTTTTTACATAACGCGATCAGTAAACGTTATTTGTTAAGTGTATTGGAAGTTATAGCCGGGTTCTACTTGTAGTTGTCTGGCTTCATTTGAACTATGATGTAGATCTTTGGTTGTTTGGCGGGCTGAGTATTTGAAAATGGATGATCTGCATGTATACATCCGCAAATTCATAGTAATATGCTTCTGAAATGTAAAGATACTAGCTAACGTCCTCAGTTGTCTAGGGTGACGCTTGTTTTGACTTAATCTAACAATATAAACTTTTAATTTCATGTAGAAAAAAGTTATTTAATGAGTAGCCTCTTGAACATGACTACAGATTCAAAGAACGGATCACATAAAAACGCTTCTGTCATGATGCAGCACAGAAGGAAGCTAAAAAGATAATGGTGAACTACCGTGGACCAGACAAGTTGGGAAGATAGAACTTTCATCTGTAGGTGTCGTTGGCGCTATTGACGGAAAAGTGGTCATCGCAATGGCTTACATCGGACATATGGGCTAAGTGGGAGTAGACAGACGATGATAGTAGGCCTGTAAAGTGGGCGGGCCAAGCCCGCCAGCCCGCCAAAAGACCCGCCGTGGGTTGGGCTTAGGCCCGCTAAAAATGGTCATGAGGGCCTAATGACAAATCAAGTTTCAATTTGAATCTCGTTGGCGGGCCTGACGGGCCCGAGGCTCTTCGGCCCGCTGAGCCCGCGGAACTCCACACGGCACTACAGGCAAGGAGGCGGGAGAATGGGAGGTGAAGACGGAGGTGGCGTAGGAGCTATGGAGGTCCTCTGCCAACGTACCACCGGACAAGCAGACGTTAGCCGGAAATAAAAATAAAACATCCTCCTGAATCGTGAGTGTTACTGTACGGATGACAAGGGGACGTGGCGGACTTGCCGCGGGGGGCGGCGGCGGCGGAGGCGGCTTGGAGGAGGACTGCGCCTGGAGGAGCCGCGCCAGGCGCTTCTGTCGGGTGCTCCAGAAGTTCCTTTCTGAACTATTTGATAGAAAAGAGACCAACAAAGAGGATCAAAGTTGCAGATACCATCGGCACTCGGACAGCTTGATGCTAACAAACATGAAGCTTCCAAGTAAAAACCGATTCCGGGGGAGCTGATACAAGAGGAAATCCAGCTTCTAGTCCGTGTTCAATCAAGCCTCTCTTCTACCGGGGGATTCCGACGAAGAAGCGCCGTCGCAGCAGCTGTCTTCGCCGCACCCGTCCGGGGCCTCGGTCACGCAGCTCGACTCCGAGGCCGACGGGGTCGTCGCCTCCGCGTCAGATCGGCCCATGAAGTCGATAAAGCGCCGCCGCGGCGCCTCCTCGCCGGAGCCATCCTCCCTGCCTCTTCGCTTCCTGAATATGCGGCAGAGCACCCAGTCTTCCATCTGCACCGTCAGAAGGGAGCAGAGCAGGGAATTCCGCGCCAGGCTGAAGCACGCCTGGAGGCCGTGCTTCCTCACGTACTCGACCAGGACCTCGTCTTCCTCGGCCATCCACGGACCCTTGCGCAGCGCCGCCGCCGAGCCCTCCTGATCTCTCCGCCCCATCGCCGGCTGGCCGTCGCGGATCAGGTCTCTTTTCGGTGACACAGTTACTCTTTTCATAAGACGTGATCTTCAGCCAATAAAATATTTTGAATATAAAGAAACGGGCCGCCGGGCTGCCGATGGGTTCACGGGCTTTTAATAACTTTTGTGGGTTTTAAACCCATGAAATCACGCTAAAAAAATCATGGGCTTGGGCTGGGCATCTACAGTGGGTGGGCTGGGACGGGCTTGGGCCGGGCCAGCCCAGGCCCGCCCAGTTGACACTCTTAGATGATAGGCCTTACAAGTGTTTTAAATCCAAGGGTTTGTTTGGTGCACGCCCTTGATGAACATTCAAAATAGGGATTGAGCGAAGATCCGGCAGTTGGCCGATAATAGATCCACCTTACAAGTATAATTAAAAATATACATTGTCTTCTATATTTAATTTCATAAATTTGTAACTAAACAAGAAATATTCTTTAGAAAATATTAGATTAAAATTACATACTATTAAATCATTAACACTCATAAACCGATATCTGCCATCTAAAAGTTTTCAAAATTTAATCTGACACGATCTACTATCGTTGTACAAATTTGATTTGTCTGACCATGCAATGTTAGCGACCAACTTACGTGAAATACAAGTAGTTTTATTTTATTTTAATCATAATGCAACGTGACAAAGAATTTATCGTCTTGTTTTCATATATCACATGTATAATTATTTATATCAACTTTAACATGTATATAACATTAACATATAACTAAGTCATAATGTATTTAGTTAGTGATGACATTTGAGGTAAATCGCAATATTTGAGATTGATGAATCTACCAGATTATTCTACGTCTCTCACTATCCCATGGGTCATGTACTAAAATAGATTGATAAAACTTCTCATACCACAACATGTAACTAGCAAAGCTCATCATTTTCATATATTATACCTGGCACACAAGCAAACTTTTAACCTCAAAGACTTACATGCAAAAACATAACCGTTAAACATTGATTTAGACAAGATTAAAACAAGTTAACTCAACTAATATGATTCACACTATACATGATAAAATGAATATGAACTAATTCATACAAGGCATATTTCATTGTCTGAAACAACACTAAACAAGCAAGACTTACATGAATTATGCACATGCAATGTCAAACAAAATGAACTAGATATGTTTAAACCGTACAAGACAATTAGCTTAATTCATACTTCTTCCAGTTGGTTTATAATTTTTATTTTATCAATAATATGACCTAAACATGATTCTAAAAGTGTAATTTTAAGATTTTAAGTTTTCTACACTTAAACATATTAAAATTTCAATTCTAGGTCCAAACCAGTACATAATCAAGCAATTATCAAGTCATAAGGTCAAAATCAAAGGAAAGAGCTTCTACCCAAGGCATATATAAACTAAACATGATAAATATAGTTCAAAAATATAATTTTATGGTTTAGGTTCCAAAAATTTTGAGTGAAAAACTAACATTAAGTCCCTAAACCCTAGTGAAGATAATTTAGGGTCATTAAGCCATTGCTTACAATTCTCTCATAATTATAAGATCAAATAGTTAGAGAAGTTTGATAAACATACTTGGAACCTTCTGATAAATTTTTTTGTATTTTTTGAACTTTTTTACTATTTTTCTAGCCTTCGTCAGATTTTAAAAAATACCCTTTTGAGAAATTTATCCAACTAGATGATGAACTAGGCTAGGCTGGGTAGTCAGGCCATTGAGCCAGACATCTTGGGTGTAGCAACTTGGCTGACTGCACATGGTTGGTGCTAGCGCAATTGGGGAGAGGCAATGGCACGTGTGAGGGGATGTCAACAATGGCTATTAGTGGTTGCTGACAAGCAATGACATAACAAGAGGGTGACATCAATGAGGAGCACCAACAATGGTAGGGGATGCCTACAATGGCACCTATGAAGAGAAGAAGAAAGGTCTACAATAGAGATGGCGATCAAGTAGTGGCCAACAGTTCTCGTTGCAGTTGCACCAATGATGGTAGGACAATGAGGCAGAGATAGGGTGATTAGAGTGAAGGGGGTAGTTGTGTGTTGTGCCAGAGAGAGAGAGAGAGAGAGAGAGAGAGAGAGAGAGACGATGAGAAGGGAGGACTGTTACTGCACTCTTGATTATTTTTTTTAAAAAAATTAAGATACTACATCTTTCACCTTTTAAAATAAATTTTGATCTCAAAATTACTAATCAAACTTATCAAGAGGTTGATAATGATACTGCTTCTTGTCATCTTCAGTCTTCCAAGAAGATTCTTCTGATGAATGATGTTTCCATAGCACCTTGACCATATAAATCTTCTTCTTTCTCAACTATTTCACCATTTGATCTGAGATCTAGATGGCCCTCTCTTCAAAGCTCAAATTAGGTTGCACCTTGTCCTATGAGTAATCAAGGATATGAGTAAGATCTGATATATATTTCTTTAGCATCAACACATGAAAAACTAGGTGCACTGTGGACATAGCAGGTGACAAAGCCAATTTATAAAAAACTTCGCCAATTCGCTTCTCAATTTGAAATGACCCTATATACCTCAGATTCAATTTTCCATGATGGCCAAACCTTATGACTCCTTTTAGTAGGAAAGACCTTTAAAAAAACATGGTCACCATCTTCAAATTGAATATCATGCCATTTGAATTTTACATAATTTTTTTGGCGACTTTGAGTTATAAGTAACTTCTACATAATGATTCGAATCTTCTCATTACTGTCATGCACCCAATCTGACCCAAAACTACTTCTTTCTTTAGTTTCCTTCCAACAAAGAGGTGATATGCAAGGTCTTCCATGTAATGCCTCAAGTGGTGCCATTCCTATGTTAGAATGATAATGGTTGTTGTAAGAAAATTCAATTAAAGGTAACTGCAAATCCCAACTCTCTTGCCATTCAAGAGCTCCTTCTCTCAACATATTTGGATCATCTTCTTTGATTGGCTATCTATATGGGGGTGATATGTTGAGCTAAATTTAAGTTGAGAACCCAAAGCTTTTTGCAATCTCTTTCATACTCTTCTAGTATACCGAAGATCTCAAACTGATACAATTGATATTAGCATTCTATAGTACTTAACTACACCATCAAAGTACAATCTAACTAAATTATTTGTGGGTTGAGAATCCTTAATTGGCATGAAATGTACCAATATAGTGAGCCTATCCACTACTACCCATATGACATCAACATGATTCTTAGTTTTGGGCAACCCTTTAACCAAAACCATGGAAATATACTCTCTCTTCCATAGTGGAACCTCCAGTGGCTATAAGGGGCCTACTGGCTTCTTGTTCTCTGCCTTCATCTATTGGGAAATGAGGCATTTAGAAACATATTCAATCATATCTTTTTTCATACCATCCCACCAAAACTGCCATTTCAAATTGTGATACATCTTGATCACTCTTGGATGAATGACATACTAAGATTTATGAGCCTCAATAAGAATCTCCTACCTCAAGTCAGTATCATCAACTACACAACCTCCCTTGATGGTGGATTGTTCCATCTTCGAATTCAGCAATCTTTATTAAGCTCCAAAGTTTTGTATTCCTTTCTTGTGCCAGTTTCATTTTGTTTTACTAATGATGACCTAATAGACATTTGAACCATGAAAGATGTTAGATGATTCACATATATCATTGGTGCATAATTAGTGATAAGCTTCATATCTTTCCATTCTTGACATAATTGCAAAGCCATCACTTTCTTTCTACTAAGTGCATCTACCACCACATGTGCTTTACCTGTGTGATAATTCAGACTAAAATCATAGTCTTAAGTACTTTACTCATCTTCTTTGCCTCATATTGAGATACTTTTGTGCAAAGATATACTTCAAACTCTTATGGTAAATAAATACCTCAAATGTCTTACCATATAAATAGTACCTCTAAACTTTCAATGCATAGACCACAGTTGCCATTTCTAAGTCATGGACTAAGTAGTTCTTCTCATGAGGCTTTAATTGTCTAGATGAATAAGCCACAACCTTATTATGATGCATTAACACAACCTACTCTTGATGCATCAGTATAAACAACAAACCCTCTTGTAGCAACTATCAAAGTAAGTACATGTGCAATAGTCAAATTCTCCTTTAACCTCTGAAAACTCTCCTCACATTGATCTATCTATTTGAAACCTCCTTTCTTGGTCAATGCTATTAATGGAGGTTATATGAAAGTAGATCCCTCAATGACTTGACAGTAATATCTTGTCAAACCTTGAAAGTATCTCACATGAGTTGCATTTGTAGATTGCTCCCAATTTTGCACTATCTCTATTGTAACAAGATCCACCTATACACCTGCTGCATGTATAATATGGCATAAGAAACTCACAATGTCAAGCCAAAAGTCACACTTACTATAATTTTCATACAACAAATGGTCCCTCAAAATCTATAATATAATTCTCAACTGTTGACAATGCTTCTCATGGCTAGGCAAATAAACAAGAATGTTATCGATAAAGACCACCACAAACTAGTCTAGATACTTCTTAAAAATTTGATTCATCAAATTCATAAAAGTTGTAGGGGCATTAGTGAAACTAAAAGGTGTCACCAAGAACTCATAATGGTTGTACTGAGTTCAGAAAGTTGTCTTAGATACATTCTCCTCCTTGATCCTCAACTGGTGGTATCTTGATCAATCAATCTTGGAGAATGCTCTAGCATTATGCAGTTAATCAAACAAATCATAGATGCATGGTAGTGGATACTTGTATTTGATGGTTATCTGGTTCATTTATCTATAATCAATTCACAGTTTTAAAGATCCATCATTCTTTCTAACAAAAAGAACAAGTGCACCCTAGGGAGACAGACTAGGGTGAATAAACCCATTATTCACAAGTTCTTATAGGTGCTACTTGAGTTCACTCAATTATGCAGGTGCCATCCAATATGGTGTAGTAGAGCTAAGAGCTCCCCGATAAACAAGAGCTATAAGAAAATTCATATCCCTGGTTAGTGGTGGCTTTGGAAAGTCTTTGGTGAACATATTAAGATACTCACATAAATATTCACAGTTTCTAAAATTTTCTTATTCTTTGAATCTTCATCTTTAGTAACACATGCAAGACATGCATCACATTGATTACTCATCAGTCTTGCTATTTTCATGGAAGAGATTAGCATTCTTGACTTCTTGTAATAAGGGCATCTATAAGAGAAAACATCTCTACTAGGTCTCTAAAATATAACCTTTTTCTATGACAATATAGGATGGCATGGTGATGTTCTAGCGAATCCATCTTTAGAATATTGTCAATGTCTTCCATGCTTAAGACATATAATTTTGCTCTTAAGATATTTTCATTGATCTCAATCTCACAATGTGAAATAAAATAATATACTACAATTATCTATCCAGAGGGAATGCCTACTCCCATAGTTTCACACTCTTTCACAAGATATTCACAATTTTTAAAGAAGAATGCAAAGAAATAAAGTTAGTAGCTCCTGAACCAAATAATATATGAGAATAAAATCTAGCAGCTTGAAGAGTACTTTCTGCTACCTTGGAATCCAGAGAGAGATCCCTTTACTCTATATCAAAAACCCTAGCCTGAGCACTATGAGGTTGTTGTTGAGTCTTGAAAGAAGAAGATTACCTCTAAACAGACATGTACTTCAATTAAGTTGCTACATTACGAGTTTGAGCACTGGTGGAAGTATGGGGTCATGATAACATTGTTGAAGTGGTCTCACACCTCTATTTAGATCAAGGATAGTTAGCAACAAGATGACTAAATTGTCCACATCCATAGCAAGCTCTTGATCTATGACGACAAACATTTATTACATGATTCTTTTCACAATAGTCGCATACTCTCTGCTTTAATGGGGAACCTGAGTTTTACACCTCTCCCTTTTTTCTCTTTTTGTCAATTGCCTGTCGATGTTGGTTTGTAGTGGTACCTTGCTATTTTGACTTGGTATGAAGGGTCCAAGGTCCTTCTCCACCCTGCAAGCTACCTCATATGCTACTACCATCATGGACTAGACTACTACAATGAGTTTTCCATGGATACCCCCTCTTAGTCCATCAACAAATTTTCCAGCTTACTCTTCCTCATCTTCACAAATATGTAGTGCATAGGCTTCCATCTCAACAAACTTGTTTTCATTCTCCATCACTGGCATATTTGTCTACTCGAGTTGTAAAAATACCTATTTCTTGCCATAACGTAAATGAGGGAAAATATACTTCTTCTTGAACATCACAATAATTTTCTCCTAGGTGATCTACTGTTATGGGACCCCAACAAAATGAGTGTGAAGTGCAGCTTCCTACCAGACTCCAGCTATCGATTGGAGCAGTGAGTAGCTAGAAAAACCTTGTCCTCAAGCAGACATTGCATCACCTTTAAGATCTTGTCAATTTCTCTGATCCAGATCTTTGCTAGCTTTGGATCTCTTTACCCTTTGGATGTTGTGTGGTCGAACATCGAAAATGTTCTTTCATTCCATTTGGAGGCTTATCTACCTAAGCATTGGTTTGCTGCACTTGTCCTTGAGCCACACCTGCATTCAAACCTTGTTGAGCTTGAGCATGAGCTTGCATCATCTAGAATAAGCCATGGATAGTTTCAAGAAAATTTCTTGCTTCAAGTGGTTGCCCCTCATTTTAGGCTGGTGCTTGATTACATGCATCCTAGCGGTTCCCCTTAATCATTGGGACATCCTGCGAGTTCCCCTTCTCCCTTCTGTGATTATATATCCATGAGATGCCTTCCTAATCCAAAAGATCAAATTATTAAGATGATTTATCATTCTTGCATGTATTCATTCATAGGATATCAATTCCAATCCAAAACCTACACTCCAACTTCAATAAAATTTGAACATTCTTGTTTTCTCAAACAACATTATAAATCCAGGCCTATCAAATCATACCTTCTTACCAAGTTATGCACCGATACCTGTAAGGAATCATTATATAACAGTGGAAAATTTTGATTCCTTAAAACCATGATCTTTGCCTTGGTTGATGCCAAACAAGTAAAACCGGGAACCAAATATGAAGTAGAATGAGAGTACCTCATGAGATTTCTAAAATCCCTCATCATGGATGAAGAGAGGACATTCCTTCTTGCTGAAAACTATTTAAGTTTCCGGTCTCTAGCGGTATGCACATGATTTGCTTCAATAGATGAGTTCTCCCTTCCTTTGGGTCTCCAGAAACCTTCCAGATCCAAGCTTGACCATAGGAGATCACCTTCTAGAGGAGAGAGGAGGGAGAGAGGCAGCTTGGGACGTGCTCCAGCCCTATGGCTTGTTAGGGTTTGGCTTCATAAGCCATTTATATATATAGAAGATGGATTTTTTCATAAAAACCCAAAACTTCTATAAAATTATGTCCATGCCCTTATCTTATTGACCAGATCTAATGTGTATGACCCACTAGGCCCAATAGTCAATTTAGTTGAAGCCTTAATTAATTTAAAAGAACAATTCCTTTAAGTTAAATCAAAATCGTTATCCGATAACAATTTTTATGGCTTTCCGTTCATAAAGGGTACAAGCCACATCCTATGATCCCAAATGACTTTGGAGAGTTAAATAACATCCATTGAGCCTTTTCATCATCAATTACCACATGGATTTAAATCCTCGTTCATACAATGTCCCAATCGGTCAGGGGTTCGGCACTGACTGTCAACCCTTAAATATTCTAACTCTATGGGATCCTGTATTCATGTTTGGATCAATTGGAAAACTTATTTTATAATTATCCTAAGTACATTGGCCAAGGATTTAGAGTACTATCCCATAGAACATTCTCTCTCTCCTACCGAAAGTGAATGATCCCTTGTTGTCTTGTCAATTGCCTCCACCGAGTTTCTCTTGCACCCAATACATCAACTATACTAGACCATCAAGATGGTAATCTATAAGTCAATAATCAGAGTACAAGATATATCCGGTAAGACATCTTTGGCGACTTAGGTCAAAGATCTAACCGTGCTATTGAGATGTAAGAATAACCTGATAGACAGTTTGGTAAGATACCAATCAAGTTTTTCTAAATTGGTCAGTTCAGTGAACTCATTCCACTGAGCACCTATGTGTGTATCTCAGTGTCCCCACATTGATGATCAATGAGATCGGTCATTCTCATCACATGAGAAGACATCACACACACTAATCTATCCGAATTCTTGATGTCATGTCTCACGAATCTTATGACTAGGAACATTTAGATCACATACCTTTAGATGATCGATCTCATTATCATGATCTCATCATGATTCAATCATCATTGTATGTGATCAAGGACTTCATTACGATATACGCTTCTAATAAAGCTAGTAACGAAGTTTTGCCTATTTAAGTAAATAAGATATTCTTAGAAATGTTGAATCATATCATATATGATTGACTTGTAAGGTATACATTTCTATCAATACCAACTCCTGTTACTACATGAAAATTAAATAACACAACTACGCAATAGAAAACTCAATGTTATGACAGCGGGATGAATTCCATCACTCGGATTTCACAACTCGAACCAATATGCTATAAAAACCAACATTAAGTTTGCCAAATTCATAAGACTCCATACTCATGCTTAAAACAATCCCTATTACATGTTTCATCAAAATCTTGAAAAAAAACAACATATTTAATCAAAGAAAAAAAACCTAGGTAGATAATCATCTTGTCCAATTCTAGTAGACTCTAGTTCTTCCTCTTTCCCTACTTGACTCTCAGACTCTAGCTTTGGATCCTCAAAACCTACTACAAAAATTAATAAAAACCATTGAGTGAGTTCGGGATGGCATAGGATTTGCACCCTTTTCTCATCAATTAGATAATTAAAATAAAAGGCAACCATGCATAATAGATCCGTCTTGAAGTATAACTAAAAGTATACAATGTATTCTATATTTAACTTAACAAACCCATGACCAATCAATGAATATTATTCAGGAAAGATTAGATTAAAACCATACACTTCCAGACCATCAACATGTTAGAGCACTTAAACTAAACATATGCGATCTAGAAGATCACAAAATTTAACCTAACATGACCAGACCATTGATGCATAAATATGACTTTTTGGGCATGCAATGATACTAACCCAACTTATAGGACATACAAGCAAGCAGTTTCATTTTTCTTTAATCATAATGCAAAGTAGTAAAGAATTTGCCATATTGTCTTCACACATCAAATGTATAATCCACTTACAATAGCTCTAACATATATATCATGGTAACATATTGATAGAAATGTATGCTCTACAAGTCAATCATATATGATATAATTCTACATTTCGAGAAATATCTTATTCAATTAAATAGTCAAACATTCATTACTAGCTCTTACTAGATGCGTACATTATAGTGAAGTCATTGATCATATATTATGATGATTGAATCATGATGAGATCATGATAATGAGATCAATCATCTATAGGCATATGGTCTAAATATTCCTAGTCATAGGATCCTTTAGACAGGACATCAAGAAACCGGATAGACTAGTGTATGTGATGTCTTCTCATGTAATGAGGATGACTGATCTCATTAGTCATTAGTGTGGAGACATTGAGATAAACATATAAATGCTCACTAGTGGAACGAATTCACTGAACTGACCAAATTAGAAAGCCTGAATGGTATGTTACCGAACTATCAATCAGGATTTTCTATCATCATGGTTTCATAGTTAGACCTTTGACTTGAGTCTTCAAAAATGCCTTTTGGAAAAAAACTTATGCTTTGACCATTGACTTATGAATCATCACTTAAATGGGCTAGTATGTCGATGGATTGAGTACATGGGAAACCAGATTGAGGCAATTGAGTGGAGAATAAGAGATTGTCCACTCTCGGTAAGTAAGAGTGAATGTCTTATGGAATAGTATTATAAATCCCTGGCTAGAATAAAGAGAATAATTGAAAAAGAAGTTTTCAACTGATCTAATTCTGAGTATAGGATCCTATAAAGTCAGTATACTAAGCAGTTGACAACCAATGTCCTACTCCTTTTTGACCAAAACATTACATGGATGAGTATTTATATCCAAGTGGCAACTAATGAGAAAAGACTCAATAAAGATAAAATTATCCTGATAGCCGATTGGTATCATAGGATGTGGCATATACCCTTTATAATCAATAAGCTGATTAATTTGTAGGCTACACACATAAGGACTTACCCATAAGTACAAGGGCAAAGATGAATTTATAGAGATTTTGATTTTTTTTGAAAACTTTAAATTCTCTATAAATGCTAATGGTTCCAACCATACCCTATCAAGCAATGGGTAAAAACCATGTACTCAGCTTTCTCGTACCTTCTAAAAGGCATCTATGAGTATGGAGCTCTAATTGAGAAGAATTATCAAGCCCAGAGTGAAGGGAGAACCTATTGTGGATGAAGTTTATGAAAATACTATTAGAGATTGGACATTTGAATAGTTTGAAGAGCTTTATAAGTTTTTTCTCTTTCTCTCCATGGGATTATATGGATCCTTATTAGGTATATTTGAATCCATTTTAATCAGTTTTGATTTTCATCAGTTAGTTTCAAGTGAGACAAGATCAACATGAACATAAAGGAATCGTCGCTTTTGTTACACCACATTTCATATGATGATTCCTTACAATGGTATTAGAGCTATGTTCAAGTATTATTCAAAACCTATCTCAAATTGAGATTATTTTATGTGTTGTCGAATCTATGCAAATGTTTGTCATACCGAAGACACCATAATTTGTATGTGATGCGGATTATATATTGGTTGGCAATGGTTGAATCTCATGACATTGGGCTTTCCAACACCACAAACCATTAGAATTTTGGACCTCTATAGGGTCCAAGAGAAGCCTCAAAATTTGGTGATTCTGTCATGCCCATATAGTCACCCGAATTTGGGAATTATCCAAAATCTTATTCCATGGGGAGATTGAAGCGTTATGAAGGCTTTAGATGATGGGTGATATAATTAACTAATCATTCTTTATAATTTCATACTTTGAATGGCGGCGAAAGAAGATGATTTTGAATTTTTATGGTAGTGGGAGCCCTAGCAGTGGTGGCACATTCCCCTCACAATTGCTGTCTTTTTGCAAAGATTAGGGGATAAGGTTAGCTGATTTAAAATCTCTATTGGACAAGGAGTCTAACTAGCATTTTTGCGAATTTTTTCCACATCTGGAATGTCCATAATGTGCAAGGAGATCTGATGGTGTCTTGTTTCAAACTCCGACCACACTGCCTCTATTCTTACCTAATTTCCATTGATTGCGATTTTTTCATGGGATAAAGCCAACTATTTTGGAATCCTTATTTGATGAAGATTCTAAGACATGTTTTTGATGATTTTTTCACTACTTGGATGAGGAGATAAGGACTAGTTTTTGCAGTGCTTTATCCTCCTAGATAAACAATCACTGTGGTGCCTTGTTCAGTGGTAAAGGCAGAGTATCCCAGGCCCTTCCAGACCCGGTGGGGCATTGTAGTAGTGGATCCATTTTAACGATTAGTTTGACTCAGAGTTGACTGCTCACGGATGGCTGTGTGTGAGTGTGCATGCAAGTTTTGACCACTCCTCGGTTTTGACCTAGTGTAGAGTGCAGTGCACGGATGTGCATGCAATGGTCATGTGGATGGTGTGCTCTCAATGGTGCATGATGCTGCAGTTTCGGTTAAGATCTCAATGGTGTAGTGTGCTGCCTAATTTTAACTTATTTAAATTGTATAAATATGCTTAAAAAATAAAAAACATTTACCAAAAAATTCAAAGAAATTCCAAGAATTTTTATAATATTATTTGATAGGTTTTAAAGTGTTTAATGGTCTCTTAGATGATATTAAGCCCTATTGATATATATTCTCTCGTAGTTAAGTACTAAAATTATTTTAAACATTGTTTTAAAGGTTTAACTTAATTAATCAGTGTCTTAATTAATTTGGTAAAATGTGATTTTTCATAATAGTAATTATGCATTAATTTCTAACTATGCAGAATATTGGGAATGCATGAATGTTTTAAATAGTTTAGAAGTGCTTGCATAATTCATATAAATTGTTTATATGCTATTTTTATGGTATCATTTCATAAAAAATTTAACAAGTATAAAATTTGAAACTTCAAAAGTTATAAATTATATTATTATGGTATAAATATTAAATCATATTAATATCACATATTCGCACTATATACATTTGATGTTTAATGGTGTGAATGTGTATGATGTATGGAGATCATAGACATAGATGTAATTATCATGTGATTATAGTTAATTATGTGGATATGTTTAATTGGGGCTTGTGTGCCTCCTTCACTCTCTTTTAAATTCTGATTGTAGATTCTACCTCCCCCTATAAATGTACTCCCATTGGTTAAGACCAATGATTCTTATTACATTATGTTCATTTGCGGATCTGTGTACCTTTAAGCTGCTTATAATGACAAGAAGCCAGTTCATGGAGGAAAGATCAAGCCCACTTAGAGGAGTGTTCTTCTTAAAGTGGAGACACACTTACACTAGCATCTGATGTTAACACTTTTAGTTGCACACCATTCTGGCTTCAGTGTTTCATGCTTAGAGTTAAGTTCATGATTATCTTTTTCATTGCTTGCACATGTGATATGTGGGTGTGTTATAGGTTATACCATAGATATGTAATATTCTAAAGGTATATATATTATACTTAGACCATATTATTGATGAGACTAAAATAAAATTCCTCATCAATTTAATTAGGTTGATAAACATGAGACATTAAGAATGACTCACGTAGCATTTCGTTGTTATGGTCTTGAAGAGCCAATTTTAAATTGGATGTGTTTGTTGTGATACCACAATGCCCGTTCAACATGGGATTGATGATCATGGCTAAGACATTTGTTAAACTTTGGAGTGGATCATTTGCATGGCTTTGTTGTGCTACAACAAGGGCCATGTAAAGAATCTATTCTCATAATGTAACAAGTGGATTTGACCTAACTAGAATATATTGTTTATTTTGCTACCACAAGGCCATGACTCTAAAAGTTAAAAGAGTTGCAATTGGCACTAGTTGCCTACCTATCAAGTATGGCGTGATTTGTTATGTTGCCACAAGGTCATCATCATTCGATTAATAAGGTCACAGTCTCTACTAATATTTCATTGTGATATCACATCTTTACCTAATTAGAGTTATGCATATTCATAAAAAATTAGTGAGAGTATAAATTAGGATGAAAGACCATTTCTTAATTCCAAATTAATGTCTTTAATATTATATTAATAAAATTATATATCCAGTGTAGAATTAGATGACAAATCACTTAATATGGCATACTAGATGCCAAGTAGCTTAATGACTCCCACTTCTTAGACTAGTTTAGAACCAAGGAAAGTATTCTCATGGTTGACCTATTAACTAACCAACTTTAAAAGTAGGTGTCTCCTAAATTATCTAATGATGTAAGAGAAGATTGTAGATACGCGAATTCGGCCCGATTACAGGAAGAGCAATCTCGTTTCTATAGTTAACACTTGTTTTCTCCCGATCAAAGAGGTCGGTTTAACATAAAGACGATCAAATTTCAGGAAATCTGGAGGCGTCCCGACGCCGCGACGCCTGGCGTCGCAACGTCAGAGCGCCTGGCATCTCCCGCCTTTTCACCTTTTTGACCGGCCGGACGACCACCGTACCCGAGAGGTGTACAAAAGTACAAGCGCTCCGTCGGGGAGCGCCTGCCCGCGCCGTGACCGACGGCTTTTCGGACGGCCGGCGATGCGTTGTCGAAATCGTACCGCAGGGTCAGGGCGCTCCGCCGTCGGAGCACTGGATTCCCGCACGACAACCGTCACCGCGAGCTCCGCATGCGCCGAACTGGTCGACAGCCGTGGGTCGTAGGTGCTCCCCTGTCAGAGCGCCAGGATTTCCGCTGACAATCGCCGCCTGACACGCGGGGTGGTGGAGGTGGCGACAGGTATGGTCGGACGTGCTGACCCGCCGACTTGTCGGCGGATTTTCAGGCGCTCCCATGCCGCGACGCCAGGCGTCCTCAGGGCGGAGCGCTAGGGTCACTTTTGCGCACCTATAAAAGTAGACCCTTCTCCCACATTTAAGAGGTTCCAACCTTCCAAGCTTCCAAAAAAGAGAGAGATTCCGAGGAGAGGTTCCAACCTTCCAAGCTCCCAAGAGAGAGAGAGTCTAAAGAGCAGAGAGAGGGATTCCCAGAGCCTTAACTCCCCAAGAGCTTTCTTGTGCCTTCCAACCTCCCCCCACCACCTTCCAAGCCTCTCCATCCTCCATTACACCCCTTCCACTCCGCTCATTCAATGCCACTCAAAAACCATTCAAGACCCCTGCCATCATACCATTGAAAGCCATTACAAAGAGTACCAAGAAACCTCCAAAACCAACTAGGAATCCGATCCTTCGTCATTGGAACCGGGAGAAGATTGCATTGAAGACTGCCGCAGAAGGACTGGAGCGCTCCCCCGACGCGACGCCAGGCGACCTGTTGTTGGAGCGCTGCAATTTAGGAAGCCGGAAGCATCGGGCTTCTCTACGATCTTCTTCCTTACATACTCTCTCCTTTATTGTTCATTTGGGTTTCATTATGCATGTCGCATTAGTATAGCATAACGCATCTTATTCTTAGGTCATTTAGATCTTCCCTTAAGAAGGGTTAGGAGTTAGTCCTAATCCGGTTCATTCAACCCCTTTTGTCATTGCTCTTCTTTCTTACGAATAGTTACTGCTCCATCTTTAGTTCTAATCGTTGTGCTTTCATTCATACTTTCTTTTCAGGCAAGCGAGTATCTCCAAGGCTCTTCTTCCCCGGCCGGCCGGGGAAGGAGAAGGTAGAACCCCCGCAATCTCCCGACCTTATTGAGGTAACCGGTCACTCTCACTTCCTTTACTAGTTCATTTCTTTTATTTCTATCATGGGAGCCTCTCCCGGCTCCACAGGCGACCACACCATCCCTTCCTCTCTCGGTTTATAGGTTAAGTTAGTGTTGAAAATGCCACCGGCTATCGATCTTCTTTCCCCTCGATTCTCCTCACGACCTGGACCGGTCCTTCGATGCCCAAGTGACATCAAGGGTTGAGTAGTCCGGGGATCAAGGTGAAAAGTGAGAAGGAAAGAAGGAAGAGAAGCGAGCAATAGAACGGTCCGTCGGAATCATCCACGACCGTGTTTATGGCGTGATTAACACAAACCCACCCTATCAAAACCGCAAGGAAGGAAGCACACACGCACACGCGCGCGCGCGAGGACGTATCTCTCCCTCCTCCGAGCTCCCCTCTCTTTCCGCGTCCACATCCTTTGGCGACCACGGTGGGACCTCTAAAGCCAAGGGAAAGTCGCTTGCCATATTTCTTTGAATGAAAGCCTCTTCCATCAAGTAAGTCTTCTATTTACTCTCTTTATCTCCACGTTTATTTGTCTTTCGTCCCCCTCCTTTAAAAGTTAGAACCTCTCTTGCTCACCGCGTGGGCCACTACTCCTTGGCTCCCGCGTGAGCCACCCCCCCCATTTCCCCACTCACCGCGTGAGTGGTACATCATCGGCCCCGCGTGGCCCTCTCTTCTGGTGATCTATCAAGGGGCACCAGCTGCTACCCTTTGCTAGGACGTTTGCAAACCGAGCTCCGCGAGCTCGAAAGCATCTACAAGCACCGACTCCCGCGCGAGTCAACTCTACTTTAATACCTTTTCATTTAAAAGCATTGTCGTTTATTGCTTTCTCGGCATCATATCACCTTTATGTCCCCGCGGGACCCTTGCTTTATAGCTTTTCTTAAAATTTCTTGATTCCGTTAAAAGCGTCCACGATATCGCGACGCCGGCGGCGCGGTACCGAGCGCACTGCAATTCCCCGAAATCGCTTTTAGTTCGCTTCTTGTTTCACTTCCAACCCTTATCACTCTTACTACCTTCTAATTTTCGCGCATGCGAACTCGTCTTAGTGTTTAAATTTCTTTGTGCACCATCATCTCTTAAGTTCCTTTGTACTTCTCTCACGTTGTGTTGCTTTTATTTTATCTTTATTCACCTTGCTCCTTTATCCTTGCTCATTCTCTTGCATTAGCTTGCATCGAGGTACCGGTTCCATCCGGCCTCGTAGGTCATCCGAGAAGGGGGCTCACTCTCCTCTCAAAGCCATACACATCCAAAACACCATTCTTGGTGGATCTCGACTTCTCTTCCGGGATTCCCTCTCGGTTGACTAAGTTGGTTTCCGCCAAGGCCTCCGTAAGTCCCCGAGACGTGAAGGATTCCCTCTTCACCGATCGGGCTGTCGTTGTACCATTTTCCCCAAAACCCGAAGTTTACCCATTACCTAGCCGTGTGAGAAATTGTTCCACCTTACGTTGCTCGGCGTTGTGTGAGCATAGGGTCCCACCCATTTATTTGAGTGGACAATACTTTGCTAAACAAGCCACTAATCTAAGGTTGGAACAAAAATTTGCGCTAAGCATTCCAAGTCTTTGCTCTAACTTGTTTGTGTAACCAAAAGAAAAGAAAAGGAAGGAGGAGACTCTCTCCTACAAAAAATATAAAAAAAAATCACCAAAAGAAGTTGTTCCTTTGAGGTAAAAAACTTCTCTGATCACGACAATCAAAGAAAATAACCTCTAAGAAGCAATCCAAAAAATCTTTGTCAAAGAAAACTTTGCTTTCGGATAAAAACTTGTCTTCTAGAATTAAACAACCCAAAAAGAAAATCGCTCAAAAGAAAACACCCAAAAAAAGAAGAAAACTTCGTCTTTCTTTGCTTTATGCACGTGTCGCTCGAGTCCGGACGAGTCATCATGGATCAACATTGCGAGCGAGCGAGTACGAACAGGCCTACTTTGGGGCGGAAGGCGAGCCGTCACTCCTCCCCGACGCTGTCTATGCCGTTAACGAACCGGGGAGCTCCCGCCGGGATCAAGTTTCTCCTCCACCCAACCCGGGTTCCCTTTGGGAGGCATTCTCTCACGCCGACCCCACCCAACTTCAAGCCATCGAGGCTATTCTCGAGGGCAGAAGTCGCCCACCAATCGCTGACCCTCTCACCGGTGGTTTACGTGTTTCTACCCCTCGCTCAGTAGCACGTCGACCCGATGCGGCCGCCCATGGCCATTCCTATACCAGGCCATCACCCCCAAGTTCTCCTCATCCGGTGGCTATCCTAAACCACCCGGATCCAAATTTCACCGCACCACGGCCACCGGTCTTCTCTTCTAATCATCTTAATCTTCCCCGTCAAGCGGCATGTCCACCAACCCACATTCCATGTCCGGCCGCTTCTCGGCCTACTTAGCTCCCCTCCGGTGTATCAAACACCCCCTCCTCCCCCAATTGTTCGAGAGCCCTCTGCCAGGCCATGCTAAAAACCGCCTAAGTCGGATGGAGGAGCGACAAAGAAATTCGCCGTCGGTTGGCACCCAAAGTTGCCCCAAATATCTCTCCCCTCGCTCCCTACTTTTCATCTACCTCCCTACGAGATCTTAGGTATACCATCGCTACAATGGAACCGGTAATCCATTCATTCACATCAAGGACTTTCTTTATGAGTCGGTAATGTGGCAAAATGATCCAAGGGCCCTTGCTTTTCTTTTCAGAAGATCATTAGAGGGTTCGACTTTGAGTGGTTCTATTCGCTTGACTCTTTGGAGGCGAGTAACTGAAAGCTGTCAAAGCTAAATTCTTGCAGAGATATCAAGATAGAGTCGGACCAACATATTCCATCAACGACCTCGTGGCTGAAAGAATGAGAAATGATGAAGACTTTACCGGATATCTTGATAGATGGAGGTCAATGGCGAGAAAGGCTTGCGTTCCATTTCGGAAGATAGGAGCAAGTGAAGATGATCATCACCAATACCACTCCGGCCTTAAAAAATATGGCTTTGCATCACCCCACCTCCATGAGTGAACTTTATGAGAAGGCACGGTACATTCGGCTGACTTAGGGACTCACCTATCATGAACTTGTTTGATCCTAGACCCCGAACTGTCAAGAAAACCACTTTTACCACAACCGGCCCAGTGACTGAGGGTGTAGCAACAAACGAAAACCTTAACGTTGTAGGGAACCCACCTATAAATTATCAACGCCAGTTCAGGAACCCTCAACAAAATCAACCATTTAGAAACCCTTGTCAACCTCAACATCAACCTCAGTTCCGGCCTCGTCAACAACAAGCTCCGATCCCTCAGCGACCGCAAGCCTCAGTTCCCCAACCACCACGGCAACAAGCGGCCAACTACAACCAAGCACCCCCTCTGCGCGGCCTACGAACCCCGAAAAGTAGGACCCAAGAGGAACCATTACCCGCCTTTGCCGTACTCTCTCGTGGACATCTTTAATGCACTCACGTGGCGGCGGGGCAAATTGCATTGCCAAGGGAGAAGTTGGAGTGGCCTCAAAATGCCAAACACGGAAGCGATCGCTTGTTCCATAGATATATCTGGGCACACCGTGGAAAATTGTTTTCGGTTCAAAGACTATATCCACGATCTTAATGAGCGAACGGTATTGATCGGGACCGAGATGGGGGAATACATCGGAAACCGGTGGAAAATCGACCTCAACGGCGGCATGCACCGCGACAACAACGGAACCCCGGCACTGGGATTATCCAAAACCCTTTACCTCTACATGCACCCGCGCACAGGGAATCAACACGTTAGTCCCATCATGATTTCTTCCGAGGAGTATCATGATCGGGGCCAGAATTGGCAAGTTGAGGGAGCCACCTCCGCCATGCATGTCAACCGAACCGTCCGTTCTATACCCCACGCTACATCAGTCAACCCCATCATGCGAGCACCATCACGACCCATCATAACACTACCAACCACACAACTCCAATCGGGACGGACCCTAATCCGCCCGGTTAATCCACCACAAACATCACCACCACTAGGACCCATCATCATCCCGCCCCGAGCAAGCGTACCTTCACGACCTACCTACTATACTATGCCTCAAACCACCATCATTACACCCATCGCGGGAGCTCCCATCATTCGACCTAACCCACCCGCCACTACCACCCTAGCTATAGCTCCTCAACTTGCCACAGTACTTAGGAGTGGGCGCATGTTCCAAAAGGTCTTTCCCCAGGCCGGCCAATCAGGGTTGGCACCAGAAGCAGAAGAAGAACACATTGAAAAGTCGTTGCCTGGGACATCCTATGACTCATCGAAGCATCTTGATAAGACCCCAGCACGAATCTCTATCTTAGAAGTCCATCAAGAGGTTCTCCAACAATGCTTACCGCGGGTGATGGTGAGTAAGAGCCTCCCCCCAGAAAAATCTCATTAGTTGAGTCCCGAGAAGTGAGTACCCGGCCCTCACATTCACAAAGGAAGAGTTGGCCGACCCGGAAATAAGGAAATGTGCCTTGTGCATCACAGTCCACATCAATGGTGTAGGCATTAAGTCATGTTTGGTCGATACCGGAGCATCCATTAATGTTCTGCCACCAGAAACGCTACATCTTTGTGGAATCTCAGGAGGACATCCGGCCATCTCAAATAACAGTGACCGCATATGATAATTCAAAGAAGCCCGCTGACGGCATGATTACATTAAATGTGAAACTTGGACCTCGAACAGTCACTGTTAACTTCCACATACTTGAGATGGATCCAACCTACAAAGCTATTTTGGGACGGCCCTATTTGGAAGCACTAGAGGCAGTCGCCTCCACCAATCACCAGTGTCTTAAATTCCCTTACAAGGGACAAGTGATTAAGGTGACGAGCATGCCCTTAGACCATCCATCTTCTCCACCACCACTCCTTGGGTTGCTAAACGAGCCAATTTTGACAATCTTGGATCTTCCAAAAATGAGTAGGCAACCCAAGCAAGTGTGGAGAAGGAAAAGAGAGGAAAATGAAACCATTGGATGGCACATAATGAAGATTTTGGGATACCAGGAGGGCCAAGGACTAGGCAAAGAACTGCAAGGCATAGCTGAGCCAATCAATCCAGTGAGGTTACAACCAAAGAGCGGGGTTGGATATGATGGAACGACAGCGAATGGTCAGAATCTCAGAAGCAGATACTTTTCTGGATGCTTACAAAAGTTTTTCATCAAGAAAGAAACCATTCAACTGGCTGAGAACAAGGAAGAACAAGAGCTGGAGCAAGAGAAGAGAAGAAGAACTGACGACCTTGAAGATGACTTGTATCCTGAAATATCTCTTTTGTTTTCCACCAATGAAGAAGGGTCAAGAAATGAACCACTCCATGCTGAACCACCTGTTGACCCACCCAAGGGTCATATTGCCAAATTGACTCGAGAAAAGGTCCAACCAACTCCACGAGGGCCTTCCCTAATTACGTCATCTTTTGGGGCCGATGCCCCAACCCACTATGACGCTCTCCCCGGGCTTCTTGGCCCGATCCCTATTTCTAGGCCCTCAGGCCCAACTTATGGGTCCACGAACCCACTTGTTGCTTTTGGGCCACCGAGCCCCTCTACTAAATCTGGGCCTTTGTGCCCATTTCTTCCAACTCTTGGGCCACCGAGCCCCTCTACTAAATCTGGGCCTTTGTGCCCATTTCCTCCAACTCTTGGGCCACCGAGCCCCTCTACTAAATCTGGGCCTTTGTGCCCATTTTCTCCAACTCTTGGGCCACCGAGCCCCTCTACTAAATCTGGGCCTTTGTGCCCATTTTCTCCAATTCTCGGGCCCTCGAGCCCATCTCCTAAACACAGGCCTGAGCCCGCATCCTCCTCTTATTGGGGGTCCATGAACCCATCTTCCTCTATGATCATCCGGCCTACTGGCCCATCACCTCTTTCTGTCAACATTGGGACCGAAAGCCCCCTTTATCAAACATTACTCGAAGTCTTCCCCTCTTTATCAATATCTTCGCCCACTCTGACTCCCGTAGTTGATCTCAACCCAAATCGGGCACCCAAAGCCCATCTTTGCCTTTATGTTTAGCACTCCCCCAAAAGAAACGTCCTCCTCGAGCGAAATTTCGATCGAGGAAACATCTCAACTTACCTCGGAAGGGCATTCGACCCAAGGAGCCACCAGATCCTTGATTGACCTCCTTTGCCCTCCATTCTCTCCAATAAAATTCTCCCTTCCCTTATTCACCTTCTTCTTCTTTAGGTTTAGTTTCCAATAAAAATAGGACAAAATTAGAGGTAGGAGAGTTCCAGAAAGATACCTGCATCGGTTAGCTCAGAAAAGCATAAGATGTGCCAAGCTACCAGAGTATCTAGAAAGTGCAATCCAGTTGGATGAAATCCGATATGAGGAGAAAGACAACATTGATCAAACTTTGGGGGTTTCTTTCTTTCTCAGTTCAGCATCACCTACACCCAACAGAAGGCAATCAAGGGCTATGCAATTTCCGAACACCTTGCCCATCATCCTATCCCAATCTTTGACCCTATCTGATCAGAATTTCCCGATGAAGAATTGATGTCCATTCGATCTTCCAATCTATGGACTTTGTATTTTGACGGGGCATTAGACTCCCAGAGTAGAGGGATAGGGATTGTTCTTCTATCACCCGAAGGTGTCACCATTCCACAGGTTTTTCAGCTCCATTTTCCAGAAACAAACAATATAGCTGAGTATGAAGCCTTGTTGGCCAGACTGAAGGCCGCTCACTTCTATGGTGTCACTAAACTAAGGGTGATCGGTGATAGTCAGTTGATTCTTCGCCAAGTACTGGCCAAATACCGCGCATCTCATCTCGGGCTCAAACCATACCAAGAACTCACCACCTGTTACGTCAAGCTATTCTCCAAACTCGAATTCATTCATGTCCCTCGTGCTCAAAATATTCTTGCCGATGCTCTCGCTTCCCTGGCATCTTCACTATCTGTCCCGCTAGGCAGACAAGTTAGGACGATCTATGTCCGCCGACATACCATCCCGACAGTAGAAGATGCACGATTCTTGAAGGTTAAAGAAGAGTTTGAAAGAAAAGAGTACATTGAGCAAAAGGAGGAAGTATCTCTGATTGAGTTGGAGGAATTAGAAGAGGGTGAGAAACCATGGTATCATGAGATTGCAAATTACTGTCAGGATCAAACATATCCACCAGGATCAACTACCGAAGAGAAAAGAGCCATAAGAAGGGTCTCCCAGAGCACCATCTTAGGTGGAGTGCTTTACAAAAGGAGCTTGGCCGGTATTCTATTAAGATGCGTAGATGAAGAAGAGGCTGAATTGGCGCTTAAAGAAGCACACTCCGGGGTATGTGGGGGCCACGTTAGTGCCCAAGCCCTTGCCAAAAAAATCATCCGGCAGGGGTATTACTGGCCCACATTGGAGGAGGACTGCTCAATCTTTGTTCGGCACTGCCACCAATGTCAACTCCATGCCGATAAGATCCACTCTCCGGCATCTTCCCTCCACCCTATCCATGCCCCCTGGCCTTTTGCTATGTGGGCTTTTGATATCATCGGTCCCCTTGGTGATCCCAACTCCACGAACAAAACCAAGTCTTTTATTCTCACCGCAACGGAGTACTTCACCAAATGGGCCGAAGCAGAAGCTTACACGGAAATCAAGGCATCGACAGTGTGCACATTCATCAGGCGCAACATCCTGTCAGGTTCGGGATCCCAGGCGACATCATCACCGACAATGGACCGCAACTTACCTCTCAGGAGCTGCGTGACCTTCGCAACAGGTATTGCATAAAATTGCATCATTCATCCCCATGTTACCCACAAGGCAACGGTCAAGCAGAAGCCACTAACAAAACCCTGATAAAAATCATTAAGAAAACATGTGAGTCCAGCAGGTTCGCGGATTGGCCGGATAAGTTGATCGATGCTCTATGGGCCTACCGCACTTCGGTCCGAACCCCAACGGGCCAGACTCCCTATGCCTTGGCATACGGAATGGAGGCGGTAGTCCCATACGAAGTACTTGTTCCCTCCCTCCGAGTTCAGATCGATCGAGACATCCCTACGGATGATCGGCAAGAATCTCTCCTGGCCCAACTCGAACTTTTAGACGAAAGGAGGCTGGCCACCGCCGAACATGCCTGGACTTACCAGAATAGGCTTAAAAGATTTTATCAGAAGAGGGTGGTGGAGAGAAAATTTGAAATCGGTGAGGTTGTGCTTAAAAGAATTTTCGTTAAGCCGGGCGGTCCCCGCTCCAAACTTCAACCTAATTGGGAGGGTCCATATGTAATTTCTGTTGTTTATCCTGGTAATTCATATAAGCTGACTAATGCAGAAGGAGAAGAACTAGCTCATCCCTGGAATGGTGTATACCTCAAAAATATTTGCCTTAAAAACAAAAGTCACAAAAAATCTATAAAATCCAAGGTGTGAAGTATAATGATAGCATCTAACGCTTGCTTGCTCGGTGCACCAACTTGTCACTTAGGGAAATAAGGATAGGCATCATACTGCACACACTACACGTCTAGTCTTGAGATCCGATGATCGGAAGTCAGAGAGAAAGCTAGGCAACGCTTGGCAAAAGAAGGTCAACCTAATCCCATTCTCTTCTTGTTTCGGTCCAGAATAGATAAAAGGGGTTAGAATGAAGAGTATCAAAAATGCCCATTGCCTTAGTTGGAAAAAGCCTCTGAAGGTCTGACTTCTTATTAAAAGAAAAGGTGCCAAAAGATGGGCAATGACCCCTCAGGTCGGCAAAAGAATAGACCTGTCTGAATGTGTACCAACAAAAGCCCCAAAAGAAAGGGGGCTCAAAAGATGGGCAATGAACCCCTCGAGGTCAAAATCAAGTAAAAGAAAAAGACTCGTTTGAATGTGGGCCATGAAAAGAAAAGGGCTAGAAGGAAGGACCCGAAGAGGTCAAAACCCGAACGGGCAATGTGGGTATTAGTAGAGAAACAAGTTCGACACCCCTGAATTCTACTAAGGACCTACCACCAATCATCTTCCTTCTTTAACCTCAAAGGATATGGTTGACCGACTAGGTCCAAGAAGAGCCATAGCCTATCGAAGGCGGAAGGTCATAAGATTCCGAACAAGGCACTTTCTTACACGTGATGCCTACTCTTAACCCTTAGGTAACAACGAGAGGCACCTATCGCAAGCAAGGCAAAGGATGAGATGGTCGTTTCTTTCACACCAAGACCAAAAAAAATTAAAAACTTCAAAAACACAAAAAATCTATAAAGTCAAAACTCTTAAAAATTAAATATTCAAAAAAAAAAATCATAAAAGTTCCAAACTTAAAAAACATTATAAAACCATCAAAACCCAAACAAATCAAAAATTTCAAAACACCTAAGTTTGCTAGACTGATTAGTTATCTTTGCATTCATGTTTAAATTCAGTCTTGCATATTTTCTTTATGCATACTTATGTTTTTCTGTTATCTTTACCTTGATAAGGCCTATGTCCCTCGATAAAAGATCAAGGTAACTTTTCCCTCTCCTTGCAAGGGACTAAGCCAAAATAAAGTTCTAATATCTTCTCTCAAGTGGGTGCAGGAACAGAAGAAGGCATACCAACTTCATATCCCCAGGCACTTCGAGGAAGCAAAAACAACCAAAAAAATTGAAAAATTGAAAAACAAAAGTGGACTACCCCGACCCCTATTAGGACTTGCATTTAGTATTGCATCTATCAAAATAAATAGTATTTGAAATGTTGAAGACCACAAGTTCTGAAAACACTGGGCCCGAGAACCCCTCCAACAAAATCAAGGACGGAACGGTTGTTTAATGAACTTGCGGATAAGCCAAAAATCACGAGTTATGGGGACGACGGTTCTTGATGGTATCCACGACCCACCACTAAGCCCGTGATCTATATCTTCAACTATGTTTCTTAATATTAATTTTTATTTCTTTCTTTTACCCAGCATGCATCCGCATACATCATCTGCATTTGATTATCATCGTTATGGTTGTCTTCATGAAGATCATTCTCTCTGACAAAGCAAACGAGTGTTTATATTGAGATGAGAAATTATTCCAATCCGAGCCAGATCATGTTCCCGCAAGGACCCGGATGAATCCCAAAGACTTAATTCCAATTGATTGGAGGTTCTTTTGATTTTTAAATCAACTTCTATTCAGCCCTTCTTGGTACAAGCACACCACAAAGGCGGGCCGCTAACCAAGATGAACTCACGAGCCGCGCTCGGAGGTTCCCCGCACGCAGGGAGCATGCTTTTATTTTCCTCTCTCGTGCCCACGGCACATCTCGTCTCCAATCCAACCACGAAAGCGATCTAGAAGATACAAAAGGCAATTGCGGAACTTGAGAAGGCTCAATTCACTTTGGTCGGTCGTGAGTCGCGTGTCTAAATCTACACCTTGACGCCGAGTTTTCGGTCCGCCGTCACTTCACTCCGCTCCACCTCGCTAAGTCACTTCCGCTACACCGCGTCGCTCCCCGCAAAACCGACGTCAAGGCGAGGCAAGCAGCAGATACGCGGTCGGCCCGATTACGGAAGAGCAATCTCGTTTCTATAGTTAACACTTGTTTTCTCCCGATCGAGAGGTCGGTTTAACATAAAGACGATCAAATTTCGAAATCCGGAGGCGTCCCGACGCCGCGACGCCCGGCGTCGCAACATCGAGCGCACGGCATCTCCCGCCTTTTCACTCTTGACCGGCCGGACGACCACCGTACCCGCAGGTGTACAAAGTACAAGCGCTCCTTCGGCCGGAGCGCCGCACAGTCCGCCCGTGACGGACGGCTTTTCGACGGACGGCCGCGATGCGTTGTCGAAATCGTACCGAGGGTCCCGGGCGCTCCGCCGTCGGAGCACTGGATTCCCGCCGACAGCTGCGCAGGCTCCGCATGCGCCGAACTTGCGGTCCGACGACCGTAGGTCGTAGGTGCTCCCTGTCGAGCGCTGGGGATTTCCGCCGACAACCGCCGCCCGACACGCGGGGTGGTAGGTGGCGAGTATGGTCGGACGTGCTGACCCGCCGACTTGTCGGCGGATTTTCGGCGCTCCCATGCCGCGACGCCGGGCGTCCTCAGGGCGGAGCGCTAGGGTCACTTTTGCGCACCTATAAAAGTAGACCCTTCTCCCACATTTAAGAGGTTCCAACCTTCCAAGCTTCCAAAAAAGAGAGAGATTCCGAGGAGAGGTTCCAACCTTCCAAGCTCCCAAGAGAGAGAGTCTAAGAGCGAGAGAGGGATTCCCGAGGCCTTAACTCCCCAAGAGCTTTCTTGTGCCTTCCAACCTCCCCCACCACCTTCCAAGCCTCTCCATCCTCCATTACACCCCTTCCACTCCGCTCATTCAATGCCACTCAAAAACCATTCAAGACCCACTGCCATCATACCATTGAAAGCCATTACAAAGAAGTACCAAGAAACCTCCAAAACCAACTAGGAATCCGATCCTTCGTCATTGGAACCGGGAGAAGATTGCATTGAAGACTGCCGCAGAAGGACTGGAGCGCTCCCCCGACGCGACGCCAGGCGACCTGTCGTTGGAGCGCCTGCAATTTCCAGAAGCCAGAAGCATCGGGCTTCTCTACGATCTTCTTCCTTACCTTACTCTCTCCTTTATTGTTCATTTGGGTTTCATTATGCATGTCGCATTAGTATAGCATAACGCATCTTATTCTTAGGTCATTTAGATCTTCCCTTAAGAAGGGGTTAGGAGTTAGTCCTAATCCGGTTCGTTGACCCCTTTTTTTGTCATTGCTCTTCTTTCTTACGAATAATTCTTGCTCCATCTTTAGTTCTAATCGTTGTGCTTTCATTCATACTTTCTTTTCAGGCAAGCGAGTTTCTCCAAGGCTCTTCTTCCCCGGCCGGCCGAGGAAGGAGAAGATAGAATCCCCTGCAATCTCCCAGCTTATTGAGGTAACCGGTCACTCTCACTTCCTTTACTAGTTCATTTCTTTTATTTCTATCATCGGAGCCTCTCTGGCTCCTGGCGACCACACCATCCCTTCCTCTCTCGGTTTATAGGTTAAGTTAGTGTTGAAAATGCCACCGGCTATCTGATCTTCTTTCCCCTCAATTCTCCTCACGACCTGGACCGGTCCTTCGATGCCCAAGTGACATCAAGGGTTGAGTAGTCCGGGGATCAAGGTGAGTGCGGAGAAGGAAAGAAGGAAGAGAAGCAGGCAATAGAACGGTCCGTCGGAATCATCCACGACCGTGTTTATGGCGTGATTAACACAAACCCACCCTATCAAAACCGCAAGGAAGGAGAAGCACACACGCACACGCGCGAGGACGTATCTCTCCCTCCTCCGCGAGCTCCCCCTCTCTTTCCCGGCGTCCACAAAGATAAGATCTTATCTCCTAATATAGTATAGAGAAGATGTATTTTTTGTCTTATACTAGATGTTAGCCTTTATAAGATGTAAATGTAGAGGCAACATGGATAGATGGATATGAGATCTATCATGGCTCATGGTGACGAGCTAATTAAGAGCAAGTTAGAACACTAATACATGTTCGATACTTCTTGTTGGTGAGACCATTTGAAAGAAGTAAGATCATTAAATAGAAATAGAAGGACATAGTTAAAGGTCAAAGAAGATGGTCAAGATAACAAAGCCTAAATAAGATAGAATTCTTCTACTATCATGATGATGGTAGGTGGAAGAGGAAATGCAAAGTGTATTGCATATAAAGCAAAAGGGAGCTTGAGAAGCTTCATGCATCTTAGTCATTGATATTTACTCATCTTAAATATACACTTAATAGTATTATATACTATATATGTATATCATAGTATTAGATACTAGAGGTGCATTTAATGGTATGTAATACTAGATATGCATATTACATATACAAGGATTTGTAGAAAATGACAAGTAAATGAAGTTTTAATAAAGAACTTGTTAAGCCACATATGAAATGGTGCAAAAGTTGTTTCATTACTAGTGGGAGATACATATTTTTAATAGCCTTATGTCCTAATCATTAAGATTGTTATTATATCCTTCTACAAGAACATTATCTATATTTTCTATTTGAATAAATGATGATTTATTATGATATATGGAGGTGATAGATGCTCTATGACATTGAATGGCAAAGTGTTTGCCAGTGGGAGCTTAAGTGAGATTTAATCATATTAGATATGTTAACTCCTATGCTATGTGTGAATATTCCTCTTAAGAAAAAAAAATAGGTTGATATATATCAATCTATTTTAGCTTAATATAGACAAGAATAATGAGCTAATGAGTTTTCAGAACTTATACATCTAGTTGTATGTTAGCCCATGTCTACGAAGGCTAAAGGAGAATATTTCTACTTTATTATTTTCAGAGATGATATCTCTAGGTATAGATAAATGTATTTAATGAAGTACAAATTTGTGATCTTTGAGAAATTGTTGCAGATTAGGAACAATGCAGAAATAATAATAGAAAGAGTATCAGAACTCTTTGACAAGATTAATAAGGGTAATACTTAAGTACATAATTTACATATAATCGAAAGATAATAGAATCTAATTTTAATGGGCACCTCTTTACACATGTTAGCTTAATTTAGTAGCTAAAATGAGAAGCAATATTATCTAGAACATAATACAGACAATGACAACCTTTGCAAAGTATTCTTTGTCAATTTAGGGCTAAGTACTCGATATAATCACTTTATCTTAAATTGGTTCCTTCTAAGTATATTCCAATCATTTCATATGGGATATGGAAAGAGGTTAAAAAGCTTGACCTTAAGCAAGTTAAGGTTTCGGATTGTCTATCTTGGTGAAGAAGTATAACCTTAACTAGTTAGAATATAGAGTAGAGTTGATGTCTCATTATAATGGTGTAGAGTTGATGTCTCATTATAAGTTTAAAATTTTTGTGATGATACCATAAAATTAAATACATCGTATCACAAAGAGATATAAATAAAATTGTATCTTTCACTACTAACATTATAGATCCACTAATGGAAATAGTTACTCAAGTAGTGTTTAAGCTTCACATTGAGCTGATAAAGAGTATTCATATAGGTGATTGGCTTTAGTATAAATAGAAAATTGATAGAAATATATGCCCTACAAGTCAATCATATATAATGTGATTCAACATTTCTAGAAATATCTCATTCAATTAAATAGACAAAGTTTCATTACTAGCTCTTATTAGATGCATACATTGTAGAGAAGTCCTTGATCACATGTAATAATGATTAAATCATGATGAGATCATGATATTGAGATCAATCATTTAGAGGTATGTGATCTAAATGTTCTTATTCATAGGATCCTTGAGACAGGACATCAAGGAATTGGATTGATTAGTGTATGTGATGTCTTCTTATGTGATATAAATGACCGATCACATTAGTCATTAGTGTGGAGATACTAAAATACACATACATGTGCTCATTAGTGAAATGAGTTCACTAAACTGACTGAATTAGAAATCCTGAATGACATCTTACTTAACTATCAATCAACATTTTCTATCAACACTATTGCATGGTTGGACCTTTGACCTGAGTTGTCAAAGATACCTTGTTGGGAAGAACTTGTGCTTTAACCATCAACTTATGGATCACCATTTAGATAGTCCAGTATAACAATGGATTAGGTATAAGGGAAACTTGATGGAAGTAATTGAGCTGACAACAATAGACCATCTACTCTTGGTAAGTGAGAGTGAATGTCTTATGGGGTAGTATTCTAAATCTCTAGCCAGGGTAAAGAGAATAATTGGAAAAAGAGTTTTTTAATTCATTCGATTCCAAGTGTAAGATCCTACAGAGTCGGTATACTAAGGAGTTGACAGCCAATGCCATACTTTTTTCTGAACGAGACATTAAATGGACAACGATTTATATTTATGTAATAATTGATGATAGAAAGACTCAATGGTGATAAGATTATTTTTATAACTATTTGAGATCGTAAAATGTGGCTTGTACCCTTCATGATCAATAGGTCAATTAATCTGTTATTAAATAACATTTAACTTAATTAAATTAGGCTTCAACCAAATAGGCTATTAGGCCTAATAGGTCACACATAAGGACTTATCTATAAGTACAGAGGCAAGGTCATAATTTATGGAGATTTTGAGTTTTTGTGAAAAATTTCAAATTCTAAGTAAATACTAATGGTTCTAGCCAAACCCTATCAAGTTAAGAGTGAGAACCATATCCTCAGTCTTCTCGTTACCTCCTCCTCTCTATGGAAGATGTCTATGGGTGATGGAGCTCTGTTCAAGAAGAGTTCAAGAAGCTTGGAGTGAAGGGAGAACTTACTGTGGATGAAGTACATGTAGATACTACTAGAGACTAGACATTTGAACAGTTTGAAGAGTTTTAGAAGTTCTTACTCTTTCTCTCAAAAAGATTAGATGAACCCCTATTAGGTATATTTGAACTCATTTTAATCAATTTTTAGTTTTCATCGTTTTGTTCTGATTAAGGTAAGATCAACATGGACCTATAGGAATTGTCACTTCTGCTACACCAAACTTCATAGGACAATTCCTTACATATATAACTAAGCTAAGCGCATAGTGCATCAAGGCAGTGGTGCACTTAGGGTAATAATGGTATTTGGAATTGATGGATGCACTATACTATTCTACGTCTCATGCTACTCATATTCCATGAACCGAAATAGGCTGGTGAAACTTTTCATAGCACATAACATGTAACTAACAAGAGTTCATCATTTTCATGTATGCATACCATGCACACAACCATAAAATTTTAACCTCAATGATTTTCATGCAAAAACATAACCATTAAGATGATCTGGATAAGACTAAGACAAGTTAACTCAACTAACATGGTCCACACCATACATGATAAAATGAACATGAACTAAACCATATGAGACATATTCCATGATCTGAAACAACACTAAGCAAGCAAGACTTACATGAATTAATCACATGCAATGCCAAACAAAATGAACTAGATATATTTTAGACCATACATGACAATTAACTTAACTAATGCTTCTAGTTGGGTTCTTATTTTTATTCTATTAATAATTTGACCCAAAGAGTCTAAAAGTGTAATTTTAAGATTCAAATCCTTCCACACTCAAACATATTAAATTGTCAAATCTAGGTTCAAACTAGCACAAAATCAAATAATTATCAAGTCATAAGGTCAAAATCAAAGGAAAGTGTTTCTACCCATGGCATATACATACTAAACATGATTAGTATAGTTCAAAATATCATTTTCTAGGTTATAGTTCTAAAACATTCGAGTGAACAATTAATATTAAGTTTCTAAATCCTAATCAAGCCAATTTAGGGTCATTAAGCTATTTCATGCAACATAATTATAAGATCAAGTAGTTCGACAAGTTTGAGACACCTACATAGAAATTTTCAAGACTTTTCCAGAGTTTTTATAGTTTTTTATTATTTTTCTGGCCTTCACTTTTATTTTGATGCTTAAAATACCCTTTTAAGAAATATGTCGAATCGGATGATAAACGGGCTCGGCTGGGTGGTCGAGTTGGGGGCTAAGGCAGAAGGCTCGGGAGCAACAACTTGGCTAGCTGCACATGGTGCTATGGTATCCTTTTAAGCTCTAAAAAATTCTTCTCACATTTATTTGTTCATATGAAATTACCTATCTTTGTTAAAGCTTGTAAGGGTGCTGAGATAGAAGCAATGTGTTCAATAAATCTTTTATAATACCCTGCATGGCTTAAGAAACTTCTTACTTCTATAGGATTGGCTGGTTGCTCTCAATTCTACATTGCTTTCACCTTTGTTGGATCAACTTGCACTCCTACACTAGATATAATGTGACTCAGAAAATTAATACTTTCAAGCCAAAAATCACATTTGCTAAACTTATCATACAACTTATGATCTCTAACTATTTGCAAACCAATCTCATATATTGACAATGCTCTTCCTTGTTGATAGAATAGACCAAAATATCATCAACAAAAATCACAATAAATTGGTCTAGATACTTCCTGTATATTTGATTTCTTAAACTCGTAAATGCTATAAGGGTGTTAGTATGACGAAATGGCATAACTAGTAACTCGTACTGGCCATAACGGGTCCTAAACACTAGTCCTCCTTGATTTTGAGCAGATGGTACCATGTTCTCAAATCAATCTTAGAGAAATTTTTTACATCCTAAGTCATCAATACGAGGCAGTGAATATTTATTTTTAATAGTCACCAAGTTCAACTTGTGATAACTAATGCATAATCTCAATGACCCACCTTTCTTTTTAACAAAAATCATATACGCACCTAGGGAGAAACACTAGGGCAAATAAAGCTTCTATCAAGCAAATCTTGCAACTATTGCTTGAGCTCTTCAACTCTGCTAGTGCCATCTAATGGTGTTATACTATATACTCTCTATTGGCGGACACATGGGAGAGAGATAGAAGAAGGCAGGTTTGCTATTTAATTCTTTCCTTTTTTCTCTTTTTTTCTACATTTTTTGAATGGAGATAATGGAAGAGAAATGCTCCACATTAACTCCCTTCTAAATTGTAGGAGGTGAAAGAAGAATGGCAGCCGGTGCATTGGCGGGAGAGAGGAGGGTGGCAGCTGGTCTTCTTAAGTCAAGTCTAACCTAATTTTGATGAAGACGATCACCAATCCAAGGGCCAATATTAATTCTAGATTGGAATTATTTAAACAAACCCAAAAATAGCCAAAATTATCTGAGAGATGTTCTGATGGCCATAAATCTTGTGCACCATCAGATCTACAATGGAGGATTTTTAATTTGTCCTGAGATCACCCATTTGCCAAAATTTTCAATTGGTGTGATCTTGGTCCTTAAACATTTTGAAAATTACAACTAAAATTTAATTAAATATTATGCACTAGAACTTTGATCTTTGCATATAAATAGCCTTGTCCATGAGCTGCTTGGACATATTTGTACCTGCCTCAAAGTGCGTGTAAGTTTTATAAATTTTTGAATTTCACTAATAACTTTTCGAACATGAGTCAGATTGATGACTCAACTTTGGCATTGTTCATCTGAAAGTCTGGCAGATATTCTAATGGTGTTGAATGTTAATAGGCTTACCTTGATTTGTCTAAGCCGAGTAGGAATAAAACAATAATTTTACTATTTGGAGTCAGATTCTGAACTTTAGTTTACCATTGAGAAGGGCTCGACTTGTACTATCCTGTGGGCCTACTTATTCGATCATTTGGGCCTAATATGCTTTGATAAGGCTATATGGCAGTTGGCTCTCAAGGATGCACCTGTAAGTTGCTAGTTGAGTTAGCTTTTCAATCTGACTCTGTCTTCCTTCAATTTAGGTTGGGCAGACCAGATGATGGTGTCAATTTGTTATTGGGCTGACTTTCGATCAATTGGATCCATTAAGGCTTATCGGGCCTACTCAGCTTATTAGCCCCATATATAACACAAAGTGGGTTCCACTTGTTTGTTTAGTTTTCTGCTTTGTCCTTTTGCCCAAAACTTGTTATTTTTGGGTGCTTAAGAAAATTTTGACATCAACAGTGGCCTTCCCTCTTTCCCTTCTCCCCCGATCAGCCTTTGTACTTTTGTACTCATGCTTTCCCTCTATTGTGATGTCCTTTTCTTCCTTTTTGGCTTGATAGATCAACACATGTGGCATTAACACTATTTTCCACCTCTATTCAACTAAAGTATTGCTGCTTGTAATGATCTCTGGAAGATTTGTGACTCCTACAATTCCCTGGAGATGGCAATCTCTTCCCTCAACTACTAGCACAATCATTTTTTTCCAGAAGCTATTTAAGTGATCCTTGAAATCTCTTTTATACCTCCTCTTACCCTTCCCACATTATCCTCTACCTTTGTCACTCATTTGGCACACCCTTGTTAGCCCACACCACATCAACTCTTCCTTCACCTTAATGCCATCCCCACTGTCTTATTCATCCCCTCCAATTTCTCATTGTGCCATTGATTATGAAATCACCCTGATCAAATCATAATTGGTTGATTCTTGAATCAAATCAATTGATCTTGATCCAATTTTGAGCGGAAGGAACAATTATGGAAGAATCAATCAAATCTACTGATCGATCCGATTCTTACCTTTAATTGATCAATCTGACCAATTCCGTTGGGACAACTTAAGTTCCAATGGCAGTTTAATATCGGGCCCGATCCAAACCCGACATTGATCTGATGTTGGCTGTTTAAGGCTGATATCAGCCCTGAAGGGCTGATTCACACCTAGCGCTCTTGATTTTTGACAAGTTTGGTGCCCAACAGGTGATTCTAGTAGTGATCAAAGAAATTCTAGTGGCAATCCAAGAATATCCATGGGTGATTTAGGCGATTCTAGCGGCAATCCTGCGATTCCAAGGGTGATCTAGCGATTTCGTGGGTGATTCTGGAGATTCTAGTGATCCAACTCTTCCAGCAGTAATTCTGGCGGTGATTCCAGTGTCATATGTATTTGGTGGCAATTCTTCTTTGACAATCTATTGTTTGAAGTCCTTTATATGTTTTCTTCTTCAAAAAACCTTTAAAAATGTGTTTATGATTTCCTACCCTCATCCGGACCTCTTGTTCACTTTGCTATATGGCTGAATACCTCCCTTAAAAGGGCTATTCAGTTTCTGTCAACTCCTAAAATAGCCCGAACTACCCCCTCAAGGAGGTGTTCAGTTTCTGTAGACTCCCTAAACAACTGAATAGCCCCTTTAAGGGGTTGTTCTCTTCCCGACTACTCCCTAAATAATTCATACTCTTATTTAATTTAATTATTTCATTCATTAGCTTAATTTTTTAATTAAATTTTTTACTTGTAGTTATAACCAATGGTTGACCATGGCGGAGGCGATGTTCCTGCATGGTATTGGGTAGGAGCATGGACATATTGTGGATATGGACAAGAATAGGGTGAAGTGAAAGTGGTGTGAAAAGGAGATGAATGGAGAAGTGTATCAACTGAAAGAACACATTACTGGGGTTGGTGGCAATGTTAAAAAATGTGATAAGATGTCTAGGGAGATGAGTGAAGACATTAAAGGCTATCTCACGGGAAGAGCCTAATAGATGGAGTTTAGAATTGAGAAAATGAAGTATTTGAATGATGAACTTCAAGAGGAGGAAGGAAGGGGTGGCAACCTTTAAAGGCAAAGGGAAGGCAAGAGTTGAGCCTGAGGCTCAACCTGAGAGTGACGACTCATCCAAAGACTCTGAACTAAAAAAGGCTAGGCATACAAGCAAACATGCACAAAAAAAGGATGAGGAGAGGAGATGGGGAGGATGAAGAGAGGAGGAGGGGAGTAGGAGGGTCTAGATTTGACCCATATTTTCATTGATCACATTTGATACGACTTACACCTAGTGAGAGTGTAGGGATGCGAGCAAGAGAGGGGCTATATCATTGATTTGAATTGACACACCTTGCCCTGACAACAGTAGCAGGAGATGAGTAGTTATTTAGAAAATATAATGCCTTATAAAGGACTATTTGGCAAGCAATGATAGGGGTGAAGGCAATAAGAATAGCTAAAAAGAGAGTAGTGTGACATATGGTGAAGTGTTTTTACATGCACGTATAAATCTTAAATAGTTCAATTTGTTCTTAACTTTATTTTACAATAATTTGCAATAATGTTTTTTCTATCTACCTGAATGCAGGTATTCCATCGCACACATCCACTAGTCCATAATTTTAGACTATGGTTGATGTCATCGATGAAGCTTGACTAGATTGCAATTACTAAATAGTAGAATTTTTTATGTTGTAGGCCTGGAACAGGAGGTGGAGGAGCTGAAGACATGTATAGATGGTTTCAAGTTGGTGTGGAGAGAGAGAGGTTGCACAATAATGTGTGATGGGTGAATAGGAATCACCAAGAGGAGCATGATCAACTTTCTAATTTATTGTTCTGAGGGTACAACTTTTTTGAAATCAGCTGATGCTTTGGGTCATATCAAAAATGTTGACTACATCCTTTCCTTGATAGATACTGTTATAGAAGAGATTGAGAAAGAAAAGTTGTTTAGTTTGTGATTGACAATGAACCATCCTACAAGATAGTAGGAAATAAATTGATAGAGAAAAGACAATATCTCTTTTGGGTGCCCGGTACCATGTTTAACCCACTCCATTGATCTCATGTTGGAGGACATGGGTAAGGAGTTTTCAGTATTTACACTAGTCAAGCAAGCTCAAGTGATCACTTCTTTTATTTATTCACACCCTTGCTTACTGCATGTCATGAGTGAGCATACTGAGTGGCATGATCTGATCAGGCCTAGGCCTACTAGATTTGTTACAAATTTCATTATTATGAAGAGTTTTCATCAGCATATACATGCATTGGTCAAATTTTTAAATGCCAAAGCTTACTATAATTACATGGTTGACAATTTGCGCAACAAAGAGGATCAATTGTAAGTTCTTGTGAAGATGAAGAATTTGATCACGGACAAGAGATTTTAAGATAAGATTTTTTATTACTTGACAATTATTGAGCCACTGATAGTTGTATTGACGTTAGTTGACTCATATGATTGGAACCAGATGGGGATTCTTTATGATGTAATGGACCATGCAAGACTCAAGATCAATGAGAAGAATCCCAAAGACTTCAACAAATGGTGAAAAATAATTGATGCAAGGTAGGATAGGACATTGTATCATGATGTATATACAACAAGTATTTTAGTGTGTTTGTGACTATTGTATTTAAATTTAATTATTATATGCAACATTGACATTTGGTTGCATGATTGTAAGATATTTCTTAAATCCCTACATCCAATATGGAGGACAAGTGTCTAGTGACAATGAAGTCTTACGGGGTACTCTATCAGTGATACCACGCTTGACTAGATCTCAACAAGATAAAATGGAAGCTGAGCTAGAGATAAGTAATTCTTAATTATTTGTAAATAGTTTAAATATTTTCTTGGAAAATCTAATCCTTTCATATTTATCAATTTTCAGGTGCAACACTATATGATGAGAGTTGAAGTGTACTCTGGATCCAGATCTGAGATACTCTTTTGACAAAGTTTCTCCTAGTATGGTTAATAACAATAAAAAATTATATATTAATACTTTATGCAAGTTCTCATCCTAAAGATTAATCATTTTTCACATGTTTTATGTTTTTAGTTGAGTGGTGAGTTTAGGTGAACACAAGAAGTGGTTAAAATCTACTTGCATCTATTGCCATTAAGATTTTGAGCCAGAGCACCAGTTACTTCTATTGTGAGAGGAACTGGAGTACATTTAACCTCATACACATCAAAAGGATGAATAGGCTGACATTTTATAGGTTGGAGAAGTTGGTTTCTTGCCATTATGACATGAGGCCGCACATAAAGAGTATTAAATGTTAGGAATCATCTATAAAAATTTGGTGCAGCGGAAGTAACAATTCTTATAGGTTTCTTTAGAATCTGTCTCAATCGGAACCAAACGACGAAAACTGAAAACCAATCAAATTGGGTTCGAATATACCTGATAGGGATTCATATAATCCCATGGTGAGGAAGGAGATGAGCTTCTCAAGCTCATCAAACTGTTTAAATGCTTGGTCTCTAGCAGTATCCACACGAACTTCATCCACAGTAGGTTCTCCCTTCGCACCGGCCTCGAGAACTCTTCTCGAATGGAGCTCCATCGACCATAGACACCTTCTAGAGAGTGGATGAGGTAGGAAAGAAGGCTAGGGACGTGATTTTCACTCTTGGCTTGATAGGGTTTGGCTGAAACCATCAGTATTTATAGAGAATTTTGGAACTGACACACCCTTGCCCTTGTACATGTGGATAAGTCCTTTTGTGTGTGACCCATTAGGCCCAATAGCCTATTTGGTTGAGGCCTAAATATAATAGAAAAATTTTATTTTATTTAATTAAATTTGTTATCCTATAATAGATTAATCGGCCTACTGATCATGAAGGGTACAAGCCACAACCCATTATCCCAAATGGCTATGGGGATAATCTTATCTCCATTGAGCCTTTCCATCATCGGTTACCACATAAATATAAACCCTCATCCATCCAATGTCTCGGTCAGAAAGAAGTATGACATTGACTATCAACTCCTTAGTATATCGACTCTATAGAATCCTGTACTTAGAATTGAATCAATTGGAAAACTCCTTTTCCAATTATCCTATCTACCATGGCCAAGGATTTAGAGTACTATCCCATAGGACATTCACTCTCACTTATCGAGAGTGGATGATCCTTTGTTATCCGCTTAATTGCCTCCATCAGGTTTTCTTGTACCCGATCCATCGCTATACTGGACCATCTATACGGTGATCTATAAGACAATTGTCAAAGCACAAGTTCTACCCAACAAGGCATTTTTGGCGATTCAGTTCAAAGGTCCAACCATGCAACCGTGATGATAGAAAACCCTGATTGGCAGTTCAGTAAGATATCATTCAGGGTTTTTAATTCAGTCAGTTCAGTGAACTCGTTCAACTAATGAGCACCTATATGTGTATCTCAGTGTCTCCACACTAATGACCAATAAGATCGGTCATCCTCATCACATGAGAAGATATCACATACACTAGTCTATCCGGATCCTTGTGTCCCATCTCAAGTAACCTATGACTAGGAACATTTAGATCAAATACCTTTAGATGATCAATCTCATTATCGTGATTTCATCATGATTTAATCATCATTGTATTTGATCAAGGACTTCATTATTATATTTGCATCTAATAAGAGCTTATAATGAAGATTTGCCTAATTAATTGAATGAGATATATTTAGAAATGTCTAATCATATCATATATGATTGGCTTGTAGGGCATATACTTTTATCGTTAAAGACTGTTATAAATTTCTAGAGAAGAGATTTACATGGTTTGTAGGTGGAGCATACGAAGAGAGACATAGAATACAGGAACCACCTGAAGAGGTTGACTTTGACTACATTTTTTAGGAGGAGCATTCACTTTACTGGAACCAACAAGATACACAAAAACAAAATAAAAAAGAAGATGTTGAAAAAAATTACATAGAATCAATCATTAAAAAATGTAGAAAGAAAAAAAAATTCAAGAGTAAGAAGGAACCAGAATTCAATTTATTCCTGAAAAAACATTTTCTTTTTCAATGCTTGGATAGAAGAGAAGACAACTAGGGATCGTAGACACACCAAATTCGCCTAATTCAGAGCATAAAACTCATGTTTTATAGGGTAACATGTGTGATTGATCTTATAATGATGCCAGGTCTTTTAATGTTGATTCGGAGTTTTGTTGAATGAAATCGGACGTTTTTCGGAGTTTTCTGCACAAAGCCATAATTTTTGAGCGAAAGCCACACGTAAATCATGTAAACATGGAAATTGACTGAATGACCAATGCCTAATGATCATGCATTGAAGGTTATGGTCAGATTCACATTCTGGACAAGTTTTGTTTTATACCATGTCTTTTCGGTTGGCTGCTGGAGTCATTCCGACTAGTATCGGATCTTCTGTTCACTACCCTAACTTTCGGATAAAATTCTAAAGTTTTGAAAGGTGTTATGGCTGATCCGTTTTGAAATAATGCTTCTTCGTCCTGTTATCTTTCCAACGCAACAAATGACATCGAATTCTGAGTTTGAGAGTGTCCGCAATGGCTTTCGTAAGAAAGATGCACAAAATTAGTCCCATGCGCCTTGGTCCTTGGGCACATGTGCCTTGGACCCAGGGCAGGTGGCCATGCGCCCTGCCCCTGAGGCACGTGGCCAAGTGCCCCCGATCGGGGGCATGAGGTTTTCAACCAGTACTCTACCTCTGACCGGATTGGATTGAATTTTTTGAACGGATCAGACCAACTTTGTAGGGTGGATAGGATGTGCCCCCTCCAGGGGGCACATGCGCCCAGCACCAAAGCTCAAGGTCCCCTTTTTTTAGGACAGATCATGGCGTTTTTCTCCTATATATAGACTCCCATTTTAATCATTCCAAAGGCAGGTTCACGACCCCCCAGGCATCTCAAGACGTCCAAGCTCCCTCCTGAGTCAATTTTGTGATTTTTAGAGAGAGAATTTTGAGTTTTTAGAGAGAGAAAAGTCAGTTCAGGAGAGAAGAAGGCTGATCTGCAGGTGATCTACCAGGTCTCTCTTCTTCAGCTTCTACAGCAGCGTGTGGATGTCTGTTGCCCGAGCTCTCAACATCAAAGTTCTTTCCCTCCAAGTTTTATTCAGTTTGCAATCAACGGCACATGATTCCGAGGTCGGGGCTGGTCATGGAAAGTGCAGAAGCAAATTCGCGCCGGGCAGATCTTGGACTGCTGCTCGGGTTTTTTGACAACACAGATTTGGTCATATCTCTCTCTATGCTTATCAGAATCTTTCTTTTCTTCTTCCTATCTCTTTTTTTAGTGATTCTCCATTCTCCTATTATTTTCTTACATTTTTTTCATTATTTTTCGTCTGTTACTCCGAAAATAATAAAAGAGGGGTTAGAGATAACCTGAATCCGGTCAGTTTCCTTTCAGTTGTGTGTTTTATGTTATTTTCTTTACATATACTACACTTTATTTAGTTCTAATTGTCTTTTTCATATATTTGTTTGTCTAGTTGCAAAGGAAATCAAGCATCCACGCGTTGAGGACTCTTCTTCATCGGCCGGCTGAAGAAGGAGAAGCTTTGACCTGCACTCTTCACACTAAGGTACACACGGTCATTTTTATTTCGTAAATTGGAACCCGTGGTTTCTGGAAACCACATATTTTAATTTTATTCTTTTCATCCTCCTCCCATATGACCCGAACCGTCTCTTTGGTGATCGAGCGACTCCAAGGGATGAAAGTTCGGGGATCAATGTGAGTGTGGGACCGAGGTGAGAGTTGCTTTCCGTGTTTTCTTCCTTTCTTTCTCATCCCCTCTTGAGGTGACGATCCGCATTCACGGACTTCCCTAAAAAGAAGAGCCCCGTCAAATTTTTGGAGTCGACAGCTTTGTGGTGACCATGGTGGGACAAGCAACGTCCTTAACCATGGGTGCTTAGTGTTTCTTTGCAACTAGTTCTAGTTCTAAACCGGTTCCCACGCGAGCCTTTCCTTCTTTCCACCTCTCTTAAATTTCATGCCATCCCAAAATTTCTGATTTCTCCCATCTTTCATCAGATCTGAAGTGCCAAGTACCTCATTTGATTTCTGTCATTTTATTTCAGCCGATTCTCGTGCGAACCCACCTTTGCTTTAAAATCGATTACTGCGCGAACCAACTCTCTTCTACAAATCGGTTCCCACGTAAACCAACATTTATTTTCAGTCATTAAAATCAGATTTTTCCTCTTTGCTGAAGGTTATCACCCTCAAATTGGTCACCACGTGACCCTCTTTTATTTTCAATTGCTATTTAAACTGGTTCCCGCGTGAACCACCCTTTTCCCTTTTAAACCGATTCCCGCGTGAACCAATCTCTTTCTTTACTTTGGTTCCCATGTGAACCAAACCACTTTCCTTCAGATCTATCCCCACTTGGATCAGATTCTTATTCATCTTTAATTGGCCCCACGTGGCCTTCTTTCAATCATTCAAATCGGTTCCCACATGAACCACCCTTTTTCCCCAAAAACCGGTTCCCGCGTGAACCACTGTGGGAACCTCGGGAATATTTTTTGATTCTTGGAAAAGAATTTTTGTTTTTTGTATGTTTTGAAATATTGACATCCGAATTTTCTAGTAAAGTAGGTAATAGACCATAAAAATACTAGATAGTCCGGGTGGTAAAAAGAAGAGTATAGAACCGAGGTTCGGGTTCTGTGAAAATATTTTTTGACCTCTCTCCATTGGATGGTGCGAATATCCAATGTTTATTTACATCGAGCAAACACTCGAACACCCTTGATTAACTGCCATAGCCATCTTGTTTGACGAGAGCGTGCACATCCACAACATGTAAAGAACACAAAGGGCCCCGGCCTTTCAGGCCCGATGAGATGCAAACAAGTTTGATTAGATTTTGTTTGAAGTTGTTTTATGTTGATTTATGAATTGATTTGGATGTGGTTTGAAATGTTGATTTCAGATTTCCATTTGACTTGGATTTGAATGTTATTTGTTTTGAGCTTGTTTGAATTGTTTGGTTTGTTTTACTTCAATTGGTTTAAGTTTATTTTATTTTTTTGTTTAAACTTGATATTTTAGATGTGTTGATTAATTTGACTTGCCTAAGTTTAGTTGACATGTGTTGAGTCATTTTCATGTGATTTTCTTATGTTGGTTGGTGTTTTAGTACCGATTCGGGTGTGTTCGGTATGTTTTAGATGTTTTGAAGTTTGGTTTAAAGTGATTAAACTTGAACTTCAAATTGTTAATGATATGAATTTAGCATGGTTTAATATGAATTTCATATGCATTAATATTTTCTTTATGTGTTCTTTTCAGTTGGTTGTGAATTATTTGATTTGCACTTGTTTAAGCATTTGAATTTAAATAAATTAAGTGTATTGAATCAATTTTTCCAGATTGTATTAAATCTGATTTTTGTTGAATGTTAAAACTTTAATGATCTATTTTAAGCATGTTTTAAGATTAATTTGAATGTATTTTCAGATTTAATTAAGTTAACTTCAGATTTGGTTAACTCTTGTTTGGTTTGCATCACATCCGGTCTGTCGGGCTAGTGTCGATGCCCAGTCACATGCAATCAACTTGGCACTTGAAATGTTCATTGAATATTCATGTTCATGCTGGTGTACAACAGATGTGGCAGTTTATATACCAAGAATAATGCTTGTCGAAGTGTAAATGTTTGAATGTCCTTCCCTTGTTGTAAAATCCACTTGATTGAGAAAATTTTGGCAGCACGCCGCCTTATTTTCCATGCGGTGTGGAATTTTACCTGTCCTACAAGGCATATTCATTTGACTTTCCGAGTAGTGGGAAGGGTCCATCTGCAGTGGGAAGCGTGTCCCATGCCTACGCCCGGGTCAACATACCGGATACGGGTCCGGGCTAGCTGCCCAAGGTGGAACACCCACGTGGTGGTGCTAACTCCTTATTTAATTTTGGCATTTCGCCTTCATATTTAATTAAGGTTTATTTTAAGTGTCCAAGGCCCAATGGGCCAGCTTCATCAGCACAATGGGCTGGTCTTCATGCTATGTCAGCTCGGTTGGCCCAATCTTAAGCTTCATGGGTCCTGGCGGCCTGCTTTGAACTTCATGACCCAATAGGCCTGCTTTGCACCTCCATGGCCCGGTTGGCCTGATTTGCCCTCCATTTTTGCACCTTGACATCTTGCTGTAGCAGCTGGCTAGGTGAGTCTCAGAGGGGCTGGAATGGGTTGGCTAAGGTGATGTTTAGGTGAGCTTTGGTAGGACTGCACAAGGGGTAGGTTTAGGTATGAACTAGGACTGGTTTTAGGAATGCACAAAGGGCATGAGAATTGAAGGCCCGCCCGAGTAGTCTCGGTCCGTCCGGCGGATTCCGAGAGTCTCAAAGCGTCGACCCTCCTTCCACACATCAAAGAGGATGTTTGGTTTGTTTGGGGGTGCTGTAGAAGCTGTATTGGGTGTGTTGCACATAGGGCAAACTAGGTGACCATCAAAGGGGCCTGACATGGGTGCTCACAAGGGGGCAGAACTTGGGCCAGCAAGGGGGCCTGTTTTGCATGCCATTCGGGGTCTGATTGGGAAAGGCAGGAGGTGCATGTCCAAGTGACCATCAGTGGGGTCAAACCAAGCATGATAGTAGAAGGTTTAGAGGCCAACATGGAGGGCCAAAAGGGTGCACAAAGGGGCTGGTTCAGAGGCCTGTTTTAAGGGGCAGCAAGGGGCTATTTTTTGTGATTGCCAAATAGAGGGTAAACTTAGGGCTTTCTGTAGACAAATGTGAAGGGAACTCAAAGGGGGCTGAATGGGCATTACTCAGAGGGTATGCCACCATGGAGAGGGGTAGATAAGAGAAGGGGAAGAGTTGAATTAAAAGGCTACATCGGAACACACTTTTTCAACTCACCGGTTTTTTTTCTCTCTTGCACTGCAGGTGGTGTTGAAGATGATGGGCTGAAGGTGCCACCAAACCCTTATTATATTGCTGTTGGATGAGAAAAGGGGGTCTTCTCCTTGCTGATGTTGATGGATGGAGCAAAGGAATGAAGAGAGCTTGCTGCACTTGCTGAAGTTGGCGCACCAATCAGGTGGGCTGGTTGCACCTGCTGCTGGCGCGCCTGCTGGAGGGAGGCCTTTTCTCCTTCTTATTATTCACTTGGAACACCACAAGGGGGCTGGAGAGGTTGCTGACTTGCTGATGAAGACGTCCAATCAAGGATAAGCTGTCTTGGAGCAGGGTAGAGGGAGGAGAGGCAGGGTTCCGCAGGGTGATCAGCTTGTCTTCACATGGCCAGCTGAGGGGGCTTTTATAGGGGCTGAGGGGCGCCATCTCCAGGAGGAGATAAGGCTGGAGGTTGTTGATAGGAGATAAGGATAACTCAAGGGAGGTTGGGGATGATAAGGATAACCCATAGTTGGTTGTTGAGGATGATTATGCGCCAACTAGAAAGAGAGGGAGAGAAGGGTGCGCACCATCTCCTCCTTTCAAGGAGGTGTGCGCACATGACATGTGGCAAGAAGGCTGGTTAGACCAAGGCTTGGATGAGGATAAGCTTGGTTAGTTGTAGGATTAGTTAAGATGAAGATAAACCAAGGGAGAGATAGGGATAAGCCATGGGAGGTGGTTGAGGGAGGTGGTTGAGTGGGACCCACCAGCCAAGGAAGGAGGAGGTGGGTGCGCCTCCCTCCCCTATTTTCTTGGGCTTATTGTGCACACATCAGATGAGGGAGGATGGGTTTCGGCCATGATAGGTTAGGTTAGCCCATCTTGGGTTAGGTTTAACCCTGGTTTAATCAGAGTGCTCCCGATCCAACGGCTATCATTAATTCCGACCAAAACCAATTAAATAAATCCCAAATTGACTTCAAAAAAATTCCAGATCATGCCCTGATGGCCATTGATCTTATGCTCTATCCTGATGTGTGGTTGAGATCACTTGAATTGCAACGGATCTCTTAATTTAGCTAGTTTCTCTGATCGGTGCGATCTCGGCCGTCGATAATGCCGAAAACTGTAATTGAATGCAATTGCCTCCTCCCATTGGCCAAATTTATTTTTCATGCATCAATATTCATGAGATCAAAGTTTTGGGTCATGAAAATTGAAATTTTCAGCCCATGGGTCGATCCAGAGCTAATCGGACCATTATGCCCCTGGTGCGAGAACATACGGCTTTCCGTCCGGATTTGCTCTTTCTTGCATATCTCTTCATCCGGGGGTCGGATTTTCAATCTGTTTTGAGCGTTGCCTAGCTCTATCCAATCTTGAAAATGTGGTAAAGTTGGAATTACATGTTAGAGTCCCAATTTGTCCCAAAGTGTCAAGGGCAAAATGGTTATTTCGGCCTTTCGGTGTCCATTTTTCATGTTTTGGGCACCGTTGCGAAGCTCTTGACTGGGGCTATGTAATGAGCACATTATCTTGGCCATTTTTAACATGTAAAGCCATGCCAAGGCATTTCCAAAGCCTATTTACATCATCTATTCATGAATTTTTTGAATCTAGGTCAGATTTTTTGCACCGGCTTCGACATTGTTGAAACTTGTATCAAGCAAGCTAAGCGGAAAAATTTGATGCCAACAACTTCACTTTTTACCCCGGTTCCCACATGAACCAGCTTATTCTTACATCGGTCCCCGCGTGGACCACCCTTTTTGTTTTGCTATCAGGTCTAAACCCTCTTCTTTCCATCACTTTTAACTATCTCTATTTGGCTCCCGTGTGAAACAAGGTCTAGATTCTAGTTTCTTGTTGCTTGTCTAGTTTCTAGTTACATTCCTTGTGTCATGGCTTGTTTATTTAAGTTCATGTTTTGCTTATTACTTGCTTTATTACTTTATTGCATTTTCTGCTCCTTCTCTCTACCTCCTTATTTTACACTTTTTTTCTTTTGAGGCGGGATCTCACTCTCCCATTTACCCCTCCCATCCAAAACACCCTCTTGGTGGATTCTGACCTCTCTTCTGGGATATTTCTTCCTAGTTGACTTGGTTGATTTTCATCAAGGCCTCTATAATTCCTCATATGTGGAGTATTCCTCTTCATGATCGGGTTGGTTGTACCACTCCTCAAATCCCTAAGCATCCTATGTTACCTACATGTGGTGAGATTGTGTGAAACCTAGGTCATTGGAGATTGGAGTTAGGATCCTAACCCATTTGTTGAGAGAACAATTCTTAACAAATACATAAACCTAAGGTCATAAACCTAAGGTTTAATCAAAATCATTGTGTAATCTTGTTTTCAAGTCTTTTCATCACTTGTTTGTCAAAAAAAATTCAAAACTCTAACATTTTTGCAAGATACTAAAAAAAGAAAAAAAAACTTTTTGTTTGTTTTGCCAATTCATTTGTTTTACCCTCTTTTTGAAGTTGAAGGATGACAATGAAATTAAGATCTGGAAGGCACGTTGGAATGGTGAAACACGCTGAACGTTGAGAGCACGATATGGGTCACCAACCAATTCCGTCAGACGGTCATGTTAACCCCTTGTTTGAGTCAGAAGCACAAGAGGTCCCTCAACCATCTGCTCCCCGTGATGTTGAAAAACTCTTTAGGGAGTTGTCTCTTTATACTAACCTAGAAACCTACTCCCCTATACAATTCATGGTGAAGGGCAAAATTGCCTCTGATCAAGCTGAAGCCAACCAAGTTGCCTCATGCCCTTGTCCTATGGTTCGACCACCACTTATTCAATCATCTTTTGTTCAACCACCTGTGATTCAACCATCACTAGCACAACCATCTGTAGTTCAACCATCTGTAGTAAAGCCATCTGTGGTTCAACCAACATTTGTCCAGGCACCTTTTTTCAACCATGTTGCTCCCTTAGCCCAACAAGTCATGGGACAATCTTCAGATAATTTGCCAAGTCATGCTTCTCAATTCCAGAATCACGCATCTAACCAAATACCCCCACCAGTAAACCAAGAACCTGCTCTCACCCAGGCAATCATGGATCAGCTCACTCAAATGAATGAACGTTATGAAGAGCTGAGATGTCGCTTGGAATCCAAGTCAATTCTTGAGGTTTCTATTCCTTCTTTGCCAATTCTTCACCTGCCACCTTCTAAACTACTAGTTTATCGCCACTACAATGGTATTGGCAATCCTTTTCTCCACCTAAAAGATTTTCTCTATGAGTCCTCATTCTAGAAAAATGATCGTAGAGTTCTTGCTTTCTTGTTCCGCTGATCACTAAAAGGATCTGCATTGGAATGGTTCTACTCACTTGAACCCTTTGAGGCATGAGATTTTGATATTGTAAAGACCAAATTTTTGCAAAGATACAGAGATCAGGTGGCACCATCATACTCCATTACAGATTTGATTGCTGAGAAGATGAAGCCCGAGGAGGACTTCATAAAGTTTGCTGATCATTGGAGGGGAATGGCAGAGAAACTAATAGATGTTATTTCTGAAGGGGAACAAGTGAAAATGCTCATCGAAAACACCACACCAGCTCTGAGGAATGTTTTGATCATGCACCGTCCTACCGCCATGAATAAACTTTATGATAGTGCTCGATACTTGCAAGCCCACTTCAAAGATGCCACAGTGGAACCAGGGAGGGAACCGTCAAAATCAGTTTAGGAACCCATCGCAGAACCTTTTCTACCACACCCCTCAACAACAGGTTAGGCCACAACAACCCTGACAACCACAACAACCACCTTAGGTAGTCGCACAACCCCAGCAACCTCATCAACCTACCTATAACAGGTCACCGCCACCACCCAATCAAGCACCATGAAGGGGAGGTCCTAAAAGAGAGAATTACCAACAACTCCCTTACTCTTTGACCGACATCTTCAATGTACTCATGGCAGAGAAACAATTGGAATTCCCAAGAAAAGAGAGGTTTGGCCAGCAAATGCAGATATGTCTCGATACTGTGCTTACCACCGATACCCTGGTCACACTGTAGAAGTGTGTTTTCAATTCAAAGATTACATCCACTATCTGAATGACCAAGGCGGCATTGATTGGACTCAAATGGGGGGATGCATACAAGCAATGAAGGCTAGACAGCAGTAGCGACAACGTCCACTGGCTCAACCTCAATAACAACCCGGCTTGGGGATTATTCAGAATCCACTCCCATTACATGCTCCCGCTCCAGCACCAGCACCAGCACATCCGAACCTAGGAATTGGTCTAGTACACTCCATTGTTCAGGAAGATGCCAGCCGTACTCAAGATTGGCAACTAGAAAACCACAATGCAACCATGCCAGTCAACCCAGCTAGGCCTCCTGCCAGGAACCCTTCTAGACAGATAATCCGTGCACCTTCTACTCCACAATCACCACCAAGCTCAATAACCCAACCACTGGCCGCCACTTCTTCTCACCGACTCATCATTAGGCCAGCCCTGCCTTGACTATACCTCTCTCAACCATTACTACACACTGGACCTTGCTCATTCGTCCACCACAATCACCACCAAACCTGAACCCCCAACCTATAAACTCCGTCACCCCAAAACCCCAACCTATCACACCACAATCACCACCAAACCTGAACCCCCATCCTGGTGCACCAACCCCACAACATACCACTACTCCTGCACCCCGGCCTCTTCTTATCATCCCAGAACCACCAATCCCATTGCCTACCATATCTACACCTACACCACCTATTCCACCACATCCCACCCTAATAACTCATCACCTCTACCTGACCGCCAAATAGCCCCAATGCTTTAGAGTGAGAGGATGTTCCAGCAGCTCTTTCCCCAAGCCGGGACTCAACCGCAGGATCCAGTGGAGGAAGAACAAGTGGAAGAACCTTTGCCGGACACGTCCTATGATTTGTTGAAACATTTGGATAAGACACCAGCCCATATCTCCATACTTGAGCTAATCAAAAGATCAAAGGTGCACCATGAGATTTTACAACAATATTTGCAAAGGGTCATGGTGAATGAAGATCTCCCACCTGAGAAGATCACTATAGTGTTATTCCCTAGAAGTAAGCACCCAACACTCACTTTCTCTCAGAAGGAGTTAGTAGATCTTGAGGTCAGGAGATACGCCTTACATGTGGTTCCCGAATGATGAACTAATGTAAATATGATCTTTCAATCTTTGGATATTATATTTTGACGGGGCTCTAAACTCTCATGGTAGAGGGATAGGTATTGTTCTTCTATCACCTAAAGGTGTCACCATTCCACAAGCTTTTCAACTCAACTTTCCAGCAACCAACAATATAGCTGAGTATGAAGCCTTGCTAGCCAGGCTGGAGGCTGCTCACTTCCATGGTGCCACCAAACTGAGGGTAATAGGTGATAGTCAATTGATCCTACGCCAGGTCCTATCCAAGTATCAAACTTCCCATCCAAATCTCAAACCCTACCAGGAGCTCACCACCTACTACATCAAGCTATTCTTCAAACTCACCTTTGTCCATGTCCCCCGTGCTCAGAATATCCTCACTGATGCCTTAGCTTCACTAGCTTCATCTTTATCTGTCCCGCTAGGCAGGTAAGTGCAGACTATCCACATCTATAAGAGGTCAATTCCAACAATTGAGGATGGACATTTTCTAAAGGTTAAAGAGAGGTTCAATAGAAAGGAATACTTGGAACATAAAAAAGAAATATCTTTAATTGAGTTGGAAGAATTAGAAGAATGTGAGAGACCTTGGTATGACGAGATTGCGAGGTATTGCCAATATCAGTCATATCCTCCTGGATCAACCACCAAGGAAAAAAAGACAATCAGAAGGGTATCCCAGAGGTATACAATCTTAGGAGGAGTGCTCTATAAGAGAAGCCTAAGTGGAATCTTACTCAGGTGTCTTGATGAAGAAGAAGCCGAGTTGGTGCTGAAGGAAGCACATTTTGGAGTTTGTGGTGGTCATGTGAATGGCCAAGCCCTTGCTAAGAAAATCATCCGACAAGGGTATTATTGGCCAACTCTAGAAGAAGATCGCTCCATCTTTGTCTGGCACTGTCATTCATGTCAACTCCATGTCGACAATATTCATTCTCTCGCATCTTCCGTTCATCCAATTCATGCCCCATGGTCTTTCGCCATGTGGGATTTTGATATCATTGGCCCCTTGAGTGACCTCAACTCCAAAATGTGCTCAAAATCATTCATTCTGACAGTAATAGAGTACATCACAAAGTGGGTTGAAGAAAAAGCGTTCGTGGAGAAGCATCAACAATCTGCTCCTTCATCAAGCGCAACATCATGGCAAGGTTTGGGATCCCTAGCGACATCGTCACTGATAATGGGCCACAATTTCTCTCTCAAGAGTTGTGTGATCTTTGCAACATGTATTGCATTTCATTACATCATTCATCACCATACTATCCTCAAGGCAATGGTCAAGTAGAAGTCACCAATAAGACCTTAATCAAGATCATCAAGAAATTTTGTAAGTCTAGCAAGTTTGCCGACTGGCCTGATAAGCTTGTAGATGCTCTATGGGCTTATCATACTTCTGTAAGGACTCCCACTGGACAAACCCCGTATGCTTTGGCATATGGGATGGAAGCAGTGGTCTCCTACGAAGTATTACTTCTATCTCTCCGAGTTCAACTCGACAGGGATATTCCTGTTGATGAGAGATGAGAATCTCTCCTTGCACAGCTTGAACTCTTGGATGAAAGAAGGCTAGCCGCCGCCGAGCATGCTGGGACTTATCAAACAGACTTAAAAGGTTTTATCAAAAGAGGGTGGTTGAGAGAAAATTCGAGATTGGTGAGATGGTCATTAAAAGAATTTTCGTTAAGCCGGGGGGCCCATGCTCCAAATTGCAACCTAATTGGGAAGGACCTATTGTAATCACTGAAAAGTATCCAGGCAATGCATATGAATTGACTAATGCAGATGGAGAAAAAATGAATCATCCTTGGAATGGAGTTTACCTTAAAAAGTACTTTCCATAAAAATGGAGAAACCACTAGAATAATCTCAAGTCATCGATCCTAGATTGTTCGTGAGAAGTCAAGGGTAGGTACCATCTTACACACAACATCTCCCGATTTTAAAATCTAGACAACCTAACACTTGCGAAAGGCAAGGCAGATATCTAGAAATGGAAGGAGTACCCGGACCCTATTCTCTTCTACTCGGTCCAAGATAGGGAGAGAAGATTAGAGAGGGGTAGTATCGAAAACACTCGCCACCCTAGTAGGAGGCCGTCTCGGAGGGTTTAAAAGGGTACCAAAAGATGGGCAATGAATCCCTCAGGTTAGAAAAAAAATGATGATTGACCTGTCTAAATGAGTACCCAGAATAATAGTCAAGGCAAAAGGCACTAAAAGATGGGCAATGTCCCTACGGGTCAAAAGCCTGTCCGAATATGTGCCACATAGAAGAGCAAAAAATAGGAAAGACCCAAAAAGGATTTGAGTGTTAGTAGAGAAATTCCTCTCAACATCTCCAAACCCTATCAAGGACTTCCTCTATACTCTTCCTCCTTAAACCCCTTGGGTAGGGTAAACCGACCGAATCCAGGTGGAATCCAAGCTGATCAAAGAAAGAAGGTTAGAAAGATTCTAGGTAGGGAACTTTATTTTGCACACGGTATCTACCACTTGAGTCTTGACAAACTTCGAAGACCGATGAACTGTCTCAAATACCAGCATTTTCTCCACCAAAAAATTTGAATATTTTAAACAAAAATAAAAAAATGAATATTTTAAAATAATTTGAAAATTTTTAAAATTTTAAAAAAATCTAAAAACATTGAATGTTTTCAAGAAAATCCAAAAAAAAATGCATCATTAGCTCAGTCATGATCATTGCCTTAGTTGCATCCATGTTTATTTTTCTATCATGCATATTTCTATTGCTTCATTGCATGTTCATTTTTAGCTTTAATTACCTTGTTAAGAAGGCTCTTCCTTTTGACCTAAGTCAAAGTTGACCATAATAGGCAAAGGGATGAGTCATAGTGAAGATCTAATCCTATTTTATCAAGTGTGTCAGGGATTTCAATGTAGAAGGAGAAGATTCTCACCACGGCAGGTAAGTTCTCTCAACTCTTACATCATTTCATTCAAGTCATTTATTTTATTCTACCTTGTTAAGAAGGCTCTTCCCTTTGACTCAAAATCAAGGCAAATGATATACAAGCAAAGGGATGAGTCATGATGAAAATTTATTCATCTTTGATAAGTGTTTTCAGGAGCTAAAGAGGCAAAAAGAGAAGGGCCATTAGGCAATCTTTTTAGTCCAATGGGTGAATTGGTGAGATCGATATTCCAGAAGGAACGTCATGCCAGCCCTGCGATGAAGAGAAAGGGAGCGCCACCCAGTCGAGTATTATCATGGTGCTGATAAATCAGGCGGTCGATGCAAGTTGATAGACCATGCCTGAAGACTTCACTCAGTTTCACATCAATCTCACATCATCACCAGCATTCCATTTTGCACATCACATCACCTTTACCATTGGTCATTTAGCTATGTTAGGTTCATTTAATATATATTATATGCATTGATGTTGAAGGCCTTGAGGGTGAAGATGACTGGGCCCGAGATCCCCTTCAACAAAATCTACGACGGCTTGGTCATTTCTTCACACTCATGGATAAGCCAAAATTGAACATTGGAGGGACGATGGTTCCTAATCAGGTGTCTTGACCTCTAATAGATAATCTATATCTTTGACTATTTTCTATATAATTTTCTATGTTTTCATATCCATCTCTTTTTCATTCTTCATCATTACCAATGTTATCCCACCATGTCTTTTATTTTATCCCACCATATCTTTTATTTTATCCCACTGTGTCTTTTATTATATCATGTTTGTCATGCTATTGTCTCTTCTTTCCCATCATTCTTTGTTATTCCCATCGTTATCTTTCACTATGGCTTAAGTTTGTTTTGTCGTTTTCGTTTAACTAGGTTTTCTGCCAGAGCATGATTCATGGTTTTCACGATACCCGAGCAATTTTGTTATGCTTAAATGAACCCTTTTAGAATTTGAGGTTATTCCACTCATAATTAAACTGAGTATTTTTCCGAAACTTGAATGAACTTGAGATTCCAAATATGATGGATTGGTATTCTATTATCTTAAAATCAATTCCTCTTTCAAACTTTAGCCCATCACAGTACAAGAACACCGCAAAGTTTGGGTTGCTGGCTGATGATGAACCTACGAATTCGAGGACTCCTCACCGCGTTGAGGGTTGGCTACTCATTTATCCATTTATTTTTCATCTCTCATGTCAATGGCATGTCTTTTACCAATCGATTATATGAGGTTTTGATGGAACGTGAAAGTGATCTAGAATACTTAGAGAGATTCATTTTATTGGATCAGGTAAATAAGCATGTCTATGTCTATACCTTGATGCCACCTTTTCAGTCTATCATCATTTCATTCCACTACATTCATCTACACTCACTTTCATTCCATTATAGTTCACTACGAATCACTCCACTTCATTACATGCCATTCCCTTACAAAGCCGACATCAAGGCGAGGCAAGCTGTAGACACGCCAAATTCACCTAATTCAGATCATAAAAGTCATGTTTTATAGGATAACATGTGTGATTGATCTTATTATGATGCCGAGTCTTTTAATGTTGATTTGGAGTTTTGCCGAATGAAATCGGGCATTTTTCGGAGTTTTCCGCACAAAGCCATAATTTCCGAGCGAAAGCCACACAGAAATCATGTAAACATGGAAATTGGCTGAATGACCAATGTCTAATGATTATGCATTGAAGGTTATGGTCAGATTCACATTCTGAACAAGTTTTGTTTTATGCCATGTCTTTCCGGTTGGCCGCCAGAGTCATTCCGACCAGTATCGGATCTTATGTTCACTACCCTAACTTCCGAATAAAATTCTGAAGTTTTGTAAGATGTTATGGCTGATATGTTTATGTATAAAGTTTCTTCGGCTTGTTATTTTTCCAACGCAATAAACCGCATCGAATTCCAAGTTCGGGAGTGTCCGCAATGGCTTCCAGAAGAAGGACGTGTAGAATTAGTCCCATGCGCCCTGGTCCTTGGGCACATGTGCCCTGGACCCAGGGCACGTGGCCATGTGCCCTGCCCCTGAGGCACGTGGCCATGTTCCCCTGATCGGGGGCACGAGGTAACCAATTTTCAACCAGGACTCTACTTCTGACCGGATTAGATCGAATTTTTTGACCGGATCAGACCGACGTTGTAGGGTGGATAGGATGCACCCCCTCCAGGGGGCACATGTGCCCAGCACCAGGTCGCATGCGCCCAGGACCATGGTGCAAGGTCTCTTTTTTTTTAGGACAGATCACGACGTTTTCCTCCTATATATAGACTTTGATTCCAGTCGTTCCAAAGGCTGGTTCACATCCCCCTTGGCATATCAAGACATCCAAGCTCCCTGCTGTGTTGATTTTGTGGCTTTTAGAGAGAGAATTTTGAGTTTTTAGAGAGAGAAAAGTTGGTTCAGGAGAGAGGAAGGCTGGTCTGCAGGTGATCTACCAGGTCCCTCTTCTTCAGCTTCTACAGTAGCGTGTGGACGACTGTTGCCCGAGCTCTCAACATCAAAGTTCTTCCTCTTCAAGTTTTCTTTCATTTGCAATTGACATCACATGATTATGTGGTCAGGGCTGGTAGTGGCAAGCACATAAGCAAAGTCGCACCTGGTAGATCTTGGACTGCTACTTGACTTTTTCGACAACCCAGATTTGAACATATCTCTCTCTATGCTTATTAGAATCTTTTTGTTCTTCTTCCTATCTCTTTTTTTCGTGATTCTCCATCCTTCTATTATTTTTTTTTACTTTTTTTCATTATTTTTAGTCAGTTAATCCGAAAATAAAAAAAGAGGGGTTAGAGATAACCCGAATCCGGTCAGTTTCCTTTCAGTTGTGTGTTTTATGTTATTTTCTTTACATATACTACACTATATTTAGTTCTAATTGTATTTTTCATCTATTTGTTTGTCTAGTTTCAAAGGAAATCAAGCACCCACATGTTGAGGACTCTTCTTCATCGGCCGGCCGAAGAAGGAGAAGCTTTGACCCGCACTCTTTACGTTAAGGTACACACGATCATTTTTATTTTATAAATCAGAACCTGCAGTTCCTGACAACCACATGTCTTAATTTTCTTCTTCTCATCCTCCTCTTACTTGACCTAAACCTTCTCTTTGGTGATCGAGCGACACCAAGGGATGAAAGTTCGAGGATCAATGTGAGTGTGGGACTGAGGTGAGAGTTGCTTTCCATGTTTTCTTCCTTTTTTCTCATCCCCTCTTGAGGTGATGATCCTGATTCATGGACTTCCCTAAAAAGGAGAGCCCCGTTGAACTTTCAGAGTACCACTGTCGGGAGAGAGACTGGCAAACAGATGTGCCAGGACCGCTGCACCCTAGGCATACTCGCCGATGGACTCCACGTCGGCCAGGAGCAGAAGGAACTGCAGGTGAACCCTCTCGGTCTTGTTGCCCAACAACAAGCAACTGAAAAAGAAGAGCAGAAATCGACGGAGATCCCGATTCACCTCCGCTGATCCAGGAGGACCGCACAGTGTCGCAAATACATGACGAATCAGGTGATCCTCATAGTCCTTGGTAACCTTGCCTCGTTGCATCTAAGCCTCTGTCAGGCCCACTATCTCGAAACACTCCTTCCGAGTGATCGACAAAACTGCCTCGTCATGTGATCAAGGCGAGGAGTAAGAAAGGAGTCTCGCTGCCATCTCAGCGTAGTTACCATATTTGCAACCAGCGACGGCGCTCCCATAGACCCGGAGCCCCATGATATGGGCCACGTCCTCTAGAGTAGGGACCATATGCCCCCAGGGAAGAAGAAATGAACAAGTCGCAGCATCCCAGCGATTCCTCAGAACCTGGATCAGAGCCAAGTCCTCCCAAAGTACTGACAAATGCAGGACGAGACCAAATCCCATCTCATCTAGGCGGTGACGCTGGAACGGTTGAAGACCTCGGTACGCCAATCGTACCAGCTACCATGATATGCGCGACTTGATCCATCCCTGCAAATGGAAAAGTTGTTCTGGTCAAGAAGTAATCACAAAGATGGGAGATAATTTATAGCTAGTTCAAAGGACATTTACATCGCGCAGGGCTTCCAGCTCAGAAGGGCCAGCCTTGTTATCATGTGCATGCGCACATTGAACCCTCTTCGGCATTTGCAAATTTCGAAATTGGTCAGTTTTTCAATTTCAAAACAATCACCAATATAAGAATGCCAGAGCTGACATGTGCCCAGACCAGAGGCCCTGGTTTGTGGGCACATGCACCTTGGGTCCAGGGCACATGCCCTTGCGCCCTGGTCTGAGGGCACATGTGCCCTGACTTGAGGGCACATGCGCCCTGACTTGAGGGCACATGCCCTTGTGCCCTGGCTTCAGGGCACATGCGCCTTAGGTCCAAGGCACGTGACCTTGTGCCCTAGTTTGAGGGCACATGCACCCTGGTCCTAGGGCACATGGACCTTAGATCTACACCGATCTTCTTATGACCCGAAAATAGCTTAAACGAACTTGGAATCACATGAAATCATAGTCAAAACGAAGAAAATAGGGAGATCTACATTTTATTTTACTGGAGTACTGACCTTTGAACGCGATTCGGGCTCTGAAAGTGTAGAAGAAGTTGGAGTAGCTCTGGTGAAGAGAGAGGCTGTGAGTGGTGAAATGAGCTGGTAGGGGCGGTAGGTCTATTTATAGAGGTAAAAATATGTCATAATCATGAAAATTTTAAAAATTATCTTGCCACTCTTGAAATTGAGCTCATTATAACGCCACTGAAAGAATTTCAAACGAATTTCTGAATTGCTCAGAAAAATTCACTGAAAAAATGCATGTTTAAATTTCATGAAAAATCCATTTCTTACTGTTAAATCTTGCAAATCATGGTGTAAAATAGCTGCTTTTATCATGCATTGTTTTAGTCACACATTCACAATTTTTCAGGCATAAGGTAAAATTTTGTAAATTTTCTATTTCAAAATTGACATAACAAAATTCATTTTATATTTATAAATGACCAAAATTTGTTTGACAAGCAAGAAAATAAAATGGCAATAAAAGGATAATCAGGTACAAAGAAGCTGCAACTGAGAAAGATAGCGACATTGGTCATCTGGACTCTCATCGATAAGCGTGCCTAGACGCTGTAGCCGGCTTATACTCCACAAGGCAATAGATGTCTTAGCTTCCTCAATGTCATCATCTATATCAAGCTTCCTGTCTTTGATAAGAGTCAAGTGTGTAAGCACATGCAGTTCATGGCAAGGTAAACCAATCTGAGAATGACACCTGTGCGGATTGTACAGAATAAAAGTCGAACAAGTAACTAGTCGAAGATCCATGCCAGGAGCAAAATAGATCTGAACATCTCTCTGTTGCATAATGACTAGACTATGCACAAAGCCTGAATGACTCATGGAAGCAAGATGGATATGCCAATCTGTCCGTTTCTTCAATAAAGCACATTTGTTGGAAACTGTGTCAGGAAAACTGAGAGCTACATCATACGAGAACAAAGGACTGCATTGGAAAAGACGTGAAGTGGTAGTAGCACTACCTGATGGATCAAACTTGAAGTGAAGATCTGCCCAGCAAGCAAACAGAAGAGCACTGCCAAACATAGGATGTCCCATGCAAGAAGAAGACAAGCCATAGTAGAGAAAGCCGAGCACTGAAGGACCAAGTCACTTGCCGCACTAGATTCTGCGAATACATAAGAACTGTCCCTGCTCCAGAAAGCCATCTTCTGTGGGAAACAAGAACATGGCAGCAAGGCAGGTAGCAAAACCCTTGGAGCCATGAAGAAGCTGTGTCTCATCAAGGCAGTGAGAAGACAAAGTAGAGATGGTCCAAGCTGCCAGTTTTTGGAGGTGGATTCATTTTTTGGTGATAAGGGAGCTGATTTGCTTTGTCTCCATGAAATCCTGCAAGAACTCAAGGCAAGACTGATCCAAAAGGGATAAACATGTTTACAATCTCACCTTTTCTAGTACGTGGTAGTCCAAGAAACAACTCTGCTTCTTCTAGCAAGATGGTGCATTCAAAAGAGTTAAAGACGAAGGTGTGAGTGTCAGGATGTCATAGCTCTACCAAAGCACCCATCAATCCAAAGTCCAAGTGATATTCTGCATAGTGTTTTGTATGAACCAGTAGACCAATCAAGCCCCAGCCCCTCATGATTGATTTCACCAATAAATGGAGCACTCCAAGCAGATCTTTAAACCAGACAGGTGAACAAAATCATCGAGGACCTGGAAAAAGAGGGTAATTCTACATAAAACAATCAAAAGTGGCTGTCAGGTATCTGTACTTTTTATAATCAATAAAAAAATATCCCTAGGGGTAGGGCGCATGTGCCCTCATATGGGGGCACATGGCCAGGTGCCCCACCCCCGGGCGCATGGGCATGCGCCGCTGACCGGGGGCACATAGACCCAAATTTTTGAAAATTTTAAAAAAAATTCAAAAAAATCACAATCAATAAAAAATAAGGTTTTCTTACCAGATTTACTGAAATCCTTCTCTTCACATGCCCTGTAATGCTTGAAATTGCTCTTCCCAAATCAAAACACATCTTCTTAGGAGGAGCCATTTGGACAAAGATAAGATCAATTTTCAAGCTTAAGAGAGTATTTATAGAAGAGGTTTAGTCCATTTTTGAGTCAAATTCGGATTTGAAAAAGTTTCTTGAGGGTAGGGTGCATGTACCCTCATTTGGGGGCGCATGGCCAGGTGCCCCACCCCCCGGGCGCACGGGCAAGTGCCCCCGATCGGGGGCACATGAAAAAAAATCGTAAACTTCAAAAAAACTCAAAAAAGCAAAAATTGTCCAGAATGTTAAAAATGACATTTTTGTTAAAGGAACCATCATCAAAAATATTATTTTTACCTCTAAATGATGGTTCTAATAGTAAAAACTTCAGTCGATCATTTTGGGAAACATATGCTTCATATGACAATTTCATCTGTTGGGTACTAAGCAGAAATGTGCAGACAACCTTTTAAGTCCAACAGATGAATTGGTGAGATCGGTATTCCGGAAGGAACGTCATGCCAGCCCTGCGATGAAAAGAAAGGGAGCACCACCGGTCGAGTATTATCATGGTGCTGATAAATCAGGCGGTCGATGCAAGTTGATAGACCATGCCTGAAGACTTCACTCAATTTCACATCAATCTCACATCCTCACCAGCATTCCATTTTGCACATCACATCACCTTTACCATTTGTCATTTAGCTATGTCAGGTTCATTTAATATATATTATATGCATTGATGTTGAAGGCCTTGAGGGTGAAGATGACTGGGCCCGAGATCCCCTTCAACAAAATCTACGACGGCTTGGTCATTTCTTCACACTCTTGGATAAGCCAAAATTGAACATTGGAGGGACGATGGTTCCTAATTAGGTGTCTTGACCTCTAATAGATAATCTATATCTTCGACTATTTTCTATATAATTTTCTATGTTTTCATATCCATCTCTTTTTCATTCTTCATCATTACCAATGTTATCCCACCATGTCTTTTATTTTATCCTACCATATCTTTTATTTTATCCCACCATATCTTTTATGTTATCCCACCGTATTTTTTATTTTATCCGACCATGTCTTTTATGTTAGTCCCACCATTATCTTTCAATCCCACTATGGCTTAAGTCTGTTTTGTCATTTTTTGAATATCGGGTTTTTTGCTAGAGTGTGATTCACGGTTTTCACGATACCCGAGTAATTTTGTTGTACTTAAATAAACCCTTTTAGAACTTGAGGTTATTCCACTCAGAATTAAACTGAGTATTTTGGTAAAACTTAATGAACTTGAAATTCCAAATATGATGGATTGGTATTCTTTTCATTTTAAATTCAAATTTCTCTTTCAAACTTTAGCCTATCACAGTACAAGAACACCGTAAAGTTCAGGTTGCTGGCTAATGATGAACTTACGAATTCGGGGACTCCTCACCGCGTTGAGAGTTGGCTTCATTCTTTATCCTTTTTTTTTCATCTCTCGTGACAATGGCATGTCTTTTACCAATCAATTATATGAGATTTTAAAGGAACATGAAAGCGGTCTAGAATACTTAGGGAGATTCATTTTGCTGGATCAGGTAGATAAGCATGTCTATATCTACACCTTGATGCAAATTTTTCAATCCATCACCATTTCATTCCGCTACATTCATCTAAGCTCACTTTCATTTCACTACAGTTCACTCCGAATCACTCCACTTCATTACATGCCATTCCCTTACAAAGCCGACATCAAGGCGAGGCAAGCTGTAGACACGCCAAATTTGCCTAATTCAGAGCACAAAACTCATGTTTTATAGGGTAACATGTGTAATTGATCTTAGAATGATACCAGGTCTTTTAATGTTGATTTGGTGTTCTTCCAAATGAAATTGGACGTTTTTCAGAGTTTTCCGCATAAAGCCATATTTTAAGCGAAAGCCACATGTAAATCATGTAAACACGGAAATTGGCAGAATGATGAATGCTTAATGATCATGCATTGAAGGTTATGGTCAGATTCACACTCCAGACAAGTTTTGTTTCATGCCATGTCTTTCTGGTTGGCCATCGGAGTCATTCCAACTAGTATCGTATCTTTTGTTCACTGTCCTAACTTCTGGATAAAATTTTGAAGTTTTAGAAGGTGTTATGGCTGATTCATTGCTATATAAAGCTTCTTCGTCCTATTATCTTTCCAACGCAACAAACAGTGCCAAATTCTGAGTTCAGGAGTGTCTGCAATGGCATCCAGAAGAAAGACGTGCGAAACTAGTCCCATGCGCCCTGATCCCTGGGCACATGTGCCTTGGATCCAGGGCACGTGGCCATGTGCCCTGCCCTTGAGGCATCTGGCCATGTGCCCCTGATCGGGGGCACGAGGTAACCAGGACTCTACTTCTAATTGGATCGGATCAAATTTTTCGGCCGGATCAGACCGACTTTGTAGGGTGGATAGGATGCACCCCCTCCAGGGGGCGCATGCGCCCAGGACCAGGGCGCAAGGTCCCCTATTTTTTAGAACATATCGTGACATTTTTCTCCTATATATAGACTCTAATTCTAGTCATTCCAAAGGCTGGTTCATGCCCCCAGGCATCTAAAGACATCCAAGCTCCCTCCTGCATCGATTTTGTGACTTTTAGAGAGAGAATTTTGAGTTTTTAGAGAGAGAAAAGTCGATTCAGGAGAAAGGAAGGCTGGTCTACAGGTGATATGTCAAGTTTCTCTTCTTCGGCTTCTACAGTAGCGTGTAGACGTCTGCTGCCCAAGCTCTCAACATCAAAGTTATTCTTCTCCAAGAGTTCTTCATTTTACAATTGATAGCATGTGATTCTGAGATCGGGGCTGGTCATGGTGAGTGCAGAGACAAAGTCACGCCTGGTAGATCCTGGACTGCTGCTCGACTTTTTTGACAACTTAGATTTGGCTATATCTTTCTCTATTTTTATCAGAATTTTTCTGTTATTCTTTTTATCTCATTGTTTCATGATTCTCCATCCTCCTATCATTTTTTACATTTTTTTGCATTATTTTTAGTTTGTTAATCTGAAAATAAAAAAGAAGAGTTAAAGATAACCTGAATCCAGTCAGTTTCCTTTTAGTTGTGTGTTTTATGTTATTTTCTTTACATATACTACACTTTATTTAGTTCTAATTGTCTTTTTCATCTATTTGTTTGTCTAGTTGCAAAGGAAATCAAGAACCTACGCGTTGAGGACTCTTCTTCATCGGCCGGCCGAAGAAGGAGAAGCTTTGACCCGCACTCTTCACGCCAAGGTACACACGATCATTTTCATTGCATAAATCGGAATCCGTGGTTCCTAGCGACCACATGTGTTAATTTTATTCTTCTCATCCTCCTCCCACATGACCGAACCGTCTCCTTGTTGATCGAGCAACTAGTCCCATATTTTTCCCCAGTACCCTTAGCTATAGCTCCAACTCTAGCAGAAGCTCCAGCCCCACCTCCAGCCCTAGCCCTAGCTACACAACCAAATCCCAATGAAATGAAGCAAAAGATAAAAGCAAAAGCAAGAAAAAATGGACGATTTGCATTGTTGAAGAAAAGCATGGGGCTTGAATGTTCGTCACATGATATAGTACAAGAAACCAAGAAAATAAAGTTAGATATCAATTGAGGTCCTTTGAGTCCAACAGATAGTATGCAGCCACCCTTACACTTTTCAAATGATGATAAGCAGTAGTTTATACTTGCCACATAGATATGTGTAGGAGGGAGTGGATGAGATGATGGCTCTGAAGAGCAGATCATGTGATTGGTCTGTGTCAACAATTGTCATCTCGCATCTTGACTTCATCTTGAGAGGATTGGAGAGAAGATCTCGGAGAAATCTCAGAAAAATTTTGAGAGATCGAACATCTGAATTGCTAGTTCAAATTCATGTTGTAAAATGGTATAATGATCTTTTCAAAAGGGTCAAGATAAGAAAATCTTAGGACCAAAATTGAGACAAGATGACAGGGGAAACAAGACTTGAAGTAGGTGGAGGGTGATCACTCTCAATAGAGAACGCATCAAAAGATCACAACTCAGATCTAGGTTTCATCTCAATTCTCATGTAACACGGAAAGAAGATTTCATATAGTTTTTTTTTCCTTTTTTTAAACCTTGGGAGACTGGTGTGACATCTTGGATCACTTGCACACATATAGTCATAGAGAAATGGTGATTTACAAAATATAATGGAAAACTGCGACAACACTTTGATAAGATTTTGGATGATTGTAACAATAGAGTTGTTATCATGCACACCAAACTTATCAACCCAGCTGATTGAAATAGTAGTTGAAAATAGAATGAGTATGAATATAGGCAATTTGTGTTGATAAGGAGTTGCAAAGTTAGAGGTAGCAAGTGGTAGTGAAAAAAAGGAACAAAAGTATTTATATGGAAATCTCTATATCAGTGATCTCAAGACATTCTTCGAACGTTGGATTCCATGGTTTGGGTCATTTTCGGCTCAACCAAGTCTACCTTGGTCTAGGTTCAGTTCAAGTTGGGTTGGACGTGATTCAAGCTTGGTCTATCTGGTCCAAGCTAGTTCAAGCCTGGTCTGGCTGGTTCAAGCCAGTTCAGACTTGTTTGAACTGACCCCGGTTTGGTTAATTCGATCTATTTTTAGTTCGTTTCTATCTTTATTTTTAGTTGTTTTGTCATTGTATTTTGCATCAACATCCTATTATTTGGGAATATTCTTATATATTGTCTAAATTTTGTTCAATAGGTCTCTTTATACCACTTTTTATAGGTTTATAGACGTGGTTATCATTGCTGCTTTGATTTATCTCTGACCATAATTATTCATGTTCTTTCAGCAGCACTAACATGAACATTTGCTAGAGAATTATTTGTATGTAATCATTTCGTGAATCATTTATCTAAGGACCTGTTTCTAGGTGTTTGTATATTCTTGTCTGAAGAGAAGTTTAATTTATTAGAAGTGAATTTTTGTTTGGTGCCAAATTCAAGTTAATTCTATAAATTGGTGGGTTTTGCAAATTTTAGCCGACTCACATCTCTAATCTTGGTTAATGATTCGTCAAGACTGTTTCTTTATTCATCTCAAAATCAACTTTTTGTTTATTTATATGTTGTTTGCCACAGTAACTGAATAATGTATCTTGGCGGCTCTTGGACTGGCTACTTGGCAAAGGCATTTTGCACTTCCACAAAGAGCTGAACTGAAGACATTAGTAGACATGCACGGGAATGAGGTTGGTCCTAGTATATTTTATCGCTCACTTACTCGGAGAAGTGCATATTTCTATTTTGATCCCTCTACATTGTGACTATAAGTGATCTTGTTCCTTGTAAACCTTGGGAGATCGTATTACTTGATTTTTAGAAAGTCTTTCACTTACATAATTCTAAGAAATATTCATCAAGTGGGAAGGATCTTTGTTTGCATTTTACAGCAAGAATGCCTCTTCCTCCCTCTTGGTAGTTCCACGGTAATGCAATGCCACCTAGGTTTATAAATGGTACTTGAACAGATCTTCTGGGAAGGAAATATAGCGATTTAGAGCATTACAACTGATATAAGCTTCAAAAGGTTATCGACAAGTCACCACTTCTCAATGACCTAGTCTAATAACGTGATTAATGTAGGGCACAAAATGAGTTTTTCTTGCTGTATTGAAGTTGCTCTATGGCTAATCTATGTGCGACAAGAATTAGAAACATATGAACCTAATTTTTTTCATAGATTTGGTCAGGTCAAAGATTGACGCAATGTTACCAAGATTGATTCTCACCGTGCATGGATCATGAATCTCCATAGCTTGCTGTAGGAAGGTTCTCGAGATGTACGAACACTCTCTTTCAGTAATATTCATATGAAAGAGCAAAAGAAAACATTCTCATTCTCTCAGAATTTGTGCACATTAACTTCTTGGAGCTTAGAGGGCGGCACTTGGAAGAATACGAGGGAGGCACAGGAAGGTACTGACTTCTTATAATACTAACTTTCATTCCTTCTTTATATAGACATCCAACCTATTGCTCATGGCTTGCTTTGAACATACTTATTATTTAATGCATCTGATTAATTAGTTAAAGTCTAATTTCAACAATTTGGTTAAACCTATTCAACTCGTTATTAAGTTAATTTTGGATATATTAGATATCTTATATCTAATCCCTTTTATCTGGTTCAACCATCTATTAAGTGTGACTCTCTAGACATAATGTGGAGTTTCTGTGGGTTATCATTGAAACTCTATTCAACTTTATGGGCAATTACTTTTTTGATAAATTCATTTTTTTTACTTATTATGAAATATACTAAGCAACTACGTTTTGACTGCTAGATGATACCAAGTTTTGTTTGGTTATTGTGTGCCTATAGTCCCTTATATATAGTATCCTACTATCATATATTTTATACCAATAAAAAATCTAATTCAAGTCACTCATGTAAATTCTTTCAGGAAACTTTTCTCAATGCAATCTATCTTGGTTATGATTTTCTAAATATTTTTGTGAGATATTCTCTCATGGTATATAGAGAATGATTTTCTGTAAACATTCAATTGTCTTCACATTTAAAGTATTATTAAGGTTTAATTTTTAAGTTTGCATTTTATAGGTTTTTGTCCCTCGTCTTCTTTTGTCTCTTTCATTGTTTAGACTATAGTGTGCAGTGGTGACTAATCGTGATCGGGATTAGCCAATTCTTGGATTGGATCAGCCCTTGTGAATCCAAATTTGGCTTGGAAGGGCCAATCGGAAGCCAACTCATAGTGGAATCGGCCTAGATTGGCTGGTTTGATCAATCCGGGTAGGATTAGATTGGGAATCAGCTGATCCAGCCAATTCCCTGGGAGCCAGAAAGATTGGGCCCATTTTCGATCCGATTTAGATAGACCTCGAATTCTAATAGACCTAATTGCCAAAATCTACCTGGATCTACCCGATATGTCATTCATAGGTAACCAATAAGTCACCGGATGCTGGCTTTACTGGGTTTGGTTCAATGAACGCGGTATCTTCCCTGTTGAGAAGATGCCTTAGTAGGGCATGGCCACCGCGGAAGCCTTATATAGCCCCTTTTGGGTCTAGATAAGAACAGAATCAGATCTAGGTCCATTATATATTTATTTTTTGAAGGACTTATTTATACTGATTTCGGATCGGTTTTCACCCAAAGGATTAGCACAAAATTCGATCCGATCTAGATCATATTGGGACTCACCAATTTGGATTCCATTTTTTATCCCGCAATCTTTGGTTTAGAACATGGATGAATAAATCATAATACGAATCAAAATTAGTGGGCATTGATTCAATAGAATCCGTCGGAATTAGGCAGTTCCTTGGGAGGAAAACCAATTTGGAATCAATCATAATTGATCATTTTTTATTTTTTTTCATCTTAAAATTTCTTAAAATAATCACTAAAAATTTTAAAGTAGGAGGAGCTTTAATTTGTTTAAGATAAAAAAAACACTGATCTAACATAGTTTCATATGATTACAATAGATTTTAAGGCAAGTAGATATATTTTATTGACAATGATCATTTTATTAAACAAAGGTAACACGATACAAATGAAATATTGACATGCAATAAAATGATATACCTTTCTTTCACCACCATCTATGGCCTCCACCTTCATCATCATTCTTTGTATTCTTCTAGATGCTCCACTGAGAGTTATCTATCGTGATCGACTTGGAATGCCAGCTCAGTCCGGGCCTGGACTAGGTCGCCTAACCTAGTTGGTTTTTTTACTAACCGGTCTGGCTCCAACCGAATCGAACCAACTCGTCTATCTACCACCAACAGGATCACATGACCTATAGTGGGGGGAGGCTCTAGGAGCCACCGTTGGGGCCCTATTTAAGGCCCTCAAGGGCTTCTCTTTCCCCACCCCTCTCACTCACTCTCTCTCTTACTCTTTCTCATTCTAAAGCTCTCTAAGTTTCATTACTATGTCGTCTCTAATTTAAATTGTGTTAATTAATTTTTATTTTTAATTAATAAATAATTAGTGTTAATTATTTAATTAATAATAACTTTTTTAGTTTTAATTATTTAATTAGTGTTGAAGTCTTATTTTTTATTGGTTGTATTGATTTCTTTTTTGTTTATTTTAGTTGCTAACCCCAATTTTGAAGTATTGTTGTTGGTTTCTTAAGTGTTATTATTCAATATGTCTTCTCCAAGCAATGAGACTTCTTGTTTGACCTAGAATGATCTGGCTTGGCTTAATTGCACCTTGATCTCAATGGAGCGAAGAAAAGTTCAATGTAAGTATGATGATAAAATTCTTTATGGCAAAACTTACCAGTTGAAGCATCATCTTATGGGTATAAAGGGGAATGTGGCATTGTGCACTTGGACTCCACCAGAGGTAAGAACATAATTTTGAACCCATTTACAATATTTGGAAATTTCAAAAGGAGCTTCAAAGAGATATAAGGACTCTGTTCCTGAAGAAATTGCATAATTGACAAGGATTTAGGTACATATGTATGGTACCAGACAATTGCACCTGGACTTTGCTCGATACAAAGGTTTTGACGATGGTATGTTATTATTAATCTTTGATAATTCATATCAATATATGTATATAATGAAAAAAAATTAATTATTATTTTTTTATTATAAATAGATGACTTAGTACAAGCGATGGAGACAAGTTGCAAGTCGTTTGTGGAAGAAGACATGTAACAGTGTACTGGTAGATTTATGGGTCAAGGTTCAGGCAGCAGGAGATCATCTCGAAGTGAAAGAGAAGCCAATCTATGCTCCGAGATGCTACTTTGCTAATCATCGGTGATCACTCTAATCATTTTATGGCTAGGCTTCCTTCAAAAGAAGTGTTCTTCATCAAGCTATCTCTCATCTCCATCAAACAGAGATCGATTCTGACATCTCCTCAGCTAGTGGTGGTTTCTACACCGGCGCTGCACAGACAGATCCGAAGTCTTCTCTTCTAAGTCATCATATTATCAGTCAATTTTAGTACATTTACTAGTAGATTCAGCCTATACATCCTTCATAGAAACTGTTCCCCGATGAGTTCTTTTTCATATCCAATAAGAATCATTCAATTCTAATATTTGTGGTGCCCATAGCACGTCCTACATCGACATTGAGCTGGTGGTTTCCATAACTTCACTGTTCAAGATCCGACTTATCAGTTGCACAGGTATATCAAGCAAGCAGTGGTTAAGGACTCTTCTTCATCGACTGGATGAAGAAGAAGAAGGTTGAACATGCACACCCGTTTCCTGTGCTAAGGTATGTCGACTCTGAAAATTCGACGGGGTCCTCTCCTTTTCAGGGAAGTCCATGAATCCAGATCGTCACCTCAAGAGGGGATGAGAAAAGAAGGAATAAAACATCGGAAAGCAACTCTCACCTCGGTCCCACACTCACATTGATCCCCGAACTTTCATCCCTTGGCGTCGCTCGATCACCAAAGAGACGGTTTGGGTCATGTGGGAGGAGGGTGAGAAGAAGGAAATTAAGACATGTGGTCGCCAGGAACCGTGGGTTCCGATTTATAGAATTAAAATGACCGTGTGTACCTTAGCGTGAAGAGTGTGGGTTAAAGCTTCTCCTTCTTCGGCCGGCCGATGAAGAAGAGTCCTCAACGCGTGGGTGCTTGATATTCTGTGCAACTAGACAAACAAACAAGTGAAAGAGACTATTAGAACTAAACAAGGTAGAGTATATGTAAAGAGAATGACATGAAACACACAACTGACTAGAAGCTGACCGGATTCGGGTTATCTCTAACCCCCTTTTTTATTTTCGGAATAACAGAATAAAAGTAATGTAAAAAAATGTAAAAAAATTATAGGATAATGTAGAATAACTAAACAAAGAGATAGGAAAAATAACTGAAAGATTCTGAGTTGAATAGATAAAGATATAGCCAAATCTGGGTTGTCGAAAAGGCCGCGCAGCAGTCCAGGATCTGCCAGGCGCGACTTTTCTTCTGCGCTCATCACGACCAGCCCCGACCTCAGAATCAAGTTCCGTCAATTGAAAACTCAAGAAGACTTGGAGAGGAAGAACTTTTATGAAGAGAGATCAGGCAGAAGACGTCCACACACTGCTGTAGAGGCTGAGGAAGAGAGACTTGGCAGATCACCTGTAGAACAGCCTTCCTCTCTCTTGAACCGACTTTTCTCTCTCTAAAAACTCGAAATTATCTCTCTAAAAATCAAAAAATCAATTCAGGAGGGATATTGGACGTCTTGAGATGCCTGGGGGGTCGTGCTCATGCCCTTGGAATGATCGGAATCAGAGTTAATTTATAGGAGAACGGACAGCGTTATCAAGGCTAAAAAATAGGGGCCTTGCGCCCCACCCCTGGGCGCATGCGCCCTGGTGCAGGGCGCATGTGCCCCACTGAGGGGTGCATGTGCCCCCCAGTGAGGGGGCATGGGCACAAATCTCGAGAAAGTTGGTCTTATCCGATCGGCGGTTCAGTGGTAGAGTCCCGGTGAAAGACTGGGTCCCTCGTGCCTCCAGGGTAGGGCGCATGTGCCCTCAAGTGAGGGCACGAGGTCACATGCCTCACTGGTAGGGCGCATGGGCACGTGCCCTGGGTCCCGGGCGCATGTGACCAGGAACCCGGGCGCATGGGACTGGTTTCGCGCGTCCTTCTTCCGGAAGCCATTGCGAACACTCCCGAACTCGGAATTCGACGCCGTTTGTTGCGTTGGAAAGATAACAGGCCGAAGAAGCTTTCTATAGCATCGGATCAGCCATCACACCCTAAAAAATTTCATAATTTTATCCGGAAGTTAGGGCAGTGAACAGAAGATCCGATATAGGTCAAAATGACTCCGACGGCAAACCGGAAAGGCACGGTATGCAACAAAACTTGTTCGGGGTGTGAATATGACCATAACCTTCAATGCATGATCATTAGGCATTGGTCATTCAGCCAATTTCCGTGTTTACACGATTTACGTGTGGCTTTCGCTCGAAAATTACGGCTTTTTGCGGAAAACTTCGGAAAACATCCGATTTCGTTCGGCGAAGCTCCAAATCAACTTTAAAAGACCCGGCATCATTATAAGGTCAATCAAACATGTTACCCTATAAAACATGAGTTTTATGCTCTGAATTAGGCGAATTTGGCATGTCTACAAGGTACACAGTCACTTTCTTTTTATTTCTATTACATAAATCAGAACCTATGGTTCTTGGCGACCACGTCCTCCAATTTTATTTATGCATTAAGTTCTTTTATTCCATCCTCACTCTCCTCCAACACGACTCGAACTATCTCTTCGGTGCTCGAGCGATGCCGAGAGATAAAAGTTTGGGGATCAATGTGAGTGTGAGACCGATGTGAGAATTTTTTTCGTGTTTTCCTTCCTTCTTTCTCATCTCCTCTTAAGGTGGCAATATGGAACAAACCCGTTTTCAGAGTTGACAGCTTTTGTGGTGATCACAGTGGGACAACCAATGTCTTTAACCGTGTTAGCTTGATTTGTTTGTGCAACTAGTTTCATTCTGATTTGTTTCTCACACGAACCACCTTTAATCACTAGACTATTTGTTTGTTGCATGATTGCTTATCTTGTTTGCATATCGCATGCTCAATTTACTTCCTTTCATTTCATGCTTGTGCATATTGATTGCTTCTTCTCCTCTTACCCTCCAATTTTATTTTTGCATTAGCTTTTTACATCGGGTACCTAACTTGTTCTGATCTGTAGGGCATTTGAGGTGGGGACTCTCTCTCCCAACACACTCTCACCCTCCAAACACTTTCTTGGTAGATTCTAACCTTTCTTTTGGGATATTCCTTACTAGTTGATCTGGTCATTTCCATCAAGGCCTCTGTAAGTCCCCATTTGTGAAGTATTTCTCTCCATATGATTGGGCTGGTTGTACCATTTATCCCAAAACCCTGAAAAACCCAAGTACATACTCGTGGTGATTGTGTGGTGACCATAAGTCTTAGAGATTGGAGCAATAGGGACTATACCCACTTGAGTGGACAATTGCTAATAATCTATGTAATCTAAAATTTGAACCCAAAAGTTGTCAAGTAGTGATTCTAAAACTTTTTTCACAGCTTGTTTGCTCACCAAAATTAAAAACAATAGAATTCCTTCTCTCAAAACACCTAAACAAAGAAAAAAGTCTCTTTAATTTTGTGTACAACTTGTTTGCCAACAACAAAACTAAAACAAAAAACAAATCAAACAAAACAAAACATAACAAAAATTTTTTAAGTGTGTGTTCCAATTGCTCTCTTTCAACCATCTTTTTAGAAATTTTGACAGGATGTCCGTGATGCTAAAGTCTGGAAGACATGTCGGGATGTCAGACTACTTCAACCAACAGGAGTAGGAGGCAGATCTCTACAAGCTCCAACAACAATCCAAGAACCATGTGAATGCTGCTATGGAACCTAAAGTGCAAGGGGTTTCCCATCAGTCTGCTCCATGTAGTGTGGAGAAATTCCTTAAGGAACTATTTTTTCATCTTGATCCCAAGACTTTGTCATTCATACAATCTCTAGTGAAGGTCAAGACGCCTGCTAATCAAGATCTAGCCAAAGTCAACCGAGCTACCTCATCTCTCCAATTAGCAGTTTGGCTTAGATAGTCCTACTACATTACTTCGCCTACTCACCCCATTGTGGGTCATCCTTCAGCTTGCACACCAACCCACCCTTCTCCCATACAAGTGCTACATGAACAAACCCATGTGAATTCCTCTCCACCTATTACCAAGGATCAAGAAACCCTTGAATTTCTCATCTATACTATCTACATACCTCCATCACAAATGCCAACCTACCATGGCTTAGGAGATCCCTTCACCCATGTCAATGATTTCTTGAGCAAATCGTCTCGAGGGCTAAATGATCGAAGAGCTCTTTCTTTTATTTTTAGGTGATCTTTAGAGGGTACAACCCTATAATGGTTGTTTTCACTTAGAGAAGTAGAAATATGGGATTTTAAAATTGTCAAGGCCAAATTCTTGCAATGATATGGGCCAGGCTATTCAATAATTGGAGAAGTAAAAGAAGACGTGGAATTAATGCAATATCATGATAAATTGAGCCCCATGGCTGAAAGGAGCATTGATGCTATGCACATACCTAAGAGCCCTCCCCAACCCCATCCAAATCATCATCATTGGTCAACTCCTTGATTCCAGTTGACTAGGCCACCCATGCCCCAACCTTAGCCAGTCATGCAACCCATGTCAATGGCACAACCAACTATGCGTAATCAAGATCCCCCTTTTGATCGTGCAATTACATCATCACCTGAATTGGCTTCCCAGCCTTTGACTTCACCAACTTTTCCAAAGGCATCTTGTCCAATCATCAGACCCTTGTCTTCTTAGCCTATTTCACCAATGGCCCCACAGCCAATCATTTGGCCCTTGGCTTCTCAGTCTACTTCACCAACAGCTCCTTGGCTAGCCACACAAGCCTTGGCCCCTCAACCAACTTCACCAATGGCCCCTTAGCCAACTACTCAACCCTTTATTCCTAAGCCGATCGAACAAACCTTGGCTCCTCAATTAATCCCACAACTAGGGCTCCTCCTCAGTTGGTTGCACCACAACTAGTCATTTCTTTTATTGCCCTTGCCGCAGTAGAAGAACTAATCACTCCTACTACTCTTGCTCCTGCTGCAGTAGATGATTCAGTCACTTTGACTCTTCAAGCTCTTGCCCAAGCAGAGGAACCAATCCCTCCCACTATTCATGCTCATGCCTTGGTAGAGGAACCAATCAATCCGATCTTTTCTATTCCTACTACGGTAGATGAATCAGTCACTTTGACCCTTCAAGCTCTTGCCCTAGCAGATGAATCAATCACTTCAACCATTTGTGCTCTTGCCCCGGTAGAGAAATCAATTTATACCCCTCAACATGTCATTACTATTTCTCAAGATCCAAGTCAACCAATAGGAGAGGTCGAACTGAACCCTTCTGTATTTCCAGAATCCCCTAGACTAGGCATTTCTTCTTGCCTAGAACATCCTACGAAGAAACCTACTGTAGAGAGCTTAGATGAAGAAATCGCAAATTTTGCTGATTGTCAATCTAATGAAGGGCTAGGCAAAGATTTACAAGAGGTAGTTCAGCTAGTACAATCATTAGAGTTGATCCCTAAAGATGATCAAAGAGAATTGACCCCTACACTGAAAAATGGAGAGATTGAATCGGTCAATGAAATGGGGAATAGATTATTACCTCTGAGCCTCAACAATCAAGGGCCACACTTGACTCTTCTACCTTTAGAAGAATTAGGATCATCATCAGAGCATGCAGGCCATAAACCAGGCGATGATCAGCCCTTGCAATCATTGAAATTAATCCCTGAAGTTGGGCAAACAGAATTGTTGAACTGAAAAATAAGGGGATATAATTGGTCAGCAAAATGGGGAAGGAATCTACAAGCCTCCAAAAGGACACAAACCTTAGAAAGGGAATACTGGGACCTCCTCTAGCTAGACAGGCAAATCTTTTAACATCAATCTTAGGGCCACACTTGACTCTTCTATCTTTAGAAGAATTAGGATCATCATCAGAGCATGCAGGCCATAAACCAGGCGATGATCAGCCCTTGCAATCATTGAAATTAATCCTTGAAGTTGGGCAAACAGAATTGCTGAACTGAAAAATAAGGGGATAGAATTGGTCAGCAAAATGGGGAAGGAATCTACAAGCCTCCAAAAGGACACAAACCTTAGCAAGGGAATACTGGGACCTCCTCTAGCTAGACAGACAAATCTTTTAACATCAATTTTAGGGTCGCTACCCATATCACATTCTCCCCACAATCAACGATCGGGCCCATGGGCCTACAATTCATCTATCTTAGGGCCATGACCTTGTTCTCTTCACAACCACCATCGAATGGGCCCATGGGCCCCCAATTCTTCAATCTTAGGTCCACCTCCCATACTCCATCCCACTCAGTTGGGACCTCATGCCCCTCTTCTACAATCGGGCTCTTATGCCCCTTTCATTTAATTAGGCCAATATGCCCCTATCTTTCAACCAGGCCCATACGCCCCCTTCATACAATTGGGCCTACGTGTCCCCTTTATTCAACTAAGCCCATATGCCCCTTCATACAACCAAGCCCACATGCCCCCTTAATCCAACCGAGCCCATATGCCCCCTTCATACAACTGGGCCCATGTGCCCCCTTTATCCAACAAGACCCATGTGCCCCCTTTCATAGACTGGGCCCATGCACCCCTTTTCATCAACCGGGCCCACATGCCCCTTTCCTTCAATCGAGCCCATGCGCCCCTTTTCCCCAATCGGGCTCACGTGTCCCTTTTCTTCAATTGGGCCCATGTGCCTACAATTCTCCCCAATCAGGCCCACGTGCCCTTAAGTTTTCTGCATCGGGCCTACATCATCAAATGGGCCCATGTGCCTGCAATTCACCTCAATCGGGCTCGCGTGCCCATGTTTTCTGCAATCAGGCCCATCTGCCCAAATTCTTTTTAAATTGGGCCAATGTACCCGCCTCTGTGTGCCCCCATTCCTTCACAATCAGGCCCACATGCCCAAACTTCATTGAAATCGGGCCCCTGTGCCCCCACCTCTTCAAATTTGGGTTCGCATGTCCATCTCTTTCAATGGCTCCCGCGAGCCCATCGCAAATCTCAATTACAACCATGCTTTTAATCACTTAAATCAGGTCCACATGCCCACTCTTTTTATTGGGTCCCTCAAGCTCAACCTTCAATCGGGCCCTTGAACCCATCACCTTCAATCGGGCTCTCTGCCTATCGACATCAACTGGTCCCTCTTGCCCACATTCAACTCTTGGACCCACATGCCCCTTGATTCCAACCCTTACTGGGCTTTCAAGCCCACTATCAACTCCTGGGCCCAAGAGCCTACTTTAATTCACTTTTCTTTTCAAGCATGTTTCTTTTTTATAATTCTTTTTTTTTTCTAACTTTTACTTTCAATAAAAATCAAAGGTTGAGAAATTTCTTGGGTGATACCACAATCTTGGCCTTTTACATCATCAATCCTAACTCTGCCATGCCAAATCAAACCTCCTGCACCTTTCTCTCTATCATATGACTCTCAATTTGAAGCATATCAAAAGTTGAAGCAACTAGGCAAGGCAAGGCAAGGCAAAGCAAGGCAAGCACAAGAAATGTTGTCATCAACAATGAATTCTTGATTCTCTCAGCTATTACATGAAATTTCATTCATCATCATTATGTCATTTGCAAAGCAAAGTTTTTTTTCAAAATATTTTTAAGTATTCGAGAAAAAATTTCGTGATTGACGATACTAGTAACTACTTTTCATTTTAGCAAAAAATGAATGATGATGAATTCTTTACATTGCAAGGCATTTTTACAATTGATTCACCCATGAAATGTAATCTACCTCAAAAAAATGGTGATAACTACCAGTATGAGTTAAGTCCACATGTCCTAAGTTGTTCTCTTGTATTCGAGGGTAGATGTCACACTACACACACAACACATCTTGATCCTAGAATCTGGATGACCTAACACCTGAGAGAAGCTAGGCAAGGCTCAGAAGTGGAAGGAAAACCCTCACCCTATTATCTTATATTCGGTCCAAGATAGGCGAAGGGGATTAGAGGGGGAGAGTATCAAAAGCATCCGCCACCTTAGTAGGAGGCCATCACAGAAGGTCCAACTTCTTAAAAAGAAAAAAAGGGCACCAAAAGATGGGCAATGAACCCCACAGGTTTAAATAAATATGGGCTATCTGAATGAGTACTAAAAAAATGTATAAAATGGAAAAAGGTGCCAAAAGATGGGCAATGACCCCCACAAGTCAAAGAACCTATCCGAATGTGTGCCACAAAAATAAGTTTGTCAATAAATAAGAAAATATCCGAAGAAGCCGAACCCCAACGGGAAATTGGGTGCAAGTAGAGAAATCCCTCTTGACACCTCCAAAGCCTATCAAGGACTTCCTTATCAATTCTTCATTCTTAACCCCCAGGGTATGGGTGGACCAACCAAATCAAAGCTAAACTCTAAATGATCAAAGGTTGAAAGCTGGAAGGATTCTAGGAAAGGAACCCTTTCTTTTGCACATGGTATCTACCAACGAACCTAGAATAACAACCGAGTGATGAGAATTTTTGTCAATTCTAATTTTTCTCTCCAAATTTTTTTTATTTTTTCAAGAACTCCAAAAAAATTGAATATTTTCAAAACTCCAAAAAAATGAATGTTTTCAAAAACTTTAAAAAATTGAATATCTTTAAAAATTCAAAAAAATAAATATTTTCAAAAATATAAAAAATAAATATATTTAAAAATCTAAAAAATAAATATTTTTATAGAAACTTCTTTTTCAAATTCCAACAAAAATATTCATCACCATGTTTGGTTTGAATTTTTGTCTTTACTTTCAAATTTACTTTTTGTCTCTCACGTTTTAAATTTTTCATTGCATATTTGCTTCTTAAGTTTTACACCCTTAAGAAGGCTATCACCCCTTGACAAAGGTCAAGGCAAACTACAACTTGCAAGGGGGATAAGTCATATTGTCATTCTAATTTTTTTTTCTAAGTGTTTCAAGCACGAAGAACAAACACGAAGAATTTTGCACAATAAGGCGATGCTCGCCACTTCTATCTCTTGAGGATTCTTAGAAGGAGGTGTCACCATAACCTTGGCCTCAATTTTTCCGAGGAACCTTTGTCAAGACTTTAACAAGGCAATGCTCGCCACTTCCCTCCCCTAAGGATTCTTAGGAGGAGGTGCCATCATAATCTCGACCTCTACTTTGCCAAGGAACTTTTGCTCTGTGTCTTCATCAAGGCACATAATCTCTTTTGTGAGAATGCATGTCATCATACTGCAAAATCACCATTATCATTTTACTTCTTAGCATATATTAGATGCATTACTAATTATTTTATGCATTGATGTTGAAGACCACGAGTGCAAAGAAGACTAGACCCGAAATCCCCTTCATCAAAATTCACGATGGTCATGTCATTCTTCAGGCTCGCGAATAAGCCAAAATTAAATATCGAGGGACGATGGTTCCCGATTAGGTATCTTGACCCTCAATGTTCAATCTATATCTTCAACTAGTTTGTTAGGTAAATTTTTTACTTTTTTAGCCCAGCATGCATCATATAGTTTTGCATTAGTTCCATTGCATTCTTACTTATCATCTTTGCATCCCTCTGTGATCATCAAATCATCTGAATCTCACCGTGTCTCTTCATCCTATCATTTCTCCCAATTCTGATCTTTTCAATATCTCACTGTGTTCGTTAATCCCACCGCATCCATCATCTATCATAATCACTTTGTGTCTCACTAATGTCTTTCACCTCTATCCCACCACGGCCTCCTATAACACTTTCTTTCTACTTATCCCACTGTGGCAGTCCCCATTTCCTATCCCATCATGAGCACCCATTTTGATCATCATTCTTGTGCCACCATTATCCTCATAGTCTATTGATTGAGCTTAAACATTTGCCTTTTGAAGTCTGAGATCATTCCATTCTAAATCAAATCATGTTTCTTGAAAAACTTAAGTGAATTTGAGAGCCTGAATACGTTCAATTGGTATTCTTTTATTTTGTAAAATAAATCTCTTTTTAAACTTTAGCCCATCACAATATAGGAACACCGGAAAGATTGGGTTGCTGGCTAATGATGAACATATGAACCCATGATCGGGGACTCCCCACCGCGTTGAGGGTTGGCTACTCTTCTCTCGTGCCCATGGCACATCTTTTACCAATCGGATGTAAGAAGGCTTGATGAAATGTGGTAGTGATCGAAGGAACGTGAGAAGAATCACTTTGCCAAATTTGGTCGATGAGCATGTCTATATCTACACCTTGATGCCACTTTTTCAAGCCTTCACTATTTCACTCCACTACATTTCATTACAATTCACTTTGCTTCATTATGGTTCTTTAAATTTCACTTCACTGAGCTACATACCATTCCCTTGCAAAGCCAACATCAAGAAGAGACAAGTTGAAGACATGCCAATTTGACATTATTTGGAGCTTAAAACTCTTATTCCATTGACAACATCTCTTTAAGACCATTAAAATCAAGTTGAACCACCCTTTCAGACAAGTTGAGGAGCTTACTAAATATTTGAGGACTAGTTATGGATCCCTAATCAAATTCGTGTTTTTTGAGTGAGTACCCATTCTGACTTCCGTGTTGCTCTTGGTGGTCTCTGCGCCAAGGCTGCTCGCCAGGTTGTGTGCCAGATTATGATTTTCCCAGCATCTCTTCTAATTAAAAATTTTTCCCAAAATTTTGTCGACTTCTAATGAAGAAGTCTTTAACAAAAATAATCTTCCTCTTTGAGTTCTTTTTTTAGTGCAACAAAAAGCATTCAATTTTGATCTCCCGTTGGTCTGTAGTGCCTTTCAGAACTCAGACGTTGTTCGCATGCAACACCGATCAAGACCAATGAAGTGTATGCCCAGCCATTTCACCACATCTCTGACCAAATTCATGACCTCCTTTTCCTTTTTCCTCCTCCATATCATTTTAATAACTTTATGGAAGCTTCATGATAAAAATTAACACCCTCAAATGATGGTAATCCAACTTGTTGTCTTATACATCAAAACTTACTATTTTTAGACCAGATTTCTTTTCTCTTCAAGTGGAGACATATTTCGAACATGGAAAAAATGATCCATGGTTTTCAATCTCTTTAAATTAGTTGGGTAAGTTTTTAGAAGTCTCATAATGAAAATTAGTAGCATAAAATGAAGGAATTTTAGCCTATGGTCGGATATATCAAAACTTGCTATTTTTTGACTTATTTCTTATCCCCTATAAGAACGACCTAAGGAGAGCATCCCTATCATCCAAAATCCCTCTCCTCATCCTACAGCCACCCTAGGCTCATCCTAACCTCTCCAAATCGTTCTCTCTTTGTCTCGGTGCTCGGAGATCATCTTGAAGTGAAAGAGAAGCCGATCTATGCTCTTACGTGCTACTTTGCTTATCATCAGCTTCAATAGATCTTCTTGATCATTTTACGGCCTGGCTTTCTTCATAAGAAGTGTTCTTCATCAAGATATCTTTCATCTCCAACAAACTAAGATTGATTTTAACATCACCTTGGCTAGTGGCAGCTTCTACACCGGTGCTACACAAATAGATCTGAAGTCTTCTCTTCTAAGTCATTGTATTATCAGTCAATTTTGGTACAATTACCAGCGAATTCAGCCTATACATCCTTCATAGAAACTATTCCCTGGTGAGTCCTCTTTCATTTCTAATAAGAATCATTCAATTCCAATATCTGTGGTGCCCATAGCACATCCTACATTTACATTGTACCTGTGGTTTCTAAAACTTCACTGTCCAAGATCCGACTTATTAGTTGCACTGATACATCAAGCAAGCGGTGGTTAAGAACTCTTCTTCATCGGCCAGCTGAAAAAGAATAAAGTTGAACCCGCACACCCATTTCACGTGCTAAGGTACACAGTCACTTTCTTTTTATTTTTATTACATAAATCAGAAATCTCGGTTCCTCGCGACCACATCCTTCAACTTTTTTATGCATTAAGTTCTTTTATTCCATCCTCACTCTACTCCCATATGACCCGAACTCTCTTTAGTTCTAGAGTGACACCGAAAGATGAAAGTTCGAGGATCAATGTAAATGTGGGACCGAGATGAGAGCTTTTTGTGTTTTCCTTCATTCTTTCTCATCCCCTCTTGAGGTGGCAATCTAGATAACGACAAACCCGTTTTTGGAATCGACACCCGCGTGAACCAGCTTATTTTCAGATTGGTCCCCGTGTGGATCACCTCTTTGCAGCACCTTTAGATTGGCCCCACATGACCATCTCTCTTTCTTTTCACTTATTACATTGATTCCCATGTGAACCACCCTTTTCTTCTTAACAACCAGTTCTCGTGTGAACCACCTCTCTTTTCCAACCCAGTTCCTGTATGAACCAACTTATTTTCAAATCAGTCCCTGTGTGGACCACCCCTTTGCAGCACCTTTAGATCAGCCCCACATGGCCCTCTTTCCTTTTTCCCACTTATTACACTGGTTCCTGCGTGAACCACCCTTTCCCTCTTAAAACTGGTTTCCACGTGAACCACCTCTCTTTTCAAACTCGGCTCTCGCGTGAGCCACCTTGCTTTCAGATTGGTCCCTACGTGGACCACCCTTTTTTTTTACTTCAGATATCTTCCCACGTAGACACCCATTCATAAACCGGTTCCCACGCGAACCACTCTTTAGTTGCTAGTTACTAGTTGTTTGTTATGTCGCATGATTACTTGTCTTGCTTGCATATCTCATACTTGCTTAATTGATAGCTTTCATTTCATGTTTGCATAAATTGGTTTCTCCTCCTCCTTTTTATCTTCATTTTATTTTGCATCAGATTTACATCGGGTACCGGACTTGTTCAGATCCATAGGGCATTTGAGATGGGGGCTCTCTCTCCCAACATACCCTTACCTTTTAAACACATTCTTCGTGGATTCCGACCACTCTTCTGAGATATTTCTTCTTAGTTCACTTGATTTGTTTCCATCAAGGCCTCCATAAGTTCCCATCCGTGGAGTATTCCTCTCTGCACGATCAGGCTGGTTGTATCATTCATCCCAAAATCCGAAGAACCCAAATACCTATTTGTGGTGAGTTTGTGAGAACCATAGGTCATTGGTGATTGAAGCAATTGGAATCAAACCCATTCAAGTCAAGTGAACAATTGCTAAAAATCCACCTAATCTAAGGTTTGAACAAAATCATTTACATAATCATTCAAGAGTCTTTGCATAACTTGTTTGTTAACAACAATTGAAAACAACAAAAAAAATTTCAAAACACCAAAATAACCAAAAAAAAATCTTGTGTTTAAATTTTGCTTGAAATCATCTCCCTTTTCATCCCTTCTTTGTAAAAAAATTGATAGGATGCCTATGATGCTAAGGTTCGGAAGACACGTCGGGATGACAGACAATCACTACGAGCAATTGGAATACAAACAAGCCCGGTATGAAGCACAATACAATGTGTAGGATCTGATAGCTCAAGTAGAAAGCCAAGTTCAAGATATGCCTGAACTTGGAGCGCAAAAAGAAATTAACCTCAATTCTTCTCTTTCCTTGTTGGACAAAGCTCTTGAACAACTCAACCTTGATCTTACCATGACTTCGAACATCCGGGCTATGGTCAAAGGAAAGAAGGCGGTTGAACCTACCCCCGCTGAAGGGGGGGAATTTTCTATATCCTGCCCTCGTCCTCAGCCACGGCGACTAATCATTACCCCTAATGGGCATTCTCACCCCTCAATAGGTGTTCACCAACCAGATTGTTTGCCAGACCATGCATCCTACTCAGCCCCACCACCGGTCCAACACTCCACCATACTGTCAACATCAACTCATCATGTGCTAGCATCTGGGCCCTATAGCCTAGCCCAAACACACTCTACTGATCTGGCTGTAATGAGTATGATTACTCGAATGAGTGAGCAATACGAGGAATTAAAGTGTCAATTGAATACCAAAGCTACTCCTAAAATCTCCATCACCTCATTCTCGGATCTTCATCCCTCCCCTGCCGAGCTGCCAGTTTTTCAATGCTACAACAACACTGACAACCCATTCTTTCATATGAAAAGGTTTCTCTATGATTCAACTTTCTAGAAGAATGACAAAAAACCCTTGTGTTTCTCTTCAGTCTCTCCTTAGAAGTGATGGCCTTTGAATGTTTCTACTCACTCGACTCCACAAAAGTGAGTGATTTCATGATTGTCAAAGCTAAGTTCTTGGAAAGGTACAGAGACCGTGTAGAGCCTGTGTACTCCTTCACGGATTTGATTGTTGAAAAAATGAAAGCAGATGAAAATTTTTAAAAATTTGTTGATCGATGGAGGGCAATGGCTCAGAGACTCCCTGACGTGATCTCTGGGGGTGAACAAGTAAAAATGCTGATAGGAACACCACACCAGCCTTTAGGAACCTCTTGATAATGCATCGCCCAACAACAATTAGTGAACTTTGCAATAGTGCCCGCTACATCCCACCATGCTTGCATCCCACCTTGCTTTCGTTGTAATGTTTTATTTGTGCCCTTGTTATACTGTTGTGACTCTTGGATCTCCGAAATCAACCTATAACATGATTCCAAACAAACAAGAGGTTATTATGCAATGAATTAAACCAATGTTCCTATGAGAACCCAATGTACCTGAAGACTGAACCCTAGTTGATTGAAAACTCTACTTACGTTAGTCAGCTTAGTTTAATTTTTTTAGTTTAATTTCTATTATCCATCTTGTTTAAGCATACCACATAACTCGAGTTGCTAGCCAATGAGGAACTCACAAGTCCATGACTCAAAATTCCCCCACCACATGGGTGCCTTTTATTTTACTCCTTTTGTGCCCACGACACATTCTTAACCAATCAAACATGGGATATAGTTTAGATGGAACAAGATGTCAATTTTGGGACTTGGTGCCATTCACCTTGCTCAATTAGGTTATGATTGGTGCATCTAAATATACATATTAGTGTCACCTTTTCAATCCATTATCATTACACTTCGCTATGTCTTCTTGCACTTTGTTTCACTTGTGTCCATTCCACTCAATGTCATTCCCTTACAAAGCCAATGACAAGGTGAGACAACCTATAAACATGCCATTTTAGTCTAGTCGTGGAGTTTAAAACTCTTCTTTTGTAGTTAATATTTAGTATCCTTGTCAGAAGAACTGAAATTATGTTGTATACTTGCATTTTAGGCTGCCAGAGGCATGGTGCCTATGACCGAGGTGCTTGGCTCTTATTACTAGGGACCCAGGGCACTATGCCCTAAGCCCCTGGTGACCTAATAGCAGGGCACCTAGCGCCCTATTATCAGGGTGCATGGTGCCCTATTTTTAAGGTGCCTAGCACTAATTAAGGTGGTGCCAAGTCCCAAATTGGTTTCCCACCAAGTTTTTGCATAGATTCAAAGTCAAACATGTTGGACCTTGGCACCCTAATATTAAGGCACCAGATGCCCCAACAATGGGGTTCTTGTGGAAAGCAGACCCGTGTTTTTACTATTTTTGGAGACCTCTCTATAAAAAGGGTTGTTCTCCCTAGTTTAAGAATCTTTTGCCTTCCCCTTGAACCCACTTGTGTTGGAGCACTTTCTAAAGCATTGTTTATCATAGAAACCTCCCAAATCTCTTAAAGATCAAACATTTCTTGGAGATTCTAGAAGATTTCTTCCTCCATGTGCCCTAGTGTCATGTTGCTTCAACAATGTAGTATTTTTTGTGTATTTCTAATTTTTTGATGTTATTATTGTCTTTAAAAATCCATTCTTTGTTCTTAGCATCATTGCTATTCTTATTTAGTCATGTTTATTATTTGATGGCATTTCTTCTTATATTTAAAAATACCAAAAAAAGGGGTTAGGCTTTACCCCTCCCCCCACATTTGTTCTATTTTACTTCATTTTTTGTTTATATATTTATTTTTTTAACAAACTTTGCACTTCTCCAATAATTTTAATCCTCCTTCAACTTGCTTTTCTTTGTTTTGTGAGGTGCAAAGTGCTGGCAAAGAGCAAGTTTGGGCTTCTCGTCTTCAGCTAGCGGAAGAAGAGAAAGTTAGAACTCATAAAGCTCTTCATCAAGGCATAAAAAGTCAACATTCAGTTTTCATTTTCATTTACTTTTTGAGCCCACAGCTCTTGGTGATCACTCCTATACTTTTCCTCTTCCTCTCTTTCCCTCTCCCTCTCTCCACATGACCTAAACCGGTCCTTCGATGCCCAAGTGACACTAAGAGTCAAAAGTTTGGGGATCAAGGTGTGAGTCAAAGAAAAGAGATAGGGTAGAGGTTGAGAACTCAAACGAAAATCCTCATCGATCCTTCAGTGCCTAAGTGATGCCAATAGTCTAAAATCTAGGAATCAAGGTGTGTGTAGAGAAGAATGTAGAGAAGATGGAGTGTCAGAAACCTTATCCACAATGTCTACTAAGGCTGATGCGTATGAGCATATTCATAGAGAACAAAGAGCTTTTTAAGCACATGGAGTCTCACTGTGGTCACCATAGATATGGATGTGGTTTCCAATGTCAATAAAAAACCACACTACTGGCCTTAAACTTTTGACTCTCAACATCACGCAAGAGCCAAAGGAAAATGGTTCAAGTGGTGAAAGAGAGGTGGTGGAGTTGTGATATATGTAGGTGTAGTTGTAGTCGTTAGGAGCTACAGGCTCTGAATGTAAATAAGGAATTGGGGTGTACTGACCTATGTACTTATGTGGAGAGATGTGTATATGGGTTCAGACTTCCTTTTCTCTTATTAGCTGAGGATGAGGACTCGATGAGCTCTCTATTGTTTAGAAGTACTTAGGCTTTAGATGGTTTTGGCATTAAGAGGCTTGATCCAGGACACCTCAGTCTACAGAATTTGAGAATAAGAAGAAATGTAACAAATAATTAGAATTGATGATGAAGTGTAGTGTCTAAAAATGAAGCAAACATAAAAGATAAATGTTGCAAAATGAACCAGATTGGGGCTAGATCCTAACCCTTTCTTTTAAAATTTAGATATATGGTGTAATAGCAAGGACAAAAGATAAATGTTGCAGACATTATCTGAGAAAAGAAGTGTAAAAAACAATTAGAATTGATGATGAAGTGCAGTGTCTAAAAATGAAGCAAACATAAAAGATAGATGTTGCATAATGAACCAGATTAGGGCTAGATCCTAACCCTTTTTTATATTTTAGATGTATGGTGTATTAGCATGGACAAAAGTTGTGAATGCACACTCTATGGCAATGATGATATGGAAGGAATAATAGAAATAAACCAAAAAGTAAACACAAGGAACTGTCAGAATGCACTCCCTAGAAATGCCTTGGTGTCAGATGCCTCTATCAAGGGTTATGAGTGTAGAATTGATGATGAAGTACAGTGTCTAAAAATGAAGCAAGCATAAAAGATAGATGTTGCAGAATGAACCAGATTAGGGCTAGATCCTAACCCTTTTTTATATTTTAGATGTATGGTGTAATAGCAAGGACAAAAGTTGTGAATGCACACTCTATGGCAATGATGATATAGAAGGAATAATAGAAATAAACCAAAAAGTAAACACAAGGAACTATCAGAATGCACTCCCTAGAAATGCCTTGGTGTCAAATGCCTCTATCAAGGGTTATGAGTGTAGAAAGATATCTTAGATGCTCTCTTGACAGAGCCTGCACACTCTCTCCAACTAGGGATTAGCCTTAGGATGCTCATAAGACAACACATTTTATAAAGATGCCTCTGAAGATTACAATAATGAGGTGAACAGCAAGAAATCTGCTACAGGCTTCAATGTTCCACTAAATATGCTATAAACATGTATACTGGGGAAAATGCAACTAGTGGGAGCTTTCAACAACCCATTGCCTTCAACTAGGGTTCATAAACACCCTAATTAAGTACATGTGGGTCCGTGATGATAAAAATTATTTCTTTCAATCATATGTGTTTAAACAGTTAAGAGATATCTAATTAAATGTCTTGATTAATGGTAGCAGATTCCCCATGAGGTCCAAGATTTATAAAATCAATCAAATTTCAACCAACTAGGAAGCATCGAAGGGGGAGACAATGCCGATAGGGTAGACACCTATGACTATTCAATAGATGCCGATAAGAGGTTGTCCCTTAACCGCAAAGAATATGGTGATTGGTGATGGCTAGAAGCCATCGATCAAAAAGCTATCAACTTCAAAGCTATCGCAAGCTTGTCAGAAATAAGCTCATTACCATTTATATTGGCGACGGCTAACTAGAAGCCATTGCTAGAAAATTTATTTGCGATGGCTATAGGCTATTGCAATAACATATTAGCGACAGCTTAAGGCCGTTGCGAAAGGTACTTGGGAAAAGGAAAAATGTTATTGGCGACAGCTACCAACCATCACAATTAAGTTAAATGCGACGACCTGCAGCTATCATGAAACCAGATAACCTTTACCCCAAAGCTCCTCTAAGAATGACATGATCTAGTTTGGCAACAGCTTATAGCCATCTCCAATACTCTTCAGTCATCGCTTAAAGAAGTATCGACAATAGTTGTGAGCTGTCACCAATAATATGTTTACTGAAAAAAATAATTACATATAGATATTAATAATTCATGTAGGATTACACCCATACATGAATATAAAATACTTGCCACCACACATTCATATAAAATGCATTCTTTGCACCACCACATTTATATACAACATGTTCATTTATTCATAAACATTCACATTCACATTCATTCATAAAGAATAAGATTTGTTCAATACACATTAAGAAAATAAAAAGCTTACAAATGATACAACGAGGATGGAACTCTCTCACTTATCCTATCCAAATGATCCCTCTTCATCATCCTTGTCATGTCTCGATGCTAGAGGTGGCCTCAAACTCGATGAATCCACAGGTGGGGAGAGTCTCCTATCTATATGGGCTAACATTTGTTGTGTTAGCTGTTCCATAGACTCTTGTAACTGTCTTTGTTGATCGTTCAATTGTTGTTGGAGCAAGTCAATAACTGATATTTGCTTCTTGATTTGACTTGTTTGAGTGTTGAGCAAATCACACTACCTCTTCACTCTCTCCAACAACTCTTGAACGATCGGACTCACGGAGGTACTTGCACCCACACCACTTACACCATACCAGGTGTTGCAGTATGTCCTCTCCCCCACATCAAATCCACCCCAGCCTATCTCTACTGAACATAGTGATGAATGCTTCCTCAACCAAGAATCAATGCTCAGAATTCCCAACTTCTTTTGGTTTTCGATTGACATGAATGGATTCCCAAGGTAGGTTCTCAAATATTAACTTATAAAACACAAGTTTTAGGCTTCACAAACTAAGCCAATTTGGCATATCAACAAACATGTTACCCTTCTCAAGGGCATGTGGCCACATGACCCCATCTAAGGCACGTGTAGCAGTTTTTGATTTTTTAACCCAATTAAATCTTAGATGGTTTCTGATTAGTGAGCAGAAAGTGTTTACCATAATTTGGCCACTCAAGGCTAGGGGCACATGTGCCCTTGAAGAGGATACATGGAAACTTTACAAAAGTTTAAATATGATCAGATTTGGTATAATTATTTAATATTTTATTGTAGAATTTCTAGGCTCCCTAGGGTGGAGTGTGCATTCCCTTGACCTACGGAACGTAGAAACCATTCTAATTTTATGGATTTTGGGAGACTTTCGTTGAATTTCTTAGACCTGGGGCACTTGGAAACTTACCTTGTTTTGGATTTTTAGTTGAATCAAAGAAAATTTTAGTCAAGATCTATATGCCCTCTACCCAAGCGCATAGAAACTAGACATTTTATTTAATTTCCAACAAGATTTTGAATTGAATTTCTACAAATTCAAGCACCCCTAGAAGCGAGCGTGTGAACCCCCATCCTATTGGGCAGGGATCATTTGCTATTTTTGCGGTTCAAATCAATATAAGCCAATATCAGGTAATATTTTGCTTTTAGATTGATGCACCTTATGTTAGGGGCATGGTGTCACCTAGGTCTCCAGGTCAAGGCCGCATGGGCCAAGTTTATTGATTTGCCTTTGATCCTTCAATTTCGATCAATATTTTTGACTCTTCTATGTAAAGGGAGGCCTTAGCTCATACCAGAGGTTAGCCAATATGTTTTAGAGAGCTTCTGAGTGATTTTTACATTTGTTTAGAGAGAGAGAGAATGAATCGTGTCAGTTGATGCCAAATCACCACTCGAGCCCATGGAGGAGATCTAACATGTACGCTACCTGATTAGCTTGTGGAGAAGCTTCCTCGACCTTGGACCATCGATTTGCAGGTAGTGGTCAGATCTTGTGTTTGCCCATAGCGAGCCTTGAATCATAAATTAGCTATGCCTACTCCTAGTGCCCTAGTTCAAGGACACCAAGAAATGCACTCTAGAAAAAGGACACTAGGCACATGCCCTAGTTTAGGGAAACCTGCAACCTAGAATGCAATTTTGTGTTGTTTCCATCTAGATTATTTCCCTTCCAACTTTGTTTATATTCGTTTAGCATCACTTTTATTCACTTTTTGCATTGTATCTTATTTAAAAAATTAAAAAAATTAAAACTAGCCTGAATCTAGTAAATTTCTTTCTAATTGCCATTTTAATGTCTTTTTTTATATAGAGATTCTATATATCATTCAATTCTAATCGGCTTGTCACTAGGTTATTGTCTTTGAATTGTGCAAAAATAGGTCAAATGGGGTTTTACGAGCTCTTTGTCCTCAACCGACCGAAGAAGAAAAAGTTAAGATCCACGCATCATCTCCCAAGTATAAAACTTTCATTTAATTCATTGAATCCTACATTTTATGATGACCACACTTCACTTCCTCTCCACTCTCTCTTTCTTTCTCCTTCCCTACCCTCAAACTAGATTGCCATTCCTACCTCTGGACTAGGCAAATCCAGAGAGAGGGAGCTTTCCAAAGCTGGCCCTGAAGCCAGCCAAGGTGCTAGTTAGGTTTTCCAAAGAGAGGATGGGGTATTGCTATACTGTCCACGGTTACCAGTCCGTTATCACAAACTAGAGCACTGTTTACCATGCAATTTTTCACCAGTCACTCCCGCAACTGATTCACCAAATTTCTCAATTCTAATACCAACCAGCACACCTCTAGTTACAGTGTTGTTGCTTAATTGTTTCACCTACAATGCTAATAGGCCAGAGAAATAAGTTAATGGTCTATTTGGTAATAGTATTAAGGACCTGTATTACAATTAATTTTAAAACTAATATTTATACAAGAGATTTATAGGTGTTTGGGTAACACTTTTAGTTTTAAAATTAATAGTGAAGAGATCACCCAAAATCAATATAGGCACACACCTGTATTAAAACTAATAATGAATGGTGGCTCGGTCAGTCCTAGGTGCCCTTACTCTTTGAAATCTCTCCAATCACGCTCCCTCAATCTCCCCCAAACTTGCTTCCCTGATCACGCCTCTCCAGCACCCTCGGCTCAGCAAAAGCTCTCCCTCCTCTCCCCCGATTGTGCCTCGCCTCTTTCAACAAAGCACCCTCGGCAGAAGCTCTTCGTGTCAACGCTTCCATGGCCTCCGTGGTTAAAGCGTCCTGGCTACCTCTCTTCTCCAGTCGCGTTGAGGCTTCCCGCAGCCTCCCCTTTCTACGTCAACTCCTTCATGGCCTAGTTCTCGGTGGTTTCTTCTCTCTGGCAAGTACAACAATCTTGACTCCATCTGCTTCCTACTAGGAATCACCAACCTGCAGTAGGTCCACACTGCCAACCTCCAGGAACTTGGGTAGAAGTAGGGCCTGGCTAGAATCACCAAGGCCTTTGTATCGGTCATGCTTGACAACTCTAATCGGAGCCAAAGCCTCCTCAGCTACGAGGACTACCCAAAGATCATCGTTACCCATCAGGTAAAGCCTTGTCGTCCTGATCTTCCTACTCTATCAATGGCTCTCTAGGATCATGTTAACTTGCTATTGCCAATATGATTCTTAATCTTTACTAGCCATTTGACACTTGGAATATCTCTGTTTCTACTTGCCTTACAGATGCTTGGCGCAGGGAAACATTTTTACAAATTGCAATTTAAATGAGCTCACATCACTAAGAAGTTTTTTTGTCAATTTACAGATGTTCACATGTCATCATCAAGAAGCTTTCTTTTTTCATTTTCAATTTTTAAATGCTCACATATGTCACCGTTGAGCAATATTTTTATAGTAGTTTACATCTGCTCACACTACGCCAAAACTCAGCTTCACCTACGTGAACCCCGCGCGTAGGTGAGAATTTGGTAGGTATATGTCTCATTTACCTACATACTATACCTACTGATTAGTTTCCCGTAGATAAATGTGTTAACACCTACGGATTACCTACGCACGACATCTTGTAGGTAAATGTTATAAGTGATAAATGAATCTGATCCGTCCATTTTTATATAAATAATAATATAATAAACATATTAATATTAACAAAACATAATATATTTAATAAAAATATAAAAACTAGTAAAATAAATGTATAAATAATATATCAATATAAATATTATTTTTTATAAATAATATAATAAATGCATTAATAATATAAAAAACAAGTATTTTAAATAAAATATAAAAAATAGTAAAAAAAATTTATGAATATTTTATCAGTATAAAATAATATTTTATTATAAATAATAATACAATATATTAAAATGTATAAAATTATAAAATAATTATTTAAATATAAAACTAACATAATAAAATAAATAGTTGAAAATAATGTAATAATATATTATTAAAGTATATAAATATTAAAAATTAATATCAAGGAAGGCCGGGTCGGGGATCAGCCCGGGGTCGATCGACCCCAAAACTGACCTAGTCGGACGGGGTCACGACCCTGGGTAAGTTGGGGTCGGACGAGGTCGAATTTATTTTTTTATCATGAAAAATATATATATAATTACATAAAATAAAAAATATAAAAAATAAATTATCGGAATCGAAATCGGATAATCTTATAAATTATCGGATTCGAAATCGGAATAATCAAATACCGAACCGATTATTTTCCGATTTCGATACGACCGTCGATTCGTGCAAGCCCTTAAATAGAAAATGTCATTTGACGGACGTCGAAGGCCCGCGAGCCCTAATACTGCGTTTGTCCCGCAGGCCGCAGCTCTCCATCCCCATCTGCCTCCGTCTGCCTCTCATCCTGTATTACAGTTTGCGGCGCAGGCGGCAGAGGCGACAGCTCCCCATCCCCCTCACCTCTGGCCTCCTCTCATCTTCTGTTACGATTTGCGACACATGCTTTGGTATCGGCAGTCTTCTTCGGCTGCAGAGGCGGCAGAGGCTTTGGCGCCAACAGTCTTCTTCGGTGCCAGCAGTCTTCTTCGGTGGCAGAGGCTTTGGCGCCAGCAGTCTTCTTCGGCGCCGGCACTGCCATCTCTCACGCTCCTCCTTCAGGCTTCGGCACTGGTGGTCTTCGACGGTTCCAGCCGCCAGGTGGTTTGCGGATTGGTGAATGTTCGCTCCCGCTCCTCTTTCATTTCAGACTTTCAGGCTTCTACGGCCTTGGGAGGTTCCGACCTTCAGTCCAGGACCAGGTGGCAGGTGCTTTACTTGCTCCCGCTCCTCCTTCAGCTAAGGGCTAAGGCTGTAAAGTGTAAAAGGGTCAGATTTGAGCGTGCGTGAGATGGGTAGCCGAGGTAGAGAGAGTACGTCAAGATGCCTTGCTGGACGTTTGTTGATTCGTTATAGATTTTGATGCCCAAGTGTAGAAAATACTGTGGTTGGTTATGCATTGTCACGTGCCTATGAGATTTTACGATTTTACTTTATGCAATGATAGAGTGTCTGTAAGAAATACTTGAAAAGGGGACTATGGCGGCGGTTCGAGCATGTCCGGAAGTAGGGGCCGAGTTAGGCCTTTTCCATTTGGTTTTCTTTTTTTTCATTATTTTTTGAAGCACCAATCAATCTGGATTCAAAGCTCCTCACTTTTGTTACCATGCTCTATTTATATAGTTTGATTTCTTGCCTTAATAGTTAATATATACTATTAGGTTGCCAGTGTCAGCGGTATGTAGTTCAACACATTAGTCCTTGTTTTGTAGGGTATTATGTCTGTACACATTGCTCACCGAGACCAAAAATAGTTAGATTGTGATGTTGTACATTATTTTAATACTGTTAAGATATTATTAATATTTAGAATCTTATGGACAATCCTCTGTTACTGTTACACTTCTGATTTTTTAGATTTTTTCCCTGAACATGATTTTTTTTAGAATTTTACGTGATGTTGTGCTCTCGTGAAAAATATAATTTTTTTATATAGTTCACAATAAAAATGCTTACTTTTTAAATAAATTATATGTTTTTTGAAATTTTCATGTTTTTTTAATTATTTTATAAATCCGATATGTTATCGGAATCGGTTCCGATTTCGATATCAAAATCGAAATCAAATCGAAATCGAAATTGACTATCCCGATATTATCGAAATCGGATTCGGAAACAGATTTATCTTATCGAAATCGGAATCGGAAACAGTAATACCGTTACCGAATCTGACCCGTTTACAGCCCTAACAGCGCTCATAGTCTTCCTGCTCGGCCTTGCACTCTGCTTCATCAGGAACCCCTCCATCGTCAGGGGTCTCAAATTTGGCCCTTCCAGGGTGCGGGTGCTTGAAGAAAACCTATACCATATTAATAAGACATAACCCACTAATATAGTTAGTTGAACAATAGAAAATGGACTAAAGTTATGTTTTCGTGCTTGAGATGCATTGTTCACAGATTCTTATAGAGACATTCGGTTGCCTTGCAACTTGACGTGCTGGAAGAAGAGAATGAGAATCTCCTTGTTAAGGTAAACTCTCATTACTTGAAGTCACTATTTCTTGGTTCATCTTGTAGCTTGTTGGCGCAATTTCTTTTGTCCAGAACTTAGTATTTATGTTAATTTCTTTTATCCAACTTTGTCTTACAGAGGAAAGATTTGAAGAATCAAAGGTCAGAACTTAGTATTTATGTTTGGTATCTTTTATTTACCTAGGCAAGGGGTTGTTGTGATCATTTGATTTGTACTGTTAGCTCAATCTATCATGTTAAACTATGGGAACAATGGACTTTATATTTGAACTAATTATGGAGAGATAGACTTTATGTCTGATTTACGGAACAATGGACATGATACTTTTTCCATTGTCATGTGTAGACACGCCAAATTGGCTCGATTCGGAGCCCTAGACTCTTATTCCATAGGCGATATCTTTTATCTGACCGTTATCTGATCTGGATTATCTCATGGACATGAGCTAAGGACATTGGTGGAGCCCCCCTTGTTAGTTGAGAATGGACCAATGATTTCCGGAATATTGCCGTAACCTTCAAGCGAGAGCCGCACGTGAACTGTAAAAACACGAAGCCCGCTCGATGACCGACCTTGAATGGTTCATAATTAAAGGCCTCGAGAGTCCCGCATGTGTTCCGTAACATTCAGGGTTTCCGAGAAGTCACTTCGGTAGGCGTCAGTCAATGACGGCTTTCGTTACGGCTTTGTCGATCTGTGCTGACACGGCTATCCCGGGCCACATGTTAGGCCTTTCCGGTCATCACCGGGTCTTTTCAGGTCATCCGGGTTGATTCTAGCCGTATATTTTATCAACCGGGGCTATAAGGCCGGTTCGGTCAATTTTAGGGTTTCGCGGCTTTTCCGGCTTTCGATTCACGTTTACCGGGTTAATCTCAGATTTTTCGATGACTTCGGATTGTCCGATCATACCGGACTTGTTCGGTCATCATTTCAAGTCATCCCGAGTTGACCCGAGATTTCTCGACCGGAACCGTGCTCTTTCGGATCTTCGCCCCGGCTTTCAGCGAGAAGGTAAACCGGTAGAAAGCCCCGTACGAACATCTCGGGAGTCATGCGGCTGGTTTACCGACTTGAGGAGGTGCGGTTGAAGGCCCTCTTTCCAACGCGACAAACGGGAGCCGAATCGGACATCCGGTTTGCAAGATACGGCTCGCGGAACACGCGCGCAGGAGAGAGAGTGTACCGCGCCTCCGCTCCGCTTGAAATGGGAGGGCGCGCCCTGCGCGCCCTCAACCCGGGCGCGCCCCCGCGCGCCCTCAAACCGGGCGCGCCTGCGCCCCCGGTCCCTTTGAAAGGCGGGGGCGCGGTCAGTTGCTTTGAATCGGAAATTACCCCGATTAGCACCTTCTAAACCGGGTTTTTGGAAGGTTTCCGGGCGAGGATTTTCACTTATTTGTACCGCGCCCCCGGTTCGGGGGCGCGTTACGTATATCAAGTCGATTTTTAGCAATTTCCAGAAGTTTTCGTCGATTTTTAGCAGTGAGACGCCGAACGCGCCCTCGCCCCCTTTGAAACAGGGGGGCGCGCAGACCGCGCCCCCGAACTGGGGGCGCGCCCTGCGCGCCCTTGGTTTGAGGGCGCGCCCTGCGCGCCTTCGTCTCCTTTGAAACGCGGGGGCGCGGTACATCCAGTTTCTAAATTTTGCACCGTCTCCCTTCCCCTATAAATTGAGAGACATTATCAACGACCCAAGGTTGAACCCCGGTGCCTAGCTCGTCCCAAGGTCGTCCTAGCTCTTCTCCAAAGCCGTCCCGACGTCCAAAGGCGATCCGAAGTCAAGAAACCGATCCCGAGGTGAAGGAGAAGGCTCGATCCGGGTGTTCTTCATCAACCATCTTCATCGACTTCTGGAGAAAATCCGAGGCTTCTGCTGCAAAAGTCTTCAACATACAAATTGTCCCTCTCTTCGTCCTCTTTCGTCCCCAACTGACGGCACTCCATTCCGACTTGCCGTTTGTTCGTGGCGGTTGCTACACTGAGGGCGCACATCCAGGTTCTGTTTTTGATATCCGCTCACTTTCATAATTTTTACTGACTTATACAGGAGGATTTCTGAGAAGTCATCAACATAGGAACTCTTCCCCTCTGAGTCCTCCGTCTACTCAAACAAACGGAACTCGATTCTGACATCGGGGTCGTCCGTAGCATCCTCTGCACCGAAGTCGCGCCAGAAGGGTGCAAAGCTACCCGAACCGGCCTTTTCTCAACCAACTCGGCTTCAACTCAAGCCGATCCATTCTATAAGCCTTCTCAACTCCATTAACTCTGTTTATTCATTGTTTTAAAGCATCTTTTAGTTTATTTACATCATTTTTACCTAATCAAAAATACAAAAAAAGGGGTTAGGACTCACCCCAATCCGGTGAGTTCGATTCCAATTGCTTCTTTCTCATATTCTCTCTACAGTTACTACACTTCCCATAGTTCTAATTATTTTCTTCACTTGGTTTATTTTTCTAGTTGCACAGGTTTATCAAGCTAGCATTGGATTGGAGACTCTTCTTCATCGGCCGGCCGAAGAAGAAGAAGGTTGAACTCACATCCCTTTCTCCCACGCTAAGGTACACACGGTCAACTTCTTTCTATTTCCATTCCATAAAGCGGAGCCCGCGGCCCCTGGCGACCACATCTTTCATGTTTTAATTTCATCTCTTCCTCACTCTCCTCCCACATGACCCGAACCATCTCCGGTGCTCGAGCGACGCCGTGAGATGAAAGTTTGGGGATCAATGTGAGTGTGGGATCGAGGTGAGGAGTCTTTACCGCTTTCCGAGTGTTTTCCGATTCACTCCCTTTTTCCCATTTTCCATATTTCACCTTATTATCTTGAGGTGCCGATCCGGAACCCGTTTTCGGAGTCGACAGCTTTTTGGCGACCACGGTGGGACAACCAATGTCTTCAACCGTGCTAGCTTGATTCAACCGTGCAACTAGTTATTTTCCAACATGGTTCCCGCGTGAACCGGCTTGTCTTTTATCTTCCATGTCAATCTACCTTTAAACTTGCTAATTGCTCTTCCTTTAAGATTGTCCCCCATGTGGACTTGATTTCTGGTCTTTAATTTCAGCCCGGTTCCCGCGTGAACCACTTTTCTTCTTATAAACCGGTTCCCGCGTGAACCACCTTTCTTTTCCAACTCGGTTCCCGCGTGAACCAACTTATTTTCAGATCGGTCCCCGCGTGGACCACCTCTTTACAGCACCTTTAGATTGGCCCCACGTGGCTCTCTTTTCATTTTGTCAACTCTTACACCGGTTCCCGCGTGAACCACCCTTTTCTTCACAAAAACCGGTTCCCGCGTGAACCACCCCTTTTCCTTCAAAAACCGGTTCCCGCGTGAACCACCTTTCTTTTCCAACTCGGTTCCCGCGTGAACCAACTTACCTTCAGATCGGTCCCCGCGTGGACCATCCCTTTGCACCAATTAGATTGGCCCCACGTGGCCCTCCTTTCCTTTTTCCAATCAAACAAACCGGTTCCCGCGTGAACCACCCATTTTCCTTCAAAAACCGGTTCCCGCGTGAACCACCTACTTTTCCAAAACTTGGCTCCCGCGTGAGCTACTTTATTTTCAAATCGGTCCCCGTGTGGACCATCCTTTTGCCTTCACTTCAGATTTGTCCCCACTTGGACACTCCAACACAAGCCGGTTCCCGCGCGAACCACCTTTAATTGCTAGTTTCTAGTTACTTGTTTTACTCTATCATTGCTTGTCTTGCTTGCATTCACTTGTTTGATTTATTTAATAGCTTTCATTCATGTTTGCATATTGATTGCTTCTTCTCCTTCTACCCTCCATTTTTCATTTTTGCATTAGCCTTGCATCGGGTACCGGACTTGCTCCGATCCATAGGGCATTCGAGGCGGGGGCTCTCTCTCCCAACACACCCTCACCCTCCAAACACCTTCTTGGTGGATTCTTACCTCTCTTCTGGGATATTCCTTCCTAGTTGATTTGGTGGTTTCCATCAAGACCTCCGTAAGTCCCCATCCGTGGAGTATTCCTCTCCGCACGATTGGGCCGGTTGTACCACTCTCCCAAAACCCGAAGAACCCAAGTACCTACTCGTGGTGAATGAGTGATAACCTTAGGTCTTGAAGATTGAAGCAATAGGAACCATACCCAATTTGAGTGAACAATTGCTAACAATCTATCTAATCTAAGGTTTCAACCCAATAATTGTCGAGTAGTCATTTTAAAACCTTGTTTGCATAACTTGCTTGCTCACAACAATTGAAAAGAAAAAAATTCTCTTTCAAAACACCTAAAACAAAAACAAAAAAAAATCCCTTTAAATTTTGTGTTCAACTTGCTTGCCAAACAACCAAATTGAAACCAAATCAAATCAAACAAACAACCATAATCAAACAAAAAAACTCTATTTGCATTTACACCCTTCATTTGCTTTCTTTCAACCATTTTGTAAGGAAATTTGACAGGATGCCCACTCTAAGGTCCGGAAGACACATCGGGATGTCGGACTATCGCGGCCAAGAAGAGGAGTACGAGACGGGCCACTACGAGCTCCACCAACCCATGGCTCAACCAGAGGGTCATGTCAACGCCGTCAGGGAGCCAGAAATTCAAAATCCTACTCATCAACCCGCTTCACTTAGCGTGGAGCAACTCCTCCAGGGTCTATCTCTTCATCTAGACCCCGAATCTTTTTCACTTGTGCAATCCTTGACAAAGGGCAAGATGCCCGCCACTCAAGATCCGGTCGAGGGAAATCAAGCCCCCTCACCACCTCGCCGCTAGCCGTGCCCCAAATCATCTCTTCTCCCGGACAACCCCGCCGTGTCTCCACTCATCCTATTATGGGGCATTCACATAATTCGTTCCAATTCCCCGTTTCCAACCTACCTCCTCCAACTCAGCCGCCTAAACACTTTGCTCCCGTGGCTCAGAATCCAGCCTCACCTGCATTAATGAACAAACTCAACCAGATGCATGGGCGCTTCGATGAGATGAGGCACCGCCTCGCTTCTAAAGCCATCCCTGAAATCTTTGTCCCATCCTTCCCAGCTCTACACCTTCCTCTATCACTGATACCAGTCTTCCAACGCTACAACGGGACTGGTACTCCTTTCCACCATTTGAAAAGCTTTCTCTATGACTCCGCATTACGGAAACATGACCGCAAATCCCTTGCCTTCCTATTCCGTCGGTCATTGGATGGGTCCGCCCTTGACCGGTTCTATTCTCTTGATTCCATTGAGGCGGGGGGTTGCGACATTGTCAAGACGAAGTTTCTACAGAGGTACAAGGCGAGGGTGGGGCCAGCCTGCTCGATAACTGACTTGATTGCCGAAAAGATGAGGCCAGATGAGGACTTTGGCCGATTTGCCGATCGGTGGAGGGGAATGGCCGAGAGACTTGTGGATACCATCTCAGAGGGGAGCAGGTGAGGATGCTCATTGGGAACACCACGCCTAACCTTCGCAACCTTCTGATCATGCACCGTCCAACAACCATGAGTGAGTTGTGTGATAGCGCCCGCTACCTCCAAGCCCACTTTAAGGATGCATCCATGATCAACCCGTTCAACACCAAGCCCCGTAATACTAGAAAGCCTACACTCGTAGGACCCACCACCGAAGGGGTAGTAAATAATGAGAGCATCAATGCCATGGGTAACTGTGGTGGGTACCGTCAAAACCAATACCGTAACCCACCACCCAATCAACAATACCGCCTACCCTCAACCAGCTCCTCACCACAAGCAACAACTTGCATACAACCGAGCACCACCACAGCAACCCACCTACAACCGAGCGCCCCAGCAACCAAATGCCTACAACCGAGCGCCACAACAATAACATGTCTACAACCGACCACCACCCCAACCACAAGCCTACAACCAAGTGCCACCACCAACCAACCGACTTAGGAGGGGGGGACCCAAGAGAGAGTATTACCCTCAACTGCCATTCCCCCTCACCGATATTTTCAATGCATTGATGGCTGAACAGCAGCTAGAGCTTCCAAAGGAGAGAGAAGGATGGCCGGCAAATGTTGACATGACAAAGTACTGCGCTTATCATCGGTATCCTGGGCACACGGTGGATGTCTGTTTTCAGTTTAAAGACTACATTCATGACCTCAACGATCAGGGGAACATCGACTGGGGACAGATGGGGGAGTCTATTCAAGCAATGAAGGCACGTCAGAATCAACCACGGCGACAACAAGCACAACAGCAGCCCGGCCTGGGCATAGTTCAAGATCCACTCCCGGTACATGCACCCATACAAGCACCGGCACCAGCACCACCAAACCAACGACTCGGCCTCGTCCACTCCGCCATCGAGGAGTCAACCCACCATTCCCAGGGTTGGCGGTGTCGAGGATCGCATCACCTCCATGCCCGCCATACCAACCCCACCTACAAACCGCACCATACTCTCCATACCGAGAGCTGCCCCCAGCCCCACAAACTATCCAAACACCACTACCCTCACCCACCCTTACCCCACCACGCCGCTTCATCATTAGACCTCCTCCAGCCTCCCAACCACCCCCCCAACCTACCCCACCGACCACCATTAATCCTCCACGGCGTCTAATCATTAGACCGCCACAAACACCCCGTACATCACCTCGACCTACCCCCACCGCCACCCCACGACCCCTCATCATTAGACCGTCACCACCAACACCCCAACCATCACCCAACATACCGGCCTCCACCAATCCACGACCCCTCATCATCCGATCCTCACCACCCCTACCTACCATGGGCTCCTCAACCTACCAACCAACCCTACCATCACCATCATCACCACTTCCCCCCACCACGCTGGCGCCAGTACTTCGTAGCGGGAGGATGGTCCAAAGGGGCTTCCCCCAGGTTGGGAGACAACCACAGGAACAGCCAGAAGAGGAGGTGGCAGAAGAATCGTTGCCCGGCACGGTATATGACCTATTGAAGCACTTGGACAAAATGCCGGCACGGATTTCAATTCTGGAGCTAATAAAGAGGTCAAAGAACCATCAGGACATCCTACAACAATATTTGCAGCGGGTCATGGTCAATGAGGACCTCCCGCCTGAGAAGATCATTGCTGTCCTGACCCCGAGGAGTGAACATCCGGCACTCACCTTTACACAGGAGGAGTTGGCACGGCCAGAGATCAGAAAGTACGCCTTGCGCGTTGCAGTAGTCATCCGAGGCATGGAAATCAAATCCTGCTTGATTGACACCGGAGCGTCCATAAATGTCATGCCGCCAGAAACATTGCAACTTTGCGGCATCTCCGATGAAGAAATCGAGCCTTCTGCCGTCACGGTGACCGCATATGACAACTCCCGGAAGCCGGCACGAGGGGTGGTTACATTAAAAGTAGGGCTCGGGCCATGTGCCGTCACCACCAAGTTTCACGTTCTAGAACTGGACCCTACATTCAAAGCTATTTTGGGACGCCCGTACCTTGAGGCAATAGGAGCTGTTGCCTCCACTAATCATCGTTGTCCGAAGTTCCCATACAAGGGCCAGGTGATCAAAGTAACCAACATCCCCATTCCGAATGATGTGGATGACCCCTCTTCGCACTACCAATATCAAAATCTGTCCGGCCCGGTGGTTTCAACTACAGAGCTACCTGAGGTCATGGTATTGACGACGCCTCCAGATTCAGTTGCATTGCGGATGATGAAAGGGATGGGCTATCAGCCAGGAAAGGGGCTGGGAAAGGAGCTGCAGGGGGTTGTGCACCCCATTGAAGCCGTACGAAGACCAAAGAGACACGGGCTTGGCTATGAGCCCGCTTTCACTCCGCGGATGGTCTACCGGCCAAAAAATGCCATGGGACTCCAAAAATTCTTTATTAAAGGGGAGACCATGATGATGGCCGGGGACAAAGAAGAAGAACCAGTCAAGAGGAAGAAGGCACCAGAGCAAGAGGAGGAAGTGGACAACCTGAGTTCATCTTTAGCTCGGTTGTTCATAGAGGAGGAAGAACCGGTCAAGGGCAAGTCCATCTCTAAACAACTTGTCCACTCGAACCCACCTCCAAACAACATCCCGCGTGAACCGTATCCTACGGTCACGTATTTCAAAATCCTCACTCTCTCCCTCTTAGATTCACTTGATGGGCTATCTAGCCCAATTCCCACTTATGGGCCAAAATGGCCACCTGAACTGATCATTGGGCCTGAGAGCCCATTCAAATCTTCTTACTCCACTGGGCTTCTATGCCCATCCAACAAACTTGGGCCCACGTGCCCACCAGTCGGGCCCACGTGCCCTTTAGATTTATTTTCTTGCTTTGGGCCCGCGTGCCCACCATTTGGGCCCACGTGCCCCTTAGATCTTTTCACTAGCTTTGGGCCTATCTGCCCATTTCTTGTCATCATCGGGCCCGCGAGCCCATTTTTCTTCCATTTACTTAAGCTTTCTATTTCTGCTCAAGCCACATTGTCTCATTCCCTTTTTGTTATTGAAAATACCCAAAAAAAAACGTCTTCTCGCAAACTCAGTTTTCCATCGAGGAGACGTCGCTACTCGTCTCGGAGGGTGCTCCCAACCAGGGACCCCTCTTCTCCAACTCACTGATCGATCTGTTCGATCCTTCACCCATTGTTAATACCACCTTTTCAATTCCGTCTTCTTTAGGAGTAGTTAGGGTAGGAAAGAAGAAAATTCGAGGTAAACGTGTGCCAGAGAGATATCTCCAACAAATAGCTCAAAAATGCAAGGAATATGCAAGGCTACCAAGGTTTTTGGAAAATGCTATCCAGCTTGATGAAATCCAATACGAGGATGAATTCAATGCAGATCATACACTGGGAGTTTACGAGGTCTTATCAGAAAAAGATACTGATTTCGAGGATGGAATTGAGGACTTGGCTGATGCGTATACATCTGGATTTAAAAGATTTGAAGAACCATTAGCCACGGTGGATGAACTGACAAAAGAATTGAATCTTGGAACATCGGAAGATCCCAAGACAATCCTCCTAAGCGCAAACCTCACTCCCACTGAGGAACAGAGTTTGATTAAAATTCTGGAAGAATATAAGGACACGTTCGCATGGACATACGAGGACATGCCGGGGTTAGACAACTCGTTAGTTGAACATCGTCTAACTTTGAAACCTGGAGTTACCCCGGTCAAGCAAAAATTAAGGAGATTCCACCCTGATGCTACACTTAAGATGAAAGAAGAGGTCGACAAGTTACATCAAGCAAGATTCATTAAGGTCGTCCTTTATCCGCAATGGGTGGCAAACATAGTCCCTGTCATGAAGAAGGATGGCCGAGTTCGGATCTGTATAGACTTCGTGGACTTGAACCGAGCGTGTCCTAAAGATGACTTTCCTCTACCTCATATTGACGTACCGGTTGATAACACCGCCGGATTCGAGATGTTGTCATTCATGGATGGCTATTCTGGATATAATCAAATCCGGTTGGCCGAAGAGGACCAGGAGAAGACCTCGTTCACCACACCTTGGGGAACCTATCGCTATGTCGTCATGCCCTTTGGATCGAAGAATGCCGGTGCTACCTATCGAGGGCAATGATGGCTATCTTCCATGACATGATGCATACCCTTGTAGAGGTGTACGTGGACGACCTGGTCGTTAAGTCTAGAAGCCGAGAAGATCACCCGGAAGTGTTAAGAAAGGTCTTGCAAAGGGCTAGGGAATATAAATTGAAGATGAACCCAAAGAAATGCACGTTTGGAGTATCCTCAGGAAACTGTTGGGGTTCATAGTGAGCAAAAGGGGCATAGAGATCGACCCAAACAAGGCCAAGGCAATCATTGGTATGCATCCTCCGAGAAATATGAAAGAACTTCGAGGATTAATCGGGAGGCTACAGTTTACCCACCGGTTCATCTCACAACATTCCCAGAGGTGTAAACCTTTCTATGAGTTGACTAAGGCGGGGGCCGAGTTCAAATGGGATTCGAAGTGCCAGGATGCATTCGATGGTTTGAAAAGATACCGGCTAGTCCCCTTGTGCTTAGACCACTAGTCCCTGGCATGCCCTTAGTTTTGTACATCTCGGTTTTGGAGAATTCTTTTGGGGTAGTCTTTGCACAAGTGGATGAAGAAGGGAAAGAGAGGGCAACTTACTATTTGTCAAAGATCTTTGATCCATGTGAGCAGAAGTATACTGTAGTGGAGAAGACCCGTGCCGCACTAGTCCGGGTAGTTCGAAGCTTAAACACTATTTCTTAGCTCATGAGGTCAACCTTATTGCCCGCATCAATCCCATTAAATTCCTTCCGGAGAAAACTGTTCTAACCGATCGGTTAGGTCGTTGGCAGCTTCCTCTCCCGCTTGATATCACCTATGTCCCCCAGAAGGCAATTAAGGGCTATGCCATTGCCGAACATCTAGCCCATAACCCTATACCCCTCTTTGACCCGGTCCAATCGGAGCTCCCGGATGACGAACTAATGTTGATCCGATCTTCCCACCTTTGGACATTATATTTTGACGGGGCTCTGAATTCACACGGTAAGGGAATAGGAATCGTCCTTCTATCACCCGAGGGCGTCACCATTCCACAGGCATTTCAGCTTGACTTCCCAAAGAACCAACAATATAGCCGAATATGAAGCCTTGCCGGCCGGCCGGAGGTCGCTCATTTCTATGGTGCCACGGAATTGAGGGTGATAGGTGATAGCCAACTAATCCTCTGCCAAGTCCTAACCAAATACCGAACTTCTCATCCAAACCTTAAACCTTACCAAGAACTCACCTCTTGCTACATCAAGCTCTTTTCCAAACTAACTTTCGTCCATGTTCCTCGAGCTCAGAACATCCTTGCTGATGCCCTTGCCTCCTTAGCTTCATCTCTATCAGTCCCGCTAGGTAGACAGGTGCGGACTATTCATGTCCGAAGAAGGTCGATCCCACCGCTTCAGGATGGGCGATTTCTGAAAGTTAAGGAGAGATTTGGCAGGAAGGAGTATCTAGAGCAGAAGGAGGAAGTTTCTCTAGTCGAGTTGGAAGAGTTAGATGAGGGTGAGAGGCCTTGGTTTGATGAGATCGCAAGGTATTGCCAAGATCAGACATATCCACCTGGATCAAATGCAAAAGAAAAGAAGGCCATCAGGAGAGTATCCCAGAGGTATACCATCCTAGGAGGGGTGCTCTACAAGAGGAGCCTAAGCGGAATTTTATTGAGATGCGTTGATGAAGAAGAGGCGTAATTGGTGCTTAAGGAAGCACATTCCGGGTCCGTGGGGGCCATGTCAATGCTCAAGCTCTTGCCAAGAAAATCATCAGCAGGGGGTATTATTGGCCAACCCTAGAAGACGATTTCCTCCTCTCTGTCCGCCACTGTCATTCTTGCCAACTTCATGCCGACAAGATCCATTTTCCCGCATCTTCCCTTCATCCGATTCATGCCCCATGGCCCTTCGCCATGTGGGCTTTCGATATCATTGGCCCTCTAAGTGATCTTAACTCTGAAATCCGTTCCAAATCGTTCATCCTGACGGCAACAGAGTACTTCACCAAGTGGGCAGAAGCGGAAGCGTTCGTGGAGATCAAGGCATCAACACTGTGCTCCTTCATCAAACGCAACATCATCGCCAGGTTCGGGATACCCAGCGACATCGTCACCGACAACGGACCGCAATTTCTCTCTCAAGATCTGCGTGATCTTTGCAACAGGTACTGCATTGCATTGCATCATTAATCTCCTTATTACCCGCAAGGCAATGGTCAACCAGAAGCCACCAACAAAACTTTGATTAAAATCATCAAGAAAACTCCGTAAGTCTAGCAAGTTCGCGGACTGGCCAGATAAGCTTGTAGATGCCCTATGGGCTTTTCGTACTTCTGTACGGACCCCCACTGGTCAAACCCCGTATGCTCTTGCATATGGGATGGAAGCGGTGGTCCCGTACGAAGTACTCCTTCCATCACTCCGAGTTCAACTCGATAGGGACATCCCTGTCGATGAAAGACGAGAATCTCTCCTTGCACAACTTGAACTCCTAGATGAAAGAAGGTTGGCCGCTTCCGAGCATGCCCGGACTTATCAGAACCGATTGAAAAGGTTTTATCAAAAGAGGGTGGTAGAGAGAAAGTTCGAAATCGGTGAGATGGTAGTAAAACGTATATTCGTTAAGCCGGGTGGTCCCCGCTCCAAGTTGCAACCTAACTGGGAAGGGCCTTTTGTTATAACTGGAAAATATCCAGGCAATGCATATGAGCTAACCAACGCCGATGGAGAAAAATTGAACCATCCATGGAACGGCGTTTACCTCAAAAAATATTTTCCTTAGAAAAGAAAATGGAGAATTTCTAGTATGATATTAAGTCATCGATCCAAGGGTGTTAGCTAGAAGTCAAGGGTAGACATCACCTTGCACACACAACACCTCCCGATCCCAGAATCTAGATAGCCCAACACTCAAGAGAGGCAAGGCAGAACCCTGAAGGCGGAAAGGAAACCTTACCCTATTCTCTTCTATTCGGTCCAAGATAGGTGAAGGGGACTAGAGGAGGATAGTATCGAAAATACCCGCCGCCTTAGTAGGAGGCCGTCTCATAGGGTGCAAAAGGGTGCCAAAAGATGGGCAATGAACCCCACAGGGTTAAACAAATATGGGCCCGTTCGAATGAGTACCCGAAGAATAGAAAATGAAGAAGAAGGCACCAAAAGATGGGCAATGACCCCACAGGTCAAAGACTTGTCTAAATAAGTGCCACATGTAGAAAAGACCCGAAGAGGCCGAACCCCAACGGGCAATTTGGGCATGAGTAGAGAAACCCTCCTCAACATCCCCAAATCCTATCAAAGACTTCCTCTTTTATTCTTCCATCTTAAAACCCCTAGGGTAGGGTAAACTGTCCAAACTCAGGGGGAATCCAAACCGATCAAGAGAAGAGGGCAAGAAAGATTCTTGGTAGGGAACCTTATTCACACGTGGTGCTTATTGCTTGAATCTTGATCAACACTCAAAGATCGATGAATAGTCTCAATACTGGCACATTCTCCACAAAAATCCAAAAAAAAAAAGCAAATATTTTTCAAAAATCCGAAAAATGAATATGTTAAAAAATCCAAAAAATCAAATATTTTTCAAAATCCAAAAAAAAATTGACAAAAAAAAAATTGAATATCTTCAAAAATAAAAAATTGAATACTTTCCGAAAATCTAAAAAAAAATGCATCATCTAACTTGGCATAACCTTGATTTTTGCCTTTGCTAGCATTCATGTTTATTTTTATGTCTTGCATCGCATATTTACCTTCATTATCACCCCATTAAGAGGGCTCCTCCCTTTGACCTAAGTCAAAGTTGGCCATAATAGGCAAAGGGATGAGTCGTTGTGAAGATCTAATCCTCTTTTATCAAGTGTTTTCAGGGACTTTAAAATAAGAGGAAAAGGTTCTCTCAACGACAGGTAAGTTCTCTTAACCATTTCATTTCGGTCATCCAGTCTATTTTTATACCTTGTTAAGAAGGATCCTCTCTTTGACCTAAGTCAAGGCAGACAGCAATAGGCAAAGAGATAAGCCATGGTGAAGATTTAATCCCCTTTTATCAAGTGTTTCAGGATGCTAAGATCAAGAGGGGTGTGACTCTCACCATAGCAGGTAAGCTTTCTTAACCCTTATCTTATTCATTTTCAGTCATTTTGTTTATATTACCTTGTTAATAAGGCTACCCCCCTTGACATATAAGCAAGGCAAGATGACAATAGGCAAGGGGGTAAGCCATAGAGCAGATCTAACCCCTTTATTAAGTATTTCAGAAAAGAAACACAAGTCAAGGAGGGGGAAATATCGCCAGTAGGAATTGCTTACAGAAACAGAAGAATAAACATGGGAAACCCCCATAACTTGCCGACTAGCATATATGTCGCTAGTCGTGTATTATTATCTTATGCATTATTTGTTGAAGACCATGAGCATGGAGAAGACTTGACCTGAGATCCCCTTCATCAAAATCTACGACGGTCGGGTCATCTCTAATGCTCACGGATAAGCCAAAGTTGTGCTGTGAGGGACGATAGTTCCCGAATGGGTATCTTGACCTCATAGACAATCTATATCTTCAACTATTTGTTATACAAGTTTTGTTTTATTGAGCCCAACATGCATCATGTAGTATTAATTGCATTACATTTTGTTTTGTCATTGCATACATCATTTCCTAATCTTCACCTTCTCACCCTCTCGATCATTCTAAATCCCACCGTGTCATTCACCATATTCTCTAGTCCCACCAACCTCTCTAATATCCCACCGTGTCTATTAATCCCACCGTGTTCGGTAACCACTTTTTGCCCTCAAATCTTTCAATTCTTTTCACCACAGAGGCCATTGCAACTTCTTTTGCTACTTATCCCACCGTGGCAGCCATTTCGTCCCGCCAAGGGCCTTCAATTTTGATCAGAACTTGCACCGTCATTATCTTCACGGTCTATGCTTAAACATTTGCCTTTCGGAATTTGAGATCATTCCATTCCGAATTGAATCTTGTCTCATGGAAGACTTAAATGAATCAGAGAGCCCGAATGTGCTCGATTGGTATTCTTTTACTTTTTCAAAACAAATCTCTTTTTAAAACTTTAGCCCATCACAGTACAGGAACACCGCAAAGATCGGGTTACCGGCTGATGATGAACCTACGAACCCATGTTTCGGGGACTCCCCACCGCGTTGGGGGTTGGCTATTCTTCTCTCGTGCCAATGGCACATCTCTTACCAATCGAGCATAGGAAGACTTGATGAAACATGGCGGTTAACTAGGAGACTTGAGGAGATTCGTCTTGCCGAATCTGGTCGTTAAGCGTGTCTATATCTACACCTTGATGCCACCTTTTCAGTCCATCGCCATTTCGCTCCACTACATTCCACTACGATCCATCTCGTTTCACTACGCTTTCCCTACGTTTCACTCCGTTCCGCTACATGCCATTCCCTTGCAAAGCCGACATCAAGGCGAGGCAAGCTGTAGACACGCCAAATTGGCTCGATTCGGAGCCCTAGACTCTTATTCCATAGGCGATATCTTTTATCTGACCGTTATCTCGATCCGGATTATCTCATGGACATGAGCTAAGGACATTGGTGGAGCCCCCCTTGTTAGTTGAGAATGGACCAATGATTTCCGGAATATTGCCGTAACCTTCAAGCGAGAGCCGCACGTGAACTGTAAAAACACGAAGCCCGCTCGATGACCGACCTTGAATGGTTCATAATTAAAGGCCTCGAGAGTCCCGCATCTGTTCCGTAACATTCAGGGTTTCCGAGAAGTCACTTCGGTAGGCATCAGTCAATGACGGCTTTCGTTACGGCTTTGTCGATCTGTGCTGACACGGCTATCCCGGGCCACATGTTAGGCCTTTCCGGTCATCACCGGGTCTTTTCAGGTCATCCGGGTTGATTCTAGCCGTATATTTTATCAACCGGGGCTATAAGGCCGGTTCGGTCAATTTTAGGGTTTCGCGGCTTTTCCGGCTTTCGATTCACGTTTACCCGGTTAATCTCAGATTTTTCGATGACTTCGGATTGTCCGATCATACCGGACTTGTTCGGTCATCATTTCAAGTCATCCCGAGTTGACCCGAGATTTCTCGACCCGAACCGTGCTCTTTCAGATCTTCGCCCCGGGTTTCGGCTTTCCGCGAGAAGGTAAACCGGTAGAAAGCCCCGTACGAACATCTCGGGAGTCATGCGGCTGGTTTACCGACTTGAGGAGGTGCGGTTGAAGGCCCTCTTTCCAACGCGACAAACGGGAGCCGAATCGGACATCCGGTTTGCAAGATACGGCTCGCGGAACACGCGCGCAGGAGAGAGAGTGTACCGCGCCCCCGCTCCGCTTGAAATGGGAGGGCGCGCCCTGCGCGCCCTCAACCCGGGGGCGCGCCCTGCGCGCCCTCAAACTGGGGGCGCGCCCTGCGCGCCCCCGGTCCCTTTGAAAGGCGGGGGCGCGGTCAGTTGCTTTAAATCGGAAATTACCCCGATTAGCACCTTCTAAACCGGGTTTTTGGAAGGTTTCCGGGGAGGATTTTCACTTATTTGTACCGCGCCCCCGGTTCGGGGGCGCGTTACGTATATCAAGTCGATTTTTAGCAATTTCCGGAAGTTTCCGTCGATTTTTAGCAGTGAGACGCCGAACGCGCCCTCGCCCCCTTTGAAACAGGGGGGCGCGCAGACCGTGCCCCCGAACTGGGGGCGCGCCCTGCGCGCCCTTGGTTTGAGGGCGCGCCCTGCGCGCCCTCGTCTCCTTTGAAACGCGGGGGCGCGGTACATCCAGTTTCTAAATTTTGCACCGTCTCCCTTCCCCTATAAATTGAGAGACATTATCAACGACCCAAGGTTGAACCCCGGTGCCTAGCTCGTCCCAAGGTCGTCCTAGCTCTTCTCCAAAGCCGTCCCGACGTCCAAAGGCGATCCGAAGTCAAGAAACCGATCCCGAGGTGAAGGAGAAGGCTCGATCCGGGTGTTCTTCATCAACCATCTTCATCGACTTCTGGAGAAAATCCGAGGCTTCTGCTGCAAAAGTCTTCAACATACAAATTGTCCCTCTCTTCGTCCTCTTTCGTCCCCAACTGACGGCACTCCATTCCGACTTGCCGTTTGTTCGTGGCGGTTGCTACACTGAGGGCGCGCATCCAGGTTCTGTTTTTGATATCCGCTCACTTTCATAATTTTTACTGACTTATACAGGAGGATTTCGGAGAAGTCATCAACATAGGAACTCTTCCCCTCTGAGTCCTCCGTCTACTCAAACAAACGTAACTCGATTCTGACATCGGGGTCGTCCGTAGCATCCTCTGCACCGAAGTCGCGCCAGAAGGGTGCAAAGCTACCCGAACCGGCCTTTTCTCAACCAACTCGGCTTCAACTCAAGCCGATCCATTCTATAAGCCTTCTCAACTCCATTAACTCTGTTTATTCATTGTTTTAAAGCATCTTTTAGTTTATTTACATCATTTTTACCTAATCAAAAATACAAAAAAAGGGGTTAGGACTCACCCCAATCCGGTGAGTTCGATTCCAATTGCTTCTTTCTCATATTCTCTCTACACTTACTACACTTCCCATAGTTCTAATTATTTTCTTCACTTGGTTTATTTTTCTAGTTGCACAGGTTTATCAAGCTAGCATTGGATTGGAGACTCTTCTTCATCGGCCGGCCGAAGAAGAAGAAGGTTGAACTCACATCCCTTTCTCCCACGCTAAGGTACACACGGTCAACTTCTTTCTATTTCCATTCCATAAAGCGGAGCCCGCGGCTCCTGGCGACCACATCTTTCATGTTTTAATTTCATCTCTTCCTCACTCTCCTCCCACATGACCCGAACCATCTCCGGTGCTCGAGCGACGCCGTGAGATGAAAGTTTGGGGATCAATGTGAGTGTGGGATCGAGGTGAGGAGTCTTTACCGCTTTCCGAGTGTTTTCCGATTCACTCCCTTTTTCCCATTTTCCATATTTCACCTTCTTATCTTGAGGTGCCGATCCGGAACCCGTTTTCGGAGTCGACATCATGTACCTGAGCAAAAGGGCACATTTTTCATATTGTTAGACAAGCCATACTTTGCAAAATGGATATGACCACACTGATGTTGGTTCCTCCCCTTAATTGTCTGAGAATGTGAAAGCATATTTAGTTATGTTGCAGATGCTATTTTTGCCTATTAGATTCTGTCTGGTCCTTATTACCTCGATAATCTACAAGAGGAAGAAGAGGAAAGAGAAGAAGAAGCATTCCCTCTCAATATATTTTTATTTTCTCTGCCCATTCTCGTGGTTACTTAAAATGATAGGTATATTTGAACTATTTTAAGTTTGGATGAATGATTCATATTAATTGCTAGTCAAACTTTTGTTTCTTTTTATTATAAATTAACTAGTTTTTAATGAATGGTCACTATTTCATGTTGGAACTTTTGACCGATTTAGGATCAAAGGTTTGCAATTACATTTGTTTTTTCTAGTTTAAATTATAATGTTCTTAATAAGGAAAAGAATGTAAGATGTCATTGTAAGTCATATATTATGGTGGAGAGACCAAGTTATTGTTAGATACATATTTATAGTGCATAAATATAAGATTGCATATTTATATTTTTATAATTTTGTTGTCATTGCAGGTTCTTTTCAAGACAAAGTGATGAATATTCCTATGTATGTGCAGGAGCATTAAAAATGTAATTCATGAGTACTTTGATTGTGATGGAAACTTAAAGCTCTTAACATTTTTGTATATTTCATATATACAAGTTGTGAATGTTTGCATTTCTAAATAAAATAAGTTCTTACTTTTTCTACTATTTAGCAAAAAAAATTGAATCAATATGTTAATATCTTACTCATGTTTACATAATATGAATGCTTTAGATGTTATACACAAGTTGTGAATGTTATGTATACAGGTTATTATGAATCAAGTTGTTAAATTGCTTAGAAGTTGATTAGATCTCATGTATACAAGTTGATGACAATGATGATGATGAGCAAGATGGTTGACTAATTTCTTCACTACCCTATTAAATCTCATCTTGTAACCACATCAGAAGCTTTTTTTTGTTTTCAAATGTTGTTGTAGCTTGTCGAAAGACTTTAGCAAACAATCAGCCAAGGATTCATGAAAGGTGTGCTAAGAGTGATGAATGTGAGGTTGCAAAAGCATCAAAGTTTGATTTAGACAGTTTTCTCCTGCTATAAGGTACGTATACATATATATTTGATTTAAAGATGTACATATATCTGATTTGGACTAGAATATTAACCGTTGTAATGTCTAATTCATACATCTTTTGTTGATAGTTTATATATCTTTATATAGAGATTTTTGATATGTAAATGCTATTTGTTCATGTGCTATATACACATCAACTCTAGTAGTCTGCTTTATTTTTAATGATAATTGCTTTTGCTAGGTGTATATGTAAATGCCATCTATTCCTACTCCCTAACAAACAACTACAAGTACAATTAAATTGCATATGGCGCCAACCCCACAGGTTCAACTATTGTATTCAGATCAAACAGTCTCATTTGATTAAACACAACAAGCACCATCATAACAAGTAATTCTCTAACCCTATCATCTTTACATACAAGTAAGTCATTTTTACATACAAAGTTACATCACACAAGTTATCATTTTGCATACTTATGTTTTTTGTATTTTTATGGCCACAGGTTATCTTCAAGACAGATTGATTACATTCTTATGCATGAGGAGCCATGAAAAATGTAATTCATCAATACTCTAATTGTAGTTGAACATGAAAACTCTTAAATCTTGTGCATATTTGGTGTATAATACAGGTGTAGATGTGTTACTTTAACATGTTGTAAAACTTCTTCGTTTTCATTTTAGCAACTCAATGATATGTGCAAAATTGTTTAAATTTTCTTAAACTGAACCTAAAATTTGAGTACATGAATGGAACAATGTGTATGGAACAGGTTGTATAGAATAGGTGTATGGAACAATGTGTGTCAAGAGGTGTAACATGAATGGGTGTATGGAACAATGTGTAGATGAAACAGTGTATGGAACAGGATGTATGAAAAAAGATGTATGGAACAGTGTGGACCAATGTATGAAACAGGTTGTATTGAACATGGAATATGTTGTATGAAACAAAGTGATTGCATAGAACATGAATGGGTGTATGTAATGATGTGTATATAAGTGGTTGTATGGAATAGTGTGGTTGTGGAACAATGTGTAGATGAGTGGTTGAAGAACTTGTATGAGTACCTACGGTTTCTGGCCGTAGGTAAATGTAAAACGCTGTCAAAGATCCGTCCATTTTTTACCACTACTTTACCTATGGGAGGAACCATAGGTATACCCGTTTGTATCAGTTTTCTTTACCTGTGCTTGCTAAACAGGTAAGCAAGTTTTACAACGGGTGTATGGATCGTAGGTATACATAGGGACTATACCTACGGGTGTTTGTTGACCCGTAGGTATAGTACATGTACTATACCTACGGGACCTACCGTAGGTAAAATATTTACCGACATGTCCTAGCCCGACGCGACTTCTTCCGGGGGGTCCCGTAGGTAAATTGAAATACCTACGGGAAAATAGGCTTTACCTACGTTTTTCTCACGTAGGTAAAAGACGAATTTGGCGTAGTGTCATAGGTCACCAAACTCACTTGGGGTTAAAATGGGAAAATGATACAGACATTAGTTGAGCTTCATGGTGTTATAGGAATGTAGGGGTAGGAATATGTCAATGACTAATATTTTCTTATCCAATTTCTCATGTTATCCCTGCTGGTTATTAGATATTACCAGGCAAGTTACTAATTCCTATTCATCTATTAGATGCATAATATGGATTTAAAATCTCATCGGCATATTTTTTGCATGAACAGGTGACTTGCCTTGAGTACAAAGCACAATTTTCCTTTCTTTGTTTTGGGCATCTTGTTTCAAACACCTTGCTTTTCATGGACAACAAAAAGTAATGAAAACCTTTGTAAATGGATAAACCTTTAAGAGATACCATTTTGTGTCAAATGATACCATTCAGTTTTGTTTATGTCATCTTAATATGTATGCATGATCATATCTCCCACTGTTAAGTGTAGACACGCAATTTTGGTCCAATTGAAGAGCTTGAATTCTTGTTTTCATGAATAATATTTGAGTACTCTTTCAAGGGAATTGAGTTTTCTGGAAAAATCAAGTTTTTTGGCGCATTTCAAAGAAGATCGATAGGCATTGACCAGGGTCAAAGTGCCCTATATACAGGGCACCAGGCGCCCTATATATAAGGCACCTGGCACCCTATATATAGGGCACTAGGCGCCCTATAAACAGGGCACCATGCGCCCTACTTATAGGGCACATGCACCTGGTCTGACTGACTGGACAGATTGATAGGACAGTTCTGCAGATAAAGTTGCTCTCTTCTTGGCTATAAAAGGACCCCCATTTGGAGGCTTGAGGACACACCAAGGGCGCCCCCCAAACTCTCTCATCCACCACAACACTCCCAAGGCCTTACAACCCCTCTCCAAGCTCTCAAACCGTTCCAAAACCCTCTCCAAAAAACCCCAAAAACCTGCAGTTTCCTTCTTCAGAAATATGATTTTTCTCCGACTTTGAGAGCCTCTACACTCAATTTCCCTTACATCTAGTGCCAAAAGACTCTTACATTAGCTTCACTTGAGTATTAGCTGCTTGAAGAATTCCTTCTTCTATCTTGGAGGTCTTCCTACACTTCGGGGCGACACGATGAAGAAGGAAAGAAAATCTGCTGAAAGCAGTCCCTGGTGCCCCATAAATAGGGTGCTTTGACTTTGGTCAACGTGCCCCATCAAGGGGACACCTGCAGCTAGTGCCCCATATATGGGACACTAATAGGGGCAGACCCCGTTTTGCAATTTTTTGAGTTTATTTACCTTTCCGGTTGATCCTTTACTCCCCCCTTTTATTTTAACTTTCATTAACATGCCATTTACCATGCATTAAGTCACACATTTGCATCTTCATACCTCTTTAAAAACCTATCAAAGATAGGGGTTGGGGTTTAGTCCCAATCCGGTTAGTTCCTTCCCTTTTTCATGTTTAAGTTCGAATTTGAGCATGATTCTACACTTTCACTAGAACTAATGATCTTTTCACTTGTTTCTATGTTTTCATATGGACATTTGAAGGTAAATCCGGCGGAGGCGGAGCTTCAACCGGATCAAAAACGAAGGACTCACTAAGCTCTCTTCTTTCGGCTGGCCGAAAGAGGAGAAGTCGGAACCCAACAATCTTCCCACTTCCAAAGGTACGACGGTCATTTTTATTCTTCATTTTTATTTCTTTCTACTATATTTTGGAGCCTTTGGCTCCTGGCGACAACAAACACTAACATCCCATCCAACAAGTTCCCAAAGCAAGCGTAGGGGATGGAAAAGGGAGATCTACGGATATCCCGTTTCGGGTGCTTACACCTTTTGGCGACCACGGTAGAACTGACTTTGCTTTAGTGAGTTCTTCTCTTCTTTCCTAAGAATGTCCACTTGAAAACATGCTTATTTTCACTCTAGTTCTCATTTAAGCCATTTCAATTTCTTTGCATTTCTATTTGCTTGCTTACATGCTTGTTTATTTCCTTGAAGCATTATCTTGTTTCTTCCGATTTACTTGCCTTCCGTTGGTCCTTTTAAAAGCATACAATCTGATTTCTAGCTTGGTTTATCAACTTATTTCACCTTAGCATTTTAGATATCATCTTCTTTCATCCCTTGTTAAGTATACTTGTCTATTTCCTTATAAGTTTAGTTTTCCTTTAGCAAATCTTTCAAAGCATGCTTAGTTAAATTAATGCTTTCTTCCATCTTAGTTTAATTTCATATCATTGTCTTGTTTACTTGCTTCCTACAGCATCTTGTTAATCATTGTATGCTTTTATTTTTTTCTCGGTTGCTTCTTATTCCTTGACATTTCACTTGCATTTAGTTTGCATTGGAGTTTCAGGTTCGCCCGTCTCCATAGGACATCCGAGAAGGGAGGCTCTCTCCCCACACATCCAAACACTCCTCTTGGTGGTTGCCAACTCCTCCTTCGGGGATTCCCTCTTGGTAGAACTGGGTAGTTTCCATAAAGGCCTCCGTAATTCCCCAGATGTGAAGGATTCCCTCTTCATTTATCGGGCTGGTTGTACCATTTTATCCCAAAACCCGGAGTACCTATTACCTATCGTTGTGAAAAGAGTGACAACCTTAGATTGCTCGGCCTTGTGAGAGCATAGGGTCCTACCCATTTATTTGAGTGGAAAATATTCTCTTAACAAGCCATTAATTTGAAGTTGAAACAAAAAATGCGTTAATCATTCCAAGTCTTTGCTATTACTTGTTTGCAAACAAAAATTGAAAATTAAACAAAAATCTCAAAATCACCTAAAGAACCAAAAAAAAATTTCTTGAGGTTAATTTGCTTGATAACTTGCTTGTCCGACAAAAGAAAATCAAAACAAAAAAGGGATCAAAAATCAAAACCAAAAAAAAATCCTTGAGTTTTTATTTGTCAACCTTCTTTTCCTACTGTGTTTATGAATTTAAGGTTAGGACGAGTTATCAGAATGGCGGATCAAAGATACGAGCAACTACAATTGGAATATGACCAATCTTATTTCTACCCTGATGCCGTAACCCAAAATTCTCCCAAAACCTAGTCAAATTTCTCCTCAACTCAATCCAAATTCACTTTGGGAGGCATTCTCTCATGCCGACCCCACTCAACTTTAGGCTATTGAAGCCATTCTCAAGGGCAAGTCACCCGCCGAACACATCCCTCCCGAAGGTGGTCTTCACATCTCTACCCCTCGGTCGGTAGCACATCAACCCAATGTGCCCACTCATGGCCATTCTTATACCGGGCTCGTAGCCCCAATTTCTCCTCATCCGGTAGCTAATCTAGATCACCCTGATCCGAATGTTGTTGCTCCTTCTAAGCCACTAGTTCATTCTTCTAATCATCTCAACCCTACTCACCCTTTGGTGCATCCCCCAATGTACCCTTCTTATCTGGCCGCTTTGGCCCATCCAATCCAAGTTCCGGTGCACCAAGCACCCACTCCTCCTCCTCCTCTTAGAGAACCTTCTGTCGATCAGTCTATGGTTAACAAAATCAATCGCATGGATGAGCAGTATAGAGAGCTTAGACGATTGATCGACACCAAGGCAGCCCCTGAAATTTCTCTTCCTTCCCTCCCTACTTTTCATCTACCTCCCTCTGAGATGCTGGTATACTGTTGCTACAATGGAACCGGTAATCCATTCATTCATATCAAGGACTTTCTTTAGGAGTCGGTAATGTGGCAAAATGATCCAAGGGCCCTTGCTTTTCTTTTTAGAAGATCATTAGAGGGTTCAGCTTTGGAGTGGTTCTACTCGCTTGACTCTTTGGAGGCGAGTAACTTTGAAACTGTCAAAGCTAAATTTTTACAGAGATATCAAGATAGGGTCGGACCAACATATTCCATCACCGACCTCATAGCCGAAAGAATGAGAAATGATGAAGATTTTACCAGATATGCTGATAGGTGGAGGTCCATGGCAGAAAAGCTTACTGATTCCATTTCAGAACTGGAGCAAGTGAAGATGATCATCACCAACGCTACTCCAGCCTTAAAGAATATGTTGGCTTTGCATCACCCCACCTCCATGAGTGAACTCTATGAGAAGACACGGTACATTCAGACGCAGCTTAGGGACTCACCTATCATGAACTTGTTTGATCCTAGACCCCGAGCTATCAAGAAACCCACTTTTATCACAACCGGCCCAGTGACTGAGGGCGTAGTGACAAACGAGAACCTCAATGTTGTAGGGAACCCACCTAGCAATTATCAACACCAGTTTAGGAACCCTCAACAAAATCAACCATTTAGAAACCCTCATCAACCTCAACATTAACCTCAGTTCCAGCCTTGTCAACAACAAGCTCCGATTCCTCAGCGACTGCAAGCCCCAGTTCCCCAACCACCACCGCAACAACTGGCCAACTACAACCAAGCACCCCCTCCCATGGCCTACGAACCCCGAAAGGTTGGACCCAAGAGGAATCATTACCCGCCATTGCCGTACTCCCTCATGGACATATTTATTGCACTCATGGTGGCAGGGCAAATTGCATTGCCAAGGGAGAAGCTGGAGTGGCCTCAAAATGCCAACACAGAGTGATACTGCCTGTTTCATAGATATCCTGGGCACACCGTGGAAAATTGTTTTCAGTTCAAAGACTATATCCACGACCTTAATGAGCAAGGCAGTATTGACTGGGACCAGATGGGGGAATACATCAAAACAGTGAAAGATCAACCTCAACGGCAACACGCACAAGCTCAACAGCAACAACAACAAAACCCTGGCCTAGGGATTATCCAAAACCCTTTACCTCCACATGCACCCGCACTTGGGAATCAACACGTTAATCCCATCTTGATCTCTTCCGAGGAGTATCATCATCGGGGCCAGAATTGGTAAGTTGAGGGAGCCACCTCCGCCATGCACGTCAACCAAACCATCCATTCCATACCCCGAGGTACATCGGCCAACCCCATTACTCTCAATTGGCCACCCATCATCCGAGCACCATCGCGACCCATTGTAAGACCACCAGCCATACAACTCCAACCAGGACAGACCCTAATCCGCCAGGTTAATCCACCACAAACATCACCACCACTACGACCCATCATCATCCCACCCCGAGCAACTGTACCTTCACAACCTACCTACCCTACCATGCCTCAAACCACCATCATTACACCCGTCCCAAGAGCTCCCATCATTCGACCTAACCCACCACCCACCACTACCATCCCAACTATAGCTCCTAAACTTGCCACAGTGCTTAGGAGTGGGCGCATGTTCCAAAGGGTCTTTCCTCAAGCCGGTCAGTCAGGGTTGGTACTAGAAGCAGAAGAAGAACACATCGAAGAGTCGTTGTCTGGGACATCCTATGACTTGTTGAAACATCTTGATAAAACCCCAGCACGGATCTCTATCTTAGAGTTGATCAAAAGATCCAAAGTCCATCAAGAGGTTCTCCAACAACACTTACAGTGGGTGATGATGAATGAGAGCCTCCCCCCAGAAAAGATCTCATCAGTTCTGGTCCCGAGAAGTGAGTACCCGGCCCTTACATTCACAAAGGAAGAGTTGGCCGACCCGGAAGTAAGGAAATATGCCTTATGCATCACATGCCACATCAATAGAGTAGGCATTAAGTCATGTTTGGTCGATACCGGAGCCTCCATTAATGTTTTGCCACCAGAAACATTACGTCTTTGTGAAATTTCTGAAGAGGATGTCTGGCCATCTCAAATAACAGTGGCCGCATATGACAATTCGAAAAAGCCTGCCAATGGCATGATTACATTAAATGTGAAGCTTGGACCCCAAATAGTCATTGTTGACTTCCACATACTTGAAATAGATCCGACATACAAAGCCATTATGGGACGTCCCTATTTGGAAGCACTAGAGGCAGTCGATTCCACCAATCACCAGTGTCTCAAATTCCCTCACAAGGGACAAATGATTAAGGTGACTAGCATGCCCCTAGATCATACATCTTCTCCACCACCACCCCTCGGGTTGCCAAACAAGCTAATTTTGACAATCTTGGATTTTCCAGAAATAAGTAGGCAGCCCAGGCGAGTGTGGAGAAGGAAAATAGAGAAAAATGAAACTATTTGGTGACATATAATGAAGAGTTTGGGATACCAGGAGGGCCGAGGACTAGGCAAAGAACTGCAAGGCATAGCTGAGCCAATCAATCTAATGAGGTTACAACCAAAAAGCGGGGTTGGGTATGATGGAACGATGGTGAATGGTCAGAATCTCAAAAGCAGATATTTTTCTAGATACTTACAAAAAATTTTCATCAAGAAAGAAACTATTCAACTGGCTGAGAACAAGGAAGAACAAGAGATGGAGCAAGAGAAGAGAAGAAGAACCAACGACCCTAAAGATGACTTGTATCTTGAAATATCTTTTTTGTTTTCCATCGATGAAGAAGGGTCAAGCAATGAACCACTCCAGGCTAAACCACCTGTTGACACACCCGAGGGTCATATTGCCAAACCGACTCGAGAAAAGGTCCAACCAACTCCACGAGGGCCTTCTCTCATTATGTCATCTTTTGGGGCTGACGCCCCAACGCACTGTAATGCTCTCCCCGGGCTTCTTGGCCCGATCCCTATTTCTAGGCCCTCAGGCCCAACTTATGGGTCCGCGTGACCACTTATTGCTCTTGGGCCATCGAGCCCCTCTACTGAATCGGGGACTCTACGCCCATTTTCTCCAATTCTCGGGCCCTCGAGCCCATCTCCTAAACCTAGGCCCTCGAGCCCACATCCTCCTCTTATTAAGTCTATGAACCCACCTTCTTCCATGATCATCCGGCCTACTGGCCCATCATCTCTTTCTGTCAACATTGGGACCGAAAGCCCCCTCTATCAAACATTGCTCGAAGTCTTCCCTCTTTATCAATATCTTCGCCTATTTTGGCTCCCGTAGTTGATCTCAACCCAAAATCGGGCACCTGAAGCCCATTCTGTCTTTATGTTTAGCACTCCCCAAAAAAAAACGTCTTCCTCGAAACTCAAATTTCGATCGAGGAAACATCTCAATTTGCCTCGAAAGGGCATTCGACCCAAAGAGCCACCAGATCCTTGATTGACCTTCTTTGCCCTCTATCCTCCCCAATAAATTCCACTCCCTCCACCTCCTCTTCCTCCCCTTATTTACCTTTTTTTAGGTTTAGTTTCCAATAAAAATAAAACAAAAAACAGAGGTAGGAGAGTTCTAGAAAGATATCTGCAACAGTTAGCTCAGAAAAGCATAAGATGTGCCAAGCTACCGGAGTATCTAGAAAATGTAATCTAGTTGGATGAGATCCGATATGAGGAGAAGGACAACATTGATCCAACTTTAGGGGTTTACGAGGTTGTATCGGAAAAGGATCATGATACTGAGGATGAAGAAGAGGATTTGGCTGATGCTTACGCATCCGGATTGAAGAGATTTGAAGAACCATCAGCCACGGTGGATGAACCGACTAAGGAACTTAATCTTGGAACATCGGAAGATCCTAAGAATATCCTCATCAGTGCCAACCTCACCCCTTTAGAAGAACAGAATCTAATGGAGGTACTACAAGAATACAAGGACACGTTCGCTTGGACATACGAAGATATGCCGGGGTTGGACAAGTCATTGGTGGAGCATCGATTAACTTTAAAACCCGAAGCTACCCCGGTCAAGCAAAAGCTAAGGAGATTCCACCCAGACATAGCATTGAAGATGAAGGAAGAGGTCGATAAGCTACACTAAGCAAAATTCATTAGAGTCATCCTTTATCTGCAATGGGTGGCAAATATAGTCCCGGTCATGAAAAAGGATGGAAAGGTTCGAATTTGCATTGACTTCGGGGACTTAAACTGAGCATGTCCGAAAGATGATTTCCTCCTTCCTCATGTCGTTGTTCTTGTTGATAACACAGCTGGATATGAAACCCTATCATTCATAGATAGATATTTAGGGTATAATCAAATCCAGTTAGCAGAAGAAGATCAAGAGAAGACCTCATTCACTACACCTTGGGGAACTTACTGCTACGTCGTCATGCCCTTTGGATTAAAAAATGCCGGAGCAACTTATCAAAGGATCATGGTGGCGATATTTCATGATATGATGCATAAATTTGTAGAGGTGTATGTGGATGATCTAGTGGTTAAATCTCGGACTCGAGATGGCTGAGGTATTAAAAAGGGTTTTGCAACGAGCCAAGGAATATAAGCTTAAAATGAACCCCAAGAAATGTGTGTTTGGAGTATCATCTGGAAACCTGTTTGGGTTCATCGTCAGTAAAAGAGGCATCTAGATCGATCCCAACAAAGCAAAGGCCATCATTGATATGCCTCCACCAAAGAACTTAAAAGAGCTGAGAGGGTTGATTGGTAGATACAATTTGTTCGTCAGTTTATCTCACAACACTCCCAAAGGTGTAAACCTTTCTATGAGTTAACCAAGGAGAAGGCCGAATTCAGATGAGATTCAAGATGTCAGGAGGCATTCGATAGTTTAAAGAAATATTTGTCAAGCCCACATGTGCTCAAACCTCCGGTTCCCAGCAAACCCTTAATCTTATACATCTCAATTTTGGAAGGATCCCTTGGAGCAGTATTGGCACAATTAGATGATGAAGGGAAAGAGCGAGCATCACACTATTTGTCCAAAATCTTTGATCCTTGTGAGCAAAAGTATACAACTATGAAAAAAACTTGTGTCACCCTGGTTTGGGTGGTCCAGAAGCTTAAACACTACTTTCTGGCTCACGAGGTTAATCTCATTGCTCGTATGAATCCCATCAAGTTTCTTCTTGAAAAATCTGTCCTGACTGACCGATTAGCATGTTGGCAGAGCTTTCTCTCTCAATTTGACATCACCTACATCCAACAGAAGGTGATTAAGGGATATGCGATTGCTGAACACCTTTCCCATCATCCTATCCCAATCTTTGACCCTATCCAATCAGAATTCCCCGATGAAGAATTGATATCCATTCAATCTTCCAATCTATGGACTTTATATTTTGACGGGGCATTAAACTCCCAGGGTAGAGGGATAGGGATTGTTCTTCTGTCACCCGAAGGTGTCACCATTCCTCAGGCTTTTCAGCTCCATTTTCCAGCAACAAACAGGTGATAGTCAGTTGATTCTCCGCCAAGTGCTTGCCAAATACTGCACATCTCATCCCGAGCTCAGACCATACCAAGAACTCACCGCCTGTTATATCAAGCTATTCTCCAAACTCGAATTCATTCATGTTCCTCGTGCTCAAAATATTCTTGCCGATGCTCTCGCTTCTCTGGCATCTTCACTATTTGTCCCACTAGGCAGACAAGTTAGGACAATCTACGTCCACCGACGTACCATTCCGGCAGTAGAAGATGCACAATTCTTGAAGGTTAAAGAAGAATTTGAAAGGAAAGAGTACATTGAGTAAAAGGAAGAAGTATCTTTGGTCGAGTTGGAGGAATTAGAAAAGGGTGAGAAACCATGGTATCATGAGATTGCGAATTACTGTCAGGATCAGACATATCCACTAGGATCAACTGCCGAAGAGAAGAAAGCCATAAGAAGAGTCTCCCAGAGATATACCATCTTAGGTGGAGTGCTTTATAAAAGGAGTCTGGCCGGCATTCTATTAAGATGCGTAGATGAAGAAGAGGCTGAATTGGTGCTTAAGGAAGCACATTCCGGAGTATGTGGAGGCCATGTAAATGCTCAAGCCCTCGCCAAGAAGATCATCAGGCAAGGGTATTACTGGCCTACTCTGGAAGAAGATTGCTCGATCTTTGTTCGGCACTGTCAGCTAGGGCTGTCAATGGGCCAAGCCCGGCCCGGCCCGCACCCGGCCCGATTAAGGCCCGACCCAATGAGTATTGGGCCGGCCCGGCCCGACCCACATTACATTGTTGGCCCGGCCCGGCCCGGCCCATAAAAAATACTATCGTGGCCCAACCCGGCCCGACTCGACTGAATTTTTATCTCATAAATATATTATTATCATATATTAATTAATTTAATTATTAAAAATAACACTATAAATATATAATAGCTTAATTTAAAACATATTTTTAATTAATAGAAGTGATATTTTTAAAAATATAAATATTTAAAATATAAAACTTTTTTTTAAAAAAAATGAGACTCTTAGAAAGTTAACACCATGTTTAGAAAAATAGAAAAACAAAAAAAAGTTGACAACTAAAATTTTAATTAAAAATGACTAGAAGTAAATATTTATAGGGTGTACCAGTACATAATAAAATGATTTTTATACAAAATAGTTCTATTAAAACTATTTAATGAGGGCAGCCGCCCCGATGGCCACCAGCGCCGATATGCTCGCATGATCTTCGCGTCGGGAGGGTGGAAGAGGCGGGCCGGCGGGGCCGGTCGCCGATGGGTCACCGGGAGGAGCCGGGATCCAGGACGATGGGCTTGGGGAGGATGGCGGAGCACGAGCGGCTGACGGCGGCGCCACGCAGGTCGGGGTTGCCCGAGAGCGAGGAAGGGGAAATGTTGTCGAAGAAGTTCCCCGGCGGGAGGTCGCCGGAGAGGAGGTTGTGGGGGATGTTGAAGGCGCGGAGGTGGGGGAGATCCCCCACCGTTTCGCAGGTGCCGGAGAGGCGGTTGCCGGAGAGATCCACGGCTTGCAGTGGTGGTGATGTTCGCCGAGATTGGCCGGAATAGCCCCCGAGAGGTTGTTCGGGAAAGGATCAAGAACGCCAGTGGAAGAACCAGCTTCTCGATCCGGGCGGCGGAATCCTCCCGGTGAGCTCGTTCTCCGCCGTACGCAGCTTCTCTCGCGTCGAAGCGCCGCCGATCTCCGGCGGAATGCTGCCGTTCACCTTGTTCCGGCTAAAATCCACGACCTCCACGGCGACTCGTACCCCCAATTTTCGCCGAATGCCGCCGACGTAAAATTGCCTACGTATTCAGCCACTCGCAGATCGCGGATGCTCCCAATCTCCGTCCGGAACGTCGTCGGACAAAGCGTTGCCCGACAAATCCAGAGATTGGAGCGTGTGCGACGCCGGCGCCGGAGAAGACATTCGAACGGGCCCCGTGAGCCCGTTTCCTCGCCATGGAAACCCGCCGTGCACCCGCCCGGAACGTCCACGGCGGGAGCTCCCCCGTCGCGCTCAGCCGAAGTCGACGACCAGGGAGAGCTCCACGGGCCGGCGAGCGATGCCGGAATGCTGCCGTTCAACCGATTGCCTAGAGAAGTCTAGGTCTCTCGCCGCCCCAGGCCTGCCCAAATGGGGCGGGGAGGGGGCCCGCGAAGCCGTTGCCGGAAAGATCCAAGCCTTCGAGGTTCCCCATCTCACCGATCCGGGGCCGGGGACGACGCCGGCGAGGGAGTTGCTCCCCGCCTTTAGAGAGGAGCAGTCGACACCGCCGCAGAGACGCCGAAGCGCACCGACGGCCGAGTTCTCCCCGAAGTCGAGATCTTTGAGCAGAGGTCGGCCGCCGACGCCGTCCGGCAAGCCGCCCAACAGGCGGTTGCCCCGCGAGCTTATCGACCGGAGGTTGTACATCTTCTCGATCGACGGCGACGGAGCGGACGACGGAGACGTACTGGCCGCGGTGGTCCAGAAGGAGGCGGGCATCTCCGATCCGGGACATCTGAACTACGTAGGTGGAAGAAGCGGACAGCACGGCGGCCACGAGGCACGCCGCCGTCAGGCACGGGGCAAGAAGCCATGGCAGCTTCCTCGGCGGTGCCCTACGCGACGGGAAGCCCGGTTGCGTGGACGCCCAGCGGACGCTCATGACAGTGCTGCTGGCCCGACAGCCCGATGGACGGCCCGCTCACGGCCCGCGGGCTGAATTTGAAGACCCGTATATTAATTTGAAGTTAGCCCAGCCCGTGAACCCACGGGCTGGCCCGGTCCATTGCCACCCCTACTGTCAGCAATGTCAAATTCACACCGACAAGATCCATTCTCCCGCATCTTCCTTCACCCGATTCATGCCCCCATGGCCTTTCACTATGTGGGCTTTTGATGTTATCGGACCCCTTAGTGACCCAAACTCCACAAACAAAACCAAATTCTTCATCTTAACGGCAACGGAGTACTTCAGCAAGTAGGCAGAAGCAGAAGCATACGTGGAAATCAAGGCATCAACGGTCTGCACCTTCATAAAACACAACATCCTTGCCAGGTTCGAGATCCCAGGCGACATCATCACCGACAATGGACCACAATTCATCTCTCAGGAGCTGTGTGACCTTTGCAACAGGTATTGCATCAAATTGCATCATTCATCTCCATGTTATCCTCAAGGCAATGGTCAAGCAGAAGACATAAATAAAACTCTGATAAAAATCATTAAGAAGACTTGTAAGTCTAGCAAGTTTGCGGACTGGCCGGATAAGTTAGTTGATGCTCTATGGGCCTACCACACTTCTATTCGAACCCTAACGGGTCAAACTCCCTATGCCTTGGCATTTGGGATGGAGGCGGTAGTCCCATATGAAGTATTCATTCCTTCCCTCCGAGTCCAGATCGATCGAGACATCCCGATGGATGAACGCCGAGATTCCCTTCTCGCGCAACTCGAACTCTTGGACGAAAGGAGGCTGGCCGCTGCCGAACATGCTAGATCTTATCAGAATAGACTTAAAATATTTTATCAGAAGAGGGTGGTGGAGAGAAAATTTGAAATCGGTGAGGTTATTCTTAAAAGAATATTCATTAAGACGAGTGGTCCCCGCTCCAAACTTCAACCTAATTGGGAGGATCCATATGTAATCTCAACAGTCTATCCTGGTAATTCATATAAGCTGATTAATGCAGAAGGAGAAGAACTAGCTCATCCCAGGAATGGTGTATGCCTCAAAAAATATTTCTCTTAAAACAAAAGTCACAAAAAAAATCTATAAATTCCAAAGGTGTGAAGAATGGTAGTAACATCTAATGCTTACTCATTCGGTGCACCAACTTGTCACTTAGGGAAATAAGGATAGGCATCATACTGCACACACTACACACCTAGGTTTCGGAATCCGATGATTGGAAGTCAGAGAGAAAGCTAGGCAACACTTGGCAAAAGAAGGTCAACTCTGTCCTATTCTCTTCTTATTTCGGTCTAGAAGGGATGAAAGGGGTTAGAATAAGGAGTATCGAAAGTACCCATTGCCTTAGTAGGAGGATGCCTCTGAAAGTCTGACTTCTTAAAAGAAAAGGTACCAAAAGATGGGCAATGACCCCTCAGGTCGGCAAAAGAATAGACCTGTCTGAATGTGTACCAATAAAAGCCCAAAAAAGAAAAAGGCTCCAAAAGATGGGCAATGAACCCCTCAGGTCAAAATCAAGCAAAAGAAAAAATGTCTGAATGTGGGCCATCAAAGAAAAAGGGCTAGAAAGAAGGACCCGAGGATGTCAAATCCCAAATGGGAAACGCATGCACTAGTAGAGAAACAAATTCGACATCCTTGAATTCTATTAAAGACTTACCACCAATCCTCTTCCCTCTTTAACCTTGCGGGTAGGGTTGACCGACTGGATCCAAGAAGAGCCATAGCCTATCAAAGGCAAAAGGTCAGAATACTCCGACTAGGCACTTTCTTACAAGTGACGCCTACTCTTAACCCTTGGGTAACGATGATGGGCACCTATGGCAAGCAAGGCAAAGGATGAGATAGTTGTTTCTTTCACACCAAACAAAAAAATCAAATACTTCAAAAACAAAACACCAAATAAATTCATAAAATCAAAAATCTTAAAAATTAAATATTCAAAACACCAAAAAAATCATAAAAGTTCTAAAACATCAAAAACATTATAAAACTATCAAAACCCAAACAAATCAAAAATTTCAAAACACCTAAAAATTTGCTTTCTAGACTGATTAGTTGCCTTTGCATTCATGATTCATTTCAGTCTTGCCTATTTCCTTTTATGCATACTTATGTTTTCCTGTTATTTTTACCTTGATAAGGACGATGTCCCTTGACAAAAAGATCAAGGCAACTTTGCCCTCTCTTCGCAAGGGACTAAGCCAAAATAAAGTTCTAATATCTTCTCTCAAGTGGGTGCAGGAACAGGAGAAGGCATGCCGGCTTCATATCCCCAGACACTAGAGGAAGCAAAAACAACAAAAAAATCAAAAATTGCAAAACAAAAGTGGACTACCCCGACCCCTATTAGGACTTGCATTTAGCATTGCATCTATCAAAATAAGTAATATTTAAGATGTTGAAGACCTCAAGTCTAGAGGGGGCTGAGCCTAAGAACCCCTTCAACAAAATCAGTGAGGGCTCAGTCATTCACTAGGCTTGCGGATAGGCCAAAGTTGAATATGCGAGAACGACGGTTTCTTCACGGAAGTCCTGACCCATTATGTTCAACATATATCTTCAACTATTTTCTTATACTTAGTTGTATTTCTTTAAACCCAGCATGCATCATTTCATACATGCATCACCCCACCATAATCCTGCCATGACCTCTTTCCTGTCCACTATGAACATTTTAAAGATGGTCTTTTATAGCCCCAGAGGAGGTCTTGATTTTTCAGAGAATCAGTTTCCAACATGTTTTAACAATGATTTCATCGAAACAAGAAGTTTTTCCATGTCGAACTGAACCGGTATTGTTGAGTAAAACCTTATGAATTTGAAGAACCCAACCTTGGTTGATTGGCTGTCTCCTCTTTACTTTTTACAATTTACTGCATTTCTACCGAGTCCAGCACACCATGCAGTTAGGGTCTTGGCCGGTAACAATTCTCCCCCACGTGGGATTTTAGTTATTTACTTTAAGTACCGTTCTTCTCTTTAGCCAATCAACTAGAGGGAAGATTTCGATAAGACAAAGGGTAATCTCAAAGTACGATAAAGTTTTATTTCACTCAACTAGGACAATGAGGGCGTGTCTAAATCTACACCTTGGCGTCACCTTTTCAGTTCGTTACCACTTCATTCCACTGCGCCTCACTACGTTTCACTACATTCGCCCACACTTCATTCATGTCACTCCCTTGCAAAGTCGACGCCAAGGAGAGGCAAACTGTAGACACGCAATTTTGGTCCAATTGAAGAGCTTGAATTCTTGTTTTCATGAATAATATTTGAGTAACCTTTCAAGGAAATCGAGTTTTTTAGAAAAATCAAGTTTTTCGGCGCATTTCGAAGAAGATCGATAAGCGTTGACCAGGGTCAAAGCACCCTATATACAGGGCACCAGACGCCCTGTATATAGGGCCCTGGCACCCTATATATAGGGCACCTGGCGCCCTACTTATAGGGCACCTGCACCTGGTCTGACTAACTGGACAGATTGATGGGACAGTTTTGCAGATAAAGTTGCCCTCTTCTTGGCTATAAAAGGACCCCCATTTGGAGGCTTGAGGACACACCAAGGGCGCCCCCCAAACTCTCTCATCCACCACAACACTCCCAAGGCCTTACAACCCCTCTCCAAGCTCTCAAACTGTTCCAAAATCCTCTCCCAAAAACCTCAAAAAACAGCAATTTCCTTCTTCAAAAATATGATTTTCTCTGACTTTGAGGGCCTATACACTATATTTCCCTTACATCTAGTGCCAAAACACTCTTCCATTAGCTTCACTTGAGTATTGGTTGCTTGAAGAATTCCTTCTTCTATCTTGGAGGTCTTCCTACACTCCGGGGCAACATGGCGAAGAAGGGAAGAAAATTTGCTGAAACCAGTCCCTGGTGCCCCATAAATAGAGCACTTTGACTTTGGTCAATGCGCCCCATCAAGGGGACACCTGCAGCTAGCGCCCCATATATGGGGCACTAGCAGGGACAGACCTCGTTTGCAATTTTTTGAGTTTATTTACCTTTCCGGTTGATCCTTTATTCCCCCCTTTTATTTTAACTTTCATTAATATGCCATTTACCATGCATTAAGTCACACATTTGCATCTTAATACCTCTTTAAAAACCTATCAAAAATAGGGGTTGGGATTTATTCCAATCCGATTAGTTCCTTCCCTTTTGCATGTTTAAGTTTGAATTTGAGCATGATTCTACACTTTCACTAAAACTAATGATCTTTTCACTTATTTCTATGTTTTCATATGGACATTTGTAGGTAAATCCGGCCGAGGCGGAGTTTCAACTGGATTAAAGACAAATGACTCACTAAGCTCTCTTCTTTCGGCCGGCCGAAAGAGGAGAAGTCGGAACCCAACAATCTCCCCGCTTCCAAAGGTACGACGGTCATTTTTATTCTTCATTTTTATTTCTTTCTACTATATTTTGAAGCCTTTGGCTCCTGGCAACCACAAACACTAACATCCCATCAAACAAGTTCCCAAAGCAAGCATAGGGGTTGGAAAAGGGAGATCTACGGATATCCCGTTTCGGGTGCTTACATTAGGTGCTTATTTTTCATGTTGTAGAATTTAATCTACAATGTTGGGACTTCAAACATACAACAGTTCAATGTATACATAGGGACCAAAGACCAAATTACTCAAAAGTTTCATGGCTATGCTATCTACTTGATCTGGATGTCTAACATGCTGAAGCAATATAGAAAAATATATATATTCTTTTGGTACTACATGAGAGCAATTACTTTGAAGATAGATACAAGTGATTTCCTATTCCTTTGTAAGCAATTATTCTTATTCTTTTATTTCAATTGTTCTTTTTTTGAGAAGCAATTAGACAACAAATTTTGGCTGCTGGCATTGTCTGAATTTCTACATGACCTTTTATGTTCAATTTTTTTCTTGTGGAAAATTTTCAGCTAAAGGACATGGTTGAGAGAACACAAGATGGTTGTAAAGCTGAAGGTAAAGCTTGTCTGATCTACTAATTAAGATCCCAGTTGCAACCTGATTGACTTGACAATGACTTGACAAGGCCCGACGACATTTCCCATTGTTCTTGATGATCATCATATCTAGTCACTTGCATTGCATCGCGTGTACATGGTCATGGCTGATCTCACTATTCATCTTTGGTTATTATGAGATTGCATGGCCATATATATTGCAGCCTTTTTGCTCTGTGCTACTGTTTCTATTGCTACAAGACCTGCGAGTGCTGCTTGGAGTGCATATACCGCTGCTGTAATTGAAAAAAAAGGCTTAAATAACGTAGTCATCATCACTGCCATGGTCTTCTGCGGTTTGTCATCTGTTGTTTGAAGTAAAAATATTTTTTTTCAATGGGTTGTGCTTTTCCAATGTGAGATGTTTCCTTATTTTTGACATTAGGATTTTGTGCCTCTGGTTGCTTCACCTCAAAGAATAGGGGTTTGAATTGGATGGACAACTTTGTGTTGGGTTGAAGTATCGTATGTTACTAAATCAAGCAAGTTGATTGGAACTCTATTTGATTGTTCGTAAGAAGGTACATGAAAATATGTTCTGCAAGGACGAGTATATAGAGATAAGCGTATCCATATAGATGTGTATATTGTCTAATGCCTGTTAAAAACAAGGTTGTAGAACATTGAACACCGCATTGGTTGCAAGACTTGTTCGCTGGAAACAAGTATGGATGGGTGGAAATTGAACTACCTCATATTGACCCACAAGAACTTACCAATTTTCTCCCTTGAAGAAATAGCCACATCAAGAAAATAAGCCATGTGCTCAAGGGTCAGTACAAATGGTCAACCAGTTCATCTTGAGTTTTGTTGCCTCGAAGACCAGATAAAATTGAAATTGGGTATTAAGTAGACCCGTAAATGGGTCAGGTTCAGGTCAAATATATGTGGATCCGAATCTAAACCTGATAACAAAAATTCAAATCCAAAATTAGATCCGAAGATGTCATCCTCTTGGATTTGGATAAAACCCTGATCTGAAGTTGACTCGGATTTCCTATCTTCCGTCCGGGTGTAGAGAACGGAGTATACGACACCTCATTTCTCTCTTCTTCCCTAAGGACGGCGCTGGCTCCGCCAGCCCCAAGGCCGGATCCGTCGCTTTGAAGTCTCTGGCAAGGGTCGATAGTGCAAAAATGTACGGGTCTCCGGCGAGTTCCAAAGATCTGAACCTCTCCTTTCAGCCGATGCCTCTGAAGCCAGAGAGTAAGGACGGCGATCGGAAGCACCATCATCACCATCCCCCACCGCCACCGCAGCCGCCGTCGTCGTAGCAGCAATAGTTGAGTGATGGCTTGTTGCGTTTCCGCTCCGCCAAGACCTCCCTGATGGGAGACCTGAGCGAGGACTTCAATCCGCAATGCTCCTCCACCAACCTCGAGGAGAACACCATGTTCGCCCGGTTCATGTCCTCTGATCCCCGGGACCGGCTAGGGGAGAAGTTGCCGCACCCGGCGGCTCCCTCGGGCGACGCCGCCACCGCGCAAAGGGCCTCGCAGCTAATACGGCTGATGGAGCATGAAGGCACCGAGGCCGAGCCCCAGCGCGGCGGAGGGTTCTCCTCCTCCTCCCCGTCCTCGCAGTTGATGTACCTCCCCTTGCAGCGGCAGCAGCTTCCGAGCCACCGCCCAGGGATGGCAGCAGTGGCGGCAGAGAATGCTTACAGGGATCAGGCCGAGAATGGTGCCACCGTCTCCGGCCTCGTTAGGCATAGCAGCTCCCCTGCGGGGCGTTTCGCCCATCTAGGCACGGAGAGCGGTAAATGAACGAAATCCATACTCTTCGATCCGAGATTTCCATCGAGATTTCCCTTCTTTGGATAGAATCAGACATGGAAGTATGAAGAATATGTTGGTCTCTGCACGCTACGCGATGATGAGGGGCATGTACAGTCCTGGAGCCGGCCCAGTCGGAGAGGTGGCCTCTGACGGCAGGTTGAAGAGCCAGATAAGCTTCTCGTCGAGGCAGTCGTCCTCATCGGGGCTGATGTCTCCGATCTCGGGCATCGGGAGCGACAAGGGGGTGGGTGGCCATGCTCCTCCTGAGGACAGAAGCCGCTGTTTCATTCCAGGCATGCCCGTAACATCCTGGGAGGATCCCTCTCTGCTCTCCGACAGCTTCGCCAGCTCTTCCCGGCTGGCGCCATCGCAGGCTGGAGCAAGTTGCAGGAGCTGTCCCGCACATTGTTGATTCGATGGCGAAGACGCTGAAAATTTCGTCTGCGACTGCCGGGTCATCCATCGGGGTTAAATATTGAACCCGACAAATAGAAATCTGATTTTCTTAGAATCGGGTACATTCGAATAAAATCGGGTTTTTGGAATCGGGTACATTCAAATTTAGATTTGATATGTTTCAGGATCACTGACTGAGTATCCAAATCCTATTTTTATTTCGAATTCACGTTGGATTGATGGATTATCCGAATCCATTTATAGCCTAGAACTTGTGGTGAGTTTTGATAATTTCAATTTATTGAAAGTAGTCAATTTTGTATGTTTTTTATTATTTTTTTAATTTTATTATTTAAATTAAACTTAGTAAGTATATATTTATATTTTTTGTAAATAACATAAATACTTTTATATTTTAATAATATATTTTTATATTAATAATAATTTTGAGTCTAATCAATCAAAAGTAACTAATGATGTTTTTGCTATTGATATCGTATTATCAAACATCTAATATCAATTTTAATATTGATATACTATTACCAAACACTTAAAAAAATTGATACTATCACTTTTTATATTGATATTCTATTGTATTGAAACATCAATATCAACATTGATATTATATAAATTTTGATACTCTAACCAAACAAATCATAAAGTAGGAACGTTACCACTAACTTGTCCACAAATGTCCTCTTAGAGCCTGTTTGGTATCAAAAAATTTTGGCAGGTTTATCTCCTAAATTTTGAGGATAAATTAGGTTTATCCCCAAGTTATCCCGATACCACATAGCCCTTAGGGTCTGTTTGGCATCAAAAACCTGGGTTATCCCCTAAAATTTTTTGGTATCAAACAGGCCCTTAGGGCATGTTTGGTGTGAGGATAACTTGGGGATAAATCAAGTTTATCCCCAAAATTTAGGGGATACACTAGGTTTATCCCCCAAAAATTTAGGTGCCAAACAGGCCACTAAGGTCTATTTGGATCCCTGTAAAATGAGGTGTCGGTATCAAGTTTTCCCGAAAACTTGATCACGGCATTTGTTTGGTTATCCGTAGCACTCTAATCAATTGAAAATACATAAAACAATAGTTTTTGCATCCGGAGGCATCCAACGGATGCCATTTTCATAGCACAATATGCATGGTGTATTAGGATTAGCTGAGGGCACTTACTCTTGAGAAATCTACAAGAGGAATGAAACATTTATTTGTTAAAATATAAAATTTCAAATACCATTTTATAAAAAGTTTAGTTTTAAAAAATATTTATAAATATAAAAAATTATGACAATTGATGTGAAAGGGTATTTATAATATAATAAATTTTTTTAAAAAAGTAAATATTCATAGACAGCAAAACCTTGTTGTTAAAATGTTCAAAATGATCTTTGAAAAATATAGTATTTTGAGAAATATAGTATTAAATAATTTAAAAATATTATACAATCAATCAAATAGTTGATGTTATTTTTAGAAAAATGATTTTCATTTCTACCAAATAAGAGTTTTGTATGTACCCTTCCATGAAAAAGTTAATCCATAGAAAAATGTTTTCACCATTTTTCCTTTTCCAAGCAACCAAATGGACCCTAATGGGGTGTTTGGTTGCATGATAATTTTTTGTACAGTTTCATGATAAAAAATTATATTAAAATAAAAAGTGAACCAACTCATGACATAAAATTATCATGTTTGGAGGGATATGATAATCAAAAACGGTAACTACCATTCATGACCAAACAATGTTGGGGGACCACAAGAAAAAAGAAAGAGGTGAGACTCTCTTTTTTTTATTTAAGAAGAAAATTACTTTCAAAATATAAAATTGTCAAGGTTGCCAAACATCTCTTTTAACAAGTTTTCTTATAATTTTTAAAAATTAAAATAAAAATCTCCATTATCATGCAACCAAACACCCCATAAGACTCCAACCAAATCACGATGCTAATGTTAGATGTTCGTAAATTGTGGAAAATAAAGAGATCAATCCTAAATTATAGAAGTCAGACACGCCACAAGACATTATAAATAATCAAATTTCACTTTATCGCATAATACACTTCTATAGTAACTCTCTTGAAGACTTGACATGTCACAACCCGGATTTTTCACATGCACATCGGAAGATAATTCAGCAGCATAACCTTAGAAATATATCGATTTGGAACTAAATAATTTCAATCATTACAACTTATTAGCACAACAAGCATCTATCTAAACAAATTAAATACTAACATTGAATTAGTAATCCTCTAACTCCTCAGATTCCAAAACACCACTACGTTTCTGCTACACTAAACCTGTAAATCTAAAAATATATTAAAGATTAGAAGGGGTGAGTCACCACAGACTCAGTAGTACTTACACTCGAACTACCCTACTATACTAGTGATTCTCTATTGATATAAAAAATAATAAGCCTAAAAATTCAGATTATAATGCATAGAGTTTAAACTATTTATATATCTTCAATTAGGGTGATTACAATACCTTTCTACTACCCCATTGTTTAACATGATTCTATATGCACTAAAATCGACATAACCTGCACATTTAATTAAACTAGGTATGCATACACCACATAACCTATCATAATACAAATGACTTTATTAGACTACTAATAACCATGTTAAAATGCACAACTAAATACTTTGTCTGAGTAATTAACATATTCCATTTGGATATTGTAGCCATGTTACAAAACTAACACCAGATTTATCATATGAATGTAATATATAGTAAATAAATCTCATAGTACACTTAGGCAGGGGTGTACTTAGGATAAATCGTGGTATCCAGGATCGAAGGATACTCTAAATTGAACTAATCTACACCGCCCACAGGCCACTAACATAGTCTGGTGAAGTAAACTTTCATCACAATGTAGCTCACTGCATTAACTACATCTCACAAAATGCAAGCATATAAATAACTTAGACAATCAATCATTAACCAGCATGCCAAATGATGGTATAACTATGGATTACATCTATGGACAACCATAGATCAATGCACCACATACATGCATACTATATCACTGTTCATTACAACTAGAACCAATTACCAACATTACGCATCTAAATGACAATCAAGATATGGAGTACATAGAAAAACAACCATGGCTCTATGTATCACATATAAGCATGTCGAACCACAATCTAACACAAACTAGAATTAAACATCAACATGATGCACTTAATGCAATCTAACAGAATAAACATGCTTCATGCATGCTAAGTCATTATTAACCAATCTAGTAATAATTAACAAAATGGCACAACTATTCTAAAATCATGCAACCCTACGCAATAACTCAAGTAAATATTATGCCTCACAACATACATGCTAAAATACACATGACCACATCAATATCTTAAACGCATATACCTTAAGATCATACAATATATGAACCTAACATGTCGTGCAAATTATAAACCAAACATACCAAATACATGCCTTAACAATCACTACTACCTATTGCATATACATGAAGCAAAACTAAATTCTACTACACTTTAATCATGGCATCGGTGTTTTAATAAAATCAAGTTATCTTAAAAGATCATCGCAAAGCAATCATTCTATGCTAACTAGGTTCAATCATAGGAAGTACCTAACATGCCAATTAACATACATAGATAATTGAATCAATTTAAACATGCATGGTTAAATAAGCTAATCTAAACTAATCCAACTTTATCTAATCCTGCTATTAAACCAAGAATAACCTACTAATTATATTTAATCTTTGAGACAACACAGTGAGGCCATGCGAAAGGTCGTGCGGAGGTGCGGCGACCAAGGCACACGCACAATAACGTGGTTGCGGACGGTGACAAAGGCAGCTGACGATGGCATCCCCACGAGATGCAGTGGAGGTCGACGTGATGACGAAAGACTGAGGGCGGGTGGGGCTGGCCACGAAGGCAGAGGTGGTTGGGCTTCTAGGTGACAAGGAGAGAGAGAGAGGGGGGGAGGGAGTACAACAGTTAGGGTCGGAAGATAGATTTTGGTGAAGAGAAATAAAATAAAAAGACGAGGAAAATTTTAAATACAATAAATTATATATTTAATTAATTTTACAATAATAATATACTTAATATAAAAATAGATGAAATGTATACGTTACATCACATCTAGAATATTCACTAATTTAGATTATTTATAAGGAACACAATTCTTCTTGATGTATATTCACTTAAATTAACTCTGACAACCCTGATTTCTGTTTAAATTAACTATTCAGATTTTATTCTCACTTTAGAATTAATTCGCATATCAAAATTTTTACAAATTCTAATCTTATGGAAAGACCTATTTAAGTTCTATTCGATAATTGTATTGGTAGAATTTGACCATCAATATCAATATAGAAACAGTTGGTTCAAAGAAAACATAATATGTAAAATAGATATCCCCTTATATCAATTTTGATATTGAAACTTTACCCATTACAAATATTAATAATAAACTTAATATAATATTATTTTTAATATTTTAACCAAGGAGACAATTAGCATACAACCAAACACCCTATTATTCAGAGAGCGTACGAGATAAACTTGAAATAAGCGAACCAGATGATTGAGTAAGCATCACGAGGATGCCGGGTCCAGGAAGACGCGCACTCGCTATTAGTGGGAAAAGCAGCAGCGGTCGACTGTCGAGTGAGTCCGGGCAGTTAAAAGGGAGGTGAGCGAATGATACCGGGCCCACATACCAGACTTTGAGAGAGAGCATGCAGGGAGAGGAAAAGCCAAGCCAACCATGATACTGCATCGAGTAAGCGGCCAACAAACGTTTAGTTTGGAATACGGGATCGCGACTCAGGTTACAACTCGGACCTAATTCGGTCAATTTTTGGACCGACTGACCCAATCCCCCCCCAAACTCCGACCACATAAATATTTTAAATTTATAATTTTATTATTATTTTTTATGACTCTAATCTAATATGGATCTCAATCCCAACAGATTCGGATCGATTTTGAACCCAACCGACCCGGTCCCAACTGACCCCACCTACCTTGTTTTCAAGGTCACAACCCCGCTATCTGGTATTACCTTCTGCAGGGATCGAAATCGGAAGTAACACGAGCCAGGCAGATGCAACGGGTTAAAGCGCAGTTCTAGTCTTGGTACATCATGGTCAAGTCAGCATAGAAGCCAACGAGGACGCCAGCAAGAAAGCCCAATCTGCTGGGCCCGCAAGCTTCAAGTTAAAAATAAAAAAAAAGTAGACCACTCAAGCACACACCCCAAATCGACACGCAAGTTTGGACTACTTTCTTCATCCACGAAAATCAAAGCACTGGATAACAACACATACACCCTTCTTGAATCAGGGGTGCAGAACTGCCGCTGCGCTATTCATTTATGTTAGATCGTCTAAACCAGGGCAATGCTACTTTCGCCGCCGGGGGGCTTGCGGACACCTCCATAATATTCGCGCGCCGTGGCCTTTCCATCGGCAAAGATGTCGCTGCCACTCATCTCCCTAAGCTTTGCGACACTGAGAAGCTTCTCCGCAGAGGATGGCGGAGCGTCGCCTTTGAAGATGTCGTTGCCACTGAGTTCTGCTAACTTCTGGTCGTGCATTTTCCTTGCCGTCATGACCTCAGGCTCTTCACCTAGCATGATGTTGCTTTGTCCTCCGGCCGGCTAAAAAAAGAGATAAGTATTTGAAGAAAGATATTAAAAAAGAGTTGAATGCGAGCCAGTGAATGAACTCACGTTGGTTACTTTTACTGATGTGTGTAAGTTGCGCGGTGCCGGTTCACCAATGTCCTTGTTCTCTTTCTCTAAGATCCTCGCTGCTAGAGGCCTTGGTACAATCTCTGGAGGTGGTCCAAAAATGTCATGTCCACTGAGCTCCTTGCACTTGGCATCAGACAGTTGTTTTTTGAGTCTGGCATCGGATTCACACTCTAACGTCCCACTCAGTTCTCGCTGCTTCGCCAGCTCTGTCAGTGTTGTGGGCTTCTTCGGCGAAATGTTCTCTTCCACACCGAATGATATCTGACTGATACCACTCGTAGCTTGCTGAGTAGTAACGAAGGAAGATAGAAGTTCAACTGCTTCAGCAAAAGCAGGCTTTCCATTTGGTGTTAAGAACTCCAACGGTTTCTGACGTCACGCCCAGGAACCAGCAAATGAAAACCGAACAAACCTGTTGACTACCCAATACCTGATAAAGCTTTCCATTGCTTGGCGTGGAAATGGCACCGTCAGTTTCTAACTTCTCGGTTTCATTGTATGCAGCAAATATCCCACTGCCCGTCATCTCTTTCAACTTGGAGCCTGAACAAGGTTTCCTGCAAAACGTCATGAAAAAATGACTGTCGAAATGCCAAAACGTGTTCATCTTTATTTTTCTTTTTCTTGAAGCGCAAGCCTAAGCGGCAGCATGAAAATTTTCCAATCGCATGTGATGGAGCACAAGATCCACTGAAAGAAGATTTTGGATTTGAGTTTGATTTGGGCTTCCATTCTTATTTGGTATCCTAGTTTGAGTCCAAAGTCAGTTTTTTTTGTCCTAGTTTAAGTCAAGTTTATAAACATGTCCCTAGTTTGAATAAAATTTAATTTTTTATTTTATTAATGTTGAGTATATTTATATGCTGTAAAAGATTTGTACTAGAATGAAATTTGATGAATTGAGAAACAAGATTCCTTGCGCAGCCGCATGCTCCTCCTCTCTTTTTCTGGTGGAGGCCAAACCTCTCCCTCCTGGCGTGAGACTGAAACCCCCCCCTCTCTCTCTCTCCCCGGGTGGATTCTGAACCCCGGTTCTTCTCTCTCATTTTCTTTTGCTGTGTACACAGCTTCCGCATCCTACATCATATTGGTATTAGAGCCTGAACATCCAGACACAAATTTTTTTTCTCTGCGCATCTCTTTTCCTCGTCACCTGACATCCAAGTTCCTGCAAGGTAGTTGCGTTTAAAGTTTTTCCATCATGCTTCCTGCTTCTGCATGCTTGGGTTTTTTAAGCCGTCACCATGTCCTTTAACGCACCCCTATGCCAGCTGCCAACAATCGCCCTATGAAGTTGAGATCGTCTCAGATGTCTTGAGAAGAGACCTCACTCAATCTCCAATAAGGAATCTCCACCAAGCCACCCTCACCTATGATGTTCCATCGGATTTCTCCGAGAAGATGAAGTAAATAACATGGGTTAGTAAGTATTTTTATGTTACTTAACAGCTCATATAGTTACTGACCTCTGCGATTACTAAACCGCTCATATAGTTACTATCTCTCGACTTACTCACGCGGGTGTGTACAGTTACTATACTGCTCATACGGCTTCTAACTTCCACATTGGCTAAACCGCTCATATAGTTACTATCTCCTAACTTACTCACGCAGGTGTGTATAATTACTATACCGCTCATATAGTTACTAACCTCCCCACTTACTAAATCACTCGTATATCTTCTCACTTACTCATGCAAGTATGTATAGTTACTATATCGCTTATATATTTACTAAGCTCTATACTTAGTAAACCACTCATATAATTACTATCTTCCATCTTACTTGCACAAGTGTATAGTTAACATACTGCTCATATAATTATTAACCTTTCAACTTACTTAACTATTCATATAATTACTATAATTACTATACCGCTCATATAATTAACTAACCTCTCCACTTACTAAACTGTCTCAGTAACTATATGTCCTTATAAGTAACTATATGTTATGCGTCAATAACTATATGACTCCCTCAGTAACAAGTTAACATTTACGAGATGTGATAGTATTTATGAAGAACTGATAACATTAACGAAGAGTTGACAGTATTTGTGACTAACCATCCCTTCTTCTCCTCACCTTCGAGATTCTGTATAACATCTTAAGTTGGATGTGCCAGGTGGTTCCCTCTAGTTAAAGACTAAGGGAGATCCCTCCTCCGGAAGTCTAAGATGATCCTAACTCTCGCCCTGCACTATACGGCACAGTTGAGTACCTCATATTACCTTGGCGTGTCCAGCACAGCAGCACATGTCAACACGCCTGTAGAGCGTACAAAGCTCCATCATGTTACCTCTTCCGCAGTCTCTCGGGTAGGTGAAGTTGCCCTAGATGCACACGACTATTTCTACCTCGGCTGCCATACCAACCACCGCACCACTGGCATCCAAGCTCACACCTGTGTGCTGTTTCTTCTCACGGTTGCACCCACATATGCCTTTGGGGGGCTTTGAAATTCCCTGGTACACCAGTGATATTGAGACATTACCCACAGCCACCTGATTCTCTACGTCATCAGGTTAGAACTGTGTCCCGTTCCAAAGTTTATCCGCCAATACCAGTTGACTGTTCAAAGAAGCTACTGCTCGTCTCCAAGCCTTTGCATTAAGGAGACATTGTTACCAAATTGATGGGGCTTGATCTCTTGGCTGCAAGAAGATAGGACGTGGCTACATCCACAAGAGCTTCAACCAAAACTTTCTGCCAGAGACATCAAGGGTGGACTCCAACAAATCAGTAACAAAGTTCGTGGACGGACCAGGTGTGCATCTAGACATCGATCAAGAAATTCTAGTCTATCCAACTTCAGAGAGTATTCTTCGTGCAAATCAACATGGCCCCAATCTTTATAGACAATATCACAGAATTAATGTCATATTCTAAACAATTTCAAGTTGTGAAAAATGATGGAACACCTGCTCCGCTAAAAAGAGATTTTTGAATTTGTGATTGATTTGAATTTCCTTTTTAGTTCGGTGTCTTAGTTAGAATCAATGTCGAGAGTTTCTGATTATGTCCTAATGAGTCATTTTTCAAATTGTCTTACTTTGAGTCGAACTAGAATTATAATTTTAGTAATGTTCGAGTCTATTTATATGTTGTAGTAGTTTTATCCGTAATACATTGAAATTTGATGATTTGAGAAACAAGATTACTTGCTCTGCGGCTTGCTCCTCTCTCTTTTGGCGGAGGCCGAACCTCTCTTCTGAGGCCGAAACTCCCTCTCTTTGAGGTGGGACGGCACAATAGAATCAAGCTAAAAAGACCATAAAACAACATTAAAACATTGAAAATGACTAAATTTGAACTGAAGCAAAACGAACCAGAATTAAACCAGTCCAAACTGGCCCCAAGCACATTGAACTGGCGTGGAATGCCCTGTACTAGGCTGAGCCGATTGGTTTAGGCACTAAACATGCCTAAATCGGAGTAACCCAGGTGAACCGGGCAGTTCTGGAGTTGAGCCAATTTTTGAAGCAGCTGGAGTAGGAGGAGATGGGTGGCCCAGTTGAATCAACCGATTGGCCATGAACCACCATGACCTAATGGTGAGGGCATGTGAGCTCAGGTCCAATTGGACTCGAATTGTGTTTATCGATGTCGTTGACATCAGCCAGGATCTATTTGGTTTAATGACGAACTACTTCCATAGTTGGCACATTTAAAATTAACATTTTTAAAAGATATAGTTGTAATTGCAATTTTCAATTTAACCTCATTTTTTAAAGGTTTTCTTGTATTTTATTTGTTGTCCTATAAATAGGACCTCATGTAACCTCAGATAGTAGATACAGTTGAAGATAATGAAAATGAAACTTTTCCCATCACTCTCCAGATCCTTCTACCGATAGTTTCTTCCGTAAATTTTTCCCTTTCTCTTTCTCTTCCCTCGAGATCCTTTTTTCCCCTCCAAGCTTTCCTCCCATCAAACCCCTTTCCCTTCATCATCGAAATCCCTCCTCACCTCCTCACCGATTCTGTTTGTTTCTTGCAACATCATATCACGTCGTTGTTTTCCTGATGGAGTTCTTCTTCACAACATAGACAAAGCTGATGGCATTCTTCCATTTAAAGTTGATGGCATCAAATCACTTGCCGAAGCTATGACATCTGGCTTCTCCTATGGCATCTCTCCTTCCGGCTACATCAACTAAACCTCACTCTCTAACACTGCTCTATTCTTACTCCCATTTTCTTCATGGTCTCCTCCCATGATGCAGCTCTTCTTCGGGTTTGAGATCTAAGACCGATGAATGCGATGGTGAACTCTAAGATCTAAAAAACAACGAATGCAAGCAAGAACGAAAACTCTTTATCCTTCCTTATCACATTCTTCCCTTCTGGTGTTGTACTTCCACAGTGGGCATGACTGATGGATGCTCAAGTGGCTTTGTTGTTTTCCCATCAACAAGATAAGATTGACCATGTCTATCTCCTTAGTGAACAAAGTGTCATCTTTTGACGATGTACCTTGATGGATTCACCACTAGAATTTCGGCTCCATGTGTAGACACACCAATTTGGCCTGATTTGGAGTTTAAAACTCTTATTCCATTGACAACATCTCTTTTAAACTATTAAAATCAAATTGAGCTACCCTTTTAGACGAGTCGAAGAGCCTACTGGGAAACTTGAGGATGAGTTATAGATTTCTAGGTAAAGGCATATCCACTAAGTGAAGACCATTTCCATCCCAATGACCATTTCATGATGATCAAACATCGATGGTTATGATCGAGTTTTAATACCAACGATTGTCTTCTGGGTCATATTGTATCTTTTCAGTTGCTGCCGAATCTTTTCGATCAACACCATTTGTCATATTTCAACATCCATACAGAAAATACAGAGAATTTTCTTCTTAATCTGATTGAAGAAGGTTCTTTATCTCATCAGCTTTTATTTACAACAAACAACATTCAATTCCGATCTCCCGTTTGCCTACAGCATGGTTCGCCGGGTCGGCAACCCGGTCGGCCGGGTCGCCCGACCCGGTCGCTTTTTTGGCCGACCGACCCCGACCCGGCCCCGACCCCCCGACCTGGTTATTATTTTAAATTGAATTTTTTATTATTTTTTTCCCGACCCCGACCCGACCCAGGTCGCGACCCCAACCGACCCGGGTCGGTTTTGGGGCCGACCGACCCGGGGCCGACCCCCGACTATTCCTTCCTTGGCCTATAGCGCCCCTCAGAAGTTAGGCACACAATTCTATCCACACACATCCCCGATCAAGATCAATGGAGTGCATGCCGGGAGCAGAAGAGACTTAGGAGGAAGAAGTCGGGAGGAAGAGATTCTTCCACGGGAGCTCGCCGAGATCACTGCGGGAGGAGGAGATCGAAGAAGAAGAAGCTCCGTTAGGGTTACGTCGTCGCCGGAGGGAAAGAGAAGAAGTCGCGCTTAATCGCCATCGGGGAGAGAGAGTAAACGCCGAAGGGTTTAAGTCATCAGAGTGAAAAAGAGGGGCAAAACCGAAATGTGGAAAAATCCCATTATTTCAAATTCATTACATCATATCATCTCCCGTACATAGGGGGGCTCGGGTCCTATTTATAGGACCAAGCAGCTCATATAAAAAAATGGGAAAACCATTTTAAAACTAGAAAAAAAAACACATTCATGATTCTAAAATGCCTATAACATATTGAAAAATAGCTAGACAGCTTTAAAAAATCCTAAAATTTAGAAAATTATTTAGAAGGACCTAATATGGATCTAAAATTAAAATTTACATGAAATTTGAAAATCAATAATCGGTTCTTGCGTCCCGATTCGATTATTAACATGAATCGGTTCTTGTGCCCCGATTCAGTTCCCATCACTTACAGGCCGGATGAGATGCAAACAAGTTAATTTAGATCTATTTGAAGTTGATTTTATTTGGTTGAGATGTAATTTTCAGATCTGAAATTTGATTTAAATTTTAATTGGCTATTTTTTTGTTGTTTGAATGTGATTGAGTTGATTTAATTTGGTTGATTTGATTATATTGTTCCAATTTTGATTGGATTTAAATAAATTAAATGTTTTGTGATTCAATTTAACATGTTGATTGAGAAAATTTAAATATCTTTTTCTTACGCTGATTTGTGTTTTGATGTCGGTTCAAATGTGTTTGACATATTTTAATTGTTTCAAGACTTTTTTTTAATTGTTTGAATGTGTTTTGGAGTTATAGTTTGAGTATAGTTTCAAGACTTTTTTTTAATTGTTTGAATGTGTTTTGGAGTTATGGTTTGAGTTTTGATTCACTCTGTGATCTTATTTTTGGTGCTTGGGGACTAATTAGTGGTTTCTTAAATGTTTTTTGAGCGTTGTTTATTTAATCATCATTGAAGCCTTTTAATTATCACTTGATTAGAAATTTAATTCCACGAGATTAAGTGAACTTTAAATAAATTTCCAAATTGCTCAAATCTGAGTTTTACGTATTTTCAGATTTAAAGAATTATGTTTCAAATCGGTTCTATCTCATTTATTTAACTCGGGTTCCCATCCCATCCGGTCTGTCAAGCTAATGCTTGGTACCCAGTTTCAAACATCTACATTGGCACTTGAAATTTCTTTCATTGCATGTATGTCGGAACATGAAGTGCGTCGTTGACATGTCGATACATCGGTTGCCACATTGGTACAACAGTTGACATTTGGTGTGCCGTTATCATGAATGTGATCAACACGAGATGAAAACGATCTGGGGCAAGAATGATGGTGTTCCTTCTCCCGGGGTACATTTTCATAAGATCAAAAGAAAATTTGACAGTGTAACGACATGCTGACCCATCTTTGATCGAATGAAATTTACCTTCGATATGACTTAAATTTTTGACTTGCCATACTAAAGTAAAGATGTGTTAACAAGAGGAACTGGCCCATGCGACATACTAGGGCATACCCATGGTAGCCATCCAAGGTGGAGTAGAGTAGTCGTCAAAGGTGCAGTGCCCAAGAAATAGGCTAACCCCTTATTTTGTATTTCAAAATTCATTAAGTTTATTTTTATGTTCAATGCCTAATGAGCCGGTTCAAGTTCTCTTGGCCTGGTTGGTCAATCTTCAAGTCTTATTGGGTCCTGCTGGCCCACTTTGCACCTTGTGGGCCCGGACAGCCTGTTTGATGCTCAATCTCCACCTTGTGCAACCTGTTTTAGGTACAAAAACGAAAGCCCGTCCAGGTGTTCAATTGGCCAATAATACGAATTCTCAAAGGAACTAGGGCATCAACCTCACCTAGATTTCTAAATGAAGGTGAAATGGGATTCTCGGTTCTGTTCGGGGTGGAACCAGGATCTGATTTTTTTGGTTTGGAACTAGGACAACATAGGATCCAGTTTAGAAATCTGATCGGGACACATTTGAGGACCGCAAAGGGGCGGTTTGAGGGTGCTGCGTAGGGGGGCAATATGGGACCGGGCCAGGTTTTAAGGGACAGCCAGCCCAAGGGGCTATGTAGGGGATAGAACCGGACTGTGTGGGAGCCGGTTGGTGACTGTTTGGGGGCTGTTCGGCCATGGAAATTTTCTAATTTGACCAGGGATACACAAGGGGCAAAACAGGAACTGTTAAGGGGATCTTAACCAGAATTGTGTGGAGTCCGGTTAAGGTTAGAAGGTTAAAGTGGGGCCTCAAAGGAGCTGTCTGAAGGACTTGTAGAGGGACTGCTGTAGGGTGTTTGAGGGGCTGCGCAAAGGAGCAGAAAAGGGGTCTTCAAAGGGGCTGCTGTAAGGACCTGTAGAGGGGCAGAAGTGAGGTGCTGCACAAGGGTAGAAAGGGGCCTTTAAGGAGTTGACCAGGCCATGGAATGGGGTGCAACCGGACCTATTTTAAGGGGCACACATGGCACTGCAGTCGGGGGGGTCTGCAGGTGACCGAATGGGGCTGTGAAGGAATCTGAAATGGGCTACTGCAGATGGGCTAAAGAGGGGCTGAACAGGGGTATAAATGGGACCAAACACGGGGGCAGGTTAAGCGCTGCTTTAGGAGGGCAGGACAGGGATCGACTAGGGGTGCAACCGGACCTATCTTGGAGACTGTCAGCCAAAGAGAAAGAGGTGAACTGAGGGGCTGTATGGGCTCTGCTGATGGTGGAAGGAGGGACTGACAGTGGGTTAAGGGGAGGCCAATGGAGGGGATGAGGATGAAAAAAGAGAAGGGAAGAGGGGAGGTAAAAGAAGGCTACATGGCTACAGAGATACCTCACCTTTTTCTTTTCTTTTTTTTTCTCCTCTTCTTCCTCTTCTTCTTTCTATTGGCGCTGCAGGAGGGGGGTCCACCACCTCCTCCTCTTCTTCATCTTGATTTGCCTAGGGCAGCAGGTGGAGGCAGCGGCCTCCTTCTCCTCCTCCTCCTCTTCCTCTTCTGTTGTTATTCGCCTGGCTTCAGGTGGAACCGTGGAGGATGTCGCTGCAACTGCTCCTCATTCCTCTTCCTTCAGCTGTTGTGGATCGTAGCAATCTGTCCTTTTTTCTTTTGCCTTTTCCCTTTTATATATCAGATAGAAAAAAATGGGGAAGAAGGAAATGGCACGCCCAGGATTCCGCCAGTCCAGGGGAGGGGAGAGGAAGAGAGAGAGAGAGAGAGAGAGAGAGAGAGAGAGAAGGGATGGGGCCAGCGTGAGGTGCTGCTTACAGCCATTGTTCTGGAACCAGAGCTGGCCACCTGCCACTCCTCCTTTCCCTCCTATTTCTTTTCTTCCTTTTTTTAATGCTAATCAAATGGATGAGATAATTGCCTCCCTTATTTGTAAGTGCTTATCCGGGGCAAGTTTCATCTTGGAGTAATCTCACGACAGTTGGAGATTACGTTAACTTTTGACCTAATTCTTATCAAGATGGCCACCGATCCGATGGCGAAAATTAATTCCAGATCAGAATTATTTAAATAAGCTCGGAACATTACTGTAATTACCCGGAAAATGCAATACCCGTATATCTCATGCTCCATCAGATTTACGGTCGAGGGTTTCAACTTGCCCGAAGATCACCAATTTGCTAAAATTCCTGATCAGTGCGATCTCAATTCTCAAAAATTCCAAAAATTACATCTAAAGTACAACTAAATATCATGCACCAAAACTTTGTTCTTCGCATACAAATAGCCATGTCCACATGCTGTTTGGGTAGATTTGGCCCTGTCTCAAAGTGCATCTGCAAATTTTTGAATTTTGTCCCTAAGTTTCTCAATATGGGCTAGATTGATAATCCAATTTCAAAATTGTTCATCTAGAAGTTGGGTGGATGTTCTGGTGACGCCAGATGTAAATGGACCTACCTGGAACTTGTCTAGGCCTAGTAGGGGCAAAATCACTGTTTTACTGTCTGAAGTCGAGTTTTGACATTCATAACACCATTGTGAAGACCTCGACCGAGACAATACTATGGACCCACTAGTTTGGTCACTTGAGCCCATTAAGCTTATCAAAAGTTGCCCATAATTTATCGTTTATGAGTCAAATTTTCAATCCGACTTCGACATTGCTCAAGTTTGAGTTAGATAGTCCATGTGGTGATGCCAATTCATTATTAGGCCAGCTTTTGATCGATTGAGCCCAATAAAGACAAAATGATCATTTATGCGTTTAGAGTTAGTTTCTGACGTTCAGCGCACCGTTGCAAAGAACTCAACTAATACTAATCCGTGGAATCACTTAATTGAGCTTTTGAGCTTAAGACATTTCAATAAGGCCATCTAAAAGCTCACTTTAACTATTTTGACCATGGTATGCCGGGTCGCGACCCGGGTCGCGACCCGGGTCGCGACCCGGCCCCGACCCGGTCGGGTTTAGGCCCGACCGGCTCGGTCGCGACCCGGTCGGGGCGACTCCCCCGGCCGGGTCGCGGAGTCGTGGCCGGGTCGCGCAAGTCGCGCGACCCGGCCGACCGGGTCGCGCGACCCGGCCGGGTCGCGCGACCCGGTGCAGCGGCGGATCGTGTGACCGTTGCCGGACCGTTGGCAACGGTCGTGTGACCGTTGCCAACGGTCTGGGGGCGCAGCCCCCCATTCAGCCCCTCGGGGGCTATTTAAAGCCCCAGGGGCTCTCCTTACTCCCACCCCCCACTCTCACTCTCAACCTCTCATTTGTGCTCTCGTTGCTCTCATTGCTCAATTTGTTTTTCTCATTTACTTAATTATTTCATCAAGCATTTCATTAGTTCATTTAGTATATTTATTTAATATTAGTTCCATTGATTAGTGGGTTAAGTAGTTTATTCTTTTTAATACTTATTTGCTTACTTGCATAGTTAGTTAGCTAGAAGATTAGTTAGATATTTAGTTTAGTAGTTACTTAACACATCATTAGTAGTAAGGAATATTAATTACTTACTTAATCCTATATTTAGTTAATCATTCAATTTATATAAATAAAAATATACTTACATTAGTAGTCACTAATTAAGGTTATTAGCTATTTAAATATAGAATAAATAGGCAGAAATTTACATTAGTAGTCACTAATTATTGTAGTCAACATGAGGTTAAAGTTGAGGAATTTGGATAGAATGAAGCAGAACCAGATGGAACAAAAGAGTTGGATAGCACAGGCAGCGGGACGTTCGGTCGACGAGCCGCCAATTGAAGAGGAGGATATCGATTTGGATTAAATATTCTACGAGAAGAACTCCTTAGAAGCTTGGGTAAACGACCGAGAAGGGTTGGGAGAACCGGAGTTCAACCCCAAGACCGACAATGGGCCGAAGGAGTGCTCGACGATGTCCCTGGCCGAAGAATTCCGCATCCCTCCCTCACTAAGAAAGCGCCGGAGGACCGGAGAAGGAACTAGCCAAGGTACGCAAAGTAGGCGAAAAGGTAAACAAGTTATGACTGATCCTTTTGATATTGCAGATGCTGATACGGTCGAAGACGATCGAGAAGATACGCCGGAGCCGAACATCCGAGTGCAGTACCAGACGTCCGAGGATTCGTCGTCAAAGAGTAGCAGCGATGATGGTGCTCGATACGGGGGCACGGACACTTTACAAGTACAAAGGACCTCAGATCCTCCCATATCTCCTACCACGTCGCTACGTTTTACCGGCGAGGAGCAATATACTCGCGACCCAAGATACCGATCATGGTAGAAGGCCGCCACAAGGTAGAGGAGGTCATCGTAGCCATGGAGTTGGAGCGAAATACCACGATGCCCCCGACTATGTGTATGATTCATCCCAAGAGCTCTTGGTTCCCTACATACGATCGAAATCTTGTGGAATGAATTACGTGGAGTCATCGGATACTTCGATCCAATCAACCTATAGTTATGGTGACTCGTTCGGATCAAGTCTTAGGATAGTTTCCGAGGGACGGACGAATATGATCGTCGTGTGTACGTATCAAGCTTTGTACTCAACCCAAATGACATGGGGAGAGTACATCAACTACCTACAAAGTGTACAACACATCATGTTGGAATAAAATTGATGCATTATTCATTTAAATCATGTCATTTAATTTATCCAATTTTTCTGTATTTTTTCAGTTTTTTTTTCGCATTTTTCTTATTTTTTTGAATTTTTCAAAAAAAAAATATTTAAAAAATAGGGTCGCGACCCGGGTCGCGACCCGGTCGCGACCGGGTTGGCCTGGGGGTCCCGCGACCCGGTCGCGACCCCCGACCCTACCCTCCTTGATTTTGACCATAACTTGCCAAACACAATTCGAGTTTTTGATCCGACATTGGCATTCTTTAAATTTGAGCAGAGCAGACTCAACATTAGCACCAATATATTATTGGGCTGGCATTCAGATGACTGGGCCCAATAAGGTTTATTTGGCCTATCTAGCCTATTGAACCCAAATGCAAGGCAGAATGGATCCATCTTATCCAATCAATTTCTTTCCCTTGCTTTTACCGAAATATTTCCTAATTCGAGTGCCCCGGAACTTTTGTGCACCAACAGCCTTCGTGATAAAAAGTTATATTAAAATAAAGTAAGTTAGTTGATAACATAAAATTGTCATGTTTGGAGAGATGGGACAACAAAAAAGAGTAAAAGTCATGCATGACCAAAAGAGGGGGAGAACCACAAGATAAAAAAAGGGTCACACGTCATTTTTTGTTTAAGAAGAAAATCTCTTTAAAATCATAAATTGATAATGGTTGCTAAACATCTCTTTTAACAAGTTTTATTACAAAAACATAAAATTGTAGTAAAAATTCAACTTATCACACAACCGAACACCTCATTAACCTTTCACCTAGAGGCTTGCCATAAGTATTATCCAACGTCCACCCCCCTCCATCACTGGCAGCCATAGAGTCTGCCACAAGTTGCTGCTGTTGTCAACAATTACCAGAGCCGAATAATCTCCAGCCAACATAGTGGTTAATCTCTCTCCTCTTGAAAGTGGGTTGGCAGGTACCGGTATGGGAACAAGGGGTTTTGCAAGTAGTCTTTATAAAATTAACTCTAGCTGAGCACTAGTTTATTTTACTTTATCAGTTAACACTCAACAGTCAAGATAAAATATGGTTGATTCTCATATAATAGATTAAAATGATATAAATGTTGAGACGTGCTCTGTTTGCAATGCTTTCCAGTGAAATTCTTCTAATAAAATATCGACAAAGGTTGAAAGTGTTCCTAGCATGTGTCACATATTACATAAACAACCGAACATGATGTTAAATAAACAAAGATTCTCACATCAAATAAAAGTGCAGGTAAAGAAAATAGGGTATATTAGTATGAATTCAAAAATAAATAAATAGTTTTAGAATGAAGAGAATGAACAGGTTGAATATTTGATCCCTTAGGAAATCTTATCTTACGAAAATTATTGATAGTAGAGGAAAAAATAGATTAATATCATTTACGTTTAAGAAATCGAACTGTAAGAAATATAGGTCATAAAAAACTATATATGGGGGGGGAGAAAGAAATGAGATAAGATTGGGCTAAGTTTACTCTTGTAAAAATCAGTAAAGAAAGTTAATTAATATAACTAATGATTATGCTCCACAAATTACATTAAGAAATGAGAGTAAGAAGATATGTTTGGAAGAAATAAATAACTTGATATAAAATATGTCTAATGAATAGAACGTATTTATTGAATGAGATTTCAATGGACATGTTAAAAGTAATTATGATCAATATGTGAAAATTCAAAAAGGTTTTGGATATGGAACCTTAAATGAAGAAGAAAATATTTTTTATTTTCCCATGGCCCATGAACATATATTAACAAATACATATTTTATTAAAAAAATATAATTTAATAGAATTTAAAAATTGATAACATAAAAGTTAAATTAACTTATGGGGTGTTTGGTTGCATGATAATTGAGGTTTTTATTTTAATTTTTAAAAATTGTAAGAAAACTTGTTAAAAGAGGTGTTTGACAACCATGACAATTTTATGTTTTGAAAGTGATTTTTTTCTTAAACAAAAAAAGAGGGTCTCACCTTTTTTTTTCTTGTGGTCCCCCACTTTATTTGGTCATGTGCGGTTGTTACTCTTTTTTGTAATCACATCCCTCCAAACATGATAATTTTATGTCATGAGTTGGTTTACTTTTTATTTTAATACAAGTTTTTATCATGAAAGTGTACAAAAAATTATCATGCAACCAAACACCCCATTAATTCTTACAAAAAAACAATCATGTTCTTCAAAACGTTTATATGATAGTTTATAATAAAAATTTAACAAAATTAAGTAAGTGATTTTAGGTGTTAAGATCAAGAGATGAATGAATGTAAATAATAGAAAGATTTTAACTAGAATAAAATGATGAAAATTAAAAGAAGTAATCAAAAGTCGTTTAAGAAAGAACTTCTTAAAATAGATGATTAGAAGTTAGATGAGACAATGTCATGTAAATGAACATGTTTACAAAGGTTAAATAGCTCCAGAGTCTAATGAACATGATCTAGCTAAAATGAAGAAATGGTACTGAAATGAATTGTAATACATAAAAACCCATGACTATAACGTATTCATCATTGATAGCCTAGTCCGGAAAAGTACATAAAAATGTAAGCTATTTTTATGCCTTCCAAGTAGAAGCCACACTAGAATAACATAGAAGTACAAAGTAGCAACAATTGCCAGAAAAACCTTACTTGAGATTTCGCAGTTTCCAAAATTATTCAGAAAGTGAATGGTAGCGTACATCGTAGAAGGGGAATAAGTGCAGTCTAGGATGATAATGGATCGCAAAATACAAAAGCCTGAGCAGTAGGAAACCAACAATCCATATTCAACAGAAATATGATGATTTTAATAAGTGGTAAAGAAAAGAAAGTTAAAAGGACCAATGCAAGGTGATTAATTTATAGTTAATGATAGATATTCTTCTACCTTCGTAAGGTAAACATATAATAATTATATATTACAATATAAGTGACCCAAGTAATTAGTATGGCAAAAGTTAAAGTAAATGTCGAGGTCACTATATCAGATCATGCATACACAATCAAATGAATCAAAGTTAATCAGTAGACAAGAAATTGATGACCAGGCAAAAAGCGATAAACAAACATCAAGCTTAGAATTTTAAATGCTTAATATGAAGAAATGTGAAAATTGCGAAGCATTTCCCTGCAACTATGAATAGACAAAGTGATATAAGCAAGTGCAACTTATGGACTCAGTGAGTTAATATATTAAATCGCAAAACAGAAATAAACAGTTAGCTGATTCTGCAATTTGAGCTCCACAATATTTAATCAGCAATTTGAGCTCCAGACAGCTTGAAAAAGGATGGAAGATGATGTGAAGTAATGTCACAGTTAGGCACATAAGAGAGTGTTAAACACGCATGGAACAAGATAGGATATGAGAATAAAATAGTATCATCGACCATGTATGTGGAAGCTAGGTTCACGGAAGTATGCTGTACTTAAAACCTAAATATATATTATATACAAATTGTCTATACACTACATATGCAAACAGACAGCACATATCTCAAAGATTTTAGGGAAGAAGCAGATCAAACTAATGTGGACAGAATGAAACCGGATTAACCATCTATTTGGAGATGACGTCATTTGAATAGTGAGAAGACAATGTACATTGTCTTCTTTTATTTAGTGATATTTAAGAGTAAATTTTCTGTAATTTATTTTACTACATAAGTCATTTTGTAATAAGATGTTAAATGAGGCCTGACGTGTAAACTGCATAGTTGTCAAAGCAACAAGGTGTCAAGACGTTGAAGGGTGTCAGTTCTGCTTAGGTGACAAGACGGCCGCTTAGAGGTTGCCTAAGCGGTCAAGGCGGTAACACTAGATGTTTATATATACATATATATACACATGCATATACATATACACAATCATATATATAATTAAATGTTAGTATTATACATATTAATAGATACATGCAAATATATATTCATAAATATAATTATATTTGTATGTTTATATGTTCCTATATTTAAATGTGATTTTATTTATGCAATTATATATGCATATGTATATATTTACTTTGAAAAATAATTAATCTTGATAAACTTGATATATATGAGAGATAAAAAAAGTTAAAATAGATTTTAATAAAATTTAAGTATATAACATATATTTATAATTATGAATCTTATATATATGTATGATAGTATAAGTGATAGTAAAATATATAAATACGTTTGTACTATTATAAACGGGTTCTTGAGAATCACAGATCGACCTGTGTGGTCAGGTTGCAAGGGTCAAAGGGACGTCCCTTGTGGGGGGCTATAAGGGGCAAAGTCTTCCGAAAAAAAATATTACGTATAAATATTTGGGTTGCCTAGCTGTTGGCACCTAAAAGGTCATAGCATCCAAAAATGGCAAGGTTCAGGCAAAATACACAAAAAAAAAACTGAACAGACAGATGAGACCCACTTTTCATCACATTTGAGACCAATAAACCGAACGGGCATAATAAGTCTTATTGGACCCAACCAACCGAATTTTGGCCCAATAACGATTGGACACCACCAAAAGATCCACTCGGCCTCTGGATAAACAATGCCAAAGTCGGATTGAAAATCTGACCCATATTTAGAAAGTTACGAAGAAAACACTAAAAGCTGATTTTCAGATAACCTTATTAGGGGCATATCAAGTTCGAAAGACTAAACAAGTGACTTAATGAGACTGTAACAATCGAGAGCTTCACAACTATATCCTAATTGTCAAAGTCCGATTTTGAACAAACCTCAAATAATAAAATGATCTCTTTTGCCCTTAGTGGGTTCAGATAATTCGAGACAGGCTCGATAACATATTGGCGCATCACTGGATCTGTCTAACTCCAACTAGAGTAACATTGAAGTTAGATCAAAAATCCGAGTTATATCTAGCAAGTTATGATGAAAACAATCAAGTGAACTTTCAGATAGCCTTTGCAAGTCTTAATGTACCCAAATGGCCTAGTAAATGGGTCTATGGTACAACCTTGGTCATAAGTTTCACAACGGTATTTTGAATGTCAGAATCCGACTTCAGATGAATAAAATGACTATTTTGCCCCTATGAGGCCCAAATAAATCGGGACAAGTCCATTAACATCCGGCACCATCAAATGTCCGCTCAATTTCTAAAAGAACAACACCGGTGTCGGATTGACAATCCGACATGTATTCGAGAAGTCATGAATAAATTTCAAAAATTTGCGAAACTCGCACACATCTCAAGACAAGGGCAAATTTGTCCAAACAATTCTTGGACATGTTATTTTGCATGAAGACCAAAGTTATGGTTCATACTTAATTGCATTTTATAGACAATTTTTAGAATTTTTGAAAATCGAGATCGTATCGATAGAAAATTTTATCAAATCGGTGATTTTTGAGCAATTGGAGGGTCTTGATCGTAGATATGATGGTACACAAAATCAATGGCTCTCGAGACATCTTTTAAGTTTTCTAGCTATTTTTGAAACTTAATTAAAATAATTTTGCCAAAAATTAATATCAGTTGTCAGATCGGAGTCAAGCTTGACCTAAATACAGTCAGCCAACCTTCTCCTCTGTCCTGCCAGTGCCAGCTCTCTTCCCTAGCCAATTCCTAGAATTTAGGAGAAGATTGAGACGGATTTGAAAATTCTCCCCTCCCTCGCCACATGGACATTAAAAAATGAATAAATAAAATGAATAGATAGTTACACACTTACGTTGCTAGGAGAGGCAACATGCCATGCAAACAGATGATATGGGCGCTGAAAAGAGGCAAGTTGTCCACATATGCCGCTGAAGGAGGCAGCATGTCACATTAAAAAAAAATCAATCAAAGGCCAGAGGGGGCAAAGACATTTGGGAGACAAAAAGTCAGCAACAGGCCCATTGAGGGGCGAGCAATCAGCAACCCAGAGGCAGCAGAACCCACGAAAGAAAAAGACAAGGACGATCTTCCTCCTGCAGCAACCCTCAGCGTCATCTCCTTCATCTGCTCCTCCCAACTGATCATTCCTCCACCTCCACATCCCCTATCTCCCCACAGTGGCGACAGAAGCAGTAGCAGCCAGGAGGTCTCTAGCCAAGGCCACCAATAGGAGCAGTGGCCATCTCTGCCACCCACACCAGCAGCCCATGCCCAATCACCAAAGAAGAAAGAAGATAAGGGAAAGGGGCCAGCCGACTAGCCCATCTGCTGTAGCCTTGAAACCCACATTCTGGCGTGGTCTTCGATGTCAACAGGGGGAGAAGAAGAAGGAAGTGGACAGGTCTTCACGCCAACAGGAGGATGGGGGGAAGACCAAGGTGCTGTGGTCTTCAACATCAACAGGAGAAAAAGAAAAGAAAAACAAAGGAAGAGGTAAGGTTGGTTCTCAACCATGTAACCCTTCAAGTCTCCTTTCTTCCCCTCTGTTCTCATCTTCATTCTCTCCATCGGCCTACCCTTAACCCCCTGAAGTCCACCTACTGTAGACCCCTTTGGCCAGCCACCTACAGTCCCCTGTTCAATCACCTTAACAGCCCCTTAACCCAGCCTTAAACAAGTCCAGCCAACACCCCTATCTGTAGACCCTTGGAACAGTTACTGCAGTCCTCTGTGCCACCCTTCAACAGCCCCTTGGTCAATGAAAAAAAAACTACAAACAGTCCCTTTGTTTGGCCTTGCTAGGGGATGAGAAGTAGGGCTGTCAATGGGCCGGGCCCGGCCCGGCCCATGGCCGGCCCAATCAAGGCCCGCCTAATATATAACAGGTCGGCCCGGCCTGACCCGCATTGTGTTAAGAACTTGGCCCGGCCCAACCCATATAAAATATAAATTTGGCCTGACCCGGCCCAACCCATCTTATATAAAATATAAATTTGTATCCATCTTAACTTTGATATTATAAACTCAATTTCTTTAAATACTTGAGAATTGAAACGTGTATTTGTTACTTGAATATATTAAAAACTCAACCTAGACATTCATTACCTGCCATTAAGTCTGGGAACTGCTCTGTTCCTAATCAAACATTAAAAATTTTATGTTGTTCACTCCCAATTGTCATTTACAATGTCATTTCTTGATTTACATTGCAAATTTAATTAATCCAATTAAATTACCTTGCTAGAAGCAGAAATGGTGTATATACCAGGGGACGAGTCGAACACATCGTCTTCCTCACCTTCTCCTTCTCCGCTTCCGATGTCTGTTTGGCCATCCAATCGGCTGTCGCCAATGGATAAAGCCCCTGCCGTCAGCCCCAGGCCCCCAACTGGTAAGCCATGTTACTATTGGGCTTGAACAGCCCATAGTTCCTCTCTGATGCAGGCCCCGGCTTCTGGCTCTCGTTGAACAGCGCGATGATATACACCCAAAGCGTGTTGTTGGGCCGCAGCGGCGTTCCCGCCCTCTGCTCTGCCGGCCGCATGATGTTGCCGTTGTACCTTATAGCGTTCTCCGCCGTTGCCGCAGCCTCGCGGGTCCCTGCAAGAGGGCCACCCAATCTCCGACACTCTCACCTCTACCGCCGCCTTCTCCTTCCCCACAACACTCTCTCGCCGTGTGCACCGCGTCCACCTGGACGTTCTGGTAGCGCAGGCCACATCCAAGGTCAAGAACCCTGGTGTTCGGCTGTAGCAGCACGTAATCAAGGGAGACCTTCTTCGGGTCGGCCTTGTAGGCGAAGTAAGGGTACGCATTGATCAAAAATGGAGCCCCTGTGTTGGCGAGGAAGGCAGGAGTTGGCAGATATACGGGAGGAGCACCCTGTGGCAGGCGCCATCGGAGGGCGGATAGGACGTCTCCGGCACGGCCAGGGAGTGCGCTGTGGGACGAAGTTCCCGTAGGGCTGCAGACAAACAGAGGAAGAGACCGAAGACGGAAGGGAACGGGAATTCAGCGTCGGCCTGTCGTCGGCCCGAGCACAACCCATCTTAAGCCCGCGGGCTATAGTCGATGGCCCAGATTCAAGTCTAGGGCTGGCCCGGCCCAAGGACCCATGGGTCAGCTCGGTCCGTTGACGGCCCTAATGAGAAGAGGGTCGACATTCGGAATCCTTACCCATAGGATGGGTTGAGAAACCTCAAACCCACCAGAATGGGCTCCTATTCTCTGCCCCTTAATGAGTTATTATTTTAAACTCAAGAAAAATCCCAATCCGGTCCCTTAAACAGTCCAGTTTTGACCCATTAAAATCCCCTACTTCTGCCCTTTGTGCGGACCCAAAACATGCCACATCTATAGCCCCGTGTTGGCCAAAAAACAGTCTTCTTTGTGGACCAATTGCAATCCGTTTATTTGGCCCACTTCAACTTGCTGCCACAACCCTTAAAAAACCTCAAAATAGGAGCTGCTTTGGTCCTAAAACAGGTGCTGGATCAATGTCATAATAGGTGCTAGCTAGGTTAGAAGACAGCCCCGACGAGGTGCTACAAATAAGTCCTTGTGAATATCGAGTTAGGGACAACAGTCCAGCCCCCTTGGCTAGCAAAATGGGTCAAGGGCTAAAAGGGTAGCCCTCAATTCTGATCCAAATAGGATGCAAAACAAGTAGCCAAGGCCTAAGACATGAAATGGGCCCATTGAGCCATGAAGACATGAAGCTGATCTTATTGGGCCATGAGACATGCAGTTGGCCCATTAGGTCTTGGAACAAAATAAACTTAAATAAATGTTAAAATATGAAAGCAAAATTAAATAAGGAGTTAGCAATACATCGTAGGCACTCCACAATTGAGAGACTAGTACGGACCAACTTTTGGTAGGTTGACCCAGGTGTAGGCATGGGACACACTCCCACTATAAACAAACCCTTCCTCCGACATGTTTGGTTGAAAGACTTGGCTATGTCAGAGGATAAAAATTTATTTGAATGAGAATGGGTCGACATGCCTTCGTAATACCAAATTCATCTGTCAATCTTATAAAAAATTACCCGAGAAGAAGAAAAATGGCTACATTCATATTTCATTTATACTCCGATGTGGACCAACACGATATACCCCGACATGGGATGAAATAAAATGAACAATTCAAGTGCCAATATGAACTATTGCAAACCGAGCATTAAGCATTAGCCTGACAAACCGGATGAGATGCAAACCTAAATATAACAAATTTAAAATCATACCCTTGAATCCGAAAATGTCTAAAAATCACATAATTAACAATCTGAAAATTCACTTAAAATACATTTAATTCAATGAAATTAAATTCCTAATTAAATGATAATTGAATGACTTCAAAAAAATTTAATAAACAATATTTAAAAAAATAAAAAATCATCAAAACTGCCCCCTAAACACTAAAAATCGAGTCATAAATAAATAAAAATTCTCCAAAACTTATCCAAATAGTTAAAACACATTCAAAACATCCAAATAATATCAAAAATATTCAAAACAAATTCAAAACATCAAACCAACATAAGAAAGAGTCATTTTAATTAGCATGTCAATCGATGAAAATTAAATCCCAAAACATTTAATTCACTTAAATCCAAATAAAAAATAACAACTTCAAATAATACCAATCAAACAAAACTCAACTCAACTTAACTAAGGTCTTTATCCCAAATTGCTTGGGATCAGCTATATGGATTCTCTTTCTACACTCATCGATTTTGTGTTATTTCTTCAAAGATATTTAAACTATCTAAATCATATTGAATTACTGATGCGGGACAAACCGGCTAATCCGGGCTAAACCGAACGAAAGCGACTTAAACCGGCGCTAATCACCCTAAATAGACCTAAACGTGCCCAAAATAGACCTAAAACGATCCAAACCGGTCCAAACAGGCCCGAACTAAGCTCGAGATAGTCTGAACCGGATTAAACCGGCTCAAAACACCCCGAACCGGGCTAAACCGGCCAGTTCAGGCCCTGAACCGGGGTGAACCGGCGTTGAACCCGGTTGGACCGGGTCTGGCGACCGGTCTGGCCGCGGACCTGGCAATGGCGGACCGGCCGCAGTGAGCCGGCGGGCCGACCGTGCGCGTGAACACGGTCGTGGGCGCGAGGGGGGGTCGTGGCCATCTCCGCGGGCGAATTCCAAGTGGTCGCGTGGCCTCGTCCACGCCGTCGAAGACCGCCGACGTGGCGGCATCGCGGCCAATCCGCGAGGTCGCAAGCCGCGACAAAACCGCGCAGCGCGGGGGCGTCCGCGTCGTCCTCTTCCATCCGAGTGCCGCGGCAGAGCGGGAGGCAGGTGGCGGAGCCGAGGGCGTCGTCCTCGCCCCGTTCGGATGACGCCGCGCGCAGACGGCCGGTGCAGGCGGCGGGTGCGGACGGCGGAGGCAGGGGAGGGAGCCGAACGCCTTCGCCGCCCCCCCCTCTTCTTCTTCTTCTGTGATGTCCGGTGGAGGGATGTTCCGCGAAGGTAGATCTGGAGGAGGAGCTGTGGGAGAAGGGGGGATGAGGGGAAGTGTAGGAGAGCTTCACCGGGGATCGCCGGAGAGCTTCCCGCTTCACCGTCTTCTCCTTCCGTTTCCTCTTCTTCTTCTTCTACTTCGTCTGTAATCGCGAAGGGAGGAAGACCCGCCGGAGTAGGAAGACAGGTCGTCTTCTTCTGCCTCCTTCCTGCAACGTCCTCCGTCGGCCTCCGGATGGGAGCGAGTGTTGGAGTCGAACGCGGAGGCTGCTGTCAATGACGTCGAACCGAGAAGGGGGAAGAGAGGAGAACGGCGCGGAGGCCGGAGGATGAGGAGGGGGAGAAGATCGGCGCACCTCGCCGGTTCCGAAGGGTGGAAGGGAGACCGGGGGACCTTCCCGGAGGTGAAGAAGATGACCGGCCTCATTGCCGGAGGTGGGAGGAAGAATGGGGGCCGCAGCCCCCCTGCACGGGAGAGACACCTCCGTAGAGCTCCAAAAATTTCTCTGTATTGATTGTTCCCTTCGTACGTACATGGGTCCTCCTTTATGGAAGGGAGGAGACATCTAATTAAAAAAAAGACCATCTAATTTCTTATTTACAAACTTGTCCTCGTAAGGACACAAATAAAAGAAACCCCAAAATATGTCCCCATCAATTACACTCCTCCAAGTTAACTTAAGTCTACCACGCCCCTTTTTTGTTTCTGTCATTTTAATATTTTCTATTTTTCTAACTGAAGCCTCTTTAGGTCTACGTTTAATATGTCCAAACCATCTCAATCTCACTTCTTTCAATTTGTCTACAACTCTCGTTACTCCTATATTTTCTCTAATATATTTATTTCTTATTTTATCTAATATAGTGTGACCATTCATCCATCTTAGTATTCTCATTTTGGCAACACTTATTTTAGAAGTATGTTTTTCTTTTATTGTCTAACATTCACTACCATACAACATTGCAGGTCTTATATTTGTACGATAAAATTTTTCTTTCAACTTTAATAGAATTTTACGATCACATAGAACCCCTGGAGCCAATCTCCACTTCATCCAACCTACTTTAATCCTATGATTAACGCCTTCATCACATTCTCCATCTTTTTGAATAATTGATTCAAGATACTTGAACTGAGTTTTTTGAGACAATATTATCCCATCTAAACTGACATCCTCACATACTTCTCTTTGGTTTTCATTAAATTTACAATGCATATATTCTATTTTAGTTCTACTTATCTTGAAACCTTTAGTCTCCAAAATATTTCTCCATATTTCTAACTTTCTATTCACTCCTTGTGTTTCATCTATCAATACGATATCGTCTGCAAATATCATACACTAAGGTATATTATATTGTATAGTCTTCGTTAATTCATCTATAACTAATACAAAAAGATAAGGACTTATTGCAGATACTTGATGTAAACTAATTGAAATAGAAAAATCTCTTATTTCTCCACCAACTGTGTATACGCTAGTAGTTGCATCATCATATGTCTTTTATCATTTATATATACTTAACAGGCACCATCATTCGTTCCAACACCCACCATAGAACCTCTCTTGGTACTCTATCATTAAGTCTTTTCTAAATCAATGAACACCATACGTAAATCTTTCTTCATATCTCGATATTTTTTTATCAAACTTCTAATAAGAAAAATAGCTTCAGTTGTAGATCGACTAGGCATAAATCCAAATTGATTAGTTGAAATATTTGTACAGCTCCATAATCGCCGCTCAATAACTCTTTCCCATAATTTCATAGTATGACTCATGAGTTTGATCCCTCTATAATTTGCACAATCTTGTATATTTTTGTTTTTCTTAAAAATAGATATAATGATGCTCTTTCTCCATTCATTCGGCATTCTTTTCAATATTAAGATTTTGTTAAAAAGTCGAGTTAATCATTCCACTCCTAAATCTTCCAAACACTTCCACACTTCAATAGGAATATTATTCGGACCACATGCCTTACTTGTTTTCATCATTTTTAATACTTCTTTAACTTCTGAAAATTGAATTTTTCTAATATAATTTAAATTAAAGATTGTCACATTCTCTGTCGTTTATGTTTTTAACAAAATTGTCATTAAAAAGAGTATCAAAATAATTTTTCTATCGTTCTTTGATATCATCGTCTCTAATCAAAATTTTTCTTTCTTTATCCTTTATACATCTAATTTGATTAAGATTTTGAGACCATCTCTCTCTTATTCTTACTAGTTTATAAATATCTTTTTCACCTTCTTTAGTTCCAAATTTCTCATACATATGTTTAAAAGCATCATCTCTTGCTTTTCTAATAACCTTTTTTGCTTCTTTTTTTGCTATCTTGTCTTGTTCATAAGCTTCATTGTTATCACATTTCGACAATCTCTTATAACAATCTCTCTTATTCTTTATCACATTTTGCATTTCTTCATTCCACCACCAAGTCTCTTTTTTAGGTGGGCCATGTCCTTTAAACTCTTCAAGTACTTTTTAAGCTCTCTCTCTAATTTCTATAGTCATATTCATCCATATAGCATTAACGTCTATGTCTAACTTCTAATTATTTATCTTTAAAAGTTCGGTCTTAAATATTTGTTGTTTCATTCCTTTTAACTCCCACCATTTTATTTTAGGAGAAGACTTTCTTTTATATGTATTTGTTTGTGTTTTAATCTTAACATCTAAAATCACTAACCTATGTTGGCTTGCTAAAGTTTCACTCGGAATTACTTTACAATCTTTGCAAATAGCACGATTGAATTTTCTAGTAAGAATGAAATCAATTTGACTTTTATTTTGTCCACTTTTAAATGTTATTAGATGAGATTCTCTTTTAATAAAATGAGTATTTGTGAGGATAAGATCATAAGCCACAGCAAAATCTAAAATATTTTTTCCCTCTTCATTTAAATTTCCATATCCAAAACCTCCACAAACATTTCCATATTCATGACATTTGTTTCCAACATGTCCTTTGAGATCTCTTCCAATAAATATATTTTCTTTATTTGGTATACTCTGCATAAGATCGTCCATATCCTCCCAAAATTTTTCTTTAATCTCGCTACTTAATCTAATTTGTGGAGCATATGCACTAATTACATTAATTATTTCTCTTTCCATAATCATTTTTACCATAAAAATCCTATCTCCTACTCTTTGTATTGAAATTATTGCATCTTTTAATATTTTATCAACAATAATACCTACCCCATTTTTATTTTTCTCTTTTCCTGTGTATCATAGTTTATATCCTGTATTTCCTACTTCTTTATCTTTTTCTCCTATCCATTTGGTTTTTTGGATACACATAATATTAATCATTCTCCTCTCCATACTATCAACAAGTTCCATAAGTTTTCTCGTAAGAGATCCAATATTCCAAGTGCCTATTCTTATCTTTCTTTCAATATTTTCTTTCTTACATTTCTTTTTATAATAATGTCTATTTATATTTGAGTTAATTCTAGAACTCATATCTTGCTCTTTATTATAAACTAACTTCTTTACTCATACCCGTCCTTGATGTGAGAACCCTTGCTTATTCACCACAATAGGGCGCTTATGTGGCGCGTCGCATATGGGGAACGCCCTCATCCTTGCTGTATTTTTTGCCACACCCGGGCTTCGGTGTAACGCGTCGTTTGGTGAGTACGCTCCAATGTTTATATCATTTGAATCCATATCATAAGATGTGACTTTATTTTTACGTTGGTTGTCACCTACCGCAACCCTCCTCCTTTCTCATCCGGGCTTAAGACCGGCCATGGCAGAGTTAATACCAATCAAACAAAAACATTCAACAAATTGAATTCAAAATCAAATCACAATAATCAAATTAAACATTAAATTCAATTCACTATCAAATAAAATTCACTTCCAACAAATCTAAACCAACTCACTTGCATCTTATCAGGCCTGCATGACTACAACCCTCAAGTTTATTATTTTATGTGGATATACACATTCTAATAAACAGATTGCTATAGTGGTTAATCAAAGGTCTTCGAATGTTTGCTCAATGTAATTAACATCGGATATTTGCACCATCTAACGAAAAGAGGTCAAAATTAAATTTTTACAAAACCCGAACCTCAATTCTAGTATTTTTAAATGTATTGTTGGACTATTTAGTATATTTATAGATTATCACCTATTTTCCTAAGTAGTTTAAAAGAGATACCAAAATCTTTTGAATTGAAAAAATAAAGTTCTCACACTAGCCTGGGCGTCTTCTGGGCTTCCCACAAGGCGCTAACAAAGTAGCGCCTTACTGCCTAGGCGTCGCCCAAGCGCCTTGACAACAGTGGTAAACTGCAAAGTGGATTCTTATAAGACCCAACATCAATCATGATGAATGATATGATGGAATATTCAAAGCATTTTGGCATTTCATAAAGGCTCCTCTCAATCCTCTTTTCTCTCCTCTTTCTCAGTCTCTAGACAAACCCTCAAACGGTGGCATCTCCAATATTTGACAGTGGCGATGGCTTCCAAGTGGCGTCTAAAATTTCGGTGATCAACAACTCCTTTTGTAGAGAGACTGGCCTACTCTTCATCCCCTCCAATGAGAGGTTTTCCTCTCCGCCCCGGGCAAAGGTTGATTCCTACTTTACCCCAAGCATAGGCCAATTCTAGAGAGGCTCGTAGACACACCGTCTTCTTACCACAATCTCCCCTTCAGCCTGGCTGTCACCTAAAGATGCCACGACCCCTGCGGGTCCTGCACAAGCCAAACCAGCTAGTTCCCCTTGCAACGGGAGCTTTTCACGTGTCCTCAAGCATTGTTAGATCGCGCCATGACACCCCGGGCAGGGTTAACTTAACACCAGTCCAGCTAATGCCAGTTCAACGGCCAGTCGAGCCAGCCTACGCACACAACTAGTCGGTCCAAGCCGGTTCAGGTCAATTTGACCCAATTCAAGGTAGTTCAAGCCCAATTCAACAGTTTCCAGACCGTTTCAAACTGGTCCTAAGTCGGTTCAAAACATTTCAGATCTGGTTCATTGAGTTTCAGACTAGTTCAAGGTAACATAGATCGTTTTAAGCCCAATTCAACAGGTTTATCCCATTTGAATGGGGTTTAGCTTGGTTCAATCAGTTTTCAGCCTGCTTCAGTCTGGTCAAAGTTATTGCAATGTTTTGGTGACATACTTGGGCATGTTTTCACATAGTTAGATGAAGTCTAATTTTTTTTATCCTGCATCAATTTGGTATTGCCGACTTGTTTTAATAAATTAGGATCCTTGAGTAGTGCGGGACATCAACATTTCCATTTTGATGTCACATTGTCATTAGAGGTCCATGCTATAGTATTCTTGTCCAAATATTTCGACAACTACATCTCATGGTCTCTTATTGAGATGATTGCACCAGATTATCAAATAATCGAGAATGGCTTAACTTATATTCAGTTCACTCGTATTATCAATGGCTAAGCGAGATCTTGGACTATTCAATATGCAAAGGACACATGCACAAGATATTCTCCCATGGATACTTTCTTATCTTGAGATCTAATTAGTTAGCTAACCGACATATTGATCCAAACATATTTGTTCAAGAGCTTACATTATGGCCTAAGAAGTACATATCATTGAGAGAGTTGATATATACCAGCAACACTTGAGCCTGGTGGCCTACTATCAAGGAGTAGATTGACACGCTTATCAATGTCATATATGAGGCCAACCCTAAGTTTGCTACAATTGTATTATCAAAGGTGATCACCTTTGTAGCCTATGTGATGTGGCGTGGTGAGGTGAGGCAGTGGTTTTCCGCCTCGCCTTAGCCAATTTAGCCTTAGCCGCCTATGTCACCTAGGCAACCACCTTAGGCACCTCGTCCACCTTATCCATGTCACCTGCTCACCTGACTTGGTACTTAAACCACCTATAGAATGTGGACTTGCTATCGGCCTAGATTTGATAAACTAAAAATTAGTGTATTTGCTTTAAAGAGCCTAAAGCTGGAAGTTTAGTTGATGTAATTATATTGGCCACAAAATTTTAGATTTTGTTTTTTTTCTTAGTTGATGTTACGTAATCTTTTGTTGTTTTAAACTTTTGATGTTATTAACATATTATAAATTAATTCAATTAAGTTTATGCATTTTTTTAGTTTTAAATTGATTGTCTTGCTCTCTTTATTTTAAATGTATGCAATCCTTTTATTATGTTGCTAATTACTTCAATCTTAAAATGTTTAGTTTTGCTATCAAGTTGTTGATCATTTCTAACTTTAATCCTTCGTAGAAGATAAATTATCTCTACTTTTAGTTTTGAATCATTTCTTCATATTGTTAAATTACTATATTTTTCTAATTTTGAATTGAAAACGTTGATAAATTTTGTCTTAAATTGATTCCTACTTAATTGTTTTCACTCTTTTATGTTAGTTTTTTTCTTATTTTATACTTCAAATTTAAATTTATAATTTATAAATATCTCATATATATGCATATACAAAATAATAAAAATATAAGTATGTATTAATAAATATACTTCGCCCACAGTTTAAGGCGAGGCGAACCCTTCCTCGTCCCAAGTGCCTCACATCTCGAATAACACAACGATGCAGAGTATAAGCTGTAGTGTGTCATGGAGGACAAGATTGAAAGAGCCATCAAGGCCAAGTTGAATGACTAGCTTAGTGAAATGTTGCTTGAGTTGACGACAGAGTAGCAAACACTTTATAAAGATTGAGGCTAGTTAAGTTATTAAGACTAGCTTGACAACTTAGATTGTTGAGATACTAGTAGAGCTAACCATCGAGTCACTATGTATTGACAGTTCTACCACCGAGGTGCCAGCCCCAAGAGAACTGACGCATTGATGATATCCCTTTAGAGCTACTAGACCTAGCACTTGGCAGTTGCTATGACATTGTCTAGATCACTTTTTGTAGTGAACTTGAAGAAATACAAGACGTACACCATCATCATTTGGGTTGGTTGCACCATTGTCGTTCTGTGTACTGTTAGTGACCATATGTTTATACGGCATTATAAAACCTAAGTTTGAGTTTTCCACAACCAAAGGAGAATGGTAAAGGCATGATCAGACTGGATTAATTGACTATTTAGAGATGGCATTGTTCAATTGAGAATACGATGTACTATGCCTTCTTTTATTTAGTAATATTTAGCAACTAATTTTCGAAATTTTTTTAGTACATGGGCCATTCTGCAAAAAGATGTTAAGTGAGAACTACAGTATAAAATGGGTTCTTATAAAACCCAACACCAAGCAGGATGAGGGATATAATAGAATATACAAAACATTTTAGCATTTCATAAAGACTCCTCTCGATCCCTCTTTTCTGTCCTCTATCTCAACCTCAAAGAAACCCTCGATGGTGGGATCTCCATGATCCGATGGCAGCGATGGCTTCCTGGCAGCCTCTGGAATTTCCAAAGATTAGAGACTCCTCCGGCATTCACCTCCACCTCCAAAAGCGAGACCAACCTGCTCTCCACCCCTCCAATGGAAGATTTTCCTCTCCCCCCACATAGAGACCGATTCCTACTTCACCCCCAACATAGGCTGGTTCCAACATCTTAACCCCCTCCTGTTAGTGGCCTCCGTGCCATTATCTCCCCTTTGCCCTTCACAGTTACCAGTTCCTAGGTTGTGATCGATTCCCTTGCTCATCATCAACAACACGGCTATTCTCAATCAATGTCATCTTCATTCATTCATCCTTCTGTCCTCGCATCACACCCCACTCAATGCCGGCAGTCCCTCATCTACAGCACTGCACAAAATCAGTCCTCAGTTGATCGCATATGAAAGCAACCCCAATCATCATCTCCACCATCATCCACCGAAAGCTCCCACTCATTTGCAACTTCAACAAGGTAATCCACACGTCTTGGAGCCCTGCACCAACTTCTGGGAATTCCCCTCCATCTCCCGGGTTAACTTTTCCCTTCAAGAGGTTCTTGACTAGCAACACCTCTTCGTCCACTGTTTCTGCGAGGAGCTACAGTGCCTTTAGAAGGTTTCCAATGCTCCCTACAGAGCTACAGTACAACCAAAGAAGCTCACGGATGCACCACCTTCTCACCACAACCCCCTTCGGCCTGGCTGCCACTTGAGGACAAGGAGGTCTAGCACCAACTGGTCCCCCTTGAGGCAGGCATTTTTCACACACCCTCGGGCACTGTCAAATTGCGCCACAACACCCCAAGTGGGGTTAATTTAATGCCAGTCCAGCCAGCACTGGTTCAGCAGCCAGTTGAGCCGGCCAGTGGGCACAGCCAGTCAGTCCAGGTTGGTTCAAGGCCCAGGCCAGTTTGACCGGGATCAAGCTGGTTCAAGCACAGTTCATCAGTTTCCAGGCCGGTTCAAACTGGTCCAAGGCCGGTTCAAGACATTTTGGGTCTGGTCCAGTGAATGTCAGATCAGTGCAAGGTGGTTAAAGGCTGGTTTAGATCATTTCAGACCCAGTTCAGCAGATTTCAACCCATTTCAGTGGGGTTTTAGGCCAGTTCAGACAGTTTTCAACGTGCTTCCATCCAATCAAGGTTATGGTAGTGTTTTGGTGATGTATTTGGGCTTGTTTTAATATATATAGATGGCATTTAATATTTTGTCCCACATCACGAAGCTACTCTGAAAAACAAACAGGTCCCCAATTTCAGATATAAAAGGTTGAACTTTTCAACATGTAATGTGCAGTTTAGACATTAAAATAAAATAGAATAACGCTTATTTCCATGCCAACAAGAAATATAAAATTGTTGGTTTAAACTGAGTCATATACAATGTGATGTTATTTATCTATTTCCAATGTTAAAGTGGGAATGTTGTGAAGGCAACAAGGTGTTCGAAGAGGTCACTTAGCATAGGCAATAAGACGTGCTTACATGTCACCTAAGCAACAGAATTGGATATAAATATATATATTCATACATATAAATAGAGAACGGGGAAATGAAGAGAGAGAAGAGCTAAGGATGGTATAGAGTAGAAAAGTTTAAGGAGTGTATGTGTGTATTTATATTTTGTACATAAATTTCAATGTGTATGTATGTGTGTACGAATGTAAGTGCATTTTTTGTAACAATGTAAGTGTGTGTACACATATTTTTAAGAAGAAGATAAGTTCAATAGAGTAAGTGAAAGAACGTGAAAAAAGTAGTTGTAAGTATGTGTATAATTAAAAATCTTAAACCAATATAACTAGGATAAACGATAATAAAAGTTTTTAATATTATTTCACAACCTTTTAATGGGCACTGAGGTGAGAGCCTTGATAATGATCTATATCTGAAATTAGACATGGATTTCACTTTCCAGGATACACGTGTAAAGCTTATTCAACTGGTTGCAAAGGATCCCTCCACATTTAAATAGATAAGGTTGCATCTTTCACCACCTTATACACCATCAATTCACTATTCTAAAGGCAAGCGATACCAAAAAATAACTTATCTTAGCAATGATACTACATTAAGTCAAGTAATTATGATTTACCAAAAAGATGCCACCGGAATAGAATTAGCTTATACATCAACACAGAGAATAAATAAAAACAGAGAGACCTTTTAGTTTCAGAACAATTTGGGGTCATTCACAACGTCTGTCAGCCTAGGAAACATAATAAATTGTTGATTCTAATCAACATAATAAACCAAACCTAAGCACCAGTGAAAAAATTAAGATTATAAAAAATTAAAGCAACAGTTAGCACCTTATCACGGGCTATTAGGCAAAATTAAAAAAAAACAGAAAGCAGAGTTTGATTGCATTAATCTTGAATACAGAATCATAGTACAAGATCTATTAATCTCATTTAAGCTATGATCACTTTAGAAGTTTACATAGTTAAAATATATCGTGTGCTTGCTATTATGTGGGGAAAAGCATATGGTTCATATGACTGACCAGGGTAGATAGATCAGATTATACACAAACACCAGTAAAAGCAACATTTTCTTTAAAATAAAAAAAGTTTAAAAATTATTGCTAAAATTGCAGCAGAAAAAATAGATTTATAAAACTAGCATCATTCATGATTTCCTAACTTTCACAAATGTAATATAAATAAATAAATACAAAAATAAATAACAGCAGTTATATAATACATACATTATATACTATGAATATGTAATATACATGATATGAACATGTCATAAATATATACATACTTTTATCCAAGTATTTTTGAAATAAATTAGGTTGGCAGGATCTCAGCCATTAGCACATTATCCAGGAATAAATAATGTCAATCCACATAACAGGTGTTATCTCATACAAGACCTGTCGAATACTTGACGAGCCCTAAACCAACTAAGGGTCCTAAGCCAAACCAATATGTACTGGTTCAGACCTATTTGGTTCAGTTAGAGACCAAAAATGTATTAAATATTTAAATTAATCAATATGCTCATTTTTAAGTTAAAAATAATTGGCATAAATATTATTTATCATACAAATGTCATTTATATTAACAAGAGAATGATAATCATATTATATTTCAGTTTATTTGATTTATCACGTTTGGTTTGGAAAGTCCCCAAATTGGATAAACCAAACCAATGGCTAAAACTGAACCAACCGGCAGGTTTGCTTTGACAGTTTGAACATTTTAATTCAGGACCTTAATCAATAGGAGCTTGATAGATAATGCAATATTTATGATGTCATGACTTTTTCCATTCACGGTTGCAGTTATTTTTAACTTAAAAACGATCATGTATATAGATAATTGATTACTTAAATATTTATTATTTTTTGGTCTTGAACCAAAACCAAACTAGGCAGAACCAGTTTGGTTTGATCTGAGACTTATTCTGCTTGGGATTCCTCAAGTATTCAACAAGTCTCATATCCATAAATGCTTGAATAAAATTATTTTGATATTAATGAAATCTACATATAATGTACATTAAATACTCATATTTTATATATTACAAGAATATTAAATATTCCATACAATGTTATATTTATTTATTTAAATTATGTTAGCGAAACCATGAACATTGGACCACCACGAACAGTTGTTCTATTTTCATAATTTTTTTGGCGGTGTCACTTTGACGATAATTTTGTGAACTCTGCTATTTAGGAAAAAAATACAAAAAGCAGGTAGAACAGTACATCAACAGCTCATCATAACAAAAAGTCCTCACAAAATCACAAAATTCTAGCGCAGAAAAGCTTTACATTTTTTCAACTAACAATGAAGACGATGGTGTCAGAAAGAAACAGAAATGCAACAAGTAAGCTGAAGAAAGGGAAAAGGCAAAGTTTCTACCTATTTTCAGCTATTCCAATCCTTAGTTTCTTGCCTTCCCTTGACCTTATATCAAGCAAATCGTTTACCCTTAATAACGAAGAACCTCCGGAGCTCAAAAGTTTTTGATGACTAAAGCAAGCGACAGATCGGGGTAAAGAACACTGCTTCGTGAAGCGCAATATTTTTCAATCATTGAAAAACAAGCAGATCGAGTTAGATGAAAGCCCCTGACGGATGAAATGCAACAGCCATGTCAAGGACAAGGAAAACGAATAACAGAATGAAACAATGCGGTCGCATCATCGGAAAAGAAAGTGCATAAGATATAAATAAACCGAAATATGCCACCTACTGGTGTCACGGAAGTCAAGAAAACCAGAGGAAAATAAATGCTGAAAGAACATCATAGTCACCTGTTGAGCAAGGAATCAGCCTCCTCCTCCGTCATTTCACCACCAAAGAGCACCGACCTGATCCCTCCAGTCGGATGCTACATTCCAAAACACAGCATAAATTCAAGAGGCTCCAAGAAGATCAAGCCCATGAAAAGAGGTAAAGCAGCACAGCGGTGACATGCCCGCCGTGGTACCTGGGACCATATCCCGGAGCGGGGAGCGGACGAGTCGACGGCGGGGGCTCCCTGCGCCTGGTTCTCCGTCCAAGTGAGGAGATCCGCCGTGGATGTGTGGGACTTTCTCACCGGAGTTGCCCTCTCCATGGCTTTCCGCCGCCGCCTTCTGCTTCTTCACCGCGCCCGCGTTTCACCTCTCCCCCACTGTATGCTTGCTGTGCTTTCTTTCGAAGGACCAGCGCAGTGGTCGAGCGCCCTACGCGATTTCACGTCGCAACTAGGGTTGCCAATGAGCCGAGCCGAGCCGAGCCGAGCCGAGCCGAGTAATGTGACATTTAAGCTTGACTCGTTTATTTTACACAAGTTCGAGTTAGAACTCGAGTTTTAGTAAACATGTGAGACCCTTATTCAAGTTTGATTCTTTTATTAATCGAGCCGAGTCAAACTCGAACTCGAGTAATAGTTATACTAAAATTCAATTTACATTCAAGTTTAAGTTATATACAAATTCGTTTATAAACTCAAAATCAATGAAAAATCTTATGAAACTCTAGATTTAGCTTATTTACGAAACTCAATTTAAATTTAAATTTATTTTTTTGAATTATTTAATATATTTAAGTGACAATATATAATTATTAATACTCATTATTTAATTTTTAAAAATAAATTTACAATATAATATTTAATCGAGTTGCTCGCGAGTTAATCGAGCCGAGTAGGAGTCTATTCAAGCTCGGCTCATTTACTGAGTCGAGCTTTATTTTTAGTTTAAACCTGTTCATTTAATATAATAAACGAACTGAGTCGAATTTTTATCGAGTCAAGTTTCGAATTACTTGTCAGGTGTATTGATTCGTTTGTACCCCCGCGGGGGGGGTGGCGGGGGTTCGAACCCGGCGATGGACTGCCGGGTCCACCTCTCCATGGGGGAGAGGTGGCATCTAGTGGGGATTGAGGCTGCCCCCAGCAGCGCTCGATCTCTCGCCGGCGCGAGAGCTGCGCCTTGTGTTGGCCACCGGACCATCGTCAAAAAAAGATTCGTTTGTACCCCTAATCGCAACGGACAGTCTCGGGTTCGAACCCGAGATGAACCTCCCAATTCGCGTCCACTCAACCACAGGTGAGGACGCTAGCTGTGCTATATCCCATTTGCTTTCGAATGGTGCACAGGTGGTGCAGGGTGTGCCCCTCCCGCACTGCCTCTTCTGAAGAGGGCATCTCTGGAGGTGGACATATTGTGTTTGGATCGTAATTTGGTAAGCCAACCAATCATTCTTTGCCACGTAAACTGACTTTTTCAAGCGCATTGAAACGTCGCTCTGGGCCTCTTGTCTCGGGCTCCGGTCATCTGCTAGCTTGTAGAAGTACGCGTACGTTCGCCTATACCCAACTATACATTTTGTCGAGATTCCGGCGATTATGAATTTTATAATATGTTTAACATTCAAGGTATTTGATACCAAGTTATTTTGTTGAGGTTTTAGTGACTTCAGAATTTTATAATCTGTTAATAATATTATTAAATATATTTATATTCAAAATTAACATTAGCACAAAGTATCTTAATATGTTTAAATGTTAATTATAAAAATACATTAATTATAATTTATGATTCTATCGATTTTGTTATTAATATTTTACTTTATAAAAATTAAACAACTAAGTTGATACAATCTTATTTTTAAATTGAAAAAATACTTGACCACAACTGAACTTGATAGCCTACAAATCATCATGATACTTGCAATTTTAATTTCTATTTTTTGATATTTATACGATGAGATTCTAACATTTTGTCCTTAGTTTTTATATTATAATTATACATTTTGGTACGACGTATTTATTTCCTAAATTGAGGTGAAAGTTGTGAAACTGTCGATAATGGAGACAATTGTGCCAGTTAAGGTGTACGACATTTTTCATAAAGGGGGCATACCTTCCGTTTGAACTTGATCTAATTTTTAACCACTCTGATGAATGGCACCTGCACGTGGGCCTCGTGGAACGACTTACGGAGCATCTAAGGGCCAGTGATCCTTATCGCTATGAAATGGAAAAGGGGTTGTTCAAAGAAGTCTGGTTAAGGGATCAAACAAAGCTAATTGAGGATAGGATTAAAGGCACTCAAAGGGGCCTAATTAGGAGACATGTTAAGGCACACAAAGAGGCCTAATTGTAGATGGGATTAAGGAGCACTCAAGGGACCTAATTGAGATGATAAGAGAGTCTGAACATGAAATGCATAGGGGCCTGATTGTGGACAGGTTTAAGGATACATAGGGGGCCTAATTAGAAGCCCTGACAAGGACCTAATTAAGAGACATCAAGGGGTCTGATTGAGGGCTCAAAGGACCTAATTAGGAGATAGCAAGGGTTGGTTTAAGAGGATAGAATGGGGCTGTTTTTGTGGCGGCCAAGTGGGGTTGTGTGCACATAGACAATAGGGGACCTAAATTGGGATAGCAAGGGGTGCCCAAGGTGCTAATCTCTGATGGCTTATGAGACCAACATAGGAAAGAATCGAACATGGGCTTGCTGATGGCTGAAATGGGGTCTCTTAAATGGCCAAAAAGGAAGCCCGAAGGAAAGAGAAAGAAGTAAAGAAGGAGAACAAAATTAAAAAGTTACATAGTAACACTTTTACTTATCTTCTCTTCTCTTCTTTTCTCTTGTTTCTCCTTGTGTTGCAAGTGGAGATGAAAAGGGAAGTGCTCCAACCCCTTATTCTTCTTCTCCTTACTTCAGGTGGTGCTGAAGATGGCAGGTCGCATAGGGGAAAGGAGCAAGGCTCCTACTGTTGCTGGTGGTGAGGTGAAGGCCACAATTGGTCTTCTTCTCCTCCTCCATTTGGCGTAGGTGGTGTAGGAAGATGGCTCTAGAGATTGGTGCCCTTCTTCTCATTCTTCTCATTATGCAGATGATGCTGAGGAAAGAGATTAGGAGCTGCTGATGTTGGCACACCAAAGAGAGAGGAGGGAGAGCTGTAGCTAGCACACACCTGCAAGTGGGGGAAGAGAAGAGCAGAGCTGGCGCATAGGTCACTCAAGCTTTGGTGTGGCCAAGGCCAAATGCAAGGCCTATTTATAGAGAAAAATGGTGCCATCTGATAGTCAGGGTAATGTTGAAGGATAAGGCTTAGATGGGTGTGAGCCCTAATGCCAAAAGAGGTCAACTTTAGAAAAGAGTTTTTATTGAAGAAGAAGTCCCACTTGCTAGATGTGTGCATGGAGTAAGGATTGGTGCACTTGGCCGTACTTTATAAGGGATTATGTGCACAAAGGTAAAAGTTAAGGATGGCAAATGGTGCACCTATTCATCTTACCCAGTCTCCCATCAGTCAGGAAGTCCAAAGGATAAGTTGGATAAGAGATAAGACGGTTGGGAGATAAGGATAAGCTGAAGATAGGATAAGAAGGTAAGAGTCCTATCTTATAAAAGTTTACACCCAGAAGAATTCCAACCAAGAAAGAAATATAGGCAAGGGTGTGTGCACACAGGTCAAGAGAGGAGAGAAGATTTGGTGCAAGATGATGAGAGAGATGGTTGATCATCTCATCAAGATGCTCCCGATCTGACAAACGTTGTTAATCCAGTAAGAATTAAATATATACACCTTAAATTATAAAAAAAACCTGAATGAGCTTGAATGACTATTAATCTTGTGCTCCATCCTAATGTATGGCTAAGATCTCTTGAATTGCATCAGATCTTTGATTTCAGCAATTTCTTCAATCGGTGTGATCTTGGCTGTCAATAATTCTAAAATTGCAACTAAGTGCAATTAAAATTTTCCATTGGCCAAAATTTAATACCAATGCATCAATATTCTTGAGACTATAGTCATAGACCAAGAAATTGAAAATTTTCAACCCATAGGGTAACCTAGAAATTATTTGGAACATTATGCCCCTAATGTGATTTAACATAGATATTGCTTGAATTTGATATTTCATGAATAACTTTCCAACCGATGATCGGATTTTCGATTTGTTTTGAGCATTGTCCAACTCTATCTAGTACTAACAAAATTACGAAGTTGGAACTCTCGAATAGAGTTCTAACTTGCCCTAAAGTGTCAGGGGCAAAATGGTCATTTTACCTTTTGGTGTCTATTTTTTATGTTTTTAGGCATTATTGCGAAGTTCTCGATTAGAGCTATGCAATGAGCTTGTCATCTTGGCCATTTGGAGCCTATCAAATCATGCTATGGCATTTTTAGAGCCTGTTTGCATCATCTGTTCTTTGTTTTACCTAATCTAGCTCAAATTTTTTTACCGACTTCAACATTGCTCAAATATGTATTAAGCAAGCTAAATAAAAAACTTTGATGCCAACACCATCAACCTCTACTCTCGGGTCCACATGCCCATCCTCTCCAACTTTAGTCCTCGAGCCCACTTATTACTTACTGGCCCCTGAGCCCACCTTCTTTTGTTGTCGGGCCCATGAGCCCATCTTTTTCTACTGAGTCGTCGAGCTCACTTACCATTTCTAGGCCCACGTACAAGGAATCGATCTAATTAGATTGACGCAGTAGAAGATTTTTGATTCCTCATTTATCAATGTCTTAATCTCGATTAAAACTTAATAATGTTGCTAAATTTGGTATTTGAAATGATTTTGAACATGTACCTTTGTGGGATTCAAACAATCTTAATAAATAAGATAAGATTGAGTGTTCTCACACTCTCTCAGCCACTCAAATGTGTAGTCTCTAGTTGTATCTAGTTGTATCCACACAAACTACCTCTGAAGTCGGGTTCTCCTCTATGTCGGCGTCGACCACTCGTCCCGAACGAAACTCCACCATCGAATAGCGGCTGTTGGGGTGGGAGACAATGAAGAAGGGTGGCTGGGGTGCAAAGAACTCCCTTGGCTTGATAGGGTTTGTGCTCTCATCGCTATTATTTATAGAACTCGGAGTGTTTCACAAAAATCCCTCCTTATTTTATAAATTAACCCAAACTCTCAAACTTACAGATTATTTCTTATGTGTGTGACCTACTAGGCTCAAGAACCCATTTGGTTGAGGCCTAATTAACATAATTTTTTTTAAAAATAAATCTATTAACTCATAATAGATTTAACGACCTACCAATCATAAAAGGGTATAAGTCACATCCTATGATCCCAAATGACTTTAGGGATAAACTCCTCTCCAAAGAGCCTTTCCATCATCAGTAACCACACTGATATAAATCTTCATCCATATAATGTCTTGGTTGGATAGGAGTATGGCATTGACTGTCAACTCCTAAATATACAGACGCTATGGAATCGTGTACTCATAATTGGATCAATTAAGACACTTTTTTCTATTTATCTTATCTACCTTAACCAAAGATTTAGAGTACCAACCATAAGACATTCTCTCTCTCTCTCTCTCTCTCTCTCCTACTGAGAGTGGATAATCCCCTATTGTTTGCTCAATTGCCTCCACCAGATTTCTCATATACCCAATCCATTAATTGTACAGGACCACAATACCAAGTGATCCATAAGTCATTAATCAAATTACATGGTAAGCTTGGTAAGACATCTTTGGGGACTCAGGTTAAAAATCTAACTATGAAACGGTGATGATAGATACCCTGATCAACAATTCGGTAAGATACCATTTAGGGATTCTATACTGGATAATTAAGTGAACTCATTCCTCTAATGAGCACTGTGCAAGTATCTTAGTGTCCCCACACTGATGACCAATGAGATCAGCCATTCTCATCATATGAGAAGATATCATATACATTAGTCTCATTGAATTCTTGATGTCCCGTCTCAAGGATCCTATGACCATGAACATTTAAATCACATACTTTTAGATGATTGATCTCATTATCATTATCTCATCATGATTCAATCATCATTACATACAACTCAGGATTCATTATGATAGACACATCTAGATAGTGTAAGTAATAAAGAAAATGCCATTAATACTGAATAAGATGTTACAAGAAATGTAAAATCATATCACATATCATTGGTTGTAGGCATACATTTCTATTAATCTCCCACTTGCACTAAAGCCAATCACCCACATGTTTGATCCCCATTAGCTCAAGGTGACCCTCCAACACACTTTGAGTCAGGACCTTAGTTAGTGGATCTGTAATGTTACTTTTAGAAGATACTCTATCTATAGCTATATCTCCTCTAGCTACTATCTTTCTGCTCAAGTGATAACATCACAGAATATGCTTTGACTTCTGATGAAACCTTGACTCCTTTACTTGCGCAATAGCTCCATTGTTGTCACAAAATAATGGAACTAGTTCAGAGATAAAAGGAACAACTCCAAGGTTTGAGATGAACTTCTTCATCCAGATAGCTTCTTTGGCAGTTTCAGTAGCATCAATATATTCTACTTCAGTTGTATAATATGTAGTGGTCGCCTACTTGAAACTTTTCTAGCTCACTGCGCTACCATTCAAAGTAAATACGTACCCTGACATTGACTTGCTATCATCTTTGTCTGACTAGTGACTTGAGTTTGTGTAACCTCTAAGTACCAAGTTAACTCCTCTATATACCAGACATACATCCTTTGTTCTTCTCAAGTACTTAAGGATGCATTTCATAGCAATCCAGTGACTATCACCTGGATCTGCTTGATATTTGCTCGTAACACTTAAAGCATGTGCCACATCAGGCCATGTACATATCATAGCATACATGATAGACCCTCTAACAGAGGCATAAGTACTCTACTCATGTGTTCTCTTTCTTCAGGAGTTTTAGAGGACATCTCCTTAGAAAGTGTGACTTTATGTTTCATAGGCAAGAGACCTCTCTTAGAGTTTTTCGTGTCAAACCTGTTAACAATGGTTTCTATGTACATAGATTGGGTCAGGATTGTAAGGAAAAATTTGGTATAGCAGAAGCGACAATTCCTAAGGGTTCATTTAGAACCTATTTTAATCAAAATCGAACGATGAAAACCAAAAATTAATCAAATCATGTTCGAATATACCTGATAGGGATTCATATAATCCCATGGAGAGAAAGGAGATGTGCTTCTCAAGCTCTTCAAATCATTCAAATATTCGGTCTCTAGCGGTATCCATACGAACTTCATCAACAATAGGTTCTCCCTTCACGCAGGCCTTGAGAACTATTCCCGAATGGAGCTCCATTGCCCATAGACGCCTTCTATAAAGAGGAGGAGGTAAGGAAGAGGTTTAGGACATGTTTTCTACCCTTGGCTTTATAGGATTTGGCTGAAACTATTAGTATTTATAAAGAATTTAATTTTTTTTATAAAATCTAAAATCTTTATAAATTACACCCTTGCCCTTATACTTATGGATAAGTCCTTATGTGTGTGATCCACTAGGCCCAATAGCCTATTTGGTTGAGGTCTAAATAAAGTAAAATAATTCTATTTAATTTAATTAAATCTATTATCCGATAATAGATTAATTGGCCTACTGATCATGAAGGGTACAAGCCACATCCCATGATTCCAAATAGCTATGGGATAATCTTATCTCCATTGAACTTTTCCATCATTAGTTATCACATGGATATAAATCCTCATCCATTCAATGTACGTGTTGAAAAGAAGTATGATATCGACTATCAACTCCTTAATATATTGACTCTATAGGATCCTATACTCAAATTGGATCAATTGGAAAACTCTTTTTCCAATCATTCTATCTACCCTGGCCAGAGATTTAGAGTACTACCCCATAGGACATTCACCCTCACTTACTGAGAGTGGACAATCCCTTATTGTCCACTCAATTGCCTTCATCAAATTTTCTTTGTACCCGATCCATCGCTATACTAGATCATATATACGGTGATCCATAAGTGAATGATCAAAGCACAAGTTTCACCCAACAAGACATCTTTGATGACTTAGGTTAAAGGTTCAACCATACAACTATGATGATAGAAAACCCTTATTGACAGTTTGGTAAGATACCATTCAGAATTTCTAATTCGGCCAGTTCAGTAAACTCATTCAATTAATGAGCACTTATATGTGTATCTCAGTGTCTTCACACTGATGACCAATAAGATCGGTCATTCTCATCATATGAGAAGGCATCACACACACTAGTCTATCCGGATTCTTGATGTCCCATCTCAAGGATCCTATGACAAGGAACATTTATATCATAAACCTCTAGATGATCAGTTTCATTATCATGATCTCATCATGATTCAATTAATTATGATATATGCATCTGGTAAGAGCTAGTAATAAGGATTTGCCTAATTAATTGAATGAGATATTTATAGAAATGTTGAATTATATCATATATGATTTACCTATAAGGCATACATTTATATCAAAGCTATGCATCCTCCTTGATCTATCTCTATAGATCTTTACTTTTAACACAAAAGTTGCATCACCGAAATCCTTCTTGGAGAAGTTCTTAGACAACCATGCTATAAGTGATAATAACATACCTACATCATTCCCAATAAGTAGTATGCCATCCACATATAAGGTCAAGAAGGCAATAGCACTTCCACTAGCCTTCTTATACACACATGGCTCATCTTTGTTCTAAACGAAGTCATAAGACTTGATAGTCTCATCAAATCTTTTATTCGAACTATGAGATACTTGTTTCAGTCGATATATAGACTTCAACAATCTGCACACTTTATTTGGATGTTCATTGGATTTATATCTCTGAGGTTGTATCATATACACCTTTTCTTTAAGATCACCATTGATGAATACAATCTTAACATCCATCTGCCAAATTTCATTGTCATAGTGTGTAGCAATGGCAAGCAATATCCTAATGGACTTAATCATGGCTACTAGTGAAAAGGTCTCATCATTGTTAGCAACTTGTCTTTGATGATATCCTTTAGCTACTAGTCTTGCCTTGAAGGTCTCCACCTTTCCATCTACTCCAATTTTCATTTTATAAATCCATTTACACCCTATGGGTACAATACCCTCAGGTGGATCTACCAAGTTCCAAACTTAACTAGAATACTTGGTGTCCATTTCAGATTTCATTGCCAATCTCCATTCCTAGGAATTAATATCAGATATTACTTCCACATAAGTCTTAGGATCATCATTCTCATTATACTATGTTTCATTTCTTTCATCAGAGATAGGTCCCACATATCTATCAGGTTGAATAGGCACACGAGAAAACCTATGAGGGACATGTGTGACATCCTTTTCATGCACCTTTTTAGAAGTGCCTGTAAGCACCCGGAACGGGACATCCGCGGATCCCCCCCCGGAACCCCCTTACGCCCGGCCTCGGTGTTCGTCGGTGGGTGGGTGGTGTGTTTTGTGTGTGGTCGCCAGGAACCAAAGGCTCCAAAGTATGATGGGATAAAAAAAATGAAATAGAAAGATGACCGTCGTACCTCCGGAAGCGGGGAGATTGTTGAGTTCCGACTTCTCCTCTCTCGGCCGGCCGAAAGAAGAGAGCTTAGTGAATCCCTTGCCTTCAATCCGGTTGAAGCTCCGCCTCGATCGGATCTACCTAAGAATGTCCATAAGAAAACATGTAGACAAGTGAAGGTTTCATTAGTTCTAACGAAAGCATAGCATCGAGCTCGAATTTAGATTCAAACATGCAAATGGGAAAAGACTAACCGGATTGGGACGAAATCCCAACCCCTATTTTTGGTAGGTTTTAAACGTATATGAAATGCAAAGATGCTCTAAGACGTGCTAAATAACTTGATGATCGATGCAAAAGCGAAAAGGGAGACGAAACTCGATTAAACGGACGATCGGAATCTAAAAATAACGAAAACAAGCTTTCGTCCTTCCCGGTGCCCCGTATATAGGGCGCCAGAGAAGGTGCCCCTTTATAGGGCGCGTTGACCAAGTCAAAGCGCCCGTATACGGGGCACTAAGTCCGGCCCGAACAGATTTTCTTCTCCTCTTCGCGGCGCCGCTCCGGAGTGCTGGGAGGCTTCCAGGACGAAGTAGGGGCTCCTCCTTGTAGACAATACTCAAATGAAGCCCATGGAAGAGGGTTTGAGTGCTGGATATGAGAGGAGAGACGGGTAGAAGCTCTCAAAGTTGGAGAAAAATCATATTTCGGGGTGACAGAAACAGAGGGTTTTGGGGTTTTTGGTGGAAGATTTTGGATCGGTTTGGAGGCTTTTGGAGGGTGAATGTGGCTTGGAATCGTAGTGTTGGATGATCTCTAGGGTGGCACGGAGTTGGAACCTCCTCCAAGCTCCAAATGGGGCTCTATTTATAGCCCAAAAGAGGGCACTTTGGCCATTTTCGAAAAATAGTGCCATGTGGCATAGCGCCCTGTATATGGGGCGCTAGCATCATGAGATATGTCAGATCGACAAGACAAGTCACCGCGGGGGTCAAATCAACCTCTCAAATCAATTTAATTTTGATCCAGGCGCCCTGTTTATAGGGCGCCTGGTGCCCTGTATACAGGGCGCCTGGTGCCCTGTATACAGGGCGCCAGGTGCCCTCTTTATAGGGCGCCTGGTGCCCTATAAACAGGGCGCCTGGTGCCCTATTTATAGGGCGCCTGGTGCCCTATAAGTAGGGCGCCAGGAGCCCTTATACACAGGGTTTTGCCTTCTTCGAAATGCGCCAAAGACCTTAATTTTTCCGGAAAACTCGGTTCCCTTGAAAGGTTACTCAAATATTCTTCATGAAAACAAGAATTTGAGCTCTCCAACTAGGCCAAAATTGCGTGTCTACAGTGCCCTCTAGTTGTGGATCTGGAACCTCTTCTAGATCTATCGTGCTCCCCCTATTTACATCAAGGAGGAACTCTTCCTCTAAGAATAAAATCTATTTAGCAACATAAACCCTTTGCTCATCAGAGTGGTAGAAATAATATCCATGGGTTTCCCTAGGATATCCCACAAGCCTACACTTCTCAGTCTTAGATTCCAATTATCAAGGTTATGCCTTTTCATATGGGCTGGACAACCCCATACCTTAACATGTTTAAAGTCATGCTTTCTCCCTTTCCATATCTTATATGGTGTAGTCGAAACAGAATTAGAAGGTATTCTATTTAGGATATATGTAGTTGTTTCAAGTGCATAGCCATAAAAAGATAAAAATAGTTTGGCAAAAGAAGTCATAGACCGCACTATGTCTAACAAAGTATAGTTCCTTCTTTCAGCCACTCCATTATATTAAGGAGTGTAAGGAGGTGTCCAATGAGATAGAATTTCATTATCTTTCAATTACTTTGTAAAACTTGTACTTAAGTATTCTCTCCCTCAATTTGATCGAAGAGTCTTGATACTCTTCCCTAGTAGTTTTTCAACCTCACTTCTAAATTCTTGAAATTTCTCAAAAGCCTCAAATTTGTACTTCATCAAGTACACATATCCATACCTCGAGAAATCATCAATGAATGTAATGAAGTAGAAGAATCCACCTTTGATTTGAAATGACATATGACCACATACATCGGTATGTGTGAGTTCCAACAACTCATTAGCTCTCTCTCCATGTCCACTAAATGGAGAGTTGGTTATTTTTTCATGAGACAAGATTCACAAGTAGGAAATGATTCATAATCATTTACCTTAACGTATCTATCTTTATAGAGCTTTTTAAGTCTTTCCTCATTGATGTGACCAAACCTATGGTGCCATTATAGAATTTGATCAATATCAACCCTTCTCCTCTTATGAGAGTATCCACACACAGAATGAGAGATTCCATATCTAATATGAACAAACCATTTGCTAATCTCCCATTGACAAACACTTTGCCATTTAGAATAATAGAACATGCATCATTTCCAAAACTCACAACAAATCTACATTTGTTTAAGAAAGAAATATAAATAATGTTCTTGACAATGAAAGAAATATAATAACACTTAGATAAGGCTATTATGTCTCCAGAAGGCAATTTGAGGCTAACTTCTCCCACGACTAATGCTGCAACCTTTGCACCATTTCTCATCCATAGGTCCACCTCTTCTTTATGAAGCCCTCTACAACTTGTAAACACCTACAATTAGTACATGAGGTTTCTCACTATTCGTAGTGCTCTCAGCTGTCTTCAACATGTTAAACAACTCTACAAGAGAGCATTCCAGCTTGTTCATGTTAAAGTTCATAATGAACTGGGAATAAAAAGATGGTAGAGATTGGAGGAAAAGGTCAATAGCTAGCTCCTTGTTCACGGAGAATTCAAGCTCAGTCAACCTCTCCACCCACTCTATCATCTTAAGAACATGTGTCTGTACAGATGTTCCTTCATGCATCCTTGCCCTAAACAGACTCATGGATATATTATATTGCTTTGTACTACTTTGTGCACTAAATAGCTCCTCAAGGTGAGCTAAGATGGATCTAGCACTTATCTTCTCATGTTGCCTTTGCAATACATTACTCATAGAGGCTAACATGTAGCACTAGGCAAGTGATGCATCCTCCTCATGATTCATATATGCATGAATGTTGTCATTATCAACCGTAAGGAATCGGTCCAATCAGATTGGCATAGTGGAAAATTTTTGATTCCTCGAATATCATTGTCTTGGTCTCGATTGGAATCGAATGACGTCGCCAAAATCGGTATTTGAAATGATTTCAAACACATACCTTTGTGGGATTCAAATAATCCCTATAGATTGAAGAAGAATGAGTGTTCTTATGCTACCAAGTCGCTCAAGCGTACGACCTCTAGTTGTATCCATACGAACCGCCTCTAAAGTTGGGTTCTCCTTCGCGTCGATGTTGACCACTCATCCTGAATAGAACTCCACCATTGAATGGCAGCTACTAGGGTGGGAGATGGCAAAGTAGGGTGGCTGGGGTGTAGAGAGCTCCCTTGGATTGATAAGGTTTGTGCCCTCATCGCTATTATTTATATAACTCAGAGTTTTTCACAAAAACCCCTTCTTTTTTATAAGTTAACCTAAGCCCCCAAACTTACAGATTGGTCCTTATGTGTGACCTCCTAGTCTAAAAGCCCATTTAGTGGAGGCCTAATTATTTTTTTTAAAATTAAATTTATTATTTTATAAAAGATTTAATGACTTACTGATCAGGAAGGGTACAAGTTGTAAGGAATCGTCCATTAAAATTTGGTGCAGCGGAAGCGACGATTCCTATGGGTTCCTTTAGAATCCGTCTCAATCAGAACCGAACGACGAAAACCGATCAAATCGGGTTCGAATATACCTGATAGGGATTCATATAATCACATGGAGAGGAAGGAGATGAGCTTCTCAAGCTCTTCAAACCGTTCAAGTGTCCGGTCTCCAGCAGTATCCACACGAACTTCATCCACAGCAGGTTCTCCCTTCGCGCCGGCCTCGAGAACTCTTCCCGAACGGAGCTCCATCGACCATGGACGCCTTCTTGAGAGAGGAGGAGGTAGGGAGGAGACTTGGGACGTGGTTTTCACCCTTGGCTTGATGGGGTTTGGCTGAAACCATTAGTATTTATAGAGAATTATGGAATTTTTCATAAAAACCCAAAATCTCTATAAATTACGTCCTTGCCCCTGTACTTGTGGATAAGTCCTTTTGTGTGTGACCCACTAGGCCCAATAACCTATTTGGTTGAGGCCTAAATAAAATAGAACAATTCTATTTAATTTAATTAAATCCGTTATCCGATAACAGATTAATCGGCCTACCGATCGTGAAGGGTACAAGCCACATCCCATGATCCCAAATGGCTATGGGGATAATTTCATCTCCATTGAGCCTTTCCATCATCAGTTACCACATGGATATAAACCCTCATCCATCCAATGTCCTAGTCGGAAAGGAGTACGGCATCGACTGTCAACTCCTTAGTGTACCGACTCTATAGGATCATGTACTCGGAATTGGATCAATTGGAAAACTCCTTTTCCAATTATCCTATCTACCCTGGCCAGGGATTTAGAGTACTATCCCATAGGACATTAACTCTCACTTACCGAGAGTGGATGATCCCTTGTTGTCCGCTCAATTACCTCCATCGGATTTTCCTTGTACCCGATCCATCGCTATATAGGACCATCTAAATTGTGATCCATAAGTCAATGGTCAAAGCACAAGTTCCACCCAACAAGGCATCTTTGGCGACTCAGGTCAAAGGTCCAACCATGCAACCGTGATGATAGAAGACCCTGATAGACAGTTCGGTAAGATACCCTTCAGGGTTTCTAATTCGGTCAGTTCAGTGAACTCATTCAACTAATGAGCACCTGTATGTGTATCTCAGTGTCTCCACACTAATGACCAATGAGATCGGTCGTCCTCATCACATGAGAAGACATCACATACACTAGTCTATCCGGATCCTTGATGTCCCGTCTCAAGTATCCTATGACTAGGAACATTTAGATCAAATACCTCTAGATGATCAATCTCATTATCATAATCTCATCATGATTTAATCATCATTGTATTTGATCAAGGACTTCATTATGATATTCGCATCTAATAAGAGCTTATAATGAAGATTTGCCTAATTAATTGAATAAGATATATCTAGAAATGTCAAATCATATCATATATGATTGACTTGTAGGGCATACATTTCTATCACAAGTCACATCTTATAATCCCAAACAGCTTCGGGGATGAACTCCTCTTCAAAGAGCCTTTCCATCATTAGTTACCACATTGATATAAACCTTCCTCCATCTAATGTTTTGATCGGATAGGAGTACAACATTGACTGTCAACTCTTAAATATATCGACACTATAAAATCTTGTAGTCGTAACTAGATTAATTGGAAAACTCTTTTCTAATTATTCTATCTACTTTTGCCAAGGATTTAGAGTACTATCTATAAGATATTATCTCTCTCCTACCCAGAGTGGACAATTCCCTATTGTCTACTCACTTGCCTCCACCAAGTTTCCCATATACCCAATCTATTAACTATACAGGACCACAATACTAAGTGATCAATAAGTCAATAGTCAAAGTACATGATACGCCTGGCAAGACATCTTTGGCGACTCAGGTCAAAGATTCAACCGTGCAACTGTGATGATAGACTACCCTGATCGACAGTTCGGTAAGATATCATTTAGGAATTCTTTATTGGTCAATTCAGTGAACTCATTCCTCTAATGAGTACCTGTACATGTATCTTAGTATCCCCACATTCATGACCAATGAGATTGGTCATCCTCATCATATGAGAAGATATCATATACACTAGTCTTATTGGATCTTTGATGTCTCATCTCATTGATCCTACGACTAGGAATATTTAGAGTACATGCTTCTAGATGATTGATCTCATTATTATGATCTCATCATGATTAAATCATCATAGCATGCAACCTAGGATTTCATTACGATAGACGTATCTAGATAGTGCAAGTAGTGAAGAAAATGTCATTAATACTGAATAAGATATTACAAGAAATATAAAATCATATCACATATCATTAGATTGTAGGGTACATACTTCTATCAATCTCTCACTTGCACTAAAGCCAATCACCCACATGTCTGATCTCCATCAGCCTAAGGTGACCCTCAAACACACTTTGAGTCAGGGGCTTAGTTAGTTGATATACAATGTTTATGGTTTAATATATTCTATCTTTAATCATATCTTCTTGAATTGCAACCACTCTAATCAAGTTGTATTGCCACAGAAGTGTTTAAACTTATGATAAGACAAGGGCTCCACTACAAAAGTAATGATCCATCATTTTCGTAAAATAATAGTACATTATCAAATATATTAGGGACAACTCCCTAATATAAGATGAATTTCTTCATCTAAACTACTTCATAAGTAGCCGACAGTACTTATAATTTTGTAAACTCTTTAGTGTCTATAGCATGGAGCTTTTCCAGTTCACTGCACCACCATCTAGGTAAACATGTACTCTAAAGTTATCTAGCTACCGGTCAAATGGAACTAGAAGCTTAAGTGTAACTCAAAACTAGACCGTTCATCTAAAAGACTCCCGATCCGACGACTACCATTAATTTTGGCCGAAAATTGATTAAACACAGCCAAAATTAAATCAAAAAAATATGGGACAATCCTTGATGACCATTGATCTTATGATCCATCCAAATGTATGGCTGAGATCTCCCAAATTGCCCAGGATCTCTGATTTTACCTATTTCTCTGATCGGTGCGATCTTAGTCGTTGATAATGCCGGAAACTGTAATTCAATGCAATTACCTCCTCCCATTGGCCAAATTTATTTTCCATGCATCAATATTCATGAGTCAATGTTTTGGCTATGAAAATTTAAATTTTAAGCCCATGGGTTGATCCGGGAGCTGATCGAACCATTATGCCCATGGTGTGACGACGTACGACTTTTCGTCTAGATTTGATCTTTCTTGCATATCTCTCCATCCGGTGGTCAGATATTTGATCTGTTTTGATATTTTCCTAGCTCTATACAACCTTGACAATGTGGTAAAGTTGGAATTCCATGTTATAGACCCAACTTGTCCCAAAGTGTCAGGGGCAAAATGGTCATTTCGGCCTTCCGGTGTCCGTTTTCCATGTTTTGGGCACCGTCGCAAAGCTCTCGACTGGGGCTATGTAATGAGTACATTATCTTGGCCATTTGTAGCATGTAAAGCCATGCCAAGGCATTTACAGAGCCTGTTTGCCTCATCTATTCTTGAATTTCCTGAATATGGGTCGGATTTTCAGCACTGGCTTCAGCATTGCCGAAATCTGTATCAAGCGTGTTAAGCAGAAAGTTTTGGTGCCAACATCTCATAGGAAAGTCACTTATATAGGAGTTTCCATGTCAAACCCTTTGACTATGGTGTCTATGTACAACAAATGGGTCAAACCAAGCATTCCTTTTAGATCTATCTCCATAGACCTAAATCCTTAGGAAGCTTCTCCCAAATTAATTATGAAGGGTTCATTTTATAGCTGGGCTTCATGGATGATAACATACCTACATCATTCATAATGAGTAGTGAGTTATCTATATAAAATGTTTAGAATACAATAGCACTCTCACTAGCATTCTTAAACACGCAAGGTTCTTCTTCATTCTAAATGAAGTCATAAGATTCAATCTTATCAAATCTTATATTGCAATGTTTAAAGTGTTGTTTTAATATATGAATGGACATTAACAACATGTACACTTTCTTTGGATGTTTTGGGACTCACGTCTCTTAAGTTGTATCATATACAACAGAAGATGTATTATATACACCTCCCCTTAAATTCCATCAGTGAAGAAATATTATCTTAACATTCTAATTGACATATCTCATAGTCATAGTATGTACCAATATAATCTAAATGGATTGACTTATGGTAATGGTTAAAAAATATCATCATAGTCAACTCGTTAACTTAGATGATGCCTTTTCAATCATGCATGCCCTGAAGGTCTCACCTTTAAATCCACTCCTATTCATCCCTCCTTTTTCTATTTACACCTAATAGGTACTCTACCCAAGGTGGATCTACTAAGTTTTAAACTTGGTTAAAATAGATGGATATTATTATAGATTTTATTGTCTCCTCCTATTTTGGAATCAATATTTAATATTGCCTTTCATAGGTCTTTGAATCAACATCTTCACATTATTGTGCTTATCTTCTTCCATAAAAAATATGTCTCACTTATCTACTAAGTTGAATTAGCACAATTTAAGACCTATGATGTGAGTTATTATCAATTAGTACCTTAATAGAAGTGTCTTTGGATTGTGGTGTAGACACGCAAATTTGGCCTTATTTAGAGCTTAAACCATTATTCCATTGGCAACATCTCTTTTAGACCATCAAAATAATTATGAACCACCCTTTTGGATGAGCCAAGGTGCTTATTGGAAATATGAGGATGATTTGCTAATTTCTAATCAAATTTGTGTTTTCCGAACAAGAGACTCTTGGTGGTGTGCCAGATTATGCTTTTCCCAGCATATCCTCTATTTGGAAATTTTTCACAGGATTATATAAACGTCTAATAAAAATGTATTCAACATGAATAATCTTCTTCTCTGAGATATATTTCCATTGCAACAAACGGCATTCAATTATGATCTCCCATTTGTCCGCAGCGCCATTTGGAAGTCAGATACGTAGTTCTATCTTCACGCAACACCGATCAAGCCCAATTGCATGCAAGCCCAGCCCATTGGGCACATATCTGAAAAATTCATGACCTTAACTTCCTTTTTCCTGCTTCATATCACTTGGTAAAGTATCTGTAAGCTTCATGGTTGAAATTAGCATCATCAAATGATGTCAATCTAACTTATTGTCTTATACATCAAAACTTGCCATTTTTAGACTAGATTTGTTTCCTCATCAAGTAGAGACATATTTTGAACATGGGGAAGGTGATCCACAGTTTCCAATCCTTCTCAATCATTTGGGTAAGTTTCTAGATCCTTCAGGGTAAAAATTAGCAACATTAGATGGAGGAAATCCAACCTATGGTCGGATGTATCAAAACTTGCTATTTTTTGACCTGGTTTTCATCCCCTATAAAGGGAGACTCATATGAACGACCTAAAAAGGGCATCCCCATCATCCAGCACTCCTCTCTTCATCCTCCAGCCACCCTTGTCTTGTCCCAACCTCCCCAAATCGTCCTCTCTTCGTTCCGGTGCCCAGAGATCATTCCAAAGTGAAGAAGAAGCCGGTCTATGCTCCGACGTGCTGCACTGCTGATCATCGGCTTCTATAGATCTTTATAGTCATTTTCTGGCCAGACTTCCTTCAAAATAAGTGTGGTTCATTAAGATATATTTCATCTCCAACAAACGGATATCAATTCTGACATTTCCTCAGCTTGTTACGGCTTCAACACCGGCACTGCATAGACAGATCCGAAGTCTTCTCTTCTAAGTCATCGTCTTCTCAGACAATTTCAGTACATTTAGTGGTGGATTAAGCCTATACATTCTTCAAATAAATTGTTCCCCGGTGAGTTATCTTTTATCTCCAACAAGGATTATTCAATTCAGATATCTGTGGTGCCCATAGCACGTCCTACATCTACATTGTGCTGGGAGTTTCCAGAACTTCACTGTCCAAGATCTGGCTTATCAGGTAAATTCAGATAACTTTTCTTAAAATTCAAGCGAACTTATTTTCATATCAAACCACCCTCGGTGAGTCATCTTTATTTTGAAATAAACATTACTTTATTCTGACATTTTTGCTGTTTGTTACGGTCTCTGCATTAAAGCCGCGCAATTTACATTGAATCTGTCCAACCCGATTGCCACTTTGCTTGGGTTGTGTTGTCTTTAACCATTCATATTCTCTTTGCTAATTCTTCATTCATATCAATTAATTCATATTTAAGCATCATTTCATTCTATTTTTCATCATTTCGTCTATCACAAAAAACCAAAAAAGGGGTTAGGGCTAACCCCGAATCCGGTGAGTTTGTTTCCAATTGTCGTTTTATGTTATTGTTTTTACAAGTTACTGCACTTCACTCAGTTCTAATCCTTCTTCACTTGTTTTATTATCTTATTGTCTTCTAGTTGCCCAAATACATCAAGCTAGCATCAGTTGGACTCTTCTTCATCGGCCGGCCGAAGAAGAAGAAGCTTGAACTCACATCCCAATCTCCCACACTAAAGGTACACACGGTCATCTAACTTAATCTCTTGTTCAAATCCATAAAGCGGAGCCCGTGGCTCCTGGCGACCACTTCTTCTCTTATTCATGCTTTAAGTAAATTCATTTTTCACTCTCCTCCCACATGACCCAAACTGTCTCCGGTGCTTGAGCGACGCCGTGAGATGAAAGTTGGGGGATCAATGTGAGTGTGGGACCGACGTGAGGACCTTTTACTGCTTTCCGAGTGTTTTTCGATTCACTCCCCTTTTCCCTAATTCCATCTTTCACCTTCTCTTGAGGTGCCGATACGGAACCCGTTTCTGGAGTCGACAACTTTTTGGCGACCACGGTGGGACAACCAATGTCTTTAACCGTGCTAGCTTGATTTATTTGTGCAACTAGTTTCATTCTAATTCAGTTCTAGTCACTAGACTATTTGTTTTGTAGCATGATTGCTTGTCTCATTTGCATGTCGCATGCAATATTTACTTCCTTTCATTTTATGTTTTTGCACATTGATTGCTTCTTCTCCTCTTACCCTCCATTTTTACTTTTGCATTAGCTTTTTGCATCGGGTACTAGACTTGTTCCGATCCATAGGGCATTCGAGGCAGGGGCTCTCTCTCCCAACACACCCTCACCCACCAAACACCTTCTTGGTGGATTCTTACCTCTCTTCTGGGATATTTCTTCCTAGTTGATTTGGTGGTTTCCATCAAGACCTCTGTAAGTCCCCATCCGTGGAGTATTCCTCTCCGCACGATTGGGCCGGTTGTACCACTTTCCCGAAACCTTTAGAACCCAAGTACCTACTCGTGGTGATTGAGTGATAACCTTAGGTCTTGAAGATTGAAGCAATAGGAACCATACCCATTTGAGTGAACAATTGCTAACAATTTATCTAATCTAAGGTTTCAACCCAAATGTTGTCGAGTAGTCATTTTAAAACTTTGTTTGCATAACTTGCTTGCTCACCAAAAATTGAAAACAACCAAAAATTTCTTCTTGCAAAACACCTAAAAAAACAAAACAAAAAACTCTTTAATTTTGTGTTCAACTTGTTTTCCAAACAACCAAATTGAAACAAAACAAAATCAAACAAAACAAAACATAACAAAAAAATTTTCAATTGTGTGCTTGACTTGTCCTTCTTTTTTAACCATCTTTGAAGAAAGATCGACAGGATGCCCATGATACTGGACTACTACAAGATGGGTCACTACATGCTACAGCAACCCATGGTCCAACCAGAGAGCCATGTTAATGCCATCAGAGAACCCGAAATTCAAGATCCCACCCATCAGCCTGCTCCGCTCAGCATGGAGCAACTCCTTCAGGGTCTATGTCTCCACCTTGATCATAAATCCTTCTCAATTGTGCAGTCCCTAGCAAAGGGCAAGACGCTTGTCAATCATGGTCTAGCCAAAGTCAACCGAGCTGCCTCACCTCCCCAATTGGCAGTTCAACCTCTTACCATAACCCCACCTGGGCAGTCCTGCCATGCTACTTCATCTACTCACCCCATTGTGGGTCATTCTTTAGCTTTCACACCAACCCACTGTAAGCACCCGAAACGGGACATCCATAGATCTCCCCCTTCCGGCCCCTACGCTTGTTTTGGGGACTTGGTGGATGGGATGTTAGTGGTTGTGGTTGCCAGGAGCCAAAGGCTCCAAAATATAGTAGAATGAAAAGAAATGAAATGGAGAAATGACCGTCGTACCTTTGGAAGCGGAGAGATTGTTGGGTTCCGGCTTCTCCTCTCTCGGCCGGCCGAAAGAAGAGAGCTTAGTGAGTCCTTCGTCTTCGATCCGGTTGAAGCTCCGCCTCAATCGGATTTACCTAAAAATGTCCATAAGAAAACATAGAAACAAGTGAAAGGTTCATTAGTTCTAATGAAAGCATAGTATCGTGCTCAAATTTGAATTCAAACATGCAAAAGGAAAGGGACTAACCGGATTGGGACTAAATCCCAACCCCTATTTAGAAGGTTTAGATATGCATGAAAATGCAAATGAGTGGCTCAATATATGCTAAATGACATGTTAATGAGAGTTAAAATGAAAGGGGGGAGTAAAGGATCGACCGGAGAGGTAAATAAACTCAAAAATGCAAAATGGGGTCTGCCCCTACTAGTGCCCCATATATGGGGCGCCCGCCGCAGTGTCCCCTTGATGGGGCGCATTGACCAAAGTCAAAGCGCCCTATTTATAGGGCACCGTGGACCGGCTTCAGCAGATTTTCTTCCCTTCTTCGCGGCGTCGCCCCGGAGTGTAGGAAGACCTTCAAGACGGAAAAAGGACTTCTTCAAGCAGCCAATACTCAAGTGAAGCTAATGGAAGAGTGTTTTGGCACTAGATGTAAGAGAAATAGAGTGTAGAGGCCCTCAAAGTTGGATAAAAATCATATTTCTGAAGAAGGAAACTGCAGGTTTTTGGGTTTTTAGGGAAGTATTTTGGGATAATCTAAGGGCTTGAGATGGTGCTATGAAGGCTTAGCTTCGTAGTGGTGGATGAGATGAGGTGGGAGACGGACTTGGGGTGTCCAAAAACCTCCATATGGGGGTCTTTCTACAGCACAAAAGAGGGTAACTTCATTCTGCTGGAATATCCCTTCAAGAAGCAACTATGATTTTTTTTGGGTTTTGGGAGATGCTTTTGGGACGGTTTGAGAGCTTGGAGGGGGGTTGCAAGGCTTGGGATGTGTAGTGGTGGATGAGAGGAGGTGAGGGACGCCCTTGGTGTGTCCTAAACCTTCCAAATGGGGGTCCTTTTATAGGCAAGAAGAGGGCAACTTTATCTGCAGAACTGTCCCATCAACCTGTCCAGTCAGTCAGACCAGATGCAGGTGCCCCATCAGTAGGGCGCCTGGCGCCCTGTTTATAGGGCGCCTGGCGCCCTGTTTATAGGGCTCCAGGTGCCCTATAAGTAGGGCGCGTTGACCTGGTCAACGCCCCATCAATCTACTTCGAAATGTGCCGAAAAACTTGATTTTTCCGGAAAACTTGGTTCCCTCGAAAGGTTACTCAAATATACTTCACGGAAACAAGAATTTAAGCTCTCCAACTAGGCCAAAATTGCGTGTCTACAGCTTGCCTCGCCTTGGCGTCGGCTTTGTAGGGGAGTGACATGAATGAAACGTAGGCGAATGTAGCGAAGCGTAATGAGTAGACCTGTCAACGGGTTGTGTTTGGATCGGATCCACAAGGATCCGGATCCAAACCCAATGAATATAATCCAAATCCAAATCCAAAATAAATTTGGATGATCTTTCGGATTCAGGTCTTGACCTGGATCCGAAGCGATGTTCAGGTCTCGGGTCCCCTGTTAGGATCTCTACAACGTCACCGACAGATTTAAGGAGAAGTTTCTGGGCGCCGGCGTCGGCGTCTGCCGGGGGAGGGGGGCTCCGGCGGAAAGGGGGGACTCGGGAAGGGGGGACGACGGGAGGCATCCGCCGGGGGGGGGACGGGGGGGACTCGGGAAGGGGGCACGCGCGGAGGCGTGCCGGGGGGGGAGGGGGGCTCCGGCGGAAGGGGGGACGGGGGGAACTCGGGAGGGGGCGGGGACGCGCGGAGGAGGGGCTCCGGCCTCCGCCGCCGGGGGGTGACTCCGGCGGGGGGGGACGGGGGGGGACTCGGGAAGGGGGGATGACGGGAGGCGTCGCCGGGGGGGGACTCCGGTCGTGGGTGGGGACGGGGGGATGGGGGGGACTCGGGAAGGGGGAGGGATGACGGGAGGCGTCCGTCGGGGGGGAGGGGGCTCCGGCGGAAGGGGGACGGGGGGAGGGGGGGGGAACTCGGGAGGGGGGCGGGGACACGCGGAGGAGGGGCTCCGGCCTCCGCCGGGGGGGGCTCCAGCGGGGTGGGGGGGACATGCCGGGGGGGAGGGAGGTTGATTTACGTGTTGGAAGGACGAGAGAGGTGAGGCTCTCTCGGCCGCGAACTCGGCGCCGCCGCCGTCGCCACCTACGTCCACTGCGACGTCGCCGACGAGTCCACGTCCGCGCCGCCGTGGACACCGCCGTCGCCGCCTACGGGCAGCTCGACGTGGCCTTCAGCAACGCCGGCATCGTGGGGGCGGCGAAGCCCCGGATCGTGGAGACAGAGAAGGAGGACTTCGAGAGGGTGGTGGCCGTCAACCTGACGGGGACGTTCCTGGTGACCAAGCACGCCGCCCACGTCATGATCCCCGCCCGGCGGGGCTGCATCGTCATCAACGCGAGCATCGCCTCGGTGCTTGGCGGCGTGGGGGCGTACGCCTACACCAGCAGCAAGCACGCCGTGGTGGGGCTGTGCAAGGAGGCGGTGGCGGAGCTCGGCCGCCACGGGCTGCGGGTGAACTGCGTCTCCCCGTACTTCGTCGCCACCGGCATGACGACGGAGCGGTTCGGGGTGGGCGCCGACGGGAGGGAGGTTGATTGCGGACGGTGCGGAGGTTGGGGGAGGGAGGTCGCAGGGGGGTCTCGCCGGCGGGGGGTGCTCGGCCCGGCGGGAGGGAGGTCGCCGACGACACGGACCGTGGGGGAGGGAGGTGGGGAGGGAGGTTGCGGATGGTGCGGAGGTTGGGGGAGGGAGGTCGCGGAGGGATCTCGCTGGCGGGGGGTGCTCAGCCGGCGGGGGGAGTTGCCGACGACATGGACGGTGGGGGAGGGACATCGCAAAGGGATCTGGCTGGTGGGGGCTTCTCAGCCGACAGTGAGTGGTCAGTTGGCGGAGGGGGGTGTCGCAGACGGCACGGAGGGTAGGGGAGGAACTCGCGGAGAGAGTTTGCGGGCGAGGAGTGCTCGGCGGGCGGGCAGTGTCGCGGACGGGGTGGAGGAGGCCTCGATGGCACCGGAGGTGAAGTGGAGGAGGAGACGGCAGGGGCAATCGGGTCCTTTGATTGCCCGATCGGGTTCTCAAACATAACCCGATAGGCAACTTTCGGATTTGTTTCAAATTGGATATATCGTAACCGGATGCTCAGGTCTGTCAGGGGCACCAATCGAACCTCCGAACCCTTTTTTCAAAATCAGATCCAGGCTTAATACTGGGTTTACAATATCCATTTACAGGTCTAGTAATGAGGCGTAGCGGAATGAAGTGGTAATGGACTGAAAAGGTGATGCCAAGGTGTATATTTAGACACGCCCTCATTGGCCTAGTTGAGTGGAATAAAACTTTACCGGACTCCGAGATTACCCTTTGTCTTATCGAAACCTTCCCTCTGGTTGATTGGTTAAAGAGAAGAACAGTACTGAAAGTAAATAACTAAAATCCCACATGGGGGAGAATTGCTACCGGCCAGGACCCGAACTGTATGGTGTGCTGGACTCGGTAGAAATGCATTGAAAAGTAAATTGCGAAAAGTAAAGAGGAGACAGCCAATCAACAAAGGTTGGGTTCTTCAAATCATGAGGTTTACTCAGAAATACCGGTTCAGTTTGACATGGAAAAACTTCTTGTTTCGATGAAATCATTGTCAAAACCCGTTGGAAACCAATTCTACGAAAAATCAAGACCTTCTCTAGGGGCTATAAAAGACCATCTTTAAAAGGGTGCACGATGCGACCGGAAGGAGGTTATAGCATTATTAGGAAGCGGAGAATGGTTATGGTGGGATAACGCATGTGATGATGCATGATGCATGTTGGGTTTAAAGAAATAAAAATAAGTATAAGAAAATAGTTGAAGATATAGGTTGAACATAACGGGTCAGGACATCCATGAAGAAACCGTCGTCCCCGCATATTCAACTTTGACCTATCCGCTAGCCTAGGGAATAATCGGGCCCTCACCGATTTTGTTGAAGGGGTTCTCGTGCTCGGCCCCCTCTAGACTTGAGGTCTTCAACATCTCAAATATTACTTATTTTGATAGATACAATACTAAATGCATGTCCTAATAGGGGTCGGGGTAGTCCACTTTTGTTTTTCAATTTTTGATTTTTTTGTTGTTTTTTTGCCTCCTCGAAGTGCACAGGGATATGAAGTTGGTATGCCTTCTCCTATTCCTGCATCCACTTGAGAGAAGATATTAGAACTTTATTTTGGCTTAGTCCCTTGCAAGGAGAGGGCAAAGTTGTCTTGATCTTTTGTCAAGGGACATAGGCCGTATCAAGGTAAAGATAACAGAAAAAACAAAAGTATGCATAAAAGAAAATACGCAAGACTGAAATTAAACATGAATGCAAAGACAACTGATCAGTCTAGAAAGCAAACTTTTAGGTGTTTTGAAATTTTTGATTTGTTTGGGTTTTGATGGTTTTATAATGTTTTTGGTATTTTGGTATTTTTATGATTTTTTTGGTGTTTTGAATATTTAATTTTTAAGAGTTTTGACTTTATAGATTTTTTTTGTGTTTTTTAAGTTTTTAATTTTTGGTTTGGTGTGAAAGAAACGACCATCTCATCCTTTGCCTTGCTTGCCATAGGTGCCTCTCATTGTTACCTAAGGGTTAAGAGTAGGCATCACGTGTAAGAAAGTGCCTAGTCCGAGATCTTCTGACCTTCTGCCTTCGATAGGCTATGGCTCTTCTTGGACCTAGTCGGTCAACCTAATCCTTTGAGGTTAAAGAAGGAAGATGATTGGTGGTAAGTCCTTAGTAGAATTCAGGGATGTCGAACTTTGTTTCTCTACTAGTTCCCACATTGCCCGTTTGGGATTTGACATCCTTGGGTCCTTCCTTCTAGCCCTTTTCTTTGATGGCCCACATTCAAATAGGTCTCTCTTTTTCTTTTGCTTGATTTTGACCTGAGGGGTTCATTGCCCATCTTTTGGAGCCTTTTTCTTGGGCTTTTGTTGGTACACATTCATACAGGTCTATTCTTTTGCCGACCTGAGGGGTCATTGCCCATCTTTTGGTACATTTTCTTCTTTTTTAAGAAGCTAGACCTTCGGAGGCATTTCCCAACTAAGGCAATGGGCACTTTCGATACATCTTATTCTAACCCCTTCCATCTATTCTGGACCGAAACGGGAAGAGAATGGGATTAGGTTGACCTTCTTTCGCCAAGCGTTGCCTAGCTTTCTCTCTGACTTCCGATCATCGGATCTCAAAACTAGGTGTGTAGTGTGTGTAGTATGATGCCTATCCTTATTTTCCTAAGTGACAAGTTGGTGCACCGAGCAAGCAAGCGTTAGATGTTATCATTATTCTTCACACTTTTGGATTTTATAGATTTTTTGTGATTTTTGTTCTAAGGGAAATATTTTTTTTGAGGTATACACCATTCCAGGGATGAGCTAGTTCTTCTCCTTCTGCATTAGTCAGCTTATATGAATTTCTGGGATAAACAGCCGAAATTACATATGGACCCTCCCAATTAGGTTGAAGTTTGGAGCGGGGACCGCCCGGCTTAACAAATATTCTTTTAAGCACAACCACACCGTTTTCAAATTTTCTCTCCACCACCCTTTTCTGATAAATTCTTTTAAGTCTATTCTGGTAAGATCTAGCATGTTCGGCAGCGGCCAACCTCCTCCCATCCAAGAGTTCGAGTTGCACGAGAAGCGAATCTCGGCGTTCATCCATCGGGATATCTCGATCGATCTGGACTCGGAGGGATAGAATGATTACTTCGTATGGAACTACCGCCTCCATCCCAAATGCCAAGGCATAGGGGGTCTGACCCGTTGGGGTTCGAATAGAAGTGCGGTAGGCCCATAGAGCATCAACTAACTTATCTGGCCAGTCTGCGAACTTGCTAGACTTACAAGTCTTCTTAATGATCTTTATCAGGGTCTTATTGGTGGCTTCTGCTTGACCGTTGCCTTGAGGATAATATGGAGATGAATGATGCAATCTGATGCAATACCTGTTGCAAAGGTTACGCAGCTCCTGAGAGATGAATTGTGGTCCATTGTCGGTGATGATGTCGCCTGGGATCCCGAACCTGGCAATGATGTTGCGTTTGATGAAGGTGCAGACTGTTGATGCCTTGATTTCCACGTATGCTTCTACTTCCGCCCACTTAGTGAAGTACTCCATTGCAGTTAGAATGAAGGATTTGGTTTTGTTTGTGGAGTTTGGGTCACCGAGGGGTCCGATAACATCAAAAGCCCACATAGCGAAGGGCCATGGTGCGTGAATCGGGTGAAGGGAAGATGCGGGAGAATGAATCTTGTCGGCGTGAAGTTGACATTGATGGCAGTGCCGGACAAAGATCGAGCAATCTTCTTCCAGAGTAGGCCAATAGTACCCTTGCCTGATGATTTTCTTGGCGAGGGCATGAGCATTTACATGGCCTCCACATACTCCGGAGTGTGCTTCTTTAAGCACCAATTCTGCCTCTTCTTCATCTACTCATCTTAATAAAATATCGGCCAAGCTCCTTTTATAAAGCACTCCACCTAAGATAGTGTATCTCTGGGAGACCCTTCTTATGGCTTTTTTCTCTTCGGCAGTTGATCCTGGTGGATATATCTGATCTGACAGTAATTTGCAATCTCATGATACCATGGTTTCTCACCATCTTCTAATTCTTCCAATTCAACCAAAGATACTTCCTCCTTTTGCTTAATGTACTCTTTCCTTTTAAACTCTTCCTTAACCTTCAAGAATCGTGCATCTTCTATTGCCAGAATGGTACGTCGGCGGACATAGATCGTCCTAACCTGCCTGTCTAGTGGGACAAATAGTGAAGATGCCAGAGAAGCGAGAGCATCGGCAAGAATATTTTGAGCACGAGGAACGTGAATGAATTCGAGTTTGGAGAATAGCTTGATGTAATAAGTGGTGAGTTCTTGGTATGGTCTAAGCCCGGGATGAGATGTGCGGTATTTGGCCAGTACTTGGTGGAGTATTAACTGACTATCACCAATTACCCTTAGTTTAGTGACACCATAGAAGTGAGCGGCCTCCAGTCTGGCCAACAAGGCTTCATACTCAGCTATGTTGTTTGTTCCTGGAAAATGGAGCTGAAAAGCCTGTGGAATGGTGACACCTTCGGGTGACAGAAGAACAATCCCTATCCCTCTACCCTGGGAGTTTAATGCCCCCGTCAAAATATAAAGTCCATAGATTGGAAGATCGAATGGACATCAATTCTTCATCGGGAAAATCTGATTGGATAGGGTCAAAGATTGGGATATGATGATGGGCAAGATGTTCAGCAATTGCATAGCCTTTGATTGCCTTCTGTTGGATGTAGAAAAAAACCCCAAAGTTTGATCAATGTTATCTTTCTCCTCATATCGGATTTCATTCAGCTGAATTAGATACTCCGGTAGCTTGGCACATTCTAAGCTCTTGAGCTAACCGATGGTGTATCTTTCTGGAACTCTCCTACCTCTGATTTTTTTGTTCTATTTTTATTGGAAACTAAACATAAATAAGAAGAAGGTAAATAAGAGGAGGAAGAGGAGGTGGATGGAGTAGAATTTATTGGAGAGGATGGAGGGCAAAGAAGGTCAATCAAGGATCCGGTGGCTCCTTGGGTCGAATGCCCTTTCGAGGCAAGTTTAGATGTTTCCTTGATCGAAATTTGAGTTTCGAGAAGGACGTTGTTTTTTGAGGAGTGCTAAACATAAAGACAGATTGGGCTTCAGGTGCCCGATTTGGGTTGAGATCACCTACGGGAGCCAAAGTAGGCGGAGATATTGATAAAGAGGGGAAGACTTCGAGCAATGTTTGATCGAGGGGGCTTTCGGGGCCAATGTTGACAGAAAGAGGTGATGGGCCAGTAGGCCAGATGATCATAGAGGAAGGTGGGTTTATGGACCCAATAAGAAGAGGATGTGGGCTCAAGGGCCCGGCTTTAGGAGATGGGCTTGAGGGCCCGAGAATTAGAGAAAATGGGCGCAGAGGCCCGGATTTAGTAGAGGGGCTCGATGGCCCAAGAGCAACAAGTGGGTATGCGGACCCATAAGTTGGGCCTGAGGGCCTAGAAATAGGGATCGGGCCAAGAAGCCCGGGGAGAGCGTCATAGTGAGTTGGGGCATCGGCCCCAAAAGAGGAGATAATGAGGGAAGGCCCTCGCGGAGTTGGTTGGACTTTTTCTTGAGTCGGTTTGGCAATATGACCCTCGAGTGGGTCAACAGGCGGCTCAGCCTGGAGTGGTTCATTGCTTGACCCTTCTTCATCAGTGGAAAACAAAAGAGATATTTCTGGATATAGGTCATCTTCAGGGTCGTCAGTTCTTCTTCTTTTGTCTTGCTCCAGCTCTTGTTCTTCCTTGTTCTCAGCCAGTTGAATGGTTTCTTTCTTGATGAAAAACTTTTGTAAGCATCCTAAAAAGTATACGCACGAGATTCTGACCATTGGCTGTCGTTCCATCATATCCAACCCCGCTCTTTGGTTGTAACCTTACTGGATTGATTGGCTCATCTATGCCTTGCAGTTCTTTGCCTAGTCCTTGGCCCTCCTGGTATCCCAAAATCTTTATTATATGCCACCCAATGGTTTCATTTTCCTCTCTTTTTCTTCTCCACACTTGCTTGAGTTGCCTACTCATTTCTGGAAGATCCAAGATTGTCAAAATTGGCTCGTTTGGCAACCCAAGGGGTGGTGGTGGAGAAGATGGATGGTCTAAGGGCATGCTAGTCACCTTAATCACCTGTCCCTTGTAAGGGAATTTAAGACAACGGTGATTGGTGGAGGCGACTGCCTCTAGTGCTTCCAAATAGGGCCGTCCCAGAATAGCTTTGTAGGTTGGATCCATCTCAAGTATGTGGAAGTTAACAGTGACTGTTCAAGGTCCAAGCTTCACATTTAATGTAATCATGCCATCGGCAGGCTTTTTCAAATTGTCATATGCAGTCACTGTTATTTGAAATGGCCGGATGTCTTCCTTGGAGAATCCACAAAGATGTAATGTTTCTGGTGGCAGAACATTAATGGATGCTCCGGTATCGACCAAACATGACTTAATGCCTACTCCGTTGATGTAGACTGTGATGCATAAGGCACATTTCCTTATTTCTAGGTCGGCCAACTCTTCCTTTGTGAATGTAAGGGCCGGGTACTCACTTCTTGGGACCAAAACTGATGAGATCTTTTCCGGGGGGAGGCTCTCATTCACCATCACCCACTGTAAGTATTGTTGGAGAACCTCTTGATGGACTTTGGATCTTTTGATCAACTCTAAGATAGAGATTCGTGCTGGGGTTTTATCAAGATGCTTCAATAAGTCATAGGATGTCCCAGGCAACGGTTCTTCAATGTGTTCTTCTTCTGTTTCTGGTACCAACCCTGACTGACCGGCCTGGGAAAAGACCTTTTGGAACATGCGCCCACTTCTGAGTACAGTGGCAAGTTGAGGAGCTATAGTTGGGATGGTAGTGGTGGGTGGTGGGTTAGGTCGAATGATGGGAGCTCTTGCGATGGGTGTATTGATGGTGGTTTGAGGCATAGTTGGGTAGGTAGGTTGTGAAGGTACAGTTGCTCGGGGCGGGATGATGATGGGTCCTAGTGATGGTGATGTTTGTGGTGGATTAACCGGGCGGATTAGGGTTTGTCCCGATTGGAGTTGTGTGGTTGGTGGTGTTATGATGGGTCGTGATGGTGCTCGGATAATGGGTGGCCGGTTGAGAGTAATGGGGTTGGCTGTTGTAACTTGGGGTATAGAATGGACGGTTCGGTTGACATGCATGGCGGAGGTGGCTCCCTCAACTTGCCAATTCTGGCCCCGATCATGATACTCCTCGGAAGAAATCATGATGGGATTAACGTGTCGATTCCCAGGCGCGGGTGCATGTGGAGGTAGAGGGTTTTGGATAATCCCCAGGCCGGGGTTCTGTTGTTGTTGCTGCTGAGCTGGTACGTGCTGCCGTTGAGGTTGATTTTTCACTGTTCTGATGTATTCCCCCATCTGGCCCCAGTCAATACTGCCTTGCTCATTAAGATCGCAGATATAGTCTTTGAACTGAAAACAATTTTCCACGGTGTGCCCAGGATATCTATGGAACAGGCAGTATCGCTCTGTGTTGGCATTTTGAGGCCACTCCGACTTCTCCCTTGGCAATGTAATTTTCCCTGCCGCCATGAGTGCATTAAAGATGTCCACGAGAGAGTACGGCAAAGGCGGGTAATCGTTCCTCTTGGGTCCAACCTTTCAGGGTTCATAGGCCATGGGAGGGGGTGCACAGTTGTAGTTGGCCAGTTGTTGTCGCGCTGGTTGGGGAACTGGGGCTTGCGGTCGCTGAGGGATCGGGGCTTGTTGCTGACGGGGCTGGAACTGAGGTTGATGTTGAGGTTGACGAGGGTTTCAAAATGGTTGATTTTGTTGAGGGTTCCTGAACTGGTGTTGATAATTTATAGGTGGGTTCCCTACAACATTAAGGTTTTCGTTTGTCACTACGCCCTCGATCCTTTGGGCCAGTTGTGGTAAAAGTGGTTTTCTTGACAGCTCGGGGTCTAGGATCAAACAAGTTCATGATAGGTGAGTCCCTAAGCTGTGTCTGAATATACTGTGCCCTCTCATAAAGTTCACTCATGGAGGTGGGGTGATGCAAAGCCAGCATATTCTTTAAGGCCGGAGTGGCATTGGTGATGATCATTTTCACTTGCTGCGGTTACGAAATGGAATCGGTAAGCCTTTACGCCATTGACCTCCATCTATCGGCATATACGGTAAAGTTTTCATCATTTCTCATTCTTTCAGCCATGAGGTCAGTGATAGAATATGTTGGTCCGACTCTATCTTGATATCTCTGCAAGAATTTAGCTTTGACAGTTTCAAAGTTACTCGCCTCCAAAGAGTCAAGCGAGTAGAACCACTCTAAAGCTGATCCCTCTAATGATCTTCTGAAAAGGAAAGCAAGGGCCCTTGGATCATTTTGCCACATTACCGACTCATAAAGAAAGTCCTTGATATGAATGAAGGGATTACCGGTTCCGTTGTAGCGACGGTATACCGGCATCTCAGAGGGAGGTAGATGAAAAGTAGGGAGGGAAGGAAGAGAAATTTTAGGGACTACCTTGGTGTCGATCAAACGTTTAAGCTCTCTATACTGCTCATCCATGCGATTGATCTTGTTAATCATGGCCTGATCGACAGAAGGTTCCATAAGAGGAGAAGGAGAAGTGGGTGCTTGGTGCACCGGAACTTGGATTGGATGGGCCAAAGCGGCCAGATAAGAAGGGTACATTGGGGGATGCACCAAAGGGTGAGTAGGGTTGAGATGATTAGAAGAATGAACTAGTGGCTTAGAAGGAGCAACAACATTCGGATCAGGGTGATCTAGATTAGCTACCGGATGAGGAGAAATTGGGGCTACGAGCCCGGTATGAGAATGGCCATGAGTGGGCACATTGGGTTGATGTGCCCCTGACCGAGGGGTATAGATGTGAAGACCACCTTCGGGAGGAATGTGGTCGGCGGGCGACTTACCCTTGAGGATGGCTTTGATAGCCTGAAGTTGGGTAGGGTTGGCATGAGAGAATGCCTCCCAAAGTGAATTTGGATTGGGTTGAGGAGAATTTTGACTAGGTTCGGGGAGAACTTCGGGGTCATTGATGGCACACACGGCATCAGGATAGAAATAAGATTGGTCATACTCCAACTGTAGTTGCTCGTTTCCTTGATCCGCCATTCCGATAACTCGACCTGACCTTAAATTCATAAACACAATAGAAAAAGAAGGTTGACAAATAAAAGCTTAAGGATTTTTTTTTAGTTTTGATTTTTTACCCCTTTTTGTTTTGATTTTCTTTTGTCAGACAAGCAAGTTGTCAAGCAAATTAACCTCAAGCAAATTTTTGTTTTGGTTCTTTTTAGGTGATTTTGGGATTTTTGTTTAATTTTCAGTTTTTGTTTGCAAACAAGTAATAGCAAAGACTTGGAATGATTAACGCAATTTTTTTTTTGTTTCAACCTCAAATTAATGGCTTGTTAAGAGAAATATTGTCCACTCAAATAAATTGGTAGGACCCTATGCTCTCACAACACCGAGCAATCTAAGGTTGTCACTCCTTTCACAACGATAGGTAATAGGTACTCCGGGTTTTGGGATAAAATGGTACAACCAACCCGATCAGTGAAGAGGGAATCCTTCATGTCTGGGGACTTACGGAGGCCTTGATGGAAGCTACCTAGTCCTTCCGAGAGGGAATCCCCGGAGGAGGAGTTGGCAACCACCAAGAGGGGTGTTTGGATGTGTGGGGCTTTGGGAGGAGAGAGCCTCCCTTCTCGGATGACCTAAAGAGACGGGCGAACCCGAAACTCCAATGCAAACTAAATGCAAGTGAAATGTCAAGGAATAAGAAGTAAGCAAGAAGAAAATAAAAGCATACAATGATTAATGAGATATTGTAGGAAGCAAGTGAACAAGACAATGATATGAAATTAAACTAGGATGGAAGAAAGCACTAATTTAACTAAGCATGCTTTGAAAGGTTTGCTAAAGAAGAACTAGACTTAGAAAGAAATAGGAAAGTATACTTAACAAGGGATGAAAGAAGATGATATCTAAAATACTAAGGTGAAATAAGTTGATTAACAAAGTTGGAAATTAGATCGGTATGCTTTTAAAAGGATAAATAGAGAGCAAGTAAACTTGGAAGAAACAAGATGATGCTTCAAGGAAACAAATAAGTATGTAAGCAAGTAAATAGCAATGCAAGGAAATGGAAATGGCTTAAATGAGAACTAAAGTGAAAATAAGCATGTTTTCAAGCGGACATTCTTAGGAAAGAAGAGAAGAACTCACTAAAGCAAAGTCGGTCCCACCGTGGTCGCCAAAAGGTGTAAACACCCGAAACAGGACATCCATAGATCTCCCCCTTCCGGCCCCTACGCTTGTTTTGAGGACTTGGTGGATGGGATGTTAGTGGTTGTGGTCGCCAGGAGCCAAAGGCTCCAAAATATAGTAGAATGAAAAGAAATGAAATGGAGAAATGACCGTCGTACCTTTGGAAGCGGAGAGATTGTTGGGTTCCGGCTTCTCCTCTCTCGGCCGGCCGAAAGAAGAGAGCTTAGTGAGTCCTTCGTCTTCGATCCGGTTGAAGCTCCGCCTCAATCGGATTTACCTAAAAATGTCCATAAGAAAACATAGAAACAAGTGAAAGGTTCATTAGTTCTAATGAAAGCATAGTATCGTGCTCAAATTTGAATTCAAACATGCAAAAGGAAAGAGACTAACCGGATTGGGACTAAATCCCAACCCCTATTTAGAAGGTTTAGATATACATGAAAATGCAAATGAGTGGCTCAATATATGCTAAATGACATGTTAATGAGAGTTAAAATGAAAGGGGGGAGTAAAGGATCGACCGGAGAGGTAAATAAACTCAAAAAAATGCAAAATGGGGTCTGCCCCTACTAGTGCCCCATATATGGGGCGCCTGCTGCAGGTGTCCCCTTGATGGGGCGCATTGACCAAAGTCAAAGCGCCCTATTTATAGGGCACCAGGGACTGGCTTCAGCAGATTTTCTTCCCTTCTTCGCGGCGTCGCCCCGGAGTGTAGGAAGACCTTCAAGACGGAAAAAGGACTTCTTCAAGCAGCCAATACTCAAGTGAAGCTAATGGAAGAGTGTTTTGGCACTAGATGTAAGAGAAATAGAGTGTATAGGCCCTCAAAGTTGGATAAAAATCATATTTCTGAAGAAGGAAACTGCAGGTTTTTGGGTTTTTAGTGAGTATTTTGGGATAATCTAAGGGCTTGAGATGGTGCTATGAAGGCTTAGCTTCGTAGTGGTGGATGAGATGAGGTGGGAGACGGACTTGGGGTGTCCAAAAACCTCCATATGGGGGTCTTTCTACAGCACAAAAGAGGGTAACTTCATTCTGCTGGAATATCCCTTCAAGAAGCAACTATGAATTTTTTGGGTTTTGGGAGATGCTTTTGGGACGGTTTGAGAGCTTGGAGGGGGGTTGCAAGGCTTGGGATGTGTAGTGGTGGATGAGAGGAGGTGAGGGACGCCCTTGGTGTGTCCTAAACCTTCCAAATGGGGGTCCTTTTATAGGCAAGAAGAGGGCAACTTTATCTGCAGAACTGTCCCATCAACCTGTCCAGTCAGTCAGACCAGATGCAGGTGCCCCATCAGTAGGGCGCCTGGCGCCCTGTTTATAGGGCGCCTGACGCCCTGTTTATAGGGCTCCAGGTGCCCTATAAGCAGGGCGCGTTGACCTGGTCAACGCCCCATCAATCTACTTCGAAATGTGCCGAAAAACTTGATTTTTCCGGAAAACTTGGTTCCCTCGAAAGGTTACTCAAATATACTTCACGAAAACAAGAATTTAAGCTCTCCAACTAGGCCAAAATTGCGTGTCTACACCCACCCCCCTCTCATCCGAATGCCACATGCACACCCCCTGGTGAATTCCTCCCCACCTGTTGCCAAGGATCAGGAAACCCTTGAATTTCCTCTCTATACTATCTACATCTCCCAATCACAAATGCCAACCTACCATCGCTACAATGGCTCAGGTGATCCCTTCACCCATGTCAATGATTTTCTGAGCAAATCATCTCGATGGCAGAATGATAGAAAGACCCTTGCCTTTCTTTTTAGGAGATCTTTAGAGGGTTCAACCCTAGATTGGTTTTTTTCATTGAATGAAGTAGAGATATGAAATTTCGAAATTGTCAAGGCTAAATTCTTGAAACGATATGGGCCAGGCTATTCAATAATTGGGGAAGTAAAAGAAGATGTGGAATTAATGCAATATTTTGATGAATTGAGACCAAGGCTTGAGAGGAGCATTGATGCTATGCACCAACCTAGGAGCCCTCTCCAACCTCATCCAGATCATCATCTTCAGCCGACTCCTCGACGCCAGTTGATTAGGCCACCCATGCTACAATCTCGGCCGGACATGCAACCCGTGTCAACGGCACAATCAATTGTGCACAATCTAGCTCCTCATGTCAATTGTGCCAACACCTCATTATCAAAATCAAATTCTCAGCCTATTTCACCAATAACCCCTCGGCCAATCATCCGGCCCTTGGTTTCTTAACCTATTCCACCAACAACCCCTCGGCCAATCATCCGGCCCTTGGCTTCTCAGCCTATTCCACCAACAACTCCTCAGCCAACCATCCAAGCCATGACTCCTCAACTAAATACACCAATAGCTCTTCAGCCTGAACCGACTTCTATACCAGCACCACTTCAATCAATCCCTCAACATAGGGTTCCCCCTCAGTCAGTCAAACCACTTGTTTCGTCTATTGCTCCAGCCATGGTAGAGGAACCAGTCACTCAGATCATCCATGCTCCTGCTGTAGTAGAAGATTCAGACACTTCGACCCTTCAAGCTCCTGCCCTGACAGAGGAATTAACTCCTCAACATATCCTTGCTCTCTCTCAAGATCAAAGTCAGCCAGTAGGGGAGGTCGAACCAAACTCTTCTATCATTCTAGAATCCCCTAAACTAGGCATGCCCTCTTCCCCAGAACAACCTGAGGAGAAGCCTACTATAAGGAGCTTAGGTGAGGGGATCATAAATTTAGTTGATTATTAAGGACTAGGCAAGGATTCTCCAGGTATAGATCAAATGTTGCCATCATTAGAATTGATCCCTGAAATTGGAGAGATAGAATTGACCCCTGAACGAAAAAAATAAAGGGATAGAATTGGTCAGCAAAATGGAAAAATGAATCGACAAGCCTCCATAAGGGCATAGACAAAGGGATACTAGGACCTCCTCCAGCTAGGCAGGTAAATCCCTTAGCATCAATCTTAGGGCCACGACCCTTACCCCATTCTTCTCCTAAGCAAGAATCTAGCCCATGGGCCCACGATCAATCAATCTTAGGGCCACGACCCTTTCTTTATTCTTCTCCAAATCAACGATTGGGCCCATGGGCCCACAATTGCTCAATCTTAGGGCCACTGCCCTTTCTTTATCCTTCTCACAATCATCAATTGGGCCCATGGGTCCAAAATTTGTCAATCTTAGGGCCATGGCCCACACCCCATCCCACTCAATTGGGCCTTTACGCCTCATTTTTGGGCCCTTATGCCCCATTTTTGGGCACTTATGCACCTTTTCGTCAATCGGGCTCTTATGCCCCTTTTCATCAACTGGGCCCATGTGCCCCTTTTCATCAACCGGGCCAGCATGCCCCCTTTATCCAACCGGGCCCATGTGCCCCTCTTCATCAACCGGGCTCTTATGCCCCTTTTCTTCAACCGGGCCCATGTGCCCATTTTCATCAATCGGGCTCGCATGCCCCTTTCCTTCAACTGGGCCCATATGCCCCTTTTCCCCAAATGGGCCTTCGTGCCCCTTTCCTTCCATCGGGCCCATGTGCCCATAATTCTCCCCAATTAGGCCCACGTGCCCTTAATTTTTCTAAATCGGGCCCACATGCCCACAATTCAGCTCAATCGGGCCCATGTGCCCACAATTCATCTCAACCGGGCTCACATGCCCATGTTTTTCTACAACCGGGCCCATGTGCCCAAATTTCTTCTAAATTGGGCCCACGTGCCCACCTTCCAACAAACTCGGGCACACATGCCCACACTCCTTCAACTTTGGGCCTGTATGCCCCCATTTCTTCACCATCGGGCCCGCGTGCCCAAACTTCTTTGAAATCGGGCCCCCGTGCCCCCACTTCTTCAACTTTGGGATTACGCACTCATACTCTTCGATGGTGCCCACGAGCCCATCACAAATCTTCCAAATCACAATCATACTTCCAATCACCTAAATCGGGTCCATATGCTCATTCTTTTCATTGGGTCCCTCGAGCTCAACCTTCAATCGGGCCATCGAGCCCATCACCTTTAGTTAGGACCTCGAGCCCATCACCTTTAGTTAGGCCCTCAAGCCCATCAACATCAATTGGGCCCTTTGGCTTGCATTCAACTATTGGACCCACATGCCCCTTGATTCCAACCCTTCCCGGGCTTTCAATCCCACTATCAACTCTTGGGCCCAAGATCCCACTTTAATTCACTTTTCTTTTCAAGCATTCTCTTTCCTTTTCCAAGTTTTATTTTCAAAAAAATCAAGGTAGATAAATTTCTTGGGTGATACCACAATCTTTGCCTTTTACATCATTAATTTTGACTCCGCCATGTGTAGACACGCCAAATTCGCCTAATTCAGAGCATAAAACTCATGTTTTATAGGGTAACACGCATGATTGATCATATGATGATGCCGGGTCCTTTTAAGTTGATTTGGAGCTTCGCCGAACGAAATCGGATGTTTTCCGACGTTTTCCGCAGAAAGCCGTAATTTCCGAGCGAAAGCTGCACGTAAGTCGTGTAAACACGGAAATTGGCTGAATGACCAATGCCTAATGATCATGCATTGAAGGTTATGGTCATATTCACACTCCGGACAAGTTTTGTTGCATTCCGTGCTTTCCGGTTTGCCGTCGAAGTCATTTTGACCTGTATCGGATCTTCTGTTCACTGCCCTAACTTCCAGACAAAATTCTGAAGTTTTGGAGGGTGTGGTGGCTGATCCGATGCTATAGAGAGCTTCTTCGGCCTGTTATCTTTCCAACGCAACAAACGGCGTCGAATTCCGAGCTCGGGAGTGTTCGCAATGGCTTCCGGAAGAAGGACGCGCAGAACTAGTCCCATGCGCCCAGGTTCCAGGGCACATGCGCCCGGGACCCAGGGCACGTGTCCATGCGCCCTACAAGTGAGGCACGTGACCTTGTGCCCTCACTTGAGGGCACATGCGCCCCACCCTTGAACCAGTCTTTCACCGGGACTCTGCCACTGAACGGTCGGACCAGATAAGATCAAATTTTTCGGAGTGGATAAGATGTGCCCTCACTGGGGGGCACATGCGCCCCTCAGTGGGGCGCATGCGCCTGGCACCAGGGCGCATGCGCCCAGGGCCAGGGCGCATTTATCCCTAGTTTTTAGCTTCGATTAGACACTTTGTTCTCCTATAAAAGGACTCTGATTCCGGTTGTTCCAGAGAGAGGAGGACGACTCCCCAGGCATCTCAAGACGTCCTAGCACCCTCCTACATCTATTTTATGATTTTTAGAGAGAGAATTTCGAGTTTTTAGAGAGAGAAAAGTCGGTTCAAGAGAGAGGAAGGCTATTCTGCAGGTGATCAGCCATATCTCTCTTCTTCGGCCTCTACAGCAGTGTGTGGACGTCTGCTGCCTGAGCTCTCTTCATAAAAGTTCTTCCTCTCCAAGTCTTCTTGAGTTTAAAATTAACGGCACTTGATTCAGAGGTCGGGGCTGATCGTGACAAGCGCAGAAGCAAAGTCGCGCCTGGCAGATCCTGGACTGCTGCTCGGCTTTTTCGACAACACAGATTTGGCTATATCTTCCTCTATTTAACTCAGAATCTTTCAGTTCTTTTTCCTATCTCTTTGTTTCGTGATTCTCCATCCTCATATCATTTTTTTACATTTTTTTGCATTACTTTTACTCTGTTAATCCGAAAAATAAAAAAAAGGGGTTAGAGATAACCCGAATCCGGTCAGTTTCTAGTCAATTGTGTGTTTTATGTCATTCTCTTTACATATACTCCACTTTGTCTAGTTATAATTATCTCTTTCACTTGTTTATTTGTCTAGTTGCACAGAATATCAAGCACCCACTGCGTTGAGGACTCTTCTTCATCGGCCGGCCGAAGAAGGAGAAGCTTAAACTCACACTCTTCACGCTAAGGTACACACGGTCATCTTTCATTTTAATTCTATAAATAGGAACCCACGGTTCCTGGCGACCACGTTTATTTCTTCTCACCCTCCTCCCACATGACCCGAACCGTCTCTTTGGTGATCAAGCGACGCCAAGGGATGAAAGTTCGGGGATCAATGTGAGTGTGGGACCGAGGTGAGAGTTGCTTTCCGATGTTTTATTCCATTCTTTTATCATCCCCTCTTGAGGTGACGATCTGGGTTCACGGACTTCCCTGAAAAGGAGAGGACCCCGTCGAATTTTCAGAGTCGACAGCTTTGTGGCGACCACGGTGGGACAAGCAATGTCTTCAACCGTGGGTGCTTAGTATTTTGTTTGCAACTAGTTCTAGTTCTAGACCGGTTTCCACGTGAGCCTTTCCTTTCTTCCACCTTTCTTAACTTCATGCCATCTCATAATTTCTGATTTCACCCATCTTTCATCAGATCTGAAGTGCCAAGTATGCCATTTAATTTCTGCATTTTATTTAAACCGGTTCCCACGTGAACCACCATTTTCCTTTTAAACCGGTTCCCACGTGAACCAATCTCTTTCTTTACTTCGGTTCCCACGGGAACCAAACCACTTTCCTTCAGATCTATCCCCACTTGGATCAGATCTTTATTCACCTTTAATTGGCCCCACGTGGCCCTCTTTTGATCATTCAAACCGGTTCCCACGTGAACCACCCCTTTTACCCAAAACCGGTTCCCACGTGAACCACCTTTACTTTTTACCCCAGTTCCCACATCGGTCCCCACGTGGACCACCCTTTTGCTTGGCTATCAGATCTGAACCCTCTTCTTTCCATCACCTTTTCACTATCTCCATTTGGCTCACTTAAGAAACAAGTCTAGATTCTAGTTTCTAGTTGCTTGTCTAGTTTCTAATTGCTTGTCTTATGTCATTGCTTGTTTATTTAAGTTCATGTTTTGCTCATTACTTGCTTTATTACTTGATTGCATTCTCTGCTCCTTCTCTCTACCTCCTTCTTTTACACTTTTTTGAGGCGGGAGCTCACTCTCCCATTTACCCCTCCCATCCCAAACACCCTCTTTGTGGATTCTGACCTCTCTTCTGGGATATTCCTTCCTAGTTGACTTGGTTGGCTTTCATCAAGGCCTCCGTAATTCCTCATACGTGGAGTATTCCTCTTCACGATCGGGTTGGTTGTACCACTCCCCAAAACCCGAAGCATCCTACGTTACCTACACGTGGTGAGTTTGTGTGAAACCTAGGTCATTGGAGATTGGAGTTAGGATTCTAACCCATTTGTTGAGAGAACAATTCTTAACAAAATTCATAAACCTAAGGTTTAATCAAAATCATTGCGTAATCTTGCTTTCAAGTCTTTGCATAACTTGTTTGTCAAACAAAAATTCAAACCTCTAACTTTTTGCAAGATACTAAAAAAACCAAAAAAGTTCTTTGTTTACTTTGTCAACTTGTTTTACTTTCTCCTAAGTTCAATGCAACTAAGGTCTGGAAGGCACGTTGGAATAGCGGAACAAGCTGAACATCGAGAGCACGAGATGGGTCACCAACCGATTCAGTCAGAAGTGAAAGAGGTCCCTCCACCATCTACTCCCCGTGATGTTGAACAACTCTTTAGGGAGTTGTCTCTCTATACTGACCCAGAAACCTATGCCCGTATACAATCCATGGTGAAGGGCAAAATTGCTTCAGATCAGGCTGAAACCAATCAAGTTGCCTTATCTCCTCATCCTCTAGTTCAACCACCAGTCATTCAGTCACCCTTTGTTCAACCACCTGTTGTTCAACGATCTATGATTCAACCACCTGTTGTTCAACAATCTATGATTTAACCATCTGCAGTTCAACCCTCTATAGTTCAACCATCTGTGGTTCAACCCTCATTTGTTCAGCCATCTTATTTCAACCATGTTGCTCCCCTGACCCATCAAGTCATGGGACAATCTTCAGTAAATTTTCCAAGTCATGCTCCTCAATTTCAAAACCATGTCTCTAACCACATACCCCCACCAGTAAACCAAGAACTGCTCTCACCCGGGGCAATCATGGATCGGCTCACCCAAATGAATGAGCGTTATGAAGAGGCGAGATGTCGCATGGACTCCAAGTCGGTGCACGAGATTTCTATTCCTTCTCTCGCGGTCCTACACCTGCCACCTTCTGAGCTACCAGTTTATCGCCGCTACAATGGTACTGGCAATCCTTTTCTTCATCTTAAAGATTTTCTTTACGAATCCTCATTCTGGAAAGATGATCGTAGGGTTCTTGCCTTCTTATTCCGCCGATCACTAGAAGGGGCTACGTTGGAATGGTTCTATTCACTCGACTCCTTCGAGGCAGGAGACTTCGACATTGTCAAGACCAAATTCTTGCAAAGATACAGAGACCGGGTGGCACCAGCATGCTCCATCACGGATTTGATTGCTGAGAAGATGAAGCCCGAAGAAGACTTCATAAAGTTTGCTGATCGCTGGAGGGGAATGGCAGAAAAATTGACAGATGTTATTTCTGAAGGGGAACAAGTGAAGATGCTCATTGGCAACACTACACCTGCCTTGAGGAATGTCTTGATCATGCACCGTCCTACCACAATGAATGAACTCTATGACAGTGCCCGATACTTGCAAGCTCACTTCAAGGATGCCACAATGATAAACCCTTTCGATCCTAAACATAGAAACCTCAGGAAAACCCCCTTTGCACCAGTTGGTCCTACAACCGAAGGAGTGGTCAACAATGAAGCTGTAAATATTGTGGGGAACCAGAGAGGGAACCGTCAAAATCAGTACAGAAATCCACCACAGAACCCTTCCTATTACCCCCCTCAACAACAGGTTAGGCCACCACAACCACGACAACCACAACAACCACCTCAGCCAGTAGCACAACCCCAGCAACCTCGTCAACCTACCTACAATAGGGCACCACCACCACCCAATCAGGCACCACGAAGGGGAGGTCCTAGGAGAGAGAACTACCGGCAACTCCCTTACTCCTTGACCGACATCTTCAATGTACTCATGGCGGAGAAACGGTTGGAATTGCCCAAGGAAAGAGAGGTTTGGCCAACAAATGTTGATATGTCCCGATCCGTGCTTACCACCGGTGTCTGGTCACCTTTGTAGAAGTGTGCTTTCAATTCAAGGATTACATCCACGATCCGAATGACCAAGGCGGCATTGATTGGGTCCAAATGGGGGAATGCATACGAGTAATGAAGGCTAGGCGGCGGAGCGGCAACGTCCACCGGCTCAACCTCAACAACAACCTGGCTTGGGGATTGTCCAAAATCCGCTCCCGTTACATGCTCCCGCTCCAGCACCGGCACCAGCACATCCAAACCCAGGAATTGGTTTAGTACACTCCATTGTCCAGGGAGATGCCAGCCGTGCTCAAGGTTGGCAACTAGAAAGCCACAATACAACCATGCCTGTCAACCCGGCTAGGCCTCCTGCTAGGAACCCTCCTAGACAGATAATCCGTGCACCTGCTACTCCACAACAACCACAAAGCTCAATAACCCAACCACTGGCCGCTACTTCTTCTCGCCGGCCCATCATCAGGCCAGCCCCCTCTGTAACTTCAACCATTGCTACACACCGGCCCTTGCTCATCCGACCACCACAATCATCACCAAACTTGAACCCCCAGCCTATGAGCTTTACCACTTCAAAACCCCAACCTATCATACCACCAACACCACAACCAATCTCACAACCTTCATTAAACTCCTCAACCACTTCTGCACCCCGGCCTCTTCTTATTAGGCCACCAGTATCACCATCAATACCACCTCCAAATCCTACCCCTCTACCAACTAACCCCATCATCCCATAACCATTGATCCCATTACCCATCATACTGCACCTACACCACTGTTCCACCACAACCCACCCCGATTAACTGTCACCTCTACCCGACCGCCAAATAGCCCCGGTGCTTCGGAGTGGGAGGATGTTCCAGCGGCTCTTTCCCCAAGCCGGAACTCAACCGCAAGAGCCAGTGGAGGAGGAACAAGTGGAAGAACCATTGCCAGGCACGGCGTATGATCTGTTAAAACATTTGGATAAGACACCAGCCCGTATTTCTATACTTGAGTTGATCAAAAGATCAAAAGTGCATCAGGAGATTCTACAGCAGTACTTGCAAAGGGTCATGGTGAATGAAGATCTCCCACCTGAGAAGATCACTACAGTGTTAGCCCCTAGAAGTGAGCACCCAACACTCACTTTCTCTCAGGAAGAATTAGCAGATCCAGACTTTAGGAGATATGCTTTGCTTGTGGTTGTGGTTATTCGTAATATTGAAGTGAAATCATGTTTGGTTGACACTGGAGCTTCTATCAACGTTATGCCGCCAGAAACTTTGCAGTTGTGCGGTATTTCTGAGCAAGAAATCAAGCCATCTTGTGCCATGGTGACGGCCTACGACAACTCCAAGAAGTCTGCACATGGGGTGGTCACTCTAGAAGTCAAACTTGGACCATGTACGGTCACAACGGAATTTCATGTTCTAGAATTGGATCCAACTTTTAGGGCTATACTTGGGAGGCCATACTTGGAGGCAATAGGAGCTGTGGCTTCAACAAACCACCAGTGCATAAAATTTCCCTTTAAAGGACAAGTGGTCAAGGTGACTAGCATGCCTATAAGGGACGAACTGAACGATGCTTCTTTACCCCTAGGTCTGTCAATACAACCCCAGATCTCAGTGGGAGAATTGCCAGAAGTCATATGCATGACCGCCTCTCTACCAGACACACTGGGATGGCGGATGATGATGAAATTGGGCTATCAGCCTGGAAGAGGTTTAGGCAAGGATCTTCAAGGGATCACTCAGCCAATTGAAACTGTGAAAAGGCCACGCAGACAGGGGTTGGGATATGAAGAGAGTTCCATCCCAAGGAGGATCTTCCAGCCAGGATATGCCATGGGACTCCACACCTTCTTTATAAAAGGGGAGACCATGATGATGGCTGAAGATGGCAAAAGTTCCGTGATAGCTGTCAAGAGAAGAAAAGCTCTAGAAGAAGAAGAAGAAGACTTGGAAGACTTATGATTATCTTTGACCCGTCTGTTCTCAAGTGGGGAAGAGCACCAGGAACCACTCAAGGGCAGACCAATCTTGGATCATTTGGTTGAGCATATCACCCAAGTCAAAACCATTCCACGAGGCCCAAATATAACAATCCCATGTTTAAACCTCGTGCCATTGTTTCTAGATCTTTTGGATGGGCTTCAGGGCCCACTTACCCACATTGGGTCCATGAGCCCTCTTCAACCTTCCACTCTTACTGGGCCAGCTTGCCCATTTGCTTCCCTCATCAACTTCAGAACTGAGGGCTTTTCCCAACATGGGCTCACATGCCCATTTATTTCTATGATCGGGTCCACGTACCCGTTTACCTTTTTAATCAGCTTTGGACCCATGTGTCCACTTTCTATTACCATTGGGCCCAAGAGTCCCTTTTTCCCTTTTATTCTTAAGTTTTTCTTTCTATTAATTCAGTCATCTTCTAGCAAGCCTCGAGTCACTCAGGCTCATTCTATCTTTTTACTTGAGAATCCCAAAAAAAAAAAAACGTCTTCTCTGAAACTCACATTTCCATCGAGGAGACGTCTCTACTCATCCCAGAGGGTGCTCCCAATCAGGGATCCCTCTTTTCTGAATCATTGATCGATTTACTCGATCCCCCCTCCACTGTAAATACCACCTTTCCTGCTTTATCTTCAGTAGGTCAAGTTAGGTTAGGAAATAGGAAAGTCAGAGGTAAGCGAGTTCCGAATAGGTATCTGCAACAGTTGGCACAGAAATGCGTAGAGTGTGCAAGGCTGCCAAACTTTTTAGATGATACTATCCAGCTAGATGAAATCCGATATGAGGATGAGCATAACATAGATCATACTTTGGGAGCATATGAGGTGGTATCAGAGAAGGATCCCGAATCCGAGGATGAAATTGAGGACTTGACTGATGCATAAGCATCTGGACTTAGAAGATTTGAAGAACCCTCAGCCACAGGGAATGAACCGACCAAGGAACTGAATTTAGGAACCCTAGAAGATCCTAAGACTATCCTCATTAGTGCAAACCTCACTCCCTCAGAAGAACAATGTTTGATCAAAGTTTTGGAAGAATATAAGGACACGTTCGCATGGACATATGAAGATATGCCGGGATTAGATAATTCATTGGTTGAACATAGATTAACCTTGAAACCTGGAACTACCCCGGTTAAACAAAAGCTCAGGAGGTTCCACCCTGATATTGCACTCAAAATGAAAGAAGAGGTCGACAAACTACATCAAGCAAAATTTATTAAAGTTGTCCTATATCCGCAATGGGTGGCTAACATAGTCCCTGTTATGAAGAAGGATGGACGAATTCGGATTTGTATAGATTTCAGGGACTTGAACCGAGCGTGTCCTAAAGATGATTTTCCTTTACCTCATATCGATGTTTTGGTTGATAACACAGCTGGATTTGAAATGCTTTCATTCATGGATGGCTATTATGGATACAATCAGATCCGGTTAGCTAAGGAGGATCAAGAGAAGACCTCATTCACTACACCTTGGGGAACATATTGCTATGTTGTCATGCCCTTTGGGTTAAAGAATGCCGGTGCTACATATCAGAGGGCTATGATGGCTATCTTTCACGACATGATGCACACCCTTGTAGAGGTGTATGTGGATGATTTGGTTATCAAGTCCAAGAGTCGGGAAGATCATTACGAAGTGCTAAGGAAGGTCTTGCAAAGAGCTAGAGAATACAAGCTAAAAATGAACCCTAAGAAGTGTACATTTGGAGTTTCATCAGGAAAGCTACTTGGGTTCATAGTAAGCAAAAGGGGCATAGAGATCGACCCAAACAAGGCCAAAGCAATTATTGGTATGCCTCCTCCGAAGAATATGAAAGAGCTTCGAGGATTGATTGGGAGGCTACAATTTGTCCGCCGGTTTATCTCACAACATTCCAAAGGTGTAAACCTTTCTATGAGTTAACCAAGGCGGGGGCCAAGTTTAAATGGGATTCGAAGTGCCAGGAGGCGTTTGATGGGTTGAAAACATACTGGCAAGTCCCCTGTACTTAGCCCACCACTCCCCGACAAACCTTTGGTCCTCTACATTTCGGTTCTTGAGAACTCTCTTGGGGCAGTCCTTGCACAAGTTGATGAAGAAGGGAAAGAACGAGCTACTTACTACTTGTCTAAGATGTTTGATGCTTGTGAGCTGAAGTACACTGTGGTAGAAAAGACATGTGCTGCTCTTGTTTGGGTGGTTCATAAACTCAAACATTATTTCCTTGCTCACCAAGTCAAGCTCATTGCTCGTATCAATCCCATTAAGTTTCTGTTAGAGAAGACAGTCTTGGGCGATCGATTAGGGCGATGGCGAGTTTCCTATCCCAATTTGATATCACTTATGTCCCACGAAGGCAATCAAGGGTTATGCTATTGCTGAACACCTTGCCCATCATCCCATACCCGTCTTTGACCCAGTCCGGTCGGAGTTCCCGGATGACAAACTAATGTCAGTCCGATCTTCCAATCTTTGGACATTATATTTTGACGGGGCTCTGAACTCTCATGGTAGAGGGATAGGTATTGTCCTTCTGTCACCTGAAGGTGTCACCATTCCACAGGCTTTTCAGCTTAACTTTCCAGCAACCAACAACATAGGCGAGTATGAAGCCTTGCTGGCCGGGCTGGAGGCCGCTCATTTCCATGGTGCCACCGAACTGAGGGTGATAGGTGATAGTCAATTGGTCCTACGCCAGGTCCTATCCAAGTACCGAACTTCCCATCCAAACCTCAAACCCTACCAGGAGCTCACCACCTGCTACATCAAGCTATTCTTCAAACTCACCTTTGTCCATGTCCCCCGCTCTCAGAATATCCTCGCCGATGCCTTAGCTTCACTAGCTTCATCTCTATCTGTCCCGTTAGGCAGGCAAGTGCGAACTATCCACATCTGTAAGAGAACAATTCCAGCAATTGAGGATGGACGTTTTCTAAAGGTTAAGGAAAGGTTCAACAGAAAGGAATACTTGGAATATAAAGAAGAAATCTCCCTAATTGAGTTGGAAGAATTAGAAGAAGGTGAGAGACCTTGGTATGACGAGATTGCGAGGTATTGTCAAGATCAGTCATATCCACCTGGATCAACCACCAAGGAAAAGAAGGCAATCAGAAGAGTATCCCAGAGGTATACAATCCTAGGAGGAGTGCTCTATAAGAGAAGCCTAAGTGGAATCTTACTCAGATGGCTTGGTGAAGAAGAAGGCTGAGTTGGTGCCGAAGGAAGCACATGCAGAGTGTGTGGTGGTCACGTGAATGCCCAAGCTCTTGCTAAGAAAATCATCCGACAAGGGTATTATTGGCCAACTCTAGAAGAAGACTGCTCCATCTTTGTCCGGCATTGTCATTCATGTCAACTCCATGCCGACAAGATTCACTCTCCCGCATCTTCCCTTCATCCAATTCATGCCCCATGGCCATTCGCCATGTGGGCTTTTGATATCATTGGCCCCTTGAGTGACCTCAACTCCGAAGTGCGCTCAAAATCATTCATTCTGACGGCAACCGAGTACTTCACAAAGTGGGCTGAAGCAAAAGCATTCGTGGAGATTAAAGCGTCAACAGTTTGCTCCTTCATCAAGCGCAACATTCTGGCAAGGTTCGGGATCCCCAGCGACATTGTCACCGACAACGGGCCACAATTTCTTTCTCAAGATCTGCGTGATCTTTGCAACAGGTATTACATTTCATTGCATCATTCATCACCATACTATCCTCAAGGCAATGGTCAAGAAGAAGCCACCAACAAAACCCTAATCAAAATCATCAAGAAATCTTGTAAGTCTAGCAAATTTGCCGACTGGCCTGATAAGCTTGTAGATGCTCTATGGGCTTATCGTACTTCTGTAAGAACTCCCACTGGACAAACCCCGTATGCTTTGGCATATGGGATGGAAGCAGTGGTCCCTTACGAAGTATTACTTCCATCTCTTCGAGTTCAGCTCGACAGGGATATTCCTGTTGATGAGAGAAGAGAATCTCTCCTTGCACAGCTTGAACTCTTGGATGAAAGAAGGCTAGCCGCCGCCGAGCATGCTCGGACTTATCAGAATAGACTCAAAAGGTTTTATCAAAAGAGGGTGGTCGAGAGAAAATTCGAGATCGGTGAGATGGTAGTCAAACGCATATTGGTTAAGCCAGGAGGTCCCCGCTCCAAGTTGCAACCTAACTGGGAAGGGCCTTTTGTAATCACTGAAAAGTATCCAGGTAATGCATATGAATTGACTAATGCAGATGGAGAAAAATTAAATCATCCTTGGAATGGAGTTTACCTCAAAAAGTACTTTCCATAAAAATGGAGAAACCACTGGTATAATCTCAAGTCATCGATCCTAGGTTGTTCGTGAGAAGTCAAGGGTAGGTACCATCCTACACACACAACACTTCCCGATCCTAGAATCCAGACAACCCGACACTTGCGAAAGGCAAGGCAGAAATCTAGAAATGGAAGGAGTACCCTTACCCTATTCTCTTCTACTCGGTCCAAGATAGGGAGAGAAGATTAGAGTGGGGTAGTATCGAAAACACTCGCCACCCTAGTAGGAGGCCGTCTCAGAGGGTACAAAAGGGTGCCAAAAGATGGGCAATGAACCCCTCAGGTTAGAAAAAAAAATGATCAACCTGTCTGAATGAGTACCCAGAATGATAGTCATGGCAAATGGCAGTAAAAGATGGGCAATGTCCCCACGGGTCAAAAACCTGTCCAAATATGTGCCACATAGAAAAGAACAAGAAAAGAAAGAAAAACCCAAAGAGGCCGAACCCCAATGGGTAATTTGAGTGAGAGTAGAGAAATCCCTCTCAATATCTTCAAACCCTATCAAGGACTTCCTCTATACTCTTCCTCCTTAAACCCCTTGGGTAGGGTAAACCGACCAAATCCAGGTGGAATCCAAGCCGATCAAAGGAAGAAGGTTAGAAGGATTCTAGGTAGGGAACTTTATTTTTGCACGTGGCATCTACCACTTGAGTCTTGACAAACTCCAAAGACCGATGAACTGTCTCAAATACCAGCATTTTCTCCACAAAAAATGCATATTTCAAAAACCCAAAAAAATTGCATATTTCAAAAATCCAAAAAAATGCATATTTCAAAAACCCAAAAAAAATGCATATTTCAAAAACCAAAAAAATATACATGTTTCAAAACTCCAAAAAAAATGCATATTTCAAAAACCCACAAAAATTGAATATTTCAAAAACCCAAAAAAATGAATATTTCAAAAAATTCAAAAAAAATATACATATTTCAAAAATCCAAAAAAAAATTGAATACTTTTGAAAATCCAAATGATTGTTTTCAAGAAAATCCAAAAAAAATTTGCTTAGTCATGATCATTGCCTTAGTTGCATCCATGTTTATTTTACTGTCATGCATATTTCCATTCCTGCATTGCATGTTACTTTAATTACCTTGTTAAGAAGGCTCTTCCCTTTGACCTAAGTCAAAGTTGACCATAATGGGCAAAGGGATGAGTCATGGTGAAGATCTAATCTCCTTCTGTCAAGTGTTTCAGGCATTTCAATATAGGAGAGGAGAGGATTCACACCATGGCAGGTAAGCTCTCTCAACCCTTACCACCAATTCATTTAAGTCATTTGCTTTATTCCACCTTGTTAAGAAGGCTCCTCCCTTTGACTTAAAATCAAGGCATACGATATATAGGCAAAGGGATGAGTCATAATGAAGATTTAATCATTTTTCATTAAGTGTTTTCAGGAGTTGAAAAAGCAAAAAAAGAGAAGGGCGATCAGGTACATTTTTTTCAAAAAAAAAAAAAAAATTGGCCATAGGGCGCATGTGCCCTCATCTGGGGGCACATGGCCAGGTGCCCCACCCCCTGGGCGCATGGCTAGGTGCCCCCGATCGGGGGCACATGGACAAAAAATTCAAAAAATTCAGAAAAATCTCAAAAATTCAGAAATTGTCTATAATGTTAAAAGTGACATTTTTGCTAAAGGAACCATCATTAAAAACTTTGTTTTGACATCCAAATGATGGTTCTAATAGTAAAACCTTCAATTGATCATTTCATGAACAATTTGCTTCATATGACAATTACATGCATTGGGTACTAACTAAAAATGTGCAGGCAACCTTTTTAGTCCTAACAGCTGAATTGGCGAGATCAATGTTACCCAAGGAATGCCATGCCAACCTTGTGGCAAAAGAGAGGAAGCGCTACCTATCGTGGTGCTATAGTCCGTCAGAAGGCAAGACAAGGATGGACCGAGAGATCTTTTGATGAACCAGGCGGTCGATGCAGCTTACCTGAAGATTTCATCCTCAGCTTCTCATCAATCTCACATCACATCACCACCATCACTTCATTTTTACACTTCAAATCACTCCTACTATCTGTCACTTAGCTATGCTAGGTCCATTTTATATGTATTATATGCTTTAATGTTGAAGACCTTGAGAGTGAAAATGACTGGGCCCGAGGTCCCCTTCAACAAAATCTACGACGGCTTGGTCATTTCTTCACACTCACGGATAAGCCAAAATTGAACATTGGAGGGACGATGGTTCCTAATCGGGTGTCTTGACCTCCAATAGACAATCTATATCTTCAACTATTTTCTACATGATTTTCTATGTGTTCACACCCATCTCCTTTTCTTTCTTCATCATTACCAATTCTATTTCATTCTATTTTCTCTTTCTTTTATTTCATCATGTTTTATTCTTTCTTTTATCCCTTCATATTTTATTCCTTTCTTTTTGTTCCACCATGTTTTATTCTATCATTTCTTTTATCCCACCGTGGCTTTTATCCCACCGCGCCATGGCAATTGTCATGCCATTGTCTCTTCTTTCCCATCATTCTATGTTAGTCCCACCATTATCTTTCAATCCCACTATGGCTTAAATCTGTCTTGTCATTTTCCGAATACTTGATTTTCTGCTAGAGCGTGATTCATGGTTTTTACGATACCCGAACAATTTTGCTATGCTTAAACGAACCCTTTAAGAACTTGAGGTTCTTCCACTCAGAATTAAACTGAGTATTTTGGTGAAACTTGAATGAACTTGAGATTCCAAATATGATGGATTGGTATTCTTTTCATTTTTAAGATCAACTTCTCTTTTACAAAACTTTAGCCCATCACAGTACAAAAACACCGCAAAGTTCGGGTTGCTGGCTGATGATGAACCTACGAACTCGAGGACTCCTCACCACGCCGAGGGTTGGCTACATCCTTTTATCCTTTATCACTTACCTTTTTCATCTCTCGTGCCAAGGGCATGTCTTTTACCAGTCAATTATATGAGGTTTTGATAGAACATGAAAGCGATCTAGAATACTCAGAGAGATTCATTTTGCTGGATCGGGTAGATAAGCGTGTCTATATCTACACCTTGATGCCACCTTTTCAGTCCATCACCATTCCATTCCGCTACATTCATCTATGTTCACTTGCATTCCATTACAGTTCACTACGAATCACTCCGCTTAATTACATGCCACTCCCTTACAAAGCCGACATCAAGGCGAGGCAAGCTGTAGACACACCAAATTCGCCTAATTCAGAGCATAAAACTCATGTTTTATAGGGTAACACGCATGATTGATCATATGATGATGCCGGGTCCTTTTAAGTTGATTTGGAGCTTCGCCGAACGAAATCGGATGTTTTCCGACGTTTTCCGCAGAAAGCCGTAATTTCCGAGCGAAAGCTGCACGTAAGTCGTGTAAACACGGAAATTGGCTGAATGACCAATGCCTAATGATCATGCATTGAAGGTTATGGTCATATTCACACTCCGGACAAGTTTTGTTGCATTCCGTGCTTTCCGGTTTGCCGTCGAAGTCATTTTGACCAGTATTGGATCTTCTGTTCACTGCCCTAACTTCCAGACAAAATTCTGAAGTTTTGGAGGGTGTGGTGGCTGATCCGATGCTATAGAGAGCTTCTTCGGCCTGTTATCTTTCCAACGCAACAAACGTCGTCGAATTCCGAGCTCGGGAGTGTTCGCAATGGCTTCCGGAAGAAGGACGCGCAGAACTAGTCCCATGCGCCCAGGTTCCAGGGCACATGCGCCCGGGACCCAGGGCACGTGTCCATGCGCCCTACAAGTGAGGCACGTGACCTTGTGCCCTCACTTGAGGGCACATGCGCCCCACCCTTGAACCAGTCTTTCACCGGGACTCTGCCACTGAACGGTCGGACCAGATAAGATCAAATTTTTCGGAGTGGATAAGATGTGCTCTCACTGGGGGGCACATGCGCCCCTCAGTGGGGCGCATGCGCCTGGCACCAGGGCGCATGCGCCCAGGGCCAGGGCGCATTTATCCCTAGTTTTTAGCTTCGATTAGACCGCCTGTTCTCCTATAAAAGGACTCTGATTCCGGTTGTTCCAGAGAGAGGAGGACGACTCCCCAGGCATCTCAAGACGTCCTAGCACCCTCATACATCTATTTTATGATTTTTAGAGAGAGAATTTCGAGTTTTTAGAGAGAGAAAAGTCGGTTCAAGAGAGAGGAAGGCTATTCTGCAGGTGATCAGCCATATCTCTCTTCTTCGGCCTCTACAGCAGTGTGTGGACGTCTGCTGCCTGAGCTCTCTTCATAAAAGTTCTTCCTCTCCAAGTCTTCTTGAGTTTACAATTGACGGCACTTGATTCAGAGGTCGGGGCTGATCGTGACAAGCGCAGAAGCAAAGTCGCGCCTGGCAGATCCTGGACTGCTGCTCGGCTTTTTCGACAACACAAATTTGGCTATATCTTCCTCTATTTAACTCAGAATCTTTCAGTTCTTTTTCCTATCTCTTTGTTTCGTGATTCTACATCCTCCTATCATTTTTTTACATTTTTTTCTTTACTTTTACTCTGTTAATCCGAAAAATAAAAAAAAGGGGTTAGAGATAACCCGAATCCGGTCAGTTTCTAGTCAATTGTGTGTTTTATGTCATTCTCTTTACATATACTCCACTTTGTCTAGTTATAATTATCTCTTTCACTTGTTTATTTGTCTAGTTGCACAGAATATCAAGCACCCACTGCGTTGAGGACTCTTCTTCATCGGCCGGCCGAAGAAGGAGAAGCTTAAACTCACACTCTTCACGCTAAGGTACACACGGTCATCTTTCATTTTAATTCTATAAATCGGAACCCACGGTTCCTGGCAACCACGTTTATTTCTTCTCACCCTCCTCCCACATGACCCGAACCGTCTCTTTGGTGATCAAGCGACGCCAAGGGATGAAAGTTCGGGGATCAATGTGAGTGTGGGACCGAGGTGAGAGTTGCTTTCCGATGTTTTATTCCTTTCTTTTATCATCCCCTCTTGAGGTGACGATCTGGGTTCACGGACTTCCCTGAAAAGGAGAGGACCCCGTCGAATTTTCAGAGTCGACACCATGCTAAATCAGATCCTCCACATTTTCACTTCTTCCTATGACTATGAATCTTCAATCCAATGCAATATGATGCATATCAACAGTGGAAGTAGTTGGGCAAGGCAAGGCAGACAAGGCAAGGCAAGCACAAGCAAAGCCGTCATCAGCAATGAACTTCTTCTTCTCTCAGGTATTACATGAAATTGCATTCATCATCATTATGTCATCTGTAAAGCAATATTTTTTAAAAAACATGATTTTGAATTTCACATGACAATTTTAATTGAGAGAAATTCATGACTGACGACATTTGTAGCTATCTTGTTCTTATTAAACAAATTCTTTACATTGCAAGGTATGTTTTCAATTGATTCACCTATGGAATGTAATCTACCTCAAAAAAATGGAGAGAACTACTAGTATGACTTAAGTCCACATGTTCTAGATTGTTGTCTAGGAGTCGAGGGTAGATACCATTCTACACACACAACACGTCCTTATCCCAGAATATGGATGACCCAACACCCGAGAAAAGCTAGTCAAGGCTGAGAGGTGGAAGGAAAACCCTCACCCTACTCTCTCTTTTGTTTGGTCCAAGATAGGCAAAGGGGACTAGAGGGGGAGAGTATCGAAAGCATCCACCGCCTTAGTAGGAGGCCATCTCGAAAGGTCCAACTTCTCAAAAGAAAAGGGTGCCGAAAGATGGGCAATGAACCCCACATGTTTAAACAAATATGGGCCTGTTCCTGTTTGAATGAGTACCTAGAAAAGTAGAAAATGAAAAAAGGCACCAAAAGATGGGCAATGACCCCACAGGTCAAAGACTTGTCTAAGTGAGTGCCACATGTAGAAAAGACCTGAAGAGGCCGAATCCCAATGGGCAATTAGGTGTGAGTAGATAAATCCCTCTCAACATCTCCAAAGCTTATCAAGCACTTCCTTATCAATTCTTCTTTCTTAACCCCCCCAACGTGCGGGTGGACCAACCAAATCAAAGCTAAACTCTAGCTGATCAAAGGTTGAAGGTCAGAAAGATTTTGGGTAAGGAACCCCATTTTGCACATGGTGTCTACCAACGAACCTAGAAAAAATAACCAAGTGATGAGAACTTGTGTCAATACTGTTTTTTTCTCTCAATTTTTTTTTTCAAAAACTCCAAAAAAAGATGAATATCTTCAAAACTCCAAAAAAATTTAAGTATTTCCAAACTCAAAAAATGAATATTTTCAAAATAAATTTTTTTTTCTGTTCACAAAACTTCATTCTAACAAAAAAATTCAAAATTTCAAAATTTTTCATCACCATGTTTGGTTTTAATTTTTATCTTTACATTCATATTTGCTTTCAGTCTCTCATGTTTTTCATGGCATATTTACCGCTTTAGTTTTTTTTTACACCCTTAAAGAGAACTTATCACCCCTTGACAAAGGTCAACGCAGATTGCAACTTGCAAGGGGGATAAGGCATCTTGTCATTCTAATCTCCTTTTCTGAGTGTTTCAAGCACGAAGAACAAACAAGGAGAACTACACAGTACGGCGATGCTCGCCACTTCACTCTCCCAAGGATTCTTAGAAGGAGGTGTCACCATGACCTCGGCCTCAACTTTGCCGAGAAGCTTTTACTCTGTGTCCTCATTAGGACACATGAACTCTTTTGTGAGAATGCATGTCATCACATCGCAAACTCACTGTTATCATTTCCTTTCTTAGCATATATTAGGTGCATTACTATTTATTTTATGCATTGATGTTGAAGACCATGAATGCAAAGAAGACCAGGCCCGAGATCCCCTTCATAAAAATCCACGACGGTCGGGTCATTCTTTGTGCTCACAGATAAGCCAAAATTGTGCTGTGAGGGATGATGGTTCCTGAATGGGTATCTTGACCTCATAAGACAATCTATATCTTCAACTAATTGTTAAGCCTTGTTTTGTTTTCTTGAGCCTAGCATGCATCATGTAGTATTAATTGCATTATATTGCGTTGTCATTGCGCATTGCATACATTCATTCATGATCTTCTACCTCTGTTAGGATATCTCTGAACCCTACTAGGGATGTTCTCCCATTCTGAATCCCACTGTGTTTGATAATCCCACCGTATTTTCTAGTCCCACCGACCTTTCTAAAATCCCACCGTGTCTGTTAATCCCACCGTGTTCGGTAATCACCTTATGCTTCCAACTCCTTCAATTCTATCACCACTGTGGCCATTGCAGCACTTCCTTGCTATTCAGCTCACCGTGGCAATTACTTATCCCGCCAAGGGCCTCCTATTTGATCAGAACTTGCACTGTCACTATCCTCACGGTCTGAGCTTCAACATTTGCCTTTTAGAATTTAAGATCATTACATTCCGAATTGAATCTTGTCTCTTTGAAGACTTAAATGAATCTGAGAGCCTGAATGTGCTCGATTTTTATTATTTTATTTTTCAAATCAAATCTCTTTTTAAACTTTAGCCCATCACAATATAGGAACACCGCAAAGATCGAGTTACCGACTGATGATGAACCTACGAACCCATGTTTTGGGGACTCCCCACCACGTTGAGGGTTGGCTATTCTTTTCTCGTGCCAATGGCACATCTTTTACCAATCGAACATAGGAAGACTTGATGAAACATGGCGGTTAACTAGGAGACTTGAGGAGATTCGTCTTGCCGAATCTTGTCATTGAGTGTGTCCATATCTACACCTTGATGCCACCTTTTCAATCCATCACCATTTTGCTTCACTACATTCCACTATGATCCATCTCGTTTCGCTACGCTTTCTCTACATTTTACTCTGTTATGCTACATGTCATTCCCTTGCAAAGCTGACATCAAGGCGAGGCAAGCTGTAGACACGCCAATTTGGCCTTATTTAGAGCTTAAACCATTATTCCATTGGCAACATCTCTTTTAGACCATCAAAATAATTATGAACCACCCTTTTGGATGAGCCAAGGTGCTTATTGGAAATATGAGGATGATTTGCTAATTTCTAATCAAGTTCGTGTTTTCCGAACAAGAGACTCTTGGTGGTGTGCCAGATTATGCTTTTCCCAGCATATCCTCTATTTGGAAAATTTTCACAGGATTATATGGACATTTAATGAAAAAGTATTCAACATGAATAATCTTCTTCTCTGAGCTATATTTTCATTTCAATAAACGGCATTCAATTCTGATCTCCCATTTGTCCGCAGCGCCCTTTGGAAGTCAGATGCGTAGTTCTATCCGCACGAAGCACCGATCAAGCCCAATTGCATGCAAGCCCAGCCCATTGGGCACATATCTGACAAATTCACGACCTTACCTTCCTTTTTTCTGCTTCATATCACTTGGTAAAGTATCTGTAAGCTTCATGGTTGAAATTAGCATCATCAAATGATGGCAATCCAACTTATTGTCTTATACATCAAAACTTGCCATTTTTAGACTAGATTTGGTTCCTCTTCAAGTAGAGACATATTTTGAACATGAGGAAGGTGATCCACGGTTTCCGATCCTTCTCAATCATTTAGGTCAGTTTCTAGATGCCTCAGGGTGAAAATTAGCAACATTAGATGGAGGAAATCCAACCTATGGTCGGATGTATCAAAACTTGCTATTTTTTGACCTGGTTTTCATCCCCTATAAAGGGAGACTCATATGAGCGACCTAAAAGGGGCATACCCATCATCCAGCACTCCTATCCTCATTCTCCAGCCACCCTTGGCTTGTCCCAACCTCCCCAAATCGTCCTCTCTTCGTCCCAGTGCCCAGAGATCATTCCAAAGTGAAGAAGAAGCCAGTCTATGTTCCGACGTGCTGCACTGCTGATCATAGGCTGCTATAGATCTTTATAGTCATTTTATGGCCAGACTTCCTTCAGAAGAAGTGTGGTTCATCAAGATATATTTCATCTCCAACAAATGGATATCAATTCTGACATTTCCTTGGCTTGTTACGGTATCAACACCGGCGCTGCACAGACAAATCCGAAGTCTTCTCTTTTGAGTCATCGTCTTCTCAGACAATTTCAGTACATTTAATGGTGTATTAAGCCTATAAATTCTTCCTATATTGTTCCCCGGTGAGTTATCTTTTATCTCCAACAAGAATTATTCAATTCGGATATCTGTGGTGCTCATAGCGCGTCCTACATCTACATTGTGCTGGGAGTTTCCAGAACTTCACTGTCCAAGATCTGTCTTTTCAGGTAAATTCAGATAGCTTATCTTAAAATTCAAGCAAACTTGTCTTCATATCAAACCACCCTCGGCGAGTCATATTTATTTTGAAACAAACATCATTTTATTCTGACATTTGTGCTATTTGTTACGGTCTCTGCATTAAAACCGCACAATTTACATTGAATCTGTCTAACTCGATTGCCACTTTGCCTGGGTTGTGTTGTCTTACCATTCATATTCTCTTTGCCAACTCTTCATTCATATCATTTAATTAATATTTAAGCATCATTTCATTCTATTTTTCATTATTTCATCTATCACATAAAACCAAAAAAAGGGGTTCGGGCTAACCCCGAATCCGGTGAGTTTGTTTCCAATTGCCGTTTTATGTTATTATTTTTACAAGTTACTACACTTCACTCACTTCTAATCCTTCTTCACTTATTTTATTATCTTATTGTCTTCTAGTTGCACAAATACATCAAGCTAGCATTGGTTGGACTCTTCTTCATCGGCCGGCCGAAGAAGAAGAAGGTTGAACTTACATCCCAATCTCCCACGCTAAGGTACACACGGTCATCTTACTTAATCTCTTGTTCAAATCCATGAAGCAAAGCCTACGACTCCTGGCGACCACTTCTTCTCTTATTCATGCTTTAACTAAATTCATTCCTCACTCTCCTCCCACATGACTCGAACCGTCTCCGGTGCTCGAGCGACGCCGTGAGATGAAAGTTCGGGGATCAATGTGAGTGTGGGACCGAGGTGAGGACCTTTTACTGCTTTCCGAGTGTTTTTCGATTCACTCCCCTTTTCCCCAATTCCATCTTTCACCTTCTCTTGAGGTGCCGGTCCGGAACCCGTTTCTGGAGTCGACATGTGGGTCTGGAACCCCTTTTATAAATTCCTTGCTCTCACTATTTTCTTCAAGGAGGAACTCTTTCTCTTAGAATATAGTAAGCTGAGCAACATATACCCTTAATCTCTTAAAGTGGTGTATTTAAATTTACTTAAGTTTTCATAGGATATCATACAAGTCTACACTTCCTATCTTATATTCTAATTATGATGGGTTATACTTCTTCATCATGGTTGGACATTCCAAAATCTTAACTAGCTTAAGATCAAGTGTTAACCCCCTTTTTTCGCATCCTATATGGTATCATGATATTTTTAGAAGGTACCAATATAGAATGGTAATATTGAGTGTTTAGCCCTAAATAGACAAGAAAGATTTTGCAAAGGTTGTCATTACTTGTGTCATGTCACACATAACACAATCACCCTTGTTTCTGCTACTCAAGTAAGCCAAGGATTATAGGGAGATGTCCATTAAGATGAAGTTGAATTATCCTTCAAATGATGTGTGAATCTAGTATTTGAGTACTTCACTTCTTGATCTAATCAAAGAGCTCTAATACTCTTTCCATTTATTCTTTACTTCATTTTAAACCTTTGACAATTCCTTTGACAATTCCTCAAAGCCTCATATTTGTACTTCACAAGCACACATATCTATGCCTAGAGAAATCATCTATTAAATATGAAGTAAGAATGTCCATCTTTAGCCTTAATAAACATAGACCAGCACACATTCAATGTACGAGTTCTAATAACTTCCTGGTCCACCTTTCATTTCTAGTAAATAGAGAGTTAGTCATTTTTCAATGAGATAAGACTCATATTTGGTTAACGATTCAAAATCATTTTCTTTCATATTTCCATTCATATGGAACTCATTATGTATTTTCTCATTGATATGATCATGTCTATATTAAGCTAAAGAAATATATTGATCTATATCAACCCACTTCCTCCTAAGAGGAGCATTCACACATACTATGAGAGCTTCCATATCTCATATGAGTAAATTATTTACTAAGCTCCCACTAGCAAACATTTTGCCATTCATAATCTTAAAACAATTATCATTTACATAACTCAAAATCAATCAATATTTATTCAAGTAGGAAATATCGATAATGTTCATATAGAAGGATAAAACCAACAATCTTCAAGATAAGGACACCCCAAAAGACTATTAAATATTTATACCTCTCACTATCAATGATACAACTCTTGCATCATTTGTGTATGTAGGTTAATCTTTATACATCAAGCCTTCATTTATTTGTCATTATTAGCAACTTTTGTTAATATAAGATGCATATCCAGTACCTCATACCAAGAGATGCATATATAACATCTTATAATAGATATTCATATCTAATATCTCATACAAGATATACACATTTAGTATTTAATACCATAAGACATATGTTTAGTATCTTATACTATGATATACACAAATAGTATCTTATACTTGATGTGTATGTGTATGACAAGTAAGTCAATGACTAAGATACCAGAAGCTTCTTAAGCTCCTCCTTTGCTATATATTCAATATACTTTGCATCATTTCCACCAATCATCATCATGATAGTAGAAGAGAAATCCTATGTTTTATTTGGGCTTAATATTCTTGACAAACTTCTTGACTTTTAACTATGCCTTCATTTTCTCATCTAATGATATCACTTCTTTTCATTGGTCTCACCAACCAGAAGTATTGTTATTTTAATTTTGTCTTAAATTTGCTCATCACCATGAGCCATGATGGATCTCATATCCATCTGTCCATGTTGCCTCTAGACTTTATATAGAGAATAACATTTAGTGTAAGGCAAATAATACATCTTTCTAATGAGATGAAGATCTCATTTTCTCTTACTATATTAGATGATTAGTAGGCACCCACTTCTCAATTAAGTTAGTTACATGGTCAACCATGAGAACACTTCTCATAGTTCAAAACCAATCAAGAAAGTTAATGTTAATGAGCCTAATGACTTCTAGTATGCAAGATAACTGGTGGTTAAAAATCTAATTCTATAACGGAGTTATAATTCTATTTAAAAAATATTATAGACATTCAAATTAAATTAAGATATGATCTTTATCCTAATTTATGCTCCCATTAATTTTGACAAATTTGCATAACCCTTATTATGCAAAGATGAGATAACATGATGATATCCTAGTGGGGAGACCCATTAGGTAGGCAACTTTTGCTAGTTGCAACTCTTGCAACTTTTAGTCATTTAGCCTCAAGAGTCATGACCTTGCGAGAAATACAATAAGTCGTATACTTTAGTTAGGTCAAATCTGCATGCTACGTTATGGGTGTGGATTCTCAACATAGTCCTTGTGGGAAACACAACAAGGTTATGCCAATGGTCCACCCCAAGGTTCAGCTTTAAGCCTTGGCCACGATCACCAATTCCTTATTGAGTGAATCTAGTGGAAAACACAACAAACTCACCTAATCTAAAATTGGCTCATTGAGACCATAATAACAAAAGGCTATGTGGGTGGGTCATTCTTAATGTCCCATGCTTATCAATCTAATTTAAACGAGGCAGGGTTTTTATTTTAGTCTCATCATAGTATGTGTTACATATATGTGCATACCTTTGAATAGCATATATCTAAGGTATCTAGCACACACACACATACATATCAAATATGTAAAATTTAAATAGATGATCATGGTCTTTCATCCCACTAATGCATGATCGGAGCCAGATTAGTTTTCATTAAATGATTCATCACCCTATGTCAGTGTTGATACATCATCATGCCTTGAAGAACTCTTCTCCATGCATCTCGCTCTCTCCTCCACCTCGATCGGTCTACTTGTCATTACAAGAGCATTAAGGGTACGTAGACCCATAAATCTACGTAATTCAAATATAAAACCTTGATCCTAATCAAAGGGAGTACATTTTAGAGAGAGGTAGAATATACAATCAGAATTGATAATAGAGAAGATTAGGCACGCAGACCCTTAATTACATGCCAACATCAAATAAGCATAATCATATGACACACATGTCGACTCCTAAAATGGGTTCCAAATTGGCACGTCAAGAGAAGGTTGACAGATAGAATGAGGGAAAAGGGGAGTGAATTGGAAAACACTCGGAAAGCGGTAAAGAGTCCTCACCTCAGTCCCACACTCACATTGATCCCCGAACTTTCATGTCACGGCGTTGCTCGAGCACCGGTTCGGGTCATGTGGGAGGAGAGTGAGGAATAGAATGACTTAGAACATAAAAGAGAAATTGTGGTCACCAGGAGCCGTGGGCTCCACTTTATGGAATGTAAATCAAGAGATGAGTTGACCGTGTGTACCTTAGCACGGGAGAGAATGTGTGTAGGTTCAACCTTCTTCTTCTTCGGTCAGCCGATGAAGAAGAGTCCAACCGATGCTAGCTTGATCAACTTGTGCAACTAGAATAATAAACCAAGTGAAATAAACTGATTAGAACTATGGGAAGTGTAGAAACTATAGAAGAAGAGATGAAACAAAGAAGCGATTGGAATAGAATTCATCGGATTAGGGCGATCCCTAACCCCTTTTTTGTGTTTTTGGTTATTTAAAATGATGCAAACTAAGTAAAATATGCTATAACAATTAAATGAACTAAGTTAAGAGAAACTTATAGAATGAAACGGCTTGAGTTGAAACCGAGATGAGTGAAACAAGCCAGTTCTGGCAGCTTTGCACCCTTCTGGCACGACTTTGGTGTAGAGAATGCTACGGACGACCCTGATGTAAGAATCAAGTGCCGTTTGTTTCTATGGATAGAGAACTTGTATATGAAGATATATTTTGTTTATGACTTCTCCTGAATCTATCTTTAAGATCTTGTAAAAATTATGAAAGTGGACAGATATGGAAAATAGAACCTGGATGCGCGCCCTCAGTTCAGCAATCACCACGAACAGACGGAAAGTCAGAATTGAGTACCACCAGTTGCAAATGAAAGAGGACGAAGATAGGAACAACTCCTCTGTTGAAGACTTTTGCAGAAGGAGCCCCAGATTTTCTACAAAATCCAATGAAGTTGGTTGATGCAGAACACACAGATCGGGCTTCTCCTTCGCCTCGGGATCGATCTCTCGATGTCGGATCGGCTTTGAATGTCAGGAAAGCCTTGGGATAGAGCTTGGATGACCTCAGGATGAGCTAGGCACAAAGGATTAGCCTTGGGTCGTTGAGAATGACTCTCAATTTATAGAGGAGAGAAACATGTGCAAAATATGGAAACTGGACCGACCGCGCCCCCACCTTTCAAAGGAGATGAGGGCGCGCTGGGCGTGCCCTCAAACTAGGGGCGCGCAGGGTGCGCCCTCAACCCGGGGGCATGGTCTGTGCGCCCCCGTATTTCAAAGGAAGCGGGGGTGCGTTACGCGTCTCACTGCTAAAAATTGACGGAATCTTCCGGAAATTGCTAATAAATCGACTTGACAAACGTAATGCGCCCCCGAACTGGGGGCGCGGTACAAATAAACGAAAATTATTGATGGTAACCTTCCAAAAATCCGGTTTAGATGGTGTAAATCGAGGTAATTTCTGATTTTTGGAAAATGACCGCGTCCCCGCGTTTCAAAGGAAGCTGGGGTGCGCAGGGTGCGCCCCCAGTTTGAGGGCGCGCAGGGCATGGCCCCCAGGTTGAGGACACGGTGAGCGCGCCCTCCCCTTTCAAGGGGAGCGGGGGTGCGGTACACTCTCTCTCTTGTGCACATGTTCCGCGGGCCGTAACTTGCAAACGGGATGTCCGATTCGGCTCCCGTTTGTTGCATTGGAAAGAGGGCCTTCAACCGCACCTCCTCAAGTCAGTAAACCAGCCGGCATGACTCCAGAGACGTTCACACGGTTTTGACTACCGGTTTTACCGTTTCGCGAAAAGCCAAAAACTGCGGCGGAGATCTGGAAGGGCACGGTTCCAGTTGAGGAATCTCGGGTCAACTCGGGATGACTTAAAATGAAGACCGAACAAGTCCGATACGGTCGGAAAACCCGAAATCATCGAAAAATATGAGATTAAACAGTAAACGTGAACCGAACATTGGAAAAGCCGTAAAAACCCTAAAATCGACCGAAATGGTCGTATGGCCCCGGTTGATGAAATATACGGCTAGGATCGACCTGGACTACTCGAAAAGACCCAGTGATGACCAGAAAGGCCTAACACGTGGTCCAAGGTAGCCGTGTTAGTACAGATCGAAAAGTCGTAACGAAGAAACCGTTATAGACTAATACCTGCCGAAATGACTTGTTGGAAACGCCTAATGTCACGGAACACACACGGGACTCCCAAAACGTTCAAGTATGGACCACTCAAGGTCGTTCATTGAGCAGGCTTTGTGTTTTCACGGTTCACGCGCGGCTCTCGCTTGAAGGTTACGATATTATTCCATAAATCATCGGTTCATTCTTAACTTGCGAGGGGTTCCACTAACGTGCTTAGCTCATCTCCACGAGGTAATCCATATTAGATAATCAGTCAAATATAAGATATCACCAATGGAATAGGAGTCTTTGGCTCCGAATCAGGCCAATTTGGCGTGTCTACAGCTTGCCTCGCCTTGATGTCGGCTTTGCAAGGGAATGGCATGTAGTGGATTGGAGTGAAACATAGAGAAAGTGTAGTGAAGTGAGATGGATCGTAGTGGAATGTAGTGGAGTGAAATGGTGATGGATTGAAAAGGTGGCATCAAGGTGTAGATATAGACACACTCAATGACTAAATTCGGCAAGACGAATCTCCTCAAGTCTCCTAGTTAACTGCCATGTTTCATCAAGTCTTCCTATGTTTGATTGGTAAGAGATGTGCCATTGGCATGAGAGAAGAATAGCCAACCCCCAATGCGGTGGGGAGTCCCCCAAAACATGGGTTCGTAGGTTCATCATTAGCTAGTAACCCGATCTTTGCGGTGTTCCTGTACTGTGATGGGCTAAAGTTTTAAAAAGAGATTTGTTTTGAAAAAGTAAAAGAATACCAATCGATCACATTCAGGCTCTTAGATTCATTTAAGTCTTCCAAGAGACAAGATTCAATTCGGAATGGAATGATCTCGAATTTCAAAAGGTAAATGTTGAAGCTTAGACCGTGAAGATAGTGACAGTGCAAGTTCTGTTTGAATAGGGGGCTCTTGGCAGGATAAGTTGACTTCCATGGTGGGATAAATAGCAAGTAGGTTGTTGCAGTGGCCACAGTGGTGATAGAAATGAAGGAGTTGGAGGCACAAGGTGATTACCGAACACAGTGGGATTAACAAACATGGTGGGATATCTAAAGGGTTGGTGGGACTAGAGAACACAGTGGGATTATAAAACACGGTGGGGTTCAGAATGATCAGAATTAGGATAAAAGATTCAGAGACCAGGGTGAGAAGGTGAAGATTATGAAATAATGTATGCAATGACAAAACAAAATGTAATGCAACTAATGCTACATGATGCATGTTGGGCTCAAGAAAACAAAACAAAACTTGTATAACAAAAGTTGAAGATATAGATTGTCTATGAGGTCAAGATACCCATTCGGGAACCATCGTCCCTCTCAGCACAACTTTGGCTTATCCATGAGCATCGGAGATGACCCGACCATTGTAGATTTTAATGAAGGGGATCTCAGGTCAAGTCTTCTCCACACTCACGGTCTTTAACAATAATGCATAGAATAATAATACACGACTAATGACTTATATGTTAGCCGGCAAGAAATGGGGGTTTCCCATGTCCATTCTTCTATTTCTGCGAGCATTTTCTTGGCCACTCCTTCGGAGCATCGCCAGAATGAGACACATGGTGGTATTCGTGGACATGGTTTCCATGCCTTCTCCACGTGGTTGTTCCCCTGGAGCCAGTGGAAACAGACACTGATATATGTAGCAGACTTTAGATCATCTGGTGTTGTAACTGCTTTCCTTCCTTGTTGCAGCACTTGATGGTGTAATCAGATATTTGTCTTTTCCGGAGTCACTTGCACTGTTCTCCCTGCTCGACATCACTCAAAAGGATTGTTAACATCACATTTTGGCTTGGCCCCTTGCGATTTTGTCAAGGGGCGGAAGCCTCTTAAAGATGGTAACTGTTAATGATAAAGAAGACAGTAGATGTAAGGTTAAGAAACTTACCTGTTGGCGAGATTTCCCCCTCCTTGACTCGTGTTTCTTACCTGAAATGCTTAATAAAGGGGTTAGATCTATTCTATGGCTTACCCCCTTGCCTATTGTCATCTTGCCTTGCTTACATGTCAAGAGGGGTAGCCTTATTAACAAGGTAATATGAACAAAATGACCGAAAATGAATAAGATAAGGGTTAAGAAAGCTTACCTGCTACGGGGAGAGTCACTCCCTTCTTAATCTTAGAATCCTATCGTTGATAGAATCTTCTTCTTTTACTTTAAAGTTCGTAAAAATACTTGATAAAAGAGGATCAGATCTTCACAATGACTCATCCCTTTGCCTACTATGGCCATCTTTGACTTAGGACAAAGGGAGGAACCCTCTTAATGGGGTGATAATGAAGATAAATATGCAATGCAGAAATGAAACATGCAAGACATAAAAATAAATATGAATGCTAGCAAAGACAAAAATCAAGGTTATGGCAAGTTAAATAATGTATTTTTTTTAATTTTTTGAAAATATTCATTTTTTTATTTTTGAAAATATCCAACTTTTTTTGGTTTTTTTAAATATTAATTTTTTTTGGATTTTTGAAAATATTAATTTTTTTTGAATTTTTGAAAATATTCATTTTTTGGGATTTTTGTGGAGAATGTACCGGTATTGAGACAATTCATCGATCTTTGAGTGTTAATCAAGATTCAAGCGATAAACACCACGTGTGAACAAGGTTCCTTACCCAGAATCTTTCTTGCCCTCTTCTCTTTATCGGTTTGGATTCCTCTTGAGTTTGGATAGTTTAACCTACCCTAGGGTTTTAAGATGGAAGAATAACAGAGGAAGTCTATGATAGGATTTGGGGGTGTTGAGGAGGGTTTCTCTACTAATGCCCAAATTGCCTGTTGGGGTTCAGCCTCTTCAGGTTTTTTTTTACATGTGGCACTTACTTAGACAAGTCTTTGACCTGTGGGGTCATTGCCCATCTTTTGGTGCCTTTTCTTCATTTTCTACTCTTCCGGGTACTCATTCAGACAGGCCCATATTTGTTTAAACCTGTGGGGTTCATTGCCCATCTTTTGGTACCCTTTTGTACCCTATGAGATGGCCTCCTACTAAGGTGGCGGGCATTTTCGATACTATCCTCCTCTAGTCCCCTTCACCTATCTTGGACCGAATAGAAGAGAATATGGTAAGTTTTCCTTTCCACCTTCAGGGTTCTGCCTTTCCTTTCTCGAGTGTTGGACTATCTGGATTCTGAGATCGGGAGGTGTTGCATGTGCAGGGTGATGTCTATCCTTGTCTTCTAGCTAACACCCTTGGAAAATATTTTTTGAGGTAAAAGCCGTTCCATGGATGGTTCAATTTTTCCCCATCAGCACTGGTTAGCTCATATGCATTGCCTGGATATTTTTTCCTTTATAACAAAAGGCCCTTCTCAGTTAGGTTGCAACTTGGAGCGGGGACCACCCGGCTTAACGAATATGTGTTTTACTACCATCTCGCCGATTTCAAACTTTCTCTCTACCACCCTCTTTTGATAAAACCTTTTCAATCGGTTCTGATAAGTCCAGGCATGCTCGGAGGTGGCCAACCTTCTTTCATCTAGGAGTTCAAGTTGTGCAAGGAGAGATTCTCGCCTCTCATCGACAAGGATGTCCCTATCGAGTTGAACTCGGAGTGATGGAAGGAGTACTTCGTACGAGACCATCGCTTCCATCCCATATGAGAGAGCATACGGGGTTTGACCAGTGGGGGTCCGTACAGAAGTACAATAAGCCCATAGGGCATCTACGAGCTTATCTGGCCAGTTCGCGAACTTGCTAGACTTACAGGTTTTCTTAATGATTTTAATCAAAGTTTTTTTGGTGGCTTCTGCTTGACCATTGCCTTGCGGGTAATAAGGAGATGAATGATGCAATGCAATGTGGTACCTGTTGCAAAGATCACGCAGATCTTAAGAGAGAAATTGTGGTCCATTGTCGGTGATGATGTCGTTGTCTATCCCGAACCTGGTGATGATATTGTGTTTGATGAAGGAGCACAACGTTGATGCCTTGATCACTATGAACGTTTCTGCTTCTGCCCACTTGGTGAAGTACTCTATTGTCGTCAGGATGAATGATTTGGAGCATATTTCAGAGTTAAGATCACTTAGAGGGCCAATGATATCAAAAGCCCACATGGCGAAGGGCCATGGGGCATGAATCAGATGAAGGGAAGATGCATGAGAATGGATCTTGTGGCATGAAGTTGGCAAGAATGACAGTGCCGAACAAAGATGGAGCAATCCTCTTCTATGGTTGGCCAATAATACCCCTGCATGATGATTTTCTTGGCAAGAGCTTGAGCATTGACATGGCCCCCACAGAGCATACGAGGTTTGACCAGTGGGGGTCCGTACAGAAGTACGATAAGCCCATAGGGCATTTACAAGCTTATCTGGCCAATCCGCGAACTTGCTAGACTTACATGTTTTATTAATGATTTTAATCAAAGTTTTGTTGGTGGCTTCTGCTTGACCATTGCCTTGCGGGTAATAAGGAGATGAATGATGCAATGCAATGCGGTACCTGTTACAAAGATCACGCAGATCTTGAGAGAGAAATTGCGGTCCGTTGTCGGTGATGATGTCATTGGGTATCCCGAACCTGGCATTGATGCGTTTGATGAAGGAGCACAGAGTTGATGCCTTGATCTCCACGAACGCTTCCACTTATGACCACTTGGTGAAGTACTCTGTTGCTGTCAGGATGAATGATTTGGAACGGATTTCAGAGTTAAGATCACTTAGAGGGCCAATGATGTCGAAAGCCCACATGGCGAAGGGCCATGGGGCATGAATCGGATGAAGGGAAGATGCGGGAGAATGGATCTTGTCGGCATGGAGTTGGCAAGAATGACAGTGCCAGACAAAGATGGAGAAATCCTCTTCTAGGGTTGGCCAATAATACCCCTGCCTGATGATTTTCTTGGCAAGAGCTTGAGCATTGACATGGCCCCCACAGATCACAAAATGTGCTTCCTTAAGCACAAATTCTGTCTCTTCTTCATCAACGCATCTAAGCAAGATTCCACTCAAGCTCCTTTTATAGAGCACCCCTCCTAGGATGGTATACCTCTGGGATACTCTCCTGATGGCCTTCTTTTCTTTTGCATTTGATCCATGTGGATATGTCTGATCTTGACAATACCTTGCGATCTCATCAAACCAAGGCCTCTCACCCTCATCTAACTCTTCCAACTCGATTAGAGAAACTTCCTCTTTTTGCTCTAAATATTCCTTCCTGCCAAATCTCTCCTTGACCTTCAGAAATCAACCATCCTTAATCGCTGGCATCAGCCTTCTACGAACATGGATAGTCCGCACCTATCTACCTAGCGGGACTGATAGAGATGAAGCTTGGGAGGCTAAGGCATCAGCAAGAATGTTCTGAGCTCAAAGAACATGGACAAAATTGAGTTTGGAAAAGAGTTTGATGTAGCAAGAGGTGAGTTCTTGGTAAGGTTTGAGGTTCGGATGAGAAGTTCGGTATTTGGTTAGGACTTGGCGAAGGATTAGTTGGCTATCACCTATCACCCTTAATTCCGTGGCACCATAGAAATGAGCGGCCTCCAGCCCGGCCAGCAAGGCTTCATATTCAGCTATATTGTTGGTTGCTGTGCAGTCAAGCTGAAATGCCTATGGAATGGTGACACCCTCAAGTGATAGAAGGACAATTCCTATTCCCTTACCGTGTGAATTCAAAGGCCCGTCAAAATATAATGTCCAAAGATGGGAAGATCGGATCAACATTAGTTCGTCATCCGGGAGCTCCGACTGGACCGGGTCAAAGAGGGGTATAGGGTGATGGGCTAGATGTTAGGCAATGTCATAGCCCTTAATCGCCTTATAGAAGACATAGGTGATATCAAATTTGGAAAGGAAGCTCTGCCAATGACCTAACCGATCAATTAGAATAGTTTTCTCGAGAAAGAATTTGATGGGATTGATGCGGGCAATAAGATTGACCTCATGAGCTAAGAAATAGTGTTTAAGCTTCTGAACTACCCAGACTAGTGCAGCACAGGTCTTCTCCACTACAGTATACTTCTGCTCACATGGATCAAAAATCTTTGACAAGTAGTAAGTTGCCCTCTCTTTCCTTTCTTCATCTACTTGTGCAAGGACTTCCCCAAGAGAATTCTCCAAAACCGAGATATACAGAACTAAGGGCTTGCCAGGGACTGGTGGTTTAAGCACAGGGGGACTAGCTAGGTATCTTTTCAAACCATCGAATGTATCCTGGCACTTCGAATCCCATTTGAACTCGGCCCCCGCCTTGGTCAACTCATAGAAAGGTTTACACCTTTGGGAATGTTGTGAGATGAACCGGCGGACAAACTGTAGCCTCCCGATTAATCCTCGAAGTTCTTTCATATTTTTCGGAGGAGGCATATCAATGATTGCTTTGGCCTTGTTTGGGTCGATCTTTATGCCCCTTTTGCTCACTATGAACCCCAACAGTTTTCCTAAGGATACTCCGAACATGCATTTCTTTGGGTTCATCTTCAATTTATATTCCCTAGCCCTTTGTAAAACCCTTCTGAGCACTTCAGGATGACCTTCTCGATTTTTGGACTTAACTAACGACCAGGTCATCCATGTACACCTCTATAAGGGTATGCATCATGTCATGGAAGATAGCCATCATGACCCTCTGATAGGTAGCACCAGCATTCTTTAGTCCAAAGGGCATGACGACATAGCAGTAGGTTCCCCAAGGTGTGGTGAACGAGGTCTTCTCCTGGTCCTCTTCGGCCAACCAGATTTGATTATAACCGGAATAGCCATCCAAGAATGACAACATCTCGAATCCCGTAGTGTTATGAACCAGTACATCAATATGAGGTAGAGGAAAGTCATCTTTAGGACATGCTCGATTCAAGTCCCTGAAGTCTATACAGATCCGAACTCGACCATCCTTCTTCATAACAGGGACTATGTTTGCCACCCATTGCAGATAAAGGACAACCTTAATGAATTTTGCTTGTTGTAACTTGTCGACCTCTTCTTTCATCTTAAGTGCAACATTAGGGTGGAATCTCCTTAATTTTTGTTTGACCAAGGTAGCTCCAGGTTTCAATGTTAGACGATGTTCAACTAACGAGTTGTCTAACCCCGGCATGTCTTTGTATGTCCAAGCGAACGTGTCCATGTATTCTTCCAAAATTTTAATTAAGCTTTGTTCCTCAGTGGGAGTGAGGTTTGCACTTAGGAGGACTATCTTGGGATCTTCCAGTGTTCCAAGATTTAATTCTTTTATCGGTTCATCTACCGTGACTGATGGTTCTTGAAACCTTTTAAGTCCAGATGCATACGCATCAGCCAAGTCCTCAATTCCATCCTCAAAATTAGGATCCTTTTCTGATAAAACCTCGTAAACTCCCAGTGTATGATCTACATTGAATTCATCCTCATATTGGATTTCTTCAAGCTAGATAGCATTTTCCAAAAACCTTGGCAGCCTCGCACATTCCTTGCATTTTTGAGCTATTTGCTGGAGATATCTCTCTGGAACACGTTTACCTCAAATTTTATTCTTTCCTATCCTAACTACTCCTAAAGAAGATAGAATTGAAAAGGTGGTATCTACAATGGGTGAAGGATCGAGCATATCAATCAGTGAGTTGAAGAAGAGGGGTCCCTGGTTGGGAGCACCCTCTGAGACAAGTAGAGACGTCTCCTCAACAGAAAACTGAGTTTGCGAGAAGATGTTTTTTTTGGGTGTTTTTAATAACAGAAATAAAATAAGCCGGTGGGGCTTGAGCAGAAGTAGAAAGCTTAAGTAAATGGGAGAAAAATGGGCTCGCGGGCCTGACAATGACAAGAAATGGCCAGATAGGCCCAAAGCTAGTGAAAAGATCTAAGGGTCACGTGGGCCCAAATGCTGGGCACGTGGGCCCAAAGCAAGAAAAGGAATCTAAAGGGCACGCGGGCTCGATTGGTGGGCACGCGGGCCCAAGGTTGTTGGATTGAAATGAACATAGAAGCCCAGTGGAGTAAGAAGATTTGAATGGGCTCTCAGGCCCAGTGATCAGTTCAGGTGTCCATTTTGGCCCAGAAGTAGGAATCGGGCTAGATAGCCATCAAGCAAATCTTAGAGGGAGAGTGTGAGGACTTTGAAGGTGAGTTTGAGTGGACAAGTTGTTTAGGGATGGACTTGTCCTCGACTGGTTCTTCCTCCTCTATGAACAACTGAGTCAAAGATGAACTCAGGTTGTCCACTTCCTCCTCTTGCTCTGGTGCCTTCCTCCTCTTAGTTGGTTCTTCCTCTTTGTCCCTGGCCATCATCATGGTCTCCCCTTTGATAAAGAATTTTTGGAGTCCCATGGCATTTTCTGGCCGGTAGACCATCGTCAGAGTGAAACTGGGCTCATAGCCAAACCCGTGCCTCTTTGGTCTTTGTACGACTTTAATGGGGGTGTACAATCCCCTACAGCTTCTTTCCCAACCCCTTTCCTGGTTGATAGCCCATCCCTTTCATTATCCGCCACGCAACTATATTTGGAGGCGTCGTTATCATCATGACCTCAGGCAACTCTGTAGTTGAAACCAACGGTTGGACAAGTTCTGATACTGGCAGTGCAGAAGAGGGGTCATCCATGTCATTTAGATTGGGGATGCTGGTTACTTTAATCACCTGGCCCTTGTATGGGAACTTCATCATTGATAATTAGTGGAGGCAACAGCTCCTATTGCCTCAAGATATGGGCGTCCCAAGATGGCTTTAAATGTAGGGTCCAGTTCTAAAACATGAAACTCAGCGGTGGTAACACACGGCCTGAGCCCTACTTCCAATGTAACCACCCCTCATGCCAGCTTTCGGGAGTTGTCATATGCTGTCACCGTGACAGCAAAAGGCTCGATTTCTTCATCGGAGATGCCGCAAAGTTGCAATGTTTCTGGCGGCATGACATTTATAGAGGCTCCGGTGTCAATCAAGCAAGACTTGATTTCTATGCCTCTGATGACAACTGCGACGCGTAAGGCGTATTTTCTGATTTTCGGCCGTGCCAACTCCTTTTATCAGCTCTAAAATTGAAATCCGCGCTAGCATTTTGTCCAGGTGCTTCAACAAGTCATATGCCGTGCCGGACAACGGTTCTTCTACCACCTCCTCTTTTGCCTGTTCCTGTGGTTGCATCCCGGCTTGGGGGAAGACCCTTTGGAACATCATCCCGCTACGAAGTACTGGCACCAGCATGGTAGGAGGGAGTGGTGATGATGGTGATGGTAGGGTTGGTTGGTATGTTGAGGGGCCCGTGGTAGGTAAGGGCGGTGAGGATCGGATAATGAGGGGTCGTGGATTGGTTGAGGCCGGTATGTTGGGTGATGGTTGAGGTGTTGGTGGTGATGGTCTAATGATGAGGGGTCGCAGAGTGGCAGTGACTGGTAGGTTGGGTGATAGTTGGGGTGTTGTTGGTGATGGTCTAATGATGAGGGGTGGCGGGGTGGTGGCGACTGGTAGGTTAGGTGACGGTCAGATAATGAGAGGCCGAGGGATGGTGGAGGCTGGTAGGTTCAGTGATGTTTGGGGTGTTGGTGGCAGTCTAATGATTAGACGCCGGGGAGGAACGATGGTTGATGGGTTAGGTTGGGGTGCTGGTTGGGATGCTGGTTGGGAGGCTGGTTGCGGTCTAATGATTAGGCTCTGTGGAGGGTTAATGGCTGGTGAGGGTAGTGGTGTTTGGGTAGTTTGTGGGTTGGGGGCAGCTCTTGGTATGGAGAGTATGGTGCGATTTGTGGGTGGGGTTGGTCTGGCGGGCATGGAGGCGCTTTTATCCTCAACCTGCCACCCCTGGGAATGGTGGGTTGACTCCTTGATGGCGGAGTGGACGAGGCCGAGTCATTGGTTTGGTGGTGTTAGTGCCGGTGCTTGAACGGGTGCATGTACCGATAGTGAATCTTGGACTATGCCCAGGCTGGGCTGCTGTTGTGCTTGCTGTCGCCGTGGTTGATTCTGCCGTGCCTTCATAGCTTGTATGGATTCCTCCATTTGTGCCCAATCAATGTTCCCCTGATCATTGAGGTCATGAATAAAGTCTTTCAAATGGAAGCAGACATCCACCGTGTGCCCAGGATACCAATGGTAAGCACAGTACTTTGTCATGTCAACATTCGCCGGCCATCCTTCTCTCTCCTTTGGAAGCTCTAGCTGCTGTTCAGCCATCAATGCATTGAAAATATTGGTGAGGGGGAATGGCAGTTGAGGATAATACTCTCTTTTGGGTCCCCCCTCCTAGGTCAGTTGGTTGGTGGTGGCACTTGGTTGTAAGCTTGTTGTTGTTGAGGTGCTCGGTTGTAAACAGGTTGTTGTTGAGGTGCTCGGTTGTAGGCATTTTGCTGCTGGGGCACTCGGTTGTAGGTGGGTTACTGTGGTGGTGCTCGGTTGTATGCAAGTTGCTGCTGGGGCTGAGGAGCTAGTTGAGGTGCTGGCCGGTATTGTTGGTTGGGTGGTGGGTAACGGTATTGGCTTTGGCGATACCCACCCTGATTACCCATGGCATTGACACTCTCGTTATTGACTACCCCTTCGGTGGTGGGCCATACAGGTGTAGGATTTCTAGTGTTACGGGGTTTGGGGTCAAATGGATTGATCATGGATGCGTCCTTAAAATGGGCTTGGAGGTAGCGGGTGCTATCACACAGCTCACTCATGGTTGTCGGGCGGTGCATGATCAAGAGGTTGCGAAGGTTAGGTGTGGTGTTCCCGATGAGCATCCTCACCTACTCCCCTTCTAAGATGGTATCAACTAGCCTCTCAGCCATTCCCCTCCACCGATCAACAAATTTGGCAAAATCCTCGTCTGGCCTCATCTTCTCGACAACTAAATCAGTTATCAAGTAGGCTGGCCCCACCCGATCCTTGTACCTCTGCAAAAACTTTGCCTTGACAATATCGAAATCTGCCGCCTCAATAGAATCAAGAGAATAGAACTAGTCAAGGGAGGATCCTTTTAATGACCGACGAAATAGGAAGGCCAGTGCTTTGCGGTCATTCTTCCAGAATGCGGAGTCGTATATAAAGCTCTTTAGGTGGTTAAAGGGATTCCCGGTCCCATTATAGCGTTGAAAGATTGGTATTTCAGAAGGAGGGAGATGTAGGACCGAGAAAGATGAGACAAAAATTTCTGGGGTGGCTTTAGAATCAAGGCGGTGCCTCAGCTCTTCAAAATGCTCATCCATCTGGTTAAGTTTTTCTATGAATGCTTGGGTGAGGTTGGATTCCTTAGCCACAGGAGCAAAGTGTTTAGGTGAATGGGTTGGAAGAGGTGGGTTAGAAACAGGAGCTGGAATAGCATTATGTGAATGCCCCACAATGGGGTGAGTGGAGACACGGCAGGGTTGCCCAGGAGAAGAAATGATTAGGGGCCTGACTGCCAATTGAGGTGGTGAGGGGGCTTGATTTCCCTCGACCGGATCTTGAATGGCGGGCATCTTGCCCTTTGTCAAGGATTGCACAAGCGAAATGGATTCAGGGTCAAGATGGAGAGATAGACCCTGGAGGAGCTAAGTGAAGTAGGTTGATGAGTTGGATTTTGAGTTTCCGGCTCCCTAACGGCGTTGACATGGCCCTCTGGTTGGACCATGGGTTGTTGCAGCTCGTAGTGGCCCGTCTCGTACTCCTCTTCTTGCCAGTAGTCCGACATCCCAACGTGTCTTCCAGACCTTAGTGTCATGGGCATCCTGTCAAATTTTCTTACAAAATGGTTGAAAGAAAGCAAATAAAAGGTGTAAATGCAAAGAGGGTTTTGTTTGGTTATGCTTTATTTTTGTTTGATTTGATTTGGTTTCAATTTTGTTGTTTGGCAAGCAAGTTGAACACAAAAATTAAAGGGATTTTTTTTATTTAGGTGTTTTGAAAGAATAAATTTTTTTGTTTTTTTTGTTGTTTTCAATTGTTGTGGGCAAACAAGTTATGCAAATAGGTTTTTAAAATGACTACTCGACATTATTTGGGTTGAAAACATAGATTAGATAGATTGTTAGCAATTGTTCACTCAAATGGGTATGGTTCCTATTGCTTCAATCTTCAAGACCTAAGGTTATCACTCAATCACCACGAGTAGGTACTTGGGTTCTTCGGGTTTTGGGAAAGTCGTACAACCGGCCCAATCGTGCGGGGAGGAATACTCCATGGATGGGGACTTATGGAGGCCTTGATGGAAACCATGAAATCAACTAGGAAGGAATATCTCAGAAGAGAGGTTAGAATCCACCAAGAAGGTGTTTAGAGGGTGAGGGTGTGTTGGGAGAGAGAGCCCCCGCCTCGAATGCCCTACGGATTGGAGCAAGTCCGGTAACCGATGCAAAAGCTAATGCAAAAAATAAAAATAGAGGGTAGGAGAGGAAGAAGCAATCAATATGAAAATATGAAATAAATGAAAGCTAATAAATCAAGTAAGTGAATGCAATCAATACAAGCAATGATAAAATATAGGTAACTAGCAACTAGCAACTAAAAGGTGATTTGCGCGGGAACCAGCTTGTAATGGAGTGTCCAAGTGGGGACAAATATGAAGTGGAGATAAAAGGATGGTCCACGTGGGGACCGATTTGAAATTAAAGTGGCTCACGCGGGAGCCGAGTTTTGGAAAGGTAGGTGGTTCACACGGGAACCGGTTTTTTGAAGAAAAAGGGGTGGTTCACGCGGGAACCGGTTTGTTTGATTTGAAAAATGAAAGGAGGGCCACTTGGGGCCAATTTAAAGTGGTGCAAAAGGGTGGTCCACGCGGGGACCAATCTGAAAGTGGGCTGGTTCACGCGGGAACCGGTTTAGAAAAAGGGTTGGTTCACGTGGGAACCGGTTTTAGTGAAGAAAGGGGTGGTTCATGAGGGAACAGGTGTAAAAGGTGACAAAATGAAAAGATGGCCATGTGGGGCAAATCTGAAGGTTCTGTAAGGAGGTGGTCCACGTGGGGGCCGATTTGAAAATAAGTTGGTTCACGTAGGAACCGAGTTGGAAAAGATAGGTGGTTCACGCGGGAACCGGTTTATAAGAAGAAAAGTGGTTCACGTGGGAACCGGGTTGAAATTAAAGACAAGCAAATTAAGTCCACATGGGGGACAATCTTTAAAAGAAGAGTAAACAGAAAGTTTAAAGGTAAATGAACTTGGAAAAGGTAAAGGACAAGCCGGTTCACGCGGGAACCAAGTCGGAAAACAACTAGTTGCACGAATCAATCAAGCTAGCACGGTTGAAGACATTGGTTGTCCCACCGTGGTCACCAAAAAGCTGTTGACTCCAAAAACGGGTTATGGATTGGCACCTCAAGAGAAGGGTGAAAGATAGAATGGGGGAAAAAGGGAAGTGAATTGGAAAACACTCGGAAAGCGGTAAAGAGCCCTCACCTTGGTCCCACACTTACATTGATCCCCGAACTTTCCTCTCACGGTGTCGCTCGAGCACCGGAGACGGTTCGAGTCATGTGGGAGGAGAGTGAGGAATAGAATGACTTAGAACATAAAAGAGAAATTGTGGTCACCAGGAGCCGCGGGCTCCACTTTACGGAATGTAAATCAAGAGATGAGTTGACCGTGTGTACCTTAGCGCGGGAGAGAATGTGTGTAGGTTCAACCTTCTTCTTCTTCTTCGGCCGGCCAATGAAGAAGAGTCCAACTGATGCTAGCTTGATCAACCTATGCAACTAGAATAATAAACCAAGTGAATGAAACCGAATAGAATTATGGGAAGTGTAGAAACTATAGAAGAAGAGATGAAACAAAGAAGCAATTGTAATAGAACTCACCGGATTGGGGCGAGCTCTAACCCCTTTTTTGTGTTTTTGGTTATGTAAAATGATGCAAACTAAGTAAAATATGCTATAACAATTAAATGAACTAAGTTAAGAGAAACTTATAGAATGAAACGGCTTGAGTTGAAGCCGAGATGAGTGAAACAAGCCAGTTTGGGTAGCTTTGCATCCTTCTCGCACGACTTTGGTACAGAGAATGCTATGGATGACCCCGATGTCAGAATCAAGTGCTGTTTATTTCTATGGATAGAGAACTAGGGGTGAAAGATATCTTATGTTTCTGACTTCTCTGGAATCTTTCTGTAGAAGCCTGTAAAAATTCTGAAATTGGACAGATATGGAAAACAGAACCTGGATGCGCGCCCTCAGTGCAGCAATCACCATGAACAGATGGCAAGTCGGAATCGAGTGCCGCCAGTTGAAAATGAAAGAGGACGAAGAGAGAAACAACTCCTTTGTTGAAGACCTTTGCATAAGGATCCCCAGATTTTCTACAAAAGCTGATGAAGTTAGTTGATGTAGAACACACAGATCGGGCTTCTCCTTCGCCTCGGGATCGATCTCTCGACGTCGGATCGGCTTTGAACATCGGTACAGCCTTGGGAGAGAGCTTGGATGACCTCAGGATGAGCTAGGCATGGGGGATTAGCTTTTGGTCATTGATAATGGCCCTCAATTTATAAAGGAGAGAAACCGGTGCAAAATATGGAAACTAGACCAACCGCACCCCCACCTTTCAAAGGAGATGAGGGCGCGCCCTCAACCCAGGGGCGCGGTCTGCGCGCCCCCTGTTTCAGAGGAAGCAGGGGTGCGTTACGTGTCTCACTGCTAAAAGTAGACGGAATCTTCCAAAAATTGCTAAAAAATTGACTTGACAAACGTAACGTGCCCCCGAACTGCGGGCGCAGTACAAATAATAGAAAATTATCGACGGTAAACTTCCAAAAATCCGATTTAGAAGGTGTAAATCTGGGTAATTTATAATATTCAAAAACAGACCGCGCCCCCGCGTTTCAAAGGAATCGGGGGCGCGCAGGGTGCGCCCCCATTTTGAAGGTGCGCAAGGCGCGCCCCCTGGTTGAGGGCGCAGTGAGCGCGCCTTTCCCTTTCAAGAGGCGCGGTACACTCTCTCTCCTGCGCGCGTGTTCCGTGGGCCATAACTTGCAAACGGGATATCCAATTCAGCTCCCGTTTGTTGCGTTGGAAAGAGGGACTTCAACCGCACCTCCTCAAGTCGGTAAACCAGCCGGCATGACTCCCAAGACATTCGCACGGGGTTTGACTACCGGTTTTACCATTTTGCGAAAAGTCGAAAACCGTGGCAGAGATATGGAAGGGCACGGTTCCGATCGAGGAATCTCGGGTCAACTTGGGGTGACTTAAAATGATGACCGAACAAGTCTAGTACGGTCATAAAATCCGAAATCATCGAAAAATCTGAGATTAACCCGGTAAACGTGAACCGAACATCGGAAAAACCGTAAAAACGCTAAAATCGACCGAAATGGTCGTATGGCCCCGGTTGATGAAATATATGGCTAGGATAGACCCGGACGACTCGAAAAGACCCGGTGATGACCAGAAAGGCCTAACACGTGGTTCGGATAGTCGTGTCAGTACAGATCGAAAAACCGTAACGAAGAAACCGTTATAGACTAACGCCTACCGAAATGACTTGTTGGAAACCCCGAATGTCACAGAACACACACGAGACTCCCAAAACGTTCAAGTATGAAACACTCAAGGTCGGTCATTGAGCAGGCTTCGTGTTTTCACGGTTCACGCGCGGCTCTCGCTTGAGGGTTACGTCATTATTCTGGAAATCATCAGTCCATTCTCAACTTGCGAGGGGCTCCACTAACATCCTTGGCTCATCTCCACGAGGTAATCCATATCAGATAATCAGTCAAATAAAAGATATCGCCAGTGGAATAGGAGTCTTAGGCTCCGAATCAGGCCAATTTGACGTGTCTACAACACATTCTAAGTCCATGATTATCCTAGCGTTCACACAAACATATCATCACATGAACATAGTGCAAATACATGATAATAATATGATATAACTATTAAATCATAAAAATATATATTATATATTTTTAAATTCTCAATTTCATGCTTGTTGAATTATTCATGAAGTAAATAACATGAAATAACATTTAAACAATTTATAAGACACATACAAGCAACTCTAAATAATTTAAACAATACATATATTCTTAAAAATTGTAAAAAATTTTAAATCAATGTCCTAATCATCATTCTAAAAAATTTATAGAAATAATTTAGACATTAATTTCACAAGTTAAGTCTTTAAAATAATTTTAAAAACTTAACAATGAATGAATTTATGACAATGAGACTCAAAACCACATAAAAGATCAAAAAACACTTTAAAAATCTATTATATAATTTTACAATTTTTTTCATAATTTATCTAATTTTTTTTGTTAATTTTAAGATTTTATTTTGATTTAAAACAATTTTAAAACAAAATTAAAGAGCTAGGTGCGTTGCGCCACCCCTCCTCTCTCTTCGGTGCGCTGGCTGTGCCCCATAGGTGCTGGCGCACAACATTGTTCCACGTGCCACCAGTGCATGTGCGGTGTTTTATGATTTTTTTTAATATGAATGAGCACGCGCATGGCGCACCAACCACATGTGGCATCCATGGTCAAACCGCGTTCATAGCGTGTGGTTGACTGGCGTTTGGATCCAACTATTGGGTCCCGATGGTCCTGTCTTCTCCACTCGATAAGGGTGAATAGTAATTGTGTAAGGGAGCTCCCAAATTCTTCTTGAAACTAAACTTTCCAACCTCCGAAAAATCCCAAAAATTGTAGGTCGATTCTAAATTAAACAAGAAATCCAAAAATATTATTTCTTTCTATTAAAAATATCCCAATCAACGAGAAAATAGGAAAGAAGTATCGCCGGCCCTAGAGCTTCTCCTCGTCGAAAAAATTCTCAATCGACCTTCAACAATGCTGTTCGAGGCCAAAGAACAATGGGAAACGCTTGGTGATCACATTACCTATCTTCTAAGCCATCCATAAGGTATTAGATATCTTCATGGAAGAAGATCTCAAGAAATCCCCAAATCAAACCAGTGAATTCCATAAAACAAAATAACCATCTTTTAGACCCTCTACCAGACTTTCTGGTGGTCCAAAATTTAAACAGTTTGCGGTGTTAGAAAGCCCTTTGTCATGAGATTTATCTTGGAGCAATCAATCTCCAAACCATATCCCATACGATTTATGGTTGCTCCATCAAAATGGATGTTTGTACAGATTTGGGGAAACACAAATATATGAAATGACGTCAAAATGACATTGAATTCGAATGAGACTTCAACTGGCTCTGATACCATTATAAGTAATCAGTCCAATCAGATTGGCAAAGTGGAAAATTTTTTATTCCTTTTATATCATTGTCTTGGTCTCGATCAGAATTGAATGACATCGCCAAAATTGGTATTCGAAATGATTTGAAACACATACCTTTGTGGGATTCAAACAATCCCTATAGATCGGAGAAGAATGAGCATTCTCAAGCTCTCCAAGCCACTCAAGCGTGTGGCCTCTAGTCGTATCCACATGAACCATCTTCGAAGTCGGGTTCTTCTTCGCGCCGGCGTCGACCACTCTTCTCGAATGGAACTCCACCATCGAATGGAGGCTACTGGGGTAGGAGACGACGAAGGAGGGTGATTGGGGAATAGATATCTCCCTTAGCTTAATAGGGTTTGTGCCCTCATCGCTATTATTTATAAAACTCACAATTTTTCATAAATCTCCTCTTTTCTCTATAAGTTAACCCAAGCCCCTAAACTTACGGATTGGTTTCTATGTGTGTGACTTCTTAGGTCTAAGATCCTATTTTGTTGAGGCCTAATTAAAATAACAACTTCTTTTAAATTAAATCTATTATCTTATAATATATTTAATGGCCTACTGATCATGAAGGGTACAAGTCACATCCTATGATCCCAAATGGCTTCAGGGATGAACTCCTCACTAAAGAGCCCTTCCATCATCGGTTACCACATAGCTATAAGTCCTCGTACATTTAATGACCTGGTTAGATAGGAGTATGTCATTGACTGTCAACTCCTAAATATACCGACACTAAGGAATCTTGTACTCGTTATTGGATAAATTGGAAAAACCCTTTTCTAATTATCTGCTCTACCTTGACCAACGATTTAGAGTACTATCTATAAGACATTCTCTCTCTCCTACCGAGAGTGGACGATCCCTTATTGTCCACTCAATTGCCTCCACTAGGTTTCCCATATACCCAATCTATTAACTATACATGACCACACTACTAAGTGATCCATAAGTCAATAGTCAAAATACATGGCATGATTGGCAAGTCATCTTTAGCGACTCAGGTCAAAGATCCAACCGTGCAACCGTAATGATAGACTACCCTGATCGATAGTTCGATAAGATATAATTCAGGGATTCTATACTGGTTAGTTTAGCGAACTCATTCCTTTAATGAGCACCTGTACATGTATCCTAGTGTCTCCACACTAATGACCAATGAGGTCAGTCATCCTCATCATATGAGAAGATATCATATAAACTAGTCTTACCAAATCCTCGATATCCTATCTCGAGGATCCTACGACTAGGAACATTTAGAGTACATATTTATAGATGATTGATCTCATTATCATGCTCTCACCATGATTAAATCATCATAGTATGCAACCTAGAACTTCATTACGATAGACGCATCTAAATAGTGCAAGTAATGAAGAAAATGTCATTAATACTGAATAAGATATTACAAGAAATATAAAATTACATCACATATCATTAGCTTGTAGGGCAAACATTTCTATCAATCTCCCACTTGCACTAATGCCAATTATCTACATGTCTGATCTCTATTATCCCAAGGTAACCCTCAAACACACTTTGAGTCAGGGGCTTAGTTAGTGGATTTACAATGTTTATGGCTTAAAATACTCTATCTTTAATCATGTCTTTTTGAGTTTCATACACTCTGATCAAGTAGTCTTGCCACATAAGTGTTTAAAGTTCTGATGAGACAAAGACTTCACTACAAAAGTAATAATGTATCATTTTCGTAAAATAATGGTACATTATCAGAGATATTAGGATCAACTCCCTAATATAAGACGAATATCTTCATCTATACTACTTCATAAGCAATCAGAAACAATTATAATTTTAAACTCCATAGTGTCTATAGCATGGAGCTTTTCCAACTCACTGCACCACCATCTAGGTAAAAATGTACCCTAAAGTTATCTAGCTACCAGTCATATGGAACTAGAAGTTTAAGTATAACTAAAAACTTCTTGTCCTATCCTCCATACTAGAAATGCATCCTTGGTACTTCTCAAGTACTTAAAGATATACTTCTCAACTATCTAGTGACTCTCACTGGGATTTTCTTGATGATTACTCATAACACTTAGAGTGTAAATCATATCAGTCTACATACATAGTATACATGATAGATCCTATGACTAAGGCATAAGAGACTATACTAATGTATTTTATCTCTCTTTAAAAGATAAACTCCATATCTCATAGGCAAGTCACCTATGTAGGAGTTTCCATCTCAAACCTTTTGATTATGGTGTCTATGTACAACAAATGGGTTTAGCCAAGTATCCCATTTAGATCTATCTTGATAGACCTAAATCCTTAGGAAGCTTCTCCCAGAATAATTATAGTGAATTCATTTTATGGCTAGGCTTCATGGATGATAGCATATCTACATCATTCATAATGAGTAGTATGTTATCTATATAAAATGTCTAGAATACAATAGCACTCCCACTAGCATTCTTATACACACAAGGTTCTTCTTCATTCTAAATGAAGTCATAAGATTCAATCTTATCAAATCTTATATTCCAATGTTGAGAATGTTGTTTTAATCTATGAATGGACATTAACAACATGTACACTTTCTTTGGATGTTTTGGGACTCACATCTCTTAAGTTGTATCATATACAACAGAAGTTGTATCATATACACCTCCTCTTAAATTACACCATTGAAGAAATATTATCTTAACAGAAGTTGTATCTTGAAGAGCTCTTCTCCAAACATCCCGCTCTCTCCTCCAACTCGATTGGTCTTCTTGTCATAACAAGAGCATTAAGGGTATGTATACCCATAAATGTATATTAATCAAATAAGAAATATTAATCTCAATCAGGGAGAGTACATTTCATAGAGAGAGGTAGAAATACAATTAGAATTGATGAGAGGAAAAATTAGGCACAGAGGCCGTTAACTACAAGGCAACATAAAATAAACATCATCACATGACAAACATTCTAAGTCCACGGTCATCCAAGCATTCACACACAAACATATCATCACTTGAACATAGTGCAAATATGTGGTAATAATACAAAATAACTATTATAACATAAAAGTATATATCATATGTTATAAAATTTATAATTTCATGCTTGTGGAATTATTCATGAAGTAAATAACATGAAATAACCGTATAAACAATTTATATGATGCATTTAAGCAACTTCAAACAATTTGGTCAATTTATGTAATACCAAAACCATACAAAATGCCAAATCAATGTCCAAATCATCTTTTTGAAAGATCACATTTTTCAGAATTATTTTAAACATTAATTTTACAAGTTAAGTCATTAAAATAATTTTAATACATAACAATGAATGAATCTATGTTAGTAAAGCTCAAAATCATATAACTGATCATCAAACACTTTGATAATATATTATGTGATTTTATAAAATTTTATGAATTTTTTGGTAATTTTTAGAATTTTAGTTGATTTTAGTTTAAAATCATAGAAAATGACCTCAACACATTGCGCCGACCTACCCTGCCTCCTTGGTGCGCCGGCCATGCGCCACTGACATTGGCGTATGGCGCCATCCTACTTGCCATGAGCAGGTGCAGCCATATGTGGCCACGAGCCGTTGTGCGCTCATGTGCAGTAGTTCACATTTTTTTTAAATGTGCATGTGGCATGTGTCTCGCCATCCATGGTCAAACCGCATTCAAAATGTGTTGACTAGCACTGAATCTAGCTATCAAGTCCCGATGGACTGGCATGCTTATCTTCTCCACCCAATAGCTAGAGAAATGTCACAAATGGAGAAAACGGTAAGTGTAGACATGCCAATTTGGCCTCATTTGGAGCTTAAACTCTTATTCCATTGGCAACATCCCTTTTGGACCATTAAAATCAAGTTGAACGATCCTTTTGGACGAGCCAAGGAGTTCACTAGAAATCTGAGGAAGAGTTGTTGATATCTAATCAAATATGTGTTTGCCAAACGAGAGCCCATTCTAACTTCCATGTTTCTCTTGCTGGTCTTTGCACCAAGGTCGCACCGCTTGTTTGTGTGCCAGATTATGCTTTTCTCGACATTTCCTCTAATTACAAATTTTTCACAAGATTCTGTTGACATCTGCTAAAGAAGCCTTTAACATGAATAATATTTCTGTCTGAGTCCTCTTTTCAGTGTAACAAAAAACATTCAATTCTGATCTCCCATTTGTTTGTAGTACCCATTAGAAGTCAAACGCACAATCCTGTCCGCACACACCCCTGATCAAGCCCAATTGCATGAAGCCCAGCCCATTGGGTACATCTCTGACCAATTCATGACCTTAACTTCCTTTTTGCTTCTCCATATAACTTGTTAAAGTATCTGGAAACTTCATGGTCATAATTAGCATCATCAAATGATGGAAATCCAACTTGTTATCTTGTGTTTCAAAACTTGCTATTTTTTGACCTATTTCTCATCCCTTATAAAGGGAGACTCATATGAACGACCTAAGAGAGCATCCCCATCCTACAAAACTCTTATCCTCATCCTCCAGCCACCCTAGGCTCATCTCAACCTCTCCAAATCATCCTCTCTTCGTCCCGGTGTTCGGAGATCATCCCGAAGTGTTGCATTTTTTAAGAGAAGCTGGTCTATACTCCGACGCGCTGCATTTATGATCATTGACTTATATAGGTCTCCCTGATCATTTTAAGGCTCTACTTCCTTCAGAAGTAATCGACCTATCTTTCATATATAACAAATAGAGATCAATTCTGACATCGCCTCAGCTCGTGAAGGCTTCTACACCATTGCTACACAGACAGATCCGAAGTCTCCTCTTTTTAGTCATCGTTTTCTTAGTCAATTTCACTACACTTACTTGTAGATTCAGCCCATACATACTTCTTAGAAACTGTTCCCCGGTGAGTCCTCTTTAATTTCAAATAATAGTCATTTAATTTGGACATCTTTGGTGCCCATGGCCAATCTTGCATTAACATTGCACTGGTGGTTCCCGGATCTTCAACTTCCACCAACAGAACTTTCAGGTGAATCATACCACTTATGAAAGGATTCAAGAAAACTTGTCTTAATATCAAACTACCCTCGATAAGGCCTCTTTATTTTGAAACAAACATCACTTGATTTTGACATTGGTGCTGTCCCTTGCGATCTTTGCATCAGAGCCGCGTAGTTTACATTGAATCTGTCCAACCCGGGTGCCACTTTGCTTAAATTATGTTGTCTTTAATCATTCATATTCTCTTTGCTAACTCTTCATTCATATCATTTAGGTCATATTTAAGCATAATTTTTATTCAATTTTGCATTATTTCATACATCATAAAAAAACAAAAAAGGGGTTAAGACTAACCTCGAATCCGGTGAGTTTGTTTCTATTTGTCATTTTATGTTATTATTTTTATAGTTACTACACTTCACTCAGTTCTAATTCTTATTTCACTTGTTTTATTATCTTCTTTGTCTATTAGTTGCACAGGTTTATCAAGCTAGCATCAGTTGGAGACTCTTCTTCATCGGCCGACTGAAGAAGAAGAAGATTGAACCCGCACACAATCCCTCCCGTGCTAAGGTACACATGGTCATCTTTTATTTCCATTACATAAAGTGGAGCCTGCGGTTCCTGGTGAACACATTCTCAATCTTTTATGCATTAAGTTTTTTTATTTCATCCTCACCCTCCTCCCACATGACCCGAACCATCTCTCCGGTGCTCGAGCAACGCCGGGAGATGAAAGTTCGGGCATCAATATGAGTGTGGGACTGAGGTGTGAGAGTGTTTTTCTGCATTTCCTTCCATCCTTCTCATCCCCTTTCTTGAGGTTCCGATTCATAAGATGACAAACTCATTTTCGGAGTCGATAGTAAGGCCTTCCAAAATCTGGACCTTTTGGTCTTGAAAAAATTACGAAAAATAGTTGTCCGGCTCCAAATTGAACAAGGAATCCAAAAATACCAATTTTTTTCTACGAAAAAATATCAATCAACAGGAAAATAGGAAATAATCTTCGTCGGCTCTAGAGCTTCTCCTCTTTGGAAAAATGCTCACTCGGCCTCTATCGGTGTCATTTGAAGCCAAAGAATGATGGGAAACTTTTGGTAATAACAATTCCTATTTTCTAAATCATATATAAGGCATCAAATGTCTTCATGGAAGAAGATCTCAAGAAATCCCCAAATTGAATCAGTGAATTTCGTAAAACGAAATCACCATCAGATGCTCTATTGGACTCTTTTGGTCCAAAATTAGAATAGTTTGAGGCATTAGAAAGCCCTTTGTCATGAGATTCATCTAGAGCCAACCAATCTCCAAGAAGTATCACATACGAAATATGGTTGCTCCACTAAAATAGACATTTGTACAAATTTAGGAAAACACAAAATATATGAAATGATGTCGAAGCGACATTGGTTTCGAATAAGACTTCAACCGGGCTCTAATACCACTATAAGGAATTGATTCAATTAGATTGGCGCAGTAGAAAATTTTCTTTTTCTCGTATATCAATGATGTTGCCAAAATCGAAATTCAAAATGATTTCAAATAAGTACCTTTGTGAGATTCAAACAATCCCTATAGATAAGAAAATATCGAGTGTTCTCATGCTCTCCAAGTCTGTCAAGTGTGTGGTCACTAGTTGTATCCACATGAACCAACTCAGAAGTTGGGTTCTCCTCTGCACCGGTGTCAACCACACATCCCGAATAGAACTCCACCTTTGAATGGTAGTTGTTGGGGTGGGAGACAATGAAGGAGGGTGGCTAGGCTTTAAAGAGCTCCCTTGCTTGAAAGAGTTTGTGCTCTTATCGCTATTATTTATAGAATTCAGAGTTTTTCACAAAAACCCTTCTTGTTCTATAAATTAACCCAAGTTCTCAAACTTACGAATTAGTCCTTAGGTTTGTGACCTACTAGACCCAAGAGCCTATTAGTTGAGGCCTAATTAAAATAACAACTTCTTTTAAAATAAATCTATTTTCTCATAACAGATTTAATGACCTATCGATCATAAATGGTATAGGTTACATCCTATGATTCCAAGTGGCTTTGTCGACTCCGAAAATGGGATTGTCGTCTTATGGATCATCACCTTAAGAAAGGGGTGAGAAAGATAGGAGATAAACATGGAAAACACTTTCACCTTAGTCCCACACTCACATTGATCCCCAAACTTTTATCTCCCAGCATCACTCGAGCACCGAAGATGGTTCGGGTTGTGTAGGAGAAGAGTGAGGATGGAATAAGAAATTTAATTCATAAAATATTGAGAATGTGGTCTCCAGGAACCGCGGGCTCCGCTTTTTGTAATAGAAATAAAAGATGACCATGTGTACGTTAGCGTAGGAGCTTGATATTCGGGTTCAACCTTCTTCTTCTTTGGCCGACCGATGAAGAAGTGTCTTCAACCAATACTAGCTTGATTCACCTGTGCAACTAGAAGACAAAGAAGACAAGAAAAAAAGTGAAAGAAGGAATAGAACTGAGTGAAGTGTAGTAACTATAAAAACAATAACATAAGGTGACAATTAGAAACAAACTCACCGGATTCGGGGTTAGCCTTAACCCCTTTTTTGGGTTTTTTATGAAATATGAAATGATGCAAAACTAAATAAGATGATGCTTGAATATTAACTAAATGATATGAATGATGAGTTAGCAAAGAGAATAATAATGATTAAAGAGAACACAACCCGTGCAAAGTGGCAACCAGCTTGGACAAGTTCAATGTATGCTGCGCGGCTCTGATGTAGAGACTATAGAAGATAGCACCATTGTCAAAATTGAGTGTTGTTTGCTGAAATGGATAGAAAACTTGGAGTGGAAGAGTTTATATGTTGATAACTTCTTTTCAATATGTCCGTACATCTCTGTAGAAATTATGGAAGTAGACAAAAACTGGAAACAGTTACAAATTGCGTGACTTTGTTGAAGCGATCACCATAGACAATCCAAAAATCAGAATGGAATCTTGCTTGTTGTAAAATAAAGAAGACTTGCAAAGGATTATTTAATATTAAGACACTTTAGATTGAATTTTATGATAAATGATTTAAATTTACCTGATAAACTGGATCTTATACAGTGAAGTTCTGGAAACTCCCAACGCAATGTCGATTTAGGATGTTCTATGGGTACGACAAATATTGGAATTAAATGATTTTTATAAAATAAAAGAGGACTCACCGGGGAACAGTTTCTATAAAGTATGTATGGGCTGAATTTGCAAGTAAGTGCAATGGAATTGACTGAGAGAGAATGACCAAGAAAAGGAGACTTTGGATCTGTTTGCGCAGCACCGGTGTAGCAGCCATCATAAGCCGAGGCAATGTCAGAATCAGTCTCTGCTTGGTGAAGACAAAATATAGCTATATGAAGCACACTTCTTACGAAGTAATTTGGGCTGTAAAATGATCATAAAGATCTATAGAAGTTGATGATCAGCAGTGCAGCATGTTGGAGCATAGAACAACTTCTCCTTCACTTCGGGATGATCTTTGGGCACCGGGATGAAGAGAAAATGATTTGGAGAGGTTGGACAAGGCTAGAGTGGCTGGAATATGAGGATAATAGTACTGTAGAATGGGGATGCTCTCCTTAGGTCGTTGAAATGGGTCGCCCTTTATAGGGGATGAGAAGCAGGTCAAAAAAATAGCATGTTTTGATACATCCGACTATAAGTTGGATTTCCTCTATTTAATGCTGCTAATTTTCACTATGAGGCTTCTAGAAAATTACCCAACTGATTTAGAGGGATTGAAAACCATGTATCACCTTCTCCATGTTCAAAATATGTCTCCACTTGAAGAGGAAACAAATCTAGTCTAAAAATAGCAAGTTTTGATATATAAGAGAACAAGTTAGATTGTCATCATTTGATGATGCTAATTTTTATCATGAAGCTTCCAGAAACTTATACAAACAAGATGGAAAATAAAAAAGGAAATGAAAGACATGAATTGGTTCAGGGATGCTGCCAAAGGGCTAGGCATGCATTTCATTGGTCGTGATCGGTGCTATGTGCGGATAGAATTGTGCATCTGATGTCCGAAGGGCGCTGCAGACAAACAGGAGCTCAGAATTGAATGCTGTTCATTGTACTGTAAAGAGAACTCAGAGAGAAATATTATTTAAGGTGAAGACTTCTTTAGTAGACATCCACAGAATCCTGTGAAAAATTTTCAAGTAGAGGAAATGTTGGGAAAAGCATAATCTGGCACACAAATAATCATCGCGACTTTGGTGCAAAGACCACCAAGAGCAACATGGAAGTTAGAATGGGCTCTCGTTTGACAAACACGTATTTGATTAGAAATTAGCAAATCATTCTCAAATATCAAGTAAGCTTCTCAGCTTGTCCAAAAGGATGGTTCAACTTGATTTTAATGGTCTAAAATGGATGTTGCCAATGGAATATGGGTTTAGCCCCAAATAAGGCCAAATTGGCGTGTCTACAAGCTTCAGAAATGAACTCATCTCCAAATAGCATTTCCATCATTAGTTACCACACTGATATAAATCTTCATTCATTTAGTGTTTTGATTGGATAGGAGTATGGCATTGACTGTCTAACTCCTAAATATACCGACACTAAAGAAGCTTGTAGTCGTAATTGGATCAATTGGAAAACTCTTTTTCAATTATTCTATCTACTTTGACTAAAGATTTAGAGTACCATCTATAGGACATTCTTTCTCTATTCTACCGAGAGTGGTCGATCCCCTGTTGTTCGCTTAATTGCCTCCACCAGGTTTCTCATATACTCAATCCATTAACTGTACATGACCACAAAACCAAGTGATCCATAAGTCAATAGCCAAATTACATGGTACACCCAGTAAGACATCTTTGGCAACACAAGTCAAAGATCTAACTATGAAACCATGATGATAGTATACCCTGATTGATAGTTCAGTAAGATACCATTCAAGGATTTTATAATAGTCAGTTCAGTGAACTCATTCTTCTAATGAGCACCTATACATGTATATTAGTGTCCCCACACTGATGACTATTGAGATTGGCCATCCTCATCATAAGAGAAGATATCATATACACTAATGTTACCATATCCTTGATGTCTCGTCTCAAGAATGTTACAACTGGGAACATTTAGATCACGTCTTTTAGATAATTGATCTCATTATTATAATCTCATCATGATTAAATCATCATTGCATGCAACCTAGGACTTCATTATGATAGATGCATCTATATAGTACAAGTAATGAAGAAAATGCCATTAATACTGAATAAGATATTACAAGAAATATAAAATTAGATAACATAAGCCCATCTTTTAGTTCTTTCGGGCCCTTGAGCCCATCTCTTCTTACTTCCGGGACCTCGAGTGCACCTCTTCCTATCAAGTCCTCAAGCCCATCATCCTCTATGATCATCAGGCAAATCAGATCATCACCTCTTTCTCTTAGCATTAGGCATTGTAAAGAATCAATACATGACATCAGAAAAATTTTGATTCCTTGAAACCATGATCTTTGCCTTGGTCGATGTTGAACTAGTAAAACTGTGAACCGAATATTAAGTAGAACGAAAGTACCTCATGGGATTTTCAAAATTCCTCACCATGGATGAAGAGAGGACATTCCTCCTTGCTTAAAACTATTCAAATTTATGGTCTCTATTGGTATCCGCACTATCTGCTTTAATCGACGAGTTCTTCCTTTATTCAAGCCTCCAGAAACCTTCCAGATTCAAGCTTGACCATGGGAGATCACCTTATAGAAAAGAGAGGAGGGAGAGAGGCTGATTGGGATGTGTTCCAGCCCTATGGCTTGTTAGGGTTTGGCTTTACAAGCCATTTATAAATAGAAGATAGATTTTTTTTACAAAAACTAAAATATTCTATAAAATTATGTTGATACCCTCATCTTATTGACCTGATCTAATGTCTATGACCCACTAGGCCCAATAGTCAATTTGGTTGAAGCCTTAATTAATTTAAAAGAACAATTCCTTTAAACTAAATCAACATTGTTATCCGATAACAGTTTTATGGCTTTCTGATCATAAAGAGTACAAGCCACATCCTATGATCTCACATGACTTTGGGAAGTTAAATAACATCCATTAAGCCTTTTCATCATCAATTATCATGTGGATTTAAATCTTCATTCATACAATGCCCCGATCGGTCAGGGGTTCGGCACTGACTGTCAACCCCTAAATATTTTGACTCTATGGGATCCCTTACTTGGGTTTAAATCAATTGAAAAAATCCCTTTCTAATTATCCTAAGTACCTTGGCCAAGGATTTGGAGTACTATCTCATAGGACATTCTCTATGAACGATCCCTTATTGTCCGCTTAATTGGCTCTACCGAGTTTCTCTTGCATCCAATACATCAACTATACTGGACCATAAAGATGGTGATCCATAAGTCAATAATCAAAGTACAATATATATCAGATAATACATCTTTCGCAACTTAGGTCAAAGATCCAACCGTACTATTGAGATGTAAGAATAACCTGATAGATGGTTTGGTAAGATACTGATCAGTTTTTTCAAAATTGGTCAGTTTAGTGAACTCATTCCACTAATGAGCACCTATGTGTGTATCTCAGTGTTCCCACACTGATGACCAATGAGATCAGTCATGCTCATCACATGAGAAGGCATCACCCACGCTAGTCTATCCAGATCCTTGATGACCAGTCTCATGGATCCTATAACTAAGAACATTTAGATCACATACCTTTAGATGATCGATCTCATTATCATGATCTCATCATGAATCAATCATCATTGCATATGATCAAGGACTTCTTTATGATATACGCTTTTAGGAAAAGCTAGTATTGAAGTTTTGCCTATTTAATTGAATGAGATATTCCTAGAAATGTAGAATCATATCATATATGATTGGCTTGTTGGGCACATATTTCTATAAATCTCCCACTTGCACTAAAGCTAGTCATCCATATGGCTGATCTCTATCAGCTCAAAGTAAAGCTTAAACACTATTTGAGTAATTACTTTAATTAGTGGATCTGTAATATTGATAGCGGAAGATACTTTATCTTTAATTATATCTCTATAGGTTATATTCTCTCTGATTCTATAGTATTGCCGTAGATGTTTTAATCTTGTAATGAGACTTTGGTTCAACCTCATTGTTTTCCAAAAACACTGATATACTTTCAGAGAAGATTGGGACAATCCCATAAGCTAGATGAACATGTTCATCTGATCTACTTCCCATTCAATATACAATCATTATGGAATCTAGTTTTATTAGTTGTAGAATTAGTAGTGTTCTCTTGTATGGAACTCTTCTAGCTCACTACACCACCATTAATTAGACTTATTATTTGACTTATCTGATTAGAAACTTGTGTTTATAAAACTACAAGACTTCAAGTCATATCCTCCATATATTAGAGATACATCCTTAGTGCTTCACAAGTACTCAAGGACACATATCTTAATTATCTAGTGACTCTCACATGGATTTACTTGATGAGTGCTCATAACACTTAGAGCATTAATAAAGTCATGTACGCAGTGTAAGGAATCGTCCATTAAAATTTGGTGCAGCGGAAGCGACGATTCCTATGGGTTCCTTTAGAATCCGTCTCAATCAGAACCGAACGACGAAAACCGAAAACCGATCAAATCGGGTTCGAATATACCTGATAGGGATTCATATAATCCCATGGAAAGGAAGGAGATGAGCTTCTCAAGCTCTTAAAACCGTTCAAGTGTCCGGTCTCCAGCAGTATCCACACGAACTTCATCCACAGCAGGTTCTCCCTTCGCGCCGGCCTCGAGAACTCTTCCCGAACGGAGCTCCATCGACCATGGACACCTTCTAGAGAGAGGAGGAGGTAGGGAGGAGGCTTGGGACGTGGTTTTCACCCTTGGCTTGATGGGGTTTGGCTGAAACCATTAGTATTTATAGAGAATTATGGAATGTTTCATAAAAACCCAAAATCTCTATAAATTACGTCCTTGCCCCTGTACTTGTGGATAAGTCCTTTTGTGTGTGACCCACTAGGCCCAATAACCTATTTGGTTGAGGCCTAAATAAAATAGAACAATTCTATTTAATTTTAATTAAATCCGTTATCCGATAACAGATTAATCGGCCTACCGATCATGAAGGGTACAAGCCACATCCCATGATCCCAAATGGCTATGGGGATGATTTCATCTCCATTGAGCCTTTCCATCATCAGTTACCACATGGATATAAACCCTCATCCATCCAATGTCCTAGTCGGAAAGGAGTACGGCATCGACTGTCAACTCCTTAGTGTATCGACTCTATAGGATCCTGTACTCGGAATTGGATCAATTGGAAAACTCCTTTTCCAATTATCCTATCTACCCTGGCTAGGGATTTAGAGTACTATCCCATAGGACATTCACTCTCACTTACCGAGAGTGGATGATCCCTTGTTGTCCGCTCAATTGCCTCCATCGGATTTTCCTTGTACCCGATCCATCGCTATATAGGACCATCTAAATTGTGATCCATAAGTCAATGGTCAAAGCACAAGTTCCACCCAACAAGGCATCTTTGGCGACTCAGGTCAAAGGTTCAACCATGCAACCGTGATGATAGAAGACCCTGATAGACAGTTCGGTAAGATACCATTCAGGGTTTCTAATTCGGTCAGTTCAGTGAACTCATTCAACTAATGAGCACCTGCATGTGTATCTCACTGTCTCCACACTAATGACCAATGAGATCGGTCGTCCTCATCACATGAGAAGACACCACATACACTAGTCTATCCGGATCCTTGATGTCCCATCTCAAGTATCCTATGACTAGGAACATTTAGATCAAATACCTCAAGATGATCAATCTCATTATCATGATCTCATCATGATTTAATCATCATTGTATTTGATCAAGGACTTCATTATTATATTCGCATCTAATAAGAGCTTATAATGAAGATTTGCCTAATTAATTGAATGAGATATTTCTAGAAATGTCGAATCATATCATATATGATTGGCTTGTAGGGCATACATTTCTATCAATCTCCCACTTGCACTAAAGCCAATCACACATCTGGCTGATCTATATCAGCTCGAGGTGAAGCTCAAACACTCTTTGAGTAACTGCTTCGATTAGTGGATCCGCAATGTTATTAACGGTAGATACTTTATCTTTAATTATATCTCTATAAGTTGCAATCTCTCTGATTGTATGGTATCGCCACAGAAGTTCTAAACTTCTGATGAGACATCGGCTCTACTCCATTGTTTTCTCAAAACAATGATACACTTTCAAAGAAAATTGGGACAATCCCATATCAAATATGTAGATGAAAAACTTCATCTAGACTACTTCTCAAGTAGTGTGCAACCTCTATGTAAACTTGTTTACATATGTTGTAGAACTTACAGTGTTCTATCACATAAAACTCTTTCAACTCACTGCACCACCATTATTCTGACTTAATATCAAACTTATTTGATTAGAAGCTTGTGTTTGTAAAACTACAAGATTTCAAGTCTTATCCTCCAGTGTATAGAGATACATTCTCAGTGCTTCTCAAGTACCAAATGATATATCTCTAAACTATCCAGGTGACTCTCACTTGGATCGTCTGATGAATGCTCATAACACTTAGAGCATTGATTACATCATGTACGTAGCATCATATAAATGATAGACCCTATGACAAAGGCATAAGGGCTCCATTTATGTGATCTCTTTATCTTTCAAGAAGTTTACAAAGACAACACTTTACAGAGATTAACTCCACACCACATAGGTAAGAAACCTATCTTGGAGTTTATCATGTCAAACCCTTTGACTATGGTATTGCGTACATTAATCGGGCATTGATTTTAGATCTATCTCCATAGATCTCAAAACCCAAATTGTGTTTGGAGGATTAATTTGATAGCTAGGTTCACTTATGATAACACACCTACTTCATTCTCAATGAGTAGTATGTCATCAACATAAAATGTCAAGAAAGTAATAGCACTCCCACTTATCTTGTTGAATACACAAGGCTCCTCTTCGTTCTTAATGAAGTCATAAGATTTAATCTCATTAAACCTTATATATGATCTATGGGAAGTTTTACTTCAGTCCATAAATGAACTTAATACACACTCTTCTTGGATGTTATTGGGATTTAATTCCCTATAGTTGTATCATATACACCTATTCCTCAAAATACTTTAGAGGAACACTATCTTAACATCCAATTAGCTTATCACATAATTGTAGAGTGTAACAATCAAAATCCGAATGGATTAATCCATGGAATAGGTAAAAGATCTCATCATAGTCAACCATTTGACTTCAATGATATCCTTTTCAACTATTCTCACCTTTGAAGGTATCTACCTTCTAATCCACTCCAATCTATTCTTTAGTGATCCATTTATTCCTTATGGATACTATATCCTTAGGTGGATCTATCAAGTTCTAAACTTGATTAGAATAGATAAAGTTTATATCGTATTTTATTCTCTTTTCCCATTAATGAATCAATATCTCATATTGGTTCTATATAGATCATAGGATCAATATCCTTATTATCTTATGCCTCATTTCATCTATCAGAGATACGTCTCACATATCTCTTAGGTAGAATGGACACAAGTAAAGACCTATGATTTGTCCTTGTGTAATTATTAACTAGCACCTTAATAGAAGTGTTAGTGGGTTCTGGGACTGGAAGATCTTCCATATATACCTTGCTCCCACTATCTTTCTTAAGAAGGAACTTTTCCTTTAGAAATATAGTGAGTGAGCAACACATACCCTTATACATAAGGGTCGTATATTTAATATCCAAAAGTTTCCTTAGGATATTCCACAAGCCAACACTTCATAGTCTTATATTCCAACTTGTTAGAGTTATACTTCTTCACCAGGTCGGACATTCCGAAACCTTAACTTGCTTAAGGTCAAGTTTTAACCCCTTTTCCATATCCTATATGGAATGATCAGAACAGACTTAGAAGGTACCTATTAAGAACAAGTGGTTATAATGAGTACTTAACCAAAATTAGACAAAGAGGAAATTTGCAAAACTCGTCATTGTTCATATTATGTCTTACATAATATGACTTCTTATTTTAGCTACTCAATTAAGCTAAAATGTGTAAAGAGGTGTCCATTAGATTCTAATATCCTTCAATTATATGTGAATTATGTACTTAAGTATTCCTCCCTTTGATCTCATCAAAGAGTTCTAATACTAGTTCCATTAGTATCTCTACTTCATTCTTAATCTCAGATAATTTCTCAAAGGTCTTAGATTTGTACTTCATAAAGTACATGTATCCATACCTAGAGACATCATCTTTGAAATAATGAAGTAGAAATATTCTTCTTTAGCCTTACTAGATATGGGCTAACATACATCTAAATGTATGAGTTCTAATAACTCATTAACCCATTCTCCATGTCTATATAAAGCTAAAGTGTAGATTGATCTAAATCAACTCATTTCCTCTTAAAAGGAATATTCACACATAACATGAGAGCTAACATATCAAATATGATTAAACAATTCATTAAGCTCCCACTGGCAAACACTTTGCCATTCAATCTATTAGAACATCTATCAATTCCATAGCTTAGAATAAATCAACATTTATTCAAATAGGAAATCATATAATGTTCTTGTAGAAGGATATAATAGCAATATTAATTATTAAGACATCTCCATAAGGCTATTAAAGAATTGCACCTCCCACTAATAATGATGCAACTTTTGCACCATTTCATATGTAGGTCAATATCTTCTTTATTAAGCCTTCATTTTACTTGTCATCATCTACAACTCCTTGTAGATATAAGATGCATATCAGGTATCTCATACCATTAGATGCATCCATAGTATCTAATATTATGATATACACATATAATATACGATACTATTAAGTGTATATTTAAAACAAGTAAGTGCCAATGACTTGGATACATGAAGCTTCTCAAGCTCCACCTTTGCATTATATACAAAACACTTTGTACTTTCTCTTCCACTTATCATCATCATGACAGTGTAAGAATCATGTCTTATTCTGGCTTTATTATCTTGACCACCTTCTTTTACTATTAACTCTCTCCTATTTTTATCTAATGATTTTACTTCTTACTATTGGTCACACCAACAAAAAGTAATTAAGATGTATTGTTGTTCTAAGTTGCCCTTTAGTTAACTCATCAATATGAGCCATGATGGATCTCATACCCATCTATCCATGTTGTCTCTATAATTATGTCTCATAGAGACTAACATCTAGTTTAAGGCAAACAATGCATCTTGTCTATGAGATAAGATCTTATCTTTCTTTCATATTACTAGATAATTTAGGAGACACCTACTTCTCAAGTAGAATAGTTAATTGGTCAACTATGAGAACAATTCTCTTAGTTCTAAACCAGTCTAAGAAGTGTGAGCCATTAAGCTATATGTCATCTAATATGCCATACTAATGGTGGTTTATAATCGTATTCTACAACTGAGATATAATTTTATCAAAATAACATTGCAAATATTCATTAAAATTAAGATATGGTCTTTTATCCTAATTTATGCTCCCACTAATTATCGACGAATTTGCATAACCCTCATTATGCAAAGACGGGATATCACGATGAAATCCTAGTGGGGACTAAGACCCTATTAACTTTATGGTGATGACCTTGTGGTAGCACAACAAATCACCCCATACTTAATAGGTAGGCAACTATTGCCAGTTGCAACTCTTGCAACTCTTAGTCATTTAGCCTCTAGAGTTATGACCTTGTGGTAGCACAACAAGCCATATACTCTAGTTAGGTCAAACCCGCTTGTTACGTTATGAGAATGGATTCTTCACACAGCCCTTGTGGTAGCACAACAAAGCCATGCAAATGGTCCACCCCAAGGTTTGGCAAATGCCTTAGCCATGATCATCAATCCCTTGCTGAATGAGTCTTGTGGTAGCACAACAAACCCATCCAATCTAAGATTGGCTCATCAAGACCATAACAACGGAAGGCTACGTGAGTCATTCTTAATGTCACACGTTTATCAACCTAATTATGACAAGGAGGGATTTTATTTTAGTCTCATCAATAATATGTGCTAAGTATATATAATACCTTTGGAATATCATATATCTAAGGTATAAAAGATAGCACACAACCACATATCAAATATGCATAAAAATTAGGCGATCATGGACTTAACCCTAAGCATGCACCTAAGGCACCTCTCTAGGTGCAAATCCTAGCTTCAGATGCTTGAGTTGGTATGCTCCCACTTCAGAAGGGTGCTTCTCCAAGTGGTCCCGCTCTCCAACCTTCCACGAACCAGCTTCTAACTCTTACAAGCGGCTTAAGGGTAACCCACAAATGTACATAACTCAATAAGAAACCTTGGTTTTAACCAAGGGGAGTACATTAATGGAGGGAGGTAGAATGTACAATCAGATTGTATAGAGAGAGAGGAGGCACACGCAGGCCCCATTTAATAACATAACCAACATAATTAAAAGCAATCACAAGCCAAGCACAATTAAGTCAATGATCACCTCCATACACACTAACATTCATCACATGAACATAGAGCGCATACGTGATAATTATATGAGATATATCATATATATCAGCATAAAATTATATAATTTATTTTGAAATTCTCAATTTCATGCATGTCGAATTTTCATGAAATAAATAGCATGAAAATAATATGACAACAACATATAAACAATTTATATGAAAGGAACATACAAAACTAAACTATTTAAAACATTCATGCATTCCCAGTACGGTGCAAGGTCAGAAATTAATGTCCCAATTTATATTCTGTAAAATCTCATTTTACATAATTAATTAAGACACTAATAATTTAAGTTAAACCTTTAAAACAATTTTAAAGTTTAACCATGAGTGAATCTATGTAAATAGAACTAAACATCATCTAAAATGTCATTAAACACTTTAAAACATGTTAAATAATATTATATAATTTTTCTGGAATTTTTCTGGCAATTTTTCGGAATTTTCTATGATTTTAAACAATTTAAAATCATTAAATAAATAATGTGGCGCATTGCGCCGCGTGCGGCGGCGCACTGCGCCCGTCCGGCGTGCGCCGCATTGCGCCGCCGCCGCCGCCGCGGCGTCTGCGCCGCCGGTGCGCCGGCGCGGTGCGCGCGCGGTCGCGCGCGCGGGCCCGGTCAAACCGGGTTTGACCCGGATCCGGATCCGATTCGGATCCTTCTTCTCCGCCCGATAACAAGGGGGCCGGTGCACTGTTCATCCGGAGGAGAGTTAATCTCATTAACTCGGACATATCTCCTTATCCCGGACTCCGAAAAATCCTTAAAAATATGAGTTGGAATCCTTATCGAATAAGGAATCCAAAACAGTCGTCCTAATATCCAGTAAAAATCGCAGTCGACCGAAAAATGAGGAGGAAGAGGCGGCGGTCACCCAAATTCCGTAGCAGAAATCCCAATTTTGTAACGTGGATAACTCCTTATCCAGGAAACCAAATATTCTCCAAAAATACAATTTAGAATCATCATCGTATGAAGTTTCCAAATATGTATATATCCCTTTATAGAAAGATTCTCTATAAACGGGAAATCAGTAAGAAACAAGTCGGCGCCGCCAGATTCCGCAGAACCCTAGTTCGTCGGAAAACTCAAAAATTCTCATCCTCCGCCGTCGTTCAAAGCTGGAGATCAAAGGTAAAGGTTAGGTAATCATATTACCCATCTCTTAAACCTTTTCCAAGTCTCAATTTCTTCTGTGGACGGAGATTTCACAAAATCCCCAAATCCGGGTGTCGGTTCGGGCATGACAGAAACACCAAATTTTGAGGCTTCTCCCAAACACTACAGATATCCAAAATTCAAACGGTTTGCGGAGTTGGAAAGCCCTATATCACTAGATTCTACCAAGGCCAACTAATCTTTTATCAGAGTCATACAAAGAATATGGTGGCGTCGTCAAAACAGACGTTTGCACAGATTCGGGAACACATAAATAACATGAAATAATGTCGATTCGACGTCGGTTTTGACCGAGACTTTAACCGGGCTCTGATACCACTGTAAGGAATCGTACATTAAAATTTGGTGCAGCGGAAGCGACGATTCCTATGGGTTCCTTTAGAATCCGTCTCAATCAGAACCGAACGACGAAAACCGAAAACCGATCAAATCGGGTTCGAATATACCTGATAGGGATTCATATAATCCCATGGAAAGGAAGGAGATGAGCTTCTCAAGCTCTTAAAACCGTTCAAGTGTCCGGTCTCCAGCAGTATCCACACGAACTTCATCCACAGCAGGTTCTCCCTTCGCGCCGGCCTCGAGAACTCTTCCCGAACGGAGCTCCATCGACCATGGACACCTTCTAGAGAGAGGAGGAGGTAGGGAGGAGGCTTGGGACGTGGTTTTCACCCTTGTCTTGATGGGGTTTGGCTGAAACCATTAGTATTTATAGAGAATTATGGAATTTTTCATAAAAACCCAAAATCTCTATAAATTACGTCCTTGCCCCTGTACTTGTGGATAAGTCCTTTTGTGTGTGACCCACTAGGCCCAATAACCTATTTTGTTGAGGCCTAAATAAAATAGAACAATTCTATTTAATTTTAATTAAATCCGTTATCCGATAAGAGATTAATCGGCCTACCGATCATGAAGGGTACAAGCCACATCCCATGATCCCAAATGGCTATGGGGATGATTTCATCTCCATTGAGCCTTTCCATCATCAGTTACCACATGGATATAAACCCTCATCCATCCAATGTCCTAGTCGGAAAGGAGTACGGCATCGACTGTCAACTCCTTAGTGTACCGACTCTATAGGATCCTGTACTCGGAATTGGATCAATTGGAAAACTCCTTTTCCAATTATCCTATCTACCCTGGCCAGGGATTTAGAGTACTATCCCATAGGAAATTCACTCTCACTTACCGAGAGTGGATGATCCCTTGTTGTTCGCTCAATTGCCTCCATCGGATTTTCCTTGTACCTGATCCATCGCTATATAGGACCATCTAAATTGTGATCCATAAGTCAATGGTCAAAGCACAAGTTCCACCCAACAAGGCATCTTTGGCGACTCAGGTCAAAGGTTCAACCATGCAACCGTGATGATAGAAGACCCTGATAGACAGTTCGGTAAGATACCATTCAGGGTTTCTAATTCGGTCAGTTCAGTGAACTCATTCAACTAATGAGCACCTGCATGTGTATCTCACTGTCTCCACACTAATGACCAATAAGATCGGTCGTCCTCATCACATGAGAAGACACCACATACACTAGTCTATCCGGATCCTTGATGTCCCATCTCAAGTATCCTATGACTAGGAACATTTAGATCAAATACCTCTAGATGATCAATCTCATTATCATGATCTCATCATGATTTAATCATCATTGTATTTGATCAAGGACTTCATTATTATATTCGCATCTAATAAGAGCTTATAATGAAGATTTGCCTAATTAATTGAATGAGATATTTCTAGAAATGTCGAATCATATCATATATGATTGGCTTGTAGGGCATACATTTCTATCACACAGCACCACAAATATGAAAGACCCTTTTACTAAAGCATAAGGGCACTACTTATGTGATCTCTTTATCTCTCAAGAAGTCTACAAAGACATCTCTTTAAAGAGATCATCTCTACACTTCATAGGTAATAAACCTATATTGGAGTTTATTATGTCTAACCCTTTGACTATGATAGCTCCATACATAAACTAGGTAAGGTCAAGCAACCTTTTAGATCTATCTCCATTAATCTAAAACATAAATTTAGTTTGGAGGATTAATTTGATAACTAGGCTCACTAAGGATAACATACCTACTTCATTCTTAATGAGTAGTATGTCATCCACATATTATCTCAAGAAGATAATAGCATTCTCACTTATCTTAATTGAATTCACAAGGCACATCTTCATTCTCAACGAAGTCATAAGTTTTAATCTCATTAAACCTTATCTACTAGGTATGGGAAGTTTTACTTTAGTCCATAATTGGACCTTATTCACACACAGTTTGGATGTTTAGAAACTTGATTCCCAAAAGTTGTATCATATACACCTGTTTTTCAATATACCATAGAGAAACACTATTTTAACATCCAATTGACATATTTTAAAGTTATAGTGTGTAACAATTAAAATCTGAATAGATTAAATCCATGGCATAGGTAAAAGGTCTTATCATAGTCAACTATTTGACTTAGATGACATCCCTTTTAACTATCCTTACTTTGAAGGACTCTACCTTCTAATCCACTTCAATCTGTTATTTAGTGATCCATTTACACCCCATGGATATTAAATCCTTTGGTGGATCAATCAAGTTCTGAACTTAATTAAAATAGACAGAGTTTATATCGGATTTTATTGTTTCTTCCCATTTTTAATCAATATCTCATATTGCTTCAATATAGATCTTAGAATCATTATTCTTTTATCTTATGTCTCATTTTTTCTATCTAAGATATGTTCCACATATCTCTTAGGTTGATTGGACATAAGAAAAGATCTATGATTTGCCCTTGTGTAAGCATTAATTTGTACCATAATAAAAGTATCCTTGGGTCGTGGGAGTAGAACAACTTCCATTTATACCTTGCTCCCACTAGCGTTCTTAAGGAGAGACTCTTTAAAAATATGGTAAGATGAGAAACTTATACTCTTTTCTCTAAGGGTGGCATTAATATTCTTAAGTTTCCTTAGGATATCCCATAAGTCAACACTTTATAGTCTTATATTCCAACCTGATAGAGTTATACTTCTTCACTAAGCCAGACATTCTGAAACCTTAACTCACTTAAGGTCAAGCTTTAATCCCTTTCCATATCCTATATGGATTAATTGGAATAGACTTAGAAGGTACCAATTTAAGATCAAGTGCCTATATTGAGTACTAACCCCTAAATAGACAAAGAAGAATTTTGCAATGGTTGTCATTATCCATATTATGTCTTACACAATATGGCTTCTCATTTTAGCTACTTAATTAAGCTAAAATGTACAAGATGTGTCCATCAAAATTAGATTATACTATCCTTCATTTATGTGTGAATTATTATTTAAGTATTTCCCTCCTTGATCTCATCAAAGAGTTCAAATACTCTTTCCATTAATATTTCTACTTCATTCTTAATCTTAAATAATTTCTCAAAGATTTTGAATTTGTACTTCATGAAGTACATATGCCCATACCTAGAGAAGTCATCTTTGAAAATTAATGAAGTTGAAATATTATCCTTTAACTTTAAGGGCTAACATGTATCAAGATGCACGAGTTCTATAAACTCATTAGCCCTTTATCCATGTCTTACTAATGGAGAGATGGTCATTTTGCTTGATAAGATTAGACTTACATATAGTTAATGTTTCCAAATCATTTACCTGTATGTTTCTATTTGAATAGTACTTCTTAAGTCTTTTCTTATAAATATGACCAAACTACTAAGGAATAGATTGATCAATATCAATCTCCTTCATCTAATGAAGATTATTCACACATATTATAAAAGCATACATATTTGATATGAATAAACTCTTTATTAAGCTCTCACTAGTAAACAGTTTATCAGTTATTATAGAATAATTATCATTTCCATACCATAGAATAAATCACCATTTATGAACATAGAGCACATACGTGATAATTATATGAGGTATATCATATATATCAACATAAAATTATATAATATAAATTTTTTTAAAATTCTCAATTTCTTGCTTATCAAATTTACATGAAATAAATAACATGAAATGCACATATAAACAATTTACATGCACAAGACAATCAATATAAAATATCTCAAATGTTTCATACTTTCTCAAAATTTTTCAGAGTATTAAATTAATGTCCAAATCATAATTCTTCAAAATCAAATTTTTTAGAATTTATTTGTACACTAATTTAATCAATAAAAATTTTAAAACAATTTTAAAATTATTTATAAAATGATTCTGTGGTAATGAGAGCCCAAAACTAGTTAATAGGCTCATAAATATTTTGGAAACCTATTAAATAATTTACCAAAGCTTATATAGTCATTAATTTCATTAATTTTGATTTTAAAACAATTTTAAAATCAAAATAATAGAATTCAATGACAAAATAGTAAAACTCTACTTAGTAAACCATTAAACACTTTAATAACTCCTTAAATAAATTCTACAATTTTTCATAAATTTTCTAGAATTTTATGGCATTTTCAAATGAAAAATGAATTTTAAACAATTTAAAATCATTTTTAAAATTTATTAATTGGCAGTGCATAGCGCCGACCAATCGATGCTTGCACGACCCCGATGGGCTCAGCGCAGTTACGCCACGTCCTCCCGCCATTGTGCCGTGTGGCTGACTGTGGTGCACCGGCGATTGCGCACCTATTAGCGTGATTGTGTGCCTTCGATGCCAATGTGGTGCTGCCATGTACCCTATTCAGGAGCGGCTGTGCTTCTGCTATGCGTCCCCACTCACCCGTGGGTCTAGATTTGATCCAAATTTTTTCTTCTCCTTCACTTGATAAGGGCGGCACGAATGCGTAGAAACCCTAACCGAATGCCTGACTTTTGGGCCAATTTGGAGTGTCACACGGAGTCCAAAAAAATGCATAAAAATATACGTTGGAATTTGAGAAGAATAAAGAATATAGTAGGGTAAGTTTAATTACATGAAAAAATCTACTCAGAGTGTAGATCATAGAGAATGAAGCCACGATTGCATCAAACCTTAACCACAAATACCTCTTAAATACGGCACATCCAAGGGCTATTTAGTGCCCAATAACTTAAGAAAACTAAATAAAACTTAATGTTTTATATTCTCAAATCATTTTACAGAGGTATTTGCATCTAAATAGGTAAGTTCATCAACTCCCCTAGTTTCAGCCAGATTTTCGAACATGATGATCTTAGCATCTTTCTGAACTGCTATCGAACTCTCTGGATGGAAAAAATTTATTTGGGGAATTAAATAACATCCATTGAGTCTTTCCATCGTCAATTACCACACAGATTTAAATCTTCATTCATACAATGTCTCAGTCAGTCAAGAGTTTGGCATTGACTGTCAACCCCTAAATATTCTAACTCTATGGGATCCTGTACTCGGGTTCGGATCAATTGAAAAACTCCTTTTCCAATTATTTTAAGTACCTTGGCCAAGGATTTAGAGTACTATCCCATAGGACATTCTTTCTCTCTCTCTCTCTCTCTCTCTCTCTCTCTCTCTCTCTCTCTCTCCTACCGAGAGTGAATGATCCCTTATTGTTCGCTCAATTGTCTCCACCGGATTTCTCTTGCACCTAATACAAAAACTATGCTGATAAAGATGGTGATCCATAAGTCAATAATCAAAGTACAAGATAAATTCGATAATACATCTTTGGCAACTCAGGTCAAAGATCTAATTGTGCTTTTGAGATGTAAAAATAACTTGATAGACAGTTCGGTAAGATGCCGATCAGGTTTTTCTATATTGGTCAGTTCAGTGAACTCATTTCACTAATGATCACCTATGTGTGTATTTCAGTGTCCCCATACTGACGACCAATGAGATCAATCATCCCCATCACATGAGAAGACATCACACACACTAGTCTATCTGAATCCTTGATATCCCATCTTAAGGATCCTATGACTAGGAACATTTAGATTACATACCTTTAGATGATTGATCTCATTATCATGATCTCATCATGATTCAATCATCATTGCATGTGATCAAGGACTTCATTACGATATACGTTTCTAATAAAAGTAAGTACTGAAGTTTTGCCTATTTAATTGAATGAGATAGTGCTAGAAATGCCAAATCATATCATATAAGATTGGCTTGTAGGGCATACATTTCCATTAGGCCCGAGAGCCTTATCAATATATTCTTCTACTCTGGCTCCCACAGTTGATCTGACCCCAAATCATGCGTTTGAAGTCTATTCTATCTTTATGTTTAGCACCTCCCAAAATATGGCCCCCTAAAAACTCAAACCTCTATCGAGGAGATGTCTCAACTTGCTTTGGAAGGCAACTCGACCCAAGGAGCCACTAGATCTCTCCATCCTCTCTAATAAATTTCACACCCTCCACCTCCTCTTCCTCCCCTTGTTTACCTTCTTCTTCTTTAGATTTAGTTTCAAGTACAAAGCAAACAAAAATCAGAGGTTGAAGAGTTCCAGGATGGTATCTACATTAGGTAGCTTAAAAAAGTGTAGAATGTGCTGAGCAACCGAAATACGTTGAAAATGCAATTCAGTTGGATGAAATTTGATATGAGGACAAGGATAACATTGATAAAACTTTGGTGGTCTATGAGGTTGTGTTAAAAAAAGATCTTGATATCGAAGATGAAGAAGAGGGTTTGGCTAATGCTTATGCCTTGAGATTGAAGAGATTCGGTGAGCCAACAACCACAACAAATGAGCCAAATAAGGAACTTAATCTTGGAACACTAGAAGATCTCAAGAGCATCCTCATAAGTGTCAATCTCACCACTATAGAAGAGTACAAACTAATGGGGGTATTGTATAAAAATAAGGACACATTCGCATAGATATATGATGACATGATGGGCTTTGATAACTCATTAGTAGGGCATAGACTGATTTTAAAACCTGAAGCCACCCTGGTCAAGCAAAAGTTAAAAATATTCCTCCTAGATGTAGCACTAATGATAAAAGAAGAGGTCGATAAATTGCACCATGCAAAATTTTTTAGAGTCATCTTTTATCTACAATGGGTGGCAAACATAGTCCCAATCATGAAGAAATATGAAAAGGTTCGAATTTGTATCAATTTCAAGGACCTGAACCGAGCGTATCCCAAAGATGATTTCCCTTTACATCACATAAATCCTCTTTTTGAAAATATAACTGGTTATGAAACCTTATCGTTCTTGGATGGATACTCAAGGTACAACTACATTCGGTTGGTAGAAGAAGATCAAGAGGAAACTTAATTCACTACACCTTGGGGGGCCTATTGTTACATCATCATGCCTTTAAGATTAAAGAATGCTGAAGCAACCTATCAAAGGGATATGATGGTAATTTTTCATGACATGATGCTTTGGTAACCTCTAAAATTTCTTTGTGTTTTGAAAATGAGTATGTTTTTGTGTGTTTGAAATATCGACATTTGAGTTTTCTAGTAAAATAGGTGATAGCCTATAAAGATATTCGATAGTCAAGTGATATTATAAAAGTATAGAACTGGGTTTGGGTTTTGTGAAAATGTTTTTGACCCCTCTCCATAGGATGATGCGAATATCCAATGTTCATTTACATCAAGCAACTACTCTAATACCCTTAATTAATTGTTAAAGAAATCTTTTTGTTGAGAACGTGCACATCCACAACATGTAAATAACACAAAGGGTGCTGGCTCTTCAAGCTCGATGAGTTGCAAACAATTTTGGTTAAGTTTTGTTTTAAGTCTGTTAAATTGTTGAAAGTTTGGTTTGTTCAGAGTTGGTTTGAGTTTAAATTTGAATGTTGGCTGTTGTTGTTCATGTTTAATGACTTGATTTTGATTAGTTAAATTTTAAATTGGTTTCAATTGAAGTTGTTGATGAAATTGTTAAAATGTTGTTGTACTTAAGATACTTTAAGTAATTTGATTTGTTTAAGTCTGATTAACATGTGTTAGTCTTTTTTTAATATTGGTTGGTGTTTTGGTATTGTTTTAAGTGTGTTCGATAAGATTTAAGTGTTTTGAACTTCAACTCAACTTGGTTAAGTTTAAGTTTAGATTGTTAACTGATGTAATCTTTTATGTTTTGAAATAAATTTTAAGTGTTTTGAAGTGTTTTCGGCTTGTTTCACTTGCCTTCTTTAAGAAGTTATCTTTCACTTTAGTTAAGTGTTTTGGCTCAAATGTTCACAAAGTGTTTTCATATTTGGTTTAGTGTTTTACAGATGTGTTTATATATGTTCTCACTTAGTTTGATGTTCAGTCTACATCTCATTTGATCTGGCGGGCTAGCATTGATTCATGAACACATGCAATCAAGTCAACACTTGAAGTTCACAAAATTTGTTTAAGTACATGGTACATAGGTAGTTCATATGACTAGTTCAACAATGGTTCAACAATGTTGGTAGTTCATATGCCATGTCAATAATGTAGATAGTTTATATTCTATATCAAGAAATGTCTAAGTGTAGAATTCTTCAACCTGTCAAAAGGTTTCTTCCCAAGGTGTAAACTCCCACATGATTAAGAAAATTTTGATAGCATGCTGACTTGCTTTCTGATCAGTGTGCATATTTACCCATCCTACATGGTTAAATCTTTTTGACTTTTCAACATAGTGGGAAGGGTCCATCCAAATAGGAAGCATGTTCCATACATACACTCGAGTTAGCATACCAGAAGCGTGTCTGGACTAGCTGCCGAACGAAGCATCCAGTTGTGGACTAACTCCTTAACTTAGTTTTTTTTTATCTAAGCCTAAGGTAGCATCCAGTGGTGAACTAACTCCACAGACTTAGTTTCTTTAGATATGACGCTTGAGGTAGCACCTAGTTGTGGGCTAACACCCTAAACTTAGTTTTTTTTTCAGATCGAAGCCTGAGGTAGCACCAAGTTGTGGGCTAACTCCCCAAACTTAGTCATTTTTTAGTGAGAAGCCTAAGACAAAGCCCAGTGGTGGGCAAACTCCTTAGACTTAGTCAATTTTTTTTAAGTTCAAGTTTGATGTGCCCGGGGTAGTGTCTTTGTGGACTAACTCCCTAGACTTAGTCATTTTGTCCAATGCCTAATGGGCTAGTTCAAGTTTCATCGGCACAATGGGCTGGTCTTCAAGTTCTTGGGCCAAAGAGGCATGTTCTTGTCTTCATGGGACAACAAGGCCTATTCTTTGTACTTTAAGGCCAACAAGGCCTGCTTTACAACTTGTATGCCTTAGTTTTGTTTTGTTTTGTTTTGCTTGTTGCGATAGTAGATGATGCAACCTCATGGAAAGAGCTAGAATGAGATCTAATTTGGTGTTGTTTAAGAAACTACCAATGGGCTACACAAAGGGCATACTTTCTTGGCTATTCAGGTGCTGTGTTGAAGGGCCAACAAAGAGACACACAAGTACCTAATTAAAAGGTATTTTGATAGGCCAAACACGGGCTGAAAGGGGGCTTATGTTCAGCTACTGCTCAAGTAGGTAGAGTTGGGGCTACTTGGATGGACAAATGAAAAAGCCAAGGGGTTATTCAAGGGAGCCTGATTAAGGGACTGGACTGTAAGGAATCATCCTATAAAATTTGGTGCAGCGGAAGTGATGATTCTTGTGAGTTCATTTAGAATCTATCTCAATTGAAACCGAACGATAAAAAATTGAAAATTGATCAAAATAGGGTCAAATGTACCTAATAGAGATTCATATAATCCCATGGAGAGGAATAAGATGAGCTTCATCTACAGCAACTATTCAAATGTTCGGTCTCCAGTAGTATCGACACGAACTTCATCCACAACATATTCTCCCTTCGTACCGACCTCGAGAACTCTTCTCGAATGATGCTCCATCGACCGTGGATAACTTCTAGAGAAAGGGGGAAGAAGATAAGAGGTTGAGAATGTAGTTTCTACCTTTGACTTGATAGGATTTGGCTGAAACCATTAGTATTTATAAAGAATTTTAATTTTTTTCTAAAAAATTCAAAATCTCTATAAATTATGCCCTTTCCCCTGTACTTATGGATAAATCCTTATGTGTGTGACCCACTAGGCCCAATAACATATTTAGTTGAGACCTAAATAAAATAGAACAATTCTATTTAATTTAATAAAATTTGTTATCTGATAAGAGATTAATCGGCCTACCAATCAAGAAGGGTACAAGACACATGTCATGTCCCAAATAGCTATGGGGATAATCTTATCTCTATTGAGTCTTTCCATCATCAGTTACCACATGGATATAAACCTTCATCCATCCAATGTCCTAGTCGTAATGGAGTACATCATCGACTATCAATTCCCTAGTATACTGACTCTATAGAATTATGTACTTGAAATCAAATCAATTGGAAAACTCTTTTTTATAATTATTCTATCTACTCTGACTAGGGATTTAGAGTACTATCTCATAGGGCATTCACTCTCACTTACCAAGTGTGGATGATTCCTTCTTGTCCGCTTAATTATCTCCATCAGGTTTTTCTTGTACCTGATCCATCACTATACTGAACCATCTAAACGGTGATCCATAAGTCAATGGTTAAAACATAAGTTTCACCTAACAAGGCATCTTTGGAAACTTAGGTCAAGAGTCCAACCATGCAATCGTGATGATAGAAATCCTGATCGACAGTTTGGTATGATACCATTCAGGATTTCTAATTTGATCAATTCAGTGAACTCATTCGACTAATGAGTACCTGTATGTGTATCTCAATGTCTCTACACTAACGATCACTAAGATCAATCATCCTCATCACATGAGAAGGCATCACATACACTAGTCTATCTGGATCCTTGATGTCTCATCTCAAGGATCCTATAATTAAAAACATTTAGTTTACATACCTTTAGATGATCAATCTCATTATCATGATCTCATCATGATTTTATCATCATTACATGTGATCAAGAACTTCAGTATGAAATTCACATATATTAAGAGCTAGTAATGAAGATTTTTCTAGTTAATTGAGTGAGATATTTTAAGAAATGGCGAATCATATCATATGTGATTGACTTGTAGGGCATATATTTCTATCAATGTCTCACTTACACTAAAGCCAATCACCCATATAGCTGATCTCTATCAGCTCAAGGTGAAGCTTAAGCACTCTTTGAGTAACTATTTTAGTTGGTTGATCTGCAATGTTATTAGTGGTAGACACTCTATCTTTAATTAAATATTTATAAGTTGTAATCTCTCTGATTCTATGATAATGCTAGAGAAGTTTTAAATTTCTAATGAGACATCGGCTCCACCCCCATTGTTTTCTTAAAACATTATTTTCTCAAAATAATGGTACACTTCCAAGGAAAATTGGAATAATCTCATATCTTAGATGAACATCTTCATCTAAACTACTTCTCAAGTAGTGTCCATATGTTTTCTTAGGATATCCCACAAAACAATACTTCTTAGTCCTATATTCTAATTAGTTAGAGTTATACTGCTTCACCATGTTGTACATTTCAAAATCTTAACTTGCTTAAGCTCAAGTTTTAACCCTTTCCTATCCTATATGAAATAATCGGAGTAGACTTATAAGGTACCAATTAAGATCAAGTGCTTATATTGAGTACCTAGTCTAAGGTAGACAAAGAAGAATTGTTCAAAGGTTGTCATTGTTCGTATTATGTCCTACATAATATGATCTCATTTTAGCTACTTAATTAAGCTAAAATGTGTAAAAGGATGTCCTTTAAAATTAGTTCTATTACCCTTCAATTATGTGAATTATGTACTTAAGTATTTCTCTCCTTGATCCCATCAAAGAGTTCTAATACTCTTTTCATTAGTATCTCTACTTCATTCTTAATCTCAAATAATTTCTCAAAGGTTTCGTATTTGTACTTCATTTAGTACATGTATCTATACCTAAAGACATCATCTTTGAAATAATGAAGTAGAAATATTTTTCTTTAGCGTGAATAGATATGGGTTAACATACACCTTGATGTATGAGTTCTAATAACTCATTAGCCCATTCTCCATGTCTAAGTTAAGCTCTAGAGTAGATTGATCTAAATCAACTCATTTTCTATTAAGTGGAATATTCACACATAGCATGAAAGTTAACATATCTAATATGATTAATCAATTTATTATGCTCCCACTAGTAAACACTTTGTAATTCAATGTTTTAGAACATGTATAATTTCTATAACTTAGAATACATCAACATTTATTCAAGTAAAAAAAATATAGATAATGTTCTTGTTGAAAGACATAATAGCAATCTTAAATATTATGACACCTCAATTAGGCTATTAACGAATTATAGCTCCTATAGTAATGTTGCAACTTTTGCACCATTTCATATGTAGGTCCACATTTTTTTTATTAAGTCTTCATTTACATGTCATCATCTACAACTCCTTATAGATAAGAGATGCATATCTTGTATCTCATATCATTAGATGCATCTCTAGTATCTAATACTATGATATATATATAGTATATAATACTATTAAGTGTGTATATTAGATAAGTAAATTTCAATTACTTAGATGCATGAAACTTCTTAAGCTCCACCTTTGTATTATGTGCAATACACTTTGCACTTTCTCTTCCACCTACCATCATCATGATAGTGTAATAATTCTATGTCTTATTTGGGCTTTTATTATCATGACCTCCTTCTTTGACTTTTAACTATCTCATTCTATTGATATCTAATGATCTTACTTCTTTCTATTAGTCTCACCAACATGAAGTATTTAAGATGTATTGTTGTTTCAACCTACCCATAATTAGCTCATCACTATGAGCCATAATGGATCTTATATCAATCTTTCCATGTTGCTTCTACATTTTTTATCTCATAAAGACTAACATTTAGTTTAAGACAAACAACGCATCTTTTCTATAATATATTATGAGATAAGGCCTTATTTTCTCTTACATCATTAGATAGTTTAGGAGATACCTACTTCTCAAGCATGATAGTTAATTGGTCCACTATGAGCATAGTTCTCATCATTCAAAACCGGTCTAAGAAATGTGAGCCTTAAAACTATTTGACATCCATTATGCCATACTAATGGCAATTTAACATCATATTCTACAACTGGTATATAATTTTACTATTATAATATTTTAAATATTCATTAAAATTTAGATATGATCTTTCATCCTAATTTATGCATAACCCTCATTATGAAAAAACGGGATACACAATGAAATCCTAGTGGGGACTAAGATCCTATTAACTTTATGGTGATGACCTTGTGAGACACATAACAAGTCATCCTATACTTAATAGGTAGGTAAATTTTACCAATTTCATCCTATGCAACTTTTAGTCATTTAGCCTTTAAAGTTATAACCTTGTGGGAAACACAACAAACTATATACTCTAGTTAGGTCAAATCTACTTGTTACATTATGAGAATGAATTCTTAACATATCTCTTATGTGTAACACAACAAGGCCATGCAATTATCCACCCCAAAGTTTGACAAATGCCTTAACCAAGATCCTTAATCCCTTGCTAAATTAGTCTTGTGGGAAACACAACAAACCCATCCAATCTAAGATTGATTCATCAAGACTATAACAACGAAAGGCTGCATAAGTCATTCTTAATGTCACATGTTTATCAACCTAATTAAAACAAGAAGATATTTTACTTTAGTCTTATTAATAATATGTGTTAAGTATATATATAATACCTTTGAAATATCATATATCTAAGGTATAACTTGTAGCACACATGTACATATCAAATATGCATAAAAAAGGTGATCACGGACTTAACCCTTATCATGCACCAAAGGCACCCTGATAGGTGCAAATCCTTGCTTCAGATACTTGAGTTGGTATGCTTCCACTTTAGAAGGGTGCTTCTCCAAGTGGTCCCGGTCTCCAACCTTCCACGAACTGGCTTCTAACTATTACAAGTGGCTTATGAGTACGTAGACCCATAAATGTACATAACTTTATAAGAAACCTTGGTTTTAACCAAGGAATTACATCAATGGATGGAGGTAGAATTTACAATTAGATTGTATAGAGAGAGAAAAGGCACACACAGACCCCTTTTAATAACATAACCAATTTAATTAAAAAGCAATCACAAGCCAAGCATAATTAAGTCTATGATCTCTTCCATACACACACTAACATTCATCACATGAATATAAAGCACATACATAATAGATATATGAGATATATTATATATATCAACATAAAATCATATACTATATTTTTGAAATTTTCAATTTCATGCATGTTGACTTTTTATTTAATAAATAACATAAAAACAACATATAAACATTGTATAAGGATCATACAAGCTTATTTAGACTATCTAGAATATTTATACATTTTCAATAATGTGCAAAGTCATTAATTAATGTCATAATTTATATTCTATAAAATCTCATTTCACATAATTAATTAAGATGCTAGTTAATTAAGTTAAATCTTTACAATTTTAAAATTTAACTATGAGTAATGTAAATATAGTTAAATAGCATCTAACATGTTAGTAAACACTTTAAAACATGCCAAATAATATTATATATCTTTTTATATTTTTTAAATTTTTTGACAATTTTTAAAAATATTTTATGATTTTAAACAATTTAAAATCATTAAAAAACATAATGGGCGCATTTCAATGTGCCTAGTAGGGGTGTCAAATGGACGGGCTGGGCCCGCTGGCCCGTCAAAAAGTTCGTCGCGGGCTGGGCTCGGGCCCCTCAAAAAACTTAAGAAGGCCCGTGGAAAAATCCATTTCTCATTTTATTGAAATGAGTAGGCCCGTCGATCTTTGGCCCGCCAGCCCGCCGAAAGCCCGTCAGCGGCAACCCACGGCCGCGAGCCCCAACACCCCGTGTTCGACTTCTTTTGCTCAATGCTTGCGGTTGAAATGCCCGAAGAAAACAAAAGTCAATATTCTGCAACCGCCGGCCACTAGATCCGATCGTTCCTTGCAAGCCACGGCTAGACGCATCAATCATCTTCTCTCTCTCCGGTGATGGAGCCCCGCTGCTTATTTCTTCACGCGTGAGCAGCGCGCGCGGAACCTGTCACCCATGAGGAGCTGTAGAGATGACGAAGCTAGCACTGGTGGCTGGTGCCTCCCCTGCTTCTCTTCTGCACCGATCTTCTCTTCCAGATGCCGTCGTCCCTGGCCCTCCCTGTTTTACTGTACAATCCCCAGATGGAACGAGTAGGTAGGTAACCGGGCTGAAACCTAGTCACTTTTGTAAAGTTTTCCTTTTTTCCATTTTGTCTTGTGATCTATGTTTCTTCTTCACGATTCGTTCCTCTGTGTCTGACTTCTTATTCATTCAGTTCCTTCAACTCCGCCTTAAATATGTAAAGATTATCGCTATTTCTTAGTTATACGAAGCTCCCCATTTTAATCAAATTATTTGTGTTTTTTTTGAACTCGAAAGTGGCTCGCGTCTAAACTGTTTGTTGCAATGCCACAAGGAATAGAACTTAATTAATCTCTTGCTTGTTCTTCCATCTAACTAACAAATGTGCTTGGTATTCCTGCTTCATTGGAGCCTGCTGTTTCTCATCGTAGATCAAACCAAATTGTGCATCATCCAACTGGCAAATGCATCCTCAGGGGGTCATGGACAGATCTGTTGGTGCTCAGTTCTTGCAACCATTTTGATTTGGGAATAACATGTCTCAGAAGTTCCTGATAGTGAAGGGAACATACTTTTGCTTGCAAACTGTTGGTTCATCGAAGCCTGCTAAACTTTGGATAGTATGCACAGAGGACGATTCTACATGGGAAGCAATACCTATTCTGAAGTCTAAGCTTCAGACTAAGCTACTCTATGGCCAATCTCGGTGCTTGGATTTTGATTCAAAAGGAAAGATCATAACCAATCCATGCAGCGGAATATATGGTTATGAAAATCAGTGGTTTGAAGTATCATACTATCATTATTTTCCTATTCTGAAGTACCAATCTCATATTTTATTTTGTTCTATTTCCTGATCATCCCCATGAACCTTCTTGCTTTACTTTTGTATCGGTAGAGTTATATCTACTGCTCAAGCAACCGTATAAGGATTCCCTTATGAGACATTTAAACAGGAAATTGATATGAGTTAAACCTCTGTTTAAGATGCTTTTTCTGAAGGCTGATCTTGGTTGGATGGTTTGTCATGATTATTATGTTTCCTAGATTGACTTTCGTAGTTTTCATACAATGCATAGGATATTCTGTTTCCATTCCTTTTATGTCCCTAGATCTATTTTTTATTTTATCTTCATTTTTTAAAGTTGGTGGATGCTATAATTGCAATTGATATTCCCAAGAACCCCTTTGTAACGTTAAACCTGCAGGTACTATCATGGCAATACTGTTAGTGTTATATATCTGTGTTATCAATAAAACCTGCAGGTACTTTTATATTTCACAAATTGACAGGTGTTCTATTTTTTTAGATTTTATATTTAGCTGAATTATAAAATTTATGGATAATTTTATAATCTCTTTGTGATTTTTAAAACTTTTCACATTTTTATTAATTTTATGATATTTGTAGAATTTTCTATTTATAACTGTTTTACAAAACTCAAGCCCGTTGGGCTAACGGGCTTTGGCGGGCTAAAGCCCATTTAAACAATCTAAGCCCGTTGGGCTTTCTACATGGGCTTGGGCTTGGGCTCTATATATATGGGCTTAAGTGGGCTTGGGCCGGGCCAGCCCAAGCCCGGCCCATTGACACCCCTAGTGCCTAGCGGTGCAATGCACCACTTCAGCGTGTGCCACTAGTGAACTCGTGATGTGTTGAGTTGCAAGCACACCTGCACCACCGCTGCATGCACCACTCATGCGTTGCACCCGTCCTGCGATAGTGTTGTTCATCGTGGAAGGATAATCTCCTCTTAAATCAGCCTTATCTCCTTATCTCGATCTCAGCAAATTTTGCAAAAATATGCATTAGAATCCTCATCAAATGAGGATTCCGAAATGGTTTTATCACTTTGAAGAATTGCAATGCACCGAAAAATGAGGAAGAAGAGGTGGCGATCGATCGGACTATGTATTGGAAATCACCATCTTGCAATGAAGATAACTTCCTTATACCAAAGACAAAAAATTTCTCAAAAGTACAATATAGAATCCAAATCAAATGACATTTTCAAATATGTATATATTACTTCAGAGAAAAATTATTTGTTGATGGGAAATCAGGGAGAAATAGGGCTGCATCGTCAGAACTAACAAAACACTAGTTCGCCGAAAAAATCTCAAATTCTCTTCCTCCGCCACTGTTCAAAATTGGAGATCATAGGAAAAGATTTGGTAATCTTATTACCCACCTTCTAAATTCTTCTCAACCTTTAATTTCTTTCATAGATAAAGATTTCACAAATCCCTAAATCCAGGTGATAGTTCGGGAACGATAGAAACACTAAATTTTGGGGTGTCCCCTAGATGCTACATAGCTCCAAAATTTGAACGATTTCTAGTGTTGGAAAGCATATATCACCAGATTCTACCAGTGTTAACTACTCTCTTATCTAAGCACCTAAAATTATGGTGGCTACAACAAAATAGACATTTGCACAAATTTAGGAACACATAAATTACATAAAATAACATCGATTTAACGTCGGTTTCGACTGAGACTTGAAATGAACTCTGATACCACTATAACGAATTGTCTTACAAAATTTGGTGCATCGAAAACGATGATTCCTATGGTTTTATTTTGAACATGTTTCAATTGAAACCGAACGACGAAAAACTGAAAACCATCAAAATGTGTTTGGATATACTTGATAGGGTTCATATAATCTCATAGAGAGAAAGATGGACTTCTAAAGCTCTACAACTATTCTTATGTTTAGTCTCTAGTAGTATCCACATAAATTTCGTTTACATCAGGTTCTCCTTCATGCCGACCTTGAGAGCTCTTTTCGAATGAAGCTCCATCGACCATGGACATTTTCTAGAGAAAGAAAGAGGTAGAAAAGAGGCTGAGAACGTGATTTTCACTTTGGCTTAATAGGATTTAGCTGAAACCATTAGTATTTATAAAGAATTTTAAAATTTTTCATAAAAAATCTACAATCTTATAAATTACGCCATTGTCCCTGTACTTATGGATAAGTTCTTATATATGTGACTCATTAGATCGAATAACCAATTTAGTTGAAGCCTAATTAAAAATTGATAATTTTTTCTTTATTAATTTCTAAATTGAAATGTGTTCACTATAATTACTAAACAATTACTAAGTTAATTTGATTGGATGGTTGGCAAGCGGCTTTTCAAGTTGACTACTTGATCACAGGCAAGTGAAAACATAAAATGAAAAGTTTTAGTATTAAAAATAGAAAAATAGATAGATTATTATATATATTTATACCACTTAAAATAATTGTACCAAACCTCTCAAATTTATTTCTAATTCCCAGTGTGTCTCGTAACTTTTTAAAATTATGAGCATATTTGGTTCTGTTTTGGTTTAACCATTTGGGTTGTTCACTTAACTCAAAAAATTAAACCAGTAATTTGGTTGGGTTTAATTTGTTTTTAACTATATCTGTTTTTTTGGTTTCTAACACTATTGAAATCAAATGAAATGGATAAACCTAATAATCTGAATTAGAATAAATGTTTATTTTAATTTATATATATTAACAATACATATCTATTATTTTTAATATAAATAAATTTGTTTTAAAATTTTTTAAAATTAAATGATTGAAAATTTAAATTTAAATATTAAATTTTAATAGAATATGAATTAAAATAAGTTAAAAAAATAAATATTGACATAATTATAATAAAATATAATTAAAACTGCGGTATGATTTGTTTTAAAAAAATCATCAAAAATCAAACCAAAATTTGTACAATGTGTTCTGTGGTGTTGTGTCGATGGAGCGAGCGACCGACGGCATCAGCTTGCTAACGCCCGCTGGTGTTCTACGTTTACCGCTATAATCTCCACGCACATGGAAACCGATGCAAAGCCCGCATCTTTTCTCCTTGAGATCCCTAGCGGAATGGAATTCTACGATTCGGACCTCTGTTGCCAGCGGGCGGTTCCGGGAGTCCCTCCATCTATACTCGTCGATGCTGATGTCCGGCATCCGGGGCGATAACTTCACCATCCCTTGCGTCTCCAAGGCCTGCGGCAAGCTCGGAGCTTTTCGCGATGGAATCAAGGTTCACGCGATCTCGTTGATCATGGGCTACGAGGACGACGTGTTTGTGCAGACGTCTTTGATGGATATGTACGGAAAGTGCTCTGCTCTCAGGGATGCTCGTCGTTTGTTCGATGAAATGCCTGTTAGAAGCTTGGTCTCCTGGAATTCGATGATCTCAGCTTACGTGAAAGAAGGTCAGATCAGTGCTTCGTTTGCGCTCTTGAGACGGATGAGGGGATTCAGGATGAAGCCGAACACTGGCACACTCGTTGGTCTTCTTTCTAGCGGTTATTCGTCAGGTTGGATTGGTCCATCTCTACATTGCCATGGAATAAAGCTTGGGGTTGATGGAGAGATACGTTTCTCAAACTCATTGATTGGCATGTACATGAGGTGTGGGTTAATCGATGCGGCTCTTTCTTTCTTTGAGTTGATGAAGGAAAAGTCCGCCATCTCTTGGACTGCTGTTGTAGGTGGCTACATAAAATCGGGGGATAATAACAATGCCTTACGAGTGTTCAATCAGATGCGCCAGTGTGATGTTGATCTGGATGCTGTTTCGTTACTAAATCTTATATGCTCTTGTTCTTTGCCTGAGAGCTCATTATTTCTTGGTTCTGCTCATGCACTCACGATAAGAACTGGCTTTGAAGACAAGAATTTGATTCAAAATTCATTGTTGAGCTCATATGCCAAGTCGCAAGATCTTATATCTGCCGAAAAGGTTTTTGGTTTGATTCAAGAGAAAGATGTCTTCTCTTGGACGTCCATGATAGCAGGATACATACAAAATGGTTGTGCGAGCCGAGCTCTGAGCTTGTCTGAAAATATGTTGAAGACGGGTATTGAACTTACAGAGGTTACAGTGACCACCATACTTTCAGCATGTGCTGAGTTTGGATCTCTAGATGTGGGTCAGAAGGTTGAAGCCTACTTGACAAGTAGAAAGGTTCAATGGCACCGTCGAGTCCAAACTTCATTGATCCACATGTACTGCAAATGTGGTAATCTCGAGAGGGCCAGAGAAATTTTCCATTTGGTTGCTAATAAAGATGTGGCAGTATGGTGTTGCATGATAAGTGGATATGCAATTCATGGGATGGGCATGGAGGCACTTGCTCTCTATGAAGAAATGAAGTGTCAAGGGATGATTGAACCGGATGCTGTGGCCTTTACTAGCATTTTATCGGCATGTTGCCACTCTGGCCTAGTTGAGGAAGGTTTGAAATTATTTAAGAGCATGCGAGATGATTTCCACATCAAGCATGGTAGAGAGCATTGCCTGTGCTTGGTAGATATGCTTTGTCGGGGTAACCACTTTGATACAGCCCTAGAGCTTATCAGAGTGATGCCCGAAGAAGTACAAACACAGATGTTGTCTTCATTTCTTAGTGCATACAGGGGCCAAGATGGAACACTGCTTAAAGACTTTGATTGGGAGAAACTGCTGTACATGCAGCAGCAGAGCTGTGGAAACTACATATTGATGTCACAGAGTTATGCTTCACTTGGGAAATGGCAGGATGCGATGGAGATCAGAAAGCAGATAGATTACAAAGACCTTGTCAAGAAACCTGGATGGAGCATAATGGAGTTATCTTGTTAATGGGCTGGTTTGCAGTTCACATTTTAAAGACAGTGTTGGATGGAAATCTTCAAGGATTGAACAAATGCTTTCTTCAAAAAGTGTTGGAGCACAAAATTATTTTGTCATATTATTTAAATTGTTTCTGAAGGGAAGATTACAATAACATAAAAAGCTAAACAAAAAATTCATTTTTTTTACTGCCATGATATTCGTAGCAATGTTGTTAATTATGATAATAAAAACTAATAAGCATATCCATAGATGTCAAGGCGAGCATCTAAGCGGCGCCTAGGCACAAAGGCGGCCCTCTAAGGCTCCTTGGTTGAGCACCTAGCTCAACCCAAACAAGACGTACGCCTTAACCACCAAAGTGTACGCCTTGGACCACTTACTTGCCTAGTCACAAGGTCAGGCTTGGTTCTTTTTTTTTCCAAACCGGCCGGTCAACTTTGTTTTGAACTGGCCGGACTGTTTTTTAAGTGTTTAACTATCAATATCGATGTTAGAACTCTTAGTAAAAAAACCATGATAGGTAATACAAGGGATAACGTGTATCAATTTTGATATTGATATTTTATCCTTTGCAAATATTGATATAACTTTAACTAAACAAGGCATTATGTAATAAACTTAGTTACATCAACATAATGTGTACATATCTATAGAGTTTTTATAGACTCAAAAGGAGAAACACAGATCCATAATGATCAAGTTATGGGTGACATTTTTATCAAGAAATAAAAAACAAGACCCACAATATTCATGTTGAGAAAGAAACGTAGGAACATGATAAAGCCCACACATGGAAATAAATCCAACACCTAACTACATAGCAAGGTTGGTTGATGGCTTAATATTTTGCTTGAAGAATAAAAATTCGTTGAATAAACCACAAGAAAATCAACATTTATATGTATATCGTAGTGTTTTCACACTAATGACTAATAAAATTAGGCATTCTTGTTATATGAGAAGATATCACATTACTAGTTTATTTAGATCATTAATGTCCTATATTAAGGATTCTATGATTAAGAATAATTAAATCATCTACTTTTAGATAATTGATTTGATCATCATAATCTCATCATAATTCAATCATCATTATATATGATTAAAGATTTTAATATAATATACGCATCTAATAAGAGTTATTATTGAATAATTTCTTAATTAATTGAATGAGATATTTATAGAAATATCGAATCATATCCCATATGATTGGCTTGTAGAGCATATATTACTATCAAAAATCTCGCTCAAGATCAACTTTGATCTGCTCGAATATTGAACAACAAAAGTTGACTTGTGTTGTAGTAAGTTAGGGGTGCATGCTCCTCTCCTTAGGGCACTTGGATCTGAGTGAAAATCAAATAAAATGGCAAGTTTTCATGCATCATTAGTAAGGATTTCATGCACCTTCTCCCTAGGGCACATGGATTGACAAAAATATTTACAAATTAAGACAAAAATAAACACATTTAAACAAGTTTCAGGGAGCCTTGGTTTGGGGTGTGCTCCCTAAACCACAGTTGAGGTGTGTGCTCCCTAAGCTGGGGGTGCCTCAATGAGTCCCAAAACCTTTGCAAATTGCAGTGGAATTTGGCCATATCAATTAAAACTAAAGGTTTCTAAGAGCTCTTGGGCTAAGGTATGTGTGCCCCTAGCTTGGGTGTCAACACCAGAGATGGAAGTTCATGGGAGGTCCACAGGTCGGCACCTCAAAGATAGAAAAAAGATACCTTCACTATTCACATTCACATTGCTGCTGTAGAGATCAGAGAAGATGAACCTAGCTTGATGGGCGTGAATTGACTTCTCTCTCTTTAAACTCACTAAATTCTCTCTCTAAAAATCACCAAAACTCAATGGTGGAGTATATGGAAGTGCTGGGGAACTAGGAGACGATTTTCCAACCTCTTAAATGTTTAGAGGTCTTCTCAATTTATAGGGAGAAGAAAAGTAGTGAAATTGAAAATTCCTAGTCGACATACCCCAGGCCAAGGCACATGTGAGCCACTCTAGGGCACATGTGCCTTGCCCTTGGGGCACATGAAAAATGCAAGATAAATGTCTAAAAATTTAAAAATCTGATTAGATCAAAAACTTTGGATTTGATTTGATGTTCCCTACCCCCGGGTGCATGCACCCTACCCCCAAGGCAATAGCGACATAAATATCCCAAAATAAAAAAAAATTGAATCAAAATAGGAGATGGAATCAATGCAATTCTGATCAAGGGTTCATGACCATGTGTCCTTGGAGGGGAGCACATGGCACTACAATTGCGTAAATTTGATCTAGAGGCCATTATGAATAAATAGGAGGTTAGAATTAAATGACGTTTGTTATGTACGTAAGATGACGTGAAGAGGAAGATTTACATATAGATGAATCAATTAGCATACACTCTAAGACCTTAAAATTTCATACAAAATTTTAAGTGGCAATCAAAACAACTTGATATTGGTTAAAATGGATCTGGCGGCAACCAGAAAGATGTGGCATGGACCAAAATACATTCGGTGTTCCAAAACTTAATCATAACCTTTAAAATTTTATCATCAACCATCAATGATAGAGTTGGCCTCATGATTCCATGGTTAACGAGCGGTTCTCGCTCCGAAGGTATGGCTTCATTTGGAAACCTTCGGAAAGCATCTAACTTCACTCGATAAAGCTTTGAATCAACAAGAAAGACCGATAGTGCCAAAATAGTGTAATTACATGTATCACTCTACAAAACAAGAGTTTTATGCTCCGAATTAGGCCAATTTACGTGTCTACAATGGGGTGCCTCAATATTTGACCAAACATTTGTTAAAAATCTTTCAGATGCAATCAAATTCAAATTCAAAAACTGATCAATGTGTGGCATGCCCTAGTAGGAGGATCTCATGGCCACGTGCCTCACATGCCCTAGACCTAAGATACATGCCCTAGATTGGGGATATATGAACTAGAATCACTCATTAAGCATGGTTCAACTCTTAAAGCACATAGCTTGGCCCAGAAATGACTCATCATGATTTAAAACAATGTTATTTTAAATGTTGATCATAGAACAAGAGTTTTAAGTTCTAAAATTATGCTAGCTTTGCATTTTATATCTTGCCTCATGTTGGCATCAGCTTTGCAAAGAAATGGCATGTAGTGCAATGAAATAGATCATAGAGTAATATAGTAGAATAAAATAATTTATAGATAAGTGTAGTTGAATGAAATGGTGTTGGACTTAGAAGTTGAGTACAAGGTGTAGATTTATACATGCATGTTAGACTTAATCAATTAGAATGAATTCACTTAAGGTTTTGAGATCATCACCATGTTTCAACAAAGTTATTGTATCTCCACTTGGTAGAAAAATGTGCAGTGGGCATAAAAGGTAAAAAGGGAGCTAGCCCCCAAATAGTGGGCGTCCCCGAGTTGCAAACTCATGGGTTCATCATTAGCTAACAGCCCAATCTACGTGGTATGTTGAATCAATATGGGTTAAAAGGATTTAAAGTAGAAATATTAGTCAAGCATAGTTGGGTCTTTAGGTTCAATTGAGTTCATCTAAATACCCAATTTAATCTAGAATTGAATAACTACTTGTTCTATCGAGTTCACTTCAAAGCACGATAAAATGTTGCATGGGTGGCATTAATGCATATAATCATGATGCTGCTGAGGAATGCAATACACATTTGAAACACGATGCGATATGATAAGAAATCACTGTGTAAAACACAATACAAACATAGTGGCACATAAAACATGGACATGGTAATGTTAATGTCGGAGATGGGTGTCCAAGTTGGCACCTTAGATGTGAATGAAAAAGGATTCCTACCACACCCATACTCACCTTAATCTCCAAATGTTTGGCCCTCAGTGTCACTCTAGTGTTGGAGAGACAGTTCGGATCATGTGGGAGGGAGATGGGAAAAAAATACTAGAAATAAAGCATGATTAAACAAAATAAGAGTAAGTGAAGATAATGTGGGTGCCAGGAGCCACTAACTCCAATTCATGCATCATTTAAAATAACATTAATTGAAGGATATTGAATGTGTATGCACCTTTAACAGTGAGATCAACAAGTTTCTTCTTCTTTGGCTAGTTGAGGAAGAAGAGTCTCAATCTAAGTGTGTGATTGATTTTCCATGCAACTAGAAGACAAAAGACTTGTGAAAGAGGGGATTAAACTTTGAAGTGTAGCATCAATAATGAGAATAGCATAATAAAAGTAAATAGAAGCAAACTCACCAGTTTCAAGGTTAGCCCTAACATCTTTTTTTATACTTTTTTGGGATAAATATGATGATGAAAATTAAGGGAAAACAATATTAAGAATGATTCTAACTGATATAAGAATGAAGTTTAAGAAAACAAATCTGATTATGGATGTTGAAAATAACACAATTTGGGCACGGTGACAACTGGGTCAAACTGTTTCGAGGTCTACTGGTGCAACCAAGATGCAGAAGTTGATATGATAGAAGATGATTTAGAATTGAGACATGTTTTCTATAATAGAAAAAAGACTCACAAAGATAAATTTTATATGAATATTGCTTTGCTTGAATCCATCTGGAAGAGGCCTGAAATTGTCTGAGAACATAGAATAGCAAAGAATATAATCCTAGGTCCACCGGTGTGATGTCGGTGCGAAAACCACAATAAAATGAGGAGATGTCAAAATTGATCCTTGTTTGTTGGAGAAGAAAGAAGACTAAACATGTAATAATTCTTCTAATGGAAATGTGCTTGAATATTCTCAGAGAAGTCTGTAGAAGCTGAAGAAGAGTGGACAGCAGTGTAGAGTGCAGATCGTACTTCTCTTTTTCTTTAGACCAATCTCTTTGCACTAGAGTGAGAAGAGAATGATTGGAGAAACTTGGGATGAGCATAGGGTAGCTAGAGGATGGGGATTTAACCTTGGTTCATATAGAGTACCTTCAAAGTTGTAGGAAAACAAAATTGGTCCAAAATATGGAAAGAAGGCCATTGTGTCCTCGATTTGGGGAGTGTAGGGCATGCCCCACTTATAGGCCATGCTGACCATGCCCCATCCTAGGGGTGCAGTCGGCCAAAAATTGTATTTTTGGTATGGAAGTTTCCATAAAATGCTAAAAAAATGAATACTAAAGTGATCACACCCTACACATAGGGGCACAACCCAAATTGACAGTTTTACCAAGAAAATTATCCAAAAATAAATTTGGAAAATCCCAAATTGAAGAAAGATCATATGGACATGCTTTGCAGACTACACCCCCTAGTCAGGGGTGTGATAGAAATATATGCTTTACAAGTTAATCATATATGATACAATTCAACATTTCGTGAAATATCTTATTCAAATAATTAGACAAATCTATAATGAGGTTTTTGATCACATAAAATGATGATTAAATTTTGATAAGATCATGATAATGAGATCGATCATATAGAGGTATATGAACTAAATATTTCTAGTCATAGGATTCTTGGGACATGACATCATGAATCTAGATAGACTAATGTATATGATATTTTCTTATATGATGAGAATGATCGATCTTATTGGTCATTGGTGTGGAGATATTGAGATATACATATAGATGCTCATTAGTCAAATAAGTTTACTTAACTGACCAAATTAGAAATCCTAAATAGTATCTTACCAAACTGTCAATCAGAGTTTTCTATCATCATGGTTGCATGATTAAACCTTTGACCTGAGTCGCCAAAGATGCCTTGTTGGGTGGAACTTGTGCTTTACAAGGAAAACCCGATTGAGAAAATTAAGTGAACAACAAGGGATCGTCCACTCTTAGTAAGTGAGAGTGAATGTCGAAGGTAGAAATGATAATTGAAAAAGGAGTTTTTCAATTGATTTGATTCCAAGTATAGGATTCTATAGAGTCGGTATACTAAGGAGTTGATAGTTAATGTCGTATTCTTTTATGATTGATATATTGAATGGATGAGGGTTTATATTTGTGTGGTAACTGATGATGAAAAGATTTAATGGAAATAAGATTATTTCCATAGTCATTTGGGATCATGTGATGTGGCTTGTAGCCTTCATGATCAATAGGACAATTAATCTGTTATCAGATAACAGAATTAATTTAATTAAATAAAATTATTTTATTTTATTTAGTTCTAAATTAAATAGGTTATTGGTCCTAGTGGGTCACACACATAAGGACTTATCCATAAGTTCAGGGGCAAAGGGATAATTTATGAAGATTTGGGTTTTTATGAAAAAATTCAAATTATCTATAAATACTAATGGTTTCAACCAAACTCTATGAAGTTAATGGTGAAAACCATATCCTCAACCTCTTCCCTGCATCCTCCGCTCTTTAGAAGGAGCCCATGGGTGATGGAGCTCCGTTCAGGAAGAGTTCTCAAGGCTGGTACAAAGGGAGAACCAGCTGTGAATAAAGTTCATGTGGATACCACTAGAGTCTGAGTATTTGAATGGTTTGAAGAGCTTCAAACATTCTTCTTCTTTTTATCCAAGGGATTAGATGAATCCCCATCAGGTTTATTTGAATCTATTTTGATCAGTTTTCGATTTTTGTCATTTGATTCTGATTGAGACAAGTTCAACATGAACTCATAAAGATCATTGCTTCTATTACACCAAAATTTGTAGGATGATTCCTTACAAGGCACGCAGGGTGCACCCTCAGCCAATGAACAAAGTGAGGGCACCTTGCTTGGTGAAGAAAAGGAGGATGTGTTTAGTGTCGATGGCTAGTACAACTCGGGATGTCAATATGGAGACAATTCAGAAGACTTGAAATGATAATAGGAAAAGACTAAGGTAACTTAGAAAACTTAGAATGACCAAAAAAGATGGTAGTAACTCATGACTCAAAATGACAACTGAAAAAGATGGGTGCAACCCGAAAAGCTTGGGAAAGCTTGGTGGTGATCGAGAAGACCAAAATCAACAATTGAGTGACCTAGAGGCACCCCAGTGGGGGTAGAAACCGGCTAATTGATCGTGTAACAAATGGATTGACCTAGTATGATCTAAAGCCCACCTAATATGTGATAGAAATGTATACCCTACAAGCCAATCATATATGATATGATTCGACATTTCTAGAAATATCTCATTCAATTAATTAGGCAAATCTTCATTATAAACTCTTATTAGATGTGAATGTCATAATGAAGTCCTTTATCAAATGAAATGATGATTAAATCATGATGAGATCATGATAATGAGATTGATCATCTAAAGGTAATTGATTTAAATTTTCCTAGTCATAGAATACTTGAGATGGGACATCAAGGATCCGGATAAACTAGTGTATGTGATATCTTCTCATGTGATGATGATGACCGATCTCATTGGTCATTAGTGTGGAGACATTGAGATACACATATAGGTGCTTATTAGTTGAATGAGTTCACTGAACTGACCGAATTAGAAACCCTGAATGGTATCTTACCGAACTGTCAATCAGGATTTTCTATCATCACGGTTGCATGGTTGAACCTTTGACCTGAGTTGCCAAAGATACCTTGTTGGGTGGAACTTGTGCTTTAACCATTGACTTATGGATCATCGTTTAGATGGTCCAGTATAGCGATGGATCGGGTACAAGGAAAACCCGATGGAGGTAATTGAGTGGACAACAAGGAATCGTTCACTCTCGGTAAGTGAGAGTGAATGTCCTATGGGGTAGTACTCTAAATCCCTAGCTAGGGTAGATAGGATAATTGGAAAAGGAGTTTTTTAATTGATCCAATTTTTAGTACAAGATCCTATAGAGTCGGTACACTAAGGAGTTGACAGTCGATGCCGTACTCCTTTCCGACTAGGACATTGGATGGATGAGGGTTTATATCCATGTGATAACTGATGATGAAAAGGCTCAATGGAGATGAGATTATCCCCATAGCTATTTGAGATCATGGGATATGGCTTGTACCCTTCATGATCGGTAGGTCGATTAATTTGTTATCAGATAACGAATTTAATTAAATTAAATAGAATTATTCTATTTTATTTAGGCCTCAACCAAATAGGCTATTGGGCCTAGTGGGTCATACAAAAAAGTACTTATTTACAAGTATATGGGTAAGGACGTAATTTATGAAGATTTTAAATTTTTATGAAAAATTTCAAAATTCTCTATAAATACTAATGGTTTCAGTCAAATCCTATCAAGCCAAGGGTGAAAACTATGTCCCTAGCCTCCTCCCTACCTCCTCCTCTTTCTAGAAGGTGTCCATGGTCGATGGAGCTCCATTCGGGAAGAGTTCTCGAGGCTGGCGTGAAGGGAGAACTTGCTGTGGATGAAGTTTGTGTAGATACTGCTGGAGACTGGACATTTGAATGGTTGGAAGATCTTGAGAATTGAGATGTTCGGTATTTGGTTAGGACTTGGCAAAGGATTAGTTGGCTATCACCTATCACCCTTAATTCCATTGCACCATAGAAATGAGTGGCCTCCAGCCCGGCCAGCAAGGTTTCGTATTCAGCTATGTTATTGGTTGCTAGGAAGTCGAGCTGAAATGCTTGTGGAATGGTGACACCCTCGGGTGATAGAAGGACGATTCCTATTCCCTTATCGTGTGAATTTAGAGCCCTGTCAAAATATAATGTCCAAAGGGGGGAAGATTGGATCAACATTAGTTCGTCATTCGGGAGCTCCGACAAGACCGGGTTAAAGAGGGGTATAAGGTGATGGGCTAGATGTTTGGCAATGGCATAGCCCTTAATCGCCTTTTGGGGGACATAGGTGATATCAAACTGTGAAAGGAAACCCTGCCAACGACCTAACCAATCAGTTAGAACAGTTTTCTCCAGAAGGAATTTGATGGGATTGATGTGGGCAATAACATTGACCTCATGAGCTAAGAAATATTTTTTAAGCTTCTGAACTACCCAGACTAGTGCAGCATAGGTCTTCTCCACTACAGTGTACTTCTGCTCACACGGATCAAAAATATTTGACAAATAGTAGGTTGCCCTTTCTTTCCCTTCTTCATCCACTTGTGCAAGCACTACCCCAAGAGAATTCTCCAAAACCGAGATATATAGAACTAAGGGCTTGCTGGAGACTGGTGGTCTAAGCACAGGGGGACTAGCTAGGTATCTTTTCAAACCATCGAATGCATCCTGGCACTTCGAATCCCATTTGAACTCGGCCCCTGCCTTGGTCAACTCATAGAAAGGTTTACACCTTTGGGAATGTTGTGAGATGAACCGGCTGACAAACTATAGCCTCCCGATTAATCTTTGAAGTTCTTTCATATTTCTTGGAGGAGGCATACCAATGATTGCTTTCGCCTTGTTTGGGTCGATTTCTATGCCCATTTTACTTACTATGAACCCCAATAATCTTCTTGAGGATACTCAGAATATACATTTCTTTGGGTTCATTTTCAATTTATATTCCTTAGCCCTTTGCAAGACCCTTCTTAGCACTTTAGAATGATCTTCTCGGATTTTGGACTTAATGACCAGGTCATCCATGTACACCTCTACAAGGGTATGCATCATGTCGTGAAAGATAGCCATCATGGCCCTCTGATACGTAGCACTAGCATTCTTCAGTCCAAAGGGCATGACGACATAGCAGTATGTTCTCCAAGGTGTAGTGAACAATGTCTTCTCCTGGTCCTCTTCGGCCAACCTGATTTGATTATATCCGGAATAGCCATCCATGAACAACAACATCTCGAATCCATCGGTGTTATCAACCAGTACATCAATATGAGGTAGAGGAAAGTCATCTTTAGGACACACTCGGTTTAAGTCCCTGAAGTCTATGCAGATCCAAACTCGTCCATCCTTCTTCATTACATGGACTATGTTAGCCACCCATTGCGGATAAAGGATGACCTTAATGAATCTTGCTTGATGTAACTTGTCGACCTCTTCTTTCATCTTAAGTGCAACATCAGGGTGGAATCTCCTTAATTTTTGTTTGACAGGGGTAGCTCCAGGTTTCAAAGTTAGACGATGTTCAACCAACGAGTTGTCTAACCCCGGTATGTCTTCGTATGTCCATGCGAACGTGTCCTTGTATTCTTCCAAAATTTTAATTAAGCTCTGTTCCTTAGTGGGAGTGAGGTTCATACTTAGGAGGACTGTCTTAGGATCTTCTGGTGTTCCAAAGTTTAATTCTTTTGTCGGTTCATCCACCGTGGCTGATAGTTCTTCAAACCTTTTAAGTCCAGATGCATACGCATCAGTCAAGTCCTCAATTCCATCCTCGAAATCAGGATCCTTTTATGATAAAACCTTATAAACTCCCAGTGTATGATCTACATTGAATTCATCCTCATATTGGATTTCATCAAGCTGGATAGCATTTTCCAAGAACCTTGGGAGCCATGCACATTCTTTGCACTTCTGAGCTAATTGTTGGAGATATCTCTCTGGAACATGCTTACCCCGACTTTTCTTCTTTGTATTTACAGTGGGTGAAGGATCGAGCAGATCGATCAGTGAATTGGAGAAGAGGTGTCCCTGTTTGGGAGCACCCTCCAGGACAAGCAGAGACGTCTCCTCAATGGAAAACTGAGTTTGCGAGAAGACATTTTATTTTAGTTATTTTTGAAGTTTTCAATAATGGAAAGAGAATGAGCCGGTGGGGCTCGAGCAAAAACAAAAAGCTTAAGTAAACATGAGAAAAATGGGCTCGCAGGCCGCACAATGACAAGAAACGGGCACATAGGCCTAAAGCTAGTAAAAAGATCCAAGGGGCACGTTGGCCCAATGCTAGAAAAGAAGTCTAAAGGGCACGTGTGCCCAATGTTGTTGAATTGAAATGGGCATAGAAGCCTAGTGGAGTAAGAAAAATTGAATGCGCTCTCAGGCAAAGTGATCAGTTTGGGGAGCCATTTTGGCCCAGAAGTGGGAATCGGGCTAGAAAGCCCATCAAGCGAGTTTAGGAGGGAGAGTGTGAGGATTTTAAAGTACGTGACCATAGGATATGGCTCACGCAGAATGTTGATCAGAGGTTTTATAGAATGGATGAGTTGTTTAGTAAAGGATTTGCCCTTGACTAATTCTTCCTCTTCCATGAACAACCGAGCCAAAGATGTACTCAGGTTGTCCACTTCCTCCTCTTGCTCTGATGCCTTCCTTCTCTTGGTTGGTTCTTCTTCTTTGTCCCCAGCCATCATCATGGTATCCCCTTTGATAAAGAATCTTTGGAGTCCCATGGCATTTTTTGGCCAGTAGACCATCCTCGGGGTGAAACCGGGCTCATAGCCAGACCCGTGCCTTCTCGGTCTTTGTACAGCTTCAATGGGGGTGCACAACCCCCTACAGTTCCTTTCCCATCCCTTTTCCTGGTTGATAGCCCATCCCTTTCATCATCTGCCACACAACTGTATCTGGAGGCGTCGTCAACATCATGACCTCGGGCAGCTCTGTAATTGAAACCAACGGCTGGACAAGTTCTGATACTGGCAATGTAGAAGAGGGGTCATCCACGTCATTTAAAATGGGGATGTTGGTTACTTTAATTACCTGGCCCTTTTATAGGAACTTCAAACATTGATGATTAGTGGAGGCAATAGCTCCTATTGCCTCAAGATATGGGCGTCCCAAAATAGCTTTAAATGTAGGGTCCAGTTCTAAAACATGAAACTCGGCGGTGACAGCACACGACCCGAGCCCTACTTCCAATGTAACCACTGTCGACTCTGAAAATTCGACGGGGTCCTCTCCTTTTCAGGGAAGTCCGTGAACCTAGATCGTCACCTTAAGAGGGAATGATAAAGAAAGAAGAAAACTCGGAAAGCACCTCTCACCTCGGTCCCACACTCACATTGGTCCCCGAACTTTCATCCCTTGGCGTCGCTCGATCACCAAAGAGACGGTTCGGGTAATGTGGGAGGAGGGTGAGAAGAAGGAAATCAAAACATGTGGTCGCCAGGAACCGCGGGTTCCAATTTATGAAATTAAAATTGAAAGATGACCGTGTGTACCTTAGCGTGAAGAGTGTGGGTTAAAGCTTCTCCTTCTTCGGCCGGCCGATGAAGAAGAGTCCTCAACGTGTGGGTGCTTGATCTTCTATGCAACTAGACAAACAAACAAGTGAAAAGATAATTAGAACTAAACAAAGTGGAGTATATGCAAAGAAAATAACATGAAACACACAACTGAAAGAAAACTGACCGGATTCGGGTTATCTCTAACCCCTCTTTTTCTATTTTCGGATTAACATATTAAAAGTAATGCAAAAAATGTGAAAAAATAATAGGAGGATGTATAATCACGAAACAAAGAGATAGGAAAAAGAACAGCAAGATTCTGAGTAGAATAGAGAAAGATATGGCCAAATCTGGGTTGTTGAAAAAGCCGAGCAGCAGTCATGGATCTGCCAGGCGCGACTTTGCTTCTGTGCTCATCACAACCAGCCCCGACCTTGGAATCAAGTTATGTCAACTGAAAAATCAATAAGACTTGGAGAGGAAGAACTTTGATGAAGAGAGCTCGGGCAGCAGATGTCCACACACTACTGTAGAGGCCGAAGAAGAGAGACCTGGCTGATCACCTGCAGAACATCCGTCCTCTCTCTTGAACCGACTTTTCTCTCTCTAAAAATCACAAAATCAATGCAGGAGAGAGGTTGAACGTCTTGAGATGCCTGGGGGGTCGTGCTCATGCCTTTGGAATGACCAAAATCAGAGTAAATTTATAGGGGAACGAATGGCGCGATCAAGACTAAAAAATAGGCCACCTTGCGCCCTACCCCAGGGCGCATGGCACATTTCCCGAAAAATTCGACCTTATCCGGTCGATCCGTTCAGCAGTAGAGTCCCAGTGAAAAACTGGTTCCCTCGTGCCTCAAGGGTAGGGCGCATGTGCCCTCAAATGAGGGCACGAGGTCACGTGCCTAACTGGTAGGGCACATGGGCACGTGCCCTGGGTCCTGGGCGCATGTGACCAGGGACCCGGGCGCATGGGATTGTTTTTGCACGTCCTTCTTCCGGAAGCCATTGCGAACACTCCCGAACTCGGAATTCGACGCCATTTGTTGCGTTGGAAAGATAACAGGCCGAAGAAGCTTTCTATAGCATTGGATCAGCCATCACACCCTACAAAACTTTTGAATTTTGTCTGGAAGTTAGGGCAATGAACATAAGATCCGATACAGGTTAAAATGACTCTGACAGCAAACCGAAAAGGCACGGTATACAAAAAAACCTGTCCGGAGTGTGAATCTAACCATAAACTTCAATGAATGATCATTAGGCATTGGTCATTCAGCCAATTTCTGTGTTTACATGATTTACGTGTGGCTTTCGCTCGGAAATTACGGCTTTTTGCAGAAAACTTCGAAAACAACCGATTTCGTTCGGCGAAGCTCCAAATAAACTTTAAAAGATACGGCATCATTCTAAGGTCAATTACACATGTTACCCTATAAAACATGAGTTTTATGCTCTGAATTAGGTGAATTTGGCGTGTCTACAGCTTGCCTCGCCTTGATGTCGGCTTTGTAAGGGAGTGGCATGTAATGAAGCGGAGTGATTCGGAGTGAACTGTAATGGAATGCAAGTGAGTGTAGATGAATGTAGCGGAATGGAATGGTGATGGACTGAAAAGGTGGCATCAAGGTGTAGATATAGACACACTTATCTACCCAATCCAGCAAAATGAATCTCGCTGAGTATTCTAGATCGCTTTCATGTTCTATCAAAACCTCACATAATTGATTGGTAAAAGACATGCCATTGGCACGAGAGATGAAAATTAAAGGATAAAGGATAAAGGACGTAGCCAACTCTCAGCATGGTGAGGAGTCCTCGAATTCGTAGGTTCATCATCAGCCAGCAACCCGGACTTTGCGGTGTTCTTGTACTGTGATGGGCTAAAGTTTTAAAAGAGAAATTGATTTTAAAATGAAAAGTATACCAATCCATCATATTTGGAATCTCAAGTTTATTCAAGTTTCATCAAAATACTCAGTTTAATTCTAAGTGGAATAATCTCAAATTCTAAAAGGGTTTGTTTAAGCATAACAAAATTGCTCGGGTATCGTGAAAACCATGAATCACGCTCTCGCAGAAAACCGAGTATTCGGAAAACGACAAAACGGACTTAAGCCATAGTGGGATTGAAAGATAATGGTGGGACTAACATAGAATGAAGGGACAGAGGAAACAATGGTGTGACAATTTCCATGGTGGGATAAAATAAAAGACATGGTGGGATAAAAGAAAGGAAAGAATAAAACATGAAGGGATAAAATTAGTAATGATGAAGAATAAAAAAAAATATGAATGTAAAAACATAGAAAATTATGTAGAAAATAGTTGAAGATATAGATTGTCTATTGGAGGTCAAGACACCTGATTAGGAACCATTGTCCCTCCAATGTTCAATTTTGGCTTATCCGTGAGTGTGAATAAATGACCAAACCGTCGCAGATTTTGTTAAAGGGGACCTCGGGCCCAGTCATTTTCACTCTCAAGGTCTTCAACATTAATGCAAATAATATGTATCAAATGGACCTAACATAACTAGGTGACAGATGGTAGGAGTGACGTGTAGTGTAAAAATGGAATGCAAGTGAAGATGTGAGATTGAGAATGTGGATTTGAGTGAAGTCTTCATGCATGGTTTATCATCTTGCATCGACTGCCTGATTCATTAGCATCTTTGGTCCATCTTTGTCTTGCCTTCTGATGGACTACAACACCACGATAATGTTCAGTTGGGTGGCGCTTCCTCTCTTTTCGCCACAAGGTTGGCATGACGTTCCTTGGGGAACATTGATCTCACCAATTCACCTATTGGACTTCAAAGGTTGCCTGATGGCCATTCTCTTTTTGCTTCTTTAGCTCCTGAAAGCATTTAAAATTTCATCATGACTCATCCCTTTGCCTGTATACCATTTGTCTTGATTTTGAGTCAAAGGGAGGAGCCTTCTTAACAAGGTAGAATAAAACAAATGACTAAAATGAAATGGAGGGGTGAGGGTTGAGAGAACTTACCTGCTGTGGTGTGAATCCTCTCCTCTTCTGCAATGAAATGCCTGAAACACTTGATAGGAAGGGATTAGATCTTCACCATGACTCATCCCTTTGCCCATTATGGTCAACTTTGACTTAGGTCAAAGGGAAGAGCCTTCTTAACAAGTAATTAAAGCAAAATGGATATGCAATGCAGAAATGGAAATATGCATAACAGTCAAATAAACATGGATGCAACTAAGGCAATGATCACGACTGAGCAATTTTTTTTTGAGTTTTCTCAGAAATATCATTTTTTTAGATTTTCAAAAATATTCATTTTTTTTTTGGATTTTTGAAATATGCATTTTTTTTGATTTTAAATATTCATCATTTTTTTAAAATTTTAAAAAATTTACTTTTTTTATATTTTGAAAATATTCACTTTTTTTGGATTTTGGAAATTTTTACTTTTTTGTGGAGAAAATGCTGGTATTTGAGACAATTCATCGGTCTTTGGGGTCTGTCAAGACTCAAGTGGTAGATGCCATGTGCAAAAATAAAGTTCCCTACCTAGAATCCTTCTAACCTTCTTCCTTTGATCGGCTTGGATTCCACCTGGATTTGGTCGGTTTACCCTACCCAAGAGGTTTAAGGAGGAAGAGTATAGAAGAAGTCCTTGATAGGGTTTGAAGATGTTGAGAGGGATTTCTCTACTCTCACTCAAATTACCCATTGGGGTTCGGCCTCTTTGGGTTTTTCCTATTTTTTTTCTCTTTTCTATGTGGCACATATTTGGACAGGTTTTTGACCCGTGGGGACATTGCGCATCTTTTAGTGCCTTTTGCCTTGACTATTGTAGACACGCAAAATTCGCCTAATTCAGAGCATAAAACTCATGTTTTATAGGTTAACATGTGCGATTGACCTTATAATGATGCCGGGTCTTTTAAATTTGATTTGGAGCTTCGCCGAACGAAATAGGATGTTTTCCGAAGTTTTCTGCAAAAAGCCGTAATTTTCGAGCGAAAGCCACACGTAAATCGTGTAAACACGGAAATTGGCTGAATGACCAATGCCTAATGATCATGCCTTTAAGGTTATGGTCATGTTCACACTCCGGACAAGTTTTGTTGCATACCGTGCCTTTCCGGTTTGTCGTCGGAGTCATTTCGACCTGTATCGGATCTTCGGTTCACTGCCCTAACCTCCGGACAAAATTCTGAAGTTTTGGAGGGTGTGATGGCTGATCCGATGATATAGAAAGATTCTTCGGCCTGTTATCTTTCCAACGCAACAAACGGCGTCGAATTCCGAGTTCGGGAGTGTTCACAATGGCTTCCGGAAGAAGGACTGCAAAAATAGTCCCATGCGCCCGGGTCCCTGGTCACATGCGCCCGGAACCCAGGGCACGTGCCCATGCGCCCTACCAGTTAGGCACGTGACCATTGTCGACTCCAGAAATGGGTTCCGGATTGGCACCTCAAGAGAAGAAGGTGAAATATGGAATTGGGAAAAAAAGGGGAGTGAATTGAAAACACTCGGAAAGCGGTAAAGACTCCTCAACTCGGTCCCACACTCACATTGATCCCCGAACTTTCATCTCACGGCGTCGCTCGAGCACCGGAGATGGTTCGGGTCATGTGGGAGGAGAGTGAGGAGGATATGAATTTAGAACATGAATAAAAAGAAATTGTGGTCGCCAGGAGCAGCGGGCTCCGCTTTATGTAATGGAAATAGAAAGAAGTTGATTTGACCGTGTGTACCTTAGCGTGGGAGATTGGGATGTGAGTTCAACCTTCTTCTTCTTCGGCCGGCCGATGAAGAAGAGTCTCCAATCCAATGCTAGCTTGATCAACCTGTGCAACTAGAACAATAAACCAAGTGAAGAGTTTGGTTAGACTTGTGAGAAGTGTAGTAACTGTAGTAAGAAGATAAGAAAGAAGCAATTGGAATTGGACTCACCGGCTTCGGGGTGAGCCTTAACCCATTTTTTGTGTTTTTGATTATGTAAAAATGATGTAAATGAACTAAAATATGCTTTAAAACATTAAATAAACAAAGTTAATGGAGTTGAGAAAGCTTATAGAATGATTTGGCTTGAGTTGAAGCCGAGTTGGTTGAAGACAGCCGGTTCGGGTAGCTTGGTACCCTTCTGGCGCGACTTTGGTGCAGAGGATGTTACGGACGACCCCGATGTCAGAATCGAGTGCCGTTTGTTGGAGTAGACATAAAACTCAGAGAGGAAGAATTCCTATGTTGATGACTTCTCTGAAATCCTCCACGAACAAACGGCAAGTCGGAATTGAGTGCCGTCAGTTGGAGATGAAAGAGGACGAAGAGATGAACATCTTCTATGTTGAAGACTTTTGCAGCAGGAGCCCAGGATTTTCTGCAGAAGTCGATGAAGATGGTTGATGTAGAACGCTCGGATCGAGCCTTCTCCTTCACCTCGGGATCGATTTCTTGACTTCGGATCGCCTTTGGATGTCGGGACGGCTTTGGAGAAGAGCTTGGACGACCTCTGGACGAGCTAGGCACGGGGGATTAACCTTGGGTCGCTGAGAATGGCCCTCAATTTATAGGGGAAGGGAGACGGTGCAAAATTTAGAAACTGGACCTAACGCGCCCCCGCGTTTCAAAGGAGAGGAGGGCGCGCAGGGCGCGCCCTCAAACCAAGGGCGCGCAGGGCGCGCCCCCAGTTCGGGGGCGCGGTCTGCGCGCCCCTCTGTTTCAAAGAGACCGGGGGCGCGTTACGCGTCTCACTGCTAAAAATCGACGGAAACTTCCAGAAATTGCTAAAAATCGACTTGATATACGTAACGCGCCCCCGAACCGGGGGCGCGATACAAATAATCGAAAATCCTCCGCCAAATCCTTCCAAAAATCCGGTTTAGAAGGTGCTAATCGGGGTAATTTCCGATTTTCGGAAACAGACCGCTCCCCCGCCTTTCAAAGGAACCGGGGGCGCGCAGGGCGCGTCCCCAGTTTGAGGGCGCGCAGGGCGCGCCCCCGGGTTGAGGGCGCGCAGGGCGCGCCCTCCCGTTTCAAGCGGAGCGGGGGCGCGGTACACTCTCTCTCCTGTGCGCGTGTTCCGCGAGCCGTATCTTGCAAACCGGATGTCCGATTCGGCTCCCGTTTGTCGCGTTGGAAAGAGGGCCTTCAACCGCACCTCCTCAAGTCGGTAAACCAGCCTCATGACTCCCGAGATGTTCGTACGGGGCTTTCTACCGGTTTACCCTCTCGCGGAAAGCCGAAACCCGGGGCGAAGATCCGAAAGAGCACGGTTCCGATCGAGAAATCTCGGGTCAACTCGGGATGACTTAAAATGATGACCGAACAAGTCTTGTATGATCGGACAATCCGAAGTCATCGAAAAATCTGAGATTAACCCGGTAAACGTGAATCGAAAGCCGTAAAAGCAGCGAAACCCTAAAATTGATCGAACCGGATGTATGGCCCCGGTTGATGAAAATATTCGGCTAGAACCGACCCGGATGACCCGAAAAGACCCGGTGATGACCGGAAAGGCCTAATACATGGTCTGGGATAGCCGTGTCAGCACAGATCGAAAAAGCCGTAACGAATGCCGTCATTTACCGACGCCAACCAAAATGACTTCTCGGAAACCCTGAATGTTACGGAACACATGCGGGACTCCCGAAACCTTTAATTATGGACCATTGAAGGTCGGTCATCGAGCAGGCTTCGTGTTTTTACAGTTCACGTGCGGCTCTCGCTTGAAGGTTACGGCAATATTCCGGAAATCATTGGTTCATTCTCAACTAACAAGGGGGGCTCCACCACTGTCCTTAGCTCATCTCCACGAGGTAGTCCGGATCAGATAACGGTCAAATAAAGGATATCGCCTATGGAATAAGAGTCTAGGGCTCCGAATCAAGCCAATTTGGCGTGTCTACAACCATGTGCCCTCACTTGAGGGCACATGCTCCCCACCCTGGAGGCACGAGGGACCCAGTTTTTCACCGGGACTCGACCACTGAACGGACGGAACAGATAAGACCATTTTTTTTGGAAAAGATAAGATGTGCCCTCACTGGGGGGCACATGCGCCCCTCAGTGGGGCGCATGCGCCTGGCACCAGGGCGCATGCGCCCAGGGGTAGGGCGCATTCAACCCTATTTTTTAGTCTTGATCGCGGCAGTTTTCTCCTATAAATAAACTCCGATTCCGGTCATTTCAAAGGGATGAGCACGACCCCCATGCATCTAAAGACGTCAAACCTCCCTCCTACATTGATTTTTTGATTTTTATAGAGATAATTTCGAGTTTTTAGAGAGAGAAAAGTCGGTTCAAGAGAGAGGAAGGCTGTTCTGCAGGTGATCAGCCAGGTCTCTCTTCTTTGGCCTCTAAAGAAGTGTGTAGACGTCTTATGTCCAAGATCTATTCATCAAAGTTCTTCATATCCAAGTCTTATTGAGTTTACAATCAACGGAACTTGATTCCAAGGTCGGTGCTGGTCGTGACGAGCGCAGAAGCAAAGTCGCGCCTGGCAGATCCTGGACTACTGGTCGGCTTTTTCGACAACCTAGATTTGGCTATAGCTTTCTCTATTCAACTCAGAATCTTGTTGTTCTTTTTCCTATCTCTTTGTTTCGTGATTATCCATCCTCCTATCATTTTTGTACATTTTTTGCATAATTTTTAGTCTGTTTATACGAAAATAGAAAAAAAGGGGTTAGAGATAACCCGAATCCGGTCAGTTTCTAGTCAGTTGTGTGTTTCATGTCATTCTCTTTACATATACTCCACTTTGTCTAGTTATAATTGTCTCTTTAACTTGTTTATTTGTCTAGTTGCACAGAAGATCAAGCACCCACCGCGTTGAGGACTCTTCTTCATCGGCCGGCCGAAGAAGGAGAAGCTTTGACCCACATTCTTCACGCTAAGGTACACACGGTCATTTTAATTTCATAAATTGGAACCTGCGGTTCCTGGCGACCACATTTCTTTCTTCTCATACTCCTCCCACATGACCCGAACCATCTCTTTGGTGATCGAGCAATGCCAAGGGATGAAAGTTCGGGGATCAATGTGAGTGTGGGACCGAGGTGAGAGTTGCTTTCCGATGTTTTATTCCTTTATTTTCTCATCCCCTCTTGAGGTGACGATCTGGATTCACGGACTTCCCTGAAAAGGAAAGGACCCCATCGAATTTTCAGAGTCGACAGCTTTGTGGCCACCACGGTGGGACAAGCAATGTTTTCAACCGTGGGTGCTTAGTGTCTTGTTTGCAACTAGTTCTAGTTCTAGATCGGTTCCCACGTGAGCCTTTCCTTCTTTCCACCTTTCTTAACTTCATGCCATCTCAAAATTTCTTATTTCACCCATCTTTCATCAGATCTGAAGTGCCAAGTATGCCACTTAACTTCTGTCATTTTATTTAAACCGGTTCCCACGTGAACCAATCTCTTTCTTTACTTCGGTTCCCACGTGAACCAAACCCCTTTTTTTCCAGATCTATCCCAACTTGGTTCAGATATTTATTCACCTTTAATTGGCCCCACGTGGCCCTCTTTTGACCATTCAAACCGGTTCCCACGTGAACCACCCTTTTTTACCCAAAACCTGTTCCCGCGTGAACCACCTTTACTTTTTACACCGGTTCTCACGTGAACCAGCTTATTCATACATCGGTCCCCACATGGACCACCCTTTTGCTTGGCTATCAGATTTGAACCCTCTTCTTTCCATCACTTTTCACTATCTCCATTTGGCTCACATAAGAAACATGGTCTGGATTATAGTTTCTAGTTGCTTGTCTAGTTTCTAATCGCTTGTCTTGCGTGATTGTTTGTTTATTTAAGTTTATGTTTTGCTTATTACTTGCTTTATTACTTGATTGCATTCTCTGCTCCTTCTCTCCACCTCCTTCTTTTACACTTTTTTTGAGGCGGGAGCTCACTCTCCCATTTTCCCCTCCCATCCAAAACACCCTCTTGGTCGATTCTGACCTCTCTTCTGGGATATTCCTTCATAGTTGACTTGGTTGGCTTTCATCAAGGCCTCTGTAATTCCTCATACGTGGAGTATTCCTCTTCACGATCGGGTTGGTTGCACCACTCCCCAAAACCCGAAGCATCCTATGTTACCTACACGTGGTGAGATTGTGTGAAACCTAGGTCATTGGAGATTGGAGTTAGGATCCTAACCCATTTGTTGAGAGAACAATTCTTAAAAAAATTCATAAACCTAAGGTTTAATCAAAATCATTGTGTAATCTTACTTTCAAGTCTTTGCATCACTTGCTTGTCAAACAAAAATTCAAACCTCTAACTTTTTGCAAAATACTAAAAAACCAAAAAAAGTTCTTTGTTTACTTTGTCACCTTGTTTGTTTTCTCCTTGGAGTTCAATGCAACTAATGTCTGGAAGGCACGTTGGAATGGAAGAACAAGCTGAACATCGAGAGCGCGAGATGGGTCACCAACCAATTTCATCAGACAGTCTTGTTAATCCATTGTTTGAGTCAGAAGCGCAAGAGGTACCTCAACCATCTGCTCCTCGTGATGTCGAACAACTCTTTAGGGAGTTGTCTCTCTATACCGACCCAGAAACCTATGCCCACATACAATCCATGGTGAAAGGCAAAATGGCCTCAGATCAGGCCCAAGCCAACCAAGTTGCCTCATCTCCTTGTCCTCTGGTTCGACCACCACTCATTCAGTCACCCTTTGTTCAACCACCTGTTGTTCAACAATCTATGATTCAACCATCGTTAACACAACCATCACTAGCGCAACCATCTGTAGTTCAACCATTTGTAGTTCAACCATCTGTGGTCCAACCCTCATTTGTTCAGCCATCTTATTTCAACCATGTTGCTCCCCTGACCCATCAAGTCATGGGACAATCTTCAGTAAAATTGCCAAGTCATGCTCCTCAATTCCAAAATCATGTCTCTAACCACATACCCCCACCAGTAAACCAAGAACCTGCTCTCACCCAGGCAATCATGGATCAACTCACCTAGATGAATGAACGTTATGAAGAGCTGAGATGTCGCCTGGACTCCAAGTCAGTTCCTGAGATCTCTATTCCTTCTCTGCCAGTCCTACACCTGCCACCTTCTGAGCTACCAGTTTATCGCCGCTACAATGGTAATGGCAATCCTTTTCTCCACCTTAAAGATTTTCTCTATGAATCCTCATTCTGGAAAGATGATCGTAGGGTTCTTGCTTTCTTATTCCGCCGAACACTAGAAGGGTCTGCATTAGAATGGTTCTACTTGCTTGACTTCTTTGAGGCAGGAGACTTCGATATTGTCAAGACCAAATTTTTGCAAAGATACAGAGACCGGGTGGCACCAGCATGCTCCATTACGGATTTGATTGCTGAGAAGATGAAGCCCGAAGAGGACTTCTTAAAGTTTACTGATCGCTGGAGGGGAATGGCAGAAAAATTGACAGATGTGATTTCTGAGGAGGAACAAGTGAAGATGCTTATTGGCAACACTACACCTGCCTTGAGGAATGTCTTGATCATGCACCGTCCTACCACCATGAATGAACTCTATGACAGTGCCCGATACTTGCAAGCCCACTTCAAGGATGCCACCATGATAAACCCTTTTGATCCTAAACCTAGAAACTTCAGGAAAACCCCCTCTGCACCAGTTGGGCCTACAACCGAAGGAGTGGTCAACAACGAAGCTATAAACATTGTGGGGAACCAGGGAGGGAACCATCAAAACCAGTTCAGAAACCCACCACAGAACCCTTCCTATTACTCCCCTCAGTAACAAGTTAGGCCACCACAACCACGACAACCACAACAACCCCCTCAACCAGTAGCACAACCCCAACAACCTCGTCAACCTGCCTACAATAGGGCACCGCCACCACCCAATCTGGCACCAAGAAGGGGAGGTCCTAGGAGAGAGAACTACCAACAACTACCTTACTCCTTGACCGACATCTTCAATGTACTCATGGTGGAGAAACAGTTGGAATTGCCCAAGGAAAGAGAGGTTTGGCCAACAAATGTAGATATGTCCCGATACTGTGCTTACCACCGGTGTCCTGGTCACACTGTTGAAGTGTGTTTTCAATTCAAGGATTACATCCATGATCTGAATGACCAAGGAAGCATTGATTGGGCTCAAATGGGGGAATGCATACAAGCTATGAAGGCTAGGCAGCAGCAGCGGTAGCGTCCACCGGCTCAACCTCAACAACAACCCGGCTTGGGGATTGTTCAGAATCCGCTCCCATTACATGCTCCCGCTCCAGCACCGGCACCAGCACATCCAAACCCAGGAATTGGTCTAGTACACTCCATTGTCCAGGGAGATGCCAGTCGTGCTCAAGGTTAGCAACTATAAAACCAAAATGCAACCATGCCTGTCAACCCAGCTACGTCTCCTGCTAGGAATCCTCCTAGACAAATATTCCGTGCACCTGCTACCCCACAACTACCACAAAGCTCAATAACCCAACCATTGGCCGCCACTTCTTCTCGCCGGCCCATCATTAGGCCAGCCCTCTCCTTAACTACGCCTCCTTCAACCATTGCTACACACCGGCCCTTGCTCATCTGACCACCACAATCACCACCAAACCTGAACCCCCAGCCTACAAGCTCTACCACTCCAAAACCCCAACCTATCATACCACCAACACCACAACCAATCCCACAACCTACACCTTCATTAAACTCATCAACAACTTCTGCACCCCGGCCTCTTCTTATTAGGCCACCGGTATCACCATCACTACCCCCTCCAAATCCTACCCCTCTACCAATAAACTCAATCATCCCAGAACCATCAATCCCATTGCCTACCATACCTGCACCTACAACACTTGTTTCCACTCCAGTCAACCCATCACCTCTACCCAACTGCCAAATAGCCCCAGTGCTTCAGAGTGGGATGATGTTCTAGCGGCTCTTTCCCCAAGCCGGTACTCAACCGCAGGATCCAGTGGAGGAGGAACAAGTGGAAGAACCATTGCCAGGAACGGCCTATGATTTGTTGAAGCATTTGGATAAAACACCAGCCCGTATTTCCATACTTGAGTTGATCAAAAGATCAAAGGTGCACCAGGAGATTCTACAACAGTACTTGCAAAAGGTCATGGGGAGTGAAGATCTCCCACCTGAGAAGATCACTACAGTGTTAGCCCCTAGAAGTGAGCACCCAACACTCACTTTCTCTCAGGACGAATTAGCAGATCCAGAGTTTAGGAGATATGCTCTACATATGGCTGTTATCATCTGTAATGTTGAAGTGAAATCATGTTTGGTTGACACTGGAGCTTCTATCAACGTTATGCCGCCAGAAATTCTGCAGTTATGTGGCATTTCTCAGCAAGAAATCAAGCCATCCTGTGCCATGGTGACGGCCTACGACAACTCCAAGAAGTCTGCACGTGGGGTGGTCACTTTAGAAGTCAAACTTGGACCATGTACGGTCACAACGGATTTTCATGTTCTAGAATTAGATCCAACTTTTCGGGCTATACTTGGAGGCCATACTTGGAGGCCATACTTGGAGGCAATAGGAGTTGTGGCTTCAACAAACCACCAATGCATAAAGTTTCCCTTTAAAGGACAAGTGGTCAAGGTGACTAGCATGCCTATAAGGGACGAGATGAATGATGCTTTTACATCACCCCTCGGTTTGTCAATACAACCCCAGATCTCAATGGGAGATTTCCCAGAAGTCAGATGTATGACCGCCTCTCTACCCGACACAGTGGGATGGCGGATGATGATGAAACTAGGTTATCAGCCTGGAAAAGGATTGGGCAAGGATCTTCAAGGAGTCACTCAGCCGATTCAAATTGTGAAAAGGCCACGCAGGCAGGGGTTGGGATACGAAGAAGATTCCATCCCAAGGAGGATCTTCCAGCCAGGATATGCCATGGGACTCCACATCTTATTTATCAAAGGGGAGACCATGATGATGGCTGAAGATGACAAGAGTTTCATTATAGTTGTCAAGAGAAGGAAGGCTCCAGATGAAAAAGAAGACTTAGAAGACCTATGTTTATCTTTGACTCGTTTGTTCTCAAGTGGGGAAGAGTACTAAGAACCACCCAAGGGCAGACCAATCTTGGATCATATGGTTAAGCATGATACCCAAGTCAAAACCATTCCACGAGGCCCAAATACAACAATCCCATGTTTGAACCTCGTACCATTATTTCTAGATCTTTTGGATGGGCTTCAGGACCCACTTACCCACTTTGGGCCCATGTGCCCTCTTCAACCTTCCACTCTTATTGGGCCTGCTTGCCCATTTGCTTCCCTCATCAACTTCAGAACTGAGGGCTTTTCCCAACATGGGCTCACATGCCCATTTATTTCTAAGATCGGGTCCACGTACCCGTTTACTTTTTTCATCAGTTTTGGACCCATGTGTCCATTTTCTATTACCATCGGGCCCACGAGCCCCTTTTTCCCTTTTATTCTTAAGTTTTTCTCTCTGGTAATTCAGTCAGTTTCCAGCAAACCTCGAGTCATGCTGACTCATTCTATCTTTTTACTTGAAATTTCCAAAAAAAAATTGTCTTCTCTGAAATTCACATTTCCATCGAGGAGACATCTCTACTCATCCCAGAGGGTGCTCCCAATCAGGGATCCCTCTCTTCTGAATCATTGATCAATTTACTTGATCCTCCCTCCACTGTAAATACCACCTTTCCAGCTTTATCTTCAGTAGGTCAAGTTAGGTTAGGAAATAGGAAAGTCAGAGGTAAACGAGTTCCAAACAGATATTTGCAACAATTGGCATAGAAATGCGTAGAGTGTGCAAGGCTGCCAAACTTTTTAGAGAATACCATCTAGCTAGATGAAATCCAATATGAGGATGAGCATAACATAGATCATACTTTGGGAGTATATGAGGTGGTATCAGAGAAGGATCCCGAATCTGAGGATGAAATCGAGGACATGGCTGATGCATTGCATCTCGACTTAGAAGATTTGAAAAACCATCAGCCACAGGGAATGAACCGACCAAGAAACTGAATTTTGGAACCCTGGAAGATCCTAAGACTATCCTCATTAGTGCAAACCTCACTCCCTCAGAAGAACAACGTTTGATCAAAGTTTTGGAAGAATATAAGGACACGTTCACATGGACATATGAAGATATGCCGGGATTAGATAATTCATTGGTTGAAAATAGATTAACGTTGAAACCTGGAACTACCCCGGTTAAACAAAAGCTCAGGAGGTTCCACCCTGATATTGCACTCAAAAAGAAAGAAGAGGTCGACAAACTACATCAAGCAAAATTTATTAAGGTTGTCCTATATCCGCAATGGGTGGCTAACATAGTCCCTGTTATGAAGAAGGATGGACGGGTTCGGATTTGCATAGACTTCAGGGACTTGAACCGAGAGTGTCCTAAGGATGATTTTCCTTTACCTCATATCGATGTTTTGGTTGATAACACAGCTGGATTTGAAATGCTTTCATTCATGGATGGCTATTCTGGATACAATCAGATCCGGTTAGCTGAGGAAGACCAAGAGAAGACCTCATTCACTACACCTTGGGGAACATATTGCTATGTTGTCATGCCCTTTGGGTTAAAGAATGCTAGTGCTACATATCAGAGGGCTATGATGTCTATCTTTCACGACATGATGCACACCCTTGTAGAGGGGTATGTGGATGATTTGGTTATCAAGTCCAAGAGTCGGGAAGATCATTCTAAAGTGCCAAGGAAAGTTTTGCAATGAGCTAGAGAATACAAGCTAAAAATGAACCCTAAGAAGTGTACATTTGGAGTTTCATCAAGAAAGCTACTTGGGTTCATAGTAAGCAAAAGGGGCATAGAGATCGACCCAAACACGGCCAAAGCAATTATTGGTAAGCCTCCTCCGAGGAATATGAAAGAGCTTCGAGGATTGGTTGGGAGGCTACAATTTGTCCGCCGGTTTATCTCACAACATTCCCAAAGGTGTAAACCTTTCTATGAGGTAACCAAGGCGGGGGCCGAATTTAAATGGGATTCGAAGTGCCAGGAGGCGTTTGATGGGTTGAAAACATACCTGGCAAGTGGGTTGGTTCACGCGGGAACCGGTTTTAATGAAGAAATGGGTGGTTCACGCGGGAACTGGTGTAAAAGGTGACAAAATAAAAAGAGGGCCACATGAAGCCAATCTGAAGGTGCTGTAAAGAGGTGGTCCATGCGGGGACCGATTTGAAAATATGTTGGTTCACGCAGGAACTGAGTTGGAAAAGAAAGGTGGTACACACGGGAACCGGTTTATAAGAAGAAAAGAGTGGTTCACGCGGGAACCTACTTAAAATTAAAGCTAAGCAAGTTATGTCCACATGGAGGACAATCTTAAAGAAAGAGTAACTAGCAAGTTTAAAGGTAAATTGACATAGAAAAGGTAAAGGACAAGACGGTTCGCATGGAAACTAAATTGGAAAATAACTAGTTGCACAGATCAATCAAGCTAGCACGATTGAAGACATTGATTGTCCCACCATGGTCGCCAAAAACTTGTCGACTCCTAAAATGGGTTACGGATTGGAACCTCAAGAAAAGGTGATGATGGATGGAATATCGGAAAAAGGGGAGGGGTGAATCAGAAAATACTCGGAAAGCGGTAAAGAGTCCTCACCTCGGTCCCACACTCACATTGATCCCCGAACTTTCATCTCATGGCGTCACTCGAGCACCGAAGATGGTTCGGGTCATGTGGGAGGAGAGTGAGGAATAAATAAACTTATAACATGAATAAAATATTGGAGTGGTCACCAGGAGCCACGGGATCCACTTTGTGGAATTGAAAAATAAAAGATGACTGTGTGTACCTTATCGCGGGAGATTGAGATGTGAGTTCAACCTTCTTCTTCTTCGGCCGGCCGATGAAGAAGAGTCCAACCAGTTCTAGCTTGATCGATCTGTGCAACTTAAAAAGAATAGAACAAGTGAAGAAATGGATTAGACTTATGGCAAGTGTAGTAACTATAAAGAGGAGATGAGAAAGGATGCAATTGAAACTGAACTCACCAGCTTCGGGGTGAGCCTTAACCCACTTTTTTGTGTTTTTGATTATGTAAAAATGATGCAAATGAAATAAAATATGTTATAAAATAGTATATGAACTGAATGAAATGAGTTAAGAAGAAGTTATGAAGAGTATTGGCTTTAGTTGAAGCCAAGTTGGTTGAAGAAGGCCGGTTCGGGTAGCCTTGCACCCTTCTAGCGCAACTTTGGTACAGAAAATGTTACAGATGACCCCGATGTCAAAATTGAGTGCCATTTATTTCTATGTATGGAGAGCTTGGAAATAAAGAGATCTACTATTGTTGACTTCTCGAAAATACGCTTGTAGAAGTCTGTAAAAAATATGGAAGTGGACGGATATGGAAGAACAGAACTTGGATGCACGCCCTCAGTGCAGAAATTGCCACAGATAGAAGGCAAGTTGGAATCGAATGCTGCTGGTTGCAAATGAAAGAGGATGAGGAGAGGAACAAATATTATATATATGACTTTTGCATAAAAGCCCTTAATTTTATATAGAAGCTGATGAAGTTCGGTTGCTGTAGAACACATGGATCGGGCTTCTCCTTTGCTTCGGGATCGATCTCTCGATGTCGGATCAGCTTTGGACATTAGGACGGCCTTGGAAGAGAGCTTGGACGACCACAATATGAGCTAGGCATGGGGGGTTCAACCTTGGGTCGTTGGGAATAGCCCTCAATTTATAGAGAATGGAAACCGGTTCAAAATATGAAAAATGGTCCGACCGTGCCCCCATGTTTCAATGCGCGCCCTCAACATGGGGGCACACAGGGTGCACCCTCAACTTGGTGGTGTGGTATGCATACCCCCTATTTCAAAGAAGGCGGAGGCATGTTACACATCTTATTGCCAAAAATCGCCGTAACCTTCTGGAAATTGCTAAAATTTAAAGTTGATAAGATGAACATGCCCCCGACCCAGGGGCACGGTCAAAATAAACGATAATTAATGGGGGAAACTTTCCAAAATCTGGTTTAGAAGGTGCTAATTAGGGTAATTTCAAATTTCTGAAAATGGACCGTGCCCCTACGTTTCAAAGGAAGCGAGGGCGCGCAAGGCGCGCCCCCGGACTGAGGGCGCTCAGGGTGTGCCTCCAGTTTGAGGGTGCAGTGACTTGTGTGCGCGTTCTGCGGGCTGTAACTTGCAAACGGAATGTCCGATTCGGCTCCTGTTTGTTGCGTTGGAAAGGGGGCCTTTAACCGCACCTCCTTAAGTTGGTAAACCAACCAGCATGGCTCCCGAGATGTTCGCAAGGGGCTTTCTACCTATTTACCCTCTTGTAAAAAGCCAAAAACCGTGGTGAAGATCTGAAAGGGCATTGTTCCGATCGAGGAATCTTAGGTTAACTCAGGATGACTTAAAATGATGACTGAACAAGTCCGGTATGATTAAAAACCCAAAATCATCAAAAAATCTATGATTAACTCGGTAAACATGAACCGAAGCTCAGAAAAGATATAAATAACTGGAAAACCCTAAAATCGACAGAAACGGCTGTATGGCCCTGATTGATGAAAATATTCAGCTAGGATCAACCTGGATGACCCGAAAAGACCTAGTGATGACCGGAAAGGCCTAACACATGGTCCGGGATAGCTGTGTTAGTACAGATCGAAAAGCCATAACGAAGAAATCGTTATAGACTAACGCCTACCGAAATGACTTGTCAGAAACCCCAAGTGTCACGGAACACACGTGGGACTCCCGAGACATTCAAGTATGGAGCATTCAAGGTCAATCATTAAGCAGGCTTCGTGTTTTCACAGTTCACGCGTGGCTCTCGCTTGAAGGTTACAACATTGTTCATGAAATCATCGGTCCATTCCCAACTTGCAAGGGGCTCCACTAACATCCTTAGCTCATCTCCACAAATTAACCAGGATCAGATAATGGTTAGATAATGGGTATCACCCATGTAATAAGAGTCTGGCGCTTTGAATCAGGCCAATTTGGCGTGTCTACAGCTGGAAACTTACTGGACAATGGAGTGTACTAGACCAATTCCTGGGTTTGGATGTGCTGGTGCCGGTGCTAGAGCGGGAGCATGTAATGGGAGCAGATTTTGAAAAATCCCCAAGCTAGGTTGTTGTTGAGGTTGAGTCGGTGGACGCTATCGCTGCTGCTGCCTAGCCTTCATTACCTGTATACATTCCCTCAATTGGGCCCAATCAATGCTGCCTTGGTCATTGAGATCGTGAATGTATTCTTTGAATTGGAAACACACTTCCATGGTGTGACCAGGGTATCAGTGGTAAGCACAGTATCGGGGCATATTTGCATTTGCTGGCCAAATCTCTCTTTCTTTGGGGAATTCCAATTGTTTCTCTGCCATAAGTACATTGAAGATGTCAGTCAAGGAGTAAGGGAGTTGTCGGTAATTCTCTCTCCTAGGACCTCCCCTTCGTGGTGCTTGATTGGGTGGTGGCAGTGCCCTATTATAGGTATGTTGACGAGGTTGCTGGGTGTAGACACGCCAAATTGGCCTGATTCGGAGCCCCAGACTCCAATTCCATTGGTGATATCTTTTATTTGACCATTATCGGATCTGGATTACCTTGTGGAGATGAGCTAAGGACGTTGGTGGAGCCCCTCGCAAGTTGGGAATGGACCGATGATTACTAGAACAATGCCGTAACCTTCAAGCGAGAGCCACACGTGAACCGTGAAAATGTGAAGCCTGCTCGATGACCGACCTTGAATGGTCCATACTTGAAGGTCTTAGGAGTCCCATGTGTGTTCCATAACATTCTGGGTTTCGGAGAAGTCATTTCGGTAGACGTTGGTTTATAACGGCTTTTCGTTATGGCTTTTCGATCCATGTTGACACGGCTATCCCAGACCACGTGTTAGGCCTTTCTAGTCATCACCAGGTCTTTTTGAGTTATCTGGGTCAATCCTAACCGTATATTTTTATCAACTTGGGCCATACGGCCATTTCGGTTAAATTTAGGGTTTTTCGGTTTTTCCGATGTTCATTTCACATTTACTGGGTTAATCTCGGATTTTTTGATGATTTCAGGTTTTCCGGCCATATCGGACTTGTTCGGTCATCATTTTAAGTCATCCCGAGTTGACCCGAGATTCCCTGATTGGAATCTTGCCCTTTCGGATCTTTGCCACAGTTTTTGGCTTTTCGCAAGAGGGTAAACTAGTAAAAAGCCTCATGTGAACATCTCGGGAGTCATGCGGCTGGTTTACCGACTTGAGGAGGTGCGGTTGAAGGCCCTCTTTCCAATGTAACAAATGGGAGCCGAATCAGACATCCCGTTTGCAAGTTACGGCTCGCGGAACACGTGAGTAGGAGAGAGAGTGTAAGGTGCCCCCGCTCCCTTGAAATGGTAGGGCGCGCCCTGAGCGCCCTCATACTGGGGGCGCGCCCTGAGAGCCCTCCATTTAGGGGCATGCCCTGCGCGCCCCTACTTCCTTTGAAATGTGGGGGCGCATTCTATTTTCGGAAACTAGAAATTACCCCCGATTAACACCTTCTAAACTGGATTTTGGAAAGTTTCCCTTACTAATTATTATTTATTTTGACCGTGCCCCCGGGTTGGGGGCGCATTCATCTTATCAATTTCGAATTTTAGCAATTTCTAGAAGGTTTCGTCGATTTTTAGCAATAAGACGCGTAATGCACCCCCACCTCCTTTGAAATAGGAGGGCGTGCAGACCACGCCCCCGGGTGAGGGCACGCCCTATGCGCTCCCAGGTTGAGGGCGCCCCCTGCGTGCCCTCACCTCCTTTGAAATGCGGGGGCGCGGTCAGACCAGTTTCCATATTTTTCACTGGTTTCTATTCTCTATAAATTGAGGGCCATTCTCAACGACCCAAGGTTGAACCCCCATGCCTAGCTCATCCTGAGGTCGTCCAAGCTCTTTCCCAAGGCCGTCTCAGCATCCAAAGCTGATCCGATGTCGAGAGATCGGTCCCGAAGCGAAAGAGAAGCCCGATCTATGTGTTCTGCAGAAACCAAGCTTCATTGGCCTATGTAAAAAATCTGGTGCTCCTGCTGCAAAAGTCTTCAACATAAGAGTTGTTACTCTTCTCGTCCTCTTACATTTGCATCTAGTGGCACTCAATTCTGACTTTCCGTCTGTCTGTGGCAATAGCTGCACTGAGGGCATGCATCCAAGTTCTATTTTTCCACATCCTCCCAATTTCAGATTTTTTATAGACTTCTACAAAAGGATTTTGGAGAAGTCATCAACAGAAGATCTCTTCCCCTCCAAGTTCTCCATCCATAGAAACAAATGGCACTTGATTATGACCTTGGAGTCATACATAGAGTTTTTTGCACCAAAGTCGCACTAGGAGGGTGCAAGGCTACCCGAACCGGGTTATTTCAATCATCTCGGCTTCAACTCAAGCCGATTCACTACATAAGCTTCCTCAACCCATTTCATTCAGTCTATTTACTATTTTAAAACATCTTTTAGTTTAGTTTGTATTATTTCTACATAACAAAAAACACAAAAAGGGGTTAAGGCTCACCCCGAAGCCGGTGAGTTCGGTTTCAACTGCTAATTTTACATATTCTCATTTCAGTTATTACACTTCACTCAAGTCTAATTCATTCTCTCACTTGTTTTCATTGTATTTAAGTTGCACAGATCAATCAAGTTAGCACTGGTTGGACTATTCTTCATCGGTCGGCCGAAAAAGAAGAAGGTTTAACCCACACATCATCTCCCGCGCTAAGGTACACACAGTCAACTTCTTTTTATTTTCATTACATAAAGCGGAGCCCGCGGCTCTTGGTGACCACTTCTTCAATATTCTCATGCATTAAGTTCATCTCCTCCTCACTCTCCTCCCACATGATCCGAACTGTCTCTGGTGCTCGAGCGACACCGTGAGAAGAAAGTTCAGGGATCAATGTGAGTGTGAGACCGAGGTGAGGACTCTTTACCGCTTTCCGAGTGTTTTATGATTCACTCCCTTCCCCATATTCCATTCTATCTTTCACCTTCTCTTGAGGTGCGAATCTGGAACCCGTTTTCGGAGTTGACAACTTTTTGGCGACCACGGTGGGACAACCAATGTCTTCAACCGTTCTAGCTTGATTGATCCGTGCAACTAGTTGTTTTCCGATTTGGTTCCCGCGCGAACCGGCTTGTCCTTTACCTTTTCGATGTCAATTTACCTTTAAACTTTTTGTTTAATCTTCCTTTAATATTGTCCCCCATGTGGACTTGACTTTCTTGTCTTTAATTTCAACCCGGTTCCCGCGTGAACCACTCTTTTCTTCTTATAAACCGGTTCCCGTGTGAACCACCTTTCTTTTTCAACTCGGTTCACGCATGAACCAACTTATTTTCAAATCGGTCTCTGCGTGGATAACCACTTTATAGCACCTTCAGATTGGCCCCATGTGGCGCTCTTTTCATTTTGTCACCTTTTACATCGGTTCCCACGTGAACCACCCCTTTCTTCATTAAAAACCGGTTCTCGCATGAACCAACCCCTTTCCTAAACCGGTTCCCGTGTGAACCAACCCACTTTCAGATTGGTCCCCACATGGACCACCCCTTTACACCACTTTAGATTGACCCAACGTGGTCCCCCTTTCCATTTTCCAATCAAACAAACCGGTTCCCACATGAACCACCCATTTTCCTTCAAAAAACCGGTTCCCGCGTGAACCAACTACCTTTCCAAAACCCGGCTCCTGCGTGAGCCACCTTATTTTAAAATCGGTCCCTGCGTGGACCATCCCTTTTACCTTTATTTCATATTTTTCCCCACTTGGACATGCCATCACAAGCCGGTTCCCACGCGAACCACCTTTTAGTTACTAGTTGCTAGTTACTTATTTTACTTTATCATTACTTGTCTTGATTGCATTCACTTGCTTGATTTATTTAATAGCTTTCATTCATTTCATGTTTGCATATTGATTGCTTCTTCTCCTCCTACCCTCCATTTTTCATTTTTTTATTAGCTTTTTCATCGGGTACCGAACTTGCTTCGATCCGTAGGGCATTCGAGGTGGGGGCTCTCTCTCCCAACACACCCTCACCCTACAAACACCTTCTTGGTGGATTCTTACCTCTCTTATGGGATATTCCTTCCTAGTTGATTTGGTGGTTTCCATCAAGACCTCCGTAAGCCCCCATCCGTGGAGTATTCCTCTCCACATGATTGGGGCGGTTGTACCACTTTCCCAAAACCTGAAGAACTCAAGTACCTACTCGTGGTGATAGTGTGATAACCTTAGGTCTTGAAGATTGAAGCAATAGGAACCATACCTACTTGAGTGAACAATTGCTAACAATCTATCTAATCTAAGGTTTCAACCAAAAAAAACTGTCGAGTAGTCATTTTAAAAACTTGTTTGCATAACTTGCTTGCTCACCAAAAATTGAAAATAAAAAAATTCCTTCTTTCAAAACACTTAAAAAAACAAAACAAAAAACCTCTTTAATTTTGTGTTCAACTTGTTTTTCAATCAACCAAATTGAAATAAAAAAATTCAAAAAAAAAATAATAACAAAGGTCTCTTTTCTAACCATCTTTCTAGAAAGATCGACATGATGCCCATGATGCTAAGGTTTGGAAGCCACGTTGGGAAGTTGAACTATTACAAGAAACAAGAGTACGAGATGGGTCACTACGAGCTACAACAACCGATGGTCCAACCAAAGGGCCATGTTAACGGTGTCAGGGAACCCGAAATTCAACCTGTTCTGCTTAGCATGGAGAAACTTTTCTAGGGTCTATCTCTCCACCTTGATCCCAAGACCTTTGCAGTCATCCAATCTACCACTAAGGGCAAGATACCTGTCAATCAAGGTCCAGTCGGGGGAGATCAAGCTCCCTCACCACCTCAATCGGCAACTAGGCCCCTCATCATCAACTCTCCTGCACAATCTTTCCGTGCTACCTTGCCTACTCACCCTGTTGTAAATCACCCACCTGTTTCCATGCTAGTTCCTACTTCCAACCCACCTCTTCTAGCCTGTTCATCCAAATACCTTGCACCGGTGGCTCAGGAACCCAACCTCACTCAAGCATTCATGGACAAACTCAACCAAATGGATAAGCACTTTGAAGAGCTGAGGCACCATTTGGACTTGAAGGCCATCCTTGAAATATCTACTCCATCTTTCCCAGTCCCACATATCCCTCCATCACAAACACCAGCCTACCATCACTACAATGGCTCAGGTGATCCTTTCACCCATGTCAATGATTTCTTGAGCAAATCATCTTGATGGCTAAATGATCGAAGAGCTCTTGCTATTCTTTTTAAGAGATCATTGGATGGTGCAGCCCTAGAATGGTTTTTTTTACTAGGGGAAATAGAGATATGGGATTTCAAAACTGTCAAGGCCAAATTCTTACACCGATATGAGCCAGGCTATTCAATAATTGGGGAAGCAAAAGGAGACGTGGAATTAATGCAATATCATGATGAATTTAGGTTCATGGCTAAGAGGAGCGTTGATGTTATGCACCAACCTAGGAGCCCTCTCCAACCCCATCCAAATCATCATCTTCAGCCAACTCCTCTATGCCAGTTGATTAGGCCACCCATGCCCCAACCTCAGTCGGTCATGCAACCCATGTCAATGGCACAATAAATTGTGCATGATCAAGCTCCTCATGTCCATTGTGTAAATACTTCATTACCTAAATCAGCTCTCCAGCCTTTGACCTCACCAAAATTTCCAAAGGCTCCTCGGCCAATCATCAGGCCCTTAGCTTCTCAGTCTACTTAACCAATAGCTCCTCGGCTAACCACATAAGCCTTGGCCCCTCAACCAATTTCACTAATATCTCCTTAGGTTGAACCAACTTCTATGTCGACACCAATTAAACAACCCTTGGCTATTCAATCAACCCCTCAAAATAGGGTTCACCCTAAGTCGGTTAAGGCCCTTGTTTCTTCTATTGCTCCTACCTTGGTAGAGGAACCAGTCACTCCTATCATTTATGCTCCTGCCCCGGTAGAGGAACCAATTAATCTAATCATTCCTGCTCCTACTATGGTAGAGAAACTAGCCACTCTGATCATTCATGCTGCTGCCATGGTAGATGATTTAGTCACTCTGACCCTTCGTGCTCCTGCCCTGGCAGAGGAATCAATCACTCCAACCATTTGTGCTCCTGCCATGGCAGAGGAATCAGCTTCTCATCATGTCATTGCTATATCTTAGGATCAAAGTCAGCCAGTAGGGGAGATTGGGTACGGAATCGTCCATTAAAATTTTGTGCAGCGGAAGCGACGATTCCTATGGGTTACTTTAGAATCCGTATCAATTAGAACCAAACGACGAAAATCGAAAACCGATCAAATCGGGTTAGAATATACCTGATAGGGATTCATATAATCCCATGGAGAGGAAGGAGATGAGCTTATTAAGCTCTACAAACCGTTCAAGTGTCCGGTCTCCAGCAGTATCCACACGAACTTCATCCACAGCAGGTTCTCCCTTCGCGCCGGCCTCGAGAACTCTTCCCGAACGGAGCTCCATCGACCATGGACACCTTCTTGAGAGAGGAGGAGGTAGGGAGGAGGCTTGGGACGTGGTTTTCACCCTTGGCTTGATGGGGTTTGGCTGAAACCATTAGTATTTATAGAGAATTATGGAATTTTTCATAAAAACCCAAAATCTCTATAAATTACGCCCTTGCCCTTGTACTTGTGGATAAGTCCTTTTGTGTGTGACCCACTAAGCCCAATAACCTATTTGGTTGAGGCTTAATTAAATTATAATAATTCTATTTAATTTTAATTAAATCCGTTATCCGATAACAGATTAATCGGCCTACCGATCATGATGGGTACAAGCCACATCCCATGATCCCAAATGGCTATGGGGATAATCTCATCTCCATTGAGCCTTTCCATCATCAGTTACCACATGGATATAAACCCTCATCCATCCATTGTCCCGGTCGGAAAGGAGTACAGCATCTACTGTCAACTCCTTAGTGTACCGACTCTATAGGATCATGTACTCGGAATTGGATCAATTGGAAAACTCCTTTTACAATTATCCTATCTACCATGGCCAGGGATTTAGAGTACTATCCCATAGGACATTCACTCTCACTTACCGAGAGTGGACGATCCCTTGTTGTCCGCTCAATTGCCTCCATCGGATTTTCCTTGTACCCGATCCATCGCTATATAGGACCATCTAAATTGTGATCCATAAGTCAATGGTCAAAACACAAGTTCCACTCAACAAGGCATCTTTGCCGACTCAGGTCAAAGGTCCAACCATGCAACCGTGATGATAGAAAACCCTGATAGACAGTTCGGTAAGATAACATTCAGGGTTTCTAATTCGGTCAGTTCAGTGAACTCTTTCAACTAATGAGCACCTGTATGTGTATCTCAGTGTCTCCACACTAATGACCAATGAGATTGGTCATCCTCATCACATGAGAAGACATCACATACACTAGTCTATCCGGATCCTTGATGTCCCGTCTCAAGTATCCTATGACTAGGAACATTTAGATCAAATACCTCTAGATGATCAATCTCATTATCATGATCTCATCATGATTTAATCATCATTGTATTTGATTAAGGACTTCATTATGATATTCTCATCTAATAAGAGCTTATAATGAAGATTTGCCTACTTAATTGAATAAGATATATATAGAAATCTCAAATCATATCATATATGATTGGCTTGTAGGGCATACATTTCTATCAATCTCCCACTTGCACTAAAGCCAATCACCCATCTCGCTGATCTATATCAGCTCAAGGTGAATCCTAAACACTCTTTGAGTAACTGCTTCAGTTAGTGGATCGGCAATGTTATTAACTGTAGATACTTTATCTTTAATTATATCTCTATAAGTTGTAATCTCTCTGATTGTATGGTATCGCCACAGAAGTTCTAAACTTTTGATGAGACATCGGCTCTACTCCATTATTTTCTCAAAACAATGATACACTTTCAGAGAAAATTGAGACAATCCCATATCAAATATGTAGATGAAAAACTTCATCTAGACTACTTCTCAAGTAGTGTGCAATCACTATGTAAACTTGTTTACATATGTTGTAGAACTTACAGTGTTCTATCACATAGAACTCTTTCAACTCACTGCACCACCATTATTTTGACTTAATATCAAACTTATTTGATTAGAAGCTTGTGTTTGTAAAACTACAAGACTTCAAGTCTTATCCTCCAGTGTATAGAGATACATTCTCAGTGCTTCTCAAGTACCAAATGATATATCTCTAAACTATCCAGTGACTCTCACCTGGATCTTCCTGATGAATGCTCATAACACTTAGAGCATTAATCACATCATGCACGTAGCATCATATAAATGATAGACCCTATGCCAAAGACATAAGGGCTCTATTTATGTGATCTCTTTATCTTTCAAGAAGTCTACAAAGACAATACTTTACAGAGATCAACTCCGCACCACATAGGTAAGAAACCTATCTTGGAGTTTATCATGTCAAACCCTTTGACTATGGTGACTACGTACATTAACTGGGCATTGATTTTAGATCTATCTCCATAGATCTCAAAACCCAAATTGTGTTTGGAGGATCAATTTGATAGCTAGGTTCACTTATGATAACACACCTACTTCATTCTTAATGAGTAGTATGTCATCAACATAAAATGTCAAGAAAGTAACAGCACTCCCACTTATCTTGTTGAATACACAAGGCTCCTCTTCGTTCTTAACGAAGTCATAAGATTTAATCTCATTAAACCTTATATATGATCTATGGTAAGTTTTACTTTAGTTCATAAATGAACTTAATACACACTCTTCTTGGATGTTATTGGGACTTGATTCCCAATAGTTGTATCATATACACCTATTCCTCAAAATACTTTATAGGAACACTATCTTAACATCCAATTAGCTTATCTCATAATCATAGAGTGTAACAATCAAAATCCGAATGGATTAATCCATGGAATAGGTAAAAGATCTCATCACAGTCAACCATTTGACTTCAATGATATCATTTTCAACTATTCTCACCTTTGAAGGTATCTACCTTCTAATCAACTCCAATCTATTCTTTAGTGATCCTTTTATTCCTTATAAATACTATATCCTTAGGTGGATCTATCAAGTTCTAAACTTGATTAGAATATATAAAGATTATATCGGATTTTATTGTCTCTTCCCATTAATGAATTAATATCTCATATTGGTTCTATATAGATCCTAGGATCAATATCCTTATTATCTTATGCCTCATTTCATCTTTCATAGATATGTCTCACATATCTCTTAGGTAGAATGGACACAAGTAAGGACCTATGATTTGTCCTTGTGTAATTATTAACTAGCACCTTAATAGAAGTGTTATTGGGTTGAGGGACTGGAACATCTTCCATATATATACCTTGCTCCCACTATCTTTCTTAAGTAGGAGCTTTTTCTTTAGAAATATAGTGAGCTGAGCAACACATACCCTTATACATAAGGGTCATATATTTAATATCCAAAAGTTTTCCTTTGGATATCCCACAAGCAACACTTCATAGTCTTATATTCCAACTTGTTAGAGTTATACTTCTTCACCAGGTTGGACATTCCGAAACCTTAACTTGTTTAAGGTCAAGTTTTAACCCCTTTTCCATATCCTATATGGAATAATCAGAACAGACTTAGAAGGTACCTATTAAGATCAAGTGGTTATAATGAGTACTTAACCAAAATAGACAAAGAGGAAATTTGCAAAGCTTGTCATTGTTCATATTATGTCTTACATAATATGACTTCTCATTTTAGCTACTTAATTAGCTAAAATGTGTAAAGAGGTGTCCATTAGATTATATTATCCTTCAATTATATGTGAATTATGTACTTAGCACTACAAGAAAATCGTTTTTTACCTACGCTAAAAATCGTAGGAAATAGGTCATTTTCCCGTAAGCAAATAGATTTACCTACGGACTATCCCGTAGGGGGGGTCCATAGGCCTAGTACAAGTAGGGAAATGTATTACCTACGGGATATGTCCCGTAGGTATAGTACCGACTTTTACCAACGAACCGACCCGTAGGCACATATAAAGCATACGAATAAAATTGTCTCCCCATGCCTGATTTATACCTACAGGTCTCCCGTAGGTAAATGTTCCATACCTGAAAAAAGCATTGCGTATATATCACGAGATACATTTACCTACGGATGTTTAATCGTAGGTAAATGTTTACATTACAACGTCTCTTTCATTTACAGTTTGGGCCCAACCATTTACCCAGCCATACAATCAACAATACATTCCCAATTCTTGATTCCGTCTCTTTATTTACAGTTTGGGCACAACCATTTACCCATCCATACAATCAACAATACATTCACAATTCTTGGAATCATCCAATTCAAGGCATCCACACCATTACATAAGTAACTCTCAAATCTGGCGGTGCAACCAATTCAAGGCAAACATTAATTAAACATTAAATTACACTTTGTCCAAAAACATAAAGTATGACAAGGTAACATAAAACACTTTACAACTAACACACAGTACGTAGTGAATAAGATGTTAAATATACAAAGTTTTCAATTGTTCCAGGCTTCCAGCCACAACCACAATGAAAAGATCATCTATTTCCCATAACAAGCAAAGATCCCCCCACAAGTATTTGGACAACCCAACGAGAAGATGAAAAGAAGTTAGTTCAACCCATCTAGATAGAATCTTCATTCATTTATCTTCTATAACCACCTGCAATTGGAAGATAAGATTTAATTAAAATACATAACATCCAATGATTATAACTAATTTAAAGATGTAAAGTAAATTACTTACATAATCTCTCAACCATACTATGTGGCTTCCTATGGCATCTTTCATTCTTCTTCTATGATCATCCTTCACAACAAGAGGGGTATCGGGCTTGTTAACAAATGTGACAGATATTTCATAGTAGACATTACCCAGTAATCTCCCCATTATAGTCTTTACTGGGTCATCACTGATGAGAAAACCATCTGCCACATATTGTCCTTCAAGATCTAGCAACTTGACCTTCCTTGCCCTTCCCTGCAACTGATAGTAGGAAATCATGTAGTCTTTTTGTATATTGTAATGCAGTTAAAAAAATGAAACATAGCATCATTCAGGAAAGTACATAAACAATCAGAGGTGTAGGCCATCTGATTTCAAAATCATCTCCCAGTATTTAATAGAATTGATTAGGGGTTTGGTGATCGTGATCGATAACGAGGACTGTAACTCTTGTAAAGGTATGATCAAATGATTTAATCAAGAAAACTATGTAAACACATCCATAAAGTATGTTCCCTTCATCTGTACTATGTGAGGGGTAACCATGTCCTCACATCCAGAAACGGGCAGTCCAAGATACTAAATTTAGAAGATGAAACATGCCGATATTCTCACCTAAGCTTTTGATTAAGAATGATAGCTCCGCCAGACGGGAGCAGAAAAAAGTATGCGCATCAAGCTTACATGATGCAAATAAAATGATTTGTTATTATTGTGATTAAGCACATGTTCTGTTTGAATGTTCACGTAAAATCTTACCACAGAGATGAGGATCAAAATAAAATAATACTAATTAGAGCAAGACAAATATCTCTCAATAAACAACTAGTGCCCATTGAAACTAACAAACCAGGATCTCCACCATCCAGTTACACAAGAATCAAGGTGGAAATAAGCTATCTCACTAACATAAGAAATACCGTCTGCAGGCACTAAAGCATTGCCACATCAAAAAAGACAGATATCACCTGAATACCTTCTTAAAATGAGTTCTAAGGTGTTTTAACAACATCTAGAGACCATAAGGCAACAAGGCTCCTGAAAGATCCAGTAACAAAGAGCTTTAGATGAGATATCTCAAAAATTTATGTAATATTTATACCCAATGACTGCATATAGTAACTTCCAGACTTCATAAAATCAGATCAACAAATACTAGTCTTACGAATTCATGGACCTTTCAGCTAAATTAAAAATTTAAGAGATAATAGGCAATCACACTTCTTTGAGATTTAGATTACAGCTGAGTAAATCCAAATGCGCTGCAACAACAAGCATTTGGTGCAAAGAGCATGATTAAAAACCCATGTCTTCGCAACTTAATGCAACCATGATCTTAAACTTCTAACAGAACACAAGATGCCCTTAACAATTGATTTCCGTACTTCTACACCTTACCTTCTAAGCATATAACTGAAACATATGAAATTGATACCTCACCTCATCAGCTCATCCTGTCGGAGGCCTCTCCTAGCCTAGACTCTGGCCAAAACACCTGGGTGCCAAATCACCTAAGCAATCAGGTTCGATAATATTTATATAGGCCATATGAACTCCTCCTAATCAGCACATGTTCGGACCTCTATACAGACACCAAAAATACCACTATATAGATATGAAATTTTCCTACTCATCTTACCAATCAGATGACTAATATAGGTGACTGTTTACCCTGGCAGCTAGGATTGGTGCTCTTGTACTCCCTGGTCAACCACCAATGTTCCCATGAAACCAAGCCTAAAGGAACCCCTTTCAAACCAAAATCGCTCTCTTCGTAAACAAGGACCCCGAACCAGAAATCTCAGGGTCTAAGATCTGTTCAGAACAGATCCCAAAAGGCTAGGATCCCAGTGTCTATTCAAAGAGACCCAACCAGATTCGAAACCTGGACACATGAGCATACCTTAAGTGATATATAGAGAGAGGTGTTCCATCAAGTTCAGACCAATCAGAAAAAAAGTCAAATCCCCAATGTTTAAAATCCCAAACCAGAAACTTGGAAGGAAAAGTAAGTTTATCCTAATTAGAGATGTTGCTGTCAATTTAATTTTGGCAACTTGACAGTTAAGCATAAGTGGAATAAATACCTTATCTTCAGCTGACGTTGACAACTTGCTTGCGGCCGAAGAGCGCATTCCAGACTGTAAAAGATTCAAAAGAAAACAAAATTTTATATGAAATGTACATCAATATCAGTGATGAGAAAAATTATCTACCTCTTGGGGCTTTGCCTCAAGCTTAGCAACTTTGGATTCTAAAACTTGCAGACGTTCATATAACTTTTTGTTTTCAGATTGTAAAGTTTCAGCTTTATCTTTCCAAAGATGGTGAGGTGAAGGTGCAGTGCCAATACCCCTAACTCTCCCCTTTTTGTCCCCTCCGGGGACTTTGGTGAATACATCACATTTTGATGCCAATGGAACTGAACTAGTAGATGGTTGAGATTCTTTGTAGGCTTTAAGTTTCCCCTACATAGAACATAAATGTATTTAAAGAAGATATATGATGGCAAGCATAACAGAATAGAATAAAATCACTATATACTTACTATTGCAAGGGCACATTCTTCATTAACTGCCTTTCCATCTTTCCTCGTATGTGTTATAATAAAATATACGTTCTATCCACATTGCCACCAGTTTAACAGCCTGATATTTTACACATACGAGCATAACAATTAGGCCAAAATAGTTATACCGAAAGATTGTTATTATAACATGGTGATAAGATAAAAGACATTAACCTCCTCTTTCCTAATATCTACGAAAGATTTACTGCCAGCACAATGGAAAATCTTTTGTAGTCCTTTGTTCTTTTGGTTAACCTCACTTCTTTTCTATAAAGTTAAACATTTACAATTAGGCTATTTATTGAATCATCAGTGAAAATATCTTAAAATAAATCACCTTGAATTCAGCAGAATACCATGTGGTCTTTGCTGCCTCCCACATCTCAGAAGAAATATGTAGACCTTGAGGTGGCTCCTGTCCATCTGTGTATTTCTTTCTCAGGCAGTATTTATGATATTTCCATATCTGAGATAGATCTTTCATAATATATAGTCATTGTAGTTCATTTCCATCATCCACATCATACTTCCTCTGCAAAAATAGAGGAAGTAAACATCAAATTAATGACTTAGCAAAGTATAACATCGAAGTGTAAGACATGAAAAAGACCAACTTCACCTTGATAAAACCCCAAATATCGGCAATATTCTGCTCAGGCATCTTATCCCATGATGCAACGTTTATGGGGCATTTTTCACTATTCCTTGCAATTGTTCCTAAGAACGTTCTTAATGACCTTCCACCATTTCCAATAGGTTGCCCAAACTCATTCCACTTCACCGAAATGACTTTGCCATCCTCCAATGCCGCACATCCCGACAATATGTGCGGCCCCGTGATCTCTTCACCTGAACATCACCTGCATCAAAAACATCTTCCGAAATACCTTCCTTTTTAAGGGCATTTCCATTTGATTCTCTTGATTTTGTCGAAGAGGATATTGAAGCATCAGGTGAGGAGATAAACATATCTCCTTGTTGAGCATAGGCAATGACTTTGTTGATAAATGTGTCAATCTCAGCATACCTAAACCAGTCTTTGGAAATCTGCAAGAAATTACGCAAATTAGCAATTCATGAATATGGCTGCATATAGGATTGAAAATCGGACAACCGATGAGTTTAATATCCGTACAAAGTATGGATATTACGAACGAGAGAATGTATCCGGAGCATTCTTTAAAAAGAGATATGAATAGTATAATACGAAAAATCCACACTCTAAGTCATCCCGTTGTTGGGGTACCTAAAAGATACAAATGTCAATGCACTTAAGAAAAGAGAAACGAAGTAAAATAGATAAATCAATGCCCTTTCAAGTAGTACATTGGGTATATAAAAGGGGATAGAGGCAAGGCTCTTCTTTTTGACCATCTTCCCCTCTGATTGGTACAAATCCTTCAAGAATCTAAAATAAAGAATAGTGTTGTCACCACATTTTTTTACTTGAAAAGCAAACACAAAATATAAAGTGTTTGAACTTTTACCTTCTTATGAAAGGCTCTTGCTTGTGTGGCTCAGTCAAGATGAGAGAATCAAATAGAATCATACAAGGGCCAAAGTCAGACGTAAAAGAATTTGCAAGATTACATAGCAAGAGCAATCTCCAATGTCCCCTGGAAATATACTTCTCATTAGTAAGTAAGAAATGAAAATACATCAACTTGACATCTACTATCATGTACATACCCATCAACAATGGGAATAATGACATAAGTCTTTGTGAACACCTCTTTATTCCTTACTATCTCTATAATCCTACGGCTGCCATTAAGGTACATAGAAAATAAAAGACAGTCTACTATTGCTGCATTAGTGCTATGGGTCAAGCGTAGTTGGACCCACATATGGTTGAAAAAGGAAAAAGGATAAAAATTTAGAAAATGTGCTAAGAAATAACTGCCGTAAATCCAACCCTTCCTGAAATCTGTCCAAAATTGAATGAAATGATTAATAAGCGTCAATGCAAATAAAGACAAGAAAAAATAGTTAAGCAAATGGTTTTCTAGATGACTATACAACCCCGATGTATTTTTTCTCATAAATACATCAGAAAGTAGCCACTCAATGGAAACATACAGCCCCTCCAAATTGTGACAAGAACCTCCTCTGCATAAAAAAAACATGTGAGAAACAACTCTCTTCACCTAAAAATGTTCCATGTGTAAAAGTGAACTTTGATTGCTTTACGCAGGATGGTTTCTTGTAAGCAATAACAATTATAGAACTTAAATTTAAGGAAATATTCAGAAAGATTATGTACTCCATAAAGTTCTGAAAAAGATCGGAGTCCATCTTCTTCTTCACCGACTTTGGAAGATCATAGATTTCTGCAATGTGCTTTATTTTTTTGGGGAGTGTGTTAACATCTGAGCTTCCAGGCCCCCACAAGCCTTTCTCCTTTGAGCTTGCACATTCCGACTTGTAAGATAGATTTTCCATGATCTTCTTTCCCCTGTTTGCATAATAAAACAAACGGGTAGAAAACAACTGATGGTTTTGATCCACCGATAAAGTGGAGGCAAAGAGATTACATAACAAACATTATGTAACATCCACCGATAAAGTCAAAACAAGTCCACTAAAAACGACAGAAAAGCTCAACTAATAAAGGTAGCATTATGTTTTTAAAATAAGGAGGTGACCAGTGTAAAATGGAAAATAAAAATGAAGAGTTCATCCGGCACATTAATCTGCAAGACTGATAGCCAAATGTCTATGTCATTCCATCAAAACCATTTTCAACCGAGAGGCAGGTCCCAAAGTGGCAGGTAAGAGATAGAAAAACCAACCTACAAAAAGAAATTGGTGGTTAGAAACTATTAATATTCTGGATAAACCTGCAAATTAAGACAATCTCTGCTATTATTTATTGGATCATATAAAATGCATACAATTCACTGATAGATGCTATTATGCAGCACGTACAAGGCAATGCATCAGTAGAAATTCCAACTCATCTGGAGACTGTTCTTGATAAGATTAGTAGGAATTTTAAATGACATGTTTTGAACACTTGATAATTGGTGTTTCTAGCTAGCTGGTAGGAAAACTTCAATGGACATTTTACTAGATTTGCTACACTTCTAACCACATAGCCAATGATGGAAAATCATCCAACCAGAGGTAAAAAGTCATAAATATTGCTACACTTGCAAATAATTTGATACTTCCAAAGTCATGGCATGCTATATAAACAGCATGGACATGTTTTTTGTTCTCAAATTTATTTTATTAAAGGTTTTATCCTGATGTTGTGTTTTGGCAAAAAAATCCATTACATTTTCTAGGGTGTTATAGATTGTGCTTATGTTGCTATATGAACCACTTGCTCTTTTGCTTTCAACTCACTCTTTTGCTTGGTTTTCTTTGGGTGGTTATACCTCTTTTGGGCTATGAGAGGGCAACATTCTGCATACTTGTCCTTTATGCTTATTCCCTACCATTTTGTCCTCTTTTTGCTTTTATTGCATTATTCCCTACCATTTTGTTACCATTAGCATGAAGTATGTTGATTGGTAGAATGACCTTTAGTTAAGGCTACGTTGTTATTCATATGATGGCAAGATTGAGCATGGGTATGTCATTACCTTTCTTTATTGGATCTCTCTTTTGCTGTAAAATACATGCATACTTTATTTGTTTTACCTTGTAGCATTCATTTTGTTGAATAATGAAAAATGTTTGCTTTCATAATATGCTTGCTGAATATCCAATGATAAATATTGATGATGGCAACAAAATGCAGAAATTTGTTGAGTACATACATATATCCCTGCATCCATTTTTGTTGGAAATAAACAATATGAAACATACATAGTAAAGAATGACTTACATTACACTTCAATACCATCTATATCAAATCTATGGACCATTATCTCCTCATTTTCATCATCATGCTGGATGCTTGATGTTTGGTAATGACACATTGGCTGTATATCTTGGAATTCAGCATGTTCTTCACAAGTAGATTCCGATAAGTTGTAAAAATCACGTGGGGTTGTCTTGCGAACCACAAACCAACCAATGTTCCTAGGATCCTCAACAAACCAAACTTGCTCTGCTTGTGATGCTAAGATGTAAGGTTCAGTTGTTCTTAATTTACTTGATGGATTCACTATTGTAAGAGGTCCATCATGTTTCATCCCTTGTTGCACATCTACCCAATCACACTTAAATAATACTACCCTCATGTGTCCATCGTAGTTGACTTCTAGAATCTCATCAAGGACACCATAGTAAGTAACATTCTCTTCAACATTTTTAGTAAATGAAGGGGTAGTTGCTTTCAACATAACACCTGAGTTTTGGGTAACTCGTTATTGTTCAAGGCTTCTAGTGTGAAACCTACTACCATTAACAATGCATGCATCATACTTCTTGACCACGTCACTAGGGAAATCTTTAATCGAAATTAGATAAGGAGATATATCTCCCTTAGTAAACTCTTGCAACTTATGCACCTGATAAGAATTAACAAACAAAAAAAATCATGACATCATATGATCATAGAATTGTTTAAAAATATAATTATAAGAATCAAGGATAATTGCCTTATGTTTCAGCCATTTGGTAAATGTGGATGTATGAATGCGTTCCACTTTATCCATGTGCACTCCAGGTGACATTTCTTGAAGTTCAGCAATGTGATCCCTGCAATATTCATATTTCATATAGTGAATGAAAAGTTTCAATTGACGAAAGCTTACCTGATAAATTTGTTGAGTGTACAATTGAATATGATAAATTTATGTATTTCTTCCGGCTCATGATTTTGTAGTTTGCCAATTGTACTTATCCTACACGGCCGACAAGTCTCCATGAAAACTTCTCATCCAAGGTCCACATTTTTTGAATTTGTCTTCTACTTGTCGATGAGTCTTATTTAACCATGTTTCCACATCATCGTCAAGATATCGAGCTGCAAATGTAATTGTCTCAGCAACAATATAATCTTCAGCAATTGACCCTTCTGGATAAGTCCAATTTCTCACATAAGACTTTAATCTGCCCAGATACCTGAAAAAGATCATCAATGAATATCGGTCTATCTTAAAGGGAAAATTTACATATAGAAGTGAATGTGATACCTCTCAAATGGGTACATCCATCTATAATGAACTGGCCCAGCAATCCTAGCCTCATCTGCTAAATGAATGATTAAGTGTACCATTATATCAAAGAAACACGGAGGAAATATCATCTCTAGTTGACATAATACCCTTGAGACATGTAGGCCTTGTTGGTAAAAGTCTTCGGTGGAAGCAACTTTGGAACATATGTTTAAGAAGAAGTGACCAATGTCACTAAATGATGAAGATACATGAAGATTTGGGAGTGCTCTAACAGCAATTGGAAGTAATTGTTGCATAATCACATGGTAGACATGTGTCTTCAGCCCCCATAACTTATTACCTTTGTTGAGAAATCGCCTTGCAATGTTAGAGGAGTATCCATCAGGAACCTTCACGGATTGAAAGAACTTGAAATTTTTTTCCTTTTCTTTCTTACTACATGTGAATTGTGCTGGTGGAAGCAATATTTTACTTGACCCAATTTCTTGTGGATGAAGGAATTCTCTTATTCTGAACTTCTGTAAGTCTTGATGGGCTTTCAAGCCATCTTTATTCTTTCCTTCAATCGATAGAAGGGTGCCTAGTATACTCTCACATATGTTCTTCTCTATATGCATCACATCTAAGTTGTGTCGGAGCAACAAAGATTTCCAATAAGGTAGCCTATAGAAAATACTGACTTTCCTCCAACCTAGATACTTGGTCTTGTCCCCCTTCTTAACTCGTCTCTTCCTCTTACTTATCTTCTTCGTGTCTCCTTTTGCAACACGTGAATTAAAATATCCTAATTGACATAGGATTTCATCTCCAAACAACATCAATGGCTTTTCACCCCATTCTTCATGACCATCAAATTGCTTACTCATCTTTCGGAATTTATGGTTGTTTTCCAGCCATCTCCGATGACCAGTATAACAAAATTTACCACTACACTCTAACCAAGTTGAACACATGTCTTTATTGCAATTAGGACAAGCTAATCGATCTTTTGTACTCCAACTTTGACATGTAGGCATATCTTTGGAAAATCGTTAATAGTCCACAATAGTGCTGCACGTAGACGGAATACCTCACCTTTAGCGGCATCATAGGTATCAACACCGTGCCAGAGAATCTCAAGTTCCTCTATGAGTTGTTGCAAGAAAACATCAAAATTGTTACCGGGACCTTTTGGACCAGAAATAAGGAGGCAAAGCAAAATATTCGTACTCTTCATGCACTCCCAAGGTGGTAGGTTATAAGGTACAACTAACACTGGCCATGTACTGTGAGTGACGTTCATGTTTTCAAACGGGTTAAACCCATCACTGGCTAATCCAAGGCGTACATTCCGAGTTTATAACCCGAAATCATCAATGCTATTTAATGTTTTCCAACATGGAGAATCAGCAGGATGTCTTAGCATACCATCCTCTTCACGCTCCTCTTCATGCCATCTCATGTTGACAGAAGTCTTTGAGCATGTAAACAGTCTCTTTAACCGTGGAATGAGTGGAAAATGACGCAAAATTTTTGAGGCACTCTTTTCTTCTTTACACCTTTACTAGACTTACAAGACTTCCACCGTGATTCTCCACATTTTGGACAACATTCATACTTCTCATTTTCTTTCCAATATAAAATACAATTGTTCGGACACGCATCTATCTTGTTATATCCATACCCTAACTTATCAAGTATCTTCTTACTCTCATAAAAGCTGGACGGTATTGATGACCCATCAGGGAGAAAATCAATCAATAACTTCAACAAAATATTGAAATGCTTATTGCTCATTCCATCCATGCATTTAATGTTAATCAACCGAATGAGAAAAGAAAGTTTGCTGAACTTTTTGCATCTAGGATAAATCGGTTGGTTGAGATCGTTTAACAATGCAAAAAAACTTTCAGAATCTTTATCATTTGTTCTTTCATCACCACACATAGGAAAAACATCAGCTAACATGTCATGCATATTTGAATCATGTTGGCTTTCTTCCAACTTAACATGACCTAGTCTTTCACCGTAAAATTTCCAGAAATGTTTGTCTTTTATAACACCATCAATGTACAAGTGTTGTCTAACCATCTCTTTTTTACATTTATTCAAACATGTACATTTCACACATGGACATCTAATATGATGAGTTGGTGGTAAGTTTGCAAATGCAAAATTGAGAAAGTTATCAACACCATCATAGTAACCAACCACATTTTTTGGTAAATCCATCCAACTCCAATTCATATCACTATAAAGAAACACATAAACATTAATTACACAATCAGACACTAGCTCTCATGAACATCCATCGCTGTAAAAAAACATGTATTACCTCATTTTGTGCTTGAAAATATTTGTTGACACTTATAAATCCTTGTTGATCACGCTTATGTACTGATCTATTAGAATGGAAACATATTAGTTACATAGTTCATACAGCAAGATAATAAAGTCACGTACATCAAGCAAAGTCTTACCATAATATGTCTTCAACAAGAAAACAATACGCCAAACAAGGCAAACAACAGACAATCTACAGTAGAACCTGCCAACAACACACAAATTAAGACTTATAAATATTACAAATGAAAATCGAGACATGTCAAAAATAAACATAGGGCTCGTTCGTAAGACAAAAGATGGCATTCCAAAATCAAAAAGAAACTACGGGACATGCAAAATCGACCTCGAGGGGGGGATGGTCCATGAACGACTAAGCAAACTACGAGCTGACGACTGAGGGTTTGTACAGACGATTACGTAGAACAAGCTCATGATCTGTAAAACATCCTTTGTAAAGAGGAAGAAGCTTTCTCGCGGTTTGTACAGACTGAGGGTTTGTACAGACGGAGCTTTCTCGCGCATAGGAAAAGGAGACGAGACGGGGACTCACCTTCGGGGGCTTCTCACGGAGACAGCTTCGAGAGCTTCTTGCGGGAGTCGAACCTTGGAGCAGAAGGGGACGACGTAAGGGCGCAAGCCCTAGGCATTGCCATCGGAGGAGGAGGAACCGAAGGTGCCGTGTTGTCGGAGGAGCAGAAGGGTTCACAGACGGTCGATTTGGGGCTGAGCGCGATGAGGTGGGAGAGGGTCGAATGGGAGGGTTTAACCCATCTGCTTCAATCGGGAGGGTCGATTTGGTCCATCCACGTGTTGTCAATGGACGGTGGAGATAAGGGCAAAAGAGATTAAATCTGGGCCATTGGATTATATATAATGGACGGTTCAGATTGAATCTGTGGATATATTATTTTCCTACGAAGCGTTTTCCATAGGTATTTTGTAGGCAATGATAAATTTACCTACGAAATCATTTTTAATAGGTATAGGGAGTAAGTAAAAGTTATTTATACCCACCAAACCTTACCTACGGGGGGTGTTTTAGTGGGTAAAAGTCCGATTTCTTGTAGTGTAGTATTCCTCTCTTTGATCTCATCAAAGAGTTCTAATACTTGTTCCATTAGTATCTCTACTTCATTCTTAATCTCAGATAATTTCTCAAAGGTCTTAGATTTGTACTTCATAAAGTACATGTATCCATACTTAGAGACATCATCTTTGAAATAATGAAGTAGAAATATTCTTCTTTAGCCTTACTAGATATGGGCTAACATACATCTAAATGTACGAGTTCTAATAACTCATTAACCCATTCTCCATGTCTATATAAAGCTAAAGTGTATATTGATCTAAATCAACCCATTTTCTCTTAAAAGAAATATTCACACATAACATGAGAGCTAACATATCAAATATGATTAAACAATTCATTAAGCTCCCACTGGCAAACACTTAGCCATTCATCTATTAGAACATCTATCAATTCCATAACTTAGAATAAATCAACATTTATTCAAGTAGGAAATCATATAATGTTCTTGTAGAAGGATATAATAGCAATATTAATTATTAAGACATCTCCATAAGGCTATTAAAGAATTGCACCTCCCACTAATAATGATGCAACTTTTGCACCATTTCATATGTAGGTCAACATCTTCTTTATCAAGCCTTCATTTACTTGTCATCATCTACAACTCCTTGTAGATATAAGATGCATATCTGGTATCTCATACCATTAGATGCATCCATAGTATCTAATATTATGATATACACATATAGTATCTAATACTATTAAGTGTATATTTAAAACAAGTAAGTGCCAATGACTTGGATACATGAAGCTTCTCAAGCTCCACCTTTGCATTATATACAAAACACTTTGTACTTCCTCTTCCACTTATCATCATCATGATAGTGTAAGAATCATGTCTTATTCTGGCTTTATTATCTTGACCACCTTCTTTTACTATTAACTCTCTCTTATTTCTATCTAATGATTTTACTTCTTACTATTGGTCTCACCAACAAGAAGTAATTAAGATGTATTGTTGATCTAAGTTGCCCTTTAGTTAGCTCATCACTATGAGCCATGATGGATCTCATATCCATCTATCCTTGTTGTCTCTATAATTATGTCTCATAGAGACTAACATCTAGTTTAAGGCAAACAATGCATCTTGTCTATGAGATAAGATCTTATCTTTCTTTCATATCACTAGATAATTTAGGAGACACCTACTTCTCAAGTAGAATAGTTAATTGGTCAACTATGAGAACAATTCTCTTAGTTCTAAACCATTCTAAGAAGTGTGAGCCATTAAGCTATATGGCATCTAATATGCCATACTAATGGTGGTTTATTATCGTATTCTACAACAGAGATATAATTTTATCAATATAACATTGCAAACATTTATTAAAATTAAGATATGGTCTTTGATCCTAATTTATGCTCCCACTAATTTTCGACGAATTTGCATAACCCTCATTATGCAAAGATAGGATATCACGATGAAATCCTAGTGGGGACTAAGACCCTATTAACTTTATGGTGACAACCTTGTGGGAAACACAACAAGTCATCCCATACTTAATAGGTAGGTAACTTTTACCAATTTCAACCCTTGCAATTCTTAGTCATTTAGCCTCTAGAGTTATAACCTTGTGGGAAATGCAACAAGCTATATACTCTAGTTAGGTCAACTCTGCTTGTTACGTTATGAGAATGAATTCTTAACATAGCCCTTGTGGGAAACACAACAAGGCCATGCAATGGTCCACCCCAAAGTTCGGCAAATGCCTTGGCCATGATCACCAATCCCTTGCTCAATGAGTCTTGTGGGAAACACAACAAACCCATCCAATCTAAGATTGGCTCATCAAGACCATAACAACGGAAGGCTACATGAGTCATTCTTAATGTCACATGTTTATCAACCTAATTATGACAAGGAGGGATTTTATTTTAGTCTCATCAAGAATATGTGCTAAGTATATATAATACCTTTGGAATATCATATATCTAAGGTATAAAAGATAGCACACAACAACATATCAAATATGCATAAAAATAGGTGATCATGGACTTAACCCTAAGCATGCACCTAAGGCACCCCTATAGGTAAAAATCCTTGCTTCAAATGCTTCAGTTAGCATGCTCCCACTTTAGAAGGGTGCTTCCCCAAGTGGTCCCGCTCTCCAACCTTCCAGAACCGGCTTCTAACTCTTACAAGCGGCTTAAGGGTACGCGGACCCACAAATGTACAAAACTTTATAAGAAACCTTGGTTTTAACCAAGGGGAGTACATTAATGGAGGGAGGTAGAATGTACAACCAGATTGTATAGAGAGAGAGGAGGCACACGCAGACCCCATTTAATAACATAACCAACACAATTAAAAGCAATCACAAGCCAAGCACAATTAAGTCCATGATCACCTCCATACACACTAACATTCATCACATGAACATAGAGCGCATACGTGATAATTATATTATATATATCATATATATCAGCATAAAAATATATATAATTTATTTTGAAATTCTCATTTTCATGCATGTCGAATTTTCATGAAATAAATAACATGAAAATAACATGACAACAACATATAAACAATTTATATGAAATGAACATACAAAACTAAACTATTTAGAACATTCGTGCATTCCGAATACTGTGCAAGGTCAGAAATTAATGTCCCAATTTATATTCTGTAAAATCTCATTTTACAGAATTAATTAAGACACTAATAATTTAAGTTAAACCTTTAAAACAATTTTAAAGTTTAACCATGAGTGAATCTATGTAAATAGAACTAAACATCATCTAACATGTCATTAAATACTTTAAAACATGTTAAATAATATTATAGAATTTTTTTAGATTTTTTATAGAATTTTATGGCAATTTTTCGGAATTTTCTATGATTTTAAACACTTTAAAATTATATAAAATGGTGTCTGGTGCAATGCGCCGCGCCGTTCGGCGCATTGTGCCACGCTCGCGTGCGCCCGCGTGCGCCACTGGGTGCGCCGGTATCAATAGGCGCGTGCGCCAACTGCCGTGCGCCGGCGCGTGCGCCGATCGCCTTCCCCGAACAGCCGCGTAAAGCACTGTTCATCCGGGAGAAAGTTAATCACATTAACACGGACATATCTCCTTATTCAGGAGTCCAAAAAATCTGAAAAAATATGCGTTGCAATCCTTATCGAATAAGGAATCCAAAAAAGTCGTTCCCATATCTATGAAAAATCCAAATAGACCGTAAAATGAGGAAGAAGAGGCGGCGGTCACTGAGATTCCGTAGCAGAAATCTCTATTTTGCAACGAGGATAACTCCTTATCCCGGAAGCCAAATATTCTCCAAAAATACAATTTAGAATCCTAATCAAATGAATTTTCCAAATATATATATATATATCCATTCATATAAAAATTCTCTATCAACGGGAAATCAGGAAGAAACAAGTCGGCGCCGCCAGACTCCGCAGAACCCTAGTTCGTCGGAAAACTCAAAATTTCTCTCCCTCCGCCGTCGTTCAAAGCTGGATATTAAAGGTAAAGGCTAGGTAATCATATTACCCATATTCTAAACCTTTTCAAAGCCTCAATTTCTTCTGTGGACGGTGATTTCACAAAATCCCCAAATCTGGGTGTCGGTTCGGGCATGATAGAAACACCAACTTTTGAGGCTTCTCCCGAACACTACAGAGATCCAAACTTCAAACGGTTTGTGGAGTTGGAAAGCCCTATATCAAGAGATTCTACCTGAGCCAACCAATCTTTTATCTGAGTCATACACAGAATATGGTGGCCTTGTCAAAATAGACGTTTGCACAGATTTGGGAACACATAAATAACATAAAATAATGTCGATTCAACGTTGGTTTAGATCGATACTTGAAATGGGCTCTTATACCACTGTAAGGAATCTTACATTAAAATTTCGTGCAGTGGAAGCGACGATTCCTATGGGTTCCTTTAGAATCCGTCTCAATCAGAACCGAACGACGAAAATCGAAAACCGATCAAATCGGGTTAGAATATACCTGATAGAGATTCATATAATCCCATAGAGAGGAAGGAGATGAGATTATTAAGCTCTACAATCCATTCAAGCGTCCGGTCTCCAGTAGTATCCACACGAACTTCATCCACATCAGGTTCTCCCTTCGCGCCGGCCTCGAGAACTCTTCCCGAACGGAGCTCCATCGACCATGGACACCTTTTTGAGAGAGGAGGAGGTAGGTAGGAGGCTTGGGACGTGGTTTTCACCCTTGTCTTGATGGGGTTTGGCTGAAACCATTGTATTTATAGAGAATTATGGAATTTTTCATAAAAACCCAAAATCTCTATAAATTACGCCCTTGCCCTTGTACTTGTGGATAAGTCCTTTTGTGTGTGACCCACTAGGCCCAATAACCTATTTGGTTGAGGCCTAAATAAAATAGAACAATTCTATTTAATTTTAATTAAATCTATTATCTGATAACAGATTAATCGGCCTACTGATCATGATGGGTACAAGTCACATCCCATGATCCAAAATGGCTAGGGGGATAATCTCATCTCCATTGAGACTTTCCATCATCAGTTAACACATGGATATAAACCCTCATCCATCCAATGTCTAGGTCGGAAAGGAGTACGACATTGACTGTCAACTCCTTAGTGTACCGACTCTATAGGATCATGTACTCGGAATTGGATCAATTGGAAAACTCCTTTTCCAATTATCCTATCTACCATGGCCAGGGATTTAGAGTACTATCCCATAGGACATTCATTCTCACTTACCGAGAGTGGACGATGCCTTGTTGTCCGCTCAATTGCCTCCATCGGATTTTCCTTGTATCCGATCCATCGCTATATAGGACCATCTAAATTGTGATCCATAAGTCAATGGTCAAAGCACAAGTTCCACCCAACAAGGCATCTTTAGCGACTCAGGTCAAAGGTCCAACCATGCAACCGTGATGATAGAAAACCCTGATTGACAGTTCGATAAGATACCATTCAGGGTTTCTAATTCGGTCAGTTCAATGAACTCTTTCAACTAATGAGCACTTATATGTGTATCTCAGTGTCTCCACACTAATGACCAATGAGATCGGTCGTCCTCATCACATGAGAAGACATCACATACACTAGTCTATCCGGATCCTTGATGTCTCGTCTCAAGTATCCTATGACTAGGAACATTTAGATCAAATACCTCTAGATGATTAATCTCATTATCATGATCTCATCATGATTTAATCATCATTGTATTTGATCAAGGACTTCATTATGATATTCGCATCTAATAAGAGCTTATAATGAAGATTTGCCTAATTAATTGAATAAGATATATCTAGAAATGTCAAATCATATCATATATGATTGGCTTGTAGGGCATACATTTCTATCAGATTGAACCAAACCCTTCCACCTTTTTGGAATCCCCTAAACTAGGCATGCCATCTTCCATAGAACATCTTGAAGAGAAGCCTACTGTAGGGAACTTAGATGAAAAAATCACAAATTTAGTTGACTGTCATTCCAATGATGGACTAGGCAAGGATTCACTAGGTATAGATCAACCATTACAATCATTGTAATTAAGCCATGATGTTGGTCAGATTGAATTGACCCCTGAACTAAGAAGTAAGGAGACCGAATTGGTCAGTGAAATGGAGAAGGAATCAAAAAGCCTCCAGAAGGGCATAGACCTTAGCAAAGGGATACTGGGACCTCCTCCAGCTAGACAGATATATCCCTTAGCATCAATCTTAGGGCCACGACCCTTACCCCATTATCCTCCTAAGCAACAATCCAGCCCATGGGCCTACAATTCATCTATCTTAGGGCCATGACCTTGTTCTCTTCACAACCACCATCGAATGGGCCCATGGGCTCCCAATTCTTCAATCTTAGGGTCACGACCCACACTTTATCCCACTCAACTAGGCCCTCATGCCCCTCTTCTACAATTGGGCCCTTATACCCCTTTCATCCAACCGGTCCCATGTGCCCCTTTCCATCGACCAGGCTCTTGCACCCCTTAACTTCAATCGGTCCTATGTGCCCCTTTTCATCAATAGGGCCTATGTGCCCCCTTTTTCCAACCGGGCCCATGTGCCCCTCTTCATCAACCGGGCTCTTATGCCCCTTTACTTCAACCGGGCCCACGTGCCCCTTTTAATCAATCGGGCTTGCATGCCCCTTTCATTCAACTGGGCCCATGCGTCCCTTTTCCCCAACTGGGCCTACATGCCCCTTTCCTTCCATCGGGCCCACGAGCCCATAATTCTCCCTAATCGGGCCCATGTGCCCTTAATTTTTCTGCATTCGGGCCCACGTGCCTGTAATTCACCTCTCCTGGGCTCACATGCCCATGTTTTTCTGCATTCGGGCCCATGTGGCCAAATTTTTTCTAAATCAGGCCCACGTGCCCACCTTCCATCAACCTTGGGCACACATGCCCACACTCCTTCAACTTCGGGCCTATATGCCCCCATTCTTTCACAATCGGGCCCGCGTGCCCATACTTTTTCGAAATCGGGCCCCCATGCCCCCACTTCTTCAACTTTGGGATTGCGCATCCATACTCTTCAATGGCGCCAACGAGCCTATCACAAATCACAATCTTGCCCCCAACCATTTAAATCGGGTCCATATACCCGCTCTTTTTGTTGGGTCCCTCGGGCTCAACCTCCAATTGGGCCTTCGAGCCCATCACCTCCCATCGGGCCCTCATGCTTATCAACATCAACTGGGCCCTCTAGCCCGCCTTCAACTCTTGGGCCCACATGCCTCTTGATTCCAACCATTTCTGGGCCTTCAAGCCTACTATCAACTCCCGGGCCCAAGATCCCACTTTAATTCACTTTTATTTTCAAGCATTCTCTTTCCTTTTCTAAATTTTATTTTCAAAAAAAATCAAAGGTAGAGAAATTTCCTAGGTGATACCCCAATCTTTGCCTTCTACATCATCAATCCTAGTTCCACCATGCCAAATCAAATCTACCACATCTTGCACCTCACTATATGACTCTTACTTTTTGATTTAATGTAGAACATATCAACAGTGGAAGCAGTTGGGCAAGGCAAGGCAAGCACAAGTAAAGCCGTCATCAACAATGAACTTTTTCTTCTCTCAGGTATTACATGAAATTGCATTCATCATCATTATGTCATCCGCAAGGCAATATTTTTTGAAATGATTTTGAATTTCACATGTCAATTTTAATTGAGAGAAATTCATGATTGATGATATTTGTAGCTACCTTGTTTTTATCAAACAATTTTTTTACATTGCAAGGCATGCGAACAATTGATTCACCTATAGAATGCAATCTATCTAAAAAATGGAGAGAACTACTAGTATGACTTAAGTCCACATGTTCTAGGTTGTTGTCTAGGAGTCGAGGGTACATACCATTCTACACACACAACACGTCCTGATCCCAGAATCTGGATGACCCAACACCCGATAGAAGCTAAGCAAGGCTCATAGGTGGAAGGAAAACCCTCACCCTACTCTCTTCTATTCGGTCCAAGATAGGCAAAGGGGACTAAAGGGGGAGAGTATCGAAAGCATCCACTGCCTTAGTAGGAGGCTATCTCGAAAGGTCTAACTTCTCAAAAGCAAAGGGTGCCAAAAGATGGGCAATGAACCCCACAGGTTTAAACAAATATGGGCCTGTCTGAATGAGTACCCAGAAAAGTAGAAAATGAAAAAAAGGCACCAAATGATGGACAATGACCCCATATGTCAAAGACTTGTCTAAGTGAGTGCCACATGTAGAAAAGACCTGAAGAGGCCGAACCCCAATGGGCAATTAAGTGTGAGTAGAGAACTCCCTCTCGACATCTTCAAAGCCTATCAAGGACTTTCCCGCAATTCTTCATTCTTAACCCCCAAGGACTGGGTGGACCAACCAAATCAAAGCTAAACTCTAGCCGATCAGAGGTTGAAGGTCAAAAAGATTCTGGGTAAGGAATCCCATTTTGCACATGGTGTCTACCAACGAACCTAGAAAAAACAACCAAGTGATGAGAACTTGTGTCAATATTAATTTTTATCTCCCCAAAAAATAAATATTAAAAAAAAACTCCAAAAAAATTGAATATTTTTAAAATCCCCAAAAAAATGAATCTTTTCACAAAACTTCTTTTTCAAATCCCAACCAAAATTTTTTTAAAAAATTTCATCATCATACTTGGTTTGAATTCTCGCCTTTACATTCATATTTATTCTTAGTCTCTCATGTTTCAAAATATTTCATTGCATATTTGCTGCTTTATTTTTTTAAACCCTTAAGAAGGCTACACCCCTTGACAAAGGTCAAGACATATTGCAACTTGCAAGAAGATAAGCCATATTGGCATTCTAATTCCATTTTTCTGAGTGTTTCAGGCACGAGGAACAAACATGGAGAACTTTGCACAACAAGACATTGCTTGCCACTTACCTTCCTTGAGGATTCTTAGGAGGAGGTGTCACCATGACCTCGGCCTCAACTTTGCCAAGGAACCTTTCACAAGACTTCAATAAGGCGACACTCGCCACTTCCCTTACCTGAGGATTCTCAGGAGGAGGTGTCATCATTACCTTGGCCTCAACTTTGCCAAGGAACTTTTTGCTCTGTGTCTTCATCAAGGCACATGATCTCTTTTGTGAGAATGCATGTCATGACATCGCAAACTTGCCACCATCATTTCTATTATTAGCATATGTTAGGTGCATTACTATTTATTTATGCATTATTTTTGGAGACCGTGAATGTGGAGAAGACTTGACCCAAGATCGCCTTCATCAAAATCTATGATAGTCAGGTCATCTTTCGTGCTCACAGATAAGCCAAAGTTGTGTTGTGAGGGACGATGGTTCCCGAATGGGTATCTTGACCTCATAGACAATCTATATCTTCAACTAATTGTTAAGTCTTATTTTTTGTTTTCTTGAGCCTAGCATGCATCATGTAGTATTAATTGCATTATATTTTGCATTGTCATTGCATGCATCTCATCTTGATCATCACTTTCTCACCATTCCCACCTAGTACATTCTCGTAGCGTATACCCCAATTCTGATCTTTCTAATATCCCACCTGTAGACATGTCGAATTTGCCTAATTCAGAGCATAAAACTATGTTTTATAGGGTAACATGTGTGATTGACCTTATAATGATGCCGGGTCTTTTAAAGTTCATTTGGAGCTTTGCCGAACGAAATCAGATGTTTTCTAAAGTTTACCTCACAAAGCCGTAATTTCTGGGCGAAAGTCACATGTAAATCGTGTAAACACAAAAATTAGCTGAATGACCAATGCCTAATGATCATGCATTGAAGGTTACGGTTAGATTCACACTCCGGACATGTTTTGTTTTATGCCGTGTCTTTCCGGTTGGCCGTCAGAATCATTCCGACCAGTATCGGATCTTCTGTTCACTATCCTAACTTTCGGATAAAATTCTGAAGTTTTGGAGGGTGTGATGGCTGATCCAATTCTATAGAGATCTTCTTCGGCATGTTATCTTTTCAACGCAACAAATGGCGTTGAATTCCGAGTTCAGGAGTGTTCGCAATGCTTCCGGAAGAAGGACGCACAAAATAGTCCCATGAGCCCAGGACCCAGGGCACGAGGCCATGCGCCCTACCCCTGAGGCACGTGGCCTTGTGCCCTCGATCGAGGGCACGAGGGAATCAGTTTTTCACTGGGACTCTACCTCTAAATGAATCGGATCAAATTTTTCGACTGGATCAGACTGAAATTTGAGGAAGGATAAGATGCGCCCCCTGTGCCCCAAGGTGGGGCGCATACGCCCTGCACCAGGGCACATGCACCCTGGGGTAGGGCACAATTCACCTATTTTTTAGCCCTAATAAGACCAGTCGTTCTCCTAGAGTTGGATGACAATGCTGGACAAAGATGGAGCAGTCTTCTTCTAGAGTTGGCCAATAATACCCTTGTTGGATGATTTTCTTAGCAAGGGCTTGGGCATTCACATGACCACCACATACTCCAGAATGTGCTTCCTTCAACACCAACTCGGCTTCTTCTTCATCAAGACATCTGAGTAAGATTCCACTTAGGCTTCTCTTATAGAGCACTCCTCCTAGGATTGTATACCTCTGGGATACTCTTCTGATTGCCTTCTTTTCCTTGGTGATTGATCCAGGTGGGTATGACTGATCTTGGCAATACCTCGCAATCTTGTCATACCAAGGTCTCTCACCTTCTTCTAATTCTTCCAACTCAATCAAGAAGATTTCTTCTTTATGTTCCAAGTATTCCTTTATATTGAACCTCTCCTTAACCTTTAGAAAACGTCCATCCTCAATTGCTGGAATTGTTCTCTTACAGATGTGGATAGTCCGCACTTGCTTGCCTAGCGGGACAGATGGAGATGAAGCTAGTGAAGCTAAGGCATCGGCGAGGATATTCTGAGAACGGGGAACATGGACAAAGGTGAGTTTGAAGAATAGCTTGATGTAGCAGGTGGTGAGCTCCTGGTAGGGTTTGAGGTTTGGATGGGAAGTTTGGTACTTGGATAGGATGTGGCGTAGGATCAATTGACTATCACCTATCACCCTCAGTTCGGTGGCACCATGGAAATGAGCGGCCTCCAGCCCAGCCAGCAAGGCTTCATACTCAACTATGTTGTTGGTTGTTGGAAAGTTAAGCTGAAAAGCCTGTGGAATGGTGACACCTTCAGGTGACAGAAGGACAATACCTATCCCTCTACCATGAGAGTTCAGAGCCCCGTCAAAATATAATGTCCAAAGATTGGAAGATCAGACTGACATTAGTTCGACATCCGGGAACTCCGACCAGACTGGGTCAAAGACGGGTATGGGATGAAGGGCAAGGTGTTCAGCAATAGCATAACCCTTGATTGCCTTCTGTGGGACATAAGTGATATCAAATTGGGATAAGAAACTCTGCCATTGCCCTAACCGACCAGTCCTGACTGTTTTCTCTAACAGAAACTTAATGGGATTGATACGAGCAATGAGCTTGACTTGGTGAGCAAGGAAATAATGTTTGAGTTTCTGAACCACCCAAACAAGAGCAGCACATGTCTTTTCTACCACAGTGTACTTCAGCTCACAAGCATCAAACATCTTAGACAAGTAATAAGTAGCTCGTTCTTTCCCTTCTTCATCAACTTGTGCAAGAACTGCCCCAAGAGAGTTCTCAAGAACCGAAATGTAGAGGACCAAGGGCTTGTCGGGAATTGGTGGTCTAAGTACATGGGGACTTGCCAGGTATGTTTTCAACCCATCAAACGCCTCCTGGCACTTCGAATCCCATTAAACTTGGCCCCCGCCTTGATTAACTCATAGAAAGGTTTACACCTTTTGGAATGTTGTGAGATAAACCGGCGGACAAATTGTAGCCTCCCAATCAATCCTCAAAGCTCTTTCATATTCTTCGGGGGAGGCATACTAATAATTGCTTTGGCCTTATTTGGGTCGATCTCTATGCCCCTTTTTGCTTACTATGAACCCAAGTAGCTTTCCTGATGAAACTCCAAATGTAAATTTCTTAGGGTTCATTTTCAGCTTATATTCTCTAGCTCGTTGCAAAACTTTCCTTAGCACTTCAGAATGATCTTCCCGACTCTTGGACTTGATAACCAAATCATCCACATACACCTCTACAAGGGTGTGCATCATGTCATGAAAGATAGCCATCATAGCCCTCTAATATGTAGCACCGGCATTCTTTAACCCAAAGGGCATGACAACATAGCAATATGTTCCCCAAGGTGTAGTGAATGAGGTCTTCTCTTGGTCCTCCTCAGCTAACCGGATCTGATTGTATTCAAAATAGCCATCCATGAATGAAAGCATTTCAAATCCAGCTGTGTTATCAACCAAAACATCCATATGAGGTAAAGGAAAATCATCCTTAGGACACGCTCGGTTCAAGTCCCTGAAGTCTATACAAATCCGAATTCGTCCATCCTTCTTCATAACAGGGACTATGTTAGCCACCCATTGCGGATATAGGACAACCTTAATAAATTTTGCTTGGTGTAGTTTGTCGACCTCTTCTTTCATTTTGAGTGCAATATCAGGGTGGAATCTCCTGAGCTTTTGTTTAACCGGGGTAGTTCCAAGTTTCAAGGTTAATCTATGTTCAACCAATGAATTATCTAATCCCGGCATATCTTTATATGTCCATGCGAACGTGTCCTTATATTCTTCCAAAACTTTGATCAAACCTTGTTCTTATGAGGGAGTGAGGTTTGCACTAATGAGGATAGTCTTAGGAACTTCCAGGGTTCCTAAATTCAGTTCCTTGGTCGGTTCATTCCCTGTGGCTGATGGTTCTTCAAATCTTCTAAGTCCAGATGCATATGCATCAGCCAAGTCCTCGATTTCATCCTCGGATTCGGGATCCTTCTCTGATACCACCTCATATACTCCCAAAGTATGATCTATGTTATGCTCATCCTCATATTGGATTTCATCTAGCTGAATGGTATTATCTAAAAAGTTTGGCAGCCTTGCACACTCTACGCATTTCTGTGCTAATTGTTGCAGATACCTATTTAGAACTCGCTTACCTCTGACTTTCCTATTTCCTAACCTAACTTGACCTACTGAAGATAAAGCTGGAAAGGTGGTATTTACAGTGGAGGGAGGATCGAGTAAATCGATCAATGATTCAGAAGAGAGGGATCCCTGATTGGGAGCAACCTCTGGGTTGAGTAGAGACGTCTCCTCGATGGAAATGTGAGTTTCAAAGAAGACATTTTTTTTTTGGAAATTTCAAGTAAAAAGATAGAATGAGTCAGCATGGCTCGAGATTTGCTGGAAACTAACTGAATTACCAGAGAGAAAAATTTAAGAATAAAAGGGAAAAAGGGGCTCGTGGGCCCAATGGAAACAGAAAGTGGACACATGGGTCCAAAACTGATGAAAAAAGTAAACGGGTACGTGGACCCGATCTTAAAAATAAATGGGCATGTAAGCCCATGTTGGGAAAAGCCCTCAGTTCTGAAGTTGATGAGGGAAGCAAATGGGCAAGCAGGCCCAATAAGAGTGGAAGGTTGAAGAGGGCACATGGGCCCAAAGTGGGTAAGTGGGCCCTGAAGCCCATCCAAAAGATCTAGAAACAATGGTACGAGGTTCAAACATGGCATTGTTGCATTTGGGCCTCGTAGAATGGTTTTGACTTAGGTAACATGTTTAACTAGATGATTCAAGATTGGTCTACCCTTGTGTGGTTCCTGGTGCTCTTCCCCACTTGAAAACAGACGAGTCAAAGATAAGCATAGGTCTTCCAAGTCTTCTTCTTCATCTGGAGCCTTCCTTCTCTTGACAACTGTAACAAAACTTTTGTCATCTTCAGCCATCATCATGGTCTCCCCTTTGATAAAGAAGTTGTGGAGTCCCATGGCATATCCTGGCTGGAAGATCCTCCTTGGGATGGAATCCTCTTCGTATCCCAACCCCTGCTTGCGTAGCCTTTTCACAGTTTGAATTGGCTGAGTGATTCCTTGAAGATCCTTGCCTAAACCTCTTCCATGCTGATAGCCTAGTTTCATCATCATCCGCCATCCCACTGTGTCGGGTAGAGAGGCGGTCATACATCTGACTTCTGGTAAATCTCCCATTGAGATCTGGGGTTGTATTGACAAACCAAGGGGTGTAAAAGTAGGATTATTCATCTCATCCCTTATAGGCATGCTAGTCAATTTGACCACTTGTCCTTTAAAAGGAAACTTTATGCACTGGTGGTTTGTTGAAGCCACAGCTCCTATTGCCTCCAAGTATGGATCTAATTCTAGAACATGAAAATCCGTTGTGACCGTGCATGGTCCAAGTTTAACTTCTAGAGTGACCACCCCACGTGCAGACTTCTTGGAGTTGTCATAGGCTGTCACCATGGCACAAGATGGCTTGATTTCTTGCTTAGAAATGCCACACAACTGCAAAGTTTCTGGCGGCATAACGTTGATAGAAGCTCCAGTGTCAACCAAACATGATTTCACTTCAACATTGCAGATGATAACTGCCACATGCAAAGCATATCTCTTGACCGCTGGATCTGCTAATTCTTCCTGAGAGAAAGTGAGTGTTGGGTGCTCACTTCTAGGGGCTAACACTGTAGTTATCTTTTTAGGTGGGAGATCTTCACTCACCATGACCCTTTGCAAGTACTGCTGTAGAATCTCCTGGTGCACCTTTGATCTTTTGATCAACTCAAGTATGGAAATACGGGCCGGTGTCTTATCTAAATGTTTTAACAAATCATAGGCTGTGCCTGGCAATGGTTCTTCTACTCGTTCCTCCTGCACTGGATCCTGCGGTTGAGTACCGGCTTGGGGAAAGAGTCGCTGGAACATCCTCCCACTCCGAAGCACCGGGGCTATTTGGCGGTCGGGTAGAGGTGACGGGTTAAGTGGGGTGGATTGGGGTGGAACAGGTGGTGTAGGTGTAGGTATGATAGGTAATGGGATCGATGGTTCTGGGATGATGGGGTGAGTTGGAAGAGGGGTAGGATTTGGAGGTGGTAGTGATGGTGATACCGGTGGCCTAATAAGAAGAGGCCGGGATGCAGAAGTGGTTGATGAGTTTAATGAAGGTGTAGGTTGTGGGATTGGTTGTGGTGTTGGTGGGATGATAGGTTGGGGTTTTGGAGTGGTAGAGCTCGTAGGCTGGGGGTCCAGGTTGGGTGGTAATTGTGGTGGTCGGATGAGCAAGGGCCGGTGTGTAGCAATGGTTGAAGGAGGTGTAGTTAAGGAGGGGGATGGCCTAATGATGGGTCGGCGAGAAGAAGTGGAGGCCAGTGGTTGGGTTATTGAGCTTTGTGGTAGTTGTGGAGTAGAAGATGTACGAATTATTTGTCTAGGAGGGTTCCTAGCAAGAGACCTAGCTGGGTTGACTGGCATGGTTGCATTTTGGTTTTCTAGTTGCCAACCTTGAGCACGGCTGGCATCTCCCTGGACAATGGAGTGTACTAGACCAATTCCTGGGTTTGGATGTGCTGGTGCCGGTGCTAGAGAGGGAGCAAGTAATGGGAGCGGATTCTGAACAATCCCCAAGCCAGGTTGTTGTTGAGGTTGAGCCGGTGGACGCTGCCGCTGCTGCTGCCTAGCCTTCATAGCTTGTATGCATTCCCCCATTTGAGTCCAATCAATGCCGCCTTGGTCATTCAATTCGTGGATGTAATCCTTGAATTGAAAGCACACTTCTACAGTGTGACCAGGACACCGGTGGTAAGCACAGTATCGGGACATATCTACATTTGTTGGCCAAACCTCTCTTTCCTTGGGCAATTCCAACTGTTTCTCCACCATGAGTACATTGAAGATGTCGGTTAAGGAGTACGAGAGTTGTTGGTAGTTCTCTCTCCTAGGACCTCCCCTTCATGGTGCCTGATTGGGTGGTGGCGGTGCCCTATTGTAGGTAGGTTGACGAGGTTGCTGGGGTTGTGCTACTGGTTGCGGGGGTTGTTGTGGTTGTCGTGGTTGTGGTGGCCTAACCTGTTGTTGAGGGGGGTAATAAGAAAGGTTTTGTGGTGGGTTTCTGAACTGGTTTTGACGATTAACATTATTGAATTAGGGACAATTTTTGATTTTTTTAGATTTTTATTTTTAGAAGTCGAACTCAATTGAATTAGGTGAGTTTAATTTGAATTTTTAGATTTGTTTAAGTTCTGATTTTTATTGCAATTTTAGATTTAATTGAGTTTGTTTTCAGATTTGGTTAAGTATTTTCAGATTTAATTAAGTGACTTTTCAGATTTGATTCACTTATGTTCAGTCCGGTTCGGTTCATGTCTCATTTGGTTCATTGGGCTAGCATCGATGCACGGTCACACCAAGTTGAGTCAGCACTTGAAATGTTCAATGAATTTGTCCATGTCAGTGTACAAAGTTCATAGGTAGTTCATATGTCATGTCTAGAGTTGTTCATGTGAATATTTCCTTCCCTTAGGTAATATTTATAATATCGAGAAAAATTCAGCATTACGATGGCATGTCAACCCGTTCTCAATAAATGGAATTTGCCCTTCCTATGTGGTTAAGCCTTTTGACTTTTCCACAGTGGGAAGGGTTCGTCCACATAGGAAGCGTGTCCCATGCGTACACCTGGGTCGACATACCAAGAGCATGCTCGGAATAGCCATCCAATAGAACATCCAGTGGGGGACTAACTCCTTAGATTTAATTCGAAGTTCAAGAAAGTACCCAGTGGTGGACTAACTGCTTAAACTTAGTTTCTCTTATGAAGTCCAAGACAATGTACCAGTGGTGGACTAACTTCTCATGCTTAGTTTTTTTTTGTTTGAAGTCCAAGACAGCATCCAGTGGTGGACTAACTCCTCAAACTTAGTTTTTTTGTTCAGATTTGACTTAGTTGCATTCTGATTTTTGTCTTAAGGCCTAGTGGGCCAATTCATGTGTCAATGACACAATGGGCTAGTCTACAGGTCTCAATGGCATAGTGGGACGGTCTTCAAGTCTCAATGGCACAATGGCTGATCTTCAAATTTAGTAGCTGGGAAGCTTGGTTTGAGCTTCAAAGGATAGCATGGTCTATTTTTGCAACTTGTAGAACCTATTTTTCTTGTTGTAGTAGCGGGAAAAGTGGGCCTCAATGTGGCTGAAATGGGCATGTTTTGGGCCTATTTTAATGGGCTATTAAGAGACTGCACAAAGGGCAGATTTGAGATCAAACAAGTGCTATGCTAGGGGGCAAACCAAGGGGCACACACAGGGTCTTTTTAGGTGCTGTGTAGGGGACTGATTAATGGCAGTTTTTAAAAGGCTACAAAGGGGCTATTTTGACAAGCAAACAAGGGCTTATTTGAACTCTGCTTGGTTACTACTCAAATGGTTTTAAGGGGTGCACAAGGGGCTGATAGCTGCTTGTGTAGGGGCTTGATTAGAAGGTGTTTTTGGAACTTGTTCAGGTGGTCAGCAAAGGGGTAGAACAAGGATAGATTTGGACCTGTGTAGGAGACAACAAAGGGGTTGTTTTAAAGGCCATAAAAGGGGCTGTTTTGGTGATTGCTTATGGGGCCAACAAGGAGGCTATGTGTGGATAGATATGGGGCCTGTTGGTGGGGTGCGCAAAGGGCTAACAGGTTTGATTTATTTATATTTTTTGCCTATGCAAGAGTTGCACATGGGGCTATCTATGGATGCCTAATTGGATGGCCTTAAAGGAGGATAGCAAGGGACTGTCTTTGGATGTGAAACAAGCTAGATATGAGGTGGTATAAATGGCCAACAATGGGGTTGTTTGGGGACTGTATATGGGGTCAACAGAAAGCTATTTTGATGGCCATCAAAGGGGGGGCAATAGGGAGACTATTTTGGGGTGCACATAGGGATGGTTGATGGCAAGTTTGGCCATGGAAAGAGGTTGAGAAGAGAAGGATAAGAAAAGAGGAAAATAAAGACTACATCATGCCCTCATTCTCCAACCTTTTTTTCTTTTGCTTGTTGTCAGTTTTGTTGAAGAACAATGGGCTGCAGGTAGCTATGGTTTGATGTTGCTGTAGAAAGGGAAGGAGATAACTTCTTCTTCTTCTTGATTCCTTGCACACTAAGGAGTTTGGCCAAAGAGATGGCGCAGGCTGCTGCTAGTGAAGAGCTTCTTTTTCTTCTCCCTTTTCTTTCTTTGGCGCATGTGCTGTTGGAGGAGGAAGGGGAAGCTGATGATGGCTTCTATGCTGCTCCTGATGGTACTGTCACTAGAAGGTGGAGGCCTACAGGTGCTGTGGCTTCTATTGATGCTGAGAAGAAGAATAATTTGTAGATGCTGCAATAGGAAAGAGAATGATCAGGCTCCTTCTTCTTCTTCTTCTTCTTCTTCTTCTTCTTCTTCTTCTGGCACTACAGGTGAGAGTGAGAAAGAGAGAGAGAGAAGGTTATTGTGTGCACCAGGGGATAGAGAGAGAGAGAGAGAGTAGGCTATTTGCATAGGTGAGGGTGTGAGAGAGAGAGAGAGAGCTAGGCGTAGCCTCCTTTTTGTTCTCCTAATGTCCCTTCGACTAGGGAATCTAAGGGATAAGGTTGAAAGAGATAAGGGTGAGAGTTGTAACTCCCTTAGAAGTCTTCTTTAGGAGGAGTTCTCATCGAAGGAGGGGGAGGGGTCTATTGAGGAAGTATATGCACATAGCTAAGGTGAGGGAGAAAATGGGCTGTGCACAGGTTGGTGGAGAGAGTGAGTGAGAGAGAGAGAGAGAGAGAGAGAGAGAGAGAGAGGGCTGGGTGCACTTCTCTTCTTGCTCTCCTAGTCTTCCACTGGTTGGGGAGTCTAGGGGATAAGTTGGAGATGGGATAAAGATAAGAGCTCTAATCCTTGAAGAACTCTCTCCTAAGAAGAAGTCTTCTTCTAAGGAATCCAACTGGGGAAGAAGTCTTGCTAAGGAGGAGTGTGCACACAAGCTGGGAATTCTGTGTGTGCACATGCTTTTCTCTCCCTATTTTCTTGGTGATGGGAGATAGGGTTTGAGATAATGTTTGCTGGGAGACGAGGTTAAGAGTTTGAACCACGAGGGAGTCTTTCCATGAAGAGTTCTATCGGAAGGGGAGTCTTCCAAGGAGGAATCACTCAGGGCAGGGATTATGTTCACCTAAGAGAAAAGAGAGTAGGCTGAGGTGCACCTAGATCTAGTTGTGTGTGCACAGGGCTGGCCATCTCCTTGATCTCATCAAGATGCCCCCAATCCAATGGATTACAATAATTTTGGTCGAAATCACTTAAATAAACCCTGAATTTGTATGAAAAAAATCTGGAATGTGCTCCGATGGCCATTGATCTTGTGCTTCATCAAGATGTGTAGCTAAGATCTTCCGAATAACATCAAATCTTTGATTTTATCAATCTCCTTGATCAGTGCAATTTTGGCTATCGATAATTTTGAAAATTATAATTAAATGTTAAATCATTCCATTGACCAAATTATATTTTTGATGCATCGATATTCTTGAGATTAAAGTCTTGAAAAGGGAAATTGCATTATTTAGCTGGTGGGTTGATTTTAAAGTTGATTAGAACATTCTGCCACTGCAGCAATGAGGTATAGACTCCCATCTAGATTTGATCTTTTGGAATAACTCTCTGATCAGTGGTCATATTTTTAATCCATCTCAAGCATTGTCCAACTCTGTTTTAGATGGATAATGTAGTGAAGTCGAATTTGTTCAATAGAGTCCTGATTTGTCCCATTGTGTCGGGGGGAAAATGGTCATTTTGGCCCTTTTGTGTATGTTTTCCTGATTTTGGGCACTATTGTGAAGCTTGTGACCGAGGCTATGAAGCAGGCTTGTGTATCTTGGCCATCCGGGCCCATTTAACTTGTCAAGGCATTTTCAAAACCTATTTATACTAACTTAACTTTGATTTACCGAATTTTAGCATTGCTCAAATTTGAGTTGAGTGGGCTAAATGGAGTTATTTGGACCTTTCTGGGTCACTATTGAACTTTTTAGGTCCACTAAGCTTTTATTGGGCCTAGCTAGTCCATTAGGCTACTAAGATGGGCCTCACACCCGTTTCTCCTCTTTTAGTTCTTTCTTTTCTTTTTGTGCTTGAAAACAAATTGGCCCAACAATAGTAATCTAAATCTCTGGCCAAGGTAGAGAAGAGATAATTGGAAAAACAGTTTTCCAATTGATCTAATTTCGAGTACAAGATCCTATAGAGTCGGTATACAAAGGAGTTGACAGTCGATGTTTTACTCCTTTCTGACTGGAACATTGAATGGACGAAGGTTTATATTCATGTGGTAATTGGTGATAAAAAGGCTCAATGGAGATAAGATTATCTCTATAACCATTTGAGATCATGGGATGTGGCTTGTACCCTTCATGATATGTAGGTCAATTAATCTGTTATCAAATAATAGATTTAATTTAATTAAATAGAATTGTTCTATTTTAATTAAGCTTCAACCAAGTAGGCTATTGATTCTAGTGGGTCACACACATAAAGACTTATCCATAAGTATAGGGGAAAATGTGTATTTATGGATATTTTTAGTTTATTATAAAAAAATCTAAATTTTATATAAATATTAATGGTTCTAGCCAAACCCTATCAAGCTAAGGGTAAAAACCACACCTTCAGCAACCTCCCTACCTCCTCTCTCTAGAAGGCATCCATGGGTGATGGATCTTTGTTCGGGAATAGTTCTCGAGCCCAGAGAGAAGGGAGAATCTATTGTGGATGAAGTTCGTGTGGATACTACGAGAGACTAGACATTTAAATGGTTTGAAAAACTTGAGAAGTTTATCTTTCTCTTTACAGGACTAGATGAATCCTTATTAGGTATATTCAAACCTGTTTTGATCAGTTTTTGGCTTTTATCATTTAGTTCTAATTAAGATAAGATCAATATGAGCATATAGGAATTGTCGCTTTTGTTGTACCAAATTTTATTGGATGTTTTTTTTTAAATAACTTCTATGGCTATGCCTTATTGTCGGAGAGTTTGCAACTTATAGAGATATAATGAATAATAGAGTATCTTTCGCTAATAACATTACAAATCTACTAATTGAAGTGGTTACTCAAAGATTGTTTTAGCGTCACCTCAAGCTGATGGGGATCAGCTAGATGGGTGATTGACTTTAGTGCAAGTGGAAGATTGGTTGAAATGTATACCTTACAAGTCAATCATATATAATATGATTCAACATTTCTAGAAATACCTCATTTAATTAAATAAGTAAACCAGTATTGCTAGCTCTTATTAGATGTGTACATCGTAATGAAGTCTTTGATCACATGCAATGATGATTGAATCATGATTATGATAATGAGATCAATCATCTAGATATATGTAATCTAAATGTTCATAGTCATAGGATCATTGAGACGGGATATCAAGGATACAAATAGGTTAGTATATGTGATATCTTCTCATGTGACGAGGATGACTAATCTCGTTGGTGATTAGTGTGGAGACACTAAGATACACATACATGTGCTCATTAGTTGAATGAGTTCACTGAACTGACCAAATTAGAAACTTTGAATAGTATTTTATCGAACTATCAATTATTGTGTCATCATTGTCGCATGGTTGTACCTTTGACCTAAGTTGCCAAAGCTGTCCTCTTGGGTAGATCTTGTGCTTTCTCCATTGACTGATGAATCATCTATTAGATGGTCTATTACAATGATGATTGGGTACAAGAAAAGTCTGGTAGAGGTAATTAAGCAAACAACAAGGGATCATCCACTCTTAGTAAATAATGTAGACACGCCAAATTGGCCTGATTCGGAGCCTCAGACTCTTATTCCATAGGATATATTCTTTTATTTGACCATTATCTGATCCGGATTACCTCGTGGACATGAGCTAAGGACATTGGTGGAGCCTCTTGTGAGTTGAGAATGGACCAATGATTTCCGGAATATTGCCGAAACCTTCAAGCAAGAGCCACGCGTGAACTGTAAAAACACGAAGCCTGCTCGATGACCGACCTTGAATGGTCCATAATTGAAGCTCACGCGAGTCCCGCATGTGTTCCATAACATTCAGGGTTTCCGAGAAGTCATTCCGGTAGGCGTCGGTCAATGACGGCTTTCGTTACGGCTTTTTCGATCTGTATTGACACGGCTATCCTGGACCACGTGTTAAGCCTTTCCGGTCATCACCAGGTCTTTTCGGGTCATCCGGGTCGATTCTAGCCATATATTTTCATCAATCATGGCCATACGTCCGGTTCGGTCAATTTTAGGGTTTCGCGGCTTTTCCGAGTTTCGGTTCACATTTATCGGGTTAATCTCAGATTTTTCAATGACTTCGGGTTTTCCGATCGTACCGGACTTGTTCGGTCATCATTTTAAGTCATCCCGAGTTAACCCGAGATTTCTCGACCAGAACCGTGCTCTTTCGGATCTTCGCCACGGGTTTCGGCTTTTCGCGAGAGGGTAAACCGGTAGAAAGCCCCGTGCGAATGTCTAGGGAGTCATGCCGGCTGGTTTACCGACTTGAGGAGGTGCGGTTGAAGGCCCTCTTTTCCAATGCAACAAAAGGGAACCGAATCGGACATCACGTTTGCAAGATACGGCTCGCGGAACACGCGCGCAGGAGAGAGAGTCTACCGTGCCCCCGCTCCCTTTGAAAGAGGAGGGCGTGCCCTATGCGCCCTCAGACTGGGGGTGCCCCCCCGGTTCCTTTGAAAAGCGGAGGCGCAGTCGGTTTATGAAAATCCAAAATTGCCCCGATTAGCACCTTCTAAACTGGATCTGTGGAAGGTTTCCGCGGAGGATTTTCGATTATTTGTACCGCACCCCCGGTTCGGGGGCGTGTTACGTATATCAATTCAATTTTTAACAATTTCTGGAAGTTTATGACAAATTTTAGCAATGATATGCGTACCGTGCCCCCAGTTTCTTTGAAACTGGGGGGCACGAAGACCGCGCCCCCGAGGTGAGGGCGCGCTTTGCACGCCCTCGTCTCCTTTGAAGAGCGGGGGCGCGGTCGGTCCAGTTTCCATATTTTTCACCGGCTTCCTTCCCCTATAAATTGAGGGCTATTCTCAATGACCCAAGGTTAATACCCCATGCCTAGCTTGTCCATAGGTCATCTAAGCTCTTCTCCAAATCCGTCCCGACGTCCAAAGGCGATCCGACATTGAGAGATCGATCCCGAAGTGAAAGAGAAGGCTCGATCCGGGCGTTCTGCATCAAACGAATTCATCTACTTCTGCAGAAAATCCGTAATTTTTTATGCAAAAGTTTTCAACATATAAGTTGTTCCTATCTTCGTCCTCTTTCATCTCCAACAGACGGAACTTGATTCCAACTTTCCCTTCGTTCGTGGAAGTTGCTGCACTGAGGGCGCGCATCCAGGTTCTGTTTTCCACATCCTCCAACTTTAATAATTTTTACAGAATTATACATATAGATTCCGGAGAAGTTATAAACATAATAACTCTTCCTCTCTTAGTTTTCTGTCTATTTCAACAAACGGAACTTAATTCTAACATTGGGGTCGTCCGTGGCATTCTCTGCACCAAAGTCGCGCCAGGAGGGTGCAAGGCTATCCGAACCGGCTCGTTTCAACCATCTCAGCTTCAACTCAAGCCGATTCACTTTATAAGCTTTCCCAACCCACTTTATTCAGTTCATTTACTATTTTAAAGCATATTTTAGTTCATTTTCATCATTCTTACATAATTAAAAATACAAAAAAGGGGTTAAGGCTCACCCCGAAGCCGGTGAGTCCAATTCCAATTGCTTCTTTCTCGTCTTCTCTCTACAGTTACTACACTTCTCATAGTTCTAATCATTTTCTTTCACCTAGTTTATTGTTCTAGTTGCACAGGTCTATCAAGCTAGCATCGGTTGGAGACTCTTCTTCATCGGCCGGCCGAGGAATAAGAAGGTTGAACTCATATCCCGATTTCCCACGCTAAGGTACACGGTCAAATCAACTCATCTCTTGTTTTTATTTCATAAAGCGGAGCCCGCGGCTCCTGGCGACCACCTTTCTTTTTATTCATGTTCTAAGTTAATTAACTCCTCACTCTCCTCCCACATGACCCGAACCATCTCCGGTGCTCGAGCGATGCCGTGAGATGAAAGTTCGGGGATCAATGTGAGTGTGGGACCGAGGTGAGGACCTTTTACCGCTTTCCGAGTGTCTTCCGATTCACTCCCCTTCCCTAATTCATTCTATCTTTCACCTTATCTTGAGGTGCCGATCCAGAACTCATTTATGGAGTCGACAGCTTTCTGGCAACCACGGTGGGACATACCAATGTCTTCAACCGTGCTAGCTTGATTCAACCATGCAACTAGTTGTTTTCCGACTTGGTTCCCGCGTGAACCGGCATGTCCTTTACCTATTCCATGTTCATTTACCTTTAAACTTGCTGTTTACTCTTCCTTTAAAGATTTTCCCCCATGTGGACTTGAGTTACTTGTCTTTAATTTCAACCCGGTTCCCGCGTGAACCACTTTTCTTCTTATAAACCGGTTCCCGCGTGAACCACCTTTATTTTCCAACTCGGTTCCCGCGTGAACCAACTTATTTTTAGATAGGTCCCCACGTGGACCACCTCTTTACAACACCTTTAGATTGGCCCCACGTGGCCCTCTTTCTATTTTGTCAACTCTTACACCGGTTCCCGCGTGAACCACCCTTTTCTTCACAAAAACCGGTTCCCGCGTGAACCAACCCCTTTTCTAAACCGGTTCCCGCATGAACCAACCCACTTTCAGATCGGTCCCACGTGGCCCTCCTTTTCTTTTTCCAACCAAACAAACCGGTTCCCGCTTGAACCACCCATTTTCCTTCAAAAACCGGTTTCCACGTGTACCACCTACCTTTCCAAAAACCCGGCTCCCACGTGAGCCACTTTATTTTCAAATCGGTCCCCGCGTGGACCATCCTTTTACCTTTACTTCATATTTGTCCCCACTTGGACACTCCAACACAAGCTGATTCCAGCGCGAACCACCTTTTAGTTGCTAGTTGCTAGTTACTTGTTTACTTTATCATTGCTTGTCTTGACTGCATTCACTTGCTTGATTTATTTAATATCTTTTATTCATGTTTGCAGATTGATTGCTTCTTCTCCTTCCACCCTCCATTTTTCATTTTTGCATTAGCTTTAGCATCGGGTACCGGACTTGTTCCGATCCATAGGGCATTCGAGGTGGGAGCTCTCTCTCCCAACACACCCTCACCCTCCAAACACCTTCTTGGTGGATTCTAACCTCTCTTATGGGATATTTCTTCCTAGTTGATTTGGTGGTTTCCATCAAGACCTCCGTAAGTCCCCATCCGTGGAGTATTCCTCTCCGCATGATTGGGCCGGTTGTACCACTTCCCAAACCCCGAAGAACCCAAGTACCTACTCGTGGTGATTGAGTGATAACCTTAGGTCTTGAAGATTGAAGCAATAGGAATCATACCCATTTGAGTGAACAATTGCTAACAATCAATCTAATCTAAGGTTTCAACCTAAAAAAATTGTCGAGTAGTCATTTTTTAAACCTTGTTTGCATAACTTGTTTGTTCACAACAATTGAAAACAACCAAAAAAAATTTCTTCTTTCAAAACACCTAAAACAAAAAAACAAAAAAAAATCCCTTTTAGTTTTTGTGTTCAACTTGCTTGCCAAACAACCAAAGTGAAACCAAATCAAATCAAACAAACAATCATAACCAAACAAAAAAAGTCTCTTTGCATTTACACCTTTCATTTGCTTTCTTTCAACCATTTTTTTAAGAAAATTTGACAGGATGCCCATAACACTAAGGTCTGGAAGACACATCGGGATGTCGGACTACTACGACCAAGAAGAGGAGTACGAGACGGGCCACTACGAGCTGCAACAACCCATGGTTCCCCCAGAGAGCCATGTCAACGCCGTCAGGGAGCCAGAAATTCAAAATCCTACTCATCAACCTGCTTCACTTAGCATGGAGCAACTCCTCCAGGGTCTATCTCTTCATCTAGATCCTGAATCTTTCTCGCTTATGCAATCCTTGACAAAGGGCAAGATGCCCGCCAATCAAGATCTGGTCAAGGGAAATCAAGCCCCCTCACCACCTCAATCAGCAGTTAGGCCCCAAATCATCTCTTCTCCTGGGCAACCCTACCGTGTCTCCACTCACCCTATTGTGGGGCATTAATTTAATTCTATTCCAGTTCATGTTTCCAACCTACCTCTTCCAACCCAATCACCTAAACACTTTTCTCCCGTGGCTCAGGAATCCAGCCTCACCCAGGCATTAATGAACAAACTTAACCAGATGGATGAGCGCTTTGAAGAGATGAGGCACCGCCTTGATTCTAAAGCCATCCCTGAAGTCTCTGTCCCGTCCTTCCCAGTTCTACACCTTCCTTCTTCAGAAATACCAGTCTTTCAACATTACAACGGGACTGGTAATCCTTTCAACCATCTAAAAAGCTTTCTCTACGACTCCGCATTCTGGAAAAATGACCATAAAGCCCTTGCCTTCCTATTCCGTCGGTCATGGAGGGATCCGCCCTGGACTGGTTCTATTCTCTTGATTCCATTGAGGCCGCGGATTTCGACATTGTCAAGGCGAAGTTTCTACAGAGGTACAAGGATCGGGTGGGGCCAGCCTGCTTGATAACTGATTTAATTGCCGAAAAGATGAGGCCGGATGAGGACTTTGCCAGATTTGCTGATCGGTGGAGGGGAATGGCTGAGAGGATAGTGGATACCATCTCAGAGGGGGAGCAGGTGAGGATGCTCATCGGGAACATCACGCCCAACCTTCGCAACCTCCTGATCATGCACCGCCCAACAACCATGAGTGAGTTATGTGATAGCACCCGCTACCTCCAAGCCCACTTTAAGGACGCATCCATGATCAACCCATTCGACACCAAGCCTCGTAACACCAGAAAGCCTACACCTGTAGGACCCACCACTGAAGGGGTAGTAAACAATGAGAGCATCAATGCCATGGGTAACCAGGGTGGGTATCGCCAAAGCCAATACCGTAACCCACCACCCAACCAACAATACCGCCCAGCTCCTCAACCAGCTCCTCAGCCCCAGCAGCAACTCGCATACAACCGAGCACCACCACAGCAACCCACCTACAACCGAGCGCCTCGGCAACCAAATGCCTACAACTGAGCGCCTCAATAACAACCTATCTACAATCGACCACAACCACAACAACAAGCTTACAACCAAGTGCCACCACCAGCCAACCGACCTAGGAGGGGGGACCTAAGAGAGAATACTATCCTCAACTGCCATTCCCCCTCACCGATATCTTTAATACATTGATGGCGAAAAAACAGTTGGAGCTTCCAAAGAAGAGAGAAGGATGGCCGGCGAATGTTGACACAACAAAGTACTGCGCTTATCATCGGTATCCTGGGCACATAGTGGATGTCTGTTTCCAGTTTAAAGACTACATTCATGACCTCAATGATAAAGGGAACATTGACTGGGCACAGATGGGAGAATCTATTCAAGCGATGAAGGCACGTCAGAATCAACCACGGCGATAACAAGCACAACAGCAGCCCGGCCTGGGCGTAGTCCAAGATCCGCTCCCGGTACATGCACCCGTACAAGCACCGGCACCGGCACCACCAAACCAACGACTCGGCCTTGTTCATTCCGCCATTGAGGAGTCAACCCACCATTCCCAGGGTTGGCAAGTCGAGGATCAAATCACCTCCATGCCCGCCATACCAACCCCACCTACAAACCGCACCATACTCTCCATACCGAGAGTTTCCCCCAGCTCACAAACTACCCAAACACCACTACCCTCACCAACCATTAACCCTCCATGGCGCCTAATCATTAGATCGCCGCCAGCCTCCCAACCAGCACCCCAACCATCACCCCAACCTAACCCACCAACCACCATTAATCCTCTTTGGCGTCTAATTATTAGACCGCCACCAACACCCAGACATCACCTAACCTACCACCACCGCCACCCCACGACCCCTCATCATTAGACCATCACCACCAACACCCCAGACATCACCTAACCTACCAGTCACTGCTACTCCACGACACCTCATCATTAGACCATCACCACCAACATCCCAACCATCACCCAACATACCTGCCTCCACCACTCCACGACCCCTCATCATTAGACCGTCACCACCAACACCCCAACCATCACCCAACATACTGGCCTCCACCAATCCACGACCCCTCATCATTCGACCCTCACCGCCCTACCTACTACGGGCCCCTCCACATACCAACCAACCCTACCATCACCATCATCACCACTTCCCCCTACCACGCTAGCGCCGGTACTTCGTAGCGGGAGAATGTTCCAAAGGGTCTTCCCCCGGGCCAGGATGCAACCACAGGAGCAAGTAGAAGAGGAGGCAGTGGAAGAACCGTTGCCCGGCACGACATATAACTTATTGAAACATCTGGACAAAATGCCAGCGCGGATTTCAATTCTGGAGCTGATTAAAAGGTCAAAGAACCATCAGGACATTCTACAACAGTACTTGCAGCAGGTCATGGTCAATGAGGACCTCCCACCCGAGAAGATCATTACTGTCTTGACCCCGAGGAGTGAACATCCGGCACTTACATTCACGCAGGAGGAGTTGGCACGGCCAGAGATCAGAAAGTACGCCTTGCGCGTTGCAGTAGTCATCAGAGGCATGGAGATCAAGTCTTGCTTGATTGACACCGGAGCATCTATAAATGTCATGCCGCCAGAAATATTGCAACTTTGCGGCATCTCCGATGAAGAAATCGAGCCTACTGCCATCATGGTGACAGCCTATGACAACTCCCGGAAGCCGGCACGAGGGGTGGTTACGTTGGAAGTAGGGCTCGGACCCTGTGCTGTCACCACCGAGTTTCATGTTCTAGACCTGAACCCTACATTCAAAGCTATCTTTGGACGCCCATATCTGGAGGCAATAGGAGCTGTCACCTCCACTAATCATCAATTTCTGAAGTTCCCATACAAGGGTCAGGTGATTAAAGTAACCAACGTCCCCATTCTAAATGACGTGGATGACCCCTCTTCTGCACTACCAATATCAAAATTTGTCCAGCCGTTGGTTTCCACTACAGAGCTGCCCAAGGTCATGATGTTAACGACACCTCCAGATACAGTTGCATGGCGGATGATGAAAGGGATGGGCTATTAGCCAGGAAAGGGGTTGGGAAAGGAGCTGCAGGGGGTTGTGCAGCCCATTAAAGCCGTACAAAGACCAAAGAGACACGGGCTTGGCTACGAGCCCAATTTCACTTCGAGGATGGTCTACGGCCAAAAAATGCCATGGGACTCCAAAAATTCTTTATCAAAGGGGAGACCAAGATGATGGCCGGGGACGAAGAAGAAAAACCAGTCAAGAGGAAGAAGGCACCAGAGCAAGATGAGGAAGTGGACAACCTGTGTTCATCTTTGGCTCGGTTGTTCATAGAGGAGGAAGAACCAGTTGAGGGCAAGTCCATCTCAAAATAACTTGTCCACTCAAACTCACCTCCAATCAACATCCCACGTGAACTGTATCCTATGGTCACGTATTTTAAAATCCTCACACTCTCCCTCTTAGATTCACTCGATGGGCTATCTAGCCCAATTCCTACTTCTGGGCCAAAATGGCCACCTGAACTGATCACTGGGCTTGAGAGCCCGTTTAAATCTTCTTACTCCACTGGGCTTTTATGCCCATCCAACAACATTGGGCCCGCGTGCCCACCAATCGGGCCCACATGCCTTTTAAATTTACTTTCTTGCTTTGGGCCCGCGTGCCCACCATTCGGGCCCATGTGGCCCTTAGATCTTTTCACAAGCTTTGGGCCTATCTGCCCCTTTCTTGTCATTGTTGGGCCCACGAGCCCATTTTTCCCGTTTTTTCTTAAGCTTTCTATTTCTGCTCGAGCCCCATCAGCTCATTCTCTTTTTGTTATTGAAAACACACAAAATACCCAAAAAATAACGTCTTCTCGCAAACTCGATTTTCCGTTGAGGAGACGTCTCTACTTGTCTCGGAGGGTACTCCTAACCAGGGACCCCACTTCTCCGACTCACTGATCGATCTACTCGATCCTTCACCCACTGTAAATACCACCTTTTCAATTCCATCTTCTTTAGGAGTAGTTAGGGTAGAAAAGAAGAAAATTCGAGGTAAACATGTGCCAGAGAGATATCTCTAGCAAATAGCTCAAAAATGTAAGGAATGTGCAAGGTTGCCAACGTTTTTGGAAAATGCTATCCAGCTTGATGAAATCCAATATGAGGATGAATTCAATGTAGATCATACACTGGGAGTTTACGAGGTTTTATCAGAAAAGGATCCTGATTTCGAGGATGAAATTGAGGACTTGGCAGATGTGTATGCATCTGGACTTAAAAGGTTTGAAGAACCATTAGCCACTGTGGATGAACTGACAAAAGAATTGAATCTCGGAACACCGGAAGATCCCAAGACAGTCCTCCTAAGTGCAAGCCTCACTCCCACTGAGGAACAGAGTTTAATTGAAATTTTGGAAGAATATAAGGACACGTTCGCATGGACATACGAAGACATGCAAGGGTTAGACAACTCTTTAGTTGAACATCGTCTAACTTTGAAACCTAGAGCTACCCCGGTCAAACAAAAATTAAGGAGATTCCACCCAGATGTTTCACTTAAGATGAAAGAAGAGGTCGACAAGTTACATCAAGCAAAATTCATTAAGGTTGTCCTTTATCCGCAATGGGTGGCAAACATAGTCCCTGTCATGAAGAAGGATGGTAGAGTTCGGATCTGTATAGACTTCAGGGACTTGAATCGAGTGTGTCCTAAAGATGACTTTCCTCTACCTCATATTGATGTATTGGTTGATAACACTGCTGGATTCGAGATGTTGTCATTCATGGATGGCTATTCTGGATATAATCAAATCTGGTTGGCCGAAGAGGACCAGGAGAAGACCTCGTTTACTACACCTTGGGGAACCTACTGCTATGTCGTCATGCCCTTTGGACTAAAGAATGCTGGTGCTACCTATCAGAGGGCAATGATGGCTATCTTCCATGACATGATGCATACTCTTGTAGAGGTGTACGTGGACGACCTGGTCGTGAAGTCCAAAAGCCAAGAAGATCACCCGGAAGTGTTAAGAAAGGTCTTGCAAAGGGCTAGGGAATATAAATTAAAAATGAACCCAAAGAAATGTACATTCGGAGTATCCTCAGGAAAGTTATTAGGGTTCATAGTGAGCAAAAGGGGCATAGATATCGACCCAAACAAGGCCAAAGCAATCATTGGTATGCTTCCTCCAAGAAATATGAAAGAACTTTGAGGATTAATCGGGAGGCTACAGTTTGTCCGCCGGTTCATCTCACAACACTCCCAAAGGTGTAAACCTTTCTATGAGTTGACCAAGGCGGGGTCCGAGTTCAAATGGGATTCGAAGTGCCAGGATGCATTTGATGGATTGAAAAGATACATGGCTAGTCCCCCTGTGCTTAGACCACCAGTCCCTGGCAAGCCCTTAGTTCTATATATCTCAGTTTTGGAGAATTCTCTTGGGGCAGTCCTTGCACAAGTGGATGAAGAAGGGAAAGAGAGGGAAACTTACTACTTGTCAAAGATCTTTGATCCATGTGAGCAGAAGTATACTATAGTGAAGAAGACCTGTGCTGCACTAGTCTGGGTAGTTCAAAAACTTAAACACTATTTTTTAGCTCATGAGGTCAATCTCATTGCTCGCATCAATCCCATCAAATTCCTTCTGGAGAAAATTGTTCTAACTGATCGGTTAGGTCGTTGGCAGAGCTTCCTTTCCCAGTTTGATATCACCTATGTCCCCCAGAAGGCGATTAAGGGCTATGCCATTGCCGAACATCTAGCCCATCACCCTATACCCCTCTTTGACCCAGTCCAATCAGAGCTCACGGATGACAAACTAATGTTGATCTGATCTTCCCACCTTTGGACATTATATTTTGACGGGGCTTTGAATTCACACGATAAGGGAATAGGAATCGTCCTTCTATCATCTGAGGGTGTCACCATTCCACAGGCATTTCAGCTTGACTTCTCAGCAACCAACAATATAGCTGAATACGAAGCCTTGCTGGCCGGGCTAGAGGCCGCTCATTTCTATGGTGCCACGGAATTGAGAGTGATAGGTGATAGCCAACTAATCCTTCGCCAAGTCCTAACCAAATACCGAACTTCTCATCCAAACCTCAAACCTTACCAAGAACTCACCTCTTGCTACATCAAACTCTTTTACAAACTTACTTTTGTCCATGTTCCTTGAGCTCAGAACATCCTTGCTGATGCCCTAGCCTCCTTAGCTTCATCTCTGTCAGTCCCGCTAGGTAGACAGGTGCGAACTATCCATGTCCGTAGAAGGTTGATGCCAGCGATTAAGGATGGTCGATTTCTGAAGGTCAAGGAGAGATTTGGTAGGAAGGAATATTTAGAGCAAAAGAGGAGATTTCTCTAATCGAGTTGGAAGAGTTAGATGAGGGTGAGAGGCCTTGGTTTGATGAGATCGCAAGGTATTGTCAAGATCAGACATATCCACCTGGATCAAATGCAAAAGAAAAGAAGGCCATCAGGAGAGTATCCCAAAGGTATACCATCCTAGGAGGGGTGCTCTACAAAAGGAGCTTGAGTGGAATCTTGCTTAGATGCGTTGATGAAGAAGAGACAGAATTGGTGCTTAAGGAAGCACATTCCGGGATCTGTGGGGGCCATGTCAATGCTCAAGCTCTTGCCAAGAAAATCATCAGGCAGGGGTATTATTGGCCAACCCTAGAAGAGGATTGCTCCATCTTTGTCCGGCACTGTCATTCTTGCCAACTCCATGCCGACAGGATCCATTCTCCCGCATCTTCCCTTCATCCGATTCATGCCCCATGGCCCTTCGCTATGTGGGATTTCGACATCATTGGCCCTCTAAGTGATCTTAACTCTGAAATCTGTTCCAAATCATTCATCCTGACAGCAACAGAGTACTTCACCAAGTGGGCAGAAGAGGAAGCGTTCGGGGAGATCAAGGCATCAACTCTGTGCTCCTTCATCAAACGCAACATCATCGCCAGGTTCGGGATACCCAGTGACATCATCACCGATAACGGACCGCAATTTCTCTCTCAAGATCTGCGTGATCTTTGTAACAGGTACCGCATTGCATTGCATCATTCATCTCCTTATTACCCGCAAGGCAATGGTCAAACAGAAGCCACCAACAAAACGTTGATTAAAATCATTAATAAAACAAGTAAGTCTAGCAAGTGTAGACACACCAAATTGGCTTGATTCGGAGCCCTAGACTCTTATTCCATAGGCGATATCTTTTATTTGACCGTTATCTAATTCGGACTACCTCGTGGAGATGAGCTAAGGACATTGGTGGAGCCCCCCTTGTTAGTTGAGAATGGACCAATGATTTCCGGAATATTGCCGTAACTTTCAAGCGAGAGCCGCACGTGAACTGTAAAAACACGAAGCCTGAATGACCTTGAATGGCCCATAATTGAAGGTCTCGGGAGTCCCGCATGTGTTCCGGGTTTCCGAGAAGTCATTTCGGTAGGCGTCGGTCAATGACGGCATTCGTTACGGCTTTTTCGATCTGTGCTGACACGGCTATCCCGGACCATGTATTAGGCCTTTCCGGTCATCACCGGGTCTTTTCGGGTCATCCGGGTCGATTCTAGCCGAATATTTTCATCAACCGGGGCCATACATCCGGTTCGGTCAATTTTAGGGTTTCGCGGCTTTTACGGCTTTCGATTCACGTTTAACGGGTTAATCTCAGATTTTTCAATGACTTCGTATTGTCCGATCGTACCGAACTTGTTCGGTCATCATTTTAAGTCATCCTGAGATTTCTTGATCGGAACCATGCTGTTACGGATCTTCGCCCCAGGTTTCGGCTTTCCGCGAGAGGGTAAACCGGTAGAAAGCCCCGTGCGAACATATCGAGAGTCACTCCAGCTGCTTTACCAACTTGAGGAGGTGCGGTTGAAGGCCCTCTTTCCAACGCGACAAACGGGAGCCGAATCGGACATCCCGTTTGCAAGATACGGCTCGTGGAACATGCGCGCAGGAGAGAGAGTGTACTGCGCCCCCGCTCCCTTTGAAAGAGGAGGGCGCGCCCTCTACCCGGGGGCGCGCCCTGCGCGCCCTCAAACTGGGGGCGCGCCCTGCGCGCCCTCGGTTCCTTTGAAAAGAGGGGGCGCGGTCGGTTTCTTTAAATCGCAAATTACCCCGATTAGCACCTTCTAAACTCGATTTTTGGAAGGTTTCCGCGGAGGATTTTCGATCATTTGTACCGCGCCCCCGGTTCGGGGGCGCGTTACGTATGTCAAGTCGATTTTTAGCAATCTTCGGAAGTTTCCGTCGATTTTTAGCAGTGAGACGCGTAACGCGCCCCCACTTACTTTGAAACAGGGGGGCGCGCATACCGCGCCCCCGAACTGGGGGCGCGCCCTGCGCGCCCCTGGTTTGAGGGCGCGCCCTGCGCGCCCTCCTGCTCTTTGAAACACGGGGGCGCGGTAGGTCCAGTTTCTAAATTTTGCACCGGCTTCCTTCCCCTATAAATTGAGGGCCATTCTCAGCGACCCAAGGTTAATCCCCGGTGCCTAGCTCGTCCAGAGGTCGTCCAAGCTCTTCTCCGAAGCCGTCCCGACGTCCTAAGGCGATCCGAAGTCAAGAAATTGATCCCGAGGTGAAGGAGAAGGCTCGATCCGGGTGTTCTTAATCAATCATCTTCATCGACTTATGCAGAAAATCCGAGGCTTCTTCTGCAAAAGTTTTTAACATGCAAATTGTTCCACTCTTCGTCCTCTTTCGTCTCCAATTGACGGCACTCCATTCCGACTTGCCGTTTGTTCGTGGCGGTTGCTACACTAAGGGCGCGCATCCAGGTTCTGTTTTCAATATCCGCCCAATTCCAGATTTTTTACTGACTTATAAATGGGGATTTCGGAGAAGTTATCAACATAGGAACTCTTTCTCTCTGAGTCATTCGTCTACTCCAACAAACGGAACTCGATTCTGACATTGGGGTCGTCCGTAGCATCCTCTGCACCGAAGTCGCGCCTGAAGGGTGCAAAGCTACCAGAACCGGCCTTTTCTCAACCAACTCGGCTTCAACTCAAGCCGATCCATTCCATAAGCTTTCTCAACTCATTTAACTCAGTTCATTTACTGTTTTAAAGCATATTTCAGTTTATTTGCATCATTTTTACATAATCAAAAAAATACAAAAAAAGGGGTTAAGGCTCACCCCAATCCGGTGAGTTCGATTCCAATTGCTTCTTTCTCACATTCTCTCTACAGTTACTACACTTCCCATAATTCTAATCATTTTCTTTCACTTGGTTTATTGTTCTAGTTGCACAGGTTTATCAAGCTAGCATCGGTTGGGAGACTCTTCTTCATCGGCCGGCCGAAGAAGAAGAAGGTTGAACCCATATCCCGATCTCCCGCGCTAAGGTACACGGTCAAAACAACTCAATCTTGTTGTTATTCTATAAAGCGGAGCCCGCGGCTCCTGGCGACCACCCTTCTTATTCATGTTCTAAATTCATCTCCTCCTCACTCTCCTCCTCACTCTCCCAACACACCCTCACCCTCCAAACACCTTCTTGGTGGATTCTAACCTCTCTTCTGGGATATTCCTTCCTAGTTTATTTGGTTGTTTCCATCAAGGCCTCCATAAGTCCCCATCCGTGGAGTATTCCTCTCCGCACGATGGGCCGGTTGTACCACTTCCCGAAACCCGAAGAACCCAAGTACCTACTCGTGGTGATTGAGTGACAACCTTAGGTCTTGATGATTGAAGCAATAGGAACCATGCCCATTTGAGTGAACAATTGCTAACAATCTATCTAATCTAAGGTTTCAACCCAAAAATTGTCGAGTAGTCATTTTAAAAACTTGTTTGCACAACTTGCTTGCTCACAACAATTGAAAACAACCAAAAGAAAAAATTTCTTTAAAAACACCTAAAACAAAAAAATCCCTTTAATTTTTGTGTTCAACTTTCTTGCCAAACAACAAAATTAAAACCAAATCAAATCAAACAAAAAAAACAAAGCATAACCAAACAAAATCCTCTTTGCATTTACACCTGTTATTTGCCATCTTTTAACCTTTTTGTAAGAAAATCAACAGGATGCCCATGATGCTAAGGTCCGAAAGACATGTCGGGATGCTGGACTACTACAAGATGGGCCACTACGAGCTACAACAACCCGTGGTCCAACCAAAGGGCCATGTCAATGCTGTCAGGGAGCTTGAAGTTCAAAATCCTTCTCATCCACCTGCTTCACTTAGTGTGGAACAAATCCTCCAGGGTCTATCCCTCCATTTAGATCCTGAATCCTTTTCACTTGTGCAATCTTTAACAAAGGGCAAGATGCCCGCCAATCAAGATCTGGTCAAGGGAAATCAAGCCCCCTCACCACCCCAATCGACAGTCAGGCCCCTCATCATCAACTCTCTTGCACAATCTTGCAGTGCTACCTTGCCTACTCACCCTATTGTGGGTCACCTACCTGATTCCATGCTAGTTCCTACTTCTAACCCGCCTCTTACAGCATGTTCATCCAAATACCTTGCACCGGTGGCTCAGGAACCCAGCCTTACTCAAGCATTCATGGACAAACTCAATCAAATGGATGAGCGCTTTGAAGAGCTGAGGCACTGTTTGGACTCGAAGGCCATCCCTAAAATATCTGCTCCATCTTTCCTAGTCCCACATATCCCTCCATCACAAACACCAGCCTACCATCGCTACAATGGCTCAGGTGATCCCTTCACCCATGTCAATGATTTCTTAAGAAAATCGTCTCAATGGCTAAATGATCGAAGAGCTCTTGCTATTCTTTTTAAGCGATCATTGGATGGTGCAGCCCTAGAATGGTTCTTTTCACTAGGAGAAATAGAAATATGGGATTTTGGAATTGTCAAGGCCAAATTCTTGAAACGATATGGGCCAGGCTATTCAATAATTGGGGAAGTAAAAGAAGATGTGGAATTAATGCAATATCATGATGAATTGATCCCCATGGCTGAGAAGAACATTGATGCTATGCACCAACCTAGGAGCCCTCCCCAACCCCATCCAGATCATCATCATCGGCCAACTCCTCGACGCCAGTTGATTAGGCCACCCATGCCCCAACCTCAGCTAGTCATGCAACCCGAGTCAATGGCACAACCAACCACGCTTAATAAAGCTCCTTTTGTTGCTTATGCAAATACTCCATTACTTCAACCGGCTCCCCAGCCTTCGACTCCACCAACATTTCTTAAGGTCCATCAGCCAATCATACGGCCCTTGGCTTCCCAACCTATTCCACCAACAACCCCTCGGCCAATTATCCGGCCCTTGGCTTCTCAGCCTATTCCACCAACAACTCCTCAGCCAACCATCCAAGCTATGACTCCTCAACTAATTACATCAATAGCTCCCCAACCTGAACTGACTTCTATGTCAGCACCACTTCAATCAATCCCACTGCATAGGGATCCTCCTCAGTTGGTTGCACAACAACCAATCATTTCTTCTCCTACTATTCTTGCTCCTGCTGTAGTAGATGATTCAGACACTTTGACCCTTCAAGCTCCTGCCCTGGCAGAGGAATTAATAACTCCAACTATTTGTGCTCCTGCCATGGCAGAAGAATCAACTCCTCAACATATCTTTGCTCTCTCTCAAAATCAAAGTCAGTCAATAGGGGAGGTCGAACCAAACTCTTCTATCATTCTAGAATCCTCTAAACTAGGCATGCCCTCTTCCCCAGAACAACCTGAGGAGAAGCCTACTGTAGGGAGCTTAGATAAGGGGATCACAAATTTAGTTGATTGTCAAGGACTAGGCAAGGATTCTCCAGGTATAGATCAAATGTTGCCATCATTAGAATTGATCCCTGAAGTTGGGGAGATAGAATTGACCCTTGAACTGAAAAATAAAGGGATAGAATTGGTCAGTGAAATGGGGAATGAATCGACAAGCCTCCTAAAGGATGTAGACCTTAGCAAGGGGATACTGGGACCTCCTCCAACTAGGAAGGTAAATCCTTTAGCATCAATCTTAGGGCCACGACCCTTACCCCATTCTTCTCCTAGGCAACAATCTGGCCCATGGGCCCACGATCAATCAATCTTAGGGCCACAACCCTTTCTTTATTCTCCTCCAAATCAACGATTGGGCCCATGGGCACACAATTCCTCAATCTTAGGACCACTGCCCTTTCTTTATCCTTCTTACAACCATCAATCAGGCCCATGGGTCCAAAGTCTGTCAATCTTAGGGCCATGTCCCACACCTCATCCCACTCAATTGGGCCCTTATGCCCCATTTTTGGGCCCTTATGCCCTATTTTCGGGCACTTATGCCCCTTTTCTTCAATCGGGCTCTTATGCCCCTTTTCATCAAATGGGCCCATGTGCCCCTTTCCATCAGCCGGGCCCACACGCCCCCTTTATCCAACCGGGCCCATGTGCCCCTTTTAATCAACCGGGCTCTTATGCCCCTTTTCTTCAACCGGGCCCACATGCCCCTTTTAATCAATCGGGCTTGCATGCCCCTTTCCTTCAATTGGGTCCATATGCCCCTTTTTCCCCAACTGTGCCTACATGCCCCTTTCCTTCCATCAGGCCCACGTGCCCATAATTCTCCCCAACCGGGCCCATGTGCCCTTAATTTTTTGAAATCGGGCCCACGTGCCCGCAATTCACCTCAACCGGGCTCACATGCCCATGTTTTTCTACAACCAGGCCCATGTGCCCAAATTTCTTCTAAATCGGGCCCACGTGCCCACCTTCCAACAAACTCGGGCACACATGCCTACACTCCTTCAACTTCGCGCCTGTATGCCCCTGTTTCTTCACCATCGGGCCTGCATACCCATGCTTCTTCAAAATCGGGCCCCTGTGCCCCCACTTCAACTATGGGCTTGTGCACCCATACTCTTCGATGGTGCCCATGAGCCCATCACAAATCTTCCAAATCACAATCATACTTCCAATCACCTAAATCGGGTCCACATGCCCATTCTTTTCGTTGGGTCCCTCGAGCTCAACCTTCAATCGAGCCATCGAACCCATCACCTTTAGTTAGGCCCTCGAGCCCATCACCTTTAGTTAGGTCCTCAAGCCCATCAACATCAATTGGGCCCTCTGGCTCGCATTCAACTCTTGGGCCCACATGCCCCTTGATTCTAACCCTTCCCGAGAGTGCAATCCCACTATCAACTCATGGGCCCAAGATCCCACTTTAATTCACTTTTCTTTTCAAGCATTCTCTTTCCTTTTCCAAATTTTATTTTCAAAAAAATCAAGGGTAGAGAAATTTCCTGGGTGATACCACAATCTTTGCCTTTTACATCATTAATTTTGACTCCGCCATGCTAAATCAGATCCTCCACATCTTTCACTTCATCCTATGACTCTGAATCTTCAATCCAATGCGATATGGAGCATATCAAAGTGGAAGCAGTTGGGCAAGGAAAGGCAAGGCAAGCACAAACAAAGTCGTCATCAGCAATGAACTTCTTCTTCTCTCAGGTATTACATTGCATTCATCATCATTATGTCATCCGCAAGGCAATAATATTTTTTTTAAAAAATGATGTTTAATCTCACATGACAATCTTACTTGAGAGAAATTTATGATTGATGATAACTACTTTTTGTTTTATCCTAATAAATTCTTTACAATGCAAGGCATGCTTACAATTGATTCACCTATGGAATGTAATCTACCTCAAAAAAATGGAGAGAACTACTAGTATGACTTAAGTCCACATGTTCTAGGTTGTTGTCTAGGAGTCGAGGGTAGATACCATTCTACACACACAACGCGTCCCGATCCCAGAATCTGGATGACTTGACACCCGAGAGAAGCTAGGCAAAGCTTAGGGATGGAAGGAAAACCCTTACTCTACTCTCTTCTATTCGGTCCAAGATAGGTGAAAGGGATTAGAGGGGGAGGGTATCGAAAGCATCCGCCGCCCTAGTAGGAGGCCATCTCAGAAGGTCCAACTTCTCAAATAAAAAAAAGGTGCCAAAAGATGGGCAATGAACCCCACAGGTTTAAACAAATATGGGCCTGTCTGAATGAGTACCCAAAAATGCAGAAAATGAAAAAAGGCACCAAAAGATGGGCAATGACCCCACAGGTTAAAGCATCTGTCCGAATGTGTGCCACAAAATAGGTTTGTCAATAAAGAAGAAAAGACCCGAAGAGGCTGAACCCCAACGGGCAATTGGGTGTGAGTAGAGAAATCCCTCTCGACATCTCCAAAGCCTATCAAGGACTTTCCCTCAATTCTTCATTCTTACCCCCAAGGTGTAGGTGAACCAACCAAATCAAAGCTAAATTCTAGCAGATCAAAGGTTGAAGGTCGGAAAGATTCTGGGCAAGGAATCCCATTTTGCACATGGTGTCTACCAACGAACCTAGAAAAACAACCAAGTGATGAGAACTTGTGTCAATATTGATTTTTCTCTCCCCAAAAAAATATTTTCAAAAAAAAAAACTCTAAAAAAAGTTGAATATTTTTAAAAACTCCAAAAAATTTAAATATTTTCAAAAACTCAAAAAAATATTTTCAAAAATTCAGAAAAATTGAATCTTTTCAAAAAAAAAGAAGAAGGAGAAAACTTCTTTTACAAATCCCAACAAAAAATTTCAAAAAAAAATTTCTTTTTCATCACCATGCTTGGTTTGAATTCTTGTCTTTACATTCATTGTATATTTGTTGCTTTTTTTTTACACCCTTAAGAAGGCTATTACCCCTTGACAAAGGTCAAGGCATACTGCAACTTGCAAGGGGGATAAGCCGCATTGTTGTTCTAATCTCTTCCTTCTAAGTGTTTCAGGCACAAGAAAAACTTTACACTCCTTGACAAAGGTCAAGGCATACTGCAACTTGCAAGGGGGATAACCCATCTTGTCATTCTAATCTCCTTTTTTGAGTGTTTCAGGCACGAAGAACAAATGAGGAGAACTTCACAAAAAGGCGAAGCTCTCCACTTCCCTCCCCAAGGATTCTTAGGAGGAGGTGCCACCATGACCTCGACCTCAACTTCATCGAGGAGCATTTTCAAGATTTCAATAAGGCGATGCTCGCCACTTCCCTCCCTGAGGATTCTTAGGAGGAGGTGTCACCATAACCTCGGCCTTAATTTTGCCGAGAAACCTTTTGCAGGCGATGCTCGCCACTTCCCTGCCCTGAGGATTCTCAGGAGGAGGTGTCATCATTACCTCGGCCTCAACTTTGCCAAGAAGCTTTTGCTCTATGTCCTCATTAGGACACATGAACTCTTTTGTGAGAATGCATGTCATCACACCGCAAACTCACCATTATCATTTCCTTTCTTAGCATATATTAGGTGCATTACTATTTATTTTATGCATTGATGTTGAAGACCGTGAATGCAAAGAAGACCAGGCCCGAGATCCCCTTCATCAAAATCCACGACGGTCGGGTCATTCTTTGTGCTCACGGATAAGCCAAAATTGTGCAGTGAGGGACGATGGTTCCCGAATGGGTATCTTGACCTCATAGACAATCTATATCTTCAACTAATTGTTAGACAAGTTTTTTATTGTTTTCTTGAGCCCAGCATGCATCATATATTATTAGTTGCATTGCATTTTTCATTATCATTGCATACATCCTTTCAAAAGCTTCCCCTTCTCACCCTCTTGTATCATAATTCTGATCATTCTGAATCCCATCACGTTTTCTAATCCCACTGTGTTCTCTAATCCCACCGTGTTTTCTAGTCCCACCAACCTTTCTAATATCCCACCGTGTCTGTTAATCCCACCATGTTCGGTAATCACCTTGTGCCTTCAAATATTTTATTTCTATCCCCACAGTGGCCACTGCAACACTATTCTTGCTATTCATCCCACCGTAGCAGTCACTTCCTCCCACCAAGGGCCTCCTATTCGATCTAAACTTGCACCATCATGGTCTGTACTTAAACATTTGCCTTTTGGAATTAGAGATCATTCCATTCTGAATTGAATCTTGTCCCCTGGAAGACTTAAATAAATCTAAGAGCCTGAATGTGCTCGATTGGTATTCTTTTACCTTTTTTTCTAACAAATCTCTTTTTAAAACTTTAGCCCATCACAGTACAGGAACACCGCAAAGATCGGGTTATCGGCTGATGATGAACCTACGAACCCATGTTTCGTGGACTCTCCACCGCGTTGGGGGTTGGCTATTCTTCTCTCGTGCCAATGGCACATCTCTTACCAATCGAACATAGGAAGACTTGATGAAACATGGCGGTTAACCAAGAGACTTGAGGAGATTCGTCTTGCCGAATCTGGTCGTTGAGCGTGTCTATATCTACACCTTGATGCCACCTTTTCAGTCCATCGCCATTTCACTCCACTACATTCCACTACGATCCATCTCGTTTCACTACGCTTTCTCTACGTTTCACTCCATTCCGCTACATGCCATTCCCTTGCAAAGCCAACATCAAGGCGAGGCAAGCTGTAGACACGCCAAATTGGCTTGATTCGGAGCCCTAGACTCTTATTCCATAGGCGATATCTTTTATTTGACCGTTATCTAATTCGAACTACCTCGTGGAGATGAGCTAAGGACATTGGTGGAGCCCCCCTTGTTAGTTGAGAATGGACCAATGATTTCCAGAATATTGCCGTACCTTTCAAGCGAGAGCCGCACGTGAACTGTAAAAACACGAAGCCTGACTGACCTTGAATGGCCCATAATTGAAGGTCTCGGGAGTCCCGCATGTGTTCCAGGTTTCCGAGAAGTCATTTCGGTAGGCGTCGGTCAATGATGGCATTCGTTACGGCTTTTTCGATCTGTGCTGACACGGCTATCCCGGACCATGTATTAGGCCTTTCCGGTCATCACCGGGTCTTTTCGGGTCATCCGGGTCGATTCTAGCCGAATATTTTCATCAACCGGGGCCATGCATCCGGTTCGGTCAATTTTAGGGTTTCGCGGCTTTTACGGCTTTCGATTCACGTTTACCGGGTTAATCTCAGATTTTTCAATGACTTCGTATTGTCCGATCGTACCGGACTTGTTCGGTCATCATTTTAAGTCATCCCGAGTTGACCCGAGATTTCTCGATCGGAACCATGCTCTTTCGGATCTTCGCCCCGGGTTTCGGCTTTCCGCGAGAGGGTAAACTGGTAGAAAGCCCCGTGCGAACATATCGAGAGTCACTCCGGCTGCTTTACTGACTTGAGGAGATGCGGTTGAAGGCCCTCTTTCCAATGCGACAAACGGGAGCCGAATCGGACATCCCGTTTGCAAGATACGGCTCGTGGAACACGCGCGCAGGAGAGAGAGTGTACTGCGCCCCCGCTCCCTTTGAAAGAGGAGGGCGCGCCCTGTGCGCCCTCAACCCAGGGGCGCGCCCTGCGTGCCCTCAACCCGGGGGTGCGCCCTGCGCGCCCTCAACCCGGGGGCGTGCCCTGCACGCCCTCAAACTGGCGCGTGCCCTGCGCGCCCCCGGTTCCTTTGAAAAGAGGGGGCGCGGTCGGTTTCTTTAAATCGCAAATTACCCCGATTAGCACCTTCTAAACCGGATTTTTGGAAGGTTTCCGCGGAGGATTTTCGATCATTTGTACCGCGCCCCCGGTTCGGGGAAGCGTTACGTATGTCAAGTCGATTTTTAGCAATTTCCGGAAGTTTCCGTCGATTTTTAGTAGTGAGACGCGTAACGCGCCCCCACTTACTTTGAAACAGGGGGGCGCGCATACCGTGCCCCCGAACTGGGGGCGCGCCCTGCGCGCCCCTGGTTTGAAGGCGCGCCCTGCGCGCCCTCCTGCTCTTTGAAACACGGGGGCGCGGTAGGCCCAGTTTCTAAATTTTGCACCGGCTTCCTTCCCCTATAAATTGAGGGCCATTCTCAGCGACCTAAGGTTAATCCCCGGTGCCTAGCTCGTCCAGAGGTCGTCCAATCTCTTCTCAAAATCCGTCCCGACGTCCAAAGGCGATCCGAAGTCAAGAAATTGATCCCGAGGTGAAGGAGAAGGCTCGATCCGGGTGTTCTTCATCAATCATCTTCATCGACTTCTGCAGAAAATCCTAGGCTTCTTCTGCGAAAGTTTTCAACATACAAATTGTTTATCACTTCGTTCTCTTTCGTCTCCAACTTACGGCACTCCATTCTGATTTGCCGTTTGTTCGTGGCGGTTGCTACACTGAGGGCGCGCATCCAGTTTCTGTTTTTAATATCCGCCCACTTTCAGAATTTTTACTGACTTATAAATGAGGATTTCTGAGAAGTTATCAACAGAGGAACTCTTTCTCTCTGAGTCCTACGTCTACTCCAACAAACGGAACTCGATTCTGACATCGGGGTCGTCCGTAGCATCCTCTGCACCGAAGTCGCGCCTGAAGGGTGCAAAGCTACCCGTAGCGCCCTTTTCTCAACCAACTCGGCTTCAACTCAAGCCAATCCATTCCATAAGCTTTCTCAACTCATTTAACTCAGTTCATTTACTGTTTTAAAGCGTATTTCAGTATAATTGCATCATTTTTACATAATCAAAAAAATACAAAAAAGGGGTTAAGGCTCACCCCAATCCGGTGAGTTCGATTCCAATTGCTTCTTTCTCACATTCTCTCTACAGTTACTACACTTCCCATAATTCTAATCATTTTCTTTCACTTGGTTTATTGTTCTAGTTGCACAGGTTTATCAAGCTAGCATCGGTTGGGAGACTCTTCTTCATCGGCCGGCCGAAGAAGAAGAAGGTTGAACCCATATCCCGATCTCCCGCGCTAAGGTACACGGTCAAAACAACTCAATCTTGTTGTTATTCTATAAAGCGGAGCCCGCGGCTCCTGGCGACCACCCTTCTTATTCATGTTCTAAATTCATCTCCTCCTCACTCTCCTCCTACATGACCCGAACCATCTCCGGTGCTCGAGCGACGCCGTGAGATGAAAGTTCGGGGATCAATGTGAGTGTGGGATCGAGGTGAGGAGTCTTTACTGCTTTCCGAGTGTTTTCTGATTCACTCCCTTTTTCTCCTATTCTATCTTTCACCTTCTTATCTTGAGGTTCCGATCCGGAACCCATTTCTGGAGTCGACAGCAAGTTCGCGGATTGGCCAGATAAGCTTGTAAATGCCCTATGGGCTTATCGTACTTCTGTACGGACCCCCACTGGTCAAACCCCGTATGCTCTTGCATATGGGATGGAAGCGGTGGTCCCGTACGAAGTACTCCTTCCATCACTCCGAGTTCAACTCGATAGGGACATCCCTGTCAATGAGAGGCTAGAATCTCTCCTTGCACAACTTGAACTCCTAGATGAAAGAAGGTTGGCCGCCTCCGAGCATGCTCGGACTTATCAAAACAGATTGAAAAGGTTTCATCAAAAGAGGGTGGTAGAGAGAAAGTTCGAAATCGGTGAGATGGTAGTCAAACGCATATTCATTAAGCCGGGTGGTCCCCACTCCAAGTTGCAACCTAACTGGGAAGGGCCTTTAGTTATAACTAAAAAATATCCAGGTAATGCATATGAGCTAACCAACGCCGATAGAGAAAAATTGAACCATCCATGGAATGGCATTTGCCTCAAAAAATATTTTCCTTAGGAAAGAAAATGGAGAATTTCTGGTATGATATTAAGTCATCGATCTAAGGGTGTTAGCTAGAAGTCAAGGGTAGGCATCACCTTGCACACACAAGACCTCCTGATCCCAGAATCTGGATAGCCCAACACTCGAGAGAGGCAAGGCATAACTCTGAAGGCGAAAAGGAAACCTTACCCCATTCTATTCTATTCGGTCCAAGATTGGTGAAGGGGACTAGAAGAGGATAGTATCGAAAATGCCCGCCGCCTTAGTAGGAGGCCGTCTCATAGGGTGAAAAAGGATGCCAAAAGATGGGCAATGAACCCCACAGGTTTAAACAAATATAGGCCTGTCTGAATGAGTACCCGGAAGAGTAGAAAATGAAATGAAGGCACCAAAAGATGGGCAATGACCCCACAGGTCAAAGACTTGTCTAAGTAAGTGCCACATGTAGAAAAGACCTGAAGAGGCCGAACCCCAACAGGCAATTTGGGCATGAGTAGAGAAACCCTCCTCGACATCCCCAAATCCTGTCAAAGACTTCCTCTATTAATCTTCTATCTTAACACCCTAGGGTAGGGTGAACTATCCAAACTCAGGTGGAATTCAAACCGATCAAGAGAAGAGGGCAAGAAAGATTCTGGGTAGGGAACCTTATTTTCACGTGGTGTTTATCGCTTAAATCTTGATTAACACTCAAAGATCGATGAATTGTTTCAATACCGGCACATTCTCTACAAAAATCCAAAAAAATGAATATTTTCAAAAATTCAAAAAAAATCGAATAATTTCAAAAAATTTTAAAAATTTGAATATTTTCAAAAATCCAAAAAAAAAGTTGAATATTTTTGAAAATAAAAAAATGAATACTTTCTAAAAATCCAATAAAAATGCATCATTTAACTTGGCATAACCTTGATTTTTGTCTTTGCTAGCATTCATATTTATTCTTATGTCTTGCATGTTTCATTTCTGCATTGCATATTTATCTTCATTATCACCCCATTAAGAGGGCTCCTCCCTTTGACCTAAGTCAAAGTTGGCCATAATAGGCAAAGGGATGAGTCATTGTGAGGATCTAATCCTCTTTTATCAAGTGTTTTCAGGGACTTTGAAATAAGAGGAGAAGGTTCTCTCAACGACAGGTAATTTTGTGCATTCTACCTGGTTAATAAGGCTGTCCCCCCTTGACATATAAGCAAGGTAAGACAACAATAGACAAGGGGGTAAGCCATAGAGCAGATTTAACCCTTCTATTAAGTATTGCAGAAAATAAACACAAATTAAGGAGGGGTGAGAATCTCGCCAACAGGTATGTCTCTTAACCCTACATCTATTATTTACTTTTATTATTTGCCATCCCTTAGAAGGCTTCACCCCTTGACAAACTTGCAAGGGGCTAAGCCGAAATGTGATACTAACTACCCTTTTGAGCGATGTCAAGCAGATCAAACAAACACTAAAGCAAACAGATGAAGATCTGATTACGCCATTAAGTGCTACAACAAAGAAGAAAAGCAGCTACAACATCAGAAAAGCTAAGCCTGCTACAGAAATAAGTGCCTGCTACTACCCTCTCCAGGAGAATGACCACGTGGAGGAGGTATGGTAGCTGTGTCCGCCAAAGCTGCTACGGCCGCCTCATTGCGGCGACGCTCTGAAGAAGTGGCCAAGAACGCAGAAGTACTGCGTTCATGGCTCTGGCTCTGGCCACTCTGTCCCTGCTGGCTCTGCCCGTGGTGACCCCGGCTACGAGCGGCGCCGCCACTCTGGTGCGTACCACTCCGATGGGAGCAGGTCTGGTGGGTGCGACTCTGGCTCGGCTGTGGAGGGATACCCTGGCGGTAAACCTGCAATGTCACCTTTGCTGCCGACAAACGAACCTGTGACTGCAGGTGCATCTGCTCCAAAGATCGCATGGCCTGGCTATGCTGGCGCTCCATCTCGCGCATGGCTCTCTCATGTTGAAGGCGGAGATCCGAGACAATCATCTGGGAACGAAGATCAGCTGGGGCAGACCGCAACGTCTCCACCTCGGCCTCCAAGGACTGGATACGGAAAAACAAACTACTCTGAAGCTCGGCAACCTGGAAGAAGAGGAAGAATATGAACCAAGAAAAATCAACAACCAGAATAGAGAATAATAAAGGATACCTCTGCCTCCTTGGTCGTCAGGGCCTCTCTCGCCTCACTAAGACGCTGGCGGAGCTCAGCCACCTCTTCCCGTGACAGAGAAGGGGGTGAACCCTCGGCACGCGCCTTCCGCTGTGAACAGAATAAAAACACATCAGAGCAAGGCAAGTATATATCGAAAATACAAATGAAGGTCAAAGGCAGTATCTACCTTAGTCTCCAGCATGCCACGAAGAGTGGCCACCTCCTGCCGAAGATCAACAATCTCCAGCTGTTGGCGTAGTAGTAGAGCCTGAGCCTCCTAAAATGGCACGAAGGTTAGAAGAGAACAACAACACAGAATTGGAAGAAAGTAAGAAGCATTTACCTGACCCTCTGTAACAAACAAGTGGCCGTACGCCTCCGCATATCGACGAAGGTAGTCTCGGCTGTCCTCTGCCCAACCAATAACTACCACGCCGCCTTCATACCACAAAGTGATCGAGGCGTGGTACCTCTTCACCCAGTCCATGGGGAGGAGTAGGTGCTTGGGACGGGCACCAACTAGGGGAAGAGGAGGAGGAGGCTCCAACCAGTCCTGCTCCAGACCGAGGGCGCGTGCCGAGAACCGAAGTCACAGTGGCGCTAGCTCATTGACGCACAGAAGATGAATATCGCGGCCAAAGACACGACCAGCGTGGGCAATCCAGGGTTGGAGATGGTCGTCGGTTATGAGATATGGCCTCCAACACACCTGTGGGAATAAAAATCATGATTATTATTTTAACAGAAGAATATTGATACACAAAATTGAAAGACATACCTCAGTGTGTTGGAAGCGGAGAATGTATGCACGAATCAAAGCCAACTGGCTGCGATGGCCCCCAGTAGGGCGGATGGGCTCCCAACGAGCCATCAGAGGGAGGAGGTCGGGGTAGGATTGTTGTGCCCGACCCAAGGGGAAGTAAAGGTAGCTCCAGACCTGAAAAGGCACAACTCGTCAGAACAAAGCAGAACAATACAAATGTACAGAAAGAAAAGCTGCTAAAAGTCACCTGGAGAAAAGGAGAGAAGCCGGCGACCGAAACGGAACCTACCTTAGGCTGGAGGCCACAGAACAGATGGGCAAGCATCGCTTCCCCCCACGCGTACGTGCCAACATGCTCCAGGTCAGCAAGCAAAGGGAGGAACCGTAGATGGATGCGGTCCGTCTTCGAGCCCAACAGAAGGCGCCCGAAGAAGAAGAGGAGGAAGCGGCGCAGGTCTACATCCGCCTCCAAGGAGCCAGGTAACCCAGTAAATGCCGTCGCTGCCTGGCCGACCATGCGGCATAAAAAGCTGTCCTAGCTCTCGCCATGGACACGCTCGGCATCCACCAAACCTACCATCTCACCAACCTCTAGTCTGGCGATAGTGCGTAGGCCATCCTCCGGATCGAACTCGGGCTCATTTGCGAAGAGGGCCCGGAACTCCCGTGAATAGTTGGAAGAAGTGGCACACACCACCGGCCTACCGTAAACACGAAGACCGGTGATGTGTGCAACATCCTCTAGGGAGGGCACCATGTACCCCCATGGGAACAGAAACACGAAAGAGTCTGGGTCCCAGGACTCGCGGAGGACCTGCACCAGTGGTAGGTCCTCCCAAAATGGAGTCACCCGGAGGATGGGCCCAAACCCCATCTCCAACCGAAGCTGCTGGAAGTCCGATAGGCCAAGGTAGGCAGCATGCACCAAGTCCCACGAGATCCGAGATTTTATCTGGGCCTGCAAGAAATTCATTTCATTAGTTCACTAAATTTTTATTGTCAAAATGCAAATGAGCTAATCATTAAGTGCAGGAAAAAGAAAACGTACCTCGCGGACTGTCGGGAGCTTGGGCTCCTCGGAATCAGAGTCGTGGCGGCGAACACGTCTCGGCATCTGCGCCAAAAGGGAAGTTGACATCAAACATTGTTATATACATTTTTTATTTATTTTGTTGACCGCACCCTCTCACCTGCTGATCTTTATTTTCGCGATATCTTTGTCAAATCAACTCAGAATCATGTGAAACTTGAACCAAATCGAAGAGCATAACCCTTTCTAAATCTTTTGTAACAGGGGCACTAACCTTTGATGGCGTTTCAGACTCCGAATCTAAGTTGGAGCTCTGGAGCTTCTGGCGCGAGGAGAGATGGTGTACAGGTGGAAATGAGATATTCCTACCATCAAGGGGTATTTATAGAGAGTAAAAATGTGAAAATGGGAGAAATTTGAAAATATCATCCAAGGTTCACAAAATCGAGCTAATCGCAACGCCACCGAAAGAATCCCGATCTAACGCACGGTTTGCTCAAAATAATTTTGTGAAGAAAAATTCTCTTTAAATTCTCACCAAAAATCCCTCTTTTCACATAACTTTGAATGTCTCAATTCCTAAATTAGCTAGACATATTCATGCTTTTTATCATCACTGGCTAATTTTTCAGAGGTCAGGAGAAAATTCTATGCATTTATTAGTCAGAAATGGCTAAAAATGTATTTTCCAAGACCAAAGTTGATAAAAATGACGAAAATTTCAGAAAGCACCATGTTGTTCAGAAAATCGAGCCGATCAAGGAGTCACCGAAAGAAATTTCATCAGACTCACGGTTTGCTCTGAAAAATTATCTAAAGAAAAAAAAAATTAAAACCTTTCAAAAATATCTTGTTTCATATTAAAAAGCATTCAAGGTGTTGAAAAATAACAAGGCATATTTATCATAATTATCAACTCTGTCTTGCATTTTTCTGAAACAAGGTAAATTTCTATTGAATTTTCACTCAAAACTTGCTATAAATAATTCATTGTTTATTCAAAATAAAAACAACATGTCTGACAAGTTAAAGCAGGAAAAGAAGACCCTCAAGCAAGCAAAAGCTTCAACGTGGAGATGTAGTGGCGCTTCCGGTCAGGGTCCTACTCAATCAGGAGGCCTGGACGGCACACCCGACTCGTCTCCCACAAGGCAATGACTGAGATCGCCTCCTCCTCGTCATCCGCTGAGCCAAGCTGCCTGCCCTTGATAGGTGGCAAGTGGGATAGCTTGGGAAACTCGTACCGAGGCAAGCCGATCTGAGAGTGGCAACGGTGAGCGTTGTACAACACAAAGGCCGAACCTGTAACCAGGCGGAGATCAACGCCAGGCACAAAGTACACTTGGAAGTCCTTCTGCATCAGGGCAGCAGAAGAGTGCAAGAAGCTGGAACGGTTCATGGAGGCAAAGTGAGCACGCCACTCTGGCCTCTTCTTCACAGATGCACACCTGTTGGCAACTCTCTCGCCGAAGCCAAGTGCATCGGCATATGGGAACAAGGGGCTACGGCGGAAGAACTGCGAGCTGGTGGCCACCTCGTCGGCTGGATCGAACTTGAAATGAAGATCGGCCCCACAAGCCAGTAGAAGCGTACTGCCGAAGGGAGGATGACACACACAACCTGCGGACAGTCCGCAGTACAAGAAGCCTAGAACTGAAGGCCCCAACCGCGCACCGCTCCAGATGCCACGATGGTTCCCGAATGGGTATCTTGACCTCATAGACAATCTATATCTTCAACTATTTGTTATACAAGTTTTGTCTTGTTTCATTGAGCCCAGCATGCATCATGTAGCGTTAATTTCATTACATTTTGTTTTGTCATTGCATACATCATTTCGTAATCTTCACCTTCTCACTATAATCTTTAAACCTTTTATCCTAATTTCGATCATTCTAAATCCCACCGTGTTCTCTAATCCCACCATGTTTTCAAGTCCCACCAACCTCTCTAATATCCCACTGTGTCTGTTAATCCCACCGTGTTCGATAATCACCTTATGCCTCCAAATCCTCCATCACCACTGTGGCCATTGCAACACTTCCTTGCTATTCATCCCACCGTGGTAGTCAATTTGTCCCACCAAAGGCCTTCTACTTGATCAAAACTTACACCGTCATTATCTTCACGGTCTGTACTTCAACATTTTCCCTTTGGAATTCGAGATCATTCCATTCCAAATCAAATCTTGTCTCTTGGAAGACTTAAATGAATCTAAGAGCCTGAATGTGCTCGATTGGTATTCTTTTACTTTTTCAAAATAAATCTCTTTTTAAACTTTAGCCCATCACAGTACAGGAACACCTCAAAGATCGGGTTACCGGCTGATGATGAACCTACGAACCCATGTTTCGTGGACTCCCCACTGCATTGGGGGTTGGCTACTCTTCTCTCATGCCAATAGCACATCTCTTACCAATCAAACATAAGAAGACTTGATGAAACATGGCGGTTAACCAGGAGACATCAGGAGATTCGTCTTGCTGAATATGGTCGTTAAGCGTGTCTATATCTACACCTTGATGCCACCTTTTCAGTCCATCGCCATTTTGCTTCACTACATTCCACTACGATCCATCTTGCTTCACTACGCTTTCTCTACATTTCACTCCGCTCCGTTACATGTCATTCCCTTGCAAATCCGACATCAAGGTGAGGCAAGCTGTAGACAAGCCAAATTGGCCTGATTCGGAGCCTCGGACTCTTATTCCATAGGCGATATTCTTTTATTTTACCGTTATCTGATCCGGATTACCTCGTGGACATGAGCTAAGGACATTGGTGGAGCCCCTTCTGAGTTGAGAATGGACCAATGATTTCCAGAATATTGTCGAAACCTTCAAGCGAGAGCCGCGTGTGAACTGTAAAAACACGAAGCCTGCTCGATGACCGACCTTGAATGGTCTATAATTGAAGGTCTCCGGAGTCCCGCATGTGTTCCGTAACATTCAGGGTTTCCGAGAAGTATTCCGGTAGGCGTTGATCAATGACGGCTTTGGTTACGACTTTTTTGATCTGTACTGACACGGCTATCCCGGTCATCACCAGGTCTTTTTGGGTCATCCGGGTCGATTCTAGCCGTATATTTTCATCAATCATGGCCATACGTCCGGTTCGGTCAATTTTAGGGTTTCGCGGCTTTTCCGAGTTTCGGTTCACGTTTACCGGGTTAATCTCAGATTTTTTGATGACTTCGGGTTTTCCGATCATACCGTACTTGTTCGGTCATCATTTTAAGTCATCCCGAGTTAACCCGAGATTTCTCGACCGGAACCGTGCTCCTTCGGATCTTCACCACGGGTTTCGGCTTTTCGCAAGAGGGTAAACCGGTAGAAAGCCCCGTGTGAATGTCTCGGGAGTCATGCTGGCTGGTTTACTGACTTGAGGAGGTGTGTTTGAAGGCCCTCTTTCTAACGCAACAAACGGGAGCCGAATCGGACATCCCGTTTGCAGGATACGGCTCGCGGAACACGCGCACAGGAGAAAGAGTCTATCGCGCCCCCGCGCCCCCAGTTCCTTTGAAAAGCGGGGGCGCGTACGGTTTCCAAAAATTGAAATTGCCCTGATTAGCACCTTTTAAACCGGATTTGTGGAATATTTCCGCGGAGGATTTTCGATTATTTGTACTGCACCCCCAGTTCGGGGGTGCGTTACGTATATCAAGTCAATTTTTAGCAATTTCCGAAAGCATCCGACGAATTTTAGCAATGAGATGCATACCGCACCCCCAGTTTCTTTGAAACTGGGGGACGCGCAGACCGCACCCCCTAGGTGAGGGCGTGCCCTGCATGCCCTCGTCTCCTTTGAAGAGCGGGGGCGCAGTCGGTCCAGTTTCCATATTTTGCACCGGCTTCCTTCCCCTCTAAATTGAGGGCTATTCTCAACAACCCAAGGTTAATACTTATGCCTAGCTCATCCAGAGGTCGTCCAAGCTCTTCTCCAAAGCCGTCCCAACGTCCAAAGGCAATCCGACATTGAGAGATCGATCCCGAAGTGAAGGAGAAGGCTCGATCCGGGCGTTCTGCATCAACCGACTTCATCGACCTTTGAAAAAAATCTGGGACCTCTACTGCGAAATTATTCAACATAAAAGTTGTTCCTCTCTTCGTCATCTTTCATCTCCAACTGACGGCGCTCGATTCTGACTTGCCGTTCGTTCATGGCAATTTCTGCACTGAAGGCGCGCATCCAGGTTCTGTTTTCCACATCCGCCCACTTTCATAATTTTTACAGGCTTATACAGATATATTCAGGATAAGTTATCAACATAATAACTCTTCCTTTCCAAGTCTTCTGTCTACTGAAACAAACATCACTTGATTCTGACATTAGGGTCGTCCGTGACATTCTCTGCAAAAAAGTTGCACCAGGAGGGTGCAAGGCTACCCGAACCGGCTTGTTTCAACCATCTCAGCTTCAACTCAAGCCGATTCACTTTATAAGCTTTCTCAACCCACTTTATTCAGTTCATTTACTGTTTTAAAGCATCTTTTAGTTCATTTGCATTATTCTTACATAATCCAAAATACAAAAAGAAGGGGTAAGGCTCACCCTGAAGCCGGTGAGTCCAATTCCAATTGCTTCTTTCTTATCTTCTCTCTACAGTTACTACACTTCCCATAGTTCTAATCATTTTATTTCATCTGGTTTATTGTTTTAGTTGCACAGGTCTATCAAGCTAGCATTAGTTGGAGACTCTTCTTCATCGGCTGGCCGAGGAATAAGAAGGTTGAACTCATATCCCGATCTCCCGCGCTAAGGTACACGGTCAAATCAACTCATCTCTTGTTTTTATTCCATAAAGAAGAGCCCGAGGCTCCTGGCGACAACCTTTCTTTTTATTCATGTTCTAAGTTAATTAACTCCTCACTCTCCTCCCACATGACCCGAACCGTCTCCGGTGCTCGAGCGACGCCGTGAGATGAAAGTTCGGGGATCAATGTGAGTGTGGGACCGAGGTGAGGACCTTTTACCGCTTTCCAAGTGTCTTCTGATTCACTGCCCTTCCCTAATCCATTCTATCTTTCACCTTATCTTGAGGTGCCGATCCGGAACTCGTTTCTGGAGTCGACAAATAAGAGTGAATGTTCAAATCCCAAGTCAAGGTAGAGAGAATAATTGGAAAAAGAGTTTTCCAATTGATCCAATATCGAGTATTGGATTCCATTGAGTTGTCATACTAAGGAGTTGAAAGTCGTTGCCATACTTCTATTCGACTGGGACATGGAATGGATGAGGGTTTATAGTTATGTGGTAACTAATGTGGCTTGCATCTTTGATGATGGGTAGGCCAATAAATATGGTATTTGATAATAAATTTAATTAAATTAAATAAATTTACTCTATTTTAATTATGCTTTAACCAAATAGGCTATTGGGCATAGTGGGTCACACATAAGGACTTATCTATAAGTATAGGGGCATGAATGTAATTTTATAGAGACTTTGGGTTTTCATGAAAAAATTTAATTTCGCTATAAATTATGGTAGTTTAAGCTAAAATCTATAAAACCAAGGGTGAGAACCACATCCTCAGCTTTCTCCCTCCTTTCTTCCCTCTCTAAAGGATATCATCAGCATGATGGATCTCCATTTAGGAAGAGTTCTCAAGTTTGATGCAAGGGAGAACATGTATTTGGAGAAAGTTTGTGTGAATACTACTAGAGACAATGCACTTGGATGGTTTGAAGTGCTTGTGAAGTTCCTCATTCTCTTCTCCAAGAGATTAGATGAATCTCTAATAGGTATATTTGAATCCATTTTATTTGGTATTTGATTTTCATCATTCGGTTCAAATTGAGACAATATCAATTTGAACTCATAAGAATCATCGCTTTTGCTACATCATATTTTATAGGATAATTCCTTACTGTTGCTACTATTTGTATATAGATCTAGTGCTAGTTCTATGACATAGGTACAATGTCCAATTGAAACATATATTCTACTTAGACAAATAATTTAGTTATGCATCATGGCATGTAAAACAGAGAGATGTTAGATGTGGTAGTTCATTTCATGATTAAGTGTTGGTGGTATTTGCATATAGTGATATGCTAGTTGATAGAAATGTATGCCCTACAAGCCAATCATATGTAATATGATTTGACATTTCTAAAAATATTTTATTCAATTAAATAGGCAAATCTTCATTACTAGCGCTTATTAGATTCGGTCATCATAATGAAGTTATTGATCACATGCAATGATTATTGAATCATGATGATATAATGATAATGAGATCAATCTTTAAGAGGTTTGTGATTTAAATGTTTTTAATTATAGGATCCTTGAAACAAGACATCAAGGATCTAGATAGATTAATGTATATGATGTCTTCTTATGCAATGAGGATGACCAAACTTAATGGTGATTAATGTGGACACATTGAGATACACATACATGTGCTCATCAATCGAATGAGTGCACTGAATTGACCAAATTAGAAACCCTAAATATGATCTTATTAAACTGTCAATCTGAGTTTTCTATTATCATAGTTGTAGGGTTGGAAGTTTGACATGATTGCCAAAGATACCTTGTTGGGTGGATATTATGCCTTGACCATTGACTTATAGATCACCGATTTGATGGTCCTATATAGCGATGAATTGGGTACAAGGAAAACCCAATAGAGGTAATTAAGCAGATAACAAGGGATTGTCCATTTTTTTGGTAAGTGGGAGTGAATGTCCTATATGATCGTACTTTAAATTCCTACCTAGGGTAGAAGATAATTGAAAAATGAGTTTTCCAATTGATCTGATTCCTACAAGATACCATAGTGTTAGTATACTAAGGAGTTGACAATAGATTTCATACTCCTATTCGACCGAGACATTGAATGTATGAGGGTTTATATCCATGTGGTAACTAATAATGGAAATGATCAATTGAGATAATATAGAACAAGCTCTCAAGGATCTATCTCTTCACCTCGACTCTGAGACCTTTGCAATCATCCAATCTGCCACTAAGGGCAAGATGCCCGTCAAACAGATTTAAGGCGACCAAGCCCCTATGCCACCTCGATTGGCAACTAGGCCTCTTATTGTCTCGTCTCTTGGGCAACCCTACCGTGTCTCTACTCACCCAAACATAGAGTACCCATCAAATCCTATGCCAGTTCCTCCCTCCAACCCACCACTTCCATTTCCTTCTAACTATCCTGCAACTCACGTGCCAGCACCAATGGCTCGGGAACCCAATCTCACTAAAGCTTTCATTAATAAACTCAACCGAATGGATGATTGTTTTGAAGAATTAAAGTACCATTTGGACTCCAAGATTGTTCCTGAAATCTCAATCCCAACCTTCCCAGTTCTACACCTTCCTCCTTCAGAGATACAAGTTTTTCAACGTTACAACCGGACTGGTAATCCTTTCACTCATCTGAAAGATTTTTTTATATGAATCTACCTTCTGGAAAAATGACTGCAAAGCCCTTGCTTTTCTATTCCATCAGTCATTGGAGGGATCCCGCCCTTGAATGGTTTTACTCTCTTGATTCTTTTGAGGCGGTAGATTTTGACATTGTCAAAGCAAAGTTTCTGTAGAGGTATAAGGATTGGGTGGGGCCAACCTACTCGATAATAGATTTAATTGCTGAAAAGATGAGGCCAGATAAATATTTTACCAAGTTTGCTGATGGGTGGAGGGGAATGGCTAAGAAGCTAGTTGTTACCATCTCAGAGGGGGAGCAGGTGAGGATGCTCATTGGGAATACCACGCCTAACCTTCGCAACCTCTTGATCATGCACAGCCCAACAACCATGAGTGAGCTTTGTGATAGCGCACGTTACCTCCAAGCCCACTTCAAAGACGCATTCATGATCAATCTATTTGACTTCAAACCCCATAACACTAGAAAGCCTACACCTGTAGAGCCCACCACCGAAGGTGTAGTCAATAACGAGAGTATCAATGCCATGGGAAACAAGGGTGGGTATCGCCAAAGCCAATATCGTAACCCACTACCCAACCAACAATACCGGCCAGCTCCTTAGCCAGCTCCTCAACTCCAACAACAACTTGCATACAACTAAGCACCCCGACAGCAACCCACCTACAACCAAGCGCCCCAACAGCAAAATGCCTACAACCAAGCGCCTCAGCAACAACCCATCTACAATTGGCCACAACCACAACAACAAGTTTACAACCAAGTGCCACCACCAGCCAACCGACCTAGGAGGGGGACCCAAGAGAGAGTATTATCCCTCATCGATATCTTAAATGCATTGATGGCTGAGCAGCAGTTGGAGCTCCCAAAAGAGAGAGAAGGATGGCCGACGAATGCGGACATGATAAAGTACTGTACCTACCATCGGTATCCTGGGCATACAGTGGAAGTTTGCTTCCAATTTAAATATTATATTCATGACCTCAACGATCAGGGGAATATTGACTAGGCACAGATGAGAGAATCTATACAAGCTATGAAGGCACGACAAAATCAACCATGGCGACAGTAGCCACAAGCATAGCAGCAGCCCGGCTTGGGCATAGTCCAAGATCCGCTCCCGGTACATGCACCCACTCAAGCACCGGTACCAGCACCGCCAAACCAGCGTCTCAGCCTCCTCCACTCTGCCATCGAGGAGTCAACCCACCACTCCCAGGGTTGGCAGGTTGAGGATCAAACCGCCTCCATGCCCACCAAACCAACCCCACCTACAAATCGCACCATACTCTTCATATCGAGAGCTTCCCCCAGCCCACAAACTACCCAAACACCACAAAGCCCAATCTCACCAACATTGCCCACACCAGCTATTAACCCTCTACGGTGCCTAATCATTAGACCCCCACTAGCATTCCATCCAGCACCTCAACCATCACCCCAACCTAACCCATCAACCATCATTCCTCCCCGATGTCTGTGGGAACCTTGGGAATCTTTTGTTTTCTTTGAAAAGATTTTTTTTGTATGTTTTTAAATATCGACATCCAAATTTTCTAGCAAAATAGGTGATAGACCATAAAAAACACTAGATAGTCCGGGTGATATTAGAAGAGTATAGAACCAAGGTTCAGGTTCTGTGAAAATATTTTTGACCTCTCTCCAGCGGATGGCGTGAATATCCGATGTTCATTTACATCGAGAAAATACTCGAACACCCTTGATTAACTGCCATAGCGATCTTGTTTGACGAGAGCATGCACATCCACAGCGTATAATGAACACAAAGGGCCCTAGCCTTTCAGGCCCAATGAGATGCAAACAAGTTTGATTAGATTTTTTTTGGAGTTGATTTATGTTTTATTTATGAATGGATTTTGATGTGGTATGAAATGTTGATTTCATATTTTGATTTGACTAGGATTTGAATGATATTTATTTTGAACTGGTTTATTATACTTCAATTGGTTGAAGTTTTTTTTTTTTTTGAGTTTTTGAATTTTAAATGTGTTGAGACAATTTGACTTGTTTAAGTTTAGTTGACATGTGTTGAGTCATTTCTATGTGGTTTTCTTATAATGGTTGGTGTTTTAGTACTGACTCGGGTGCGTTAATTGTTAATGATATGAATTTGACATGTTTTAAGATGAATTTCATATGCATTAATGTTTTCTTTATGTGTTCTTTTCAATTGGGTGTGAATTATTTGATTTGCATTTGTTTAGGAAATTGAACTACTATGGATTAAATGCATTGAATCAATTCTTCCAGATTGTGTTAGATCTGATTTTAGTTGAATGCTAAAGCTTTAATGACCTGTTTTAAGTGTGTTTTAAGGTTGGTTTGAATGTATTTTCATATTTAATTAAGTTAACTTCAGATTTGGTTTACTCTTGTTCGGTTTACATCACATCCGGGCTATCAGACTAGTGTCGATGCCCAGTCACATGCATTCAACTCGGCACTTGAAATGTTCTTGTTCAAAGTATTCCACGTCAATGTACATCAGATGTGGCAGTTCATATGCCATGTTCAATGCTGTTAATGGTGCAAATGTGTGAATGTCCTTCCCTTGGTGTAAAATCCACTTAATTGGGAGAATTTTGGCAGCATGGCGCCTTATTTTCCAATCGGTGTAGAATTTTACCCATCCTACAAGGCATAGTCATTTGACTTTTCAAGTAGTGGGAAGGGTCTATCTGCAGTGGGAAGCGTGTCCCATGCCTACGCCCGGGTCAGCGCTCCGGTGCATGCTGGATGAGCCGCCCAATGGAGCATCCAGTTGTGGACTAACTCCTTATTTAATTTTGGCATTTCTCCTTCAGATTTAATTAAGGTTTATTTAAAGTGTCCAAGGCCCAATGGGCCAGCTTCATCAGCACAATGGGCTGGTCTTCATGCTATGTCGGCCCGGTTGGCCCAATCTTGAGCTTCATGGGCCCTGGCGGTCTACTTTGAGCTTCATGACCCAATGGGCCTGCTTTGCACCTCCATGGCCCAGTTGGCCTGATTTACACTCTATTTTTGCACCTTAACATCTTGCTGTAGCAGTGGGGTAGGTGAACCTCAGAGGGGCTGGAATGGGTTAGCTAAGGTGTTGTTTAGGTGGGCTTTTGATAGGACTGCACAAGGGGCAGGTTTAGGTGTGAACTAGGACCTGTTTAGGAATGCACAAAGGGCATTTTGACATGTAGAAATCAGGGCCACCCGGCTTAACTCTTGGCCCGTCCGGCAGATTCCAAGAGGCCCGGGCTATCACCCCTCCTTACACACATCAAAGAGGATGATTGGTTTGTTTGGGGGTGTTGTAGGAGTTGTATTGGGTGTGTTGCACATAGGAAAAACTAGGTGACCAACAAACGGGCCTAACATGGGTGCTCACAAGAGCATTTTGACATGTAGAAATTAGGGCCACCTGGCTTAACTCTTGGCCCGTCCGGCGGATTCCAAAAGGCCCGGGCTGTCACCCCTCCTTCCACACATCAAAGAGGGCATTTGGTTTATTTGTGGGTGCTATAGGAGCTGTATTGGGTGTGTTTCACATAGGGAAAACTAGGTGACCATCAAAGGGGCCTGACATGGGAGTTCACAAGGGGGCCTGTTTTGCATGCCATTCAGGCCCTGATTGGGGGAGGCTGGAGGTGCATGTACAAGTGACCATCAATGGGGTCAAACCAAGCATGATAGTGGAAGGTTTAGGGGCCGAAATGGAAAGACAAAAGGGTGCATAAAAGGGCTGGTTAAGAGGCCTGTTTTAAGGGACAGCAAGGAGTTGTTTTTGTGATGGCCAAATAGAGGGTACCCTTGGGGCTAAAGGATGGCTTTCTATAGACCAACATAGAGGGCACTAAAAGGGGTTGAATGGGAATTACTCAGAGGGTATGCCACCATAGAGAGGGGTAGATATGAGAAGAGGAAGAGAAGAATTAAAGGGCTACATCGGAGCACACTTCTCCAACTCACCGGTTTTTTTTCTTCTCTCTTGCACTGTAGGTGGAGTTGAAGATGATGGGCTGAAGGTGCCACAAAACCCTTATTCTCTTGATTTTGGATGAGAAAAGGGGTCTTCTCCTTGATGATGTTGATGGATAGAGCAAAGGGATGAAGAGAGCTTGCTGCACTTGCTGAAGTTGGCACACCAATCAGGTGGGCTGGTTGCACCTGCTGTTGGCGCACCTGCTGGAGGAAGCCATTTTCTTCTTCTTATTCTTCACTTGGAACACCCAAAATGGGTTGGAAAGCTTGATTAATTGATGATGATGACGTACAAGCAAGATGAGGAAGGCTTGGAGCAGGGTAGAGGGCACACCAAAGAGAGGAATGGGCTGGAGCAGAGCTGGCGCACAGGTGGGCTGAGCTAGCATCGACCAAGGCCAGATGTGGGGCCCTTTTATAGAGGATTGGAGACCCATCTGAAGCTTAGGACGAGGATGAGAGGTTGAGAGTCCTAATTACTAAAGAGTTCTATTTTTACTAGACTTTTAATAGGGCTAGACATTTAACCAAGGTGTGGTGTATGTAAGATGTAATCTAGCGCACCAGCTCCAACCTTTTTGGTTAGTGTGTGCACATGCCAGGTGGGAATGGGTTGAAGTTCGACCAAAGCATGCCCATCTGATGGTTAAGATAAGCCTTGGATGATAAGGCTCATATGGGATGAGGATAAATCAAGGGAGTTGTTGAGGTTGATAAGGACAAGCCATGGGAGGTTGAGGTGGTTGAGGATGAGAAGCTGGCGCACCTGCCCCTACATTGTAGGGTGTTGGCGCACCTAATCCTATATTTCAGGGCATTGAATGTTCAAGGAAGGTGGGAAAGAGCTGGGTTCAGCCAGATGCAGCTTGGGTTAGCCCAATTTGGGTTAATTTTAACCCAATTTTGATCGAAGTGCTCCCGATCCGACGGATACAATAAATCATGACCGAATCAATTAAATACAGCTTGAATTAATCCCAAAAAATATGGAATGAGCTATGATGACCATTGATCATATGATCCACCAAGATGTGTGGATGAGATCTCCTGAATTCCTCTGGATCTCTGATTTTACCGATTTCCCTGATCGGGGCGATCTCGGCTGTCGATAATGCCAAAAACTGTAATTGAGTGCAATTACCTTCTCCCATTGGCCAAATTTATTTTTCATGCATCAATATTCATGAGACAAAAGTTTTGGATCATGAAAATTGAAAATTTCAGCCCATGGGTCGATCAGGAGCTGATCGGACCATTATACCCCTGGTGCGACAACATACGGCTTTCCGTCTTGATTTGCTCTTTCTTACATATCTCTTCATCTGGGGGTCGGATTTTCGATCCGTTTCAAGTGTTGCCTAGCTCTATAAAACCTTGAAAATGTGGTAAAGTTGGAATTCCATGTTAGAGTCCCAATTTGTCCCAAAGTGTCAGGGGCAAAATGGTCATTTCGGCCTTCCGGTGTCTGTTTTCCATGTTTTGGGCACCGTTGCGAAGCTCTCGACCGGGGCTATGCAATGAGAACATTATATTGGCCATTTTTGGCATGTAAAGACATGGCAAGGCATTTCCAGAGCCTGTTTGCATCATCTATTCTTGAATTTTCTGAATCTGGGTCAGATTTCCTGCACCGGCTTCGGCATTGCTGAAATTTGTATCAAGTAAGCTAAGAGAAAAAAATTTGATGCCAAAAAATGCCCCCCATGGGCAGTTCCTTGGAGATGGGAGTCGAGAAGGGACTGCCCATGTAAGTTGGCCTCTGGTATATGTTCTGCTCTATCCCTGGCAATCTATCCACCATGAGTTTCTTCAGGACTGAGAAGGGCTTGGACCCTTGTACATGACCAGCCTTGGCTTCTTCTGTTTAGTTGCTCAACCTCTATTCAATAGGCACATTTGATGGTGTTAATTATTGCATGCTCCCCAACAAGCAAGCTCTCTGAATGAGCCACTCCTTTGTTCTCTTTTTTTTGTTTTTGTTTATTTTTTTTACTGATCCGACAGTCTCTCGTGAGATTTTCACCCAGACCAGCCCCCTTGATATTTTGCTTACATGCCTCCAAAGAGGTTCTCATGTAGCGGGGTCACCTAATTTTGCCTAGAGTGCCCTTTCAGGTTTTCACTCTATCCAGGCTTCTTCTTGACATTTTTGCTCTTGACCGGTAATTTTCGGGTGATCCGCCAAGCCTGTCGAGCACCTCTTTTTTCAGCCCCTTTTTTGTTTTTTTATAGGGAATTGAGGCTTCCCTCAAGCCATATACTGAAAGGTAGATCAAACCAAGTGTGGATTCAAACTATAGGTGAGTTGGAGCCCTAAGGATGAGTTTTGAATTTCGAGGACATTTGTGGACCTATGGTGGGGATTCTAGGGAGCATTTGTAGTCCCAAGAAGAGTTTTGGTTCCATAGGTGCTGTTGTGGCCACAAGGAAGAGTTTTATACTCAAAGGAGCTGTTGTGGTCCTAACAACGGATCCAAAGAAATTGTAGTGGCTGTAAGGATAGGTTTGATATCCAAAGGAGTTGTAGTGGTTCTAAGGATAGCTTTTTCAAGTCTGAAGGAACTGTTATAGCCCTAAGAACATATCCAAATGAGCTGCAATGGCCCTAGGGATTAGTTTTGTGTCCAAAGGAGTTGTTGTGGCCCTAGGGACAAATCTGAGGAGTTGTGGTGGCCTTAAGGATAAATTTAATGCCAAAAGGAGCTGTTATGGCCCTGAGGATATGTTTTGTGTCCAAATGAGCTGTTGTGGCCCTAAGTATAATTTGATGTCCCAAAGAGATGTTGTGGCCCTAGGGACTAATCCAAAGGAGCTTTAGTGGCCCGAAGTATAATTTGCTATCTGAAGGAGCTATTTGTGGCCCTAGGGACAAATCCAAAAGGAACTGTAGTGGCCCTAAGGAAAACTTGATGTCCCAAGGAGCTGTTGTGGCCCTAGGGATGAATTCAAAGGAGCTTTAGTGACCCTAAGGATAAGTTTTGTGTCTAAAGGAGCTATTGTGGCCCTAAGGGACAAATCCAAAGGAGCTATGGTTGGCCCTAAGGATAAATTTAATGCCCAAAGGAGCTATTATGGCCCTGAGGATAAGTTTTGTGTCTGAAGGAGCTATTGTGGCCCTAAGGATAAATCCAAAGGAATTGCAGTGGCCCTAAGGATAAGTTTTGTGTCCAAAGGAGCTGTTGTGGCCCTAAGGACAAATCTAAAGGAGTTGTAGTGGCCCTAAGGATATTTTTGATGTTTCAAGGAGCTGTTATGGCCCTAAGAATAAATCCAAAAGAGCTGTAGTGGCCTTAAGGATAATTTGATGTTCAAAGGAGCTGTTGTGGCCCTAAGGATAACTTGATGTCCCAAGGAGTTGTTGTGGCTCTAGGGACGAATCCAAAAGGAGCTTTAGTGGCCCTAAGGATAAGTTTTGTGTCCAAAGGAGCTGTTGTGGCCCTATGGACAAATCCAAAGGAGCTATAGTGGCCCTAAGGATATTTTTGATGCCCGAAGGAGCTGTTGTGGCTCTAGGGATGAATCCAAAGGAGCTATAGTGTCCCTAAGGATAAGTTTCATTACTGAACATGATCTAGAATGACAGTCCAGAAGATGAGAAGCTTTTTCTTTGGACCACCAATGCTGGAGTAGCCAAGGTGGTGTGGGTTTGGAAATCGCCCAGAATAAGGTTCCAGACAACTTTGAGAATGTTTTTTTATAGATCATCAAGACCAGAGTGGTCAGGATGACATAGAGGTTTTGTGAATGTAAATGACTTGGTGGTCAAGATGGTAAAAGTTTGGATGACCTTTCAAACCATGCATATCGGGAGCATCATGATAGACTGAAATTTTTTGTGAGCCATGGGGACTAGCTAACCATGGCCAAGGATGTTTTTTATTTTTTATTTTTTTGTAGACCATCAGGATCAGAGTGACCGGGATGGCTGGCCTACCATGATCAGAAGAAAACCTAAGGTGGCAAAATGCGTAAGAAGAAAGTAGGGTTGGCGTAGCCAAATAAAGGGCTGAAGTGGCAAGGATGTATGACATTGGAATAGGATTTTACTCTTTGTCTCCTCCAAGGTGGAGTGTAAGAAATTCTCTCAAATTTTATAGGTGGGATGTGGTCTTCATCATCACCTCAAGTATGGTCTCCCCGGCATACTTCTACTACAAGGCAGATGAGCCTATGAGAGCCTTTTCGTCATCGGAAACTTGAACCTTCTCCCTAATAAAATTAATGGGATAAACCCACTCACCTTGTTAGGTTAAGGGCTCGTCCTAGATTGATTTTGTTTGTTTGTTTGTTTGTTTTTAAATCAACCTGACTGCTCCTTTGCAGAGTTTTCACCCAAGTTGACCCCTTTTCACTTTTGCCTGTGTGTCCCATTGTAGGATTTTCAAACAACAGGATTATCCAATTTTGCCCAAGGTGCCTTTGCAGGTTTTCACCTTGACTGAATTATTTTGACATTTTTACCCTTAGCCGATCATGGTGTTTGACTGACTAAGTTTGTCAGGCATCTCCATTTTTAGCCCATTCTCTTTTTTTTCATCTTTTCTTTTTTCATTTTTTTGTAGGGAATCAAGGCTTCCCTCAAGCCATATGCCAGAAGAATGAACCAAGTCAAAATTGGAGGTAATTCAACATGGGGGTTCGACAAGAGTTGAGATACCTAACACAAGGGGGCTTCAGCTAGGTGAATGGAGAAACTAACACAAAGGGGATTTCTCAAGGGGATGAGGCCAATCCAAGAGCGGAAAAGTGAGAAAGGTAACTTAGCCTAAGGGTCAAAATTTGAAACCTACTTAAAGGGGATTTCAAGTAAGATAAGACCAATTCAAGTGTGAAAGGCAACTTGGCATGAGGGTCAGAATTTGAAACCTACTCAAAGGGGGTTTCAAGTAAGATAAGACAAATCCAAGTATGAAAGGCAACTCGACACGAGGGTCAAAATTTGAAACCTACACAAAGGGGGTTTCAAGTAAGATAAGACCAATCCAAGTGTAAAAGGAAACTTATTATGAAGGTCTGATGAAGGCTCAAATAGAGGTAAGAGTGATCCAAGTGCAGAAGGCAACTTGGCATGAAGGTCTAATGAAGGCTCATGAAGCTAACACAAAGGAGCTTCAATCTTGCCTAAAAAACAAAGTTTAAGAGCCACAATGGGGCCAGTAAGAAACCAGAAAGGAGCTATCCTTTTGTAAACATTTGTACTAAAGGCAAAAACAAAGCCTCGAAGGGGTGATCATGGAGTATCAAAGGGACTAGATTTTAAGGAAAAGCTAGTACAAATGGTAGCAATAAGAGGTCATAGAGGGACCAATAAAGAGCCTCATAATGGCTAAGTAGGGAGCCTCAAAGGGGCTGGATTCCCAAGACTCTACACAAAAAGTAGAAGTAAAATGCCACAAAGGGGCAAAAGGGAGCCTCAAAGGGGCTGAATTCCCAAGGGTCTACACAAAGGGAAGAACTAAAATGCTGCAAAGGAGCAAATGGGAACCTCAAGGGGCTGGATTCCCAAGTGTCTACACAAAGGGTAGGACAAAAGTGCCACAAGGGGGAGAAAGGGAGCCTCAAAGGGCCTAGATTCCCAAGTGTCAACACAAAGGGTATGACTAAAATGCCACAAAGGGGCGAAAAGGGAGCCTCAAATGGGCTGTATTCCCAAGGGTCTACACAAAGAGTAGAACTAAAATGCTACAAAGGAGCAAATGGGAGCCTCAAGGGGGCTGGATTCCCAAGGGTCTACACAAAGGGTAGGACTAAAATGCCACAAAGGGGCGAAAGGGAGCTGTCGACTCCGGAAACGGGTTTCGGATCGGCACCTCAAGAGAAGGTGAAAGATAGAATAGATGGAATGGGGGAAAAGGAAGAGTGAGTTGAAAAACACTCGAAAAGAGGTAAAGACTCTTCACCTCGGTCCCACAATCACAGTGATCCCCAAACTTTCATCTCACGGCGTCGCTCGAGCACCAGAGATGGTTCGGGTCATGTGGGAGGAGAGTGAGGAGGAGATGAACTTAAAACATAAATAAAAGGTGGTCGCCAGGAGCTGCGGGCTCTGCTTTATGGAATGAAAATAGAAAGAAAGTCGAATTTGACTGTGAACCTTAGCGCGAGAGATTAGGATGTGGGTTAAACCTTCTTCTTCTTCGGCCGGCCGATGAAGAAGAGTAACCGATGCTAGCTTGATAGACATGTGCAAATAGAACAATAAACCAAGTGAAGAAGCCGATTAGAACTATGGGAAGTGTAGAAACTATAGAAGAAGAGATGAAATAAATAAGCAATTGGAATCGAACTCACCGGATTGGGGCGAGCCCTAACCCCTTTTTTGTGTTTTTGGTTATGTAAAATGATGCAAATGATATAAAATATGCTATAACAATTAAATGAACAGAGTTAAGACAAACTTATAGAATGAAACGGCTTGAGTTGAAGCCGAGATGAGTAAAACAAGCCGGTTCGGGTAGCTTGGCACCTTTCTGGTGCAATTTTAGTGCAGAGAATACTACAGATGACCCCGATGTCAGAATAGAGTGAAGTTTATTGGAGTAGACAGAAGACTTGGAGAGGAAGAGTTCTTATGTTGATGATTTCTCCGAAATCCTCCTTTAGAAGTCTGTAAAAATTATGAAATTGGGCGGATGTGAAAAACAGAACCTGGATGTGCGCCCTCAGTGCAGAAACCGCCACTAACAAACGGCAAGTCAGAATCGAGTGCTGTCAGTTGGAGATGAAAGAGGACGAAGAGAAGAACAACTTCTCTTTTAAGACTTTTGCAGCAGGAGTTCCAGATTTTCTGCATAATTCGATGAAGTCGGTTGATGCAGAACGCCCGGATTGAGCCTTCTCCTTCGCCTCGGGATCGATCTCTCGACGTCGGATCGGCTTTGGACGTCGGGACGGCCTTGGGAGAGAGCTTGGACGACCTCAAGACGAGCTAGGCACGGGGGATTAACTTTGGGTCGTTGATAATGGCCCTCAATTTATAGGGGAAGGAAGCTGGTGCAAAAAATAGAAACTGGACCGACCGTGCCCCCGCTTTTCAAAGGGGACGAGGGCACACAAGGCACGCACTCAACCCGGGGGTGCAGTCTGTGCGCCCCTCTGTTTCAAAGAGAGTGGGGGCACGTTACGCGTCTCACTGCTAAAATTTGTCGAAAACTTCCAAAAATTGCTAGAAATCAACTTGACATACGTAACGCGCCCCCGAACCGGGGGCACGGTACAAATAATTAAAAATCATCCGCGGAAACCTTCCAAAAATCCGGTTTAGAAGGTGCTAATCGGGGCAATTTCCAATTTTTGGAAACTGACCGCGCCCCCGCTTTTTAAAGGAACCAGGGGCGCGCAGGGTGCGCCCCCAGTTTGAGGGTGCGCAGGGCGCGCCCTTAGGTTGAGGGCACGCAGGGCGCGCCCTGCCTTTTCAAAGGGAGCGGGGGCACGGTAGACTCTCCCTCCTGTGCGCGCGTTCTGCGAGCCGTATCTTGCAAGCGGAATGTCCGATTCGTCTCCCGTTTGTTGCATTGGAAAGAGGACCTTCAACTGCACCTCCTCAAGTCAGTAAACCAGCCGGCATGACTCCCGAGACGTTCACATTGGGCTTTCTACCGGTTTACCCTCTCGCGGAAAGCCGAAACCCGTGGCGAAGATCCGAAAGAGCACGGTTCCGGTCAAGAAATCTCGGGTCAACTCAGGATGACTTAAAATGATGACCAAATAAGTCCGGTATGATCGTAAAACCTGAAGTCATTGAATAATCTGAGATTAACCCGGTAAACGTGAACCGAAACTCGAAAAAGCTGCGAAACCCTAAAATTGACCGAACCGGACGTATGGCCATGATTGATGAAAAAATTTGGCTAGAATCGACCCGGATGACCAAAAAAGACTCGGTGATGACCGGAAAGGCCTAACGCGTGGTCCGGGATAGCCATGTTAGTACAGATCTAAAAAGCCGTAACGAAAGCCATCATTGACCGACGCCTACCGAAATGACTTCATGGAAACGCTGAATGTTACAGAACACATGCGGGACTCCCGAGAAATTCAATTATGAACCATTCAAGGTCGGTCATTTAGCAGGCTTCGTGTTTTTACAGTTCACGTGCGGCTCTCGCTTGAAGGTTACGACACTGTTCCGAAAATCATCGGTCCATTCCCAACTCACATGGGGCTCCACCAACGTCCTTAGCTCATGTCCACAAGATAATCTGGATCAGATAATGGTCAAATGATGGATATTGCCTATGGAATAAGAGTCTGGGGCTCTGAATCAGGCCAATTTGGCAAGTCTACAGGAGCCTCAAAGGGGCTGAATTCCCAAGGGTCTACACAAAGAGTAGAACTAAAGTGCCACAAAGGGGCGAAGAGGAGCCTTAATGTGATGGACTTTATGGAAGGCTTGCGTAGAGGGAAGCAATAGATGACCACAGAGGGACAAATGAGAGAGAGTGCCTCAAAGGGGCTGATTTAAAGGTTTGCACAAAAGGCAAGAATGAGAGAGGCTATTAAAGCCAAAGAGGCATTTACAATAGCCTCTCTGCATGAACGAGTGGTCAAGGCAGCAAGTTGAGTAGGCTACCAAGATCGGAGTGATCAGGGTAGTAGAGGTTTTAGGGCCATACGGGCCAGAATGGCCAAGATGGTAAAAGTGTTGGGAGTCATATGGAATGGGGGGAAGTGGTGTGTGTATGTGTTTGTTTATTGTGGAGCCATATGGGCTGAAAAGCCAAGGCTGGGGAATATTTTTGTAAACCACTAAAATTGGATTGATCAAGGTGGTGGGAGTTCAAAGCATCACTAAGTCTGAACAAACGTGAGTGATAGAGGCTTGTAGCACCATAATTAGAATAGTTAAAATTGCGATGATTTTTTAAAATTGTTATGGAAAGAAGGACCTAGGGCAACAATTTAAGAATGGCCCTAAGTGTGGTCAAGGCCAGGGTTTCAACCTGGAAGGGTTCGCATCCGAGTGTTGTGAATGACCAAGCTTAGAAGGTAGAAGCTCCACTGGGGAAACATTGGTATTTGGCAGTCACATTTGTTTGAGGACTGGGGCAGAGGGTTTGGATCCTTGCCCCCAGTCGGTACGAGAGTCCGCTGTCCGGGGCTCTCGGTGGGGTGTAGATTGTGTGAGAAACTTGCCACCAATCAGCAATGATAAGTCAATAGGATGACCTAAGGACTATACCGCTGGTCAGTCAGCTTGTTGGAGAGTGGCTTGGACAAGAAGGCTGCCCTTAGTTGATTGAGCCGAGCATGGACAATGTTGATCAGCTGGCCCCTCAATTGCTAGAATTTTTCCAATGGTAGGTGTTGCTGTCTGCTAGCTATCTTCAAGTCATACCATTGATCGGTCCAATTTATATAAGGACCTGGGCAGAGGGTCTAGAGCCTTGGCCTCAGTCGGCATGAGAGTCCACTGTCCGGGACCCTAGGCATGGAGTAGCTTGAACGGGGAACTTGCCACTAGTCAGTAGAGCAAAGTGTTGGAAGAGTTGGTCGGCAGACTAACCAAATACAAAGAAATTTTTTTTGATGGAAAGTGTTGGGGCCTACCGACTCTCTCTGGGTAAGATGGCTGATCAGTCTAGTTGAGGAATATGGGCTAAGAGATGATCTCTCACCCGGACTGCCACCTTTATAGCCATAGTAGGTTGGATCGTGTTTTCAAGTTTTAGAGGAGAGGGCTGCCCCCACTCCTTGTCCTGCTTGGCCATTTGGTCGGCCGATCTTCTTAAGTTGGATAGAAAACTTGAGCTTCTATTGTGTAGCTAGTGCAGCAACAATGGTGGGCATGGCATGGGCCCTGTCTTTGTCATCCAACCAGTCAAAAATAGGAAATTGGTTGTCCAGTGGCAAATCAACGTGTTGAGGTCATCATGTTTGGATGAAGGCAATCGAGCGAGTGCAATCCCACGGGCAATGCGCACTGCCAACCATCAGGTTGTGGCAAGAGCCATGTCTGAGCCAAATCTCGAGGAGACACAACTGTTGTTGTGTGCGTGCAGGCCCAGACTGCTGGTGTTTAATTTTACGGTAGGCATTTGCTACTAGATCCTCGTGGGCTAGACTACTAGTTAGTCGGCGTGAAGAAGGAAGGGACCAACAAGGAGCTTCGCCCAATCAGCTGAGCTGGGGTAGCCTAAACTATAGTGGAGCATCATGCATGGTACTCAGCAGTGGAAACTATTAGAATTTTAGCTTGGAAGCCCATCATCTGGGAATGGTGGACAATAAACCTTGATAGAGGCTGGTTCCATTGAGGAGAAGCCAAATTCAGTTAGGAACCATGGTAGAGGGTTTGGCACCTTGCCCCCAGTCAACAAGGGGATCCATTGGATGGACTTTCCGGCAGGGAATAACTTGTGTGGGGAACATTCCCCCGATCGGCGGAGCTGGGTGTCGAAGTAGTAAGCCAATAGCTGGGCTGATTGATGTTTTCATTGTGGCAAGTGGCTGCTGCCAGGTCTTCATGGGCCAGACCACTGATTGGTCAGCCTGGTGAAGGGAATGACCTACGGGGAGTCTACCCACAGTCGGTTGAGTAGTGAACTTGAAATAGTGGTCAATGAACAAACCATTCACAAAGAATTTTTCCATGGTAGGTGGTGGTACTTGCAAGTTCTGTTCAGCTTGGACTACTGGTCAGTTCGATGCAGGAAGGCTGGTCAAGGGCTGATCCCTCACCTGAGTTGTTGTCTTTAGAGCTGCTGATCAGCATATGACTTCATAATTTAGAGGAGAGCACTGCCCCCTCTTCCTTGCCCCTCCAACTGCTGATCGGCCAGCCCAATGAAGAGAGGATCTGACAAGAATGTTGCCCCTGATCAGCTAAGTAGAGAGCTAAAAAAATTGGCCAATGGGCTGACCAACTACAGGTGATTCCTGGCTGGTAGGTGGTGGCACCTACTAGTTCTCCTCATCTCGGACCTCTGATTGGTCATATGAGGGAAGGCGGGCTGAGGGATGGTTCTTTGCCCTAGATGCCATTTTCAGAATTGGTGACCAGCCCCTACTTTCAGAACTCAGAGGAGAGGGCTTCCCCCTTCTCCACAAAATTAGCACATATGGGGGCTTGCCCCTAGCTGGCATAATTGAGTGACAAGGTGATTTAGTGTCATGGCTAACTACTGATGTCTCTCTATCTTTTTATGGCAAGTGGCTATTGTCAAGCCCTCTTAGGCTGAACCACTGATCGGTTAGCTAGATGAAGGGAAAATCCGGTGGAGAGGCTACCCCCAGTTGGCTAAGCTGAAGATTGGAAGGGTGGTTGGTGAACCAACCATTCACATAGAATTTTTTGTTCAACAGGTGGTGGCACCTGTGGGGTCTCATCTTCTCAAACTGCTGCTCAGTCTAATGAAGTATGGCAGGCTAAGGGCTGATCCCTTGCCCAGATTGTCCTATTTGAGTCTTCTAAGTTTAGAAGGGAGGGCTGCCCCCTCTCCATGGCCTTTCTAGCCACTGATTGGTTGGACTTCCAGGGGCAGGTAGAAGCTCTACACTTCCCCATTGCATATGGTGCACTAGCATTGGGCACAGCAAGGGCCCCGTTGTTGTAGTCTAACTAGTCTAGAGTGGAGAACTGGTCGACAAGTGGTAGGATGATGGGCTACTGTCGTCTGTGCTTCTCTCCCATAAGCTCGGAAGCAATCTTGATAGCCAATGCTAGGTGGGTGTGGTCCCATGGGAAGCAATCAAGTAAATGACTCCTTCACAAGCCTCCACTGAACCTGTAAAAAGGTTGACTTTATTAGAGTGTTTCTAGGAGGTAGTGGATGTGCACCCTCTCAGATTGCTATGGTAGAGAGATGAAGGGAAAGAGAGATCCCACCGGGCATGCCAATTTGTGGGAACCTCGGGAATCTTTTGTTTTCTTTGAAAAGATTTTTTATTTTTGTATGTTTTTAAATATCGACATCCGAATTTTCTAGCAAAATAGGTGATAGACCATAAAAAATACTAGATAGTCTGGGTGATATTAGAAGAGTATAGAACCGAGGTTCGGGTTCTGTGAAAATATTTTTGACCTCTCTCTATCGGATGGTGTGAATATCCAATGTTCATTTACATCGAGCAAACACTCGAACACCCTTGATTAACTGCCATAGCGATCTTGTTTGACGAGAGCATGCACATCCAAAACATATAATGAACACAAAGGGCCCTGGCCTTTCAGGCCCGATGAGATGCAAACAAGTTTGATTAGATTTTTGTTTGGAGTTGATTTATGTTTTATTTATGAATGAATTTTGATGTGGTTTGAAATGTTGATTTCATATTTTGATTTGACTAGGATTTGAATAATATTTGTTTTGAACTGGTTTATTTTACTTCAATTGGTTGAAGTTTATTTTATTTTGTTTTGAGTTTTTGAATTTTAAATGTGTTGAGACAATTTGACTTGTTTAAGTTTAGTTGACATGTGTTGAGTCATTTCCATGTGATTTTCTTATAATGGTTGGTGTTTTAGTACCGACTCGGGTGCATTCGGTATGTTTTAAATGTTTTGAAGTTTGGTTTAAATTGATTAAACTTGAACTTCAAATTGTTAATGATATGAATTTGACATGTTTTAATATGAATTTCATATGCATTAATGTTTTCTTTATGTGTTCTTTTCAATTGGTTGTGAATTATTTGATTTGCACTTGTTTAGGAAATTGAACTACAATGGATTAAATGCATTGAATCAATTCTTCCAGATTGTGTTAGATCTGATTTTGGTTGAATGCTAAAGCTTTAATGACCTGTTTTAAGTGTGTTTTAAGGTTGGTTTGAATGTATTTTTATATTTAATTAAGTTAACTTCAGATTAGGTTAACTCTTGTTCAGTTTGCATCACATCCGGTCTATCAGACTAGTGTCGACGCCCAGTCACATGCAATCAACTCGGCATTTGAAGTGTTCTTGTTCAAAGTATTCCACGTCAATGTACATCAGATGTGGCAGTTCATATGCCATGTTCAATGCTGTCAATGGTGCAAATGTGTGAATGTCCTTCCCTTGGTGTAAAATCCACTTGATTGGGAGAATTTTGGCAGCATGGAGCCTTATTTTCCAATCGGTGTGGAATTTTACCCATCCTACAAGGCATAGCCATTTGACTTTCCAAGTAGTGGGAAGGGTCCGTCTGCAGTGGGAAGCGTGTCCCATGCCTACGCCCGGGTCAGCGTTCCGGTGCATGCTGGATGAGCTGCCCAATGGAGCGTCCAATTGTGGACTAACTCCTTATTTAATTTTGGCATTTCTCCTTCATATTTAATTAAGGTTTATTTAAAGTGTCCAAGGCCCAATGGGCCAGCTTCATCAGCACAATGGGCTGGTCTTCATGCTATGTCGGCCCGGTTGGCCCAATCTTGAGCTTCATTGGCCCTGGCAGCCTGCTTTGAGCTTCATGACCCAATGGGCCTGCTTTGCACCTCCATGGCCCAGTTGGCCTAATTCGCACTCCATTTTTGCACCTTGACATCAAGATGTAGTAGCAGGGTAGGTGAACCTCAGAGGGGCTGGAATGGGTTGGCTAAGGTGCTGTTTAGGTGGGCTTTTGGTAGGACTGCACAAGGGGTAGGTTTAGGTGTGAACTAGGACTTGTTTAGGAATGCACAAGGGCATTTTGACATGTAGAAATTAGGGCCACCCGGCTTAACTCTTGGCCCGTCCGGCGGATTCCAAAAGGCCCGGGCTGTCACCCCTCCTTCCACACATCAAAGAGGGTGTTTGGTTTGTTTTGGGGTTCTGTAGGAGCATAGGGCAAACTAGGTGACCATCAAAGGGTCCTGACATGGGTGCTCACAAGGGGGGCAGAACTTGGGCCAGTAGAGAGGCCTGTTTTGCATGCCATTCGGGCCCTGATTGGGGGAGACAGGAGGTGCATGTCCAAGTGACCATCAGTGGGGTCAAACCAAGCATGATAGTGGAAGGTTTAGGGGCCAAAATGGAGAGCCAAAAGGGTGCACAAAGGGGCTGGTTCAGAGGCCTGTTTTAAGGGACAGCAAGGGGCTATTTTTGTGATGGCCAAATAGAGAGTACCCTTGGGGCTAAAGGATGGCTTTCTGAAGACCAACGTGGAGGGAACTCAAATGGGTGGAATGAGCATTACTCAGAGGGTATGCCACCATAGAGAGGGGTAGAGAAGAGAAGAGGAATAGTAGAATTAAAGGGCTACATCGGAGCACACTTCTCCAACTCACCGGTTTTTTTCTTCTCTCTTGCACTGCAGGTGGTGTTGAAGATGATGGGCTGAAGGTTCCACCAAACCCTTATTCTCTTGCTGTTGGATGAGAAAAGGTGTCTTCTCCTTGATTATGTTGATGTATGGAGAAAAGGGATGAAGAGAGCTTGCTGCACTTGCTGAAGTTGGCACACCAATCAGGTGGGCTGGTTGCACCAGTTGCTGTCACACTTGCTGGAGGATGCCTTTTTCTTCTTCTTCTTATTCACTTGGTACACTCAAAATGGGTAGTAAAGCTTGCTGAATTTATTCTGAAGACATCCAAGCAATATGAGGAAGGCTTGGAGCAGGGTAGAGGGCGCACCAAAGAGAGGAATGGGCTGGAGCAGAGTTGGCGCATAGGTGGGCTGAGCTAGATTCGACCAAGGCCAGATGGGGGGCCTTTTATAGAGGATTGGAGACCCATATGAATCTTAGAAAGATTATGAGAGGTTGAGAGTCCTAATTACCAAATATTTCTATTTTTACTAGACTTTTAATAGGGCTAGACATCTAACCAAGGTGTGGTGTATGTAAGATGCAATCTGGCGCACCAGCTCCTACCTTTTAGGTGAGTGTACGCACATGGCAGGTGGGAATGGGTTGAAGTTCAACCAAAGCATGCCCAGCTGATGGTTAAGATAAGCATTATAAGATAAGGCACATATGGGATGAGGATAAATCAAGGGAGTGGTTGAGGGTGATAAGGATAAGCCATGGGAGGTTGAGGTGGTTGAGGATGAGAAGCTAGCGCACCTGCCCCTACATTGTAGGGTGTTGGCACACCTAATCCTATATTTCAGGGCATTTAATGTTCAATTAAGGTGGGAAAGAGCTGGGTTCGGCCAGATGCAGCTTGGGTTAGCCCAATTTGGGTTAATTTTAACCCGGGTTTGATCGAAGTGCTCTCGATCCGACGGATACAATAAATCATGACCAAATCAATTAAATACAGCTTGAATTAATCCCAAAAAATATGGAATGAGATATGATGACCATTGATCATATGATCCACCAAGATGTGTGGCTGATATATCCTAAATTGCTCTAGATCTCTGATTTTACTGATTTCCCTAATCAGGGCGATCTCGGCCGTCGATAATGCCAAAAACTGTAATTGAGTGCAATTACCTTCTCCCATTGGCCAAATTTATTTTTCATGTATAAATATTTATGAGATAAAAGTTTTGGGTCATGAAAATTGAAATTTTCAGCCCATGGGTCGATACGGAGCTGATCGGACCATTATACCCCTGGTGCGACAACATACAGTTTTCCATCTAGATTTGCTCTTTCTTACATATCTCTTCATCCGGGGGTCGGATTTTCAATCCGTTTCGAGTGTTGCCTAGATCTATCCAACTTTGAAAATGTGATAAAGTTGGAATTACATGTTAGAGTCCCAATTTGTCCCAAAGTGTCAGGGGCAAAATGGTCATTTCGGCCTTCCAGTGTCTGTTTTCCATGTTTTGGGCACCATTGCGAAGCTCTCGACCGGGGATATGCAATGAGGACATTATATTGGTTATTTTTGGAATGTAAAGATATGCCAAAGCATTTCCATAGCCTATTTGCATCATCTATTCTTGAATTTTCCGAATCTGGGTCAGATTTTCTGCACCGACTTTGGCATTGCTGAAATTTGTATCAAGCAAGCTAAGCAAAAAAAAATTTATGCCAACAACATCTAATCATTAGATAGCCACCAACACCCCAAACATAACCTAAACTACCGGCCTCCACCACCCCTTGGCCTCTCATTATCCGACCATCACCCAACCTACCAGTCGCCACCACTCTGCGACCCTTAATCATTCGATCATCACCACCAATGCCCCAACCATCACCCAACATACTGGCCTCCACCACTCCATGACCCCTCATCATCCGATCCTCACCACCCCTACCTACCACGGGCCCCTCAACATCCCACCAACCCTACCATCGCCGTCATCACCACTACCCCCTACCACATTGGCGTCGATACTTCGTAGCGGGAGGATGTTCCAAAGGGTCTTCCCCCAGGCTGGGATGCAACCACAGGAACAGGCAGAAGAGGAGGTGGTAGAAGAACTATTGCTAGGCATGGCATGTGACTTGTTGAAGCACCTAGACAAAATGTTGGCACGGATTTCAATTCTGGAGCTTATAAAGATGTCAAAGAACCATCAAGACATCCTACAACAATACTTGCAGTGGGTCATGGTCAATGAGGACCTCCCGCCCGAGAAGATCACTATAGTCTTGAGCTTGAGGAGTGAGCATCCGGCACTTACATTCACACAGGAGGAGTTGGCACAGCCGGAGATCAGAAAGTATGCCTTGCATATTGCAGTAGTCATCAGAGGCTTGGAGATTAAGTTGTGCTTGATTGACACCAGAGCATCAATAAATGTCATGCCGCCAGAAATATTGCAACTTTGCGGCATCTCCAATGAAGAAATCGAGTCTTTTGCCAACACGGTGATAGCATATGACAACTCCCGAAAGCTGGCACGAGGTATGGTTACATTGAAAGTAGGGCTCGGGCCATGTACTATCACCGTCGAGTTCCATGTGTTAGAATTGGACCCCACTTTCAAAGCTATTTTGGGATGCCCATATCTTTAGGCAATAGGAGCTGTTGCCTCCACTAATCATCAATGTCTGAAGTTCCCATACAAGGGCTAGGTAATTAAAGTAACCAACATCCCCATTCTGAATGATGTGGATGATCTCTCTTCTGCACTGCCGATATCAGAACTTGTCCAGCCATTGGTTTTAACTACAGAGCTGCCCGGGGTCATGGTGTTAACAACACCTCCAGAAATAGTTGCTTGGCGGATGATGAAAGGAATGGGCTATCAGCCAAGAAAGGGGTTGGGAAAGGAACTGCAGGGGGTTCTACACCCCGTTGAAGTTGTACAAAGACCGAGAAGGCATAGGCTTGGCTATGAGCCCAGTTTCACTCTGAGGATGGTCTACCAGGCAAAAAATGCCATGGGACTCCAAAGATTCTTCATCAAAGGGAAGACCATGATGATGGTCGGGGATGAAGAAGAAGAACCAACCAAGAGGAGGAAGGCACCAGAGCAAGAGGAAGAAGTGGACAACCTAAGTACATCTTTGGCTCAGTTGTTCATAGAGGAGGAAGAATAAGGCAAGGGTGCGTCCATCCCTAAACAACTCGTCCACTCAAACTCACCTCCAATCAACATCCCACGTGAGCCATATCCTACGGTCATGTACTTCAAAATCCTCATGCTCTCCCATCTGAATGCACTTGATGGGCTTTCTAGCCCAATTTCTAACTCTGGTCTGGCAAGGCCACCCAAACTGATCACTGGGCTTCTATGCCCATTTCAGTTCAACAACATTGGGCTTGCATGCCCACCAATCGGGTCCACGTGCCCTTTAGATTTCTTTTCTAGCTTTGGGCCCATCTGCCCACCACTTGGGCCAACGTGCCCCTTGGATCTTTTTACTAGCTTTGGGCCCATCTGCCCATTCTTGTCATTGTCGAGCCCACGAGCCCATTTTTCTTATGTTTGTTTAAGCATTTTGTTTCTACTCGAGCCCCACCGGCTCATTCATGTCTTCTCATTGAAAACATCAAAAACACCCAAAAAAATGTCTTCTCACAAACTCAATTTTTCATTGAGGAGACGTCTCTACTTATCTCGAAGGGTGCTCCCAACTAGGGACCCCTCTTCTCCAACTCACTGATCAATCTGCTCGATCCTTCACCCACTGTAGATACTACCTTTCCAATTCTGTCTTCTTTAGGAGTAGTTAGGATAGGAAAGAAGAAAACTCGAGGTAAGCGCGTTCCAAAGAGATATCTCCAGCAATTAGCTTAGAAGTGCAAGGAATGTGCAAGGCTGCCAAGTTTTTTAGAAAATGCTATCCAGATTGACGAAATCCAATATAAGGATGAATTCAATGTAGATCATACACTGGGAGTCTATGAGGTTTTATCAGAAAATGATGCTGATTTGAGGAAGGAATTGAGGACTTGGCTGATGTGTATGCATCTGGACTTAAAAGGTTTGAAGAACCATCAGCCATGGTGGATGAACCGACAAAAGAATTAAATCTTAGAACACCGGAAGATCCTAAGGCAATCCTCCTAAGTGCAAACCTCACCCCACTGAGGAACAAAACTTAATTAAAATCTTGGACGAATTTAAGGACACATTCACATGGACATACAAAGATATTCAGGGTTAGACAACTCACTAGTTCAGCATCATTTAACTTTGAAACCTAGAGCTACCCCTGTCAAACAAAAATTAAAGAGATTCCATCCCGATGTTGCACTTAAAATGAAAGAAGAGGTCGACAAGTTACATCAAGCAAGATTCATTAATGTCGTCCTTTATCCACAATGGGTGGCAAACATAGTCCCTATAATAAAGAAGGATGGACAAGTTCAGATCTGCATAGACTTTAGAGACTTGAACCGAGTGTAAGGAATCGTCCACAAAAATTTCGTGCAGCAGAAGCAACAATTCCTATAGGTTCCTTTAGAATCTGTCTCAATCGGAACCGAACGACGAAAACAGAAAATCGATCAAATCGGGTTCGAATATACCTGATAGGGATTCACATAATTCCATGGAGAGGAAGAAGATGAGCTTCTCAAGCTCTTCAAACCATTCAAATGTCCGATCTCCTGCAGTATACACACGAACTTCATCCACAGTAGGTTCTCCCTTCGCGCTGGCCTCGAGAACTCTTCCCGAACGGAGCTCCATCGACCATGGACACCTTCTAAAGAGAGGAGGAGGTAGGTAGGAGGATAGTGTCGACTCTGAAAATTCGACGGGGTCCTCTCCTTTTCAGGGAAGTCCGTGAACCCAGATCGTCACCTCAAGAGGGGATGAGAAAAGAAAGGAATAAAACTCGGAAAGAAACTCTCACCTCGGTCCCACACTCACATTGATCCCCGAACTTTCATCCCTTGGCGTCGCTCGATCACCAAAGAGACGGTTCGGGTCATGTGGGAGGAAGGTGAGAATAAATAAACGTGGTCGCCAGGAACCGTGGGTTCCGATTTATAGAATTAAAATGACCGTGTGTACCTTAGCGTGAAGAATGTGAGTTAAAGCTTCTCCTTCTTCGGCCGGCCGATAAAGAAGAGTCCTCAACGTGTGGGTGCTTGATATTCTGTGCAACTAGACAAATAAACAAGTGAAATAGACAATTAGAACTAGACAAAGTGGAGTATATGTAAAGAGAATAACATAAAACACACAATTGACTAGAAACTGACCGGATTCGGGTTATCTCTAACCCCCTTCTTTTATTTTCGGATTAACAGAGTAAAAGTAATGAAAAAAAATGTAAAAAAATGATAGGAGGATGTATAATCACAAAATAAAGAGATAGGAAAAAGAACTGAAAGATTCTGAGTTTAATAGAGTAAGATATAGCCAAATCTGTGTTGTCGAAAAAGCCGGGCAGCAGTCCAGGATCTGCCAGGCGCGACTTTGCTTCTGCGCTTGTCACGATCAGCCCCGACCTTGGAATCAAGTTCCGTCGATTGCAAAGTGAAGAAGACTTGGAGAGGAAGAACTTTTCTGAAGAGAGCTCAGGCAGAAGACGTCCACACACTGCTGTAGAGGCCGAAGAAGAGAGACATGGCTGATCACCTGCAGAACAGCCTTCCTCTCTCTTGAACCGACTTTTCTCTCTCTAAAAACTCGTAATTCTCTCTCTAAAAATCACAAAATCGATGCAGGAGGGTGCTAGGACGTCTTGAGATGCCTGGGGGGTCATGCTCATGCCTCTGGAACGACCAGAATCAGAGTCCATTTATAGGAGAACAGAAGGTCTTATCGGAGCTAAAAAATAGGGATAAATGCGCCCTGGTGCCAGGCGCATGCGCCCTGGTGCCAGGCGCATGCACCCCACTGAGGGGCGCATGTGCCCCCAGTGAGGGCACATCTTATCTTCTTCAAAAATTTCGATCTTATCCGGTCCGTCGGTTGAGCGGTAGAGTCCGGGTGAAAAACTGGTTCCCACGTGTCTCAAAGGTGGGGCGCATGTGCCCTCATGTGAGGGCACGAGGTCAGGTGCCTCATTGATAGGGTGCATGGGCACGTGCCCTGGGTCCCGGGCGCATGTGACCAGGAACCCGGGCGCATGGGACTGGTTTTGCGCGTCCTTCTTCCGGAAGCCATTGCGAACACTCCCGAACTCGAAATTCGACGCCATTTGTTGCGTTGGAAAGATAACAGGCTGAAGAAGCTTTCTATAACATCGGATCAACCATCACACCCTCCAAAAATTCAGAATTTTATCCGGAATTTAGGGCAGTGAACAGAAGGTCCGATATAGGTCAAAATGACTTCGACGGCAAACCGGAAAGGCACGGAATGCAACAAAACTTGTCCGGGGTGTGAATATGACCATAACCTTCAATGCATGATCATTAGGCATTGGTCATTCAGCCAACTTCCATGTTTACACGATTTACGTGTGGCTTTCGCTCGGAAATTACGGCTTTTTGCAGAAAACTTCGGAAGGCATCCGATTTCGTTCGGCGAAGCTCCAAATCAACTTAAAAGGACCCGGCATCATTATATGATCAATCACGCGTGTTACCCTATAAAACATGAGTTTTATGCTTTGAATTAGGCGAATTTGGCGTGTCTACAGATAGGACATGGTTTTCACCCTTGGCTTGATTGGGTTTGGTTGAAACCATTAGTATTTATAGAGAATTTTAGAACTTTTCATAAAAACCCAAAATCTCCATAAATTATGCCCTTGCCCCTGTACTTGTGGATAAGTTATTTTGTGTATGACCCACTAGGCTCAATAGCCTATTTGGTTGAGACCTAAATAAAATAGAACAATTTTATTTAATTTAATTAAATTTGTTATCCGATAACAGATTAATTAGCCTACCGATCATGAAGGGTACAAGCCACATCCCATGATCCTAAATGGCTATAGGGATTATCTCATCTCCATTGAGCCTTTCCATCATCAGTTACCACATGGATATAAACCCTCATCCAGCCAATGTCCCGGTCAGAAAGGAGTACGGCATCGACTGTCAACTCCTTAGTGTACCGACTCTATAGGATCTTGTACTCGAAATTGGATCAATTGGAAAACCCCTTTTCCAATTATCCTATCTACCCTGGCCAGGGATTTAGAGTACTATCCCATAGGACATTCACTCTCAATTACCGAGAGTGGATGATCCCTTGTTGTCCACTCAATTGCCTCCATCGGGTTTTCCCTGTGCCCGATCCATCACTATACTGGACCATCTATACGGTGATCCATAAGACAATGGTCAAAGCACAAGTTCCACCTAACAAGGCATCTTTGGTGACTCAGGTCAAAGGTCCAACCATGCAACCGTGATGATAGAAAACCCTGATTGACAGTTCGGTAAGATACCATTCAGGGTTTCTAATTCGGTCAGTTTAGTGAACTCATTCAACTAATGAGCACCTGTATGTGTATCTCAGTGTCTCCACACTAATGACCAATGAGATCGGTCATCGTCATCACGTGAGAAGATATCACATACACTAGTCTATCCGGATCCTTGATGTCCCGTCTCAAGTATCCTATGACTAAGAACATTTAGATCAAATACCTTTAGATGATCAATCTCATTATCATGATCTCATCATGATTTAATCATCATTTTATTTGATCAAGGACTTCATTATGATATTCGCATCTAATAAGAGCTTATAATGAAGATTTGCCTAATTAATTGAATAAGATATATCAAGAAATGTCAAATCATATCATATATGATTGGCTTGTTGGGCATACATTTCTATCAATCTCACACTTGCACTAAAGCCAATCACTCATCTGGCTGATCTGTATCAGCTCGAGGTGAAGCTCAAACACTCTTTGAGTAACTGCTTCAATTAGTGGATCTACAATGTTATTAATGGTAGGTACTTTATCTTTAATTATACCTCTATAAGCTGCAATCTTTCTGATTGTATGGTATCACCACAGAAGTTCTAAACTTCTGATGAGACATCGGCTCTACCCCATTGTTTTCTCAAAAACAATGGTACACTTTCAAATAAAATTGGGACAATCCCATACCTTAGATGAGAATCTTCATCTAGACTACTTCTTAAGTAGTGTGCAATCACTATGCAAACTTGTTTACATATGTTGTAGAATTTATAGTGTTCTATCGCATAGAACTCTTCCAGCTCACTGCACCACCATTATTCTGACTTAATATCAAACTTATTTGATTAGAAGCTTGTGTTTGTAAAACTACAAGACTTCAAGTCTTATCCTCTAGTGTATAGAGATACATTCTCAGTACTTCTCAAGTACCAAATGATATATCTCTAAACTATTCAATGACTCTCACCTGGATCTTCCTGATGAATGCTCATAACACTTAAAGCATTTATCACATCATGTACGTAGCATCATATAAATGATAGACCCTATGACAAAGGCATAAGGGCCCTATTTATGTGATCTCTTTATCTTTCAAGAAGTCTACAAAGACAACACTTTAAAGAGATCAACTCCACACCACCATAGGTAAGAAACCTATCTTGGAGTTTATCATGTCCAATCCTTTGACTATGGTGACTACGTACATTAACTAGGCATTGATTTTAGATCCATCTCCATAGATCTCAAAACCCAAATTATGTTTGGAGGATTAATTTGTTAGCTAGGCTCACTGATGATAACACACCTACTTCATTCTCAAGGAGTAGTATGTCATCAACATAAAATGTCAAGAAAATAACAGCACTCCCACTTATCTTGTTGAATACACAAGGCTCCTCTTCGTTCTTAACGAAGTCATAAGATTTAATCTCATTAAACCTTATACATGATCTATGGGAAGTTTTACTTCAGTCCATAAATGAACTTAATACACACTCTTCTTGGATGTTATTGGGACTTCATTCCCTATAGTTATATCATATACACTTGTTCCTCAAAATACCTTAGAAGAACATTATATTAACATTCAATTAGCTTATCTTATAATCATAGTGTGTAACAATCAAAATCCGAATGGATTAACCCATGGAATAGGTAAAAGATCTTATCATAGTCAATCATTCGACTTAGATAATATCCTTTTCATCTATTCTTTTGAAGGTCTCTACCTTCTAATCCACTCCAATCTATTCTTTAGTGATCCATTTATTCCTTATGGATACTATATCCTTAGGTGGATTTATTAAGTTCTAAACTTGATTAGAATAGATAAAGTTTATATCGTATTTTATTGTCTCTTCCCATTAATGAATCAATATCTCAAGGAGTAGATGCATCCATAGTATCTAATATTATGATATACACATATAGTATCTAATACTATTAAGTGTATATTTAAAACAAGTAAGTGTCAATGACTTGGATACATGAAGCTTCTCAAGCTCCACCTTTGCATTATATGCAAAACACTTTGTACTTCCTCTTCCACTTATCATCATCATGATAGTGTAAGAATCCTGCCTTATTCTGGCTTTATTATCTTGACCACCTTCTTTTACTATTAACTCTCTCCTATTTCTATCTAATGATTTTACTTCTTACTATTGGTCTCACCAACAAGAAGTAATTAAGATGTATTGTTGTTCTAACTTGCCCTTTAGTTAGCTCATCACTATGAGCCATGATGGATCTCAAATCCATCTATCCAGGTTGTCTCTATAATTTATGTCTCATAAAGACTAACATCTAGTTTAAGGAAAACAATGCATCTTGTCTATGAGATAAGATCTTATCTTTCTTTCATATCATTAGATAATTTTAGGAGACACCTACTTCTCAAGTAGAATAGTTAATTGGTCAACTATGAGAACAATTCTCTTAGTTCTAAACCAGTCTAAGAAGTGTAAGCCATTAAGCTATTTGGCATCAAATATGCAATACTAATGGTGGTTTATTATCGTATTCTACAACTGAGATATAATTTTATCAATATAACATTGCAAACATTCATTAAAATTAAGATATGGTCTTTGATCCTAATTTATGCTCTCACTAATTATAGACGAATTTGCATAACCCTCATTATGCAAAGACATGATATCACGATGAAATCCTAGTGGGGACTAAGACCCTATTAACTTTATGGTGATGACCTTGTGGTAGCACAACAAATCACCCCATACTTAATAGGTAGGCAACTATTACCAGTTGCAACTCTTACAACTCTTAGTCATTTAGCCTCTAGAGTTATGACCTTGTGGTAGCACAACAAGCCATATACTCCAGTTAGGTCAAACCTGCTTGTTACATTATGAGAATGGATTCTTCACACAGCCCTTGTGATAGCACAACAAAGCCATGCAAATAGTCCACCACAAGGTTTGGCAAATGCCTTAGCCATGATCACCAATCCCTTGTTGAATGGGCCTTGTGGTAGCATAACAAACCTATCCAATCTATGATTGGCTCATCAAGACCATAACAACGGAAGGCTACGTGAGTCATTCTTAATGTCACACGTTTATCAACCTAATTATGACAAGGAGGGATTTTATTTTAATCTCATTAATAATATGTGCTAAGTATATATAATACCATTGGAATATCATATATCTAAGGTATAACTTGTAGCACACATCCACATATCAAATATGCATAAAAATAGGTGATCATGGACTTAAAATGCTTGAGTTGGCATGCTCCCACCTCAGAAGGGTGCTTCTATAAGTGGTCCCGCTCTCTAACCTTCCACGAACCGGCTTCTAACTCTTACAAGCGGCTTAAGGGTACGCAAACCCACAAATGTACATAACTTTATAAGAAACCTTGGTTTTAGCCAAGGGGAGTACATTAATGGAGGGAGGTAGAATGTACAATCGGATTGTATAGAGAGAGAGGAGGCACACGCAGGCCCCATTTAATAACATAACTAACATAATTAAAAGTAATCACAAGCCAAGCACAATTAAGTCCATGATCACCTCCATACACACACTAACATTCATCACATGAACATAGAGCGCATACGTGATAATTATATGAGATATATCATATATATCAGCATAAAATTATATAATTTATTTTTTTAATTTTCAATTTCATTCATGTCGAATTTTCATGAAATAAATAGCATCAAAAATAACATGACAACAACATATAAACATTATATGAAATAAACATACACATCTAAACTATTTAGATCATTCATGCATTCCCAATGCAGTGCAAAGTAATAAATTAATGTCCCAATTTATATTCTGTGAAATCTCATTTTACCGAATTAATTAAGACATTAAATATTTAAGTTAAACCTTTAAAACAATTTTAAAGTTTAACCATGAGTGAATCTATGTAAATAAGACTTAAAATTATCTAAGATGCCATTAAACACTTTAAAACATGTTAAATAATATTATAGAATTTTCCATATTTTTATGAAATTTTCTGGCATTTTTTTGGATTTTTTTATGATTTATACCCTTTAAAATCATAAAATATGGTGTCTGGCGCAATGCGCCGCGCCGTTCGGCGCAATGTGCCACGCTTTGTGCACCTGCGTGCGCCATCGGGTGTGCCGGCATCTATAGCCGCATACGCCAACCGCCGTGCGCTGGCGCGTGCACCGATCGCCTTCCCCGAACAGCAGCGTAAAGCACTATTCATCCGTGAGAAAGTTAATCCCATTAACTCGCACATATCTCCTTATTCAGGAGTCCAAAAATATGAAAAAATATGTGTTTGAATACTTATCAAATAATAAATCCAAAACAATCAGCATCATATCTATAAAAAAATCCCAATCGACTGCAAAATGAGGAAGAAGAGGCAGCAGTCACCGAGATTCCGTAGCAGAAATCTCCATTTTGAAACGGGGATAACTCCTTATCCCGGAAGCCAAATATTCTCAAAAAATACAATTTAGAATCCTCATCAATTGAAGTTTATAAATATGTATATATAACTTCATATAAAATTTCTTTAGAAATGGGAAATCAGGAAGAAACAGGTCGGTGCCGCCTGACTCCGCAGAACCTTAGTTCATCGGAAAACTCAAAAACTCTCTCCCTCTGCCGCCGTTCAAAGCTGGATATCAAAGGAAAAGGTTAGGTAATCTTATTACCCATCTCCTAAAACTTTTCCAAGACTCAATTTTTTCTATGGACGGAGATTTCACAAAATTTCCAAATCCGGGTGTCGGTTCGGGCATGACAAAAACACCAACTTTTGAGGCTTCTCCCAAACACTAAAGAAATCCAAACTTTAAATGGTTTGTGGCATTGGAAAGCCCTATATCACAAGATTCTACTAGAGCCAACCAATATTTTATCTGGGTCATACACAAATTATGGTGGCCTCGACAAAACAGATGTCTGCACAGATTCGGGAACACATAAATAACATGAAATAATATAGATTCGAAGTCGGTTTCAACCGAGACTTGAACTGCACTCTGATACCACTGTGAGTAATCGTCCATAAAAATTTGGTGCAGAGGAAGTGACGATTCCTATGGGTTCCTTTAGAATTTGTCTCAATCGGAACCGAACAACGAAAACCGAAAACCGATCAAATCGGGTTCGAATTTACCTGATAGGGATTCACATAATCCCATGGAGAGGAAGAAGATGAGATTCTCAAGCTCTTCAAACTGTTTAAATGTCCGATGTCCTGCAGTATCCACACGAACCTCATCCACAGCAGGTTCTCCCTTCGCGCCGGCCTCGAGAACTCTTCCCAAACAGTGCTCCATCGACCATGGACACCTTCTAGAGAGAGGAAGAGGTAGGGAGGAGGATAGGATGTGGTTTTCACCCTTGTCTTGATTGAGTTTGGTTGAAACCATTAGTATTTATAGAGAATTTTGGAACTTTTCATAAAAACCCAAAATCTCCATAAATTATGCCCTTGCCCCTGTACTTGTGGATAAGTTCTTTTGTGTGTGACACACTAGGCCCAATAGACTATTTGGTTGAGACCTAAATAAAATAGAACAATTCTATTTAATTTATTTAAATATGTTATCTGACAACAGATTAATCGGCCTACCGATCATGAAGGGTACAAGCCACATCCCATGATCCCAAATGGCTATAGGGATTATCTCATCTCCATTGAGCCTTTCCATCATCAGTTACCGCATGGATATAAACCCTCATCCATCCAATGTCCCAGTCGAAAAGGAGTACGGCATCGACTGTCAACTCCTTAGTGTACCGACTATATAGGATCTTGTACTCGAAATTGGATCAATTGGAAAACTCCTTTTCCAATTATCCTATCTACCCTGGCCAGGGATTTAGAGTACTATCCCATAGGACATTCACTCTCAATTACCGAGAGTGGATGATCCTTTGTTGTTCGCCCAATTGCCTCCATCAGGTTTTCCCTGTGCCCGATCCATCACTATACTGGACCATCTATACGGTGATCCATAAGACAATGGTCAAAGCACAAGTTCCACCTAACAAGGCATCTTTGGTGACTCAGGTCAAAGGTCCAACCATGCAACCGTGATGATAGAAAACCCTGATTGACAGTTCGGTAAGATACCATTCAGGGTTTCTAATTCGGTCAGTTTAGTGAACTCATTCAACTAATGAGCACCTGTATGTGTATCTCAGTGTCTCCACACTAATGACCAATGAGATCGGTCATCGTCATCACGTGAGAAGACATCACATACACTAGTCTATCCGGATCCTTGATGTCCCGTCTCAAGTATCCTATGACTAAGAACATTTAGATCAAATACCTTTAGATGATCAATCTCATTATCATGATCTCATCATGATTTAATCATCATTGTATTTGATCAAGGACTTCATTATGATATTCGCATCTAATAAGAGCTTATAATGAAGATTTGCCTAATTAATTGAATAAGATATATCTAGAAATGTCAAATCATATCATATATGATTGGCTTGTAGGGCATACATTTCTATCACCGAGCATGTCCTAAAGATGACTTTCCTCTACCTCATATTGACGTGTTGGTTGATAACACTACTGGATTCAAAATGCTGTCATTCATGGATTGCTATTACAGGTATAATCAGATTTGGTTAGCCAAAGAGGATCAGGAGAAGACCTCGTTCACTACACCTTGGGGAACTTACTGTTATGTCATTTTGCCCTTTGGAGATCAATGAGAGATTTGGCATAAAGGAATATCAAGAGCAGAAAGAGAAGATCTCTCTAGTCAAGTTGGAAGAGTTAGATGAGAGTGAGAAGCCTTTGTTTGATGAGATCGCAGGGTATTGTCAAGATCAGTCGTATCTACCTGGATCCAATGCAAAAGAGAAGAAGGCCATCAGAAGAGTATCCCAGAGGTATACCATCCTAGGAGGGGTTCCCTACAAGAGGAGCCTGAGCGGAATCTTACTTAGATGCGTTGATGAAGAAGAAGCAGAGTTGGTGCTTAAGGAAGCACATTTTGGGGTCTGTGGGGGCCATGTCAATACTCAAGTCCTTGCCAAGAAAATCATCAGGCAGGGATATTAATAGCCAACCCTAGAAGAGGATTGATCCATCTTTGTTCGGCACTATCATTCTTGCCAACTCCATGACAACAAGATCCATTCTCCCACATCTTCCCTTCACCCGATTCATGCTCCATGGCTCTTTGCCGTGTGGGTTTTCAATATCATTGGCCCTCTAAGTGATCTCAACTTTGAAATATGCTCCAAATCATTCATCCTGATGGCAACAGAGTATTTCATCAAGTGGGCAAAAGCGTAAGCGTTTGTGGAGATCAAGGCATCAACAATGTGCTCCTTCATCAAACACAACATCATCGCCAGGTTTGGGATTCCCAGTGACATCATCACCTACAATGGATCATAATTTCTCTCTCAAGATCTGCACGATCTTTGCAATAGGTACCGCATTGCATTGCATCATTCATCTCCATACTACCCGCAAGGCAATGGTCAAGTAAAAGCCACCAACAAAATCTTGATCAAAATTATTAAGAAAACTTGTAAGTCTACTAAGTTTGCGGATTGGCCAGATAAGCTTGTAGATGCCCTATGGGCTTATCATACATCTGTGCAGACCCCCAATGGTCAAACCCCGTATGCTCTCACATATGGGATGGAAGCGGTGGTCCCGTACGAAGTACTCCTTCCATCACTATGAGTTCAACTCAACAGGGACATTCATGTTGATGAGAGATGAGAATCTCTCCTCACACAACTTGAACTCTTAGATGAAAGAAGGTTGGACGCCTCTGAGCATGCTTGGACTTATCAGAATAGATTGAAAAGGTTTTATCGAAAGAGGGTGGTAGAGAGAAAGTTCGAAATCGGTGAGATGGTAGTCAAACGAATATTCATTAAGTCGGGTGGTCCCCGCTCCAAGTTGCAACCTAACTAGGAATGGCCATTTGTTATAACTAAAAAATATCCAGGCAATGCATGTGAGCTAACCAATGCCGATGGTGAAAATTTGAATCATCCATGGAATGTCATTTACCTCAAAAAATATTTTCCTTAAGAGAGTCATAGATCTTGGAGTGTTCACTAGAGGACAAGGGTAGACAACACTTTGCACACCCAACACCTCCTGATCCCAGAATCCAGATAGCTTGACACTCGAGAGAGGCAAGACAGAACCCTAGAGGAAAAAAGGAACCCTTTCTCTATTCTTTTCTATTTGGTCCAAGATAGGTGAAGGAGACTAAAGGAGGATAGTATCGAAAATGCCCACCGCCTTAGTAGGAGGCCATCTCATAGGGTGCAAAAGGGTGTCAAAAGATGGGCAATGAATCTCACAGGTTTAAACAAATATGGGCCTGTCTGAATGAGTACCTGAGAATTTAGAAAATGAAGAGAAGACACCAAAAGATGGGTAATGACCCCACAAGTCAAAGACTTGTCTAAGTGAGTGACATATGTAGAAAAGACCCGAAGAGACCGAACTCCAACGAGCAATTTGAGCATGAGTAGAGAAATCCTCCTCAACACCCTCAAATCCTATCAAAGACTTCCTCTATTATTCTTCCATCTTAAACCCCTATGGTAGGGTAAACTGTCCAAACCCAGGGGGAATCCAAACCAATCAAAAGAAGAGGGCAAGAAAGATTTTAAGTAGGGAACTCATTTTTACGTGGTGTTTACCGCTTAAATCTTAATTAGCACTCAAAGACCGATAGATTGTCTTAATACTGGCACATTCTCCACAAAACCCAAAAAAAAATAAATATTTTTAAAATCTCAAAAAAATGAATATTTTCAAAACCTAAAAAAATTGAATATTTTGAAATCTAAAGAAATGAATATTTTCAAAACCCAAAACAAAGCTGAATATTTTCAAAAATATAAAAAATTAAATATTTTCAAAAATTCTAAAAAAATGGTTTAGTGCATATTTTCAAAAGAAAAAAATTTAAAAAAAACATCATTTATCTTGGCATAACCTTGATTTTTGCCTTCACTTGCATCCATGTTTATTTTTATGTCTTGCATGTTTCTACTTCTGTAGTGCATATTTATCTCTGTTATCACCCCATTAAGAGGGCTCCCCTCTTTGACCTAAGTCAAGGCAGATAGCAATAGGCAAAAAGATGAGCCATGGTGAAGATTTAATTCCCTTTGTTAGGTGTTTCAGGATTCTAAGATCATGAAGGGAGTAACTCTCGCCATAGCAGGTAAGCCCTCTTAACCTTCACCTTATTCATTTTCAGTCATTTTGTTCATTCTACCTTGTTAATAAGGCTACCCCCCCCCCCCTTGACATATAAGCAAGGCAAGATGACAATAAGCAAGGGGGTAAACCATAGAGCAGAACTAACCCCTTTATTGAGTATTTCAAAAAAGAAACATGAGTCAAGGAGGGTGAAGTCTCTCCAACAGGTAAGTTTCTTAACCTTACATCTACTATCTTATTTATTATTGTCATTTACCATATTTAAGAGGCTTCTGCCCCTTGACAAACTTGCAAGGGGCCAAGCTAAAATGTGATACTAACTACCCTTTAGAGTGATGTTGAGCATAAAAGATAGGTGCAAGTGACTCTGAAAAAGAAAGATCTGGATACATCATCAAGTGCTACAACAATGAAGAAAAGCAGATACAACAACAGAAGGAGAACTAAGCCTGCTATAGATATCAATGCCTGTTGCTGCCCTTTACAGGGAAACGACCACGTGGAGGAGGCATGGTAGCTGTGTCTGCCAAAGCGGCTGCAGCCACCTCGTTGCAGCGACACTCTAAAGAAGTGGCAAAAAATGCAGAAGCACCGTGCTCATGGCTCTAGCTCTGGTCACTCTGCCCCTGTTGACTCTGGCCGTGGTGACTCCGGCTATGAAAGGCGCCACCACTCCAGTGTGTGCCACTCTGGTGGGAGCTACTCTGATGGGTGCGACTCTAGCTCAACTGCGGAGGACTACCCTGATGGTAAACCTGCAATGTCACCTCAGCCATTGCCTCACGAACCTGCCACTACAAGTGCATTTGCTCCAAAGACCGGATGGCCTGGCTATGCTCGCGCTCTATCTTGTGCAGGGTCCTCTCATGCTGAAGACAGAGATCTGAGATAACCATCTAGGAATGAAGATCAATCGGGGCAGACCACCAAGTCTCCACCTCGGTCTCCAAGAACTGGATGTGGGTAGATGACGAAGCAAGGGCACCCTGAAGCTCGGCAACTTGGAAGAAGAGAAAGAATATGAACCAAGAAGATCAACAATCAGAACAGAGAATCAATGAAAGATACCTCTGTCTCCTTGGTCGTTAGGATCTCTCTCGCCTCACTCAGATGCTGGCGAAGCTCGATCACCTCTTCCCTCGACAGAGAAGGAAGAGAACCCTCGGCACGGGCCTTACGCTGCATGCAGAAAAGAAAACACATCAAAGCCATGCAAGTAGTACAAGAAGGATAGAAAAGAGAGTCAAGCTCAACATTTACCTCAGTCTCTAGTGTGGAACAGAGAGAGGCCACCTCCTGCTGAAGATCGACAATCTCCAGCCTCTGGCGCAGCAGCAAAGCCCGAGCCTCTTGAAATGTCACAGAAGGTAACAAAGAGCAACAATGCAAAATTAAATTGAAGGAAAGACAAAGAAGAAACATTTACCAGACCCTTGGGAATGAACAAGTGGTCATATGCCTCCTCATATCGGCGAAGGTAGTCTCAGCTGTCCTCCACCCAGCTGATAACTACTTCGCTGCCTTCATACCGCAGCGTAATCGAAGCCTGATATCTCTCCACCTAGTCTACTGGGAGGAGCAAGCATCTAGGATGGGCCCCAACTGGCAGAAGAGGGGGGAGGAGGCTACAACCAGTCCTGCTCCAGGCCTAGGGAGCGCGTAGAGAACCGAAGCCACAGTAGCACCAGCTTATTGATGCACATGAGATGAAGGTCACGACCGAAGACACGACCCACCTGAGCAATCCAGGGCTGAAGGTGGTCATTAGTCATAAGATATGGCTGTGCCCTCTTCTTTTCAGGGAAGTCCGTGAATCCGGATCGTCACCTCTGTAGACACGCCAAATTTGCCAAATTCAGAGCATAAAACTTATGTTTTATAGAGTAACATGTAAGATTGACCTTATAATGATGCCGGGTCTTTTAAAGTTGAATTGGATCTTCGCCAAACGAAATCGGATGCTTTCCGAAGTTTTCCGCAAAAAGCCATAATTTCCGAGTGAAAGCCACACGTAAATCGTGTAAACATGAAAATTGGCTGAATGACCAATTCCAAATGATCATGCATTGAAGGTTATGGTCATATTCACACCCCGGACAAGTTTTGTTGCATGTCGTGCCTTTCCGATTTGCCGTCAGAGTCATTTTGACCTGTATCGGATCTTCTGTTCACTGCCCTAACTTCCGGACAAAATTATGAATTTTTGGAGGGTGTGATGGCTGATCCAATTCTACATAAAGCTTCTTCGTCCTGTTATCTTTCCAACGCAACAAACGGCGTCGAATTCTGAGTTCGGGAGTGTTCGCAATGGCTTCCGGAAGGAGGACGCGCAAAAAATAGTCCCATGCGCCCGGGTCCCTAGTCACATGCACCCAGGACCCATGGCACGTACCCATGCGCCCTACCAGTGAGGCACGTGACCTCATGCCCTCACTTGAGGGCACATACGCCCTACCCTTGAGGCACGAGGGAAACCAGTTTTTCACCGGGACTCTACCACTGAACAGATCGATCGGATAAGACCGAATTTTTCAGAAAAAAGTGCCATGCATCCCCACTGGGAGGCACATGCGCCCCTCAGTGGGGCGCATGCGCCCTAGTGTAAGGCGCAAGGTGGCCTATTTTTTAGTCTTGATCGCGCCGTTCGTTCTCCTATAAATTGACTCTGATTCTGGTCGTTCCAAAGGCATGAGCACGACCCCCCAGGCATCTCAAGACGTCCAACCTCCCTCCTGCATTGATTTTGTGATTTTTAGAGAGAGAATTTCGAGTTTTTAGAGAGAGAAAAGTCGGTTCAAGAGAAAGAAAGGCTATTCTGCAGGTGATCAGTCAGCTCTCTCTTCTTCGGCCTCTACAGAAGCGTGTGGATGTCTTCTGCCAGAGCTCTCTTCATAAAAGTTCTTCCTCTCCAAGTCTTCTTCAGTTTACAATCAACGGCACTTGATTCTGAGGTCGGGGATGGTCGTGACGAGCGCAGAAGAAAAGTCACGCCTGGCAGATCCTGGACTGCTGCTCGGCTTTTTCGACAACCCAGATTTGGCCACATCTTTCTCTATTCTACTCAGAATCTTTCTATTCTTTTTACTATCTCTGTGTTTCGTGATTCTCCATCCTCCTATTATTTTTTATATTTTTTTTCATTATTTTTGTTCTGTTTATCCAAAAATAAAAAAGAGGGGTTAGAGATAACCCGAATCCGGTCAGTTTCTAGTCAATTGTGTGTTTCATGTCATTTTGTTTACATATACTCCACTTTGTCTAGTTCTAATTGTCTTTTTCACTTGTTTATTTATCTAGTTGCACAGAATATCAAGCACCCATGCGTTGATGACTCTTCTTCATCGGCCGGCCGAAGAAGGAGAAGCTTTAACCGGCACTCTTCACGCTAAGGTACACACGGTCAATTTAATTTCATAAATCGGAACCCACGGTTCCTGGTGACCACATGTCCTAATTTATTTCTTCTCACCCTCCTCCCACATGACCCGAACTGTCTCTTTGGTGATCGAGCGACGCCAAGGGATGAAAGTTCGGGGATCAATGTGAGTGTGGGACCGAGGTGAGAGTTGCTTTCCATGCTTTATTCCTTTCTTTTCTCATCCCCTCTTGAGGTGACGATCTGGGTTCACGGACTTCCCTAAAATGGAGAAAGCCCCATCAAATTTTCAGAGTTGACAACCTCAAGAGGGGATGAGAAAAGAAGAAGAAAACATGGAAAGTAACTCTCACCTCGGTTCCACACTCACATTGATCCCCGAACTTTCATCCCTTCGCATCGCTCGATCACCAAAGAGATGGTTCGGGTCATGTGGGCGGTGGATGAGAAGTAAAAAATTAAGACATGTGTTCACCAGGAATCGCGGGTTCCGATTTATGAAATAAGATTGACCGTGTGTACCTTAGTGTGAAGAGTGCGGGTCAAAGCTTCTCCTTCTTCGGCCAGCCGATGAAGAAGAGTCCTCAATGCGTGGGTGCTTGATTTCCTGTGCAACTAGACAAACAAATATATGAATAAGAGTCCTCAACTTGTGGGTGCTTTATTTCCTTGAGGGGGCGCATCTTATCCTCCCAATGAAAACGATCTGATCCGTTCGAAAATTTCAATCCGATAGAGTCCTAGTCAAAAACCGGTTCCCTCGAGCCCCCGATCGGGGGCACATGGCCTTGTGCTTCAGGGTGGGGTTCATGGCTACATGTCCTAGATCCAAGGCACATGTGCCCAGGGTCCAGGGCACATGGGGACTAATTCTACGCGTCTTTCTTCCGAAAGCCATTGTGGACACTTCTGAATTTGGAATTCGACATTGTTTATTGCGTTGGAAAGATAACAGGCCAAAGAATATTTATATAGCATTGTATCAGCCATAACATCATTCAAACCTTCATATTTTTATCTGGAAGTTAGAACAGTGAACATAAGATCCAATACTGGTCGGAATGACTCCGACAGCCAACCGGAAAGACACGGCATGCAACAAAACTTATCCCGATTGTGCATCTGACCATAACCTTCAATGAATGATCATTAGACATTGGTCATTCAGCAAATTTCCATGTTTACATGATTTACGTGTGGCTTTCACTCAAAAATTACGGCCTTTGTGCAGAAAACTTCGGAAAACATCCGATTTCATTCGGCGAAGCTCCAAATGAACTTTAAAAGGACCAGGCATTATTAGAAGATCAATCACACATATTACCATATAAAACATGAGTTTTATGCTCTGAATTAGGTGAATTTGGCATGTCTACAGCTTGCCTCGTCTTGATGTCGGCTTTGTAAGGGAATAGCATGTAATGAAGCGAAGTGATTCGGAGTGAACTGTAATGGAATGCAAGTGAGCGTAGATGAATGTAGTGAAATGGAATGGTGATGGATTGAAAAGGTGGCATCAAGGTGTAGATATAGACACACTTATCTACCCGATCCAGCAAAATGAATCTCACTAAGTATTCTATATCGCTTTCATGTTCCATCGAAGCCTCATATAATTGATTGGTAAAAGATATGCCATTGGTACAAGAGATGAAAAATAAAGGATAAAGAATGTAGCCAACCCTCAGCGCGGTGAGGAGTCCTCGAATTCGTAGGTTCATCATCAGCTAGCAACCCGAACTTTGCGATGTTCTTGTACTGTGATGGGCTAAAGTTTAAAAGAGAAATTGATTTTAAAATGAAAAGAATACCAATCCATCATATTTGGAATTTCAAGTTCATTTAAGTTTCACAAAAATACTCTGCTTAATTCTGAGTGGAATAACCTCAAGTTAAAAGGGTTTGTTCAAGCATAACAAAATTGCTTGGGTATCGTGAAAATCGTAAATCATGCTTTGGCAGAAAATCGAGTATTCAAAAAATGACAAGACAGACTTAAGCCATAGTGGGATTGAAAGATAATGGTGGAACTAACATAGAATGATGGAAAAGAAGAAACAATGGCATGACAAACATGACACAGTGGGATAAAATAAAAGACATAGTGGGATAAAAGAAATGAAATAATAAAACATGATGGGATAACATAAAAGAGTAAAACATGGTGGGTTAACATAAAAGAGTAAAACATGGTGGGATAACAGAAAGGAAAGAATAAAACATGATGGGATAACATAAAGGAAAGAATAAAACATGAAGGGATAACATTGGTAATGATGATGAATGAGAATGAAAAAGAGATGGATATAAAAACATAGAAAATTATGTAGAAAATAGTTGAAGATATAGATTGTCTATTGGAGGTCAAGACACCTGATTAGGAACCATCGTCCCTCCAATGTTCAATTTTGGCTTTTTCGTGAGTGTGAAGAAATGACCAAGCCGTCGTAGATTTTGTTGAAGGGGATCTCGGGCCCAGTCATCTCCACCCTCAAGGTCTTCAACATCAATGAATATAATACATATTAAATAGACCTAACGTAATTAAATGACAAATGGTAAGAGTGATGTGAAGTGCGAAATGGAATGCTGGTGATGATGTGAGATTGATGTGAAATTGAGTGAAGTTTCAGACATGGTTTATCAACTTGCATCGACTGCCTGATTCATCAGCACCATGATAATACCTAACCGGGTGGCACTCCCTTTATTTTTGTCATAGGGCTGGCATGACGTTCCTTTCAGAACACCGATCTCACCAATTCACCTATCAGACTTAAAAGGATGCCTGCACATTTCTAGTTAGTACCCAACAAACGAAATTGTCATATGAAGCATATTTTTCCTGAAACGATCAACTTAAATTTTTACTATTAGAACCATCATTTGGAGGTCAAAACAATGTTTTTTATGATGGTTCCTTTATAAAAATGTCATTCTCAACATTTTGGACAAATTCTGAATTTTTGAGATTTTTCTGAATTTTTTTCAAACTTTTGGTTCATGTGCCCCCGATCGGGGGCATGTGCCCATGCGCCCGGGGGGTGGGGCACCTAGACATGTGCCCCTAGATGAGGGCACATGCGGCCTGAGGCATTTTTTTTTTGAAACAAAATGTACCTGATGGCCCTTCTTTTTCACTTCTTCAGCTCCTGAAAACACTTAACAAAGATGATTAAATTTTCATCATAACTCATCCCTTTGACTGTATATCATTTGTCTTGATTTTGGGGTCAATGGGAGGAGCCTTCTTAACAAGGTGGAATAAAATAAATGACTTAAATGAAATGGAGGTAAGGGTTGAAAGAACTTACCTGCCGTGGTGTGAATTCTCTCCTCTCCAACATTGAAATGCCTGAAGCACTTGATAGAAAGGGGATTAGATCTTCATCATGACTCATCCCTTTGCCTATTATGGTCAACTTTGACTTAGGTCAAAGGGAAGAGCCTCCTTAACAAGGTAATTAAATCAAAAATGGATATGCAATGCAGGAATGCATAACAGAAAAATAAACATGGATGCAACTAAGGCAATGATCATTGACTAAGTTAAAAAAGATACATTTTTTTTGGTTTTCTTAGAAATATTCATCATTTTTTTTGGATTTTCAGAATATGCAATTTCTAGAAAATTTAAATTTTTTAGATTTTTGAAATATGTGAATTTTTTGGATTTTGAAATATGCATTTTTTTGGATTTTTTTTGGGTTTTTGAAATTTTTGTTTTGGATTTTTTTGTGGAGAAAATGCTTATTTTTGAGACAGTTCATCGGTATTTGGGGTTTGTCAAGACTTAAGTGGTAGATACCATGTGCAAAATAAAGTTCTTTACCTAGAATCCTTCTAACCTTCTTCCTTTGATCGGCTTGGATTCCACCTGGATCTGATTGTATCCAGAATAGCCATCCATGAATGAAAGCATTTCAAATCCAGCTGTGTTATCAACCAAAACATCAATATAAGGCAATGGAAAATCATCCTTAGGACACGCTCAGTTCAAGTCCCTGAAATCTATGCAAATTCAAACCCGTCCATCCTTCTTCATAATAGGGACTATGTTAGCCACCCATTGTTCTTGGTGTAGTTTGTCAATGAATTTTTCTTGGTGTAGTTTGTCAACCTCTTCTTTCATTTTCAATGCAACATCAGGTGGAATCTCTTGAGCTTTTGTTTAACCGGGGTAGTTCCAGGTTTCAAGGTTAATCTATGTTCAACCATTGAATTATCTAATCCCGGCATGTATTCATATGTCCATGCGAATGTGTCCTTGTATTCTTCCAAAACATTGATCAAACGTTGTTCTTTCGAGGGAGTGAGGTTTGCACTGATGAGGACAGTCTTAGGATCTTCCAAGGTTCCTAAATTCAGTTCCTTGGTTGGTTCATTCTCTGTGGCTGATGGTTCCTCAAATCTTCTAAGTCCATATGCATATGCATCAGCCAAGTCCTCGATTTCATCCTCAGATTCAGGATCCTTTTCTGATACCACCTCATATACTCTCAAAGTATGATCTATGTTATGCTCATCCTCATACTGGATTTCATTTAGCTGGATGGTATTCTCTAAAAAGTTTGGCAACCTTGCACACTCTGTGCATTTCTGTGCCAATTGTTGCAGATACCTACTTGGAACTCGTTTACCTCTGACTTTCCTAGTTCCTAACCTAACTTGACCTAATAAAGCTATAAAGGGGGTATTTACAGTGGAAGAAGGATCGAGTAAATCGATCAATGATTCAAAAAAGAGAGATCCCTGATTGGGAGTACCCTCTGGGATGAGTAGAGACATCTCCTCGATGGAAATGTGAGTTTCAGAGAAGACATTTTTTTTTGGATCTTCAAGTAAAAAGGTAGAATGAGTCAGAATGACTTGTGGTTTGCTAGAAGCTGACTGAATTATCAGAGAGAAAAACTTAAGAATAAAGGGAAAAAAGGGGCTCGTGGGTCCAATGGCAATAGAAAATGGGCACATAGGCCCAAAACTAATGAAAAATGTGAATGGGTACGTGGACCCAATTTTAGAAATGGATGGGCATGTGAGCCCATGCTAGAAAGAACCCACAGTTCTGAAGTTGATGAGGGAAGTAAATGGGCAAGCAGGCCCAGTGAGAATAGAAGGTTTAAAAGGGCACATGGGCCCAAAGTGAGAAAGTGGGCTCGGAAGCCCATCTAAAAGATCTAGAAACAATGGTACGAGGTTTAAACATGGGATAGTTGTATTTGGGCCTCATGGAATGGTTTTGACTTCATTGGTAGCCTGCTTAAAAGGATGATCTAAGATTGATCTGTCCATGAGTGGTTCTTGGTGCTCTTCACCACTTGAGAACAAACGAGTCAAAGATAAGCATAGATCTTCCAAGTCTTTTTCTTCATATGGAGCCTTCCTTCTCTTGACAGCTATCATGGAACTCTTGTCATATTTAGCCATCATCATGGTCTCCCCTTTGATAAAGAATGTATAGAGTCCCATGGCATATCCTGGCTGGAAGATCCTCCTTGGGATGGAATCCTCTTTGTATCCCAACCCCTGCCTACGTGTCCTTTTCACAGCTTCAACCGGCTGAGTGATCCCTTGAAGATCCTTGCCCAAACCTTTTCCAGGCTGATAGCCTAATTTCATCATCATCTGCCATCCTAGTGTGTCTGGTAGAGAGGCAGTCATGCATCTAACTTCAGGTAATTCTCCCACTGAGATCTGTGGTTGTATTGACAGTCCTAAGGGCGAAGAAGCATCGTTCAGCTCCCCCCTTACAGGCATGCTAGTTACCTCGACCACTTGTCCTTTAAAGGGAAACTTTATGCACTAACGGTAAGGCCTCCCAAGTATAGCCCGAAAACTTGGATCCAGTTCAATGATATGGAAGTCAGTTGTGACCACACACGGTTCAAGTTTAACCTCTGGCATGACCACCGCACGTGCAGACTTCTTAGAGTTGTCGTAGGCCATCACCATGGCACAAGATGGCTTGATTTCTTGTTCATAAATGCCGCACAATGTCGACTCTGAAAATTCAACGGGCCTCTCCTTTTCAGGGAAGTCCATGAATCCAAATTGTCACCTCAAGATAGGATGAGAAAGAAAGAAAGAAAACACGGAAAGCAACTCTCACCTCGGTCCCACACTCACATTGATCCCCGAACTTTCATCCTTTGGCATCGCTCGATCACCAAAGAGACAGCTCGGGTCATGTGGGAGGAGGGTGAGAAGTATAAAATTAAGACATGTGGTCTCCAGGAACCACAGGTTCCGATTTATGAAATTAAATATGACCGTGTGTACCTTAGCGTGAAGAGTGTGGGTCAAAGCTTCTCCTTCTTCGGCCGGCCGATGAAGAAGAGTCTGCAATGCGTGGGTGCTTCCTTGATTTTCTGTGCTAAAAGACAAACAAACAAGTGAAAAAGACAATTAGAACTAAACAAAGTGAAGTCTATGTAAAGAAATTAGCATGAAACACACAACTGACTAGAAACTGACCGGATTCGGGTAATCTCTAACTCCTCTTTTATTATTTTCATATTAACAGACTAAAAATAATTCAAAAAAATTTAAAAAAATAATATGAGGATGTATAATCACGAAACAAAGAGATAGGAAAAAGAACAGAAAGATTCTGAATAGAATAGAGAGAGATATGGCCAAATCTGAGTTGTCGAAAAAGCCGAGCAACAGTCCAGGATCTGCCAGGTGCGACTTTTCTTCTGCACTCGTCACGACCAGCCCCGACCTTATAATCAAGTGCTGTCAATTTTAAACTGAAGAATACTTGGAGAGGAAGAACTTTGATGTTGAGATCTCGGGCAGCAGACGTCCACACGCTACTGTAGCGGCTGAAGAAGAGAGACCTGGCAGATCACCTGTAGACCAGCCTTCCTCTCTCCTGAACCAACTTTTCTCTCTCTAAAAACTCGAAATTATCTCTCTAAAAATCACAAAATGGATGCATAAAGGAACTTGGATGTCTTGAGATGCCAGTGGGGTCATGCACATGCCTTTGGAATGACCAGAATCGGAGTTTATTTATAGGAGAACAACAAGTCTTATCAACACTACAAAACAGAGCACCTTGTGCCCTACCCCAGGGCGCATGCGCCCTGGTGCAGGGTGCATGCGCCCCACTGAGGGGCGCATGTGCCTCCCAGTGGGGGCACATCCAATCCATTCGAAATTTTTGATCTTATCCGGTTGAAAATTTCTATCCGATCCGTTCAGAGGTAGAGTCCCGGTGAAAAACTGGTTCTATCATGCCCTTGATCGGGGACACAAGGCCACGTGCCTCAGGGGTAGGGTGCATGGCCACGTGCCCTGGGTCCTGGGCGCATGTGACCATGGACCTGGGCGCATGGGACTATTTTGCGCATCCTTCTTCCATAAGCCATTACGAACACTCCCGAACTCAGAATTCGACGCCGTTTGTTGTGTTAGAAAGATAACAGGCCAAAGAAGCTATTTATAGCATTTGATCACCATCACGCACTCCAAAACTTCAGAATTTTATCCGAAAGTTAGGACAGTGAACAGAAGATCCGATACTGGTTAAAATGACTCCGACGGCAACCGGAAAGACACGATATGCAACAAAACTTGTCCGGAGTGTGAATCTGACCGTAACTTTCAATGCATGATCATTAGGCATTGGTCATTCAGCCAATTTCCATGTTTACACTATTTACGTGTGGCTTTCGCTCGAAAATTATGGCTTTTTTGCGGTAAACTTCAGAAAACATCCGATTTCATTCGGCAAAGCTCCAAATCAACATTAAAAGACCCGACATCATTATAAGATTAATCACATATATTACCCGATAAAACATGAGTTTTATGCTCTGGATTAGGCAAATTTGGCATGTCTACAGCTTGTCTCGCCTTGATGTCGGCTTTGTAAAGGAATGGCAAGTAATGAAGCGGAGTGATTCAGAGTGAACTGTAATGGAATGCAAGTGAACGTAGATGAATGTAGCAGAATGGAATGGTGATGGACTAAAAATGTGACATCAAGGTGTAGATATAGACATTCTTATCTACCCAATCCAGTAAAGTGAATCTCTCTAAGTATTCTAGATCGCTTTCATGTTCCATCAAAACCTCATATAATTGATTGGTAAAAGACATGCCATTTGCACGAGATATGAAAAATAAAGGATAAAGGATGTAGCCAACCCTCAGTGCGGTGAGGAGTCCCCGAATTCGTAGGTTCATCATCAGCCAGCAACCCGAACTTTGCGGTGTTCTTGTACTGTGATGGGCTAAAGTTTTAAAAGAGAAATTGATTTTAAAATGAAAAGAATACCAATCCATCATATTTGGAATCTCAAGTTCATTTAAGTTTCACCAAAATACTCAGTTTTAATTCTGAGTGGAATAATCTCAAATTTTAAAAGGGTTTGTTTAAGCATAACAATATTGCTCGGGTATCGTGAAAACCATGAATCACGCTCTGGCAGAAAACCCGATTAAATGACAAGACAAACCTAAGCCATAGTGGGATTGAAAGATAATAGTGGGACTAACATAGAATGATGGGAAAGAAGAAATAATGGCATGACAAACATGACATGGTGGGATAAAATAAAAGACACGGTGGGATAAAAGAAAGGAAAGAATAAAACATGGTGGGATAAAATTGGTAATGATGAAGAATGAAAAAGAGATGGATATGAAAATTATATAGAAAATAGTTGAAGATATAGATTGTCTATTGGAGGTCAAGACACCTGATTAGAAACCATCGTCCTTCTAATGTTCAATTTTGGCTTATATGTGAGTGTGAAGAAATGACCAAGCCGTCGTAGATTTTGTTGAAGGGGATCTCGGGCCCAGTCATCTTCACGCTCAAGGTCTTCAACATTAATGCATATAATACATATTAAATGAACCTAACATAACTAGGTGACAGATAGTAGGAGTGATGTGAAGTATAAATTGGAACACTGGTGATGATGTGAGATTGATGAGAATGTGGATGAAATCTTCAAGCATGATTCATCAACTTGCATCGACTGCCTGATTCATCAGCATCTCTGGTCCATCCTTGTCTTGCCTTTTGATAGAATACAGCTCCATGATATTGTTTAGCTGGGTGGCGCTTCCTCTCTTTTCGCCACAGGGTTGGTATGTCGTTCCTTCCGGAACACCGTTCTCACCACTTCACCTGTTGGGCTTAAAAGGTTGCATAATGGCCATTCTCTTTTGCTTCTTCAGCTCCTGAAAACACTTAACAAAGATGATTAAATGTTCATCATGACTCATCCCTTTGCCTGTTTATCGTTTGCCTTGATTATGAGTCAAAGGGAGGAGCCTTCTTAACAAGGTGGAATAAAATAAACAACTTAAATGAAATAGAGTAAGGGTTGAGAGAACATACCTACTGTGGTGTGAATCCTCTCCTCACCAACATTGAAATGCCTGAAACACTTGATAAAAGAGGATTGGATCTTTACCATGACTCATCCCTTTGCCAATTACAGTCAACTGTGACTTAGGTCAAAGGGAGGAACCTTCTTAACAAGGTAATTAAAGCAAAATGGATATGCAATGCAGAAATGGAAATATGCATGACAGTCAAATAAACATGTATGTAACTGAGGCAATGATCATCATTGAGCATTTTTTTAGATTTTCCTAAAAATATTCATTTTTTTATATTTTTAAAATATCCAATTTTTTTTGGATTTTTTAAATATGCATTTTTTAGATTTTTAAAATATTTATTTTTTTGGATTTTTAAAATTTTCAATTTTTGTGTGGAGAAAATGCTGGTATTTGAGACAGTTCATCGGTCTTTGGGGTTTGTCAAGACTCAAGTGGTAGATGCCACGTGCAAAAATAAAGTTCCCTACCTAGAATCCTTCTAACTTTCTTCCTTTGATCGGCTTGGATTCCACCTAGATTTGGTCTGTTTACCCTACCCAAGGGGTTTAAGGAGGAAGAGTATAGAGGAAGTCCTTAATAGGGTTTGGAGATGTTGAGAGGGATTTCTCTACTCTCACTCAAATTGCCCGTTGGAGTTCGGCCTCTTTGGGTCTTTCCTATTTTTTGCTCTTTTCTATATGGCACATATTTAGACAGGTTTTTGACCCGTGGGGACATTGCCCATCTTTTAGTGCCTTTTGCCTTGACTATCATTATGGGTACTCATTCAGACAGGTTGATCATTTTTCTTTTTCTAACCTGAGGGGTTCATTGCCCATCTTTTGGCACCCTTTTGCACCCTCCAAGACAGCCTTCTACTAGGGTGGCGAGTGTTTTTGATACTACCTCTCTCTAATCTTCTCTCCCTATCTTGTACCAAGTAGAAGAGAATAGGGTAAGGGTACTCCTTCCATTTCTAAATTTCTGCCTTTCCTTTCGCAAGTGTTAGGTTGTCTGGATTCTAGGATTGGGAGGTGTTGTGTGTGTAGGATGGTACCTACCCTTGACTTCTCACGAACAACATAGGATCATTGACTTGAGATTATACCAGTAGTTTCTCCATTTTTATGGAAAGTACTTTTTGAGGTAAACTCTATTCCAAGGATGATTCAATTTTTCTCCATCTGGATTAGTCAATTCATATGCATTGCCTGGATACTTTTCAGTGATTAAAAAAGGCCCTTCCCAGTTAGGTTGTAACTTGGAGCGGGGACCCCCCGGCTTAACGAATATGCATTTGACTACCATCTCACCGATTTCTAACTTTCGCTCGACCACCCTCTTTTTATAAATCCTTTTAAGTCTACTCTGATAAGTCTGGGCATGCTCGGTGGCAGCTAGCATTCTTTCATCCAAGAGTTCAAGTTGTGCAAGGAGAGATTCTCGTCTCTCATCAATAGGAATATCCCTGTCGAGCTGAACTCAAAGATATGGAAGTAATACTTCGTAGGGGACCACTGCTTCCATCCCATATGCCAAAGCATACAAGGTTTGTCCAGTGGGAGTCCATACAGAAGTACGATAAGCCCATTGAGTATCTACAAGCTTATCAGGCCAGTCGGCAAACTTGCTAGACCTACAAGATTTCTTGATGATATTGATTAAGGTTTTGTTGGTGGCTTTTCTGCTTGACCATTGCCTTGAGGATAGTATGGTGATGAATGATGCAATGAAATGTGATACATGTTGCAAAGATCACACAGATCTTGAGAGAGAAATTGTGGCCCATTATCAGTGACGATGTCGCTGGGGATCCCGAACTTTGCAATGATGTTGCGCTTGATGAAGGAGCAGACTGTTGATGCTTTAATCTCGATGAATGCTTCCGCTTCAGCCCACTTTGTGAAGTACTCCGTTGTCGTCAAAATGAATGCTTTTGAGCGCATTTCAGAGTTGAGATCACTCAAGGGGCCAATGATATCAAAAGCCCACATGGCGAAGGGCCATGGAGCATGAATTGGATGAAGGGAAGATGCGGGAGAGTGAATCTTGTCAGCATGGAGTTGACATGAATGACAGTGCCAGATAAAGATGGAGCAGTCTTCTTCTAGAGTTGGCCAATAATACCCTTGTCGGATGATTTTCTTAGCAAGGGCTTGGGCATTCACATGACCACCACAAACTCCAGAATATGCTTCCTTCAGCACCAACTCGGCTTCTTCTTCATCAAGACACCTGAGTAAGATTCCACTTAGGCTTCTCTTATAGAGCACTCCTCCTAAGATTGTATACCTCTGGGATACTCTTCTAATTGCCTTCTTTTCCCTTGTTGTTGATCCAGGAGGATATGACTGATCTTGGCAATACCTCGCAATCTCGTCATACCAAGGTCTCTCACCTTCTTCTAATTCTTCCAACTCAATTAAGACGATTTCTTCTTTATGTTCCAAGTATTCCTTTCTGTTGAATCTCTCCTTAACCTTCAAAAAATGTCCATCTTCAATTATTGGAATTGTCCTCTTACAGATGTAGATAGTTCCCACTTGCCTGCCTAGTGGGACAGATAAAGATGAAGCTAATGAAGCTAAGGCATCGATGAGGATATTCTGAGAACGGGGGACATGGACAAATGTGAGTTTGAAGAATAGCTCGATGTAGCAGGTGGTGAGCTCCTGGTAGGGTTTGAGGTTTGGATGGGAAGTTCGATACTTGGATAGGACTTGGCGTAGGATCAATTGACTATCACCTATCACCCTCAGTTCGGTGGCACCATGGAAATGAGCAGCCTCCAGCCCGGTCAGCAAGATTGTTGGTTGCTGGAAAGTTAAGCTGAAAAGCATGTGGAATGGTGACACCTTCAGGTGACAAAAGGACAATACCTATCCCTCTACCATGAGAGTTCAGAGCCCCGTCAAAATATAATGTCCAGAGATTTCAAGATCGGACTGACATTAGTTCATCATCTGGGAACTCCGACTGGACTAGGTCAAAGACAGGTATGGGATGATGGGCAAGGTGTTCAGCAATAGCATAGCCCTTGATTGCCTTCTGTGGGACATAAGTGATATCAAATTGGGACAAGAAGCTCTGCCATCGCCCAAACCGATCAGTCAAAACTGTCTTCTCTAACAGAAACTTAATGAGATTGATACGAGCAATGAGCTTGACTTGGTGAGCAAGAAAATAATGTTTGAGTTTCTGAAATACCCCAACAAGAGCAGCACATGTATTTTCTACCACAGTGTACTTCAGCTCACAAGCATCAAACATCTTGGACAAGTAGTAAGTAGCTCACTCTTTCCCTTCTTCATCAACTTGTGCAAGGACTACCCCAAGAGAGTTCTCAAGAACCGAAATGTAGAGGACCAAGGGTTTGTCAGGAATTGGTGGTCTAAGTACAGGGGGACTTGCCAGGTATGTTTTCAACCCATCAAACACCTCCTGGCACTTCGAATCTCATTTAAACTCGCCCCCGCCTTGGTTAACTCATAGAAAGGTTTACACCTTTGGGAATGTTGTGAGATAAACCGGTGGACAAATTGTAGCCTCTCAATGAATCCTCAAAGCTCTTTCATATTCTTCAGGAGAGGCATACTAATGATTGCCTTGGCCTTGTTTGGGTCGATCTCTATGCCCCTTTTGCTTAATATGAACCCTAGTAGTTTTCCTGATGAAACTCTAAATGTGCACTTCTTAGGGTTCATTTTTAGCTTGTATTCTCTAACTCGTTGCAAAACCTTCCTTAGCACTTCAGAATGATCTTCCCGACTCTTGGACTTGATAACCAAATCATCCACATACACCTATACAAAGGTGTGCATCATGTCATGAAAGATAGCCATCATAGCCCTCTGATATGTAGCTCCAACATTCTTTAACCCAAAGGGCATGACAACATAGCAATATGTTCCCCAAGGTGTAGTGAACGAGGTCTTCTCTTGGTCCTTCTTAGCTAACCAGATCTGATTGTATCCAGAATAGCCATCCATGAATGAAAGCATTTCAAATCCAGTTGTGTTATCGACCAAAACATCGATATGAGGCAAAGAGAAATCATCCTTAGGACATGCTCGGTTCAAGTCTCTGAAATCTATGCAAATCTGATCCTTCTTCATAACAGGGACTATGTTAGCCACCCATTGCGGATATAGGACGACTTTAATGAATTTTGCTTGGTGTAGTTTATCGACCTCCTCTTTCATTTTGAGTGCAATATCAGGGTGGAATCTCCTGAGCTTTTGTTTAACCAGGGTAGTTACAGGTTTCAAGGTTAATCTATGTTCAACTAATGAATTATCTAATCCCGGCATGTCTTCATATGTCCATGCGAACGTGTCTTTATATTCTTCTAAAACTTTGATCAAATGTTGTTCTTGTGAGGGAGTGAGGTTTGCACTGATGAGAATAGTCTTAGGATCTTCCAGGGTTCCTAAATTCAGTTCTTTGGTTGGTTCATTCCCTGTGGCTGATGGTTCTTCAAATCTTCTAAGTCCAAATGCATATGCATCAGCCAAATCCTCGATTTCATCCTTAGATTCAAGATCCTTCTCTGATACCACCTCATATACTCTCAAAGTATGATCTATGTTATGCTCATCCTCATATCGGATTTCATCTAGCTGGATGGTATTCTCTAAAAAGTTTGGCAGCCTTACACACTCTATATATTTTTGCGCCAATTGTTGTAGATACCTATTTGGAACTTGTTTACCTCTGACTTTCCTGTTTCCTACCCTATCCTGACCTACTGAAGATAAAGCTAGAAAGGTGGCACTTACAGTGGAAGGAGGATTGAGTAAATCGATCAATGATTCAGAAGAGAGGGGTCCCTGATTGAGAGCACCCTTTGGGATGAGTAGAGACGTCTCCTCGATGGAAATGTGAGTTTTAAAGAAGACATTTTTTTTGGGATTTTCAAGTAAGAAAATAGAATGAGTCAGAATGACTCGAGGTTTGCTAGAAGTTGACTGAATTAATAGAAAGAAAAACTTAAGGATAAAGGGGAAAAAGGGGCTCGTGGGCCCAATGGTAACAGAAAGTGGACACATAGGTCCAAAACTGATGAAAAAGGTAAATGGGTAAGTGGACCCGATCTTAGAAATGGAAGGGCATGTGAACCCATGCTGGAAAGAACCCTCAGTTCTGAAGTTGATGAGGAGAGTGTCGACTCTGAAAATTCGACGGGGTCCTCTCCTTTTCAGGGAAGTCCGTGAACCCAGATCGTCACCTCAAGAGGGGATGATGAAAGAAAGGAATAAAGCTCGGAAAGCAACTCTCACCTCGGTCCCATACTCACATTGATCCCCGAACTTTCATCCCTTGGCGTCGCTCGATCACCAAAGAGACGGTTTGGGTCATGTGGGAGGAGGGTGAGAAGAAATAAACGTGGTCGCCAGGAACCGTGGGTTCCGATTTATAGAATTAAAATGAAAGATGACCGTGTGTACCGTAGCGTGAAGAATGTGAGTTAAAGCTTCTCCTTCTTTGGCCGGCCGATGAAGAAGAGTCCTCAACGCGGTGGGTGCTTGATATTCTGTGCAACTAGACAAATAAACAATTGAAATAGACAATTAGAACTAGACAAAGTGGAGTATATGTAAAGAGAATAACATAAAACACACAATTGACTAGAAACTGACCGGATTCGGGTTATCTCTAACCCCCCTTTTTTTATTTTCGGATTAACAGAGTAAAAGTAATGCAAAAAAATGTAAAAAAATTATAGGAGGATGTATAATCACGAAATAAAGAGATAGGAAAAAAACAGTAATATTATGAGTTGTATAGAGGAAGATATAGCCAAATCTGTGTTGTCGAAAAAGCCGAGTAGCAGTGCAGGATCTGCCAGGCGCGACTTTGCTTCTGCGCTCGTCACGATCAGCCCCGACCTTTGAATCAAGTGCCGTTGATTTTAAACTCAAGAAGACTTGGAGAGGAAGAACTTTGATGAAGAGATCTCAGGCATCAGACGTCAACACACTTCTGTAGAGGCCGAAGAAGAGAGATATGGCTGATCACCTGCAGAATAGCCTTCCTCTCTCTTGAACCGACTTTTCTCTCTCTAAAAACACGAAATTCTCTTTCTAAAAAACATAAAATCGATGCAGGAGGGTGATAGGACGTTTTGAGATGCCTGGGGAGTCGTCCTCCTCTCCCTGGAACGACCAGAATCAGAGTCCATTTATAGGAGAACAGACGATCTGATCCGGACTAAAAAATAGGGGGAATGCGCCCTAGCCCTGGGCGCATGCGCCCTGGTGCCAGGCGCATGTGCCCCACTGAGGGGCGCATGTGCCCCCCAGTGAGGGCACATCTTATCCACTCCGAAAAATTTGATCTTATCCGGTCCGACCGTTCAGTGGTAGAGTCCCGGTGAAAAACTGGTTCCCACGGCCTCAAAGGTGGGGCGCATGTGCCCTCAAGTGAGGGCACAAGGTCACGTGCCTCACTGGTAGGGCGCATGGCCACGTGCCCTGGGTCCCGGGCGCATGTGCCCTGGAACCTGGGCGCATGGGACTGGTTCTGCGCGTCCTTCTTCCGGAAGCCATTGCGAACACTCCCGAACTCAGAATTCGACGCCGTTTGTTCTGTTGGAAAGATAATAGGCTGAAGAAGCTTTCTATAGCATCAAATAAGCCATCACACTCTCCAAAACTTCAGAATTTTATCCGGAAGTTAGGGCAGTGAACAGAAGGTCCGATATAGGTCAAAAATGACTTCGACGGCAAACCGAAAAGCACGGAATGCAACAAAACTTGTCCGGAGTGTGAATATGACCATAACCTTCAATGCATGATCATTAGGCATTGGTCATTCAGCCAATTTCCGTGTTCACACGATTTACGTGCAGCTTTCGCTCGGAAATTACGGCTTTCTGTGGAAAACGTCGGAAAACATCCGATTTCGTTCGGCGAAGCTCCAAATCAACTTTTAAAAGACCCGGCATCATTATAAGGTTAATCATACATGTTACCCTATAAAACATGAGTTTTATGCTCTGAATTAGGTAAATTTGGCGTGTCTACAGAGAGTAGATGGGCAAGCAGGCCCAGTGAGAATAGAAAGTTTAAAAGGGCACATGGGCCCAAAGTGGGTTGTTAGTTTGGTGGAAGAGAGTGGGCTCGGAAGCACATCTAATAGATCTAAGAACAACGGCACAAGTTTTAAACATGGGATTGTTATGCCTCGCAAAATGGTTCTGACCAGATGATCCAAGATTGGTCTGCCCTTGAGTGGTTCTTGGTGCTCTTCCCCACTTGAGAACAAATAAGTCAAAGATAAGCATAGATCTTCCAAGTCATCTTATACATCTAGAGCCTTCCATCTCTTGATAGCCATCATGGAACTCTTGTCATCCTCAGCCATCATCATGGTCTCCCCTTTCATAAAGAATGAATGGAGTCCCATGGCATATCCTGGCTGGAAGATCCTCCTTTGGATGGAATCCTCTTTGTATCCCAACCCTTGCCTGTGTGGCCTTTTCATAGATTGAATTGGCTGAGTAATCCCTTGAAGATCCTTGCCCAAACCTTTTCCAGGTTGATAGCCCAGTTTCATCATCATTCGCCATTTCACTGTGTCAAGTAGAAAGGCAGTCATGCATCTAACTTCTGGCAATTCTCCCACTGAGATCTGGGGCTGTATTGACAGACCTAGGGGTGATGTAAAAGTAGCATCATTCATCTCGTCCCATATAGGCATGCTAGTCACCTTGACCACTTGTCCTTTAAAGGGAAACTTTATGCACTGGTGGTTTGTTGAAGCCACAGCTCCTATTGCCTCCAAGTATGGCCTCCCAAGTATAGCCCAAAAAGTTGGATCCAATTCTAGAACATGAAAATCCATTGTGACCGTACATGGTCCAAGTTTAACTTCCAGAGAGACCACCCCATGTGCAGACTTCTTAGAGTTGTCATAGGCCGTCACCATGGCACAAGATTGCTTGATTTCTTGTTCAGAAATGCCGTACAACTGCAAAGTTTCTGGTGGCATAATGTAGATAGAAGCTCCAGTATCAACCAAACAAGATTTTACTTCAATATTACAAATAATAATAGCCACATACAAAGCATATCTCCTGACCTCTAGATCTGCTAATTCTTCCTGAGAGAAAGTGAGTGTTGGATGCTCACTTCTAGGAGTTAACACTGTAGTGATCTTCTCAGGTGGGAGATCTTCACTCACTATGACCCTTTGCAAATACTATTGTAGAATCTCCAGGTGCACCTTTCATCTTTTGATCAACTCAAGTATGGAAATACAGGCTGGTGTCTTATCTAAATGTTTTAACAAATCATACGCCATGCCCGGCAATGGTTCTTCCACTTGTTCCTCTTCCACTGGATCTTGCGGTTGAGTACCGGCTTGGGGAAAGAGCCGCTGGAACATCCTCCCACTCCGAAGCACCGAGGCTATTTGGCGGTCGGGTAGAGGTGATGGGTTAACTGGGGTGGACTGTGGTGGAACAGGTGGTGTAGGTGCATGTATGGTAGGCAATGGGATTGGTGGTTCTGGAATGATTGGGTTAGTGGGTAGAGGGGTAGGATTTGGAGGTGGTAGTGATGGTGATACTAGTGGCCTAATAAGAAGAGGCTGGGGTGCAGGAGTGGCTGATGGGTTTAATGAAGGTGTTGGTAATGTGGTAGGTTGTGGGGTCGGTGGTATGATAGATTGGGGTTTTGCAGCGACAGAGCTCATAGGTTGGGGGTTCAGGTTTGGTGGTGATTGTGGTGGTTGGATGAGCAAGGGCCGATGTGTAGCAATGGTTGAAGGAGGTGTAGTTAAGGAGGGGGTTGGCCTAATGATGAGTCGGCGAGAAGAAGTGGCGGCTAGTGGTTGGGTTATTGAGCTTGGTGGTAGTTGTGGAGTAGAAGGTGCACGGATTATTTGTCTAGGAGGGTTCCTAGTAGGAGGCCTAGCTGGGTTGACTGGCATGGTTGCATTGTAGTTTTCTAGTTGCCAACCTTGAGCATGGCTGGCATCTCCCTAGATAAAGGAGTGTACTAGACCAATTCCTGGGTTTGGATGTGCTGGTGCCAGTGCTGGAGCGAGAGCATGTAATGGGAGCGAATTCTGAACAATCCCCAAGCCAGGTTGTTGTTGAGGTTGAGCCGCTGGACACTGCCGCTGCTGCTGCCTAGCCTTCATTGCCTGTATACATTGTCCCATTTGAGCCCAATCAATGTTGCCTTGGTCATTCAGATCATGGATGTAATCCTTGAATTGAAAACACACTTTTACGGTGTGACCAGAACACCGGTGGTAAGCACAATATCGAGACATATCTGCATTTGTTGGCCAAACCTCTCTTTCCTTGGGTAATTCCAACTAATTTTCTGCCATAAGTACATTGAAGATGTCAGTCAAGGAGTAAGGGAGTTGTTGATAATTCTCTCTCCTCGGACCTCCCCTTCATGGTGCCTGATTGAGTGGTGGCGGTGCCCTATTGTAGGTAGGTTGACGAGGTTGTTGGGGTTGTGCTACTGGCTGAGGGGGTTGTTGTGGTTGTCGTGGTTGTTGTGGCCTAACCTATTGTTGAGGGGGGTAATAGGAAAGGTTCTTTGGTGTGTTTTTGAACTGGTTTTGACGATTCTCTCCCTGGTTCCCCACAATGTTTATAGCTTCATTGTTGACCACTCCTTCGGTTGTAGGACCAACTGGTGCAGAGGGGGTCTTCCTGATGTTCCTAGGTTTGGGATCAAATGGATTTATCATGGTGGCATCTTTGAAGTGGGCTTGCAAGTATCGGGCACTATCATAGAGTTCATTCATAGTGGTAGGACGGTGCATGATCAATACATTACTTAGAGCTGATGTAGTGTTCCCGATAAGCATCTTTACTTATTCCCCTTCAGAAATAACATCTATCAGTTTCTCTGCCATTCCCCTCCAACGATCAACAAACTTTATGAAGTCCTCTTCGGGCTTCATCTTTTCAGCGATAAAATCTGTAATGGTGCATGATGGTGCCACCCGATCTCTGTATCTTTGCAAACATTTGGTCTTAACAATATCAAAGTCTCCTACCTTAAAGGGGTCGAGTGAGTAGAACCATCCCAATGCAGACCCTTCTAGTGATCGGCGGAACAAGCAAGAACCCTACGATCATTTTTTCAGAATGAGGATTCATAGAGAAAATCTTTAAGGTGGAGAAGAGGATTGACAGTACCATTGTAGTGGCGATAAACTGGTAGTTCAGAAGGTGGCAGGTGGAGAACTAGTAAAGAAGGAATAGAGATCTCAAGAACTAACTTGGAGTCCAAGCGACATCTCAGCTCTTCATAACGTTCATTCATCTGAGTGAGCTGATCCATGATTGCCTGGGTGTGAGCAGGCTCTTGGTTTACTAGTCGGGGTATGTGGTTAGAGGCATGACTCTGGAATTGAGGAGCATGACTTGGCAAACTCTCTGAAGATTGTCCCATGACTTGATGGGCCAAGGGAGCAACATAGTTAAAATAAGATGGTTGAACAAATGATGGTTGAACCACAGATGGTTGAACTATAGATGGTTGAACTACAGATGGTTGTGCTACAGATGGTTGTGCTAATGATGGTTGAATCACAGATTGTTGAACAATAGGTGGTTGAACAAAGAGTGATTGAATGAGTGGTGGTTGAACTAGAGGACAAGGAGATGAGGCAACTTGGTTGGCTTCAGCCTGATTTGAGACAATTTTGCCCTTCACCATAGATTGTATGTGTGCGTAGGTTTCTGGGTTAGTATAAAGAAACAACTCCCTAAAGAGTTGTTCAACATCATGAGGAGCAGATGGTTGAGGGATCTCTTGCGCTTCTGACTTAAACAATAGATTAACTTGACCATCTGACGGAATTGGTTGGTGACCCATCTCGTGCTCTCGATGTTCAGCTTGTTCCGCCATTCCAACGTGCCTTCCAGTCCTTAATTGTATTGTCACCTTTCAACTTCAAGGAGAAGGTAAAACAAACAAGTTGACAAAGCAAACAATAAACTCTTTTCTGGTTTTTTAGTATCTTGCAAAAAATGTTAGAGGTTTGAATTTTTGTTTGACAAGCAAGTGATGCAAAGACTTGAAAGCAAGATTACGCAATGATTTTGATTAAACCTTAAGTTTATGAATTTTGTTAAGAATTGTTCTCTCAACAAATGGGTTAGGATCCTAACTCCAATCTCCAATGACCTAGGTTTCACACAAGCTCACCACGTGTAGGTAACATAGGATGCTTCGGGTTTTGGGGAGTGGTATAACCAACCCGATCGTGAAGAGGAATACTCCACGTATTCGGAATTACGGAGGCCTTGATAAAAGCCAACCAAGTCAACTAGGAAGGAATATCCCAGAAGAGAGGTCAGAATCCACCAAGAGGGTGTTTTGGATGGGAGGGGTAAATGGGAGAGTGAGCTCCCGCCTCAAAAAAGTGTAAAATAAGGAGGTAGAGAGAAAGAGCAGAGAATGAAATCAAGTAATAAAGCAAGTAAGAAGCAAAACATAAACTTAAATAAACAAGCAATCACACAAGACAAGCAATTAGAAACTAGACAAGCAACTAGAATCTAGACCTTGTTTCTTATGTGAGCCAAACGGAGATAGTAAAAAGTGATGGAAAGAAGAGGGTTCAGATCTGATAGCCAAGCAAAAGGGTGGTCCATGTGGAGACTGATGTGAGAATAAGTTGGTTCATGTGGGAACTGAGGTAAAAAGTAAAGGTGGTTCACGCAATAACCGGTTTTGGGTAAAAAAGGGTGGTTCACGTGGGAACCGGTTTGAATGATTGAAAGAAGGCTACGTGGGGCTAATTAAAGGTAAATAAGGATCTGATCCAAGTGGGGACAGATATGAAGGAAAGTGGTTTGGTTCACATGGGAACCTAAGTAAAGGAAGAGATTAGCTCACGCGGGAACGGGTATGAAAAGAAAAAGGGTGGTTCACGTGGGAACCGGTTTAAATGACAATTGAAAGTAAAAGAGGGTCATGTAGTGACCAATTTGAGAGTGATAGCTGCATAAAAGAGGAAAAATATGATTTGAATGACTGAAAATAAATGTTGGTTCACGTGGGAACCGGTTTGTAGAAGAGAGTTGGTTCGCGCGGGAACCGGTTTTTAAAGCAAAGTTGGGTTCACGTGGGAACCGGCTGAAATAAAATGATAGAAATTGAATGAGGTACATAGAACTTCAGATCTGATGAAAGATGGGTGAAATCAGAATTTTGAGATGGCATGAAGTTTAAGAAGGTGGAAAGAAGGAAAGGCTCACGCGGGAACCGGTTTAGAACTAGAACTAGTTGCAAACAAAACACTAAGCACCCACGGTTGAAGACATTGCTTGTCTCACCGTGGTCGCCACAAAGCTGTCAACTCCGAAAATTTGATGGGTCTCTCACTTTCAAGGAATTCTGTGAATCAGATCGTCACCTCAAGAGGGGATGAGAAAGAAAGAGAGAAAACACGGAAAGCAACTCTCACCTCGGTGCCACACTCACATTGATCCACAAACATTTCATCCCTTGGGGTCACTCGATCACCAAAGAGACAGTCCGGGTCATGTGGGAGGAGGGTGAGAAGTATAAAATTAAGACATGTGGTCACCAGGAACCACGGGTTCTGATTTATGAAATTAAAGATGACCGTGTGTACCTTAGCATGAAGAGTGTGGGTCAAAGCTTCTCCTTCTTCGGCCGGCCGATGAAGAAGAGTCCTCAACGCGTGGGTGCTTGCTTGATATTCTGTGCAACTAGACAAAAAAGCAAGTCAAAAATACAATTAGAACTAAACAAAGTGGAGTCTATGTAAATAAAATAACATGAAACACACAACTGACTAGAAACTGACCGGATTCGGGTAATCTCTAACTCCTCTTTTTTTGTTTTCATATTAACAGACTAAAAATAATTCAAAAAAAATTAAAAAAATAATATGAGGATGTATAATCACGAAACAAAGAGATAGGAAAAAGAACAGAAAGATTTTGAATAGAATAGAGAGAGATATGGCCAAATCTGAGTTGTCGAAAAAGCCGAGCAACAGTCCAGGATCTACCAGGTGAGACTTTGCTTCTGCACTCGTCACGACCATCCCCGACCTCATAATCAAGTACCGTCAATTTTAAACTGAAGAATACTTGGAGAGGAAGAACTTTGATGTTGAGATCTCGGGCAGCAGACGTCCACACGCTACTGTAGAGGCTGAAGAAGAGAAACCTGGCAGATCACCTGCAGACCTGCCTTCCTTTCTCTTGAACCAACTTTTCTCTCTCTAAAAACTAGAAATTATCTCTCTAAAAATCACAAAATGGATGCAGAAAGGAACTTGGATGTCTTGAGATGCCAGTGGGGTCATGCGCATGCCTTTGGAATGACTGGAGTCGGAGTTTATTTATAGGAGAACGACAAGTCTTATCAACACTACAAAACTGGGCACCTTGCGCCCTACCCCAGGGCGCATGCGCCCTGGTGCACGGCGCATGCACCCCACTGAGGGTTGCATGTGCCTCCCAATGTGGGCACATCCAATCCATTCGAAATTTTCGGTCTTATCCGGTCGAAATATTCGATCCGATCCGTTCAGAGGTAGAGTCTCGGTGAAAAACTGGTTCCCTCATGCCCTCAATTGGGGACACAAGGCCACATGTCTCAGGGGTAGGGCGCATGGCCACGTGCCCTGGGTCCTGGGTGCATGTGACCAGGGACCTGGGTGCATGGGACTATTTTGCGTGTCTTTCTTCCGGAAGCCATTGCGAACACTCCCGAACTCGGAATTCGACGCCGTTTGTTGCATTAGAAAGATAACAGGCCTAAGAAGCTCTTTATAGCATTTGATCAGCCATCACACCCTCAAAACCTCAGAATTTTATCCGGAAGTTAGAACAGTGAACAAAAGATCCGATACTAGTCAGAATGACTCCGACGGCAACCGGAAAGGCACGGTATGCAACAAAACTTGTCCAGAGTGTGAATATGACCATAACCTTCAATGCATGATCATTAGGCATTGGACATTTAGCCAATTTCCGGGTTTACATGATTTACGTGTGGCTTTCGCACAGAAATTATGGCTTTTTTGTTGTAAACTTTAGTAAACATCCGATTTCATTTGCCGAAGCTCCAAATCAACATTAAAAGGCCCGGTATCATTCTAAGATTAATCATATATATTAACCTATAAAACATGAGTTTTATGCTCTGGATTATGCAAATTTGGCGTGTCTACACACAACTGCATAGTTTCTAGCGACATAACGTTGATAGAAGCTCCAGTGTCAACCAAACAAAATTTCACTTCAATATTACAAATAACCACAGCCACATGCAAAGCATATCTCCTGACCTCTGGATACGCTAATTCTTCCTGAGAGAAAGTGAGTGTTGGGTGCTCACTTCTAGGGGCTAACACTGTGGTGATCTTCTCAGGCGGAAGATCTTCATTCACCATGACCCTTTGCAAATACTGCCGTAGAATCTTCTGACGCACCTTTGATATTTTGATCAACTCAAGTATGGAAATACGGGCCGGTGTCTTATCCAAATGCTTCAACAAATCATAGGCCATGCCCGATAAAGGTTCTTCCACTTGTTCTTCATCCACTAGATCTTAAGGTTGAGTAGCGACTTGGGGAAAGAGCCATTGGAACATCCACCCACTCTGAAGCACCGAGGCTATTTGGCGGTCAGGTAGAGGTGATGGGTTAACTAGGGTGGGATGTGGTGGAACAGGTGGTGTAGGTGCATGTATGGTAGGCAATGGGATTGGTGGTTCTGGGATGATTGGGTTAGTGGGTAGAGGGGTAGGATTTGGAGGTGGTAGTGATGGTGATACTGGTGGCCTGATAAGAAGAGGTTGGGGTGCAAGAGTGGTGGTAGGTTGTGAGGTTGGTGGTATGGTAGGTTGGGGTTTTGGAGTGACAGAGCTCATAGGTTGGGGGTTCAGGTTTGGTGCTGGTCGGATGAGCAAGGGTCGGCGTGTAGCAATGGTTGAGGGAGGTGTAGTCAAGGCTGGGGCTGGCCTAATGATGAGTCAGCAAGAAGAAGTGGCGGCCAATGGTTGGGTTATTGAGCTTGGTGGTGGTTGTGGAGTAGAAGGTGCACGGATTATCTGTCTAGGAGGGTTCCTAGTAGGAGGCTTAGCTGGGTTGACTGGCATGGTTGCATTGTGATTTTATAGTTGCCAACCTTGAGCACGGATGGCATCTCCTTGGACAATGGAGTGTACAAGACCAATTCCTGGGTTTGGATGTGCCGGTGCTGGTGCTGGAGTGGGAGCATGTAATGGGAGCGGATTCTGAACAATCCCCAAGCCGGCTTGTTGTTGAGGTTAAGCCGGTGGACGCACTGCTACTGTCTAGCCTTCATTGCCTATATGCATTCTCCCATTTGAGCCCAATCAATGTTGCCTTGGTCATTCAAATCATGGATGTAATCCTTGAATTGAAAACACATTTCTACGGTGTGACCAGGACACCGGTGGTAAGCACAATATCAAGACATATCTGCATTTGTTGGCCAAACCTCTCTTTCCTTGGGTAATTCCAACTAATTTTCTGTCATAAGTACATTGAAGATGTCAGTCAAGGAGTAAGGGAGTTGTTGAAGATTCTCTCTTCTAGGACCTTCCCTTCATGGTGCCTGATTGAGTGGTGGCGGTGCCTTATTGTAGGTAGGTTGACGAGGTTGTTGGGGTTGTGCTACTGGCTGAGGGGGTTGTTGTGGTTGTCGTGGTTGTTGTGGCCTAACCTGTTGTTGTGGGGGGTAATAGAAAAGGTTCTGTTTTGGGTTTCTGAACTAGTTTTGACGATTCCCTCCCTGATTCCCCACAATGTTTATAGCTTCGTTGTTGACCACTCTTTCAGTTGTAGGACCAACTGGTGCAGAGGGGGTCTTCCTGATGTTCCTAGGTTTGGGATCAAATGGATTTATCATGGGGGCATCTTTGAAGTGGGCTTGCAAGTATTGGGCACTGTCATAGAGTTCATTCATAGTGGTAGGACGGTGCATGATCAATACATTACTTAGAGCTGGTGTGGTGTTCTCGATAAGCATTTTCACTTGTTCCCCTTTAGAAATAACATCTGTCAGTTTCTCTGCCATTCCCCTCCAGCGATCAGCAAACTTTATGAAGTCCTCTTCGGGCTTCATCTTCTCAAAAATCAAATCTGTAATGGAGTATGATGGTGCCACCCGGTCTCAGTATCTTTGCAAAAATTTGGTGTTGACAATATCAAAGTCTCCAGCCTCAAAGGGGTCGAGCAAGTAGAACCATTCCAATGCAGACCCTTCTAGTGATCGGTGGAACAAGAAAGCAAGAACCCTATGATTATTTTTCCAGAATGAGGATTCATAGAGAAAATCATTTAGGTGGAGAAAAGGATTGCCAATACCATTGTAGCGGCCATAAACTGGTAGTTCAGAAGGTGGCAGGTGTCGACTCTGAAAATTCGAAGGGGTCCTCTCCTTTTCAGGGAAGTCCGTGAACCCAGATTGTCACCTCAAGAGGGGATGAGAAAAGAAAGGAATAAAACTCGGAAAGCAACTCTCACCTCGATCCCACACTCACATTGATCCCCAAACTTTCATCCCTTGGCGTCGCTCGATCACAAAAGAGACGGTTCGGGTCATGTGGGAGGAGGGTGAGAAGAAATAAACGTGGTCGCCAGGAACCGTGGGTTCCGATTTATAGAATTAAAATGACCGTGTGTACCTTAGCGTGAAGAATGTGAGTTAATTAAAGCTTCTCCTTCTTTGGCCGGCCGATGAAGAAGAGTCCTCAACGCAGTGGGTGCTTGATATTCTGTGCAACTAGACAAATAAACAAGTGAAAGAGATAATTAGAACTAGAGAAAGTGGAGTATATGTAAAGAGAATGACATAAAAACACACAATGGACTAGAAACTGACCGGATTCGGGTTATCTCTAACCCCTCTTTTTTTATTTTTCGGATTAACAGAGTAAAAGTAATGCAAAAAAATGTAAAAAAATGATAGGAGGATGGATAATCACTAAAAAAAGATATAGGAAAAAAAACAGAAAGATTCTGAGTTGTATAGAGGAAGATATAGCCAAATCTGTGTTGTCGAAAAAGCCGAGCAGCAGTCCAGGATCTGTCAGGCGCGACTTTGCTTCTGCGCTCGTCTCGACCAGCCCCGACCTCTGAATCAAGTTCCGTCGATTGTAAACTCAAGAAGACTTGGAGAGGAAGAACTTTTATGAAGAGATCTCAGGCAGAAGACGTCCACACACTGCTGTAGAGGCCGAAGAAGAGAGATATGTCTGATCACCTGCAGAATAGCCTTCCTCTCTCTTGAACCGACTTTTCTCTCTCTAAAAACTCAAAATTCTCTCTCTAAAAATCATAAAATCGATGCAGGAGGGTGATAGGACGTCTTGAGATGCCTGGGGAGCCGTTCTCCTCCCTCTGGAACGACCAGAATCAGAGTCCTTTTATAGGAGAACAGGCGATCTGATCGGAGCTAAAAAATAGAGATAAATGCGCCCTGGTGCCAGGCGCATGCGCCCTGGTGCCAGGCGCATGCGCCCCACTGAGGGGCGCATGTGCCCCCCAGGGGGGGCGCATGGGCACAAACTTCGAAAAAATAGGGCTTATCCAGTCGGCGGTTCAGTGGTAGAGTCCCGGTGAAAAACTGGTTCCCACGTGCCTCAAAGGTGGGGCGCATGTGCCCTCAAGTGAGGGCACAAGGCCACGTGCCTCACTGGTAGGGCGCATGGCCACGTGCCCTGGGTCCCGGGCGCATGTGACCAGGAACCCGGGCGCATGGGCCTGGTTTCGCGCGTCTTTCTTCCTGAAGCCATTGCGAACACTCCCGGACTCAGAATTCGACGCCGTTTGTTGCGTTGGAAAGATAACAGGCCGAAGAAGCTTTATATAGCATAGGATCAGCCATCACACCCTCCAAAACTTCAGAATTTTATCCGGAAGTTAGGGCAGTGAACAGAAGGTCCGATATAGGTCAAAAATGACTTCGACGGCAAACCGGAAAGCACGGAATGCAACAAAACTTGTCCGGAGTGTGAATATGACCATAACCTTCAATGCATGATCATTAGGCATTGGTCATTCAGCCAATTTCTGTGTTCACACAATTTACGTGCAGCTTTCGCTCGGAAATTACGGCTTTTTGCGGAAAACGTCGGAAAACATCCGATTTCATTCAGCGAATGCTCCAAATCAATTTTAAAAGACCCGGCATCATTATAAGGTCAATCATACATGTTACCTTATAAAAAATGAGTTTTATGCTCTGAATTAGGCGAATTTGGCGTGTCTACAGCAGGTGAAGAACTGGCAAAGAAGGAATAGAAACATCAGGAATTGACTTGAAGTCCAGGCAACATCTCAGCTCTTCATAACGTTCATTCATCTAGGTGAGCTGGTTCATGATTGTCTAGGTGAGAGAAGGTTCTTGGTTTACTGGTGGGGGTATGTGGTTAGAGGCATGATTCTGGAATTGAGGAGCATGACTTGGTAAATTCTCTGAAGATTGCCGATGACTTGTTGGGCCAAGGGAGCAACATGGTTGAAATAGAGTGGCTAGACAAATGATGGTTGAATCACAGATGGTTGAACTATAGATGGTTGAACTACAGATGGTTGTGCTATTGATGGTAGTATTACAGATTGCTGAACAATAAGTGGTTGAACAAAGGGTGATTGAATGAGTGGTTGTCGAACCATAGGACAAGGAGATGAGGCAACTTGGTTGGCTTCAGCCTGATCAGAGGCAATTTTTTCTTTCACCATGGATTGCATACGGGAGTAGGTTTCTTGGTCAGTATAGAGAGACAACTTCCTAAAGAGTTGTTCAACATCACGGGGAGCAGATGGTTGAGAGACCTCTTGCGCTTCTAACTCAAACAAGAGATTAACATGACTGTCTGACGGAATTGGTTGGTGACCTATCTCGTGCTCTCGATGTTTAGTGTGTTCCACCATTCCAACGTGCCTTCTAGACCTTAATTGCATTGTCACCTTTCAACTTCAAGGAGAAGGTAAAACAAGCAAGTTGGCAAAACACACAAAGAACTTTTTGCTTTTTAGTATCTTGCAAAAATGTTAGAGTTTTGAATTTTTGTTTGAGAAACAAGTGATGCAAAGACTTGAAAACAGGATTACGCAATGATTTTGATTAAACCTTAGGTTTATGTATTTGTTAAGAATTGTTCTCTCAACAAATGGGTTAGGATCCTAACTCCAATCTCCAATGACCTAGGTTTCACACAATCTCACCATGTATAGGTAACATAGGATGCTTCGGGTTTTGGGGAGTGGTACAAACAACCTGATCATGAAGAGGAATACTCCACGTATGAGGAATTACGGAGGCCTTGATGAAAATCAACCAAGTCAATTAGGAAGGAATATCCCATAAGAGAGGTCAGAATCCACCAAGAGGGTGTTTTGGATGGGAGGGGTAAATGGGAGAGTGAGCTCCCACCTCAAAAGAAAAAAAAATGTAAAAGGAGGTAGAGAGAAGGAGCAGAGAATTCAATCAAGAAAGTAATAAGTAAAACATAAACTTAAATAAACAAGCAATGACACAAGGAAAGTAATTAGAAACCAGAATCTAGACCTTGTTTCACACGGGAGCCAAATGTAGGTGGTGAAAAGTGATGAAAAGAAGAGGGTTCAGACCTGATAGCCAAGCAAAAATGGTGGTCCACACGGGGACCGATGTAAGAATAAGCTGGTTCACTTGGGAACCGGGGTAAAAAGTGAAGATGGTTCACGCAGGAACCAGTTTTGGGTAAAAGGGTGGTTCATGCGGGAACCGGTTTGAATGATTGAAAGAAGGCCACGTGGGGCCAATTAAAGGTGAATAAGAATCTGATCCAAGTGGCAATAGATTTGAAAGAAAGTGGTTTGGTTCACGCGGGAACCAAAGTAAAGAAAGAGATTGGATCACGCGGGAACCGGTTTAAATGGCAACAAGAAATAAAAGAGGGTCATGAGGTGACCAATTTGAGGGTGATAACCAGCAGCAAAGAGGGAAAATATGATTTGAATGACTGAAAATAACTATTGGTTCACATGGGAACCGGTTTGTAAAGTGAGTTGGTTCGCACGGGAACTGGTTTTAAAGCAAAGGTGGGTTCATGCGGGAACCGAAATAAAATGACAGAAATTAAATGAGGCACTTGGCACTTCAGATATGATGACAGATAGGTGAAATCAGAAATTTTGAGATGGCATGAAATTAAGAAAGGTGGAAAGAAGGAAAGGCTCACGTGAGAACCGGTCTAAAACTAGAACTAGTTGCAAGAAAACACTAAGCACCCACAGTTGAAGACATTGCTTGTCCCACCGTGGTTGCCACAAAGCTATCGACTCCAAAAATTCGATGAGCCCTCTTCTTTTCAGGGAAGTCAGTGAATCCAAATCGTCACCTCAAGAGGGGATGAGAAAGGAAGAAGAAAACATGGAATGCAACTCTCACCTCGGTCCCATACTCACATTGATCCCTAAACTTTCATCCCTTGGCGTCGCTCGATCACTAAAGAGACGGTTCGAGTCATGTGGGAGGAGGATGAGAAGTATAAAATTAAGACATGTGGTCACCAGGAACCGCGAGTTCCGATTTATGAAATAAGATTGACCGTGTGTACCTCAGCGTGAAGAGTGCGGGTCAAAGCTTCTCCTTCTTCGGCCGGTCGATGAAGAAGAGTCCTCGGCACGTGGGTGCTTGATTTCCAGTGCAACTATAAAAACAAATAGATGAAAAGACTATTAGAACTAGACAAAGTGGAGTATATGTAAAGAAAATGACATAAAACGCTCAACTAACTAGAAACTGACCGGATTCGGGTTATCTCTAACCGCTCCTTTTTTTATTTTCGGAATAACAAACTAAAACTAATACAAAAAATATAAAAATAATAATAGGAGGATGGAGAATCACAAAACAAAGAGATAAGAAAAAGAAAAGAAATATTTTTAAAAGAATAGAGAGAGATATGGCCAATTCTGGGTTGTCGAAAAAGTCGAGCAGCAGTTCAGGATCTACCAGGCGCGACTTTACTTCTACGCTCGTCACGACCAGCCCCAACCTCAGAATCACATGCCATCAATTGAAAAATGAAGATGACTTGGAGAGGAAGAACTTTAATGTTAAGATCTTGGGCAGAAGACGTCCACACGCTGCTGTAGGATCTGAAGAAGAGATACATGGCAGATCACATGTAGACCAGCCTTCCTCTCTCCTAAACCGACTTTTCTCTCTCTAAAAACTCAAAATTCTCTTTCTAAAAATCACAAAATTGATGCAGGAGGGATCTTGAACATCTTGAGATGCCCGAGGGGTCATGTACATGCCTTTGGAATGACCGGAATCGGTCTCAATTTATAGGAGAAAAATCGGTGTAATCCATGCTAAAAAATAGGTGGCTTTGCAACCCTCAAGGGGCGCATGCGCCCGCTGGAGGGGGCGCATCTTATGCTCCCAACGAAAATGATCTGATCCATTCAAAAATTTCGATCCGATAGGGTCCTAGTCAAAAACCGGTTCCCTCATGCCCCCGATTAGAGGCACATGGCCTTGTGCCTTAGGGTGGGGCGCATGGCCACGTGCCTTGGGTCCAGGGCACTTGTGCCCAGGGACCAGGGCGCATGGGGACTAATTCTACGCATCTTTCTTCTAGAGGCCATTGCGGACACTCCTGAACTCAGAATTTGACGTCGTTTGTTGCATTGGAAAGATAACAGGCTGAAGAAGATTTCTATAGTATTGTATCACCATAACATTCTCCAAAATTTTAGAATTTTATCCTGAAGTTAGGATAGTGAATAGAAGATCCGATACCAGTCGGAATGACTCCGACGGCAAACCAGAAAGACATGGCATGCAACAAAACTTGTCCGGAGTGTGAATCTGACCACAACCTTCAATGCATGATTATTAGGCATTGGTCATTTAGCCAATTTCCATGTTTACATATTTTACATGTGGCTTTCGCTCGAAAATTACAGTTTTGTGCGAAAAACTCCAGAAAACGTCTGATTTCATTCAGCGAAGCTCCAAATGAACTTTAAAAGACCCGGCATTATTAGAAGATCAATCACACATGTTTCCTTATAAAACATGAGTTTTATGCTCTGAATTAGGCAAATTTGGCGTGTCTACAGTACTGAGGCAAGCTGATCTGAGAGTGGCAGCGCTGGGCATTGTATAACACGAAGGCTGAACCGGTGACCAAATGGAGATCCACGTCGGGCCCAAAGCACACCTGGAAATCCTTCTACATCAGGGCAACAAAAGAGTGCAGGAAGCCAGAACGGATCATAGAGGCAAAGTGAGCACACCAGTCTGGCCTCTTCTTCACCAATGCACACCTATTAGCAACCCTCTCACCAAAGCCGAGTGCAGCAGCGTATGAGAACAAGGGGCTGTGGTAGAAGAGCTGCGACCTGGTGGTCACCTCATGGCTAGATCGAATTTGAAGTGGAGATCAGCCCAACAAGCCAGTAGAAGAGCACTACCAAAAGGAGGATTGCCCACGCAAGTTGCAGGCAGTCTGCAGTACAAGAAGCCTAGAACCGAAGGCCCCAGCCATGCACCACTCCAAATGCCACTGATGTACGAGAGTTGATCAGGCTCTAGGAAGCCATCCTCCGCAGGGAACAAGAGCACTGTGGCAAGACAGGCCGTGAAACCCTTTGCGCCACGTAGAATCCAGTCCTCATCCAGACCAAGAGCCGTCAGAAGAGAAACCATCCAGGCCACCAATTTGGGAACACTGATTCACTTGCAGGCCAACAAGGAGCTAATTTGCCTAGCCTCAACGAAATCCTATAGGAACTCCAGGCAAGAGAGTGGTCCAGAAGAGATAAACATACCTTTAGTTTCTCCTTTTAGTCCGAGGAAGGCCAAGAAGGAGTTCCGCCTCTTCAAGAAGAACTATGCACTCGAAGTTGTTGAACACAAACATGTGAGTGTCGGGGTGCCACAACTGAACAAGTGCTCCCATTAAGACGAAGTCAAGGGAGTAGCCTAAATACTGCTTGGCATGGATCAAGAGCCCGATCAAGCCCCAATCCCGAAGAGTCGCTCTGACTGATGAATTGAGGACGTCAGACAAGTTAGTAAGCCAAGGAGGAGAGCAATACTAGCGTGGTCTTGGGAAATTTGGGTAATCCTACACCTAAATAAGAGGTAAGAGAGAATTCCTTAAGAAAAAAAGAAAAAAAGTGGTTTAAAGCTAAAATTGGCAGAAAACTTACCAAATTGATGTTGATTATAGCCTTCAAATGACCCGGGATGCTCAAAATACCCCGAACCGAGCCAACAACTTGTTTCTTCAAAGGAGGAGCCATCCTAGGTGTTGGTAGGATGTTATGGCCGTCCTATGGGGGTTTTATATAGAGAGAATTGGTCCCAGTTTAAACTAAATTCAGATCCGGTCGAATTAGGAAATTGGGACCAAACTCGCCCTCTAGGTGGGGACACGGTGGCCATGCCTCCAACCCCAAGGTGTGTAGGCCATGCCCCCAAATCGAGGGCCACCCCCATAGCTTGCCGGCTAACATATAATTCATTAGTCATGTATTATTATTTTATGCATTATTATTGAATATCATGAATGCGGAGAAGACTTGAGCAAGATCCCCTTCATCAAAATCTACGACAGTCGGGTCATCTTTTGTGCTCACGGATAAGCCAAAAGTTGTGCTATGAGGGATGACAATTCCCGAATGGGTATCTTGACCTCATGAACAATCTATATCTTCAACTATTTGTTAAACAAGTCTTGTTTTTGTTTTCTTGAGCCCAGCATGCATCATGTAGTATTAGTTGCATTGCATTTTTCGTTATCATTGCATACATCCATTCATGATATTCTACTTCTGTCAGGATATCTCTTAACCCTACCAAGGATATTCTCTCATCATATACCCCGATTTTAATCTTTCTAATATCCCACCGTGTTTGATAATCCCACCATGTTTAATAATCCCACAGTGTCTATTAATCCCACAGTGTTTGGTAATCACCTTGTGCCTCCAAATCTTTCATTTTTATCCCCACTATGGCCACTACAACACCCTTCTTTCTATTCATCCCACTGCGGCAGTCACTTCGTCCTGCCAAGGGCCTCCTATCTAATCATGCTTACACTGCCATTATCTTCACGGTCTAAGCTTCAACATTTGCCTTTTGGAATTTTAGATCATTCCATTCTAAATTGAATCTTGTCTCTTGAAGAACCTAAATGAATCTGAGAGCCAGAATGTGCTCGATTGGTATTCTTTTATTTTTCAAAAAAATCTCTTTTTAAATTTTAGCCCATCACAGTACAGGAACACCGCAAAGATCAAGTTATCGATTGGTGATGAACCTACGAACCCATGTTTCGGGGACTCCCCACCGTGTTGAGGGTTGACTATCCTTCTCTCGTGCCTATGGCACATCTCTTACCAATCGAGCATAGAATGACTTAATGAAACATGGCAGTTATCGAGGACACTCAAGGAGATTTGCTTTGCTAAATCTGGTCGTTGAGTGTGTCTATATCTACACCTTGATACCACCTTTACAGTCCATTGCCATTTCGCTCCACTACATTCCACTACGACCCATCTCGCTTCACTATGTTTTCTCTACATTTCATTCCGCTCCGCTACATGCCATTCTCTTGCAAAGCCGACATCAAGGCGAGGCAAGCTGTAGACACGCCAATTTGGCTTGATTCGGAGCCCCAAACTCCTATTCCATGAGCGATATCCATTATTTGACTATTATCTTATCTAGATCACCTTGTGGAGATGAGCTAAGGACGTTGGTGGAGACCCCAGTAAGTTGGGAATAAACCGATGATTTTTGAAGTAATGTCATAACCTTAAAGCGAGAACCATGCGTTAATCATGAAACACGAAGCCTGCTCAATGACCGACCTTGAATGGTCCATAATTGAAGGTCTCAAGAGTCCCGCATGTGTTCCGTAACATTCAGGGTTTTTGACAAGTCATTTCGGTAGGTGTCGGTCTATTATAGCTTTTCGATCCGTGTTGACACGGCTATCCCGGACCACATGTTGTCGACTCCAAAAATTCGACAGGGCCTCTCCTTTTCAAGGAAGTCTGTGAATCCAGATCGTCACCTCAAGAGGGGATGATAAAGAAAGGAAGAAAGCATGAAAAGCAACTCTCACCTCGGTCCCACACTCACATTGATCCCTGAACTTTCATCCCTTGGCATCGCTCGATCACCAAAGAGATGGCTCAGGTCATGTGGGAGGAGGGTGAGAAGAAATAAATTAAGACATGTGGTCGCCAGGAACTGCTTGTTCCAATTTATGAAACTAAAGATGACCGTGCGTACCTTAGCGTGAAGAATGCGGGTCAAAGCTTCTCCTTCTTTGGCCGGCCGATGAAGAAGAGTCCTCAACGCGTGAGTGCTTGATCTTCTGTGCAACTAGATAAAAAAACAAGTGAAAAAGACAATTAGAACTAAACAAAGTGGAGTATATGTAAAGAAAATAACATAAAACACACAATTGACTAGAAACTGACCGGATTCGGGTTATCTCTAACCCTTCTTTTTTATTTTCAAATTAACAGACTAAAAATAATGCAAAAAATGTAAAATAAATTATAGGAGGATGGAGAATCATGAAACAAAGAGATAGGACAAAGAACAGAAAGATTTTGAATAGAATAGAGAGAGATATGGCAAAATCTGGGTTGTCGAAAAAGCTGAGCAGCAGTCCAGGATCTGCCAGGTACGACTTTCCTTCTATGCTCGTCACGATCAGCCCTGACCTTGGAATCATGTGCCATTGATTGAAAACTAAAGAAGACTTGGAGAGGAAGAACTTTGATGTTGAGAGCTCGGGCAGCAGATGTCCACATGCTGCTGTAGAGGCCGAAGAAGAGAGACCTAGCAGATCACCTGCAGACCAGCCTTCCTCTCTCCTGAACCGACTTTTCTCTCTCTAAAAACTCAAAATACTCTCTCTAAAATCACAAAATTGATGCAGGATGGAGCTTGGATGTCTTGAGATGCCTTGGGGGTCGTGCACATGCCTTTGGAACGATTGGAATCAGAGTTTATTTAAAGGAGAAGGACAGGTCTTATTAACACTGCAAAATAGGGCACCTTGCACCCTACCCCAGGGCGCATGCCCCCTGGTGTAGGGTGAATGTGCCTCTTAGTGGGGGCACATCCAATCCATTCGAAATTTTCGGTCTTATCTGGTCGAAAAATTCGATCTGATCCGTTCAGAGGTAGAGTCCCATTGAAAAAATGGTTCCCTCGTGCCCTCGATTGGAGGCACAAGGCCACGTGCCTCAGGGGTAGGGCGCATGGCCACGTGCCCTGGGTCCTGGGCGCATGTGCCCAGGGACCCGGGCGCATGGGACTGTTTTGCGCATCCTTCTTCCGAAAGCCATTGCGGACACTCCCGAACTTAGAATTCGACACCGTTTGTTGCGTTGGAAGGATAACAGGCCAAAGAAGCTCTATATAGCATTGGATCAGCCATCATAGTATCCAAAACTTCAGAATTTTATCCGGAAGTTAGGACAGTGAATAGAAGATCTGATACTTGTCGGAATGACTCCGACGGCAACCAGAAAGGCACGGTATGCAACAAAACTTGTACGGAGTGTGAATATGACTGTAACCTTCAATGCATGATCATTAGGCATTGGTCATTTATCCAATTTCCGTGTTTACACAATTTACGTGTGGCTTTCGCTCAAAAATTACGGCTTTGTACGGAAAACTTCAGAAAACATCTGATTTCGTTCGGCGAAGCTCCAAATGAACTTTAAAAGACCCCACATCATTCTAAGGGCAATCACACATGTTACCCTATAAAACATGAGTTTTATGCTCTGAATTAGGTGAATTTGGCGTGTCTACAGCTTGCCTTGCCTTGATGTTGGCTTTGTAAGGGAATAGCATGTAATGAAGCGGAGTAATTCGGAGTGAACTGTAATGGAATGCAAGTGAGCGTAGATGAATGTAGCGGAATAGAATGGTGATGGACTGAAAAGGTGGTATCAAGGTGTAGATATAGACACGTTTATCTCCCCGATCCATCAAAATGAATCTCACTAAGTATTCTAGATCACTTTCATGTTCTATCAAAACCTTGTATAATTGATTGGTAAAAGACATGTCTTTGGCACGAGAGATGAAAAATAAAGGATAAAGGATGTAGCCAACCCTCAGCGCGGTGAGGAGTCCTCGAATTCGTAGGTTCATCATCAGCCAGCAACTTGAACTTTGCAATGTTCTTGTACTGTGATGGGCTAAAGTTTTAAAAGAGAAATTGATTTTAAAATGAAAAGAATACCAATCCATCATATTTGGAATCTCAAGTTCGTTTAAGTTTCACCAAAATACGCAGTTTAATTCTGAGTGGAATAATCTCAAATTCTAAAAGGGTTCGTTTTAAGCATAACAAAATTGCTCGAGTATTGTGAAAACCATGAATCATGCTCTGGTAGAAAACCCGGTTAAATGAAAATGCCAGACAGACTTAAGCCATAGTGGGATTGAAAGATAATGGAGGGACTAACATAGAACGATGGGAAAGAAGAAATAATGGCATGACAATTTCCATGGTGAGATAAAATAAAAGACACGGTGGGATAAAAGAAAGGAAAGAATAAAACATGGTGGGATAAGAGAAAGAACAAACATGGTGGGATAAAATTGCTAATGATGAAGAATGAAAAAGAAGATGTATGTGAAAACATAGAAAATTGTGTAGAAAATAGTTGAAGATATAGATTGCCTATTGGAGGTCAAGACATCCAATTAGGAACCATCGTCCCTCCAATGTTCAATTTTGGCTTATCTGTGAGTGTGAAGAAATGACCAAGCTGTCGTAGATTTTGTTGAAGGGGATCTCGGGCCCAGTCATCTTCACGCTCAAGGTCTTCAACATTAATGCATATAATACATATTAAATGAACCTAACATAACTAGGTGACAGATGGTAGGAGTGATGTGAAGTGCAAAATGGAATGCTGGTGATGATATGAGATTGATCGGAAACTGAGTGAAGTCTTTAGGCATGGTTTATCAACTTGCATCGTTGATGGTTCCTTTAGCAAAACTATCATTCTTAACATTATGGACAATTTCTGATTTTTTGATATTTTTATGAATTTTTTTGAATTTTTTTTGTTCATGTGCCCTAGGGTAGGGCACCTAGCCATGCACCCTGTCGACTCCAGAAACGGGTTCCAGATCGGCACCTCAAGAGAAGGTGATGATAGATGGAATAGGGGAAAGGGGAGTGAATCGAAAAACAGTCAGAAAGCAGTAAAAGGTCCTCACCTCGATCCCACACTCACATTTATCCCCAAACTTTCATCTCACGATGTCGCTCGAGCACCGGAGACGGTTTGGGTCATGTGGGAGGAGAGTGAGGAGGAGATGAAATCAGAACATGAATAAAAAGGTGGTCGCCAGGAGCCGCGGGCTCCGCTTTATGGAATAAAAACAAGATTGAGTTGATTTGACCGTGTACCTTAGCGTGGGAGATTGGGATGTGAGTTCAACCTTCTCCTTCTTCGGCCGGCCGATGAAGAAGAGTCTCCAACCGATGCTAGCTTGATAGACCTGTGAAACTAGAACGATAAACCAAGTGAAAGAAACCGATTAGAACTATGGGAAGTGTAGAAACTATAGAAGAAGAGATGAAACAAAGGAGCAATTGGAATAGAACTCACCGGATTGGGGTGAGCCCTAACCCCTTTTTTTGTGTTTTTGGTTATGTAAAATGATGTAAATGAACTAAAATATGTTATAAAACAATAAATTAACTGAATAAAGTGGGTTTAGGAAGCTTATAAAGTGAATCGGCTTGAGTTGAAGCCGAGATGGTTGAAACAAGCTGGTTCGGGTAGCCTTGCACCCTCCTGGCGCAACTTTGGTGCAGAAAATGGTAAGGACGACCCTGATGTCAGAATTGAGTTCTGTTTGTTGGAGTAGACAGAAGACTAGGAGAGGAAGAGTTACTATGTTGATGATTTCTCCAAAATCCTCCTGTAAAAGTCTGTAAAAATTATGAAAGTGGTCGGATATAGAAAACAGAACCTGGATGTGCGCCCTCAGTGCAGAAATCAACTCGAACAAACGGCAGGTCAGAATCAAGTGCCGTAAGTTGGAGATGAAAGTGGACGAAGATAGGAAAAACTTATATGTTGAAGACTTTCGCAGAAGGAGTCCCAGATTTTATGCAGAAGTCCATGAAGTTGGTTGATGCAGAATGCCCGGATTGAGCCTTCTCCTTCACTTCGGGATCGATCTCTCGACATCGGATCGGCTTTGGACGTCAGGACGGCCTTGGGAGAGAGCTTGGACGACCTCAAGATGAGCTAGACATAAAGGATTCTCCTTAGGTCATTGAGAATGGCCTTCAATTTATAGGGGAAGGAAGCCGGTGCAAAAAATGGAAACTGTACCGACCGCGCCCCCGCTTTTCAAAGGGGACGAGGGCGCGCAGGGCGCGCCCTCACTTTGGGGGCACGGTACGCGTCTCACTACTAAAATTCACTGAAAAATTCCAGAAATTGCTAAAAATTTGACTTGACATACGTAACGCTCCCCCGAACCGGGGCGCGGTACAAATAATCGAAAATCAACGTCGGAAACCTTCCAAAAATCCGGTTTAGAAGGTGCTAATCGGGGCAATTTACGATTTTCAGAAATTGACCGCACCCCCGCTTTTCAAAGGAACCGGGGGCGCGCAGGGCGCACCCCCAGTTTGAGGGCGCGCAGCGCGCCCTTTTCAAAGGGAGCGGAGGCGCGGTAAACTCTCTCTCTTGTGCAAGCGTTCCACGAGCCGTATCTTGCAAACGGGATGTCCGATTCGGCTCCCGTTTGTTGCGTTGGAAAGAGGACCTTAAGTGGCACCTCCTAAAATCTGTAAACCAGCTGGCATGACTCCCAAGACGTTTGCACTGGGATTTTTTACCGGTTTACCCTCTCGCAGAAAGCCGAAACCCGTGGCGAAGATCCGAGAGAGCATGGTTCCGGTCGAGAAATCTCGGGTCAACTCGGGATGACTTAAAATGATGCCTGAACAAGTCCAGCATGATCAGAAAACCCAAAGTCATCAAAAAATCTGAGATTAACCCTGTAAACATGAACCGAAACTCGGAAAAGCCGTAAAACCCTAAAATTGACCGAACCGGATGTATGGCCATGATTGATGAAAAATATTCAGCTAGAATCAACCCGGATGACCCGAAAAGACCCGGTGATGACCGTAAAGGCCTAATGCGTGGTCCGGGATAGCCGTGTCGATACAGATCGAAAAGCCATAATGAAGAAACCGTTATAGACTAACACCTACCGAAATGACTTGTTGGAAACCCCGAATGTTACGGAACACACGCAGGACTCCCGAGATGTTCAAGTATGGACCATTCAAGGTCAGTCATCGAGTAGGCTTCGTGTTTTTACAGTTTACGTGCGGCTCTCGCTTGAAGGTTACAGCATCATTCTGGGAATCATTTGTCCATTCTCAACTTGCGAGGGGCTCCACCAGCGTCCTTAGCTCATGTCCACGAGGTAATCCGAATCAGGTAACAATCAAATAAGAATATCACCTATGGAATAAGAGTCTGGGGCTCCGAATCAGGCCAATTTGGCATGTCTACACACCCTGGGGTGGGGCACCTGGCCATGTGCCCCAGATGAGGGCACATGTGCCCTGAGTTTTTTTTTTTTTTTTGCAAAAAAATGTACCTGATAGCTCTTCTCTTTTGCTTCTTCAGCTCTTGAAAACACTTAGAAAAGATGATTAAATTTTCATTATGACTCATCCCTTTGCTTGTATACTGTTTGTCTTGATTTTGAGTCAAAGGGAGGAGCCTTCTTAACAAGGTGGAATAAAATAAATGACTTAAATGAAATGGGGGTAAGAGTCAAGAGAACTTACCTGCCGTGGTGAAAATCCTCTCCTCCCCTACATTGAAATCCTAAAACACTTGATGAAAAAGGGGATTAGATCTTCGCCACAACTCATCCTTTTGCCTATTATGGTCAACTTTAACTTAGGTCAAAGGGGAGAGCCTTCTTAACCAGGTAATTAAAGCAAAAATGGATATGCAATGCAAGAATGGAAATATGCATAACAGAAAAATAAGCATGGATGCAACTAAGGCAATGATCATGACTGAGCATTTTTTTTTGGATTTTCTTGAAAACATTCATTTTTTTAGATTTTCAAAAATATTCGATTTTTTAGATTTTTGAAATATGCAATTTTTTTAGATTTTTGAGATATTCACTTTTTTGGGTTTTTAAAATATTCAATTTTTTTATTTTTCTAAATATTCATTTTTTTATTTTTTTAAAATATTCATTTTTGTGGGGAAAATGCTGGTATTTGAGACAGTTTATCGGTCTTTGGGGTTTGTTAAGACTCAAGTGGTAGATACCATGTGCAAAATAAAGTTCCCTACCTAGAACCCTTCTAACCTTCTTCCTTTGATCGGCTTGGATTCCACCTGGATTCGGTCGGTTTACCCTACCCTAAAGGTTTAAGGAGAAAGAGTATGGAGGAAGTCCTTGATAGGGTTTGGAGATGTTGAGAGAGATTTCTCTACTCACACTCAAATTGCCCGTTGGGGTTTGGCCTCTTTGAGTCTTTCCTATTTTTTGCTCTTTTCTATGTGGCACATATTTAGACAGGTTTTTGACCCATGGGGACATTGCCCATCTTTTAGTGCCTTTTGCCTTGACTTTCATTCTGGGTACTCATTCAAACAGGTTGATCATTTTTATTTTTCTAACCTGAGGGGTTCATTGCCCATCTTTTGGCACCCTTTTGCACCCTCCAAGACGGCCTCCTACTAGGGTGGCGAGTGTTTTCGATACTACCCCTCTCTAATCTTCTCTCCCTATCTTGGACCGAGTAGAAGAGAATAGAGTAAGGGTAATCCTTCCATTTATAGATTTATACCTTGCCTTTCGCAAGTGTCAGGTTGTCTGGATTCTAGGATCGGGAGGTGTTGTGTGTGTAGGATACTACCCTTGACTTCTCACGAACTGCCTAGGATCGATGACTTGAGATTATACCAGTGGTTTCTCCATTTTTATGGAAAATACTTTTTGAGGTAAACTCCATTCCAAGGATGATTCAACTTTTCTTTATCTACATTAGTCAATTCATATGCATTGCCAGGATACTTTTCAGTGATTACAAAACGCACTTCCTAGTTAGGTTACAACTTGGAGCGAGGACCCCCCCGGCTTAACGAATATGCGTTTGACTACCATCTCTCCGATTTCGAACTTTCTCTCAACCACCCTCTTTTGAAAAAACCTTTTAACTCTATTCTGATAAGTCTGGGCATGCTCAGTGTAATACCCCGGTTATTTAAATAAAAAAAATTAGTTAATAAATATTTATTATTATTTTAATCCCTTCCTTCCCCTTTATATATTCTCTTTCTTCCACCGTCGATACCCTCCCCGGCGCCGCTTCTTCTCCCCCGCGAAACCCTACTTTTCCCCCCTCCTTTTCCCCTCCTCGAACGCCAGCCGCCTGCAACCCCGCCAGCCGCGACCGCCGCCTTGCGGGTGACGCCGCCGCAGCCGCCGCGTGGCCCCGCCACGCCAGCCGCCTCGCCTCCCCGCCTCGGCCCCCGCGCGCCCGCTTGGCCGCCGCGATCGCCTCCCCGCCTCGGCCCCCGCGACGTCGAACGCCCCGCCTCCTCGTACCTCGCCGGGCGCGCCCGCCCACGCGCCGCGGTCGCCCGCCGACCGCCGCCTCGAGGCCGCCGCCCGCCGCCCGCCACGGTGACGCCGTCCCCGCCACCTCATACCGCCGCGCCACGTCACGCCCGGCCGCTGCGCGCGCCGCCCGGCCGCCCGCCCGCCGCCCACCCCAACGCCGCGTCACCATTGACCCGGCCGCGCGTTGACGGCACCATGCGCCAGCCTGCGCCATCCCGCCTCCACGCGGCCACCGCCGCTGTGCGCCGCCGTGCGCCAGCCGCTTCACCCTCCGCGGTATCTCTCTTCCTCTCTCCTATCGCTCTCTCTTCTATCATCCTCTATCAACCTCCCTAGTTTATTATTTCCCTTCTACCAATAGCTTTTGAAAACACCTACCCGGCTCGATTTTCCGTCGCCGACGCAACTGCGGCAGTTTCGTCACCAAATTCAATTTTCTTGGAATTTCGTGCGCCATTCGCCGTTGCCGTCAAGGTAGGCGTCTCGGCTATCCTTAGCACTTTATATATTTAAATTAAATCGTAAAAATTATGTTTAGATCATCATGATTGATAGGTTAGAATTAATGGGCTGTTTTTGATTTATTTGCATATTTGGATAGAGTTAGATTAATTTGTTTAAATTGTGCATGCTTAGATTAATTTGGTTATTCATGTATGTTAGACATCATGATAGGTTGTGTATGTCTAAATTTAGCTAGTTTAGTATGTTTTCATCGCGATGAACCTTAATCATGTATATTCCGATTTGATAAAAAGCCGATGTAAGGTTTAGGCATAATGTTGATCGAATTTAGTTTGTTGCCTTTTATGTGATAGGTAGTTCTGTTTAAGTATGTAATTGTCATGGTTAGGTTGTATATTGCATGATCTTATTTATATGCATCAGTTTGTGATAGACTGTGGTATGGTATGCAAATATGTGGTGCATAGAACCATGGGTGTTCATCTATGTATTTCATGTTTGATTGCCAATTAAATGTGCTTGTGTTTACTGTCTGAGTTATTTATATGCTTGCATGGTGTGGAATGTGGTTAGTGCAGTGAGCTGCATTGTGGTTGTTTTGTACTTCACCAGACTAAATTAGTGGCCCGTGGGCAGCGGAGATTAGTTGAATATGGAGCATCCTTCGATCCCAGATACCGCGGTTTATCCTAAGTACTCCCCTGCCTAGGGGTACTATGGGATTTAGTTACTATATGTTACTTCCTACTATATGGTAAATCTGGTGCTAGTTTTGTGATGTGACTACATTTTATCAGATGGAGCATGGTATTTACTCAGACAGGTGTTTAGTTGTGTATGTTGGCATAGATGTTAGTGTTCTAGATGTGTCATTGGTTTTATGTCAGGTTGTGTATGTTGTGAGCATACCTAGAGTAGTCTAATGAGCAGGTTGTGATGGTTTTTAATGCATATAGTGTCTGTTATCATATGGGGTAGTTGAATGACTTTGTAATCAATTACTTAAAGTTATATGATTAGTTTAAACCCTATGTATTAAATCTGATTTTTAGGCTTAATATGTATAGTATACCACTAGAAATCATTATTATATTGGGGTAGTTCGGGTGTAAGTCCTACTGAGTCTGTGGTGACTCACCCCTTCCGTTGTTAATATTTTCAGGAGTGCAGGTTTAGCGCAGCAGAAGCGTAGTGGTATTTTGGAATTCGAGGAGCTAGTGGTGTACTCATTCAATGTTGGTATTTAATTTGTTTAGATAGGTATTTGTTTATGGTCTTATTATGTTGTAAAGTTTGGAATTATTTATTTGGATTGAGATTTTAGTCTTATTTGGTTCTAAACCGATATCCTTCCCCGTTACGTCGCCGGATTATCTTCCGCTGTGCATGTTAAAAATCCGGGTCGTGACACTCGGCGGTGGCTAGCCTTCCTTCATCCAAGAGTTCAAGCTGTACAAGGAGAGATTCTTATCTCTCATCAACAGGAATATCCCTGTTGAGCTGAACTCGGAGAGATGGAAGTAATACTTTGTAGGGGACCACTGCTTCCATCCCATATGCCAAAGCATACGGGGTTTGTCCAGTGGGAGCCCTTACAGAACTACGATAAGCCCATAGAGCATCTACAAGCTTATCAGGCCAGTCGGCAAACTTGCGGGACTTACAAGATTTCTTGATGATTTTGATTAAGGTTTTTTTGGTGGCTTCTGCTTGACCATTACCTTGAGGATAGTATGGTGATGAATGATGCAATGAAATGCGATACCTATTGCAAAGATCACACAGATCTTGAGAAAGAAATTGTGGCCCATTATCAGTGACGATGTCGCTGGGGATCCCGAACCTTGCCAGGATGTTGACCTTGATGAAGTAGCAGACTATTGACGCTTTAGTCTCCACGAATGCTTCCGCTTCAGCCCACTTTGTAAAGTACCCCGTTGCTGTCAGAATGAATGATTTTGAGCTCATTTTGGAGTTGAGGTCACTTAAGGGGCCAATGATATCAAAAGCCCACATGGCGAAAGGCCATGGGGAAAGAATTGGATGAAGGGAAGATGCGGGAGAGTGAATCTTGTAGGCATAGAGTTGGCATGAATGACAGTGCCCGACAAAGATGGAGCAGCCTTTTTCTAGAGTTGGCCAATAATACCCTTGTCGGATGATTTTCTTAACAAGGGCTTGGGCATTCACATGACCACCACAAACTCCAGAATATGCTTCCTTCAGCACCAACTTGGCTTCTTCTTCATCAAGACACCTGAGTAAGATTCCACTTAGGCTTCTCTTATAGAGCACTCCTCCTAAGATTGTATACCTCTGATATACTCTTCTCATTGCCTTCTTTTCCTTGGTGGTTGATCCAGGAGGATATGACTGATCTTGGCAATACCTCGCAATCTCGTCATCCCAAGGTCTCTCACCTTCTTCTAATTCTTCCAACTCAATTAAGGAGATTTATTCTTTGTGTTCCAAGTATTCCTTTCTGTTGAACCTCTCCTTAACCTTCAGAAAACATCCATCTTCAATTGCTGGAATTGTCCTCTTACATATGTGGATAGTTTGCACTTGCCTGCCTAGTGGGACAGATAGAGATGAAGCTAGTGAAGCTAAGGCATCGGCGAGGATATTCTGAGAACGGGGGACATGGATAAAGGAAGGTTTGAAGAATAGCTTGGTGTAGTAGGTGGTGAGCTCCGGGTAGGGTTTGAGTTTTGGATGGGAAGTTCGGTACTTGGATAGGACTTGGCGTAGGATCAATTGACTATCACCTATCACCCTAAGTTCAGTGGCACCATGAAAATAAGCAGCCTCCAGCCAGGCCAGCAAGGCTTCATACTCAGCTATGTTGTTGGTTGCTGGAAAGTTAAGCTGAAAAGCCTGTGGAATGGTGACACCTTTAGGTGACAGAAGGACAATACCTATCCCTCTACCATGAGAGTTCAGAGCCCCGTCAAAATATAATGTCCAAAGATTGGAAGATCGGACTGACATTAGTTCGTCAACCAGGAACTCTGACCGGACTGGGTCAAAGACGGGTATGAGATGATGGGCAAGGTGTTCAGCAATAGCATAGCCCTTGATTGCCTTCTATGGGACATAAGTGATATCAAATTGTGACAAGAAGCTCTGTCATCATCCTAACCGATCAGTCAAGACTATCTTCTCTAACATAAACTTAATGGGATTGATACGAGCAATGAGCTTGACTAAGTGAGCAAGAAAATAATGTTTGAGTTTATGAACCACCAAAACAAGAGCAGCACAGGTCTTTTCTACCACAATGTACCTCAGCTCACAAGCGTCAAACATCTTGGACAAATAGTAAGTAGCTCGTTCATTCCCTTCTTCATCAACTTGTGAAAGGACTGTCCCAATAGAGTTCTCAAGAACCGAAATGTAGAGGAGCAAAGGTTTGTCGGGAATTGGTGGTCTAAGTAGAGGGGGACTTGCCAGGTATGTTTTCAACCCATCAAACGCCTCAAGGCACTTCGAATCCCATTTAAACTCGGCCCCCGCCTTGGTTAACTCATAAAAAGGTTTACACCTTTGGGAATGTTGTGAGATAAACCGGTGGACAAATTGTAGCCTCCCAATGAATCCTCAAAGCTCTTTCATATTCTTCAGGAGAGGCATACTAATGATTGCCTTGGCCTTGTTTGGGTCGATCTCTATGCCTCTTTTGCTTACTATGAACCCTAGTAGTTTTCCTGATGAAACTCTAAATGTGCACTTCTTAGGGTTCATTTTTAGCTTGTATTCTCTAACTCGTTGCAAAACCTTCCTTAGCACTTCAGAATGATCTTCCCGACTCTTGGACTTGATAACCAAATCATCCACATACACCTCTACAAGGGTGTGCATCATGTCATGAAAGATAGCCATCATAGCCCTCTGATATGTAGCTCCGACATTCTTTAACCCAAAGGGCATGACAACATAGCAATATGTTCCCCAAGGTGTAGTGAATGAGGTCTTCTCTTGGTCCTTCTCAGCTAACCAGATCTGATTGTATCCAGAATAGCCATCCATGAATGAAAGCATTTCAAATCCAGTTGTGTTATCGACCAAAACATCGATATGAGGCAAAGAGAAATCATCCTTGGGACATGCTCGGTTCAAGTCTCTGAAATCTATGCAAATCCAATCCTTCTTCATAATAGGGACTATGTTAGCCACCCATTGCGGATATAGGACGACTTTAATGAATTTTGCTTGGTGTAGTTTATCGACCTCCTCTTTCATTTTGAGTGCAATATCAGGGTGGAATCTCCTGAGCTTTTGTTTAACCGGGGTAGTTCTAGGTTTCAAGGTTAATCTATGTTCAACTAATGAATTATCTAATCCCGGCATGTCTTCATATGTCCATGCGAACGTGTCCTTATATTCTTCTAAAACTTTGATCAAACGTTGTTCTTCTGAGGGAGTGAGGTTTGCACTGATGAGGATAGTCTTAGGATCTTCCAGGGTTCCTAAATTCAATTCATTGGTTGGTTCATTCCCTTTGGCTGATGGTTCTCCAAATCTTCTAAGTCCATATGCATATGCATCATCCAAATACTTGATTTCATCCTATGATTTGGGATCCTTCTCTGATACCACCTCATATACTCCCAAAGTATGATCTATGTTATGCTCTTCCTCATATCGGATTTTATCTAGCTGGATGGTATTCTCTAAAAAGTTTGGCAGCCTTGTACACTACACATTTTGTGCCAATTGTTGTAGATACCTATTTGAAACTCGTTTACCTTTGACTTTCCTATTTCCTAACCTATCCTGACCTACTGAAGATAAAGCTAAAAAGGTGGAATTTACAATGGAAGGAGGATCAAGTAAATCGATCAATGATTCAGAAGATAGGGGTCCCTGATTGAGAGCACCCTCTGGGATGAGTAAAGACATTTCCTCGATAGAAATGTGAGTTTTATAGAAGACATTTTTTTTGGGATTTTCAAGTAAGAAGATAGAATGACTCGGAATGACTCGAGGATTGCTAGAAAATGACTGAATTAATAGAAATAAAAACTTAAGCATAAAGGGGAAAAAGGGGCTCGTGGGCCCAATGGTAACAAAAAGTGGACACATAGGTCCAAAACTGATGAAAAAAGTAAACGGGCACGTGGACCCGATCTTAGAAATGGATGGGCATGTGAGCCCATGCTGGAAAGAACCCTCAGTTCTAAAGTTGATGAGGGGAGTAGATGGGCAAGCAGGCCCAGTGAGAATAGAAGGTTTAAAAGGGCACATGGGCCCAAAGTGGGTGGTTAGTTTGATGGAAGAGAGTGGGCTTGGAAGCCCATCCAATAGATCTAGAACAACGGCACGAGGTTTAAACATGGGATTGTTGTACTTGGGCCTCGTGGAATGGTTCTGACTTGGTTGGTAGCTTTCTCAACATGATGATCCAAGATTGGTCTGCCCTTGAGTGGTTCTTGGTGCTCTTCCCCACTTGAGAACAAACGAGTCAAAGATAAGCATAGATCTTCCAATTCTTCTTCTTCATTTGGAGCCTTTCTTCTCTTGACAGCCATCATGGAACTCTTGTCGTCTTCAACCATCATCATGGTCTCCCCTTTGATAAAGAATGTATGGAGTCCCATGGCATATCCTGGTTGGAAGACCCTCCTTGTGATGGAATCCTCTTCGTATCCCAACCCCTGCCTACGTGGCCTTTTATCAATTTGAATCGGCTGAGTGATCCCTTGAAGATCCTTGCCTAAACCTTTTTACAGGTTGATAGCCCAATTTCATCATCATCCGCCATCCCACTATGTCTGGTAGAGAGGCGGTCATGCATCTGACTTCTGGCAATTCTCTCACTGAGATATGGGGTTGTATTGACAGTCCTAAGGGCAATGTAAAAGTAGCATCATTCATCTCGTCCCTTACAGGCATGCTAGTCACCTTGACCACCTGTCCTTTAAAAAGAAACTTTATGCACTGGTGGTTTGTTGAAGCCGCAACTCCTATTGCCTCCAAGTATGGCCTCCCAAGTATAGCCCGAAAAGTTGGATCCAATTCTAGAATATGAAAATATGTTGTGACCGTACATGGTCCAAGTTTAACTTCTAGAGTGACCACCCCATATGTAGACTTCTTAGAGTTGTCATAGGCCGTCACCATGGCACAAGATGGCTTCATTTCTTGTTCAGAAATGCCGCACAACTGCAAAGTTTCTGGCAGCATAACGTTGATAGAAGCTCTAGTGTCAACCAAACATGATTTCACTTCGACATTACAAATGATAACAGCCACAAGTAAAGCATATCTACTGACCTCTAGATCTACGAATTCCTCCTGAGAGAAAGTGAGAGTTGGGTGCTCACTTCTAGGGGCTAACACTGCAGTGATCTTCTCAGGTGGGAGATCTTCACTCACCATAACCCTTTGCAAATATTGTTGTAGAATCTCCTAGTGCACCTTTGATCTTTTGATCAACTCAAGTATGGAAATACAGGCTGGTGTCTTATCTAAATGTTTCAACAAATCATACGCCATGCCCAGCAATGGTTCTTCCACTTGTTCCTCCTCCACTGGATCCTGCGGTTGAGTACCAGCTTGGGGAAAGAGCCACTGGAACATCCTCCCACTCCGAAGCACCGGGGCTATTTGGCGGTCGGGTAGAGGTGATGGGTTAACTGGGGTGGACTGTGGTGGAACAGGTGGTGTAGGTGCATGTATGGTAGGCAATGGGATTGGTGGTTCTGGAATGATTGGGTTAGTGGGTAGAGGCTAGGATTTGGAGGTGGTAGTGATGGTGATACTGGTGGCCTAATAAGAAAAGGTCAGGGTGCAGGAGTGGTGATAGGTAGGTGGTATGATAGGTTGGGGTTTTGGAGTGACAGAGCTCATAGGCTAGGGTTCAGGTTTGGTGGTGATTGTGGTGGTCAGATGAGCAAGGGCCAGTGTGTAGCAATGCTTGAAGGAGGTGTAGTTAAGGAGGGGGCTGGCCTAATGATGAGTCGACGTGAAGAAGTGGCAGCCAGTGGTTGGGTTATAGAGCTTGGTGATGGTAGCAAAGTAGCAAGTGCAAGAATTATCTATCTAGGAGGGTTCCTAGCAGGAGGCTTAGCTGGGTTGACTGGCATGGTTGCATTGTGGTTTTCTAGTTGCCAACTTTGAGCACGGCTGGCATCTCCCTGGATAATGGAATGTACTAGACCAATTCCTGGGTTTGGGTGTGCTAGTGCCGGTGCTAGAGCGGGAGCATGTAATGGGAGCGGATTCTGAACAATCCCCAAGCCAAGTTGTTGTTGAGGTTGAGCCAGTGGACGCTGCCGCCGCTGTTGCCTAGCCTTCATTACATGTATGCATTCCCCCATTTGAGCCCAATCAATGCTACCTTGGTCATTTAGATCGTGGATGTAACCCTTGAATTGGAAACACACTTCTACAGTGTGACCAGGGTACCGATGGTAAGCACAATATCGGGACATATCTGCATTTTCTGACCAAACCTCTCTTTCCTTGGGCAATTCCAACTATTTTTCTGCCATGAGTACATTGAAGATGTCGATAAAGGAGTAAGGGAGATGTTGGTAGTTCTCTCTACTAGGACCTCCCCTTCATAGTGCCTGATTGGGTGGTGGCGGTGCCCTATTGTAGGTAGGTTGACGAGGTTGCTGGGGTTGTGCTACTGGCTGAGGGGGTTGTTGTGGTTGTCGTGGTTGTTGTGGCCTAACCTGTTGTTGAGGGGGTTAATAGGAAAGGTTCTGTGGTAGGTTTCTAAACTAGTTTTGATGGTTCCCTCCCTGGTTCCCCACAATGTTTACAGCTTCATTGTTGACCACTCCCTTGGTTGTAGGACCAGCTAGGGCAGAGGGGGTCTTCCTGATGTTTCTAGGTTTGGGATCAAATGGATTTATCATGGTGGCATCTTTGAAGTGGACTTGCAAGTATCAGGCACTGTCATAGAGTTCATTCATGGTGGTAGGATGGTGCATGATCAATACATTACTTAGAGCTGGTGTGGTGTTCTTGATAAGCATTTTCACTTGTTCCCCTTCAGAAATAACATCTGTCAATTTCTCTGCCATTCCCCTCCAGCGATCAGCAAACTTTATGAAGTCCTCTTCGGGCTTCATCTTCTCAGCAATCAAATCTATAATGGAGCATGATGGTTCCACCCAGTCTCTGTATCTTTGCAAAAATTTGGTCTTGACAATATCAAAGTCTCCTGCCTCAAAGGGGTCGAGCGAGTAGAACTATTCCAATGCAGACCCTTCTAGTGACCGGTGGAACAAGAAAGAAATAACCCTACGATCATTTTTCTAGAATGAGGACTCGTAGAGAAAATCTTTTAGGTGGAGAAAAGGATTGCCAGTACCATTGTAGCGGTGATAAACCGGTAGTTCAGAAGGTGGCAGGTGAAGAATTGGCAAAGAAGGAATAGAGACCTCAGGAATTGATTTGGAGTCCAGGCGACATCTCAGCTCTTCATAACGTTCATTCATCTGAGTGAGCTGATCCATGATTGCCTAGGTGAGAGCAGGCTCTTGGTTTACTGGTGTAGGTATGTGGTTAGAGGCATTATTCTGGAATTGAGGAGCATGACTTGGCAAATTCTCTGAAGATTGTCCATGACTTGATGGGCCAAGGGAGCAACATGGTTTAAATAAGAAGGCTAAACAAATGATGGTTGAACCACAGATGGTTGAACTATAGATGGTTGAACTACAGATGGTTGTGCTAATGATGGTTGAATAATAGATTGTTGAACAACAGGTGGTTGAAGAAAGGGTGATTGAATGAGTGGTGGTCGAACTAGAGGACAAGGAGATGAGGCAACTTGGTTGGCTTCAACCTGATCAATGGCAATTTTGCCCTTCACCATAGATTGTATACGGTGTCGACTCTGAAAATTCAACGGGGTCCTCTCCTTTTCAGGGAAGTCCGTGAACCCAGATCGTCACCTCAAGAGGGGATGAGAAAAGAAAGGAATAAAGCTCGGAAAGCAATTCTCACCTCGGTCCCACACTCACATTGATCCCCGAACTTTCATCCCTTGGCGTCGCTCGATCACCAAAGAGATGGTTCGGGTCATGTGGGAGGAGGGTGAGAAGAAATAAACGTGTTCGCCAGGAACCGTGGGTTCCGATTTATAGAATTAAAATGACCGTGTGTACCTTAGCGTGAAGAATGTGAGTTAAAGCTTCTCCTTCTTCGGCCGGCCGATGAAGAAGAGTCCTCAACGTGTGGGTGCTTGATATTCTGTGCAACTAGACAAATAAACAAGTGAAATAGACAATTAGAACTAGACAAAGTGGAGTATATGTAAAGAGAATGACATGAAACACACAATTGACTAGAAACTGACCGGATTCGGGTTATCTCTAACCCCCTTTTTTTTATTTTTTCGGATTAACAGAGTAAAAGTAATGAAAAAAATGTAAAAAAATGATAGGAGGATGGAGAATCACTAAAAAAAGATATAGGAAAAATAATTTAAAGATTATGAGTTGAATAGAGGAAGATATAGCCAAATCTGTGTTGTCGAAAAAGCCGAGCAGCAGTCCAGGATCTGTCAGGCGCGACTTTGCTTCTGCGCTCGTCACGACCAGCCCCGACCTCGGAATCAAGTTCCGTAGATTGTAAACTCAAGAAAACTTGGAGAGGAATAACTTTTATGAAGAGAGCTCAGGCAGAAGACGTCCACACACTGCGGTAGAGGCCGAGGAAGAGAGACTTGGCAGATCACCTGTAGAACAGCCTTTCTCTCTCTTGAACCGACTTTTCTCTCTCTAAAAACTCGAAATTCTCTCTCTAAAAATCATAAAATTGATGAAGGAGGGAGGTTGGACGTCTTGAGATGCCAGGGGAGTCGTGCTCCTCTCTCTGGAACGACCAGAATCAGAGTCCTTTTATAGGAGAACAGGCGATCTGATCCGGACTAAAAATTAGGGGGAATGCGCCCAAGCCCTGGGCGCATGCGCCCTGGTGCCAGGCGCATGCGCCCCACTGAGGGGCGCATGTGCCCCCCAGTGAGGGCACATCTTATCCACTCCGAAAAATTTGATCTTATCCGGTCCGACCGTTCAGTGGTAGAGTCCCGGTGAAAGACTGGCTCAAGGGTGGGGCGCATGTGCCCTCAAGTGAGGGCACAAGGTCACGTGCCTCACTGGTAGGGCGCATGGGCACGTGCCCTGGGTCCCGGGCGCATGTGCCCTGGAACCTAGGCGCATGGGACTGGTTCTGCGCGTCCTTCTTCCGGAAGCCATTGCAAACACTCCCGAACTCGGAATTCGACGCCGTTTGTTGCGTTGGAAAGATAACAGGCCGAAGAAGCTTTCTATAGCATCGTATCAGCCATAACACCCTCCAAAACTTCAGAATTTTGTCCGGAAGTTAGGGCAGTGAACAGAAGGTCCGATACTGGTCAAAAATGACTTCGACGGCAAACCAGAAAGGCACGGAATGCAACAAAACTTGTCCGGAGTGTGAATATGACCATAACCTTCAATGCATGATCATTAGGCATTGGTCATTCAGCCAATTTCCGTGTTCACACGATTTACGTGCAGCTTTCGCTCGGAAATTATGGCTTTCTGCGGAAAACGTCGGAAAACATCCGATTTCGTTCGGCGAATGCTCCAAATCAACTTAAAAGACCCGGCATCATTATAAGGTCAATCGCACATGTTACCCTATAAAACATGAGTTTTATGCTCTGAATTAGGCGAATTTGGCGTGTCTACAGCTTGCCTCGCCTTGATGTCGGCTTTGTAAGGGAGTGGCATGTAATGAAGCAGAGTGATTCAGAGTGAACTGTAATGGAATGCAAGTGAACGTAGATGAATGTAGCGGAATGGAATGATGATGGACTGAAAAGGTGGCATCAAGGTGTAGATATAGACACGCTTATCTACCTGATCCAGCAATGTGAATCTCTTTGAGTATTCTAGATTGCTTTCATGTTCTATCAAAACCTCATATAATTGACTGGTAAAAGACATGCCCTTGGCAAGAGAGATGAAAAGGTAAATGATATAGGATAAAAGGATGTAGCCAACCCTCAGCGTGGTGAGGAGTCCTCGAATCCGTAGGTTCATCATCAGCCAGCAACCCGAACTTTGCGGTGTTCTTGTACTGTGATGGGCTAAAGTTTGTAAAAGAGAAGTTGATCTTAAAATGAAAAGAATACCAATCCATCATATTTCGAATCTTAAGTTCATTCAAGTTTCACCAAAATACTCAGTTTAATTCTGAGTGGAAGAACCTCAAGTTCTAAAAGGGTTCGTTTTAAGCAAAATAAAAATTGCTCGGGTATCGTGAAAACCATGAATCACGCTTTAGCAGAAACCCGGTATTCGGAAAACGACAAGACAGATTTAAGCCATAGTGAGATTGAAAGATAACGGTGGGATTAACATAGGATGATGGGAAAGAAGAAACAATGGCATGACAATTGCCATGACACGGTGGGATAAAAGACACAGTGGGATAAAAGAAAGGAAAGACTAAAACATGGTGGAACAAAAAGGAAGGAATAAAACATAAAGGGATAAAAGAAATAATAAAAAATGATGAAATAAAAAGAAAGAGAAAACATAATGAAATAGAATTGGTAATGATGAAGAAAGAAAAGGAGATGGCTGTGAACACATAGAAAATCATGTAGAAAATAGTTGAAGATATAGATTGTCTATTGGAGGTCAAGACACCCGATTAGGAACCATCGTCCCTCCAATGTTCAATTTTGTCTTATCCGTGAGTGTGAAGAAATGACCAAGCCGTCGTAGATTTTGTTGAAGGGGACCTCGGGCCCAGTCATCTTCACGCTCAAGGTCTTCAACATTAATGCATATAATATGTATAAAGTGGACCTAGCATAGCTAAGTGACAGATAGTAGAAGTGATGTGAAGTGAAAAAAATGAAGTGATGGTGGTGATGTGATGTGATATTGATGAGAAGCTGAGGATGAAATCTTCAGGTAAGCTGCATCGACCGCCATCTCTGGTCCATCCTTGTCTTGCCTTCTGACGGAATACAACACCATGAGAATGTTCAGCTAGGTGGTGCTTCCTTTCTTTTCGCCGCAAGGTTGGCATGACGTTTCTTGGGGAACACTGATCTCACCAATTCACCTGTTAGGACTAAAAAAGGTTGCCTGCACATTTCTTGTTAGTACCCAACAGACAGAATTGTCATATGAATCAGATTGTTCATGAAATGATTAATGAAAGATTTTACTATTAGAACCATCATTTGGAGGTCAAAACAAAGTTTTTAATGATTGTTCCTTTAGCAAAAATGTCATTTTTAACATTATAGACAATTTATGAATTTTTGGGATTTTTCTGATTTTTATGAATTTTTTGTCCATGTGCCCCCGATCGGGGGCACCTGGCCATGCGCCCAGGGGGTGGGGCACCTGGCCATGTGCCCCCAGATGAGGGCACATGCGCCCTATGGCCATTTTTTTTTTTTTGAAAAAAAATGTACCTGATCGCCCTTCTCTTTTTTTGCTTTTTCAGCTCCTGAAAACACTTAATGAAAAATGATTAAAACTTCATTATGACTCATCCCTTTGCCTGTATATCGTATGCCTTGATTTTAAGTCAAAGGGAGGAGCCTTCTTAACAAGGTAGAATAAAACAAATGACTTAAATGAATTGGTGGTAAGGGTTGAGAGAACTTACCTACCGTGGTGTGAATCCTCTCCTCTCCTATATTGAAATGCCTGAAACACTTGACAGAAGGAGATTAGATCTTCACCATGACTCATCCCTTTGCCTATTATGGTCAACTTTGACTTGGGTCAAAGGGGAAAGCCTTCTTAACAAGGTAATTAAAGTAAAAAATGGATATCCAATACAGAAATGGAAATATGCATGCCAGTCAAATAAACATGAATGCAACTAAGGCAATGATCATAACTGAGCAAAATTTTTTTTTTTGGATTTTCTTGAAAACAATCATTTGGATTTTCAAAAGTATTCAATTTTTTTTTTGGATTTTTTTGAAATATGTGTGTTTTTTTTTGAATTTTTGAAATATTCAATTTTTTTGGGTTTTTGAAATATTCAACTTTTTTTGGATTTTTGAAATATTCCTTTTTTTTATTTTGAAATATGCAATTTTTTTGGGTTTTTGAAATATGCATTTTTTTGGGTTTTTGAAATATGCAATTTTTTTTGGGTTTTTGAATTATGCAATTTTTTGTGGAGAAAATGCTGGTATTTGAGACAGTTCATCGGTCTTTGGGGTTTGTCAAGACTCAAGTGGTAGACGCCACGTGCAAGAATAAAGTTCCCTACCTAGAATCCTTCTAACCTTCTTCCTTTGATCGGCTTGGGTTCCACCTGGATTTGGTCGGTTTACCCTTCCCTAGAGTTTAAAGAGGAAGAGTATAGAGGAAGTCCTTGATAGGGTTTGAAGATGTTGAGAGGGATTTCTCTACTCTCACTCAAATTACCCATTGGGGTTCGGCCTCTTTGGGTTTTTCTTTCTTTTCTTGTTCTTTTCTATGTGGCACATATTTGGACAGGTTTTTGACCCGTGGGGACATTGCCCATCTTTTAACGCCATTTGCCTTGACTATCATTCTGGGTACTCATTCGAACGGAGTTGATCATTTTTCTTTTTCTAACTTTGAGGGGTTCATTGCCCATCTTTTGGCACCCTTTTGTACCCTCTGAGACGGCCTCCTACTAGGGTGGCGAGTGTTTTCGATACTACCCCTCTCTAATCTTCTCTCCCTATCTTGGACCGAGTAGAAGAGAATAGGGTAAGGGTATTCCTTCCATTTCTAGATTTCTGCCTTGCCTTTCGCAAGTGTCGGGTTGTCCGGATTCTAGGATCTTGAAGTGTTGTGTGTGTAGGATGGTACCTACCCTTGACTTCTCACGAACAACCTAGGATCGATGACTTGAGATTATATACCAGTGATTTCTCCATTTTTACGGAAAGTACTTTTTGAGGTAAACTCCATTCCAAGGATGATTTAATTTTTCTCCATCTGCATTAGTCAATTCATATGCATTACCTGGATACTTTTCAGTGATTACAAAAGGCCCTTCCCAGTTAGGTTGCAACTTGGAGCGGGGACCCCCTGGCTTAACGAATATGCGTTTGACTACCATCTCACCGATTTCGAATTTTCTCTCGACCACCCTCTTTTGATAAAACCTTTTGAGTCTATTCTGATAAGTCCAGGCATGCTCGGCGGCGGCTAGCCTTCTTTCATTCAAGAGTTCAAGCTGTGCAAGGAGAGATTCTTGTCTCTCATCAACAGGAATATCCCTGTCGAACTGAACTCGGAGAGATGGAAGTAATACTTCGTAAGGGACCACTGCTTCCATCCCATATGCCAAAGCATATGGAGTTTGTCCAGTGGTAGTCCTTACAGAAGTACGATAAGCCCATAGAGCATCTACAAGCTTATCAGGCCAGTCGGCAAATTTGCTAGACTTACAAGATTTCTTGATGATTTTGATTAAGGTTTTGTTGGTGGCTTCTGCTTGACCATTGCCTTGAGGATAGTATGGTGATGAATGATGCAATGAAATGTAATACCTGTTGCAAAGATCACGCAGATCTTGAGAAACAAATTGTGGCCCATTATCAGTGACGATGTCGCTGGGGATCCCGAACCTTGCCAAGATGTTGCGCTTGATGAAGGAGCAGACTGTTGACGCTTTAATCTCCACAAATGCTTCCGCTTCAGCCCACTTTGTGAAGTACTCCGTTGCCGTCAGAATGAATGATTTTGAGCGCATTTCGGAGTTGAGGTCACTCAAGGGGCCAATGATATCAAAAGCCCACATGGCGAAAGGCCATGGGGCATGAATTGGATGAAGGGAAGATGCGGGAGAGTGAATCTTGTCGGCATGGAGTTGACATGAATGACAATGCCGGACAAAGATGGAGCAGTCTTCTTCTAGAGTTGGTCAATAATACCCTTGTCGGATGATTTTCTTAGCAAGGGCATGGGCATTCACATGACCACCACAAACTCCAGAATGTGCTTCCTTCAGCACCAACTCAGCTTCTTCTTCATCAAGACACCTGAGTAAGAGTCCACTTAGGCTTCTCTTATAGAGCACTCCTCCTAGGATTGTATACCTCTGGGATACTCTTCTGATTGCCTTCTTTTCTTTGGTGGTTGATCCAGGTGGATATGACTGATCTTGACCATACCTCGCAATCTCGTCATACCAAGGTCTCTCACCTTCTTCTAATTCTTATAACTCAATCAAGGAGATTTCTTCTTTATGTTCCAAGTATTCCTTTCTGTTGAACCTCTCCTTAACTTTTAGAAAACGTCCATCCTCAATTGCTGGAATTGTCCTCTTACAAATGTGGATAGTCCGCACTTGCCTGCCTAGCGGGACAGATAGAGATGAAGCTAGTGAAGCTAAGGCATCAGCGAGGATATTCTGAGAACGAGGGACATGGACAAAGGTGAGTTTGAAGAATAGCTTGATGTAGCAGGTAGTGAGCTCCTGGTAGGGCTTGAGGTTTGGATGAGAAGTTCGGTACTTGGATAGGACCTGGCGTAGGATCAATTGACTATCACCTATCACCCTCAGTTCGGTGGCACCATGGAAATGAGCGGCCTCCAGCCCGGCCAGCAAGGCTTCATACTCAGCTATGTTGTTGGTTGCTGGAAAGTTAAGCTGAAAAGCCTGTGGAATGGTGACACCTTCAGGTGACAGAAGGACAATACCCATCCCTCTACCATGAGAGTTTAGAGCCCCGTCAAAATATAATGTCCAAAGATTGGAAGATCGGACTGACATTAGTTCGTCATCCGGGAACTCCGACCGGACTGGGTCAAAGACGGGTATAGGATGATGAGCAAGGTGTTCAGCAATAGCATAACCCTTGATTGCCTTCTGTGGGACATAAGTGATATCAAATTGGGATAGGAAACTCTGCCATCGCCCTAACCGATCAGTCAAGACTGTACACATTTCTATGCCAATTGTTGCAGATATCTGTTTGGAAATCGCTTACCTCTGACTTTCCTATTTCCTAACCTAACTTGCCCTACTGAAGATAAAGCTGGAAAGGTGGTATTTACAGTGGAGGGGGGGATCGAGCAAATCGATCAATGATTCAGAAAAGGGGGATCCCTGATTGGGAGTACCCTCTGGGATGAGTAGAGACGTCTCCTCGATGGAAATATGAATTTCAGAGAAGACGTTTTGGAAATTTCAAGTAAAAAGATAGAATGAGTCTGAGTGACTCGAAGCTTGCTAGAAGATGACTGAATTAATAGAGAGAAAAACTTAAGAATAAATAGGAAAAAGGGGCTCGTGGACCCAATGGTAATAGAAAATGGACACATGGGTCCAAAACTGATGAAAAAAGTAAACGGGTACGTGGACCCGATCTTAGAAATAAATGGGCATGTGAGCCCATGTTGGGAAAAACCCTCAGTTCTGAAGTTGATGAGGGAAGCAAATGGGCAAGCAGGCCCAGTAAGAGTGGAAGGTTGAAGAGGGCTCATGGGCCCAATGTGGGTAAGTGGGCCCTGAAGCCCATCCAAAAGATCTAGAAATAGAGGTACGAGGTTCAAACATGGCATTGTTATATTTGGGCCTCGTGGAATGGTTTTGACTTGGGTAGTATGCTTAACTAGATGATCCAATATTGGTCTGCCCTTGGGTGGTTCTTGATACTCTTCCCCACTTGAGAACAAACGAGTTAAAGATAAGCACAGGTCTTCCAAGACTTCTTCTTCTTCATCTGGAGCTTTCCTTCTCTTGACAGCTATCATGGAACTTTTGCCATCTTCAGCCATCATCATGGTCTCCCCTTTGATAAAGAATGTATGGAGTCCCATGGCATATCCTGGCTGGAAGATCCTCCTTGGGATGGAACCCACTTCATATCCCAACCCCTGCCTGCGTGGCCTTTTCATAGTTTCAATTGGCTGAGTGATTCCTTGAAGGTCCTTGCCTAAACCTCTTCCAGGCTGATAGCCCAATTTCATCATCATCCGCCATCCCAGTGTGTCTGGTAGTGAGGCGGTCATGCATCTGACTTCTGGCAATTCTCCCACTAAGATCTGGGGTTGTATTGACAGACCTAGGGGTGATGTAAAAACATCATTCATCTCATCCCTCATAGGCATGCTAGTCACCTTGACCACCTGTCCTTTAAAGGGAAATTTTATGCACTGGTGGTTTGTTGAAGCCACAGCTCCTATTGCCTCCAAGTATGGCCTCCCAAGTATAGCCCGAAAAGTTGGATCCAATTCTAGAATATGAAAATCTGTTGTGACCGTACATGGTCCGAGTTTGACTTCTAGAGTGACCACCCCACGTGCAGACTTCTTGGAGTTATCATAGGCTGTCACCATGGCACAAGATGGCTTGATTTCGTGCTCAGAAATACCGCACAACTGCAAAGTTTCGGGTGGCATAACGTTGATAGAAGCTCCAGTGTCAACCAAACATGATTTTACTTCGACATTGCAGATGATAACAGCCACATGCAAAGCATATCTCCTAAAGTCTGGATCTGCTAATTCTTTCCTGAGAGAAAGTGAGTGTTGGGTGCTCACTTCTAGGGGCTAACACTGTAGTGATCTTTTCGAGGTGGGAGATCTTCACTCACCATGACCCTTTGTAAATCTTGTTGTAGAATCTCCTGGTGCACTTTTGATCTTTTGATCAACTCAAGTATAGAAATACGGGCTGGTGTTTTATCCAAATGTTTTAACAGATCATACGCCGTGCCTGGCAATGGTTCTTCCACTTGTTCCTCCTCCACTGGCTCCTGCGGTTGAGTTCCGGCTTGGGGAAAGAGCCGCTGGAACATCCTCCCACTCCGAAGTACCGGGGCTATTTGGCGGTCGGGTAGAGGTGACGGGTTAACTGGGGTGGGTTGTGGTAGAACAGGTGGTGTAGATGCAGGTATGGTAGGTAATGGGATCGGTGGTTCTAGGATGATGGGGTTAGTTGGTAGAGGGGTAGGATTTGGTGGTGGTAATGATGGTGATACCGGTGGCCTAATAAGAAGAGGCCAGGGTGTAGGCGTGGTTGATGAAGGTGTAGGTTGTGGTTGTGGTGTTGGTGGTATGATAGGTTGGGGTTTTGAAGTGGTAGAGCTCATAGGCTGGGGGTTCAAGTTTGGTGGTGATTGTGGTGGTCGGATGAGCAAGGGCCGGTGTGTAGCAATGGTTGAAGGAGGCGTAGTTAGAGAGGGGGCTGGCCTAATGATGGGTCGGCGAGAAGAGGTGGCGGCAAGTGGTTGGGTTATTGAGCTTTGTGGTGGTTGTGGAGTAGCAGGTGCACGGATTATCTGTCTAGGAGGGTTCCTAGCAGAAGGCCTAGTCGGGTTGATAGGCATGGTTGCATTTTGGTTTTCTAGTTGCCAACCTTGAGCACGGCTGGCATCTCTTTGGACAATGGAGTGTACTAGACCAATTCCTGGGTTTGGATGTGCTAGTGCCGGTGCTGGAGCGGGAGCATGTAATGGGAGCGGATTCTGGACAATCCCCAAGCCAGGTTGTTGTTGAGGTTGAGCCGGTGGTCTTTGCCGCTGCTGCTGCCTAGCCTTCATTACCTGTATGCATTCCCCCATTTGGACCCAATCAATGCTGCCTTGGTCATTCAGATCGTGGATGTAATCCTTGAATTGAAAGCACACTTCTACAGTGTGACCAGGACACCGATGGTAAGCACGGTATCGGGACATATCTACATTTGTTGGCCAAACCACTTTTTCCTTGGGCAATTCCAACTGTTTCTCCGCCATGAGTACATTGAAGATGTCGGTCAAGGAGTAAGGGAGTTGCTGGTAGTTCTCTCTCCTAGGACCTCCCCTTCGTGGTGCTTGATTGGGTGGTGGTGGTGCCCTATTGTAGGTAGGTTGACGAGGTTGCTGGGGTTGTGCTACTGGCTGAAGTGGTTGTTGTGGTTGTCGTGGCCTAACCTGTTGTTGAGGGGGGTAATAGGAAGGGTTCTGTGGTGGGTTTCTGAACTGGTTTTGACGGTTCCCTCCCTGGTTCCCCACAATATTTACAGCTTCGTTGTTGACCACTCCCTCGGTTGTAGGACCGGTGGTGCGAGGGGGTTTTTCTAAAGTTTCTAGGTTTAGGATCAAAAGGGTTTATCATGGTGGCATCCTTGAAGTGGGCTTGTAAGTATCGGGCACTGTCATAGAGTTCATTCATTGTGGTAGGACGATGCATGATCAAGACATTCCTCAAGGCAGGTGTAGTGTTTCCAATGAGCATCTTCACTTGTTCCCCTTCAGAAATCACATCTGTCAATTTTTCTGCCATTCCCCTCCAGCGATCAGCAAACTTTATGAAGTCCTCTTCGGGCTTCATCTTCTCAGCAATCAAATCCGTGATGGAGCATGCTGGTGCCACCCGGTCTCTGTATCTTTGCAAGAATTTTGTCTTGACAATGTCGAAGTCTCCTGCCTCGAAGGAGTCGAGTGAATAGAACCATCCCAATGCAGACCCTTCTAGTGATCGGCGGAATAAGAAAGCAAGAACCCTACGATCATCTTTCCAGAATGAGGATTCATAGAGAAAATCTTTTAAATGAAGAAAAGGATTGCCAGTACCATTGTAGCGGCGATAAACTGGCAGCTCAGAAGGTGGCAGGTGTAGGACTGGCAGAGAAGGAATAGAAATCTCAGGCACTGACTTGGAGTCCATGCGACATCTCAGCTCTTCATAACGCTCATTCATCTGGGTGAGCTGATCCAGGATTGCCCTGGTGAGAGCGAGGTTCTTGGTTTCTTGGTGGGGGTATGTGGTTAGAGACATGGTTCTGAAATTGAGGAGCATGACTTGAAGATTGTCCCATGACTTGATGGGCTGGGTGAGCAACATGGTTAAAATAAGATGGTTGAACAAATGAGGGTTGGACCACTGGTGGTTGAACTAGAGAGGGTTGAAATGAAGATGGTTGAATCATAGATTGTTGAACAACGGGTGGTTGAATCATAGATTGTTGAACAACAGGTGGTTGAACAAAGGGTGACTGAATGACTGGTGGTTGAACTAGAGGACGAGGAGATAAGGCAACTTGATTGGTTTCAGCCTGATCTGAAGCAATTTTGCCCTTCACCATGGATTGTATACGGGCATAGGTTTAAGGTCGGTATAGAGAGACAACTCCCTAAAGAGTTGTTCAACATCACGGGGAGCGAGATGGTTGAGGGACCTCTTGCACTTCGGCGAATCGGTTGGTGACCCATCTCGTGCTCTCGATGTTCAGCTTGTTCCGCCATTCCAACGTGCCTTCCAGACCTTAGTTGCATTGAACTTAGGATAAAGTAAAACAAGTTGACAAAGTAAACAAAGAACTTTTTTTGGTTTTTTTTAGTATTTTGCAAAAAGTTAGAGGTTTGAATTTTTGTTTGACAAACAAGTTATGCAAAGACTTGAAAGCAAGATTACGCAATGATTTTGATTAAACCTTAGGTTTATGAATTTTGTTAAGAATTGTTCTCTCAACAAATGGGTTAGGATCCTAACTCCAATCTCCAATGACCTAGGTTTCACACAAACTCACCACGTGTAGGTAACGTAGGATGCTTCGGGTTTTGGGGAGTGGTACAACCAACCCGATCGTGAAGAGGAATACTCCACGTATGAGGAATTACGGAGGCCTTGATGAAAGCCAACCAAGTCAACTAGGAAGGAATGTCCCAGAAGAGAGGTCAGAATCCACCAAGAGGGTGTTTTGGATGGGAGGGGTAAATGGGAGAGTGAGCTCCCGCCTCAAAAAAGTGTAAAATAAGGAGGTAGAGAGAAGGAGCATAGAATGCAATCAAGTAATAAAGCAAGTACTGAGCAAAGCATAAACTTAAACAAGCAATCAACACCAGACAAGCAATTAGAAACTAGACAAGCAACTAGAAACTAGAATCTAGACTTGTTTCTTATGTGAGCCAAATGGAGATAGTGAAAAGGTGATGGAAAGAAGAGGGTTCAGATCTGATAGCCAAGCAAAAGGGTGGTCCACGTGGGGACCGATGTGGGAACTGGGGTAGAAAGTAAAGGTGGTTCACGTGGGAACCAGTTTTGGGTAAAAGGGGTGGTTCACGTGGGAACCGGTTTGAATGATCAAAAAGGGGGGCCACGTGGGGCAAATTAAAGGTGAATAACGATCTGATCTAAGTGGGGATAGATCTGAAGGAAAGTGGTTTGGTTCACGTGGGAACCGAAGTAAAGAAAGAGATTGGTTCAAGTGGGAACCGGTTTAAAAGGAAAATGGTGGTTCACGTGGGAACCGGTTTAAATAACATGCAGAAATTAAATGGCATACTTGGCACTTCAGATCTGATGAAAGATGGGTGAAATCAGAAGTTTTGAGATGGCAAGAAGTTTAAGAGAGGTGGAAAGAAGGAAAGGCTCACGTGGGAACCGGTCTAGAACTAGAACTAGTTGCAAACAAAACACTTAGCACCCACGGTTGAAGACATTGCTTGTCCCACCGTGGTCGCCACAAAGCCTGTCGACTCTGAAAATTCGACGGGGTCCTCTCCTTTTCAGGGAAGTCCGTGAACCCAGATCGTCACCTCAAGAGGGGATGAGAAAAGAAAGGAATAAAGCTCGGAAAGCAATTCTCACCTCGGTCCCACACTCACATTGATCCCCGAACTTTCATCCCTTGGCGTCGCTCGATCACCAAAGAGATGGTTCGGGTCATGTGGGAGGAGGGTGAGAAGAAATAAACGTGGTCGCCAGGAACCGTGGGTTCCGATTTATAGAATTAAAATGACCGTGTGTACCTTAGCGTGAAGAATGTGAGTTAAAGCTTCTCCTTCTTCGGCCGGCCGATGAAGAAGAGTCCTCTACGTGTGGGTGCTTGATATTCTGTGCAACTAGACAAATAAACAAGTGAAATAGACAATTAGAACTAGACAAAGTGGAGTATATGTAAAGAGAATGACATGAAACACACAATTGACTAGAAACTGACCGGATTCGGGTTATCTCTAACCCCCTTTTTTTTATTTTTTCAGATTAACAGAGTAAAAGTAATGAAAAAAAATGTAAAAAAATGATAGGAGGATGGATAATCACTAAACAAATATATAGGAAAAATAATTGAAAGATTCTGAGTTGAATAGAGGAAGATATAGCCAAATCTGTGTTGTCGAAAAAGCCGAGCAGCAGTCCAGGATCTGTCAGGCGCGACTTTGCTTCTGCGCTCGTCACGACCAGCCCCGACCTCGGAATCAAGTTACGTCGATTGTAAACTCAAGAAAACTTGGAGAGGAATAACTTTGATGAAGAGAGCTCAGGCAGAAGACGTCCACACACTGCGGTAGAGGCCGAGGAAGAGAGACTTGGCAGATCACCTGTAGAACAGCCTTCCTCTCTCTTGAACCGACTTTTCTCTCTCTAAAAACTCGAAATTCTCTCTCTAAAAATCATAAAATTGATGCAGGAGGGAGTTTGGACGTCTTGAGATGCCAGGGGAGTCGTGCTCCTCTCTCTGGAACGACCAGAATCAGAGTCCTTTTATAGGAGAACAGGCGATCTGATCCGGACTAAAAAATAGGGGGAATGCGCCCTAGCCCTGGGCGCATGCGCCCTGGTGCCAGGCGCATGCGCCCCACTGAGGGGCGCATGTGCCCCCCAGTGAGGGCACATCTTATCCACTCCTAAAAATTTGATCTTATCCGGTCCGACCGTTCAGTGGTAGAGTCCCGGTGAAAGACTGGCTCAAGGGTGGGGCGCATGTGCCCTCAAGTGAGGGCACAAGGTCACGTGCCTCACTGGTAGGGCGCATGGGCACGTGCCCTGGGTCCCGGGCGCATGTGCCCTGGAACCTGGGCGCATGGGACTGGTTCTGCGCGTCCTTCTTCCGGAAGCCATTGCGAACACTCCCGAACTCGGAATTCGACGCCGTTTGTTGCGTTGGAAAGATAACAGGCCGAAGAAGCTTTCTATAGCATCGGATCAGCCATCACACCCTCTAAAACTTCAGAATTTTGTCCGGAAGTTAGGGCAGTGAACAGAAGGTCCGATACTGGTCAAAAATGACTTCGACGGCAAACCGGAAAGGCACGGAATGCAACAAAACTTGTCCGGAGTGTGAATATGACCATAACCTTCAATGCATTATCATTAGGCATTGGTCATTCAGCCAATTTCCATGTTCACACGATTTACGTGCAGCTTTCGCTCGGAAATTATGGCTTTCTGCGGAAAACGTCGGAAAACATCCGATTTCGTTCGGCGAATGCTCCAAATCAACTTAAAAGACCCGGCATCATTATAAGGTCAATCGCACATGTTACCCTATAAAACATGAGTTTTATGCTCTGAATTAGGCGAATTTGGCGTGTCTACATACGGGAGTAGGTTTCTGGGTCAGTATAGAGAGACAACTACCTGAAAAGTCGTTCAACATCACGGGGAGCAGATGGTTGAGGGACCTCCTGCGCTTCTGACTCAAACAATAGATTAACATGACCATCTGACGAAATTGGTTGGTGACCCATCTCGTACTCTCAATGTTCTGCTTGGTTCGCCATTCCAACGTGCCTTCCAGACCTTAATTGCATTGTCACCTTTCAACTTCAAGGAAAAGGTAAAACAAACAAGTTGGCAAAGCAAACAATGAACCTTTTTTGGTTTTTAGTATCTTGCAAAAAATGTTAGAGGTTTGAATTTTTGTTTGACAAACAAGTGATGCAAAGACTTGAAAGAAAAATTACGCAATGATTTTGATTAAATCTTAGATTTATGGATTTTGTTAAGAATTGTTCTCTCAACAAATGGGTTAGGATCCTAACTCCAATCTCCAATGACCTAGGTTTCACACAATCTCACCACTTGTAGGTAACATAGGATGCTTCGGGTTTTGGGGAGTGGTACAACCAACCCGATCATGAAGATAAATACTCCACGTATGAGGAATTACGGGGGCCTTGATGAAAGCCAACCAAGTCAACTAGGAAGGAATATCCCAGAAGAGAGGTCAAAATTCACCAAGAAGGTGTTTTGGATGGGAGGGGTAAATGGGAGAGTGAGCTCCCGCCTCAAAAAAGTGTAAAAGAAGGAGGTAGAGAGAAGGAGTAGAGAATGCAATCAAGCAATAAATCAAGTAATAAGCAAAACATAAACTTAGATAAACAAGCAATGACACAAGGAAAGTAACTAGAAACTAGACAGGCAATTAGAAACTAGAATCTAGACCTTGTTTCTTATGTGAGTCAAACAGAGATGGTGAAAAGTGATGGAAATAAGAGGGTTCATATTTGATTGCCAAGCAAAAGGGTGGTCCACGCGGGGACCGATGTGAGAATAAGTTGGTTCATGTGGGAACTGGGGTAAAGAGTAAAGGTGGTTCACGCGGGAACCGATTTTGGGTAAAAAAAGGGTGGTTCACGTGGGAACCGATTTGAATGATTGAAAGAAGGCCACATGGGGCCAATTAAAGGTGAATAAGGATCTAATCTAAGTGGGGATAGATCTGAAGGAAAGTGGTTTGGTTCACGTGGGAACCGAAGTAAAGAAAGAGATTGGTTCACGCGGGAACCGGTTTAAAGGACAACTAAAAATAAAAGACAGTCACGCGGTGACCAATTTGAGGGTGATAACCTGCAGAAAAGAGAAAAAATCTGATTTGAATGACTGAAAATAAATGTTGGTTCACGTGGGAACCGATTTGTAGAAGAGAGTTGGCTCGCGCGGGAACTAGTTTCAAAGCAAAGGTGGGTTCACGCGGGAACTGATTGACAAAAAATAAATAAGGTACTTGGCACTTCAGATCTGATGAAAGATGAGTGAAATCAGAAATTTTGAGATGGCATGAAGTTTAAGAGTGATGGAAAGAAGGAAAGGCTCACGCGGGAACCGGTCTAGAACTAGAACTAGTTACAAAGAAAACACTTAGCACCCACAGTTGAAGACATTGCATGTCCCACTGTGGTTTCCACAAAGCTGTCGACTCCAAAAATTTGACGGGGCCTCTCCTTTTCAAGGAAGTCCATGAATCCAGATCGTCACCTCAAGAGGGGATGATAAAGAAAGGAAGAAAGCACGAAAGCAACTCTCACCTCGGTCCCACACTCACATTGATCCCCGAACTTTGATCCCTTGGCATCGCTCGATCACCAAAGAGACAGTTTGAGTCATGTGGGAGGAGGGTGAGAATAAGGAAATTAAGACATGTGGTCGCCAGGAACAGCTGGTTCCGATTTATGAAATTAAAGATGACCGTGTGTACCTTAGCGTGAAGAATGCGGGTCAAAACTTCTCCTTCTTCGGCTGGCCGATGAAGAAGAGTCCTCACCACATGGGTGCCTGATCTTCTGTGCAACTAGATAAAAAAACAAATGAAAAAGACAATTAGAACTAAACAAAGTGGAGTATATGTAAATAAAATAACATGAAACACACAATCGACTAAAAACTGACCAGATTCGAGTTATCTCTAACCTCTCTTTTTTTATTTTCAGATTAACAGACTAAAAATAATGCAAAAAATGTAAAAAAAAATTTATAGGATGATGGAGAATCACGAAACAAAGAGATAGGAAAAAGAACAGAAAGATTCTGAATAGAATAAAGAGAGATATGGCCAAATCTGAGTTGTCAAAAAAGTCAAGCAACAGTCCAGGATATGCCAGGCACAACTTTGCATCTGCGCTCTTCACGATCAGCCCTGACCACGGAATCACGTTCCATTGATTGCAAACTGAAGAATACTAAGAGAGGAAGAACTTTGATGTTGAGAGCTCAGGCAGGAGATGTCCACACGCTGCTGTAGAGGCCGAAGAAGAGAGACCTTGCAGATCACCTATAGACCAGCCTTCCTCTCTCCTGAACCAACTTTTCTCTCTCTAAAAACATGAAATTCTCTCTCTAAAAATTACAAATTGATGCAGGATGGAGCTTGGACGTCTTGAGATGCCCGGGGGGTCGTGCATATGCCTTTGGAACGACCGGAATCGGAGTTTATTTATAGGAGAATGACAGGTCTTATCAACACTACAAAATAGGGCACCTTGCACCCCTACCCCAGGGTGCATGCGCCCTGGTGCATGGTGCATGTGCCCCACTAAGGGGCACAAGTGCCTCCCAGTGGGGGTACATCCAATCCATTCAAAATTTTTGGTCTTATCCAGTCAAAAAATTCGATCCGATCCGTTTAGAGGTAGAGTCCCAGTAAAAAATTGGTTCCCTCGTGCCCTCGATCGGGGGAACAAGGTCACGTGCCTCAGGGGTAGGGCGCACGGCCACATGCCCTGGGTCCTGGGTGCATGTGCCCAGGGACCCGGGCGCATAGGACTATTTTGCGCACCCTTCTTCCGGAAGCCATTGCGGACACTCTCAAACTTGGAATTCAACGCCGTTTGCTGTGTTGGAAAGATAATAGGACGAAGAAGCTCTCTATAGCATTGTATCAGCCATCACAGTCACCAAAACTTCATAATTTTATCCGGAAGTTAGGACAGTGACAGAAGATTCGATACTGGTCGGAATGACTCTGACAGCAACCGGAAAGGCACGGTATGCAACAAAACTTGTCCAGAGTGTGAATCTGACTGTAACCTTCAATGCATGATCATTAGGCATTGGTCATTTAGCCAATTTCTATGTTTACATGATTTATGTGTGGCTTTCGCTCGAAATTATGGCTCTGTGCGGAAAACTTCAGAAAACATCTGATTTCGTTCGGCGAAGCTCCAAATGAACTTCAAAAGACCCGGCATCATTCTAAGGTCAATCACACATGTTACCCTATAAAACATAAGTTTTATGCTCTGAATTTGGCGAATTTGGCATGTCTACACATGTTAGGCCTTTTAGGTCATCACCGGGCCTTTTCGGGTTGTCCGGGTCGATCTTAGTCATACATTGTCATTAACCAGGGCCACATGGCCATTTCAGTCAATTTTAGGGTTTCCCAATTATTCTCATTTTTTTCGAGGATCGTCTCACATTTACTCTGCCATGGCTGGTCCCAAGCATAGATGAGAAAGGAGGAGAGTTGTGATAGGTGACAACCGGCGTAAAAATAAAGTCACATCTCATGATATGGATTCAAATGGTATAAATGTTGGGGTGTACTCACCAAATGACATGTTACACCGGAGCCTGGGTGTGGCAAAAAATACAGCAAGGGTGAGGGAATTCCCCACATGTGACATACCACATAAGCGCCCTATTGTGGTGTTAAATAAGCAAGGATTCCCACATCAAGGACGGGTGTGGGTAAAGAAGTTAGTCCATAATAAAGAGCAAGATATGAGTTTTAGAATAAACTCAAATGCAAATAGACATTATTATAAAAAGAAATGTAAGAAAGAAAATATTGAAAGATAGATAAGAATAGGCGCTTGGAATATTGGATCTCTTATAGGATAAGTTATGGAACTTGTTGATAGTATGGAGAGGAGAAGGATTAATATTATGTGTATCCAAGAAACCAAATGGATAAGAGAAAAAGGTAAAGAAGTAGGAAATACAGGATATAAACTATAGTATACAAGAAAAGAGAGAAATAAAAATGGGGTAGGTATCATTGTTGATAAAACATTAAAGGATGCAATAGTTTCAATACAAAGAGTAGGAAATAGAATTATTATGGTAAAAATGATTATAGAAAGAGAAATAACTAATGTAATTAGTGCATATGCTCCATAAATTGGATTAAGTAGTGAGATTAAAGAAAAAATTTGGGAGGATATTTTTGACTCCAAAAATTTGACAGGGGCCTCTCCTTTTTAGGGAAGTCCGTGAATTCAGATCATCATCTCAAGAGCGGATGACAAAGAAAGGAAGAAAACACGGAAAGCAACTCTCACCTCGGTCCCACACTCACATTGATCCCCAAACTTTCATCCCTTGGCATCGCTCGATCACCAAAGAGATGGTTAAGGTCATGTGGGAGGAGAATGAGAAGTATAAAATTAGGACATGTGGTCACCAGGAACCGCGGGTTCTGATTTATGAAGAAAGATTGACTGTGTGTACCTTAAAGTGAAGAATGAGGGTCAAAGCTTCTCCTTCTTCGGCTGGTCGATGAAGAAGAGTCCTCAACACGTGGGTGCTTGATTTCCTTTGAAACTAGGCAAACAAATATATGAAAAGGACAATTAGAACTAAACAAAGTGGAGTCTATGTAAGGAAAATGACATAAAACACACAACTGACTAGAAACTGACTGGATTCAGGTTATCTCTAACCCCCTCTTTTTTATTTTCGGATTAACCAAAAAATAATAATGTAACAAATGTAACAAATTATAGGAGAATGTAGAATCACAAAAAAAAGATATATAAAAATAGCATAAAGATTCTGAAAAGAATAGAGAGAGATAAGACCAAATTTGGGTTGTCGAAAAGGCCAAGCAGCAGTCCAGGATCTGCTAGGCGCGACTTTGCTTCTGCGCTTGTCACGACCAGCCCTGACCTCAGAATCACATGATGTAAATTGAAAACTTAAGAAGACTTGGAGAGGAAGAACTTTTATGTTTAGAGCTTGGGTAGAAGACATCTACACGCTGCTGTAGAAGCCGAAGAAGAGAGACCTGGCAGATCACCTGCAGACCAGCCTTTCTCTCTCCTAAACTGAATTTTCTCTCTCTAAAAACTCGAAATTCTCTCTCTATAAATCACAAAATTGATGCAGGAGGGGGCTTGGATGTCTTGAGATGCCCGGGGGGTCACGTACATGCCTCTGGAATGACCAGAATTGAAGTCTATATATAGGAGAATAGCCGATCCGATCCAAGCTAAAAAATGGGGCGCATGCGCCCTGGTCCTGGGCGCATGCGCCCTGGTGCTGGGCGCATGTGCCTCCAAGTGGGGGCACATCCTATCCACCTGAAAATTTCAGTTTTATTTCATCAAAATATTCGATACGATCCATTTAGAAGTAGAGTCCTGGTTGAAAATTGGTTCTCTCATGCCCTCGATTGAAGGCACAAGGCCACGTGCCTCAGGGGCAGGGCGCATGGCCACGTGCCCTGGGTCCAAGGCACATGTGTCCAGGGACTAGGGTGCATGTGCCCAGGGACCAAGGCACATGGGACTGTTTCTGCGCGTCCTTCTTTCGGAAGCCATTGCGGACACTCCCAAACTCAGAATTTGACGCCGTTTGTTGCGTTGGAAAGATAACCAGCTGAAGAAGCTCTATATAGCATTGGATAAGCCATAAAACCCTCCAAAACTTCAAAATTTTATCCATAAGTTTGAACAGTGAACAGAAAATCTGATACTGGTTGAAATGACTCCAACGGCCAACCGGAAAGACACAGCATGAAACAAAACTTGTCCAAAGTGTGAATATGACCATAACCTTAAATGCATGATCATTAGGCATTGGTCACTCAGCCAATTTTCATGTTTACACGATTTATGTGTGGCTTTCACTCAAAAATTACGGCTTTGTGCAGAAAACTTCGGAAAACATCCAATTTCATTCGGCGAAGCTCCAAATGAACTTTAAAAGGACCAAGCATTATTAGAAGATCAATCACACATATTACCCTATAAAACATGATTTTTATGCTCTGAATTAGGCGAATTTGGTGTGTCTACAGCTTGCCTCGCTTTGATGTCGACTTTGTAAGGGAATGGCATGTAATGGAGCGGAGTGATTCGGAGTGAACTGTAATTGAATGCAAGTGAGTGTAGATGAATGTAGCAGAATGAAATGGTGATGGATTGAAAAGGTGGTATCAAGGTGTAGATATAGACATGCTTATCTACCCAATCCAGCAAAAATGAATCTAGCCAAGTATTCTAGATCGCTTTCATGTTCCATCAAAATCTCAAATAATTGATTGGTAAAAGACATGCCATTGGCATGAGAGATGAAAAATAAATAATAAATGAGTAGCCAACCCTCAATGCGGTGAGGAGTCCTCAAATTCGAAGGTTCATCATCAACCAGCAACCCGAACTTTGCAGTGTTCTTGTACTGTGATGGGATGAAGTTTAAAAGAGAAATTGATTTTAAAATGAAAAGAATACCAATTCATCATATTTGGAATCTCAAGTTCATTTAAGTTTCACCAAAATACTCAGTTTAATTCTGAGTGGAATAACCTCAAATTCTAAAAGGGTTTGTTTAAGCATAACAAAATTGCTCGGGTATCATGAAAACCGTGAATCATGCTCTGGCAGAAAACCTGATTAAACGAAAATGACAAACAGACTTAAGCCATACAGGGATTGAAAGATAATGATGGGACTAACATAGAATGATGTGAAAGAAGAAACAATGGCATGAAAAACATGACACGGTGGGATAAAATAAAAGGCACAGTGGGATAAAAGAAAGGAAAGAATAAAACATGATGGAATAAAATAAAGGGAAGAATAAAACATGATGGGATAAAATAAAGGAAAGAATAAAACATGAAGGGATAACATTGGTAATGATGAAGAATGAAAAAGAGAGTGAATATGAAAACATAGAAAATAGTTGAAGATATAGATTGTCTATTGGAGGTTAAGACGCTTGATTAGGAACCATCGACCCTCCAATGTTCAATTTTGTCTTATCCGTGAGTGTGAAGAAATGACCAAGCCATCGTAGATTTTGTTGAAGGGGATCTCGGGCCCAGTCACCTTCATGCTCAAGGTCTTCAACATCAATGCATATAATACATTTCCAATGAACCTAACATAACTAAATGAAAAATGGAAGGAGTGATGTGAAGTGCAAATTGGAGTGCTGGTGATGATGTGAGATTGATGTGAAACTGAGTGAAGTGTTCAGGCATGGTCTATCAACTTGCATCGACTGCCTGATTCATCAGCATCATGATAATGTTCAGCTAGGTGGCACTCCCTTTCTTTTCGTTGCAGGGCTGGCATGACGTTCCTTCTGGAACACCGATTTCACCAATTCACATGTTGGACTTAAAAGGTTGCCTGCACATTTTTGGTTAGTACCCAACAAACAAAATTGTCATATGAAGCATATTTTTCCTGAAATGATCAACTAAAGTTTTTACTATTAGAACCATCATTTTGAGGTAAAAACAATGTTTTTTATGATGGCTCCTTTAGCAAAAATGTCGCTTTCAATGTTCTAGACAATTTCTGATTTTTTGATATTTTTATGAATTTTTTGAATTTTTTTGTCCATGTGCCCCGATCGAGGGCACATGCCCATGCGCCCTACGGTGGGGCATCTAGCCATGCACCTCCAGATGAGGGAACATGCACCCTACCCTCAAAAAACTTTTTCAAATATGAATTTGACTCAAAATTGGACTAATTATCTCCTATAAATACTCTCTTAAACTTGAAAATTGATCTTATCTTTGTTCAAATGGCTCCTCCTTCTAAGAAGATGTGTTCTGATCTGGGAAGAGCAAATTCCAAGGCATGTGAAGGGGAGGATTTCAGCAAATTTGGTAAGAAAACCTTATTTTTTATTGACTATGATTTTTTGGAAATTTTTTTGAATTTTCAAAATTTTGTGTCTAGGGGCACATGCCCATATGCCTTGGGGTGAATTTTTTTTATTTTTTTATTTTTTATTATCAAAAGTACAAATACCTGGCAGCCTCTTTTGATGGTTTTATGCAGAATTACCCTTTTTTCCCAGGTCCTCAAAAATTCTGTTCACCTGTCTGGTTAAAAGATCTACTTGGAGTGCTCCATTTGTCAGTGAAATCAATCCTGAGTGGCTGGGGCTTGACCAGTCTTATGGTTCATGCAAAACACTATGTGAAATATCACTTGGACTTTGAATTGATGGGTGCTTTGGTAGAGCTATGGCATCCTGACCCTCACACCTTTGTCTTTAACTCTTTTGAATGCACCATCTTGCTAGAAGAAGCGGAGTTGTTTCTTGGACAACCGCGTACTAGAAAAGGTGAGATTGCAAACATGTTTATTCTTTCTGGATTAGTGTCTTGCCTTGAGTTCTTGCAGGGTTTCATGGAGACAGAACAAATCAGCTCCCTTATCACCGAAAAATGGATCCACCTCCAAAAATTGGCAGCCTGGACCATCTCTACTTTGTCTTCTCGCAGCCTTGATGAGACACAGCTTCTTCATGGCTCCAAGGGTTTTTCTACTTGCCTTGTTGCTGTGTTATTGTTTCCCATAGAAGATGGCTTTCTGGAGCAGGGACAACTCTCGTGTATTCGCGGAATATGGTGCGGCAAGCGGCTTGGTCCTTCAGTGCTTGGCTTTCTTTATTGTGGCTTGTCTTCTTCTTGTGTGGGACGTCCTATGTTTGGCAGTGCTCTTCTGTTTGCTTGCTGGGCATATCTTCACTTCAAGTTTGATTCATCAGGTAGTTCTACTGCCACTTCATGACTTTTTCAGCACAGTCCTTTGTTCCCATATGCTACAGCTCTTGGTTTTTCTGACACGGTTTCCAACAAATGTGCTTTATTGAAGAAATGGACAGATTGGCGTATCCATCTTGCTTCCATGAGTCATCCAAGCTTTGTGCATAGTCCAGTCATTATGCAACAGAGAGATGTTCAGATCTGTTTTGCTCCTGGCGTGGATCTTCGATTGGTTACTGGCTCGACTTTTGTTCTGTACAATCCACACAGGTGTCATTCTCAGATTGGTTTGCCTCACCATGAACTGCCTGTGCTTTCACACTTGACTCTTATCAAAGATAGGAAGCTTGATACAAATGATGACATGGAGGAAGCTAAGACATCTATTGCCTTGTGGAGTACGAGCCGGCTACAGCATCCAGGCATGCTTACCGAGGAGAGTCCAGATGACCAGCACCGCTACCTTTCTCTGTTGCAGCTTCTTTGTACCTGATCATCCTTTTATTGCCATTTTCTTTTCTAGCTTGTCAAACAAATTTTGGTCATTTATGAATATAAAATGAATTTTGTTATGTCAACTTTACAATAAAAAATTCACAAAATTTTACCTTATGCCTGAAAAATTGTCAATGCATGACCAAAACAATGCATGATAGAAACAGCTATTTTACACCATGATTTGCAAGATTTAACAGTAAGAAATGGATTTTTCATGAAATTTAAACATGCATTTTTTCGGTGAATTTTTTTGAGCAATTCAGAAATCTATTTGAGATTCTTTCAGTGGCGTTGTGATCAGCTCAATTTCAAGAGTCGCAAGGTAATTTTTAAAATTTTTATGATTTTGACATATTTTCACCTCTATAAATAGACCAACCGTCCCTACCAGTTCATTTCACCACTCACAGCCTCTCTCTTCACCAGAGCTACTCTGACTTATTCTACACTTTTAGAGCCCAAATCACGTTCAAAGGTAAGTACTCAAGTCAAAGAAAATGTAGATCTCTCCATTCTCTTCGCTTCGGCTGTGATTTCATGCGATTTCGAGTTCGTTTGTGCTGTTTTTGGGTCAGAAGAAGATCGGTGCACATCCAGGGTCCATGTGCCCTAGAACCAGGGCGCATGTGCCCTCAAACTAGGGCACAAGGGCACGTGCCCTAGGGTCAGGGTGCATGTGCCCTCAAGCCAGGGCACAAGGGCATGTGCCCTCAAGTCAGGGCACATGTGCCCTCAGACCAAGGCGCAAGGGCATGTGCCCTGGGGTCAAGTCGCATGTGCCCACAGACTAGGGCGCAAGGGCCCCTAGTCTGGGTACAAGTCAACTCCAGCATTCTTGTATTGGTGATTGTTTTGAAATTGAAAAACTAACCAATTTTGAAATTTACAGATGCCGAAGAGGGTTCAACGCACGTGTGCGCATGACGACGAGGCTGGCCCTTCTGAGCCGACAGTCCCGCACGATGTAAATGTCCTTTGAACTGGCTATAAATTCTCTACCATCTTTGTGATTAGTTCTTGAACTGAACAGCTTTTCCATTTGCAGGGACGGATAAAATCACGTATATCATGGCAGCTAGTACGATTGGCATACCAGGGTCTTGAACCGTTCCAACGTCGCCGCCTGGATGAGATGGGATTTGGTCCCGTCTTACATTTGTTAGTGCTTTGGGAGGACTTGGCTCTGATCCAGGTTCTGAGGGATTGCTGGGATGCCACGACTTGTTCATTTCTTCTTCCCTGGGGGCATATGGTCCCTACTCTAGAGGATGTGGCCCATATCATGGGGCTGCGGGTCTATGGGTGTGCCGTCATTGGTTGCACGTATGGTAACTATGTCGAGATGGCAGCGACACTTCTTTCTTACTCCCCGCCTCGGTCACATGATGAGGCAGTCTTGTCAATCACTCAGAAGGAGTGTCTCAAGCTAGTGGGCCTGACAGAGGCTCAGATGCAGCGGGGCGAGGTGACCAAGGATTACGAGGATCGCCTGATTCGTCAGGTATCTATGACACTATGCAGTCCTTCTGGATCAGCGGAGGCAGATCGGGATTGCCACCGATTTTTGCTCTTCTTTTTTGGTTGCTTGTTGCTGGGCAACAAGACCGAGACGGTTCACCTACGGTTCCTTCCGCTCCTGGCTGACGTGGAGTCCAACGGTGACTATGCCTAGGGTGCAGCGGTCCTGGCACATCTATTTGCCAGTCTCTCTCCTGACAGTGGTACTGTCTCAGTGGGCGGCTTCACACCTTTTCTTCAGGTATTTCTCTTTCTATGGTTTGCTTTCTTGTTGCATGTTATACTTGTACCAACAAAGTGTTAATTTCAGGTGTGGAGTTACCTTTACATTTCACTAGGCCGAGGCCGAATAGATCACCCATTTCACCTGCCTTTGATGGCATGCTGGTAAGCCATCCGTGACGCTACATCCCACGCACACTAGCTCCTTCGTCTTCGAGGTGAGCTATTGAGTCTTTCTCCTGCATGGATATGTCTCTCTATTCTTCCTTGCTTTTGTTTGTTAATTACTGATACTTTTCTTTCTTGTAGGTATGCTGGCGTCCGTATCTGACTACCGATGACAAGAGTGCCGAGTGGGTGGTGAAGGGTGCCCATCTCTTCAGCCGTGACATTTACCTTCATTGTCTGAACAAGGTGGAGCCACTCTGGGTTTGCCTCATGATGAGGACATTCGGCGGTTATCAAGAGTGGTGCCCTCCTCCTCCTTCCAGACATAGCCATAGCACCAAGGGGTTGACATACTCAGTAAATTGGGCAACCCGGTACCGATCTGCCTTGGAGGATTGGGAGGCTGAGGGCACCGTGGTTTTCTTGACTGTCGTGGATGACACAGAGTTCACTTGCCATTATGATGCAGCTTATGGTCATATTTTTGACTATGCTGGCCAGGTTAACTTTTTGTCTCTGTCTCTTTGTTATCATTGCATTGCCTTGTCTGATAAAAAAAAATTTCAAGATTCCTGGGGCATGCTTACCCAGTATCGAGCACAGATTCACAAGCTGGAGGAGGAGGTGGCCTCCCTGAAGGCAGCTCTACAAGCAGAGGTATGTGTGTGTTTTGTGCTCTTCAATTAAGCTACCAGATATTTGACTTGCTTTATGTACTTGCAGTGCATGGCCCGCTCAGAGGGTGTTTCATCTTCTGAGGAGGTGAGAGCCCTACGAGACGAGCTGGCTGCCACGAGACAATCTCTGGTGGAGAAGGAGATCACGGTAACATCTTAATAATTGCTACCAGACTTGTTCTTTCACTATCTAAGCCTTATACATTGCTCGTAGGTGGCTGCACTAGAGTGATCATTTTCTGCTTCTTCTTCGGAGTCTTCTTCCAGGATCCAGGCTTTGGAGGCTGAGTTGCAGGCTCGGGTGCCCACTCTTGAGATGGCTCAACTTCGATTGGGCTTTGATGCAGAGCTATTGGCGCATGACCGACGCCACTTTGAGGCTCTTCGTGAGGCAGAGACCCAGCATACAGCTGCCCTTCGTGAGCGAGATGCCGCAATCTATGCCATGGAGCAGAGGCAGTACCAGATGCAGATTGATCTTGTTTCCGCCTAGGTGGAACTACGTTTTCACCGTGAAATGGCCTGTCAATCTACTCGGAGCTGGACCCATCAGAGTGGCAGCCACCATAGTGGCACCCATCAGAGTGGCAGTCATCAGAGTGGTAGCCACCAGAGCGGAACGCGGACCAACCAGAGTGGCTCGCACCATAGCCGAGGCCGTACAACAAAGGATGGAGTTGATCCAGAGAGAAGCCAGACTTTGAGTGTGGCTGACTACTTAGTTTCTTCTCCTGAGTGTAGGGATGAGTAGGTTTTGATTTGTATGCCCAATATCATTGTATTAGGCTTTTGTCTTGTATCTTGCTTCATGAATGAATCAGCGTTTGTGTCTACTTGGCTTGTTTTGGTTGTGTCTGCAACATCACTTCGACAATTTTGATTAGCATAACATGGTGGCTTGGCCCTTTGCTTTTGTCAAAGGGCATAGCCTTCTTAACATGGTGAAAAATAATGAGTGAAAGAAAACGAATGTGGAAAAGGTTAAGAAACTTACCTGTATGACGAGAATCCATCCTCCTTGTTATCTAGTGCCTAAAAACACTTAATAAAAGGACAATTCTATCCATGTCTCATCCCATTGCCTATTTCTTATTTGGCTTGACTTTGAGTCAAAGGGAGGAGCCTTCTTAACAAGGTGGAATAAAATAAATGACTTGAATGAAATAGGGTAAGGGTTGAGAGAACTTATCTACCGTGGTGAGAATCTTCTCCTTCTACATTGAAATCCCTGAAACACTTGATAAAAGAGGATTAGATCTTCACCATGACTCATCCCTTTGGCTATTATGGTCAGCTTTCACTTAAGTCAAAGGGAAGAGCCTTCTTAACAAGGAAATTAAAGCAAAAATGGATATACAATGCAAGAATAGAAATATGCATAATAGAAAATTAAACATGGATGCAGCTAAGGCAATGATCATTGACTAAGTTAAAAAAGATACATTTTTTTGGGTTTTCTTAGAAATATTCATTTTTTTTTGAATTTTAAAAATATGCAATTTCTAGAAAATTCAAAAATTTTTTGGATTTTTTAAATATGTAAACTTTTTTAGATTTTTGAAATATGTATTTATTTGGATTTCAGAAATATTCATTTTTTATATTTTTGAAATATTCATTTTTTTGGATTTTTCAAATATTCATTTTTTGTGGAGAAAATGCTACAGTTCATCAGTCTTCAGGGTTTGTCAAGACTCAAGTGGTAGATACCATGTGCAAAATAAAGTTTCCTACCTAGAATCCATCTAACCTTCTTCCTTTGATCGGCTTGGATTCCACCTGGATTTGGTCAGTTTACCCTACCCAAGGGGTTTAAGGAGGAAGAATATAGAGGAAGTCCTTGATAGGGTTTGGAGATGTGTGGGAACCTCGGGAATCTTTTTTGGTCTTGGAAAAGATTTTTTGTTTTTTGTATGTTTTGAAATATCGACATCCAAATTTTCTAGTAAAGTAGGTAATAGACCATAAAAATACTAGATAGTCCGGGTGATAAAAAGAAGAGTATAGAACCCAAGTTCGGGTTCTGTGAAAATATTTTTTGACCTCTCTCCATTGGATGGTGCGAATATCCAATGTTCATTTACATCGAGCAAACACTCGAACACCCTTGATTAACTGCCATAGCGATCTTGTTTGACGAGAGCGTGCACATCCACAACATGTAAAGAACACAAGGGCCCCGGCCTTTCAGGCCCGATGAGATGCAAACAAGTTTGATTAGATTTTGTTTGAAGTTGTTTTATGTTGATTTATGAATTGATTTGGATGTGGTTTGAAATGTTGATTTCATATTTCCATTTGACTTGGATTTGAATGTTATTTGTTTTGAGCTTGTTTGAATTATTTGGTTTGTTTTACTTCAATTGGTTGAAGTTTATTTATTTTTTTTTGTTTAAACTTGATATTTTAGATGTGTTGATCAATTTGACTTGCCTAAGTTTAGTTGACATGTGTTGAGTCATTTTCATGTGATTTTCTTATGTTGGTTGGTGTTTTAGTACCGATTCGGGTGGGTTCGGTATGTTTTTAGATGTTTTGAAGTTTGGTTTAAAGTGATTAAACTTGAACTTCAAATTGTTAATGATATGAATTTGGCATGTTTTAAGATGAATTTCATATGCATTAATATTTTCTTTATGTGTTCTTTTCAGTTGGTTGTGAATTATTTGATTTGCACTTGTTTAAGCATTTGAATTCAAAAAAATTAAGTGTATTGAATCAATTTTTCCAGATTGTATTAAATCTGATTTTTGTTGAATGTTAAAACTTTAATGATCTATTTTAAGCATTTTTTAAGATTAATTTGATTGTATTTTCAGATTTAATTAAGTTAACTTCAGATTTGGTTAACTCTTGTTCGGTTTGCATCACATCCGGTCTGTCGGGCTAGTGTCGATGCCTAGTCACATGCAATCAACTCGGCACTTCAAATGTTCATTGAATATTCATGTTCATGCTGGTGTACATCAGATGTGGCAGTTCATATGCCAAGAATAATGCTTGTCAAAGTGCAAATGTGTGAATGTCCTTCCCTTGTTGTAAAATCCACTTGATTGAGAAAATTTTGGCAGCACGCCGCCTTATTTCCAATCGGTGTGGAATTTTACCCGTCCTACAAGGCATAGTCATTTGAGTTTCCGAGTAGTGGGAAGGATCCGTCTGCAGTGGGAAGCGTGTCCCATGCCTACGCCCGGGTCAACATACCGGATACGGGTCCGGGCTGTCGCCCAAGGTGGAGCGCCCACGTGGTGGTGCTAACTCCTTATTTAATTTTGGCATTTCGCCTTCAGATTTAATTAAGGTTTATTTTAAGTGTCCAAGGCCCAATGGGCCAGCTTAATCAGCACAATGGGCTGGTCTTCATGCTATGTCAGCTCGGTTGGCCCAATCTTGAGCTTCCTGGGTCCTGGCGGCCTGCTTTGAACTTCATGACCCAATGGGCCTGCTTTGCACCTCCATGGCCTGGTTGGCCTGATTTGCCCTCCATTTTTGCACCTTGACATCTTGATGTAGCAGCGGACTAGGTGAGCCTCAGAGGGGCTGGAATGGGTTGGCTAAGGTGCTGTTTAGGTGAGCTTTGGTAGGACTGCACAAGGGGTAGGTTTAGGTATGAACTAGGACTGGTGTTAGGAATGCACAAAGGGCATGAGAATTGAAGGCCCGCCCGAGTAGTCTCGGTCCGTCCGGCGGATTCCGAGAGTCTCAAAGCGTCGACCCTCCTTCCAAACATCAAAGAAGATGTTTGGTTTGTTTGGGGGTTCTGTAGAAGCTGTATTGGGTGTATTGCACATAGGGCAAACTAGGTGACCATCAAAGGGGCCTGACATGGGTGCTCACAAGGGGGCAGAACTTGGGCCAGCAAGGGGGCCTGTTTTGCATGCCATTCGGGGCCTGATTGGGAAAGGCAGGAGGTGCATGTCCAAGTGACCATCAGTGGGGTCAAACCAAGCATGATATTAGAAGGTTTAGAGGCCAACATGGAGGGCCAAAAGGGTGCACAAAGGGGCTGAGTTCGAGCTGTTTTAAGGGGCAGCAAGGGGCTATTTTTTGTGATGGCCAAATAGAGGGTACACTTAGGGCTTTCTGTAGACAAACGTGAAGGGCACTCAAAGGGGGATGAATGGGCATTTATCAGAGGGTATGCCACCATGGAGAGGGGTAGAGAAGAGAAGGGGAAGAGTTGAATTAAAAGGCTACATCGGAACACACTTTTTCAACTCACCGGTTTTTTTTCTCTCTTGCACTGCAGGTGGTGTTGAAGATGATGGGCTGAAGGTGCCACCAAACCCTTATTCTCTTGCTGTTGGATGATAAAATGGGGTATTATCCTTGATGATGTTGATGGATGGAGCAAAGGAATGAAGAGAGCTTGCTGCACTTGCTGAAGTTGGCACACCAATCAGGTGGGCTGGTTGCACCTGCTGCTGGCGCGCCTGCTGGAGGGAGGCCTTTTATCCTTCTTCTTATTCACTTAGAACACAACAAGGGGTCTGTAGAGGTTGCTGGCTTTCTGATGAAGACGTCCAAGCAAGGAGAAGCTGTCTTGGAGCAGAGTAGAGGGAGGAGAGGCAGGGCTTCCGCAGGGTGATCAGCTTTTCTTCACATGGCCAGCTGAGGGGGCTTTTATAGGGGCTGAGGGGCGCCATCTCCAGGAGGAGATAAGGATGGAGGTTGTTAAGAGAAGATAAGGATAACTCAAGGGAGGTTGGAAATGATAAGGATAACCCATAGTTGGTTGTTGAGGATGATTATGCGCCAACTAGAAAGAGAGGGAGAGAAGGGTGCGCACCATCTCCTCCTTTCAAGGAGGTGTGCGCACATGACATGTGGCAAGAATTCTGGTTCGATCAAGGCTTGGATGAGGATAGGCTTGGTTAGTTGTAGGATTAGTTAGGATGAAGATAAACCAAGGGAGAGATAGGGATAAGCCATGGGAGGTGGTTGAGGGAGGTGGTTGAGTGGGACCCACCAGCCAAGGAAGGAGGAGGTGGGTGCGCCTCCCTCCCCTATTTTCTAGGGCTTCTTGCACACACATCAGATGAGGGAGGATGGGGTTCGGCCATGACAGGTTAGGTTAGCCCATCTTGGGTTAGGGATTTAACTACGGGTTTAATCGAGTGCTCCCGATCCAACGGCTATCATTAATTAGACCAAAACCAATTAAATAAATCCCAAATTGACTTCAAAAAAATTCCAGATCATGCCCTGATGGCCATTGATCTTATGCTATATCCTGATGTGTGGTTGAGATCACTTGAATTGCAACGGATCTCTTAATTTAGCTAGTTTCTCTGATCGATGCGATCTCGGCCGTCGATAATGCCGCTGAGTGTAATTGAATGCAATTGCCTCCCCCCATTGGCCAAATTTATTTTTCATGCATCAATATTCATGAGATCAAAGTTTTGGGTCATGAAAATTGAAATTTTCAGCCCATGGGTCAATCCAGAGCTAATCGGACCATTATGCCCCTGGTGCGAGAACATACGGCTTTCCGTCCGGATTTGCTCTTTCTTGCATATCTCTTCATCCGGGAGTCAGATTTTCGATCCGTTTTGAGCGTTGCCTAGCTCTATCCAATCTTGACAATGTGGTAAAGTTGGAATTCCATGTTAGAGTCCCAATTTGTCCCAAAGTGTTAGGGGCAAAATGGTCATTTCGGCCTTCTGGTGTCCGTTTTTCATGTTTTGGGCACCGTTGCGAAGCTCTTGACTGGGGCTATGTAATGATCACATTATCTTGGCCATTTTTAACATATAAAGCCATGTCAAGGCATTTCCAAAGCCTGTTTACATCATCTATTCATGAATTTTTTGAATCTGGGTCAGATTTTCTGCACCGGCTTCGGCATTGCTGAAACTTGTATCAAGCAAGTAAGCGAAAAAATTTGATGCCAACAAGATGTTGAGAGGGTTTTTTCTACTCTCACTCAAATTTCCCGTTGGGGTTCGGCCTCTCTGGGTATTTCCTATTTTTTTGCTCTTTTCTATGTGGCACATATTTAGACAGGTTTTTTGACCCGTGGGGACATTGCCCATCTTTCAGTGCATTTTGCCTTGACTATCATTCTGGGTACTCATTCAGACAGGTTGATCATTTTTCTTTTTCTAACCTGAGGGTTCATTGCCCATCTTTTGGCACCCTTTTACACCCTCCGAGACGGCCTCCTACTTGGGTGGCAAGTGTTTTCGATACTACCCCTCTATAATCTTATCTCCCTATCTTAGACCAAGTAGAAGAGAATAGGGTAAAGGTACTCCTTTCGTTTCTAGATTTCTACCTTACCTTTCGCCAGTGTCGGGTTGTCTGGATTCTAGGATTGGGAGGTGTTGTGTGTGTAGGATGGTACCTACCCTCGACTTCTCACGAACAACTTAGGATCGATGACTTGAAATTATACCAGTGATTTCTCCATTTTTATGGAAAGTACTTTTTGAGGTAAACTCTATTCCAAGGATGATTCAATTTTTCTCCATCTGCATTAGTCAATTCATATGCATTGCCTGGATACTTTTCAGTGATTACAAAAGGCCCTTCCCAGTTAGGTTGTAATTTGGAGTGGGGACCCCCTGACTTAACGAATATGTGTTTGACTACCATCTCACCAATTTCGAACTTTCTCTTTACCACCCTCTTTTGATAAAACCTTTTAAGTTTATTTTGATAAGTCCGGGCATGCTCGGCAGAAGCTAGCCTTCTTTCATCCAAGTGTTCAAGCTGTGTAAGGAGAGATTCTCGTCTCTCATCAATAGGAATATCCTTGTCAAGCTGAACTCGGAGAAATGGAAGTAATACTTTGTAGGGGACCACTGCTTCCATCCCATATGCCAAAGCATACAAGGTTTGTCCAATGAGAGTCCTTACAGAAGTACGATAAGCCCATAGAACATCTACAAGCTTATCAAGCCAGTCAGCAAACTTGCTAGACTTACAAGATTTCATGATGATCTTGATTAAGGTTTTGTTTGTGGCTTCTACTTGACCATTGCCTTGAGGATAGTATGGTGATGAATGAAGCAATGAAATGCGATACCTGTTGCGAAGATCACATAGATCTTGAGAGAGAAATTGTGGCCCATTATTAGTGACGATGTCGCTGGGGATCCCGAACCTTGCAATGATGTTGCGCTTGGTGAAGGAGCAGACTGTTGATACTTTAATCTCCATGAATGGTTCCGTTTCAGCCCACTTTGTGAAGTACTATGTGACCGTCAGAATAAATGATTTTGAGCGCACTTCAGAGTTGAGGTCACTCAAGGGGCCAATGATATCAAAAGCCCACATGGCAAAAGGCCATGGGGCAAGAATTGGATGAAGGGAAGATGCGGGAGAGTGAATCTTGTCGGCATGGAGTTGACATGAATGACAATGCCAGACAAAGATGGAGCAGTCTTTTTCTAGAGTTGGCCAATAATACCCTTGTCGGATGATTTTCTTAACAAGGGCTTGGGCATTCACATGACCACCACAAACTCCAGAATGTGCTTCCTTCAGCACTAACTTGGCTTCTTCTTCATCAAGACACCTAAGTAATATTCCACTTAAGCTCCTCTTATAGTGCACTCCTCCTAAGATTGTATACCTCTGGGATACTCTTCTAATTACCTTCTTTTCCTTGGCAGTTGATCTAGGTAGATATGACTAATCTTGGCAATACCTCGCAATCTCGTCATGCCAAGGTTTCTCACCTTCTTTTAATTCATCCATCTCAATTAAAGAGATTTCTTCTTTGTGGTCCAAGTATTCCTTTCTGTTGAACGTTTCCTTAACCTTCAAAAAACGTCCATCCTCAATTGCTGGAATTGTCCTCTTACAGATGTGGATAGTACGCACTTGCCTGCCTAGCAGGATAGATAAAGATGAAGCTAGTGAAGCTAAGGCAATGGCCAGGATATTCTGAGAATGGGGAACATGAAAAAAAATGAGTTTGAAGAATAGCTTGATGTAGCAGGTGGTGAGCTCCTGGTAGGGTTTGAGGTTTGGATGGAAAGTTCGGTATTTGGAAAGGACTTGGCGTAGGATCAATTGACTATCACCTATCACCCTCAGTTCGGTGGCACCATGGAAATGAGCAGCCTCCAGCCTGGCTAGCAAGGCTTCATACTCAGCTATGTTATTGGTTGCTGGAAAGTTGAGCTAAAAAGCTTATGAAATGGTGACACCTTCAAGTGACAGAAGGACAATACCTATCCCTCTACCATGAGAGTTCAGAGCCCCGTCAAAATATAATGTCCAAAGATTGAAAGATCGGACTAACATTAGTTCGTCATCCGGGAACTCCAACCGGACTAGGTCAAAGACGGGTATGGGATGATGGGCAAGGTGTTCATCAATAGCATAGCCCTTGATTGCCTTCTGTGGGACATAAGTGATATCAAATTGGGACAAGAAACTCTGCCATCGCCCTAACCGATCAGTCAAAACTGTCTTCTCTAACAGAAACCTGATAGGATTGATACGAGCAATGAGATTGACTTGGTGAGGAAGAAAATAATGTTTAAGTTTCTAAACCACCCAAACAAGAGCAGTATACGTCTTTTCTACCATAGTGTACTTTATCTCACATGCATCAAACATCTTAGACAAGTAGTAAGTAGCTCGTTCTTTCCCTTCTTCATCAACTTGTGCAAGGACTGCCCCAAGAGAGTTCTCCAGAACCGAAATGTAGAGAACCAAGGGCTTGTCGAGAATCGATGGTCTAAGTACAGGGGGACTTGCCAAGTATGTTTTCAACCCATCAAATGCCTTTTGGCACTTCGAATCCCAATTAAACTCGGCCCCTGCCTTGGTTAACTCATAAAAAGGTTTACACCTTTGGGAATGTTGTGAGATAAACCGGCGGACAAATTGTAGCCTCCCAATGAATCCTCAAAGCTCTTTCATATTCTTCAGGGGAGGCATACTAATGATTGCCTTGGCCTTGTTTGGGTCGATCTCTATGCCCCTTTTGCTTACTATGAACCCTAGTAGTTTTTCTGATGAAACTCCAAATATACACTTCTTAGGGTTTATTTTCAGCTTGTATTCTCTAGCTCGTTGCAAAACTTTCCTTAGCACTTCAGAATGATCTTCTCGACTCTTGGACTTGATAACCAAATCATCCACATACACCTCTACAAGGGTGTTCATCATGTCATGAAAGATAACCATCATAGCCCTCTGATATGTAGCACCAGCATTCTTTAACCCAAAGGGCATGACAACATAGCAATATGTTCCCCAAGGTGTAGTGAACAAGGTCTTCTCTTGGTCCTCCTCAACTAATCGGATCTGATTGTATCCATAATAGCCATCCATGAATGAAAGCATCTCAAATCCAACTGTGTTATCAACCAAAACATCGATATGAGGCAAAGAGAAATCATCCTTAGGACACGCTCGGTTCAAGTCCCTGAAATCTATGCAAATCCGAATCCGTCCATCCTTCTTCATAACAGGGACTATGTTAGCCACCCATTGCGGATATAGGACGACTTTAATGAACTTTGCTTGGTGTAGTTTGTCGACCTCCTCTTTCATTTTGAGTGCAATATCAGGGTGGAATCTCCTGAGCTTTTGTTTAATAGGGGTAGTTCCAGGTTTCAAGGTTAATATATGTTCAACTAATGAATTATCTAATCCCGACATGTCTTCATATGTCCATGCGAACGTGTCCTTGTATTCTTCCAAAACATTGATCAAACGTTGTTCTTCTGAGGGAGTGAGGTTTGCACTGATGAGGACAGACTTAGGATCTTCCAGGGTTCCTAAATTCAGTTCCTTGGTTGGTTCATTCCCTATGGCTGATGGTTCTTCAAATCTTCTAAGTCTAGATGCATACGTATCAACCAAGTCTTGGATTTCATCCTCAGATTTAGGATCCTTTTCTGATACCACCTCATATACTCCCAAAGTATGATCTACGTTATGCTCATCCTCATATTGGATTTCATCTAGCTGGATGGTATTCTCTAAAAAGTTTGGCAGCCTTGCACACTCTATGCATTTCTGTGTTAATTGTTGTAGATACCTACTTGGAACTCGTTTACCTCTGATTTTCCTATTTCCTAACCTAACCTAACCTAATAAAGCTGGAAAGGTGGTATTTATAGTGGAAAGAGGAATGAGTAAATTGATCAATGATTCAGAAGAGAGGGATCCCTGATTGAGAGCACCCTCTGGGATGAGTAGAGACGTCTCCTCGATGGAAATGTGAGTTTCAGAGAAGACATCTTTTTTTTTGGATTTTAAAGTAAAAAGATAGAATGAGTCAGAATGACTCGAGGTTTGCTAGAAACTAATGAAATTAATAGAGAGAAAAACTTAAGAATAGATAGGAAAAAGGGACTCGTGGGCCCGATGGTAACAGAAAATGGGCACATGGGCCCAAAACTAATGAGAAATGTGAACGGGTACGTGGACCCGATTCTGAAAATGGATGGCCATGTGAGCCCATGTTGGGAAAAGCCCTTAGTCCTAAAGCTGACGATGGAAGTAAATGGGCAAGCAGGCCCAGTAAGAGTGGAAGGTTGGAAAGGGCGCATGGGCCCAGAATGAGTTGTTAGTTTGATGGAAGAGAGTGGGCTTGGAAGCCCATCCAATAGATCTAAAAACAATGGCACGAGGTTTAAACATGGGATTGTTATGCTCGGGCCTTACGGAATGGTTCTGACTTAGTTGGTAGCCTACTCAAAAAGATGATCCAAGATTGGTCTGCCCTTGAGTGGTTCTTGGTGCTCTTCCCCACTTGAGAACAAATGAGTCAAAGATAAGCACAGGTCTTCCAAGTTTTCTTCTTCATCTGGAGCTCCCCTTTGATAAAGAATGTATGGAGTCCCATGGCATATCCTGGTTGTAAGATCCTACTTGGGATGGAATACTTTTCGTATCACAACCCCTGCCTACGTCCTTTTCATAGTTTCAACCGGCTGAGTGATCCCTTGAAGATCCATGCCCAAACCTTTTCCAGGCTGATAGCCCAATTTCATCATCATCTGCCATCCCAGTGTGTCTGGTAGAGTATGCATTGGTGGTTTGTTTAAGCCACAGCTCATATTGCCTCCAAGTATGGCCTCCCAAGTATAGCCCGGAAAGTTGGATCCAGCTCTAGGATATGGAAGTCAGTTGTGACCACACATGGTCCAAGTTTAACCTCTAGAGTGACCACCCCATGTGAAGACTTCTTGGAGTTGTCGTAGGCCGTCACCATGGTACAAGATGACTTGATTTCTTGTTCATAAATGCCGCACAATTGCAATGTTTCTGGCGGCATAACGTTGATAGAAGCTCCATTGTCAACCAAACAGGATTTCACTTCGACATTACAAATTATAACAACCACATGTAATGCGTATCTCCTAACATTTGGATCTGCTAATTCCTCCTGAGAGAAAGTGAGTGTTGGGTGCTCACTTCTAGGGGCTAACACTGTAGTGATCTTCTCAGGTGGGAGACTTCATTTACCATTACCCTTTGCAAATACTGTTATAAAATCACTTGGTGCACATTTGATCTTTTGATCAACTCAAGTATGGAAATACGGACCGGTGTCTTATCCAAATGCTTCAACAAATCATAGGCCATGCCCGATAAAGGTTCTTCCACTTGTTCTTCATCCACTAGTTCTTGCGGTTGAGTAGCGACTTGGGGAAAGAGCCATTGGAACATCCACCCACTCCGAAGCACCGAGGCTATTTGGCGGTCAGGTAGAGGTGATAGGTTAACTAGGGTGGACTGTGGTGGAACAGGTGGTGTAGGTGCAGATATGGTAGGCAATGGGATTGGTGGTTCTAGGATGATTGGGTTAGTGAGTAGAGGGGTAGGATTTGGAGGGGGTAGTGATGGTGATACTGGTGGCCTGATAAGAAGAGGCCGGGGTGCAAGAGTGGTGGTAGGTTGTGGGGTTGGTGGTATGATAGGTTGGGGTTTTGGAGTGACAGAGCTCATAGGCTGGGGGTTCAGGTTTGGTGGTGATTATGGTGGTCGAATGAGCAAGGGCCGGTGTGTAGCAATGGTTAAAAGAGGTGTAGTCAAGGCGGGGGCTAGCCTAATGATGAATCGGTGGCCAGTGGTTGGGTTATTGAACTTGGTGGTGGTTGTGGAGTAGAAGATGCATGGATTATCTATCTAGGATAGTTCCTAGCAGAAGGCCTAGCTAGGTTGACTGGCATGGTTGCATTGTGGTTTTCTGGTTGCCAACCTTGAGCACGGGTGGCATCTTCCTGGACAATGGAGTGTACTAGACCAATTACTGGATTTTGATGTGCTGGTGCCGATGCTGGAGCGGTAGCATGTAATGAGAGTGGATTATAAACAATCCCCAACCCGAGTTGTTGTTGAGGTTGAGCCGGTGGACGTTGCCGCTGTTGCTGCCTAGCCTTCAATGCCTGTATGCATTCCCCCATTTGAGCCCAATCAATGCTGCCTTGGTCATTTAGATCATAGATGTAATCCTTTAATTGAAAACACACTTCTACAGTGTGACCAGGATACCGGTGGTAAGCACAGTATAGGGACATATCTGCATTTGTTGGCCAAACCTCTCTTTCCTTGGGCAATTCCAACTGTTTCTCTGCCATAAGTACATTGAAGATGTCGGTCAAGGAGTAAGGGAGTTGTTGATAATTCTCTCTCCTAGGATCTCCCCTTCATGGTGCCTGATTGGGTGGTAGCGGTGCCCTATTGTAGGTAGGTTGATGAGGTTGCTGGGGTTGTGCTACTGGTTGAGGAGATTGTTATGGTTGTCGTGGTTGCTGTGGCCTAACCTATTGTTGAGGGGGGTGGTAGGAAAGGTTTTGTGGTGGGTTCCTAAACAGATTTTGACGATTCCCTCACTGGTTACCCACAACGTTTATAGCTTCATTGTTGACCACTTCCTCGGTTGTAGTCCCAACTGGTGCAATGGGGGTCTTCCTGATGTTCCTGGGTTTGGGATCAAATGGATTTATCATGGTGGCATCTTTGAAGTGGGCTTGCAAGTATCAGGCACTGTCATAGAGTTCATTCATAGTGGTAGGACGGTGCATAATCAAGATGTTCCTCAGGGCAAGTGAGTGTTCCCAATGAGCATCTTCACTTGTTCCCCTTCGGAAATAACATCTGTTAGTTTCTCTGTCATACCCTCCAGCGATCAACAAACTTTATGAAGTCCTCTTCTGGCTTCATCTTCTCAGCAATCAAATCTATAATGGAGCATGATGGTTCCACCCGGTTTCTGTATCTTTGCAAAAATTTGGTCTTGACAATATCAAAGTCTCCTGCCTCAAAGGGGTCGAGCGAGTAGAACTATTCCAATGCAGATTCTTCTAGTGATCGGTGGAACAAGAAAGCAAGAACCCTACGATCATTTTTCTAGAATGAGGACTCGTAGAGAAAAATTTTTAGGTGGAGAAAAGGATTGCCAGTACCATTGTAGCGGTGATAAACTGGTAGTTCAGAAGGTGGTAGGTGAAGAACTGGCAAAGAAGGAATAAAGACCTCAGGAATTGATTTGGAGTCCAGGCGACATCTCAGCTCTTCATAACGTTCATTCATCTGGGTGAGTTGATCCATGATTGCCTGGGTAGGAATAGGTTCTTAGTTTACTAGTGGGGGTATGTTGTTATATGAGTGATTCTGGAATTGAAGAGCATGACTTGGCAAATTCACTGAAGATTGTCCCATGACTTGTTGGGCCAAGGGAGCAACATAGTTGAAATAGTGTGGTTGGACAAATGATGGTTGAACCATGTCGACTCCAGAAATGGGTTCTGGATCGGCACCTCAAGAGAAGGTGATGATAGAATGGGGGAAAAAGGGGAGTGAATCAAAAATAACCCGGAAAGCAGTAAAAGGTCCTCACCTCGGTCCCACACTCACATTGATCCCCGAACTTTCATCTCATGGCGTCACTCAAGCACCGGAGATGGTTCGGTTCATGTGGGAGGAGAGTGAGGAGGAGATGAAATTAGAACATAAATAAAAGGTGGTCGCCAGGAGCCGCGGGCTCCGCTTTATAGAATAAAAACAAGAGATGAGTTGATTTGACCGTGTACCTTAGCGCGGGAGATCGGGATATGGGTTCAACCTTCTTCTTCCTCGGTCGGCCGATGAAGAAGAGTCTCCAACCGATGCTAGCTTGATAGACCTGTGCAACTAGAACAATAAACCAAGTGAAAGAAAATGATTAGAACTATGGGAAGTGTAGTAATTGTAGTAAGAAGATGAGAAAGAAGCAATTGGAGTTGGACTCACCGGGTTCGGGGTGAGCCTTAACCCTTTTTTTTGTATTTTTGATTATGTAAAAATAATGCAAATGAAATAAAATATGCTTTAAAACAGTAAATGAACTGATTTAAATGAGTTTAGGAAGCTTATGGAATGGATCGGTTTGAGTTGAAGCCGAGTTGGTTGAAGAAGGCCGGTTCGGGTAGATTTACACCCTTCTGGCGCGACTTTGGTACAGAGGATGCTACGGACGACCCCAATGTCAGAATCAAGTTCCGTTTGTTGGAGTAGACAGAAAACTCTGAGAGGAAGAGTTCCCATGTTAATTATTTCTCCTAAATCCTCCTTTAGAAGTCTGTAAAAATTTCTGAACGTGGATGGATATTAAAAACAGAACCTGGATGCGCGCCTTTGGTGCAGCAATTTCCACGAACAAACGGCAAGTCAGAATTGAGTTACGTCAGTTGGAGATGAAAGAGGACGAAGAGAGGAACAACTTCATTGTTGAAAACTTTTGCATAAGGAGTCCTATATTTTCTGCATAAGTCGATGAAGATGGTTGGTGTAGAACGCCCAGATCGAGCCTTCTCCTTCACTTCGGGATCGATCTCTCAATGTCGGATCGCCTTTGGACATCGGGACGGCTTTGGAGAAGAGCTTGGACGACCTCTGGACAAGCTAGGCATGGGGAGTTAACCTTGGGTCATTGAGAATGGCCCTCAATTTATAGGGGAAGGAAGCCGGTGCAAAAAATAGAAACTGGACCGACCGCGCCCCCGCTTTTCAAAGGGGACGAGGGCGCGTAGAGCGCGCCCCCAGTTCGGGGGCGCGGTCTGCGCGCCCCCTGTTTCAAAGGGAGCGGGAGCACTTTACGCGTCTCACTGCTAAAATTCGACGGAATCTTCCATAAGTTGCTAAAAATTGACTTGACATACGTAACACGCCCCCGAACCGGGGGCGTGGTACAAATAATTAAAAATCAGTGCCGGAAACCTTCCAAAAATCAGGTTTAGAAGGTGCTAATCGGGGTAATTTGTGATTTAAATAAATTGACCGCGCCCCCGCTTTTCAAAGGAACCGGGGGCTCGCAGGGCGCACCCCCGGGTTGAGGGCGCGCAGGGCGCGCCCTCCCCTTTCAAGCGGAGTGGGGGCGTAGTACACTCTCTCTCCTGCGCGCGTGTTCCGCGAGCCGTATCTTGCAAACGGGATGTCCGATTCGGCTCCCGTTTGTCACGTTGGAAAGAGGGCCTTCAACCGCACCTCCTCAAGTCAGTAAACCAGCCGGCATGACTCCCGAGATGTTCGCGCGGGGCTTTCTACCGGTTTACCCTCTCGCGGAAAGCTGAAACCCGTGGCGAAGATCCGAAAGAGCATGGTTCCGATCGAGAAATCTCAGGTCAACTCAGGATGACTTAAAATGATGACCGAACAAGTCCGGTATGATCGGAACACCTGAAATCATTGAAAAAACTGAGATTAACCCGGTAAATGTGAGCCGAACATCGAAAAAGCCGAGAAACCCTAAAATTGACCGAACTGGACGTATGGCCATGATTTATGAAAATATTCGGCTAGAATCGACCCGGACGACCCGAAAAGAACCGGTGATGACCGGAAAGGCCTAACGCGTGGTCCGGGATAGCTGTGTCAGTACAGATCAAAAAAGCTATAACAAAAGCCGTCATTGACCGACGCCTATCGAAATGACTTCTCTGAAACCCTGAATGTTACGGAACACATGCGGGACTCCAGAGACCTTCAATTATGGACCATTCAAGGTTGGTTCATTGAGCAGGCTTCATGTTTTCACAGTCCAGGCGCGGCTCTCACTTGAAGGTTTCGGCATTGTTTCGAAAATCATCGGTCCATTCTCAACTAACAAGGGGGCTCCACCAATGTCCTTATCTCATCTCCACGAGGTAATCCGGATCATATAACGGTCAATTAAAAAGATATCACCTTTGTAATAAGAGTCTAGGGCTTCAAATCAAGCCAATTTGGCGTGTCTACAAACCACAGATGGTTGAACTATAGATGGTTGAACTACATATGGTTGTTCTAGTGATGGTTGAATCACAGATTACTAAACAATAGGTTTTTGAACAAAGGGTGATTGAATGAGTGGTGTTCGAACCAAAAGACAAGGAGATGAGGCAACTTGGTTGGCTTCAACCTGATCAGAGGCAATTTTGCCCTTCACCATAGATTGTATACGGAAGTATGTTTCTAGGTCAATATCGAGAGACAACTCCCTGAAAAGTTGTTCAACATCACAGGGAGCAGATGGTTGAGGGACCTCTTGCGCTTCTAAATCAAACAATGGATTAATATGACCGTCTGACGGATTTGGTTGATGACCCATCTCGTCCTCTCAATGTTCAGCATGTTCCGCCATTCCAACGTGCCTTCCAGACCTTAATTGCATTGTTACCTTTCAACTTCAAGGAGAAGGTAAAACAAACAAGTTGGCAAAACAAACAAAGAACTTTTTTGGTTTTTAGTATCTTGCAAAAAAAATTGTTAGAATTTTTAATTTTTGTTTGACACACAAGTGATGCAAAGACTTGAAAACAAGATTACGCAATGATTTTTTTGATTAAAACTTAGGTTCATGAATTTTTTAAGAATTTTTCTCTCAACAAATGGGTTAGGATCCTAACTTCAATCTCCAATGACCTAGGTTTCACACAATCTCACCACGTGTAGGTAACATAGGATGCTTCGGGTTTTGGGGAGTGGTACAACCAACCTGATCATGAAGAGGAATACTCCACGTATGAGGAATTACGGAGGCCTTGATGAAAATCAACCAAGTCAACTAGGAAGGAATATCCCAGAAGAGAGGTCAGAATCCACCAAGAGGGTGTTTTGGATGGGAGGGGTAAATGGGAGGGTGAGCTCCCGCCTCAAAAAAATCTAAAATAAGGACATAGAGAGGAGTAGAGAATGAAATCAAGTAATAAAGCAAGTAATAAGCAAAAAATAAACTTAAATAAACAAGCAATGACACAAGAAAAGTAACTAAAAACTAGACAAGCAACTAGAAACTAGAATCTAGACCTTGTTTCACACGGGAGCCAAATGGAGATAGTGAAAAGTGATCAAAAGAAGAGGGTTTAGATCTGATAGCAAAGAAAAAAGGTCATCCACATGGGGACCGATGCAAGAATAAGCTGGTTCACGTGGGAACCGGGTAAAAAGTGAAGGTGGTTCACGCGGGAACCGATTTTGTGTAAAAAGGGTGGTTCACGCGGGAACCGATTTGAATGATTGAGAGAAGGCCACGTTGGGCCAATTAAAGGTGAATAAGGATCTGATCCAAGTGGAGATAGATCTTAAGGAAAGTGGTTTGGTTCACGTGGGAACCAAAGTAAAGAAAGAGATTGGTTCACGCGGGAACCGGTTTAAAAAGAAAAAGGGTGGTTCACGCGGGAACCGGTTTAAATGACAACTGAAAATAAAAAGGGGTCACGCGGTGACCAATTTGAGGGTGATAACCTGCAGCAAAAGAGGGAAAAATATGATTTGAATGACTGAAAATAAATGTTGGTTTACGTGGGAACCGGTTTGTAGAAAAGAGTTGGTTCGCACGGGAACTGGTTTTTAAGCAAAGGTGGGTTCACGTGGGAACCGATTGAAATAAAATAATAGAAATTAAATGAGGTACTTGGTACTTCAGATCTGATGAAATAAGGGTGAAATCAGAAATTTTGAGATGGCATGAAATTAAGAAAGGTGGAAAGAAGGAAAGGCTCACGTGGGAACTGCTATAGAACTAGAACTAGTTGCTAATAAAACACTAAGCAGTAAGCACCCATGGTTGAAGACATTGCTCATCCCACTGTGGTCGCCACAAAGCTGTCAACTCCAAAAATTTGATAGGGGCCTCTTCTTTTTAGGGAAGTCCGTGAATCTAGATCGTCACCTCAAGAGGGGATGAGAAAGAAAGGAAGAAAACACAGAAAGCAACTCTCACCTCGGTCCCACACTCACATTGATCCCCAAACTTTAATCCCTTGGCGTCGCTTGATCACCAAAGAGATGGTTTGGGTCATGTGGGAGGAGGATGAGAAGTATAAAATTAAGACATGTGGTCGCTATGAACCGCGGGTTCTGATTTATGAAATAAGATTGACCGTGTGTACCTTAGCGTGAAAAATGCAGGTCAAGGTTTCTCCTTCTTTGGCCAGCCAATGAAGAAGAATCCTCAACGTGTGGGTGCTTGATTTCCTGTGCAACTACACAAACAAATAGATTAATAGGACAATTAGAACAAAACAAAGTGGAGTATATGTAAGTAAAATGACATAAAACACACAACTGACTAGAAACTGACAGGATTCGTGTTATCTTTAACCCCTCTTTTTTTATTTTTAGATTAACATACTAAAAATAATGCAAAAAATATAAAAAAATAATAGGAGGATGTATAATAACAAAACAAAGAAATAGGAAAAAGAACAAAAATATTCTGAACAGAATAGAGAGAGATATGGCCAAATCTGGGTTGTCGAAAAAGTTGAGCAGCAGTCCAAGATCTGTCAGGCGCGACTTTGCTTCTGCGCTTTTCACAACCAGCCCCGACCTTGGAATCACATGCCATTAATTACAAACTGAAGAAGACTTGGAAAGGAATAACTTTTATGTTGAGAGCTCGGGCAGAAGATGTCCACATGCTGCTGTAGAAGCCGAAGAAGAAAGACCTAGCAGATCACCTGCAGACCAGCCTTTCTCTCTCCTGAACCGACTTGTCTCTCTCTAAAAACTCGAAATTCTCTCTCTAAAAATAACAAAATTGATGCAGGATGGAGCTTGGACGTCTTGAGATGCCCGGGGGTCACGTACATGCCTCTGGAATGACCAGAATCGGAGTCTATATATAGGAGAACAGCCAATCCGATCCAAGCTAAAAAATAGGGCACGTTGCGCCTTGGTCCTGGGCAAATGTGCCCTGGTGCTAGGCGCATGTGCCTCCAAGTGGGGGTGCATCCTATCCACCCAAAAAATTCGATCTGATCCGATCGAAAAATTCGATCCGATCCGTTCAGAGGTAGAGTCTTGGTTGAAAACTACCACGTGCCTCAGGGGCAGGGTGCATGGCCACGTGCCCTAGTTCCAGGGCACATGTGCCCATGGACCAGGGCGCATGGGACTGTTTCTGCGCATCCTTCTTCCGGAAGCCATTGCGGACACTCCCAAACTCAGAATTCGACGCCGTTTGTTGTGTTGGAATGATAACAGGCCGAAGAAGCTCTCTATAGCATTGGATCAGCCATAACACCCTCCAAAACTTCAGAAGTTTATCTGGAAGTTAGGAAAGTGAACAGAAGATCTGATACTGGTCGAAATGACTCCGACGGCCAACCGGAAAGACACAGCATGAAACAAAACTTGTCCAGAGTGTGAATCTGACCATAACCTTTAATGCATGATTATTAGTCATTGGTCATTCAGCCAATTTCTGTGTTTACATGATTTACGTGTGGCTTTCGCACGAAAATTACGGCTTTGTGCGAAAAACTTCAAAAAACATCCGATTTCATTCGGCGAAGCTCCAAATGAACTTTAAAAGGACCCAGCATTATTAGAATATCAATCACACATATTACCCTATAAAACATAAGTTTTATGCCTTGAATTAGGCGAATTTGACGTGTCTACAGATATGGACTATCTTATGCAGAGTATACCAAATGAAGAAAATATATTTATTGGAGGAGATCTCAATGGACATGTTGGAAACAAATGTCAAGAATATGGAAATGTTCATGGAGGTTTTGGATATGGAAATTTAAATGAAGAGGGGAAGAATATTTTAGATTTTTCTATGGCTTATGATCTTATCCTCACAAATACTCATTTTACTAAAAGAGAATCTCATCTAACAACGTTTAAAAGTGGACAAAATAAAAGTCAAATTGATTTCATTCTCACTAGAAAATCCAATCGTTCTATTTGCAAAGATTGTAAAGTAATTCAAAGTGAAACTTTAGCAAGCCAACATAGGTTAGTGATTTTAGATGTTAAGATTAAAACACAAACAAACACATATAAATGAAAGTCTCCTCCTAAAATAAAATGGTGGGAGTTAAAAGGAATGAAACAACAAATATTTAAGACCAAACTTTTAAAGATAAATGATTGGAAGTTAGACATAGACGTTAATGCTATGTGGATGAATATGACTATAAAATTAGAGAGATAGCAAAAAAGTACTTGCAGAGTCAAAAGGACATGGTCCACCTAAAAAAGAGACTTGGTGGTGGAATGAAGAAGTGCAAAAGGCGATAAAGAATAAGAGAGATTGTTATTAGAGATTGCCGAAATGTGATGACAATGAAGCTTATGAACAATACAAGATAGAAAAAATAGAAGCAAAAAAGGTTATTAGAAGAGCAAGAGATGATGCTTTTAAACATATGTATCAGAAACTTGGAACTAAAGAAGGTGAAAAAGATATTTATAAACTAGCAAGAATGAGAGAGAAACGGTCTCAAGATCTTAATCAAATTAGTTGCATAAAGGATAAAGAAAGAAAAAATTTGGTTAAAGTTGATGATATCAAAGAACAATGAAAAAATTATTTTGATACTCTTTGTAATGACAACTTTGCTAAAAACATAGACGACATAGAGAATGTGACAAACTTTAATTTAAATTATATTAGAAAATTTCAATTTTCAGAAGTTAAATAAGCATTAAAAATGATGAAAATGAGTAAGGTATGTGGTCCGGATAATATTTTTATTGAAGTGTGGAAGTGTTTGGAAGATTTAGGAGTGGAATGGTTAACTCGACTTTTTAACAAAATCCTAATATCAAAAAGAATGACAAATGAATGGAGAAAGAGCATCATTATACCTATTTTTAAGAAAAAAAGGAGATTTACAAGATTGTGCAATTTATAGAGGGATCAAACTCATTAGTCATACTATGAAATTATGGGAAAGAGTTATTGAGCGGCGATTACGGAGCTATACAAATATTTCAGCTAATCAATTTGGATTTATGCCTGGTCGATCTACAACTGAAGCTATTTTTCTTATTAGAAATTTGATAGAAAAATATAGAGATATGAAGAAAGATTTACATATGGTGTTCATTGATTTAGAAAAGGCTTATGATAGAGTACCAAGAGAGGTTCTATGGTGGGTTTTGGAACAAAGGATGGTGCTTGTTAATTATATACAAATGATAAAAGACATGTATGATGATGCAACTACTAGCGTATGCACAATTGGTAGAGAAACAAGAGATTTTCCTATTTCAATTGGCTTACATCAAGGGTCTGCAATAAGTCCTTATCTTTTTGCATTAGTTATAGATGAATTAACGAAAACTATACAAGATGATATATCTTGGTGTATGATATTTGTAGACGATATCGTATTGATAGATGAAACACAAGAAGAAGTGAATAGAAAGTTAGAAATGTGAAGAAATATTTTGGAGACTAAAGGTTTCAAGATAAGCAGAACTAAAACAGAATATATGCATTGTAAATTTAATGAAAACCAAAGAGAAGTAGGTGAGGGCATCAGTTTAGATGGGATAATATTGTCTCAAAAAACTCAGTTCAAGTATCTTAGATAAATTATTCAGAAAGATGGAAAATGTGATGAAGACGTTAATCATAGGATTAAAGCAGGTTGGATGAAGTAAAGATTGGCTTCAGGGGTTCTATGTGATCGTAAAATTTCATTAAAGTTGAAAGGAAAATTTTATCGTACAAGTATAAAACCCGTAATGTTGTATGGTAGTGAATGTTAGACAATAAAAGAAAAACATGCTTCTAAAATAAGTGTTGCCGAAATGAGAATGTTAAGATAGATGAGTGGTCACATTATATTAGGTAAAATAAGAAATGAATATATTAGAGAAAATGTAGGAGTAACGATAATTGTAGACAAATTGAAAGAAGGGAGATTGAGATGGTTTGGACATATTAAACGTAGACCTAAAGAGGCTCCAGTTAAAAAGATAAAAAATATTAAAATTACAGAAAAAATGGGGCGTGGTAGACCTAAGTTAACTGGGAGGAGGGTAATTTAATATGATTTAGATGGTTAAAATATCTCTGAAGAATGAACACAAAATCGACATGAATGGAGAAAGAGAATCCATATGGCTGACCCCAAGTAATTTGGGATAAAGGCCTTAATTGAGTTGAGTTGAGTTGAGTTGTATCGTCTCATGTTTACTGGTTAATCTTGGATTTTTCAATGATTTTAAGTTTTCCGTTCATACTAGACTTGTTCGGTTATCATTTTAAGTCATCCTGAGTTGACCCAAGATTCCTCGACCGAAACCGAGCCTTTTCATATTACCGCCTCAGTGTTCAGCTTTCTGTGGGACAGTAAACCAGTAGTCAAAGCCCCGTGCAAATGTTTCAGGAGTCATTCCGGCTGGTTTACCAACTTGAGGAGATGAGGTTGAAGCCCTCTTCCCAATGCAACAAATGGGAGCCGAATCAGATGTCCCGTTTGCAAGTTACAGCTCACGGAACACGCACACAGAAGAGAGAGAGTGTACCATGCCCTTTCCCCCCTTGAAAAGGGAGGGCGCGGTCTGCGCACCCCTGAACTGAGGACGCGGTCAGTTTCGGAAACCATAAATCACCCCAATTAGCACCTTCTAAACCATTTTTTGGGAAGCTTCTCTCGTTAAAACTCGATTATTTTGATAGTGCCCCCAAGTCGGGGGCATGTTCATCTTATCAATCGATTTTTTTAACAATTTTCAAAAGCCACCCAATTTATTTTAGAAATAAAACACCGAGCGCGCCCCCCTAGATGGGGGCGCGGTTGGCCAGTTTCTCTAATTTGCATCGATTTCCATCTTCTATAAATACCGGGCTATTCCCAAAGACCAAGGGTTACCATCCATGCTTTAGCTTGTCCTGAGGTCATCCAAGCTCCCTCCCGAGGCCGTCCCTACATTCAAATCCGAGCCGATGTCGAGGTATCGATCCCAAAGTGAAGAAGATGGCCCGATCCATGCGCTCTACATTGCTGAACTTCATCGGCCTCTACAGAAAATTAAGGGCTTTTCTGTAAAGGTGGTCAACAAAAGAGTTGTTCCTCTCCTTGTCCTCTTTCATTTTCAACCAGAGTCACTCAATTCCAACTTTCCATCTGTCAGTGGCGATTGCTGCACCGAGGGCATACATCCAGGTGTCGACTCCTGAAATGGGTTCCAGATCGGCACCTCAAGATAATAAGGTGAAAGATAGAAGAGGGTAAAAAAGGGGGGAGTGAATTGAAAACACTCGGAAAGCGATAAAATGTCCTCATCTCGATCCCACACTCACATTGATCCCCGAACTTTCATCTCACTGCGTTGCTCGAACACCGGAGATGGTTCGGGTCATGTGGGAGGAGAGTGAGGAGGAGATGAAATTAAAACATGAAAGATGTGGTCGCCAGGAGCCGCGGGCTCCGCTTTATAGAATAAAAACAAGAGATGAGTTGATTTGACCGTGTACCTTAGCGTGGGAGATCGGGATATGGGTTCAACCTTCTTCTTCCTCGGCCGGCCGATGAAGAAGAGTCTCCAACCGATGCTAGCTTGATAAACCTATGCAACTAGAACAATAAACCTAGAACCTAGTGAAAGAAAATGATTAGAACTATGGGAAGTGTAGTAACTGTAGAGAGAATATGAGAAAGACGCAATTGGAATCGAACTCACCGGATTGGGACGAGTCCTAACCCCTTTTTGTGTATTTTTGATTATGTAAAAATGATGTAAATGAACTAAAAGATGCTTTAAAACAATAAATAAACTGAGTTAAGAGAGTTGATAAAGCTTATGGAATGGATCGGCTTGAGTTGAAGCCGAGTTGGTTGAAGAAGGCCGGTTCGGGTAGCCTTTGCACCCTTCTGGTGCGACTTTAGTGCATAAGATGCTACGAAAGACACCGATGTAAGAATTGAGTGCCGTTTGTTCAAGTAGACATAGGACTCAGAGTGGAAGATTTCCTATTTTTATGACTTCTCCGAAATCCTCCTGTACAAGTATGTAAAAATTCTTAAAGTGGGCGGATATAGAAAATAGATCCTGGATGCGCACCCTCAGTGTAGCAATCGCCACAAACAAACGGAAAGTCGGAATTGAGTTTCGTTAGTTGGAGATAAAAGAGGACGACGAGATGAACATCTTCTATGTTGAAGACTTTTGCAGAAAAAGTCTCGGATTTTCTTCAGAAGTCGATGAAGTTAGATGATGCAGAACACCCGGATCGAGCCTTCTCCTTCACCTCGGGATCGATCTCTTGACTTCGGATCACCTTTGGACGTCGGGACGGCTTTGGAGAAGAGCTTGGACAAGCTAGGCACGGGGGATTAACCTTGGGTCGTTGAGAATGGCCCTCAATTTATAGGGGAAGGAAGCCAGTGCAAAATTTTGAAATTGGACCGATCGCGCCCCGGCTTTTCAAAGGGGACGAGGGCGCGCAGGGCGCGCCCTCAAACCAAGGGCACGCAGGGCGCGCCCCTAGTTCGGGGGCGCGGTCTGTGCGCCCCCCTGTTTCAAATGGAGCGGGGGCGCGTTACGCGTCTCAGTGCTAAAAATCGACAGAAACTTCCAGAAATTGCTAAAAATTGACTTGACATACGTAACGCGCCCCCGAACCGGGGGCGCGGTACAAATAATCGAAAATCAACGCCGGAAACCTTCCAAAATTCCGGTTTAGAAGGTGCTAATCGGGGCAATTTCCGATTTAAAGAAACTGACCGCGCCCCCGCTTTTCAAAGGAACCGGGGGCGCGCTGGATGTGCCCCCGGTTTGAGGGCGCTCAGGGCGCGCCCTCCTCTTTCAAAGAGAGCGGGGGCTCGGTAGACTCTCTCTCCTGCGCGTGTGTTCCGCGAGCCGTATCTTGCAAACGGGATGTCCAATTCGGCTCCCGTTTGTTGCGTTGGAAAGAGGACCTTAAGCCTCACCTCCTCAAGTCGGTAAACCGTCCGGCATGTCTCCCAAGATGTTTACACGGGGCTTTCTACCGGTTTACCCTCTCGCGGAAAGCCGAAACCCGGGGCGAAGATCCGAAAGAGCACGGTTCCGATCGAGAAATCTCGGGTCAACTTGGGATGACTTAAAATGATGACCGAACAAGTCCGGTACAACCGAAAAACTCGAAGTCATCAAAAAATTTGATATTAACCCGGTAAACGTGAACCGAAACTTGGAAAAGCCGAGAAACCCTAAAATTGACCGAAATGGCCATATGGCCCCGGTTGATGAAAATATTCGGCTAGAATCGACCTGGATGACCTGAAAAAAACCCGGTGATGACCGGAAAGGCCTAACATGTGGTCTAGGATAGCCGTGTCAGCACAGATCGAAAAAACCGTAATGAAAGCTATCATTGACCGACGCCTACCGAAATGACTTCTTGGAAACCCTGAATGTTGCGGAACACATGCGGGACTCCCGAGACATTCAATTATGGACCATTCAAGGTCGGTCATCGAGCAGGCTTCGTGTTTTTACAGTTCACGTGCGGCTCTCGCTTGAAGGTTACGGCAATATTCCGGAAATCATTGGTCCAGTCTCAACTAACAAGGGGGGCTCCACCAATGTCCTTAGCTCATCTCCACGAGGTAATCCGGATCAGATAACGGTCAAATAAAGAATATCGCCTATGGAATAAGAGTCTAGGGCTCCGAATCAAGCCAATTTGGCGTGTCTACAGCTTGCCTCGCCTTGATGTCAGCTTTGCAAGAGAATGGCATGTAGCGGAGCGGAGTGAAACGTAGAGAAAGTGTAGCGAAGCGAGATGGATCGTAGTGGAATGTAGTGGAGCGAAATGGTTATGGACTGAAAAGGTGGTATCAAGGTGTAGATATAGACATGCTTAACGACCAAATTCGGCAAGACGAATCTCCTCAAGTCTCCTGGTTAACCGCCATGTTTCATCAAGTCTTCCTATGTTCGATTGGTAAGAGATGTGCCATTGGCACGAGAGAAGAATAGCCAACCCCCAACGCAGTGGGGAGTCCCCAAAACATAGGTTCATAGGTTCATCATCAGCCGGTAACATGATCTTTGCGGTGTTCCTGTACTGTGATGGGCTAAAGTTTAAAAAGAGATTTGTTTGAAAAATTAAAAGAATACCAATCGAGCACATTTAGGCTCTTAGATTCATTTAAGTCTTTCAAGAGACAAGATTCGATTCAGAATAGAATGATCTCAGATTCCGAAAGGCAAATGTTTAAGCATAGACCGTGAAGATAATGACGGTGCAAGTTCTGATCAAAATAGAAGGCCCTTGGCGGGATGAATTGGCTGCCATGGTGGGATGAATAGCAAAGAAGTGTTGAAATGGCCACAGTGGTGAAAAGAAATGAAAGAATTGAGGGAACAAAGTGATTACCGAACACGGTGGGATTAATAGACACGGTGGGATATTAGAAAGGTTGGTGGGACCAGAAAATATGGTGGGATTAGAAAACATGGTGGGATTAGAAAACACGGTGGGATTTAAAATGATCGAGAGAGTGAGAAGGTGAAATTTAGTAAATGATGTATGCAATGACAAAACAAAATGTAATGCAATTAACGCTACATGATGCATGCTGGGCTCAATAAAACAAGATAAAACTTGTATAACAAATAGTTGAAGATATAGATTGTCTATGAAGTCAAGATACCCATTCGGGAACCATCGTCCCTCACAGCACAACTTTGGCTTATCCGTGAGCATCAGAGATGACCCGACCGTCGTAGATTTTGATGAAGGGGATCTCAGGTCAAGTCTTCTCTGTACTCATGGTCTTCAACAAATAATGCATAAGATAATAATACACGACTAACGACATATATGCTAGTCGGCAAGTTATGGAGGTTTCCCATGTTGATTCTTCTGTTTCTGTGAGCAATTCCTATTGGCGATATTTCCCCCTCCTTGACTCATGTTTCTTTCCTGAAATACTTAATAAAGGGGTTAGATCTGCTCTATGGCTTACCCCCTTGCCTATTGTCATCTTGCCTTGCTTACACGTCAAGGGGGGGTAGCTTTATTAACAAGGTAATATGAACAAAATGACTGAAAATGAATAAGATAAGGGTTAAAAAAGCTTACCTGCTATGGTGAGAGTCACACCCTTCTTGATCTTAGCATCCTGAAACACTTGATAAAAGGGGATTAAATCTTTACCATGGCTCATCTCTTTGCCTATTGTTGTCTATCTTGACTAAGGTCAAAGAGAGGAGCCTTCTTAACAAGGTGTAATAACCTAAATGACCGAAATGAAATGGTTAAGAGAACTTACCTATCAGTGAGAGAACCTTCTCCTCTTATTTTAAAGTCCCTGAAAACACTTGATAAAATAGGATTAGATCTACACAACGACTCATCCCTTTGCCTATTATGGCCAACTTTGACTCAGGTCAAAGGGAGGAGCCCTCTTAATGGGGTGATAATCAAGATAAATATGCGATGCAGAAATGAAACATGCAAGACATAAAAATAAACATGAATGCTAGCAAAGGCAAAAAATCAAGGTTATGCCAAGCTAAATGATGCATTTTTTTTAGAAAATATTCATCATTTTTTTTTTGAAGATATTCAACTTTATTTTGGATTTTTGAAAATATTCAAATTTTTATTTTTGAATTTTTGAAAATATTTGATTTTTTTTGGATTTTTGAAAATATTCATTCTTTTTTGGATTTTTGTGGATAATGTGCCGGTATTGAAACAATTCATCGATCTTTGAGTGTTAATCAAGATTCAAGTGATGAACACCACGTGAAAATAAGGTTCCCTACCTAGAATCTTTCTTGCCCTTTTCTCTTCATCGGTTTGGATTCCCCCTGAGTTTGGACAGTTTACCCTACCCTAGGGGTTTTAAGATGGAAGAATAATAGAGGAAGTCTTTGATAGGATTTGGGGGTGTTGAGGAGGGTTTCTCTACTCATGCCCAAATTGCCTGTTGGGGTTCGGCCTCTTTGGGTCTTTTCTACACGTGGCACTTACTTAGACAAGTCTTTGACCTGTGGGGTCATTGCCCATCTTTTGGTGCATTTTTTTCATTTTCTATTCTTCCGGGTACTCATTCAGACAGGCTCATATTTGTTTAAACCTGTGGGGTTCATTGCCCATCTTTTGGCACCCTTTTGCACCCTATGAGACGGCCTCCTACTAAGGCGGTGGGCATTTTCGATACTATCCTCCTTTAGTCTCCTTCACCTATCTTGGACCAAATAGAAAAGAATAGAGAAAGGGTTCCTTTTTGCCTCTAGGGTTCTATCTTGCCTCTCTCGAGTGTCAAGCTATCTGGATTCTGGGATCAGGAGGTGTTGTGTGTGCAAAGTGTTGTCTACCCTTGTCCTCTAGTGAACACTCCAAGATCTATGACTCTCTTAAGGAAAATATTTTTTGAGGTAAATGACATTCCATGGATGATTCAAATTTTTACCATCGGCATTGGTTAGCTCACATGCATTGCCTGGATATTTTTTAGTTATAAAAAATGGCCATTCCTAGTTAGGTTGCAACTTAGAGTGGGGACCACCCGGCTTAACGAATATGTGTTTTACTACCATCTCACTGATTTCGAACTTTCTCTCTACCACCCTCTTTTGATAAAACCTTTTCAATCGGTTCTGATAAGTCCGGGCATGCTCAGAGGCGGCCAATCTTCCTTCATCTGATAGAAATGTATGCCCTACAAGCCAATCATATATGATATGATTCGACATTTCTAGGAATATCTCATTCAATTAAATAGGTAAAACTTCGTTACTAGCTTTTATTAGAAGCATATATCGTAATGAAGTCCTTAATCACATGCAATGATGATTGAATCATGATGAGATCATGATAATGAGATCGATCATCTAGAGGTATGTGATCTAAATGTTCCTAGTCATAGGATCCTTGAGATGGGACATCAAGAATCCGGATAGACTAGTGTGTGTGATGTCTTCTCATATGATGAGAATGACCGATCTCATTAGTCATCAGTGTGGGGACACTGAGATACACACATAGGTGCTCATTAGTGGAATGAGTTCACTGAACTGACCAATTTAGCAAAACCTGATTGGTATCTTACCGAACTGTCTATCAGGTTATTCTTACATCTCAATAGCACGGTTGGATCTTTGACCTGAGTCGCCAAAGATGTCTTGCCAGGCGTACTATGTACTTTGACTATTGACTGATGGATCACTTAGTATTGTGGTCCTGTATAGTTAATGGGTTGGGTATATGGGAAACCTGGTGGAGGCAATTGAGCGGACAATAGGGGATCGTTCACTATCGGTAGGAGAGAGAGAATGTCCTATGGATAGTACTCTAAATCCTTGGCCAAGGTAGATAGGATAATTGGAAAAGGAGTTTTCCAGTTGATCCATTCATGAATACAAGATTTCATAGTGTTGGAATACTTAGGGGTTGACAGTCAGTGCCGAACCCCTGACCGACCAGGACATTGTATGAACGAGGATTTAAATCCGTGTGGTAATTGATGATGGAAAGGCTCAATGGATGTTATTTAACCCCCCAAAGTCATTTGGGATTATAGGATGTGGCTTGTACCCTTTATGATCAGAAAGCCATAAAAAACTGTTATCGGATAACGGTTTTGATTTAATTTAAAGGAATTGTTCTTTTAAATTAATTAAGGCTTCAACCAAATTGACTATTGGGCCTAGTGGGTCACACACAATAGATCTGGTCAATAAGATGAGGGCATGGACGCAATTTTATAGAAGTCTTTGGTTTTTGTGAAAAATTCCATCTTCTATATATAAATGGCTTATGAAGCCAAACCCTAACAAGCCATAGGTCTGGAGCACGTCCCAAGCCTCCTCTCTCCCTACTCTCTCCTCTAGAAGGTGATCTCCCATGGTCAAGCTTGGATCTGGAAGGATCTGGAGGCCCGAAGGAAGGGAGAACTCGTCTATTGAAGCAGATCGTGTGGATACCGCTAGAGACAGGACACTTGAACGGTTTTCAGCAAGGAGGAATGTCCTCTCTTCATCCATGGTGAGGGATTTGAGAAATCCCATGAGGTACTCTCATTCTACTTCATATTCGGTTCCCGGTTTTACTCGTTCGGCATCGATCAAGGCAAAGATCATGGTTTTATGGAATCAAAATTTTTCCGCTGTCATGTATTGATTCCTTACATCATTTAGGAGTTCAAGTTGTGCAAGGAGAGATTCTCGCCTCTCATCGACAGCGATGTCCCTATTGAGTTGAACTCGGAGTGATGGAAGGAGTACTTCGTATGGGACCACCGCTTCCATCCCATATGCGAGAGCATACGGGGTTTGACCAGTGGGGGTCCGTACAGAAGTACGATAAGCCCATAGGGCATCTACAAGCTTATCTGGCCAGTCTGCGAACTTGCTAGACTTACAGGTTTTTTTGATGATTTTAATCAAAGTTTTGTTGGTGGCTTCTACTTGACCATTGCCTTGCGGGTAATAAGGAGATGAATGATGCAATGCAATGTGGTACCTGTTGCAAAGATCACGCAGATCTTGAGAGAGAAATTGCGGTCCGTTGTCGGTGATAATGTTGCTGGGTATCCCGAACCTGGCGATGATGTTGCATTTGATGAAGGAGCACAGTGTTGATGCCTTGATCTCCACGAATGCTTCCGCTTCTGCCCACTTGGTGAAGTACTCTGTTGCCGTCAGGATGAATGATTTGGAACGGATTTCAGAGTTAAGATCACTTAGAGGGCCAATGATGTCAAAAGCCCACATGGCGAAGGGCCATGGGGCATGAATCGAATGAAGAGAAGATGCGGGAGAATGGATCTTGTTGGCATGGAGTTGGCAAGAATGACAGTGCCGGACAAAGATGGAGCAATCCTCTTCTAGGGTTGGCCAATAATACCCCTGCCTGATGATTTTCTTGGCAAGAGCTTGAGCATTGACATGGCCCCCACAGACCCTGGAATGTGCTTCCTTAAGTAGCAATTCTGCCTTTTCTTCATCAATGCATCTCAATAAAATTGCGCTCAAGTTCCTCTTGTAGAGCACCCCTCCTAGGATGGTATACCTCTGGGATACTCTCCTGATGGCCTTCTTTTCTTTTGCATTTGATCCAGGTGGATATGTCTGATCTTGACAATACCTTGCGATCTCATCAAACCAAGGCCTCTCACCTTCGTCTAACTCTTCCAACTCGACTAGAGAAGCTTCCTTTTTCTGCTCTAGATATTCCTTCCTGCCAAATCTCTCCTTGACCTTCAGAAATCGACCATCCTTAATCGCCGGTATCGACCTCCTACGGACATGGATAGTCTGCACCTGTCTACCTAGCGGGACTGATACAGATGAAGCTAAGGAGGCTAGGGCATCAGCAAGGATGTTCTGAGTTCGAGGAACATAGACAAAAGTGAGTTTGGAAAAGAGTTTGATGTAGCAAGAGGTGAGTTCTTGGTAAGGTTTGAGGTTTGGATGAGAAGTTCGGTACTTGGTTAGGACTTGGCGAAGGATTAGTTGGCTATCACCTATCACCCTTAATTCCGTGGCACCATAGAAATGAGCGGCCTCCAGCCCGGCCAGCAAGGCTTCGTATTCAGCTATATTGTTGGTTGCTGGGAAGTCAAGCTGAAATTCCTGTGGAATGGTGACACCCTCGGGTGATAGAAGGATGATTCCTATTCCCTTACCGTGAGAATTCAGAGCCCCGTCAAAATATAATGTCCAAAGGTGGGAAGATCGGATCAACATTAGTTCGTCATCCAGGATCTCTGACTGGACCGGGTCAAAGAGGGGTATAGGGTGGTGGGCTAGGTGTTCGGCAATGGCATAGCCCTTAATCGCCTTCTGGGGGACATAGGTGATATCAAACTGGGAGAGGAAGCTCTGCCAACGACCTAACCGATCAGTTAGAACAGTTTTCTCCAGAAGAAACTTGATGGGATTGATGTGGGCAATAAGGTTGACCTCATGAGCTAAGAAATAATGTTTAAGCTTCTAAACTACCCAAACTAGTGCAGTGCAGGTCTTCTCCACTACAGTATACTTCTGCTCACATGGATCAAAAATCTTTGACAAGTAGTAAGTTGCCCTCTCTTTATTTTCTTCATCCACTTGTGCAAGGACTGCCCCAAGAGAATTCTCCAAAACCGAGATGTATAAAACTAAGGGCTTGCCAGGGATTGGTGGTCTAAGCACAGGGGGACTAGGCGGTATCTTTTCAATCCATCGAATGCATCCTGGCACTTCGAATCCCATTTGAACTTGGCCCCCGCCTTGGTCAACTCATAGAAAGGTTTACACCTTTGGGAGTGTTGTGAGATGAACCGGCGGACAAACTATAGCCTCCCGATTAATCCTTGAAGGTCTTTTATATTTCTTGGAGGAGGCATACCAATGATTGCTTTGGCCTTGTTTGGGTCGATCTCTATGCCCCTTTTACTCACTATGAACCCTAATAACTTTCCTGAGGATACTCCAAACATACATTTCTTTGAGTTCATTTATATTCCCTAGCCCTTTGCAAGACCTTTCTTAACACTTTAGGATGATCTTCTCGGCTTTTGGACTTAACGACCAGGTCGTCCACGTACACCTCTACAAGGGTATGCAACATGTCGTGGAAGATAACCATCATGGCCCTCTGATAGGTAGCACCATCATTCTTTAGTCCAAAGGGCATGACGACATAGCAGTAGGTTCCCCAAGGTGTAGTGAACGAGGTCTTCTCCTGGTCCTCTTCAGCCAACCGGATTTGATTATAACCGGAATAGCCATCCATTAATGATAGCATCTCGAATCCAGCAGTGTTATCAACCAGTACATCAATATGAGGTAGAGGAAAGTCATCTTTAGGACACGCTCGATTTAAGTCCCTGAAGTCTATACAGATCCGAACTCTATCCTTCTTCATGACAGGGACTATGTTTGCCACCCATTGCGGATAGAGGACAACCTTAATAAATTTTGCTTGATGTAACTTGTCGACATCTTCTTTCATCTTAAGTTTAACATCAGGGTGGAATCTCCTTAATTTTTGTTTGACCGGGGTAACTCCAGGTTTCAAAGTTAGACAATGTTCAACTAACGAGTTGTCTAACCCCGGCATGTCTTCGTATGTCCATGCGAACGTGTCCTTATATTCTTCCAAAATTTTAATTAAACTCTGTTCCTCAGTGGGAGTGAGGTTTGCGCTTAGGAGGATTGTCTTGGGATCTTCCGGTGTTCCAAGATTCAGTTCTTTTGTCGGTTCATCCACCGTGGCTAATGGTTCTTCAAACCTTTTAAGTCCAGATGCATACGCATCAGCCAAGTCCTCAATTTCATCTTCGAAATCAGGATCCTTTTCTGATAAAACCTCGTAAACTCCCAGTGTATGATCTACATTGAATTCATCATCATACTGGATTTCATCAAGCTGGATAGCATTTTCCAAAAACCTAGGCAGCCTTGCACATCCCTTGCATTTTTGAGCTATTTGCCGGAGATATCTTTGGAACACGTTTACCTCGAATTTTCTTCTTTTATATACTAACTACTCCTAAAGAAGATGGAATTGGAAAGGTGGTATCTACAATGGATGAAGGATCGAGCAGATCGATCAGTGAGTTGGGGAAGAGGGGTCCCTGGTTGGGAGCACCCTCCGAGACAAGTAGGGACGTCTCCTCAATGGAAAACTGGGTTTGCGAGAGGACGTTTTTTTGGTGTTTTGTGTGTTTTCAATAACAAAAAGTGAATGAGCCAATGGGGCTCGAGCTGAAATAGAAAGCTTAAGAAAATGGGAGAAAAATGGGCTCGCGGGCCCGATGATGACAAGAAATGGGCAGATAGGCCCAAAGCTAGTGAAAAGATCTAAGGGGCACGTGGGCCCGAATGGTGGGCACGCGGGCCCAAAGCAAGAAAATAAATTTAAAGGGCACGTGGGCCCGACTGGTAGGCACGCGGGCCCAAGGTTGTTGGATTGGAATGGGCATAGAAGCCCGGTGGAGTAAGAAGATTTGAATGGGCTCTCAGGCCCAGTGATCAGTTCAGGTTGCCATTTTGGCCCAGAAGTGGGAATTGGGCTAGATAGCCCATCAAGTGAATCCAAGAGGGATAGAGTGAGGATTTTGAAATACGTGACCGTAGGATATGGCTCACGCGGGATGTTGTTTGGAGGTGGGTTCGAGTGGATAAGTTATTTAGAGATGGACTTGCCCTCGACTGGTTCTTCCTCCTCTGTGAACAACCGAGCCAAAGATGAACTCAGGTTGTCCACCTCCTCCTCTTGCTCTAGTGCCTTCTTCCTCTTGACTAGTTCTTCTTCTTTGTCCCCTGTCATCATCATGGTCTCCCCTTTGATAAAGAATTTTTGGAGTCCCATGGCATTTATTGGCCGGTAGACCATCCGCGGAGTGAAACTGGGCTCATAGCCAAGCCCGTGTCTCTTTGGTCTTTGTACGGCTTTAATGGGGTGCACAACCCCCTGCAGCTCCTTTCCCAACCCCTTTCCTGGCTGATAGCCCATCCCTTTCATCATCCGCCATGCAACGGTATCTGGAGGCATCGTTAACATCATGACCTCGGGCAGCTCTGTAGTGGAAACCAACGGCTGGACAAAATTTGATATTGGCAGTGCAGAAGATGATAGAAATGTATGCCCTACAAGCCAATCATATATGATATGATTCGACATTTCTAGAAATATCTTATTCAATTAATTAGGCAAATCTTCATTATAAGCTCTTATTAGAAGCGAATATCATAATGAAGTCCTTGATCAAATACAATGATGATTAAATCATGATGAGATCATGATAATGAGATTGATCATCTAGAGGTATTTGATCTAAATGTTCATAATCATAGGATACTTGAGACGGGACATCAAGGATCCGGATAGACTAGTGTATATGATGTCTTCTCATGTGATGAGGACGACCGATCTCATTGGTCATTAGTGTGGAGACACTGAGGTACACATACAGGTGCTCATTAGTTGAATGAGTTCACTGAACTGACCGAATTAGAAACCCTGAATGGTATCTTACCGAACTGTCTAACAGGGTTTTCTATCATCACGGTTGCATGGTTGGACCTTTGACCTGAGTCGCCAAAGATGCCTTTTTGGGTTGAACTTGTGCTTTGACCATTGACTTATGGATCACAATTTAGATGGTCCTATATAGCGATGGATCGGGTACAAGGAAAATCCGATGGAGGTAATTGAGCGGACAACAAGGGATCGTCCACTCTCGGTAAGTGAGAGTGAATGTCCTATGGGATAGTACTCTGAATCCTTGGCGTAGATAGGATAATTGGAAAAGGAGTTTTCTAATTGATCCAATTCCGAGTACATGATCCTATAGAGTCGGTACACTAAGGAGTTGACAGTCGATGCCGTACTCCTTTCCGACCGGGACATTGGATGGATGAGGGTTTATATCCATGTGGTAACTGATGATGAAAAGGCTCAATGGAGATGAGATTATCCCCATAGCCATTTGGGATCATGGGATGTGGCTTGTACCCTTCATGATCGGTAGGCCGATTAATCTGTTATCGGATAACGGATTTAATTAAATTAAATAGAATTGTTCTATTTTATTTAGGCCTCAAACAAATAGGCTATTGGGCCTAGTGGGTCACACACAAAAGGACTTATCCACAAGTACAGGGGCAAGGACGTAATTTATAGAGATTTTGGGTTTTTATGAAAAATTCCATAATTCTCTATAAATACTAATGGTTTCAGCCAAACCCCATCAAGCCAAGGGTGAAAACCACGTCCCAATCCTCCTCCCTACCTCCTCCTCTCTCAAGAGGGTGTCCATGGTCGATGGAGCTCCGTTCGGGAAGAGTTCTCGAGGCCGGCGCGAAGGGAGAACCTGCTGTGGATGAAGTTCGTGTGGATACTGCTGGAGACCGGACACTTGAACGGTTTGTAAAGCTTGAGAAGCTCATCTCCTTCCTCTCCATGGGATTATATGAATCCCTATCAGGTATATTCGAACCCGATTTGATCGGTTTTCGGTTTTCGTCGTTCGGTTCTGATTGAGACAGATTCTAAAGGAACCCATAGGAATCGTCGCTTCCGCTGCACCAAATTTTAATGGACGATTCCTTACAGTGGTATCAGAGCCCGGTTCAAGTCTCGGTCGAAACCGACGTCGAATCGACATTATTTTATGTTATTTATGTGTTCCCGAATCTGTGCAAACGTCTGTTTTGACGAGGCCACCATATTCTGTGTATGACTCAGATAAATGATTGGTTGGCCTTGGTAGAATATCGTGATATAGGGATTTTCAGCTCCGCAAACCGTTTGAAGTTTGGATATCTGTAGTGTTCGGGAGAAGCCTCAAAAGTTGGTGTTTCTGTCATGCCCGAACCGACACCCGGATTTGGGGATTTTGTGAAATCTCCGTCCACAGAAGAAATTGAGGCTTGGAAAAGGTTTGGGAGATGGGTAATATGATTACCTAGCCTTTACTTTTGATATCCAACTTTTAACGACGGCGGAGGATGAGAATTTTTGAGTTTTCCAACGAACTAGGGTTCTGCGGAATCTGGCGGCGCCGACTTGTTTCTTCCTGATTTACCGTTGATAGATAATTTTTATATGAAGGGATATATACCTATTTGGAAACTTCATATGATGAGTATTCTAAATTGTATTTTTTTTAGGATATTTGGCTTCCTGGATAAGGAGTTATCCTCGAGATTTCTGCTACGAAATCTGGGTGACCGCCGCCTCTTCCTCCTCCTCTTTCGGTAGACTGCGATTTTTCCTGGATTTTAGGCCGACTTTTTTGGATTCTTTATTCGATAAGGATTCCAACGCATATTTTTTCGGATTTTTCGGACTTCTGAATAAGGAGATATGTCCGAGTTAATGAGATTAACTCTCCTCCGGATGAACAGTGCACCGGCCCCCTTGTTATCGGGCGGAGAAGAAGGATCCGAATCGGATCCGGATCCGGGTCAACCCGATTTGACCGGGCCCGCGCGCGCACCGCGCCGGCGCACCGGCGGCGCAAACGCCGCGGCGGCGGCGGCGGCGCAATGCACCAGCGCCCGCGGCGCAATGCGGCGCACGCCGGACGGGCGCAGTGCGCCGCCGCACGCGGCGCAATGCGCCACATTATTTATTTAATGATTTTAAATTGTTTAAAATCATAGAAAATTCCGAAAAATTGCCATAAAAATCCATAAAAATTCTTAAAAATTTTATAATATTATTTAACATGTTTTAAAGTGTTTAATGACATGTTAGATGATGTTTAGTTCTATTTACATAGATTCACTCATGGTTAAACTTTAAAATTGTTTTAAAGGTTTAACTTAAATTATTAGTGTCTTAATTAATTCTGTAAAATGAGATTTTACAGGATATAAATTGGGACATTAATTTCTGACCATGCACAGTATTGGGAATGCATGAATGTTCTAAATAGTTTAGTTTTATATGTTCATTTCATATAAATTGTTTATATGTTGTTGTCATGTTATTTTCATGTTATTTATTTCATGAAAATTCGACATGCATGAAATTGAGAATTTAAAAATAAATTATATAATTTTATGCTCATATATATGATATATCTCATATAATTATCACGTATGCGCTCTATGTTCATGTGATGAATGTTAGTGTGTGTATGGAGGTGATCATGGACTTAATTGTGCTTGGCTTGTGATTGCTTTTAATTATGTTGGTTATGTTATTAAATGGGGTCTGCGTGTGCCTCCTCTCTCTCTATACAATCTGATTGTACATTCTACCTCCCTTCATTATTGTACTCCCCTTGGTTAAAACCAAGGTTTCTTATTAAGTTATGTACATTTGTAGGTCTGCGTACCCTTAAGCCTCTTGTAAGGGTTAGAGGCTAGTTTATGGAAGGTTGGAGAGCGGGACCATTTGGAGAAGCACTCTTCTGAAGTGGGAGCATACCAACTCAAGCATCTGAAGCAAGGATTTGCACCTATAGGGGTGCCTTAGGTGCATGCTTAGGGTTAAGTCCATGATCACCTGATTTTGTGCATATTTGATATGTGGATGTGTGCTACAGGTTATACCTTAGATATATGATATTCCAAAGGTATTATATATACTTAGCACATATTAATGATGAGACTAAAATAAAATCCCTCCTTGTCATAATTAGGTTGATAAACGTGTGACATTAAGAATGACTCACGTAGCCTTCCGTTGTTATGGTCTTGATGAGCCAATCTTAGATTGGATGGGTTTGTTGTGCTACCACAAGACTCATTCAGCAAGGGATTGGTGATCATGGCTAAGGCATTTGCCGAACTTTGGGGTGGACCATTTGCATGGCTTTGTTGTGCTACCACAAGGGCTGTGTGAAGAATCCATTCTCATAACGTAACAAGCGGGTTTGACCTAACTAGAGTATATGGCTTGTTGTGCTACCACAAGGTCATAACTCTAGAGGCTAAATGACTAAGAGTTGCAAGAGTTGCAATCGGCAATAGTTGCCTACCTATTAAGTATGGGGTGATTTGTTGTGCTACCACAAGGTCATCACCATAAAGTTAATAGGGTCTTAGTCCCCACTAGGATTTCATCGTGATATCCCGTCTTTGCATAATGAGGGTTATGCAAATTCGTCGAAAATTAGTGGGAGCATAAATTAGGATGAAAGACCATATCTTAATTTCATGAATATCTGCAATGTTATATTGATAAAATTATATCTCAGTTGTAGAATACGATAATAAACCACCATTAGTATGGCATATTAGATGCCATATAGCTTAATGGCTCACACTTCTTAGGCTGGTTTAAAACTAAGAGAATTGTTCTCATAGTTGACCAATTAACTATTCTACTTGAGAAGTAGGTGTCTCCTAAATTATCTAGTGATGTGAAAGAAAGACAAGATCTTATCTTATAGACAAGATGCATTGTTTGCCTTAAACTAGATGTTAGTCTCTATGAGACATAATTATAGAGACAACATGGATAGATGGATATGAGATCCATCATGGCTCATATTGATGAGCTAGCTAAAGAGCAACTTAGATCAACAATACATCTTAATTACTTCTTGTTGGTAAGACCAATAGTAAGAAGTAAAATCATTAGATAGAAATAGGAGAGAGTTAATAGTAAAAGAAGGTGGTCAAGATAATAAAACCAGAATAAGACAGGATTCTTACACTGTCATGATGATGATAAGTGGAAGAGAAAGTACAAAGTGTTTTGTATATAATGCAAAGGTAGAGCTTGAGAAGCTTCATGTATCCAAGTCATTGGCACTTACTTGTTTTAAATATACACTTAATAGTATTAGATACTATATGTGTATATCATAATATTAGATACTATGAATGCATCTAATGGTATGAGATACCAGATATGCATCTTATATCTACAAGGAGTTGTAGATGATGACAAGTAAATGAAGGCTTAATAAAGAAGATATTGACCTACATATGAAATGGTGCAAAAGTTGCATCATTATTAGTGGGAGGTGCAATTGTTTAATAGCCTTATGGAGATGTCTTAATAATTAATATTGCTATTATATCCTTCTACAAGGACTTTATATGATTTCCTACTTGAATAAATGTTGATTTATTCTAAGCTATGGAAATGATAGATGTTCTAATAGATTGAATGGCAAAGTGTTTGCCAGTGGGAGCTTAATGAATTGTTTAATCATATTTGATATGTTAGCTCTCATGTTATGTGTGAATATTCCTTTTAAGAGGAAATGGGTTGATTTAGATCAATCTACACTTTAGCTTTATATAGACATGGAGAATGGGTTAATGAGTTATTAGAACTCATACATTTAGATGTATGTTAGCCCATATCTAGTAAGGCTAAAGAAGAATATTTCTACTTCATTATTTCAAAGATGATGTCTCTAGGTATGGATACATGTACTTTATGAAGTACAAATCTAAGACCTTTGAGAAATTATCTGAGATTAAGAATGAAGTAGAGATACTAATGGAACTAGTATTAGAACTCTTTGATGAGATCAAAGAGAGGAATACTTAAGTACATAATTTGCATATAATAGAAGGATAATAGAATCTAATGGACACCTCTTTACACATTTTAGCTTAATTGAGTAGCTAAAATAAGAAGTCATATTATGTAAGACATAATATGAACAATGACGAGTTTTGCAAATTTCCTCTTTGTCTAATTTTGGTTAAGTACTCATTATAACCACTTGTTCTTAATAGGTACCTTCTAAGTCTGTTCTGATTATTCCATATAGGATATGGAAAAGGGGTTAAAACTTGACCTTAAGCAAGTTAAGGTTTCGGAATGTCCTACTTGGTGAAGAAGTATAACTCTAACAAGTTGGAATATAAGACTATGAAGTGTTGGCTTGTGGAATATCCTAAGGAAATTTTTGGATATTAAATATACGACTCTTATGTATAAGGGTATGTGTTGCTCAGCTCACTATATTTCTAAAGGAAAAGTTCCTTCTTAAGAAAGATAGTGGGAGCAAGGTATATATGGAAGATGTTCCAGTCCCACAACCCAATAACACTTCTATTAAGGTGCTAGTTAATAATTACACAAGGACTAATGATAGGTCTTTACTTGTGTCCATTCTACCTAAGAGATATGTGAGACATATCTCTGATAGATGAAATGAGGCATAAGATAATAAGGATATTGATACTAGGATCTATATAGAACCAATATGAGATATTGATTCATTAATGGGAAAAGAGAATAAAATCCGATATAAACTTTATCTATTTTAATCAAGTTTAGAACTTGATAGATCCACCTAAGGATATGGTATCCATAAGGAATAAATGGATCACTAAAGAATAGATTGGAGTGGATTAGAAGGTAGATACCTTCAAAGGTGAGAATAGTTGAAAAGGATATCATTGAAGTCAAATGGTTGACAATGATGAGATCTTTTACCTATTCCATGGATTAATCCATTCGGATTTTGATTGTTACACTCTATGATTATGAGATAAGCTAATTGGATGTTAATATAGTATTCCTCTAAAGTATTTTGAGGAATAGGTGTATATGATACAACTATAGGGAATTAAATCCCAATAACATCCAAGAAGAGTGTGTATTAAGTTCATTTATGGATTATGGACTAAAGTAAAATTTCCCATAAATCATATATAAGGTTTAATGAGATTAAATCTTATGACTTCGTTAAGAACGAAGAGGAGCCTTGTGTATTCAACAAGATAAGTGGGAGTGCTATTACTTTCTTGACATTTTATGTTGATGACATACTACTCATTGAGAATGAAGTAGGTGTGTTATCATAAGTGAACCTAGCTATCAAATTAATCCTCCAAACACAATTTGGGTTTTGAGATCTATGGAGATAGATCTAAAATCAATACCCAGTTAATGTACGTAGTCATTATAGTCAAAGGGTTTGACATGATAAACTCCAAGATAGGTTTCTTACCTATGTAGTGTGGAGTTGATCTCTAAAAAGTGTTGTCTTTGTAGACTTCTTGAAAGATAAAGAGATCACATAAATGGAGACCTTATGCCTTTGTCATAGGGTCTATCATTTATATGATGCTACGTACATGATGTAATCAATGCTATAAGTGTTATGAGCATTTATCAGGCAGATCCAAGTGAGAGTCACTGGATAGTTTAGAGATATATCATTTGGTACTTGAGAAGCACTGAGAATGTATCTCTATACACTGGAGGATAAGACTTGAAGTCTTGTAGTTTTACAAACACAAGCTTCTAATCAAATAAGTTTGATATTAAGTCAGAATAATGGTGGTGCAGTGAGTTGAAAGAGTTCTATGTGATAGAACACTGTAAGTTCTACAACATATGTAAACAAGTTTACATAGTGGTTGCACACTACTTGAGAAGTAGTCTAGATGAAGTTTTTCATCTACATATTTGATATGGGATTGTCTCAATTTTCTCTGAAAGTGTATCATTGTTTTGAGAAAACAATGGAGTAGAGCCGATGTCTCATCAGAAGTTTAGAACTTCTGTGGCGATACCATACAATGAGAGAGATTGCAACTTATAGAGATATAATTAAAGATAAAGTATCTACCGTTAATAACATTGCAGATCCACTAACTGAAGCAGTTACTCAAAGAGTGTTTGAGCTTCACCTCAAGCTGATATAGATCAGCCATATGGGTGATTGGCTTTAGTGCAAGTGGGAGATTGATAGAAATGTATGCCCTACAAGCCAATCATATATGATATGATTCGACATTTCTAGAAATATCTTATTCAATTAATTAGGCAAATCTTCATTATAAGCTCTTATTAGAAGCGAATATCATAATGAAGTCCTTGATCAAATACAATGATGATTAAATCATGATGAGATCATGATAATGAGATTGATCATCTAGAGGTATTTGATCTAAATGTTCCTAGTCATAGGATACTTGAGACGGGACATCAAGGATCCGGATAGACTAGTGTATATGATGTCTTCTCATGTGATGAGGACGACCGATCTCATTGGTCATTAGTGTGGAGACACTGAGGTACACATATAGGTGCTCATTAGTTGAATGAGTTCACTGAACTGACCGAATTAGAAACCCTGAATGGTATCTTACCGAACTGTCTATCAGGGTTTTCTATCATCACGGTTGCATGGTTGGACCTTTGACCTGAGTCGCCAAAGATGCCTTTTTGGGTTGAACTTGTGCTTTGACCATTGACTTATGGATCACAATTTAGATGGTCCTATATAGCGATGGATCGGGTACAAGGAAAATCCGATGGAGGTAATTGAGCGGACAACAAGGGATCGTCCACTCTCGGTAAGTGAGAGTGAATGTCCTATGGGATAGTACTCTAAATCCCTGGCCAGGGTAGATAGGATAATTGGAAAAGGAGTTTTCTAATTGATCCAATTCCGAGTACATGATCCTATAGAGTCGGTACACTAAGGAGTTGACAGTCGATGCCGTACTCCTTTCCGACCGGGACATTGGATGGATGAGGGTTTATATCCATGTGGTAACTGATGATGAAAAGGCTCAATGGAGATGAGATTATCCCCATAGCCATTTGGGATCATGGGATGTGGCTTGTACCCTTCATGATCGGTAGGCCGATTAATCTGTTATCGGATAACGGATTTAATTAAATTAAATAGAATTGTTCTATTTTATTTAGGCCTCAACCAAATAGGCTATTGGGCCTAGTGGGTCACACACAAAAGGACTTATCCACAAGTACAGGGGCAAGGACGTAATTTATAGAGATTTTGGGTTTTTATGAAAAATTCCATAATTCTCTATAAATACTAATGGTTTCAGCCAAACCCCATCAAGCCAAGGGTGAAAACCACGTCCCAATCCTCCTCCCTACCTCCTCCTCTCTCAAGAGGGTGTCCATGGTCGATGGAGCTCCGTTCGGGAAGAGTTCTCGAGGCCGGCGCGAAGGGAGAACCTGCTGTGGATGAAGTTCGTGTGGATACTGCTGGAGACCGGACACTTGAACGGTTTGTAAAGCTTGAGAAGCTCATCTCCTTCCTCTCCATGGGATTATATGAATCCCTATCAGATATATTCGAACCCGATTTGATCGGTTTTCGGTTTTCGTCGTTCGGTTCTGATTGAGACGGATTCTAAAGGAACCCATAGGAATCGTCGCTTCCGCTGCACCAAATTTTAATGGACGATTCCTTACAGAAGAGGGATCATCCACGTCATTTAGAATGGGGCTGTTGGTTACTTTAATTACCTGACCCTTGTATGGGAACTTCAGACACTGATGATTAGTGGAGGCAACAGCTCCTATTGCCTCAAGGTACGGGCGTCACAAAATAGCTTTGAATGTAGGGTCCAGTTCTAGAACATGAAACTCGGCGGTGACAGCACACAGTCCGAGTCCTACTTCCAATGTAACCACCCCTCGTGCCGGCTTCCGGGAGTTGTCATAGGCTATCACCGTGACGGAAGAAGGCTCGATTTCTTCATCAGAGATGCCGCAAAGTTGCAATGTTTCTAGCGGCATGACATTTATCGACGCTCCGGTGTCAATCAAGCAAGATTTAATCTCCACGCCTCGGATGACTACTGCAACACGCAAGGCATACTTTTTGATCTCTGGCCGTGCCAACTCCTCCTGTGTAAATGTGAGTGCCGGATGTTCACTCCTCGGGGTCAGGACAGTAATAATCTTCTCAGGCGGGAGGTCCTCATTGACCATGACTCGCTTCAGATATTGTTGTAGGATGTCCTGATGGTTCTTTGACCTCTTAATCAGCTCTAGGATTGAAATCCGTGCTGGCATTTTGTCCAGATGCTTCAATAGGTCATATGCCGTGCCGAGCAACGGTTCTTCCACTACCTCCTCTTCTACTTGCTCATGTGGTTGCATCCCGGCCTGGGGGAAGACCCTTTGGAACATCCTCCCGCTACGAAGTACCGACGCCAGCGTGGTAGGGGAAAGTAGTGATGATGGTGATGGTAGGGTTGGTTGGTAGGTTGAGGAGCCCATGGTAGGTACGGGTGGTGAGGATCGGATGATGAGGGGTCGTGGATTGGTGGAGGCCGGTATGTTGGGTGATGGTTGGGGTGTTTGTGGTGATGGTCTAATGATGAGGGGTCGTGGAGTAGTGGAGGCCGGTATGTTGGGTGATGGTTGGGATGTTGGTGGTGATGGTCTAATGATGAGGGGTCGTGGGGTGGCGGTGGATCGGTAGGTTAGGTGATGTCTGGGGTGTTGGTGGCGGTCTAATGATTAGACGCCACGGAGGATTAATGGTGGTTGGTGGGTTAGGTTGGGGTGATGGTTGCGGCGCTGGTTGGGAGGCTGCTTGCGGTCTAATGATTAAGCGTCGTGGAGGGTTAATGGTTGGTGAGGGTAGTGGTGTTTGGGGAGTTTGTGGGCTGGGGACAACTCTTGGTATGGAGAGTATGGTGCGGTTTGTAGGTGGGGTTGGTATGGCGGGCATGGAGGTGATTTGATCCTCGACCTGCCAACCCTAGGAATGGTGGGTTGACTCCTCAGTGGCAGAGTGGACGAGGCCGAGTCGTTGGTTCGGTGGTGCTGGTTACGGTGCTTGTACGGGTGCATGTACCGGGAGCGGATCTTGGACTATGCCTAGGCCGGGCTGCTGTTGTGCTTGCTGTCGCCGTGGTTGATTCTGACGTGCCTTCATCGCTTGTATGGATTCTCCCATCTGTGCCCAGTCAATGTTCCCCTGATCATTGAGGTCATGGATGTAGTCTTTAAACTGGAAACATACTTCCACCGTGTGCCCCGGATACCGATGATAAGAGCAGTACTTGGTTGTGTCAACATTGGCTGGCCATCCTTCTCTCTCCTTTGGAAGCTCCAACTGTTGTTCCGCCATCAATGCATTAAAGATATCGGTGAGGGGGAATGGCAGTTGAGGATAGTATTCTCTCTTGGGTCCCCCCTCCTAGGTCGGTTGGCCGGTGGTGGCACTTGGTTGTAGGCTTGTTGTTGTGGTTGGGGTCGGTTGTAGACATGTTGTTGTTGAGGTGCTCGGTTGTAGGCATTTCGTTGCTGGGGCGCTCGGTTGTAGGTGGGTTGCTGTGGTAGTGCTCGTTTGTATGCAAGTTGATGCTGGGGCTGAGGAGCTGGTTGAGGAGCTGGGCGGTATTGTTGATTGGGTGGTGGGTTACGGTATTGGCTTTCACGATACCCACCCTGGTTACCCATGGCATTGATGCTCTCATTGTTTACTACCCCTTCGGTGGTGGGTCCTACAGGTGTAGGCTTTCTAGTGTTATGGGGCTTGGTGTCGAATGGGTTGATCATGGATGCGTCCTTAAAGTGGGCTTGGAGGTAGCGGGCGCTATCACACAACTCACTCATGGTTGTTGGGCGGTGCATGATCAGGAGGTTGCAAAGGTTGGGCGTGGTGTTCCCGATGAGCATCCTCACCTGCTCCCCCTCTGAGATGGTATCTACTAGCCTCTCAGCCATTCCCCTCCACCGATCAGCAAATCTGGCAAAGTCCTCATCTGGCCTCATCTTTTCGGTAATTAAATCAGTTATCGAGCAGGCTGGCCCCACCCGATCCTTGTACCTCTATAGAAACTTTGTCTTGACGATGTCAAAATCTGCCGCCTCAATGGAATCAAGAGAATAGAACCAGTCCAGGGCGGATCCTTCCAATGACCGACGGAATAGGAAGGCAAGGGCTTTGCGGTCATTTTTCCAGAATGCGGAGTCGTAGAGAAAGCTCTTTAGATGGTTGAAATGATTACCAGTCCCATTGTAACGTTAGAAGACTGGTATCTCTGAAGGAGGAAGGTGTAGAACTGGGAAGGATGGGACAGAGATTTCAGGGATGGCTTTAGAATCGAGGCGGTGCCTCATTTCATCAAAGCGCTCATCCATCTGGTTGAGTTTGTTCATTAATGCCTGGGTGAGGCTGGATTCCTGAGCCACGGGAGCAAAGTGTTTAGGTGACTGGGTTGGAAGAGGTAGGTTGGAAACAGAAACTGGAATAGTGTTATGTGAATGCCCCACAACGGGGTGAGTGGAGACACGGCAGGGTTGCCCAGGAGAAGAAATGATTAGGGGCCTGACTGCCGGTTGGGGTGAGTTAAGAGAGAAAGCCCCCGCCTCGAATGCCCTACGGATTGGAGCAAGTCCGGTACCCGATGCAAAAGCTAATGCAAAAAATGAAAAATGGAGGGTAGGAGAAGAAGAAGCAATCAATATGCAAACATGAATTAAAGCTATTAAATAAATCAAACAAGTGAATGCAAGCAAGACAAGTAATGATAAAGTAAACAAGTAACTAGCAACTAGCAACTAAAAGGAGGTTCACGCGGGAACCGGCTTGTGATGGAGTGTCCAAGTGGGGACAAATCTGAAGTAAAGGTAAAAGGATGGTCCACGCGGGGACCGATTTGAAAATAAAGTGGCTCACGCGGGAGCCGAGTGTCGACTCCGAAAATGGGTTCCGGATCGGCACCTCAAGATAAGGTGATGAAAGATGGAATTGGGGAAAGGGGAGTGAATCGTAAGACACTCGGAAAGCGGTAAAGACTCCTCACCTCGGTCCCACACTCACATTGATCCCCGAACTTTCATCTCACGGCGTCGCTCGAGCACCGGAGATGGTTCGGGTCATGTGGGAGGAGAGTGAGGAGGAGATGAAATTAAAACATGAATAAAAATAAAGTGTGGTCGCCAGGAGCCGCGGGCTCCGCTTTATGTAATGGAAATAGAAAGAAGTTGACCGTGTGTACCTTAGCGTGGGAGAAAGGGATGTGAGTTCAACCTTCTTCTTCTTCGGCCGGCCGATGAAGAAGAGTCTCCAATCCGATGCTAGCTTGATCAACCCGTGCAACTAGAACAATAAACCAAGTGAAGAGTTTGGTTAGACTTGTGAGAAGTGTAGTAACTGTAGTAAGAAGATAAGAAAGAAGCAATTGGAATTGGACTCACCGGCTTCGGGGTGAGCCTTAACCCCTTTTTTGTGTTTTTGATTATGTAAAAATGATGTAAATGAACTAAAATATGCTTTAAAACATTAAATAAACAGAGTTAATGGAGTTGAGAAAGCTTATAGAATGATTTGGCTTGAGATGAAGCCGAGTTGGTTGAGAAAAGGCCGGTTCGGGTAGCTTGGTACCCTTCTGGCGCAACTTTGGTGCAGAGGATGTTATGGACGACCCCGATGTCAGAATCGAGTGCCGTTTGTTGGAGTAGACAGAAAACTTAGAGGGGAAGAATTCCTATGTTGATGACTTCTCCGAAATCCTCCTGTAGAAGTCAGTAAAAATTATGAAAGGGGCGGATGTGGAAAACAGAACCTGGATGCGCGCCCTGGGTGTAGCAATTGCCACGAACAAACAGCAAGTCAGAATTGAGTGCCGTCAGTTGGAGATGAAAGAGGACGAAGAGATGAACATCTTCTATGTTGAAGACTTTTGCAGAAGAAGCCTCGGATTTTCTGAAGAAGTCGATGAAGATGGTGGATGCAGAACGCCCGGATCGAGCCTTCTCCTTCACCTCGGGATCGATTTCTTGACTTCGGATCGCCTTTGGACGTCGGGACGGCTTTGGAGAAGAGCTTGGACGACCTCTGGACGAGCTAGGCAAGGGGGATTCAACCTTGGTTCGCTGAGAATGGCCCTCAATTTATAGGGGAAGAGAGCCGGTGCAAAATTTAGAAACTGGATGTATCGCGCCCCCGCGTTTCAAAGGAGACGAGGGCGCGCAGGGCGCGCCCTCAAACCAAGGGCGCACAGGGCGCGCCCCGCCCGAGGGCGCGGTCCGCGCCCCCCTGTTTCAAAGGGGGCGGGGGCGCGTTCGGCGTCTCACTGCTAAAAATCGACGGAAACTTCCAGAAATTGCTAAAAATTGACTTGACATACGTAACGCGCCCCCGAACCGGGGGCGCGGTACAAATAAGTGAAAATCCTCCCCCGAAAACCTTCCAAAAACCCAGTTTAGAAGGTGCTAATCGGGGTAATTTCCGATTTAAAGCAACTGACCGCGCCCCCGCTTTTCAAAGGAACTGGGGGCGCTCAGGGCGCGCCCCCAGTTTGAGGGCGCGCAGGGCGCGCCCCCGGGTTGAGGGCGCGCAGGGCGCGCCCTTCCCTTTCAAGCGGAGCGGGGGCGCGGTACACTCTCTCTCCTGCGCGCGTGTTCCGCATGCCGTATCTTGCAAACCGGATGTCCGATTCGGCTCCCGTTTGTCGCGTTGGAAAGAGGGCCTTCAACCGCACCTCCTCAAGTCGGTAAACCAGCCGCATGACTCCTGAGATGTTCGTACGGGGCTTTATACCGGTTTACCCTCTCGCGAAAAGCCGAAACCCGGGGCGAAGATCCGAAAGAGCACGGTTCCGATCGAGAAGTCTCGGGTCAACTCGGGATGACTTGAAATGATGACCGAACAAGTCCGGTACGATCGGACAATCCGAAGTCATCGAAAAATCTGAGATTAACCCGGTAAACGTGAATCGAAAGCCGTAAAAGCCGCGAAACCCTAAAATTGACCGAACCGGCCTTATAGCCCCGGTTGATAAAATATATGGCTAGAATCGACCCGGATGACCTGAAAAGACCCGGTGATGACCGTAAAGGCCTAACATGTGGCCCGGGATAGCCGTGTCGGCCACGCATCGAAAAGCCGTAACGAAAGCCGTCATTGACCGACGCCTACCGAAGTGACTTCTCGGAAACCCCGAATGTTACGGAACACATGCGGGACTCTCGAGGCCTTTAATTATGAACCATTCAAGGTCGGTCATCGAGCGGGCTTCGTGTTTTTACAGTTCACGTGCGGCTCTCGCTTGAAGGTTACGGCAATATTCCGGAAATCATTGGTCCATTCTCACCTAACAAGGGGGCTCCACCAATGTCCTTAGCTCATGTCCACGAGATAATCCAGATCAGATAACGGTCAGATAAAAGATATCGCCTAAGAAATAAGAGTCTAGGGCTCCGAATCAAGCCAATTTGGCGTGTCTACACCGAGTTTTGGAAAGGTAGGTGGTTCACGCGGGAACCGGTTTTTTTTTTTGAAGGAAAAGGGGTGGTTCACGCGGGAACCGGTTTGTTTGATTGGAAAAAGGAAAGGAGGGCCACTTGGGGCCAATCTAAAGTGGTGCAAAGGGGTGGTCCACGCGGGGACCGATCTGAAGGTGAGTTGGTTCACGCGGGAACCGGTTTAGAAAAGGGTTTGGTTCACGCGGGAACCGGTTTTAATGAAGAAAGGGGTGGTTCACGCGGGAACCGATGTAAGAGTTGACAAAATAGAAGGAGGGCCACGTGGGGACAATCTAAAGGTGCTGTAAAGAGGTGTTCCACGCGGGGACCGATCTGAAAATACGTTGGTTCACGCGGGAACCGAGTTGGAAAAGAAAGGTGGTTCACGCGGGAAACAGTTTATAAGAAGAAAAGTGGTTCACGCGGGAACCGGGTTGAAATGAAAGACAAGAAAATTAAGTCCACATGGGGGACAATCTTAAAGAAAGAGTAAATAGCAAGTTTAAAGATAAATTGACATGGAAGATAAAAGACAAGCCGGTTCACGCGGGAACCAAGTTGGAAAACAACTAGTTTCACGGTTGAATCAAGCTAGCACGGTTGAAGACATTGGTTGTCCCACCGTGGTCGCCAAAAAGTTGTTGACTCCAGAAATGGGTTCCGGATCGGCACCTCAAGATAAGAAGGTGAAAGATAGAAGAGGGGGGAAAAGGGGGGAGTGAATTGAAAACACTCGGAAAGTGGTAAAATGTCCTCACCTCGATCCCACACTCACATTGATCCCTGAACTTTCATCTCACGGCGTCGCTCGAACACCGGAAATGGTTCGGGTCATGTGGGAGGAGAGTGAGGAGGAGATGAAATTAAAACATGAAAGATGTGGTCGCCAGGAGCCGCGGGCTCCGCTTTATAGAATAAAAACAAGAGATGAGTTGATTTGACCGTGTACCTTAGCGTGGGAGATCGGGATATGGGTTCAACCTTCTTCTTCCTCGGCCGGCCGATGAAGAAGAGTCTCCAACCAATGCTAGCTTGATAAACCTGTGCAACTAGAACAATAAACCAAGTGAAATAAAATGATTAGAACTATGGAAAGTGTAGTAACTGTAGAGAGAATATGAGAAAGAAGCAATTGGAATCGAACTCACCGGATTGGGGCGAGTCCTAACCCCTTTTTGTGTATTTTTGATTATGTAAAAATGATGTAAATGAACTAAAAGATGCTTTAAAACAATAAATAAACTGATTTAAGGGAGTTGAGAAAGCTTATGGAATGGATCGGCTTGAGTTGAAGCCGAGTTGGTTGAAGAAGGCCGGTTCGGGTAGCCTTTGCACCCTTCTGGCGCGACTTTAGTACAGACAATTCTACGGACGACCCCGATGTAGGAATTGAGTGACGTTTGTTTTAGTAGACAGAGGACTCATAGAGAAAGAGTTACTATGTTGATGAATTCTCCTAAATCCTCCTGTATAAGTCTTTAAAAATTCTGAAAGTTGGCGGATATAGAAAATAGAACCTGGATGCGCGCCCTCAGTGTAGCAATCGCCACAAACAAACGGAAAGTAGGAATTGAGTGCCGTTAGTTGGAGATAAAAGAGGACGAAGAGATGAACATCTTATATGTTGAAGACTTTTGCAGAAGGAGTCCCGTATTTTATTCATAAGTCGATGAAGTTGAATGATGCAGAACACCCGGATCGAGCCTTCTCCTTCACCTCAGGATCGATCTATTGACTTCGGATCGCCTTTGGACATCAGGACTGCTTTGGAGAAGAGCTTGGATGAGCTAGGCACAGGGGATTAACCTTGGGTCATTGAGAATGGCCCTCAATTTATAGGGGAAGGAAGCCGGTGCAAAATTTGGAAATTGGACCGACCGCGCCCCGGCTTTTCGAAGGGGATGAGGGCGCGCAGGGCGCGCCCTCAAACCAAGGGCGCGCAGGGCGCACCCCCAGTTCGGGGGCGCGGTCTGCGTGCCCCCCTGTTTCAAAGGGATCAGGGGCGCGTTACGCGTCTCACTGCTAAAAATCGACGGAAACTTCCGGAAATTGCTAAAAATTGACTTGACATACGTAACGCGCCCCTGAACCGGGGGCGCGGTACAAATAATCTAAAATCAACTCCGGAAACCTTCCAAAATTCCGGTTTAGAAGGTGCTAATCGGGGAAATTTCTAATTTAAAGAAACTGACTGCGCCCCCGCTTTTCAAAGGAACTGGGTGTAGACACGCCAATTTGGCCTTATTTAGAGCTTAAACCATTATTCCATTGGCAACATCTCTTTTAGACCATCAAAATCATGATGAACCACCCTTTTGGATGAGCTGAGGTGCTTATTGGAAATATGAGGATGATTTTCTAATTTCTAATCAAATCCGTGTTTGCCGAACAAGAGACTCTTGGTGGTGTGCCAGATTATGCTTTTCCCAGCATATCATCTACTTAAAAATTTTTCACAGGATTATGTGGACATACAATGAAGAAGTCCTAAACATCAATAATCTTTCCCTATTAGTCCTCTTTTCAATTCAACAAACGGCATTCAATTCTGATCTACCATTTGTCCGCAGCGCCTTTTAGAAGTCAGATGCGCAGTTCTGTCCGCACGCAGCACCAATCAAGCCCAATTGCATGCAAGCCCAACCCATTGTGCACATATCTGATCAATTCACGACCTTACCTTCCTTTTTCCTCCTCCATATCACTTTTTTATAGCATCTGGAAGCTTCATGGTCGAAATTAGCATCATCTAATGATGGCAATCCAACTTGTTGTCTTGTATATCAAGACTTGCCATTTTTAGACTAGATTTGTTTCCTCTTCAAGTGGAGGCATATTTTGAGCATGGGGAAGGTGATCCACGGTTACCAATCTCTCTCAATCATTTAGTTAAGTTTATATATGCCTCAAGATGAAACTTAGCAACATTAAATGGAGGAAATCCAACCTATGGTCGGATGTATCAAAACTTGCTATTTTTTGACCTGGTTCTCATCCCCTATAAAGGGAGACTCATATGAACGACCTAAGGAGGGCATCCCAATCCTCAATAACTCTTATCCTCACCCTCCAGCCACCCTTGGCTCTTCCCAACCTTCCCAAATCGTTCTCTCTTCGTCCCGGTGCCCGGAGATCATCCCAAAGTGAAGAAGAAGCCGGTCTATGCTCCGACATGCTGAACTGCTGATCATCGGCTTCTACAGATCTTTCTAGTCATTTTATGGCCTGACTTCCTTCAGAAGAAGTGTGTTTCATCAAGATATATTTCATATACAACAAATGGAGATCAATTCTGACATTCCCTCGGCTTTTTATGGCTTCAACACCAGCACTGCACAGACAGATCCGAAGTCTTCTCTTCTAAGTCATCATCTTCTCAATCAATTTCAGTACATTTAATGGTAGATTCAGCCTATACATCCTTCATGTAAATTGTTCCCCGGTGAGTCCTATTTTATTTAAAACAAGAATCATTTAATTCATATATCTATGGTTCCCATAGCACATCCTACATCGACATTGTGCTGGGAGTTTCCAGAATTTCATTGTCCAAGATCCGGCTTATCAGGTAAATTCAAATTACTTATCATAAGATTCAAGCAAACTTGTCTTCATATAAAACCACCCTCGGTGAGTTCTTTTTATTTTTAAACAAACATAACTTTATTCTGACATTGGTGTTGTTCGTTACGGTCTCTGCATCAGAGCCGCGCAGTTTACAACCTGGTTGCCACTTTGCCTAGGTTGTGTTGTCTTTAACCATTCATATTCTCTTTGCTAACTCTTCATTCAAATCATTTAGTTCATATTTAAGAATAATTGTTATTTAGTTTTTTATCATTTCATACATCATAAAAATCCAAAAAAAGTGGTTAGGGCTAACCCCGAATCCGGTGAGTTTGATTCCAATTGCTTCTTGTTTCATCTCTTCTTCTATAATTTCTACACTTCCCATAGTTCTAATCGGTTTCTTTCACTTGGTTTATTGTTCTAGTTGCACAGGTCTATCAAGCTAGCAACAGTTGGAGACTCTTCTTCATCGGCCGGCCGAAGAAGAAGAAGGTTGAACCCATATCCCGATCTCCCGCGCTAAGGTACACGGTCAAATTCAACTTTCTTTCTATTTTCATTCCATAAAGCGGAGACCGCGGCTCCTGGCGACCACCTTTCATTTATGCTTTAAGTTCATCTCCTCCTCACTCTCCTCCCACATGACCCAAACCATCTCCGGTGCTCGAGCGACGCCGTGAGATGAAAGTTTGGGGATCAATGTAAGTGTGGGACCGAGGTGAGAAATTTTTACCGCTTTCCGAGTGTTTTTTTTTATTCACTCCTTTTATTCCATCTATCTTTCACATTCTCTTGAGGTGTCGATCCAGAACCCATTTCTGGAGTCGACAGCTTTTTGGTGACCACGGTGGGACAACCAATGTCTTTAACCGTGCTAGCTTGATTTGTTTGTGCAACTAGTTTCATTCTAATTCAGTTCTAGTCACTAGACTATTTGTTTTGTTGCATGATTGCTTGTCTCATTTGCATATGGCATGCTCTATTTACTTCATTTCATTTCATGTTTTTGCACATTGATTGCTTCTTCTCCTCTTACCCTCCATTTTTACTTTTGCATTAGCTTTTTGCATCGGGTACCGGACTTGCTCCGATCCGTAGGGCATTCGAGGCGGGGGCTCTCTCTCCCAACACACCCTCACCCTCCAAACACCTTCTTGGTGGATTCTTACCTCTCTTCTAGGATATTCCTTCCTAGTTGATTTGGTGGTTTCCATCAAGACCTCCATAAGTCCCCATCCGTGGAGTATTCCTCTCCGCACGATTGGGCCGGTTGTACCACTTTCCCAAAACCCAAAGAACCTAAGTACCTACTCGTGGTGATTGAGTGACAACCTTAGGTCTTGAAGATTGAAGCAATAGGAACCATACCCATTTGAGTGAATCCACGCTAGAAACCCGATTACGCGTTTCTGTCAAATCTAATTTAAAATCTCCACGACAATTAAAAAAAACAATTTTGTTTGATGCGCGGGGCGAAGAATGTTCCCCGAAGTGGGCCCCGCCGAGAGGTGGCCCACTTCGCCACGCTGGAATACGTAGCCGGGCGGCATCCGACCGCGTGGCGGGTATCGATAGGGTACAGATCGGCGACTCCCCGTGCAAACGCTTATCCACGTCGTCGGATGCGCACCGCAGATGGGGGATAGGGATGTCAACGAGTCCGACGTGAATCGAATAAAAATAATAATATTTGTATCGGTATCCCATCAATTCACCGTTCGATAATTATCAATAATGGATAAATATTTGTTAGATAGATTGCTAACAATCTATCTAATCTAAGGTTTCAACCCAAAAATTGTCGAGTAGTCATTTTAAGAACTTGTTTGCATAACTTGCTTGCTCTCAACAATTGAAAACAACGAAAAAATTCTTCTTTCAAAACACCTAAAAAAAAAAACAAAAACCTCTTTAATTTTGTGTTCAACTTGTTTTCCAAAACAACCAAATTGAAACAAAAAATCAAACAAAACAAAACATAACAAAAAAATCTTCATTTGTGTGCTTGACTTGCCCTTTCTTTTTTAACCATCTTTGAAGAAAGATCGACAGGATACCCATGATGCTAAGGTCCGAAAGACACGTCGGGATGCTGGACTACTACAAGACGGGTCACTACATGCTACAGCAACCCATGGTCCAACCAGAGGGCCATGTCAATGCCGTCAGAGAACCTGAAGTTCAAAATCCTACTCATCCACCTGCTTCACTTAGTGTGGAACAAATCCTTCAGGGTCTATCTCTCCACCTTGATCCCGAGACCTTTGCGGTCATCCAACCCGCCCCTAAGGGCAAGATGCCCACCAATCAAGTTCCAGTCAGGGGAGATCGAGCTCTATCACCACCTCAATCAGTAGCTAGGCCCCTCATCATCAACTCTCCTGCACAATCTTGCCGTGCTACCTTGCCTACTCACCCTGTTGTAGGTCACCCACCTGATTCCATGCTAGCTCCTACTTCCAACCCACCTCTTCTAGCCCATTCATCCAAATACCTTGCACCGGTGGCTCAAGAACCCAGCCTCACTCAAGCATTCATGGACAAACTCAACCAAATGGATGAACACTTTGAAGAGCTGAGGCATTGTTTGGACTCGAAGGCCATCCCTAAAATATCTACTCCATCTTTCCCAGTCCCACATATCCTTCCATCACAAACACCCGCCTACCTTCGCTATAATGGCTTAGGTGATCCCTTCACCCTTGTCAATGATTTCCAGAGCAAATCATCTCGATGGCATAATGATAGAAAGACCCTTGCCTTTCTTTTTAGGAGATCTTTAGAGGGTGCAGCCCTAGATTGGTTTTTTTCATTGAACGAAGTAGAGATATGGGATTTCAAAATTGTCAAGGCCAAATTCTTGAAACGATATGGGCCAGGCTATTCAATAATTGGGGAAGTAAAAGAAGATGTGGAATTAATGCAATATTCTGATGAATTGAGGCCCAGGCTTGAGAGGAGCATTGATGCTATGCACCAACCTAGGAGCCCTCTCCAACCTCATCCAGATCATCATCTTCAGCCGACTCCTCGACGTCAGTTGATTAGGCCACCCATGCCCCAACCTCAGCCGGTCATGCAACCCGTGCTAATGGCGAAACCAACTGTGCACAATCAAGTTCCTCTTGTCGCTTGTGCATATACTTCATTACCTAAACCGGCTCCCCAGCCTTTGACCTCACCAACATTTCCAAAGGCCCCTCGGCCAATCATCCGGCCCTTAGCTTCTCAATCTACTTCACCAACAGCTCCTCGGCCAACCGCACAAGCCTTGGCCCCTCAACCAATTTCACCAATAGCTCTTCAGCCTGAACCGACTTCTATGCCAACACCAATTAAACAACCCTTGGCTATTCAATCAACCCCTCAAAATAGGGTTCACCCTAAGTCGGTTAAGGCCCTTATTTCTTCTATTGCTCCTGCCATGGTAGAGGAACCAGTCACTCTGACCTTTCATGCTCCTACCATGGTAGACGATTCAGTCCCTCTGACCCGTCGTGCTCCTGCCCTAGTAGAGGAATCAATCACTCCAACTATTTGTGCTCCTGCCATGGCAGAAGAATCAGCTTCTCATCATGTCATTGCTATATCTCAAGATCAAAGTCAGCTAGTAGGGGAGGTCGAACCAAACCCTTCTACCTTTTTGGAATCCCGTAGACTAGGCATGCCCTCTTTCATAGAACATCCTGAGGAGAAGCCTGCTATAGGGAGCTTAGATGAAGGAATCATAAACCTAGTTGATTGTCAATCCAATGATGGACTAGGCAAGGATTTATCAGGCATTGATCAACTATTACCATCATTGGAATTGATCAATGAAGATGGTCCGATTGAATTGACCCCTGAGCTGGGAAGGAAGGAGACCGAATTGGTCAGTGAAATGGGAAAGGAATCTATAAACCTACAGATGGAAGATGCAGACCTTAGCAAGGGGATACTAGGACCTCCTCCAGCTAGGCAGGTAAATCCCTTAGCATCAATCTTAGGTCCACGATCCTTACCCCATTCTTCTCCTAAGCAACAATCCGGCCCATGGGCCCACGATCAATCAATCTTAGGGCCACGACCCTTTTTTTATTCGCCTACAAATCAACGATCAGGCCCATGGGCCCACAATTCCTCTATCTTAGGGCCATCACCCTTTCTTTGTCATGCCTACAACCATCAAATGGACCTATGGGCCCCCAATTCTTCAATATTAGGGCCAACACCCATACTTCATCCTATTCGATTGGGCTCTTATGCCCCTCTTCTGCAATCAGGCCCTTATGCCCCATTTTTGGGCCCTTATGCCCCATTTTCAGGCACTTATGCCCCTTTTCATCAATCGGGCTCTTATGCTCCTTTCATCCAACTGGGCCCATGTGCCCCTTTCCATCAGCTGGGCCCACGTGCCCCCTTTATCCAACTGGGCCCATGTGCCCCTTTTAATCAAACGGGCTCGTATGCCCCTTTTCTTCAACCGGGCCCACGTGCCCCTTTTAATCAATCGGGCTTGCATGCCTGTTTACTTCAACTGGGCCCATATGTCCCTTTTCCCCAACTAGGCCTATGTGCCCCTTTCCTTCCATCAGGCCCACGTGCCTATAATTCTCTCCAATCGGGCCCTTGTGCCCTTAATTTTTCTAAATCGGGCCCACGTGCCCGCAATTCACCTCAACTAGGCTCACATGCCCATGTTTTTCTACAACCGGGCTCATGTGCCCAATTTTCTTCTAAATCGGGCCCACGTGCCCACCTTCCAACAAACTCGGGCACACATGCCTGTCGACTCTGAAAATTCGACGGGGTCCTCTCCTTTTCAGGGAAGTCCGTGAACCCAGATCGTCACCTCAAGAGGGGATGAGAAAAGAAAGGAATAAAGCTCGGAAAGCAACTCTCACCTCGGTCCCACACTCACATTGATCCCCGAACTTTCATCCCTTGGCGTCGCTTGATCACCAAAGAGACAGTTCGGGTCATGTGGGAGGAGGGTGAGAAGAAATAAACGTGGTCGCCAGGAACCGTGGGTTCCGATTTATGAAATTAAAATGAAAGATGACCGTGTGTACCTTAGCGTGAATAATGTGGGTTAAAGCTTCTCCTTCTTCGGCCGGCCGATGAAGAAGAGTCCTCAACGCGGTGGGTGCTTGATGTTCTGTGCAATGAAAGATTCTGAGTTGTATAGAGGAAGATATGGCCAAATCTGTGTTGTCGAAAAAGCCGAGTAGCAGTCCAGGATCTGCCAGGCGCGACTTTGCTTCTGCGCTTGTCACGATCAGTCCCGACCTCTGAATCAAGTGCCGTCAATTGTAAACTCAAGAAGACTTGGAGAGGAAGAACTTTGATGAAGAGAGCTCAGGCAGCAGACGTCCACATACTTCTGTAGAGGCCGAAGAAGAGAGACTTGGCAGATCACCTGTAGAACAGCCTTCCTCTCTCTTGAACCGACTTTTCTCTCTCTAAAAACTCGAAATTCTCTCTCTAAAAATCATAAAATTGATGCAGGAGGGTGATAGGACGTCTTGAGATGCCTGGGGAGTCGTTCTCCTCTCCCTGGAACGACCAGAATCAGAGTCCATTTATAAGAGAACAGACGATCCGATCGGGACTAAAAAATAGGGGACAATGCGCCCCTCTCTTGGGCGCATGCGCCCTGGTGCAGGGCGCATGCGCCCCAGTCAAGGGCGCATGCGCCCCCTGGAGGGGGCGCATCTTATCCTCTCCGAAAATTTCGACCTTATCCGGTCCGACCGTTCAGTGGCAGAGTCCCGGTGAAAGACTGGTTCAAGGGTGGGGCGCATGTGCCCTCAAGTGAGGGCACAAGGCCACGTGCCTCACTGGTAGGGCGCATGGCCAGGTGCCCTGGATCCCGGGCGCATGTGCCCTGAAACCCGGGCGCATGGGACTGGTTTCGCGCGTCCTTCTTCCGGAAGCCATTGCGAACACTCCCGAACTCGGAATTCGACGCCGTTTGTTGCGTTGGAAAGATAACAGGCCGAAGAAGCTTTATATAGCATCGGATCAGCCACCACACCCTCCAAAACTTCAGAATTTTGTCTGGAAGTTAGGGCAGTGAACAGAAGATCCGATACAGGTCAAAATGACTCCGACGGCAAACCGGAAAGGCACGGAATGCAACAAAACTTTTCCGGTGCGTGAATATGACCATAACCTTCAATGCATGATCATTAGGCATTGGTCATTCAGCCAACTTCCGTGTTTACACGATTTACGTGCAGCTTTCGCTTGGAAATTACGGCTTTCTGCGGAAAACGTCGGAAAACATCCGATTTCGTTCGGCGAAGCTCCAAATCAACTTAAAAGGACCCGGCATCATCATATGATCAATCATGCGTGTTACCCTATAAAACATGAGTTTTATGCTCTGAATTAGGCGAATTTGGCGTGTCTACAATGCCCACACTCCTTCAACTTCGGGCTTGTATGCCCCCATTTCTTCACCATCGGGCCCACGTGCCCAAACTTCTTCTAAATCGGGCCCACGTGCCCACCTTCCAACAAACTCGGGCACACATGCCCACACTCCTTCAACTTCGGGCATGTATGCCCCCATTTCTTCACCATCGAGCCCACATGCCCAAACTTCTTCGAAATCGGGCCCCCGTGCCCCCACTTCTTCAACTTTGGGATTACACACCCATACTCTTCAATGGCGCCAGCGAGCCCATCACAAATCATAATCTTGCTCCCAACCATTTAAATCGGGTCCATGTGCCCACTCTTTTCATTGGGTCCCTCGGGCTCAACCTCCAATCGGGCCCTCTATGCCACATTCAAATCTTGGGCTCACGTGCCCCTTGATTCCAACCCTTCTTGGGCTTGCAATCCCACTATCAACTCCTGGGCCCAAGATCCCACTTTAATTCACTTTTCTTTTCAAGCATTCTCTTTCCTTTTCCAAATTTTATTTTCAAAAAAATCAAAGGTAGAGAAATTTTCTGGGCGATACCCCAATCTTTGCCTTTTACATCATTAATTTTGACTCCGCCATGCTAAATTAGATCCTCCACATCTTTCACTTCATCCTATGACTATGAATCTTCAATCCAATGCAATATGGTGCATATCAAAAGTGGAAGCAGTTGGGCAAGGCAAGGCAAGGCATGGCAGGCAAGGCAAGGCAAGCACAAGCAAAGCCGTCATCAACAATGAACTTCTCCTTCTCTCAGGTATTACATGAAATTGCATTCATCATCATTATGTCATCCGTAAGGCAATATTTTTTTAAAATGATTTTTAATCTCACATGACAATCTTACTTGAGGGAAATTTATGATTGATGATAACTACCTTTTGTTTTATCCTAATGAATTCTTTACAATGCAAGGCATGTTTTAAATTTATTCACTTATGGAATGTTATCTACCTCAAAAAAATGGAGAGAACTACTAGTATGACTTAAGTCCACATTTTCTAGATTGTTGTCTAGGAGTCGAGGGTAGATACCATTCTACACACACAACACGTCCCGATCCCAAAATCTGGATGGCCCAACACCTGAGAGAAGCTAGGCAAGGCTCAGAGGTGGAAGGAAAACCCTCACCCTACTCTCTTCTGTTCGGTCCAAGATAGGTGAAGGGGATTAGAGGGGGAGAGTAACGAAAGCATCCGCCGCCCTAGTAGGAGGTCGTCTCAGAAGGTCCAACTTCTCAAATAAAAAAAAGGTGCCAAAAGATGGGCAATGAACCCCACAGGTTTAAACAAATATGGGCCTGTCTGAATGAGTACCCAAAAATGCAGAAAATGAAAAAAGGCACCAAAAGATGGGCAATGACCCCACAGGTCAAAGCACCTATCCGAATGTGTGCCACAAAAATAGGTTTGTCGATAAAGAAGAAAAGACCCGAAGAGGCCGAGCCCCAACGGGCAATTGGGTGTGAGTAGAGAAATCCCTCTCGACATCTCCAAAGCCTATCAAGGACTTTCCCTCAATTCTTCATTCTTACCCCCATGGTGCTAGTGAACCAACCAAATCAAAGCTAAACTCTAGCCGATCAAAGGTTGAAGGTCGGAAAGATTTTGGGTAAGAAACCCCATTTTGCATATGATGTCTACCAACGAACCTAGAAAAAACAACCAAGTGATGAGAACTTGTGTCAATACTGAATTTTCTCTCCAAAAAAAAATAAATTTTTTTTCAAAAACCCCAAAAAAAAGTTGAATATCTTCAAAAATCCAAAAAAAATAAGTATTTTAAAAACTACAAAAAATTGAATATTTTCAAAATCCCAAAAAATTTTGATCTTTTAACAAAACTTCTTTTCAAATTCCAACAAAATTTTAAAAAAATAATATTTCAACATGCTTGGTTTGGATTTTCGTCTTTACATTCATATTTACTTTCAATCTCTCATGTTTCAAATTCTTCATTGCATATTTGCTACTTGATTTTTACACTCCTAAGAAGGCTATACCCCTTGACAAAGGTCAAGGCATACTGCAACTTGCAAGGGGGATAAGCCGCATTGTTGTTCTAATCTCTTCCTTCTAAGTGTTTCAGGCACAAGAAAAACTTTACACCCCTCGACAAAGGTCAAGGCATACTGCAACTTGCAAGGGGGATAAGCCATATTGTCATTCTAATCTCTTTTTTCTAGTGTTTCAGGCACGAAGAACAAATAAGGACAACTTCACAACAAGGCGAAGCTCGCCACTTCCCTCCCCAAGGATTCTTAGGAGGAGGTGCCACCATGACCTCGGCCTCAACTTTGCTGAGGAGCATTTTTCAAGATTTCAATAAGGCGATGCTCGCCACTTCCCTCCCTTGAGGATTCTCAGGAGGAGGTGTCATCATTACCTCAGCCTCAACTTTGCCGAGAAGCTTTTACTATATGTCCTCATTAGGACACATGAACTCTTTTGTGAGAATGCATGTCATCACATTGCAAACTCACCGTTATCATTTCCTTTCTTAGCATATATTAGGTGCATTAACATTTATTTTATGCATTGATGTTGAAGACCGTGAATGCGGAGAAGACTTGACCCGAGATCCCCTTCATCAAAATCTACGACGGTCGGGTCATCTCTAATGCTCACGGATAAGCCAAAGTTGTGCTGTGAAAGATGATAGTTCCCGAATGGGTATCTTGACCTCATAGACAATCTATATCTTCAACTATTTGTTATACAAGTTTTTGTTTTGTTTTCTTGAGCCCAACATGCATCATGTAGCATTAATTGCATTACATTTTGTTTTGTTATTGCATACATCATTTCTTAAACTTCGCCTTCTCACTCTCTCGATCATTCTAAATCCCACCGTGTTTTCTAATCCCATCGTGTTATCTAATCCCACCATGATCTCTAGTCCCACCAACCTCTCTAATATCCTACCGTGCCTATTAATCCCACCGTGTTCGGTAACCACTTTGTGCCCTCAAATCTTTCAATTCTTTTCACCACAGAGGCCATTGCAACTTCTTTGCTATTCATCCCACCATGGCAGCCAATTCATCCCGCCAAGGGCATTCTATTCAATCAGAACTTGCACCATCACTATCTTCACGGTCTATGCTTAAACATTTGCCTTTCGGAATCTGAGATCATTCCATTCCAAATTTAATCTTGTCTCATGGAAGACTTAAATGAATCTAAGAGCCTGAATGTGCTCGATTGGTATTCTTTTACTTTTTCAAAACAAATCTCTTTTTAAACTTTAGCCCATCACAGTACAGGAACCCCGCAAAGATCGGGTTACCGGCTGATGATGAACCTACGAACCCATGTTTCGGGGACTCCCCACCGCGTTGGGGGTTGGCTATTCTTCTCCCGTGCCAATGGCACATCTCTTACCAATCGAACATAGGAAGACTTGATGAAACATGGCAGTTAACCGGAGACATGAAGAGATTCTCTTTGCCGAATTTGGTCGTTGAGCGAGTCTATATCTACACCTTGATGCCACCTTTTCAGTCCATCTCTATTTCACTCCGCTGCATTCCATTACAACTCATTTCGCTTCTATACATTCCTCTACATTTCACTCCGCTACGCTACATGCCATTCCCTTGCAAAGCCGACATCAAGGCGAGGCAAGCTGTAGACACGCCAATTTGGCCTTATTTAGAGCTTAAACCATTATTCCATTGGCAACATCTCTTTTAGACCATCAAAATCATGATGAACCACCCTTTTGGATGAGCTGAGGTGCTTATTGGAAATATGAGGATGATTTTCTAATTTCTAATTAAATCCGTGTTTGCCGAACAAGAGACTCTTGGTGGTGTGCCAGATTATGCTTTTCCCAGCATATCATCTACTTGAAAATTTTTCACAGGATTATGTGGACATACAATGAAGAAGTCCTCAACATCAATAATCTTTCCCTATGAGCCCTCTTTTCAATTCAACAAACGGCATTCAATTCTGATCTACCATTTGTCCGCAGCACCTTTTAGAAGTCAGATGCGCAGTTCTGTCCGCACGCAGCACCAATCAAGCCCAATTGCATGCAAGCCCAGCCCATTGTGCACATATCTGATCAATTCACGACCTTACCTTCCTTTTTCCTCCTCCATATCACTTTTTATAGCATCTGGAAGCTTCATGGTCGAAATTAGCATCATCTAATGATGGCAATCCAACTTGTTGTCTTGTATATCAAGACTTGCCATTTTTAGACTAGATTTGTTTCCTCTTCAAGTGGAGGCATATTTTGAGCATGGGGAAGGTGATCCACGGTTCCCAATCTCTCTCAATCATTTAGGTAAGTTTATAGATGCCTCAAGATGAAACTTAGCAATATTAAATGGAGGAAATCTAACCTATGGTCGGATGTATCAAAACTTGCTATTTTTTGACCTAGTTCTCATCCCCTATAAAGGGAGACTCATATGAACGACCTAAGGAGGGCATCACAATCCTCCAGAACTCTTATCCTCACCCTCCAGCCACCCTTGGATCTTCCCAACCTCCCCAAATCGTTCTCTCTTCGTCCCGGTGCCCGGAGATCATCCCAAAGTGAAGAAGAAGCCGGTCTATGCTCCGACATGCTGAACTGCTGATCATCGGCTTCTATAGATCTTTCTAGTCATTTTATGGCCTGACTTCCTTCAGAAGAAGTGTGTTTCATCAAGATATATTTCATCTACAACAAATTGAGATCAATTCTGACATTCCCTCGGCTTTTTATGGCTTCAACACCAGCACTGCACAGACAGATCCGAAGTCTTCTCTTCTAAGTCATCATCTTCTCAATCAATTTCAGTACATTTAATGGTGGATTCAGCCTATACATCCTTCATGTAAATTGTTCCCCGGTGAGTCATATTTTATTTAAAACAAGAATCATTTAATTCATATATCTATGGTGCCCATAGCACATCCTACATCAACATTGTGCTGGGAGTTTCCAGAATTTCATTGTCCAAGATCCGGCTTATCAGGTAAATTCAAATTACTTATCATAAGATTCAAGCAAACTTGTCTTCATATAAAACCACCCTCGGTGAGTTCTTTTTATTTTTAAACAAACATAACTTTATTCTGACATTGGTGTTGTTCGTTACGGTCTCTGCATCAGAGCCGCGCAGTTTGCAACCCGGTTGCCACTTTGCCTAGGTTGTGTTGTCTTTAACCATTCATATTCTCTTTGCTAACTCTTCATTCAAATCATTTAGTTCATATTTAAGAATAATTGTTATTTAGTTTTTTATCATTTCATACATCATAAAAAGCCAAAAAAAGTGGTTAGGGCTAACCCCGAATCCGGTGAGTTTGATTCCAATTGCTTCTTGTTTCATCTCTTCTTCTATAATTTCTACACTTCCCATAGTTCTAATCGGTTTCTTTCACTTGGTTTATTGTTCTAGTTGCACAGGTCTATCAAGCTAGCATCAGTTGGAGACTCTTCTTCATCGGCCGGCCGAAGAAGAAGAAGGTTGAACCCATATCCCGATCTCCCGCGCTAAGGTACACGGTCAAATTCAACTTTCTTTCTATTTTCATTCCATAAAGCGGAGCCCGCGGCTCCTGGCGACCACCTTTCATTTATGCTTTAAGTTCATATCCTCCTCACTCTCCTCCCACATGACCCGAACCATCTCCGGTGCTCGAGCGACGCCGTGAGATGAAAGTTTGGGGATCAATGTAAGTGTGGGACCGAGGTGAGAAATTTTTACCACTTTCCGAGTGTTTTTTTTTATTCACTCCTTTTATTCCATCTATCTTTCACATTCTCTTGAGGTGCCGATCCGGAACCCATTTCTGGAGTCGACACCGGGGGAGCGCAGGACGTGTCCTCGGTTTGAGGGTGCGCAGGGCGCATCCCCGGGTTGAGGGCGCGCCCTCCTCTTTCAAAGGGAGCGGGGGCGCGATAGACTCTCTCTCCTGCGCGCATGTTCCGCGAGCCGTATCTTGCAAACGGGATGTCCGATTCGGCTCCCGTTTGTTGCGTTGGAAAGAGGACCTTAAGAAGCACCTCCTCAAGTCGGTAAACCAGCCGGCATGACTCCCGAGATGTTCACACGGGGCTTTCTACCGGTTTACCCTCTCGCGGAAAGCCGAAACCCGGGGCGAAGATCCGAAAGAGCACGGTTCCGATCGAGAAATCTCGGGTCAACTTGGGATGACTTAAAATGATGACCGAACAAGTACGGTACGACCAGAAAACTCGAAGTCATCGAAAAATTTGATATTAACCCGGTAAACGTGAACTGAAACTCGGAAAAGCCGAGAAACCCTAAAATTGACCGAAATGGCCATATGGCCCCGGTTGATGAAAATATTCAGCTAGAATCGACCCGGATGACCTGAAAAAACCCGGTGATGACCGGAAAGGCCTAACATGTGGTCCGGGATAGCCGTGTCAGCACAGATCGAAAAAATCGTAACGAAAGCCGTCATTGACCGACGCCTACCGAAATGACTTCTCGGAAACCCTGAATGTTGCGGAACACATGCGGGACTCCCGAGAACTTCAATTATGGACCATTCAAGGTTGGTCATCGAGCAGGCTTCGTGTTTTTACTGTTCACGTGCGGCTCTCGCTTGAAGGTTACAGCAATATTCCGGAAATCATTGGTCCATTCTCAACTAACAAGGGGGGCTCCACCAATGTCCTTATCTCATCTCACGAGGTAATCCGGATCAGATAATGGTCAAATAAAGGATGTCACCTATGGAATAAGAGTCTAGGGCTCCGAATCAAGCCAATTTGGCGTGTCTACACCAGGTTTTATTTTCTTTATCTGTTCAATTACAAATTTTCTATAGGCTTGTATGAACGGATTCTGGAGAAGTCGTCAACTGGAGATATCTTCCTCTCCAAGTTCTCCATCCAAAGAAATAAACATAACTCAATTCCAGCATCGAGATAAGCCATAGAATTTTTTGCACTGAAGTCGTGCCAGAGGGGACTGCACCCATCCAAGGGCAGACCATCCGGACCGGTATCCTCTACTCGTTCCAACTCCGATCCGAGCCACCCTACTCCATAAGTCTTCACATTTTATTTACAGCATCTTTAGGTCATTTTTATTTAGTTCTACATTATTTACTTACCCATAAAAAATACAAAAAAAGGGGTTAGGGCTCGCCCCAATCCAGTGAGTTCAATTCTGATTGCTTCTTTCTTTTATCTTTTTCTTTCAATTTATACACTTCTATCAAGTCTAATCAAACTCTTCACTTGTTTTATTGTTCTAAGTTGCATAGATTGATCAAATTAGCACTAGTTGGACTCTCCCTCATCGGCTGGCCAACGAGGAAGAAGGTTGAACTCACACATCATCTCCCATGCTAAGGTACACATGGTCATCTCTTGTTTCTATTCCTTAAAGCGGAGCTTGCGACTCCTGGTGACCACAATTTATTTATTCATGTTCTAAGTCATTCTACTCCTCCCTCTCCTCCCACATGACCCGAACCATCTCCAATGCTCAAGCGATGCCGTGAGATGAAAGTTCGGGCATCAGTGTGAGTGTGGGACCGAGGTAAGGATTTTACCGCTTTCCAAGTGTCTTCCGATTCACTCCCTTTCTCCTATTCCATCATCACCTTTTCTTGAGGTGCTGATCCGGAACCCATTTTTGGAGTCGACAATCATATGCCTCATTTCATCTATCAAATATATGTCTTACATATCTCTTAGGTTGAATGGATATAAGAAAAGATCTATGATTTGTCCATATGTAATTATTAACTCATACTTTAATAGAAGTGCCCTTGAGTTGTAGGACTGGAACATCTTCCATATATACCTTGCTCTCACTATTTTTCTTAAGGAGGAACTCCTCCTCTAGAAATATAGTGAACTGAGCAACATCTACCCTTCACCATAAAGGTGGTATATTTAATATCTATAAGTTTTTTTAGAACGTCCCACATGCCAACACTTCATAGTCTTTTATTCCAACTAGTTAGGGCTATACTTCTTCACCAACTTGGACATTCTAAAATCTTAACTTGCTTAAGGCCAAGCTATAACCCCTTTCCATATTCTATATGGAATAGTAAGAATAGATTTGGAATGTACTAATTTAAGACAAAGTGGTTAAATCAAGCACTTAGTCTTAAATAGACAGAAGATTTTACAAAGGTTGTCATTGTCCATATTATGTCCTACGCAATACAACTTCTTGTTTAGCTACTCATTTGTAAAGAGGTATCTATTAAAATTAGATTCTATTATTTTTCAATTATGTGTGAATTATGTACTTAAGTATTCCCCTCTTTAATCTTATCAAAGAGTTCTAATACACTGTCCATTAGTATCTGTACTTCATTCTTAATCTCAAATAATTTCTCAAAAGTCTCGGATTTGTACTTCATCAAATACATATATCCAAACTTAGAGACATAATCTTTGAAATAATGAAGTAGAAATTCTATCCTTTAGCCTTAATAGGTATAGGCTAGCATACACCTAGATGAGTAGGTAATTTAATAGATATGAGTTCCAATAGCTTATTATCCCCTTCTTCATTTCTACATTAAGTTAAAGAGTAGATTGATCTAAATCAACCCACTTCCTTTAAAAAGGAGTATTCACATATAACATGAGAGCTAACATATCTAAGATGATTAAATAATTTATTAATCTCCCACTAGCAAACACTTTGCTATTTAAAGTCATAGAACATCTATCATTTCCATGGCTCTAAATAAATCAACATTTATTCAAATAGAAAATATAGATAATATTCTTTTATAAAGATATAATAAAAATATTAAATATTAGGACATCTTTAGAAGGCTATTAAAGATATATAACTCCCACTAGTAATGATGCAACTTTTGCACCATTTCATATGTAGATCAATAACTTCTTTATTAAGCCTTAGTTTATTTGTCAACATCTACAACTCCTTGTAAATATAAGATGCATATCCGATAACTCATACCATTAGATGCATCCCTAGTATTTAATACTATGATATACGTATATAGTATCTAATACTATTAAGTGTATATTTAAGACAAGTAAATTTCAATGACTTAAATGTATGAAGTTTCTCAAGCTCCACCTTTGCTTTATGTGCAATACACTTTGCACTTTCTCTTCCACTTACCATCATCATGATAATGGAAAATTGTTATATCTTATTTGAGTTTTTATTATCTTGACCTCCTTCTTTAACTTTTAACTATCTCTTTCTATTTCTATCTAATGATCTTATTTTGTTCTATTGGTCTCACCAACAAGAAGTATTTAAGATGTATTTTTGTTCTAACATGCCTTTAATTATCTCATCACTATAAGCCATGATGAACCTTATATCCATCTATTCATGTTGTCTCTACAATTTTTATCTTAAAAAGACTAACATCTAGTATAAGACAAACAATATATCCTTTTTATACTATTTTATTAGATAATATCTTATCTTCTTTCTCATCATTAGATTTTCTAGGAGACACCTACTTCTCAAGTATGATAGTTAATTGGTCAACCATGAGAACAATTCTCTTGGTTCTAAACTAGTCTAAGAAGTGTAAACCATGAAGCTACTTGGTATCTGATATGACCTACTATTGGTAATTTGTTATCATATTCTACAACTGAAATATAATTGTATTAATATAACATTGTAGACATTCATTTAAAATTAAGATATGATCTTTCATCCTAATTTATGCTCCCTCTAATTTTCAACGAATTTTCATAACCCACATTATAGAAAGATGGGATATCATGATGATGTCTTAGTGGGGATTAAGATCCTATTAACTTTATGGTGATGACCATATGGGAAACACAGCAAACTATCCAATCTAACTTAATATAAGAAGCAGGAGTTGCGATCTTTCGTCCTTGCGTTTCTGACCGTTGATCATTATTTTTTTTTCCGTCAAAATTTTTTCACCCGTCGAATGTATGGAACTCAACCAGTTTCGCGAGTCTTCCCGTTGTCGCCTCCGACCTCGCCTCCGACCTCGCCTCCGCATCCGTCGCAACCAGTTAGTCTTCCCGTTGTCGCCTCCGACCTCGCCTCCGCATCCGTCGCAACCAGTTTCGCGAGTCTTCCCGTTGTCTCCTCCGACCTCGCCTCCGACCTCGCCTCCGCATCCGTCGCGAAGAGCGTACCAGTGGATTCCATCCTCTACTCCACCTCTTTCTCCTACATTGACATCTTCCGCCTCCGCCCTCTCGTCCGCATTCTCAGCGTAGATCGAGCATCCCCAAACCCTCACGGCGCCTCGGACCTCTCCTCCCGTTGTCGCCTCCGACCTCGCCTCCGCATCCGTCGCGAAGATGGAACCAAGAGCGTACCAGTACTCGATCACTACAATGTTTCCTCCTCCATCCCGTATCCTCCTCAACCGACATATTCTACATATCACGTTTCCTCTTCCATCCGGTCTCCTTCTTACGTACCTCTATAGACTCTTCTACCACCATCAACCTCCTTACAAACCCATCGCGCACGAATAATACCTCTCGGACACCTCCTCTGCACCTCACCCATTGACCTCCTTACACCCCCGTCGGATTAAGGCTGCTTGAAGACGTGGTCTACATCTCATTGATCGACTTACTTGCAACTCCGTAAGAAGAAGATTGCTCGGATACCTGGAGTTGCACGCCTCCATTGCTTTGAGAAGGTTTGCTCTGTAAGTGCAGTTCAGAACCCTCTTTCAAGTCCCATCTCCATGAACATTGGTAAAGCGATTATATGAAGAGTACAGATTTTATGTTTTCAAGGTTTCAATTTGTTTGCATAATCTAAAGTTTCAGCAAATTTTTTTAATGTCTCAGAATCGTAAGCACATCTTCTATGGGTGTAATATTTTTAAGGGCCTTTAACAATTTAATTTGTAGGTTCTTGCTTTTTTATTCGTTATTTACTTTAATTTGTTATAATGCGAGATTTCCTCGAGTTGTTGAACTTGAAATCATATGTTTGTGTCTTTTCTGTGTTTCCATGTTTATATCTCATCTTATTGCTTAACCTATTGCGTTCATATAGGTGGATGTGCTTCCTACTGGAATGGCACATTTCGCTATAAACTGAAATGTGGGAGCTGTGATTTGGATCATTCAAAACGAGACTTTATTTTCTATCATCTCTCGTTATTAACCATCTTTATAAACGCTTGAACGAGAATATACAGAATATTAATAATAGTACCTAGAAATAGAGATACCTTGTGCTAGCTTTTTACGTAGGCGACAGAGATCGACTTCGATTAATAACAAATTCACCAAATCCCAAATTTGAATAAAAGTCTCGGTGTTATGAGAGTGGATTATTTGGCTTTGACTTGGTTTGAACTCGTTTGATTAACATTGATTGTAGTTTGATTCTTAATGGATTGGAAGTTGTATGGATTGTGGGTTTGACTTATTCAATTATTTGATTTGAGTTCTGCTGCGAATTTGGCTTGAGGGTTCAATGAATTTCAGATTGGTGATTCAATTGGTTTCTTTAGGTTCGGACTTTCTTTCTTTACATATTCGGGCCCCTTGCAGAATTTTTACAGTTTCCGGATCTTACAAGTTCAGAATTGCTGCACTTCCTATTTTCATATTCATATTTGGAGCTTCCAGATTCGCTTCAAATCTCGGACCTCAGTTCCGGTTCAGAATTTGGATTCCCTACAGATTCTATATTTTCCTAAATTTCCAGGTCTAGAATCTTGCAGAATTTTTACAACCTCAGATTTTTTGATTCATACATCTTGGTCTCCGACCTCTGATTTTCAAACTTCTATGCTCCAGACTTCAGATTTTCAGACCTCTGTTCAGATTTTAAGACCCCAGATTTCTTACAGATTTCAGTTTTTTTGTTGTATGTTTCAGATTTCAGAAATGTGGAGTTCAGATTTTTGTTGAAGCTTCAATTTACAGATTGCAGATTTTTTTTAGTTCGGATCCCCTGCAGATTTCAGATCTTTATGTGGGTTAAGTTCAGATTTTCAATTTTCAAGTACGCTTCAAATTCCAGTTACGAGGCTTCGGATGTTTTCAGATTTCAGATTTCAGGTTCTCAGATTTTCTGTTTTTTCAGATTTTTATAGTAATTCCGCACAAGACAGATTTGGGTTTCAACCCCCGGCTCCCTCCAGATTTTACACACAAGAAGAGAAGTCAAAAACCGAACTCGAAATATCTTTAGACGGATGTTACTTGAACAATGAACATAAAGAAGCACAAGCACGGGGTAAAAGTAAAACACTTAAGATAGAAGTCATGTACACCGCTGGCCTACGCGCCACTATGAGTTGGAGTGTCTCATCGCCAAAACTCACCTTGAAAATAGTCTTTGAACTCCAGAAGCTCAACTAAATGTAATGAACTCAACATTTTGTGATTCCAAAATTGGGAGGGAGGAGAGATACGACAAAGGACATTTCTAACATTTTATATATCCCATACCATTGTTATTCTATTTTCTACTTGACCTTGCTTGATAGCAACCCATATAAAACTCTCCTGACATCGACTGAACTTGCTTAAGCTCGGGTGCAGGGTTTGTTCTTGCCGATCTTGGTTTGAATAAGCTTATCCGCCTATTCGGCTCTTCAATTCATGATGATTCAATGCTGGTACTTGCTGTGATATCCTTTTTTTGTGTTCCGAACATGCTGACAGTCATGGAGCTTTGAGATGTATGTCTTTGACTTCATTTGCCCTGACTCAAGAATAATAGATAGATTTTTTTATTTTTTCATCGCGATGGCAGATCCTGGGGCCCTCTAATTCTGTCATTCTTTGTTCATCTGCCTATATGAAAATTCTAAAAAATTTTCTGTGATTTACCTAGGTACTGGCCTGATCATGTATACATATGTTTTACACATAAGCCCCATCTGTTTGTCCCTTCTATGAGGTCTTTAAGTGGCAGTTTTGCTTATTGCTGGCAACTCTAGATTTGTTTTGATCCCTAGGCATGTAACATTTGACTTTTCAGTTATTTGAACTTTTCGTTTCTTGAATTCTATGAGGCTTCGCTAACTTTATGGGGAATTTGAGATGATAAGGAGATGCAGAGGGCTATGTTTTCTGTTTTGGGTAGGATGAGGTGTTCCATTTGATATGTACTTGATAGTATGACCAATATAACCCATATAACCAATATAACCAACTATACTTTTGAACTCCAAGCAAACAAAAACAGATTTCTTTTTTTTTCAGATTTCCAGATTTGTACTATTTTTCAGATTTCAGACTTTTCAGTTATTTAAACTTTTCGTTTCTTGAATTCTATGAGGCTTTGCTAATTATATTAATTGAGATATTGAAGTGTAATACGTTTGTTAAGAAAATATTTTAATATAAATTTATAGTAAAATTTAATCGTATGGTGCATCAGGATCAAATGTTCTACAATGATAAAAGAAAAAACAAAAACTTCTAAATAAAGTATCAAAGAAATTATTGGAGATTAGAAAATCTAGAAAGCTATCAAGGATAATCAAAGGAAATCAAATGATTATGTTGATTTTCGTTTCTTGTTGTTTTGTTGCAGTTCTTATCCTTCACACTCCCAGACTAAGTTGGTGAAATCTATTACAAATGGCTACTTCTGCCAAGCGGGCACGCACCAATATGGGGAGAAATTTCTCCGCCATACCTGGGCATGTTCGAGGTCGAATATCAGCTGGTTTGGTAAGATCAACCATTATGATATTTTATTATTATTATCTATTCTTGTCATTCGTGCATGTTTTCCATGCATGTTACCAGCATCCATGAATTGGACCAAGCTAATTGGACCTTAACAGGGTGCACTCTTCGAGTGTTGATGTTGACATTATTTTATTCAATTTTTTAGGACTATCCAAACTTTCCAGGCCCGAGACGTTTTGGTCATATCCCTTGGTTGGGAGATTTATTAGGGGTTTTAAACATTACCTCTCAATCAATCTTGTCTGATTGGGGTCTCAGGGGATTGTTGGTGCATGCAAAGCATTATGATGATTATTTCTTGGACTTTGGCATGATGGGAGCGTTGATCGAGTTGTGGCACCCAGATACCAATACATTTGTATTTAACACATTCGAATGCACAATTTTACTAGAGGAGGTAGAAATTCTTCTCGGATTACGACGCATTCCAAAGGGGAAGGAGGACAAGATGTTTATCCCTCCTGAACCGTTGACATGTTTACAGTTTTTACAAGAGTTTGTTGATGCTAAACATTCAGGCGACATGGTTAAGGGTAAATGTATCAACTTACAGAAGTTAGCATCATGGACCATCGATTTCTTGACGAATGTGACAGACGATGAGACACATATGATCAGAGGGTTGAAGGGTTTTGCTACGTGTCTAGCTACTGTGTTTCTATTTCCTGCCCAGGACGGATTATTGCAAGCAGAACAACTCACTTGTATCCAGGGTATCTGGCAAGGTGAACTACTTGGTCCTTCAGTACTTGCTTATCTATATTGTGGCCTCACATCTTCAAGTTTGGGTTTACCTCCATTTGGTAGTTCTCTGTTGATGGCATGTTGGGCAGACTTACACTTCAAGTTTAACCCTATTGGTGGTAATACAACCATGTCTCGGCTTTTTCAATGCAGCCCATTGCAGCCTTATTCATCTGCCCTTGGATTAGAGGACAAAATTGTTAATAAATGTCCAAAGTTGAAGAAAAGGAACGATTGGCGTGCTTATTTTGCTAACATGAAACACAGTGGATTTCTTTATGCTCCAAAGGCTTTGCTAAACAAGGACCTGTATAATTGCTTTACCCCTGGTGTTGATTTGCGTCTGATATCTGGCAGCTCCTTTGTATTGTATAATTCCTACCGGTGTCTTCCACAAGTCGGGCTTCCTCGCCACAAGGTCCCTTCACTTTCGCACTTGCCTCCGATTAAAGTGAGACAGTTCGGTTCTGTGTATGACATGGAGGAGGCTGAGAGCATTGTGGCAATGTGGAAGACGAGACGATTGTGCCGAGCAAGCATTATCATTGAGGAAGATCAAGATAAAAAGCAGCGTTACATTTCTAAGCTTAGGCTTCTTTTCATGTTGTGATGATGTGATGTATCAAACTTATAAATCCTTTAATGTATGAATTTACCATTAGTTATCACTATTTTTTTCAAAACTTTCACTTATTGGGTTCAGATGATAGGCATGTCTTTCTAATGATTACCCAATATTGGTTTCATAACTTAATTCCATTTCAATTTAATGTCATCCGGTATTATGGATTACACATTAACACGTTCTCTCTCAAAATCTTAATAATAATTGATTATGGATACTAAGGACATTGCGGTTCCGTTTTTATAAAGTAAATAGCATTGCCTCTTTATAAGAACTAATTACCTTGGTTCACTGTTATCAAGTAGTATCATATTTTTTGCACAACGCATATGTTCTTTAATAAATTTTAAATTATTAGTAAGTTGGGATCAATTGTTGACGTAATTTTAGTCTAATCTTAAATTGTCACATTAGTAATTAATTATTTGATACATATTTTCACCAAATATTATATAAGTATAATCATTTAAAAACTAATTGACCTGTCAATTCTGAATATTATCAGCAAACCAAGAATAAGATTACAATCACAAGCTAATCACAAGCTAAAACAAAATTTTACAGGACGTAAGCTGGAAGGCTGCACTGATAATGAATGCAGTGTGGACTAGGGAATTTCTGTCTACAAGCAGAAGTGTGAAATCTTGAGACATTAACACCGATAGGCTTCATTTATTCAATGAAATACAACTTACAACTATTAGGGCCTGTTTGGTACAAGATTATTTAAGAGATAAACTGATTTTTTTCCCAAAATTTGGGGGATAAACCAGTTCATCCCCAATTTAATCTTGTAGCAAACATCCCCAAACGGATCAGCACCACAATCAGCTATATCTGCCGAACTAATTGTAGATTATGGATACCATGAAAATTCTTTTTATCAATTAATTTAATGAACTTTAAACTGTATAGGTAGAATACCCTAGGTGATTGTGCTCGTACTAACATAATAATTAAGTAAAAGCATAATGATGATCAAGCAAAGAAGAATAGGGATCAGCTTGATCTGGTTTGGGGCTGGGATCGAGTTGAAACTTGGGTCACCCAGACTTGGCTCGAATTTGTAAGACTGGCCCAACCTGGCTCCAGCTTTTAACAGGATTGACTGATATCAGATAGACTAAGACAGGCCACTTGATTCTGATCCCCAGTAGGAATCAACTTGTTCCCGGATGAAATTTTTTCCACTCTACGTTTTGAGTTGGGGGTACCGGTTGAAATAGGTAAACCATTTTATGTTATTTGGAATCATAAAATTGGGGTATTCTTTTATGATGTGGATTCTTTATTTGGAATCATAACAATTTTATTTGGAATCATAAAATTGGGGTATTCTTTATTTGGAATCATAAAATAGGTAAACCAATTGAAATAGAACCTGTATAACAATTTTCTATTTCCATAAAAGTTTCTATCATAGTGATTTTAAATGTGTTAGTATTTGTATTTTTGCTAGGTTGACAAAGCAAAAGAAAAGGAAAGCTGCATTTTTGGTTTGATTTGCTAAAAGATAGCAGGAGATTTCAGATTTGAAGGTATTTCAGTTACTTTTTCTGCATTATGTCACAGATTTCATCTACGCACAACCTTGCCATGAAATGCATATTGGGGTATTCTTTAATCCATTTATATCTGAAATTTGTTTATGGAAGTTGTGATTAAGATTTGTTTTCTTTTCTGATGTGGATTCTTTTCTGAAAAAAAAATCTGTTTTCTGATGTTCAACCCGAAAAGTATTGTTTCTATGTATTTTTCCTGCATTTTTTCATGTTGTGATCATCTTACATATTGTAATTGGTTCAAAATACGTTTAATTCAAATTGATCTAATGTCGCTTGCCCCTTCTTGATTAATAATAAGATGACCATATCTGAAAAATGAAAAATGTTAATTCTCATTATGAACTTAAAAATCTCATAACTAGAAATGAAAGAAAGTATAATATGAGCTTAATTACAAATAAAATTCCCCAATTAAAATTCAACAAAAATGATAAATTCAGATTGTAAAAGAAATATGAGTACAATGTAAAATTCTTAAATTTTCAGAATGTAAATTTCAGAAGTAAAATTGAGTGAAATAAATTTAAATTTGTTCAAGTCAGATTTGGCTTGAAATGAAGTTTGTTTGGTTTAGTTTTGTTTGATTTGAAATTAACTTCAGCTTAATTTAAGAGTTGGATTTGAATTGAATATGATTGATGTTTCCAAATCCTCTTTGAAATTTCGAGATTTGCAGATTTGTTTAAATTTTGATTTACGCTTGATTAATTATTTGACTTTAGTTTAATCTGAATTTAACTTGTTTGGCAAATTTGAATTTTTTTGAGAGTTGGAATTCCAAAACGATTTGAAAATCGACTCTGATTTTTGGTTGCAGATGTGTTTATTTTTGGTTTGGACTTGGTTAAGGAAAAGTGACTTGAATGTTTCGAATTGGGTGCAGGGAAATTTGATCTGAACGCTCTTGCTTGTTACAGATTTGTTTGAGAGACAGTTCTAATTTTGAATTAGGAACTGCAGATTTTAATTATGTTTCAGATTTTAAATTTGGTTGTCCATTTGCTTTCGGTCCAGGAACATGGTTTTAAGTTTGTCTTGGAAAACGAATCGGTTTGTTTCAAATTCTAATTTCAGATTTCTGCACATTCCGATTTTCAGATTTGGAGCTCTTCAGATTTTAGATTACAAACTGCAGCTTCTTTTATTTTTCAGATCTTTCGATTTTCCATTTTTCAGATTTCACGGAAATGAAAGAAAGTATAATATGAGCTTAATTACAAATAAAATTCCCCAATTAAAATTCAACAAAAATGATAAATTCAGATTGTAAAAGAAATATGAGTACAATGTAAAATTCTTAAATTTTCAGAATGTAAATTTTAGAAGTAAAATTGAGTGAAATTAATTTAAATTTGTTCAAGTCAGATTTGGCTTGAAATGAAGTTTGTTTGGTTTAGTTTTGTTTGATTTGAAATTAACTTCAGCTTAATTTAAGAGTTGGATTTGAATTGAATATGATTGATGTTTCCAAATCCTCTTTGAAATTTCCAGATTTGCAGATTTGTTTAAATTTTGATTTAAGCTTTATTAATTATTTGACTTTAGTTTAATCTGAATTTAACTTGTTTGGCAAATTTGAATTTTTTTGAGAGTTGGAATTCCAAAACGATTTGAAAATCGACTCTGATTTTTGGTTGCAGATGTGTTTATTTTTGGTTTGGACTTAGTTAAGGAAAACTGACTTGAATGTTTCTGAATTGGAGTCCGGGAAATTTGATCTGAACGCTCTTGCTTGTTACAGATTTGTTTGAGAGACAGTTCTAATTTTGAATTAGGAACTGCAGATTTTAATTATGTTTCAGATTTTAAATTTGGTTGTCCATTTGCTTTCGGTCCAGGAACATGGTTTTAAGTTTGTCTTGGAAAATGAATCGGTTTGTTTCAAATTCTAATTTCAGATTTCTGCACATTCCGATTTTCAGATTTGGAGCTCTTCAGATTTTAGATTACAAACTGCAGCTTCTTTTATTTTTCGGATCTTTCGATTTTCCATTTTTCAGATTTCACGGAATTGTGAATCCAAAAATGGTTTTTACACTTTAATTGCAGATTCAAATCTTCAAATTCTGTGCGTTTCAACTTTCAGGGCACCCTTTACAGACTTTACAATTTTCAGATTCTTTTTTATAACTTCAAAATTTTTAGATCTTGAATTGCAGGTTTTGATTTAGATTTGATGAATACCATTAAAATCTGTTTTGATTGAAGGATTTAGATTTTCTGGTTTCAACCTCACAGATTCCATTCATTCTCACACCTAACGGATTTTTCAGGTTTGAATTTCAGACCGGGCAGGTTTTAGATTTTTAAATTCTGCAGATTTTTAGAATTTTTTGAATTTCAGATTTAAGGATTTTACACCTTGACTTTTGATTTCCAGGATTTTGCATGAAAAAAATAGTAAGCATGCTAATTTTCAATCATATGCTTTAGATAGCATGAAAATTTTGAAAACATCCATGAGGACGTCTTGGGTTTGAGTGGCTAGACTCACCACAGAATTGTTACGAGGGAGATGAACTTCACTCTCAATAATGAAGTTCTGGTAAGATGAAGAAGAAACATGAAAAAGTAAATTAGGGAATACCACAACATGATCATGCAAATGGTTGTGCACAGAGGGGTTTACAGAGGCTGACTGTAGGCAGTTTTGTGTACAGCACTTCAATATGCCCCTGAAAATCATACAAATAATACAACTTATTTAACCCTTGTTTTTCTACAGCACTACAAAAACAATATGCCCCTGAAAATCATCTTGTTTGTGGCATGCTTAAATAGGTTGTATGACATTATTCCTTTAGATTTTAATCTTACATTACAATTGCATTTGGGTATCGAACTTATCCAACTTATAGGACATTCGAGATGACAGCTCTCTCTCCCAAATTACCTTTATATACAACACACTCTCTTGGTGGTTACCGACCTCTCTTCTGTAGTATTCATCTTCAGTTGACCAGGTTTGTTTCCACCGAGGCCTCCGTAAGTCCCCAGACGTGAAGTATTCCCTCTTCATTGATCGGGCTGGTTGTACAAATAACCTAAAATTTAACTTACCCATTTAACACCATACATGGTAAGATTACGAGAGCTTTAGCTTTTTAGTAGTTGAAATTTTCGGAAACACACAACCGAAAAATAAAAATAATTCAAAATCCACTAAAATAAAATGCTTGAATTTTATATTTCATTACATGTGTTCTTTTAAAGTTAACCTATTTCTTCTTAAGCATCGACGAGTACTTGTCAATCAATATATCTTAATCTAACATGAATTGTCAAACATTATTACATCAGTTTCACTAAAGAATGAGTCAAGAACATTACGTTTCTGAAATTGGATCTACTTCAAATAATGAAGGTACATGTTCTTCACTTGTTCTTATAAATATTTATTTATTATTTATTTACTTATTTAAATTTATATTTAACTTTTAATTATACAGAAGCCCGTAGAATAGATAGGAATACAAGAAGAAGGGAGCTTTATGCACAGAGAAAGAAGGCTAAGAAATCTTATCAACTTTCGACCAGACATGTTGTAAGGACTATCGCACCTTGTGTACATTGTGGGGCATTGAAGTTTGAATACGAGCCTCCAACATTTTGTTGTTGCAACGGTGAAGTTTCGTTGAAGTTATCGACTCTTCCAAATTGATTTGTTGACATTATACATGTCTAATGACAAAGAATGCCAAGATTTTAGAAACTCGATTTGTGCATACAACAATGCATTTTCATTTACTTCACTTGGAGTTACTTTGGACAAAACAGTTGCAGATATGAGAAGTGGGTGTTACACTTTTAGGATATTGGGTCAACTTCATCATCATATTCCATCACTTGTCCCAAGTGACAATGTTGCAAGATACCTTCAGTTATATTTTTATGACACGGAGAATGAAGTTCATAACCGACTTTACCATCTTCCCAACTTAAATGAGTCGATTATTAAAAAGTTGATTGATATATTGCGTATCAATCCTTATTCTACTTTCTTAAGAAATCTGCTAAACCTACCTTCTTTTGATAAAAGAGTCATTTCTATCCGAACTGATCCGGGCTTGGATCAACGAGTTTACAATGCCCCAACCGCTGATCAAGTAGCAGCTATCTGGGTCGAAGGTAATGATGTAGAAGGACGATATGTTACTGATATCGTTGTACATGGTCGTGACGGAAGAAGCCACAAAGTGCAGTCTTATTTTGGCTGTTATGACCCACTTCAGTATCCGTTACTCTTTCCAAGAGGAGAAACTGGCTGGCACAGGGGAATCAGACGAACCAACAGTGCTTCAAATAGTGCAAACAACTCAAATATAACAGTGGACCACATTCAAACATTCACCGATTTGATTCAAAGAGAAGAAGGTAATAATTTAATATATTAGTAAACCACCCGTGATGATGACTTATTACATAAAGTCTTGTGTTAATATAAAATATAACATGCAGGGGTATATTTACAAGGAAAAAAAGATCAATTTGGTTCGGCTCGTGAGTATTATGCTTACCTCCTTCAAATCGAAGTTCATACTTTGGTTCAATACTCTTTGGAGGTCGTTTGTTGCGGCGGTTGTTGTTGACATGTATGTTAAAATTGAGACAGGATCGACTGAATTTTTATTACAAAAATCAACAACACATACGATCTGAAGTTTATCAAGGAGTTGTGGATCTTTGTTAAGGACGGAGAAACATGTTCGAATTATATTGGGAAAAGAATTATACTACTCGCTTAATTTATTGGTGGTCCAAGAGATATGAGAAGACGATATCAATATGCAATGGCTCTTGTACATGGCTTTGGAAAACCTGATATATTTCTTACAATAACTTGCAATCCAGATTGGGATGAAATAAGGAACCAACTGCAACCATCGGAAGTTTCCTTCAACAGGCCAGACATTGTTAGCCGAATCTTTAAATCAAAATTGCAAGATCTCAAAAATATATTGTTCAAGGAGAACTTATTTGGAAATGTTGCTGCTCATATACATGTCATAGAATTCCAAAAGAGAGGTTTGCCGCACGCTCATTTCTTGATTGTCTTGAAAGAAGGTGAAAAGATAGAACATCCTGATGCATACGATATTGTAGTGTCGGCAGAAATTCCGGATCCAATCGTGGATAAAGATTTACATGACATGGTTCTTAAACATATGATACACGGTCCTTGTGGTTCCCTGAGGCCGTCATCACCTTGTATGAAAAATGGTACATGTAAGTGTAATTATCCACGCCCATTTTGTGAGGTTTCATTGAAAGGTGCTAACTCATATCCGACATATCGAAGGAGAGATGATGGGCGAAAATATAAAGTCAGGCAGCACTATCTAGATAATCGCTGGGTTGTTCCTTACAATCCTTTGTTACTCAAAAGGTATAATTGTCATATCAATGTGGAAATTTGTTCATCGATAACAGCAGTCAAGTATCTATACAAGTATATATACAAAGGTCATGATCGTGTTTCGGTGCAAATTACTAATCAGGAGGACCGAACTGTTGTTGATGAAATAAAAAACTTCCGAGATGGTCGATGGATTTCACCACCAGAAGCAATGTGGAGAATTTATCATTTCAATCTTAATGAGATGTATGCACCGTTGTTCAACTTGACTTACATCTACCCAATATGCAACTTGTCAGCTTCAACAACAATGAGAACTTGCATTCTGTTTTGGAAACGTCTCGTTCGAAGAAAACAATGCTTACGGAATTTTTCTTCACAAACTCTGTTGATATTGAAGCTCGCAAGCTTTTGTACAGAGAGTTTCTCGAACATTACGTATGGACTCCGTCACGATTACGTTGGACAAGAAGAAAGCAACGACAAGTCATTGGGCGTGTTAACACCTCAAATCCATCTGAAGGAGAGAGACACAATCTCCGAATATTGTTGAACAATATCAGAGGACCAAAATCTTTCGAGGATTTACGGACGATTCTTTGGGTTCACTCGCACAACGTTCGTGGAAGCAGCTCAAAAAAGTGGCCTATTAGAAAGTGATCATTCAATAATATCTTGTTTTGAGGAGGCTGTCATGTATGAAATGCCTTATTCTTTACGTCGCTTATTTGCAGTGACATTAGCCTGTTGTGATACAGAAAATGTTAGATCACTATGGGATAAATTTTATCCACATATGGCCGAAGATTATCGGAGGAACAAAGACATGTCGTACTCGGACCAACTTCGGGCAACATTGAAAGATGTAAGCAAGTTCCTTGAAAATTTTGGTAGAAACATTAACGATTTTGACTTGCCGTGTATCCCTGCCCCATGTGTTGAACCTTCAAACACATCAAAAGAAATCAAAGATGAATTGTTGATAAACACTCCACTTAAGGATATCGAGTCTATCAACTTGCTCAACGAGGACCAAGATAGAGCATTCAGGTTGATTATGGATCGTGTGGACAAAGAAGAGCATGGAATCTTCTTTGTCGATGGACCTGGAGGGACAGGAAAAACATATCTTTATCGGTCATTACTTGCCAAGATAAGAAGCAGAGGACATATAGCTCTGGCAACAGCAACCTGTGGAGTTGCGGCTTGTCTGATGCCCGGAGGAAGAACAGCACATTCAAGATTCAAGATTCCTTTGAATATTAAACAATCATCAATGTGTAACATAAAGAAGCAAAGTTCTCTAGCAAGTTTAATAAGATTAACAAAGTTAGTGATTTGGGATGAAGCTCCCATGTGCAAAAAAGACGCCATAGAAGCTGTTGATAGAACACTACAAGATATCATGGATTCTGATCTTCCATTTGGTGGCAAATTATTCTTATTCGGTGGTGATTTCAGACAAGTTTTGCCCGTGATTCCAAAAGCAACCAAGATACAATCAATTGACGAATCTTTGATCAGGTCATACTTGTGGCCAAAAATAGAAAAATTGATACTCACAAAGAACATGCGAGCAAAGTGCGACGAAGAGTTCGCAAATTTCCTTATTCGAATTGGAAATGGGACTGAACCTCTTGTTGGTAACGGGTTAATATGTGTTCCGGAGGACATGTGTGTGCAGGTCAAAGACAATCAAGATATGAGAAGAGAGTTGATCAACATCATATATGCAGATATTGGGATAAAGTATAAATGTCCAACATATATGACCAGTAGAGCCATCTTAGCAACAAAAAATGAATTTGTCGATGAAATTAATGACATTCTTATCAAATCATTTCCAGGAGAAGAACATGTGTATTATAGTTTTGACAGTGCAATCGATGAAACAAAAACACATTATCAGGTGAGTTTTTGAACAGTTTAACTCCGAATGGGATGGCACCATCAAAATTATCATTGAAGCAATATTGTCCGGTTGTGTTATTAAGGAACTTGGACCCACCAAATGGCCTATGTAATGGTACGCGATTAGTTTGTATTGATTTCCAAAGAAATGTGATAAAGGCACAAATTGCAAGTGGACAGCATGCCGGAAATGAGATTCTTATTCCGCGTATACCTTTATTCCCGGCAGATCAGGACAAGTATCCATTCCATTTTAAAAGGAAACAATTTCCTTTACGTTTGGGATTTGCCATGACTATTAATAAAGCACAGGGTCAAACAATAGAAAATGTTGGAATCTATTTGCCCGAACCAGTTTTCTCTCACGGACAATTATACGTCGCATTGTCGCGCGGTGTTTCAAGGGCATCAACTAAGCTGGGTCTTGAGCCGTCCAATTTGAACAACAGAAAATTATGTCACCACACACAAAATATTGTCTATAACGAAATTTTTAACATTGAAACATGTGCGTATCATTACTCATTTGAAAATTAGTAATTGATATTATTCCTGACATTGCCATTATTCTTTTTCAGGATATGGAATCGAAGGTCACCATGTTGAAGGACTTAGCAACTGACATGACAGAGTGGACGATTTATTGTCAGTTGATTGAGAAGAGAGCACCACACATATTTACAAAAAACAATAAGCCAGGAAAAGTAATCAACATGTGCTTCAAGGACGAACAGGTTAATTTATTCTTTTTATTTATATTTATGTTATATTATTTAACTTCGTACTCATTTTAAATGTGTTCAACGTATTCAACTTCTTCCACCAGGGGACTCTAATTCAGGCTACGATGTTCTTTGAAACGATCGTCAAATTTGATCATTTTTTCGTGGAGGGCAAAAATTACAAGATCTCAAATGGACAGATTAAACTAGCCAACTCAAGATACAACATTGGAACGATTCCAATCGCGATCATCTTCACGAAATCTACTGTCGTCAGTGAAGCAGATGATGTCAATCTTCCTTCGCTGAATGAAGGACAATCAAGTAGAACTCGGACAATTGAACAACTATTAAAATCAAGGACTGATGATGAACTCATTGGTAAGTACTTTACTCTACGTTACGCAACTTAATAGATTCTAATATACGTAAATCTTTCGTCCTTGCAGATTTGCTATGCGTAGTCATTAGCACAGACGATACAACTGTTGTATCTCGTCGGTCAGATGGGAAGAATATTGAACGACAAACATTAACATTGACGGATGACACGTACTACCTTATTCATTGTTATAATTTACATCAATATTCATATTCTTCTGTATTAAGTTTTTCCTCATCCTCAGGACGTCAATCCCAATAATGCTTACTTTGTGGGAGAATTTCGTCAAGCACGACGGTGAAAAGATTCGTCGAATCATTCATGAAAAACCGATTATACTTGCTACATCATTGAGAACACATTCCTTAAGAGGTATGTTCATCACATATTTCTTTGATTTGATTAAAAAAATCCAACCTCTAATCATTATTCTACAAATGTCAGGAAATTTTGGACTTAAATCTACCTTCAACACAAAGATCGTCATTCATCCAACTATGCCGAAAGCTTCACTGTTACAGACTTGGTATCTTAATACATTTTTTTTTCTCATTGAAATATTTCACTGTTGTATCTGGTTATATTTTTAATTTATTTTTTTAGGATACATAACAATGAGCATGCATTGTCACAACGGGTCACCGATGGGGTTTCTGAAGATATTGTTACATTAAAATCCGAGAATATCAATTTAAAGGAATTGATTCATAACGTGCATACCTCTTCTTTACAGGTATTTTCTTCATTTCAATTTTTAACACTACGTTCGTCATTTTTATAAAATGAGACATTTCAACTAATCATATGATATTGAACAATATTGCGCAAATTAACCAGCATATGTTTATCAGGTTTTCTCCTACACCGTTCAAGTATCGATACAAGATGTTATAACGAGTAGAGAATCATGGTACTTGGCTTGTTTGTATTGTGCGAAACTTGTCAGAGAAGAAAATAATAATCACTTTTGTTCCAAATGTTCCAAAGTAGTTACTCAGCCAATCGAAAGGTAAATCATCTCATAATAATTCGATTTTTACATTCTAATCTAATATATATCAATATGGATGCCAATAAGTTATTATTTCACGTAAATTAAACACTTAAATTTTATATTTGTTTTACAGATATTCCTTGAGAGTAAATATTGTAGACGGCACATCTGATTTATGGATTACATTCTTCGATCGTCAAGCAGAAGAAATCATTGGAATATCCGTTCACTTGTTGAAAGAGAAAAATGTATAATTACTTATTCTCATTCTGTGTTTACTTCTTTATTATCAATATGAATGGTTTTATTTTATTTTTTTTGCAGGAAAAAGATTTGTCATCGTATATGAGTATCATGGAGAGTTTGATCAAAAAACGATGTACATTGATTGTGAAGTGCGTCAAAAAAGAAGATGAGAATGTTAGTTATACTTGTACCAAGATCGTCAAAATCTCCGAAGACAGTGATAACTGCAGTTCCGAGCAGGATGACGAGGAAAAGATCGAGCATGTTCCAAAGAAATCAAGAATTGTTTAGAAGTTTTGACTTTACGAGAATTAGATTTTTTTTTCATGACTAGACTTGTGATCTTTTAATATAGTTTGGTTTTAGTTTTTGGAGAAATTTAAATGGCTTGTTTAATATATGTTATTTGTTCAGGTGGGTTCTTGAATGTTTCTCGTTCCGACTAACACGATGACTTGACGATGATTGGATCTTTATTATCTATTCCTTTACTATGGTTTAGTGTTTAGCATTTGAAAAAATTTAAACGACTTGTTTAAAACATATTATACGCTCGGGTGGATTTTTGATTGTTTATACGATTCCACAATAATTATGATTCAATATTTACGTGGATCATAATACTGATTCATTTCAAAATTATTTTTATATACTGATAATAGAGAAATGCGATAAGAATTTGAAATAGAAGAAAAAAAATATTTTAATAAATTAAATATATTATGTTTTGTTCGCACACGTGCGAAGCACGTTACTTGACTAGTACTTAATAGGTAGGTAACTTTTACCAATTACAATCTATGCAACTCTTGGTCATTTTCTCTCTAGAGTCATAATCTTGTGAGAAACACAACAAGCTATATACTCTAGTTAGGTCATATTTGCTTATTACATTATGAAAATGGATTCTTAACATAGCCTTTGTGGGAAATACACTAAGACCATGTCAATGGTTCACCCCAAGGTTTAACAAATGCCTTGGCCATGATCATCAATTTCTTGCTAAATGAGTCTAGTGGGAAACATAACAAATCCATCCAATTTAAGATTGTCTCATCAAGATCATAATAACGGGAGGCTACATAAGTCATTCTTAATGTCTCACATTTATCGATTTAATTAAAACTAAGAAAGATTTCATTTTAGCCTCATTAATAATATGTGCTAATTATATATAATACATTTGGAATATCATATCTATAAGATATAACTTATAGCACACATACACATATCAAATATGTAAGAAAACAGGTGATCATGAACTTAACCCTAAGCATAGGCACCCAGATAGGTGCAAATCATTGTTTCAGAAGCTTGAGTTGGCATGCTCTCACTTCATAAAGGTGCTTCTCCATGTGGTCCCACTCTCCAATCTTTCTTGAAATGACTTCTAATTATTACAAGTGACTTAAGGGTACACAGACCCGCAAATGTACATAACTTAATAAAAAACCTTGGTTTTAACCAAGGAGAGTACATTAATGGAAAAAGGTAGAATTTACAATTATATTGTATAGAGAGAGATAAGGCACATGCATGCCCCACTTAATAACAAATCAACACAATTAAATAAGCAATCATAAGCCAAGCACATTCAATTCCATAATCACCTCCATACACACTAACATTCATCACATGAACATAGAATGAATATATGACAATTATAAGAGATATATCATATATACTAGCATAAAATTATATATTGTAGTTTTGAAACTCTCAATTTCATGCTTGTCGAATTTTTAATGAAATAAATAGTAAGAAAACTACATATAAACAATTTTTATGAATCATACAAGCATATCTAATAATTTAAACATTCACACATTCCTAGTATTGTGCAAAGTCACAAATTACTATTCTAATTTATTTTATAAAAAACTCACTTTAAAAAATTAATTAAGACACTAATTAATTAAGTTAAACCTCTAAAACTATTTTAAGACTTAACTAAAAATAAATCAATGTCAATAAAGTTTAATATCATCTAACAAATCATTAAACACTTGTAAAATAATATTATTAAATTTTTTAGAATGTTTTGTTAATTTTTTAGATTTTTATATGATTTTAAACTATTTAAAATCAATAAAATAAATTTTTGATGTATTGCATTGTGCAGGCTAATGCACTGCGCCACTCTAGTGTGTGCCCACGTGCACCAACAAGTGCACCAGCCTTCTTCTATGCAACCTACATTGCCCCTTGTGTGCTAGCCTTTGGCTAGTGACCGGGTCTGAATTGGACCTAGTTCATCTTCTTCTCAACCCGATATGATGCCGCCAAACTTAAAACGGAAAAGGAAATTTCCCCAAAATTTGGGGGGTATATCTTCTTATCTAGAGCTCTGCAAATTTTACAAAAATATGCGTTGGAATCCTGATCAAATGAAGAATCTAAAACCTTTTAGTCTAATTTACTAAAAAATAGAAATATATAGTAAAAATGGAAAGAAGAGAGAGCGGTGCGTCGGATTTCTAAATAGAAATCGCCATCTTCTAACTTGCATAACTCCCTATCTTGGAAACAAAAAATTCTCAAAAAATACAATATGAAATCCTAATCACATAAAATTTAAAATATTAAAAATTATTTCATATAAAAATTTTAATTTTTATGAAATTAGGGAGAAATAGGCCAGCACAACTAAACCCAATAGAACCCTAGATCGTCGAAAAAACCTTAAATCCTCTTCCTCTGTTGCCGTTCAAAGCAGGATATCATAGGAAAAGGTTAAGTAATCTTATTAACCATCTTATAAAGCCTTTTTAAAGTTTTAATTTCTTTCATGGACGGAGATTTTACAAAATCCCCAAATCCAGGTGACAGTTCAAGTATGACAGAAATACCGAATTTTGGGGCTTCTAACAGACACTACAGAGCTCCAAAATTCAAACAATTTATGATGTTAGAAAGTCCTATATCACGAGATTCCATAGGTGCCAACCAATCTTTTATCTACATCACATATAGATTATGGTGGCCTCGACAAAATAGATGTCTGCACATATTTGGGAACACATAAATTACATGAAATAGCAACAATTCGACATTGGTTTCAACTGAGACTTGAACCTAGCTCTGATACCACTATAAGGAATTGTCCTAAAAATTTCGATGTAACGAAAGTGACGATTCCTATGGGTTCATGTAGAACTTGTCTCAATCAAAATCGAACGACAAAACTTGAAAATCGATCTCTACAAGTCCAAATATACCTAATAGGGATTCAATTAATACCTTGTGGAGAAATAAGAAGACATTATGAAGCTCTTCAAACCGTTTAAATATCCGGTCTCCAGCGGTATCCACACAAACTTCATCCACATTAGGTTCTCCCTTCACAACATCCTTGAGAACTTTTCCCGAACAGAGTTCTGTCACCCATGGATACCTTCTAGAGAAAGGAAGAGGTAGGGAGAAGGCTAAGGATATGGTTTTCACCATTGGTTTGATAGGGTTTGGCTGAAACCATTAGTATTTATAAAGAATTTGAATTTTTTATAAAAATTCAAAATCTTTATAAATTATGCCCTTGCCCCCTATACTTATGGATAATTCCTTATGTGTGTGACCCACTATGCCCAATAGATTATTTGGTTGAGACCAAATTAATATATGACAATTCTATTTAATTTAATTAAATACATTATCCGATAACAGATTAATCAACCTATCGATCATGAAGGGTACAAGTCACATCTCATGATTCCAAATGGTTATGGGGATAATCTTATATTTTTATTGAGCCTTTCCATCATCAGTTACCACATAGATATAAACCCTCACCCATTCCATATCCCAATCGAAAAGGAGTACAACATCGACTATCAACTTCTTAGTATACTAACTCTATAGTGTCATATACTCGGAATTGGATCAATTGAAAAACTTCTTTTCCAATTATCCTCTCTACCCTGGCTAGATATTTAGAGTACTATCACATAGGATATTCACTCTCACTTATTGAGACTAGGTGATCCCTTGTTGTCCGCTCAATTACCTCTATCGAGTTTTTCTTGTACCCCATCCATTGCTATACTTGACATTTAAACGGTGCTCCATAAGTCAATGATTAAAGCAAAAGTTATGCCCAACAAGGCATCTTTGGCGACTTAGGTCAAAGGTTCAACCATGCAACCGTGATGATAGAAAACTCTGATTGATAGTTCAGTAAGATCCCATTCAGGGTTTCTAATTCGGTCAGTTCAGTGAACTCATTCGACTAATAAGCACTTATATGTGTATCTTAATGTCTTCACACTAATGACCAATGAGATTGGCCATCCTCATCGTATATAAAGATATCACACACACTAGTTTATCCGAATCCTTGATGTCCCATCTCAAATATCCTATAACTAGGAACATTTATACCACATACCTCTGGATGATTGATCTTATTATCATGATTTTATCGTGATTCAATCATCATTATATGTGATTAAGGATTTCATTACGATGTACACATCTAATAAGAGCTAATAATAAAGATTTTTATAATTAAATGTGAGATATTTTTAGAAATGTCGAATCATATCATATATGATTGGCTTGTAGGGCATATACATTTCTATCACTAGCTTGAACTGGCCAAACCGACCATGGAAGTCAGAAATTGAAAAAAAAATCAATGCCATGTCTGGTTCAGCTAATCCAAGCAGAAATCGGTTTAGATTGACCAAACAAGGCATGGAAGTCAAAAATTAGCAAAAAAACCATCCCTTGGCCATTTGGCCAATCCAAGTCAGAAATCAATTTGGATTAGCCAATAATTAACATGTTAAGTATTTCTTTATAGACACTTAGTCAAAAAAATAAAACCAATAGGGCTCATCTAACTATGCCTTACAGAAGGAAAATGACAAACATTCATCAACTTGAGATAGATTTTGTAAGTATTTTAAATTCTTGTTATTTACCATTGAGTAGCACTTATTGAATATATTCTAATATTTTTTTCTCTGAATAGACATAAAAAGAAGGGCGCCACCCTACCCATCTAGAGGTCTTCAAGATGACTTAGACACACAAAGAGGTGGATGGATCCATCGCTTGGAGTAACAAAGGAAGTCGCCAAAGGATGATAAATATTTAAATTATTTGTACTATTAGCTAGTTTTGATTTCATATATCACCTGACATTATATTTACACTTTTTAGAATAATATACACCAGTTGAGTAATACCCCCAAATAGAGGAATCAAATGATGAGAATTATAAGTATCCATTCTCTGCTGAGGAACATTTGTTATCGTGTTTGGCAAAGATAAGATGGGTGGATTTAATATGGGAGGAGAGGACAAACTTGCAACACCTAGTATAGTGTAAGTGGTGGAGGTATGAGTATCTCCTCAAGTTCAGGCATTCAAGAGTTGATAGAGAAAGTGGAGAGACAAAGTGATTTACTCCACACTAAAGCAAGTCAAATCATGAAGCAAAACTTGGTCATTGATTCTCTCCAAAAAAAATTGAACAACCAAGAAAAGAACTTTAAGGAAGAAATGGAATGGCTGACACAACAACCGTTAGCCAAAATTAATCAGAGACTCCCCCCACCAGCGGATCCATCAAGTTCGAGGCAACCTCGAGGATCGAGAGACGACGAGGATGAGGAAGATGATGAGGACAAGGATGAGGATCCATTTGGAGAAGATGAATGAGAGACTTCCCTCTTTCATGTATAAATTGTAAACCTTTTATGTTTTGAATGCTAATTGAAGCATTTGTATTCTTTATGAATGATGTGAAAAAGACTTTGTGAATTTTTGTGTACATATTTTTGCGTATGAATGTTGGCGTGAATGTGGGTATAGAAAATGTGAATGTGAATGTGTATCAGTTTGGATGTGAAAGTTTTTGTAACAAGTGTGTTGTATATTCATGTGTGTGTAGTCCTGTATGAATTATTAATATTCATATATATTTTATTTTTTTATTAAACAGATTATTGACAATGATTTATAGCCATCACCAATACTTCATTCAATGAAGGCTAAAGTGTACTAGTGCATTACGAAAACAACCACTACACTTTTGGAAAGGATCCTGATGACTGCTTTAGCGACGACTTGGAGTCATTGCCAAAACAGCTAATCTCACTCTCAAAAATCCTTTAGGAGTCGAGGTAGCTGGTTTCATGACGGCCGTAGGCCATCGCAATTAATTTAATGGCAACAACTACAAGCCGTCGGCAATAAGCATATTTTATTTTCTCAAATACCCTTTTGTGATGGCCCAAAATTGCGATGACTTTTCGCCACCACAAATAATATTGTTGCCGATGGCATTTTAGTGGTCGCTAGAAACTTTACTTGCAATGGCTAGTAGCCGTCGCAAATAACTAAATTGGTGATAGCTTCCAGTGAACCGTCGCTAATAACAATGATGATGGACTTATTTGTGATAAATTTACAACAGCTTTTTAATTGTTAATGACAGCTTTCAATCATCGTCAACAACTTTTTTTCTTATAGTGTAATAACAAGTGGATAACATAAATTATCGAGATAAATCTAATATCGTGTAGACAGTGAAAAGTTTGTAGACTGGTTTTCTCTTCAAATTCTCTTTCCATTTTCATATCCTCTCCGGTTAGCATTTGTTACAAAAGCTGCATCTTTGGGGGCACGCGGAGTGATATATGTATTGGTGTCTCCACCGGTGTATGTGTATTGGTGGTATTCTAAAGGAGGCATGAACTCGAACTGACAAAGGAGGGTAGAAGAGTCAATTCCCCTCTGTTTTAACTTCCACTGAACTTCTGCAACCCTAAATCGGGGTGGATATTAAAAGATTTTGAAAATTGTACTGGACGTTGAAAGATTTCATACGTCGGATGTTTTGATGAAGGGCATCTCCCGACCCGATCAGGAGTCAATTTCTCCAACTTAATTTGCTTGATACCCTTGTGGAGCGCATGAATGACCTCCAAAAATTATTTTCTCAATAAAACTTTCTACGATATCTTCCAAAATGTTATTCCCTTATGCTAGAAAATAGCATTATCGTAATATGATTTCTCTCTTAGCCTTATTCAATGTGTACATGAATATAATCTCATACAAAGAACTGGACAGTAGAACTGCCTTTGTCAATAATATAATTTTGGAAGTAGCCTGCAAAATAATGTCTGTTTTGTAGTATTTGTCATCAGTGTAGTTCCATTTCAAAGCTATCTTAAACTAAAATTAAATGCATGCGTTGAACAAATTAAACTAAAATATTTATTTGATACTAAAAAATAAACAATATTAATACAAATATAAAAAATACCCATGTGATTACTGGGAGAAATCGGCCAGAAGTACTCTGAACTAAGGCAAATAAAGGTTGTCCGATCTGATTTATGTTAAGGAACACAAATATAAATTAGTTTATGTCACGGATTTTTAAAGTATACAATAAAATGTTTTGATTAAGGACAGACAAGTACGAACACGAAATCCAGAAAGACGATTTTATGAAAACAATTTTCTATTCTTGACACTAGGAAGGAACGAGAGGCTTTGGATATTGTTTTTTGTTACAATAACATAGTGTTAAGTCTCAATAACTAAAAAACAAATTATTACTGTGTACCACTTTTAGTAAGGAAAGAATAAATAAATTTAAATAATAACAGAATAAAATGTTATTATAAAATAATTTAATATAAATATTATTAATGAGTGTTATTACACAGTAAAGTAACATAGTGTAAGGGACTTACTCGCAAAAAGAAAATATTGTATTGCGGACGAAAAAGTGATATGATAGACACTCATTTTATATTTGCCTTGTGTGAGGGTCTTCCTCGCAAAAGTCAACAAAAGGGAAGTATGTCTTGCGGGTGACTCGGCCCGGCAGAGCAAGAAACCTGGTTGGCGTCTTGGCGAGGTGACTCTCTCTCTCTCTCTATCTCTCTCAAAGGAAGGGTACCGAAGTCAAGCTGTACGGCGGCGGTTTCTTGCTATCTGCCTGAGGCGGAAGTAGTACCCAGTGAATTTCAGCTAAAAACTTCCTCCTTTTCATGTTTTCGAAGAGGTGAAGGCCAGTACAGGCAACAATTGAGGCCTCTTCCTCCTACTTCGTTCTCTTTGCATGTGAAGCTTCACGCTTCCTGACTCTCATCGGGCGTGGAGTAAGCGGGCTGGTGGGTCGCTTGCTTTGTGGGGGATGCTGTCTTGCTGTTGATTGGAGGCTAACCGGTGGCCGGTAGTTGATTCTTTGCCGTTTGTCCTTCCTCTCGTGGTGTTCTGGGTCTCCAAGGTTTTCGTTGACGGAGCTGGGGATCGCGTGTATTCAATTGTCGAGAATAAGAGTTTCTTGGAGACGGGCTTCTCCTTGCAACGACTATTTAGGGGGATAAAGAAGGGTTGATGTGAAGAATTTAGTGGCTGGTGGTATATACGGGTCTTCTATGGATAAGTTATGCTGCTTGAAGACTTCCTGTTCTCAGGTGAGGAAGAGAAGCATCTATTTGTTTATTATCTGGTTTCTTCACACGATTGTTGGCTTTCTATAGCTATCTAGACCTCTGTTTCCAGCTTGAACTTTTTGTTATTCCGATTACTTCGGTTTTTAAAGTTTTCGTTATTTTTTTCCTCGGCTTCATCTTTGACAACGCTCCTTTATATTTAGTCGCATGAAGAGTGATATATATAAATTAGGCTGTTAGTTAAAGTGGAATCTAAAATTGAACTGCTTGAAGGTTTCACTTGGTCATCTGTGACTCCTTTTAGATGCTATCTTGTGTGGTATTTGTTAATTTTATTTTCTGTTGGTGGTTAGGATGATTTTCTGCTCTTCTACTTCATGGATTCCTGTTTTCACTTCTGAGACCTATTGCTGCTTTAGTGCTATGCTTGCTAGTGTCGAGGAGTATGTCGCAATTTAATCAATATAAGTCTGTAACACTATAAATGGCATCTTTTCTTTAAAAATATCTGGATCTGTGACCTTAGAGAAACTGGTTTGGATATTTAGATGCCATGGGGCTAATAAACAGATGAGATTGCTACCAGTTACCTTTAAATCAGAGGTGTTTTGTATGCATATTTCTAACATCTAAGTGTTTTTCTTGTTATAGTTATCAGGTCATTCTTCTAATTTTTATGGAAAAGGGAAAAGCAGTCAGAGCAACATCAAAGTTGCGTATGGTTTCAGCCTGGTGAAAGGGAAGGCAAATCATCCTATGGAAGATTATCATGTAGCCAAATTTGTTCATGTCAAGGGCCAAGAGCTTGGTTTATTTGCAATTTTTGATGGTCATTTGGGAGATTCTGTTCCTGCATACCTACAAAAACATTTGTTTTCCAATATACTGAAGGAGGTTTAATATTTATTTATCTTGGCTAATTGGTTTTGTTTGTATTGGATATGTCACCACGATTTCAGATGCTGTTGTTGATCACAGTTTTGTCTTTTAGGGAGAATTTTGGACACACCCAGATCGAGCTATTTCAAAAGCCTATGACAAGACTGACAAGGCAATCCTCTCCCACAGCCCTGATTTAGGTCGAGGTGGCTCCACTGCTGTCACTGCTATTCTCATAAATGGCCGTACACTGTGGGTAGCAAATGTTGGGGACTCACGAGCAGTGCTTGCAAAAGTTGGACGAGTGATACAGATGACTGTTGATCATGAACCTGGCATAGAGCGTGGGAGCATTGAGGATAGAGGTGGATTTGTTTCTAATATGCCAGGTGACTAATTATCTGCATAGAATCATCCATACTCAGATAAAACTTTATAATATTCTAATTTTACTTGTTTAACTGTTTATTCTCTCGTCACACTGATTTTACATTCTACTTGTTTGTCATTTTATTTATATTGTTTTCTAATGTGCTGAATTTTCTAATCAAAAGTTTATTAATTCCATTAGTAAAGAAAGGTACAATTATAAGTGCTTCTGCATAGCTTTAGAAACAACTGACACCCCTTAATTATGTTTTTGTACTAAATCCAACTCTGAGCACTCCACTAAGATAAAATGTTCGCAAATTTATGTTTGTTGTCTCCATGATAGGATAAACTCTGCCAGATAGTTTTTGAATTTATCTTTATCTTACCTATCTCCATGCATTGCTATCACTTCTACCTTGGTCATAGTTGGAGAATAATATATGGGACTCAGCAAGGTTTCTTAACAGATATATGTGGCATGGACTTGTTGATTCTACCAAGTGCCAATCTGGATCAGATGTTGTCTCAACTCAACTCAACTCAACTCAACTAAAGTCAAGCTTAGTTTCAAATTATTTGAGATCAGCCATATGGATTCTCTTTCTCCACTCATATTGATTTTGAGTTACTCCTTTAGAGACATTTAAATCATCTAAATACACTCGTATCGATTTTGAGTTACCTTTTTAGAGATATTTAAATCATCTAAATCATATGGAATTACCCTCCTCCAAGTTAACCTAAGTCTATCACAATTTTTTTGTTTATGTTATTTTCATATTTTTTTACTTTTCTTAGTGGAGCATTTTTAAGTCTATGTTTAATATGTCCAAACCATCTCAATCTCTCTTTTTCAATTTATATACAATTGTCACTACTCCTACATTTTCTCTATTATATTCATTTTTGTTTCTATCTAATATTGTATGATGACTCATCCATATTAACATTCTCATTTCAACAACACTTATTTTAGAAGTATGTTTTTCTTTTATTGTCCAACATTTACTATCATACAATGTTGTAAGTTTTATAATTGTATGATAAAATTTTTCTTTCAACTTTAGTGGAATGTTAGAACTCCTATAGTCAATCTTCACTTCATCCAACTTGTTTTAATTTCATGATTAACATCTTGTTGGTACCAAGAATTTTTACATACATATTTATACATGTCTGCTAACATCATCCTGGATATATTTAGACTATCATATGAATAAATTTAAGTTTGGGTAAACATCTTCCAAACTCCATGACAAAGCATTTTTCTCAAGAATATCAATGGATTATCTGAATACTCAGATGAAACTGACCAGTGCACATGTAATATTAATATGCATAGGGTCACATCCAATACCGTTCAGTATGTGGTCATGACTGGCTGAGAATGTCATGTCCTATGTACATATGTACCTATTAAAGATGTTGATCTACATGATGGTCCCGTAGAAGCTGATAAACATAAGAAAGCATATCCTCTCCCATGCAACTCACACTTCATGCACTATAGTAAGCCAAAAGGAGGATAGGATAGGCACCCAGATAGTCAACAAAGACCTGGAATCTAGAAGGCATGCTCAAAAGCTTGCAGGCAAAGTATCAGAAAGAATATGGCAAGACAATGCCCACTGTTACTAATGGGGTCAATCAAATACCAAAAGGGTGGTATATATATGTTTATGAAGAGGCCCGAACAAAGCTGAATTTTATCTCTTCCTGGCTCTAGCCATAATAACCGGTTATACCACATTATAATTAGCCAGATGGATACCTATAAAAGGTAGTAAAATAGCTGTACATACACACCTGATAGAGTGATTAGTAGAGGAGAAAATACAAATCTCCCAAACAGCAGCTGACAGGCAAAGATTGGTCCTACACTGAAGAGTGTTGATGTCAGCCCCAATAAAGTGCTGAAACAGGCGTTAAAAAATATATATAATGTGACTCAGATACAAGGCCGCTAAGTGTTTGAGAAAAGATGGAGTCTATATACCCAAAGGAACCAACATCCAAGGCATCCAGAGTCACTCAAGTATGATCAGAAAGAGTAACTACAAATAAGGGAACTCGGAAGCTCATCCGGATCAAAGGCATGACAAAAGTGGAGGGCAATATACTCTTACTAACAAAACAGGTGTTTGTTCGACCAAATTAATTGGACAATACCAAATCCAGAGACATACAGAGGCAGCCAGCTATCAGGATTGAGGCAAGAAGATTACCCTCTACTGTTGATGATGAGCAGCTGAAGGCCCCAAGATCGAAATCACTAAGTTCAGCTGGTCCAAGCAATACTCAAAATGTCTTTATCTTTGGTAGATATATTTTTGAGAATTTTATAACAGCTCATAACTGTCTTCACGACCAAAGAGTTAAACATAGAGAATATATATGCTCCTGAAACTATACTTTGATAAGACTTATGATAGAATCAAATGGGATTACTTACTTAAAATTATGTATCTAATGGGTTTCAAGGAAAGGTTGATCAAATGGATTATAAGTTGTATTACTATTGCAAAATTCATGGTTGACATCAATGACAGGGATTTTGGTTTCTTTTCTTCCTCGTTCTAGCAAGGGGATCCTATCTCTTACATTCTGTTGGCATCAAATTTTTCCGCTTAGCTTGCTTGATACAAGTTTCAACAATGCCGAAGCCGGTGCAGAAAATCTGACTCAGATTCGGAAAATTCATGAATAGATGATGTAAACAGGCTTTGGAAATGCCTTGGCATGGCCTTACATGCTACAAATGGCCAAGATAATGTGCTCATTACATAGCCCCGGTCAAGAGCTTTGCAACGGTGCCCAAAACATGGAAAACGGACACTGGAAGGCCGAAATGACCATTTTGCCCCCGACACTTTTGGGACAAATTGGGACTCTAACATGAAATTCCAACTTTACCACATTGTCAAGGTTGGATAGAGTTAGGCAACGCTCGAAACAGATCGAAAATCCGACCCCCGGATGAAGAGATATGCAAGAAAGAGCAAATCCGAACGAAAAGCCGTATGTTCTCGCATCAGGGGCATAATGGTCCGATTAGCTCCGGATCGACCAATGGGCTGAAAATTTCAATTTTCATGACCCAAAACTTTGATCTCATGAATATTGATGCATGAAAAATAAATTTGGCCAATGAGAGAAGGTAATTGCACTCAGATACAGTTTTCGGCATTATCGACGGCCGAGATCGCACCGATCAGAGAAACTAGCTAAATCAGGAGATCCGTTGCAATTCAAGTGATCTCAACCACACATCAGGATGGAGCATAAGATCAATGGCCATCAGGGCATGATCTGGAATCTTTTAAAGTCAATTTGGGATTTATTTAATTGGTTTTGGTCGGAATTATTGCTACCCGTCGGATCGGGAGCACTCTGATTAAACCAGGGTTAAACCTAACCCAAGATGGGCTAACCCAACCTGTCATAGCCGAACCTACCATCCTCCCTCATCTGATGTGTGCGCAAACAGCCCTAGAAAGTAGGAGAGGGTGCGCAAGGCTTTCCCAACTCTCTCCATCTCTCTTTGGTTTATCTTTATCTCATCCTCAACCACCTCAACTTCCCATGGCTTATCCTTATCACCCTCAACCACTCCCTTGGTTTATCTTCATCCTAACAAATCCTACAACTAACCAAGCCTATCCTCATCCAAGCCCTGGTCGAACCATCCATCTTACCACATGTCATGTGTGCACACCTCCTTGAAAGTAGGAGAATGTGCGCACCCTTCTCTCCCTCTCTTTCTAGTTGGTGTACAATCACCTCAACAACCAACTATGGGTTATCTTTATCTTTTTCAACCTCCCTTGAGTTATCCTTATCTTCCCTCAACAACCTCCAGCCTTGTCTTCTCCTGCAGATGGCGCCATCAACTCCTATATAAACCCCCTGCTGGCCATGTGGAAGACAAGTTGATCACCCTGCGGAAGCCCTGCCTCTCCTCCCTCTACCCTGCTCCAAGACATCTTATCCTTGCTTGGACGTCTTCATCAGCAAGTCAGCAACCTCTCCAGCCCCTTTGTGGTGTGCCAAGTGAAGAAGAAGAAGGAGAAAAAACCTCCCTCCAGCAGGTGCGCCAGCAGCAAGTGCAACCAGTACACCTGATTGGTGTGCCAACTTCAGCAAGTGCAACAAGCTCTCTTCATCCCTTTGCTCCATCCATTAACATCAGCAAGGAGAAGACTCCCTTTTTCATCCAACAACAAGAGAATAAGGGTTTGGTGGCACCTTCAGCTTATCATCTTCAACACCACCTGCAGTGCAAGAAAGAAGAAAAAACGGTGAGTTGAAAAAGTGTGTTCCGATGTAGCCTTTTAATTCAACTCTTCCCCTTCTCTTTTCTACCCCTCTCCATGGTGGCATACCCTCTGAGTAATGCCCATTCAGCCCCTTTGAGTGCCCTTCATGTTTGTCTACAGAAAGCCCCAAGTGTACCCTCTATTTGGCCATCACAAAAACAGCCCCTTGCTGCCTCTTAAAACAGGCCTCTGAACCAGCCCCTTTGTGCACCCTTTTGGCTCTCCATGTTGGCCTCTAAACCTTCTACTATCATGCTTGGTTTGACCCCACTGATGGTCACTTGGACACGCACCTCTTGCCTCCCCCAATCTGGCCCTAAATGGCATCCAAAGCAGGCCCCCTTGCTGGCCCAAGTTCTGCCCCCCTCGTGAGCACCCATGTCTGGCCCCTTTGATGGTCACCTAGTTTGCCCTATGTGCAACACACCCAATATAGCTCCTACAACACCCCCAAACAAACCAAACATCCTCTTTGATGTGTGGAAGGAGGGGTAACAGCTCGGGCCTCTTGGAATCCGCCGGACGGGCCAAGAGTTAAGCCGGGTGGCCCTGATTTCTACATGTCAAAATGCCCTTTGTGCATTCTTAAACCAGTCCTAGTTCACATCTAAACCTGCCCCTTGTGCAGTCTTACCAAAGGCCAACCTAAACAGCACCTTAGCCAACACATTCTAGCCCCTCTAAGGCTCACCTACTCCGCTGCTATAGCAAGATGTCAATGTGCAAAAATGGAGTGCAAATCAGGTCAATCAGGCCATGGAGGTGCAAATTAGGCCCATTGTGTCATGAAGTTCAATGCAGGCCGCCAGGGCCCATGAAGCTCAAGATTGGGCCAACCGGGCTGACATGGTATGAAGCTGGCCTTCTCAGGCCATGCGACATGAAGACCAGCCCATTGTGCTGATGAAGCTGGCCTATTGGGCCTTGGACATTTAAAAAGCACACTTTACTAAATCTGAAAGCGAAATGCCAAAATTAAATAAGGAGTTAGCACCACCACGTAGGCGCTCCCCCTTGGGCGGCTCATCCAGTTTGCATCGGAACGCTGACCCGGACGTAGGCGCGGGCCGGCTCCCGTTGCAGACGATCCTTCCCACTACTTGGAAAGTCAAAAGACTATGCCATGTAGGGCGGGTAAAAATTCCACACCGATCGGAAAATAAGGCGGCATGCTACCAAAATTCTCCCGGTCAAGTGGGATTTTACACCAAGGTAAGGACATTCACACATTTGCACTTCGACAAGCATTATGGCATATGAACTGTCACATCTGATGTACACCAGCATGAACATGAATATTCAATGAACATTTCAAGTGCCGAGTTGATTGCATGTGACTGGGCATCGACACTAGCCCGACAAACCGGATGTGATGCAAACCGAACAAGAGTTAACCAAATCTGAAGTTAACTTAATTAAATCTGAAAATACATTCAAACCAACCTTAAAACACACTTAAAACAAATCATTAAAGTTTTAACATTCAACAAAAATCAGATTTAATACAATCTGGAAGAATTGATTCAATACACTTAATTTATTTGAATTCAAATGCTTAAACAAATGCACATCAAATAATTTACAACCAATTGAAATGAACACACTTATAACACATTAAAGCATCTAAAACACATCTTAAAACATGTAATTCAGATCATTAACAATCTGAAGTTCAAGTTTAATCAATTTGAACCAAACTTCAAAACATCTAAAACGTACCGAACACACCCAAATTGGTATGAAAACTCCAACCGACATGAGAAAATCACATGAAAATGACTCAACACATGTCAATTAAACTTAAACAAGTCAAAATTGATCAACACATCTAAAATATTAAGTTCAAATAAAAAAATAAAATAAACTTCAACCAATTAAAGTAAAACAAACCAAGCAATTCAAACAAACTCAAAACAATTAACATTCAAATCCAAGTCAAATCAAAATATGAAATTAACATTCCAAACCACATCAAAATCAATTCATAAATCAACATAAGTCAACTCCAAACTAAATCTAACCAAACTTGTTTGCATCTCATCGGGCTTGAAAGGCCAGGGCCCTTTGTGTTCTTTATACGTCGTGGATGTGCATGCTCTCGTCAAACAAGGTCGCTATTGCAGTTAATCAAGGGTGTTCGAGTGTTTGCTCGATATAAATGAACATCGGATATCGCACCATCCGATGGAGAGAGGTCCAAAAATATTTTCACAGAACCCGAAACTCGGCTCTATATTCTTTTAATATCACCCGGACTATCTAGTATTTTTATGGTCTATCACCTACTTTACTAGAAAATTCGGATGTTGATATTTCAAAACATAGAAAAATAAAAAAAATCTTTTCCAAGAATAAAAAAAGATTTCCGAGGTTCTCACAAATTGGCACGCCCGGTGGGACCTCTATTTCCCTTCATCTCTCTACCATAGCAATTTGAAAGGGTGCACATCCACTACCTCTAAGAAACACTCTAATCAAGTCAACCTTTTTACAGGTTCAATGATGGCTTGTGAAGGAGTCATTTTCTTGAAAGCTTATGTTGACAATACATCGTTAGCTTTATCATACTGGTGATCAACTTCAGCAAATTTGCAAAGACCGTGTTACTCCTGGACCGGTTCGGCACCGTCTTAGAGTCACCACGTGCCGTTGAGGACATAACAATGCTACACCTCACTTGCTACTCCATATTGCATCTCTAAAAGCTTGGCCTTGACACCACCAAGTTGCTACCAGAAAATGTCATGTTGTCTCCCCGACGCGAGACTTTTATGGTGAATCTGGGCCCGCGCCCACACCCACAGTCATAGTACCTACTCAATTTGTTGCCCTGGCACCTACTATGTCTGCCACAACATTTGTGTCTGCACTTGCTACTGTGTTGACACCTACTACAACACCTTCTCAGCCTGAGGAAGAACATGAGTGAGTGAGGATCCTATCGGCACCTCAACATCAACAACATGTGTTGCAAGTGGGACCACACCCACCTAGCGATGCCTATCAAGACTCCTTCCAAGCTTATGGAGGAGAAGCACATATGGAGAAGCACATATGACTGCAGCCCATGATCTTGCCACTTGTCAACAATTCTCCACTCTGGACTGGCTAGACTACAATAATGGGGCCCTTGTTGTGCCTAATGCTAGTGCACCAAATGCAAGGGGGAAGTGTAGACCTTCTACCTGCCCGAGGAAGTCCAACCAACTAGTGACCAGAAATGCCATGGAGAGGGGGCAGCCCTCTCCTATAAATTGTGAAGACATATGCTGATCAGCAGCTCTAAAGACAACAACTCGGGTGAGGGACCAGCCCTCGACCCGCCTTCCTTCATCGGACTAACCAGCAGTCCAAGCTGAACAGAACCTACAGGTGCCACCACCTGCCATGGGAAAATTCTTTGTGAATGGTTGGTTCATTGACCACCCTTTCAAGTTCACTACTCAATCGACTATGGGCAGATTCCCTGTAGGTCATTCCCTTCACCCAACTGACCGATCAGTGGCCTAGCCCATGAAGACCTGGTAGCAGCCACTTGCCGCAATGAAAACATCAATCAGCCCAGTTGTTGGCTTACTACTTCGGCAACTAGCTCCGCCGATCGGGGGCATGTTTTCCACAAAAGTTATTCTCCGCCGGGAAGTCCATCCATTGGATCCCCTTGCTGACCGGGGGCAAGGTGCCAGACCCTCTACCATGGTTCCTAACTGAATTTGGCTTCTCCTAAATGGAACCAGCCTCTATCAAGGCTTGTTGTCCACCATTTCCAGACGAGGGGCTTCCGAGCTAAAATCCTAATAACTACCACTGCTGAGTACCATGCATGATGCTCCGCTGCAGTTTAGGCTACCCCAGCTCAGTTGATTGGGGGAAGCTCCTTGTTGGTCCTTTCCTTCTTCACGCCGACTAACTAGCAGTCCAGCCCACAAGGATCCAACAGCAAATGCCTGCCGTAAAATAAAACACCAGCAGTCTGGGTCTGCACCCACACAACAACAGTTGTGTCTCCTCAAGATTTGGCTCAGACATGGCTCTTGCCACAACCTGAAGGTTGGCAGTGTGCATTGCCCATGGGATTGCACTCGCTCGACTGCCTTCATCCAAACATGATGATCTCAACATGTTGATCTGCCATCGGACAACCAATTTCCTATTTTCGACCGGTTGGATGATAAAGACAGGGCCCATGCCATGCCCACCATTGTTGCTGCACTAGCTACACAATAGAAGCTCAAGTCTTCTATCCAACTTAAGAAGATCAGCCGACCAATGGCCAAGCAGGACAAGGAGTGGGGGCAGCCCTCTCCTCTGAAACTTGAAAACATGAGCCAACCTACTATGGCTATAAAGGTGGCAGTCCAGGTGAGGGATCAGCTCTTAGCCCGTATTCCTCAACTAGATTGATCAGCCATCTTACCCGGAGAGAGCCGGCAGGCCCCAACACTTGCCATAAAAAAAAAAATTTCTTACATTTGGTTAGTCTGCCGACCGACTCTTCCAACACTTTGCTCTACTTACTGGTGGCAAGTTCCCCGTTTAAGCTACTCCTTGCCTAGGGTCCCGGACAGTGGACTCTTATGCTGACCGAGGGCAAGGTTCCAGACCCTCTGCCCAGGTCCTTATATAAATTGGACCGATCAGTGGTCTGACTTGAAGATAGCTAGCAGACAGCAACACCTACCATTGGAAAAATTCTAGCAATTGAGGGGCCAGCTGATCAACATTGTCCATGCTCGGCTCAAGCAACTAAGGGCAACCTTCTTGTCCAAGCCACTCTCCAACAAGCTGACTGACCAGCGGTCTAGTCCTTAGGTCATCCTACTAACTTACCATTGCTGATTGGTGACAAGTTTCCCGCACAAGCTACACCTCATCGAGAGCCCCAGACAGCAAACTCTCTCACTGACCGGGGGCAAAGATCCAAACCCTCTGCCCCAGTCCTCAAACAAATGTGGCTGCCAAATACCAATGTTTCCCTAGTGGAGCTTCTACCTTCTAAGCTTGGTCATTCACAACACTCGGATGCGAGCCCTTCTAAGTTGAAACCCTGGCCTTGACAACACTTAAGGGCCATTCTTAAATTGTTTCCCTAGGTCCTTCTTTCCATAACAATTTTAGAAAATCATCACCATTTTAACCATTCTGATTATGGTGCTACAAGCCTCTATCACTCACGTCTGTTCAGACTTAGTGATGCTTTGAACTCCCACCACCTTGATCAATCCGATTTTAGTGGTTTACAAAAATATTCCCCAGCCTTGGCTTTTCAGCCCACATGGCCCAACAAAAAAACAAACACATACACACACACCACTTTTCTCCCATTTCAGATGACTCCCAACACTTTTACCATCTTGGCCATTATGGCCCTAAAACCTCTACTACCCTGATCACCCTAATCTTGGTAGCCTACTCAACTTGCTACCTTGACCACTCGTTCATGCAGCGAAGCTATTGTAAATGCCTCTTTGGCTTCAATAGTCTCTCTCATTCTTGCCTTTTGTGTAAACCTTTAAATCAGCCCCTTTATGGCTATCTCTTTCATTGGTTCCTCTGTGGCCATCTCTTCCCTCTATGCAAGCCTTCCATAAAGTCCATCACTTTAAGGCTCCTCTTCAGCCCCTTTGAGGCTTTTGCCCCTTTGTGGCATTTTAGTTCTACCCTTTGTGTTGACCCTTAGGAGTCTAGCCCTTTGAGGCTCCCCTTCACCTCTTTGCGGCACTTTTGTCCTATCCTTTGTGTAGACACTTGGGAATCAGCCCCTTGAGGTTTCCATTTACTCCTTTTCAGCATTTTAGTTCTATCCTTTGTGTAGACCCTTGGGAATTCAGTCCCTTTGAGGCTTTTGCCCCTTTGTGGCATTTTAGTTCTACCCTTTGTGTAGACCCTTAGGAGTCTATCCCTTTGAGGCTCCCCTTCACCTCTTTGCGGCGCTTTAGTCCTACCCTATGTGTAGACACTTGGGAATCCAACTCCTTGAGGCTCCCATTTTCCCCTTTGTGGCATTTTAATTTTACCCTTTGTGTAGACCCTTGGGAATCCAACCCCTTTGAGGCTCCCTTTCGCCTTTTGTGGCATTTTAGTCTTACCATTTGTATAGACACTTGGGAATCCAGCCCCTTTGAGGCTCCCTTTCGCCCCTTTGCAACACTTTAGTCCTACCTTTTGTGTAGACTTTTGGGAATCCAGCCCCTTGAGTCTCTCATTTGCCCTTTTGTGGCATTTTAGTTCTACCCTTTGTGTAGACTCTTGGGAATCCAGCCCCTTTGAGGCTCCCCTTCGCCCCTTTGTGGCATTTTAGTCCTACCCTTTGTGTAGACCCTTGGAAATCTAGCCCCTTTGAGGCTCCCTACTTAGCCATTATGTGGCTCTTTATTGGTCCCTCTATGACCTCTTATTGCTACCATTTATGCTAGCTTTTCCTAAAAATCTAGTCCCTTTGAGACTCCATGCTCACCCCTTCGAGGCTTTGTTTTTGCCTTTAGTGCAAATGTTTACAAACGGATAGCTCCTTTGCGGTTCCTTACTGGCCCCATTGTGGCTCTTAAACTTTGCTTTTGAGGCAAGATTGAAGCTCCTTTGTTTTAGCTTCATGAGCCTTCATTAGACCTTCATGCCAAGTTGCCTTCTACACTTGGATCACTCTTACCTCTATTTGAGCCTTCATCAGACCTTCATGATAAGTTTCCTTTTACACTTGGATTTGTCTTATCTTACTTAAAACCCCCTTTGAGTAGGTTTCAAATTTTGACCCTCATACCAAGTTTCCTTTTACACTTGGATTGGTCTTATCTTACTTGAACCCCCCTTTGTGTAGGTTTCAAATTTTGACCCTCATGCCAAGTTGTCTTTCATACTTGGATTGGTCTTATCTTACTTGAAACCCCCTTTGAGTAGGTTTCAAATTCCGACCCTCATGCCAAGTTGCCTTTCACACTTGGATTGGTCTTATCTTACTTGAAATTCCCTTCGAGTAGGTTTCAAATTTTGACCTTCAGGCTAAGTTACCTTTCTCACTTGGATTGGCCTTATCCTACTGAGGAAACACCTTTATGATGATTTCTCCACTTATCCATTTAAAACCTCCCTTTTGTGTCAGTTTGAAGATTAGACCCACATGCCAAGCTTCCCTCTGCACTTGGATTGGCCTCATCCCCTTGAGAAATCCCCTTTGTGTCAGTTTCTCCATTCACCTAGCTGTAGCCTCTTTGTGTTAGGTATCTCAACTCTTGTCGAACCCCCATGTTGAATTACCTCCAATTTTGACTTGGTTCATTCTTCTGACATATGGCTCGAGGGAAGCCTTGATTCCCTAAAAAAAATGAAAAAAGATGGAAAAAAAGAGGATGGGCTAAAAATGGAGATGCCTGATGGACTTAGTCGATCAAACACCATGATTGGCTAAGGGTAAAAATGTCAAAATAATCCAGTCAAGGTGAAAACCTGTAAAGACGCCTTGGTCAAAATTGGATAACCCTGCTGTGTGAAAATCCTACAATGAGATGCACAAGCAAAAGTGAAAAGGGGTCAGCCTGGGTGAAAACTCCCTAAAGGAGCAATCAAGTTGATAAAAAATAAACAAACAAAAAACAAAACAAAAAAATAATCAACTAGGGCAAGCCCCCAACCTAACAGGATGGGTGGGTTCATTCCCCTAATTTTATTAGGGAGGATGTCCGAGTTGCCAATGACGAAAAGGCTCTCGTAGGCTCACCTACCTTGTAGTAGAAATATGCCAAGGAGACCATACCTGAGGCGATGAGGAAGACCATCTCCCACCTTTAAAATTTGAGGTGAGTTCCCACACTCCATTTTGAAAGGGATGAAGGGTAATATCCTACTCTACTCTCACTCATTCTTACCCCTTCGGTCATTCGTTTGACTTTGGCAATCCCACCATCTTGATCATTCCGATCCTGATGGTACATAAATAAAACTTTCTCCAATTTTGACTATTCAGCCCACGCGTCCCATAAAAACTCATACTGTCATGACCCTTCCTGGTCTGAACAATTTTTGAAATTAATTCAAACCCATACCATCCTGACCATTCCGGTCTTGTTGGTCTATAAGCTTCCACGTTGTCATGACCATCCGGTCTTGATGACCTACAAAAAACATGCATTATCTGAACCATCATTCCAGGCAACCTTCAACAAACTAACCATCTTGGCTAGGTTGGTCTTGTATGACTTTAAAACTCTCACTACCTTGATCATCCCGTTCTCGGTAGCCTACACAACTAGTTGCCTTGACTAGTTGTTCTTGAGGCTCCAAACAAGGCTTCTACAATGCCATTTTGGCTTCCATAGCCCTACTTTAGTCCTATACCTTGTGTAGACCCATGGGACACCAACCCCTTTGGGGCTCCCATTTGCCCATTTGTGGCACTTTAGTCCTACCCTTTGCGTGGACCCTTGGGAAATCAGTTCCTTTGAGGCTCCCATTCGCCCCTTTGTGGCACTATATTCCTACACCTTATGTAGATCCATGGGACACCAGCCCCTTTGAGGCTCCTATTCGCCCTTTTGTGGCACTCTATTCCTACACCTTGTGTAGACCCATGGTACACCAGCCCTTTTGAAGCTCCCATTCGCCCCGTTGTGGCATTATTAGTCCTACCCTTTGTGTGGACCCCTAGGAAACCAACCCTTTGAGATTTCCTATCGGACCCTTTGTAGTCCACAAACTTTGCCTTGTAGGCAAGCCCGAAATCCCTTTGTGTTGGTTTTACAACCTTATTTGGCCCCCATGCCAAGTTATCTTCTGTACTTAGATTGGTCTCATATATATTAGACCCTCATGCCAAGTTTCCCCCAGCACTTGGATTTGTCTCATATTCACTCGACTCTTATGCCAAGTTACTTTGCCCTACTTAGATTGGTCTTACCTTGATTGAAACTCTCTGTGTGTCAGTTTCAAAAATTTGACCCTCATGTTGAGTTGTCTTAGGCACTTCGATTGGTCATATCTTGTTTGAAACCCCCTTTGAGATAGTTTCAGTATTAGTCCTCCATGCCAAGCAACCTTCAGCACTTGGATTGGTCTTATCCTCTTTGGAACCTCCTTTGCGTTGGTTTCGCACCTATTTGATTAATCCTTCATGCCAAGTTGCCTTCAGCACTTAGATTGGTCTTATCATTGTCAAGAACCCATTCTGTGTTGGTTTCTCCACTCACTTGTTCGAAGCCCCTTGATTGGTTTCACAACTTTGGTTGGACTCCCGTGTTGAGTTATCACTAATCGCAACCTGGTTCATTCTATTTGCATGCGGCTTGAGGGAAGCCTTCATTTCCTATACAATAGAGAGAGAGAAAGAAAAGAAAGTGAAAAAAAAGAGAATAAAAAAAAGAAAAGAGAGAAAAAGAGAGAGAGAGAAAAAAAATGAATGAAGAAGAAAAGAAAAGAGAAAACTTGGCTATAGTAAAAACCTGAAAGGGCACTCTAGGCAAAATCAGGTAACCCTGCTACATAAAAACCTCTCTGGAGCGTGAGGCAAAACATCAAGGGGGTTGGTCTGGATGAAAATCTTGCAAGAGACAGTCAGATCAGTAAGAAAAAAAAAAGACTGGCTCATTCAGAGAGCTTGCTTGTTAGGGAGCATACAAGAATTAACACCATCAAATGTGCCTATTGAATGGAGGATGGGAAACCAAACAAAAAAGATGCCAAGACTGGTCATGTACAAGGGCCCAAGCCCTTCTCAGTCCTGAAGAAAGCTCATGTAGCAGAAGCAGTTGATAGATTGTCAGGGACAAAGCAAAACAAATATCGGAGGCCAATTTACATGAGCAGTCCCTTCTCGACTCCCATCTCCAAGAAACTGCCCATGAGGGGCATTTGTTGGCATCAAAATTTTCCGCTTAGCTTGCTTGATACAAGTTTCAACAATGCCGAAGTCAGTGCAGAAAATTTGACCCAAATTCGGAAAATTCATGAATAGGTGATGTAAACAAGCTTTGGAAATGCCTTGGCATGGCCTTACATGCTACGAATGGCCAAGATAATGTGCTCATTACATAGCCCCGATCAAGAGCTTTGCAACGGTGCCCAAAACATGGAAAACGGACACCGGAAGGCCAAAATGACCATTTTGCCCCCGATACTTTGGGACAAATTGGGACTCTAACATGGAATTCCAACTTTACCACATTGTCAAGGTTGGATAGAGTTAGGCAACGCTCGAAACGGGTCGAAAATCCGACCCCCGGATGAGGAGATATGTAAGAAAGAGCAAATCCGAACGGAAAGCCGTATGTTCTCGCACCAGGGGCATAACGGTCCGATTAGCTCCGGATCGACCAATGGGCTGAAAATTTCAATTTTCATGACCCAAAACTTTGATCTCATGAATATTGATGCATGAAAAATAAATTTGGTCAATGGGAGAAGGTAATTGCACTCAGATACAGTTTTCGGCATTATCGACGGTCGAGATCGCACCGATTAGAGAAACTAGCTAAATCAGGAGATCCGTTGCAATTCAAGTGATCTCAACCACACATCAGGATGGAGCATAAGATCAATGGCCATCAGGGCATGATCTGGAATCTTTTGAAGTCAATTTGGGATTTATTTGATTGGTTCTTGCTGGACTTAATGCTAGCCGTTGGATCGGGAGCACTCTGATTAAACCAGGGTTAAACCTAACCCAAGATGGGCTAATCCAACCTGTCATGGCCGAACCTACCATCCTCCTTCATCTGATGTGTGCGCAAACAGTCTTAGAAAGTAGGGTAGGGTGCGCAAGGCTTTCCCAACTCTCTCCATCTCTCTTTGGTTTATCTTTATCTCTTCCTCAACCACCTCAACTTTCCATCACTTATCCTTATCACCCTCAACCACTCCCTTGGTTTATCTTCATCCTAACAAATCCTACAATTAACCAAGCCTATCCTCATCCAAGCCCTGGCCGAACCATCCATCTTACCATATGTCATGTGCGCACTCCTCCTTGAAAGTAGGAGAATGTGCGCACCCTTCTCTCCCTCTCTTTCTAGTTGGCGCACAATCACCTCAACAACCAACTATGGGTTATCCTTATCATTCTCAACCTCCCTTGAGTTATCCTTATCTTCCCTCAACAATCTCCAGCCTTATCTCCTCCTGCAGATGGCGCCATCAACTCCTATATAAACCCCCCTGCTGGCTATGTGGAAGACAAGTTGATCACCCTGCGGAAGCCCTGCCTCTCCTCCCTCTACCCTGCTCCAAGACATCTTATCCTTGCTTGAACGTCTTCATCAGCAAGTCAGCAACCTCTCCAGCCCCTTTGTGGTGTGCCAAGTGAAGAAGAAGAAGGAGAAAAGACCTCCCTCCAGTAGGTGCTCCTAGGGCTGTTCATTAAACGGTTCAAACCGTTGAACCGAACCAAATACAGGTATTTGGTTCGGTTCGGTTCGGGTCCACATAGGGAGTCAAACGGTTCATGAACCGAACCGAACCGAAATGTAAAAATCGGTCCGGTTCGGTTTTAAAATCCCCCGAAACCAGTCCAACCCGATGACCCGAACTCCACTTGATTTTAAAATATCCCACAGGGCCGCAACCCTCCAGTCCTCCACCTTCGGGCCTCGCAAGTCGCAAGTCGCAATCGCAAAACCCTTTTCCTGGTATCCCAAGACCCGAGCGACCGGCGGCGGCGACAACTCTCCAGCCGTCCAGCGGACCCTCTCCAGCGGACCGAGTGGCGGCGGCGACAACTCTCCAGCGGACCCTCTCCAGCGGACCGAGTGGCGGCGGCGACAAGTCTCCACTTCCTCTGCCGGGACCGAGCTCCACGATCGCTCCGCCGCGGACCGAGCAGGTGACCCGCGGCCGCGGCCCGCGGGCGCGCCGGCGGCATCGCCCTTCACGAGCGAGGACAGAGGCTCGTGCCTCGCGGACAGAGGCTCAGCTCCCGCGACGCAGGCTCCCGCGGGCCGCGACGCAGCCGGCGCCGGCGGCATCGACCTTCGAGTTCGGAGTTCGGTCCCTTCCCGCCTTCCTTCCCGAGCGGCTCCCCGCGGGCCCGCGGGCCCGCGTCCGCGGCGGCATCCATCGACCATCGACTCATCCCGAGCGGCTCCCGTGGCCGCTGGCTCCGCGGGCCGCGGCCAGGCGTGGCATCCCCTCGAGTTCGGTCCCTTCCCAAGCAGCTCCTGTGAGCTCCCAAGCTGTGTAGTGGCTCCAAGATTATAGCGGCTCCAAGCCTCCAAGACTCCACCCGAACTCTGCAACTCAGCAAGTGATCCTCTACGGCTGAGCACATAGGGGTAATTTGGATGATCCCCTTCTTTCTTTTCACATGAATAATAAGTCAGAAATCGGGATGACCTTGATTTCTTTGCAGACGGCAAGGCCGCAAAGAATTGCATACGCTGAATTTCGATTTTGTAAAGTGTAAACACGCATCAAGTATTGGATCGGTAAATGTAAGTAACACATATCTTATATCGCTTATCAAAATGTCGCTTTATATATTTTCACATCTAATTCAGGATAGATATACGACTTTGTTGATACGTTTATCTTTTTATAGATGTCTCATTCAAATGATAATCCGATTCCAATAGCCATAGATACAAACTCTGATCCTAATAATTCAAGTGAAGCAAATGGAACATCAAGGATGGGTTTAAACGAAAAACTCGTAAAAAAGAGAGCCGATGTTTGGGAACATTTCTCATTACTCGAGAAAGATTTAAATGGTCAAGCAGAAACGCAAGTGTAACTATCAAGGATTCATTTACAATCGCGATCCTCGGGTACGTGGCACTAGCACTCTGTAACACACATAACGTCGAGATGTAAGAAGTACGCTCTTAAGCAAGGCAAATTCACATGTTCACTAGTCAATCTCAACTTCTTTCCACTCTTCAACAAACGATATCGAGAGAAATGAAAATGCAACAACAACTCTTACACATTGGAAATTTGATCAAGACCTTATTAAAAGCTTTAGCCAAGACGATTATCATCGACGAGCCTTTCTTTAGAGCATGCTGAAGCCGAAGGGTTCAAGAAATTTGTTAATGTTGCCCAACCTCGATTTCTTATTCCTTCAAGGATCACAATGGCTGTAGATTGTTATTCGTTATTTCAAGGAAGAGAGACAAAAAGTAAAAATTTCTTGCCAAGTTGTAAAGAGAGTTTGTCTTACTACCGATACTTGGACTTTTCGCAAAGAATTAACTACATTGTTTCATCCGCTCATTTCATCGATGATGGCTGAAATCGAACAAAAGAATTCTTAATTTTTGCCAATTTCTAGTCATAAAGGAGAAGCAATTGGAAAAGCTATCGAAAAGTGTTTGAATTTCGGGAAATCGAGAAGGTTATGACAATAATCGCTGATAATGCATCTTCAAATGACACCGCAATCGCATATCCGAAAAGAAGAATCAACAATTTGGAAGGATGTGTTTTAAAAGGTGATTGCCTTCATGTTAAAAGGTGTGCACATATTATGAATTTGGGTTGTAAATGATGGTTTAAAACTCGTTAATGACTCAATTGCTCGCGCGCATGTTAATGCAATAAGATATGCGAGACAATCACTGACACATAAAAGTTTAAAGCTTGCGTTGATGAAGAAAAAATACAATGTAAAAGTTCGTTACATGCTTAGATGTTCCAACTAGGTGGAACTCTACTTATCTTATTTCGATGTTGCAGACAAAAATTTCAAGGAGCCTGAGAGGTTCGAGGATCAAGATCCTTTTTTCTATAATGAAGCTTTCGTAAGGAGAAGGCTCGGGAGTACCTCGAGACGCAGACGGACTAAAGCGAGAAGTTTAACAAGATTGCTGTAGAAGCTTTTGGCGATCTAACTCTAAGAGTTTCGGCTCACTTTATGTAACTTCCAACTCATATTTTCAGAAATAAGTGGTGTGATTGTTTTTTAAAAGAACGGTGTGCAAGGACAATATCGAGTTCTGTGACATGGCTATTAAAATGAAGCAAAAATGTGACAAATATCGGGCAATCCAAAAGTTTGAATGCGATGATATTCTCAGCTTGTACTTGATCCTCGATATAAATTGAGTTCATAGAATTTAGCCTTTCACAAATGTAATGAATGCGATAAAGCATCGCTTATGAAAAATAGATTGAAAACAACTCTCAATACTTTGTTCGATGAATACAAAATCGCAAACCCAAGCTTAAGTGGCCAGTGAGATCGCTCGAGGCTTTTCAAGTTGGAGGTTCTACTTCAAGCCCAAATGTTCAAGATTCAACAATCGGCACAAAAATGAAAACTCATGAAGTCTAGATTCAAGCTACAACGTGCAGAAAGAGAGAGGAGACTCGAAATCGGGACCGGATAAATATTTAGATGAAGATATTGAAGAAGATGATGAATCATTTGATATTTTAGGCCGGTGGAAAATTAATTGTTCAAGATTTCCTATTCTTTCTCAGAAGACGTGATGTTTTCGCCATTCCTATTTCTACCGTTGCATCGAGTCGGCATTTAGCACTGAGGACGTTGCTTTGATCCATTTAGGAGTTCATTATCTCCTAAAATCGTGAGGCACTTATTCGCACTCAAGATTGGCTTAGAGCATCAAAGGAGTCATTGCAAGCGACAAGAGCACTTAGACGAGATTTGAGCAACCTGACAAAGGTAAGATGTTCTATATTTTTTTGTTTTTTACTGATAATTTTTTTAAACAACTTGATGACTTATTGTGTTGTTTTCAAGTTAATATAGAATTTACAAGTTTCACATCGGCTCCAAATGCGATTGATATTTGAGCTTTTTAACTAATACTAATAAGGTTTGTCATATTGATTTTATTTTTACATATCGAAAGCTGAATATCTTATTTTATTTTTGGCGATTTAACAAAGTTTTGACTTTGGTGGTGACATCTAACCACGGTACGGTTCACGATATATCTGCGAAAGACTAGTGCGATTGTTATGCAACGGAGTAGACATGACTTCGTTCGTGTCATCTTTTTGTTATGGAAATTTTTTGTAAAAACATATGTTCTAAACATATGATTAACTTTGTCAGTTTGCGTTATTATGCATTTACTCCGTGTTGTTTGTTATTATAAGATTTTTGTTGTTCGTTGTTTTTACCTCACATTTGATTTGCTTCTGTGAAGTTGTTTCGACCATTTTGTTCTATCACGTGGTTAGGACTAATTTGTTTTATATTTGTTTTAAGAATGTTATGCTTTTCCTAATTTAATTTTATCTATGTTAAAGCGGTCTTTTAAATAAAAACGAGAGCTAATTTGTGTATGATTAAGTGGTGGGTAAAAAATTTGATGCTATAACGAGACTTATTAATATGCCCACATAAAGGCCCAAACCAAAGACCAAACCGAACCAAACCGAATTAGTTTGGCTTTGGGTTTGGTTTCGTTTGAAAAAAATTCGTTTGGTTTGGTTTGGTTTCAGGTTCTAGTTTCGTCTGCTTTGGTTGAAAATACGCATAAACCAAACCAAACCAAACCACGAACAAATTTCTGTGTGCTCCAAAGAAGAAGTGCAACCAACACACCTGATTAGTGTGCCAACTTTAACAAGTGCAGCAAGCTCTCTTCATCCCTTAGCTCCGTCCATCAACATCAACAAGGAGAAGACTCCCTTTTTTCATCCAACAGCAAGAGAATAAGGGTTTGGTGGCACCTTCAGCTTATCATCTTCAACACCACCTGCATTGCAAGAAAGAAGAAAAAACTGTGAGTTGAAAAAGTGTGTTCCGATGTAGCCTTTTAATTCAACTCTTCCCCTTCTCTTTTTTACTCCTCTCCATGGTGCCATACCCTCTGAGTAATGCCCATTCAGCCCCTTTGAGTGCCCTTCATGTTTGTCTACAGAAAGCCCCAAGTGTACCCTCTATTTGGCCATCACAAAAACAACCCCTTGCTGCCCCTTAAAACAGGCCTCTGAGACAGCCCCTTTGTGCACCCTTTTGGCCATCCATGTTGGCCTCTAAACCTTCTACTATCATGCTTGGTTTGACCCCACTGATGGTCAATTGGACATGCACCTCTTGCCTCCCCCAATCAGGCCCCAAATGGCATCCAAAACAGGCCCCCTTGCTGGCCCAAGTTTTGCCCCCCTCGCGAGCACCCATGTCAGGTCCCTTCGACGGTCACCTAGTTTGCCCTATGTGCAACACACCCAATACAGCTCCTACCGCACCCCCAAATAAACCAAACACCCTCTTTGATGTGTGGAAGGAGAGGTGACAGCTCGGGCCTCTTGAAATCCGCCGGACGGGCCAAGAGTTAAGCCGGGTGGCCCTGATTTCTACATGTCAAAATGCCATTTGTGCATTCCTAAACCAGTCATAGTTCACATCTAAACTTGCCCTTTGTGCAGTCCTACCAAAAGCCCACCTAAACAGCATCTTAGCCAACCCATTCCAGCCCCTCTGAGGCTCACCTACTCCATTGCTACAGCAAGATGTCAAGGTGCAAAAATGGAGTACAAATCAGGTCAATCAGGCCATGGAGGTGCAAATCAGGCCCATTGGGTCATGAAGCTCAAAGCAGGCCGTCAGGGCCCATAAAGCTCAAGATTGGGCCAACCGGGCTGACATGGTATGAAGCTGGCCTTCTCAGGCCATGCGACATGAAGACCAGCCCATTGTGCTGATGAAGCTGGCCTATTGGGCCTTGGACATTTAAAAAGCACACTTAACTAAATCTGAAAGCGAAATGCCAAAATTAAATAAGGAGTTAGCACCACCACGTGGGCGCTCCCCCTTGGGCGGCTCATCCAGCTTGCACCGGAACGCTGACCCGGATATAGGCGCGGGCCGGCTCCCGTTGCAGACGATCCTTCCCACTACTTGGAAAGTCAAAAGACTATGCCATGTCGGGCAGGTAAAAATTCCACACCGATCGGAAAATAAGGCAGCATGTTGCCAAAATTCTCCCGGTCAAGTGGGATTTTACACCAAAGGAAGGACATTCACACATTTGCACTTCGACAAGCATTATGGCGTATGAACTGCCACATCTGATGTACACCAGCATGAACATGAATATTCAATGAACATTTCAAGTGCCGAGTTGATTGCATGTGACTGGGCATCGACACTAGCCCGACAAACCGGATGTGATGCAAACCGAACAAGAGTTAACCAAATCTGAAGTTAACTTAATTAAATCTGAAAATACATTCAAACCAACCTTAAAACACACTTAAAACAAATCATTAAAGATTTAACATTCAAAAAAATCAGATTTAATACAATCTGGAAGAATTGATTCAATACACTTAATTTATTTGAATTCAAATGCTTAAACAAATGCACATCAAATAATTTACAACCAATTGAAATGAACACACTTATAATACATTAAAGCATCTAAAACACATCTTAAAACATGTAATTCAGATCATTAACAATCTGAAGTTCAAGTTTAATCAATTTGCACCAAACTTCAAAACATCTAAAACGTGCCGAACACACCCGAATTGGTATGAAAAACACCAACCGACACGAGAAAATCACATGAAAATGACTCAACACATGTCAATCAAACTTAAACAAGTCAAAATTGATCAACACATCTAAAATATCAAGTTCGAATAAAAAAATAAAATAAACTTCAACCAATTAAAGTAAAACAAACCAAGCAATTCAAACAAACTCAAAACAATTAACATTCAAATCCAAGTCAAATCAAAATATGAAATTAACATTTCAAACCACATCAAAATCAATTCATAAATCAACATAAGTCAACTCCAAACCAAATCTAACCAAACTTGTTTGCATCTCATCGGGCTTGAAAGACCAGTGCCCTTTGTGTTCTTTATACGTCGTGGATGTGCACACTCTCGTCAAACAAGGTCGTTATGGCAGTTAATCAAGGGTGTTCGAGTGTTTGCTCGATGTAAATGAACATCGGATATTCGCATCATCCGATGGAGAGAGGTCAAAAAATATTTTCACAGAACCCGAACCTCGGTTCTATACTCTTTTAATATCACCCGGACTATCTAGTATTTTTATGGTCTATCACCTATTTACTAGAAAATTCGTATGTTGATATTTCAAAACATAGAAAAATAAAAAAATATTTTCCAAGAATAAAAAAAGATTCCCGAGGTTCCCACACATTCCTTCTGTTATTGTTGGCCAGGTCTCGAGTATAATGTGGGAAAAGGTAAAGTAGACTGGTTTGATTAAAAGTATCGAAGTAGGTCATGGCAGGGGATAGATTTTGTATCTCTGTTTTTAAATGACACTTATTTTGCTCTCAGTTAAACTAGATAAATGTTTTAAGTTAAGAGTTATGCTTTACTTACTACAGGCAGTGACATGTTTGAAAACAGGGAGAATTGTGTACTTGTGGGTATGAACATGTTGGCGTCTACTTTTTCAGAAAAAAGGGAGAACAAATGGGCAGGCTTGGGAGCTGTGCCGACAGCCTGCATTTCAGCCAAATTTTGGCCCAATTGGACACCCCAGCAGGACCCTTCCTTATGAACCTGGCCCGTAATTGACACATTTCGGCCAAATTCAGGTCTTGTGCACAGCCCATAGGAGAGTTTGGGCCGCAGCCTCCTGCTGGCCCAGAAACCAGGACCACCCGAGGCCACTTGCAGGCCCAAGCTGGGCCAGGCCCACCTGCGGCCAGGTGTGGGCAGCCCAGCCGCACCACCTGCCACCTCAGCCCCCCTGCCAGCTCACCTCCATCCTGCGCACCACCTGCCACCTCAGCCCATTGGGCAGTTGAAGGAGGGGGAAGATGAAGAGGCAGCCAGCCAATTAACCACGTTTAAGGAGATTAAATGGAATAACTTCCATGGGGAGACCAAGAGGCATGAATTTGCCAACATGCTGGCTTTTCATCTCCCCTCCACTCTCTATAAGAGGAGGGGTGTGCCAGCCTGAAGGGGAGAGCTGCTTCAGACACCGGGAGGCTGTGGACCACGCCCTGCTCCTGCTGCCTGCGCCCTGCCCCTGCTGTTGCTGCCACCTGCTGCCAACCGCGCCCTGCCCCTGCTGCAGAAGCTTGTCTGCGGCCAGAAGAAGAGAAGGAGAAAAAGAGGAGGAGAAGGAGAAGAACAGGTGGTGGGTGAATCCTATGTAGATACGTAGCTTTTTAAGGGTGTCCCCCTCCTCTTTTTTTTTCTTTTGTCACTCAACCTCCTCCAATGGCCTGACCAACCCAAGGCTATCCCTGAGAAAGAGCCTCCTTGGCAGCCCCCCTTTACGCAGCCACCCATAGCAAGCCTCTTTTCCTTATCTTTGCCATCGGTCCAGCCCACCTTGAGGTAGCTGATCTGGCCCAAAACAGAACCCTGGCTGGGCTCTATTTCATGCCAACCTTGGCCCAATCAGGTCCATTTGCAGGCCCTGCTTAAGCCCTCTTTCAGCCAGTGCGCCTGCTCCTCATCCAGCCCCCTTCTGCGACCTACCAGGAACAGCCCTTATGCAGGTTCAAAATAGACCCATAGCCAGCCCCAATACAGCCCGCTGTCCAAGCCCCTTGCAGCCCATCCAGCAGACCCAGACTGGTCCATAATCGGCCCATTTCCTGGTCCTTACCCAGGCCTCGAATTGTCCCCAAATCAGACCAAGTCTGGCAGACTTCACGTGGCTAACTTCCAGCCCCTTGTAGCTTACCCAAAGCTAGCCCAAAACAAGCCTTCAGGCAGCCCATTTTCGGCCCCTTGCAGCCCACTTGCAGGCACTACAAACAGACCCCAAACCGGTCCATTTCCAGCCCACTTGCAGGCATCCTAAACAGACCCGAAACCGGTCCATTTCCAGCCCACTTGCAGGCATCCTAAACAGACCCCAAACTGGTCCATTTCCAGCCCATGTTCGGCACCCAATCAAGGCCTCCAAAACATGCCCATTTCCAGCACCTTTGCAGCACATTCCAGCCCCCCTCGCGGCTCAACCAAGTGGGCCTTTCACGGGTCCAGCCAGCTTCCCAAGAAGCCCCATCAACACCCCCTTGCGGCATTGCAAAAAGGTTGGAAAAGAGAAGGTCGTAGCAGCCCCCTTGTGGCTTGTACCGGCAAAGGGAGGGATGAACCTCAACGGCCCTTTCACGGGTTCGGTTCTCCCCTCAATTCACCAAGGGAGGATTGAGCCTCAACGGCCCTTTCACGGGTCCGGCTTGGCCTCTAAGAAGTTGTCCTTCCAACTCAAGCAAATTGAAGTCCGGCTTTGAACGCCAATGGAACATGGACCGGCCCAAAGTGACCTTCAAATAAAATAAAAAAAATAAAAACAGAATGCGAAAGCAACATCTAAATTAAGGAGCTTCACCCCTAGCGGGGAACTCCACCTTAGATGGGGGTGCGGGACATGTTCTCATAGTCGTCGATCCGAACGGGGGCGCGGGCAAGATCCCGTAGCCATCGATTCTTCCCCCAATTTGACTAAGTATAAAGTTGGCAATTTTGGATGGATAAATTTCACTAAGTTGGAAAATGACCGGCATGCCTTTATAATGCCAAAATTCTCCAAAGTAGTGAAAAAAACCTATATTGGAAGAAGGATTGACCATATTGTACACTGATGTACCCTTTCTTCAATGAAATGAAAATTTGATGTCTACATTGGTGTATGAACCGGGCACCCAATGGTAGTCTGATGAGTCAAAGGCAATGCAAACCGCCAAACTAAAAAATTAAACCAAATCTGAAAATTCAAACAAAAAACAGAACTAGACAAAAATCAGAAAGTCAAAACAGAAAATCAGAATTAAAGGAAAATCTGAAATTCAACTTATCCCGGTTTAATCCAACAGCCGAACTGGCTTTGAAACACATCAAACCAAAATCAAATTTTGATCAAGTCAAAACAGATAAAATTCAGATTTAAATCAAATCTGTCAACCACCAAAAAAGATCAGATTTCAATTAAATTTGTAAACAAAAAATCAGATTTGAACAATCTACCAAAAAACAGATTCTAACCAACTTCAAAAATCTGATTTTAGCAATCTGAAAATTCACTTAAAATCCGCCGAACCTTGCTCAAATAAATGACAAAGATCAACCCCTAAAAGAAACCAAATGACCATTAACTTCAAACATCCAAAAATGGATAAAAAATCAACTCAAAACCCAAAAATTCAAAAATCTGAAAAAATCTGAAAACTCAAAACATCAGATCAAAACCTCCACAATGTTTAAAAAATGTTTCAAACAATCAAACCCAAAATAAATCAAATCCAAATCCAAATCCAAAATAAATCAAAAATCAAACAACAAATCAAACAAATTGATTTGAACCCAAAATCAACCAAACCGACTCAAAGTTGATCAAAAATCAAAAATCAACAAACCCAAACAAATCGGTTTGCATCTCATCGGACCCAGAAGGCCGTTGCCCTTTTGAGTTCTTTATTTTTGTGTGGATGTGCATGTTTCCGAAAAACAGGTTGCAGTGATGGTTAATCAAAGGCGTTCGAGCCGTTGCTCGATGTAAGCTAACGCCAGATACTCGCACCATCCGGCGGAGAAGGGTAAAAAAATGAAATTTTCAAAGAACCCGAACCTCGGTTATTATATTTTTTTAAACTATCACCAGACTACCTAATATTTTAGGTATCATCTATTTTCCTAAGTCCGGGGTATCAAAATGTCTTTCTTTCTGAAGAACAGACGCGTAAAAAAAGAGATTCACACAGAACATCAAAGAGGAGTAAGGGGTTGTACTAAGGTTTTTTAATTTGTCTTGGGAATGATGCTATCGGCTGATGGTAGATGGCTACTCTTTAGATAAGTGTTGCAAAAGCATCCCCCTTTAGTTATTTTCGATACTAGAATTCACAGAAGTATTTGCATTAAACTTGCGAGCATCATAGCTAGAAATTTTTTTGACATGGGAATTTTGATAAGAAGAGGTTACACCTTGTTAAGTGGGATCATGTCTTTAAACCCACAAATGAAGGTATAGGGGCATAGTGCTGGTTCCTTTGGAAACTATTAATATTTATCTACTCAAAGTGGTTGTGGAAGTTGAATGATGATGGTCAAATGCAGTGGGTGAAGGTGGCGTTCTCCAAGTATGGTATTTGCGCGAATGGTACATGGGTACAATATTTCAGAGACAAAAGTAGACTTTCACATGTGGAAAGGTATTATGCACAATTTGGATTTTTTCGATTTCTCCTGCAATATTAAGTTGGCAACGGTACTCAGACTTCATTCTAGGTGGACAAATAGACTTGTCCAAGAGTCTTTCACCTCTTTGTTCCCTACCCTATAATCTATATAGCTTAAGTTACCGTCTTCAGGTTAAGTGGTGCCTCCTCTTTAAAAGGGCTCTCAAAGAAGAGAAAATTTGTGAACTTTTTAATTTGCTGAATGTTCTCGATAAACTTGAATGTACCAAGGAAAAGGAAGATGAATTTATTTGGTTGCCTTGTAAAAAGAAAGTATTTTTGGTTTGGTCGGCAACAGATAAATTTTTATGAGGGGGGGTTAAACTTATGTGGTATCATGAGGTATGAAAACTATTTGTAGACATCGTTTACCCACTAGATATCATTTGAAGTCCATCTTCCTTGATCTGTCAAGTGATTGCATCTACTGCCGAATCAATAATGAAGATATTGACTATTTTGTATTAGATTCGATGTTATCAATTTTCTTTGGAGAGTGGAAGATCTCTTGGATCTAGGAAGTTAAACATTCATTCCATACTACACAATTGGTTTGATTTCATCTTATCTTCAATGCTCTGTGCTATTTGGTGCATGGTTCGTCGGATTGCGACTTGGGCCCGACCCGGTCGCTTTTGGGGCCGACCGACCCAGTCCCGAGCCTAAGACCCCAACTCCAAAATTAATATTTTATTATTATTTTTAGCGACCCCGGCCGACCCCAGCCCGACCCGGGTCATGACCCCAGCCAACCTGGGTAGGTTTTGGGCTCAACCGACCCGGTCTTGACTCCCGACCCCACCTTCCTTGATTTGGTGTACCAGGAATAAGTGAATTTTTGATGATCATTTCAAATACCTGAAACACATTATCTATTGGATGTCTCATCTTGTCATAGATTGGCATTTTGCTTATAACGGGGCTATTCTGAAGGAGGTTACTTTCAGGGACAGATTTTAGAATTTCTTTCATTTTTTGTTGAACCCTATATTCAACGTTCATTTCAATGGTTAATTTTGAGAGTTTCTTATTTTGTTGTGTTTTCTGCGAACTTTTTATTTTGATAAAGATTTTTTGGTCTTGGACACTTTAAAAAAAACAAAAAGCTTAGCAATAGAAACATCATTATATTGCAAATTTGCAATGGTTAGATCTCCAAATAATATGTTGATGGGGAATTGATTCAAGAAATTTTAGGGTGTATGTGTTTTGGTCCTTTAGTCATTTGTAAATATTTAAGATTTATTTTAAGTATTTTTATTTACAGTTTTGTTCTAGAGGACATAACTGTAAATAGTTGCTTTAGTGGTCTCATTTTGTAATTTGACTCATTTATATATGTGGACATGTTGGAATGGACTAATGAAGTGAATAATTTTTGAAGGCCATTGGCTTGGTTCAAGTACATAGGGTGGCTAGGTGATGTAACCTCAAAATCTCCAAAAGAATTTATTTCTTTCGTTTTGGAAATTCATTTTCCTCTTGAATTTGAATTAGACCTCAGCATTGACTTCTTAGGAAAATAGATGGTATTCCATAAAAGTACTAGCTAGGGTCAAAATTATGTTGAGGTTGTTAGGTTCTTTGAAAATTGATTTTGACCTCTCCCCGTCGGATGGTGCGAAGATCCGACGTTAATTACATCGAGATAACTCAAATACCCTTGATTAAACGTCATAGCAATAGAAAACATGCATCCACAAAAATAAACATTCACACACATATGGACATAGGAGAAAACAATCCCATAAGATTGGTGGAATGCAAGCACTCAATTTTGGTTTGAATTTGACTTGAATTGAATTGATTTGAATTTGTTGGTTTGATTTTAATTGGGTTGAATTTAATTTGAGTTGAATTGAATTGTTTGAGTTGCTTTTAGTTTGAATTTATTTAAGATTGACCCAGTTTGGATTTGTTTGAGTTAAATTGAATTAGGGATGAATTTGACACTTTATGCAACTTCCAGATTTTTAAATTGACTTGGGTTTGAGTTTGAATTTGATTTGTTTTAAGTTTGGTTGAAATGGATTGAATTCGGTTTAGATTTAAGACAGTTTTATTTATTGATTGATTTTGATGGGATTTGGGCTCAACTTGAATTCGGTTTGTTTTAAATCAAATTTGTTTGTTTGGGAAATTTGGGCTTGATTTGAATTCTGTTTGAATCAATTTGAATTTGTTTGACTTAGATTGAAAATTGAATTGTTTTGAATTGGGCTGACTTGTACGGATCACAACTTTCAGATTTTCTTACAGTTCCAGATTTGATTTAGTTGAATTTGATTGGTTTAGGTTGAATTGAATTGAAATTGAGTTTAATTTGAGTTCAATTTACTTGTTGTTTTGGTTTGATTTGGTTTCTGTTTGGGGTTTACTGCAGGTTCACAATTTTCGGTTTCTGGTTTAGATTGAATTTTAATTTGGACATGCTGAGATTTCGATCATTTTCAGACTTCTGCAAAATTGGCAGATTCTACTTGGCGCATGCATTTTCTGATTCAAATTCTGCAGATTTCAAGCTTCTGATTCAAGGGATCTGATTCCTTTTTGAATTTCAGACTTGGCAGTCCCTAATTTTTTACATTCTTCAAAAAAAATTTCAGATTCTGGATTCTGCAATTTCGGCTAGCCAGCTTGGGGTTCAAATCCTACGCATCCAGATTTTCTAATTTGGAGCTTCCCAATTTGTTTCAAACTTTGGACCTCAGCCACAAAGTTCAGATTTCTAGGCTTCTTCAAATATCAAACCTTAGATTTCTGCATTTCATATTTACAGTCCTCCAAACTTCCAGATTTCTTACTGATTTCAAACTCTAAATTCTGCACTTTTCAAATATTTCCAGATCGCAGATTCTTGTGGGTTCGACACAGATTCAGTTTTTCAGATCTTATGGTGCATTCATATTTTCAATCCTCCGGATTTCAAAATTTCAGCTTCCAGATTCCTCTCCTCCTAGACTCCAGATTTTGGATTTCAGATTTTCATGGTGTATTCAAATTTTCAAATTCCAGAGTCAGTTGCAGACTTCATGTTCAGCATCTCAGCTTTCAGATTCCAGGTTTTGGCCTTGAATTTCAGAGGTGAATTCAGACTATTTAAATCTTCAGATTTCGGAATTCTGCAGATCCTACCAGCCTCGGCTCCTGCAATGCCCAATTTTTATTTCTTCAAATTCCAAGCCCCAGACCTCTTGTAAATTTCAGTTTGCTGTACGTCAGAAATGTGGAGTTCAGACCTTGAAACTCCAATTCTCAGATTGCAGATTTTAGTGTTCGGATCCCTCTACAGATTTCAGATTTTTGAATGGGTTAAGTTCAGATTCCGGAATTTTAATTGGATTTAGAGGTGATTTTAGATTTTAGAAAATGCAGTTCTGATTTTCGGTTTGTGATTTTACAGATTGACAGATTTCAGATTTAGTTCAGGTTTTCCAAATTCTTATGATTTGAATTTATTCAAATGGATGTGATTTATGAAGTTAAATTTCTGTCTGCAAAACAGAGCCGGATTTGGCCAGAACTTAGACCGGGTTCCAGGCTCAATTACAGATTTCTGTTTTCTCTCTCTCTTTTTTTTAAGTGCTTTGCATCCCATCGGATTGATGAGATCATTGACTCCCTTCAATGATATAAATCAGCAGTACAACTGTCTGTCTTGGACGTTCACAGTCCAGAAAAATGTGATATTACAACTCTGGCTTGTCTTGAGAACACTCCTGTTCAACTCTTGATGAGTAATCCTTGTCAATGTTTGGATGGAATGCACCCGGTTTTGCACAGACTTATGGGTGTTTCCCTCCACTTAATTTGTAGCCTGACTGGAAAATCAGTCTCTTGAGTCCTTGATGGACTTATCGATTCGTGGGCGGCATGTACCCGGTCTTTGATAGACTTATGGGCATTCCCCACTACTTTTTGATGATTTCACTAGCATACGACCGGCATGATAGCATATTGATTATGCTTGAGCCTTGCATAGCTTGGTGAACTTGGTAAGATATTGGGGTCTTTCGACCTTTGTATGTCCACCTTAAAAATTAAAGGGGAGGTTTAGAACCGACCCACAAATTCTTTTAAGTTATGCCGAGACCATGTGGCGGGTTTTTAGCCGGCCAGATGCTTAACATCGGTTTGTGAAATTAACTTAGTGGATTTTTATTTAAATTTCTGTTCATTGTTTGTTTTATTTTGATTTTTTTGAATTATGGGTCAAGAAGCATGCTGAAAAGCCGGCTTATTGCTTTCCTATTTATTTTGATTCTTTTAAATTATGCCGAGACCATGTGGCGGGTTTTTAGCCGGCCAGATGCTTGCCATCGGTTTGTGAAATTAACTTAATGAATTTTTATTTAAATTTTCATTTGATTGTGCATTTTAAAAGAGAGATCTCTCTTTTTTGTCCGCATGCCTCACATTTAATGGGCCCGGCCCATCTTCTCCCTTGCGCGCCCGCTGGCTGGTCCAGCGGGTGCCTCTCTTTTTTTTTAAAATCTTTGTTTCTGGTGGGCCCCACATCCAGTTGACCCCGGGTCAACTCTCCTTCCCGCGGGCGCAGGGGCTTGGCCGCTGCTTCTCGCGCGTGCGCGGGAGACGGCCGCGCGCTGCCTGGCTTTTTTTTTTTGCTTTTCTTTTTCTCCTGTGGGCCCCGCGTTCATTTTGACTCCGGGTCAAAATTGAGCTCGACGCGGGGCCGCGCCTCCCCTCTTCTCCTTATACATGCCAGGTGGACGTAAGTTGCAAAAAATAAGCCCGGCGGGCCTCTCTTCCTCCCGACCAGACGGCGGCACCGCGGAGCTCTCCGGCGGAAGCAGGCGACGGCGCAAGGTGCTGCGGGGCTCTCCGACGGCGGAGGAGGGTGCTCCTTACCAGTTTGGGCTGGCTTGCGGCGGGAGGTTTCGACGGAGGGAGCTCCCGCAGCGGAGCTTCGGCTGGACGGCTTGACTTCAAGGATTCCTCCGGCGGGCTTCCGGCGATCGGGAGGGACTTCCGGCGAGTGTAGCACCTGCGGGAGGAGCTTCCGACGGCTGCGGTAAGCCTCTATCTCCCTCCCTCTTCTTCTCTACTCTTCTTTTGCGCACGGGGGGGGGGGGGGGGGGGCTCTCTCCTTCGCGCTCTCTCGGGGCTCTCGGGGCTTCTTCCGGCGATCGAGGGTGTTGACGCAGCCTCGGGGGTCTCTCCTCTCTCTTCTCTCGGGACTCCCTCCTCTGTTGACGCAGCCTCGGGGGTCTTTTTATAAGCCTCCGCGGTCTCCTTCTTGCGCCGGGAGTCCTTCCAGACGAGGGAACCCAGGTCCGAGAGGGATTCAGAAGAGAATCTCCGGCCTCGATCCAGACTCGTCAGGGTCAGAGATTCGCGGGATTTAATTTCCCTTGCTCTTCTCTAATTCTTTCTATCGTGTTAGAGATTTTCGCCAAGTAGAATCCTACTCGGAGAAGATTTGCTCGGATGCTATATCTGCGGGATCGACCCTCCGATTTTTTTTCCTTGTCTTTGTACAACTGTTTCCACAGCACGGCTACCTTCCCGGAGGGGATTGCTCTCGCAGGTCTAGGAAGTTTTTCCTTTTCATATTTTTTTCTCTTTCCTAGGATTTCCCATCCTCGGCTGAGTTTGGTTCGGTGTGAAAATCTTCCAGAAGACCGCTCTCGACTCCGCTGGCACGGATTGGGCCTAGGATGTCTATGTGCGGTCCACTCTAAATGGGCCTCAGTTCTGGTCTCTCTTAATTCTTCCAGCCTCCCCATGTCGAGCGGACTGTTATTAGGAGAGTGGGTCTTCATTTCAGCGCCTTCTTCTCTTCTTCTTTTTTTGACAGCGTTATTGCTGTAATTCGGCCATCCAGAGAGTTGATTCCTTTAGTTCCATTTTTTTTTTCACACTCTGAACCACCATTTGTAATTAATCACCTCCATATTGTCCCCTCAATATTTGTGAAATTTTGAGGTGCCAACACTAGGCTTCATAGGTTTTCCACCCCTAGGAGGTCTCAATTCCACTCCACCTCCGGTTGGGTCTGGCTTCCTCTCCTCCCTCCTCTTCCCTAGCCTTTGTGCCATTCACCCTTCCCTACCCCCTTCATGATTATACATGTTCTTAGTTCTCTTAGCATTGATCATTTTCTCCGCTCAGTGTCGACACCATCGAAGCAAAAATACTAGTAGAATGACATCAATGCGAGCCTTCAACCGCTTCTGATCTGTGCCAACCAATGCACATTTCTCTCTTGTTGCACCCTAGCACCTCTGTCACACTTTGATGATTCTCGAATCCCTCGATAGCAAATAAGGAGCTTCTCGAGCATCAACGTCGTTCGATGATCCCCAAATGGAACCCTTTCGGTCTTTCTTCCCCACATCTATCACACATCTTCCCCCTCTCCAACCTTCCTCATCTACTAGTTATGGATCAACTGGAACAATCACTAGCCACCATCGGACCACCGATTTCTACTCTGCTTCCTCTTTTTTCTCCCAATTCCTATCACCTCCCTGCTCACCCTATCCCACCCTACCACAATTCTGAATAGTGACAGAGGAGAAGGAGGTCAAGGAAGATGATCGAGGATGAGAGCCCGAGTGAGTTGGGATCAGCCGGTACCATGCCATTGATGCTCAACTGCGGCATTGCTTGCTCCTCCCTTGCCCTTTGTCCTTAGGGCAAGGGTGATGATTGTGCGTGAAGACGACAAGCCAAGGTGACGAAGATGTCAATGCATGTCTTACTGTTTTGTCAAGACCCCTGGACCTTCAAGATGTCTTCACGTATGAGGGCACGACTTTGGGTCTTTAGGACCCTCACTGCGAGTAAGGACTTGTAGGATGTTGCCATGCACCCCCCGACATTAGGAGCTCCAAGGTCAAGCCACGGCCCCCCAAGGGGTCTAGTTCGAGTTGGTCGTGCCGGTGTTGTTTCAACTAAGTTTGGACTCAGTTCACTTGGTTCTTGGCCTAGATTGGTCTAGTTCACATCGATTTTAATCAATTCAGTTCCTAAACTGGTCAATTTGGCCTAGTTCAAGGCATTTCAATCTGGTTTATGCCTGGTCTCGCTTCATTTCAGCTCTTTTAATTTCATTTTAGTATTGTAATGCATCTTTATAGCCTTTTCGCTCTAGCCCACTATGTTAACTCATACGAAATTGGTATAAGAGAGGGTGCTAGCTCATTCTATTGAGTTAACTTTTGGGATGTTTTTGACAACTTTTGTGCTTGGTACATAAATAGTGTTAGAGCTCTTGATGTGGCATTTGAAACTCATGGACAAGTTTTCTTCTGGTATGGGAGATTGTTAGTGCGCCAGTTTAAGATATTTTAGGGTCTTTTGCATTTTGGTCCTTAGGACTCATTTTTAAATATTTAAGGTTTCGTGAGAACCTCATTTTTTAAATTAGAAAAATATCAATGCCGCATACTACATAGGAAAATAGGTGATATTCTATAAAAATATTAAATAGTCTAGTGATATTTTAAAAGTACAGGACCGAAGTTCAGGTTCTGTAAAAAATTTGTTTTTGACTCATCTCTGCCGGATAGTGCGAATATTTGACGTTCATTTACATCGAGCAATGACTTGAATACTTTTGATTAACTGTCATAGTAATATTATTTGAGAGAGTGTGTATATCCACATAACAAAATGAACTCAGAAGGGTTCTGGCCTTTTGGGCCCGATGAGATGCGAACAAGTTATTTTAAATTTGTTGGAAGTTGATTTTATTTGATTAGGAGAATAGGAGTTGATTTTTTTGTTTGGTTTGAAATGCAAATTTTAGATTTGAGTTTGATTTGGTTTCGATTGCTTTTATTTCAATTGGTTGAAGTTATCTTTTTGTTTTGATGTTAGAATTTAGTGAGTGAATTATGTGTTATAAAAAATCTGATAGTTTTTGGTTCGGTTGACATGTGGATGAAGACATTTTTTTGCTATCTTTTATGTTGATTGGTGCTTTGATACCAATTTGAATGTGCTTGGTATGTTTTAAGTCTTTTAAAATTAGATTCAACTTGATTATTTTTAAAACTTCAGATTTTTTAATAATTTGATTTTTTATGACTGATTTTTGGTATTTTGAAGTATTTTTTATGTGGATTATTTGTTTAATTTGTTTTGGATTATTTAATTTTTATTTGTTTAAGGAAATGAATTCCATTGAATTAGGTGAATTCAATTTGAATTTTCAGATTGCATTAGGTTCTGAATTTTTGTGAAATTTTAGATTTGGTGAAGTTTATTTTATGTCGGTTTGAACTTAGTTTTGGTTCACATCCCATCCGGTTTTTCGGGTTAGCATCAGTTGCCCGGTTGCATCCACTCGATGTGACAAGTACATGACTTGTCATACCATGGGAAGGATTGTTGACAATGGGAACCAGCCCATGCCACTGTTTGGATCGACGTACCGGGGCGGATCTGGAGTAGTCTTCTAAGATGGAGCGCTCATGAGGTGGTGCTAACTTCTTAACTAATTTGACATTTCACATTCCAAATTTTATTTAAGTTTATTTTTTGGTTCAAGGTCTGTTGGGCTGGTTCTAGTCACATCAGCCCAGTGGGCCGACCTTCAAGTTTTCATGGGCTGGATGGCCTATTTTGAGCTTCTTGGGACTGGATGGGCCTGTTTTGATGCCGGCAACCTGTTGCCATGCCTCTACTTGGACCGAAATTGAGGGGCCCACCCGGCTAAGTCCTTGGCTTGTCAGACGGATTCCAAGGGGACCGGGCTGTCAACCATCAATTTGATCTTTGCGGGGGACTGTTTTGAGCATCATGCAGAAACCATTTCTTCTTTGCGGTGAATTTTTTCTTTGCCTGTAGCAGCCAGCTAATTGGGCTGGACAGGTGCCAAATTGAGCATGCTTGATGGGCTGTTGAAGGGTTTGCGCAGGGGCAGGTTTAGGACCAGTTTGGGGCTGCTCAAAGGGCAGGGAGGGGGGGGGCAATTTCAGAACCGCATAGGGGCTGATTTAGGATTGATTGAAATCCACACAAAGGGGGCTGTTGTGACAAAGCGGGTTGAGACTTGGCTTGTCGAACGGATTCCAATAATGCCGGAGACATCACTCTTATCCCCACTAAATGGAGATTGTAGGTTTGGAAAGCCACAAGGGGGCTAAGAGTGGGCTGTTCAAGGGGGAGGCTAAGGGTCCGAATTGAGTGGCCATTTTAGGGACTGATCGGGTAGGCCAAACAAGGGACCGATTAATGGGGATTTGGGCCTGATCGAGGGCCTGAATAGGGAGGGCACATAGGGCTGTTTAGGGTATCTGCAGGAGGGCCGTACATTTTTTTAAGGACCAAAATGGGGCTGAACATGGGCTGACAGGGGTCTGTTTTTTGGGACTGCCCAAGTGGCCGTGGGCCAGAAAGGGAGGCCAAACAGGGTGGTTTTAAAGGTCTGATTGGGGTCTTCTTTGACCTGGTTAGGGGGATGCACAAGGGATTCACGAGGACCTGAATGGAGGCTGGACCGGAGGTAGCTCAGTTTTTCTTTTAGAAATTTGATAGAGGGTCTTTTGGAGGGCACACAGGGGTCCTATTTCTGATTTTTTGTTTGCGGAGCAAGGGCAGGCCAATAGAGAGAGCGCATGGTTCTCTTGCATGGGGAGAAGGGTTCCGCTATGATGAATTTGGCTAAGGCAGGAGGTAGCCTTGGTTGTGTGGAGAAGATGATGTTTTGCGTACGCCCATTGGCTATGGCATTGAATGGAGAAGAGGAGAAAGAGAAAGGTGAGTGGAGGAAGGACTACATGGCTATTCTTCTTACCTTTTTCTTTTCTTCTTCTTCTTGCGCCGCATGTCCTGGAGGGAGATGTTGCAGCCGCTGTTGCTGCTGTTGAAGGAGGAGCCGCAGATGTTGCTGTTGGAGATGGCCGCCACAGGTGCTGTTTCTGTTGAAGGAGGAGACCACGAGAGAGGCATCCAAGAGAGAGGATCCCTGCAAGAGAAAGACTGGGGGGACTTTCGTCGCTCTGGGTTCTTCTGAGAGAGAGAGAGAGAGAACTAGCTGGGGGATATTGCTGCGAGGGAGGAAAATCCGGGAGCTAAATCCTAGGAGTCCTAGCTAAGGGGGAGTCTTATGGAGAAAGGAGTCTATTGAGGGGGAATAGCTGCGGGGCAGGGAAATCAGGAGGAGAAAAATCTGTCGAGGGGGAGAGCTGTGCACGGGGGCCTGCTGGCAGGCAGGAATTCTGACTTTTCATTCTTTTTCTTCTCCTTTTCCTTTTTTTTTCCAAATGCAGATAAGAAAGGGAATTATCTCATTAATTTCTTTTAAATTCTAGAAGAAGGTTGAGGGAAGATGGTTAGCGTGCTGGCAGGAGAGCAGAGAGATGGCGGCTGATCTTCTTTGGTTAAATTTGACCTAAATCCCATCAAGATGTTCCCGATCTGACGGCTATTATTAATTCTGGTTAAAATTAATTATCCTATGCTCTGAATTTGGCCGGAAAAATCTAAAATGCATTTCGATGGCCATTATCTTGCATTCCATCAAGATGTGTGGCTGAAATCTCCTAAACTGCATCAAATCTTTGATTTTATTAGTCTTTCCAATCGATGTAATCTCGGTCGCCGAAAATTTTAAAAATGGCAACTAAATGCATTTAAATTCTTCCCTTGTTTGAATTTCAATCTTGGTGTACCAATATTCCTGAGGCTAAGTTCTTGAATCGGGAAATTGAAATTTTTAGCTCGTGGGCCAACTCAGTAGCCAATTGGACCATTTTACCCTTGGGTGGCGGGGCACGGACTCTCGTCCAAATTTGATTTTTTTTATTGAATAACTTCCTGATCGTTGATCGGATGCTCGATCTGTCTTGGGCATTGTCCAGCTCTATCTTAGACAAATATTGTGATGGTGTCAAATTTTTCCGATCTTGCTCTGACTTTTCCCAATGTGTCAGAGGGTAAAAGGGTCATTTTTGCTTTCCGATGTCCGTTTTCCACGTTTTAGGCACCGTTGTGAAGGTTATGACCGGGGATATGCAATAAATCCATTTCATTGGCCATTCGGACCCATTAAGCTTTTCAAAGGCCTTTTCAAAGTCCATTTGTACTAATTTATCTTTGACTTCTTGAATTTGAATTAGATTTTTAAACCGACTTTGAACGGTGTTGTTTGTCCCCTTAGGCCATCATTTTAACTTATCGGGCCCATTAAGTCTTATTGGGCCTATCCAGCCCATTGGGCCACTTAGGTGGGCCCTACCACCACTCTCTTTTATCCACTTTTTCGGTGTCCAAAATTTTCACTCTTTTGTACTTAGTAAATTTTGATGCCAACGGGTTTATTTTAAGTCTTTTCCTTTACAATTTTGTCATTAGAGGACAACAGTAAATAGTTGCTTTAGTGGTTTCATTTTGTAACTTTGCTTTTCTATATCAGAGGAAGCCTTAAATTGAAGTTAGATTAATGAAGTGAAGAATATTTGGAGGCCATTGACTTGGTTTGAGTATGGGAGGGGGGGCATGGCCTCATAAGCTTTCCACCTCTAAGAGCCCAGTTCCTCTAAACCTCTGGCAGGGGCTGGCTCCCTCTCCTACCTCCCGCTCTTCCTTAGCCTCTGTGCCATTCACTTTTTTCCCCCTTTACGATTATATAGGTTCTTGGTTCTTCCGATGTTAATTGGCTTCTTCACCCACTATCGACACCATCAAAAGAAGAATGCCAGTCGGTCGGCATCAATGCAAGCCTTCAGCGCACCCTTGATCTATGCGAACCAATGCACATGTCTCTCTTATTGCATCCCAACACCTCTGACCCACTCAAATAATTCTCAAACCCCTTGACATCAACAATGGAACTTCTCCAATATTTGAGTTGTTTGGCAATCCCTAGACAGAACCTTTATGGCCGCCTTTTTCCCCGCCTCCATTGCACATCTTCGCCCACTCCGATTATCCTCATCTACCTATTCCAGATCCATTAGAACAATCATCAGCCACCATCGGACCACTAGTTCCTACTCCTCTTCCTTTTTCTTCTCCTCACTCCTATCACCTCCTTGCCCATCTATTCCACCTTATTGCGGCCTTATAGGGTGTTTGGTTACGTTTTTTCCCTCTTTTTGATCTAAATTTTAAAAATAAAAGAGATAAGGTGTTTGGTTGTAACTTTTAACTACTGTCTCATTTTTAAAAGTGGGATACTCTATGTACGTAATCTCTTCTAAAATAAAAACAAGGCAAGACTTGTTTTATTTTTAAGATAGACACGGAGGGAGGCGAGACGTGCGGGGAGGGGGGTTCGCCGGGGGGGTGCCGCCGCGGGGGGAGGGTTGCCGGCGGGGGGAGCACCGCGGCGCTGGGGGGGGGTGCTTCGGCCGGGGGGAGCCGCCGCGGGGCGCTTCGCGGCGGGGGGAGCGCCGCCGCGCGCGGGGGCGCCGGCACCGCCGACGGGGGGAGTGCCGCCGTGGGGGAGAGGGCTGCCGGCGGGGGGCGCTTCGCGACGCGAGGGGGGGGGCACATCGACGCTGCTGCCGGGGGCCACGTCGACGCCGCTGCCGGGGAGGGCTGCCGGCGGGGCGGGGGGGGGCGCGGGTTTCGTTAGCCAGGCAGACGACACCACCGGGGGGGTTTCACTGGTTGACGACGACGCGATCTTTTGCTGGTCACCGCCGCCGCAGGAGGAGCGCCGCCACCGCGGGGGAGGGAGGCAGACGACATTGCGGGAGAGCCTTTGCGAAGCTGCAGGTTCTCTCTACGAAGGGAATCCAAAAGAGTTTCGTAGAGTCGTTGGTCATAACCAAACGTTACTGTTTGAGTTTTAAAAATTATGGTAATTTTGCCAAACACCAAATAATTAGACTATTTTGATTTTAAAAATAAAATTGAGAAGTCAAATAATTTTGATTTCAAAAACGAGGTTATCTTAAAATTAAAAGTGCTACCAAACACCCTATTAGACAATGACAAAGAAGAAGGGGAGACAAAGAAGGTAGCCAACTGAGACGACAATACACTTTAATGGTCCTCTTCGACCCTATTGACTTCTCCTAGCTCTTTCTCAACCGTGTGAAGGCACCAACCATGTAGTGGCATTGCCTGTTGTGGTGGCTAATCAAACGAGGGCAATGTAACTGACGAGGAGAAGACGAAGAAACCCTTGTTCCTCTTGTCGACCTCCTTTCAAGCATTCGGTGTGACCAGATGCTGCCATGATCCCCCTCGGGATCCCGCAACCTTTGCCCAGCTATGAGACTCACTGGCAAAGATCGCTGAATCGGAATCGGATCGGTCGGTCGGAATCGGCCGATTTCTGGGAAGGGAATCTATCCAGTAATCGGCCTGGATCAATTTTTTTCAATTTTTTTCATTGAAAAATTTTTTAAAAATCAGAAAAAATCTTAAAAGTAAGAAATGAGTTAGAAAAAAATCTAAAAATATGATTATTATTCATCCACATGACTACATCGAATAATTACTAATGAACATGAAATGAAGTTAAGTACATATTCTATTGATTCAAAAATCAATTAATTGATATATCATGAAAATACAAAAAATAAGAATTTACAGATATCAATCTAATATCAATATGTAGGATATGGATATTGGCCTTCCTCTTCTTACTGTTGTCGATGCTCCTGAATTGTGCCCAATCTTGTATATTATTTGGGACCATATCCATATGAAAATAATACCGATGTCATGCTATCAAAGTCGTAAGCATCGAAATGCGGGACGATCGGGATGTAGGCAGACTTTGGTGGAGCTAGTGGTGGTCCTGGAGGAATCCACTACTATTGAGCCTCGCCAAATGTTGGATATTGTGGCTCGATAAAATGATGCTGTGATGTCTGCTCATCCAGCGTGTAATACGGCTTTGGCCGCTGTGAATCAGGTGACTGGGTTGCTGCTGATGGTTGCGTCGCTAGTATGTACTCTTTGTCATCATCAACTGAAGAGTGAGAAGGAGTCTGCGTACTATCATCTGGGCTCACAGGATGCCTAATCTCCAGCTTCATTCTCTTCACCTCTTCAGCCATCTCTGAAATACCAGAACCCAAAGATTTTTTTAGCTTTGTAAATCCGCCCATTTTTCGTGCAATCACTTTTTTTTCGTTTTCCTTAGACTACGAATGGGCTGGGTAGCGGCGGTTGGGGCTGGAGTTGGGGCTAAAGCTAGAGGTGGCTGCTCCATAGCCGCTGGGGCAGAAGAAGGCCCTGCCTGAGCCTGAGAAGTAGGTGGAGGTGGAGCTGGAGCATCTTCCTCGGCTTCAACACCATCCAACTCTCCTTCAGCCCATGCACGGTCATCGGGATCAAACTCAATTAGATGATCCATGGATGCCTTCCCCTCTATCCAGGAGGCAAGCGTATGCTCCTCCTGTAATATCTGATCCATGTCCATCTCCTCAGGTGGTGGTGTGGCAGAGGTATGTCTATGATCGTATGGACCACCTGCAAACCGTGCAAATCGCTCCTCACTGATCTTCTGTCGATCCTCTCTCTCTTGGCCTCGTCTCTCTTTGATGTCGACACAAGGATTTTGGAAGGATTTGCTAGTGCCCTACCTCCTTCCTCACTAGTTAGGTATTCACCTTCGTCACTGGTTGGCCCTTCTCCTCCACCATTGGGATTATTTGGTTCTTCTCTCTTCACCCGTAGTGATTTCGGCTTGCTTTCCTCACCCTAAAAAGTTGTCTAATATATTTTTCTATCTTTGGATTTGTCTCTGACGCCCCCTTCACTGACCCTCTTCACTGTAACCCCCTTATGTACTTGAACCATGCCAGCGGCCTCCAAAATTTTTTCACTTCATTGATACATTCCAATGTAAGGTTTTCTTTTATACAAAGGAGTCAAATTACAAAATGAGACCACTAAAGCAACTATTTATAGCTTTGTCCTTTAAGGATAGAGGTGCAAAGGAAAGGATCAAAATAAACTCAAAATATTTATAAACAAGTCCTTCTTAGGACCGAAAAGCAATATGCCCTAAAATGTCTTGAACCAGTCTCTCATCATTCTCTCCTATCAAGAGAAAACTTGTCAACGAGTTCGAATGCCACACCAAGAGCTCCAACACCTTATTTATTGACTAAGAGGAGGTTGGAGAAAATGATTGGGGATGAGAGCCCGGGTGAGCTGAGATCTGCTAGCATCACCCCACTGACACCCGACTACGGCATCGCCTGCGCCTCCCCGTCCTTTGCCATCTGGATGAGGGCAATGATTATGTCTGAAGATGACAAGCTGAGGTGATGAAGCCATCAATGCATGCTTGACTATTTTGTCGAAGCCTGGGACCTTCAAGATGTCTTCACATTGAGGGGAGTGACTTTGGGCCTCCATGACCCCCATCACGGGTACGGACTTCTAGAATACCACCACACATCCCTTGGCATTAGGAGCTCTATGAATAAGCCATGATTGGGGGTATAGTACTCTAATTCGAGCCGGTGTGGTTGGCATTGGTCCAAATGGTTCAGGTTGGTTCAACATTTAAACTGGCCAGTTTAGCACATTCGTGGCCGGTTCAAGGGCGGCTTAACCTGGTTTGATCGATTTTCTACTGGTTCAGTATGATTTAAGGTCGGTTTGAGTCCATTTTGACCAATTTTTTTTGTTTTTGTCCGTTTTATATTGTTTTGAGCATTCTAACGTCGTTTTGCTACATTTTAGCCTAGTTTTATTGCACCGTTCAGCATTAAATCGGTATCAAAGCTTAGGGTTGGCCCATTCCTATGAGTCAACTCTTGAGATGCTTCTGTCGACTTCAGTACCCGGTGGATAAATAAAACAATGAAACTCGTGATGTTGTTTGAAACTTGAAGTTGAATTTTCTTTTGACAAGGGAGAACGATGGGGAACCAACGTAGAATTGTTTTTGGTGTCTTTTGCATTTTTATTCTGAGGGATCTGTTTGTAAATATTTGAAGTCATTTTGAGCCATTTTCCTTACCTTTAAGTCCTTACGGGGACTTACTTGTTAGTGGTTTTTTAAATGATCATTCTTGTAATTGGGCTCCTTTTTTATAAGTAAAGAATGACTGTAAGAAATTTTTGGAGAAGTCAGTAAGCATTTTTTGCATAAGGGATTCAGCCCCAATATCCCGCCTTTCACCCACAGGGAAGGTCTTGGCCTTTATTTCCACCTTTGGTGGCAATGGCCGGTTCCTCCTCAACCTTCCAGCCGTGAGCTTTCTCTTCCCCTCTCATCCTCCGGCCTTCAAGCCATTCTTCTTCTTTTCTCCCTTTACATGACATAGTCGACATCATCTCCGATTGATGCTTCCACCGTCTTCACCTCTAACAACATCTTCGATGCACTATGACAATTGCCTTCATGTACAACTACCTCGAAACCTCTGGTGATGCTTGGAGTGGCCTTTGACCTCACCTCCCTCATCTATTAACCCCTTCGTTACTCCCAGCGTTGCCCCTTGCTTCCAGATGATCTAGCTCCTTCGGATCTGTCGAGGGGACTATGCCATCTTCTGGTTTTCGCCACCACAACCCCATATTAGCCTTTACCTATCCGGCAATCCTTGGGCCCTCCTGAGCTCCTTTTACTTCTAGTCACTTCTCGGTGCACATCGACATCATCGTCCCCTCATCCTTTTCCCTTTGTCATCACTCACCCGGTTCCATCGGGCACTCTTGCAAATCCCCGCCATGCTTCCCGATGGAGCACCATCTCCTTTCTCAACCCCCTCCTCTAGATCCGTAAGACCCCTCAACATCTCCTTCAACATCCCAGATCTCCTCCCAATTCCAGACATCCCCCTCCTATGCGAGAACACCCCTCCCCACCTCATGCCTTACCAACGACGACAATAGAGAAGGAAACGACAGAAGAGGAGGTCAGGGAAGATGATTGGGGAGAGAGCCCGGGCAAGCTGCCAGCACCACGCCACCGTCACTTGATTGCAGCATCACTACTCTTCCCCTATTCTCTGCCATCCGGAGGAGGGCAGCAGTTATGTGCAAAGACAACAAGCCGAGGTGACAAAGACATTGATGCACGCCCTACTGTTTCGTTGGGACCCCAGGACCTTCGAGATGTCTTCACATGTGGGGGGTGGCGACTTTGGGCCTACACGGCCTCCACCAGGGGCATGGACTTCCAGGATACTGCCATGCACCTCCTCGGCATCAGGAGCTTTGAGATCAAGCCACGACCCCCTGGGGGCTCTAGTTCAAGCCGGTGCAACCAATGCCAGTCCATTCCGGTTTTGGACCCGGTTCAGTCTGGCTCACACTGGTTCAGGCTGGTTCAAGGGTTGTTTAACCCTGTTTGACCAGTTTTTCACTGGTTCAGCAGGTTGAAGACCGATTCAGGCCCATTTTGACCGGTTCGCTTCATTTAGGTCCATTTTAATTTTTTTTAGCATTCTAATGTCCTTTCGCAGAATTTTAGCCCAATTTTCCCACTTAACTATTTTTCTTGTTAAAGAACTTGTTTGCTCTTAAAAATGATCAATGGAAGATATTATGAGTATAGATAATGTGGAAACAAAGTACAATTCTTGATGCCATTTCCTGACGTTAAAGAGGATTAGATTATTTCATCTCATCAATAGGCTTCTTGAATACTGTTCTAGCAAGACGAACATGGAGATTTCAATTCCTATTATCTGGCAACGGATTTTTATTTCTATGGTAGTAGAGATCAGGCTTTCATGGTAAGATGAATGTCTTTGAAGCAGCCTCTCCAGGATCATGGTGGGTGACTGACCTGCTTGCCATGGAATGTGAGGTCAGAACCCTGGTCACAACCTGGGCCCGACCCGGTCAATTTTTGGGCTGACCGACTAGGTCCCGACCCTGAGACCCTGACCCATATATGTTTTTAAATTATTTTTTATTTCAACACCGGCTGACCCAAGTCCCGACCCGAGTTCCAACCCTAGCCGACCCAAGTTGGTTTGGGCCCAACCGACCCACTCCCGACCCCCAACCCTGCCTACCTTGCTGCTTGCTTCTAAGATTACCTCTATGCCTACTGCTGGTATCTGTTTCTTCTACGGCTTATGGCCACAGACACAGAGAGGTCCGAGAGGTCCAGTTTGGGTGCTCCATTCTGAAATTCATCTACCCTATAGCCAGAGATTGAGAATGGTTTAATAAGAACCAAGTATGGACAACCTTTCACATTACTTGTTTATTCCTAACTTTGGAATTTAGTAAAAGATACCCATTTATCTATTTTGACACAGTTTGTTATGAAGTTTATCTTTCACTGTTCTTGAGGGTACTCAAAATTTTTTTGAAGTGTGATGTTTTATGAAATATGCCTGTTTCCTTTTTTATGTACTCAATTCAATTATCACAACGAGCTCAGTGTTATGAGATTTGTATGAGGAATGTAAGGTATAAGATGCTGGCAAGCTTTTTTCTTTTTTTCTTTTCATAGATGACTCAAATACCAGGACCCATTGAATACTGATAAAACAACAAACTAGAAAATAAAGGACTTGCACTTTCTGCTAAGGATAGAACAGTTCGTAAAAAAGGAAAGGAGAAGGTAAACCTGTCGAGAAGGGTAAAGATGAAATTGATGAGTAGGCAGACTGGCAGAGTGATTTGTTGTCATGAATCCTGGAAAGAAAGTACAATTGTCCAAGGGAACAAAGCAAGAAAATATCAGTCTTATAGTAACAGTTTTTAAAAAAAACAGGTCCTGACCATTGAAATTGTCATTGATTGTTCTGTTGTTAAAGTGATCAAAGAGTCATGAGAAAGCACATGTCCTGCAGAAATCTTTCTACATATCAAGAGACCCTAGCTTGAGTTCTTTGATATTGTCTCCTGCAGTCTACTTGACTAACACTCCTGAAGAGTTCTCAAAATCATAATATTCAAGGATGAAGCTACAGAACATGCATTTAGAATTTTTTTTTAAATTTAACCTGCAAACAGTAGGTAATGTTGCCTGAACAGTCTTCCGTGGAATGATCCTTATAATAGTATGTAGATATTTGTACCGCACAGTCCTGCCAAACTTTCTCCCGTTTAGTGAAGCTGGCAAGCTGATTTCACTAAGAATGTCCTCTCTTTGTTCTGATTTTGAATTCTGATTCCATTTAATTGAGACTTCTTTTTGCAAATCCATGTTTAGTACTGAAGAAACTGGATTGAAAAATAATCACTTTTTGAATTTCATTGTGTTTTATGTTTCTTATAAGCAAGTGTTCCTAATCACATTATTGACTCCCTTAGTGGAAGCTAAATCATAGACTTTAGGAAAAGAATAAGCAATAGCCTTATTGTTGAGCTTTCAGTAGTCCTAATGTTTTGCTTTCATTTCTCATCTTTAGCTGAATGTAGCATTTACAAAAATCTACCTTTTGGAGAATGCCTTTCTATTATGGATGTCTACCACTCTCATCATGCGATCTAATCCCATAAGAAAAGTTGGGCTCTTTGCAATCACTTTGAAAATATAACAATTTTTATGATATTCATGGAAGTTAGATCAATTCCATCTTCTTGCAAACTTTTGTAGCATTTTCCCCACCTCCAGATGGATTCTTTTATACATTTCCTTGCAAAAGAAACTCCGCCTTAATAAATTTGTGGTTACAAATAACATTTGGCACCTGGGAGGTAGGAAGTATGATGTCATGCTAGGTAAGATAGTTTTGGGAGAACCCATTTTCCTTCTGTCAATAAGTTTTTCCCTCTGCACCCTTCTAGCCTCTTCTTTTTTCAATCAAATAGTATTGGTAGGGAAGGCCTAAATACTTGACTAATACTTGACAGGGAAGGACCTCCCGTGAGGAATTCATGATGAGTGGAATAAATTGTACATTTGTATTGTTTTATCAGACATGTTGAGGACAGACTAGCCACATATATCAAAAATTATACCTTCAACCTACAGCCAACTGGCTGCCTTTAGGAGGTGAACTTTCTGCTTTAAAACTGTCTTCTTTGGTAGCTGGAAATAGTATGTCTCCTTTCAAATCAAATTTTTGCGATATGAACATGTTTTATAGATTGGACTTATTTCTTAATGCTGCATTTTGCTTACAGTCTGACCTCACAATGATAAGCTTGCAAAGGCTCCATAGCTGAACAAACTGAAACTGTAACATAGTGAAAAGGATACACATTAACTAGGGGTGTAAAATGTGCCAGGTACACCCGGAGCCATGATTCCCAGATCCAAAACTTTAAGCATACAGGAGATCCATTTTCTCATAATTTAGTAAACGGGTGCTGCAATATACCTGTTTGAACTGTTCCATATACCTGTTTTTTCATCCTATGGCTCTGGTTCTTCCTGACAGTTCTGCATGGTAGGTGGTGCCTCTCTTTCTACAGAATTTTCTTAAACTACTCGGTTTCAAACTCCTCTGCAGAGAAGTACGCAGTCAATTATAGTTAAATTTTTCTATGTTCTTTCTCTCTGATTTCAACTCGTTGCAGACAGGGCATCCTTCATCATCCTTGAAGGTGAGTTTTCTTAAATTACAGATACTATAACTTTGATTAAGCCTTAGAACTATACTGCATTTTGGTTGCTTTAAACAAAATGTCATCAATTAATGTAGAGGAGTGTTTCTTCTTCCCATCAACCTGATCAACAACCACGTAGAAGTTGGCTATGTTTATCTACTTTGTCGAGCCAAGTTTCTGGATCGTTGTTTCCTTTCGATTTCATCTGTCCTGCTCATCCTTTGTATGAAGCCTTGACTTTAATCCCTAAGGTATTGTAATTTGCAGAGCTTCTCCTGCCTCACATTTCATGTCTCTTAAAGGTCATAGAGCATTTCCAATCAAACGTCATAGAACACCATCTTGTCATCTTTTTTGATGTCTTCTGATCTCAGCAGCAAAATGGTCACAAGCACCTTCATTTGTCTATATCACTCTTGACAAACTTTGACCAAACCCATTCTGGATGATTCTGGATTGGTTTGATCTGGTAGTCAAATACAAACAGCCTACTTCTGTGCAGTTGCCAACTCGATCCTGGGGGGAGCCTGATCCTAGGGCCAGCTTTCTCTGGGTTTGGACTAACCATGGTCAGAATTACCATGGTTTTACTGATTCCTGATCAATCCAGATTTGATCTGGACGAGTCACTGAGATTGGTGGATGGGCAGCGGCAGCCGGCCCTGCTCTTCTCAGCCCTAAGTGGGCAGGGTAGTCTTCCATTTTTTTATTGGGTCTAGAGACAGGATATGCCAGGAATCTGCTATTTTAAGTTGTGGATCCCTATGAATTTGCTTCTCTGGACATGATACACAAGAATTTACAACTTAAAATGGAAGATCTCTGGGGTATCAGGCAATGCAGACCCAATACATGTCGATGCGGGTGTCTGGAGCCCAGATGTTGGGATTCACAACGTAAAATGGAGGATATATGGAGTATCAGGTACTGCGGACCCAATACATGTCGATGCAGGGAGGCAAGATGGTCCTCTGCCTTAATGTATGATGATCCAACTACTGGATTGCTCCAGAATCACCATTTTGCTGTTTTTTTTCTGTTTTATTGTTGTATTTTTTTTAGAAAAAGCTGATCTAGGCTGATCCTGGATCAGCTTTTCTTCTTTCAGATCGCCGATCTTGCTCCCAAACTGGTCATGGTTGGCCTTAGTTGAACGATAGGGTGATCTCAATCTAGAAGTCCTTGAGCTTGTGTTTGACTAAAAGATAGCAATGAGCATGTGGTCCAATGGACCTTACAAATTTGTTGATCCTTAAAAAGGTCTAATCTCAAATTGATGCAATTTGTTAATCACAATGATGATGACAACTCTTATCTGTTTTTATAGCTTCAAACTTCATTGTGTTGATCATGCAAAAGGTGACCAAGGAAAATAAAAACTAGTCTTTTTGGAGGGATAACATCATATTTGTCATCTTGTATATGTCGCAAAATATATGTTGGAAGTTATGGAGAGTTGTTAGATTTGTCTGAAGCCTATTGAGCTAGAATTGACTTTGACACATTTTCTATTTAATCTATTCTTGCCCTACCTGTTTGAATGAGTGTAGTTTCTGCCTGTCTTCATCTGCTGACTTTTTGCTTTAGAAGAAAGGAAGCAAATATTGACAAATAGTACATGTCTTATCAAGAATTAGAAGGCCCAGAAAAGAGATAATTCATATCATCATGCAGTCATGAGAAAGGACATTCTTTCCCTGCTATCTTTTTTTTCCTCCAACTAGGGGGAGGGGGAGAAGCAGTTTTTCTCTTTGGCATGCAGGGTTAGTATTGGAAAAGAGGCTAAAATTAGTAACTATAATGGTTGCTTCTGAAGTGTAAATGATACAAAATGCATTTAGTTATAATTAAAACTTTAATCTTCCAAGTAATGGAATAGACTCTTTGGCCTTTGAAATGTCTTGCATCAAATTTGCAAACTTAAAAGTGAAAATTGATCTCCAAAATTTGGAATTATTGGTGTTAAAAGTTGATGTGGATAAGGTCTAGGGATAGGTGTCCTGATGCACTTTTTGTGGTCTTGTACTATCAACTAGGTTTTTAAGAACGTTGGTCATGTGACTCAGGTCCATGTGGATTAAGTTAAAGCAAATATATGTATGTTATGACGAGTTGATGTCTGCTTTCATTTATATATCATTGTAGCTTTTGAGGGAAACTAGGAGAAGATGGATACCAACATGATGGCTCTTCTAACCAGGCAAGCATATCATGTTTCCCCGTTGGTCACAGTGAGGATGATGGAAGAAACTGAGGAATCATTTTATGTGATTGTAACAATAATATGTAGTGACAAACTAATTGAGTAAAATATGGAAGCCCTTTCCGCTTGTCACCTTGAGATTTTCTGTTGGATGTAGCATTAAGTTTCCTTATTTGATCAGTGTGTTACTAGTATGTCTGGCATGATCCTACAACCTACAATTAGTTACATGGTATAGCTTCTTAAGACACTAGGATACTGGCCAAAAACATCAAAGTGAAGTAAGCTTATCTGGTGTTGTGTTCTTTCAACTAGGGATTGTTTGAAACAGTTTATGGGGTTGGTGGTGGGTGAAGTCATCCTTCTATTCGACTTTTATGCTCTGTTGTCTACTTAGAAGTGCCGACTGCTTGTAGTCATGTAGAACCTCTCTGGTACACTAGGAATTAGCTAATATGCTTTCATCCATCTTTGGAAATGATCCTTACCGTGATTTACCAGGGGATGTTCCAAGGGTCAATGGCCAATTAGCCGTTTCACGTGCCTTTGGAGACAAGTCACTCAAATCACACCTGCGCTCAGATCCTGATATACAGTTACAAGAAATAAACCATGACACCGAGCTTCTGATAATGGCTAGCGATGGTCTATGGAAGGTTGTTCTTTATTTTCTTTTTATCCATTCCTTGATTGAGAAAACTTCACCAGCATGATTCTTCATTTACATCTCTGTATGTTCAGTTTGTAAGCAATGAAGAGGCAGTCAATATTGCTAGAAAGTTCAAGGACCCGCAAGCAGCTGCCAAGCAATTAACTGCTGAAGCATTGGAGAGGGACAGTAAAGATGACATAGCATGCATCGTCGTAAGATTTAGATCATAGAGACCCAAATTTTTTGGAGCAGATATTTGTCTGCACCTGAAAGCCAACAACAGAAGGTTATTAATAGGTACTTGCTGAGGGCTTTGTCTTGATAGGAGGTCAACGGGAGGTGACACTGGATACTTTCAGATCCTGTGGAATAATCTAGTATGTCGGCTGTCTTAATCTCATTCTTGTAAATCTTTTTCCCTCCACCGCTTGTGGTTTAGATGTTGTTTATTTGTTGCTAAATTAGGTGGTGCTCATCATTGCCAATGATGACAATGTAGGAAGACATTTTTTTGCGGACTGGGAATTTGTTTCTCACTGTAATGGTTTGTAACTTTTTTTGGTTGGGTTGTTGGTGGCTTATAGCCCGTTTGGTAACAATATTCAACTATTAATATCAATTTTGAAATTTTAGTACACAAAAGGCATGAATTTGTGATACAGGCACCACTTGTATCAAATTTATTATTGATAATATATCTTCTAGAAATATTATTATTAATATTGATACACTATTCTTTTTGATACAATAACCATACGGGGGCGTAATAGAACAGAGGTGGAAGCTGGGAGGTCCGCTGCTGGATGCAGTCTGGCTTTCCCTCGAAGGATTCAGGAACTCCACTCTGCATTCAAAATAATCCGTTTTGCAACTGTTTTTTAGTACTTTGAACCAAAGAAGAAAATATGAAGTGGATCGATCTGGATGAGTGGCAGCCAGTATAAACCTGATATAGATCCGATGCTGGCTTCGCTTCAAGCAGCCCTCCTTGCTATGGAAATAAGCAAGAATGTGAAAATGGTGAAATCAAATATTATTAAAATTAATGGCCTTGACCAACCAACCATTTTGGTTTCCAAAACGTTTGAATTCAAGTCATGCTTATAAGTTTAATAAATCAAATTTATAGATATTTTAATACTATATTAAATATGTTAGAATGATCTATATATTGGTAATATATAATTATCAATGTCAGTTTAGTTATATATATATATATTTGTGTATACCATGTAATATAAAATGGTTACAAGCAAATCAACTTGTCTTTGTTTCATTGGTTTAGTTTGGTTTGGGCAGTTTGATTCGGTTCAAAGGAAGCTATCAAAAATGTCACCAAATCAAACTATTAACAACTTTACAATCTTTCAAAATCTCAAATCGTACCAAATCAAACTAATAATAACTTTGCAATCTTTCAACACTGGATAATGAGATAAAAGTTGAGTGCAATGACTTCCCGAGCTGAAAACATTGCCCTCCCATTTCGAGCTTGGACGCGCTGCTGAAATGCAACCACTGCTGCAGTGTTTTTCGTCCGATTAATAGGACGTTTGGTTTCACGATGACATAGTTTTTCTTTACAAAACTATATACGTATAACAAAACTTACCAAAAAACGGTGTTTGATAAAAATATAAATTTACAATAAGATTTTTTTGATTGAAAAAGGAATTTTTTTAGTTGTATATGCTCTCTCCTCTTTTTTTGATGCTCTCCCACCGAACTTGATAATTTTATGCCTTTATTTGTTATATATTTTATTTTGATGCGCAACTTTACGGTGAACGTGTATAAAAATGCCTCGTCCGGATGGGATATATGCAACCAAATGTGTCGATTTGAGAACAGAGAAGATAAATAAATTTAAACATCGAATTTCACTTGATAATTTCCAAAATATACAAGAGACTACAAGAGCTTTCTAACCTAATAATTCGAGATAACATTGATACATGAATACATGCGTCTCTGACATCTTGAATCTGATTTCTTTTATTACACAAGCACTTGGAATCCTACCTAAACATGTTTGACAAAAATTGAGTATGAGTTATGTAGACTTAGTAGAAATTGATCCTTTCTCTCGAATATATACATATATGCATGTAGATAAAATATTATAAACTTGGATCTACACAATAAGACAATATCAAATTCTATTAAATGTCACATTGTCTCTGAGTTTATCAAGTAGGTATTAGGTATCATGTGAGCAACATGTATGTCTTAGATATGTATCGATCATGTATCAAACAAGTAGACATGAATTAAGCATGTATCAATCATAAGGCAAGATTATGTGATTATTGAATTATTAAATGATTGTTATGGCATAGGTAATTAACATCACATTGGTTATGAAATGCGGGGTCACAACTTAAGTAGCGATTCGGGCCTGACTTAGTCGATTTTTAGGTGAACCAATCTGGTCCCGACCCTGCGACCTTGACTAGGTGGATGTTTTAAAATTATTATTTTATTAATTTTTTGTTGCAATCACAGCCGACCCTGACTCGACCTGAGTCTCAACCCCAGTTGACCCGGGTCGATTTGGGCCCAACCAACCCGATCCCAACTCCCAACTCCACCTGCCTAATATGGGTCATATTTTTAGAGACTTAAATTTTTAGTTTTAATATATCTCGTAGTTCATATTGGTGGTGATCAAATATGATGCTATGATTTTACTCATGACCAAGATATACATAACAGAATATGTTTGGTGACGTGTTGGGAAAAAATATCTCTCATAATATATAAATTTAAAAATAAAGAAGATAAATAAATTCTAAACATCCAATTTCAGTCAATAATTTCTAGAATATACACAAAATATGTCAAATCCTTCCGAATTCTAATTATCATCAATTATAATTATCATCAATACTAGCATCAATACATGAATCTATAATTAACTCTGACTTCTTGAATCTGACATCCTTATAACACAAGCTCTTGAAATCCTACCAAAACACATTTAACAAAAATTGAGCATAAATTATACGGACTCAGTAGATATTACTCTAATTTTAGAGCTTTGTCAAATATTAAGAATATGTTTTCCATTATTTTCGAATCTAAATTTTACAACGTTGTTTGGTTTTTATTGCGGCAATGCCTATATAATCCATGAAATTAAAACTTCTGTATAAATAGAATGATTTTTTACATTAATATTTAAACATCAATTTATGAGATTTTATGCATTCATATTTTTAAGTAGAGTCAACTTTTGTCACACCAATCACAATACATATCATTGATTAATGTTGGGTGTTGTGACTTTGGACTTTTAAATGACCGGGACTTTTCAACGCCACCCTTCATACATCATTCGGATCACCAAATTGACCGATACGACATCAAAAAGTTTGAGTTGCAACCTATTTTGCACTACTCTCTATAGATAGAGAAGTCGGATATCAGCGATGAATTATTTGGAAGCCTTTAACCGATCAAAAGAAATTCTAAAAAATACCATAAAGTTTAAAATTTTTAAATATTTTAAAAATTTTAACAGATTATTAAAGTTTTTAATAGTTTGTTAGATAGTTTAAAGCCCTCTGTTTCGATTTTATAATTATTTTAGAATCCTAATTAGTGAAATTAATTATAAAATTAATTCAATAAAATAAGAGTTTGTAGAATGATAACAAGAATATTAATTTTATTCTCTTTCAATTACGTAAATGTATATATATGCTCTAAATACTTTTGATTCATTTGTTTATTGCATATAAATTTTTTATATTTTATGTATTAATTTATTCATAAAATTTTACAACTGTGAAGTTGAGAATTTCTGAGATTTTAAGTAATAATTTTGTGATATTAAGTATTATATTGTATAATTATTACTTACTTAATCACACTAAACACTATCATGTTTGATGGTGCCTAAGAAGGGTGATCATAAACTTAGTTTAATTACAATACAATGTGAAAGTTATTAATTCATATTGATGCTTGCTAGCCTTTCCTTCTTATTATTGAATTATGTCCGTAAATTCTACCTCTCTCTATGTGATGTATTCCCCTTAATGAAAACTAAGGATTTTTTTTATTGAAATAAGTATATTAGTGGGTCTATTTGCCGCTAAACAGCTTATAATGACATGATGATGGTTCAAAGAGAGAGAGAGAGAGAGAGAGACCTGGTGCTATACTAGTTCATTTTGAGCATGGAGGCACATCTTCATGACATTTGATACTAGTTCATTTTGACGAACACTATTTTATGGCCTGTTTGGTAACACTATTTGACACCTCTATCACTATCAATTTTAAAATTTATATTCCTAGTAATCACTAAGAAGTGTTTGGTTAGTAATATCAATTTTGAAATTGGTAGTGAAAACAAAGCATATTATGTAATACAAGTGTCAACTTGTATCAGTTTTGATATTGATACTCCAACCTCTAAAATTATCAATATCAATATTGATATAGTATCAAATTTAAAACTCTAACCAAACGGGCCATTAACTCTAGTTTGCACAATTAAAGTTAAAGTTTATGATCATCTATTTTAATTTTCTTTCATACGTCATATGTGGTTGTGATTTTTAATTAATTATACCATATATATACATATATGATATTCTAAAAAGAAGATGGATGACTGGTGCTATACTTTACGCCCTGTTTGGTTAGAGTTTTCAATTTGATACTATATCAATATTGATATTGATATTCCAAGAGGATAAAATATCAATATTAAAAGTGATAGTATCAAATTTATTTAAGCATTTGATAATATTATATCAATATTAAAATTGATATTATATATTTGGTAATATAATATTAATATGAAAATCATTATTAAGTACTTTGAATCATTAGAGTCAAAATTATTTATTAATATCAAAATTATTGTTAAAATAAAAAAATTATATTATTTAAAAAATTAAAGATATACTTAATTATTTTAATTTAAATAATACAATTAAAGCAAATTGATATAATATTACCAAATATATTGATATGAAAAAATGATACAAAGTTGACCACTTTCAACGTATTGAAATGTCAAAATCTCATATTTTACTGTCCATGTTCTGTATAGATATACATAAGCATAAAATTCAACCATAACTATAGCAAACATAAAATTTTATTGTCTATTAAATTTACCGACAAAATATTCATCTGAAATCCATTTGAAATCGCTTACTTTACCACTCAGATCCATCTAAAATTCCCCACTTTCAAATAAAAAAACTACACAGCAGACAAACATCCTGACAAACAAGGATTCAAAATCAGAGAAAAAACATCCTGACAAACAAGGAATCGGAGGTTTTGGATCACCATGACAACCTCCGCGGTTTTGGATCACCATGGCAAGAGCACTACGACAACCTCCGCGGATTACAACAGCACAAAACATTTCTGGGTTTTGGAGGAATCCCCTTGACTCAAGAGCTCACAACATCCTGACAAACAAGGATTCAAAATCAGAGAAAAAAAGTAACGGCCTGATTCTACCAGCTCGCAGAATTAGTGCAGAAAAATTAATCAGGTCTAAATACTCCTATAGCTGATTCACAGCTGTAAAGAAAAGTGGCTTATATATATGCATTCATGCTGTAAAGAAGAACATGCAACTCCACCCCATTTGAGACACTTGATAGTTTGCTCTTCTACACGTCCTAATCAGAAGTACATATGGATGCATGTTTACGTATATAACCTATAGCCAGTCTATGAGAGTTCTGGTCTTTACAATATGCCAGAATGGCTCATGATAAGGAAAAGAAACTGATGAATAATAGGATCATCTTGGAAAATAAATGATTAAGCCAACATTTTATGTTGATAAGCCCATTATGGTCGAGCAGTTGTAGCAGAAATCTACATCGATTAATCGATTAAGAGATCTAGGAGAGGGAGATCAGATGGGGTTCTTGTCCGTCCAAGTATTATTCTGCAAATTACTTTGACGATTTCAACCCGGCCCAGTGCCCAGTGGCAGATCCAGAAATTTTGTTTTGTGGAATCACCTTAAGAAATAAGTGGTCACTTCCTTATAAAATTTCGAATCTCAATTATTTCAATAAAATTTATGAAAATCTCAATCGATTTCTTGAAATTCATGTAGATCCGCCCAGGACGCAGAGGCTCATCTGTTTCATTCATTCAAGAAACTCCATAGGTGCCTGTTCTCTAAGAGTCCATTTAGTACATACAAGATTAATTAAGAAATAAATTAAATCTGATTTGCCTTTTTTTCTTTTACAAATAAATCATTGCAAGAGAATAGATAGGCTAGATTTGTATAGCCTTATTAACTCCATTTCACCTGTTTTAGAGAGCAAGCCTGCCTTATCACAGCCAAAGGAAGGAATCAGAGACCATATTCTATCATTTGACAGTCCAAGAGAGAGCAGCTCATATGATGGCCTACACCATGTACAACAAGCATTTGAAGAAGACAAATATGTCACTCTAAAAACAACTTAGCCAAGGAACCACAGATGCCCGTGCCAGTGTGGTTCTCCCCATGGAATGCCGGATCGGGATCCGGGTCGCGACCCGGACCCGATCCGGTAGGATTTTGGGCCGACCGGCCCGATCGGGATCCGGTTGGTCCGACCCGAGCGGGGGATCCCCTCGGGTCGCGACCCGATCGTCGGGTCGCGCGACCCAGCGACTGGGTCGCGCGACCCCAGGATCCCGCAGGGGATCCTTGCCCCCCACGGGAAGCAATGAATTGCCTCCCGCGGGGGGCAAGCAAGGGGGCTCCTTGATGCCCTCGCGCCCCTCGGGGGCCTATATAAGGCCCCCAAGGGGAGGCTCTCATACCCACCCCTCCCCCCTCATTCTAAGCCCTCTAAGCCTTACATTTTAAGGCTAATTCCCACCCCCCCAAGGTCCTTATTTTATTTAGTGAAGGTTAACTTGTTTTATTGTTCTTCTCCTTGTTGTTTACTTTTGTTCACCATGGCTTCTCCAAGTGGTGACACCGAAGTTACTGGGTCAACCCGGAATGATCCGGCTTGGCTACATTGCACTTTACTGTCCATGACGGCCAGGAAAGTGCAATGTAAATACTGTGATAAAGTTATGCACGGTGGTATTTTTAGATTAAAACACCACCTTGCCGGAATGAAGGGCAATGTGCTCCCGTGCTCTCGTGCTCCACCAGAGGTAAGAGCACAATTCCGACATCATCTACTAGATTTGGAAGCGGCGAAGGAACTTCAAAGCGGCATAAGGATACGATTCGGGAAGAAATTGCCGACCCCGCAAGACATTCCGTACACATATATGGAACCGGACAAGAGCGTTCGAACATTCGTCGTGATATAGGCCTCGAAGATGGTTTGTATTATGTATTATTTATCTCTTTCCCTAATAAGTTTATTACCTTCTTTACTTCTATGTTTGAAAATTAGAGGATCTTTATCGGGCTATGGAGGCTAGTCGGAAGTCATTCGCCGACGAAGACCATTTGCGCCGCACCGGCCGATCAATCGTCAAGGATCCGGGAGTGGAAGGGGATCTAACCCATCCGCGGGAGGAGGAGATTCATGATCTCACTTCGAGACGATGACCCAAGAGTGGGTCCCCGTTGATCCCGTTGTCACCCGACCACGGCAACGCCAAACATCAATAACGACGGCATTGAAGAATTTGAAAATTTGCAAAGAAAAGATCGGACGAGCGACATCAAGGTGGTTCTTCCATCATTGTATACCGGCAAATGCTGCCAAGGGACCGTACTATGAAAACATGATCGACACCATCGGTGATGTTGGAAAAGGAGTGCCTGGACCTAACCCAAAGGAGATATACAACGTATATCTTCCAATGGAGGTGGACGATACAAGAAAATACATGCTGCAGGTATATTTCATTTCTCTTTTACTTCATTCTTTTGTATTTGAAAATATGATTTGATTGATTAGGGCTCTTTGTATCTTCTTAGGTTACTTCTTCAACCCTCGTTACTGTTACAGTCAACAATTCAGGGCAACAAATGAATTACTTGATGATGTCAAAAAGGTTATCACAAGGATGCTTGATGATGATGATCGGTCAATAATTGCATGCAACAAGATGTATCACTATAGGATGCGGTCTAATCATTTTGGGACAAAGAAGAGTGGAGCGAGTCGTTACGCTTCCTAAGTCCGTGTCCTTATCCATTACTTCTTTATATTAGCATTGATTGTTAATCCCTCTGACGTAGTTCTGCTTGTGTAGCAGAATGGTGGATGGACCAAGGCAAACCACCCGGATATGAAGATTTGGCAGATGTGGCTATCAGAGTGCTTAGCCAAACGACTTCGGCATCCGCCGCGAGAGAAATTGGTCGACGTTCGGCCCCGATCCACACAAAGCGGAGAGAAACAAAGTTGACGTCCAAAAGACTTGAAGACCTTGTGTATCGCCACTACAAATACGAGGCTCAAGTTGAAAAATCTAGATAGAATAAGCAAAAATCAACGGGAAGAACAACGGTGGAGGACACCCGCCTGTGTTGTCAAATTGAGGAACCAATGATCCAAGAGGAAGACATCGACTTGGATCAAAATCTTTGATGAGAGAAATCCATTGTGAGCGTGGGTGAATGATCAAGGAGGGACGGGCGAGCTCGAGTTCAATCCCGAAGATCGACAACGGGTGAAGGAGTGCCGACGACGTCCTCTCGCCCAAGAATTTCGTATTCCGCCCGCCGTGGCAAAAGAGAAGGAAGACCGGTGAAGGATCCAAGAGAGGTGCACGAGTAAGGGAAAGTGGTAAGCAAATTTTAATCGATCCTCTCGACATAGCAGATGCAGAGACACTCGACGAGGATCGGAAGACACTCCGGAGCTGACATCCGGCTCAGATCAAACTTCGGAGGATTCTTCTTTGAAGAGCAGCAGTGGGAATGGAGTGGGGCACTAGGGGCAAGGAGCCACGGCTTCAAGCAGGTAGAGATCCACGAATGTGGGGAGAGCTCCTACTACGGCTAGAACGCTTCACCGAGAAGACCCGATACCCACGCGACCCAAGACATAGACTACGGGGCGAGGTCACAGGTGGAGGAACTCAACATACCCAACATGGTGGACATCGCACCATGGATATGAACAATCGACCCATGGGTATGATTCATCTCAAGGCTCTTGGTTTCCTACAAATGACCAAGAGTGGAGCGGGATGAGTTATAGTATCACCCATGGACACCCCGATTCAATCCCCATACGAACATTACTTTGGTGGTTTTTTAGGACCCGGTAGACGACATTAGGGTCATTGTAGAAGGGACTCCAGAATATAATATTCATCAGCATGTGTGGCATACTGTATATAATACAATGTCGTGGGAAGAGTATAAGGCTTATGTAGAAAATGTAGATCAAGTCAAGTTTATGTAAACGATTGGGTAAAGTTTATGTTAATGAATGAAAATATTTTTATTGTTATACTTCTGTTTTTTCAGATTTTTTTCGAATTTTTTCGACATTTTTTCGATTTTTTTTCGAATTATCAAAAAAAAAATATTAAATAATTCGGATCGGACCGGGTCGCGACCCGGTCCGACCGGGTCGGCCCAGAGCCGGGCCGACCCGGTCGCGATCCAGGATCCTGCCTTCCTTGGTTCTCCCAATCCACCGTGCCTTCACAAGCTGCCCCCTTTCTTGCCCTTGTCGACAACTAACCCTCTTCTGTACTCCCCCACTGGAACTGGGATAGAGATAAAGAAAGGGAAAGGTCCTGTGCTGAGAATCCATCTCTTTCATAGAGGAGATCAATAGCCAAGGGAATATATCAACCACTTTCTCTGATATGCTGATCTTGACAGCATCCTTGTGCTGTTTCCCCCCTTTCAATGATTCCTGCCCACGGTGAGGTTTTTACTGCAGGAGATCTCTATACTATCTGCTTCCCCTTGAAACCGAAAGGTTCATATCAATGATTTGGAGGTCCCGCGTGTGGTACTGTCATTGGCCCAAGGCTGCCCAAACACTGCAGGGGAAAGGGTTTGGTAGTGACAGCTAGCAGGAGAGTGTTATTCCCTAAGAAGAAAAAGATTAGGAGAATGATGAAAGCTGGAGTCTACCTACGGCGCCTGGATGGAATATCATGGCATTCACGGTGTCCCACCATGATATATGAACACGAAGGAGAGGCATCACCTTTCCATTGCTTCCAGAGGGAGACAGAAGGGCCTCTCCAAGCTCGGACCTTATATGCTTCTGGTCAAACAATTCAGACTTATTCTTCCTTCCATTGTGAAGGGCAGGCATCCTAGCTTCTTAATTCACGAAGATGCCTTGCTTTCTTTTCTTTTCTTTTTTCGGATCATGTTTCTTCTAGTCATCTGTTAATTAGAGTGCGGACATGAGTGACCGGAAGGCTTCATTGAGGCCGGGACTCAGAATGCAGTCATGTGTAGGCAATACCTGTTTAATTATACTCCTATAGCTGATTCACAGCTGTAGGAGTATAATAGAACCAGGCTATATATGAGTACACCTATAAATGGGTCGGATATTTTAAAATCTGGATCCGAATATATTAACTACAAGTGAAATCCGAATTCGATTTGACAATAAAAAAAATTTTGATCTAAAATCTAACCCGAACCCGTGATCCGCATCTGGATTCGGGTCCTATAGCAGGACAGTCCCTCTGGTAACCTGGGGAGATGTGGAGGTGAGTTTAACAGGGCACTCCCAATGATGCCGGCGGTGGGGCACCTATCCACGGGGGAGGGGGGCGAGGGGGGGGACGCCGGAGCCGATGAAGACGAACGCCGGCGGCCGCCGCCGGGTGGGGCACCTGTCCGCGGGGGGAGAGGGGCGAACGCCGGCCGGGGGGGGACTCCGGCGTCGGCGGGCGGGCCGCCGTCGGGGGGTCTGTGGGAGGGCCCGACCGCGCCGCCGTTGGCGGAGGCCGAGGAGGGCGGCGGTGGCGGTGGGTCGATCCTGCCGTCGATGCAGGAGGCGCACCTTCTCTCGATCCAGCCCTCCAGGTCATAGTGCCCCGCGGCCGAAGACGCTTCTGCCGGCGCAAAGCCGCCCTATCAGGCCGGCAACGACGCCCAGGATGGTGATGCGGCGAGGTCCGAGGAGGAAGAAGACTCGGAAAGTAGCCGGACTCAACACCCGATTTGCCCAACTCGACAGCCCTCTCCAGCGGTAACCAGGCGAACAAAGCGCACCGTGATAGCTCAACGGCCACGAAGTAAACCAGGGGGAGAAGGATGCGGAATGCAAAGATGGCATAAACCTTCGAATCACGGTCGGTAACAGAAGAGATCCGGTGGCGTGAGGCAGATCAGACGACCTTGACCTCGATGGCTTTTGGCTTCTTTGGTTCTGGCGGCAGGACCTTCTTGACGGTGACGGTAAGCTCACCGTCCTTGCAACGGCGGTGATCGCATCCAATTTGACGTTCTCCGGGAGGGAGAACCGGCACATGATCCAGCCCACCTTGCGCTCATACTTGCCCTACTTGTCCTCCTCCAGACGCTTGCGCTCGCCGCTGATGACGAGGATGTTGTCGTCCTCCACCCGAACCTTGATGTCCCCGGATTTGATGTCGGGCATGTCGAAGATGAAGACATAGGATTTGGGGGAAATCCTTGACATTGGCGGGAGTGTAGGCCATGGCCATGGCTTCCTGCACATAGGTGCGTGCTAGCGCATTGATGGCCTTCTCCAGCTCAGTATCAGAGGAGGACGATGGCTGGCATCTGGCTACAGGCTGGTGGCATGGCGGCGGCGGCGGCGGCGGCCCAAGGAGTAAGCGGAGGAAGACGACAGTAGGGTACAGAAACAATGTCAGGCAACCCGATAAACCCTTGAAGCTAGGGGTGTAAACGGTTCGGTTCGGTTTGGTTTGGCCCATTTTTTTCCAAACCGAAACCGAACCGATAAGACAAACCGAACCGAACCGAACCGATTCTGTGAGCCCTGAACCGATTGTGGTTCGGTTCGGTTCGGTTCGGTTCGGTTCGGTTCGGTTCATCGGTTTAATGTATATTTAAATAAATAAAAATAGAAATAAAATAAAATATGCATTATAATAATTATTTAAGATTAATATAAAGATTAATACTTTATTTATAATATATAATTTTATCTTTATACTAATTAACTTAAATTTATACTAATATATATTTAAAATTGATATAATATGTATTAAAATGTAATATAATATGTAAATAAAGTTGGTCAAACTTTATTAAACCGGGTCAACCGGTTTACCGGTTCGGTTCGGTTTGGGGAGGTGCCGAACCGAACCGAACCGATAAGAAATTATCGGTTCGGTTCGGTTCAAAAAACCGAATGCATAGGCTATCAAACCGAACCGAACCGAACGGTTCGGTTCGGTTCGGTTCGATTTACCGGTTTACCGGTTTTACATGAACACCCCTACTTGAAGCACCCGAAATTTTAATTTCGGGTTTTGGGCTATCCTTGAACCCGAGAGATGTGTGATCGGGTTCGCGATTGGGGTGTTTAAGAACCGAAAATACTTTTGGAACCAGATTCTTTATCGGGCTCGGTGACTCCGTTGACAGGTCTATATATGAGTTTTTGCATACTGTTTATTTCCACTTCTTTCTTTGCAGACACTGTCCCATTATCTTCAAAATATTATCATCTCGTGCTGGTCAATCAACTGATGCCTGTTTGGGTACCTAAGATGGCAAGACCGATAATAGATTCATAAAAACTTAATAGAGAATGGGCCATGGATCGAGCACAAGAAATCAAAAATATTCAACATAGATGTAAAGAATCAAATATGTGCAAAAGATAATATTAACATTAAAACATTATCCAAACACACACAGAAAAAGCCTATTATCCAATTTTTAGTCAATAGTAAGCCCAACACAGAAGAATAATATACATAGAAAAATTACCTAACGAAAAGATACCTCATATAGTATTGATCTGTATCCTAAGACACCGAATGCTGGAATAGAATCTGATATAACAAATAAATTGTAAAAATTTTCATTTATACAATAAACAATTTACATTGGAAATCAGGCTTGTCTCGCCAAATTCTTACAAATTATGAAACATTCACCATAAACCTTCCCAATGAAGTCATTCTGACACTCCCACTAGCAAAGCACTCGAAATTTCTCCCATGGAACCGAGAAAAAAATTAATTCTTTCAAGGGATTGAAAGCATCATTCAGATCCTACGAGAGAACTATGTGGGCATCCAGTTCACAAGCAGCCAACCAAGAGAAGATGTGGTATAACTGCACATCTGGACAATGTTGCAAGGATGAAACTTGGCAAGCAAACTGCAGCTTCAAAAGTAGACCATGTATGTAAGCCAGAAAGACCCAGTAGATGAAAAATTCAAAGCTCCTTTGAGAAATACTATGCTCCCATTGTCCTTAAAGAGAATTAGGATCCTAAGACGTCTGGAATGATGTTGTACCATGTCTTTTATTCTTTTGGCCCTCCGAGACCAATACAAGCCAGATCCATCGCTCCTTTTCCTCCAACCAAAATTTCTCATATGATAATCACTTACTTTAGATTAATTGCAGAATGAGGATCAGTAATAAGAAGAAAAAATTTCTATCAAACCAAGGCTGTTCTTCCCTTTTCAGTGCCACAGAGGAAAAAACAATAAGAATGAAATCAGCTACGGGCGGACATAGAGAGCAAAAACAACGTTCTTTGACACTCACGAGCTTGAGGGCTTTGACGGGAGCCAACTATGGGCAGAGAGGCACCGGATCGAGGGCTTTGACGGAAGCGATGGGCGAAGAGGCACGGGATCGAGGGCTTCGATCGAAGCTTCACCGTGGTAGCCGCAACTCGTGACCTCGAGGGCTTCGACGGGAGCCAGCCGCAGGTGAAGAGGCGCAATATCAAGAGCTTTGACCGAAGCTTCACTGCGGCAGCCGCAACTCGCGTGCTCAAGGGAGGGCTTCGACGGGAACCACTCGCGGGCGAAGACGCGCAGGATCGAGGGCTTCGACCGAAGCTTCACTGCGGCAGCCGCAACTCGCGAGCTCAAGGGAGGGCTTCGATGGGAATCACTCGCGGGCGAAGACACGCAAGATCGAGGGTCGGTAGCCACGACTTGCAGAGGCTTCGACGGAAGCTTCACCGCGGGCGTAGAAATGCGATCGGAGGAAGGAGTCGAAGACGATAATATCGATTTTAATACATGGGGGGTGTATTAAAACTGATACACTTTGTTACTGTTAATTTCAAAATTGATACTGCTATCCAAACAGTTCTTAAAGTCGAGTGTTGATAGCAGTTTTAAAATTAATACTGATACAGTTAGATAATACTGTTACCAAACAGGCTGTTAGCCTCTATGCTATAAAATGCATGCAAGATACATCTTGTCTCAACTTGAGAGGTACTTGTTGGTAAGACCAAAAACAAAAGAGAAGCACATAGAATGTAAAAGAAAATTCATGGTTATGAAGGGAGGAAGGTGGCTAAGAGGGAAGAACACAAGAAGGACAATGTTTAATGCTTTCACTGTCATAAGGATAAATAATAAAAATGGAATTGCAAGTTATATCTTGTAGAGAATGTTAGGGAAAAGCTTGAAGAAACTTCAAATATCTTTTTCATTGACATTAATTTGTTTTATATCCATGTCATAGTTATTAAATAATGCATATGCATCACATAGCTGTAATGGCTTGCATATACTAATGAGAGGTTGATCTATAGATGAGAAATGGTACAAAAGTTGTAATATTAGCTGTGGGAGAAGTAAACCTAAAGTTGCCTTTTAAAGATGTCCTAGTTCTTAGAGAATACAGTTATGCTCCTTTCATTGTGAAGGACATCATTTCTATTTGTTTAAAAAATTTGGATTTATTGTGAACTTTCAGAAATAATAGTTGTTCTTTAGCCCAAAATGATAGTGTTTGAGAGTAAAAACTTCATAAATAGTTTATTTATATTAGATATTGAAGGTCGTACTATGTGTGGGAATACTTCTTCTAAGAACAAAAGAGAGATGTGAATAAAAACTCTTCTTTAGTATTATCGACTTGGCCATGTTAATGAGAAAAGACTCAAAAAACTCTATAAAGATAGATGCATCATGATAAATAATTTGGAATCATTAGCCACATGTAAGTCTTCTCTTATATGAAAATTGTTAAACTCCTCATTTAGTTGTCATGAAAGAAAGCTAATGAGTTACTAGAATGGTATATTCAAATGTATGTGGGTCTATGTATATTCAAGCCAAAGGTGGTTACTCTTATTGCATTAATTTCATTGATGATTTATTAATGTATAGATATGTGTATTTAGTAAAGTATAAATTTAAGGCCTTTCAAAAATTAATAGAATTTAAAAATAAAGTAGAAAAACAAATTATAAAAAGTATTAAGGCTCTTTGATCAAATCAAGAGAAGTATACATGAGTACATAGTTCATACAATACTTGAAATAAAATAGGATATTGTCTCAATGGATATACTCTTTCATATAATAGAGTATCTAAAATGAGGAACCACACTTCGTTGGACATGGTTTGGTCAACGATGACTTTTGTGAATCATGGAATATTGTTTCTTTAAGCCTATACACTTGACATCAATCCATATATTTTAGATAAAGTACCTTTCAAGTTTGTTCTAACTATCCCCTATCAAATATAAAAATAGAAAGCCTAATCTTAATCATGTTAAGGTTTGAGATGTTTAGCTTATATTAAATGGTATACATTTGATAAGTTAGAATCTAAGACCTAGAAATGTTGGTTTATGATATATCATAAGAAATTAAAGAAATTACTTTCTCCACCCAAAATGATCAAAGGATCTTTATTGCTAAATGTTTTGTACTCTTAGAGGAAGACTTTATTCTAAAAAAGGTAGAAGCAAGGTAGAGTTATGAGAAGTTTCAAATACACAAGTTGAGGGCAATTCTACTAGGATACTCATTTAGTCTAACACATAGGTGCTTCACAGGTCTTCACTTGTGTATGTTCAACTAGATAGATATGTTGAAATATATATTATGGAAGAAGTAAGGCATAATATAGTTGGTATGTAATTCAAAGACTTATGAAGAAGCCATATCAGATATTGATTTCAAGAAATGAGAAGAGGCAATAAAATCTGTGTTGGACTTCATATATTCCAACCAAATCTGGAAGTTGGTAGATTCTCATGAGAGTATAATACCCATGTAAATGATCTAGAAAAAGAAAATAGGAGAAAATGAGAAGTTTATAATTTCTCACATGTTGGAAGCAAAATGATGTTATCAAAGGTAAGGAGTTAACTATGATGACAACCTTCTCACCCATTGTCAATCTTAAATCCACTCAGATTCTGCTTGCTACTACTATATACCATGTCACTACTATAACAAATATATGTTAAAATGATAGTCCCCATTGGTATCTTGAGAAAGAGGTTTATATGATACAATTATAGGGGTATGAGTTACAAGAACACCCAAACAATGATAGAAATGTATGTCCTATAAGTTAATCATATTCAACATGATTCGACATTTCTTGAAATATCTTATTCAATTACATTGGCATCTATTTATTACTTACTCTTGTTAGATGCACATATCGTAATGAAGTTTTTGATCACATGTCATGATGATTGAATCATGATAAGATCATGATAATGAGATCAATCATTTAGAAATATGTATTTTAAATATTCATAAGTATAGAATCCTTGGGATGGCACATTAAGGATCTGAATAGACTAGTACATGTTTTATCTTCTCATAAGATGACGATGATCGATCACATTGGTCATTAGCATGGAAACACTGATATACACATACATATGTTCATCAATAGAATGAGTTTATTAAATTGACAAATTATAAACCCTAAAAGGTATTTTACCTAATTGTTATAAGGAATCGAGCTAGGCACAACAAAAGTGGTGAATCCTCATATTTTATTGTTATTGTCTCGATTAGAACCGAATAGTGTAACCGAAAAATGGATTCAATCAAATTGAATATACCTTTGTTGGATTTTACCAATCCCTCAAGATAAGAGAAGAACGAGCATAGGACACTACATGTTCTTCAAGTTATCAAAGTGTATAATCTCTAATAGTATTCACATGAATCCTCTCCATAGATAGATCTTCTTGCATGACGGACCTTCTAACTTGTCTCAAAATCTATCAACACTTAGAGGCCTCCAAGGTGAGAAAACGTGTTGGAACTGGCTTGGGTAGAATTCAGCATCCTTGGTTTGATACAGTTTATGCCCACTTCACTAGTATTTATAGAACTTGGAGTTTTTTCAAGAAAACCCCTTAATTCATGTAAATTACTTTTATACCCTCATACTAATAGATCAATTCTTATGTGTGTGATCTACTAGGCCTAATAGTCTATTTGGTTAAGGCATAATTAAAAAATATTTTTTTAAAATTAAATATGTTATTCAATAACATATTTAATGGCTTTTCGATCATGAAGGGTACATACCACACCTATGATTCCAAATGATTTTAGGGATGATCTCATCTATGTTGAATATTTCTATCATTAGTTACCACCCATATTTAAACTCTTGTCCATCCAATGGCCTAGTCATATAGGGGGTATGACATCGATTGTCAATCCCTTAATATATTGACACTTTGGAATCTTGTACTCATAATCAAATCAATTATATTTTTTTTCAATTATCCTCTATGCCCCTAGAGTACTATCACATAAGGAATTCTCTTTTACATACCCATAGACACATTTTTTCAATTTAGTTGTAAAGCTAAAAACTCTTATTTCTACAGAGGATATTCAAATATTTCATTGTAAAAACCAAATTCTTTAGAAAAGCTAGCTTCCTTCCCATGTTTGGGCTCTCAGGCACCTGATGCCCCAGCAAAGGGTGTGCCAGGTCCCTAGAACATAGTTTGTTGACTAGATTCTTGTTGTCAAACTACACTTGCCATTGCTTTAAACAATAACTTTGACATCCCAATATAGGGGCATTTTACAGTCAATTTTGGACAATGGATTTGACCACCAAAATGACACAGTGTCAGCGGAGTGCGAGGCACATTTATTATGCCACCCTTTCAAAATGCCCTAATATCTAGGCATCATATTCAATAGTCAAATTTTGCATCCCATAGACACATGTCCGCATAGCTTTTCTTATGTAACCATTAATTCTAGTCTGAGTGCACCCTTTATTGAGACATTTTGAGTGAGCAAGTAGATTTTATTTTCTTCGAGTTTGTCCTCTGTATGGCTATTAAAAGGGTCATCCACCAAGAGAGAGAGTTTTGGAGCTATTTCTAAGATCTCTCATTAGTTTAAAGAAGGCCTTCACCCTATTAAACCTCCCTACACACTCCAAAGAATCCATTCAAGAGGCCAAAGAAAGAGTATCCACTCATCTTCACTTTGTTAATCTTGCCACTTATTGAAGATCATCCACTCCAGCCTCTCTCTCCTCAAGGCATTCCCTTCATTCCTATGCATTCTTGGGTGTGAAGAGAATCCCAAGGAGTTGCACCAACGCATTGGAGGCTGCATACAAGCTTGGAGTAGAGTGAGGAATCAGCCCTTTCAATGTCCAGTCCAGGGGACATGATGCCAAGACATTGGGGAGCCAGGATTTTCAGCAACTTCAACCAGATTTTTAACCTTTCTCTTATATTCACTTCTAATTTTTATCTTAGACTTTTTTTGCATGCATTTGAGCATTTGTTTTATGCATTTAAGTACTTGTCTCATACATCATATATTCTAAAGACACCATAAAGAGCTGTTAGACTCTAGCCTCCATCCAGTATGTTCTTTTCCTATTGTCATTCATGTTTCTCTTACAGATATAGCACTTCCCTTATAGTTTTAATGTTCTTTCACTTGGTTTCTTTTCTTAGTTTTGTGTAGCACCCACAACATCATCCAACAAAAGAGCAAGCATGGGCTCCTAATCTTTGTCCGGCCGAAGAAGAAAAAGTTACAACCCACACTCATCTCCGATCAAGATACATGGTCAACAAACTCTACATCTTGTATTCCATTTCCATTTATTTTTAGAGCTTACAACTCCTGTGACCACCACTCTTAATTTTCTTTTCCAACTTTCCATCATCTCCCCTATTCTTCCTTGTCTCCTTTCACATGATTCAAAATACTCCTTCGGTGCCCGAGTGATGCTGAGGACTGAAAGTTTAGAGACCAAGGTGAGTGTAGAAGGGGGAAGAAGAAAGAATAGGGAGACAGCATGGGCACAAAAGAAGAAATCCTCAACAACAAGTCTTTGGCGACCATGGTGGGACAACTAATGCCCAAATGTTACTCTCTTTTGACATTGTATATGTACCATTTCTTTTAGTACTTTACATTGTCATTTTATTTACTTTAACCTTTAAATTTTTGAAGATCTTTCACCATTTAATTTTCACTTTATTTTTAGCACTTTTAAGTCTGTGTTGACCTACATTCACCTTCCGTCTCCCAAGTGAATGACATCATGTGGCTCCCACACAAACTATTTGAGACAATATTCTCTAAAAAAGACACTAATATAAGGTTGAAACAAAAAATCTTGCATTAATCATTCCACATCTTTGAAATTACATGTTCATTAACCAAAACTCAAAACGAAAAAAAATTCGAAACACCCAAAATTACTAAAGAAAGAAAAGTTTGTTTGAGATTTTAATTTGCATTTTTACTAACCAAAAGTCAAAACTAAAACAAAAAATTTCAAAACGACCAAAAAACAAAAATAAAAATTTGCTTAACATTAATTTGCCTGATAACTTTTTTGTCAAACAAAATCTAAAACCAAACAAAAAGTCACAATCAGAATAAAAAGAAACAAAAATAGAACTTTGTGCTTCTACTTGTTTTTTACTGTCTCTTTTATGTCAATAACTCTAAGGCTGAGACACATCATTAGCATGATGAACCAATATTATGAGAAAGTGGAGTACAACCAAGCCTACTATCGGCCATTGGCATACTGTCACTTTGGTCCGATGCCGTATATGCCATCAACAAACCTAGTCAATCACCCCCTTCTTCTATCCCACACTCACTTTGGGAGGCACTCTTTTATGACAACCCCACTTAGCTCCAAGCTATCTTGAAGCGTAAGTAGCCGGCTGGCCGCGTCCCCCTGAAGGTGGTCCTCACATTTCTACTCTCTAGTTAGTAGCTAGTTAGCCCAATGTGGTACCACCTAGCCATTCTCACACTGGACCCAATGCCCCCAAATCTTCTCACCTAATGGCCATCCTAAACCACTCGTATCTAAACCCAATGCAGCACCTTATATACCCCCGGTCTACTCTTTTAATCACCTTCCCCCTAATCATCCCATGGTGCACCAACTAATGCACCCTTTCTATCAGCCTATCCTATTCTAACTCCGATGCCCCTAGCACCAACTCCTCCTCCTCCCCCTCCTGTTATCTAGGAACTTTTCATCGATTGGGCAATGATGAAGAAGATTAACTAAATGGATGGGAAATACAAGGATCTTAAGCTCTTGATTGACACCTAGAAAATTTCTAAGATTTCTCTCCTCTCTTTCCCCACCCTTCACTTGCCTCCTTCTTAGTTGTCGTTTACCATTGCTATAATGGCACTGGTATTCCTTTCATTCATATCAACGACTTCCTCTTTGAGTCCATTCTCTATTAACACAACCAAAGAGTCCTTGCATTCTTATTCAGAAGTTCATTAGAGGGCCTAGCCTTAGAGTAGTTCTACTCTCTTGATCCTTTGGAGGTGCGTATTTTTGATAATGTTAAAGCTAAATTCTTGCAGATGGTTTTGGAACAAGGTCAGCCAACTTATTCAATTATCAACCTCATAGCAGAAAACATGATAAATGATGACGATTTTGCGTGATAGGCTAATAGGTGAAGGGATATGGTAGAAAAGCTTAATGATTCCATTTCAGAGCAAGAGCAAGTGTAGATGATCATCACCCATGCTACTCTAACTTTGAAGAATGTGTTGGCTTTGCATCACTCTACCACCATGAATGAGCTCAATGAGAGGACACAGTACATCCATACACAGTTTAGGGACTTTTCTATCATGAATCTTTTCGATCTTAGACCTCAACTTGTCAAGAAAACCACATTCACCACAATTGACCCTATCACTGAGGGAGTAGTGACCAATGAGAACATCAATGTTGTAGGGTACCTATAAATGAATCAATACATGACAGCAAAAAAAAATTTTGATTCCTTAAAACCATGAACTTTGTCGTAATCCAAGTCAAACGAGTAAAATCAGGAACCGAATATGAAGTAGAATGAGAGTTTCTCATTGGATTTTCAAAATCTATCATCATGGATGAATAGAGTGTAAGGAATCGTCCATTAAAATTTGGTGCAGCGGAAGCGACGATTCCTATGGGTTCCTTTAGAATCTGTCTCAATCGGAACCGAATGACGAAAACCGAAAACCGATCAAATCGGGTTCGAATATACCTGATAGGGATTCATATAATCCCATGGATAGGAAGGAGATGAGCTTCTCAAGCTCTTCAAACTGTTCAAGTGTCCGGTCTCTAGCAGTATCCACACGAACTTCATCCACAGCAGGTTCTTCCTTCGCACCGGCCTCGAGAACTCTTCCCGAACGGAGCTCCATCGACCATGGACACCTTATAGAGAGAGGAGGAGGTAGGGAGGAGGCTTGGGACGTGGTTTTCACCCTTGGCTTGATTGGGTTTGGCTGAAACCATTAGTATTTATAGAGAATTATGAAATTTTTCATAAAAACCCAAAATCTCTATAAATTACGCCCTTGCCCCTGTACTTGTGGATAAGTCCATTTGTGTGTGACCCACTAGGCCCAATAACCTATTTGGTTGAAACCTAAATAAAATAGAACAATTCTATTTAATTTTAATTAAATCTGTTATCCGATAACAGATTAGTTGGCCTACCGATAATAAAGGGTACAAGCCACATCCCATGATCCCAAATGGCTATGGGGATAATCTCATCTCCATTGAGCCTTTCCATCATCAGTTACCACATGGATATAAACCCTCATCCATCCAATGTCTCGGTCGGAAAAGAGTACGGCATCGACTGTCAACTCCTTAGTGTACCGACTCTATAGGATCCTGTACTCGGAATTGGATCAATTGGAAAACTCCTTTTCCAATTATCCTATCTACCCTGGCTAGGGATTTAGAGTACTATCCCATAGGACATTCACTCTCACTTACCGAGAGTGGACGATCCCTTGTTGTCCGCTCAATTGCCTCCATCGGATTTTCCTTGTACCCGATCCATCGCTATATAGGACCATCTAAATTGTGATCCATAAGTCAATGGTAAAAGCACAAGTTCCACCCAATAAGGCATCTTTGGCGACTCAGGTCAAAGATCCAACCATGCAACCGTGATGATAGAAAACCCTGATAGACAGTTCGGTAAGATACCATTCAGGGTTTCTAATTCGGTCAGTTCAGTGAACTCATTCAACTAATGAGCACCTGTATGTGTATCTCAGTGTCTCCACACTAATGACCAATGAGATCGGTCATCCTCATCACATGAGAAGACATCACATACACTAGTCTATCCGGATCCTTGATGTCCCATCTCAAGTATCCTATGACTAGGAACATTTAGATCAAATACCTCTAGATGATCAATCTCATTATCATGATCTCATCATGATTTAATCATCATTGTATTTGATCAAGGACTTTATTATGATATTCGCTTCTAATAAGAGCTTATAATGAAGATTTGCCTAATTAATTGAATAATATATTTCTAGAAATGTCGAATCATATCATATATGATTGGCTTGTAGGGCATACATTTCTATCATAGAGGACATTCCCCCTTACTGAAAATCATTCAAGCATTCAAGTGTATGGTCTCTAGCAGTATCCACACGATCTACTTCAATAGACGAGTTCACTCTTCCTTCGAGGCTCCAAAAACCTTCCAAATCCAAGCTTGACCATAGAAGATCACCATCTAGAAGAGAGAAGAGGGAGAGAGACTGCTTAATGTTGGGAATCAGTCCAATCAGATTGGCACAGCGAAAATTTTTTGATTCCTCATATATTATTATCTTGGTCTCGATTGGAACCGAACGACGTCACCAAAACCAGTATTCAAAATGATTTCGAACATGTACCTTTGTGGGATTCAAACAATCTCTATAGATCGAAGAAGATTGAGCGTTCTCACGCTCTCCAAGTCGCTCAAACGTGTGGCCTCTAGTTGTATCCATATGAACCGCCTCTGAAGTTGGGTTCTCCTCCATGTTGATGTCGACCATTTGCCCCGAACGTAACTCCATCATTGAATGGTGGCTGATGGGGTGGAAGATGGTGAAGGAGGGTGGCTGGGGCACAGAGAGCTCCCTTGGCTTGATAGGGTTTGTGCTTTCATCGCTATTATTTATAAAACTCAAAGTTTTTCACAAAAACCTCTTCTTTATCTATAAATTAACCCAATCTCCCAAACTTACAGATTGGTCCTTATATGTATGACCTCCTAGACCCAAGAGCCCATTTGGTTGAGGTCTAATTAAAAGAACAACTTTTTTAATTTAAATCTATTATCACATAATAAATTTAATGGTCTACCGATCATAAAGGGTACAAGTCACATCCTATGATCCCAAACGGCTTCGAAGATAAAGTCCTCTCCAAAGAGCCATTCCATCATCGGTTACCGCACGGATAAAAAATCTTCGTCCATTTAATGTCTCGGTCGGATAGGAGTACGGCATTGACTGTCAACTCCTAAATATACTGACACTATATTTTACTCGTAATTGGATCAATTACAAAACCATTTTCTAATTTTTCTATATACCTTGGCCAAAGATTTAGAGTACTATTCATAGGAAATTCTCTCTCTCGTCCTGAGAGTGGACGATTCCCTATTGTCTGCTCAATTGCCTCCACCTGGTTTCCCACATACCCAATCTATTAACTATACAAGACCACAATACTAGGTGATCCATAAGTCAATAGTCAAAGTACATGGCACGCCCGATAAGACATCTTTGGCGACTCTGGTCAAAGATCCAACCGTGCAACCGTGATGATAGAATATCTTGATTGACAATTCGGTAAGATACCATTCAGGGATTCTATAATAGTCAGTTCAGTGAACTCATTCCTCTAATAAGCATTTGTACATGTATATTAGTCTCCCCGCACTGATGACCAATGAGATTGGTCATCCTCATCATATGAAAAGATATCATATACACTAGTCTTAACGAATCCTTGATATTCTGTCTCAAGGATCCTATGACTATGAACATTTAGAGTACATGCTTCTAGATGATTGATCTCATTATCATGATCTCATCATGATTCAATCATCATTGCATACAACCTAGGACTTCATTACGATAGACGCATCAGGATAATGCTAGTAATGAAGAAAATATCATTAATACTGAATAAGAAGTGCCTCGGCTTCGTCGTTAGATATCGGGAATGTAAAATTATATCACATATGATTGGTTTGTAGGACATAAATTTCTATTGCTTGGGACGTGCTCTAGCCTTATGGCTTGTTAATGTTTGGCTTCATAAAGCTTATATTTATAGAAGATGAAATTTTCACAAAAACACAAAAACATCTATAAAATTATGCCCATGTCCTCATCTTACTGACCATATCTAATGTGTGCGGCCCACTAGGCCCAATAGTCAATTTGTTTAAAGTCTTAATTAATTTTAAAGAAAAATTCTTTTAAATTAAATCAAAATCATTATTTAATAACAATTTTTAAGGTTTTCGATCATAAAGGGTACAAGTCACATCCTATGATCCCAAATAACTTTGAAAAGTTAAATAACATCCATTGAGCCTTTTCATCATCAATTAACACATGAATTTAAATCTTCGTTCATACAATCTCCCAGTCGGTCAGGGGTTCGACATCGACTGTCAACCCCTAAATATTCTGACTCTATGAGATCCTGTACTCGGGTTCAGATCAATTGGAAAACTCCTTTTCCAATTATCCTAAGTACCTTGGCCAAGGATTTAGAGTACTATCCCAAAGGACATTCTCTCTTTGCTACCGAGAGTGAACAATTCCTTGTTGTCCACTCAATTACCTTCACTGTGTTTCTCTTGCACCCAATACATCAACTATATTGGACCATCAAGATGGTGATCCATAAGTCAATAATCAAAGTACAAGATATATCTGGTAAGAGATATTTGGTGACTCAAGTCAAAGATCCAACCAAGTTATTGTGATGTAAGAATAATTTGATAGACAATTCGGTAAGATATTGATCAGGTTTTCTTAATTGGTCTGTTCAGTGAACTCATTCCACTAATGAGCACCTATGTGTGTATTTTAGTGTCCCTATACTGATGACCAATGAGATCGGTCATCATCATCACATAAGAAGACATCACACACACTAGTCTATCTAGATCCTTGATGTCCCGTCTCAAAAATCTTATGACTAGGAATATTTAGATCACATACCACCTCTAGGTGATCGATCTCATTATCATGATCTTGTCATGATTCAATTATCATTGCATGTGATCAAGAACTTCATTATGATATATATTTCTAATAAAAGATAGTAATAAAGTTTTGCCTATTTAATTGAATGAGATATTCTTAGAAATGTCGAATCATATCATATATGATTAACTTGTAGAGCATACATTTCTATCAGTACCCACCCAAAAATAATCAACATCAGTTTAGGAACCCTTAGAACTATCAATATTTTAGAAATCTTTGTCAACCTCAACCTCAGCCTCAGCCCTAGTTTCAACCTCACCAACATTAGACCCAATACCAGTAACCTTGATAGCCGACCATGCATGCCTTAGTTCCCCAACCACCATGCAACTGGTTGCCCACAACCAAGCACCCCTCCTATATAGCATATGAACCGAAAAAAATAGAGCTTAAGAGGAATCAATACCCGTTGCTATCATACCCTCTCATAGATATATTTAATGCTTTCATAGTGACTGAGCAGATCACATTGCCTAGGGAAAAGCTCGAGTGGCCACACAACACCAATACAGATCGATATTGCCTTTACTATAAATATCTAGGGCAAAACATAAAGAATTGTTTCTAATTTAAGGAATGCATTCATGTTCTCCATAAACAAGGTGTTATTGACTAGAATCAAATGAGTGGGTACACCAGGTTTGTGAAGAACCAACCTCAACCGTAGGAGTGTACACTAGTCCAATAGCAATAGTAGAGCCCAGCCTGGGGTTTGTTCAAAATCCATTACCTATACATTCACCAGCACTTGCACTTAGGAACCAACATCTCAATCTCATTTCAGCCTCCTCAGAGGAGCATCATTATCGAGAAAAAATTTGGCAAGTTTAGGGATTTGCCTCTACCATGCATGTCAACCAACTTCTTCCGACTAATTTACCTATCCTCTCCATAGCACGAGTCACCCTACTAATCTTTGTCATTCTAAATAGATTTATATTGCCTTTATTATATATATTTAAGGCAAAACATGAAGAATTGTTTCTAATTTAAGGATTACATTAATGTTCTCCACGAACATGGTGGTATTGGCTAGAATCAAAATCCATTGCCTATACATTCACTAGCACTTGCACCTGGGAACCAACATCTCAACCTCATTTCGGCCTCCTCAAAAGAGCATCATGATCGAGGATAAAATTGGCAAGTTTAGGGATCTATCTCCACCAAGCATGTCTACCAACCTCTTCTGACTAATTGACCTATCCTCTCCATACCATGAGTCACCTTGCCAAACTTTGTCATTCTAAATAGATCACCCATCATCCACACATTTATGTGGCCCAATTATTACACCCCTAACCACATAGCTCCACCCAAGCCAAACCATATTACTCTCTGTCGAGCCACCTCCGATGCCTCTACTATCAGGGCCCATCATCATTACACCACACATGGCCACATCCCTACAACCTATTTACCCTACTATGGGTGGGGTGTAATGCCCCCCTTACAAGTCTTGGATATGAGTGTGCTCGCCCAAATTTGGAGAGAGGGAGGGTGTGTTTATGTGCGTGTGGTCACCAAAAATAGGACTGGTTTCAAGAACAAGAAAGAAGAGTGAGAGAGAGAGAGTTGGGTAGAGATGCTCTAAAAGAAATGAAAAGACATAAAAAATAAAAAAATTAACTAACTTGTGTACATATCATTGAGAAGATTGTACAGGTTCACAACTCCTTTCTCACCGGCTGGTTGAAGAAAAAGAGTTCTTTTGACCTTTCTTTCTTTAGTGCATCTGCTCCTTAGCCGCGTCGAGTATGACGTGTTTGCAACCCAGGTGTGCTATTGTATGGCTTCTAAAAAAATGAAATTAAAAGAAGATGACACAATATGATCTAAGGGTGGGTCTAGTTGTTGACTCCATGAATGGGTCCGCACCTTAGATTTGAAAGGGACCCACCCCACACTCACCTTGATCCCTCAATGTTCGGCCATGATGTCACTTGGGCATTGGAGAGATTGTTCAGTTATGTGGGAGAAGATCAAATAAATAAAAACAAAAGGAGATAGAGAAAATGATACAAAAAATTAAGTGTTCACCAGGAGCCATGGACCCCAAAATTAAAATAAATTGAATGCAAAGTAATTAAAAGATGACAATGTGTTCCTTAAAATGAGGAGATGGGTGTGAGTTCAAACTTCTCCTTCTTTTGCCAACTAATGAAGAATAATCTGTAAACAATGCTTGCTTGACATTATGTGCAACTCAAAGACAATAAAGCATATGAAAGATGGATTACAGTTGAGTGGAGTGTAGTAAATATAAAGAAAATGGCATAGAAAGAGCAATTAGAAGAGAAGTGACTAGATTTGGGGTTAGCCCTAACATCTTTTCTTGATTTTTTTCTCAGATTAATATAATGCAAATATATATATAAATTAAGAATAGTTAAAGTATGCGTTTGGAAGAAGAAATGAAGCAAATATAGGCCAATTTGGCGAAGAAACAATGAAGCTTGGTGTTATTGTAGATGCCTGGTCTGAAACTAAAATCTGGCAGCATGACTTAACTCTAGAGCTGCCATAAACACCCAAAAGTTTGAATTGACCCTATTTGTTGAAAACTAAAGGGGACAAAGAGAGGAGAAAATTCTCTTTAGATGTGTGTGTTAGGAATCGTCCAAAAAAATTTGGTGCAACGGAAGCAACGATTCTTATATGTTCTTTTAGAATCTGTCTCAATCGAAACCGAACGACGAAAATCAAAAACTGATCAAATCAGGTTCAAATATACCTGATAGGGATTCATATAATCCCATGGAGATTAAGGATATGAGCTTCTCAAGCTCTTCAAACTATTTAAATGTCCGGCCTCTAGCAGTATCCACACGAACTTTATCCACATCAGGTTCTCCCTTCGCACCGGCTTCAAGAACTCTTCCCGAACGGACCTCCATCGACAATGGACACCTTCTAAAGAAAGGAGAAGGTAGGGAGGAAGCTGAGGATGTGGTTAACACCCTTGGCTTGATAGGGTTTGGCTGAAACCATTAGTATTTATAGAGAAATTTAGAATTTTTCATAAAAACCTAAAATCTCCATAAATTACGCCCTTCTCTTGTACTTGTGGATAAATCCTTTTGTGTGTGAACCACTAGGCCCAATAGCCTATTTGGTTGAGGCCTAAATAAAATAGAACAATTCTATTTAATTTATTTAAATATGTTATCCGTTAATAGATTAATTGACCTATCGATCATGAAGGGTACAAGTCACATCCCATGATCCCAAATGGCTATGGGGATAATCTCATCTCCATTGAGCCTTTCCATCATCAGTTACCGCATGGATATAAACTCACATCCATCCAATGTCCCAGTCAGAAAGGAGTACGCCATCGACTGTCAACTCCTTAGTGTACGGACTCTATAAGATCCTGTACTCAAAATTGGATTAATTAGAAAACTCATTTTCCAATTATTTTATTTACCATGGCCAGGGATTTAGAGTACTATACCATAGGACATTCACTCTCACTTACCGAGAGTTGATGATCCCTTGTTGTTCGCTCAATTATCTCTATCGGGTTTTCCTTGTACCCGATCCATCACTATACTGGACCATCTAAACGATGATCCATAAGTCAATGGTCAAAGCACAAGTTTCACCCAACAAGGTATCTTTGACGACTCAGGTCAAAGGTCCAACCATGCAACTGTGATGATACAAAACTCTAATTGACAATTCGGTAAGATACCATTCAGGGTTTCTAATTTGGTCAGTTTAGTGAACTCATTCAACTAATGAGTACCTATATGTGTATCCCAATGTCTCCACACTAATGATCAATGAGATCGATCATCCTCATCACATGAGAAGATATCACATACACTAGTCTATCCGGATCCTTGATGTCCCATCTCAAGTATCCTATGACTAGGAACATTTAAATCAAATACCTTTAGATGATTAATCTCATTATCATGATCTCATCATGATTTAATCATCATTGTATTTGATCAAGGACTTCATTATGATATTCGCATCCAATAAGATCTTATAATGAAGATTTGTCTAATTAATTGAATAAGATATATTTAGAAATGTCGAATCATATCATACATGATTGGCTTGTAGGGCATACATTTCTATTAGTGTAGGCCGGTACATGCTCTAATGCTTTATGTAAAAGTCAAAGAGAGCAGAAATACTAGCAGGCACAAACCTATCTTTCTCTCTCTAAGCTCACTAAATTCTAATTATAAAAATCACTAGAGTTCAAAAATAAGGTACTCTTTCTCGATGATCTTTTAATTTTTAACCTCCATGGCATCTAGAGGTCAACTAAATTTATAGTACAGTGGAAAGATGACAAATAGGAAAAGTCAATCCCTTGTGCCCCCGGGTGAGGGACACATGTGCCCCCACCCTATTGCACATAAAACTTAGGCAAGAAATCTGCCTAACCAAGCAAAATAAAGCCATGTAAAACAAGAAAATAGGAGGGTCCCATGCACCCTCAGTTGGGGTGCATGCGCCCCCTACCTAAGGCACATGGGACTTAGAAAAAAAATGTTGTCTTCTTAAGATTCGGCTGAAGATCGATCAGAATTAGAAGGGTCCTTGTGCCCTAGATGAGGGTGCATGTGCCCTCTACCTGGGATGCATAAATCTTAGGCAATGAAATTGAATTCAGAATAATATTAGAATAAATCGGGGGTAATTTGAAAATGGCAATTAGGGATGCATGCCCCCTCAAAGGGGGGCTCATGTGCTCCCATCTTGGAGCGCATGGCCATGCGCCCCCACACTGAGGCACGAGGCCAGTTCAATAAACAAAAGTTTATGGAGGCTTCGAAGAAGATGTAGCTTTGTATGGAAAGACATGGTAGTGACCGAAATGGCACAGAGGTGACCAGACTTTGCCTGGAAACACTAGGAATGACGACTGGCAAGACATGGTAGTGACCGGCATGACATGGCAATGAATGGAGCGATTAGTAGCAACCAAAAACATGGCGTATGACCCTCTGGGATTGAACTTTGAATATCAATTATCGAGTTGATTTTATGCATCTACGGTTTGTAGACACGCCAATTTGGCCTGATTCGGAGCCCTAGACTCCTATTCCATGGGCGATATCCTTTATTTGACCATTATCTAATCCGAATCACCTTGTGGATATGAGCTAAGGACGTTGGTGGAGACCCCCGTAAGTTGGGAATGGACTGATGATTTCCGAAATAATGCCATAACCTTCAAGCGAGAGCCACGCGTTAATCATGAAAACACAAAGCTTGCTCAATGACCGACCTTGAATAATCCATAATTGAAGGTCTCGGGAGTCCCGCGTGTGTTCTGTAACATTCAAGGTTTTCGATAAGTTATTTCGGTAGCTGTCGGTCTATAACGGTTTTTCGTTATGACTTTTCGATCCGTGTTGACACAGCTATCTCGAACCACGTGTTAGGCCTTTTCGGTCATCACCTAGCCTTTTTGGGTCATTCAGGTCGATCTTAGTCATACATTGTCATCATCCGGGGCCACATAGCCGTTTTGATCGATTTTAGGGTTTCCCAATTATTCCCAGTTTTCCAAGGATTATCTCACATTTACCGAGTTAATCTCAGATTTTTTGATGATTTTAAGTTTTTCGATCATACTAGACTTGTTCAGTTATCATTTTAAGTCATCCCGAGTTGACTCGACATTACTCGACCGAAACCATGCCTTTCCGAATTACCGTCTTGATTTTTGGCTTTTCGCAGGAGCGTAAACCGGTAGTCAAAGCCCTGCACGAATGTCTCAGGAGTCACCTTGGCTGGTTTATCAACTTGAGAAGATGCGGTTGAAGGCCCTCTTTCTAACGCAATAAACGGGAGCCAAATCGGACGTCTTGTTTACAAGTTACAGCTCACGGAACATGCGCATAGAAGAGATAGTGTACCACACCCTTGCCCCCCTTGAAAAAGGAGGGCGCGGTCACTGTGAGAGCGCGCCCTGCGTGCCCTCAGATCGAGGGCGTGGTCAGGCACCCCCGATCTGAGGGCGCGGTTGATTTTGGAAATTAGAAACTGCCCAGGTTTGAACCTTCTAAACCGGATTTTGGAAGGTTTCCCCCACTTAAAATTGATTATTTTGATCGCGCCCCCGAGTCGGGGGTGAGTTCGTTGTGTCAAGTCATTTTTTTAATAATTTTCTAGAAGTTTCCATGAATTTGTAGAAATAGTGTGTCGATCGCACCCCCGAGGTGGGGGCACGCTGACTGCACCCTCAGTGTGAGGGCAAGCAATCGATCCCTGAGCACCCTAAACCCGAGGGCGCGGTCGGCCAATTTCCCTATTTTAAACCAGCTTTCATCCTCTATAAATGTCGGGCTATTCCCAACAAACTGGGGTTACCGCCCATGCTCTAGCTAGTCCTGAGGTGGTCCAAGCTCCTTCCCGAGGCGGTCCTGATGTTCAAATCCGAGTCGACATCGAGGGATCGATCTCGAAGTGAAGAAGAAGGCCCGATTCGTGTGCTCTACATTGCTGAACTTCATCAGCTTATATAAAAAATTCGTGGCATTTTCTGCAAAAGTTGTCAACAGAAGAGTTGTTCCTCTCCTCGTTCTCTTCCATTTGCAACTAGAAGCACTTCATTCCAACTTGCCGTCTGTCCATGGTGATTACTACACCAAGGGCGTGCATCTATGTTATGTTTTCTATATCTATTCACTTCCAGATTTTCTACAGGCTTGTACGAACAGATTCTGGAGAAGTCATCAACAGGAGATGATGACCTTCCCTCTCCAGTGGTAATAGTGTGTGCCATCTTTCATCTTTGGCATAACGTACAGCAAAAAGGTAGGAGAAGCTCCTTGATGTAGCATTCATTTTATTCTTCTTCTCTTCTCCTTCTCTTCTCCTTCTCTTCTCCATCTCTTCCCATGATTGAACCAGCCATCCAATAGTCTATGTTTGACTCCCTGTTGTACCCTTAAACTAGCACCTTTTGCTACCCATTTTGGCCATCCAATCAGGCCCTTAAACATGCCATCAACAGCCCATGTTCGAACCCCCTGTTGTCACCTACATAGGCCTTAGCAACAGTCTATGTTCAGCCTTCATTTTGGCCACATGATCAGCCCTTTGTTCTATCCTGTCCTTGACCATTATCCAATCACCTAAATAGGTCCTTGTTGACTCTATGTCTGGGCCCTTGTTGTCCCCAATTAGGCCCCTTAGTGTGCTTTTAAACTTGTCCCTAACCAAGCCTCCAATCAGACCCTAAAAGCACCTATTTGACCTCACCTTTAAGGCTACCTGGACAGCACCTAATCAAGCCCCTTGTGTGCCCTTAAACCTCCCTTAATCAAGCCCCTTAGATAGTCTGCAACAGCCCATTATGTACGCACACCTACATTGCCCTCCCTGCTGGCCTCACAAATAGGTCACAAAAACAGCCCCTTGTGCACCCCTTTAAACCACACAATCATCCCCTTTGCTGGCTCATCAAATTTGACTCTTAAGCTGCCCTATTCTGCACTTAAATCAGTCCAATTCCTATTCATACACAGCCCCTTGTCCAATGAGGGGGAGGGAGTGATGTCTGGACATATATTCTTAGATCCAGAAGATAGGCCAAGTCTCCCCTAGGCGGGCTCTCGATCCCGCTTTTTGGATGGAGGAGAGGGTGATGTCCTTAGCATTCTTGGATCCACAAAATGGGTCAAGTCTTCCCCAGGAGAACTCTCAAATCCACCAAAACAACCCACTTTATGTGACCTCCTCTCATTCAACCCCAAACAGCCCCTTTAAGACATTGAAATCCCCATCTCCATACCCTTTGCGCAACACCCAATTAGTCCTTCTAAATCTATCCTAAAACTAACCCTTGTGTAGTCCCCTTTTAATCCTTCCAAACTACACCACCACAAGTCCATTATAGCCCCTCTGAGGCCCCATTTACCCACTACTACAACAAGGAAACAAGTGCAAAATGGTAGGTCCTGCAAGTTGCAAAAATGGGCCTTGATGGTCCTTAAAGTGCAAAATAGGCCTTTCCGGCCCATTAATTTGAAGATCAACCCATTATGCCATTGAGAGCTTCAAGACTGGCCCACTATGCCGACATGACATGAAGCTGGCCCATTGGGCCTTGGACATAAAAAATTTGCTTAATCAAAATCTAAACACAAAAAGGCTAAACTAAATAAGGAGTTAGCATCACCACGTGGGTGCTCCACCTTGGGAGGCTCATTTGGCTTTGCTCCAGAATGTTAACCCAAATGTAGGCACGGGCAGACTCTCATTGCCGACAATCTTTCCCACAATCTGATGAGTCAAAGTCTTTGTTGCACTAGATAGGTAAATTTCACATCGATCGAAAAATAAGGTGGCATGCTGACGAATGTTTTTTAGTTTTGTTGAACTTTACAACGTGGGCACGACATGGACATTTATAACTTCACTTGGACAGCAATGGACATGGCATATGAACTACCAAATCAAATGTACACCAACATGAACAAGTGCATTGCATTGAAGATTTAAGTGCCAAATCGATTGCATATAGGGATGTCAACAGGTCGGATACGGGTTGAATAATAGTATTATCCGTATTCGTATCCTATAAAAAAGTATCCACTTACTGTTCGTTAACTATCGATAATGGGTGTATCCGCAAACCGCATTGTAATATCCACTTAAAAACGGTTTACGGTCGGTTTACGGTCAATTAACGGATACATAAGCCTAGTAATGTTTAAATATCATAGTAAGATAACACAGAGATATACACAAAAAAATGTTAGCTACCTCCTAACACGTATACTTAATATTGTAGTAAGATAACGTAGAGATATCATGCATACTAGCACCATGAAATAAATATTTGCCAAATAACATACCATTGCAACAAAAGTAGGAAATGAACTTGACCTATGATCCAAGATAACTATGTAGCATACACAATTGCATACAATTGCCCACGTCTGTCAAGTTCATGAAAATGTTCCAAGATCATCTCCTAAATAAAGTAGACATTACCAATAGAATAGTTAGAGAAAATGTAAAGCATGCTCCAACGTCATGAAATCCTTACAATTTTAACTCATACAAAAGATAAAAAAAACTAATTGAAATGAGCACATATCTCAACTTTCTGCGATCAAGGATATCAATAGATTTGAGATTGGCATGAAAACACAAATCAGGTCCAAAAATTAGTGCATAAACTATTGCATGAAAATAGTCCAAAGACTACACAAAGCACATCAGCTCACAGACCAAAAGAAAAAATGAAAGATAAAGTAGGGTTCTTCTCTGCTTAGAGATGCACAAAGCCACATGTAAGCACCCGGAACGGGACATCCGCGGATCTCCCCCTCCCGGAACCCTTACGCCCGCCCTGGTTTTCGTGTCGGTGGGTGGTGTGTGTTATGTAGGTGTGGTCGCCAGGAACCAAAGGCTCCAAAATATAGTGGGATGAAAGAAAATGAAATAGAAAGATGACTGTCGTACCTCCGGAAGCAGGGAGATTGTTGAGTTCCGACTTCTCCTCTCTCGGCCGGCCGAAAGAAGAGAGCTTAGTGAATCCCTTGCCTTCAATCCGGTTGAAGCTCTGCCTCGATCGGATTTACCTAAGAATGTCCATAAGAAAACATGTAGACAAGTGAAGTTTTTATTAGTTCTAACGAAAGCATAGCATCGTGCTCGAGTTTAGATTCAAACATGCAAATGGGAAGAGACTAACAGGATTGGGACGAGATCCCAACCCCTATTTTTGGTAGGTTTTGAACATATATGAAGTGCAAAAATGTTCTAAGATATGCTAAATAACATGATGATCAATGCAAAAGCGAAAAAGGGAGAAAAGAACTCGATTAAACGGGCGATCGGACTTCGAAAACGACGAAACAAACTTCTGCCCTTCCTGGTGCCCTATATATAGGGCGCCAGGAGCAGGTGCCCCCTTTATGGGGCGCGTTGACCAAAGTCAAAGCGCCTTGTATACGGGGCACTAAGTCTGGCCCGAACAGATCTTCTTCTTCTCTTCGCGACGCCGCTCCGGAGTGCTGGGAGGCTTCCGGGACGAAGTAAGAGTTCCTCCTGGTAGACAATATTCAAATAAAGCTAGTGGAAGGTGGTTTGGGTGCTGGATGTATGAGGAGAGTCGGATGGGGGCTCTCAAAGTTGGAGAAAAATCATATTTCTGGGTGACAGAAACAGAGGGTTTTTGGTGGAGGATTTTGGATCGATTTGGAGGCTTTTGGAGGGTGAATGTGGCTTAGAATCGTAGTGTTGAATGAGCTCTAGGGTGGCACGGAGTTGGAACCTCCTCCAAGCTCCAAATGGGGCTCTATTTATAGCCTAAAAGAGGGCACTTTGGCCATTTTCGAGAAACAGTGCCATGTGGCATAGCGCCCTATATATGGGGCGCTAGCATCATGAGGTTTGTCAGGTCGACAAGACAAGTCACTGCGGGGGGTCAAATCAGCCTGTCAAATCGATCGGATTTGGTTCCAGGCGCCCTGTTTATAGGGCGCTTGGTGCCCTATATACAGGGCGCCAGGTGCCCAGTATACAGGGCGCCAGGTGCCCTGTTTATAGGGTGCCTAGTGCCCTATAAATAGGGCGCCAGGTGCCCTATATGTAGGGCGCCTGGTGCCCTATAAACAGGGCGCCAGGTGCCCTATTCTTGGGGCATTTGGCTTGTCTGATTGCTTGATGGACCCACCTTCGGAATGTGCCAAAACTCAATCTGTTCGGAAAACACGATGTGGTTTAAATATTCTTTATGAAAACAAGAATTTGAACTCTCTAACTGGGCCGAAATTGCGTGTCTACACCACATACTTCATTCTTCAATACTTTTATCTCTGCCAAAACACAATTAACATAAACTAGACATTTACTCCTTTAAATTCATCTTTCACTTGTTAGATACCTAACACAAAAATGACAAAAGTATAAGTTAGAATAAATATGAACAAGTTAAGATAATCAATTATAAGAATTTAAATATTACTGATAGAATTTCTATAAATCTCCTTCCTCGTCGGTACCGACTTGAGATATACATTCAATAACTTTTTTCAAATTCATACTTGTAAACAATGTAGCAACCTCATCAACAACAAAAACATCACAAATTTAAAAACATGAATTGTATCATCTATAAAATATCACAAATAGTAAAAAAATAAACTTACCTCTTATTTCACTTCTTAGCCAATCTTGAGAACACAACAAAGCTTGTACCATCTTTGCATCCAAACGACTACGATATTCATCAATTACATGCCCCCTATGCTAAAAGCACTCTCTGAAGCAACAGTAGTTACCGGGATAGCAAAAATGTCACGTGCCATCAAAGATAAATTTGGATATTTTCTGGCATTAATTTTCCACCAACCCAGAATGTCAAATATTTCATCCTCACTTTTTTTAAGGGATTCTTCCAAATATAAATCTAAATCTTATTTTTTTGGTTGAACTAAAAAATCTTCTTGAAGAAATTGACCAAGTCCCCTCTGAACCAAAGATAAAGAAGGCATCTCATTTGTGACATTTGTTCTAGTTTCAACACTAGAAGTACCACTGGCAGTTGCATGCACAGAAGAAGAATTCTAGATGTTGTAACGTAAAGCATACTCATTGTAGATATTCAAAAGTTGTCTCTAGATATTGCTAATATGCATCTCCTCTTCAAAGGTACCAATATAAAGTTCATGCAAGAAAAATTCAACCGCTTTCAACTTGTATCTAAGACTTAAAATCATTTGACTAATATCTGTTCTTTTCCTTAACACCCGTTGATAGGTTGCACAATGTTTCAAATGATTCTTCAAGTGAGTAGTTACATTTGAACTATTTGCACACATTTTTTTTCTTACAATGATTGCATATTGCAACCCAATTTCCATCCTTCTTTTCTTTACTGATATTCTGTCAAACAACTGATCTTAATTTTCTTGATTTTGTCAAACTTTGATCTTGAATTGAAAGACTATTTTGCTCTGCCACATTTTCTATTACAACATTATTGGATGCATTTATATCCACTGTTTCAGACATATTGATCTAACAACAAAATTTTGAATATTACTTTCAAAATAAAACAATAAGGTAAACTATATATGAAAGAGAAAAAAAAAGAGAGGAAGAAGAAGACACCAAATTTAGAAAAATTGTTCAGCAATCCAAGATAATCAAAGTTGATTGGATTGATTTCTTCCAACTTCCAAGCATCAAGGAAGAGGCACTGTGCAGCGGCGCTCGTGATTGCTATCAAACTGCGTTCAAGGAGGAACAACCGCAAGCTTCGTCGCCCTTGTGCTTACTGCTCACGCCACGTCAATGAAGACAAGGTGCTTCGCCAGCCGCCGCGCTTGCGCTAGCTCCACTGCGTCAAAGGGCGAACAACGTCAAAACAACACCTAAGGCCCTCTACGCTTTGCCGACCACCGTGCTCGCGCCGCCGGGCTCTACCACGTCAAGGAGAAACAAACCACCAAGCCACCGTCGACAAGATCGCACCACGCTGCTAAGGATGCAGGCGATCAGGAGCAGCCATGCAGCTGCGCAGCCGAGGTCGCACCGGCCACCCAACAGGTCCACGACCACGACGTAGCCGTCGACTGCCGCGTCAAGGTGAAAAATGCTACCGCACTCGCGCCGCCAGGCTCCACCACGTCAAGGAGAAACAAACCACCAAGCCGCCATCGACGAGAATGCACCCCGTGGCTGAGGACGCAGGCACCAGGCGCAGCCGCGGTCGCACCCGCCACCCAACACCAACAGGTCCACGACCACGACGTAGCCGCCAACCGCCGCGTCAAGGTGAAGGTGCGACTGGGTGTCGGGCGAGGAAGAAGGAACACGCGGAAGTTGAGAGGTCATGGTCCTAGGGATTCTCACAAATTAATTTTAGGGTTTTTGAGATTGACATATTTTTTGACCGTTAGATGTTGATATATTTTCAACCGTTGGATCAAGCTTTACTTAACGAGTTCAGAAATGATTTATCGGGTTCAGTTTTCTGCTACTGCATCCGTTAAAAAGATGGATAATCAGTAAATGGCTAAGGATATCATATTCGGAAATTTTCGATGATCCTTTAACCGTCTATTAAGTTAACGAACAGGTCAGATAATCGGATAATCTGCTACCATTGACATTCCTAATTGCATATGACTGGGCATCGATGCTAGCCTAATGGACCAGATGTTATACAAATCGAACTAAAATAAATAAGAGTTAATCAAATTTTAAAATTCACTTAAACTAAATATGAAAATACACTCAACATATTAACAACATGTCATTATTTTAAAAGTTAAATAAAAATTTAGACTTAATGCAATCTAGAAATTCAAAACACTTAATCTAATGGAATATAATTCCTTAAGTAAGTGAAAACCAAATAATTCAAAGCCAAATAAATAAAAAACATCAAAAGCACTTCAAAGCATCTAAAATCTATCTCAAAACATGAAAATCAAATTTTATAACAATATGAAGTTGAACTTAATCAGGTTGAACTAAAGTTTGAAAATATTTAAAACATACTGAACACAATCAAATCGGTATCAAAAAACCAACAGACATAAGAAAACAACAATAAAAATTACTTAACCAAACCTAAACAAACCAAATCAAAGCTCAACAAACTCAAATATGAAACTTCAAACTAATTAAAATAACTTCCAACAAATTTAAAAGTAACAAACTTGTTCACATCTCATCAGGCCCAAAAGGTTAGAGCCCTTTGTGTTCTTTTCATTTTGTGGATATGTATACTCTCAAACAAGATCGTTATAGCAGCTAATCAAAGATATTCGAGTAGTTGCTTGATGTAAATAAATGTCGGGTATACACACGATCTGACGGAGAGGGGTCAAAATGAAATTTTCACAGAACCCAATCCTCGATGTTACTCTTTTACAATATCACTCGGACTATCTAGTATTTTATAGGCTATCACCTATTTTGCTAGAAAACTTTGATGTCAATATTTCAAACATTCAAAACAATCTTTTTCCCAAACATTAAAAAGATTTTTAACGAACTTCCCACAAGTGACATGCACTCTCCCTAGCAAGATTTATGCATCCTAATGGGTGGTAGCGTGACGGTGTGTTGTGTGTCGGAAATGACAACAATGATGTGAAAATTGTGGGGTAAGACTTGATGAAAGTATGGTGATGATGATCTTCAGCACTTGTGTCCGAGATGTGGAATCACACTAGGTTTGAGCATATTGGCATGAAAAATCATGTACTTTTAACTTAATGTGTTGTAGCTTCTCTTGGCATTTGAGGTTTAATACCCCCATGCATTGAGGAGAATTGGATCGAAATCGATCCAATTTGATTCCATAATCCGCCGATTTAATCCAATTCAACTTATTATGCAATTCATGATTCCACGAGACAACACATTTTGTGAGATTATTAGCTTGGAAGACTAAGCAAATGTCTAGTATAATTCATATTAATCTTTATCACATTCTTTATATCTTCTATGTTTTGAGCAAAGTTCTCATTAAAATAAGTATCAAAATAACTTTTTCCAACTTTAATTAAAGTATTTTCTTCTATATTCTTGTTGCATTTTTCTCGGTTAAGATCCTGAAATGTTTTTGCTTTCATTATTGCTAATTTATAAATATCTTTTTCACTTTTTTTAGTACCAAGTTCCTTTGTACAATTTAACAAACCTCATCTCTTATGTGTCTAACAATGTTTTTTTGCTTCCCCTTTTACTATCTTATATTATTCATGAACTTGGTGTTATCACACTTATGCAAACTTTTATATCCATGCCTTTTTTTTTGTCGTTTACACTTCTTCATTCTACCACCATATCTCATTTCTAGGTGAACTATGTCATTTAGACTCTCCAAATATTGTTTAAACTATCTCTCAAATTTTTGTAACCATCCTTATTCTTTTTTTTTGTCAATTTCAACCATCTTTATTCACAAAGTATTGACCTCTATACCTAATTAGATCATTTATTTTGAGAACTTCATTCTTAAATATTTGTTGTTTCATCTCTTATAATTTTCACTATTTTATTCAAGAAGAAAATTTACTTTTAGATATATTTGTTGGCCTTTTAATCTTGATAAATAAAATCACTAATTTCCGTTGACTCGTTAAAATCTCAATAGGAATAACTTTACAGTCTTAGTAAAAAGCGCAATTAGTCTAGTAATGTCGATTTTACTTTTATTTTATTCACTTATAAATTTTATTAAACGAGATTCCCGTTTAATAAAATCAGTATTTATTAGAATAAGATTATATGCCTTAACTAAAGTAAGATACATTTTATCTTCATTTAAATGTTTATCTCTTAAATCTGTATGAATTTTCTAGACATTAGTTTCTAATACGTCTATTGAGATTTCCTACTAAAAACATATACATCATTAAATCTACTTTGCGTAAGTTGTCTACATCCTCCAAAAAAAATCTTTAACTTCACCTCTTAATCTAATTTGTGGTGCATGTGCACTTACCTTTTTTTCTATAATCATTGTTACCATTATAATCTTATCTCATATTCATTGTATCTTCACTACAAGAACTTGAAGATTTTATGGCACCTTTTTTACAGCAATCCTAAATGTTGCTACAAAAAAATACTTATTTACAGCAAGCATAATTTTTGTCATAAGTAATATAATATAATATAATAGTACTATTTATTATTGTTGATATTTCAATATAATCTAAATACATATGTTTAGAATTACATAATTTAAAATTTTATATTTGTTAATAATAAAGATATTTTTTGAAGAGAAAAATAAAGAAAAAAGTTAAATATTTATTCTTAAACTTTCCATCGTAAAGGGTTTACGGTGATTTATTAAATTTATTTAATTTTTATCACTATCCAGTCTAAAAATAACTCCTGCGTAAGATGGCAAATGTGGTTTGAAGGCCTTAATCTTATTTTTTAACCGCACGTATATTCCTGCGCTAGGTATTTGCGGCGAACATGTAAACTCCCTTCACGACTTCATTACTACACTGGGTATTTGCGCTGGGCATACGTGGATCCGCCACCGGAAGCTCAAGGCTGTGCTTGCTCCTCATCTCCGGAAGCTCGACGCTCGCCTCCCTGCTGTGGATTTGCCATCGTCGTGGGCAGCTGCCCGATCGAGACCTTCTGCACCGTCGGGAGTGCTTGTATCAGGAAAGGGGAAGACGGGGGCAAAAGCCCTAACATGGATCTGTAGACACGCCAATTTGACCTTATTTGGGACTTAAACACTTAATCCATTGGCAACATCTCTTTTAGACCATCAAAATCAAGTTGAACGATTCTTTTGGATGAGCCAAGGAGTTCACTAAAAAACTGAGGAAGATTTGTTGATATCTAATCAAATTCATTTTTTCAAATGAGTGTCCATTCTAACTTCCATGTTTCTCTTGGTGGTGTTTGCACCAAGGTCGCGCCGCTTGATTATGTGCCAAATTATACTTTTTCCAGCATATCCTCAACTTGAAAATTTTTCACAGGATTCTGTGGACATCCAATGAAGAAATATTCAACATCAATAATCTTCCACTATGAGTTATCTTTTCAATGCAACAAAGGGCATTCAATTATGATCTCCTATTTGTCCGCAACGTCTATTAGAAATCAGATGCGTAGTTCTATCCGCACGCAGCACCGATCAAGCCCAATTGCATGCAAGCCCAGCCCATTAGGCACATATCTGACCAATTCAAGACCTTACCTTTCTTTTTCCTCCTCCATATTACTTGGTCTAATATCTAGAAGCTAAATGATTGAAATTAGCATCATCAAAAGATGGCAATCCGACTTGTTGTTTTATACATCAAAACTTGCTATTTTTAGACCAGATTTGTTTCCTCTTAAGGTGGAGATATGTTTTGAACATGTGGAAAGTGATCCGCAGTTTCCAATACCTCTCAATCATTTGGGTAAGTTTATAGATGCCTCAGGATGAAAATTAGCAACATTAAATGGATAAAATCCAACCTATGGTCGGATGAATCAAAACTTGCTATTTTTTGACCTATTTTTCATCCCTATAAAGGGAGACTCATATGAACGACCTAAGAGGGGAATCCCGATCCTCCAGCATTCTTATTCTCATCTTCCAGCCACCCTAGGCTCATCCCAACCTCCCCAAATCGTTCTCTCTTCGTCACGGTGCTCGGAGATCATCCCAAAGTGAAGAAGAAGCTGGTCTATGCTCTGACGTGCTGCACTGCAGATCATCGGCTTCTACATATCTTTATAGTCATTTTCCATCCTGACTTCCTTAAAAGGAAGTGTGCTTCATCAAGATATATTTCATCTAAAACAAACTAAGATCAATTCTGACATTCCCTTGGCTTGTTACGGCTTCAACATCGGCACTGCACAGACAGATCCAAAGTCTTTTCTTCTTAGTCATCGTCTTCTTAGTCCATTTCAGTACATTTAATGGTAGATTCAGCCTATACATCCTTCATAGAAACTGTTCCCCGGTGAGTCCTCTTTTATTTACAATAAGAATAATTCAATTTATATATCTGTAGTGCCCATAGCACATCCTACATTGATATTATGCTGGGAGTTTCCAGAACTTCATTGTCCAAGATCCGGCTTATCAAGTAAATTCATATTAGTTATCATAAGATTCAAGAAAACTTGTCTTCATATAAAACCACCCTCAGTGAGTCATCTTTATTTTTAAACAAACATCACTTGATTCTGACATTGGTGTTGTTCATTACAGTCTCTGCATCAAAGCTGCGCAGTTTACATTGAATCTGTCCAACCCGGTTACCACTTTGCCTGGGTTGTGTTGTCTTTAACCATTCATATTCTCTTTGTTAAATCTTCATTCATATCATTTAATTAATATCTAAGCATCATTTTATTCTGTTTTTCATCATATCACAAAAAACCAAAAAAAAGGGTTAGGGCTAACCCCAAATCCGTTGCACAAATACATCAAGCTAGCACCTGTTAGACTCTTCTTCATCGGCCGGCCGAAGAAGAAGATGGTTGAACTCACACTCTCTCTCTAGTGCTAAGGTACACACGGTCAACTTCTTTTATTTTTCAATTCCAAAAAGCAGAGCCCGCGGCTCCTGGCGACCACCTTTTTATTCATGTTCTATGTTCATCTCCTCCTCACTCTTCTCCCACATGACCCGAACCATCTCCGGTGCTCGAGCGACGCTATGAGATGAAGTTCGGGATTCAATGTGAGTGTGAGACCGAGGTAAGGATTTTTACCGCTTTTCGAGTGTTTTTCGATTCACTCCTTTTTTTCCCTATTCCATTCCATCTTTCACCCCTCTCTTGAGGTGCCGATCCAGAACCCGTTTCTGGAGTCGACAACTTTTTGGTGACCACAGTGGGACAACCAATGTCTTCAACCGTGCTAACTTGATTAATTCATGCAACTAGTTGTTTTCTAACTTGGTTCCGTTCAAACCGGCTTGTCCTTTACCTTTCCAAGTCAATTTACCTTTAAACTTGCTGTTTACTCTTTCTTTAAGATTGTCCCCCATGTGGACTTGACTTACTTGTCTTTAATTTCAACCTGGTTCCCACGTGAACCACTCTTTTCTTCTTATAAACCGGTTCCCGCGTGAACCACCTTTCTTTTCCAACTCGGTTCCCGCGTGAACCAACTTATTTTCAAGTCAGTCCCCGTGTTGACCACCTCTTTACAGCACCTTCAGATTGGCCCCACGTGGCCCTCTTTTCATTTTGTTACCTTTTACACCGGTTCCCGCGTGAACCACCCCTTTCTTCATTAAAACCGGTTCTCGCGTGAACCAACCCCTTTTCTAAACCGGTTTCCATGTGAACCAACCCACTTTCAAATAGGTCCCCGCGTGGACCACCCTTTTGCACCACTTTAAATTGACCCCAAGTGGCCCTCCTTTCATTTTTCCAATCAAACAAACCGGTTCCCACGTGAACCACCCCTTTTCCTTCAAAAACCGGTTCCCGCATGAACCACCTACATTTCCAAAACTCGGCTCCCACGTGAGCTACCTTATTTTCAAATCGGTCTCTACGTGGACCATCCTTTTATCTCCACTTCAAATTCGTCCCAACTTGGACACTCCGTAACAAGCCGGTTCCCGCGCGAACCACCTTTTAGTTGCTAGTTGCCACTTACTTGTTTTACTTTATCATTGCTTGCCTTGATTACATTCACTTGCTTGATTTAATTAATAGATTTCATTCATTTCATGTTGGCATATTGATTGCTTCTTCTCCTCTTACCCTCAATTTTTACTTTTGCATTAGCTTTTTGCATTGGGTACCAGACTTGTTCGGATCCATAGGGCATTCGAGGTGGGAGCTCTCTCTCTCCCAACACACCATCACCCTCCAAACACTCTTGGTGGATTCTAACCTCTCTTCTGGGATATTCCTTCCTAGTTGATTTGGTTGTTTTCATTAGGACCTCCATAAGTCCCCATCCGTGGAGTATTCCTCTCCACACAATTGGGCTGGTTGTACCACTTTCCCAAAACCCGAAGAACCCAAGTACCTACTCATGGTGATTAAGTGACAACCTTAAGTCTTGAAAATTGAAGCAATAGGAACCATACCTACTTGAGTGAACAATTGCTAACAATCTATCTAATCTAAGGCTGAAACCCAAAAATTGTCGAGTAGTCATTTTAAGAACTTGTTTGCATAACTTGCTTGCTCACAACAATTGAAAACAACAAAAAAATTCTTCTTTGAAAACACCTAAAACAAAATAAAAATAAAATCCTTTTAATTTTTGTGTTCAACTTGTTTTCCAAACAACCAAATTGAAACAAAAAAATCAAACAAAACAAAACATAAAAAAAATCTTTAATTGTGTGCTTTGTTTGCTCTCTTTTCTAACCATCTTTCTAGAAAGATCGACATGATGCCCATGATGCTAAAGTCCGGAAGCCATGTTGGGAGGTCGGACTAATACAAGCAACAGGAGTACAGGGAAGGTCTCTACAAGCTCTAACAACAACCCGAGAGCCATGTCAATGTTGCTATGAAACCCGAAGTGCAAGGGGTTGCCCATCAATCCGCTTCATTTAATATAGAACAAGTTCTTAAGGATCTATCTTTTCATCTTGATCCCAATACCTTGTCATTCATACAATCTCTACTGAAGGGCAAGATGCCTGCTAATCAAGGTCCAGCCAAAGTCTACCGAGCTGCCTCACCTCCCCAATCGATAGTTCGACCTCTTACCATAACCCCACCTGGGGAGTCCTGCCATGTTACTTCATCTACTCACCCCATTGTGGGTCATTCTTTAGCTTGCACACCAACCCATCCCCCCCTCCCATCCAAGTGTCACATGCACACACCCTGGTGAATTCCTCCCCACTTGTTGCCAAGGATCAGGAAACCCTTGAATTTCTCCTCTATACTACCTACATCCCCCAATCACAAATGCCAACCTACCATCGCTACAATGGCTCAGGTGTTCCCTTCACCCATGTCAATGATTTCCTGAGCAAATCATCTCGATAGAAGAATAATAGAAAGACCCTTGCCTTTCTTTTTAGAAGATCTTTAGAGGGTGCAGCCCTAGATTGGCTTTTTTTATTGAATGAAGTAGAGATATGGGATTTCAAAATTGTCAAGGCCAAATTCTTGAAATGATATGGGCCAGGCTATTCAATAATTGGGGAAGTAAAAGAAGATGTGAAATTAATGCAATATTCTAATGAATTGAGGCCAAGGCTTGAGAGGAGCATTGATGATATGCATCAACCTAGGAGCCCTCTCCAACCTCATCCAGATCATCATCTTCAGCCGACTCCTCGACGCCAGTTGATTAGGCCACCTATGCCACAACCTCAGCCAGTCATGCAACCCGTGCTAATGGTGAAACCAACTGTGCACAATCAAGTTCCTCTTGTCGCTTGTGCAAATACTTCATTACCTAAACCGGTTCCCCAGCCTTTGACTCCACCAACATTTCCAAAGGCCCCTCAGCCAATCATCCGTCCCTTAGCTTCTCAGTCTACTTCACCATCAGCTCCTCAGCCAACCACACAAGCCTTGGCCCTTCAACCAATTTCACTAATAGATCCTCAGCATGAACCGACTTCTATGCCGACACCAATCGAACAACCCTTGCCTATTCAATCAATCCCTAAAAATAGGGTTCACCCTAAGTCCATTAAGGCCCTTGTTTCTTCTATTGCTCCTGTCTTGGCAGAGGAACTAGTCACTCCTATCATTCATGCTCTTGCCCCGACAGAGGAACCAATTAATTTGATCATCCCTACTTCTACTACAGTAGATGATTTATTCACTTCAACCGTTCATGCTCCTGCCATGGTAGAGGAACTAGTCACTCCGATCATCCATGCTCCTGCCATAGAAGATGATTCAGTCTCTTTGACCTTTCATGCTCCTACCCTAGCAGAGGAATCAATCACTTCAACCATCTGTGCTCCTATCCTGGCAGAGGAATCAACTCCTAAACATATCCTTGCTCTCTCTCAAGATCAAAGTCAGCCAGTAGGGGAGGACGAACCAAACTCTTCTATCATTCTACAATCCCCTAAACTAGGCATGCCCTCTTCCCCAGAACAACTTGAGGAGAAACCTACTGTAAAGAGCTCAGGTGAGGAGATCATAAATGTTGTTGATTGTCAAGGACTAGGCAAGGATTCTTCAGGTATTGATCAACTATCGTCATCATTGGAATTAATCATTGAAGATGGTCAGATTGAATTGACCCCAGAGCTGGGAAGTAAAGAGACCAAATTAGTCAATTAAATGGGAAAGGAATCTATAAACCTACAAAAGGAAGATGCAAACCTTTGTAAGGGGATACTAGGACCTCCTCCAGCTAGGCAGGTAAATCCCTTTGCATCAATCTTAGGGCCACGACCCTTACCCCATTCTTCTACTAAGCAACAATCCGGCCCATGGGCCCACGATTAATCAATCTTAGGGTCACGACCTTTTCTTTATTCTCCTCCAAATCAACGATCGGGCCCATGGGTCCACAATTCCTCAATCTTAGGGACACTGCCCTTTCTTTATCCTTCTCACAATCATCAATTGGCCCATGGGCTCAAAATCTGTCAATCTTAGGGCCATGGCCCACACTTTATCCCACTCAACTGGGCCCTCACGCCCCTCTTCTACAATTGGGCCCTTATGCCCCTTTCATCCAACCGGGCCCATGTGCCCCTTTCCATCAACTGGGCCCATGTGCCCCTTTCCATCAGCTGAGCCCATGTGCCCCCTTTATCCAACCGGGCCCATGTGCCCTTCTTCATCAAACGCGATCTTATGCCCCTTTTCTTCAACCAGGCCCACGTGTCCCATTTCAATCGGGCTTGCATGCCCCTTTCCATCAACTGGGCCCATATGCTCCTTTTCCCCAACAGGGCCTACGCACCCCTTTTCTTCCATCGGGCCCACGTGCCGATAATTCTCCCCAATCGAGCCCATGTGCCCTTAAATATTTTAAATCGGGCCCACGTGCCCACAATTCACCTCAACCGGGCCCATATGTCCATAATTCACCTCAACCGGGCTCACATGCCCATGTTTTTCTGCAACCGGGCCCATGTGCCCAAATTTCTTCTAAATCTTACCCATGTGCCCACCTTCCATCAACCTTGGGCACACATGCCCACACTTTTTTAACTTTGGGCCTGTATGCCCCCATTCCTTCACAATCAAGCCTGCGTGCCCATACTTCTTCGAAATCGGGCCCCCGTGCCTCCACTTCCTCAAATTCAGATTTGTGCACCCATACTCTTCAATGGCACCAGCAAGCCCATCACAAATCACAATCGGGTCCATATGCCCGTTCTTTTCATTGGGTCCCTCGGGCTCAACCTCCAACCAGGCCTTCGAGCCCATCACCTCCCATCGGTCCCTCATGCCCATCAACATCAACTGGGCCCTCTAGCCCGCCTTCAACCCTTGGGCCCACATGCCTCTTAATTCCAACCATTTCTGGGCCTTCAAGCCCACTATCAACTCCCAGGCCCAAGATCCCACTTTAGTTTACTTTTCTTTTTAAGCATTCTCTTTTCTAAATTTTATTTTCAAAAAAAAAATCAAAGGTAGAGAAATTTCCTAGGTGATACCCCAATCTTTGCCTTATACGTCATCAATCCTAGTTCCACCATGCCAAATCAAATCTACCACATCTTTCACCTCACTGTATAACTCTTACTCTTTGATTCAATGTGGAACATATCAACAATGGAAGCAGTTGGGCAAGGCAAGGCATGGCAAGCAAGGTAACGCAAGCACAAACAAAGTCGTCATTAGCAATGAATTTCTTCTTTTCTCAGGTATTACATTGCATTCATCATCATTATGTCATCCGCAAGGCAATATTTTTTGAAATGATTTTGAACTTCACAATTTTAATTGAGAGAAATTCATGATTGACGATATTTGTAGCTACCTTGTTTTTATTAAACAAATTCTTTACATTGCAAGGCATGCGAACAATTGATTCACCTATGGAATGTAATCTACCTCAAAACTAGAGAGAACTACCAGTATGACTTGAGTCCACATGTCCTAGGATGTTCTCTAGGATTCAAGGGTAGATACCATACTACACACACAACACATTCTTATCTCAGAATCTAGATGACCTAACACCCGAGAGAAGCTAGGCAAAGCTTAGAGATGGAAGGAAAACCCTTACCCTACTCTCTTCTATTCGGTCCAAGATAGGTGAAGGGGATTAGAGGGGGAGAGTATCGAAAGCATCCTCCACCTTAGTAGGAGGCCGTCTCAGAAGGTCCAACTTCTCAAAGAAAAAATGGGTGCCAAAAGATGGGCAATGAACCCCACAGAGGTTTAAACAAATATGGGCATATCTGAATGAGTACCCAAAATGTGGAAAATGAAAAAAAAAGGCACCAAAAGATGGGCAATGACCCCATAGGTAAAAGCACCTATCCGAACGTGTGCCACAAAAATAGGTTTGTCAACAAAGAAGAAAAGGCCCGAAGAGGCCAAACCCCAACGGGCAATTGGGTGTGAGTAGAGAAATTCCTCTCAACATCTCCAAAGCTTATCAAGGACTTCCTTATCAATTCTTTATTCTTAACCCCCCGAGGTCTGGATGGACCAACCAAATCAAAACTAAACTCTAGCCGATCAGCGGTTGAAGGTTATAAAGATTCTGGGCAAGGAACCCCATTTTGCACATGGTGTCTACTAACTAACCTAGAAAAACAACCAAGTGATGAGAACCTGTGTCAATACTGATTTTTCTCTCCAAAAAAAATATTTTCAAAAAAAACTCTCAAAAAAGGTTGAATATTTTAAAAAAATCCAAAAGAAAGGTTGAATATTTTCAAAAAAACTCAAAAAAAATTTTAAATATTTGTGAAAACTCAAAAAATTTAATATTTTCAAAAAAAAACAAAAAAACTGAATCTTTTCAAAAAAAGAAAAAATATTTATCAAATTCAACAAAAAATTTCAATTTTTTTTTAAAAAAAATTATTACCATGCTTGGTTGGAATTTTAGTCTTTACATTCATATTTACTTTTAAGTTTCTCATGTTTCAATTTCTTCATTACATATTTGTTGCTTTATTTTTACACCCGTAATAAGGCTATTACCCCTTGACAAATGTCAATGCATACTGCAACTTGCAAGGGGGATAAGCCACATTGCAATTCTAATCTCCTTTTTCTAAGTGTTTCAGGCACAAGGAGAACTTTACACCCCTTGACAAAGGTAAAGGCATACTGCAACTTGCAAGGGGGATAAGCCGCATTGTTGTTCTAATCTCTTCCTTCTAAGTGTTTCAGCATAAAAAGAACTTATTACCCATTGACAAAGGTCAAGACATACTGCATCTTGCAAGGGGTATAAGCCATATTGGCATTCTAATCTCATTTTTTGAGTGTTTCAGGCAAGAAGAACAAACAAGGAGAACTGCACAACAAGGCGCTGCTCGCCACATCCCTCCGCTGAGGATTCTTAGGAGGAGGTGTCATCATAACCTCAGCCTCAACTTTGCCGAGGAACCACTTACAAAACTTTTTGCAGGCGACACTCGCCACTTCCCTCCCCTGAGGATTCTTAGGAGGAGGTGTCATCATTACCTCAGCCTCAACTTTGGCGAGAAGCTTTTGCTCTGTGTCCTCATTAGGACACATGAACTCTTTTGTGAGAATGCATGTCATCACACTGCAAACTCACCGTTATCATTTCCTTTCTTAGCATATATTAGGTGCATTACTATTTATTTTATGCATTGATGTTAAAGACCGTGAATGCAAAGAAGACCAGGCCTGAGATCACCTTCATCAAAATCCATGATGGCCGAGTCATTCTTTGTGCTCACGGAAAAGCCAAAATTGTGTAGTGAGGGACGATGGTTCCTGAATGGGTATCTTGACCTCATAGACAATCTGTATCTTCAACTAATTGTTACACAAGTTTTGTTTTGTTTTCTTGAGCCCAACATGCATCATGTAGCATTAGTTGCATTACATTTCATTATACATCATTTCATAATCTTCACCTTCACACCCTAATCTCTGAATCATGTATCCTAATTCTGATCATTATGAATCCCACCGTGTTTTCTAGTCCCACCGACCTTTCTAATATGCCACCGTGTCTGTGAATCCCACCGTGTTCAGTAATCACCTTGTGCCTCTAACTATTTCATTTCTATCACCATTGTGGCCACTGCAACACCCTTCTCACTATTCATGCCTCCATGGCAGTTACCTCATCCCACCAGGGGCACCCATTTTGATCATCATTCTTGCACCACCATTTTCCTCACTGTCTGTTGATTGAGCTTTCTCATTTGCCTATTGAAATTTGAGATCATTCTATTCTGAATCAAATCATGTCTATTAGAAGACTTAAATGAATCTGAGAGCTTGAATATGCTCGATTGGTATTCTTTTATTTTACAAAAAAAGCTTTTTTAAAATTTTAGCTCATCACAGTACAGGAACACCGCAAAGATCGGGTTGCTGGCTGATGATGAACCCACGAACCCATGATTTGGGGACTCCCCACCGCGTTGGGGGTTGGCAATTCTTCTCTCGTACCCATGGCACACCTTTTACCAATCGGATATAAGAAGGCTTGATGAAACATGACAGTAATCCGAGGAACATGAACAGATACACTTTGCCGAATTTGGTCATCGAGCGTGTCTATATCTATACCATGATGCCACCTTTTGAGTCCATCGCTATTTCACTCCACTGCATTCCATTACAACTCATTTCGCTTCGCTACATTCGTCTACATTTCACTTCGCTTCATTACATAACATTCCCATGAAAAGCCGACATCAAGATGAGACAAGCTGTAGACACGCCAATTTGGCCTTATTTGGGGCTTAAACTCTAATTCCATTGACAGCATCTCTTTTAGACTATCAAAATCAAGTTGAACGATCCTTTTGGATGAGCCAAGGAGTTCACTAGAAATCTGAGAAAGATTTGTTGATCTCTAATCAAATTCATTTTTTTCAAATGAGTGTCCATTCTAACTTCCATGTTTCTCTTGGTGGTCTTTGCACCAAGGTCGCGCCGCTTGGTTGTGTGCCAAATTATGCTTTTTCCAGCATATCCTCTACTTAAAAATTTTTCATAGGATTCTTTGGACGTCCAATGAAGAAATCTTCAACATCAATAATCAAAACCTATGAGTCCTATTTTCAATGCAATAAACGGCATTCAATTCTGATCTCCCATTTGTCCGTAGTGTTTTTTAGAAATCATATGCGTAGTTTTGTCTGCACGCAGCACCGATCAAGCCCAATTGCATGCAAGCCCAGCCCATTAGGCACATATCTAACCAATTCAAGACCTTACCTTTCTTTTTCCTTTTTCATATTACTTGGTCTAATATCTAGAATCTACATGGTTGAAATTAGCATCATCAAAAGATGGCAATCCAACTTGTTGTCTTATACATCAAAACTTGCTATTTTTAGACCAGATTTGTTTCCTCTTCAAGTGGAGACATATTTTGAACATGGGGAAAGTGATACACAGTTTTCAATCCCTCTCAATCATTTTTATAAGTTTCTAGATGTCTTATGATGAAAATTAGCAACATTAAATGGAGGAAATCCAACCTATGGTCGGATGTATCAAAACTTGCTATTTTTTGACCTGTTTTTCATCCCCTATAAAGGGAGACTCATATGAACGACCTAAGTGGGGCATCCCCATCCTCCAACACTCTTATTCTCATCTTTCAGCCACTCTAGGCTCATCCCAACCTCCCCAAATCGTTCTCTCTTTGTCCTGGTGCTCGGAGATCATCCCAAAGTGAAGAAGAAGCCGGTCTATGCTCTGACGTGCTGCACTGCAGATCATTGGCTTCTACATATATTTATAGTCATTTTCCAGCCTGACTTCCTTAAAAGGAAGTGTGCTTAATCAAGATAAATTTCATCTAAAACAAACTGAGATCAATTCTGACATTCCCTCGGCTTTTTACGGCTTCAACACCGGCACTACATAGACAGATCTGAAGTCTTCTCTTCTTAGTAATAATTTTCTTAATCCATTTCAGTACATTTAATAGTGGATTAAACCTATACATCCTTCATAGAAATTTTACCCTGTGAGTCCTTTTTTATTTACAGCAAGAATCATTCAATTTAGATATCTGTAGTGCCCATAGCACATCCTACATCGACATTGTGCTTGGAGTTTCCAGAACTTCATTGTCCAAGATCCGGCTTATCAAGTAAATTCATATTACTTATCATAAGATTCAAGAAAACTTGTCTTCATATCAAACTACCCTCGGTGAGTCATCTTTATTTTTAAATAAACATCACTTGATTTTGACATTGGTGATATTCGTTACGGTCTCTGCATCAGAGCCGCGCAGTTTACATTGAATCTGTCCAACCCAGTTACCACTTTGCCTGGGTTCTGTTGTCTTTAACATTCATATTCTCTTTGCTAACTCTTCATTCATATCGTTTAATTCATATTTAAGCATCATTTTATTCTATTTTTCATCATATCACAAAAAACCAAAAAAAAAGAGGTTAGGGCTAACCCCGAATCCATTGCACAAATACATCAAGCTAGCACCGATTGGACTCTTCTTTATCGGCCGGCCGAAGAAGAAGAAAGTTGAACTCACACACTCTCTCCCATGCTAAGGTACACATGGTCAACTTCTTTTATTTTTCAATTCCATAAAGCGGAGCCCGCGGCTTCTGGTGACCACCTTTATATTCGTGTTCTAAGTTCATCTACTCCTCACTCTTCTCCCACACGACCCGAACCGTCTCCGGTGCTCGAGCGATGCCATGAGATGAAAGTTCGGGGATCAATGTGAATGTGGGACCGAGGTAAGGATTTTTACCACTTTTCGAGTGTTTTTCGATTCACTCCCTTTTTTCCCTATTTCATTTCATCTTTCACCCCTCTCTTAAGGTGCCGATCCAGAACCCGTTTATGGAGTCGACAGAATTGAGCTTCGTTCGGCTACCACTATGTTGGCGATTTTCTCTTCCTCCCCGGAGTGAGCGGCGGCACTTGCTGAATCGAAACCTTCTCCCGCCAGGTGATTCTCTATGTTCCCCCTTCTGATCTGGTTAGTCACGCTTCTCTTCTTAGAAGTGCTAGCTGTGTATCTGGACACCACGACTGACTCAAATCTCGGCAGTCCTTGATGGGCAACTAGAAATGAAGACTAAGGGCTTGCATTGACTGGGAAGGAAGGAGTTGCGATCTCATGTGATTAATGTTCCTAGGTTTGAGGACTAGCCTCCGTAGAGTTTTCTTCTTCCTATTCTATGTAATATGTCCTTTGTAATGGTAGATGTCTTAGCTGTAGGTGGTATTTACGCACTCGAGCTTGGTCTCCTACATTTTAGAATATATTTTTGTTTTTTTGTGTTTTTTGATCTACTTCGTCTCGTTGCTTACTTGCCTACATTTTAGAATACGCTTTTGTTTTCGCCCTGCCTTGCCTCACTTCCGCCTGATGAGATGATTTCTTTCTTTCAATGTCCACCCTCCGTCTGTTATCTAAACTCTGCTTGGCATATTCTCAATTGATGCAGCAGCTATAGGTTTTTTTCCCCCAAGTTGTGATGGTTTCAACTTTCAATTTCAACAGACGACGACTTGTAGGGAAAGGGCGTCTGTCCTGTTTCTCGCGCGTGTTCTACAAAACCTGGGTTCTTGTGTGGAATTACTGCACTCAAGTCTCTCGGCCCTCCATCCACAGAATCTCAGATACCTCTGTCTCACACCTCATGTGATTGTAGATTGTCCTCTCTGGCTGGCATGCAAGCTCCAACGACTCTTCTCTTAGGGTCCCCTGGGTCATAGACTGATAGGTACATACTCTTACCCATGGAATGCCGGGTTGCGACCCGGGTCGCGACCCGGCCCCGATGCGGTCGGGTTTAGGCCCGACCGGCCCGGTCGCGACCCGGTCGGGGCGACTCCCCCGGCCGGGTCGCGGAGTCGTGGCCGGGTCGCGCGGGTCGCGCGACCCGGTCTGGCAACGGTCACCTGACCGTTGCCTGACCGTTGCCAACGGTCATGGGGGGGCGCAGCCCCCCCCTTCAGCCCCTTGGGGGCTATTTAAAGCCCCCAAGGGGCTCCCCTTTCTCCCACACTCTCACTCTCAACCTCTCATTTGTGCTCTCATTGCTCTCATTGCTCTCATTTTGTTCCTCATTTACTTAATTATTTCATCAAGCATTTCATTAGTTCATTTAGTATATTTATTTAATATTAGTTCCATTGATTAGTGGGTTAAGTAGTTTATTCTTTTTAATACTTATTTGCTTACTTGCATAGTTAGTTAGCTAGAAGATTAGTTAGAACACATCACGTTGGAATAAAATTGATGCATTATTTATTTAAATCATGTCATTTAATTTATCCAATTTTTCTGTATTTTTTTAAATTTTTTTTCGCATTTTTCTTATTTTTTTTGAATTTTTCAAAAAAAATTATTAAAAAAAGGGGGTCGCGACCGGGTCGGCCTGGGGGTCTCGCGACCCGGTCGCAACCCGCGACCCATCCCTCCTTGCTCTTACCTTGGTCAAGTTATTATTAATTTTTTGGTCAAGAATATGGCATAATATTCAGGGTTGGTCAACTTGTAGGAACAGTCACAAGCTTGTGTACAGAAAACAATACGGACCTTGGTTTTCGCTGTACGTCGAGCCGGGAGCATCGATCAGCCTCTGGTAATCATCTAATTTTATCTTTTCATGGAAAATGAAGACAGTACGATCAATGTTCCAAATCAACATTGAGATAAGAACATGGAATTTTCCTTGATTCTTGCTATTTTAAATTTCTTAGTGGAGAAACTGATCTTTGAACATAATTCTGAGTCATTTATCCAATGTTCTATATACCATCTGGAATTGTATGGATTCACATATTGTTTCCCCAGAGAAGTGATAAAAGATCTTACATGCATGAGATCATTAGGGGTGGTTAATACAGAGGGAGGGAGTAGAATGAACATGTAAAAAAGAATGGACAAGGGGAAGATAGGGGATATGAAAAATATCTTCTATGAGCTGCCTTGCAGAAATTTTTGAATTAGTTACACTTCATAAAAGAACATGATGGTTTTCCCAAATTAATGCAGCATTAATTCTAGCTGTGTTACTAGAAAGAATATGGCATAATATTCAGGGTAAGTTGATTGAAATTTTGTTTAAAATGCCTTCTGCTTGTTAATTATTATATGAATTTACTTATTAAATTTGCCATTTTTTTATTTTAGATGTGGAACACCACTATTTTAGCTGTGGAACACCCTGAGCCCTCTCATGCAAAGAATGTTCAATTGATTTGTTTCGATCTCTATTCTTAATTGTCTTATAGCCCTGCTAGTCACTGATTGTAACCTTATTATTAATTTTTTGATCAAGTTATTATCTATGTATAAATGGAATTTACATTTTTTCTATCATCAGGGGAAAGGAAAGCTATTGATTAAACTTATGAGGTAATTGACTTGTTATTTGGTCAAGTTAATGTATAATTCATTCTAGGACGTTTCTACTGATATGACGATAGATAAGTCATGGATGTCTTCTATGAGAAATACTGATGAGTATGAGAAGGGAGTGGATGAGTTTTTAGATTTTGCTTTTTCAAGAGTTTCTATACAAGATAAAATCCTTTGTCCTTGTCTATATTGTCTGAACAGTGAATATCAAGTGCATAATATTGTGAAATTTCATCTTTTAAGACATGGTATTGATTTGAGGTATGTCATTTGGGATTTTCATGGAGAAAGCCGACATCTTTCTGATGAGGATACGACAACCTCTCAAACAAGCAGTGAAGATAATAATGTTGCGACATTGTGTATGTTACAAGATATTATGGCAGCAGAAGATTTGATTCATACAAATATTCACACCGAGACATTAGTGGATATTTTAGAAGAAATGACAAGTGATGCTCCTTCACTATCAAAGGAACCGAATATAGGAGCTAACAAATTTTACAAGTTAGTGGATGATGCACAAGTTAAACTTTATCAAAATTGTAAAGGATTTTCTAAGTTATCTTGCATAGTACAATTGTTCCATTTGAAATGTTTATATGGTTGGAGTAACGTCTCATTCGATGCATTGCTCAAACTTTTGAAAAAAAATCTACCTGAGCCCTATCAAGACAATGAGGTGGGAATTACAGCAAGGTTGTCCTTATCAATTCTGGAGGAAATTGATGTATTATTTTTATCTAGGTGTGATATAGATGATGACAATTTAGAAGTAGCAACATTTTGTGATGAAGGAGCTTCTAAAAATGTTGAAGAAGATTGGTTGACAGAAGATGACATGGACACAAATTGTGATGACAATATCACAGAATTTATCGATGATGATGATTGATTGTATTGTTTTCAATTTTAATTACCTTTTTGAAACATAGTAATTATGTTCTTCGCTTGTCTAAGTTCTTATTTTACATCATGGTTGTATAAACTTTATATGGTCTGCGATAGTGTTAAATTTTTTTTATGAGTCAACACATTCCATTTCATTATAAATGCATTTTGAAATGCCCTATTTTGTATTATTATGTCGTGCAAAATGGTTTTCAATTAAATGCCCTGTTTCTGTCAAGATGTTCTCGAGATGAGCTTTCTGTCAAGATGACTTATTGGTGGGCTGTGTTTTCCTATACTTTGCATCCGAGTACATCCGAGTTGCCAAATTTAATGCAAGTCAAGTTAATTTAATGAAGATCAATATAGTTGGGTATCTCAATTTAAAGGTTACAATTTCTGGTTATTCATATATATATTGGAGTTCGGACCAAGCTCGATCAGCTCAATTAGATTCTAGTCTGAACCATTTCATTTTGGTTTGGATATCCCACAATCTGAACACCCAATTAAAAGTATATATAGCTGGCCACTAATCAGAATTAAAAGGTGTTCATATATTAATCAGAATACTTAACCTGCGCTCAACTTATCTCTTCTTAGCTAGGTTGAAATCCACAGCTACAAGCATATATACACACACACACACAAATTGGTTAGTATATATAGCTGGCCACTACCAGCTACTGTCATGATACTTTGTTCGAACACAAGCACGACCCACTTAAATATATGTTAAGATCATGTACAGTTCATTTATTTTGAAGTTGGCTGTTTGTTTAACCTTTAAATTGGTTATTTTGTAGATCTTTCAAAAGTAATGGCTAGTTCAAAGCAAAATTAATTCAGGAACATCACAAGGATCCTCATCTAATGGTAAATTTAATGTATTGTTGTTTTTTTTTCTTTCTCGGAGAATAACTATTATAACTGTCTACCTGAATGTTAGATTCAGAATAATTGTTTTTTGGTTCTTTGTCAATTTGCCCTACTCATTCATATCAACTTCGTATTTGTTCTTACAATTTTTTCTATATCATGTCTTGTTAATTCATCAGATACTCCCTTAGGTGGTATTCATAAACGAGGACGTGGAAAATTTAAAGGCATTGAGATATACAAGAAATTATAAGCTTATGAAAATCAAAAGCTACCGGTACAGATTGATATTGATTCGAGGAGACCATTTGGGGCAAATGTAGAAAATTTTGTTAGTGAGAATGGATGACTTGTGAAGCTTTGCCTTCCTATAAATGTGTCTTCCTAGAAAAATCTTACAAATGAAGATACATCAAAAAATTTTGAAAGAATCTTGGTAATCTCTTTTGTTTGTAACCATATTGGTTCTTAGTTATTTAGTTTTCATTATTAATTATTTAATTTAATTCATTTCAGGATAAATTTGAGCTGAAAGTTGAGAATGAGATTCGTAATGATGATGAGATTCGTGCAATACTTAATGTCATTGTTGAAAATAGGTTTTAAGAATGTTTTATAAAATTTAAATATTTTGATTTTTTTATACATTTAGAAATTTATGATCTATGTAATCCTGTTTTTGATAGGTATCGAGATCATAGACACAAGATGCATGAACATTATTGTAAATTTCAAGATGATCAAACTCGTCTGCAAAATCCTTCTATTGGGGTAAAATCAGATGAATGGGTATGGTTAGTTGAATATTTTGGATCATAAAAATATTAGGTATGTAATCATATTTTATCTTTATGTTTATTGTCATGATTAATTTACACTTAGTATTATTTTAAGGCCATGAGTGCGAGAAACAAAAATAATCGATACAAGCAAATCATTAGCCATATCACAGGTCGAAGATCATTTAAACAAGTTAGTTGGGCTGAGGTAAAACTACTTGACATTTTGATTGTTTTGTGAATATGAATAAATGCTAATTTATTATTTATTTTACATATAGCGAGATGAGGATGGTCGCGAGCCAGAAGCTCATGAGCTATGGCGATTGACACATAGAAAAAAGAACGGATCTTAGAGGAGTGAGCAATCAAGGATTGTCTATGTAAGGTTCTTTACTCCATGCATGCATATTGTGTTATTTTTACAATAATGTTAAATATTTTTCTATAATCAATCTTTTGCATTTTTATAGGATGTTGTACAAGAAAAATTACAAGTTGGACTAGATGACTCATTTGAGATAAATGAATCACAAACTCTTACTCCACAAGAGGCAATGGCATCTGTGCATGGTGAGAAGTCTGGATATGTTCGAGACCGTGGTTATGGTCCAAAGCCACCTTCCAAATCTTCAGCCACGGCTTCAACGATAAGTGGTTTACAATCTCAACTAAAAGTGAAGGATGACATGATGACGCAGATGCGAGAACAAATATAGAAAATGAGAGAAGAATTTCAAGCAGAGATTATTACAAATCAAAGCAGCATGCATGCCTCACATGAATGCACCTTCTAGCTTGACATCATAGTAGATAAATTTGGATTGTTCAACACATACTATCTTTTATTGGTCTTTGATTTTTCAAAATTTTATAGTTGGTGTTTTTAATCTTGTCGTTGTCATTCCTAATAATAGATCATCATTTTGTATAGAAGAAAGGTAGGTCCTATGACATTCTCTTGATACTGATTTTATGCAATCATATGACTGGATTTCTTCATTTCATGTCGTTTCTTGGTTTATATGTTGGGAGCTCTATGATTTCAACATGAACATGTCTGATAGATGGAAATCCAAACAGCACCGGTGCATCGTCTGGTGGAATTATAGCAAAAGATGCATTGGGGAACGATGTCATTGCTGCTGAGTGGCTGAAGACTCATGGTCTAAATGACAGGTCACTTACTCAAGGTCTAAAGGTGAGCTTTCCTCCTGAACTTCTCCCCACTCGACTAACCTATATAAGAAGATATCCTTATCCACAAGATTCTCAATTTAAACCACACATAACAACTGGAAATGAGAGCATTTTACAGCCTTACAACATGGCTCATAAGCAAAAGTAAGCACCCAGCAGTAGCTCTTTTGAGAGCTATAATTACAAGGCAAGAGTATCATATTGTTCTAGTTATTGGTTATTTAGAAGCCCAGTGATTTATGAATAATTTTCTTGAATGGAGGTAGAGTATTGCTTTACAGCAATAGCATGTCTATTGAGACTATCCGTTGAACCAGAGTAGTGGGGTAATAGGGTTTTGTATAAACATCTAGTCAGATTTGGTTACAGGGAGTTAATACCAAATGATGCTTGCTAGGATTGCTTTTACTTCGAGAAACATCATCAGTACTTATAAAATTTGATGCATGAAGTTGTCCTTCTTAAAATGCATATATAGTGTGGATACATGCTAAACTCATCTGCATAACCACAATGATTTAAAGCAAGCATCTTTACATCACATTAATCCATTGTCATTTCCATCGTTGTAAACAAAATTACAACTAGCATATGCAAAAGATGTGATGGAAGCAGTTCGAAATTTGGAAGGTTCTAGGTTTCCTATGTTAACTCCTAATATGAAGGTAAGACTTTTAGAAATTTAGAAGCTTATTTGTAACTTATAGATTATAATTAATAAGGTGGCTATTGACCACCACTGTCAATGATGTGCTGCAGGGTTTTGAGGCTGCTATTGCAGCAGGTGCAAAAGAAGTTGCAATATTTGCGTCAGCTTCTGAATCATTTTCTTGATCAAACATAAACTGCAGCATTTAGGATGGCCTTGCTCATTTCTGTGACGTCACTCAGGCTGCTATGAAACATAAGATACCTGTTTGTGGGTAGGTCTTAACATCATTTAATTATAGTGTTTAGTACCATCGTAGATTCTATTTGTGTTCTGTTACATGTCTGGTGTTTATCCAGAAAGCAGCAATGTGATGTTTCCACTCTGGTTATTCAGGAACTTGAAATGACAAGTCAATATTTGTATGAGCGAAGTAAGAATATGCAGCTCAAAACAAATAAAAGGGAAGCTCCTGTCCCCTAGCCCCCCTAGGTAGCTTAGTACATCAAAATACTCATGGAAACTCGGTGAAATAAGGTTTTCTGTTCTATCAATCAATAGAGCTTGGACTAATTTTGGTTTATGAAGTCGGGTGTTCATCATGTCACATTCGCTAAGCTTAGATGGGAAGTATAGGCTTGAATGGATAGTCTATTTTGGGGATGGAAATGAATTACAGTTCTTTTTTTCTTCTTGAGGCAAAAGGGATATGAATCTTATTTTAGGTACAACCATAAAGGGAAAAACCAGAAGAACAATTTGCACTGGGTCCAAAGCAACGGGATGTTACAGAGCTGTGGTAAATACAAAAAATTATCATTTAAGAAGAAAAACTGGTTTTTAGGGAAGGCAGACTTCTTTGAATGTTTGTCCATTCTGCCAGATGCCTAATGCCAAAGAATCATCTCTGGAATTTCTAACTGAGTCCTCATTAATGATCAATCTCAAAACTGTGGACCTCTATCTATTCAAGTGTGACCTTGTCGAGACTTGTGTAACATTTGAGCTTGCATCATCATTGCTTTCCCTTACTACTATTAAGTCATTGGTTGCTTCTCTAGGTACGTATCATATGTTGTGGGATGTCCTATAAAAGGACATGTTCATCCATCCAAAGTGGCTTATGTGGCGAAGGAACTTCATGAGATGGGTTGCTACGAGATCTCTCTTGGCAATACCATCGGCGTCGGCACTCCAGGTAAAAGATTCAGACCAGTCATCTCCTTGACAACGTTGGATCCAGTGATACATTGCTAGTCATCTCTCTTCACCAAACCACAGGCACTGTTGCTCCAATGCACGAGGCTGTGATGTCCGTCGTACCCTTCGAGAATCTTACAGTGCATTTCCACGACACTTATGGTCAGGCCCTTTCCAACATTATGGTTTTTCTTCAGACTTCACTCTCTACCAATTTCTTTTCTCTAGCCCAGGCCTATTCCTTTGTTCATGTATGGATGAATACATGCACCTGAAAGACCGTGAGGATCACCTCCTTGAAGGCCTGCGGCAGCGATAAAGGATAGAGTATGACAGCCTTGTTTTATGTATGAGAAATTTTGTGGGTTATTGATGATATTTTGTTTAAATAAATAACATTTATATTTCCCTCCTCTTTCTACTATTCTTAAGCGAGATGTAGATGGAATGACTTGGTCCTGCTTTGAAAATTCTTTATATGATTCAAAATTTTTATCCGGGTGTTATAACCCAAAGAATGTTTGCCGATTTCGGTTTTTCAAGTTCAAGCTATGATTATATTGGTGTCTTACATGTTTTTAGCTTTTTAAGCTTAATGCCCATAGACCTGAAAAATTAGTATTTAGTCCGTAGCAAATAAGATTTTGCTGCAATTTTAATTGTCATAATAATGATTTTATTGCAACATCAAATTCGTAGTAAATAAGATTTTGGTGCAATTTTTAATTAGCAATAAAAATGATTTTACTGCAAAATTAAATATGCGGTGAATATATTTTTGCTGCAACTTTAATTTTGTCATATTAATTATTTTACTACAACATCAAATCCATAGTAAATAAGATTTTGGTGCAATTTTTAATTAGTAGTAAAAATGATTTTACTGCAACATCAATTATGCGGTGAATATATTTTTACTGCAACTTTAATTTTATCATAATAATGATATTTTACTATGAAATTGTGTTTGCTACAAATACTACTTTTATAGCAAAATATATTTATTACAGCTAAAAATATATTGTGAGAGAACTTTATACAGCGACATGCAGCAAAAATATTTGTTGCTGTAAAAAGTAATTTACTACAAAATTATCGATTTTTGTGTTATAATTATTCGCAACAAATACTAACTTTTCTAGTAGTGCTTTCAATGTTTTATCAATAATAGTATTTACCCAATTTTTATTTCTTTCTATTTATGTATATCATATTTATAGTATATGTATTTTGTAGTTTACAGTTTTTCTAATTTTTTAGTTATTTAAATGTAAGTAATATTAATTTTATTTTTTTGGTATTATCAACAAATTTCATAAATTTTTTCATGAGAAACCCCATACTATATATACCTAATTTTGTTTCTTTTTATCTTTATTTTTTCTTATATGGCTTTCTGTTTATTTGATTTTAAATTTAGTTTAAACTTATCTTACTTCATAAAATAGGTTGGTTTTTTATAACTGTCATTAATTTTGAAGTTGATATTGATATGAAAAGTTAATAAATATTTTGCTATTAATATCGATTTCGTAATTTGTAATATAAATGAAACGGGCTTTGTAATTAAAGTGCAAAGGTGTATTAATTTTGATATTGATATTATATTTTTAAAAATATTTATATAAAAATTAATTTAAGTATAATTTGGTTAGAGCGGTAGATAGACCTGATTTCGGTTGGATCCACTAAGATCCGAACCTGGATCTAATAAGTTGGATTCAATCCAAAACCCATTAATACTGTGTTGTTCGGATTCGAACCCATCCTGAATCTTTCCAGGATCTACCCGACAAAATATTAACCGTAGTGCAGCCCTCTCCGATGAGCTCTTACCCTCCCCAACATCTACAAAAAGCATCACTCAAGTTAAGAAAAAGTTGTATTAAAATAAAGTGTGAACCGAGCATGACATAAAATTGTCATGTTTGAATAGATATGGTAACAAAAAAATAGATGATTAAACAAAGTGGGAGACCACAAAATAAAAAAATGAGAAAAAAAATCACTTTTAAAATATAAAATTATAATAATTATTAAACATCTATTTTAACAAGTTTTGTTGTAAAATATAAAATTATAATAAAAAGTAATCTGTCATGCAGTCAAACACACCATAAAGTATTTCTTTTTTTTCTAAGGCCATTGTTCTGTTGTCTTCTGTCGGCTGCTTGCGGTTGCCGACTTGTGTTTGCTTCTTTGCTTTTATTAGAGCTTAGGCCACCGGGTGGTGGGTCGACAGCGTCGAGGAACTTTTCTAGCATCCCCAAGACGAGAGCAAGGGGGGACACCTTGTTGAGCGCCAGCACCGTCGCCAGGGCATCCTCGACGTCCACGGCCGTGGGCCGGGTGGCGGCGAGGACGGTTTGGCTCTTCTTCTCCAGGTGCCTGAATAGGTGGGCGACATTTCACTGCTCCTCCACAAGCTCAGACCTGCATCTTGTTTACAACCAGCAACATGGCGAATGGCGTGGCAGTAGAGTAGAGGACGGAGGAGGGCCATCAAGGTTAACGGGGGTGTTTAATTGCATAATATTTTTTTACATTTTTATGATAAAAATCTATATTAAAATAAAATATGAATTAATCAATGACATAAAATTATTATATTTTAAAAATGTGATAATAAGAAAATAACTAGCATATATGATCAAACAAAGTGGAAGGATCATAATATAAAAAAAGATAAAACTTTATTTTTTATCTAATAAAAATTTGTTTTAAAATGTAAAATTATCATAATTGTCAAATATTTTTTTAACAATTTTGAATATGAAAATATAAAATTGTACTCATGCAACCAAACATCCCATAAATAGGCTCCACTTACGACCGACAGCCCCATGGGAGGGTGTTCCAGGTGTCCCTGCATGCATCGATGACGTTATACATCCTCGCCCGATCTACCGCCGCCTCCATCACCACGTAAAGCTTGGAAAATGACTATGATCCTCATCACGGCAGACGATGTATATTGACGGCAGCTCCTGTTCTCGGCAGCTCATCATGGAGGCTGTCCCTTCTCTCAGAATAAACTCTTAGATGAGAATCTTTGTTTCCTGCAATGCAATCACTTGTGCTGTGCAACGGTGAGAACAGGGCACGGCGGCAGAGTGCGGCGAAGTCCCAATCAGTGAAGCTCTGAACAAGAAGAGCTTAGCAAGAAGACAAGCCGAGAAGAAGAACACTCGGGATGGAGGAAAACAGAGAACTCTGTTATTCCGTTGTATTAAGATACAGAAATGTACAGTAGGCCATTTATATAAATATGACCAGTACAAAGACAAAATGTATAAACGCAATATCTTGTAAACTGTACACGAGAATGTAAATTAAATATTTCTCTTCTAATACAATCGGGCCGCGTGGGTGGGGGTGGCCGCGGAGGAAGAGGAGAAGATTGGAAGGGTCCATGGAGGGGTGGTCACCCTGGTGGGTCTGGAGGAGGAGGAAGAGGTGGGGCTGGCCTGGTAGGAAGGATCCTGGCCGGAGAAAGAGGAGAAGATCCTAATAGGGTGTTTAGTAGCAAATTTTAAATTTAGATAGTTTTACTTTCAAAATAAAGACTGACATAATTTTTAAAATTGGATGATTAGTGATCTATGGTGTTTGGAAAAAGCAACACAATTTTTGAAATTTATGTAAATATGTTTAGCATTACATTGTTTTGAATATCCACGTAATAATCAAAAAAATATCATATTAATGTGAAATTATTCACATTAATAAAAGTATTGTCTTAAATATGTCACATTATATCTGAATTTTTAAATAAAATAAAATATTTTAAAGTTTATGCATAATTTCTTATCATCGAATGATATTAGAAAAACTTGATTCTTTTTGTTGATAAATTATTAAATAGAATAAATTATTTTAAAATTTATATTTATGTATTACTGGTATTAATAATTTAAACATCTATAGAAGATGATTATCTTGTAACGTCATGGAGATCAGTAGGTGTCTTTCGTTATTGTCTTGAAAACAAAACAAGTCCACACTTGTTCTAAAATTTAGAGAGGTATACAAAGGAAGTTGCACATTTTCAAAATAGAGATAGTCACGGGCAAACGTGTGAGGTGTTCCTCCCTCTTTCATTTAAGATAGAAAATAAAAGAAAAAGTGTATCCAAACACCTTATAAAGAAGGGGTTGCTAGCGGGCAACATGAAAAAGGTTTATTTGTATCCCAAAATATTTATTTCTGGTTTCGAGTCATCCTCTAATCCAAAACATTTGTTTGATACCTTGAACCCGATGCATCTTCTGTCACGACCCGGATTTTTAATATGCACAGCGGAAGATAATCCGGCGACGTAACGGGGAAGAATATCGGTCTGGAATCAATTAAGACCAAAATCACAATCCAAATAAACAATTCCAATAATTCTATCTAATTATCACTATGAAATTACAATCTAAATAATACCAACACTGAACAAGTACTCCACTAGCTCCTCGGACTCCAAAACACCACTACGCTTCTGCTGCGCTAAACCTGCACTCCTGAAAATATTAACAACGGAAGGGGTGAGTCACAACAGACTCAGTAGGTCTTACACCCGAACTACCCCATTATAATAACAATTCTAGTGGTATACTATACATATTAAGCCTAAAAATCAGATTTAATACATAGGATTAAGCTAATTATATATCTCCAATTAAGTGATTACAAAGTCAAACCACTACCCCATATGATAACTAGACTACGAATGCATTAGACCAACATAACCTACACATTAAACCACTCTAAGTATGCCAGAACACATAGGCACGACATAAAACCAAAGACACATCTATAACATACCATCTATGCCGATACACAACTACACACTGTACGAGTAAATACCATGCTCCATCTGATAAAATGTAGTCACATCACAAAACTAGCACCAGTTACCATATAGTAGGAAGTAACATATAGTAACTAAATCCCATAGTACCCCTAGGCGAGGGAGTACTTAGGATGAACCGCGGTATATACGGGATCGAAGGATATAGTTCAACTAATCTCCGCTGCCCACGGGACACTAATTTAGTCTGGTGAAGTACATTTTCCATCACAATGCAGCTCACTGCACTAACCACATTCCACACCATGCAAGCATATAATTAACTCAGACAGTAAAACAGGAACATTTAATTGGCAATCAAACATGAAATACATAGATGAACACACATGGTTCTATGCACCACATATTTGCATACCATGCCACAATCTAACATGAACTAATGCATATGAATGGGATCATGCAATCTACAACTTAACCATGACAATTACATGATTAAACAAGACTATCTACTACACAAAATAAAAATAAACTGAAATCTATCAACACATGCCTACACTTTACATCGGCTTTTTAACAAATCGGGACATATACATTTAAGGTTCACCGCGATGCAACAATGCTAAACTAGCTAAACTAAACATATACAACCTATCATGAAGTCTAACATACATGATTATCCAAATTAATCTAAATATGCATGGATTAAACAAATTAATCTAATTCTATCTAAGCATGCCAATAAATCAAAAACAGCCCATTAACTACAATATTCTAATCCTGGTGGTCTAAACATGATTATTACGATTTAATCAAAATATTAGAGTGCTAAGAATAGCAGAGACGCCTACCTCAACGGCGACGACGAATGGCGCAAGGAATCGATCCGGGTGAAGAATATATCGTCGTGGTCATGACGACGACGAAAGACGGAATCAATTGGCGGTTATCCGACGACGAAGTTAATTTAAAGAGATAAATAGAATAACAAGAAATAGAGAATAAGGTCATCGGATAGGAGAGAGAGAGCGATATGAGAGAGAAACAGGAGGGAGAGTGGGAGAGAGAAGAGAGAGGCCGCGGAGGGGGGGGCGCGGGTTGGCGCACCGGGGGGGGGCGCACGGGCGCACGCGCGGTGTACGCGCGGGGAGGCCGGGCGGCGGTCGTGCGGCGGCGGCCGGCGCGCGACGGCGGGACGCGCGGGCAGGTGGGCGGCGGCCGGCGGAGAAGGAGCGTCGGGCGGAGCCGTAGCGCGCGGGGGGGGCGCGGCGTCCCGGCGGCGGCGGCGCGCGACGCGGGGAAGGACGGCGGGCCGGCGGCGGCGTCGGAGCGGGCGCCGCGGCGGGCGGGGAACGACGGCGCGTGGGCGGCGGCGCCGGTGCGCGCGGCCGGGAGAGGCGGCGGCCGCGCGCGCTCACGCGGCGGCGGACGGCGGCGGAGGTTGCGAGGTGGGGTGGCGCCGCGGCCGGCGACGGCGAGAGGGAGGGTTGGCCGGGCGGCCGTTCGCGCGCGGCTGTGGCGTCCGGGTGAACGGCCGCGGACGGCGGCGACGTTGCGCGGAGGCGGCGGTGCGAGTGGCCGGGTGGCGCGCCGGCGGCGGGCTCGCGCGGGGTGACGCGGCGGCGGGGACGGCGGCGGGCTCGCCGGGGGTGGCGTCGGCTGGTGCGCGCGGCGCGGCGGGCCCGACGGAGGCGGCGGAGGGTGGCGCGGGCGACATCGCGCCGGGGGGTGGCGGCAGCGTCGAGCGGGAGGCCGGCGGGCGGTGACAAGTCGCGCAGCGCGGGGAGATCGAGAGAGACGGCTCCGTAGGGGCAATCGGGAGGAGAGAAAATAGAAGGAGGTGAAAGTGGTAACGGAAAGAAAGAAAAACGGGAAGGGATAGAAGGAGAGAGAATAGCACTCAATAAAATATATTTAATCTCATAATAATTATAATAATTATTTTTAATTAAAATAAATACCCTAACTATTACAATCTACCCTTCCTAACAAAAATTTTCGTCCTCGAAAATTCAACCGGAACTCACCGAACAATTGCCTCCTTTAATCTATCTAACAATTCTCCTATATCTAATCTACTCTCCATCTACCACTTTCCTTAATCACATCTATCTATCTACATATCTATCTATCATCAATCTATCAAACTATCTAACAAACTAACACACTAACTAACAATTCCTTCATCAATCTACCCACCTATTATCTATCCATCTATATCATTCTAATCTATCTAATATCAATCTTCAATACTATCCAAGATTCTCGATCTAATAGGTAATCTAATTATCTATATATCATATATATCATCCAATCACATAACCTTAAGACCTTAATTATGATGATCCTTAATCTAAATTATCAATATACGGATCTAAAAAAAATTTTATAGCCCATTATGATATGGATCAATATCCTTCACATAAAAAATATTCAATAATCCAATAGTCCCTACATGATACGAACTTAATAATCATGTCTAAGTTTGATAAACTTCATCATCTATCTAAAATTTCAAACATACTAAATCTGAAAATTTAACATCATAATATATCAAATGCCATCAATGACTCAATATAATCATCTAATGGATAATCTAATCATAATCTAAATATCAAATTTAATTGATCAATATCTTATCTAAATATCATCACTCCAAATGACTTGATTTAAACTCTCAATGTAGGATTATAGGTATTGATCTTATCCACAAATAAAGATAGAAAATTCTTTAACTAATCCTCTATCTAAAGACCATTTCCAAAAAGTTGAGATCAAATTACAATCCAAAAATTAATCCATCGCCATCTACTCAAGTATAAATCCAAGCATACAAAGTCTAGTCCTAATTAAAATTTGCAAATCACAATTCGAAGAGAGATTGAGTACTCAAACGGATAAGACAATTCAGATCGGATAGAAAGAATAAGACTAGAGCTCTAGATCAATAGATAATGGAGGATAATCTGGATGATATGATCATGATCTAAATCAAATTGCCAAAAATATAAACTAATAATAGGCATGTCTAAATAATTGTCTAACCTCTAAGATTAATATCTAATCTTCTAAACATCTCATCTTTAATATTAAAAGATTACAACCTTATGATAATATCTATTTTCATAAATCTATTCCAAAATTCATATTGGTAATTCACCTTAAATATGATGTCTTCTCATTAAGGCTACTACAATTCCTATTCCACCTCATAGTTAAACCTCCCAAAAGAATGATGCCTTAAGATGAAGTATATCTCAAGCTTATTGTAATCCACTTATCCAATCAATGTAATTATTCTTAACCTCTATATCCTTCAATATGGTCTCAAATATAATCAACTCATACCATCTATGTGATATATGTTCACAAGATTATCAAATCTCTAACTTCCAACAAAATATTTCTAATGAGTCAACTACTCCTAACATTTTTAAAATCACTTAAACAATAATCATTCTCTTATTTTCATTTTCATTCAAACTTTAATCAATCGTATCAATCACATTATCTCTTTATCTAAAGTACTTGCTATCAAATTATCATCAAAGAAATTTATCTCTAAATTCCATCATATGAATAATATCTAATTGTAATCACATATAAATAGCAAATGATTCTCATTCTCAATGAGTTCTAAGTCTTCTATTCTCTCTCATACTTTTCAAATATATTTAAATCTCTACCACTATTGCAAAATACGTTCTCATTTCTTCCTTAAAATAAATTTATAATTTCATATTCTAATCATTCCCAAATAACTAGAAAGATTCACATCTTATCTCATTCCAATGTAAAAGATCACGTCTAATGAACTAAGGTTCAAACTCCACATATGATCAACCTATGCTTAGACATAACATATAACTAAAATCATCCACAATCAAGATTTGACTAAATTGACTAGACAAGATATGGAGAGATAATATAAGTTCAAAATTGGATAATAAAGATCAAAAGATTATGATCGGGAGAGTATATTAATACAATCAAATAGTAGATAGTACCATAATAGCACTTACTATAATACAACTCACACTATCTCTAATTCTCAAACTCATAATATATCAACTAAATATCTATCCTCAAAACTTGCACTTGTCTCCGCATCCATCCTTGATAGCACGAAAAATACCACTTATTCAAAACATACTAAAATTATCTTAATTCTTACTCTGAAATTTCATATTCATAATCTCATTCTTTTATCCCATTCCTTTTTCATTTAAAACCATATACTCAAATAATAATTCAATCAATATTTCATTTCATGTCTAGGATAGGCACAATGCCAAATTCTAACTAACCTATCTCATCCTATCCTTATACCACCCTTAAGTATCCTTCCAATCATCTCATAAATAAATCAGATTTAATCTTAAAATGAATCATTCTAATCAGTTCTCACATATGCCATTCAACTAAATCCTTCAAAGTTTCACCAATCTATCTATCTATCTATTACTCATATGATATTATCAAGATTCTAATCATACTTATTAAATTCACCATCAATCCAAATTACTAAAAAAAAAAATACTAAATCTGAAAATTTCCTCCTCAAACTATAAACCAACATGACAATGATCACCCATCACCTATCAAACATTTAATAATCCAATGTGTATATCCTGATCATGTCTTAAGATTAGTGAAAATAATTCTTCATTAAACAAATCCACAATATCCACCCAATCTAAAAATTGGTCATTGCATTTTTAATTATTCAATCCAATCTCTAATAACTCAATCACTATCTAATATTAAAATTCATCAAATCTAAAGTGATAGTCTTATCCCATAATCATAAATCTAAACTCCAAAATCCACTAAATCTGAAAGTTGAATCATCATAAAATGACACTATCAAGTATCTAATATAGACCTCCAATAATCTATCATCAAATTTCTATGTCATATAGGATTCCCAATCCAATAGAAAATCTAAATTATTCTTCTTCGCCTAAAATCATGTTCTTCCGGGATATCAATTCCATCTAATCCAAACCGATATCATAAACCCGGGCATGTCAATATAGACATTCAGGCCGAGTTAATGCTACGATACCAAGTTTGTCACGACCGGATTTTAATATGCACGGCGGAAGATAATCCCGGCGACGCAACGGGAAGAATATCGATGCGGAATCAATTAAGACCAAAATCACAATCCAAATAAACAATTCCAATAATTCTATCTAATTATCACTATGAAATTACAATCTAAATAATACCAACACGCGAACAAGTACTCCACTAGCTCCTCGGACTCCAAAACACCACCTAAACCTGTGCGCTTAAACTGCACTCGAAAATATTAACAACGGAAGGGGTGAGTCACAACAGACTCAGTAGGTCTTACACCCGAACTACCCCATTATAATAACAATTCTAGTGGTATACTATACATATTAAGCCTAAAAATCAGATTTAATACATAGGATTAAGCTAATTATATATCTCTCCAATTAAGTGATTACAAAGTCAAACCACTACCCCATATGATAACTAGACTCGAATGCATTAGACCAACATAACCTACACATTAAACCACTCTAGGTATGCCCGTAACACATAGGCACGACATAAAACCAAAGACACATCTATAACATACCATCTATGCAGGCATACACAACTACACACTGTCTAGAGTAAATACCATGCTCCATCGATAAAATGTAGTCACATCACAAAACTAGCACCAGTTTACCATATAGTAGGAAGTAACATATAGTAACTAAATCCCATAGTACCCCTAGGCGGGGAGTACTTAGGATGAACCGCGGTATACGGGATCGAAGGATGCCCACGATTCAACTAATCTCCGCTGCCCACGGGACACTAATTTAGTCTGGTGAAGTACATTTCCATCACAATGCAGCTCACTGCACTAACCACATTCCACACCATGCAAGCATATAATTAACTCAGACAGTAAAACAGGAACATTTAATTGGCAATCAAACATGAAATACATAGATGAACACACATGGTTCTATGCACCACATATTTGCATACCATGCCACAATCTAACATGAACTAATGCATATGAATGGGATCATGCAATATACAACTTAACCATGACAATTACATGATTAAACAAGACTATCTACTACACAAAAGAAAAATAAACTGAAATCTATCAACACATGCCTACACCTTACATCGGCTTTTTTAACAAATCGGGACATATACATTTAAGGTTCACCGCGATGCAACAATGCTAAACTAGCTAAACTAAACATATACAACCTATCATGAAGTCTAACATACATGATTATCCAAATTAATCTAAATATGCATGGATTAAACAAATTAATCTAATTCTATCTAAGCATGCCAATAAATCAAAAACAGCCCATTAACTACAATATTCTAATCCTGGTGGTCTAAACATGATTATTACGATTTAATCAAAATATTAGAGTGCTAAGAATAGGCAAGACGCCTACCTCAACGCGACGACGGGTAATGCGCAAGGAATCGATCCGGGTGAAGAATATACCGTCGTGGTCATGACGACGACGAAAGAGACGGAATCAATTGGCGGTTATCCCGACAGTTAATTTAAAGAGATAAATAGAATAACAAGAAATAGAGAATAAGGTCATCGGATAGGAGAGAGAGAGCGATATGAGAGAGAGAAACAGGAGAGTGGGGAGAGAGAAGAGAGAGGCCGCGGAGGGGGGGGGTCGCGGGTTGGCGCACCGGGGGCGCACGGGCGCACGCGCGGTGTGCGCGCGGGGAGGCCGGGCGGCGGCCGTGCGTGCGGCGGCGCGTGGCCGCGACGGCGGGACGGCGCGAGCGGTGGGCGGCGGCGGAGAAGGAGCGTCGGCGGAGGGCCGTGCTCGAGGGGGGCAGCGGCGTCCGGGCGGCGGCGACGCGCGGGAAGGACGGCGGGCTGGCGGCGCGCTCGGCGGGGCGCGCGGCGGGCGGCGGCGCACGCGCTCGTGGGCGGCGGCGCCGGTCGCGGCCGGGAGGGAGGCGGCGGCCGCCGCGCGCTCTCGCGGCGGACGGCGACGGCGGAGGTTGCGGGTGGGGTGGCGCCGCGAGCGGCGACGGGCGGAGGGAGGGAGGGTTGGCCGGCGGCGGTGCGCTGCGCGGCTGTGGCGTCCGGGTGAACGGCCGCGGACGGCGGCGGCGTTGCGCGGAGGCGGCGGTGCGAGGTGGCGGGTGGCGCCGGCGGCGGGGCTCCGCGCGGGTGGACGCGGCGGCGGGGACGGCGGCGGGCTCGCGCGGGGGTGGCGTCGGGCCCAGGTGCGCGCGGGCGGCGCGCCGGCGGCTGACGGAGCGGCGGAGGGTGGCGCAGGGCGACATCGCGCCGGGGGGGTGGCAGCGGCGTCGAGCGGGAGGCCGGCGGCGGCGGTGACAAGTCGCGCAGGCGCGAGGGAGATCGAGAGAGACGGCTCCAGTAGGGCAATCGGGAGGAGAGAAAATAGAAGGAGGTGAAAGTGGTAACGGAAAGAAAGAAAAACGGGAAGGGATAGAAGGAGAGAGAATAGCACTCAATAAAATATATTTAATCTCATAATAATTATAATAACTATTTTTAATTAAAATAAATACCCTAACTATTACAATCTACCCTCCTAACAAAAATTTTCGTCCTCGAAAATTCAACCGGACTCACCGAACAATTGCGTCCTTTAATCTATCTAACAATTCTCCTATATCTAATCTACTCTCCATCTACCACTTTCCTTAATCACATCTATCTATCTACATATCTATCTATCATCAATCTATCAAACTATCTAACAAACTAACACACTAACTAACAATTCCTTCATCAATCTACCCACCTATTATCTATCCATCTATATCATTCTAATCTATCTAATATCAATCTTCAATACTATCCAAGATTCTCGATCTAATAGGTAATCTAATTATCTATATATCATATATATCATCCAATCACATAACCTTAAGACCTTAATTATGATGATCCTTAATCTAAATTATCAATATACCGGATCTAAAAAAAATTTTATAGCCCATTATGATATGGATCAATATCCTTCACATAAAAAATATTCAATAATCCAATAGTCCCTACATGATACGAACTTAATAATCATGTCTAAGTTTGATAAACTTCATCATCTATCTAAAATTTCAAACATACTAAATCTGAAAATTTAACATCATAATATATCAAATGCCATCAATGACTCAATATAATCATCTAATGGATAATCTAATCATAATCTAAATATCAAATTTAATTGATCAATATCTTATCTAAATATCATCACTCCAAATGACTTGATTTAAACTCTCAATGTAGGATTATAGGTATTGATCTTATCCACAAATAAAGATAGAAAATTCTTTAACTAATCCTCTATCTAAAGACCATTTCCAAAAAGTTGAGATCAAATTACAATCCAAAAATTAATCCATCGCCATCTACTCAAGTATAAATCCAAGCATACAAAGTCTAGTCCTAATTAAAATTTGCAAATCACAATTCGAAGAGAGATTGAGTACTCAAACGGATAAGACAATTCAGATCGGATAGAAAGAATAAGACTAGAGCTCTAGATCAATAGATAATGGAGGATAATCTGGATGATATGATCATGATCTAAATCAAATTGCCAAAAATATAAACTAATAATAGGCATGTCTAAATAATTGTCTAACCTCTAAGATTAATATCTAATCTTCTAAACATCTCATCTTTAATATTAAAAGATTACAACCTTATGATAATATCTATTTTCATAAATCTATTCCAAAATTCATATTGGTAATTCACCTTAAATATGATGTCTTCTCATTAAGGCTACTACAATTCCTATTCCACCTCATAGTTAAACCTCACAAAAGAATGATGCCTTAAGATGAAGTATATCTCAAGCTTATTGTAATCCACTTATCCAATCAATGTAATTATTCTTAACCTCTATATCCTTCAATATGGTCTCAAATATAATCAACTCATACCATCTATGTGATATATGTTCACAAGATTATCAAATCTCTAACTTCCAACAAAATATTTCTAATGAGTCAACTACTCCTAACATTTTTAAAATCACTTAAACAATAATCATTCTCTTATTTTCATTTTCATTCAAACTTTAATCAATCGTATCAATCACATTATCTCTTTATCTAAAGTACTTGCTATCAAATTATCATCAAAGAAATTTATCTCTAAATTCCATCATATGAATAATATCTAATTGTAATCACATATAAATAGCAAATGATTCTCATTCTCAATGAGTTCTAAGTCTTCTATTCTCTCTCATACTTTTCAAATATATTTAAATCTCTACCACTATTGCAAAATACGTTCTCATTTCTTCCTTAAAATAAATTTATAATTTCATATTCTAATCATTCCCAAATAACTAGAAAGATTCACATCTTATCTCATTCCAATGTAAAAGATCACGTCTAATGAACTAAGGTTCAAACTCCACATATGATCAACCTATGCTTAGACATAACATATAACTAAAATCATCCACAATCAAGATTTGACTAAATTGACTAGACAAGATATGGAGAGATAATATAAGTTCAAAATTGGATAATAAAGATCAAAAGATTATGATCGGGGAGAGTATATTAATACAATCAAATAGTAGATAGTACCATAATAGCACTTACTATAATACAACTCACACTATCTCTAATTCTCAAACTCATAATATATCAACTAAATATCTATCCTCAAAACTTGCACTTGTTCTGCATCCATCCTTGATAGCACGAAAAATACCACTTATTCAAAACATACTAAAATTATCTTAATTCTTACTCTGAAATTTCATATTCATAATCTCATTCTTTTATCCCATTCCTTTTTCATTTAAAACCATATACTCAAATAATAATTCAATCAATATTTCATTTCATGTCTAGGATAGGCACAATGCCAAATTCTAACTAACCTATCTCATCCTATCCTTATACCACCCTTAAGTATCCTTCCAATCATCTCATAAATAAATCAGATTTAATCTTAAAATGAATCATTCTAATCAGTTCACATATGCCATTCAACTAAATCCTTCAAAAGATTCACCAATCTATCTATCTATCTATTACTCATATGATATTATCAAGATTCTAATCATACTTATTAAATTCACCATCAATCCAAATTACTAAAAAAAAAAATACTAAATCTGAAAATTTCCTCCTCAAACTATAAACCAACATGACAATGATCACCCATCACCTATCAAACATTTAATAATCCAATGTGTATATCCACGATCATGTCTTAAGATTAGTGAAAATAATTCTTCATTAAACAAATCCACAATATCCACCCAATCTAAAATTGGTCATTGCATTTTTAATTATTCAATCCAATCTCTAATAACTCAATCACTATCTAATATTAAAATTCATCAAATCTAAAGTGATAGTCTTATCCCATAATCATAAATCTAAACTCCAAAAATCCACTAAATGCGAAAGTTGAATCATCATAAAATGACACTATCAAGTATCTAATATAGACCTCCAATAATCTATCATCGAAATTTCTATGTCATATAGGATTCCCAATCCAATAGAAAATCTAAATTATTCTTTCTTGCAAAATCATGTTCTTGGGATATCAATTCCATCTAATCCAAACCGATATCATAAACCGGGCATGTCAATATAGACATTCAAAGGAGTTAATGCTCTGATACCAAGCTGTCACGACCCGGATTTTTAATATGCACAGCGGAAGATAATCCGGCGACGTAACGGGGAAGAATATCGGTCTGGAATCAATTAAGACCAAAATCACAATCCAAATAAACAATTCCAATAATTCTATCTAATTATCACTATGAAATTACAATCTAAATAATATCAACACCGAACAAGTACTCCACTAGCTCCTCGGACTCCAAAACACCACTACTGGCTGCGCTAAACTGCACTCTGAAAATATTAACAACGGAAGGGGTGAGTCACAATGTGACCGTCGATAGGTCTTACACCCGAACTACCCCATTATAATAACAATTCTAGTGGTATACTATACATATTAAGCCTAAAAATCAGATTTAATACATAGGATTAAGCTAATTATATATCTCCAATTAAGTGATTACAAAGTCAAACCACTACCCCATATGATAACTAGACTCTGAATGCATTAGACCAACATAACCTACACATTAAACCACTCTAGGTATGCCCAGAACACATAGGCCTGACATAAAACCAAAGACACATCTATAACATACCATCTATGCCAGCATACACAACTACACACCTGTCTGAGTAAATACCATGCTCCATCTGATAAAATGTAGTCACATCACAAAACTAGCACCAGATTTACCATATAGTAGGAAGTAACATATAGTAACTAAATCCCATAGTACCCCTAGGCAGGGGAGTACTTAGGATGAACCGCGGTATACGGGATCGAAGGATGCTCAGTTCAACTAATCTCCGGCCCACGGGACACTAATTTAGTACGGTGAAGTACATTTCCATCACAATGCGGCCTCATCGCACTAACCACATTCCACACCATGCAAGCATATAATTAACTCAGACAGTAAAACAGGAACATTTAATTGGCAATCAAACATGAAATACATAGATGAACACACATGGTTCTATGCACCACATATTTGCATACCATGCCACAATCTAACATGAACTAATGCATATGAATGGGATCATGCAATATACAACTTAACCATGACAATTACATGATTAAACAAGACTATCTACTACACAAAAGAAAAATAAACTGAAATCTATCAACACATGCCTACACCTTACATCGGCTTTTTTAACAAATCGGGACATATACATTTAAGGTTCACCGCGATGCAACAATGCTAAACTAGCTAAACTAAACATATACAACCTATCATGAAGTCTAACATACATGATTATCCAAATTAATCTAAATATGCATGGATTAAACAAATTAATCTAATTCTATCTAAGCATGCCAATAAATCAAAAACAGCCCATTAACTACAATATTCTAATCCTGGTGGTCTAAACATGATTATTACGATTTAATCAAAATATTAGAGTGCTAAGAATAGCCGAGACGCCTACCTCAACGGCGACGACGAATGGCGCAAGGAATCGATCCGGGTGAAGAATATACCGTCGTGGTCATGACGACGACGAAAGACGGAATCAATTGGCAGTTATCCTGACAGCAAGTTAATTTAAAGAGATAAATAGAATAACAAGAAATAGAGAATAAGGTCATCGGATAGGAGAGAGAGAGCGATATGAGAGAGAAACGGGGAGGGAGAGTGGGAGAGAGAGAAGAGAGAGGCCGCGGAGGGGGGGTCGCGGGTTGGCGGCGCACGGGGGGGCGCACGGGCGCACGCGCGGTGTACGCGCGGGGAGGCCGGGCGGCGGTCGTGCGGCGGCGCGCGCGGCGCGGCGGGACGGCGCGGGCGGTGGGCGGCGGCCGGCGGAGAAGGAGCGTCGGCGGAGGCTGTAGCTTGCAGGGGGCGGCGGCGTCCGGGCGGCGGCGACGCGCGGGAAGGACGGCGGGCTGGCGGCGGCGGCGTCGGAGCCGGGCGTGCGGCGGGCGACACGGCGCGGCGGGCGGCGGCGCCGGTGCTGCGGCCGGGAGGGAGCGGCGGCCGCGCGCGCTCACGGCGGACGGCGACGGCGGAGGTTGCGGTGGGGTGGCGCCGCGCGCGCGCGGCGGAGGGAGGGTTGGCCGGCGGCGGTGCCGGCTGCGCGGCCGGTGGCGTCCGGGTGAACGGCCGCGGACGGCGCGCCGGCGTTGCGCGGAGGCGGCGGTGCGAGTGGCCGGGTGGCGCCGGCGGCGGGCTCGCGGGGGTGGACGCGGCGGCGGGGACGGCGGCGGGCTCGCGCGGGGGTGGCGTCGGCCGGGTGCGCGCGGGCGGCGCCGGCGGCCGACGGAGCGGCGAGGGTGGCGCGAGGCGACATCGCGCCGGGGGGTGGCAGCGGCGTCGAGCGGGAGGCCGGCGGCGGCGGTGACAAGTCGCGCAGGCGCGAGGGAGATCGAGAGAGACGGCTCCGGTAGGACAATCGGGAGGAGAGAAAATAGAAGGAGGTGAAAGTGGTAACGGAAAAGAAAGAAAAACGGGAAGGGATAGAAGGAGAGAGAATAGCACTCAATAAAATATATTTAATCTCATAATAATTATAATAACTATTTTTAATTAAAATAAATACCCTAACTATTACATCTTCTGAATCCGACTGGTTTTCGGGTTCCTGAGTCCATTTAAAGATCTAATTTTGATATCATAACTAAAAGGTGCATAACGGTGAGATGAAACACTTAGGGTCCGTTACTTTTCGGGAAAAGATCATTCAAATTTTTAATTGGTTGTGTGAATACAAGAGTCAACGTAAATCAATTTACGTTGACTATCTCAAGTTGAGAATTTTGGCATCCGTCAAAATCTGTCGTAAACTATTTTCCACAGCCAGGTGGTACGTACATTACATAATGAATAAAAATACGTCCTCGAGTAAAAACTCACTATCTTAAATAAAAATTTGAATAACAAGTTATGTCAAATAAATATTTGATGAATTTTAAATTAGTTAAATTGTTTAAAAACTTTTAAGTATTCTAACTGAAAAACACTAATTCAGAATTAATGTGGTTTATCATATAAAATAATAAAAATTTAAAAACTTAAATATTTTGTAGCATGATACACAACTAGAATATTTTGATAAAAGTAAAATAAATTTTTTAGTAATATGTTCAAAAAAATATAGACACTTGGTTAAAACAATGAACATATTTTTTATTTTTACTTAAAGTTGCTGTATAAAAAAAATTTCAAGAAAATTATTTCCTATCAACAAAACATGAGACTTGCATGGACTTTTCCATGAAAAGTTGATTCCAGTAAAATATTTTCAACGTTTCTTATTTTTCATGAAACCAAACGGACCCTTACATTGGAACACCTGATCAGTTGTCTGCGTTGCAGATGCATTCGAGCCTTCGAGGGCCCGTTTGGTGTAGGGGTGTCAATGGGCCGGGCCGGGCCGGGCCTAAAGCGGACTCAATCAAGGCCCGGTCCAAAATATAATGGGCTGGCCCGGCCCGGCCCATATTATGATTTTGCCCGACCCGGCCCGGCCCATATAAAATATAAGTTTGGCCCGACCCGGCCCGGCCCGGCCCAATCATTCTAACATATTATAAGGTGTGTGTGTATATATATATATTTAATTTTCTAAACATCAAACCTACGGCGGTCTCCAGATTTGTGATAAAAACACTACCAACTAAAAAATTTAAAAATTATTTAAATTATTTAATTATTAGAACATATAAGTGTAGGATGTTAACGGAAGATTTCAAAATATTGATTTGATTTACATAAAAATTAATAAATTTGTGATCTATTAATAAATCAGACTCAAAATTAAATATTTTTATTTTTATTTTAAAATTTTAAAATAAAATATAATATTAGTATATACAAGTCAATATAATAAGAAATTAAAAAATTGACAAATCATGAAAATTATGACATAGAATGTTAAAAAAGGATTTGTTTTTGTGTGATATAATATATAATATATATTTTAAAAACTATCTTATTTTTTGGTCTAAATAGAATTTTAAAAAAATTTATAATATTATATATTTGATTTAATCATAATCTAGTGATGAGACATTCTAACAAAAAAGATTTAATAAGAATTAAAATCAAAATTTGTCAACCAGAATATTAACATAAGAAAAATAAATATATCGTAATTTTTATTTTTATTTTTTATTTTTATAATATTAAATATACTAATCAAATATTATCTAACTTATTATCTAATTTATATCAAACTAAAATAATAAATGAAATATGTTAAATACTTTGAACAGCAAGCGTGAATGGCAGTTCATGTTGAGCCTGCAAAACAATTGGATACATTTTACATATTATTTCGTTACTTATATGAGATTTGGACGGGCTTCATCCCCAGCCCGAACTGCAGTCTCTTAAGCCCGCGGGTCAATTACACTGGCCCTAAAACAGGTCCAAGGGCAGCCCGGCCCGAGGGCCCGCGGGCCAACCCGCCCAACTGACAGCTCTAGTTTGGTGTATTCTGGATCATAGAGAACAATCGGGGCCTTTCATCGGATTTTAAATTCATGTTTCGGATAGAATCCACCGGAAATGTCAAGTATCTATATCACTTATGGAGCGGAGGCCCAAACGGGCAGACTGGTACACCGTCGGGGAAGAATTATGATCACCACGTACATTTGGAGAAGAGAACTCTCTTAGTATCCAACCACAGAGAGCCACTTGATATATTAGCTTAAGATGCTTCACAAGATCCCAGAGGTGAAAAGAAAAAAATGATGATTGATCGTAAATGCTTTCAACTCCTCATAAATAATGGTAATTCTTCATAAATGTTAACAACTTATTAAGAGAGTTATATATAATTATCAAGATGACGTACATACTTAGAGAGACAGTCACTTGAGATAGTTTAGTAAATAAAAAAGTTAGTAACATATACCCGCGTGAGTAAATTAGTAGATAATAACTACATGAACAATTTAGTAAGTGAGGATGTTAATAACTATATAAATAGTATAATAACTATATATTCACGTGAGTAAATCAGGAGATAGTAACTATATGAGTGCTTTAGTAAATGAAGAGATTAGTAATTATATAAAGTAGTATAGTAACTATACACACCTACGTGAGTAAGTCGAGAGATAATAATTATATGAGTAATTTAGTAAATACAGAAGTTAATAACTATATAAACAGTATGATAACTATACATTCGAATAAGTCGAGAGATAATAATTATATGAGCGATTTAGTAAATGTGAAGATTAATAACTATCTGACTGGTATAATAATTAACCACGTCTATATGAATAAGCCAGGAGATAATAACTATATGAGTAATTTAATAAGTGAAGGTTAATAATTATACGAGCGATATAGTAACAAAACACACCTATGTGAGTAAGTCTAAAGATAATGACTATATGAACAGTTTAATGTGTAGAAGTTAGTAACTATATAAGCGATATAGGGTGCATATAGGGTGCATTTGACAATTTAGTTGAAGTCATTCTCCCTGAAATATCTTCTTTTAAAAGATACTTCAATTAGAAGATCTTTTTTTCTCACCGAAGGAAAAGTTGTTTGGTTACATTCTCTCGTAAAAGAAGAAATTGTTCCCGTCATCATCGACGGAGTGTGCATCCTCCTCGTCCTCGTAGTTGTTGCCCCCGTCCTTATCTACGTTTACATCCTGATCGATCATAAGGTGCCATCATGCAAGGTGGACAAGTTCAGCGTTGGCGCCTTTGAGGTGTGGCCCGACCTCAGCTTCCACTCTGAGGTCAAGGTCACAGTGAAGGTGGAGAACTTGAATGTGCAAATCGGGATTGTCTATGGCAACGGCGGCCTTGTCGTGGTGATCTGTAGAGACGCCAAGTTGTGCTCGGGGAAGATTTCGGCCTTCTTTGGGGGAAACAAGAACACGACCCTCGTCAACGTGGCCCTCCAGGGGGAGAGCGAGCTTTGATCTGGCTTGCAAGAGGCGCTCATGCAGAACCAGCACTTAGGGAACATCTCACTGGGGTCTCACAAAGGGCGGAGGACAGTAGGGTGCGCACGGGGGGGATCGGATCCTCTGTGCACTACGGTGTGCACCTCACACAACTTCAATAATCTATCTTATATTACACTCAAAATAATTATTTTTAATATTTTTAAAATTGTGAATATAAACAAAGATTATATATCAATAAAAATATAATATTATCAAATATTTTTAACATTTATACTTTGTTATAAGTTAATTATGCATTTAATTTAAATAAATATGTAAAAAATATTTTTGATACTAATTTATATTCAATATAATATTAGATGATATTTATTTATATTCACAATTTTAAAAATATTAAAAATAATTATTTTGAGTGTAATATAAGATAGATTATTGAAGTTGTGTGTATTGAGGTGCACACCGTGGTACACAGAGGATCCGGTCCCCACGGGGGGAAGGGGTTCGCGATTGCGGAGTACGCACAGGGAAAGGGGGGTCGCGGAGGTGGACGGTGGGGTGTGCGCAGAGGAAAGGGGGCGCATCACTGGGTGGTGGATATTGTATAGAGATTTTTTAGAGTCAAACAAGAAAAAAAATACTCTTTCTTATTTCTGTCTTCCGTGAGAAAGGAAAGTTAATATTGCTAATGAGGTGTTTTGGACTTTGGTTGCACGATAATGAAAGTTTTTATTTTAATTTTAAAAAATTGTAAAAAAATTTGTTAAAAGAGGTGTTTAATAACTATGATAATTTTATGTTTTAAAATGATTTTCTTCTTAAACAAAAAAGAGGGTCTCACCTTTTCTTTTTTCTTGTGGTCCCCCACTTTGTTTGGTCATGTGTGGTAGTTACTCTTTTTTGTAATCACATCTCTTTCAAACATGATAATTTTATATCATGAGTTGATTCATTTTTTATTTTAATATAATTTTTTATCATGAAAATGTATAAAAAATTATCATGCAACCAAACACCCCGTAAGTATTCAAATGCCGTAATCAAAATAAAAAACTCTTATTGAAGAAAAAAAATAAAAAAAGCACTTTTAATAGTTTCCCAACGCATCCAAAGTAACCATACACACCAACGTTAATAAATTGGAAGATAATAATTATATGAACGATTTTTTAAATATATAATTTTTTTAATCCACGTTGTTTACATTTTCATCTTTTAAAAATAATTCTCTGTTTATCTGAGATCAAGAGAGAGGCGATCCTACCTAACCGGGAAGAATTAGGAATTAGGATCACCCGGGGGAATCGACGGGAGCTTTTACGGAAAACAGGTCATTAGTCCGAGGGCCGTTGTCGTAGTCCTCTCGGTCGGTGCTCGCTAAAACTTCTATCGATCCCATCTTCGTGTCCCCTTCCAGCGAATCCCGCGCACGGTCCGATCCTCGCGTTCTGCCGTCACATATGGAGTGAGAGCAACAGCCCTTGGAGTACCATGTCGGAGGGTGGCTCCTCGCGAAATGGCGTCTTGGTGAAGATGGACTCCGCCGAGTCGCGGTGGGTGTCCCGTGACGTCGCGGACGAGGAGACGGATGAGACGGCAGGTAGCTCTGATAGGGACGGCTGGGCGGGGAGCTTCCAGTCTCAGGATGATGAGGCCGTGGAACAGCGGCTAATACGGACCGGGCCGCACATCGACTCATTCGACGTGGAGGCGCTCGAGGTACCCGGCGCGCAGAGGAATGATTACGAGGTTGAGGATCTTCTACGTTCTTACTCATGTCTAGAAGTTCTTGTTTTGGGCTACAGATAAATCTTACATTCGAAGGAGACTATACGTGGGGATAATGTCTGCTTTCCGACTCTAAGTCCGATGAGTTCGCTTGTTTGTATGGGTTAGCTTCTGACGAGAATCGTTGCTTGGCGACCGTGTAATTGCTTAGCTACCATTCATATGAGATTGTATTTCCTGCTAGGGCTTTAGTGTTGTTAATTTTTGGATGTTCTTCACTATTTCTTTTGGAATCTTAAATCCGAAGCTTCCTTTTCCCTTTTTCATTTATCTAACGACATCTGTCTTCAGTATTATTTGATAGGAATTAATTTATTGTTCAAGAGATTAGATGTTTTTTTGACAGTGATGGCTGTCAGTTTTTTTCGTGAAATCCTGTTGCAAAACAGCAGTTTTATGTGTTTACGAATGGCTACTCATAATCAATTCTCAGTCACTACATTTCGTATCACTTTCTTTTCATCTAAACTATGGTGGCCTTCCTTTTGTAGTAACTGCATGAGCTTGTAGTTTAAACGTCACTTTATACACTTCAAACAACAATTGTAGTTTTGCTAGTGTTCTAATATAACAAAGGATTATGGTGTTGAAGTAGTTAGTTAAATTTAGTTCAATTCTTTTTGAAAATACGCAATTCTGTTGCAGGAGTTTACTTTATGCAGGAAAATTGTACTTGCTCTTCAAACACTTGGTGTTGTTTTTGGGGATGTTGGTATAAGCCCACTGTATACATTTGATGTGATGTTCAACAAGTCTCCCATCCAAGGAGATGAAGATGTCCTAGGAGCATTATCCCTGGTTTTGTATACATTGATATTGATACCCCTCATCAAATATGTCATCGTAGTACTGTGGGCAAATGATGATGGTGAAGGTAATCTGAAGTTCTAAGTGATTTCATACACTGTTTAGCCATGCCTAAGTACTTTCAGATTTAAGCATTTTTATTCTGCTTCAACCATTTTGTAGGAGGTACCTTTGCTTTGTATTCACTGATCTGCAGGAATGCAAAGGTTAGCCTTCTTCCAGATCAATTGCCTTCAGATGCTCGCATATCAAGTTTCAGGCTTAAGGTCCCGTCACCTGAACTCGAGAGGTCCCTGAAAATCAAGGATCATCTCGAATCTTCATTTGCATTGAAGAAGTTGCTTCTAATGTTGGTGCTGTTTGGTACTTCTATGGTCATTGCAGATGGTGTTGTTACACCAGCCATGTCAGGTTAACGTTTTGTCCCTTTATTTCACTTAGGTATTTGCAGCTGATGTTAGATCACTAGTGAAAAATTTGATTTTTCTTAAGTATTATTTGTGCTAGTTTTCTTATTTTATTACCTATTGAATATGCAGTTATGTCAGCTGTCAATGGCCTGAAAGTTGGAATTGATGGAATTCAAGAAGGTAAATGTCTCTTGATTTTCGAGTTAATTGTACGTATATTGCCTTTTTTCCTTTCAGTATTTTGATGATATTGTATCTTATAAGAATTTCATGTTGTTTTTGAAGGCTAACTGCAATAATCGGTAGCAGTTCAATAGATAAAGTGAAATGAGTACAGGTAAGGAAAGAAAAACTGAAAGATGCACACAAAATCTATCCAAAAGATAGATCAGCCCCAATAGTTCACATTGGCAGCAAAAAGCAAAAGAAAAGAAAAGAAAAGTTAGTTGCTAGGACAACCCCAAAAACAAGATGTAGAATTCTGATAGGATCACATATGAAAATCAGCAAACTTCTTGAAGTGGTTGATGAATGGTCACAACTTCTCATCATTCCATCCTGCAGATACTTCTCAATCTTCAGAAGGCAACAATCCTTGAACAGGATCTGGCCCAAGCGAAGAAAGGTCTCTTTAAATCGTCTTTTGTTTCTGGTTAACCGTGTACTTCACAAGATAGCTGGCAAGAAGAACACATCCCACACTTATGGATCAACCCGTTATCTCTTTAAAATTTTCTATTCATATAATGCTTGAACCATGTGTTAGTTACCCACCGACTTGCTGAATATCTTTGAGCACACTTGCCACAGTTTGTGAATGATCTTATGATTGAAGAATAGGTGATATTGATCTTTTACATTGGGACCTCAAAACGTGCAGAGTTTATTTGTTTGGCCTTAAAGCCACATCATCCTCGTTGAGGTTGGGCTCCTATAGTCAGAGAATCTTGGGAATGATGTTAGACCGAAAGTAACGAGGATACTAGGAATTGGCACAGATTTCGGCATGTCTATGGTCGACGGCGGAGACAAGTGGGATCCATATGGCTTGAGATATTGGCCCTTACATTTTCTAGCTACTTAATTGACTTTTTCAGTTTTTTTAGAATTTTCTATAATGTCTAGATCATTTTTATCATTTTTTAGGCATTTTGGAGTTGTTAGGCAATTTTATCTCGTTTATACCGTGTAATTTGGCTTTTTCAATTTTCCCTCTTGGTTCCTATAAATAGGACCAAACCCCCTTTTGTAAAGCATGGTACATTGAAAAGAAAGTACAATTACTGTTGGTTCTTTCTTTATCTTGGTTCTGCTCTCCCGATTCTCTTAAACCCTCGGTCTCTCTCTCTCCGCGAGCGAGCGTCATTCTGCTATGGTCTCGTCTCCTCCTCCGTTGGCGAAACCCTAGCACGACATCGTCTCCTCCGATCTCCTTCCTTCTGTGGTGATCTTGACGAGCGTCTTTGGAGAATTTTCTTCATCTTATCCTCTTCCACCATTTCTTCTTCAGTCCAACCTGCATTGGGCCATTCTGTGGCCGGTTCCGACGAGCTCCTATGAAGTTGTTTTTTCACTTGATGGCAGCGTTCTTCTTCTCTTGAGATCAACTCGAATACTCGATCTCCTTCATCCGGAGGTGATTCGGACGAGCTCTTGTTGAGGTCTTCCTTCACTCGTATGGATTGATCCTCTCGTCACCAATGCGGTGTTCATTTTGATGTTGTCCGATGGCATCGATATCTGGTAGTTGGGGTGAAGCTCAATCCCGAACTTCTCTTTGCCGTTGCCGATCTTGAGCCTTGGAGAACATCTTATGGAGTGGATCTATTGACATGGAAGATATTGTATGAATCTGAGGCAAGCAAGCCAATGACGACAAGATCTCTAGATCTTCCCATAGTTCGACTGCTTGGTTTTCTTTAATTTTTTTTTACTGAAGGTTAGTGATGGCCTGCTGAAATTCGGTTCAACGACTTCGGAATTGCTCCATCCTCCAGTTCTGGAATGCATTTTAAGTTTCGGTTCCCAAGTTATTTAACTTACCGTGGTTAATGGTTGAGTGTCCCTTTGAGCTGGTTTATTTTGTTGGCTTTTGAGGACATTTTGAGGATTAGTCCATTCCGGTCCATCCTCAGTTCCGACACTTCTTCAGGTCTGATTTCGCCAGCAACCAAGTGCTGTTGATCTGATCTTGGATGATTCATGAGGCATTTAGATTTCATCTACGTGGTTTATACACTTGGTTATGGCTTTGTTGCTGATACCGGTGATGTTATTCTGTGAACGTGGACTAGTCCTACTTCCAGTCTTTGTTCTTATCCGATGTGGTGGCCTATTTGTTTCGTTTGGATTCCAAAAAATGTCAATCTGACTTGGAGATTGATTCTGCTCCATTTTGTTGACGAAAAGGATTGGAGATTTTTTGGTTAAACGAAGATTGGTCCTGATCCAGTCGGTCGTTCTAGTTCAAGCTTCTTCCCTGTGAGCTGTTGCTATCCAAACAAAATATTAAAACATCTGTTGGAACCGATAGTTATGACATCTTCCTGTTCTGCTAAAATTTGAAACCGGTATATGATGATAATACCAGATTTCGGGGAAATGCCTTGGTTGCTATTTTTTAGTTGCGGACAACTTTTGGAAGAGCTTGTTATTAAAGAATTGATTTGGTTGTTTGATTCCTTGGCCACAATGAAATTCTGAGCCAAACGATATGGGAAAACTCTTCTTCACTAATCTGTTGCAAGTAGTTTGTTAGTTTGAAGAAGGTCTTAAAGGTAAATTTGGACTAATCAGAGGATTCTGTTTGGGTCGATCCGTCAACCTGAAGATAGGCACCTCTTTCCTTATTTGATTGTAGGCCTATTTCCACTCTGTGAGATGTGGGCTAAAATTGGTTATGTAACTATTCTAGAAAATCATTTGTAATTAAAAGGAGTACCTATCTCTCAGCTGAAGATAGACTTCCCCACACTTCGGTGTGGAGGTACTCTCTAAACCTTTTGCCTTGTATGGTTTAATTCTGTTTTTTCTATTATTCAGTTTTTGTGAAATCATGCTTGGTGCGATTTAGGTCCTAGCCAATTTTCTTAATTGATGTTGGTCTATTTTGCGAGATCATTGGAGTGGATCCTTCTCCAGATAACTAAAATCTATTGCGTTAGCAGTTGTAACCGATTTTTGAAATCTAAATAGATTTTTAAAACTGACACTCTTCTAACTTTTGATTAAGTCTTAAAAGAGAAAGTGAACAAACTTAAAATTTCTTAATTAGAACATCTAAAACTTGAGACCTAGAATTGGATTTGAGAAATAGATTTGTTGTTGCGTGTGGTTAGCTTTATATATTTTTTAGATTGAGTCTGTTCCCCATTAATTATGGTATCAGAGCTTAGGTTAGTTTTTCTTAATCAATTCTAGGTTTAAGTCTGAGGTTGCATACATTTTAGTGTTGCATGATGTTGGCGTCAGATTTTTTTCTCAAGAAAAAAAAAGAAAAAAAACAGGAGGGGCAGCACAAAAAAAAAAGAATAGGTTCAGGCCAATTTCTGGCTGGATCGACCCTCAATTGGGTCAAATCAGGACCCAAAACAAGTCCTAGATTGGGCCCTTTGGCACAAATTCCAGCTGGCCCAATCTCACATGATTTAATTAACTGATTTCCAGCTCCTATAATCCACCTACGTACAGGCCCATAAGAGAGGGAAGAAGTGGGCCGTGGCCATTGAAAACAGGCCCAATTCAGCCACATCAGCACCCCTGTGCGCACCAAGCCAGCCACCTGCCACCTCAGCCCATTCATTAGTCAATTTATGGAGGGGAAACCGAAGAGGCCAGGGGGAGATCAAGGGACAGCATGTCAATAAATTGGAATAAATGGAGTAACTGCATGGGGGAGGCCAAGAGGCCTACGTACAGGCCACCTGCTGGCTCTTCACCTCCCCCTCCAGCCTCTATAAGAAGAGGGGGGCGCACCAGCCAGAGGGGGGACGGCAAAAGACGCCGGGAGGCTGCTGGATTGCGCCCTGCTCCTGCTGCCTCTGCTGCACCCTGCTGCTGCACCCTGCTGCTGCACCTGCTGCTGCCACCCGCTGCTGATACCTGCCGCCAGGAGAAAGGGGAGAAGAAGAAGAGGGGAAGAGGACAAGGTAAGAAGGAATCGTTGGCTCCCACGTAGCCCCTTAGGGGGCCCTCTTTCTGGCGGTTTTCTTTCCTGCCCCTATCCACCTTCAAAACAACCCATTTCAGGCCCCAAATCCGGCCCCAACACAGCCTGCTACCAAGGCCTCTCTGCGGCCCATTTAGCAGACCCCCTGCAAGCCCATTTTCAGTTCAGCCAAGTCCCCTTGCGCTGGCCCATTTCGGCCTCGTGCCCAGGTCCTCTAAACAGCCCATACACAGCCCATATGCAGCCCCCTGCGATGCATCAAAAAAATCAGATTCCAGTACCAGCCAGATGCCCCTTTGCAGGCCCGGTCCAGCCCATTTCAGTCCAAGGTGGGCCTTTCTCTTGGGTCTGCTTGAATGCCCCTTAGCAGGTCCCAGTTCGGTCTCCATTGCAGGCCCAAGAACAGGTCTTGTTCGGTCACTCAATCAGACCCAATCTGGCCCTATTCCGATCCAAGAAGAATCCCCTTGAAATGCCCTACATGCAGGTCAATTTCGGCCCAAAAAAACAGAACCCTGGCTGAGCTTCATTTCATGCCAACCTCGGCCCAATCAGGCCCACTTGCAGGACCTGCTCAAGCCCTCTTTTGGCCTGCTGTTCTAAACCCCTCCGCAGCCCATCCAGCAGACCCCAGGCTGGCCCATGATCGGCCCATTTTTCTGGTTCTTACCTAGGCCTTGAACAGCCCCAGACTCAGCCCAAGTCTGACAGTCTTCGCGTGGCTAACCTCCAGCCCCCTTGTGGCTTACCTAAACAGACCCAAGACAGGTCACCAGACAGCCCATGTCTAGCCCCCTGCTTGGCCTCGATCCAGGCACCCCAAACAGACCTCGATCCAGGCACCCCAAAGCCGCCCAAATCCGGCCCACCTGCAGGCCCACAACCGGCCCCCTTTGCAGCCCAACCAGAGCCCACATAACAGGCGCATATACAGCCCATGACTGGTCCCTTCGTGACCCGGTTCCAGCCTATCCAGAGGCACTCTAAACAGACCCCAAACCGGTCCATTTCCAGCCCATGTTCGGCACCCAATTCAGGCCCAAAACAGGTTCAATTTCGGCTCCTTTGTAGCCAGAAAACAGGTTCAATCTCGGCTCCCATGCAGCCAGGCGCCAGCCCCCCTTTGCGGCTCAACCTAGTGGCCCTTTCACGGGTCCAATCCGCTTCCCAAGAAGCCCTACAGCAGCTCCCTTGCAGCAGAAAACAGAAGAAGAGGTTGTAGCAGCCCCCTTGTGGCATGTACCGGCAAAGTGAGGGATGAACCTCAACGGCCCTTTCACGGGTCCAGTTCTCCCCTCAACACATCAAAGAAGGAGAGAGCCTCAACGGCCCTTTCACGGGTCCGGCTTGGCCTCCAAGAAGCTGTCCGTCCAACTCAAGCAAATCGAAGCCCGGCTTTGAACGCCGATGGAATGGACCGGCCCGAAGTGGCCTTCAGAAAATTAACAAATAAAAAAAATCAGAAAGGCGAAAGCTACATTTAAATTAAGGAGATTCACCCCTAGCGGGGAACTCCACCTTGGGCGGAGGCGCGGGCATGCATCCCGTAGCTTACGACCCGGACGTCGGCGCGGGCACGCTCCCGTAGCCGATGATCCTTCCCCCAATTTTGGCTAAGTCATTGACTAGCCTTATTGGATGGGTAAACTTCACCAAATTAGAAACTTGTCGGTATGCCGTTGTAATGCCGAAATTTTTCTAAGGTGGTGAAGAACCTAAATTGGGGGAAGGGTCACCACTTATTGTACACCGATGTACTTCACCTTACCATTCAATGAAATGAAGATTCGATGGCATGCGGATGCATGAATGTGGGCACCGATTGGCAGCCCAATGTGCCCGATCAGATGCAAGCCGCCGAAACTAAGTAAACAAACTGTTTTCAAACAATCGAAAAAATAAAACAATGCAGGTTCTGAAATGGGATTTTACAGCCACATTTTCCCAACCGCCTGCAGGTCTTGAAACCACCAACCAGAGCCCAGTTCGGCCCATGAACAGCCTCCTGTTCGGCCCACCTGCTGCCCCCTTTTCAGGCCCAATTCGAACCCATATGGTCAGGCCCAAGAGCTGGCCCAAGTCCAGTCCAATTTAACCTGCAATCAGTCCCCTTGCGACCTGATTTCAGCCCATTTAGAGCATCTCAAACAGGCCCATATTCCGGCCCTTCAGCAGACACCCCAAACAGGCCCATATTCCGGCCCACCTGCAAGCTTATATCCAGAGCCTAAAACCAGTCCCTTTGTGACCCGGTTTCAGCCCATCAAGGACATCTCAAACAGATCCCCGACCGGTCTATTCAAAGTCATCTGAACAGACCCCTTAAGCAGGTCCGAAGCTTCCCTTGCTCAGCCCACGTTCAGGTCCTAGGACCGGTTCCAAATCAGCCCTCTGTGCAGGCCCATTCTGGCCCATCATAATCCATTCACTCTAGTCCCTTTGTGGCTCGGTGAAATCCCAAATCAATCCTTAAATAAAAATCAGATTTTTATCGAATTCAAAACAAATGAAGCTCGGAAATCAGAAAAAATCAAAGTCATCCAAAAATGACAAATAAAACAAACCCGAACAAAATCGGTTTGCATCTCATCGGACCCAAAAGGCTGCTGCCCTTTTTTGAGTTCTTTTTTTCATGTTGTGGATGTGCATATCTCCGAAAACAGGTTGCCGCGACGGTTAATCAAAGGCGTTCGAGCCGTTGCTCGATGTAAGTTAACGCCGGATACTCGCACCATCCGGCGGAGAAGGGTCAAAAATGAAATTTTCAAAGAACCCGAACCTCGGTTCTAATATCTTTAAAGCTATCACCGGACTACATAATATTTTTAGGATATCACATATTTTCCTAGAAAAGTCCGGAGATGTCTTTCTTTCTAAAGAACAGACGCAGAAAAAAGAGGTTCACACACATGACTACTAGGAAAGTAACTGCCTAATGCCTATCAAGTCAACCATATGTTAGGTTCCATTAGTGAACCCTCTGATTTGATGTTACAGATGACTGAGAGATTTAGTTCTCTAGAGGGCGTGATTAGAGATATGAGAGATCAATTGGAATAGTCTATCAATCACTTCACTGATAGGGTAGTCAACCTTGAGGATAGTCTTCCACATTTTTATGAGGATAGACATGTTGAACCAACTAGGTTTCATTCAGAACCTAGGAATTTTCAGGTTCCTTGTAGGTTTCCTAGTCCCAATGGACATCCCCATCAACGTGAGGAACGTCGACCTCCTTACCAACCTCATTTTGATTATGAGGATCATCATAAGAATGAGAATGGATAAGAGTTGCAGTAAGCTAAGAAAAGGGGTACGAGGAATGTTAGGGTTGATGTCCTTAATTTTAAGGGTTCTAGGAATCCTAAGATCTACACTGATTGGGAAGGAGCCATGGAACATTATTTTGAGTGGTATGAATTGTCTGAATCTAGGAAGGTTAGATTTGCCAAAATGAAGTTACTTGGGCAGACCAAACTTTATTGGAACACGGTTGAAAACCTTCTTAGAGAGACATCAAGAACCTCTTCAAAATTGGGAAGAAATGAAAGCAAAACTTAGAGAGAAATATTTACCTTCATCATTTAGACATAGGTTGGTTGATAAGTGGCAGAAAATCATTCAAAAAATAGATCAGTCCAAGCGTACATTGATGAATTTGATGATTATTTCCTTAGGTGTGGGATTAGAGAAGAGGAATTGGCCACTCTCTCTAGGTTTAGGAAAGGCTTGAGACTTGAGTATCAGAGGGAACTAGGCAGGGGGTGACTAGCCTAAAGCATACCTATGAAGTAGTCTCAGATTTTGACCAGTTTAAAAATCTTTCTGAACAGCTTCCCAAACAAAGGTTTATCTAGCCTTCTTTTGATTTTAGGGGTTGGAATCATCAAAGTCACAACTGATCTGACTCTAGGAATCAAACTCAGTCTAGGAATTCTTCTCTCCAACAGAGTGTGGCTAGAGAGGCGTTACTTTCCTTACCTCCTAAAAAAACTCCTATACCACCTATTGGGAGGGATGACAAAGGGAAGCAACCAGTTGTTGCTGAGTCTAGTCTAAGCAAAATTCATTGTTATGGATGTGGTATGATAGGGCATTATAAATCTCAATATCCACAAAACAAAGCTCTTTACCTTGAAGAGCAACTTGATCAAAATCACGATCCTAATATTGAAAATGTTGTTTATGAGGTGGATCCAAATTTGTTGGAAGAATTTCAAGAAAAGGATAATGTTCAAGAAGGGGAGGTTAATGTGGGAGTAGTTAGATGCACCTTCACACAACATATTCCTTGTGATGATTGGAGGCAAACCTCCATTTTTCACACATTTCTCGGATCTAATGGTAAGGTTTGTAAACTTATCATTGATAGTGGGAGTTGTGTCAATGCTATATCTATTTCTTCTATTTAGAAGTTGAGTCTAATCTCTGTTGATCATCCTCATCCATATAAAGTTTCATGGGTAGACTCAACTTCTATTCTTGTTCATTTTCGTTGTCTCGTACCAATTAATTTTCCTCCCTATTCTAAACAAATCTGGTGTGATGTTTCTCCCATGGAAGTGGGAAACATTATTTTGGGAAAGCCTTGGCTCTTTGATAAGGATGCCACTTTATTGGGAAGAGCCAATAGTTGTGAGTTCATGCATGATGGTAAAAACATCATTCTGAACCTGTTAAACCATCACCTAAGGAGGGACAAACTTCTAAATCCAAACTTGTTCCACCTAAGGTGTTGAATCCTCCTGATGTTTCAGATAAGAAATATGAGTTTTCTCTTTCTACACCTTAGAAAACTCCCGAACCTAATGTTTAAAAATCTGTTCAAAAATCTGTCTTGAATTTGACTGCCTCTCAATTTCTTCACATTTTTGGTCAACATAAGTTTGAGATAGAGTGCAGGAATCAACCTGTCTTTGCTGTAATTGTTAAGGAAGTTGAAGAAGAGACAAGAGGAGGAGATTGAGCAAGTTGACCCCGACATATCCAAGCTTCTGGAGGATTTTAGTGAGGTTTTTCTTGAGGAACTCCCTCTTGAATTGCCTCCTATGAGGAACATTCAACATGCAATTGACTTAGTTCCAGGTTCCATCGAGGATAGATCCTAAGTCACATGGAGAGCTAAAGAGGAAAGTAGAGGAGCTCTTGGATAGGGGTTATATTAGGGAAAGTCTTAGCTCATTTGCTGTACTATTCCTCCTTACTCCAAAGAAAGATGGGAGTTAGAGGATGTGTGTGGATAGTCTTGCCATCAATAGGATTAGTTAAATACCATTTTCCTATTCCGAGGCTTAATGATATGTTTGATATGTTGGTTGGGGCTATGATCTTTTCTAATATTGATCTCAAAAGTGGGTACCATCAAGTTAAGATTAGACCAAGAGATGAGTGGAAAACTGCCTTCAATACTAAGGATGATCTTTATGAATGGCTTGTGATGCCATTTAGTCTTTCTAATGCACCTAGTACATTCATGAGACTTACGTATCAGGTACTTAGGCCTTTCATTGGTTAGTTTGTTATGGTTTACTTTGATGATATCTCTCCATTTAAAACACCTCAAGGAAGTTTGCCTTGCCCTTAGAGCTGAGAATCTCTTCGAAAATTTAAAGAAGTGTGAGTTTTTGACACCTTCCATTGTTTTCCTTGGCTTCATAGTTTCTAAGGATAGTGTTTCAACTGACCCTAAAAAGGTGAGAGCTATTCTTGAGTGGCCAGAACCTAAGAATCTCCATGAGGTTAGGAGCTTTCATGGATTAGCTACATTTTATAAGAGGTTCATCAAAGGGTTTAACACTGTAATAGCCCTCATTACAGATTGTCTTAAGAAGGGAGTTTTCGCTTGGACTAAAGGTGTTGATTTAGCTTTTGCTAAACTCAAGGAAATAATGACTCAAGCCCTTGTTTTGAGTCTTCTAGATTTTTCAGAAGTTCTTGAGGTGGCATGTGATGCTTCGGGCATAGGTATAGGTGGTGTCTTGTCTCAAGAAGGGCATCCCATAGTATGGCAAATAATTCTATGCTGTGATTTAGTCTCTTAAATTTTGGCGACATTACCTATTATCCAAAGAATTCATTCTTTATTGAGACCATGAAGCCATTAGGTTTCTACAAGCACAAAAGAAGTTGAACCCAAGACATAGTAGATGGGTAGAGTTTTTGCAGGCCTATACTTTTGTGTTGACCCATAAATCTGAAGTAGAAAATTGGGTTGCTGATGCTTTGAGCCGTAGAGCTTGTTTTCTCATTGACTTTAGTTATGAGGTATTGGGATATGAGCATATCAAAGAGGAATATCTTGAGTGCCCCGACTTCTCACTTATCTTTTCTTCTCTTCAACGGGGTACCTGTAGGGAACTTGCTGATTTTGTCATTCATGACGGTTTCCTATTCTTCGATGAGCGTCTTTGTATTTCTAAATCTTCTCTTAGGGACTATTTAGTATGTGAAGTGCATGCTGGTGGTCTTGCAGGGCATTTTGGTAGTAACAAAACTATTGAATTGGTTGAACACATATTCTATTGGCTAAGTCTCAAACTGGAAAAATTGTTTCTCAATGTAGTCTATACTACAACTAAGATGTGGAAACAAAACATTGGGTGTACACCCCTCTTCCTATTCCTGAGGTTCCTTGGCAAGATTTGAGTATAGATTTCATTCTAGGATTACCACGTACTCAGAGGAGATTTGATTCTATTTTTGTAGTGGTAGACAGATTTTCTAAGGTGGCTCACTTCATACCTTGTGCCAAGACTTCTGACGCATTTGTAGTGGCCAAAATTCTCTTGAAAGAAATTGTTAGGTTGCATGGTCTTCCTAAAACCATTATGTCTGATAGGGATGTCAGATTTGTCAATTATTTTTAGAAGGTTTTGTGGCATTTTTTTGGAAACAAAACTGAAAATTTCCACTGCCTACCATCCACAAACTGATGGCTAAATAAAGGTGGTTAATAGAAGTATGGGGAACCTGCTTCGCTGTCTTGTTGGGGAAAACCTTAGGTCGTGGGATGCTATCTTGCCCATTGCAGAGTTTGCATACAATGATTCAGTCAATAGGACCATAGGCATGGGTTCGTTTGAAATTGTCAAAGGGTATAGACCACGTCGTCTTCTAGACCTTACTCCTGTTCTATATGCATTTAAAGTGTTAGCATCAGCAGAGTTGTTAGCTGAACATATTAAGAGTCTACATGATCATGTTAAGAAGAAAATAGAAGCTAGTAATGCGTAATTCAAAATTTATGCTGATTCTCTTAAACATAAAAAAGGAATTTCAAAAAGGTGATCTAGTTATGGTCAAGCTTCAACCGGAGCGGTTTCCAAGTGGGACCGTTAAGAAATTGAAAGCAAGGGGAGCTGGACCTCTTAAATTATTCAAGAGAATTAGAGAGAATGCTTATGTTTTCGAACTCCCTCTTGATTTTGAAATAAGTTCGACTTTTAACGTTTTAGATTTGGTCAAATATCAGGAGCCAATTGCAATACCAAGTGAGTTCTCCAGACCTGCATCCCCTTCCTTGAGAGTTGACACATTGGAGCAAGGATTGCGAAATCGGAATCGGTAGGGACCAATTTGATTCCGATTCCCAGGAATCGGTCGGAATCGGCCGATTTCTGGGAAGGGAATCAATTCAGGAATCGACTTGGATCATTTTTTTGAATTCTTTTTCATCAAATTTTTTTTAAAAAATTATTAAAAAATTCTAAAAATAGGAAATGAGTTAGAAAAAATTCTAAAAATAAGATTAGCATTCAGCCACATCGGATAATTACTAATGAATATGAACTGAAGTTAATTACATATTCAGATACAAAAACCAATTAATTGATACAACATGAAAAAAATAAAAAATAGGAATTTGCATGATATTAATCTAATACCAATATCTAGGATATGAATATTGGCCTTCCTCCTCTTCTTGTTGCTATCGATGCTCTTGAATTGTGCCCAGTCTTGTATCTTGTTAGGGACCATATCCATATGAAAATAATGTCAATGCCATGCTATCAAAGTTGTAAGTATCGGACTGCGGGATGATCGGGACATAAGCAGACTCTGGTGGAGCTAGTGGTGGTGGTGGAGGAATCGACTGCTGTTGAGCCTCGCCAAATGCTGGATATTGTGGCTCTATAAAATGATGATGTGATGTCTGCTCGTCCAGCGTGTAATACGGCTTTGGCTGTCGTGAATCAGGTGACTGGGCTGCTGCTGATGGCTGCGTCACTGGTATGCACTCCTCGTTATCATCAACTGAGGAGTGAGAAGGAGCCTATGTGTTGCATCTGGGCTCACAGGACGCCTGATCTCCAGCTTCCTTCTCTTCACCTCTTCAACTATCTCTGAAGTATCAGAACCCAAAGATTTTTTTAGTTTTGTAAATCTGCCCATTTTTCTTGCAGTCACTTTTATTTTCGTTTTTCCTGGACTACGAATGGGCTGGGTAGCGGTGGCTGGGGCTGGAGCTGGGGCTAAAGCTGGAGGTGGTTGCTCCATAGGTGCTGGGGCAGAAGAAGGCCCTGCCTGTGCCTGAGAAGTAGGTGGAGGTGGAGCTGGAGCATCCTTCTCGGCTTCAACACCATCCAACTCTCTTTCAGCCCATGCATGGTCATCGGGATCAAACTTAGCTGGATGATCCCTGGCTGCCCTCTCCTCTATCCAGGGGCTCCTCCTGGAATATCTGATCCATGTTCATCTCCTCAGGTGGTGGTGTGGTGGAGGTATGCCTCTGCTCGTATGGACCACCTGCGAACCGTGCAAATCGCTTCTCACTGATCTTCTGTCGATCTTTGATATTCTTGATGTGCAGCCTTATATTGTAATGACAGAAGATCAGCTTCTCTAGCCAGTCTGAGGTCAACCTCTTCCTCCTTTTTGTATGTATCATGTTGAATATACTCTAGTTCCTCTCACAATGAAAGGAACTAGTGCTTTGGCTGAGTATCCTGATACTGATGGCAGCAAGTGGATTTCATCCACTCCTGGTGTTCACTTGAACCCACCACTCAGTTGAAAAAAGAGAGAAAGGTAGACAGTCAGCCCATTATCTTCAATAACTTATATGAAAAGAAAATAAAATCTTCATTATAAATAAGTATACCAGGTGACACTTTGTCGTATGAATATCTTAGATCAGCATCTGAGTATACGTCGACCATCATCTTATACTTTTACATTTAAAAAAATTTTAAATTTTTTTTAGTTGTCTAATAATTAGCTACTCAAAAGTATTGAATAAAGTCAATAAACTCCAACTTCTATCTTAGTCTCTATCTTGTCCTGCTGAGATCGGCAGAGACGCTGAATAACATCTAGTGTACCCCGCATCACCTCGTTGTCGTTCACTACCTGTCCTCTATATTGGATGCGGGGGGTTCAAAAAATATCCTGCAAGAATTTAATAGTTAACATTATGAATAAGACAATTATTGACTAAACTTGAAGTAAGTAAGCATAAAATTTTTTTGAACCTACTAGCCTGCAGCATGGACATCGGGATGCGAAGTCTTGTCCCATCGATCATCTATGATCTTCCACCACTTTTTGTAACTTCTGAGATTCTTTTCTTTTATTTTCAATTTTGCTCGATCTATGGCATCGTACAGTGTGCCCATCTGGTTCCTGTCATCTAAGTCTACCAACCTCAAGATAACTACCAGTGGCTCAATGATTACCAAGTAGTAGGCAATTCTCTCCCAAAATCTCTTGTTAGTGATCTGCTTCTCAGACTTGACAAGAATTTTTAGCTAATCTTGCTTGGTGTGCAGATGGTCCACTATATAATTATAATATTCCTTGGACTGCGTGAACCTAATTAATGCATGCCTGTGCCGGTGTAAACTCTCTAGTGCAACGAAGTTCATGGCAAAACGTGTAGGACCGGGCTTGACAAGATCGTGCCCCCCTGTGTGTGATCTCATAATATGTAGCAGACGGGAATGCGAATAAATAAATGACGTAATCGTTTGCGCCTGCCTGACAAGGGTGGATACACTCTACTTCTTGCCTATATCCTCTAATATGAGATCAATAGAATGTGCCGCACAAGGCACCCATAATCTGTGCTGCATTTTCTCTATCAACTTTTTTTCAGCCGCCTTATATGAAAGTTCGTTGTCAGTGACAATCTGAACCACATAATCCTCTCCGATCTCCTCCAACACTGCATCCATCAAAGAAAAAAATGAAGTTGGCATTTTTAATCTTTTCAGAAACCTCCATCGATTTCAAGAACGTGGTCCCCTCAGAACAATACACTAAGAAGTTTATCATACTCCTCTTGGTGATACCTGTCCACCCGTTACACAATGGTTCAACCCCTCTCATTCTACACCAATTTGAATCCATCCATCCACTCCATCAACTCCTGCACCTCCTTATCCAGCTCAACGCCGTATATATGCCTACTGCTCGGGGCTTGCAGACTCGGTCCAGCCTCACTTACGGCATCCACCATCGTCTGGAAGTAGGGGCTGGTGGCTGCATGTGCTGTGATGCTTACATTAAGTTAAAAAAATTAGATGAGGCAAAAATTAAACTTAAGTAAATAAAACATACATAAATGTCATTTTAAAAGTGATACTTGCATACAAAAACCACTTCACAATGTGGCGAACGGCTCTCTTTGCGGCCGTTCCTGTTGCCTTCACCTCTTTCACAGCTTGTTTAATCCCTATCTGCCCAACACTCTGTTTCCTAAATAAATACTCATCGCTCGACGTAAATCGAGTACTGGCAGAATGACGGTGTGGCTCCTGTCTCCATCCCTCCGTCTCCCGGTTCCGGATAGGGTGAGCCGATGTTGATCGGCTAAGAGTTGAGTCAACTCTGGACCCTGACCCTCCTGCTCCCCTCCTCCTGTCCTCCTCCTCAGCAAATGCACGATTGTTAATATGCGTAGCATGTCTAATCTCGGAATCTGTGAAGTCGTCTTCGCTCTCTAGCTCAGGCTCGGCTGGTGCCTTCCTCTTGCCTTTCCCTTTCCAGGTAGGCAAATATCGGTCCCTCCTCCTCTGGAGTAGCTCATCATGCAACTACTCCCTTTGCTTAATCCTAACAACCCGTTGAGAGGCTCTACCTGTCATGTAGCCTCTCATCTCCTCACTCTTTTCCCTTGGCATCTAATCACATTTTTTTATATTTTCACCTGTTCCGGCAATATGTTGTTTCAGCCGGAACACCCCGTCCATCTCCTTCCCACATTATTTGTATTACACTTTCTTTCTGACCGGGTCTATTATATGCCCGTGTTCCCAACCCATGTCAGAAGGACGTGCTAGTGCTGCATAATCTTGATCGGTTATTGCTTATATCTGCAAAAATTGTAAACAATGTATTAAAAATTATTAGGCAACATAAAAATTGCTTTAGGAGTTGTTCGGGAAGCAGACAACCCATCAAACACACTATTCAGTATGTTTAGAGGGTTATGTATTTGTCGGAAATTGTCGTAAATCGACGTACGGGGTATCCAGAATTTTTCCCGTACAAAGAACATCCAATCGATGTTCTTTTCAACTTGAACGGAGTTGTTCGATCAAAAATCACCGAGTTTAACCATACTCAGAGTCGTCGAAAATGCGTAAAAATAGGCGTCTGGGGTATCCATAATTTTTTCCTGTACAAAGAACATCCAATCGATTAGCTTATAACTTAAACGAAGTTGTTCGGTCAAAAATTACCGAGTTTAACCACGCTTAGAGTCGTCGAAAATGCGCAAGAATGGGCGTATGGGTTTTTTTGCAAAGAAATCTTATCAATAATTTTCTAAGGATCGAAGAAGAGGTTGAATCCAGGCCGATTGGAGCTTGAATCGGCGGAATCGTTGAAATCGCCGTTGGAATCGCCACTAGAATCACCGGAATCATTGCATGAATCAATGGAATCGCGCCAAAATCGGCGTAGGGAGCTGGTATCAAGCTCGGAATCGCCGAAATTTTCGATTTCGAGGATTGATGGAGCTTGGAATTGCCGGAAGCAGTGGCCGCCGCTGCTGGATTGCCAGAATCGACCAGCAGTGGTTGATTCTGGCCTTAAAAGGGCTGGTATCGATTCGATTCCCGGTCTGGAATCGAACCGATAAATGAACCGGACCGGCCAGACCAGTCTCCGGCGGAATCGGTCGGGTCATAATCGCCGGAATCGGATCGATTCCGACCGATTTTGACCGATTCCAACCGATTCAGCAGAATTCCTGCTGGAATTGACCCTTCCGCATGGAATCCACCGATCCGATTCCAAAATCGGCCAATTCCGATCCGATTCCGGCGATTCTGCAATCAATGCATCAGAGAGTCCACCATCCCAGCCCACATCTTACAGGTATGAGCGGATCGAACGATTAATGGATGAACAGGTTATAACTTCGCAGGGTGGAATGGTGCAGAGGTACCTCATTTACTGGTATGGGCTACCTCATTCTAAGGACTCATGGATTACAAGAGAGGAGTTACAGTAGATTGACCCAGATTTGTTCGAGACATATCAGAGCTTGAGGACTCTTACTCGACGCAGTCGAGTTCTTCCCACCTTGGGAGAATTAGTGAGGATACTAGAAATTAGCACCGATCTCGGCATGTTTACCGTCGACGGTGGAGACAATTGGAATCCATATGGCTTGGAGATATTGGCCCTTACATTTTCTAGCTACTTAATTGACTTTTTCAATATTTTTTAGAATTTTCTAGAATGTCTAGATCATTTAGTAATGTTTTAGACATTTTAGAATTGTTAGGCAATTTTCTTTCGTTTATACACTGTAATCTGTCTTTTTCAATTTTCCCTCTGGGTCCCTATAAATAAGACCAAACCCCCTTTTGTAAAGCATGGCACATTGAAAAGAAAATACAACTACCGTTGGTTCTTTCTTATCCTGATTTTGCCCTTCCAATCCTCTCTCTCTCTCTCCGCGAGCGGGTGCCATTCAACCGCGCTCTAGTCTTCTTCTCTATTGGCGAAACCCTAGCACGACATTGTCTCCTCCGATCTCCCTCTTTTCGTGGTGATCTCGACGAGCGCCTTTGAAGAGTTTTCTTCATCTTATCCTCCTCCATTTCTTCTTTAGAGTCCGACCTGTGTTGGGCTATTCTGTGGCTGGTTCCGATGAGCTCCTGTGAAATTGTTTCTTCACTCGACGCCCAGTGGCAGCGTTCTTCTTCTCTTGAGATCAGCTCGATCTCCTTCATCCGGAGGTGATTCGGATGAGCTCTTGTGGAGTTTCACTCGTACGGATTGATCCTCTCGTCACTAGTGCGTTGTTCATTTTGATGTTGTCCAATGGCATCGATCTCTGGTAGTTGGGGTGAAGCTCGATCCCGAATTTCTCTTTGCTGTTGCCGATCTTGAGCCTTGGAGAACATCTTATGGAGTGGATCTACTGACATGGAAGATATTGTATGAATCTGAGGCAAGCAAGCCGATGACGACGAGATCTCTAGATCTTCCCCTAGTTTGACTGCTTGATTTTCTTTAAATCTTTTTTACTGAAGGTTAGTGATGGCCTGTTGAAATTTGGTTCAACTATATGGACATTCTTATGATATTTTTGGATTCCTCTTACTAGCTGGGATTGGCCATCTTCGAGATTCTTGTTCTTGAAGGCTCCACCGACTTCAGAACTGCTCCATCCTCCAGTTCTAGAATGCATTTTAAGTTTCGGTTCCCAAGCTGTTTAACTTACTATGGTTAATGGTTGAGTGTCCCTCCGAGCTGGTTTATTTTGTTGGCTTTTGAGGACATTTTGATGACTGGTCCATTTCGGTCCATCCTCAGTTCCGACACTTCTTCAGGTCTGATTTCGCCAGCAACCAAGTGCAGTTGATCTGATGTTGGACGATTCATGACGTGTTTAGATTCCCCAATGGTTAATTTTCTTTTTATTCAAACAAAGATGTCTCTAGCATATCTCCTGGTTGGAACATCACGTTCAAAAGGAAGCTAATTAGCTAAATGATCTGGAAGTGCTGAGATTTTCTTTCTCACTAGGCTCTTAAACAATTTCAAGTGTATCACCACTCAAAAAAATCTGATTCAGTGGAACATGGACACTAAACATGGTTTGTCTGTAAAATATACATGCCAAAATTCATTTTGAAGATAGGAGCCAAGTTAGTGGAAGAGTGTGTGGAACCTAGTCCTTCCTATCAAGGCAATAATTTTCTTATAAAGATTACATTGGAAAAAGGTTTCCTATTTCTGTTTTTCTCTATCAACTTTGGTTACTTTCTTGGCTAAATGCACCATATGTGCCAGCTACAATGAGGATATTGACCACCTTTTTTTGCACGATAATATTATCAATGTTAATTGACGAGTATTTTTTAGGTGCATAAGCTTAGATTAGAAGGGGTTTCAAATTATTGCACAAATTTGTTAGCTTTGGCATCACTTGAACCTATAGTATGGATCGCAGAATCGGCCGATTTAGATCAAGATCAACTAATTCTTGAATTGGATCGATCATGGCCAATTCGATTCTGCCTAGGACAACCAATCCGGCAGAAGATCTCTGTTGGTTGGTCAGAATCGGGAGGATCGGTCAATCGATCCTCTTGGATCGATTTGGGAATCGATTGTCCCTGGAATCCGGTAAGTTTCGGAATTGGGTGATTTGGGACCTGATTTCAGACCGAAGGGAGAAATCGAACCGATTCCTCCCACCCTCAATTCTTGCTTCCCCCAACTCCTCTCAATGTAGGGTTCCCCTTTGCCAGTTCCTCCGCCCCTTCGATAATCCCCCTTAAGAGGTAAAATCGGTCCCCCATTTGCTAATCCACCTTTTTAGAGGTGGTTTTTCTCACCCCCGATCACCCCTTCGGCGGTGACTGCACCTTTTCAGGCGTGATTGAGCATCACCTCCTAAGGGGTGTCTAAGCAAGAATCACCCTTCGAGTTTAGGGATGTCTAGTCTATTAGTTTTTTAAACGTTTGATTAAAAATTTTAAATTATTGTGGTTGTATTTGTAATTGTAGATAAAATGTCAGATGAGGAGCAAACTTTTATTGCACATTGCGACATTGGGTGGCAACATGGCAATTTATTGGATTTTGAGAAGAAAAGGGTTAGATGTAAATGGTATCAAAAAGATATGAATGGAGGTTTATACCATCTCAAACAACATATATCTAGTGTTGATGGGAATGTCAAGAAGTGTGACAAGGTCTCGACTGTGTTGAGAGAAGAGAATAGAAGTTATTTAAGCGAGAGATCATCTCAGAGGGAGGTTAGAATTAGGCAAAGGGTAGATTTACATGATGACTTACTTGGATGGAGTGACACTGATCTCATCATCTTTAGAAAGGGTAAGAAGGGAAAATGACAAGTATATGTGTAAGTTGATTCGTCATCTTCAAATGATGAAAAGGAGGCTCAGGTGAGGAGAGCCATGGATGCTAGTAGCATTCAAATATGTGAAGATGAAGAAAGAAGAAGGGAGGGTAGTAGATTCAGGTGCCATTGCCAAATATTTTGATGTGGGGGAAGGCACTTGCTTTGTTTGAGACACTAAGTTCAGTCGGTCGCATGCAGTTCTAGTGATGGTGGACACTGTCATATATAGGCAGAGTGATTGAGGTCAAAGATTGATAAAGTATGTCTTAAAGAGAGTTAAGACCACGACATGGGCCATAAAGAAAGCAATCAAACACATAGTCAAATTCCTTTTACACGCATGTATACGAAGATGCTAACATATATACTTATATTAGCTGTGTACTAGATATTTTTGAAAAACTATTAAAAATGATGTCATTATTTTGATTCACATAGGTGTCTCAGCACATGCAATTATCTGTCCTTATTTCTAGATAATGGTAGAAGCCATTGGTGAGACTGAGTTAGGATTGAAAGTCCCCATCTCCAAGTACATATATAAGGTTGGGTTGGATGAAAAAGGTTAATGAGTTGATGTCTTGGATAGATGGATCTAAATTTATTTTGAAGGAGAGGGGGTGCACTGTAATGTGTGATGAGTGGACAAGAATCACAAGGTTACTTATAAATTTCTTTGTGTATTGTTCTGAATGTATCATATTCTTGAAGTCTATTGATGCATCAGGCCATGTGAAGAATGCAGATTACCTGTTTGGTTTGATGAACGCTATAGTGGATGAGATTGTGGAAGAAAATATTATGTAGTTTGTCACTGACAATGAGCTTTCATTTAAGGTTGTAGAAAAGAAGCCAATGAATGCTAGAACACACTTGTTTTGGGTGTCTTATGATGTTCATTCTATTGATTTGATGTTGGAGTACATTGGGAGGGATCCAAATGTGATGTCTTTGGTGTGTCAAGGACAACTTATCACATCTTTCATTTATGGACACATCAGGCTATTACATATTATGAGGGACCACATCGATGGTTGTGATCTAGTTTGATCGGGTCTCACCAGATTTGTTGTGCATTTCATTGCGTGCGTCGGAGACATATAGTTGATTTGAAGAGGTACATATTATCTATTGCATATCAATAATACATGGATGCCTACAGAATCTCAATAGAACAATATGATGTTCTATTGAAGATGGAGTGGTTGAGTGAGGATAACAAGTGATGGGAAAAGATGTAATACTACTTGTCTATGATTGAACCCCCGGTACGGTTGCTTAGATTGGTAGATTCAAATAATAAAATTCAAATAGGATACCTGTACGATGCCATAGATAAAGCAAAGGTAAAAATTAAAGAGAAACATCATAAGTGTTATAAAAAGTGGTGAAAGGTGATAGATAATAGATGAGACAAGATACTTCATCATGATTTTCATGCTATATGTATAATTTTATTTGTTATATTTTATTTTATTCTCATAGTAATGTGTTAATGCCTTAAACGTTGGATTATGTTGTATTTGATAGGATATTTTTTGAACATAAGGATGTAGTATGGTAGGTAAGTGTGCAATGATGTTGAGGTACTCTTAGGCACACATTTGTATAGGATTTCACAAGATAGAATAGAAGTTGAGATTGAAGCAAGTAGTTTATATTCACATGATAAAGTGTCTCTTAGTAAGCTATTGCACATTTAGAAGATGTTAAATATTGTTATAAGAATATTATACACTTATTAATTTCTACATTATTTTTATTTTTATAACGGAGTGATGGATTCAAGTAAGCAACAGGAGTGGATGAAATCCACTAACAACTATTGTAGTTCGGGTGCTAAGTCAGAGCATTAGTTCAGCTCGATGTGAGAGGAAGTGTTATACATATGAAGAGAAGGAACATGCTGAAGAATATAAGATTGGAGAAGCTAGTTTTCTACCACTACATGATGTGTTTAAAGATAAAAATATCAAAAATAGGCTGAGGACATCTAAGAAAAGATTTGCAAAATTTGTATGTGGATTGTATCTAGAGAGAGCTCAGGTTCAAGCCAATCAGGGTTTGTCACAAAATGATGTTGATTTGTAATATCTATTTTAAGAAGAATATTCATTTATAACATGGATGGAAGATAAGGAAGGATGCTGAAGGAGAGTCAGAGTTTGACTTGAATGATAGATCATGGGCTGAATGTGAGCTTGATGACGTCTTTGATGATGATGAAGAAATGCAGAAGGAACAAGAAACCCAAGTTTCATGCACAACTCTAATTTTTGATCCACCTCGGATTACAGTTATTCAGAGCTAATTTTAGCTCCTACACAACTGCAGCTTGAGTTTCAGGTGCAGGACTTCTACCACCAAGAAGAATGGTGGCTTGTTCAAGGATTTGATGAAAGTTTGCCGGTCAACGCCCCAAAGTACTAAAAAACAAGAAAGTTTGAAGAGGAGAAAGTTAAGTACCAGACACCAACATCTCTTTGATACAAATACTACTTAGGCACCTTCATCAGATGATGATGAGAAGAAAGAATTTATTCCATCCACACAACAAGGTGTGGGAGGTGAAGGTGGAGATAGAGGTGAGGGTGAGTGGTTCTAGTGAGGACACTAGATTTTGGCCTCGGTTCAGTCAAGTATATGGACGACGCAGGAAAAATTTGGGTTCCATATGGCTTGGAGATACTTACTCATATTTTTTTTAGTCAGGATTTATTTTTCTTGATTTTCCTAAGGTGTCTACATAATTTTTAGACATTTTAGAAATTTCTTACGTGTTTTTCTTCATTTTTCTGTTTTCCTGATTTCCTGATGTAAATAGTGGGCCGGATCCTATATAAAGGACCGAACCCTCACCTTTCAGCGTATGATACACTTTGAAATGAATTACGTTGAGATTTTGACATTCCCGTTTTACCCCTCTTCCTCCCGCGGCTCTTCTTAAACCCTCGAGGGTTTCTCTCTCTCCCCAATCTACGCGAATGGCTGGTTCGCGAGCTTCTTCCGACGGCGAGTCCAATGGCGGCGGCGTCTTCCTCCTCTGTTCCCCCTCCTTCGATGGAGATCTCTGTGTGATCCTTTGGAGAGTTCTTCTCCCCTCCCCTTGATCTACTATTTCACCTTCTGCTCAACTACCGTAGGATCACTCCTTTGATTCCGACGGGTTTTCTCCTCCTCCTTCTTGAGGATAGCTCATCCTCTTCTTCTTCTTCTTCTTCTTCTGATTCTTGTTCCGGCGACCTGAAGTATCTCCTTCATTCGTCTGGACTTCCTTCCATCTTGGTGCTGCTGTGCGGATCTTACGACGCCATCACTAATGGTAGCCGAGGAGTTCTTCATTCTTGCTGGGAGCTGAACCCTTCGAAGTTGCCGAGTTCGTTGGCTAGCGAATGGAATGTTCTCTGATCCTGGATCTGAACGAAAAAAAAACTTCCACTCCGAGGCTGCTGGCCGATGACGAAGGGAACTTCGTCTATTCCTATGGTTAGACTTCTTGAATCCCTTGCTGCCTCTGCGTAGACGGTCAGTAGTGCCTCTTTGTGAGAACATCCTCCCGCTCTACTGTGGATTTCTGGTTCTATATTGGTTGGTAAACCGGGAACCGATCTGGCGTTATCCTAGATCACCAGATCTAGAAGGTAGCCCATCAGTTTTCCCGTTTTCCTTCCTAGTCTTCGACGGATATTGTCGGTTACATAACAGAGTTCGGAACAGTGGCTCTCTTGCTTAAGGAACTGTATCAGTCCGTTTCTGTTATTTGTTTACGCTCTAACCTGCTCTTCTGAGGATCCGACACTCCGCCGATTTGGTTTTGGAACACTCTCCATTTTGGAATGAAGAGGACATGGTTATTCAGCTGTTCCTATTATTGATTTGATTCGGAGACTGGTCATTCTTCCAGTCTATTCTCTTTACATTGAGTTGATAGATTTCGAACTGGTCCTTGTCCAGTTCCTGATTTACGCTGATTAAAGTTCTTCTGGATTCTGCTGTTTTGGATCTATTGGAACTCATGGAGATATGGCGACCGCTGAGACTGGTCCTCTTCCAGTCACGTTTTAGCTGATTGCTGGTTCCTTGTGGTGTCTGGTTCTGACCGTGGTTGTTTCCAACTAGTTAGCATACAGCGGTTACACCATTTTCAGAGTTTATACTCAGTTTCTGACAGCATACAAGAGCTAGAATGAATGGCGGATAAGTGTTGAATCCGCCTATATTGTTCAAACAGGAAATGATGAAGACCACTGATAGATTATCACCTTGGTAGCTCATATCAGTTGTCGGTGTTTAATCATAGTTTGAGGCTAAATTGTTGAGCCGATATGGTCCTCTGATTCCAAGCTGTGATGATATATTTCTGAGCCTACATATCATTTGATAATTCATTGTTGGAGATCAAGAAATGATGCTGACTAAGATCGAGCTAACGCAGATGGTTGGTTATCTGTCAACCTGAAGATAGGCATTCCCCTAATTGAAAGTTGTAGACCTCTTACCACCCTGTGAGGTGTGGGTCATCAATTGGTTTTTGTACCTATTTGATAAATCGTTGTATTAAAGGGGAATACCTATCTCTCAGCTGGGGATTGTCTTCTCCACACTCCGGTGTGGAGGTATTTTCTGTTTCCTTCTTCCTTGAATGGTTTTAATACTGTTTTTCTATTATCTAATTCGTGAAGCCATGCCTGGTGCGATTTAGGTCCTAGCTTTAATTTTGTTGTTGTTGGTCATTTGGCGAGATTATTAGAGTGGACCTAATCCAGATAACTAAAATCAGTTGCGTTAACTGTTAGAACCGAATTTCAAAATCTATTCAAATTTCCAAAACTGGCGATTCTCTCTTATTCTTCTATCCCCATTCTGATTCATTAAAAGAGAAAGCAACTTTAGTGAAAAATTTCTTAATTAGAACACTCTAAAATTGAAAGACCTAGAACTTATTTGTGGAAGTCAGATTTTAATTTGTGGGTTGTTAGCCTCAAAATTTAGTCCTTAAAATCTGTTCCCCATCAAGTTCTACTTGTGGTGTACGTACGAGTGGAGTAGGTCCAGATAATTTGATTTATAGGAGGCATTCAAGTGGAAACAATAGCGGACATTGGAATAAGATAAGTATTTTTTGATGAGTACACAACATCATATCTATATTTTGCTTTAGATTTCGAGACTTGTTATCTATCTTCTCTTACTCTAGCAGATGGTGGAGCTTATGATTTTAGCCAGATGGCTCAATCGTCATTTTCATATTGTTTCGAGTTAATCGTAAGTGATCAAAGTCAATAGGGAATTCAAAAAATGAGGAGCTGAACAAAGCTTATGAGAGGCAATTTCATAGTTGGTATTGATTGGAAGGTATATATTTTAATACATATGACTTGTACTATCTTCTGTATTTAATAAAATGAATAATGGTGTTAGTTTGTATCCATTTATTTTAAAATATCTTATAGTTACTTGAAAATGTGGTAGATGACACAATTTCTGTTATTAACAATTTTTAAAAAATTTCTCTTAATTTCTAGATTTTTTAAGGAAATTTCCTGATTTTTATGATTATTTTTGAAACAAAAAAGGACCGATCCGGACCGATTCTTCCAATACAATCCGATTTGGATTGGATCGGTACATGCCGATCCTGATTCCTATTCTATCCTCGACCCCTGGTGGTTAGATAAGGAATTATGTCCATTGGTCATTCTTGCTATTGTTTGGCAAATTTGGTCAGAACGTAACTAGCGCACCTTTAATGATCAGTTCAAGAACATCAAGGCTAGCCTTCACTAAGCTGCATTTTATGTCAAGAGTTGGTATTTTGATTAATTTGATTTTTGCATGGATAGTTCTATACTCTTCCACGCTTTATTACTGAAAGAAACATCATAGACTGTTTTGTACTCTTCCATCTTTTATAACGTGAAGAAACATCGGATAATTTTATTTCAGTATATTTTATGTAATATGTGGTATAACCTAAATTTTAATTTGTAAATATAATATCTAATATTTAATTTAATGTAAGAATATTTAATATTAATACCAAGTGATATTAATACGTAACCAATAAAAGAGTATATAATTTTTTTTATAATGATTTTATATACCCTATGAAGGAGAATAACATAATCAGGTTGCCCCTATGGAATATTGCCAAGAATCGACTTCCTACCAGAAGCTATTTTCATAATATATTGCTTAGTATTTCTTCTGCCTGTGTTTTATGTGAAAGAAGGGAAGAGACTATGAACCACTTCTTTATTCATTGTGGGATCATCAACCTTTTATGGACAATTCTTTTTAGGAGCTGGAATTTATAGTGGTTGCAGCCCGTCAACATGATATGTCTCTTGCAAGACTGGCCAACTCAATCACTGGCCCTCAGATTCAACACTCTGGAAGATCATTTTGCCTGGTATGCTTTGGTCTATTTGGAGAACAAGTAATAAATTTTTTTTGAAGAACAATTTGAGAACCCAAGATTGATTCTTCATCTTATGGCAACATATGTTAAGGATTGGAAGTTTTTTTTTCTCTGGATCACATGCTGATGCTATTTCAATTAGGGAGAAATTTCAACACTTCCATCTTTACTTTTTGTAGTTTTGTGAGCTTCTACTGCCTTGGTAGATAAGGCCTTTCTACTCGTTGTTTTCTGTAGGTTTCTTTTTTTCATTGTTTGTACTTTTATGTTATGTTTTCAATAGAAATCATGGCCTTCTGCCCTTAACTCAAAAAACTTATTCTACCTAACAATGGATTAAGTGCTGCAACTAATTTCCCTTACCAAGTTGCTTATTCCGGGAATTAGTGTGATAAGAGGTACACTATCTTTCTTATTCTACTGCAAAACTGGCTCTAAAACTTTTAATATATATGCACACACTTGAATATGCTTATGTATGTGTCTATTTATGTAAATATGTGTTTTATTTATGCATTTAAGAGTTGTCATTTTTGGGACTTTATACACAAACGTGCACCACAGTCTCGCACTTATCTATTGAGAATTTGAGATATTCAAGAGGCTGCGTTGAGATTTAGCTGAGAACAAACTTGAGCACCTTGGGTCTCAAATCTTACGTCTAGAGAATAGAGGAGCACTACATAGATTAAGCATATCCATAATTAAAACAAAAGGATCTCAAATGAGGAGGTTAGAGAAGGTTTTGCTAAACATAAAAAAATAAGGGGTTTGACATTTCATCAGGAACAGTCTAAGCTTGGTCGGATCAACCATTCCAGACCGACCTCATCGGATTGCTGCCGGTCACTAGTGGATGGATGACCCCCACCCTCATGCATCTTCCCACCCTAAATGGACAGATATAAGTGGTTGCATCAGGTCCACAGGATCTGCAAACTTTGGACCCGATACAGCTTATCTTCTCTGCTCACTTTGGGGGGGAAAGAGGATCAATCTAGAAACATATTTTATGTTTTTTTAGTTTTGGAAGAACTGATTCATGCCAATCCTATATTGGATTTTCTTATGTTAGATTGGCCGAACCAATCTGATCCCAATTTGTATCATGATTGGCCCTGACTGACCTGGGGCCAATCCCAACTTGGAAATCCTTGAACCCAGACTAGCAAGTGATCATAATTGGCAATTTGGATGGATTGAGATGGGGGTGGGAGGTTGGAGATTGCTTCTAGTTCTGTTTGGCAAATTGAATTTCCAGTTTCATGAAACTGAGATTAGTGTTAAAGGAAATTAGATCACTCCGATGGATTCAGAGGAGAGGAGCCCCAAATAGTCTTCAACAGAGAGTGAGCTCCATTAGTCTAAGGCAATGAAAGCATGGTCTTTTAGTGTCCCAGGTGTAGTTCAACACTGAAGGTAGGGGAGGTGATTATGTAGGGGAATGATGAAGAATCATAAACTGTTTGACTCACATTTCGACACTATTGTCACCATGTCTAATGCACATAAGAAGAATATCAGTTTTTTTTATAGGTGGTACATGCATAATACCTTAACAGATATATCACATACACAGATTTTTAACCAAGTAAATGTTGCTTTAAGAGAGAACTTTTATTTTCAGTAATTACATGATATTTTTGCTCTATCTTATACCTTAAGTATCCAAACTCACAAAATTTATTTCTTCAAACCTTTTTGCAGAGAAAGTAGTGATGGTTTCAGTTGCATTTTTGGCGATCTTGTTCAGTGTACAGAGGTTTGGAACAAGCAAAGTGGGCCTTGCTGTTGGCCCTGCTTTGTTCATATGGTTTTGCTCACTTGGAGTTATTGGAGTCTACAACCTAATAAACTACGAGACAAGAGTTCTGAAAGCATTCAATCCTGTACATATGTATTACTACTTTACCAGAAACTCTGTTCAAGCTTGGATTTCTCTTGGGGGATGCCTTCTTTGTGCAACAGGTGACTCAATAACTCATTACCGACAGTGCAGTTTGATTTATGTTTCTAAACAAGAAATTTTTTGTGGGACACTTCTGGTTATGCCTTTTAGCTTATACTTTATGTATTTGCCAAATCTGCTGCTTTATGATAACGAGCCATTTTAATACTTACCATTTAAAAGGATGAAGTTCTTGAAGTTATTAGGTTATCCAAGGAATGGGCTATGTTGTTTGGCTATGATTTACCACCGACTATGCTACAGACTTGTCTATATAATCTTTGCATGATTATATGTACAAATTAAAGATTCAGAAATTGCAATTGATTGTTTTTCGACATGTATATTGCTTGGCCAAGTTATGATCTCTTGGCAATAGTATATACACAATACACACATGGGGAGAAGTTAGGTGCAATTGCTAATCTTGTATTTTAGTCCATTCAACTCAAAACCTTATTTGATGAGTTTAGGGGCATACTATACTTTCTTACATGATTTTTTTCAAAATCAATGTATGAATATTTTTGATGCCTTCTCACATGTTTCATCTGTCTGGCAGACTGAAAAATCATGATACATTTCTATGAGGTTTCTTTGAGGTCTGAATATAACAACATGCCCTATGTATGTTGATGTTAAGGTGATGAGGAGAGCCACTGTATTTTTTTTTGATGTTTGTTTTTTAAAAAGAAGGTGATAATACATTAATAACTGTAAATAAAGGAGATTTAGCCAAATCGATAAAAAGAGAAAAAAGAAAGATGAACAATTCTAATGAGATGATCAAACTGAAACAAAGGACAGATCAGCAGGTGGGCACTGGGCATGAATATACACTTAAAAAGTATCTCTAGAGAAAGTTGAATTTGTGTGGATCAAGGATTGCCATCTCGGATCTCGGCTTCGTCTGAGGGGGATGTGAAAGAGAAGAGATCTCGGAGAGATCTCGAAAAAATCTTGAGAGATCAGATCTTGAATTCTCGGATCAAAATGTATATATGTATTAAACATAACATAATATCTTATAAAGATAGGAGTACATCAATGAATTTATATGAAAATATGTAACATATTTATACATTAACTATGTGAATGAACAATTACAAAGCACTCTTAATACTAAAAAGATGATCTTTGTGTTTCTAAAAGATTAAAACTTGTATACAATTTTATTTAAATACTAATATGATATTAAATTTGTAGCACATTTTATATGTGATAGTATAAGTGATATTGAGATATATTAATATGTTTACACTATCATAAACGGGGGCGCAGAGTAGTCGAGGATCGACCTGCACGGTTAGGTCGCGGAGGGTCAAGGGGGCAGTGCCCCTTGTGTATCAGGGGGGCAAAGCCCTCCGAAGAAATTTTTTTTAAGGATGAAGCTACATGGGGTGAGATCTCGGCGATCTTGTTTCTCGGCCCCCTTGGCGAGACCGAGATCTTGCCGAGATGGCATTCCATGATGCGGACCATATTTATAATTTATGTGGACCATATTTATTGAAGCGCCAAAACATCCAAAAGGTCCTTCATAGCCTAGGCGAAAGACGTTTGCTTAAGTGTCGTATAAGTGGTAAGAGGTGTAAGCCTAAGTGGTAAGATTTTAAGATCCCAAGACTGGTCTCGAATATGGGGCAGGATGCTGTGTCTCAGATAGGGTAGGGTGCTGGACAGTGGAGGGGAGATAACCAGGAGGGGAGATGACCAGAGGGAGGGGATGGCCAGCCAGAGGAGAGATGGCTGTTCTTAGACAGGGAAGGCTGCTGGATCTGCTGGTTCAAGGAGAGATCTGGAGGGGGGATAGAGAGGAAGAGTGGGGAGTAGATGGCTGAAGATAGGAGAGATGAGAAGAGGGAGGGGAGATGACCGGTCTCTGACAAGGCAGACTGCTGGGCTTGTTGGCCAAAGAGGAGATCTGGAGGGAGGGGGGGAGAGAGGGAAAGTGTGGAGGTGAGATGGTTGGTGGAAGGGGAGATGACAAGTCTCGAAGAGGACAGACTTCTTGGCCTGCTAGCTGATGGTGAGTTCCAGAGGGGATGAGGAGAGGAAAACTGGAGGGGAGATGGCCTGTCTTGGACGGTGCATGCTGTTGGGCTTGTTGTCTGAAGGGGAGATTCAGGAGGGGTGGGGGAGAAAGAGTGGAGGGGAGATGGCTGAAGAGGGAGAAAACTTCTGGAGTTGGGGAAGAAAAAAGTCTCACCCAAGCATGGGCAACAACAACATCGTGGCAGACAATGGTGGGCAGCAGTGGATCCCGTGAGCAGTAGCGGCAGTTTGGTGTGCTAAGGTTTCCAATGAGGTTGAGACTGGGTGGTTGACCACCACATAGGGTGTTAGTGCCACCAGACAAAACTGATCCAATATGGACCGGTTAATATACCAGACCTGCTTGGCAAGATGCCTTGGCATTTATGCGAGTGGTGAGCACCTTGGGCACCCAAGTGGCCTAGTTGGGTGCCTTTTGGAGGCCATTAAATCAAGGGACGTAGAAAGGAGATCCGATCAACTTGTTCTTAGGATATTTATTTTCATGAGCTTGGTCTTATTATGTGGTCGTGAAATGAAAGATGACTTTCATATCTAAGCTTACTTAGACATAGCTTGCTTTGTTTTATTTGTGATGCAGTATCAAACTAAGTGTTTCTTGAAAGTTCCGCTTATTTTGAATTTTGAAACCGTATCAAACCGCCACATGGGGGGTTAGTTCCATTTATTTTGAAACCCTTAAACATTTCTTCAGAGTTCTATCTACTTATTAACTCATTTTGTCTTATCTATTAATATAGTATCATCTGCAAATATCATACACCATGATATGCCATCCTATATATATTACATGTTAATTTATCTATAATTAATGTTGATTGTTATTAATTTCTCATTTTTATAGTTATTATTTTATAGGTTGTTGATTGATGTAATGAGACGAGGTGGTCAACCATGTTGTCACCTCAACCTCTCATGCATTAAATAACATATATCCTACCTGCCATTTTTGTCCAACCATTTTATTTTTGTTTGTTTTGATTTCAACTTGCAATGCTTTGAATAATTCTGTGTAATCAATAACTGTGCTACCTTGGCTCCTAGTTGAATCACCTCGTCCTTCTTGCATGGTTCTAAGTTGTACATTTGTTGAACTTGATTCTATAGTGTGATTTTATGTTAATTATTTGCTGCCATTAAACTACAATTATTTGCTGCAGGATCAGAAGCAATGTTTGCTGATCTATGCTATTTCTCTGTTAGATCAGTTCAGGTAAATTTCTTAACTGAAATGCTTATCCAAGCAACACTTTGGAAATTTTTTTCATTTCTAATGTCTAGTACTGGATTTTCTTTGCAGCTGACCTTCATTCTTCTGGTTCTACCTTGTCTACTTCTGGGATACCTTGGTCAAGCTGCATTCCTTATGGCAAATCAATCTGAAACCGAGCAAATTTTCTTTACTTCTATCCCAGGTAAGCTCTGATCTACTTTGCAAAGAGATCTCCATTTTGTTTTGTTGGTCTAATTTGTTTACATGAGTTTTCTCTCTGTTTTTATGATTGTTTGAACTATAACAGATTAGTTTTGGCAGGTGGAGCTTTCTGGCCTGTCTTTTTCATAGCAAATGTTGCGGCACTTATTGCAAGCCGAGCAATGACGACAGCAACATTTTCATGCATAAAACAGTCAACAGCTCTTGGTTGCTTTCCCCGCCTTAAAATAATCCACACATCTCGAAAGTTCATGGGCCAAATATATATTCCAGTCATCAATTGGTTTCTTCTGGTTGGTTGCCTTGCATTTGTTGTCATGTTCAGAAGCATAAATGAGATAGGGAATGCATATGGTAAGGCAATGCTATTTTACTTTTGCCTTTTCTCATCAATATATGTGTTCTCTTTCTTATACCAGTCGAAGGGTCATACTGGCGTCAAGCGACCACTGCATTTATACACATAATTACATATGCATATTAAAAGGATGCTTTTTGGTGCATCTGCTGTTTATTGCTATTTGCAATATGATATGCCTGATTGTTCAACCCAAATGGGAAATGGCTGCTACAGATAAAGATTGACATGCTCAATCCTTGCTGATTTGACACTTGTATTGCTGTGCTTTTACTAACGTGACCAGGAGTTACCTGGCTGCTAGTTTGTCATAGTGCTTCCTGGAAACCTCAAAATTTCAAATTACAAAAATGTTTTTTCTCCTTTCCATTATAGAAAAATTATGGGCTTTTTTAGGAAGGATTAATTTTGTTTTGTTGTTATATTTGAACATATGTGAGGTAATGGTGTGGGTTTCTGAAGATAAGTTGGACCTCTCCCCAATTGTCCTTAGACGAATCTGACTTTAATTACATGACTGGTGGTTTAATCTTGATGACACCCGGGGTTACAAGAAGATGACAATTTTTTTGTATTTTTATGATTCTTGACTTGAATAATTTTATTAGATTTCATGATTTAATAAATTTTATTGCATTTATTTCATTTTTATAATTCATTGTTATTTTTTATTTATTGTTATTTAGTAATTTGTGTTATTGTTTGGGCATCATTTTTGTGTTGTGGATTTTTTATTAGTTATTTCTTTACCTTTTTGAGTCGGTATTTTGCCTTTTCTTTTTTATTGATTAATTGTTTTGCTTGATTGTTTTTGGGATAGAATCCTGTTTTCTTATCATTTCATATTTATTAATTTTTGATGCATACATTTTTATTAATTTAGATAATCTAGATTTTGTAGATGTGATTTGTTTTTTTATCTTTTTTTTATTAAATTTTGGGTAGCATATATTTTTTGTTAAACTTTTCAAACTTAAACGTATTATTTAATTGATTTATTATTTTATTATATTTTGTCATTTTTTATTTGTGGGTGTTATTTATTTAATATGGTCCTACTTAACTTACTTTAAATATTTTATTTTAGAATCATTATCTTTTCTTTTTTAATGAGCGGATCATGGAAGGTGTTGGTTTTGTAAATGCTATAAAGATGCACATGATGTAAAGACATTAATGAGAAAATTTCATTCATTTCTCAAGTCATGGTTTGCATGATGTACATAACATTTTGCAAAAATAAAACATGATTGAGATCATTGAGGCATGAAAAAATATTTTTCTATTTCATTGAGGTTGACATTGGTTGATAGTGTTTATCAGGCATACTAAAGTTGTGTTAAAAGATTTGAGTCACATGTCCCATACTCATAGATTGCAGAATCGGCGGAATCGGTCCGATTCTGACCGATTCCGGAATCGGATCGGTATTCCCGGCGGAAGGACCGATTTCGGGAAGAATTCCGCGGAATCGGAATGAATCGCCTGGAATCGGTCGGAATCGATCCGATTCTGACCGATTCCTTGTGGAATCGGTCGATCCGACCGATTCCTTCGGAAGGCCGGGTCAACCGGCCCGGTTCGATTCCCGGTTCGACTCTGGACCGGGAATCGAACCGATTCCGGCCCTTTTAGGGCCGTAATCGACCCGCGGGGGTCGATTCTGTCGATCCCGCGGCGGACTGAGACTGCGCAGGCGATTCCAGCGCGATTCCGGCGCGATTCCGTCGATCCAGCGTCGATTCCGGCCGATTCCGTCGATCCAGGGTCGATTCCGGCCCGATTCCACCGATTCCGGCGATTCCGGCGGCGATTCCGGCGATTCCGGCGATTCCAAGCTTGGTCTTCAAGGGATTCCGCCGATTCAAGCTCGGACCGGCATCGAATCAACCTCTTCTTCGATCTTTGTAAGGTTTTTGGTAAGATTTCTTCGCCGAAAACTTCGTACGTCCATTCTTACGCGTTTCCGACGAGTCTGAGTGTCGTTAAACTTTGCGATTTCCGATCGAACAAGTCCATTTAAGTTTTGAACTATCCGTTTAAGTCCATTTTGCACGGGAAAAATTCCGAATATCCCGTACGCCTATTTTTACACGTTTCCGACGACTCCGAGTAGAGTTAAACTCGGTGATTTGTGATCGAACATCCGCTCAAGTTGTTTGAACATCGATTGGATGTTCTTTGTACGGGAAAAATTTCGGATACCCCGTACGTTAATTTACGACCATTTCCGACAAATACGTAACCCTTTAAACATACCGAATGGTGTGTTACTTGGGTTGTCTGCTTCCCGAACAGCGTCTAAATCAATTTTTATGTTATCTAATCATTTTTAGTGCATTGTTTACAATTTTTGCAGATATAAGCAATGGCCGATCAAGGTGATGCAGTAGCAGCACGTGCTTCCGACGTGGGTTGGAAACACGGGCACATGGTAGTCCTAGTCAGGAAGAGGGTACAGTGCAAATGGTGTGGGAAGGAGATGAACGGGGGGGTGTTCCGGCTGAAACAACATATCGTCGAACGGTGGGAATGTCAAGAAATGTGACAAGGTGCCGGGGAGAAGAGTGAGGAGATGAGAGGCTACGTGTGGGTAGAGCCTCTCGACGGGCTGTTAGGATCGAGCGAGAGGGAGGAGTTGCGCGACGAGCTACTCCAGAGGAGGAGGGACCGCGATTTGCCTACCTCCAAAGGGAAAGACAAGGGAAGGCATCGGGCGAGCCGGAGCCGGGAGAGCGAGGACGAGTCCGCGGACTCTGAGCTTAGACATGCTAGGCACGGCAGCAAGCGTGCATTTGCTGAGGAGGAGGAGGGAGGAGGGGAGCACGAGGGTGCGGGTCCCGAGTTGACCCGGCTTTGCGCCGATCGGCATCGGCTCGCCGGATCGGGACCGAGAGACCGACCCCGGGAGACAGAGCCATACCGCCGTTCCACTTCTACCGGCACTCGATTTACACCGAGTGACGAGTATTTATTTAGGAAACAGAGTGCTTAGCAGATGGGGATAAAACAGGCAATGAAAGGGGTGAAGGCAACAGGAACGGCTGCAAAGAGAGCCGTTCGCCACATTGTGAAATGGTTTTTACATGCAGGTATCACTTTTTAAAATAAAATTGACATTATGTGTGTTTCATTTACATAAACTTAATTTTAGCCTGATCCCAAATTTTTTTCATATGATGTAGGCATCCCAGCACATGCAGCCACCAACCCCTACTTCCAGACGATGGTGGATGCCGTGGGTGAGGCTGGACCGGGTTTGCAAGCCCCGGGCAGCAGACACATATACGGCGCTGGCCTGGATAAGGAGGTCCATGAGTTGAGGGAGTGGATGAATGGGTTTAAGTTGGCGTGGAAGGAGAGGGGTTGCACAATTATGTGCGATGGGTGGACATGTATTACCAAGAGGAGTATGATAAACTTCTTGGTGTACTGTTCTGAGAGGACTACATTCTTGAAGTCGGTAGATGCTTCTGGGAAGATAAAAAATGCCGACTTCATCTTTTCTCTGATGGATGGGGTGGTGGAGGAGATCGGGGAGGACAATGTGGTTCAGGTTATCACTGACAACGAACCATCATATAAGGCGGCTGGGAGGAAGTTGATGGAGAAGAGGAAGCACATCTTCTGGGTGCCCTGTGCAGCACATTCCATAGATCCCATATTAGAGGATATAGGCAAGGAGGAGGGTGTATCTACACTTGTCAGGCAGGCGCAGACGATCACATATTTTATTTATTCGCATCCCCGCCTCCTACATATCTCGAGATCTCACACAGGAGGGCACGATCTTGTTAGGCCCGGTCCGACACGATTTGCCACGAACTTCATTGCGCTGGAGAGTTTACACCGGCACAGGCATGCATTGGTTAGGTTCACACAGTCCGAGGAGTATTACAACTATATGATGGACAACCTGTATGACAAGAAAGATCAGTTGGAGATTCTTGTCAGGTCTGAGAAGCAGATCACTGACAAGAGATTTTGGGAGAGGATTGCCTACTACTTGGCAATCATTGAGCCACTGGTAGTTGTCTTGAGGTTGGTAGACTCAAATGACAGGGACCAGATGGGCACATTGTATGATGCTATGGACCGGGCAAAGGCGAAAATAAAAGAAAAAAATCCCGAGAGGTTACGAAGTGGTGGAAGATCATTGATGACCGATGGGACAAGACCTTGCACCACGATATCCACGTAGCGAGTAACTTGGTTAAAAAATTATTTTTGCTGTATAATTGTCTTATATGCACAGTGTTAACTTATAAAATCTTGCAGGATATTTTTTGAATCCCCGCATCCAATACGGAGGACAGGTGGTGAACGACAACGAGGTGATGCGGGGTACACTTGCAGTTATTCAGCGTCTGTGCCGATCTCAGCAGGACAGGATAGAGGCTGAGATAGAAGTAAGTTAGAGTTCATTAAATACCTTGGAGTAGCCTTACTAGGCAACTAATATTTTTTTTATAAATTTTTCAGATGCAAAAGTACAATATGAGAGTCGGGGTATACTCAGATGCTGACCTTAAATATTCAGTTGACAAAGTGTCACCTGGTATAGTAATAGCTTGATGAAGATTTTATTTTGTTTTCATATAAGTTATGGTAGATGATGGGCTAATTGTTTACCTTTTCTCTTCTTGTTTTTTCTTGCAGCTGAGTGGTGGGTTCAGGTGAACACCAGGAGTGGATGGAATCTACTTGCTGCCATCGGTATAAGGATACTCAGCCAGAGCACCGGTTCCTCCCATTGTGAGAGGAACTGGAGTACATTCAACCTTATACATACGAAAAGGAGAAACAGGTTGACCTCAGACCGGCTGGAGAAGCTGGTCTTCTGTCATTACAACATGAGGCTGCGCATAAAGAAAATCAAGGATCGGCAGAAGATCAGCGAGGCACGTTTTGCACGATTCGCAGGTGGCCCGTACGAGCAGAGACATTCCTCCGCCACACCACCACCCGAGGAGGTGGACATGGACCAGATTTTCTAGGAGGAGCATGCACTTGCCTCGTGGATAGAGGAGAGGGAAGCCAGGGATCATGCAGCTGAGTTTGATCCCGATGACCGTGCATGGGCGGAAGGAGAGTTGGATGGTGTTGAAGCCGAGGAGGATGCTCAAGCTCCACCTCCATCTACTTCTCGAGCTCGAGCGGGGCCTTCTTCGCCCCAGCGGCTATGGAGCGACCACTGCGGCTGCCCCGGCTCGGCTCCGGTCCCGGCGGCCTGCCACTCATCCCATTCGCGGTCGGGGAAAACGAAAACAAAGGTGATCGCACGGAAAATGGGAGGATTTGCGAAGTTCAAAAAAACTTTGAGTTCCGGACCTTCTGGTAGTTCAGAGATGGCTGAAGAGGGAAAGAGAAGGAAGCAGAGGTCGGGCGTCTGTCGGCCCGGATAACGACGGCGGCTCCTTCTCACTCCTCGGGTGATGATGACGAGGAGTGCATACCGGCGACGTAGCCATCGGCGGCTGACCGAGTCTGCGATTCGCGGCTTCCAAAGCCGTATTACACGCTGGATGAGCAGACACCGCATTCTTATATTATGGAGCCACAGTATCCAGCATTTGGCCTGGTTGACCAGCAGTGGATTACACCACCAGCTCCACCATCCTCTGCTTACGTCCCGGTCGTCCCGCAGTCCGATTCATACGACCTTGATGGCATGGCATCGGCATTATTTTCATATGGATATGGTCCCGGACAGTATACAAGACTGAGCACGAGGGAGGAGCGTCACGAACAGCAGGGAGAGGAGGACGACCCACATCTATATCGTAGATATTGGTAGTAGATTGATATGATGTAATTTTTTTTTGATGATGTATCAACTCTTTGATTTTTGAATCAATGGAATTGGAATATGTATTTACCTTCAAATCTTCAATTGGAGTTCATTAGTATTTATTCGATGTGGTCCTGTGGATGAATGCATTGGTTATTTTTAAAAATTTTTCTAACTCATTTCCTGTTTTTTTAGAATTTTTTCTGATTTTCTGATTTTTTTTACGAAAAAAAAATTCAAAAAAAAAAAAAACCGATTCCGGCCCGATCCGAAATCGATTCCCTTCCCAGGAATCGACCGATTCCAGCCGATTCCTGGAATCGGAATCGGAATCGGTCCCAACTGATTCCGATTCCGATTCCGATTCCGGAATCCATGCCCATACTGGTTCTTCATATTTGGAGGCTTCGGGGATACGTTGAAGCCATACTGAGTGTTAGTGATCATATATCCCTTAACACCCTGTGAATGGTGTTAGTAGAAGCATATGATGTTGGTATAAGCATATTGAGGTCATCTTAGAAGAGTTATGTCCCCTGCTGGTCATTCATATTTGGAGACTTTGAGAGAATGCTGAAGCGAGTTACAGATTATATACCTCTGTGTGAACCTTTTTTTTGGTTTTTGGAAAAGAAAATTTTTGTCTGTTTGTTTTTTTTTGGGGAAAATATGGGTGTTACAGACTTATTTCGGAAAATAGGTGATATCCTACAAAATATGAGATAGTCTGGTGGTATTTTAAGAATATTATGACCGAGTTCGAGTTCTTTGAAAATCTTGATTTTGACCCCTCTATGCTGGATGATGTGAATATTTGACGTTGACTTACATTGAGCAACGACTCAAAGCCTTTGATGAGCCGTCGTAGCAACCTATTTAGGGGAGCGTGCACATCCACAAAATAATGAACTTGAAAGGACCACGGCATTTTGGGCCCAATGAGATGCAAACCCATTGTTTAAGGTTGATTTTTTATTTAGTTGGTTTTAAAGAAGCTTCAGATTCGGATATGCATTGTTTAGTTTGGCTTTTTTTGTTTGCTTGGTGTTTTGTTTGACTTTTCTTTTTTAGTTTAGTTTGGATTGGGTTAGACTGGTTTGGGTTGTTTTGGTTTTGGTTTTGAACGAGTTTGAAGTATTTTTAAACATTATGGAATTTGGGTTTTTAAGGTTTCAGATTCGTTTAACAATCTGTTTTTTTTCAGGTTGTTTTTGACATGTTTTGAGTGTTGAAATGCTGTTAATTTAGCTTTCCTTGGAATTGATTTTTTGAAACATTGGTGTGGAACTTAGTTTGTCAAGGTTTATGCAACTTTCAATCGAATTTCCAGATAGTCAAAATCTGATTTTTTACATGTGTTTTCAGGTTTGTTAAAAATTCTAATCTTTAGTTTGAAGTTTGGTCTTTGAGTATTTCTTAGTCATGATTTTTTTACATGATTTTTTATTTCAGTTTTCAGATCTGCTTTAAACCTGTTTTTTTACTTAGGGACAGATTTTTGTTATTTTATTTAATGTTTTAGATGTTGTTTAGAGTTTGGTTTAATCATTGTTTTGTTTAAGGGTTTGATTTTGTTGTATTAAGCATCTTTTGACTGAATTTCCAGGTTGCCACCAATCTGATTTTTACACTTGTTTTTAGATTTTTTAAGGTTTGATTTTTTGTTTTAAGATTAAGTTCGGTGTCTTTTAGGTGATGTTGATTGAATGTTTTAATTGTTACTTAGTTTAAGGCTTCAATCTTATTGGGGTAGGCGGATTTTGGGTGAATTTTCAGATTTTATTTCAGTTCTGACTTTTTTTATTAACTTTCAAGCTTGTTGATGTTATTTATTTAATTTTGGAGTTTGCATCACATCCGGTCGAATGGGTTGCCGTTTGATGCCTTGTTGCATCCATTCGGGTCAACACTTAGAACATCATTTTATTGCATATGTTGGAGTACAAGTGGTTGTGTGAAATAACACCGGGTGGAAAATCGGCATTCCTTCCCCCGATATAAATTTTCATATGGTTAGAAAAATTCGGCATTACGACGGCATGCTGACTTATTCCAATACCCATACAAGATGACAAATATTTTGACTTGGCATATCAGGAGAAAGATCGCCGACTATGAGAATCGCCTACATCATTGTCCTGATTGACATCTTGGGGCCAATGATCGCGGGATCGGAATCGGGATCGGAATCGGGATCGGTGGGTACCGATCCGATTCGGATCGGATCGGATCAGACCGATTCCGACCGATTCAATGGAAGAAAATCGATCCAGAATCGGTAAGAAAAAAAAGTAAAAAAAAAAACGATCCGATTCCGATTCCGGACCGATTCCGGTTGATTCCGGCCGATTCGGACCGATTCGGACCGATTCTGGCCGATGCGACTGGAATAGCAAAAAAAGAAAAAAAAACGATCCGATTTCGATTCCGATTCTGATTCCGGACCGATTCCGGCCGATTCCGGACCGATTCCGACCGATTCCTACCGATTCCGACAGATTCCGCGGAATTCATGCCGGAATCGGTCCTTCCGCATCCACTGATCCGATTATGGAATCGGTCGGAATCGGTCCGATTCCATCGATTCCGTAAACAATGCTTGGGGGCGGACCCAGGGTAGTAGTTCAAAAGTTGGAGTACCTGTTAAAGGGTGTTTCACTCTTTATTTTAATTTGGCCTTTCGCATTTTTGATTTTTATTTATGTTTTTAAGAGGCCACTTGAGCCAATTCAAGTGTTGTCGACATTCTTAGCCGGCCTTCGATCTTCCTGGCTTAGTGGGCCTGTCTTGAACATTCTTTGGCCGGAAGGGCCTACTAGAAAAACTGCCACCTTGCTGAAGAGTTCTTTGGTCCCATTAAATCATCGTGAAAATCTTGCCTCTACACAATTCTAACCTTCCTCTGTGAGGCTCTCTAGATAAAGTATCCTTTAATCTCTTCTATAAGCTCTGTTGGGACTTTGTCACACTTCTTTGACATTTTCACCTACATCGGCTCATGGAATGCGATCTCCCGAGAATCTCTCGAGATCTCCCGAGAATCTTTTTTCTTTTGTGCGTCCGAGAAACGAGATCGTCGAAACGAGAATATCTATGTAGTACTTGTGATACCTTGATCTTCTCTGCCTATTATTATCTCCAACTTGTTAGATGATCTTGTTAAGTTTCTTTCTTATATTGCCAATTTTATTATGGAATCTATCCAAATATTCATCTAAACATTATTGTTTGATAAAATTTTATAACTTAATATTTTAATGACTATATATGTACAATTGACGCAAAATGTTATCAATCTCCTATCCATATTGTTTAAGATGAAACTTTGGTCTGACATAAGATCCTTTATATGTCTCATACTAACAATAGTTTACCATCTCTATCTCTGTATTACGCTTTTAATTCTCTCATAACTTATTTTAATATTTAATATGAGTTCTCTTGTCCTTTTTAAAGAGATTTTATGACATTCTACATTTAAACATGCACATTGATTGGTATTTCCAAGATCTAATACCTTGAGATTTTTTCGAGATCTTTTATCTTTAATCTCCGTGAGATAAAATATAGATGTAAGATGACAATCATTGGGTAAAGTATTCCTTGCATAAATGAAATCCGAGATTCGATCTCCCGAGATTTTTTCGAGAATCTTACGAGATCTCTTCTCTTTCACGCTTCCGAGACGAAGCCGAGATCCGAGATGATAATCCTTGCATCGGCTATATGTTACTTGAGCTGATAGACACCTCCATTCATCTTCTTTTTACACTATTTGCATCTCACTCTCTTTCTCTCCACATCGAACAAGAAACTATGTTGCCATTTAATGTTGTGACTTGCAACATCACCAACCTCCTCATCCAATATTTTACCTACATCCATATACGTAAAACATATTAGTAAATATTAATTAATCAATAATCGCTCCCAATTGGGGTGAAAAAATAAAAAATTTACCCCCAAAGGGGTGCTTAGGGCTGAGGCAACCCTTCGGGGGTGTTTGAGGGTCACTCTCAAAGGCCTGCTGACAACAACCACCCATCAGCACCCCCGAAGGGGTGCCTTGCTCGGAGGGGAGCCGAAAAGGGGGGGGGGTCCTTAGTATGGATCGGGGGAGGGGGAGACTAGAAACTACCTATTTATGGGGTATCGGGGGTGGGGGGAGAATGGGGTCGATCTTCCCTAATAAGGTGGATCAATCCGAGAATCGGTCCAGAATCAGGTCCCAGATCGACCCGATGTTGGATGTTTCTAGATTCTAGTGGATCGCTCAGTCACAATTCCGATTGATACGGCTGGAATTCGGGTCCAGATTGTTGGTTCCGCCTAGAATTTGATCAACTAGGGTCTATTTGATCCAAGACTTGGCCGATTCTGCAATCCATGGGGTTGTGGGGTGTTCGAACGGGAAGGAAAGGGAATTGCAGAGCTGTCGAGGGGTTTGGTGGACAACTGAGAGTGGCTGGGGAGTCAATAGAAGGAAGATGATGGTAAGGGTAGATGGTGGGGACACCAAATTTCAAAACAAATTTGAGTATTTTCGGGAATTTTATAAGTGCTGACCACAGCATTTGGGATCCATTTGGTTTGTTGGAGGAGTTTAGCAACATTTTCTTTTAGCATTAATTTTAGTTATATTTTCAGTTAAAAAATTGTTAATAGAGAATCTCACAGTAAAATAGGCCATTGGCAGTCCCTGTGGGCTTATTCAGTTGCTACCATTTATTTGACATATCAATTACGTGTATTTTGTGTCTTTTCTCTTTTTTATGGCATTGTGGCTAGTCGACCGTGGATCTTGGGCCTTTAAAAGGGCTTTCCAACTATTGTGCAGGCCAAGGATTGCCATCTCGGATCTCGGTTTCATCTCGGGAGGGTGAAAGAGAAGAGATTTTGGAGAGATCTCGGAAAAATCTCGGGAGAATAGATCTCGGATTCTTAGATTAAAATGCATATATGTATGAAACTGTTGGCGTCTGGTTTTTTTCAAAAAAAAGAGAAGAAAATTGGGCCAAAGAAAAATGGGTTTAAGTGTAAGGTGCACAACCCACAATTCAGCCAATATTTGGGCCCAATTGGCAGCCCATCTCCCCCTGGTCGGCCAGCCCATAACCAGATAAATACAACCCATGAAAAGGCCTTTTTGCGCAGCCCACAACAGTGGGAAGGGGACTGGGCCGCGGCCCACTTGCAGGCCCACAACCTGTCCTGCTGCCACCTGCGGCCAGGTGTGAACAGCACCTAAAAAGCCCCCTGCCATTTAGCAGACCACCTGCGCACCCAACCTGCCACTTGTCACCCCAGCCCCCTGTGCACCATGCAGCCGCCCCCTGCAGCCAATCCAGACCCTTGTTCAGCCCAAGAAAGGGGGAGAAAGAGGGGGCAGCCAATTAAATACACTGGCTGCATGGGGGGGAGGCCAAAGCACCTGCGCCCCACCTGCCACTTGTAACCCCAGCCCCCAGCCGCCCCATGCAGCCAATCCAGCCCTGCATGGGGGGGGGGGGGGGAGAAAAAAGCTGGGCACCTGCCACCTGCTGCAAAGCTGGCCCACCTGCCACCTGCGCACCAACCCAGGCCCATTCAGCCCCTCTGCTGGCTCTTCACCTCCCCCTCCAGCCTCTATAAAAAGAGGGGTGCGCACCAGCAAAGGAGGAGTTTTTCTGGACGCCGACAGGCTGCTGCTGCTGCCTGCGACCAAGGAGGAGAAGAAGAGAAGAGGAGGGACCTTGGCGCACCAACAGGGGCACCACCCTGCTGCACCTGCCACCTCCCCTTCCTGCTGCACCAGCTACTGCACCGGCCTTCCTGCTGCTGCCACCCGCGGCCAGAAGAAGAGAAGGAGAAGGAGAAGGAGAGGAAGCCCAATTGCTGCCATCTCCTCTTGGTGGAAGGGCTCTCCCGGTTGCAGCTCCACCTCCGTTCCATCCAAGGATCAAAAAAAACAGGTGGGTACAAGCAAGAATATAATTATGTAGTCCTTATGGACACCTCCCCACCTCCCTCCAAATTCTCTTCTCAACCCCTCTCATGGCCTAAACCGGCCTTCATCTTCATCGGCAACCCATGGCCTAAAGCGAATCCCTTTGCCAACCTCATCTCGGCTCATTTAGGGACACCCAATCAGGCCTCAGCCGGACCCCACATGAAGCCCCCTTCGGCCCACCTGCAGGCCACCCAAAACAGACCCCTGCCAGTCATAGTTGTCAAGGCGACAAGGCGCCCAAGGCGTTGAAGGGTACCAATTCCGCTTAGGCGACAAGGCGGCCGCTTAGGCGTCGCCTAGGCGGTCAAGGCGGTATTCAAGGAAGGCTGAGTCAGGAGGTTGTTATATATAAAAAAAACATAAATATAAATATATTTGTTATGTTATAATTGAATATGAGTGTTTTATCAATGCACATAAGTAAATATGATGTGTGTGTGAAAGAGAAGAAAGTTAAATAAATATTTATAAAATTTAAGTATATAACTCATTTATGATTATAAAATTTATATATGTGCAATAGTATAAGTGATGGTAAAATATTTTTATAATATTATTAAATGGGGGAGCGCGAGTAGTCGCGGATCGACCGCGCGGTCGGTCGCGGGGGTCAGGGGGCGCGCCTCGTGGGGGGGGGGGGGGCGAAGCCCCCCGAACCCAAAAAAGTATGTAATAGTATAAGTGAGACAAAGATGATAGTATAAATCTTAAATCTTAAAAATGTATGATAGTATAAGTAATAATACAATATATTAATATATTCAAACTATCATTAAATAAGTGTCCCTTGTGAGGGGTATCAAGGGAGAAAAATTCCTCAAAAACTTTTTTTAATGATGTAAAAATACCCAAGGCGCCTTGCTTGGGCGCCTTGGGCGCCTAGGCTGGCGCCTTGGGCGCCTTGGGCGCCTTGGCGGGCGCCTTGGGCGCCTTTCTGGCCCCAGACAAGGCGCCCTGGCAAGGTGCCCTTGGAAAGGCGCCTTGCCGCCTAGGCGGCGCCTAGGCGCCGCCTAGGCGGGCGCCTTGACAACTATGCTGCCAGTCCACATTCAGTTCAGCCAAATGCCCTTTGTGCAGACCCACTTTAGCCCACTTGGAGCTACCTGATCCTCCCCCTGAGCAGGTCCGAAGCTACCCCCTTTTTAGCCCATGTCCAGACCAGAACCGGCTCTGATCCAGACCCTAACTAGGTCCCATCTCACACCCTTAATCGGATCCCATTTTAGTCCAAGATGCTGCCCCTCATTCCGGCCCATCTTCAGCACACCTAAACTCTCTTCTAACAGGTCCCATTGTAACCGGTTTCTTACCCCTTTGTGGTCAAACTATTAGCTCCTTTGCGGCCCATTCCAACAGACTGCAATCAGGCCCAGAAAAGGATCCACAATCGACCCATCTCCCACTCCTTATACAGTCCCATAGCTGACCTATGTTCAGTCTCTATTTAGGCCCCTTCGCGGCCCAGACAGCAGCCCCCATGTGGCCAACACCTGTTCCCTTTTGTGGTTCAGCCAAGCAGACCCCTAAACAGGTCCTGTTCAGTCAAAAAAAAAGGAGATTGATCCCCCTCTGGATATCCCCACCGCGGCCTGCAAAAGAAGGCAGCAGCAGCTCCCATCCAAGCAAAGAAGAAAAGGCAGCAAGGCAGCGCCGCACAGTTCAGTACAAGCGCAGAAGCTCACCAATTTTCCAGCATGGTGGGCAGGGGCGATGTCCCGGACCCTCTCGGAATCCGTACGACGGGCCGATTGTTTTGTCCGGGCGGGTCCTTGCCCTACCACCAAGACGGAGGAAGGGCGCACAAGCCCACAAACAGGCCCTTCCGGCCCAAGAAGACCGAAGACCGGCTTTGAACGCCGATGGAACTCAAACCGGCCCGAATGGCCTTTTAAAATAAAATAATAAAAAAAAGAAATAAAACTAAAAAGAAATGGACGGCTCCCCCGGGTACGTCCCGGGATGTTGATCCGGACGTCGGCGCGGGCATGCTCCCGTAGCCGGTGATCCTTCCCCCAATTTTGGCTAAGTCACCGACTAGCCTTGATTGGATGGGTAAACTTTGCCAAGTTAGAAACTTGTCGGCATGTCGTTGTAATGCCGAAATTTTTCTAAACCGGTGAAGAACCTGAGTTGGGGGAAGGATCACCTCTCATTGTACTCCCATGTACTCCAACTTTCAATGAATGAAACTTTGATGCTCATATCGATGCATGAAACCGGGCATTCAAAGTGGCCCGATGGGTCGGAGGCGATGCAAACCGCCAAACCAAAATAAAATCTATTTCAAAATCAATCTGGAAATTCAAACAGAAAACAAAAAAAGAAAACAAAATCTGAAATTTAACTCATCCCGGTTAAATCCAACAATCGATTTTTAACAAAATTGAACCGGTTTTGAGACAAACCAAACCGAAATCAGATTTCAATTAAATCTGTCAACTATAAAAAAATAGGTTTTAATTAAATCTGCAACCGAAAAAAAAAAAAATCCAGATTTGAACAATCAATCAAAACAGGTTCTAACCAACTTCAAAAATCTGATTTTTGGTAATCTGAAAATCCACTTAAAATTCACTAAACTTCTTCCCAAAAGGAATCAAATAAACAACATTCCAAACACTCAAACGTGGATCAAAATCAACTCAAAAAATCAGAAAATTCAGAAATCAGAAAAATCAAAATCAACCAAATAAAAATCCAAACATGCTTAAAACTTTAAGCAAATCATAACTAAACCAAAACAACAAAACCAAAATCAATCAAACAAATTGATTTAACTCGAAACCTTCAAGCCGACTTTCAAGTCGATCCTAAAATCAACCAACAAACAAATAAAATCAACCCGAACAAATCGGTTTGCATCTCATCGGACCTTAAGGCCGCTGCCCTTTGAGTTTCTTTACTTTTTGTGGATGCATGTCTTCTACTTTCATGGATTGCTATGACGCTTAATCAAGGGTTTTCGAGTTATCTCGATGTAATTAACGTCGGATCTTCGCACCATCCGACGGGGAGAGGTCAAAACAAATTTTCAAAGAACCTAACAACCTCAACATATAATTTTGACCATAGTTAGTACTTTTATGGAATACCATCTATTTTCCTAAGAAGTCAATGCTAAGGTCTAATCAAATCAAATTCGAATTCAAAAAAAGAAAAAAAATGAATTTCCAAAAACAAGAGAAATAAATTCTTTCGGAGATTTTGAGGTCACATCAGAAACATAACATAAGATCTTATAAAAATAGGAGTACATCAATAAATTACATAAAAATATATAACACATTTTGTACATCAACCGTGTGAATGAATAATTACAAAGTACTTTCAATACCAAAAAGATGATCTTTATGCTTCTAAAAGATTTAAACTTGTATGTAAACTTATTTAAATACTAATATGGTATTAAATTTGCAACACATTTTTATTTGATAGTATAAGTGATAGTGAAATCTGTTAAATGTATTTACACTATCATAAATGGGGCGCAGAGTAGTCGTGGATCGATCTACGCGGTCAGGTCGCGGGGGTCAAGGGGGTAGTTTCTCTTGTGGGGGGGGTATCAAGGGGACAAAACCCCCTGAAATTTTATGGACCAATCTACATGGGGTGAGATCTCGACGATCTTGTATCTCGGCCCCTTTGCGAGACCAAGATTCTCTCGAGATCTCGACGAGATGGCATTCCATGGTAAAGGCATCGAAGAATTTTTTGTTTGAATGCATTACAGCCCGTTGAGTGTCTCGACTACTGTTCATTAACGACGATTGATTCCCCGTTGGCATACGGGCGATTGAATGGCGATGATGACGTCCGATGGTCATTTCGTCCTGCTTGTCTCTCTCTCTCTTCGGCTCTTGGCAATGGCGATGGCAATTTCTCCGTCCCGACCCTCTACCCTTCTAACCCAGCTATTGTGTTACTCATCTGTTCTAGCACTTGAAGGAGAAAGTATTCCCCGTCCTCTCCTCCTCATTTTCTTCTTCTTCAGCACCTTCATTGGGAGGCGATTCAGTGAGTTAACAGTCGGCTCAAATTTCTTTCCGTCGACCTTTCCATCTTCAACAACTGGTCTTCCATCAGATCTACTTGTTTACTTCATCGATCTACTCCCTAATATAGTGGATACGCTGTTTCCAACCTATTCTATTGGGTTTCTTGAAGAAACGAGTGATACCTCAACGTTTTTTCTGGTTTCCACTCCTGATCTGTTGATTTCTTCCATAGATCTGTGTTCCCCACTGTTGATCCGTTGTTTCTTCAACTGGTCTTCCGTCAACATATCATGCTATAGGGTTTTGTTGAAGAGTCATGCCCCTGATTGTCTGACCTTGCGTAGTGGATAGTTAATCTATGGTTTGACTTCAGCCGTATACATCAGCTGGTCTTTTGTTTGGCTCCACCCCTATCATATATTTTTTTTCCCTTTAATCAGCTTCGAGTTGTTTCTGAGTTCTAGGGGTTGTCTTGAAGTTCCACTTGTGTTCACTCTTCCGGAGCTCAAATCCAGTGGCACCTAGTTGTTCTAGTTCTCTATCATGCTGGAACTCAACGAGCCTTCATCAGTTTGTAGTCCGGAGGCTATATTTGGTAGATCCTTCTAGACAGAGGGATTAAGAGCAAGGCAGCAGTTCGGAACCTCTCAGATTAATAGGTCTGTTTCATTGGAAACTTTACTGAAGTGATGCCATTGGTGAGTTCTTTGCTTTTTGATTAGGTGACCTCAGTATTGAGCATCCCTCCTTGTTATTTTCTCTGCCATTACCAACTGGGAATCATGGAAACTCTAAAGCGTAGCTCTGAGGAGTATTGTCCTTTTTCATATTGGAAATGTTCGGAATAATGTTGTTCTAGTTGAGAGGCTAATGATGTTAAACGTGAAGCCTCAGGGTTATTGTCCCAAATCTGAACCGCATTGGAATGATAGACTATTAACCATGGGTTCTTTCCTGATGCTTGGTGATTGTTCCATCTGAAATTCAATCCTCTACTGAACATGTTGTGTCTACAGCTGAATAAATACTCTAATTCTATGATTGAGCCCCACTGCATGAAATTTAGAGAATGATGATGGATGTCTTATTTGTGATGATCAGTGAATGGTCGGCCATCAGGTTTTGAGTTCCCGATAGAGGGGTTTACCTGTCTGATGTTGGTATTTGTATAATTCCTGTGGGTAACCAGACCTAGAAGTAGACTTCACTTAGTTAAGATCCTAAGCTTATGCCTTAGGCTGAAACAGCCAATGGAAAGCAGCTGCTAGTGATTTGTCAACAACTGGGCTAACTGACATCCCCTGACTCACCAAAGCTATGATGATTTCCTGAGCTTCCATTATCATTTGATGCAATCTGTATCCTTTTCTGTTGATAGTAATTTCTTTTTTGAGTTTTACTTGAAAACAGGACTGGTCTGGGGTACTGGTCTCAGATGAAAAAGGGGGTTCTTAAGGGACACTAAAGTTCTTAATTACTGTTGTGGAATGATCAGATCTAAAATAAGTGTTGAGGTATTCTCTGTCCAACTTTACTTGGAAGGCCTATTTGTAGGTTTATTATTCCAATTCGTACATGCCATGCTTGAGTGAGTAGGGCCTAGCTATTTTCATTCAATTGTTGTTGGTCATCATGTTGGAAGAATATTAGAGTGATCTTGAATCTAGGCATTTTAAAGAAAATTTGTTTTTTTGTGCTAGAGTAAAATTTCTTTGCTTGAGATTAGTTCCTAAGCTGTTAATCTTCTTACCATCTCTTGGTTACTTGAATTACTGATTTTTCGATAGCTTTAATCTCTGGATAAGAGAATTTCTTTGTAAGTTCTGAATCCGATCTATCAAAATCAGTTTGTTGTTTTAAGCAATCTACTAGTTTGCATGTAGTTTCATTTTATCTTGATCCTGTTCCACATCAGTGGAAGTCTGGATGGGCTTAGGGGAGGAACATTAGAGCTTGTTGGTGGTGAGGGGGAACTGAAGGAGGGAGGGGAAATGGAAGGCTAGACCTAGCTCCAGAGGTGGGGAGGAGAACCGAGAGGGGGAAGAAGGAGCTGAGAGCACCAGAGGTGGGAAGTCAACGTTGACTTCAAGGGGAGAGCAGACTGAGAGGGGGGATGAGAGGGAAGAGAGGAGCCCTTTTCTTCTCTTCAACTATTTATCATCTTTTATATTGACATTAGGGCTCTATATATAAAGCTTGACATATTATAAAATAGACTTCTAAAAGACTTAATTACATTCATGTCCTTTGAATGAATAAAATAAAAAGGACTCAAAGAACTCTAAATACCAAAATTAAAAAAACTTAAAATAAACTCTAGCACTACTAAATAAAAGAGAAGTATGTCATCTTCTTAGGACTCGAAAGACGCTATCTTTGAACAAACAGTTGACTTGGTCTGATCCAATCCCCATCACCTGCATTTTTGATATTGCAGCACCTAAAGTGGCTTTCTTAGCTAGTCTTTTAAAGCCGCTTTCTTTATCCAGGCAGAAGCTAATTGTGACCTCCACCACACGTCCTCGCAAGTAGGATTACATGTTTTCTTTCTCTGGGATTTCTTCGGTCATCTGCCCTCTTAGTTTTTATCCAGTCTTGTGGGATGGGTCAGATTGGTTTTCTTATGCTTGCAGGGAGATTCTTTGATCATGGCTGAGTTGACTCAGAAACCTTTATTAATGAAGTAAATGGGCTGGTCATGTAGTGCAGATTCAAACAACATATGTAATTACACAGCTAAATTGATAACCGGTTGAGTTGAATATTTGACTTTAATAAATTAATAGTCAACTAAGCTCAACATTTAACTCTAATAAATTGTTAACCAACCAGGCTCAACATGTTTGACTTGAATGGGCTGATAACCGACTCTTCATGAGACCCCATAGTTGAAGTCTTCATCTCGAGAAAAACTCTGTGCTCTTAGCCGGTCTAATATTTGTGGACCGAATTCCTGATAACTTTGGAAATTTCTTTGTAAACAATTTTCTTATGCTGCTTCGAAACTCTCTTCACTTATTTCATTGTTTGTAAGTGTATATGAAATTGAGCTCTTACCTTTGGTAGAGTCCATGTGCATGAGAGCATGTTGTTCTTAATTCTGGCGAGAAGATGTTTTAACCGGAAAAAAATAACCCTATGTATCACTTTTTCACGGTAGTGTCAGATAAGTCTCCCTGACATACTATGGTTATCTACCACAATCGATATCTCATACCCTATCGAAGTAAGAAAAGGACAGTACCAAGTCTAGGTGCAACCTCATACTATGGTTATCTACCACAATCGATATCTCATACCCTATCGAAGTAAGAAAAGGACAGTACCAAGTCTAGGTGCAACCTCACCTGCAAAATGTGTGACACACCTTATAAGATATAACCGGAATAGGTCAGAGTCTAACCTCAAAAATTAATTGTTGGCCGATTAATGGAGGAATCCTTTAGATTTAAGTGAGTAAATCATTTTGTTTACCATGTGGGGGTAAGCGTCCTTAGCTTAAAATGTTAGAAAACATCGAATGGGGGTATGAATCAAATCTTTCACTTAAAAATATGTTGTCTAGTCAATCAATGACTGTCGTCGATGCTACTTGGATGAGGGACCAACTCTCAATCTGCCAAGCAATTATGGCTGACCGACTCAAGGCTCGACCCATCAATGTTCTAAAATGGACAAATAATAGATTCTTTGTTTGGGAAAAATGTATATGTCATGGCTAACTGATTAGTGGCTCATGCTAAAGCTATTTGATAAAGAGAGTAACTTTTTATCCATCAACCTAGCTAGCCGATCAATGGTGGATACTATTATCGTTTAAGTGAGGGGGTAGTTTTTTGCTTCTAATTCCAAGACAATTTGGTTGATCGGCGACCATTTATAATATTATTCAGGTGAGGGGGCAACTCTCTACTAAAAAAATACGATCAATCAGAGAACCACTATGGTATTATTCAGGTAAGGAGGACAACCCTCTGCTTTTCATTCCAAGAAAATCTAGTTGATCAACGACCCTTCATGATATTATTCAGGTGAGGGGAAGTCCTCTACTTCTTGTTCCATGATGATTAAGCCGATTAACAACCAGTGTATAAGTGAGGGGGGTAGCCCTCTACTCTTCATTCTAAGGATACCCGGCCGACCATGTAAATATAGGATTATTACAACAACAACCAACCCATAACTCAAGAGTGACGGCAGTGTTAGGGGAGCCACATGTTGCTCAAATGGAGTAGCCTCCTGTAGTGGCTCCATGACCATCAGTATATCAACTTCCTTCCTAGTAACTTGTACAAATGAGTCTGTCTAAGGATGAGATACACATCACACTACAGGCATACCATCACCTTAAGACTATTTGATGGTGTCTCAGAAAGTGATGATTGAAGCCTGATAAAAGCCAAATTGGTTGAGCATGATAAGGGACTTGTCATGGTAGACCTATATCGAGTTCCATATTCGGTCCACCAACAATTTAAGAAGTTACGTATCGAGGTTACAAAAAGTGTTTAAAGTTTGATGAACGTTGTGTGAACCTCTTTTTTACGCGCCTGTTCTTAGAAAGAAAGACATCTCCGAACTTATCTAGGAAAATAGGTGATACCTAAAATATTAGGTAGTCCAGTGATAGTTTTAAAAAATATAAGAACCGAGGTTCGGGTTCTTTGAAAATTCAATTTTTTACCCTTCTCTGCCGGATGGTGCGAGTATCCGGCGTTAGCTTACATCGAGCAACAGCTCGAACGCCTTTGATTAACTATTGCGGCAACCTGTTTTCGGAGACATGCACATCCACAGAAAAAAAGGAACTCAAAGGGGCAGCGGCCTTTTGGGTCCGATGAGATGCAAACCGATTTGTTCGGGTTGATTTCATTTGTTTGTTAGTTGATTTTTGGATTGACTTGAAAGTCGGTTTTGTTGATTTTTGGGTTTTGAATCAATTTGTTTGATTGATTTGTTTGTTGTTTATTTTGGTTTCGGCTTGGCTTTTTGATTTGGGTTTGACCGGTTTGGGTTGTTTTCATTTCAATTTTGATGTTTTTGAAGTGTTTTAAAACATGGTGGGGTTTTGGTTTGATTGATTTTTTGTTGTTAACAATCTGAATTTTGGTTTAGATTTAGTTAACAATCTGGATTTTCTGTTTTTTTTTTTTTTTTATGTTGGTTTTGATCCACTTGGATATTCAAAGTGTTGTTTATTTGATTTCTTTTGGGATGAAGTTCAATGGTTTTCTAGATTTTTTTATCAAACCAGACTTCTTGGATGTGTTTTAAATCAGTAGGAATCTGATTTTGGCAGATTATCTGATTTCTTTTTATATTTTTTACAGATTTGATTTATATCTGAAATTTTGATGGTTGACAGATTTGATTTGAATCTGAATTTTATCTGTTTAGATTTAATCAAAATCTGATTTCGGTTTGATGTGTTTCAAAACTAGTTCGGTTGTTGGATTAAATCGGGATGAGTTTAAGTTGAATTTCAGATTTCTTTTAATTCTGATTTTTTTATTGAATTTGCAGATTTGATTTTCTGTTTTAGTTTTCTGTTTGAATTTCCAGATTTAGTTTAGAATGATTTTACTTTTGGTTTGGCGGTTTGCATCGCCTCCGGTCTATTAGGCCACTATTGGGTGCTCGGTTTCATACATTAGAGCTTGATATTAAAATCATTTCATTTCATTGGGAGATGGAGTACATTGGAGTACAATGAGTGATGATCCTTCCCCCAACTTAGGTTCTTCACCGGTTTAGAAAATTTTGGTATTACAATGGCATGCCGGTTAGTTTCTAACTCGGTGAAGTTTACCCATCCAACAAGGCTAGCCAATGACTTAGCCAAAATTGGGGGAAGGATCATTGGCTACGGGAGCCTGCCTGTGCAGACGTCCGGATCGACATCCCGGGACGTACCCGGGGGAGCCATCCAAAAGACACCCTTAGTTTTTTTTTCTTTTGCATTTTGCATTTCTGTTTTCATTATTTGCTTTTTTAAGGCCACTTGGGCCGGTTTATTCCTTCGGCGTTCAAAGTCGGGCTTCAATTTGTAGGGCTCGGAGGGCCCATCTTGGTCTTCTTGTGCCGGAAGGGTCTGCTGACTTTGCTTGTGCCTCCACTGTCTTGATAGTAGGGTAAGGGCCCGTCCGGACAAACGATCGGCCCGTCGTACGGATTCCGAAAGGGTCCGGGACATCCACCCCTACCCACCATTGCTTAAAAATGGCAGATTATGGTGCCCTGGCTGAACGCTGCAGAATTGCCCATTTTGGAGCTCCCTGGCTGCTGTCCTCTGGGTAGGCCACAAGGGGGCCGCTGAAAGGGGACTTCAAGCATTTTTTTTGGGAAACAGGGCCTGTTTGAGGCCTGTTCGGTTGAGCCAGAAGGGGCTGTTTGGTTTGGGTTTAGGTGGGCCGAAATGGGCCTGCACAAAGGGCTGTTTTGGGGATCAGGTTTGGGACTGATTTTGGGGCCTGAACATGGGCTGAACAAGGGCAGCTTTGGGCCTGTATGAAGGGGCTGTTCAGGTGGCTTTGAGTGGACCGGTCTGGGTCTGAACAAGGGGCAATCCGAGGCCTGTTCTGGAAGACTGATTGGGCCTGCACAAGGGTCCGGACAGGGTCTGTCCAGGGCATTCGGTTTGTGCAGAATCTGCTTTTTTTTAAGGCTCTGCAGGGGTTGCATAGGTGGGCTGGATTGGGCCAAAATGGGCCTGGATTAAGGGGCCGGACAGGGTCCATTCTTGACCTGCATACTGGCTATACTGGTGGGCTGCAGAGGGGGGCTACAGGGGCCTACGTGAAGGTTTGAAAATGGGTCTGAGCAGGGCCTGATTGGGCCGAGGTTGGCCTGAAATGGGGATCGAGCTGGGCATTGTTTTGAGCCTGGGATGGCTGGCCGAGGGGACTTCCAACAAAGGGGACTAAGACCCTGCCATGTGTGGGTTGGACTGGACCATAGTGAGGACTGAACAGAGGAAAAGAGAAAGACCAAGGGGGTGCCCTTAGAGGGCTACATATTTATAGGATATTGACCCACCTGTCCTCCTTCTCCTTCTCTTCTTCTTCTTCTCTTCTCCTGGCCGCAGACAGGCTTCTGCAGCAGGCGCGCAAAGGGCAGGGGGGCAGCAGGTGCGCAGGGGAGCAGTAGCCAAACCAGCAGCCTGTCGGCCTCCTTCTCCTCCCCCTTAAATGCTGGCGCGCCCTCTCCTCTTTATAGATGCTGGGGGGCAGATGAAGAGGCAGCACGTGGGCTTGTACGCAGGCCTCTTGGCCTCCCTTGGGAGGTTACACAATTTAATTTCTTTAAACCTGGTTAATTGGCTGGCTGCCTCTTGGCCTTCTCTCTCCTTGACCTGACCACCGCTGGGCTGAGGTGGCAGCATGGTGCGGCTGGACATGCTGAGGTGGCAGGTGGCCTGTTCACACTAGGCCGCAGGTGGCCTGTTCACACTAGGCCGCAGGTGGCCTTGAAGATGGGCCGTGGTCTGGCCACAAAATGGGCCTGAATTGGGCCAGCAGGAGGCTACGGCCCAGTCTTTGCTGTCGGCTGTGCGCAGGGCCTGATTGGGGCTGAATTGGCTCAATTACGGGCCAGTTAAACAAGGCCCCTATTGGGGTGTAGGTGTACAGTTGGGCCCAATTGTGGCTGATCTGTGGGCTGTTAGCCCAGCTCCCAAGCCTGCCCATTGCTTTTTTGTTTGTAAAAAATTGGACGCCAACAAACATGAATACCTGTAGGAGCACTTGGCCCTTTATGTTGCACTTTTGGGTGAATTGGCGTTGGAGGAATCCCATCCATAGTTCATGGATCAGCTGATTCAATCCTTCAGGTGGACAACTGATCCAAGATCGATTTCCCGAGGAATCGACTTGGATCAAGAAAGTCGGTTTTGGATCGGCCGACTCTTGGATCGGATCGAGAATCAGTCGATCCGAAGGGGGGTGATTTCTTCTCAAAATTGGGTCCCCCCTAGGGGAACCCTGCAGCAGCCCCTTTGGGGGGTGGGGGATTGGTCACTTGAGGGGGTGACTTGTTCTGTTTTTTCCTCCCTGTATTTGGCCCTCAGGAGGTGAAACCGAATCTAGAAATGGACAGTTTGGTTGTCTCCCCCCCATCGGGCATGTTTATTTAATATGATCTTTTCCAGTTCCACCTTGTCATATATTTGAACCATGTGTTTGTCCCTACCAGGTCTGGTGACCACCTTCCTATTTTAAAGGCTGGTGGCTATATCTAATAGTTACCAGGTATGGCAGCAACGGATCCTAGCATCTAGGAGCCATCTGAGGCAAGGGGGATCATCAAGAATCTCAACAGCTTGCCACCTATCTCGGATATTCAGAAGATCAGTGCAGGACCCTTAAAAGTAGCAATTGGCCATCGGATGCATCAATACTTTTTAGAACTGGCATCTGATGACTGGAGCCAGCAGAGCATCTTCAGGGTCAACCCACTCCAAGGACCCGGGGATCTCTGAGGGTCTGCAGCAGCTTCTTGCGGGCCCGCCAAGGCTAGAGGAAGATTTCAGAACATCCTCAGGTCACTGTGGCACAAGGATTCCGGAATCGGTTGGACCGATTCTGATTCCGATTCCAGGAATCGGCCGGGCCAATTCCTGGGAAGGGAATCGATTCCGGATCGGTCGGAATTGTTTTTTTTTTGAATTTTTTCCGTCAAAAAAATTTAAAAAATTCAGAAATTTTTTATAAAATAGGAAATGAGTTAGAAAAAAATTTAAAAATAAGATTAGCATTCATCCACAGGACCACATCGAATAAATACTAATGAACTCCACTTGAAGTTAAGTACATATTCTATTGATTCAAAAATCAAAGAGTTGATACATCATGAAAAAAATATATACATTTACATCATATCAATCTACTACCAATATCTAGGATATAAATATTGGTCTTCCTCCTCTCCCTGCTGCTCTCGATGCTCCTCCCTTGTGCTCAGTCTTGTATACTGTCCGGGACCATATCCATATGAAAATAATACCTATGCCATGCTATCAAGGTTGTATGGATCGGACTGCGGGACGACCGGGACGTAAGCAGAGGATGGTGGAGCTAGTGGTGTAATCCACTGCTGGTCAGCCTGGCCAAATACTGGATACTGTGGCTCCTGTATATAAGAATCATGTGTCTGCTCATCCAGCGTGTAATACGGCTTTGGATGCCGTGAATCAGGAGACTCGGCTGCTGCCATAGATTACGGATTCGGTGGAATCGGACCGATTCCGACCGATTCCAGAATCGGATCGGTGGATTCCGATCCGATTCCTGGCGGAAGGACCGATTCCGGGAATAATTCCGCGGAATCGGTATGAATCGACTGGAATCGGTCGGAATCGATCCGATTCCGACCGATTCGTTGTGGAATCGGTCGATCCGACCGATTCCGATGGAAGACCGGTTGAACCGGCCCCGGTCCGCTACCCGGTTCGATCCTGGACCGGGAAACGAACCGACTCCGGCCCTAAATGGGCCGGAATCGACCGCCGCGGGCGATTCCTCCGATCCCGCGGCGGTAGGGCTCGTTTCCGGCGATTCCGCGGCGATTCCTCGCCGATTCCGGCATCGATCCGGCGATCGGCGTCGATCCGAGCGATTCAGCAGCCGATCCGTCGATCCGGGAGCGATTCAAGACCGATTCCGGCGATTTCAGCGATTCCCTGGGCGATTCCGGCGATTCCAGCGATTCCAAGCGATTCCTTCAGCCGATTCCGCCGATCCAAGCTCCGATCCGCCTTGAATCAACGTCTTCTTCGATCTTTGACCAGTTTTTGGTAAGATTTCTTCGCCGAAAACTTCGTACGTCCATTCTTACGCGTTTCCGACGAGTCCGAGCGTCGTTAAACGTTGTGATTTCCGACCGAATAAGTCCGTCCAAGTTTTAAACTATCCGTTTAAGTTCATTTTGCACGGGAAAAATTCCGGATATCCCGTACGTTAATTTGCGACGATTTCCGGCAACTACGTAACCCTTTAAACATACCGAAGGAGAGTTGGATGGTGTTGAAGCCGAGGAGGATGCTCCAGCTCCACCTCCATCTACTTCTCAGGCTCAGGCAGGGCCTTCTTCTGCCCCAGCAGCTATGGGGCAGCCACTGCGCAGCTTTGGCCCCGGCTCAGCTCCCGGTCCGGCGGCCGCTACCGGCCCGTTCGCGGTCGGGAGAACGAAAACAAAGGTGACTGCACGGAAAATGGGAGGATTTGCAAAGTTGAAAAAAACTTTGGGTTCCGGACTTTACGGTAGTTCGAGAGATGGTCGAAGAGGTAAAGAGAAGGAAGTTAGAGGTCGGGCGTCTGTCGGCCCGGATGACGACAAAGACGCAGGCTCCTTCTCACTCCTCGGGTTATGATGACGAGGAGTGTATACCGACGACGCACCATCGGCGGCGGTGAGTCACCTGATTCACGGTTTCCAAAGCCGTATTACACGTTGGATGAGCAGACACCGCATTCTTATATTATGGAGCCACAATATCCAGCATTTGGCCAGGTTAACCAGCAGTGGATTACACCACCAGCTCCACCATCCTCTGCTTACGTCCCGGTCGTCCCGCACTCCGATCCATACGACCTTGATGGCATGGCATCGGCATTATTTTCATACGGATACGGTCCCGGACGGTATTCAAGACCGAGCACGAGGAGGAGCGTCACGAGCAGGGAGAGGAGGACGACCCACATCTTTATCCTAGATATTGGTAGTAGATTGATACGATGTAATTTTTTTTTTGATGATGTATCAACTCTTTGATATTTGAATAAATGGAATTGGAATTGTACTTAACTTTCAAGTCTTCAAGTCTTCAATTGGTGTTCATTAGTATTTGTATGATGTGGTTTTGTGGATATCATGCATTGGTGATTTTTTAAAATTTTTCTAACTCATTTCCTATTTTTTTAGAATTTTTAGAATTTTTTGACGAAAAAAAATTCAAAAAAAAAACACCGATCCGGAATCGATTCCCTTCCCAGGAATCGGAATCGGAATCGGTCCCAACCGATTCCGATTCCGATTCCGATTCCGGAATCCTTGGCTACTGCTGATGGCTGCATCGTTGGTATGCACTCCTCGTCATCATCACCTGAGGAGTGAGAAGGAGCCTGCGTGCTGTCATCTGGGCTAACAGGATGCCTGACCTCTAGCTTCCTTCTCTTCACCTCTTCAACCATCTTTGAAGTACCAGAACCCAAAGTTTTTTTCAACTTTGCAAATCCTCTCATTTTCCGTGCAGTCACTTTTGTTTTCGTTTTCCCCGAACTGCGAATGAGCTGGGTAGCGGCGGCTGGGACTGGAGCTGGGGCTAAAGCTGCAAGTGGTTGCTCCATAGCTGCTGGGGCAGAAGAAGGCCCTGCCTGAGCCTGAGAAGTAGGTGGAGGTGGAGCTGGAGCATCCTCCTCGGCTTCAACACCATCCAACTCTCCTTCGGCCCGTACGCACGGTCATCGAGATCAAACTCACCGTACGATCCCCGACTTCCTCTCCTCTATCCGGGAGGCAAGTGCACGCTCCTCCTGGAATATCCGATCCATGTCCTCCTCGAGGTGGTGGTGTGGCGGAGGAATGTCTCTCGCTCGTATGGACCACCCGCGACCGTGCGGTCGCTCCGCACTGATCTTCTGTCGATCCTTGATATTCTTGATGCGCAGCCTCATGTTGTAATGACAGAAGACCAGCTTCTCCAGCCGGTCTGAGGTCAACCTGTTCCTCCTTTTCGTATATATCAAGTTGAATGTACTCAATTCCTCTCACAATGGGAGGAACTGGTGCTCTGGCTGAGTATCCTGATACCAATGGAAGCAAGTGGATTCCATCCACTCTTGGTGTTCACCTGAACCCACCACTCAGCTGCAAGAAAAAAGAAGAAGAGAAAAGGTAAACAATTAGCCCATCATCTTCCATAACTTATATGAAAAGAAAATAAAATCTTCATCAAGCTATTACTATACCAGGTGAGACTTTGTCAACTGCATATTTCAGATCAGCATCTGAGTATACGCCGACCCTCATCTTATACTTCTGCATTTGAAAAATTTATTAGAAAACATTAGTTGCCTGGTAAGGCTACTCCAAGGTATTGAATGAACTCTAACTTACTTCTATCTCAGCCTCTATCTTGTCCTGCTGAGATCGGCACAGACGCTGAATAACAGCAAGTGTACCCCGCATCACCTCGTTGTCGTTCACCACCTGTCTTCCATATTGGATGCGGGGGTTCAAAAAATATCCTCCAAGATTTTATTAGATAACATTATGAATAAGAATAAGCCAATTATTCAGCAAAAATATTTTTTTAACCAGCTAAACTGCACCATGGACATCGTGATGCAAGGTCTTGTCCCATCGGTCATTTATGATTTTTCACCACTTTTTGCAACCTCTGGTATTTTTTTCTTTTATTTTCAGCTTTGCCCTGTCCATGTCATCGTACAACGTGCCCATCTGGTCCCTGTCATCTGAGTCTACTAACCTCAAGACAACTACCAGTGGCTCAATGATTACCAAGTAGTAGGCAATCCTCTTTTAAAATCTCTTGTCAGTGATCTGCTTCTCAGACCTGACAAGAATCTCCAGCTGATCTTTTTTGTTATGCAGGTTGTTCACCATATAGTTATAATACTCCTCGGACTGTGTGAACCTAACCAATGCATGCCTGTGCCGGTGTAGACTTTGCAACACAATGAAATTTGTAGCAAATCGAGTCGGACCAGGCCTAATAAGATCGTGCCCTCCTGTGTGTGATCTATAATATGTAGCAGGCGGGGATACGAATAAATAAATGATGTGATCGTCTGCCCCTGCCTGACAAGGGTGGATACACCCTCCTCCTTGCCTACATCCTCTAATATGAGATCAATGGAATGTGCCGCACAGGGCACCAAGAAAATGTGCTCTCTTCTCCATCAACTTTCTCCTAGCCGCCTTATATGAAGGTTCGTTGTCAGTGACAACCAGAACCACATTGTCCTCCCCGTTCTCCTCCACCACCGCATCCATCAGAGAAAAAAGGAAGTCGGCATTTTTTATCTTTCCAGAAGCATCTACCGACTTCAAGAATGTTGTCCCCATAGAACAATACACCAAGAAGTTTATCATACTCCTCTTGGTGATACCTGTCCACCCGTCGCACATAATTGTGCAACCCCTCTCCTTCCACACCAATTTAAAACTATCCATCCACTCCTTCAACTCCTGGATCTCATCATCCAGGCCAGCGCCGTATATATGTTTGCTGCCCGGGGCTTGCAAACCCGGTTCAGCCTGACCCACAGCATCCACCATCGTCTGGAAGTAGGGGCTGGTGGCTACATGTGCTGGGATGCCTACATCAAGTTAAAAAAAATTGGGATCAGGCTAAAATTAAGTTTAAGTAAATAAAACATAGATAAATGTCAATTTAAAAGTGATAACTGCATGCAAAAACCACTTCACAATGTGGCGGACGGCTCTCTTTGCAGCCGTTCATGTTGCCTTCACTCCTTTTATTGCTTGTTTAATCCCCATCTGCCCAGCACTCTGTTTCCTAAATAAATACTCATCACTAAGAGTAAATCGAGTGCTGGTAGAAGTAGAACGACGGTATGGCTCTTGTCTCCTGGGGTCAGTCTCTCGGTCCCGGGTAGGGCGAGCCGATGCTGATCGGCCCAAAGCTGGGTCAACTTTGGACCCAGACCCTCTTGCTCCCCTCCTCCTGTCCTCCTCCACAGCAAATGCACGCTTGCTAGCGTGCCTAGTATGTCTAAGCTCGGAGTCTGTGGACTCGTCCTCGCTCTCTGGCTCCGGCTCAGCTGGTGCCTTCCTCTTGCCTTTCCATTTCGAGGTAGGCAAATCGCGGTCCCTCCTCCTCTGGAGTAGCTCGTCATGCAACTCCTCCCTCTGCTCAATTCTAACAGACTGTTGAGAGGCTCTACCTGTCATGTAGCCTCTCATCTCCTCACTGTTTTCCCTCGGCACCTTGTCACATTTCTTTACATTTCCACCTGTTCCGACAATATGTTTAGGGGTGCAAACGAGCCGAGTCGAGCCGATTAGTATGGTGTTCAAGCTCGGCTCGTTTATGTTACACGAGTTCAAGTTCGAGCACGAGTTTTAGCGAGTATATGGAACCCTTGGTTCGTTTATTAATCGAGCCGAGTCGAGCTCGAACTCGAGTAGTAGTTAGACTAAAATTCAATTCATATTCAAACTTAAGTTATATACAAACTCCTTTATAAAGTCAAAATCAATGAAAAGTCATTTGTGAAACTTTTTATTTAACTCATTTATGAAATTCAATCTAAGTTTAAACTTCAATTTTGAATTATTTAATATATTTAAGTGACAATATATAAATATTAATACTTAAAATTTAATTTTTAAAAATAAATATATAATATAATATTTAATCGAGCTGCTCGCGAGCTTATCGAGCCGAGCAGGAGTCTGTTCAAGCTCGGCTCGTTTAATGAGTCGAGCTTTATTTTTTGTTCAAGCTTGTTCATTTAACATAATAAACGAGCCAAGTCGAGTTTTTGTCGAGCCGAGCTTCGAGCTACTTGTTGAGTGTATTGGTTCGTTTGCACCCCTAAATATGTTGTTTCAGCCGAAACACCCTCTCCGTTCATCTCCTTCCCACACTATTTGCACTGTACCCTCTTTCTGACTGGGTCTATCATGTGCCCGTGTTCCCAACCCACGTCGGAAGCACGTGCTGGTGCTGCATCACCTTGATCGGCCATTGCTTATATCTGCAAAAATTGTAAACAATGCACTAAAAATGATTAGATAACATAAAAATTGCTTTAGACGCTGTTCGGGAAGCAGACAGCCCGAGTAACACACCATTCGGTATGTTTAAAGGGTTACGTATTTGCCGGAAATGGTCGTAAATTAACGTACGGTGTATCCGAAATTTTTCCCGTACAAAGAACATCCAATCGATGCTTAAGCAACTTGAGCGGAGTTGTTCGATCAAAAAATCACTGAGTTTAAATATGCTCGGAGTCGTCGGAAACGTGTAAAAATAGACATACGGGATATCCGGAATTTTTCCCGTGCAAAATGGACTTAAACGGATAGTTCAGAACTTGGACGGATTTGTTCGGTCGGAAATCATAACGTTTAACGACGTTTGGACTCGTCGGAAACGCGTAAGAATGGACGTACGAAGTTTTCGGCGAAGATATCTTACCATAAACCTTATAAAGATCGAAGAAGAGGTTGTTTCGAGGCCGATTGGAGCTTGGATCGGCGGAATCCCTTGAAGATGTAGCTTGGAATCGCCGGAATCGACGCCGGAATCGCCGGAATCGGTGGAATCAGTGCTGGAATCGCTGGAATCCTTGTGGAATCGGTGCTGGGAGCTGGGATCGACGCTGGAATCGCCGGAATCGATGATGGAATCGCCTGGAAATCGCCGGAATCGAAGCCTTCCGCCGTGGGATCGACGGAATCGACTGCGGCGGTCGATTCCGGCCCTAAAAGGGCCGGAATCAGTTCGATTCCCGGTCCATAATCGAACCGGGAATCGAACCGGTCCACTTGATCCGGTCTTCCGACGGAATCGGTCGGATCGACCGATTCCACAAGGAATCGGTGGAATCGGATCGATTCCGACCGATTCCTATCGATTCCGACCGATTCCGCGAAATTCCTACCGGAATCAGTCCTTCCGCATGGAATCGGATAATTCCTACCGGAATCGGTCCTTCCGCATGGAATCGGATCGGTCGGAATCGGACCGATTCCACCGATTCTGTAAACCATGTTGTGGCATCTTTTTCCATCGGATCTGCCAACCTTTTTTTGAAGAGCCCCACAATCATCAAAACCCACTTTCGGATGATCCTGAAATTAGGAGGGCATCGCACGTTCCCTCTTCAACTGAGACAGCTTCTGGAGAGTTTAGATCCACCCATCCTTACCCTTGATGGATGCAGCCCTCCCTTTTTAATAAAACAAGCATCACAGCCATCATATAAAGTGTCCGGAGGATATCCCACCGAAGAGCTAGTCGCCGCTGGCATCTTGAGGAGAAGGAGCTGTACCCTTCACCCTGCTACTGCTGTGGTTGTGCAACTATCTGAAACTGTGAGGGAGGAGATACCAAGGAGAGCATGAAAAAGAGGGCCATCGGGGCCATCCCTTGGCTGCCGTGCCCTTCATCTTGGTGTTGTTGCTGCTGTGTATCAAGGAGAAGGAGAAGGCAAGTTCCAACATGCTTTGGTCTGTAGTGCACGTATCCGAAGGATCAAAAGAGCAAAATGATTACAAAAGAAGAGAAGGAAAAGGAGCCCATCCGGGGCATCTCTCCTGCACACTAGCAAGGGAGCATCTGAAGAAAGGAAATAAAGGAGAAAAGTACGAAGAAAGGAGGGCCGCTATCTTCCTAGCTTGCTGCTGCAGCCAAAAAATAAGAAATAAAAGGTTGAGCAAAGCATAAAAAAATTCCTCCATACCATTCCCTTTACCCTTTCTTTTTAAAAGGGTTTTCTTTTTCACCCTCTAAACCATGTCAACTAACCCTGTAGCATGCCCCTCGCGCAGCCATGTACAACTGCCCTGAGCACCCCTGTTTTGTTCTTAAAATTGACCCAAAGACAGCACTGTAACAGATGCTGTTTTGTTCCCTTTGCACAGCCCCTAGAATACCCCATACACGGGCCACTAGAATGCGCATCATAGTCAAAACCACCGATGTTCAGATCTGCAAAATGGGTGTGAAACCGAAAAATTTGACCTCTTAAAAAAGAAGAAGAAGAAGAAGAAACAGAGCAGGGGAAGAGAAGCCGAAGGAGGAGCAAAAGCTCCCCATCACCACCTTCATACGCCGCTATCAATGTTGGTAGAAGGACCTGAGGCCACCGATGTAGTCGTTGTCGCCCTCCTACACAACCGTCGAGCCCACTGGGAGAGGGAGAAGTCGCTGTCTCTGTCGCTAAGGTCGCTGGGAAGAAGAAGCAAGGGCAGATGCACTGCCCAATGTGCCAGAGAAGAGAAAGAAGGGGAGGAGCCATTGCCGCTGCCTTCACCAGCCGCAGTTGCCGCCGCCATCGTCGTCGGAAAGAGCACCACGAAGGAACCCTCGCGGGTGCTGTGCCGTGCCGTCGGGGGGAGGGAGCTCCTCCCGCCACCGCTGTTCTCTTTTATCGATGCCACCGTCACTGTCGCCGTCGTCGGAGTTCGCTTGAGCCGCCGCTAAAACCGTCAAGCCCTCGCCAGAGCTTCCTGTTTGTCGGGGAGAGAGAAACGACGTGAGAGGAGAGAGAGGGCAGCAGCTGCTGCTGACGCCAGCAAAAAAAGGGGGGGACCTGCGCGGGCCCGCGCGTCGCACAACAGCCGCTGCTGCTGTGTGAAACCCTGGTCAAACCGGGTTCTTCCCGTTTGAACGGGGAGGATATTCAAAAAAAAGAGAAACGGAGAAAAAAAAAAGACTGCCCGAGTGGGCAGTCGTGGCCCACGTGCGCACCTACGCCCGGGCGGCCGCGACAGAGACGCAGTCAATAACTGGGTCTGCCAACTGGGGGGGGTGAACTTACCCCCTAGTTTGACTTTGGTCAAACAACACCCCAAAAAATCAGAAAAAATGGAAAAAGGGAGGTAACTTCACCACATTCTGGTCACCCCCCACTCACGAAAATGAACCTAGTGGGGTCAGTTTTTGGGACCAAAATATCCTTGAAAATCCTCTATAAAGGGGCTTGACATGCTATATCAAGGAGGTTGGCCATTGTGAGAAATAGAGTTGAGAAGAGAGAGAAACTTTGACTTCTTACATCCTACCAGAAAGAAGGTAAGAAATCTCTTAGTTTTGCGTTACCTTTCCATAAAAGGGACCCAAAATAGTGAACTATTTTGCATAGAAAAAAGCCAACTCAACTTCGGTCTAGTCGAAATGTTTGCCGAAATTAAATGGTTTTGCGCTATCTTTCCATTAAAAGGGGCCCAAAATAGCTTGTTATTTTGGATAGAAATAGAAAAATCCAAATCGGTAAAGTCGAAATGTCGGTCAAACCGAATGAGAATTCAAATAGAAAACTAAAATCGGTAAAACCAAAATGCCGGTCAAACCGAATGGGAATTCTAAATGAAAACTCAAGTCGGTAAAACCAAAATGCCGGTCAAAACGAATGGAAATTCTAAAAAAAACCCAGATCGGTAAAGTCGTAATGCTGGTTAAACCAAATAAACTTTGACATGTATTGAGGAGAAAGACTTGAATGCCCCTCATTTGTTGTACTTCTATGTACTCTGATCGACATGAAATAAAAAATCAAGTTCGACTGATATGTTATGTTACTTCAAAAGGTGACATCAAATCTCCATGAACTTTAAATTGATGGATAAAAATTAAATAAGTCATTTAAATATATATTTTTAAAAATTCATCAAATAATCAAATTTGATTAAATAAAAATCAAATAAGTACTTATTTGTTAACAAAAATGCCATCATAATCAAATGAACACAAACAGTTACAAAATATGTTAAGTTCGAATCCAACTTAACCATAAACAGTTAAATCAACTCAAATGGATAATGATACTTACATAAATAAGTATGCATAACAAAATCCAAATCAAATAAATGATTAAAACATTAATGAAATGTTAACATAATCCAACCAAAATTATGTCATTAAATAATGCATAAAAAATGTCAACCAATGACTAGAAAAACAAGTTATGTTGAAGTAAAATCAACCATAAAAATTAAAGTGACCAATATTATTAAGAACAAATCTTAATAATAATAATAAATTCACTTAAATCAAGCAAAAAATGCTAACAAACATACTAAAAAAATGAAAACTAATTCTTATAAACAAATAAAAAAAAAGAGATCAACTCAAAATTGTCTTTAAGTTAACAAATGACCGAAGACATAAATAAATTAAATCAAATCTTAAACCAGGAAGAAGATCAATGAACTCAAACTAAAAAGTTTGATTAAAGTTCAACCAAATTCCATCTCATAAGACCATGAGGATATGTCTTCTTGCTTTGTGTTTATGTGGATGAATGACTTCCGTTCGATATGTTGTTGTGACGATTAATCAAGGGTGTTTGAGTATTTGTTCGATGTAATTAACACCAGAATATCACAAGTCTGGTGGAGAGATGTCAAAATTTATTTTCAAAAAACTCAAAAAATCTCACAAATTAAATTGTGGTTTAGATCATCTAAGTGGTGAGTGATATCCATATCGACACTTAGCAAATCTGTGGAACCATTGGTGTTCTTATAAAATAGTACAACATTAAATTAGCTAATACTCCTATGAATACCACATATTTTTCATGGTAGTCAATGCTAATCCAAAAGAAGGAAAAGAATTTGAAAAAGGAATTCTAATCCCAACAAAAATTGCCTTTTTTTTTAAAAGAGAGAAAAAAAACGAGGTTTCAACAATGGGTCACTAAACTTGCAAGCCAAAATCCATACCTTAGCAATCCTTGTTAACCTTCCTAATCTTAATTCCCCAAAATTGATGGGATGTCAGGATGACCAGCAATCTTCCCTTGAGATGCTCAAGTAGTGAAGATGGTGTGGAAGCTACATAATGCACCAGCATCCAAAAAAATAAATAAAAGAAAAGTGGGATGAGAAATGCCCAAATCAGAGCAAGTTGAATAATGGGTGAAATCAAGGTAGGCAGGGTCAGGGGTCGGAAGCAGGTTAGTTGGGCCCAAGCCAACCAAGGTCAGCTTGGGTCGGGACTCAGGTCAACTGGGGTCATAATAAAAAAATTAATTTTAAAGCATCCACCGGGTTGGGGTCCCAAGGTTAGGATTGGGTGATCGGCCCAAAAACCAACTAAGTCGAGCTCGTGTCCTGATTCGGTCGGCAACATGGCATTCCATGGATGAAATGACTTCAACCGGTCATTAAGGCCTTGGACAAAAAAGCATTTTAATCATAGTGTAATTAAATCAAATTGTTTAAGAGACTGTCTATTAGGTTGGTCTCCCTCGTAATTTCAGACGGACACATGGGTATGCCCCTGGTGTGGATCAATATTGGACGGAAACGTGGGCATTTACCCATCATAACCGATCATTCGCTCTAGAGCAGGGAGTATCAAACTCCATCTACCAAGGTAGGTAAATCTCACTAATTTGAGGGGAGGTCATGTTGCCATGTTAAATTTGACTTTTAGATTAAGTGAGGATGATGTCGGCGACGGATATCCCATACCTATCAAGGGTCAAGAGAATTTTATCAAAGGGGAATTATGGCTTACATGCCCTTCTCTCATGTACATGTAACTCAAATCGATCCAATCAATGGAAATGTTATGCTTGATGTCACTCATGACGTTGAAGGGGAACTGAATGCCTCATGAGCTTAATGGAAGGCAAAGAAATAAAAGGAGAATCTGGAATTTTAGGATCTAATAAAACTCCGAACAACCAAGAAATGCTGCAAAATTGCAACCAGACAGGTTTGGGAGTAAAAAATATCAGATCAGAACCTTAGAATTGTGACAGTAAAAAATTAAATAATTTAGATATGAAGGTCTAAAATTGGAAACCAAAGATCAAAACTTTGCAAACTCTCAAACAAAATTTTTAAACTTGAGGACTGATGTCAAAGAATATTAAATTTGAAATTGGAGTCAAACTCCTCTTAAATATCGAAGTGAGCCCATGCAGCCCCCAAATATGAAATCCCTATAAAAATCATCAAATCTGAAAGTCGGGTTCAAAAATCCCCAAAAAATGGGAAGTTTCAGAATCCCCCAAAAAATAAAAAATAAAAAATAAAACAAAGTTTAAATCACCCTATTCTAATTCATGAAAATTCAAACCCCTTCAAAAATAATGGAATCCTAGGGTCAGAGGACAATAAAAAACCAAACAAACGTACCTTAAACAGAAACCTAAAGTTTAAAATGCCATCAAATTTCAAGGATCTCAAAGATATGAAATCAGAAGCTTAAATAAAAAATGAAAAATCTCTTAATTATAAGATCTTTAAATCTGAAACTTAAAGCTTAAAGTCATATGTTCCAGAACCTCCAAATCCTAAATCCAAAACCCAAAGCCCAGGAAAATCCAAGCCTGAAATTTGAGATTTCCAAACTAAGATATTTAAGTTTAAAACTTAAAATCAGAGCAAGGGAAAAAATCCAGATTTAAAATTTAAATTTAAAAATTTCAAAATCACCCGAATCAAAGTCACAACACCAAAATGCAAACCCTTGAAATTCCAAGTATCCTAATATTGAACATGCAAATCCTGAATTCCAGAAAATTGGAGGACTTCCTTAAGTCTGAGATTTCAAGATTCAAACAAAAATTCAAACTCCCTGATCCTGAGACTTCAAATCTCAAACAATAAATACTCTAAGCATTAAAAGGTTCCAGAATCCGAAACTTGAATTGAATCAAATGGTTCTCAAATTTGAAGTCTGAAACCTTAAGTTTCAAAGCTGTCAAATCTGAAATTTGCTAATCTGAAAATTCTCATGTCAAAACTTAAAACTTGGACAATCTAAAACCTATTAAACTCCAATTCTAAAATTCTCAAATCTGAAGCTGAAAAGCAAAAGTTTTCAAGCCAAAGAACCAAATTTGGAAATCATGAATTTAAATGTGAACCAAAATCCCAAGGATTACCAATCTGAAATGTTTTGAATCAAAAGTTGCAAATCAACCTTTAAATCCGAAAGTAAACTTAAAAACCCAAATTTCAAATTTGAAATTCAATGAACCAAGATCCCAAATAAAGATCCTTTAAATTGAATCTGTAAAATTCAAATGAAATCCCAAGCCTTTTCGCAACTAAAGCTTAAAAAAATTCAAATCAAGGGTTCTTAAACCTAAAATCTGAAGCCAGAAACCAGAATGCCAAAATCCATGCCATTCAATTCCTGACAAACCCCAAATCTAAAAACCCCAAAACCCAAAAGTTTCAAAAATCTGAAAATTCATGAACTCCCAAATCCAAATCATACTTACAAAGATAAATCAAATTCGAAGGGCAATAAATTGAGTGTGACGAAAACCAGAACATCTCAAGTTAAAATGGGCATCTTGTCTAAACATAAGGAAGTCATTTAAAACAAAAACCCCATAGATAAAAGGCATCGTCTTAACCCAAAATAAGTCAAATTCCCAAATGAACCTAAATATACTCAAATGAACTGAAACTAAAAAAACACCAAGTGTTTGCATTTCATCAAGTGGATAGGGCCGTTGCTCTTGTTTGATTGCATTACTTTGTAGATGTATGTCTTCTACACACGAATTGCCATGATGGTTCATCATGGGTGTCCAAATAGTTGTTCGATGTAATTAACATCGGTATATCACAAGTTTGATGGGAAGAGGTTAAAACAATAAAAAATTTCAAAGAACCCAACAACCTCAATATGTATTTCGTACATACCATGAATTAGCTATATTTTTATGGAATACCACTTATTTTTCTTGTTGTTAAGGTTAAATATAAATGTAATTTTTTAGAAAGATTTTCGAGGTTACGTCAGTTTTCTTGGAGAGACAAATGACTTCATATATCTCTCCCATTAATTATGGTTTTCCACCACCTAAGAAAGGGCCTTTGGATCTATGCTTTTGTATAGAGGAAATCTTTTGGAGGAAGTGTTTGGAAAGTATTATATGGGATTTATACAATTTCTGTTTGGAGGCTGAATTTATGTGGTAATTAATGTCAGTATGCCACCATTCAAAAGATTGCTTTAACCATGATAGGGTGCCTTTTTATTAACCTTATTTCTTCCTGTTTTGCTGTTATGATATGTCTGCTTTGAATGTGAAGTAAAACTTTTGTTACACTGGATGCTGATATTAAGATAATTATTACTTGGTGTTTTCTCTTTTCTTTCTTCACTGGATGTGCCCAAGTGTTGCATGTTCATGAGAGAGTGCTTCCATGTATATGGGTTTTTTATTTTACTTCATTTTTTCTCTTTAGGTAAAAGAGTAGTATGTGAGCATACCATATTTTTTTGAAGTTGCTAGGTCCTTGCTATTTGTTCTTCTCATTGAGGATTTCAAGCAATTATACATGTGACCACCTCTGACATCTTCTCTGCCACACGGTCATATGTAAGCTAATCTTTACTATTTAAAATTCATTCTCCAGGCATTGCTGAACTAGGAGTAATGATGATTACAACTATCCTAGTGACCATCATTATGCTTCTCATTTGGCAAGTCAACATCGTTGGAGTTCTGAGCTTTCTTGTTTTCTTTCTTGGGTTGGAGTTGATATTCTTTTCGTCAGTTTTGGTTAGTGTTGGGGATGGAGGCTGGGTCTTGTTGGTCTTTTCCACCATGCTTTTTATGGTAATGTACATCTGGAATTATGGCAGTAAACTCAAGTATGAAAGTGAAGTCAGAGAGAAGCTTTCTATGGATTTATTGATCAAGTTAGGCTCCAGCCTTGGCACTATCAGAGCTCCCGGTATTGGTTTAGTTTATAACGAGCTAGTGAAAGGAATTCCAGCAATTTTTGGTCACTTCTTAACCACTCTCCCGGCAATTCATTCCATGATAATATTTGTTTGCATAAAGTACGTTCCAGTTCCAGTTGTACCACAAAATGAGAGGTTTCTATTTCGGCGAGTCTGCCCCAAGAGTTATCATATGTTCCGATGCATTGCTAGGTACACACTTTTTTTGTCATTTTTCTGTGTTATGATGCGCATAATAGTGGTTTTTAATTTGAGTGATCAGGGCTTCCATCGATGTAAAACAGTGCTTGCAAGGCAGTTGAAGGCTTTGGGCTTTCAGTGTCCAATAAATTGATCCTGCTATGAGAATACTTAGGTAAAAAAGTGATAGTTGAGTAATGAATATATTTTCTGGCGAAGTGAAGGGTTTTCCTGAACTTTAATCCTTGGGCACCTGGCATGTTTCAATGACATATTCATTGGTTGGGTATGTAATATGTACTATTTACGTAAGCTGTAGAATCCTCTTGAGGTCTTGGGGCATCCTGCTAATGGGTGGGTATGGTAGATCTCTTGCATGTGCTCGGTTCACCAAGTATCTATTTATCACCATTTTTTGTGTGCGCACAAGATCCTCTAGCATTCTTAGAACGGATGCATGAGAGTTTTCTTCACATAAATTTTAATCTTGTCATGTTGTTTGAGGATTAATTGGTGCAACATATAGACTCCTATAAATGCCAAATATTGTGCTCCTAGCAAGGAAGAATTGGAATTGGGGACAGTATTGGCTAGTGCCAGTTCTGATATGATCCGAATCAAATCAACCAGTTCAAGGGGAGAAAAGATGATTCAAGGTCGATCCTGATGGGTTCTTCAAAAAAACATAAAACAAATGGCACAGGTGCAAGAATTGGGGGATTCTTGTTTGATCTGACTCCCATGGGTCTTATTGGCGCTGCATACTACACGGGGGTGGCAGTGGCACAACAGGGTGTCTCTGCTGCTTCTTCTCTGCCCTATTAGAAGGGGAAGAGGTCGTATTGGGTCCCCTGGACTTGATACAACCAGATCCGGTCACTTAGTGACCAGATTTAAGGATATTCAATCCATCTGACCCATGGATTCTGGAATAAGAATCGAAATTGGCCTGGGAAGGAAATCGATTCCGAAATTGGCCAGAAATGTTTTTTTGATTTTTTTCTTAAAAAAATAAAAAAATAAGGAAAAAATTTTGAAAAATCAGAAATGACCTAGAAAAGTTTTTTAAAAAAGATTAGCATGCATCTACATGCATTGAAACATGGAATCAGCCGAATCGGATAGAAATTGGTCGGTTCCAGGAAGATGAAGTTTTTTTTCTTGTTTCTTAATACTTACATATGTAACATTGCAACCTACAATGATAAGATGGTAATGAATCTAATGATTGTAACATTATAACAAGAGATCATGCTAATAATTGCTAATAAACATGGGAAGATGTCAACTACATGGTGATATGCAAAAACTATAATAAAATATAAATGTATCACATGAAAACATAAAAGTAAAAATATACATGTTATAACATCTTCACCAATATCTATGATATAGATATTGGCTTTCATCCTCTTCCTGTTGCTTTCGAAACTCCTCAGTTGTACCTAGTCTTCTATTTAGTGCGTGAGCATATCCATAAGAAAACAATGACGATGTCGTGTCATCAAAATCGTAGGTATCGGATTGTGGCACGTAGGTAGGCTCAGGTGGAGGAATATACGGCTGCTGAGGACCATAGAATGCTGGATATTATGACTCCATATAATAATACTACAGTTTCTGCTCATCCAGGGTGAAATATGACTTTAGCCACCATTAATCATGCGACTCCGGAGCTACTGTACCTGCACCTGGTCCATGCATCTTTCTCTCTCCTGTTGGCTGTCTATTGTATCCACTGCTCGTCTTCATCAATTGAGGAGTGAGAAAGAGCTTGTGTACTGTCATTTGGATTCACAGGATGTCTGATCTCTAACTTTCTTCTCTTCACTTTTTTGGCCATCTCTGATATTCCATCACAACCCAAAGATTTTTTCAACTTTGAAAATCCACCCATTTTTCATGTTGTAACTTTTGTTTTAGTCCTGTCTAGATTGCGAATGGGTTGGGTAGCTACGACTGGGGTTGGAGCTGGGGCTAACATTAGTGGCAGCTACTGTACAGTTGCTGGGGTAGAAGATGGACCTGCCTGAGCTTGAAAAATAGGTGAAACATCCTCTTTAACCTCTACACCATCCAACTCTCCTTCTGCCTATGCCCGGTCATCGAAATCAAACTCAATTGGATGATCTCTCGCTGCCCTTTCCTTTATCCAGGAATCAAGTGCATGCTCCTCCTAGAATATCTGAACCATGTCGACCTTCTTAGGTGGTGGTGTGGCTGATCCATGTCTTTGCTCACAAGGACCATTTGCGAACTGTGCAAATCTCTCCTCTAAAATCTTCTGTTGATATTTAATATTCTTGATGCGCAGCCTCATATTGTAATGACAGAAGACCAGCTTCTCCAACTTGTTTGAGGCCAACCTATTTCTCCTCTTTGTATATATATCAAGTTAAATGTGCTCTAGTTCCTCTTATAATGAGAGAAACTAGTGCTCTGGTTGAGTATCCTGATACCAATAGCAATAAGTTGATTCCATCCACTCTTAGTGTTTACTTGAACCTACCACTCAACTGTAAAAAATAAAAAGAAGCAAACAATCAACCCAACATCTTAAATAACTTATAAGATAAGGAAATAAAAATATTATCTTAAATAACTAACTAGGAGATATTTTGTCGTAAGAATATTTCAGATCAACATCTGAGTATACCCTGACACTTATCTTATATCTCTACATCTGAAAAAGGATAAATAAAAATTGATTAGTTGTCAAATATTTATTGACTCTAAATTCTCAATGCAACTCCAACTTACTTTTATCTCAACTTCTACCTTATCCTGCTGAGATTAGCAGTTGTGTTGAATCACTGAGAGTGTACCCTGTATCACCTCATTGTTCATCACCTATCCTCTGTATTGGATGCGAGGGTTAAAAAAATATCATGCAGTCATTTATCAATATTAGTATTATATTATGAACAAGACAATTATTGACTAAGTAGAAAGTAGATAAGCATAAATAATTTATTCATTAACTAACCTACAGCATGTACATCATGATGCAAAGTCTTGTCCTATTGGTTATCTATGATCTTCCATCATTTCTTATAACCTCTGGGATTTTTCTCTTTTATTTTCACTTTGGCCCGGTCCATTGCATCATAAAACATGCCCATTTGGTTCCTGTCAAGGATTCCGGAATCGGAATCGGAATCGGAATCGGTTCCGATTCCAGGAATCGGCCGGAATCGGCCGATTCCTGGGAAGGGAATCGATTCCGGATCGGTCCGGAATCATTTTTTTTTGATTTTTTTTTCGTCAAAAAAATTCAAAAAATTCAGAAAAAATTCTAAAAAAATAGGAAATGAGTTAGAAACATTTTAAAAAATAACCAATGCATGATATCCACAAGACCACATCATACAAATACTAATGAACACCAATTGAACACTTGAAGACTTGAAGTTAAGTACATATTCCAATTCCATTGATTCAAAAATCAAAGAGTTGATACATCATCAAAAAAAAATAAATTACATCATATCAATTTACTACCAATGTCTAGGATATAGATATGGATCTTCTTCCTCTCCTCGCTCGTGACGCCTCCTCCCTCGTGCTCGGTCTTGTATCTTGTCCGGGACCATATCCATATGAAAATAATGCCGATGCCATGCCGTCAAGGTCGTATGGATCGGACTGCGGGACGACCGGGACGTAAGTAGAGGATGGTGGAGCTGGTGGTGTAATCCACTGCTGGTCAACCTGGCCAAATGCTGGATATTGTGGCTCCATAATATACGAATGCGGTGTCTGCTCATCCAGCGTATAATACGGCTTTGGAAACCGTGAATCAGGTGACTCAGCTGCTGCTGATGGCTGCGTCGCTGGTATACACTCGTCATCATCACCTGAGGAGTGAGAAGGAGCTCGTCTGTCGTCATCCGGGCCGACAGGATGCCCGACCTCTAACTTCCTTCTCTTTACCTCTTCACCATCTCTCGAACTACCGTAAAGTCCGGAACCCAAAGTTTTTTTCAACTTTGCAAATCCTCCCATTTTCCGTGCGTCACCTTTGTTTTCGTTCTCCCGACCGCGAACGGGCCGGGTAGCGGCCGCCGGGACCTGAGGTAGCCGAGGCCGGGACTAAAGCCGCAGTGGTCGCTCCATACCGCCGGGGCGAAGAAGACCCCCGCCCGAGCTCGAGAAGTAGATGGAGGTGGAGCCGGAGCATCCGCCTCGGCTTCAACCCTATCCAACTCTCCTTTAGCTCATACACGGTCATCGGGATCAAACTCAGCTGCATGATCCCTAGCTTTCCTCTCCTCTATCCAGGAGGCAAGTGCACGCTCCTCCCGGGAAAATGCGGTCCACGTCCACCTCCTCGGGTAGTGGTGTGGCGGAGGAATGCCTCGCTCGTACGGGCCACCGCGAACCGTGCAAATCGCTCCTCGCCGATCTTCTCGCCGATCCTCGATGTTCTTTATGCGCGGCCCTCACGTTATAATGACGGAAGACCGGCTTCTCCCGGTCCGAGGTCAACCTCGTTCCTCCTTTTGGTATGTATTAGGTTGAATGTACTCAGGTTCCTCTCGCGGTGGGAGGAGCGGTGCTCGGCTCGCATCCTGATACCAATGGCCGCAAGTGGATTCCATCCACTCTTGGTGTTCACCTGAACCCACCACTCAGCTGCAAGAAAAACACAATAGAAAAGGAAAACAATTAGCCCATCTAAACCATAACTTATATGAAAAGAAAAGAAATTCCTCATGAAACTATTACTATACCAGGTGACACTTTGTCAACTGAATATTTCAGGTCAGCATCTGAGTATACACCGACCCTCATCTTGTACTTCTGCATCTGAAACATTTAAAAAAAAAATTAGTTGTCGGGTAATGCTAGTCCAATGTATTTAATGAACTCTAACTTACTTATATCTCAAATTCTATCCCGTCCGTCCGAGATCGGCATTACGCCGGATAATCGCAAGTGTACCCCGCATCACCTCGTTGTCGTTCACCACCTCGTCCTCCATATTGGATGCGGGGTTCAAAAAATATCCCGCAAGATTTTATTAGTTAACACCGTGCATATAAGACAATTATACAAAGAAAATAATTTTTTAACCAAGTTACCGGCGTGGACATCGTGGTGCAAGGTCTTGTCCCATCGGTCATCAATGATCTTCCACCACTTTTTGTAACCTCTCGGGATTTTTTTCTTTAATTTTCGGCTTTGCCCGGTCCATAAGATCATACGTACGGTGCCCCTCTCCGGTCCCCGTCATCTGAGTCTACCAACCTAAAGACAACTACCAGTGGCTCAATGATTGCCAAGTAGTAGACAATCCTCTCCCAAAACCTCTTGTCAGTGATCTACTTCTCAGACCTGACAAGAATCTCCAACTGCTCTTTTTTGTCATGCAAGTTGTCCACCATATAGTTGTAATACTCCTCGGACTGTGTGAATCTAACCAATGCATGCGTGTGCCGCTGTAAAGTCTCCAGCGCAAGGAAGTTCGCGGCAAATCGTGTCGGACCGGGCCCGACAAGATCGTGCCCTCGCGCGAGATCTCACGATATGTAGGAGGCGGGGATGCGAATAAATAAAAGATGCGATCGTCTCGCGCCCGCCCGACAAGTGTAGATACACCCTCCTCCTTGCCTATATCCTCTAAAATGAGATCTATGGAACGCGCCGCACGGGCACCCGTAAGATGTGCTTCCTCTTCTCCATCAACTTCCTACCAGCCGCCTTATATGATGGTTCGTTGTCAGTGACAATCTGAACCACATTGTCCTCCCCGATCTCCTCCACCACCCCATCCATCAGAGAAAAGATGAAGTCGGCATTTTTTATCTTCCCAGAAGCATCTACCGACTTCAAGAATGTAGTCCCCTCAGAACAGTACACCAAGAAGTTTATCATCCTCCTCGGTGATACTCGTCCACCCATCGCACACGATTGTGCAACCCTCTCCTTCCACACCAACTTGAACCCGTCCATCCACTCCCTCAACTCCCCGGACCTCCTCATCCGTGCCGGCGCCGTATATGTGTCCGTCGCCGGGGCTTGCAAACCCGGTCCAGCCCTCACCCACGGCATCCACCATCGTTTGGAAGTAGGGGCCGGTGGTCGTACGCGCCGGGATGCCTACATCAAGTTAAAAAAATGGGATCGTGGTAAAATTAAGTTTTAGTAAATAAAACAGGCATAATGTCAAATTTAATTTAAAAAGTGATACCTGCTTGTAAAAACCATTTGACAATGTGGCGAACGGCTCTCTTTGCAGCCGTTCCTGTAGCCTTCACCCCTTTCATTGCCTGCTTTATCCCCGTCTACCCAGCACTTTGTTTTCTAAATAAATACTCGTCACTCGGTGTAAATCGAGTGCTGGTAGAAGTAGAACGGCGGTATGGCTCCTGTCTCCTGGGTCGGGCTCTCGGTCCCGAGTAGGGCGAGCCGATGCCGATCGGCCCAAAGCCGGGTCAACTGCGGACCCGCACCCTCCCCGCTCCCCTCGCTCCTCGTCCTCCTCCTCACCCATGCACGCTTGCTAGCGTGCCTAGCACGTCCAAGCTCGGAGTCCGCGGGACTCGTCCTCGCTCTCTCGGCTCCGGCCGAGCCGCCGCCTTCCCCGCCTTTCCCTTTGGAGGTAGGCAAATCGCGGTCCCTCCTCCTCTCGAGTAGCTCGTCCCCGCAACTCCTCCCTCTCGCTCGATCCTAATCGCCCGTCGAGAGGCTCTACCGTCGTGTATCCTCTCATCTCCTCACTCTTCTCCCTCGGCACCTTGTCACATTTTTTTACATTTCCACCGTTCCCGCAATATGTTGTTTCGGTAGGAACACCCCCCGTTCATCTCCTTCCGCACCACTTCAGTACCGTACCCTCTTCCCCGACTAGGTCTACCATATGCCCGTATTCCCAACCCACGTCTAAGCACGTGCTGGTGCTGCGTCACCTTGATCGGCCATTGCTTAAATCTGCAAAAATTGTAAACAATGCACTAAAAATGATTAGATAACATACAAATTGTTTTAGACGCTGTTCGGGTAGCAGACAACCCAAGAAACACACCATTCGGTATGTTTAAAGGGTTACGTATTTGCCGGAAATCAATGTACGTGGTATCCGAAATTTTTCCCGTACAAAGAACATCCAATCGATGTTCAAACAACTTGAGCAGAGTTATTCGATCACAAATCACCCAGTTTAACTCTACTCGGAGTCGTCGGAAACGTGTAAAAATAGGCGTACGGGATATCCGGAATTTTTCCCGTGCAAAATAGACATATCCGGATACTTCAAAACTTAAACGAACTTGTTCGGACAAAAATCGTAAAGTTTAACGACACTCAAACTCGTCGGAAACGCGTAAGAATGGACGTACGAAGTTTTGGCGAAGAAATCTTACCAAAAACCTTACAAAGATCGAAGAAGAGGTTGATTCGATGTCGATCCGAGCTTGAATCGGCAGAATCCTTTGAAGAACGAGCTTGGAATCGCCGGAATCGCCTGAATCGCCCCTGGAATCACCGGAATCGGTGGAATCGGGCCGGAATCGACCCTGGATCGACGGAATCGGCCGGAATCGACGGTGGATCGACGGAATCGAAGCCGGAATCGCCGGAATCGCGCCGGAATCGCGCCGGAATCGCCTGCGCTTCCTCCTTCCGCCGCGGGATCGACCGAGGCCGGCTCGCGGGTCGATTCCGGCCCCAAAGGCCGGAATCGGTTCGATTCCCGGTCCAGAGTGAACCGGGAATCGAACCGGGGCCGGGTCAACCCGGCCTTCCGAAGAATCGGTCGGATCGACCGATTCCACATGGAATCGGTCGGAATCGGATCGATTCCGACCGATTCTAGGCGATTCAGACCGATTCCGAGGAATTCTTCCCGGAATCGGTCCTTCTGCCGGGAATCCACCGATCCGATTCCGGAATCGGTCGGAATCAGACCGATTCCGCCGATTCTGCAATCAATGGTTCCTGTCATTGGAATCTACAAACCTCTGCACAAGTACCAGTGGCTCTATGATTGCCAAGTAGTAGGTAATCCTCTCTCAAAATCTCTTATTAGTGATCTGCTTCTTAGACCTGATAAGAATATCCAACAGGTCCTCCTTGTTATGTAGGTGGTCCACCATATAATTATAATACTTCTCGGACTGGGTGAACTTGACAAGTGCATGTCTCTGCCGATGTAAGCTATCCAGTGTAATGAAGTTTGTGACAAAACGAGTAAGACGGGGCCTGACAAGATTGTGCCCTCCAGTGTATGACCTCATGATATGTAGCAGACAAGGATGTGAATAAATAAACGAAGTGATGGTCTGTGCCTGCCTGACAAGTGTGGAAACTGTCTCTTCCTTGTCTATATCCTCTAGTATGAGGTTAATAGAATGTGCCGTGTAAGACACTCATAGTAGATGCTGTCTCTTCTTCTCCATTAACTTCTTTTCAGCCGCTTTATAGGACGGTTTATTATTAGTGACAAACTGAACCACATTCTCCTTCCCAATCTCTATCACCACATCATCCATCAAGGAAAAAATGAAGTCAGCATTTTTTATCTTCTGAGAAGTATCCACCGACTTCAAAAATATTGTGCCCTCTGAACAGTACATCAAGAAATTAATCATGGACCACTTTGTAATGCCAGTTCATCCATCGCTCATCATTGTGCAACCCTTCTCCTTCTATATCAATTTAAACCCATCCATCTATTCACTCAACTCCTGCACTTCCTCATCTAGCCCACCACTACATATATACTTGCTAGTCGGTACTTGCATTCCTGGTCTAGCCTTAGTCATTGCATTTATTATTGTCTGGAAGGAAGGGTTGGTGGCTACATGTGCTGGAATGCCTACATTAAGTTAAAAATAATCTATCAGTCATAAACAAGGTTAACTAAATAAAAAAACATACATGCCATTTTAAGAGTAATACCTGTATATAAAAATCACTTAACAATGTGGCGAACTACTCTCTTTCCAGCCGTTCCTGTTAACTTCACCTGTTTAATTGCTTGTTTGATGTTTATATGTCCAGCACTTTGTTTTCTAAATAGGTACTCATCTCTTAGTGTAAACCGAGTACTAGTAGAATGACGATGTGGCTCTTGTCTCCCTCCCTCAGTCTCCTGATCTCGGGTAGGGCGAGTCGATGCTGGTCGGCCAATAATTAGATCAGCTCTGTACCCTCCTGCTCCCCTCCTCCTCTCTTCCTCTGCTGCAGCTGCACGCTTGGTAGCATGCCTAGCTCTCCTAAGCTCGGAGTCTGTGGAGTCATCCTCACTCTTCAGCTCCTACTCGGCTGGTGTCTTCTTCTTGTCTTTACCTTTGTAGGTTGGCAAATCCCAGTCCCTCCTCTCAAGTAGCTCTTCCTGTAACTCTTCCCTCTACTCAATCCTAATCTGCCGTTGAGAGGCTCTACTTGTAAGGTAGCCTCTCATCTCTTCACTTTTCTCCTTAGGCACCTTATCACGTTTTCTTACATTACCATCTAGTCCGGCAATATACTGTTTAAGCTGAAACACACCCCCGTTCATCTCCTTACCACACCACTTACATTGTACCCTCTTATTTGATATGTCTACCATGTGGCCGTGTTCCCAACCGATGTCAGAAGGATGTGCCAGCACTACATCATCTTGATTGGCCATTGCTTATACCTGCAAAATATGTAAACAATTTATAACAGTTTGTTAGACATGCATACAATTGCTTTAGGAGCTGTTCGGTAAAAGAATAACCAATTAGTCGGATTTTTCAGTATGTTAAAATCACTTCGGAGTTGTTGGAAAGTTGTAAAATTTAACTCAGTCATTCCGGCAGTCGAATGTTATTAATATAATGTTAACGACATATAAAAAACTTGATTGGATCAATTCGGGTAGCGAACAACACGTCGAACGGGCTATTCGGTTTGTTTAGAGGGTTATGTCTACGTTGGAAAGGATCGTAAATCGTTGTATGGGTATTCCAAAATTTTTTTCTTACCAAGAACATTCAATCGATGTTCTTATAGGTTGAACGGAGCTGTTCGGAAAGAAATCAATATGTTTAACTATGGTCGGAGTCGTCGGAAACGCATTGTAATGGGCGTATGGGGTTTCTGGCGAAGAAATCTTGCCAACAATTTTCAAACGATGGAAGAACACGTTGAATAAAGGTGGAACGAAGCTTGAATCATTGGATTCTTTTGAAGGGATCGCCGTAATCGTGTGGAGGATCGTCGGAATCGGTCTGATTCTACTGTAGAATGTTGGAATTGCTCGATTCTAAGCTGGATTGAGCGATTCTGGGCTAGAATTACCAGTGAAGGAGCTTGCCAGAACGGGGGATCGCTGCAGGCTGCGTAAGACCCTTCGAAGGATTTGATTATGGAATCGGCCAATTTTGATCCGATTTGGCCGATTTTGGAATCAATGATCTGACCATATATTATTTAGATCATATGACTCAGAGTTATCGAGTATATTGAGTCCATCGAGCTTGATATCGTCTAGATCTGATTACTCATCCCAGGACCATTGGACCCCATAGCCAACTGGTGGGGGAGACGTAGGCACCACTGGCGCTTACCCCCAGTGGATGTAGACCAATTCTAATGGATACCCCCAAAATCGGATTGGATACCCCCAAAATCGGATTGGCCTATGCTGATCTCGAGCTAGGATCGGCTGAATCTTTTTTGGATTGGTCTATTATGCTGGCCATGGCTCCAAAGGTGTGCAAAAGGATGGAGTCTAAATAGTATTAACATATTCATGCAGGAAGAACGTATTGTTAAAATGGTCTTTGCCATGGTTCATAGAATTAGCGAATTCTAGACTAGAGTTGGCATTGACCAACCGATTCATCAGAATTGGATTACAATCATCTGAGGAAAAACAAAAATCCTGAATCAAACTAAAAAATCAGAACTGATTCGGGCTAATCGGGTGCAATTTAAGTCTCGACCTTTTCTTCTCGCACGATGGAGCAGATGCTAATGGATGCAGAATATTCCCCTCTCACTTGCTGCTGCCGCTGGAGCAGTCATCACCACTTCCATATTTAGACAGCTCTTGAAGGTTCACCACTGCCTTGCCTTCACCGCCATTGGATTCACACATTGCTGCTGGGTTCTTTTCGGCCTGCTGCCTTCTATTGGTGGCTTTCGAAGTGCCACCGCTTCTGCCTGGGTGATTGCTGCTGTCGCCTGTGTGCTTTGAAGTGTGATTGTACCAGATCTAGCCACACACAAATTAGCTAGATCCAGGCTGGATCTAGTTGATCTGCACCCGGATCAAGATCAGGCCCAAATGTGTTATATCCGCACACAGATCTGCTAGATTTGATCAGGATCTAGCTGATCGGCACCTGGATCTGCTAAATCAGCCCGGAATTTGCTAGATTTGCCACCTGATCTAGTTGATTTACCCTGAATTTTCTAGATCTGTAGCCAAGTCAAGCATACAATGTTGTACATGTTCGCTGTTTACGTTTTGCTTGATGGGCTATAAATAAATTTTTAATTAATACTTTACTTAATGTGTTGTGTGGAAAAATGGCTGATCAAGAACATGATGGTGCTAGACCAGCTGGATATCATGACTCACTTCTGATGACATTGTGGTGATCCTAGAAGCCTTGCACGGCTTCAGAACTCACTTCCAGACATGGATTACGGAATCGGTGGAATCGGACCGATTCCGACCGATTCCGGAATCGGATCGGTTGATTCCCGGCGGAAGGAACGATTCCGGGAAGAATTCCGCGGAATCGGTCTGAATCGATCCGATTCCGACCGATTCCATGTGGAATCGGTCGATCCGACCGATTCTTTGGAAGGCCGGGTTAACCGGGCCCGGTTCGATTCCCGGTTCGACTCTGGACCGGGAATCGAACCGATTCCGGCCCTTTTAGGGCCGGAATCGACCCGCAGAGCTGCCCTCAGTCGATCCCGCGGCGGAAGGAGAGGGCGCAGGCGATTCTGGCGCGATTCCGGCGCGATTCCAGCGATTCCGGTCTCGATTCAATCGATCCACCGTCGATTCCGGCCGATTCCGTCGATCCAGGGTCGATTCCGGCCCGATTCCACCGATTCCGGCGATTCCAGGGGCGATTCAGGCGATTCCGGTGATTCCAAGCCTGTTCTTCAAAGGATTCCGCCGATTCAAGCTCGGATCGGCATCGAATCAACCTCTTCTTCGATCTTTGTAAGGTTTTTGGTAAGATTTCTTCGCCAAAAACTTCGTACGTCCATTCTTACGTGTTTCCGACGAGTTTGAGTGTCGTTAAACTTTACGATTTCTGTCCGAACAAGTCCGTTTAAGTTTTGAACTATCCGGATATGTCCATTTTGCACGGGAAAAATTCCGGATATCCCGTACGCCTATTTTTACACGTTTCCGACGACTCCGAGTAGAGTTAAACTCGGTGATTTGTGATCGAATAACTCCGCTCAAGTTGTTTGAACATCGATTGGATGTTCTTTGTACGGGAAAAATTTTGGATACCCCGTACGTTAATTTACGACCATTTCCGGCAAATACGTAACCCTTTAAACATACCGAATGGTGTGTTTCTTGGGTTGTCTGCTTCCCGAACAGCGTCTAAAACAATTTTTATGTTATCTAATCATTTTTAGTGCATTGTTTACAATTTTTGCAGATTTAAGCAATGGCCGATCAAGGTGACGCGACACAGGCGCGTGCTTCCGACGTGGGTTGGGAGCACGGGCATATGGTAGACCTAGTCGGGAAGAGGGTACGGTGCGAGTGGTGTGGGAAGGAGATGAACGGGGGTGTTCGGCTGAAACAACATATTGCGGAACGGTGGGAATGTAAAAAATGTGACAAGGTGCCGGGGAGAAAAGTGAGGAGATGAGAGGATACACGACAGTAGAGCCTCTCAACGGGCCGTTAGGATCGTGCGAGAGGGAGGAGTTGCACGACGAGCTACTCGAGAGGAGGAGGGACCGCGATTTGCCTACCTCGAAAGGGAAAGGCAAGGGAAGGCACCCGGTGGCCGGAGCCACAGAGCGAGGACGAGTCCTCGGACTCCGAGCTTAGACGTGCTAGGCACGATAGCAAGCGTGCCTTTGTTGAGGAGGAGGATAGGAGGAGGGGTGCAGGAGGGTCTGGGTCCAGAGTTGACCCAGCTTTGGGCCGATCAGCATCGGCTCGTCCTACCCGGGACCGAGAGCTTGACCCCAGGAGACAGGAGCCATACCGCCGTTCTACTTCTACCAGCACTCGATTTGCACCGAGTGACGAGTATTTATTTAGAAAACAAAGTACTGGGCAGACGGGGATAAAGCAGGCAATGAAAGGGGTGAAGGCTACAGGAACGGCTGCAAAGAGAGCCGTTCGCCACATTGTCAAATGGTTTTTACATGCAGGTATCACTTTTTAAATTAAATTTGACATTATGCCTGTTTTATTTACTAAAACTTAATTTTACCCTGATCCCATTTTTTTTAACTTGATGTAGGCATCCCAGCACATGCAGCCACCAGCCCCTACTTCCAAACGATGGTGGATGCCGTGGGTGAGGCTGGACCGGGTTTGCAAGCCCCGGGCAGCAGACACATATACGGCGCTGGCCTGGATGAGGAGGTCCAGGAGTTGAGGGAGTGGATGGATGGGTTCAAGTTGGTGTGGAAGGAGAGGGGTTGCACAATCATGTGCGATGGGTGGACAGGTATCACCAAGAGGAGTATGATAAACTTTTTGGTGTACTGTTCTGAGGGGACTACATTCTTGAAGTCGGTAGATGCTTCTGGGAAGATAAAAAATGCCGACTTCATTTTTTCTCTGATGGATGGAGTGGTGGAGGAGATGGGGGAGGAGAATGTGGTTCAGGTTGTCACTGACAACGAACCATCATATAAGGCGGCTGGGAGGAAGTTGATGGAGAAGAGGAAGCACATCTTCTAGGTGCCCTGTGCAGCACATTCCATAGATCTCATATTAGAGGATATAGGCAAGGAGGAGGGTTTATCCACACTTGTCAGGCAGGCGCAGACGATCACATCTTTTATTTATTCGCATCCCCGCCTGCTACATATCATGAGATCACACACAGGAGGGCATGATCTTGTTAGGCCCGGTCCGACACGATTTTCTACGAACTTCATTGCTCTGGAGAGTTTACACCGGCACAGGCATGCATTGGTTAGGTTCACACAGTCCGAGGAGTATTACAACTATATAGTGGACAACCCGTACGACAAGAAAGAGCGATTGGAGATTCTTGTCAGTCCGAGAAGCGATTCGATCGACAAGAGATTTTGGGAGAGGATTGCCTACTACTTGGCAATCATTGAGCCTTGGTAGTTGTCTCGAGGTTGGTAGACTCGGATGACGGGGACCGGATGGGCACATTGTATGATGCTATGGACCGGGCAAAGCCGAAAAAATCCCGCAGGTTACAAGAAGTGGTGGAAGATCATTGATGACCGATGGGACAAGACCTTGCACCACGATGTCCATGCGCGGGTAACTTGGTTAAAAAATTATTTTCTTTGTATAATTGTCTTATATGCACCGTGTTAACTAATAAAATCTTGCGGGATACTTTTTGAACCCCCGCATCCAATATGGAGGACAGGTGGTGAACGACAACGAGGTGATGCGGGGTACACTTGCAGTTATCCAGCGGCTGTGCCGATCTCAGCCGGACAGGATAGAGGCTGAGATAGAAGTAAGTTAGAGTTCATTAAATACCTTGGACTAGCATTACTAGACAACTAAATTTTTTTTTTTTAAATTTTTCAGATGCAGAAGTACAAGTTGAGGGTCGGCGTATACTCAGATGCTGACCTGAAATATTCAGTTGACAAAGTGTCACCTGGTATAGTAATAGTTTGATGAGGAATTTCTTTTCTTTTCATATAAGTTATGGTGATGATGAGCTAATTATTTTCCTTTTCTCGTTTTGTGTTTTTCTTGCAGCTGAGTGGTGGGTTCAGGTGAACACCAGGAGTGGATGGAATCCACTTGCGGCCATTGGTATCAGGATACTGAGCCAGAGCACCAGTTCCTCCCACTGTGAGAGGAACCGGAGTACATTCAACCTGATACATACCAAAAGGAGGAACAAAGTTGACCTCGCACCAGTGGAGAAGGCGGTCTTCCGTCATTATAACGTGAGGCCGCGCATAAAGTACATCGAGGATCGGCGAGAAGATCGGCGAGGAGCGATTTGCACGGTTCGCGGGTGGCCCGTACGAGCGAGAGGCATTCCTCCGCCACACCACCACCCGAGGAGGTGGACGTGGACCGCATTTTCCGGGAGGAGCATGCACTTGCCTCTGGATAGAGGAGAGGAAGCCAGGGATCATGCAGCTGAGTTTGATCCCGATGACCGTGAAGGAGAGTTGGATGGTGTTGAAGCCGAGGAGGATGCTCCAGCTCCACCTCCATCTACTTCTCGAGGCTCGAACGGGGCCTTCTTCGCCCTGCCGGCTATGGGCTGCGGCACTTCCAGCCTCGGCTCTGCTCCAGTCCCAGCAGTCGCTACCCAGCCCATTCGCAGTCCGGGGAGAACGAAAACAAAGGTGACTGCACGGAAAATGGGAGGATTTGCAAAGTTGAAAAAAACTTTGGGTTCCGGACCTTCTGGTAGGTTAGAGATGGCTGAAGAGGTAAACAGAAGGAAGTTAGAGGTCAGGCGTCCTATCAGCCCAGATGACAGCACGCAGACTCCTTCTCACTCCTCAGGTGATGATGACGAGGAGTGCATACCAGCGACGCAGCCATCGGCGGCGGTCGAGTCTCCCCGATTCACGGCTTCCAAAGCCGTATTACACGCTGGATGAGCAGACACCGCAGTCTTATATTATGGAGCCACAGTATCCAGCATTTGGCCAGGTTGACCAGCAGTGGATTACACCACCAGCTCCACCATCCTCTACTTACGTCCCGATCGTCCCGCAGTCCGATCCATTTGACCTTGATGGCATGGCATCGGCATTATTTTCATATGGAGTGGGTCCCGGACAGTATACAAGATTGAGCACGAGGGAGGAGCGTGAAGCGCAGCAGGGAGAGGAGGAAAACCCATATCTTTATCCTAGATATTGGTAGTAGAAGTAGATTGATATGATGTAATTTTTTTTTTTGATGATGTATCAACTCTTTGATATTTGAATAAATGGAATTTGAATATGTACTTAACTTCAAGTCTTCAAGTCTTCAATTGGTGTTCATTAGTATTTGTATGATGTGTTCTTGTGGATATCATGCAATGGTTATTTTTTAAAATGTTTCTAACTCATTTCCTATTTTTTTAGATTTTTTTCTGAATTTTTTGAATTTTTTTGACGAAAAAAAAAATCAAAAAAAAAAAAAACGATTCTGGACCGATCCGGAATCGATTCCCTTCCCAGGAATCGGCCGATTCCGATTCCGATTCCGATTCCGATTCCGGAATCCTTGCTTCCAGAGCCTCGCAGAGCACCCTCAGTCTGTCTTCAGCACTAAAGGAGACTGATCCAGCAATCTACAGTGCTTTCTGGCCACGGTCCTTCTGGTGATGCCTGGATAGCCTATCTTCACCTTGATGCCTCTACTGAGCTCTGGCAATCACCGGAGCAATCAACATCAATTTTGAGCCTGCCTACACTGGTTCTTGCCATTTTCTTTAGAATGGTTTAACCGGTTTTCTTGAGCTTGGTTCAGTTTTAGTCGTTTACAACATTTTAATCTCGTTTTTGAAGCTTTTAGCCCACTTCTACTTCACTGTCCTGCTTAAGAGCTTGGCTACATGGCTTGCACAACATCCTAGTCAGTGGTTTGAGCTTCTCCAATGAGTGGATAAGGCTGGTGGAGAGTAAGTGGGGTGTTTTTTAGGAGGTTTCCTTATATTGTAATTTTTTAGGTGGTGGGACCTCCCTAACAATCTCCTACATGGGAGGTCATGCAATGTGGCATTTTAATAATTTTCATCTATTTTTTATTTTTAGCTAATTTTTAAAATTTTTATTCTATTTTTATATTCTTTGTGGAAAAGTTAGATAATTGCAAAAAATGAATTTTTAGGATATAAAAAATATGGGATTGTCAAAAGAATGTTCAAGAAGTGAACGCGGTAATTTTAGTCATGATTGGTTGATTTATGAATATATTACATTTATTTTTAAGTAAAATGTCAATTTTCAGAAAGTTTAGAAATTAATTTTCTGAAAGTTTTTAAATTTTATGGTCATTTTATATGATTATTTTATCAAATTTTATGAGAAGAGTTTGAGTATCTCATGTCGTCATTTTTGTGTAATTATTTTAACTTTATTGAATTTTAAGAGGACAATACTAAACCCATATTTATCTCTATTTTTTCTTTTGTGTATGGGCTTGGAAAGGCGAGAGGGGAGGCCCGCACAGAGGATGAGCTTGAATCAAATACAACTCATCCAATGAAAATTGTATTGGTAATAAGACTCAAATCCTAGTAGAATTAGGATTGGTTTCCTACTAGGATTAGGATTTCCAATAGAAGTAGGATTGGTTAGAAGAGAGTTGATTAAAAAAAGAGCTCTCTCTCTCTCTCTCTCTTGGTGTTCTTCACTGGTTCTGCAAAAATCAGCTCGTCTTCCTCTCTTTTTCACCTCTTTTTCTTTCTTCTTTTTTCTTAATTCTGCAAGAAATTCTGAAAGAGGAGTGCTATCTTTTTTTTTCTGTTTCCAAATCTGTAGAACAGAAAAGATTGCTGCTTTTTTTTGGTTTCCAGACCTGCAGATCTGCAAAAAATCTCTTTTTTTTTCTTCCTGGCTTCCGAAACAGCAAGGGACTTTACAAAAATCAGGTTTACAATTAGTTTTGCAAACAAAAAATAAGAAAAGAAAAGAAAAGAAAAGAAAAGAAAAAGAAAACAACAACAATTTTTTGTTTGTTCTTCCTGATTTTAACCTTTTAAGACAGTAGAGGGCTGTGTATGTTTTTTTTTTTTTTACTTTACAGATCTGAAACAGCTTTTGCTGTTTTCTTCCTTATTTTGTTTTCTGACCTGTAAATCAGGAAATTCTTCTTTCTTTTTTTGGTTCTGCAAAATTCCAAGAAATGTGGAATTTATCTTCTTTTGCCCCCACAAGGTGGGTGAGGACAAGATTCAGAAAATAGAGGCCATACCCTCTTTTTCTTGTCCTATTTGATTTTGGGGGCCTATGGATAGGGCAGTGTTGTTTAAGAGGAATAAAAAAGACTTATTGCAAGTATGGTGAAGAATTTAGGGGACGTGTAGATGTTCTCTTACCCCAATTGCCATGCAGTTAAACAATTTATTTGCTCAAGTTTGTGATTTGTTTGTGTCAATCGGCCCCTATTTGTTAGCACACTTGTAAGCAACTAAGCATTGTAGAAAGAGTGTTGTTCAAGACGCTATTGATAGAATTCATGGAATGTTTTTTCTGGACATGTTTAGGTGAGTAGGATGTGGGAAGTCGATTTCATATAACCATGTATATAGTTGATGTGGCTTGCAAATATTGTCTTAGCCAAGAAACATACGAGAAAATTCGGCTATGCATTAATCATGGAGATTGAAACAAGCTTGCCCTTAAGATGAATTTTCCACTCTTAATTCCCAAGACGATGGCCGATGTCATGATTGGGCATGAAGCCTTGACATTTATAGACAACTTTTTTAAGATATGATCAAACTGTGAAAGTAGTGGATGATTGTATGGAACCTTAAAATTCTTGAGTTTTGTAAAAAGATTGTTTTGTGTTTGAAATGTCGATGTCCGAATAGTATCAATTTTGAAATTTGTAGTGCAAATAAGGCATGTAATGTAATACAAGTGTCAACTTGTATCAATTTTGATATTGATACTCCAACTTGTAGAAATATCAATTTCAGTACTAGTATAGTGTCATTTTAATACTCTAACCAAACAGGCCATTAGCTCCTGCCCTTGGGAAATTAATCTTGGTGAAGCTTTGCTGTCAAGCTGCTGAAAAACTAGCACAGGACATATATTTCTAGGATGATTGATTACACTATTTCAGGAAAGCATACATAGAATAACTTGTTGGCTATGAAACATGATGAAACCATACAGAATTTTTAGATTATTTGGTCAGTCATAATGACTACTTTGTGGAGAAATGAAAGTCGTAGCGTGAGTTTATTTTGAAACATAAAAGGGACTTTGTGAACAGAATGAAAGTTGATAACTTCGTTCTTGGTTAGGAAGCCACCATTTTCATACGACAATGTTTGTAATCAATTATGGAAGTGAATGTGGCTGGCTGGGGTGATGGATCACCGATATGATTCCAGAAGCTGTGTTTAAATGACTTTCCTGACGTATCTGTCCTTCAAAAATTCTCTGTGTATGCACAATCTGATGGCAATTTCTAGATTGGTGACTTATATTAAATCACAGCGTTTTTTGGTATGTATATATCTCTGGAATATGTTGCTGTGGAATTTTTTTGTTTTGAATCCCTAAAAAGATATCATCTATATATTAAGTATTTTGCCTTAAGTTGGTTCGTTGTCAGAATAATAGCTATAAGCGATAGTTTAGCTGCTACTTGCACAGCAGAGCATAGGTTGCTATTTGGTCGACATGGTGATAACTACTGAATTTTTATGTATCAAAATAGATATGGCTACAAGGATGTGCGGAAGGAGAACAATCACCAAGCTTTCGAGCAGTTATTAATTGAAAGCCTTGAGAAATTCATCCGTCGAGAAGCTCAAGAGCGGTCACTTGAAAGTGATGAAGATGATGAAACAGATTCTGATGAAGACTCATGTTCGAGATTGATGGTGGGTCCAAATGGTAGTGTCTATTTCCTTGGGGTCCCCCTGCTGTCTGAGTATAACCTTGGGCAGTCAACCTCAGAAGCAAGTACTTCAATGCAAGAAATAGAGCAAACGCCACTTGATGCTGGGCAGAGCCTTGCAAGAGAGCTTTCGTTCATCCACAAGGCAAAAGAATCTGGAGTTGTTTACCTCTTGGGGCACGGTGATATCAGGGCAAGAAAAGATTCTTGGTTCATCAAGAAGCTTGTCATAAACTACTTCTACGCTTTCCTGAGAAGGAACTGCCGAAGGGGTATAGCAACGTTGAGTGTGCCCCATACGAACCTGATGCAGGTTGGCATGACATACATGGTCTGATCTCATTGTCGCTGCGTGCACATCTGTGTTGGTTCGTAAATCACTTGGCAACGAGCAGAGATGGATGATTTATTTTATCTTTATTTTGCATCTTACGCAATGGTGTCGCTTACTCTGAGTTGGATTGACACGAAAATCAAATAGCTGTCCAGTTTTTGATATTAAGAAGCTACATGTTTGCATTTCATGCTATTTTTTTTATCTCATTCGTAGTTGGATATTGCTCATTTGACTCTAATGCAGTTCCTCTCCCTGGTGCAGGCGTAGGGTAGAATGTCCAGATTGGTTCGCTGTAAAGGGGGTGGGGGGGGGTCTGTGTTTGATTCCTTCATCATGTCTGGGAGCTGTATCTTCGTGAAATGGTTCTTGGTCGATCTTCCAACGATCATTCTTGGGTGTCTTGATATAGGTACGGCCCGGAGAAAGGTAATCCCAGCTTCCTTATTTGCGCGTGTTTCAGTGAAACCTAGCCGCCGTGCAGCCACGTTCAATGAGCGGCGGGCCCGGTTTGGCTTCACAGCGGTTGGAATGGTGCTGCCGGTAAGGTCCTTTATGGTTCCTTTCGGGCCGCCGCCGCTATCACTGCCTCAAAGCGTGTTAAATCCGTCACCAATGGATGATGGCGTCGTTGTCAGGAAACATATCAAAAAGTTGCCCTAACCTTGAGTATGGTATGAGAATCCGAGGATATTTTTGACTTGTCATCCCTAGTTAACTATTTGACCGTCATTGTTATTTATTATGATAAGTATGATAAGGTAGATTCGTCGTGATAGCAGGCATACAATCTTCCTGATGGGCAACAACACCGATGCACAATTAATGTGCATCAATCTTTCTCGATTATCCTTGTTCCTCTTCTCTCTTTTTGTCATGCTGCCTCTTTTCTCTCCTGCCCTCCTCCTCAGAAGTGCCCATTTGTGGGGCTACCTTTCCCTGTCCATCTCTAGCCCATTTCTTTTTTTGCTATATCTATGGGTTGTGGCCATATCCTCTCTCGCGCTTTCACTCCGATGTCGATGAGACAGATAGAGCGAATGCCCTTGGGACTCAATGAACAATCTTGCGCTAGATATGGGTGAGCCACCGAGCCTCCTCTCCCATTTTAAGGGTGTAAACGAACTAATATACTTGACGAGTAAATTAAAATTTAATTTGAAATATTTATTATGTTAAATAAATAAATTTGAACAAAAAATAATGTTTGACTCACTAAATGTTGAGTTTGAATAGATTCTTACTCGATTAAATATTATATTAAATATTTATTTTTAAAAATTAATTATATATATTAAAAGTAATATAATATTATTAAATATATTAAATAATTTAAAAATTAAGTTTAAATTTTTATCAAGTTTCGTAAATGAGCTAAATATAAAGTTTTACAAATAATTTTACATTGATTTTTGATTTTATAAACGAGTTTGCGTATAGAATTGAACTTTAATTCAATTACTACTCGACTCGATTAATAAATGAATCAAACTTGAACAAGAGTTCAACCTACTCATTAAAACTCGAGCTCGAATTTGAACTTGTGCAAAATGAACGAGTTGAACTTGAACATTACACTACTCAACTCCACTTGGGTCGTTTGCACCCCTACCCCATCTCACACAATGTCTTCTTCTGGTTACTGTAACCAAGGTACAGGTTGAATATCCTAATTTGTTTTTTCTTGACTTATCTTAACACCAAACAATATGAGAATAAGGTAAGATAGAGATATTATCTTATACTTAATGTATTCATTTTTTTATCCAAATGCCAAGCAGTACTTGAAAGCACAGACCCTTAAAAGATCTCATATCCTTTTTTATGGAGAAATTTTAAAAATTTTCATTTTCGATAAAAATGTAAACATAGTTGCAGCTCGATGTTATCAGATTATATCACGTTCCATGATGAACCAAATGGAGAAAAGGTTTTTGTGCGTAACATTATCATTTCTAGAAAAGTTATTTTCATGTAAAATAAGAAACGCACGAAATCATATATAATGACTTGGAATATTGTCATTTTTAATAAATACAATAACTTAGCTCTAGAATTATTCTTTCAGTTGTATCACTGTTGTCTCCATCAAAACTAAGGTAGACAATGAACATGGGTACTAAGTGTGCACCTCGGAGAGGGTAAGTGTGCACCTCGGAGATGTTGTTCTTTCCTGACTTTCACGATCCATCTCGCGTGGAACTCCTCTATAGAAGAGGGTAAATGTGCACCTTGGAGATGTTTTCTTGGCTTGCCAGTATTTTCTTATCATTATAATTATTTATTGAATTTAAATTTTGTACAAGAACTCCAATTCCTTTATAAATCCGTATCTCGATCCTTCAAATGGGATAAGCCTAATGTATTACGCATTGAGCTCAAAAATCTATTTAGTTTGAGGCATATTAAAGAATTCTTTCTTTAAACTAAATATAATATTAAATTATATATTTAATTTACCTATTAAATATTCCTATCTTCTTGGTGCTTGTTTGTCAACAATTATCTCATAACTATAAATTCTCATTCAAATGATGTCCTCTAGTTTTATAGAGGTATGGGACTGTCTATCAAATTACTAACGTCCCAACTCTACAAAATCTTGTGTAAGGAGTTGCAAAAATTTAAATTTTTTATAGATGATTCAATTACCTTAATTAATAATTTAATGTACTATCGTATATAATTTTAAATATTTTATCAAGAGCAAATGATACCTTGTAGTTTGCGTATTCATGTTCATCACATTTTCACTAAATATGATCAACTAACTACATCGGATCATCATGTTGGTGATTCACTGGAGTGTAAAGTCAAAATGCAACGCTCATTAAGTAAGATCTCTTACTAGTCAAGTCAAAAGTCCATTGATACAATCATGATGATTTAATACCGGATCAATAGTCAATTAATATTAGCATTCATAAAATTTAATTTATATTAATTAAATAAATTATTTTACTAATAAAAATATATATTAATTTAGTATCTTCATTCTAATGATCAATAAGACCCATTATATTTATTTGAAGAGAAGACATGACATACACTAGCGTACTTGAATTGTTGACATCTATATCTCATTGATCATATGACTACAGATATTTAAACACATGCATCTTGATAATTAATTATATTACTGTAATCTTATTAGATCTAATTGGCATTGCATGGAATCATGAAATTCATTATAACATTTGTATCTACTAGAATTATATATTAAATAAATTTAAATTTATTTTTGCATAGAATGAGATAATAAAAATGATGCTATCATATTAAATATGATTAACTTATAGGTGATCATATTTTTTTTAATTCTTCAACATAAACTTACGAGACTACAAGATACTCATGCCCCTTGAAGCGTCCTAACACCAGAAGATCATATTGCAAAATATCTTGACATAATCCATTAGAATATCCTCGTACCATGAAAAAAAGGACATGACTAACTAGTTCTTTGGGTGGAAGCGATTATGACCTTGATATGTGATCATCTAATCTGTATTTTGATTGACAAATCTTAATGTTATGAACCAAAAAAATTTTAAATTCTTTGTTGGATCATGGACTATCAAAGATAGGGTTTTTCACACTTAGTATAGTAAGTGCACAATCTTAATGGTATCCATCTAGTTTTCCACTTTTAAAAGGGGTTCATGTGAGAACCAATCTAAAAGTTGTTATTTTACATGAGAACCAAGTTGAAAAAGGAAAGTGATTCACATAGAAATTAGTTTTAGAAGAGAAAGGGTGATTCACGTGGGAACTAGTTGATAAATGACAAAAATAGAAAGGGGTCCACCTGTAGATTAATATGAGAGTAGAGTGTCAAGGAGGGTCCACATAAGGATTGATCTGAAAGTGGTTGGTTCACTTAGAAATTGGTTTGAAAAAGGAAAGTGCTTTATGTTGGAAAGAATTTATGAAGGGAAAGGATGGTTCGCATGGGAATCGGTTAACAAATGATAAAATAAGAAGTGATCAATGCAAGGACTGATATGAAAGTAGTTGGTTCATGTAGGAACCGTTCTAAATGGAGAAAGAAAAGAAAGTTGATTCATGTGGGAACTGACATGAAAGAAAGAGAACACAGAAACATAATTTGCACTAGATTTTCAAGTATTAATAGTCTCAACATGGTAGCCAAAGAAGAGAGAGTTGTGGATGAAAGAAGACATAGTGGCTTTCTCTTTTCATCATCTCCATGAGAAAGATGAAACCCAGCCTAGTATGCCTTGCAAACTTGGTATAGGGGTTGGCTTTTGATGCGAAAATAGACTACCCACCCAATTCATCTATTTCTTTGGAAAAAAAGGTAGTCCAATTTATGGGTAGTGGGGGAGGAGGAAGATGAGGGTAAAAGGAAGGTGTTTGAAGCATGTGGTCACTAGTAATTACAGGTTCTGATGATTTAATTAAAAAGGGTTTGACCTATGTATTAAGGAGATGGTTGTGTGAATTCTTTCTCTTCCTCAGTTGGTTGAAGATGAGGAGTCCTTTGATCTATTTTGATTTGTTCCTACGTAGTCCAAAGATAACAAAACAAGTAAAAAATTGTATTAGAACTAAGTTAGGTGTATGAAAAAGTAGAATGAAATGGAAATTATAGTAAAATTGATTGGGTTGGGGTTAGCCCTAACCCTATTTTTTGGATTTCCTTAAAGTAAAATTGTAGACTTGCAAAATTGCTTAGTCTGGGAGCTTAAAATTTTTGTTCTAGGGGTAATATTTCAGTTTACATCCTTTAAACTCATTCTTGGTCATTTTTGAACCAAACCGAGCATTTTTTGGGCTGAATATCACATTTCTAGAGGTTTCTGGCCCACATGCCCTACCATGGGGGCATGAGCTCACATGCCCCACTATGGGGTGTGTGGGGACACACTTTAAAGAGGGCATGTAGACTAATTTTTATATTTTTAATTTGACTCGATACTAGATGATTATGAGACGAATGTTGAAAGGTTTCTTGTCTAAAATGGAAATGCCCCATGATGGGGGTGCGCATGCTCTCCATAAAGGACACATAGAAACTTTCAAAAATTTGAAAATACGAATAAAATTATATTTTAGATCTTTCGAGATCTTGGTGGCCCCATAGGGGTGAGCACCAACAAATAGAGAAATGTTTAAAATTTCTATATTTTTTAGATTCTATAGATCTAGGGCCAATCTAGGTCAGAATCTTGACCTAGATTGATTGGGGTGAATCCTTTAGCTTTCCTAGTTTTACTATTTGATCCAATTTTGGATAGGATTTCAAAGCTCCAATATAAGGAGACAACCTATGAATGTCTAGAAGGATAGAAGAAGCTGTCCATGATGTTGTGGGTTGCTGGAATGGGGCGGGTTCCACCTTTCCCTTTTTATCTTTCCTTGGACGAGCTTCCTTGGTGGATAATCTTTGGGTTGTGGTCACTAGGAGTCATAGGCTCCAAAGTAAAATAAAATAAAGCAAGGAAATGAGATGATCGATGTATCTCTTGAATGGGGGAGATGTGTTTGTAGGTTCTGACTTCCCTCCTCTAGGTCAGCTGAAAAGAGAGAGCTTGAGGTGTTCCTTTTGTCTTGGTCTGGTTGAGGGTGTGTATGGCTTCACCTCAACTGGATTGCCCTAAAATATCCAAAAGAAAACAATAAAAAAATGAAAGTAGCATTAGGACTAAATGAAGTATAGTATCATACTTAAATTAAACATAAAAGGCTAAAAGTTAGAAATGACCGAATTGAGACTAGATCGCAACTCATATTTTAGGTGATAGAGATGCATGGGGATGCAAATAGATGTCCTAATGTATGCTAGACAACATCAAAATGCATGTTTGATTTAAAGATAGTAGTAGGGGACGAAAAAAAAGAGATGCCAAAACCCTAAAAATGCATAAAAAGGAATCCTATCTATCCATGGTTCCCTGGTGGGGTTCTAGGGGTAGTGCCACCTTGGTGAGGTGCTAGGAGTAGTACCCCTTTGGAGAAGCACCAAGGCCTATTCTGGCAGGCTGATGACTCTTCTTCATTGCTTTGCCTTGAGTTGTGGGATGATCTCTAGAGTGTCCACACCATTCCTCAAAGTAGTATTAACACCAAAAAAGCTATAGGTAGGAAGAATTGGCCATGGGGAAAAAGAGATTGAATTATGGAACCTCCTAAAGTCGAAAGAAAATCATATTTTGAATAAATAAATTGTGGTTTTTTGGGCTATTGGAAGGGGGTTTCTAAATGGTTTTAGAGCTTAGGGAATGCTTGTGGAGTGTTGGTTGAGTGATGGTGGATAAGATTGAGTGGGAGAGTGGGTGGGAACCTTAAAAATGTTGGAGGAAGGAGACTTTTTATAACCATAAAGAGGGATAATTTAAAATAAGATAGAAACTTTTGGACATGTCAAAACACCCCCCTAACGGGGTGCTTTAATCATCAGGTGCATTTCATACACCATCATGGCTTGATCTGTGTCAAACCACCATCAAATCATAGCTGACCAAAAAGGTAAGCGCCCTACCACTAGGGCACTCCATTAGTGGGGCACTAAGGTCTGGTCATGCTAAAAACATGTGTGGAAAGCCTAATATTTTTGGAAAAACTCGATTTCTTCAATGCAAATGTTCTTTATAAAACAATAATTTTGAGCTCTTCAACTAGGCCCAAATTGCATGTCTACAGATGTGTCTAGAGCCCTAGCCATGACTTTGGAGAGATCTTAGAGAGAAGGCCCAATTTTGTGCTTGTTGCCATCAGTCCACTTCAAGCATCTGAACATAAGATATGACATGTGTGCTGCCCAATTTAGATGGAGGAGAACCTTCCTCAACCTATCAGCTTTTATTTGCAACAAATAGGGTCATCATTTGGATCTCCTAGTTGCTCACAACAAGCTCTGGAGTGCAATTGCTCCAGTTCTATCTTGCACACCTATAGACAAGCCATTTTGGCATAGTCGGAAAGCTTAAAATTCTGGTTTCATGTAATACATTCAAGTATCCCATCGAAGAAACCAAGATTTTTTAAAAACTTGGGCTTTTCGTGCATTTTTGGCCTGACCATACCCTAGTGCCCCATTAATGGGGTGCTTTGACCAGGGTCCTATGCCCCTGTTGGTAAGTTCTCTCGAGTTGACCCTCAACTCTTTGATCGAAACCATGTCTTTATAGATCACCACTCCGGCCTTTGGCACCATCAGAATCATAAACCTGAGGTTTAAGTCCCGTACAAAAGTCTCAAGATGTGTAGCCAGCTAGTTTATTGATTTAGGGAGCTGCATTTGCAAGTCCTCTATCATACGCAACAAATGAGAGTCGAAACAAACATCCTGTTTGCAAGTTATGGCTCACAAAAGTAGAATGCACAGGAGAGAAGACTGAATGTGTCCCCAAACTGGGGGTGCGGTCAGTGTGCCCTCACACTAAAGGCGTGGTCTACACGACCCCAGATTGGGGGCATGTCCAGTTCCAAAAATTAAAACTTCTTCTATTTTTTGAATTTCCAAACAAAATTTGGCAAGTTTCCACCTTGAAAATTGATTATTTGGTCATGCCGCTAGGTCGAGGGCGCATCCATTTTAGTAAATCCAGTTTTTAACAAGTTTCCAAAATTTTTTGTTGTATTTTGGCAATGAAGCTCTAGATGTGCCCTCAAGGAGAGGGCGTGCCCACCATGCCCTCAGTCTAAGGGCACAACCTACACGTCCCCAGGTTGAGGGCGAGGCCACCACACCCCCAACTCGGGGGCGCTTCTAGTTTCTTTTCTAATTTTGCACTGAGTCTGTTTCTCCTATAAATTAAAAGCCATTCTCAACGACCAGGAACAAACCATGACATCTGTAGCTCATTCTCAACCTCCTCTACTCCCTTCCAACCTCTCTTTCACATTCTAATCTGATCCGGTGGTGATAAATTGATCCCAAAGCAAGAAAGAAGGTCCGATCGGCACTCTCGACATCGACTATATTCATAGGCATAAACAAATTTCTGAAGGCATGTGCTGCAAAAGTCTTTAACAGAAGAAATCTTTCACTCTGTGTCCTAGACCATTTTCAACAAACGATGCTTGATTATGGCATGCCATTTTCCCGTGGTGCTTGATACCACTATGGTATAGATCAGGTTCTATTATCAACATCCATCCAATTTCAAAATTTCTACAGGGCTGCACGGACATATCTTGGAGAAATAATCAACAAATTTTTTTTCCTCTCCAAGTCTCATATCTTTTACAACAGACAAAACTCAATTTGGACATCGGGGTCATCCATAGCATTCTTTGCACCAAAGTCACGCCAAGGGTGCTAGATTGCAAGCCGATTAAATCAGTCCTTCTTCATCGGTTACTACTCCAATTGGGGTAGTTCCACCTCCTATCTTTACTTTTCCTTTATTATACATAATTTTTAGGTTATTTTTATTAATTCATCATCATCTTATATCATAATAATTTAAAGAATAGGGGGTTAGGGCTTACCTCGAACTGGTGAGTTCTAATCCAATTGCTTATTTTCTCATCCTTATTTTTTTTACAATTTCTATGCTTCACCTAGTTTTAATCAATTCCTTTCACTTGGTTCATTATTTTTAAGTTGCAAAGATCCATTCAAGCTAGCAGTGGTTGAGGACTCTCTTTCATCAGTTGGCCAATGAAGGAGATGGTTGAACCCGAGCACTCGTTTACCGTGCTAAGGTACACGGTCAATTTCATTTTAGTTCCATTGCATAAAGCAGATCCCGTAGCTCTTGGCAACCACATCACTTAATTTTTTTTTACATGCTTCAAGTTCTTTTATCCCTTCCTCACTCTCTTCCCACACAACCCGAACCGTCTCTTGGTGCTTGAGCCACATCGAGGGATAAAAGTTTGGGGATCAATGTGAGTGCGGGACTGGGGTGAGAGTTTATTCCTTTCCCTCACCCTACTACTACTTTTCGAGGTGCTAAACTGGGACCCATTTTATGAGTCGATAGCTTTTTAGTGACCATGGTGGGACAACCAATGTTTTCAACCATGCTAGCTTGATTCATTTGTACAACTAGTTTTGTTCTGATTTGATTCCCACGTGAACTGGCTCTTTCTTCACCCTTTTCATGTCGATTTGCTCTTAAGTCTTGTTGTTTACCCTTTCTTTCAGATTGTCCTTATGTGGACATGATTTATTTTCCTTTAATTTCATTTTGGTTTCCGCGTGAACTACCTTTTCTTTTTAAAAACTGGTTACCGCATGAACCACCTTTCTCTTCCAACTCGGTTCCTGTGTGAATCACACTAATTTCAGATCGGTCCCCACATGGACCACTCCCAGCACCTTTAGATTGGCCCCACATAGCCCTCTCTTCTTTTTCCCACTTATTACACTGGTTCCTATGCGAACCACCCTTTTTTTTTTAAAAAAATGGTTCCCACATGAACCACCTTTCTCTTCTAACTCAGTTCCCGCATGAACCACCCTATTTTTAGATTGGTCCCCGCATGGACCACCCCTTTTGCAGCACCTTTAGATTGACCCCACATGTCCCTCTCTCCTTTTTCTCACTTATTACATTGGTTCCCACGTGAACCGCCCTTTTCTTCTTAAAAAACCAGTTCCCACGTGAACCACCTTTTTCTTCTTAAAAAAATTGGTTCCCATGTGAACCACCTTTCTTTTCCAACTTGGTTCTCACGTGAACCACCCTATTTTCAAATCGGTCCCTGTGTGGACCACCCCCTTGCAGCAATTTTAGATTGGCCCTATGTTGCCCTCTCTCATTTTCTTCACTTATTACACTAGTTCCCACATGAACCACCTTTTGCTTCTTAAAAATTGGTTCCCACGTAAACCTCCACTCTTTTCAAACTCAGCTACCATGTGAGACACCTTACTTTTAGATCGGTCCTCGCATGGACCCTCCCTTTTTCTTGACTTAAGATCTATCTCCACGTGGACACCCTTTCATAAACTGGTTCCTACGCGAACCACCCTTTAGTTGTAAGTTACTTCTTGTTTGTTTTGTTGTATGATTACTTGTTTTGCTTGCATATCTCATACTTGCTCTGCTTAGTTGATTGCTTTCATTTCATGTTTGCATTAATTGATTTCTCCTCCACCCCTTTCTCTTCATTTTATTTTTGCATTAGATTTGCATCGGGTACTGGACTTGTTCTGATCCGTAGGGCAATCGAGGTTGGGCTCTCTCCCAACACACCCTTACCTTCCAAACACCATCTTGGTGGATTCCGACCACTATTCTGGGATATTCATTTCTAGTTTACTTGGATTCCATCAAGAGCTCTATAAGTCCCCATCCGTGGAGTATTCCTCTCCGTACGATTGGGCTAATTGTACCATTTATCCCAAAACTTGAAGAACCCAAGTACCTATTCGTGGTGATTGTGTGACAAACGTAGGTTTAGAGATTGAAGCGATAGAAATCAAACCTACTTTAGTCGAGTGAACAATTGCTATCAATCTATCTAATCTAAGGTTTGAACAAGAAAATTGTCATGTAGTCATTTTGAAAATTTGTTTGCACAACTTGTTTGTTCACCACAATTGAAAACAATTTTTTTTCTTTTTTCTGAAAACACTTAATCAAACAAAAACGGTCCCTTAACTTTGTGTCCAACTTGTTTGCCAACATCAAAACCAAAACAAGAAAAAAATCAACAAACAAAAATAGAAATAACCAAAAGGAATCTTTGAAATTTTTTGCTCTACTTCTTCTTTTTCAACCATATTTTGTAGAATGATTGACAAGATGCCCATGATGCTAAGGTCCATAAGACACATCAGGTTGATGGACAACCACTACGAGCAACTGGAATACGAGTAAGCCCAGTACGAAGCACAATAAGACGTTAAGGATCTGATGGTTCAAGCTGAGATCCAAGTTCGTGATGTGCCTGAACCTAGAGCGCCACAAGAAATTAACCTCAATTCTTCTCTCTCCTTGTTGGACGAAGCTCTTGAACAACTCAACCTTGATCCTACCGTTGTCGACTCCAGAAACGGGTTCCGGATCGGCACCTCAAGAGAAGAAGGTGAAAGATAGAATGGAATTGGGGAAAAGGGAAGTGAATCAGAAAACACTCGGAAAGCAGTAAAGACTCCTCACCTCGATCCCACACTCACATTGATCCCCGAACTTTCATCTCACGGCGTCGCTCGAGCACCGGAGATGGTTCGGGTCATGTGGGAGGAGAGTGAGGAGGAGATGAATTTAGAACATGAATAAGAAGGGTGGTCGCCAGGAGCCGCGGGCTCCGCTTTATAGAATAACAACAAGATTGAGTTGTTTTGACCGTGTACCTTAGCGCGGGAGATCGGGATATGGGTTCAACCTTCTTCTTCTTCGGCCGGCCGATGAAGAAGAGTCTCCCAACCGATGCTAGCTTGATAAACCTGTGCAACTAGAACAATAAACCAAGTGAAAGGAAATGATTAGAACTATGGGAAGTGTAGTAACTGTAGAGAGAATATGAGAAAGAAGCAATCGGAATCGAACTCACCGGATTGGGGTAAACCTTAACCCCTTTTTGTGTATTTTTTGTGATATAAAATTATGCAAAAAACTAAATAAAAATGATGTTAAAATGATCCTGAATGAATGACGAAGACATAGAAACTTGAATGACTCAAATCGGAGCTAAAACGGAGAAGATATCACCAATATGGCCGGACAGCGCACTGGACTGAACGTGCCCTGGGTTTGGGGGCGCGGTGGGCGCGCCCTAGGTATGAGGGCGCGGTCTGCGCGCCCTTGGTTCGGGGACGCGTTGCACTGTCTGGCGCGACTTCGGTGCAGAGCTCGCCACGGGCAGTCCCAATGTCGGAATTGAGTGACGTTTTTTGGAGTAGACGGAAGACTTATAGAGGAAGAGTTCCTATGTTGATGACTTCTCCGAAATACTCCTGTATAAGTCAGTAAAAATTATGAAAATGGGAGGATATAGAAAACAGAACCTGGATGCGCGCCCTCTGTGTGGCAATCACCAAGAACAAACGGCAAGTCGGAATTGAGTGCCGTCAGTTGGAGATGAAAGAGGACGAAGAGAGGAACAATTTGTATGTTGAAGACTTTGGCAGAAGAAACCCAGGATTTTCTGTAGAAGTCTATGAAGATGGTTGATGAAGAACACCCGGATCGAGCCTTCTCTTTCACCTCGGGATCGATTTCTTGACTTCGGATGGCCTTTGGACGTCGGGACGGCTTTGGAGAAGAGCTTGGACGACCTCTGGACGAGCTAGGCACTGAGGATTAATCTTGGGTCGTTGAGAATGACTCTCAATTTATAGGGGAAGGAAGCCGGTGCAAAATTTAGAAACTGGACAGACCGCGCACCCGCGTTTCAAAGAAGACGAGGGTGCGCAGGGCGCGCCCTCATACCAAGGGCGCGCAGGGCGCGCCCCCAGTTCGGGGGCGCGGTCTGCGCGCCCCCCTGTTTCAAAGGAATCGGGGGCGCGTTACGCGTCTCACTGCTAAAAATCGACGGAAACTTCTGGAAATTGCTAAAAATCGACTTGACATACGTAACGCGCCCCCGAACCGGGGGCGCGGTACAAATGATCGAAAAATCCTCCGCGGAAACCTTCCAAAAATCCGGTTTAGAAGGTGCTAATCGGGGTAATTTGCGATTTAAAGAAACTGACCGCGCCCCCTCCTTTCAAAGGAACCGGGGGCGCGCATGGCGCGCCCCCAGTTTGAGGGCGCGCAGGGCGCGCCCCCATGTTGAGGGCGCGCAGGGCGCGCCCTCCTCTTTCAAAGGGAGCGGGGGCGCGGTACACTCTCTCTCCTACGCGCGTGTTCCGCGAGCCGTATCTTGCAAACGGGATGTCCGATTCGGCTCCCGTTTGTTGCGTTGGAAAGAGGGCCTTCAACCGCACCTCCTAAAGTCGGTAAACCAGCCGGCGTGACTTTCGATATGTTCGCACGGGGATTTCTACCGGTTTACCCTCTCGCGGAAAGCCGAAACCCGGGGTGAAGATCCGAAAGAGCATGGTTCTGATCGAGAAATCTCGGGTCAAATCGGGATGACTTAAAATGATGACCGAACAAGTCCGGTACAATCGGACAATCTGAAGTCATCGAAAAATCTGAGATTAACCCGGTAAACGTGAATCGAAAGCCGTAAAAGCTGCGAAACCCTAAAATTGACCGAACCGGATGTATGGCCCCGGTTGATGAAAATATTCGGCTAGAATCGACCCGGATGACCCAAAAAGACCCGGTGATGACCGTAAAAGCCTAATACATGGTCCGGGATAGCCATGTCAGCACAGATCGAAAAAGCCGTAACGAAAGCCGTCATTGACCGACGCCTACCGAAATGACTTCTCGAAAACCCTGAATGTTACAGAACACATGCGGGACTCCCGAGACCTTCAATTATGGACCATTCAAGGTCGGTCATCGAGCAGGCTTCGTGTTTTTACAGTTTACGTGCGGCTCTCGCTTGAAGGTTACGGCAATATTCCGGAAATCATTGGTCCATTCTCAACTTGCGAGGGGGCTCCTCCAATGTCCTTAGCTCATCTCCACAAGGTAATCCAGATCAGATAACGGTCAAATAAAATATATCGCCTATGGAATAAGAGTGTAGGGCTCCAAATCAAGCCAATTTGGCGTGTCTACAGCTTGCCTCGCCTTGATGTCGGCTTTGCAAGGGAATGGCATGTAGCGGAACGGAGTGAAACGTAGAGAAAGCGTAGTGAAACGAGATGGATCATAGTGGAATGTAATGGAGTGAAATGGCGATGGACTGAAAAGGTGGCATCAAGGTGTAGATATAGACACGCTCAACGACCAGATTCGGCAAGACGAATCTCCTCAAGTCTCTTGGTTAACCGCCATGTTTCATCAAGTCCTCCTATGTTCGATTGGTAAAAGATGTGCCATTGGCACGAGAGAAGGATAGCCAACCCCCAACGCGGTGGGGAGTCCCCGAAACATGGGTTCGTAGGTTCATCATCAGCCGGTAACCCGATCTTTGCGGTGTTCCTGTACTGTGACGGGCTAAAATTTAAAGAGTTTTGTTTTGAAAAAGAAAAAGAATACCAATCGAGCACATTTGGGCTCTCTGATTCATTTAAGTCTTTCAAGAGACAAGATTCAATTCGGAATGGAATGATCTCAGATTCCGAAAGGCAAATGTTTAAGCATAGACCGCGAAGATATTGACGGTGCAAGTTCTGACCAAATAGAAGGCCCTTGGCGGGATGAATTGGCTGCCATGGTGGGATGAATAGCAAAGAAGTTGCAATGGCCACCGTGGTGAAAAGATTTCAGGGCACAAAGTGGTTACCGAACACGGTGGGATTAATAGACACGGTGGGATATTAGAGAGGTTGGTGGGACTAGAGATCATGATGGGATTAGAGAACACGATGGGATTAGAAAACACGGTGGGATTTAGAATGATCGAGAGAGTGAGAAGGTGAAGTTTGGGAAATCTTTGTATTTAATGATAAAACAAAATGTAATGCAATTAATGCTACATGATGCATGTTGGGCTCAAGAAAACAAAACAAAACTTGTATAACAAATAGTTGAAGATATAGATTGTCTATGAAGTCAAGATACCCATTCGGGAACTATCGTCCCTCACAGCACAACTTTGGCTTATCCGTGAGCATTAGAGATGACCCGACCGTCGTAGATTTTGATGAAGGGGATCTCGGGTCAAGTCTTCTCCGTGCTCATGGTCTCCAACAAATAATGTATAAGATAATAACACACGACTAGCGACATATATGCTAGTCGGAAAGTTATGGGGGTTTCCCATGTCCATTCTTCCATTTCTGCGAGCATTTTCTTGGCCACTCTTTTGGAGCATCAACGGAACGAGGCGGTTGCGGCGGTATGGTTTCCATGCCTTCTCCACGTGGTCATTCTCCTGGATTCAGTGGCAATCAGACACTGATATCTGTAGCAGGCTTAATCTTCTTCTAGTGTTGTAGCTACTTTTCTTCCTTGTTATATCACTTCTTGCTTCAGTGTTGTTTGACCTGTTGGCAAGATTCTCACCCCTCCTTGACTTGTGTTTCTTTCCTGAAATACTTAATAAAGGGGTTAGATATGCTCTATGGCTTACCCCCTTGCCTATTGTCATCTTGCCTTGCTTATATGTCAAGGGGGGGGGGGGTAGCCTTATCAACCAGGTAGAATGCACAAAATGACAGACAGGGTAAAAGTTAAGAGTGCTTACCTGCTATGGCGAGAGTTGCTCCCTTCTTGATCTCAGAATCCTGAAACGCTTAATGAAGGGGATTAAATCTTCACCATGGCTTATCTCTTTGCCTATTGCTGTCTGCCTTGACTTAGGTCAAAGAGATGAGCCTTCTTAACAAGGTGTAATAACCTAAATGATTGGAAGGAAACGGTTAAGAGAACTTACCTGTCGTTGAGAGAACTTTCTCCTCTTATTTTAAAGTTCCTGAAAACACTTGATAAAAGAGGATTAGATCTTCACAACGACTCATCCCTTTGCCTATTATGGCCAACTTTGACTTAGGTCAAAGGGAGGAGCCCTCTTAATAGGGTGATAATATGCAATGCGGAAATGAAACATGCAAGACATAAAGATAAACATGAATGCTAGCAAAGACAAAAATCAAGGTTATGCCAAGTTAGATGATGCACTTTTTTTTTTAGATTTTTGGAAAGTATTCAAATTTTTTTATTTTTTGAAGATATTCAAAAAAAATTTGAGGATTTTTTTTTCAATTTTTTTTAGATTTTTGAAAATATTTGATTTTTTTGGTTTTTTTTAAATATTCATTTTTTTTGGATTTTGTGGAGAATGTGCCGGTATTGAGACCATTCAACGATCTTTGAGTGTTAATCAAGTTTTAAGTGATAAACACCACGTGAAAATAAGGTTCCATACCCAGAATCTTTCTTGCCCTCTTCTCTTGATCGGTTTGGATTCCCCCTGAGTTTGGACAGTCTACCCTACCCTAGGGGTTTTAAGATGGAAGAATAATAGAAGAAGTCTTTGATAGGATTTGGGGGTGTTGAGGAGGGTTTCTCTACTCATGCCCAAATTGCCCGTTGGGGTTCGGCCTCTTCGGGTCTTTTCTACATATGGCACTTATTTAGACAAGTCTTTGACCTGTGGGGTCATTGCCCATCTTTTGGTGTCTTCTCTTCATTTTCTATTCTTTCAGGTACTCATTCAGACATGCCCATATTTGTTTAAACCTGTGGGGTTCATTGCCCATCTTTTGGCACCCTTTTGCACCCTATGAGACGGCCTCCTACTAAGGTGGCGGGCATTTTCGATACTATCCTCCCCTAGTCCCCTTCACCTATCTTGGACCGAATAGAAGAGAATAGGGTAAGGTTTCCTTTCCGCCTTCAGGGTTCTGCCTTGCCTCTCTTGAGTGTTGGGCTATCTAGATTCTGGGATCGGGAGGTGTTGTGTGTGCAAGGTGATGTCTACCCTTAACTTCTAGCTAAAACCCTTGGATCGATGACTTAATATCATACTAGAAATTCTCCATTTTTTTATTTTTTTTTCTAAGAAAAATATTTTTTGAGGTAAACGCCGTTCCATGGATGATTCAATTTTTCTCCATCGACGTTGGTTAGCTCATATGCATTGCCTGGATATTTTTCAGTTATAACAAAAGGCCCTTCCCAGTTAGGTTGCAACTTGGAGCGGGGACCACCCGGCTTAACGAATATACGTTTAACTACCATCTCACCGATTTCGAACTTTCTCTCTACCACCCTCTTTTGATAAAACCTTTTCAATCGGTTCTGATAAGTCCGGGCATGCTCGGAAGTGGCCAACCTTCTTTCATTTAGGAGTTCAAGTTGTGCAAGGAGAGATTCTCGTCTCTCAGTGACAGGGATGTCCCTATCGAGTTGAACTCTGAGTGATGGAAGGAGTACTTCGTATGGGACCACCGCTTCCATCCCATATGCAAGAGCATATGGGGTTTGACCAGTGGGGGTCCGTACAGAAGTACGATAAGCCCATAGGGCATCTACAAGCTTATCTGGCCAGTCTGCGAACTTGCTAGACTTACAGGTTTTCTTGATGATTTTAATCAAAGTTTTGTTGGTGGCTTCTGCTTGACCATTGCCTTGCGGGTAATAAGGAGATGAATGATGCAATACAATGCGGTACCTGTTGCAAAGATCATGCAGATCTTGAGAGAGAAATTGCTGTCCGTTGTCGGTGATAATGTCGCTGGGTATCCCGAACCTGGCGATGATGTTGCGCTTGATGAAGGAGCATAGTGTTGATGCCTTGATCTCCACGAACGCTTCCGCTTCTGCCCACTTGGTGAAGTACTCTGTTGCCGTCAGGATGAATGATTTGGAACGGATTTCAGAGTTAAGATCACTTAGAGAGCCAATGATATCGAAAGCCCACATGGCGAAGGGCCATGGGGCATGTATCGGATGAAGGGAAGATGCGGGAGAATGGATCTTGTCGGCATGAAGTTGGCAAGAATGACAGTGCCGGACAAAGATGGAGCAATCCTCTTCTAGGGTTGGCCAATAATACCCCTGCCTAATGATTTTCTTGGCAAGAGCTTGAGCATTGACATGGCCCCCACAGACCCCGGAATGTGCTTCCTTAAGCACCAATTCTGCCTCTTCTTCATCAACGCATCTCAATAAAATTCCGCTCAGGCTCCTCTTGTAGAGCACCCCTCCTAGGATGGTATACCTCTGGGATACTCTCCTGATGGCCTTCTTTTCTTTTACATTTAATCCAGGTGGATATGTCTGATCTTGACAATACCTCGCGATCTCATCAAACCAAGGCCTCTCACCCTTATCTAACTCTTCCAACTCGATTAGCGAAATCTCCTCTTTTTGCTCTAGATATTCCTTCCTGCCAAATCTCTCCTTGATCTTCAGAAATCGACCATCCTTAATCGCCGGTATCGACCTCCTACGGACATGGATAGTCCGCACTGTCTACCTAGCGGACCGATAGAGATGAAGCTAAGGAGGCAAGGGCATCAGCAAGGATGTTCTGAGCTCGAGGCACATGGACAAAAGTGAGTTTGGAAAAGAGTTTGATGTAGCAAGAGGTGAGTTCTTGGTAAGGTTTGAGGTTTGGATGAGAAGTTCGGTATTTGGTTAGGACTTGGTGAAGAATTAGTTGGCTATCACCTATCACCCTCAATTCCGTAGCACCATAGAAATGAGCAGCCTCCAGCCCGGCCAGCAAGGCTTCATATTCAGCTATATTGTTGGTTGCTGGGAAGTCAAGCTGAAAAGCCTGTGGAATGGTGACACCCTCGGGTGATAGAAGGACAATTCCTATTCCCTTACCGTGTGAATTCAGAGCCCCGTCAAAATATAATGTCCAAAGGTGGGAAGATCGGATCAACATTAGTTCGTCATCCGGGAGCTCCGATTGGACCGGGTCAAAGAAAGGTATAGGGTGATGGGCTAGATGTTCGGCAATGGCATAGCCCTTAATCGCCTTCTGGGGGATATAGGTGATATCAAACTGAGAAAGGAAGCTCTGCCAACGACCTAACCGATCAGTTAGAACAGTTTTCTCCAGAAGGAATTTGATGGGATTGATGCGGGCAATAAGGTTGACCTCATGAGCTAAGAAATAGTGTTTAAGCTTCTGAACTACCCAGACTAGTGCAGCACAGGTCTTTTCCACTACAGTATACTTCTGCTCACATGGATCAAATATCTTCGACAAATAGTAAGTTGCCCTCTCTTTCCCTTCTTCATCAACTTGTGCAAGGACTGCCCCAAGAGAATTCTCCAAAACCGAGATATATAAAACTAAGGGCTTGCCAGGGACTGGTGGTCTAAGCACAGGGGGACTAGCCAGGTATCTTTTCAAACCATCTAATGCATCCTGGCACTTCGAATCCCATTTGAACTCGGCCCCTGCCTTGGTCAACTCATAGAAAGGTTTACACTTTTGGGAGTGTTGTGAGATGAACCGGCGGACAAACTGTAGCCTCCCGATTAATCCTCGAAGTTCTTTCATATTTCTCGGAGGAGGCATACCAATGATTGCCTTGGCCTTGTTTGGGTCGATCTCTATGCCCCTTTTTCTCACTATGAACCCCAACAGTTTTCCTGAGGATACTCCAAACGTGCATTTCTTTGGGTTCATTTTCAATTTATATTCCCTAGCCCTTTGCAAGACCTTTCTTAACACTTCTGGGTGATCTTCTCGGCTTCTGGACTTAACGACCAGGTCGTCCACGTACACCTCTACAAGGGTATGCATCATGTCATGGAAGATAGCCATCATTTCCCTCTGATAGGTAGCACCGGCATTCTTCAGTCCAAAGGGCATGACGACATAGCAGTAGGTTCCCCAAGGTGTGGTGAACGAGGTCTTCTCCTGGTCCTCTACGGCCAACCGGATTTGATTATATCCAGAATAGCCATCCATGAATGACAACATCTCGAATCCAGCAGTGTTATCAACCAGTACGTCAATATGAGGTAGAGGAAAGTCATCTTTAGGACACGCTCGGTTCAAGTCCCTGAAGTCTATACAGATCCGAACTCGGCCATCCTTCTTCATGACGGGGACTATGTTTGCCACCCATTGCGGATAAAGGATGACCTTAATGAATCTTGCTTGATGTAACTTGTCGACCTCTTCTTTCATCTTAAGTGCAACATCAGGGTGGAATCTCCTTAATTTTTGTTTGACCGGGGTAACTCCAGGTTTCAAAGTTAGACGATGTTCAACTAACGAGTTGTCTAACCCCGGCATGTCCTCGTATGTCCATGCGAACGTGTCCTTATATTCTTCCAGAATTTTAATTAAACTCTGTTCCTCAGTGGGAGTGAGGTTTGAGCTTAGGAGGATTGTCTTGGGATCTTCCGGTGTTCCGAGATTCAATTCTTTTGTCGGTTCATCCACCGTGGCTAATGGTTCTTCAAATCTTTTAAGTCCAGATGCATACGCATCAGCCAAGTCCTCAATTCCATCCTCGAAATCAGGATCTTTTTCTGATAAGACCTCGTAAACTCCCAGTGTATGATCTACATTGAATTCATCCTCATATTGAATTTCATCAAGCTGGATAGCATTTTCCAAAAACCTTGGCAGCCTTGCACATTCCTTGTATTTTTGAGCTATTTGTTGGAGATATCTCTCTGGCACACGTTTACCTCGAATTTTCTTCTTTTCTACCCTAACTACTCCTAAAGAAGATGGAATTGAAAAGGTGGTATTAACAATGGGTAAAGGATCGAGCAGATCGATCAGTGAGTTGGAGAAGAGGGGTCCCTGGTTGGGAGCACCCTCCGAGACAAGTAGAGACGTCTCCTCAATGGAAAAATGAGTTTGTGAGAAGACGTTTTTTTTTTGGTATTTTGGGTATTTTCAATAACAAAAAGGGAATGAGCCGATGGGGCTCGAGCAGAAATAGAAAGCTTAAGTAAATGGAAAAAAAATGGGCTCGCTGGCCCGATGATGACAAGAAGTGGGCAAATAGGCCCAAAGCTGGTGAAAAGATCTACGGGGCACGTGGGCCCAAATGGTGGGCACGCGGGCCCAAAGCAAGAAAATAAATCTAAAGGGCACGTGGGCCCGACTGGTGGGCACGCGGGCCCAAGGTTGTTGGATTGGAATGGGCATAGAAGCCCAGTGGAGTAAGAAGATTTGAATGGGCTCTCAGGTCCATTGATTAGTTTAGGTGGCCATTTTGGCCCGGAAGTGGGAATTGGGCTAGATAGCCCATCAAGCGAATCCAAGAGGGATAGAGTGAGGATTTTGAAATACGTGACCGTAGGATATGGCTCACGCGGGATGTTGTTTGGAGGTGGGTTCGAGTGGACAAGTTTTTTAGAGATGGACTTGCCCTTGACTGGTTCTTCCTCCTCTATGAACAACCGAGCCAAAGATGAACTCAGGTTGTCCACCTCCTCCTCTTGCTCTGGTGCCTTCTTCCTCTTGACTGGTTCTTCTTCTTTGTCCGCGGTCATCATCATGGTCTCCCCTTTGATAAAGAATTTTTGGAGTCCCATGGCATTTTTTGGCCGGTAGACCATCCGCGGAGTGAAACTGGGCTCATAGCCAAGCCCGTGTCTCTTTTGTCTTTGTACGGCTTCAATGGGGTGCACAACCCCCTGCAGCTCCTTTCCCAACCCTTTTCCTGGCTGATAACCCATCCCCTTCATCATTCGCCATGCAACGGTATCTGGAGGCGTCGTCAATACAATGACCTCAGGTAGCTCTGTAGTTGAAACCAACGGCTGGACAGATTTTGATATTGGTAGTGCAGAAGAGGGGTCATCCACGTCATTCAGAATGGGAATGTTGGTTACTTTGATCACCTGGCCCTTGTATGGGAACTTCAGACACTGATGATTAGTGGAGGCAACAACTCCTATTGCCTCAAGGTACGGGCGTCCCAAGATAGCTTTGAATGTAGGGTCTAATTCTAGAACATGAAACTCGGCGGTGACAGCACACGGCCCGAGCCCTACTTTCAATGTAACCACCCCTAGTGCCGGCTTCCGGGAGTTGTCATATGCGGTCACCGTGACGGTAGAAGGCTCGATTTCTTCATCGGAGATGCCGCAAAGTTGCAATGTTTCTGGCAGCATGACATTTATGGATGCTCCGGTGTCAATCAAGCAGGACTTGATCTCCACGCCTCGGATGACTACTGCAACGCGCAAGGCGTACTTTCTGATCTCTGGCCGTGCCAACTCCTCCTGTGTAAAGGTGAGTGCCGAATGTTCACTCCTCGGGGTCAGGACAGTAATGATCTTCTCAGGCGGGATGTCCTCATTGACCATGACCCACTGCAGATATTGTTGCAGGATGTCCTGATAGTTCTTTGACCTCTTTATCAGCTCCAGAATTGAAATCCGTGCCGGCATTTTGTCCAAGTGCTTCAATAGGTCATATGCCGTGCCGGGCAACGGTTCTTCTACCACCTCCTCTTCTCGCTGTTCTGTGGTTGTATCCCGACAGGGGGAAGACCCTTTGGAACATCCTCCCGCTACGAAGTACCGGCGCCAGCGTGGTAGGGGGAAGTGGTGATGATGGTGATGGTAGGGTTGGTTGGTAGGTTGAGGAGCCCATGGTAGGTAGGGGTGGTGAGGATCGGATGATGAGGGGTCGTGGATTGGTGGAGGCTGGTATGTTGGGTGATTTTTGGGGTGTTGGTGGTGATGGTCTAATGATGAGGGGTCGTGGGGTGGCGGTGGATCGGTAGGTTAGGTGATGTACGGGGTGTTGGTGGCGGTCTAATGATTAGACGCCGTGGAGGATTAATGGTGGTTGGTGAGTTAGGTTGGGGTGCTGGTTGGGAGGCTGGTGGCGGTCTAATGATTAAGTGTCGTGGAGGGTTAATGGTTGGTGAGGGTAGTGGTGTTTGGATAGTTTGTGGGCTGGGGGCAGCTCTCGGTATGGAGAGTATGGTGCGGTTTGTAGGTGGGGTTGGTATGGCGGGCATGGAGGTGATTTGATTCTCGACCTGCGAACCCTGGGAATGGTGGGTTGACTCCTCGATGGCGGAGTGGAAGAGGCCGAGTCGTTGGTTTGGTGGTGCTGGTGCCGGTGCTTGTATGGGTGCATGTACCGGGAGAGGATCTTGGACTATGCCCAGGCCGGGCTGCTGTTGTACTTGTTGTCGCCGTGGTTGATTCTGACGTGCCTTCATTGCTTGAATAGACTCCCCCATCTATCCCCAGTCGATGTTCCCTTGATCGTTGAGGTCATGAATGTAATCTTTAAACTGGAAACAGACATCCACCGTGTGCCCAGGATATCGATGATAAGAGCAGTACTTGGTTGTGTCAACATTGGCCGGCCATCTTTCTCTCTTCTTTGGAAGTTCCAACTGCTGTTCAGCCATCAATGCATTAAAGATATCGGTGAGGGGGAATGGCAGTTGAGGATAGTATTCTCTCTTGGGTCCCCCCTCCTAAGTCGGTTGGCTGGTGGTGGCACTTGGTTGTAGGCTTGTTGTTGTGGTTGGGGTCGGTTGTAGACATGTTGTTGTTGAGGTGCTCGGTTGTAGGCATTTGGTGGCTGGGGCGCTCGGTTGTAGGCATTTGGTTGCTGGGGCGCTCGGTTGTAGGTGGGTTGCTGTGGTGGTGCTCGGTTGTATGCAAGTTGCTGCTGGGGCTGAGGAGCTGGTTGAGGAGCTGGGCGGTATTGTTGATTGGGTGGTGGGTAACGGTATTGGCTTTGGCGATACCCACCCTGGTTACCCATGGCATTGATGCTCTCATTGTTTACTACCCCTTCGGTGGTGGGTCCTACAGGTGTAGGCTTTCTAGTGTTATGGGGCTTGGTGTCGAACGGGTTGACCATGGATGCATCCTTAAAGTGGGCTTGGAGGTAGCGGGCGCTATCACACAACTCACTCATGGTTGTTGGGCGGTGCATGATCAGGAGGTTGCGAAGGTTGGATGTGGTGTTCCCTATAAGCATCCTCACCTGCTCTCCCTCTGAGATGGTATCTACTAGCCTCTCAGCCATTCCCCTCCACCGATCAGCAAATATGGCAAAGTCTTCATCCGGCCTCATCTTTTCGGCAATCAAATCAGTTATCGAGTAGGCTGGCCCCACCCGATCCTTGTACCTCTGTAGAAACTTTGCCTTGACGATGTCGAAATCTGCCGCCTCAATGGAATCAACAGAATAGAACCAGTCCAGGGCAGATCCCTCCAATGACCGACGAAATAGGAAGGCAAGGGCTTTGCGGTCATTTTCCCAGAATGCGGAGTCATAGAGAAAGCTTTTTAGATGGTTGAAAGGATTACCAGTCCCGTTGTAACGTTGGAAGACTGGTATCTCTGAAGGAGGAAGGTGTAGAGCGGGAAGGATGGGACGAGAGATTTCAGGGATGGCTTTAGAATCGAGGCGATGCCTCATCTCTTCGAAGCGCTCATCCATCTGGTTGAGTTTGTTCATTAATGCCTGGGTGAGGCTAGATTCCTGAGCCACGAGAGCAAAGTGTTTAGGTGATTGAGTTGGAAGAGGCAGGTTGGAAACAGGAATTGGTGCAGAATTGTGTGAATTCCCCACAACGGGGTGAGTAGAGACACGGCAAGGTTGCCCAGGAGAAGAGATGATCAAGGGCCTGACTGCCGGTTGGGGTGGTGAGGGGGCTTGATTTCCCTCGACCGGATCTTGAGTGGTGGGCATCTTGCCCTTTGTCAAGGATTGCACAAGCGAAAAAGATTCGGGGTCTAGATGAAGAGATAGACCCTGGAGGAGTTGCTCCACGCTAAGTGATGTAGGTTGATGAGTAGGATTTTGAATTTCTGGCTCCCTGACGGCGTTGACATGGCCCTCTGGTTGGACCACGGGTTGCTGAAGCTCGTAGTGACCCGTCTCGTACTCCTCTTTTGGCCGTAGTAGTCCGACATCCCGACGTGTCTTCCGGACCTTAGAGTGGGCATCCTGTCAAATTTTCTTAAAAAATGGTTGAAAGAAAGCAAATGAAGGGTGTAAATTCAAAGAGAGTTTTTTTTTGTTTGGTTATGGTTGTTTGTTTGATTTGATTTGGTTTCACTTTGGTTGTTTGACAAGCAAGTTGAACATAAAAATTAAAGGGATTTTTTTTAGGTGTTTTGAAAGAGGAATTTTTTTATTTTCAATTGTTGTGAGCAAGCAAGTTATGCAAACAAGGTTTTAAAATGACTACTCGACAATTAATGTGTTGAAACCTTAGATTAGATAGATTGTTAGCAATTGTTCACTCAAGTAGGTATGGTTCCTATTGCTCCAATCTTCAAGACCTAAGGTTATCACTCAATCACCACGAGTAGGTACTTGGGTTCTTCGGGTTTTGGGAAGTGGTACAACCGGCCCAATTGTGCGGAGAGGAATACTCCACGGATGGGGGCTTACGGAGGTCTTGATGGAAACCACCAAATCAACTAGGAAGGAATATCCCAGAAGAGAGGTTAGAATCCACCAAGAAGGTGTTTGGAGGGTGAGGGTGTGTTGGGAGAGAGAGCCCCCGCCTCGAATGCTCTACGGATCGGAGCAAGTCCGGTACCCGATATAAAAAGCTAATGCAAAAATTAAAAATGGAGGGTAGGAGAAGAAGAAGCAATCAATATGCAAACATGAATGAAAGCTATTAAATAAACCAAGCAAGTGAATGCAAACAAGATAAGCAATGAGAAAGTAAAATAAATAACTAGAAACTAGCAATTAAAAGGTGGTTCGCGCAGGAACCGGCTTGTGTTGGAGTGTCTAAGTGGGGACAAATATGAAGTAAAGGTAAAAGGATGGTCCATGTGGGGACCGAATTGAAAATAAAGTGGCTCACACGGGAGCCGAGTTTTGGAAAAGTAGGTGGTTCACGTGGGAACCGGTTTTTGAAAGGGAAATGGGTGGTTCACGCGGGAACCGGTTTGTTTGATTGGAAAAAAGGAAAGGAGGGCCACGTGGGGCCAATCTAATTGGTGCAAAGGGGTGGTCCATGCGGGGACCGATCTTAAAGTGAGTCGGTTCACGCGGGAACCAGTTTAGAAAAGGGTTTGGTTCACGCGGGAACCAGTTTTAATGAAGAAAGGGGTGGTTCACGCGGGAACCGATGTAAGAGTTGACAAAATAGAAGGAGGGCCACGTGGGGCCAATCTAAAGGTGCTGTAAAGAGGTGGTCCACACGGGGACCGATCTGAAAATAAGTTGGTTCACGCGGGAACCGAGTTGGAAAAGAAAGGTAGTTCACGCGGGAACCGGTTTATAAGAAGAAAAGTGGTTCACGCGGGAACCTGGTTGAAATGAAAGACAAGCAAATTAAGTCCACATGGGGGACAATCTTAAAGAAAGAGTAAATAGCAAGTTTAAAGGTAAATTGACATGGAAGATAAAAGATAAGCCGGTTCACGCGGGAACCAAGTTGGAAAACAACTAGTTGCACGGTTGAATCAAGCTAGCATGGTTGAAGACATTGGTTGTCCCACCGTGGTCGCCAAAAAGCTGTCGACTCCAGAAACGGGTTCCGGATCGGCACCTCAAGAGAAGAAGGTGAAAGATAGAATGGAATTGGGGAAAAAAGGGAAGTGAATCAGAAAACACTCGGAAAGCAGTAAAGACTCCTCACCTCAATCCCACACTCACATTGAACCCCGAACTTTCATCTCACGGCGTCGCTCGAGCACCGGAGATGGTTCGGGTCATGTGGGAGGAGACTGAGGAGGAGATGAATTTAGAACATGAATAAGAAGGGTGGTCGCTAGGAGCCGCGGGCTCCGCTTTATAGAATAACAACAAGATTGAGTTGTTTTGACCGTGTACCTTAGCGCGGGAGATCGGGATATGGGTTCAACCTTCTTCTTCTTCGGCCGGCCGATGAAGAAGAGTCTCCCAACCGATGCTAGCTTGATAAACCTGTGCCACTAGAACAATAAACCAAGTGAAAGGAAATGATTAGAACTATGGGAAGTGTAGTAACTGTAGAGAGAATATGAGAAAGAAGCAATCGGAATCGAACTCACCGGATTGGGGTGAGCCTTAACCCCTTTTTGTGTATTTTTTGTGATATAAAATTATGCAAAAAACTAAATAAAAATGATGCTAAAATGATCCTGAATGAATGACGAAGACATAGAAACTTGAATGACTCAAATCGGAGCTAAAACGGAGAAGATATCACCAATATGGCCGGATAGAAGACGTCCACACACTGCTGTAGAGTCTGAAGAAGAGAGACCTGGCTGATCACCTGCAGAACAGCCTTCCTCTCTCTTGAACCGACTTTTATCTCTCTAATAACTCGAAATTCTCTCTCTAAACATCACAAAATCAATGCAGGAGGGTGTTTGGACTTCTTGAGATGCCTGGGGGTTGTGCTCATGCCTTTGGAACGACCGGAATCGGAGTTTATTTATAGGAGAACGAACGGCGCGATCAATACTAAAAAATTTGTGCCCAACCCCTGGGCGCATGTGCCCTGGTGTAGGGCGCATGCGCCCCACTGAGGGGAGCATGTGCCTCCCAGTGGGGGCGCATGGCACTATTCCCGAAAAAAATGGTCTTATCCTGTCGATCGGTTCAGTGGTAGAGTCCCGGTGAAAAACTGGTTCCCTCGTGCCTCAAGGGTAGGGCGCATGTCCCCTCAAGTGAGGGCACGAGGTCACGTGCCTCACTGGTAGGGCGCATGGGCACGTGCCCTGGGTCCCGGGCGCATGTGACCAGGAACCCGGGCGCTTGAGACTATTTTGCGCGTCCTTCTTCTGGAAGCCATTGCGAACACTCCCGAACTCGAAATTCGACTCCGTTTGTTGTGTTGGAAAGATAACAGGCCGAAGAAGCTTTATATAGCATTGGATAAGCCATCACACCCTAAAAAACTTCATAATTTTGTCCGGAAGTTAGGGCAGTGAATAGAAGATCCGATACAGGTCAAAATGACTCTGACGGCAAACCGGAAAGGCACGATATGCAACAAAACCTGTCCGGGGTGTGAATATGACCATAACCTTAAATGAATGATCATTAGGCATTGGTCATTCAGCCAACTTCCATGTTTACACGATTTATGTGTGGCTTTCGCTCGGAAATTATGGCTTTTTGCAGAAAACTTCGGAAAACATCCGATTTCATTCGGCGAAGCTCTAAATCAAGTTTTAAAGACCCAACATCATTATAAGGTCAATCACACATGGTACCCTATAAAACATGAGTTTTATGCTCCGAATTAGGCGAATTTGGCGTGTCTACACCCGTTGTGGGGCATTCACATAATGCTATTTCAGCTCCTATTTTGAACCCACCTCTTCCAACCCATTCACCTAAATACTTTGCTCTGGTGGCTCAAGAATCCAGCCTAACCCAAGCATTTATGGACAAACTTAAATAGATGGATGAGCGCTTTGAAGAGCTGAAGCACCGCCTCGATTCTAAAGCCACCCCTGAAATCTCTGTCCCATCCTTCCCAGTTCTACACCTTCCTCCTTTAGAGATACTAGTTTTTCAACGTTACAATGGGACTGGTAATCCTTTCAACCATTTGAAGGATTTCTTATACGACTCCACATTTTGGAAGAATGACTGCAAAGCACTTGCCTTCCTATTATGTCGGTCATTGGAAGGATCCGCCCTTGATTGGTTTTATTGTCTTGATTCTATTGAGGTAGCAGATTTTGATATTGTCAAGGCGAAGTTTCTGCAGAGGTACAAGGATAGGGTGGGGCGAACCTACTCGATAACAGATTTAATTGCTGATAAAATGAAGCCGGATGAGGATTTTGCCAAGTTTGCTGATTGGTGGAGGGGAATGGCTGAGAGGCTAGTGGATACCATCTTAGAGGGGGAGTAGGTTAGGATGCTCATCGAGAACACCACACCTAACCTTTGCAGCCTCCTGATTATGCACCGCCCAACTACCATGAGTGAGCTATGCGATAGCGCCTGATATCTACAAGCCCACTTCAAAGACGCATCCATGATTAACCCGTTCGACCCCAAACCCCGCAACACTAGAAAGCCTACACCTGTAGGGCCTACCACCGAAGGGGTAGTAAACAATGAGGGCATCAATGCTATGGGTAATCAGGGTGGGTATCGCCAAAGCCAATATCGTAACCCACCACCAAACCAATAATACTGGCTAGCTCCTCAGCCAACTCCTCAACCCCAACAACAACTTGCATACAATCGAGCACCACCACAGCTACCCACCTACAACCGAGCACCCCAGCAGCAAAATGCCTACAACCAAGAGCCTCAGCAACAACCCATCTACAACCGACCACAACTGCAACAACAACAAGCTTACAACCAAGTACCACCACCAACCAACCGACCTTGGAGTGGGGGACCCAAGAGAGAGTACTATCCTCAACTGCCATCCCCCCTCACCGATATCTTCAATGCGTTTATGGCTGAACAACAGTTGGAGCTTCCGAAAGAGAGAAAAGGATGGTTAGCAAATGTTGATATGACAAAGTATTACACCTACCATCGGTATCCTGGGCACACGGTGGATGTTTGCTTTCAATTTAAAGACTACATTCATGACGTCAACGATCAAAGGAACATTGACTGGGCACAGATGGGAGAATCCATACAAACTATGAAGGCATGGCAGAATCAACCACGACGACAGCAAGCACAACAATAGCCTGGCCTAGGCATAGTGCAAGATCCACTAACGGTACATGGACCCGTTCAAGCACCGACACCAGCACCGCCAAACCAATGACTCGGTCTCGTCTACTCCGCCATAGAGGAGTCAACCCACCACTCATAGGGTTGGCAGGTTGAGGATCAAACCGCCTCTATGCCCGCTAGACCAACCCCACCTACAAATCGCACCATACTCTCCATATCGGGAGCTATCCCCAGCCCACAAACTACCCAAAAACCACAAAGCCAAACTACACCTACACTGCCCTCACTAACTATTAACCCTTTATGGCGCCTAATCATTAAACTGCCACCAGCATCCCAACCAGAACCTCAACCATCACCTCAACCTAACCCATTAACCGTCATTCCTCCCCGGTGTTTAATCATTAGACCGCCACCAACACCCCAAAAACCACCTAACCTACTAGCCTCCACCACCCCTCAGCCTCTCATTATCCGACTGTCACCCAACCTACCAGTTGCTACCACTCCGCAACCCCTCATCATCAAACCAACACCCCAACCATCATTCAACATACCGGCCTCCACCACTCCACGCCCCCTCATCATCTGATCCTCACCATCTCTACCTACCATGGGCCCATCAACAACCCAACCAACCCTATCATCACCACCATCACCACTCCCCCCTACCACGCTGGCACTGGTACTTCATAGTGGGAGGATGTTCCAAAGGGTCTTCCCCCAAGCCGGGATGCAACCACAGGAGCAAGCAAAAGAGGAGGGGTAGAAGAACCATTGCCCAGCACGACATATGACCTATTGAAGCATCTGGACAAAATGCCAGCATGGATTTTAATCCTAGAGCTGATCAAGAGGTTAAAGAACCATCAGGACATCCTACAACAATACTTGCAGGGGGTCATGGTCAATGAGGACTGTCGACTCTGAAAATTCGACGGGGTCCTCTCCTTTTCAGGGAAGTCCGTGAACCCAGATCGTCACCTCAAGAGGGGATGAGAAAAGAAAGGAATAAAAAACATCGGAAAGCAATTCTCACCTCGGTCCCACACTCACATTGATCCCCGAACTTTCATCCCTTGGCGTCGCTCGATCACCAAAGAGACGGTTCGGGTCATGTGGGAGGAGGGTGAGAAGAAATAAACGTGGTCGCCAGGAACCGTGGGTTCCAATTTATAGAATTAAAATGAAAGATGACCGTGTGTACCTTAGCGTAAAGAGTGTGAGTTTAAGCTTCTCCTTCTTCGGCCGGCCGATGAAGAAGAGTCCTCAACGGGTGGGTGCTTGATATTCTGTGCAACTAGACAAATAAACAAGTGAAATAGACAATTAGAACTAGACAAAGTGGAGTATATGTAAAGAGAATGACATGAAACACACAATTGACTAGAAACTGACCGGAACAGAGTAAAAGTAATGCAAAAAAATATAAAAAAATGATAGGATGATGGAGAATCACTAAACAAAGAGATAGGAAGAAGAACTGAAAGATTCTGAGTTGAATAGAGAAAGATATAGCCAAATCTGTGTTGTCGAAAAAGCCGAGTAGCATTGCAGGATCTGTCAGGCGCGACTTTGCTTCTGCGCTCTTCACGACCAGCCCCGACCTCGGAATTGAGTTCCGTCAATTGTAAACTCAATAAGACTTGGAGAGGAAGAACTTTGATGAAGAGAGAACTGGCAGCATACGTCCACACACTTCTGTAGAGTCTGAAGAAGAGAGACTTGGCAGATCACCTGTAGAACAGCCTTCCTCTCTCTTGAACCGACTTTTCTCTCTCTAAAAACTCGAAATTCTCTCTCTAAAAATCACAAAATTGATGCAGGAGGGTGGTAGGACGTCTTGAGATGCCTGGGGAGTCGTGCTCATCTCTCTGGAACGACCAGAATCAGAGTTAATTTATAGGAGAACAGAAGGTCTGATTGGAGCTAAAAAATAGGGTTAAATGCGCCCTGCCCCTGGGCGCATGCGCCCTGGTGCCAGGCGCATGCGCCCCACTGAGGGGCGCATGTGCCCCCCAAGGGGGGTGCATGGGCACAGTTCCCGAGAAAAGATGCCTTATCCAGTCCGTCCGTTCAGTGGTAGAGTCCCGGTGAAAAACTGGTTCCCACGTGCCTCAAAGGTGGGGCGCATGTGCCCTCAAGTGAGGGCACAAGGCCACGTGCCTCACTGGTTGGGCGCATGGCCATGTGCCCTGGGTCCCGGGCGCATGTGCCCTGGAACCTGGGCGCATGGGACTGGTTCTGCGCGTCCTTCTTCCGGAATCCATTGCGAACACTCCCGAACTCGGAATTCGACGCCGTTTGTTGCGTTGGAAAGATAACAGGCCGAAGAAGCTCTCTATAGCATCGGATCAGCCACCACACCCTCCAAAACTTCAGAATTTTATCCGGAAGTTAGGGCAGTGAACAGAAGGTCCGATATAGGTCAAAATGACTTCGACGGCAAACCGGAAAGGCGCGGTATGCAACAAAACTTGTCCGGAGTGTGAATATGACCATAACCTTCAATGCATGATCATTAGGCATTGGTAATTCATTCAACTTCCGTGTTTACACGATTTACGTGCAGCTTTGGCTCGGAAATTACGGCTTTCTGCGGAAAACGTCGGAAAACATCCGATTTCATTCGGCGAAGCTCCAAATCAACTTAAAAGGACCCGGCATCATCATATGATAAATCATGCGTGTTACCCTATAAAACATGAGTTTTATGCTCTGAATTAGGCGAATTTGGCGTGTCTACAGCTTGCCTCGCCTTGATGTCGGCTTTGTAAGGGAGTGGCATGTAATGAAGCGGAGTGATTCGTAGTGAACTGTAATGGAATGCAAGTGAACGTAGATGAATGTAGCGGAATGGATTGGTGATGGACTGAAAAGGTGGCATCAAGGTGTAGATATAGACACGCTTATCTACCTGATCCAGCAATATGAATCTCTCTGAGTATTCTAGATTGCTTTCATGTTCTATCAAAACCTCATATAATTGACTGGTAAAAGGCATGCCCTTGGCACGAGAGATGAAAAAGTAAATGATAAAGGATAAAAGGATGTAGCCAACCCTCAGCGTGGTGAGGAGTCCTCGAATTCGTAGGTTCATCATCAGCCAGCAACCCGAACTTTGCGGTGTTCTTGTACTGTGATGGGCTAAAGTTTTGTAAAAGAGAAGTTGATCTTAAAATGAAAAGAATACCAATCCATCATATTTGGAATCTCAAGTTCATTCAAGTTTCACCAAAATACTCAGTTTAATTCTGAGTGGAAGAACCTCAAGTTCTAAAAGGGTTCGTTTAAGCATAACAAAATTGCTCGGGTATTGTGAAAACCATGAATCACGCTCTTGCAGAAAATTAAGTATTCGGAAAACGACAAGACAGATTTAAGCCATAGTGGGATTGAAAGATAAAGGTGGGACTAACATAGAATGATGGGAAAAAAGAGACAATGGCATGAAAATTGCCACGGCACGGTGGGATAAAAGAAACGGTGGGATAAAAGAAATGATAGAATAAAACATGATGTAACAAAAGGAATAAAACATAAAGGGATAAAAGAAATAATAAAACATGATGAAATAAAAGAAAGAGAAAACATAATGAAATAGAATTGGTAATGATGAAGAAAGAAAAGGAGATGGCTGTGAACACATAGAAAATCATGTAGAAAATAGTTGAAGATATAGATTGTCTATTGGAGGTCAAGACACCCGATTAGGAACCATCGTCCCTCCAATGTTCAATTTTGGCTTATCCGTGAGTGTGAAGAAATGACCAAGCCGTCGTAGATTTTGTTGAAGGGGACCTCGGGCCCAGTCATCTTCACTCTCAAGGTCTTCAACATTAATGCATATAATATATATCAAATGGACCTAACATAACTAGGTGACAGATAGTAAGAGTGATGTGAAGTGCAAAAATGAAATGATGGTGGTGATGTGATGTGAGATTGATGAGAAGCTGAGGATGAATTCTTAAGGTAAGCTGCATCGACCGCCTGGTTCATCAGCATCTCTGGTCCATCCTTGTCTTGTCCTTTTGACGGAATACAGCACCACGATAGGTAGCGCTTCCTCTCTTTTGCCACAAGGTTGGCATGGCATTCCTTGGGTAACATTGATCTCGCCAATTCACCTGTTAGGACTAAAAAGGTTGCCTGCACATTTTTAGTTAGTACCCAATGCATGTAATTGTCATATGAAGCAAATTGTTCATGAAATGATCAACGGAAGATTTTACCATTAGAACCATCATTTGAAGGTCAAAACAAAGTTTTTGATGATGGTTCCTTTAGCAAAAATGTCACTTTTAATATTATAGACAATTTCTGAATTTTTGAGATTTTTCTGATTTTTTTGAATTTTTTGTCCATGTGCCCCCGATCGGGGGCACCTGGCCATGCGCCCTGGGGTGGGGCACCTGGCCATGTGCCCCCAGATGAGGGCACATGCGCCCTGAGGCCAATTTTTTTTTTTTTTATAAAAAAATGTACCTAATGGCCCTTCTCTTTTTGCTTCTTCAGCTCCTGAAAATACTCAATGAAAATGATTAAATTTTTATCGTTACTCATCCCTTTGCCTGTATATCGTATGCCTTGATTTTGAGTCAAAGGGAGGAGCCTTCTTAACAAGGTGGAATAAAACAAATGACTTAAAATGAAATGGGGGGTTGAGAGAACTTACCTGTCATGGTGTGAATCTTCTCCTCTTCTACATTGAAATGCCTGAAACACTTAATAGAAAGGGGATTAGATCTTCACCGTGACTCATCCCTTTGCCCATTATGGTCAACTTTGACTTAGGTCAAGGGGAAGAGCCTTCTTAACAAGGTAATTAAAGTAAAAAAAAAATGGATATGCAATGTAGAAATGAAAATATGCATGACAATCAAATAAGCATGGATGCAACTAAGGCAATGATTATGACTAAGCAAATTTTTTTTTTTAAATTTATTGAAAACAATCATTTGGATTTTCAAAAGTATTCAATTTTTTTTTAGATTTTTGAAATATGTGTTTTTTTTTGAATTTTTGAAATATTCAATTTTTTGGGTTTTCGAAATACTCAAATTTTTGGGGTTTTTAAAAATATGCATTTTTTTTGGCTTTTGAAATATGTATTTTTTTTGGATTTTTGAAATATGCAACTTTTTTGGTTTTTGAAATATGCAATTTTTGTGGGTTTTGAAATATGTATTTTTTTGGATTTTTGAAATATGTATTTTTTTGTGGATTTTGAAATATGCAATTTTTTTGTGGAGAAAATGCTGGTATTTGAGACAGTTCATCGGTCTTTGGAGTTTGTCAAGACTCAAGTGGTAGATGCCACGTGCAAAAGTAAAGTTCCCTACTTAGAATCATTCTAACCTTCTTCCTTTGATCGGCTCGGGTTCCACCTGGATTTGGTCGGTTTACCCTACCCAAGGGGTTTAAGGAGGAAGAGTATAGAGGAAGTCCTTGATAGGGTTTGAAGATGTTGAGAGGGATTTCTCTACTCTCACTCAAATTACCCATTGGGGTTCGGCCTCTTTGGGTTTTTCTTTCTCTTTTTTTTTTGCTCTTTTCTATGTGGCACATATTTGGACAGGTTTTTGACCCGTGGGGATATTGCCCATCTTTTACAGCCATTTGCCATGACTATCATTCTGGGTACTCATTCAGACAGGTTGATCATTTTTTTTCTAACCTGAGGGGTTCATTGCCCATCTTTTGGCACCCTTTTGTACCCTCTGAGACGGCCTCCTACTAGGGTGGCGAGTGTTTTCGATACTATCCCTCTCTAATCTTCTCTCCCTATCTTGGACCGAGTAGAAGAGAATAGGGTAAGGGTACTCCTTCCATTTCTAGATTTCTGCCTTGCCTTTCGCAAGTGTCGGGTTGTCCGGATTCTAGGATCGGGAAGTGTTGTGTGTGTAGGATGGTACCTACCCTTGACTTCTCACGAACAACCTAGGATCGATGACTTGAGATTATACCAGTGGTTTCTCCATTTTTATGGAAAGTACTTTTTGAGGTAAACTCCATTCCAAGGATGATTTAATTTTTCTCTATCTGCATTAGTCAATTCATATGCATTACCTGGATACTTTTCAATGATTACAAAAGGCCCTTCCCAGTTAGGTTGCAACTTGGAGCGGGGACCCCCTGGCTTAACGAATATGCGTTTGACTACCATCTCACCGATTTCGAATTTTCTCTCGACCACCCTCTTTTGATAAAACCTTTTGAGTCTATTCTGATAAGTCCGGGCATGCTCGGCGGCAGCTAGCCTTCTTTCATCCAAGAGTTCAAGCTGTGCAAGGAGAGATTCTCGTCTCTCATCAACAGGAATATCCCTGTCGAGCTGAACTCGGAGAGATGGAAGTAATACTTCGTAAGGGACCACTGCTTCCATCCCATATGCCAAAGCATACGGGGTTTGTCCAGTGGGAGTCCTTATAGAAGTACGATAAGCCCATAGAGCATCTACAAGCTTATCAGGCCAGTCGGCAAATTTGCTAGACTTACAAGATTTCTTAATGATTTTGATTAAGGTTTTGTTGGTGGCTTCTGTAAGGAATCGTCCATTAAAATTTAGTGCAGCGGAAGCGACGATTCCTATGGGTTCCTTTAGAATCCGTCTCAATCAGAACCGAACGACGAAAACCGAAAACCGATCAAATCGGGTTCGAATATACCTGATAGGGATTCATATAATCCCATGGAGAGGAAGGAGATGAGCTTCTCAAGCTCTTCAAACCGTTCAAGTGTCCGGTCTCCAGCAGTATCCACACGAACTTCATCCACAGCAGGTTCTCCCTTCGCGCCGGCCTCGAGAACTCTTCCCGAACGGAGCTCCATCGACCATGGACACCTTCTTGAGAGAGTAGGAGGTAGGGAGGAGGCTTGGGACGTGGTTTTCACCCTTGGCTTGATTGGGGTTTGGCTGAAACCATTAGTATTTATAGAGAATTATGGAATTTTTCATAAAAACCCAAAATCTCTATAAATTACGTCCTTGCCCCTGTACTTGTGGATAAGTCCTTTTGTGTGTGAGCCACTAGGCCCAATAGCCTATTTGGTTGAGGCCTAAATAAAATAGAACAATTCTATTTAATTTAATTAAATCTGTTATCCGATAACAGATTAATCGGCCTACCGATCATGAAGGGTACAAGCCACATCCCATGATCCCAAATGGCTATGGGGATTATCTCATCTCCATTGAGCCTTTCCATCATCAGTTACCACATGGATATAAACCCTCATCCATCCAATGTCCCGGTCGGAAAGGAGTACGGCATCGACTGTCAACTCCTTAGTGTACCGACTCTATAGGATCATGTACTCGGAATTGGATCAATTGGAAAACTCCTTTTCCAATTATCCTATCTACCCTGGCCAGGGATTTAGAGTACTATCCCATAGGACATTCACTCTCACTTACCGAGAGTGGACGATCCCTTGTTGTCCGCTCAATTGCCTCCATCGGATTTTCCTTGTACCCGATCCATCGCTATATAGGACCATCTAAATTATAATCCATAAGTCAATGGTCAAAGCACAAGTTCCACCCAACAAGGCATCTTTGGCGACTCAGGTCAAAGGTCCAACCATGCAACCGTGATGATAGAAAACCCTGATAGACAGTTCGGTAAGATACCATTCAGGGTTTCTAATTCGGTCAGTTCAGTGAACTCATTCAACTAATGAGCACTGTATGTGTATCTCAGTGTCTCCACACTAATGACCAATGAGATCGGTCGTCCTCATCACATGAGAAGACATCACATACACTAGTCTATCCGGATCCTTGATGTCCCGTCTCAAGTATCCTATGACTAGGAACATTTAGATCAAATACCTCTAGATGATCAATCTCATTATCATGATCTCATCATGATTTAATCATCATTGTATTTGATCAAGGACTTCATTATGATATTCGCTTCTAATAAGAGCATATAATGAAGATTTTCCTAATTAATTGAATGAGATATTTCTAGAAATGTCGAATCATATCATATATGATTGGCTTGTAGGGCATACATTTCTATCAGCTTCTGCTTGACCATTGCCTTGAGGATAGTATGGTGATGAATGATGCAATGAAATGCAATACCTGTTGCAAAGATCACGCAGATCTTGAGAAAGAAATTGTGGCCCATTATCGGTGACGATGTCGCTGGGGATCCCGAACCTTGCCAGGATGTTGCGCTTGATGAAGGAGCAGACTGTTGATGCTTTAATCTCCACGAATGCTTCCGCTTCAGCCCACTTTGTGAAGTACTCCGTTGCCGTCAGAATGAATGATTTTGAGCGCGTTTTGGAGTTGAGGTCACTCAAGGGGCCAATGATATCAAAAGCCCACATGGCGAATGGCCATGGGGCATGAATTGGATGAAGGGAAGATGTGGGAGAGTGAATCTTGTCGGCATGGAGTTGACATGAATGACAATGCCGGACAAATATGGAGCAGTCCTCTTCTAGAGTTGGCCAATAATACCCTTGTCGGATGATTTTCTTAGCAAGGGCTTGGGCATTCACGTGACCACCACAAACTCCAGAATGTGCTTCCTTCAGCACCAACTCAGCTTCTTCTTCATCAAGACACCTGAGTAAGAGTCCACTTAGGCTTCTCTTATAGAGCACTCCTCCTAGGATTGTATACCTCTGGGATACTCTTCTGATTGCCTTCTTTTCCTTGGTGGTTGATCCAGGCGGATATGACTGATCTTGACAATACCTCGCAATCTCGTCATACCAAGGTCTCTCACCTTCTTCTAATTCTTCTAACTCAATCAAGGAGATTTCTTCCTTATGTTCCAAGTATTCTTTTCTGTTGAATCTTTCCTTAACCTTCAGAAAACGTCCATCCTCAATTGCTGGAATTGTCCTCTTACAAATGTGGATAGTTCGCACTTGCCTGCCTAGCGGGACAGATAGAGATGAAGCTAGTGAAGCTAAGGCATCGGCGAGGATATTCTGAGAGCGAGGGACATGAACAAAGGTGAGTTTGAAGAATAGCTTGATGTAACAGGTGGTGAGCTCCTGGTAGGGCTTGAGGTTTGGATGATAAGTTCGGTACTTGGATAGGACCTGGCGTAGGATCAATTGACTATCACCTATCACCCTTAGTTCTGTGGCACCATGGAAATGAGCGGCCTCCAGCCCGGCCAGCAAGGCTTCATACTCAGCTATGTTGTTGGTTGCTGGAAAGTTAAGCTGAAAAGCCTGTGGAATGGTGACACCTTCAGGTGACAGAAGGACAATACCTATTCCTCTACCATGAGAGTTCAGAGCCCCGTCAAAATATAATGTCCAAAGATTGGAAGATCGGACTGACATTAGTTCGTCATCCGGGAACTCCGACCGGACTGGGTCAAAGACGGGTATGGGATGATGGGCAAGGTGTTCAGCAATAGCATAACCCTTGATTGCCTTCTGTGGGACATAAGTGATATCAAATTGGGATAAGAAACTCTGCCATCGCCCTAACCGATCAGTCAAGACTGTCTTCTCTAACAGAAACTTAATGGGATTGATACGAGCAATGAGCTTGACTTGGTGAGCAAGGAAATAATGTTTGAGTTTCTGAACCACCTAAACAAGAGCAGCACAGGTCTTTTCTACCATAGTGTACTTCAGCTCACAAGCATCAAACATCTTAGACAAGTAGTAAGTAGCTCGTTCTTTCCCTTCTTCATCAACTTGTGCAAGGACTGCCCCAAGAGAGTTCTCAAGAACCAAAATGTAGAGGACCAAAGGTTTGTCGGGAATTGGTGGTCTAAGTACAGGGGGACTTGCCAGGTATGTTTTCAACCCATCAAACGCCTCCTGGCACTTCAAATCCCATTTAAACTCGGCCCCCGCCTTGGTTAACTCATAGAAAGGTTTACACCTTTGGGAATGTTGTGAGATAAACCGGCGGACAAATTGTAGCCTCCCAATCAATCCTCGAAGCTCTTTCATATTCTTCGGAGGAGGCATACCAATAATTGCCTTGGCCTTGTTTGGGTCGATCTCTATGCCCCTTTTGCTTACTATGAACCCAAGTAGCTTTCCTGATGAAACTCCAAATGTACACTTCTTAGGGTTCATTTTTAGCTTGTATTCTCTAGCTCTTTGTAAGACCTTCCTTAGCACTTCAGAATGATCTTCCCGACTCTTGGACTTGATAACCAAATCATCCACATATACCTCTACAAGGGTGTGCATCATGTCGTGAAAGATAGCCATCATAGCCCTCTGATATGTAGCACCGACATTCTTTAACCCAAAGGGCATGATAACATAGCAATATGTTCCCCAAGGTGTAGTGAATGAGGTCTTCTCTTGATCCTCCTCAGCTAACCGGATCTGATTGTATCCAGAATAGCCATCCATGAATGAAAGCATTTCAAACCCAGCTGTGTTATCAACCAAAACATCGATATGAGGCAAAGGGAAATCATCTTTAGGACACGCTCGGTTCAAGTCCCTGAAATCTATACAAATCCGAATTCGTCCATCCTTCTTCATAAGGGGGACTATGTTAGCCCCTCATTGCGGATATAGGACAACCTTAATAAATTTTGCTTGATGTAGTTTGTCGACCTCTTCTTTCGGTTTGAGTGCAATATCAGGGTGGAACCTCCTGAGCTTTTGTTTAATCGGGGTAGTTCCAGGTTTCAAGGTTAATCTATGTTCAACCAATGAATTATCTAATCCCGGCATATCTTCATATGTCCATGCGAATGTGTCCTTATATTCTTTCAAAACTTTGATCAAACGTTGTTCTTCTGAGGGAGTGAGGTTTGCACTAATGAGGATAGTCTTAGGATCTTCCAGGGTTCCTAAATTCAGTTCCTTGGTCGGTTCATTCCCTGTGGCTGATGGTTCTTCAAATCTTCTAAGTCCAGATGCATATGCATCAGCCAAGTCCTCGATTTCATCCTCGGATTCGGGATCCTTCTCTGATATTGCCTCATATACTCCCAAAGTATGATCTATGTTATGCTCATCCTCATATCGGATTTCATCTAGCTGGATAGTATCATCTAAAAAGTTTGGCAGCCTTGCACACTCTACGCATTTCTGTGCCAACTGTTGCAGATACCTATTTGGAACTCGCTTACCTCTGACCTTCCTATTTCCTAACCTAACTTGACCTACTGAAGATAAAGCTGAAAAAGTGGTATTTACAGTGGAGGGAGGATCGAGTAAATCGATTAATGATTCAGAAAAGAGGGATCCCTGATTGGGAGCACCCTCTGGTATGAGTAGAGATGTCTCCTCGATGGAAATGTGAGTTTCAGAGAAGACGTTTTTTTTTTTGGAAATTTCAAGTAAAAAGATAGAATGAGCCTGAGTGACTCGAGGCTTGCTAGAAGATGACTGAATTAATAGAGAGAAAAACTTAAGAATAAAGGGGAAAAAAGGGGCTCGTGGGCCCAATGGTGATAGAAAATGGACACATGGGACCAAAACTGATGAAAAAGGTAAATGGGTACGTGGACCCGATCTTAGAAATAAATGGGCATGTGAGCCCATGTTGAGAAAAGCCCTCAGTTATGAAGTTGATGAGGGAAGCAAATGGGCAAGCTGGCCCAATAAGAGTGGAAGGTTGAAGAGGGCTCATGGGCCCAAAGTGGGTAAGTGGGCCCTGAAGCCCATCCAAAAGATCTAGAAATAAAAGTACGAGGTTCAAACAAGGCATTGTTGTATTTGGGCCTCGTGGAATGGTTTTGACTTGGGTGGAATGCTCAACAAGATGATTCAATATTGGTCTGCCCTTGAGTGGTTCCTGGTGCTCTTCCCCACTTGAGAACAGGCGAGTCAAAGATAAGCATAAGTCTTCCAAGTCTTCTTCTTCTTCATCTGGAGCTTTCCTTCTCTTGACAGTCATCATGGAACTCTTGTCGTCTTCAGCCATCATCATGGTCTCCCCTTTGATAAAGAAGGTGTGGAGCCCCATGGCATATCCTGGCTGGAAGATCCACCTTGGGATGAAACCCTCTTCATATCCCAACCCCTGCCTGTGTGGCCTTTTCACAGTTTCAATTGGCTGAGTGATCCCTTGAAGATCCTTGCCTAAACCTCTTCCAGGCTGATAGCCCAATTTCATCATCATCCGCCATCCCAGTGTGTCTGGTAGAGAGGCGATCATGCATCTGACTTCTGGCAATTCTCCCACTGAGATCTGGGGTTGTATTGACAGACCTAGGGGTAAAGAAGCATCGTTCAGCTCGTCCTTTATAGGCATGCTAGTCACCTTGACCACCTGTCTTTTAAAGGGAAACTTTATGCACTGGTGGTTTGTTGAAGCCACAGCTCCTATTACCTCCAAGTATGGCCTCCCAAGTATAGCCCGAAAAGTTGGATCCAATTCTAGAACATGAAATTCCGTTGTGACCGTACTTGGTCCAAGTTTGACTTCTAGTGTGACCACCCCACATGCAAACTTCTTGGAGTTATCATAGGCTGTCACCATGGCATAGGATGGCTTGATTTCTTGCTCAGAAATGCCACACAACTGCAGAGTTTCTGGCGGCATAACATTGATAGAAGCTCCAGTGTCAACCAAACACCATTTCACTTCAATATTACGAATAACCACGGCCACATGCAAAGCATATCTTCTAAATTCTGGATCTGCTAATTCTTCCTGAGAGAAAGTGAGTGTTGGGTGCTCACTTCTAGGGGCTAACACTATAGTGATCTTCTCAGGTGGGAGATCTTCATTCACCATGACCCTTTGCAAGTACTGCTGTAGAATCTCCTGGTGCACCTTTGATCTTTTGATCAACTCAAGTATGGAAATACGGGCTGGTGTCTTATCTAAATGCTTTAACAGATCATAGGCTGTGCCTGGCAATGGTTCTTCCACTTGTTCCTCCTCCACTGGCTCCTGCGGTTGAGTTCCGGCTTGGGGAAAGAGCCGCTGGAACATCCTCCCACTCCGAAGCACCGGGGCTATTTGGCGGTTGGGTAGAGGTGATGTGTTAACTGGGGTGGGAACAGGTGGTGTAGGTGCAGGTATGATAGGTAATGGGTTTGGTGGTCCTAGGATGATGGGGTTGGTTGGTAGAGAGGTAGGATTTGGAGGTGGTAATGATGGTGATACCGGTGGCCTAATAAGAAGAGGCCGGGGTGCAGAAGTGGTTGATGAGTTTAATGAAGGTGTAGGTTGTGGGGTTGGTTGTGGTGCTGGTGGTATGATAGGTTGGGGTTTTGGAGTGGTAGAGCTCGTAGGCTGGGGGTTCAGGTTTGGTGATGATTGTGGTGGTCGGATGAGTAAGGGCCGGTGTGTAGCAATGGTTGAAGGAGGTGTAGTTAGAGAGGGGGCTGGCCTGATGATGGGCCGGCGAGAAGAAGTGGCGGCCAGTGGTTGGGTTATTGAGCTTTGTAGTGGTTGTGGAGTAGCAGGTGCACGGATTATTTGTCTAGGAGGAGGCCTAGCAGGAGACCTAGCCGGGTTGACAGGCATGGTTGTATTGTGGCTTTCTAGTTGCCAACCTTGAGCACGATCGGCATCTCCCTGGGCAATGGAGTGTACTAGACCAATTCCTGGGTTTGAATGTGCTGGTGCCGGTGCTGGAGCGGGAGCATGTAACGGGAGCGGATTTTGGACAATCCCCAAGCCAGGTTGTTGTTGAGGTTGAGCCGGTGGACGCTGCCGCTGCTGCTGCCTAGCCTTCATTACCTATATGCATTCCCCCATTTGGACCCAATCAATGCTTCCTTGGTCATTCAGATCGTGGATGTAATCCTTGAATTGAAAGCACACTTCTACAGTGTGACCAGGACACCGGTGGTAAGCACAGTATCGGGACATATCTACATTTGTTGGCCAAACCTCTCTTTCCTTGGGCAATTCCAACTGTTTCTCCGCCATGAGTACATTGAAGATGTCGGTTAAGGAGTAAGGGAGTTGCTGGTAGTTCTCTCTCCTAGGACCTCCCCTTCGTGGTGCTTGATTGGGTGGTGGCGGTGCCCTATTGTAGGTAGGTTGACGAGGTTGCTGGGGTTGTGCTACTGGCTGAGGTGGTTGTTGTGGTTTTCGTGGTTGTGGTGGCCTAACCTGTTGTTGAGGGGGGTAATAGGAAGGGTTTTGTGGTGGGTTTCTGTCTTGGTTTTGACGGTTCCCTCCCTGGTTCCCCACAATATTTACTGACTTCATTGTTGACCACTCCTTCGGTTGTAGGCCCATTTGGTGCGAGAGGGGTTTTTCTAAAGTTTCTAGGTTTAGGATCAAAAGGGTTTATCATGGTGGCATCCTTGAAGTGGGCTTGTAAGTATCGGGCACTGTCATAGAGTTCATTCATTGTGGTAGGATGGTGCATGATCAATACATTTCTCAGAGCAGGTGTTGTGTTGCCAATAAGCATTTTTACTTGTTCCCCTTCAGAAATCACATCTGTCAGTTTTTCTGCCATTCCCCTCCAGCGATCAGCAAACTTTATGAAGTCCTCTTCGGGCTTCATCTTCTCAGCAATCAAATCCGTAATGGAGCATGCTGGTGCCACCCGGTCTCTGTATCTTTGCAAGAATTTGGTTTTCACAATATCGAAGTCTCCTGCCTCAAAGGAGTCGAGTGAGTAGAAACATTCCAATGCAGACCCTTCTAATGATCGACGGAACAAGAAAGCAAGAACCCTACGATCATCTTTCCAGAATGAGGATTCATAGAGAAAATCCTTAAGGTGGAGAAAAGGGTTGCCAGTACCATTGTAGCGGCGATAAACTAGTAGCTCAGAAGGTGGCAGGTGTAAGACTGGCAGAGAGGAATAGAAATCTTAGGCACTGACTTGGAGTCCAGGCGACATCTCAGCTCTTCATAACGTTCATTCATCTGAGTGAGCTGATCCATGATTGCCTGGGTGAGAGCAGGTTCTTGGTTTACTGGTTGGGGTATGTGGTTAGAGACGTGGTTCTGGAATTGAGGAACATGATTTGAAGATTGTCCCATGGCTTGGTGGATTGGGGGAACAACATGGTTGAAATAAGATGGTTGGACAAATGAGGGTTGGACCACAGATGGTTGAACTGAGATGGTTGAATCATAGGTCGTTGAACGGGAGGTTGAATCATAGATTGTTGAACAACATGTGATTGAACAAAGGGTGTTGCATGAGTGGTGGTTGAACTAGAGGACGAGGAGATAAGGCAACTTGATTGGTTTCAGCCTGATCTGAAGCAATTTTGCCCTTCACCATGGACTGTATACGGGCATAGGTTTCTGGGTCAGTATAGAGAGACAACTTCCTAAAGAGTTGTTCAACATCACGGGGAGCAGATGGTTGAGGGACCTCTTGCACTTCTGACTGAATCGGTTGGTGACCCATCTCGTGCTCTCGATGTTCAGCTTGTTCCGCCATTCCAACGTGCCTTCCAGACCTTAGTTGCATTGAACTTCAAGAAGAAAGTAAAACAAACAAGTTGACAAAACAAACAAAGAATTTTCTTTGGTTTTTTTTAGTATTTTGCAAAAAAGTTAAAGGTTTGAATTTTTGTTTGACAAGCAAGTTATGCAAAGACTTGAAAGCAAGATTACGCAATGATTTTGATTAAACCTTAGGTTTATGAATTTGTTAAGAATTGTTCTCTCAACAAATGGGTTATGATCCTAACTCCAATCTCCAATGACCTAGGTTTCACACAATCTCACCACGTGTAGGTAACGTAGGATGCTTCGGGTTTTGGAGAGTGGTACAACCAACCCGATCGTGAAGAGGAATACTCCACGTATGAGGAATTACGGAGGCCTTGATGAAAGCCAACCAAGTCAACTAGGAAGGAATATCCCAGAAGAGAGGTCAGAATCCACCAAGAGGGTGTTTTGGATGGGAGGGGTAAATAGGAGAGTGAGCTCCCGCCTCAAAAAGTGTAAAAGAAGGAGGTAGAGAGAAGGAGCAGAGAATTCAATCAAGTAATAAAGCAAGTAATGAGCAAAACATGAACTTAAATAAACATGCAATCAACACCAGACAAGCAATTAAAAACTAGAATCTAGACTTGTTTCTTATGTGAGCCAAATGGAGATAGTGAAAAGGTGATGGAGAGAAGAGGGTTCAGATATGATAGCCAAGCAAAAGGGTGGTCCACGTGGGGACCGATGTGGGAACTGGGGTAAAAGGTAAAGGTGGTTCACGTGGGAACCGATTTTGGGTAAAAAGGGGTGGTTCGCGTGGGAACCAGTTTGAATGATCAAAAGAGGGCCACGTGGGGCCAATTAAAGGTGAATAAATATCTGATCCAAGTTGGGATAGATCTAAAAAAAAGGGTTGTGGTTCACGTGGGAACCGAAGTAAAGAAAGAGATTGGTTCACGTGGGAACCGGTTTAAAAGGAAAGGGGTGGTTCACGTGGGAACCGGCTTAAATAAAATGCAGAAATTAAATGGCATACTTGGCACTTCAGATCTGATGAAAGATGGGTGAAATCAGAAGTTTTGAGATGGCATGAAGTTTAAGAGAGGTGGAAAGAAGGAAAGGCTCACGTGGGAACCGGTCTAGAACTAGAACTAGTTGCAAAACAAAACACTGAGCACCCACGGTTGAAGACATTGCTTGTCCCACCGTGGTCGCCACAAAGGCTGTCGACTCTGAAAATTCGACGGGGTCCTCTCCTTTTCAGGGAAGTCCGTGAACCCAGATCGTCACCTCAAGAGGGGATGAGAAAAGAAAGGAATAAAAAACATCGGAAAGCAATTCTCACCTCGGTCCCACACTCACATTGATCCCCGAACTTTCATCCCTTGGCGTCGCTCGATCACCAAAGAGACGGTTCGGGTCATGTGGGAGGAGGATGAGAAGAAATAAACGTGGTCGCCAGGAACCGAGGGTTCCGATTTATAGAATTAAAATGAAAGATGACCGTGTGTACCTTAGCGTGAAGAGTGTGAGTTTAAGCTTCTCCTTCTTCGGCCGGCCGATGAAGAAGAGTCCTCAACGGGTGGGTGCTTGATATTCTGTGCAACTAGACAAATAAACAAGTGAAATAGACAATTAGAACTAGACAAAGTGGAGTATATGTAAAGAGAATGACATGAAACACACAATTGACTAGAAACTGACCGGAACAGAGTAAAAGTAATATAAAAAAATGATAGGATGATGGAGAATCACTAAACAAAGAGATAGGAAGAAGAACTGAAAGATTCTGAGTTGAATAGAGAAAGATATAGGCAAATATGTGTTGTCGAAAAAGTCGAGTAGCAGTGCAGGATCTGTCAGGCGCGACTTTGCTTCTGCGCTCTTCACAACCAGCCCCGACCTCGGAATTGAGTGCCGTCGATTGTAAACTCAATAAGACTTGGAGAGGAAGAACTTTGATGAAGAGAGCACTGGCAGAAGACGTCCACACACTGCTGTAGAGGCTGAAGAAGAGAGACTTGGCAGATCACCTGTAGAACAGCCTTCCTCTCTCTTGAACCGACTTTTCTCTCTCTAAAAACTCGAAATTCTCTCTTTAAAAATCACAAAATTGATGCAGGAGGGTGGTAGGACGTCTTGAGATGCCTGGGGAGTCGTGCTCATCTCTCTGGAATGACCAAAATTAGAGTTAATTTATAGGAGAACAGAAGGTCTGATCGGAGCTAAAAAATAGGGTTAAATGCGCCCTGCCCCTGGGCGCATGCGCCCTGGTGCCAGGCGCATGCGCCCCACTGAGGGGCACATGTGCCCCCCAGGGGGGGTGCATGGGCACAGTTCCCGAGAAAAGAGGCCTTATCTAGTCCGTCCGTTCAGTGGTAGAGTCCCGGTGAAAAACTGGTTCCCACGTGCCTCAAAGGTGGGGCGCATGTGCCCTCAAGTGAGGGCACAAGGCCACGTGCCTCACTGGTTGGGCGCATGGCCATGTGCCCTGGGTCCTAGGCGCATGTGCCCTGGAACCTGGGCGCATGGGACTGGTTCTGCGCGTCCTTCTTCCAGAAGCCATTGCGAACACTCCCGAACTCGGAATTCGACGCCGTTTGTTGCGTTGGAAAGATAACAGGCCGAAGAAGCTCTCTATAGCATCGGATCAGGCACCACACCCTCCAAAACTTCAGAATTTTATCTGGAAGTTAGGGCAGTGAACAGAAGGTCCGATATAGGTCAAAATGACTTCGACGGCAAACCGGAAAGGCGCGGTATGCAACAAAACTTGTCCGGAGTGTGAATATGACCATAACCTTAAATGCATGATCATTAGGCATTGGTCATTCAGCCAAATTCCGTGTTTACACGATTTACGTGCAGCTTTGGCTCGGAAATTACGGCTTTCTGCGGAAAACGTCGGAAAACATCCGATTTCGTTCGGCGAAGCTCCAAATCAACTTAAAAGGACCCGGCATCATCATATGATCAATCATGCGTGTTACCCTATAAAACATGAGTTTTATGCTCTGAATTAGGCGAATTTGGCGTGTCTACAAGGACCTCCCGCCCGAGAAGATCATTACTGTCCTGGCCCCGAGGAGTGGACACCTGGCACTCACGTTCACACAGGAGGAATTGGCACAGCCGGAGATCAAGAAGTACGCCTTGCGCATTGCATTAGTCATCAGAGGCGTGGAGATTAAATCCTACTTGATTGACACCGGAGCATCTATAAATGTCATGTTGCCAAAAACTTTGTAACTTTGCGGCATCTCCGATAAGGAAATCGAGCTTTCTGCCGTCATGGTGACAGCTTATGACAACTCTCGGAAGCTGGCACGAGGGTTGGTTACATTGAAGTAGGGCTTGCGCCGTGTGCTGTCACCGCCGAGTTTCATGTTTTAGAACTGGACCCTACATTTAAAGCTATTTTAGGACACCATATCTTGTGGCAATAGGAGCTGTTGCCTCCACTAATCATCAATGTCTGAAGTTCCCATACAAGGGCAAGGTGATTAAAGTAACCAACATCCCCATTTTAAATGACGTGGATGACCCCTCTTCTGCACTGCCAGTATCAGAACATGTCCAACCATTGGTTTCAACTACAGAGCTGCCCTAGGTCATGATGTTGACAATGCCTCCAAATACCGTTGCATGGCGGATCATGAAAGGAATGGGCTATCAGCCAGGAAAGGGGTTGAGAAAGGAACTGTAGGGGGTTGTGCACCCCATTGAAGATGTACAAAGACCGAGAAGGCATGGGCTTGGCTATGAGTCCAGTTTCGCTCCGAGGATGGTCTACCGGCCAAAAAATGCCATGAGGCTCCAAAGATTTTTTTGTCAAAGGGGAAACCATGATGATGGCCAGGGACGAAGAAGAAGAACCAGTCAAGAGGAGGAAGGCACCAGAGCAAGAGGAGGAAATAGACAACTTGAGTACATCTATAGCTCGGTTGTTCATGGAGGAGGAAGAACGAGGCAAGGGTGCATCCTTTTCTAAATAACTCATCCATTCTAACTCACCTCCAATCAACATCCCGCGTGAGCCATATCCTACGGTCACGTATTTCAAAATCCTCACACTCTCCCTCCTCGATGCACTTGATGGGCTCTCTAGCCAAATTTTTAACTCTGGGCCGACTTGGCCACCCAAACTGATCATTGGGCCTGAGAGCCCATTTAAATCTTCTTACTCCACTGGGCCCCTATGCCCAGATCATTTTAACAATACTGGGCCCGCATGCCCACCAACCGGGCCCACGTGCCCTTTAGACTTCTTTTCTAGCTTTGGGCCCATGTGCCCACCACTTGGGCCCACGTGCCCCTTAGATCTTGTCCCAAGCTTTGTTTGGGCCTATCTGCCCATGTCTTGCCGTTGTCAGGCTCGCGAGCCCATTTTTCCCATTTCTACTTAAGCTTTCTATTTTTACTCCAGCCCCACCGGCTCATTCTCTTTCTATTATTAAAAATACCCAAAATGCCAAAAAAATGTCTTCCTACAAAACCACTTTTCCATTAAGGAGATGTCTCTGCTTGTCTCTGAGGGTGCTTCCAACCAGGGACACCTCTTCTCCCACTCACTGATCAATCTGCTCGATCCTTAACTCATTGTAGATACTACTTTTTCAATTCCATCTTTTTTAGGAGTAGTTAGGTTAGGAAAGAAGAAAATTCGAGGTAAGCGCGTTCTAGAGAGATATCTTCAGCAATTAGCTTAGAAGTGCAAGGAATGTGCAAGGCTGCCAAGGTTTCTGGAATTAGATCAAATGAACTTAGAATCATGTGGAATCATAGTCGAAACGAAGAGAATGAAAAGATCTACATTTTCTTTGACTGGAGTACTGACCTTTGGATGCGATTCGAGCTCTGAAAATGTAGAAGTTGGAGTAGCTCTAGTGAGGAGAGAGGCCGTGAGTGGTGAAATGACCTGGTAGGAAGGTATCCATATTTATAGAGGTAAAGAAAAAGTGATAAAAATCTTGAAAATTTTAAATATTACTCTGCCACTGTTGGAATTGAGCTGATTACAATGCCACTAAAAGAATTTCAAACAGATTTTCAAATTGCTCAGAAAAATTCACTAAAAACAATACATGATTAAACTCTATGAAAAAACCGTTTCATACTGTTAAATCTTACAAATCATATTGTAAAGTAGTTGTTTCTTTCATGCATTGTTTTGGTCATACATTAATAATTTTCCAGGCATAAAGTAAATTTTGTGAATTTTCCATTTCAAAATTGACATAACAAAATTCATTTTTTATTTATAAATGACCAAAATTTGTTTGACAAGCAAGAAAAGAAAATGGCAATAAAAGGATAATCAGGTACAAAGAAGTTGCAACTAAGAAAGATAGTGACGCTGGTCATCTGAACTCTCCTTGATAATCATGCCACTTAGGATTGACTTCACCAATAGATGGAGCACTCCAAACAGATCTATGAACCAGGCAGGTGAACATTATTGTTGAGGACCTAGAAAAAGACGGTAATTATGCATAAAACAATCAAAATGGGATGTCAGGTATATGTATTTTTCATAATAATATAAAAAAATTTGCTTCAGGGGTAGGGTGCTATTGGCATCAATTTTTTTTCGCTTAGCTTGCCTGATATAGATTTCAGCAATGCCAAAGTCGGCACGAAAAATCTGACCCAGATTCAGAAAATTCAAGAATAGATGATACAAACATGCTCTAGAAATGCCTTGGCATGGCTTTACATGCTACAAATGGCCAAGATAATGTGCTCAATGCATAGCTCCAGTCGAGAGCTTCGCAACGGTGCCCAAAACATGGAAAGCAAACACCAGAAGGCCGAAATGACCATTTTTCCCCCGACACTTTGGGACAAGTTGGGACTCTAACATGGAATTCCAAGTTTACCACATTTTCAAGGTTAGATAGATCTAGACAACCCTCGAAACGGATCGAAAATCCGACCACCGGATGAAGAGATATGCAAGAAAATCAAATCTGGATGGAAAGCTGTATGTCGTCGCACCAGGGGCATAATGGTCCAATCAACTCCGAGATCGACCCATGAGCTAAAAAATTCAATTTTCATGGCCCAAAACATTTATATCATGAATATTTATGCATAAAAAATAAATTTGGCCAATGGGAGGAGGTAATTGCATTGAATTATAGTTTTCGGCATTATCGATGACCGAGATCGCACTGATCAAAGAAATCAGTAAAATCAGAGATCTGAGATCTCAGTCACACATTTGGATGGATCATAAGATCAATGGTCATCAATGATTATCCCATATTTTTTTGATTTAATTTTGGATGTGTTTAATCAATTTTTGGCCGAAATTAATGATGGCCGTCGAATCGGGAGTCTTTTAGATGAACGGTCTAGATTGGATCATTCTCTCTCTCTTCCCTCTACTTGGCTGGCCGAACTCCTCCCCATCTGCCATGTGCACAATCCCCTACAAGTTAGGGAGTTGGCCAAACTCCCCATCTGATGGCATGGCTAGCAACTTTGGTTTATCTCCCTCAACCACCTCAACAAGCTCAACAACCCCCATGGTTTATCCTTATCCCTCACAACAACCCATGGCCTATCCCTATCTGATGGCTGGCCGAACCAGCCTTATCACTCCCTTGTGTGTTCAATCCCTTAGAATATAGGGGCTGGCCGAACCAGCCTTCCCACTCCCTTGTGCGTTCAATCTCCTAGAAAATAGGGGCTAGCAGAACACCCTTCTCTCCCTCTCTTTCTAGTTGGTGCACAACCTCAACAAACTCAACCATCTTGCCTTACTCCACTCAACAACCTCAACCATATTGCCTTAATCCACTCAACATTTCTAGCCTTATCCCCATCTGCAGATGGTGCCCCCCAACTTCTATATAAACTCCCCTGCTGCCATGTGCGCTAGACAAGCTGATGACACCGCGGAAGCCCTGCCTCTCTTCCCTCTACCCTGCTTCAAGACATTCTCCTTTCTTGGACATCTTCAGAAGCAAGTCAGCAACCTCTCCATTCCATTTGTGGTGCTCCAAGTTAAAAAGAAGAAGGATAAATCTTCTCCCTCTTGTAGGTGCACCAGCAGCAGTAGCACATTTGGGATACATCAACTTCAACAACAAGTGCTCCATCTTGGTGCACCAATTCCAGCCCCATACATAGCAAGAAAAGAAGAAGGAGAAGAATAAAAGAGAGACAGCCATTTTCTCTTTCAATCTCCAACAAGAATTTTGCCAAAAAGGTGAGGGAAGATGTAGTACTTTCTAGTTCTCTTCCTCCCCTCTTCTTTCTCTTCCCCTTGGCCATTCAAATGTTCCAAAACAACCCAGCCGTGTTGGTACCATTAAAGCCATGTTCGACCTCCCAATGTTGGATTCACAAACATTTTTTGATCAGCCCCTTTAGGCCCCTCATTTCAGACCCCTTTGCTGTCCATGCGTGCACAGCCCATAGGTGGCCTGTAAACAGCCCATTTGGCATCCCCAAGCGACCCCATGCTGTCACCTAACACCATGCCTCTTGTTGCCATCTTTCTAGCAGCCAATTAGGCCCCTGAACATGCTCTTAATCAGGCTATATTTGACTATCCTTTCTGCCTAAGTGGACAATCTTCAGAAAAACAGCCAAATCAGGCCCCTCTGCTGGCCTTGAAATCAGGCCCCTCTGATGGCTTGGAAACCAACACCTACTTAACCCCTCTAATGGCCATCTAAACAACACCCAATCAGCCCTATTTCATTCTATACACATCTCCCTTACCCATTGAGGAGGATGGAGTGATGTCTTAGGCATTCTTGGATCCACAAGATGGGCCAAGTCTTCCCCAGGCGGGCTCTTGATCCCTCATTTTGGTTGAAGAAGAGGGTGATGTCCTGGGTATTCTTGGAATCCGTACAATGGGCCAAGTCTCCCCCAGGTAGATTCTCAACTTCAATCAAGACAGCCACTTTTGTTTGGCCTTCTCCATTTGTATTTCAAAAAAAAAAATAGCCCCTTTGTGGCATTGAAATTCTCACTCCACTACCCCTTGTGTAGTCCTTCCGAGTTGGTCCTAAACCTGTCCCTTGTGCAGTCCCTTTCTTAATCCTTCCAACCAGAGCCTTAGCCGGTCTATTTCAGCCCCTCTGAGGCACCATTTGACCATTTCTACAGCATGGTTACAAGTGCCAAAAGATGCTGCAAACAGGTGCTAGAAACAAGTGTTGCGAGCAAGTGCAAGAATCAGATCTGCAGATAGTTCAAACAGGCCATGCTGGCCAATGATGTTGCAAGACAAGTTCTTGTGAGGATTAGGATGGGGGTGATGACCTGATCCCCCTTGGCTCACATGATGTGTCAAGGGCTTGAGAGGGTGTCTCTCAATTCTGGTCCAAACAAGGTGTAAAATAGGCCAATTGGGCCATGAAGTCATGAAGCTTGAATTGGGCCAACCGGGCCGACATGACATGAAGCCGGCTTTCTCAGGCCATGAGACATGAAGACCAGCCCATTGTGCTGATAAAGCTGGCCCATTGGGCCTTGGACATGTAAAATAAACCTTAATTAAATCTGAAGGTGAAATGCCAAAATTAAATAAGGAATTAGTCCACAACTGGACGCTCCATTGGGTGGCTCATCCGACACGCACTGGAACGCTAACCCGGGCGTAGGAATGGGACACGCTTCCCACTACAGATGAACCCTTCTCACTACTTGTAAAGTCAAATGACTATGCCTTGTAGGACGGGTAAAATTCCACACTGATTGGAAAATAAGGCGTCATGCTGCCAAAATTTTCCTAATCAAGTGGATTTTACACCAAGGGAAGGACATTCACACATTTGCACCATTGACAGCATTGAACATGGCATATGAACTATCACATCTGATGCACATTGACATGGAATACTTTGAACATGAACATTTCAAGTGCCGAGTTGATTGCATGTGACTAGGCATCAACACCAGCCTAACAGACCGGATGTGATGCAAATCGAACAAGAGTTAACCAAATCTGAAGTTAACTTAATTAAATATGAAAATACATTCAAACCAACCTTAAAACATGCATAAAACAAATCATTAAAGCTTTAACATTCAACAAAAATCAGATTTAATACAATTTGGAAAAATTGATTCAATACACTTAATCCATTGGAATTCAAATGCTTAAACAAGTGCACATCAAATAATTTACAACCAACTGAATAAAGCACATTTAAAACACATTAAAGCATCTAAAACACATCTTAAAATATGTAAATTAGATTCATTAACAATCTGAAGTTCAAGTTTATTTGATTTGAACCAAACTTCAAAACATCTAAAACAAACCGAATACACCCGAATCGGTACTAAAACACCAACCAATATAAGAAAACCACATAAAAATGACTCAACACATGTCAACTAAACCTAAACAAGTCAAATTTATCAACACATATAAAATTCAAAATTCAAAATAAAATAAAATAAATTTCAACCAATTGAAGTAAAACAAACCAAATAATTCAAACAAGCTCAAAATAAATAACATTCAAATATAAATTAAATTAAAATATGAAATTAACATTTAAAACTGTAGACATGCCAAAATGGCCTGATTAGGAGCCTGAGACTCCTATTCCATTGGCGATACCCATTATTTGACCGATTATCTAATTCCTATTATCTCGTGGAGATGAGCTAAGGACGTTGGTGGAGCCCCTAGTGAGTTGGGAATTGATCGATGATTTCCAGAATAATGTCGTAACCTTTAAGTGAGAGCCGCGTGTGAATCGTGAAAACACGAAGCCTGCTCGATGACCGACCTTGAATGGTCCTTAATTGAAGGTCTCGGGAGTCCTGCATGTGTTCCGTAACATTCAGGGTTTCCGAGAAGTCATTTCGGTAGTCGTCGGTCAATGACGACTTTCATTATAGCTTTTTCGATCTGTACTAACATGGCTATCATGTACCATCCGTTAGGCCTTTCTTGTCATCACCAGGTCTTTTCGAGCCACCCAGGTCGATCCTAGCAATATATTTTCATCAACTGGGGCCATACGGCCATTTCGGTCAATTTTAAGGTTTTCCAGTTTTTTCGATTTTCATTTCATGTTTACCAGGTTAATTTCAGATTTTTCGATGATTTTAGGTTTTCCGGCCATACCAGACTTGTTCGGTCATCGTTTTAAGTCATCCTGAGTTGACCCGAGATTCCTTGACTGGAATCGTGCCCTTTCGGATCTTCACCACAGTTTTTGGCTTTTCGTGAGAGGGTAAAACGGTAGAAAGCCTCATGTGAACATATTGGGAGGCATGCTGGCTGGCTTACTGACTTGAGGAGGTGCGGTTGAAGGCCCTCTTTCCAATGCAACAAACGGGAGCCGAATCAGACATCCCGTTTGCTAGTTACTGCTCGCGGAACACGCGCACAGGAGAGAGAGTGTAACGCATCCCTGCTCCCCTTGAAAGGGTAGGGTGTGCCCTGAGCGCCCTCACCCTGGGGGCACACCCTGTGTGCCCTCAGTCCAGGGGCACGCCTGCGTGCCCCCGCTTCCTTTGAAACGCGGCGGCGCAGTCTGTTTTCGAAAACTGAAAATTACCCCCGATTAACACCTTCTAAACCAGATTTTCGGAAAGGATTCCCCGTTTAAGATTGATTATTTTGACCGTGCCCCCAAGTCGGGGGCGCGTTCATCTTATCAAGTCAATTTTCAGCAATTTCTGGAAGGTTCCGGTGATTTTTAGTAGTGAAACGCATAATGTGCCTCCACCTCCTTTGAAATAGAAGGGCGTGCAGACCGCGCCCTCGGAGTGAGGGCGCGCCCTGCGTGCTCCTAGGTTGAGGGTACGCCTTCCGCGCCCTCGCCTCCTTTGAAACACTGGGGCGCAGTCGGTCTAGTTTTCATATTTTGCACCGGTTTCCATTCTCTATAAATTGAGGGCCATTCTCAACAGCCCAAGGTTAAAACCCCATGCCTAGCTCATCCTGAGGTCATCAAAGCTTCCTCCCACGGCCATCCCGATGTCCAAAGCCGATCTGACGTCGAGAGATCGATCCCGAAGCGAAGGAGAAGCCCAATCCATGTGTTCTACATCAACCAGATTCATTGGCTTCCATAGAAAATTTAGGACTTTTTATGCCAAAGTCTTGAAAAGAAGAGTTGTTCCTCTCCTCGTCCTCTTTCAGTTGCAACTGGTGGCACTTGATTCTGACTTGCCGTCTATCCGTGGCGATTGCTGCACTGAAGGAGCGCATCCAAGTTCTATTTTTCCACATCCGCCCACTTTCAGATTTGTTAAAGACTTCTACAGGCGGATTTTGGAGAAGTCATCAACAGAATATCTCTTCCTCTCTAGGTTCTCCATACATAGAAACAAATAGAACTTTATTATGACATAGGGGCCATTTGTAACATTTTCTGCACCAAAGTCGCGCCAGGAGGGTGCAAGTCTACCCGAACCGGCCTTCTTCAACCAATTTAGTTTCAACTCAAGATAATACACTTTATAAGTTTTTTTAACTCATTTCATTCAATTTATTTACTATTTTAGAACATCTTTTAGTTCATTTGCATCATTTTTACATAATCGAAAATACAAAAAAATGGGTTAAGGCTCACCCCAAAGTCGGTGAGTTCGATTTCAATTGCTAATTTCACATCTTCTTATTTCAGTTACTACACTTCACTTAAGTCTAATACATTCTTTCACTTGTTTTCATTATCTTTAAGTTGCACAGATCAATCAAGCTAGCACCGGTTGGACTCTTCTTCATCGGCCGGCTGAAGAAGAAGAAGGTTTAACCCACATATCATCTCCCGCGCTAAGGTACACACAGTCAACTTCTTTCTATTTTCATTACATAAAGCGGAGCCGGCGGCTCTTGGCGACCATTGCTTTAATCTTCTCATAAATTAAGTTCATCTCCTCCCACATGACCCGAACCGTCTCCGGTGCTCAAGCGATGCCGTGAGATGAAAGTTCGGGGATCAATGTGAGTGTGGGACCTAGGTGAGGACTTTTTACCACTTTTCGAGTATTTTTCGATTCACTCCCTTCCCCCTATTCCGTCTCTCACCTTCTATTGAGGTGCCGATATGGAACCCATTTTTAGAGTCGACAGCTTTTTGGCGACCACGGTGGGACAACCAATGTCTTCAACCATGCTAGCTTGATTGATCTGTGCAACTAGTTGTTTTCCGATTTGGTTCCCGCATGAACCAGCTTGTCCTTTACTTTTTTCATGTCAATTTACTTTTAAACTTTCTGTTTACTCTTTCTTTAAGATTGTACCCCATGTGGACTTGACTTGCTTGTCTTTAGTTTCAACCCGGTTCCTGCGTGAACCACTCGTTTCTTCTTATAAACCAATTCCCGTGTGAACCACCTTTTTTTTACATCGGTTCCCGCATGAACCAACTTACTTTTAAATAGGTCCCCGCGTGGACAACCTCTTTACAACACCTTCAGATTGGCCCCACATGGCCCTCTTTTCATTTTTGATAGAAATGTATGCCCTACAAGCCAATCATATATGATATGATTTAACATTTCTAAGAATATCTCATTCAGTTAAATAGGCAAAACTTCGTTACTAGTTTTTATTAGAAGCGTATATCGTAATGAAGTCCTCGAGAACATGCAATGATGATTGAATCATGATGAGATCATGATAATGAGATCAATCATCTAGAGGTATGTGATCTAAATGTTCCTAGTCATAGGATCCTTGAGACGAGACATCAAGAATTCGAATAAACTAGTGTGTGTGATGTCTTCTCATGTGATGAGAATGACCAATCTCATTTGTCATCAGTGTGGGGACTCTGAGATACACACATAGGTGCTCATTAGTGGAATGAGTTCACTGAATTGACCAATTTAGGAAAACCTGATCGGTATCTTACTGAACTGCCTATCAGGTTATTCTTACATCTCAATAGCACGGTTGGATATTTGGCCTAAGACACCAAAGATGTCTTATCAGATGTATCTTGTACTTTGATTATTGACTTATGGATCACCATCTTGACGGTCCAGTATAGTTGATGTATTGGGTGCAAGAGAAACCCGGTGCAATTGAGTGGACAACAAGAGATCGTTCACTCTCGGTAGGAGAGAGAGAATGTCCTATGGGATAGTACTATAAATCCTTGGCCAATGTACTTAGGATAATTGGAAAAGGAGTTTTCTAATCGAACCTGAGTACAAGATCCCATAGAATTGGAATATTTAAGGGTTGACAGTCAGTGCTGAACCCCTGACCGACCGGGACATTGTATTAATGAGGATTTAAATCCGTGTGATAATTGATGATGGAAAGGCTCAATGGATGTTATTTAACTCCTTGAAGTCATTTGGGATCATAGGATGTCGCTTGTACCTTTTATGATCAGAAAGCCGTAAAAACTGTTATCGGATAACGATTTTGATTTAATTTAAAGGAATTGTTCTTTTAAATTAATTAAGGCTTCAACCAAATTAACTATTGGGCCTAGTGGGTCACACACAATAGATCTGGTCAATAAGATGAGGGCATGGATGCAATTTTATAGAAGTTTTTGATTTTTGTGAAAAATTCTATCTTCTATATGTATAAATGGCTTATGAAGCCAAATCCTAACAAGCCATAGGTGGTGCCAAATTTGGAAGGTATTTGCGGTTTGGGTTAATTGCGGACGTGGAAACTTCCTCCGTAAACAGCGTGTTTTATAGAATTGTTCATGAGATGAAACTTTTTGAAATAGAATCATTATTCTTTAAGGATTCCAACACATATTTTTTAGGATTTTTTGGACTCCGTTTGACCCCCCAAATAAGGCCCGAAAGTTGGACATTTTCTAGGGTTTCCGCACAATCCGCCCCGCCCTTATTGGGTGAAGAAGACGGAGAGTCCGGATTGGATCCGGACATGCCAACGCGCGGGGGTGCGTGGCGAAAGCGCAGCGCGCTAGGTGGGGTACGCGGCTGCACCGCGTTAGCGTCGGGGGCGTGCAGCAGCGCACGCGGGCGCAGTGCGCAGCGTGCGGCGGCTGGTAGTTCAGCACAGCCGCGAGGGGCTCGTGGCCAGTGCCGATTGGCCAGCGTAATGTGCCGCCAGTTAATATAATTTTAAAAAGATTTTAAATTATTTAAAATTAATTTTTTATCTAAAAAATTACCATAAAATTCCAAAAAATTTCTGAAAAATTTTAGAATGGAGAGTGGGACCACTTGGAGAAGCACCCTTCTAAAGTGGGAGCATGCCAACTCAAGCTTCTAAAGCAAGGAATTGCACCTATAGGGGTGCCTTAGGTGTATGCTTAGGGTTAAGTCTATGATCACCTATGTTTTAATGTATATTTGATATGTAGTGTGTGCTACAGATTATACATTAAATATATGATATTTCAAAGGTATATTAATATTTATATGTAGCACCTATGTTGATGAGACAAAAATAAAATCCCCCATCATTTTAATTAGGTCGATAAACATAAAACATTAAGAATGACTCACGTAGCCTTCCGTTGTTATGGTCTTGATGAGCCAATCTTAGATTGGATGGGTTTGTTGTGTTTCCTACAAGACTCATTCAGCAAGGGATTGGTGATCATGGCTAAAGCATTTGCCGAACTTTGGGATGGACCATTGCATGGCCTTGTTGTGTTTCCCACAAGGGCTATGTTAAGAATCCATTCTCAAAACGTAACAAGCATATTTGACCTAACTAGAGTATATAACTTGTTATGTTTCCCATAAGACTATAACTCTAAAGGCTGAATGACTAAGAATTGCATGAGTTGCAATTGGTAAAATTTACCTACCTATTAAGTATGGGATGACTTGTTGTGTTTCTCACAAGGTTATCACCATAAAGTTAGCAGGGTCTTGGTCCCCACTAGGATGTTATCGTGATATCCCATCTTTGCATAATGAGGGTTATGCAAATTCGTCAAAAATTAGTGGGAGTATAAATTAGTATGAAAGACCATATCTTAATTTTAATGAATGTCTGTAATGTTGATATAATTATATCTCTATTGTAGAATATTATAAACCACTATTAGTCTAGCATGCTAGATGCTAAGTAATTTAATGGCTTACACTTCTTATATCGGTTTAGAACTAAGAGAATAGTTCTCATAGTTGACCTATTGACTATCCTACTTGAGAAGTAGGTATCTCCTACACTATCTAATGATGTGAGAGAAGATAAGATCTTATCTCATTGAAAACATGTATTGATTGCCTTATATCAGATGTTAGTCTCTATCAGATAAAAATGGTAGTGGCAACATAGATAAATGGATATAATATCCATCATGGCTCATGGTGATGAGCTAATTAAAGGTAAATAAGAATAATACATTTTGAATACTTCTTTTTGGTAAGACCAATAGAAAGAAGTAAGATCATTAGATAGAGATAGAAGGTAATAGTTAAAAGTCTAAGAAGCATGTCAAGATATTATAACCCAAATTAGACATAGCATTCCTCTACTATCATGATGATGGTGTAGACATGCCAAATTGGCTTGATTCGAAGCCCCAGACTCTTATTCCATAGGCGATATCCTTTATTTGACCATTATCTGATCCGGATTATCTCATGGACATGAGCTAAGGACATGGGTGGAGCCCCTCGCAAGTTGAGAATGGACCAATGATTTCCGGAATGATGCTGTAACCTTCAAGTGAGAGCCGTACGTGAACTGTAAAAACACGAAGCCTGCTCGATGACCGACCTTGAATGGTCCATAATTGAGGTTCTCGGGAGTCCCGCATGTGTTCCGTAACATTCAAGGTTTCCGAGAAGTCATTTCGGTAGGCGTCGGTCAATGACGGCTTTCGTTACGGCATTTTCGATCTGTGCTGACATGGCTATCCCGGACCACGTGCTAGGCCTTTACGGTCATCACCGGGTCTTTTCGGGTCATTCGGGTTGATTCCATCCGAATATTTTTATGAACCATGGCCATACATCCGGTTCAGTCAAGTTTAAGGTTTCTCGGCTTTTCTGAGTTTCGGTTCATGTTTACCGGGTTAATCTCAGATTTTTCGATGATTTCGGGTTTTACGATCGTACTGGACTTGTTCAGTCATCATTTTAAGTCATCCCGAGTTGACCCGAGATTTCTCGACCGGAACCGTACTCTTTCAGATCTTCGCCACGGGTTTCGGCTTTTCGCGAGAGGGTAAACCGGTAGAAAGCCCCGTGCGAACATCTCAGGAGTCATGCCATCTGGTTTACCGACTTGAGGAGGTGCGGTTGAAAGCCCTCTTTCCAACGTGACAAACGGGAGCCGAATTGGACATCCCATTTGCAAGATATGGCTTGCGGAACACGCGTGCAGGAGAGAGAGTCTACCACACCCCCGCTCCGCTTGAAAGGGGAGGGCGCGCTCTGCGCGCTCTCAACCCGGGGGCGCGCCCTCAAACCGGGGGCACGCCCAGCGCGCCCCCGGTTCCTTTGAAAAGAGGGGGCGTGGTCAGTTTTTTTAAATCGCAAATTACCCCGATTAGCACCTTCTAAACCTGATTTTTGGAAGGTTTCCGGCACTGATTTTTGATTATTTGTACCGTGCCCCCAGTTCGGGGGCACGTTACGTATGTCAAGTTGATTTTTAGCAGTGAGACACGTAACGCGCCCCCGCTCCCTTTGAAATAGGGGGGCGCGCAGACCGCGCCCTCGAAGTGAGAGCGCTCCTTGTGCGCCCTTGGTTTGAGGGCTCGCCCTCGTCTCCTTTGAAGAGTGGGGGCGCGGTCGGTCCAGTTTCCATTTTTTGCACCGGCTTCCTTCCCCTATAAATTGAGGGCCATTCTCAACAACCAAGGATTAATCCCCCATGCCTAGCTCATCCAGAGGTCGTCCAAGCTCTTCTCTGAAGCCGTCCCGTGATAGAAATGTATGCCCTACAAGCCAATCATATATGATATGATTCGACATTTCTAGAAATATCTCATTCAGATTAATTAGGCAAATCTTCATTATAAGCTCTTATTAGAAGCGAATATCATAATGAAGTCCTTGATCAAATACAATGATGATTAAATCATGATGAGATCATGATAATGAGATTGATCATCTAGAGGTATTTGATCTAAATGTTCCTAGTCATAGGATACTTGAGACGGGACATCAAGGATCCGGATAGACTAGTGTATGTGATGTCTTCTCATGTGATGAGGATGACCGATCTCATTGGTCATTAGTGTGGAGACACTGAGATACACATGCAAGTGCTCATTAGTTGAATGAGTTCACTGAACTGACCGAATTAGAAACCCTGAATGGTATCTTACCGAACTGTCTATCGTGGTCTTCTTTCATCACGGTTGCATGGTTGGACCTTTGACCTGGGTCGCCAAAGATGCCTTGTTGGGTGGAACTTGTGCTTTGACCATTGACTTATGGATCACAATTTAGATGGTCCTATATAGCGATGGATCGGGTACAAGGAAAATCCGATGGAGGCAATTGAGCGGACAACAAGGGATCGTCCACTCTCGGTAAGTGAGAGTGAATGTCCTATGGGATAGTACTCTAAATCCCTGGCCAGGGTAGATAGGATAATTGGAAAAGGAGTTTTCCAATTGATCCAATTCCGAGTACATGATCCTATAGAGTCGGTACACTAAGGAGTTGACAGTCGATGCCGTACTCCTTTCCGACCGGGACATTGGATGGATGAGGGTTTATATCCATGTGATAACTGATGATGGAAAGGCTCAATGGAGATGAGATTATCCCCATAGCCATTTGGGATCATGGGATGTGGCTTGTACCCTTCATGATCGGTAGGCCGATTAATCTGTTATCGGATAACAGAGTTAATTAAATTAAATAGAATTGTTCTATTTTATTTAGGCCTCAACCAAATAGGCTATTGGGCCTAGTGGGTCACACACAAAAGGACTTATCCACAAGTTCAGGGGCAAGGGCGTAATTTATAGAGATTTTGGGTTTTTATGAAAAATTCCATAATTCTCTATAAATACTAATGGTTTCAGCCAAACCCTATCAAGCCAAGGGTTAAAACCACGTCCCAAGTCTCCTCTCTACCTCCTCCTCTCTTTAGAAGGTGTACATGGTCGATGGAGCTCCGTTCGGGAAGAGTTCTCGAGGTCGGCGCGAAGGGAGAACCTGTTGTGGATGAAGTTCGTGTGGATACTGCTGGAGACCGGACACTTGAACGGTTTGTAGAGCTTTATAAGCTCATCTCCTTCCTCTCCATGGGATTATATGAATCCCTATCAGGTATATTCGAACCCGATTTGATCGGTTTTCGGTTTTCGTCGTTCGGTTCTGATTGAGACAGATTATAAAGGAACCCATAGGAATCGTCGCTTCCGCTGCACCAAATTTTAATGGACGATTCCTTACAGTGGTATCAGCGCCAGGTTCAAGTCTCGGTCGAAACCGACGTCGAATCGACATTATTTCATGTTATTTATGTGTTTCCGAATCTGTGCAAACGTCTGATTTGACGAGGCTACCATATTCTGTGTATGACTCAGATAAAATATTTTTTGGCTTCATTAGAATCTCGTGATATAGATATTTCCAACTCCGCAAACCGTTTGAAGTTTGGATATCTGTAGTGTTTGGGAGAAGCCTCAAAAGTTGGTGTTTCTGTCATGCCCGAACCGACACCCTGATTTGGGGATTTTGTGAAATCTCCGTCCACACTATAAATTGAGGCTTGTAAAAGGTTTAGGAGATGGGTAATATTATTACCTAGCCTTTACCTTTGATATCCAGCTTTGAACGACGGCGGAGGATGAGAATTTGAGTTTTCCAACGAACTAGGGTTCTGCGGAATCTGGCGGCGCCGACTTGTTTCTTCCTGATTTCCCGTTGATATAGAATTTTTATATGAAGGGATATATACATATTTGGAAACTTCATATGATGAGGATTCTAAATTGTATTTTTGGAGAATATTTTGCATTCTGGATAAGGAGTTATTCTAGTTGCAATATAAAGATTTCTGCTATGAAATCTGGGTGACCGCCGCCTCTTCCTCATCATCTTTCGGTCGAATGAGATTTTTCCTGGATTTTAGGCCGATTTTTTTGGATTCCTTATTTGATAAGGATTTCAACGCATATTTTTTCGGATTTTTCGGAGTCCGGGATAAGGAGATAAATCCGATTCTATAGGATGGATTTTCTCCCGGATGAACAGTGATATTACGCGCAGTCGGTCGGCGCACGCGACGGCGCACCGACGGTCGGCGCACACCCGCTGGAGGACTGGCGCACGCCAGGGCGCACACCGGCGCACGCCGGACGGGCGCAGTGCGCCGCCATGTGCGGCGCATTGCGCCAGACACCATTTATATGCTTTTAAAGTGTTTAAAATCATAGAAAATTCCGAAAAATTGCCATAAAATTCAAGAAAAATTCTGAAAAATTATATAATATTATTTAACATGTTTTAAAGTGTTTAATTACATGTTAGATTATGTTTAGTTCTATTTACATAGATTCACTCATGGTTAAACTTTAAAATTGTTTTAAAGGTTTAACTTAAATTATTATTGTCTTAATTAATTCTGTAAAATGAGATTTTACAGAATATAAATTGGGACGTTAATTACTGACCTTGCACAGTATTGGGAATGCATGAATATTCTAAATAGTTTAGTTTTGTATGTTCATTTCATATGAATTGTTTATATGTTGTCATGTTATTTTCATGTTATTTATTTCATGAAAATTCGACATGCATGAAATTGAGAATTTCAAAATAAATTATATATAATTTTATGCTGATATATATATGATATATCTCATATAATTATCACGTATGCGCTCTATGTTCATGTGATGAATGTTAGTATGTGTATGGAGGTGATCATGGACTTAATTGTGCTTGGCTTGTGATTGCTTTTAATTATGTTGGTTATGTTATTAAATGGGGCCTGCGTGTGCCTCCTCTCTCTTTATACAATCTGATTGTACATTCTACCTCCCTCCATTAATGTACTCCCCTTGGTTAAAACCAAGGTTTCTCATTAAGTTATGTACATTTGTGGGTCTACGTACCCTTATGCCGCTTGTAAGAGTTAGAAGCCGGTTCGTGGAAGGTTGGAGAGTGGGACCACTTGGAGAAGCACCCTTCTGAAGTGGGAGCATGCCAACTCAAGTATCTGAAGCAAGGATTTGCACCTATAGGGGTGCCTTAGGTGCATGCTTAGGGTTAAGTCCATGATCACCTGATTTTGTGCATATTTGATATGTGGATGTGTGCTACAGGTTATACCTTAGATATATGATATTCCAAAGGTATTATATATACTTAGCACATATTATTGATGAGACTAAAATAAAATCCCTCCTTGTCATAATTAGGTTGATAAACGTGTGACATTAAGAATGACTCACGTAGCCTTCCGTTGTTATGGTCTTGATGAGCCAATCTTAGATTGGATGGGTTTGTTGTGCTACCACAAGACTCATTCAGCAAGGGATTGGTGATCATGGCTAAGGCATTTGCCGAACCTTGGGGTGGACCATTTGCATGGCTTTGTTGTGCTACCACAAGGGCTGTGTGAAGAATCCATTCTCATAACGTAACAAGCGGGTTTGACCTAACTAGAGTATATGGCATGTTGTGCTACCACAAGGTCATAACTCTAGAGGCTAAATGACTAAGAGTTGCAAGAGTTACAACTGGCAATAGTTGCCTACCTATTAAGTATGGGGTGATTTGTTGTGCTACCACAAGGTCATCACCATAAAGTTAATAGGGTCTTAGTCCCCACTAGGATTTCATCGTGATATCCCGTCTTTGCATAATGAGGGTTATGCAAATTCGTCGAAAATTAGTGGGAGCATAAATTAGGATAAAAGACCATATCTTAATTTTAATGAATGTTTGCAATGTTATTTTGATAAAATTATATCTCAGTTGTAGAATACGATTATAAACCACCATTAGTATGACATATTAGATGCCATATAGCTTAATGGCTCACACTTCTTAGACTGGTTTAGAACTAAGAGAATTGTTCTCATAGTTGACCAATTAACTATTCTACTTGAGAAGTAGGTGTCTCCTAAATTATCTAGTGATATGAAAGAAAGATAAGATCTTATCTCATAGACAAGATGCATTGTTTGCCTTAAACTAGATGTTAGTCTCTATGAGACATAATTATAGAGACAACATGGATAGATGGATATGAGATCCATCATGGCTCATATTGATGAGTTAACTAAAGGGCAACTTAGATCAACAATACATCTTAATTACTTCTTGTTGGTGAGACCAATAGTAAGAAGTAAAATCATTAGATAAAAATAGGGGATAGTTAATAGTAAAAGAAGGCGGTCAAGATAATAAAGCCAGAATAAGACATGATTCTTACACTGTCATGATGATGATAAGTGGAAGAGAAAGTACAAAGTGTTTTGTATATAATGCAAAGGTAGAGCTTGAGAAGCTTCATGTATCCAAGTCATTGGCACTTACTTGTTTTAAATATACACTTAATAGTATTAGATACTATATGTGTATATCATAATATTAGATACTATGGATGCATCTAATGGTATGAGATACCAGATATGCATCTTATATCTGCAAGGAGTTGTAGATGATAACAAGTAAATGAAGGCTTAATAAAGAAGATGTTGACCTACATATGAAATGGTGCAAAAGTTGCATCATTATTAGTGGGAGGTGCAATTCTTTAATAGCCTTATGGAGATGTCTTAATAATTAATATTGCTATTATATCCTTCTACAAGGACTTTATATGATTTCCTACTTGAATAAATGTTGATTTATTCTAAGCTATGGAAATGATAGATGTTCTAATAGATTGAATGGCAAAGTGTTTGCCAGTGGGAGCTTAATGAATTTTTTAATCATATTTGATATGTTAGCTCTCATGTTATGTGTGAATATTCCTTTTAAGAGGAAATGGGTTGATTTAGATCAATCTACACTTTAGCTTTATATAGACATGGAGAATGGGTTAATGAGTTATTAGAACTCGTACATTTAGATGTATGTTAGCCCATATCTAGTAAGGCTAAAGAATAATATTTCTACCTCATTATTTCAAAGATGATGTCTCTAGGTTTGGAAACATGTACTTTATGAAGTACAAAACTAAGACCTTTGAGAAATTATTTGAGATTAAGAATGAAGTAGAGATACTAATGGAAAGAGTATTAGAACTCTTTGATGAGATCAAGGAGGGGAATACTTAAGTACATAATTTGCATATAATAGAAGGATAATATAATATAATGGACATCTTTACACATTTTAGCTTAATTGAGTAGCTAAAAGGAAAAGCCATATTATGTAGGACATAATATGAACAATGACAAGCTTTGCAAATTTCCTCTTTGTCTAATTTTGGTTAAGTACTCGTTATAACCACTTGTTCTTAATAGGTACCTTCTAAGTCTGTTCTGATTATTCCATATAGGATATGGAAAAGGGGTTAAAACTTGACCTTAAGCAAGTTAAGGTTTCGGAATGTCCGACCTGGTGAAGAAGTATAACTCTAACAAGTTGGAATATAAGACAATGAAGTGTTGCTTGTGGGATATCCAAAGGAAACTTTTGGATATTAAATATAAGACTCTTATGTATAAGGGTATGTGTTGCTCAGCTCACTATATTTCTAAAGGAAAAGTTCCTTCTTAAGAAAGATAGTGGGAGCAAGGTATATATGGAAGATGTTCCAGTCCCACAACCCAATAACACTTCTATTAAGGTGCTAGTTAATAATTACACAAGGACAAATCATAGGTCCTTACTTGTGTCCATTCTACCTAAGAGATATGTGAGACATATCTCTGATAGATGAAATGAGGCATAAGATAATAAGGATATTGATCCTAGGATCTATATAGAACCAATATGAGATATTGATTCATTAATTGGAAAAGAGAATACAATCCGATATAAACTTTATCTATTCTAATCAAGTTTAGAACTTGATAGATCCTCCTAAGGATATAGTATCCATAAGGAATAAATGGATCACTAAAGAATAGATTGGAGTGGATTAGAAGGTAGATACCTTCAAAGGTGAGAATAGTTGAAAAGGATACCATTGAAGTCAAATGGTTGACTATGATGAGATCTTTTACCTATTCCATGGATTAATCCATTCGGATTTTGATTGTTACACTCTATGATTATGTGATAAGCTAATTGGATGTTAAGATAGTGTTCCTCTAAAGTATTTTGAGGAATAGGTGTATATGATACAACTATAGGGAATTAAATCCCAATAACATCCAAGAAGAGTGTGTATTAAGTTCATTTATGGACTGAGGTAAAAATTTCCCATAGATCATATATAAGGTTTAATGAGATTAAATCTTATGACTTCGTTAAGAACGAAGAGGAGCCTTGTGTATTCAACAATATAAGTGGGAGTGCTGTTACTTTCTTGACATTTTGTGTTGATGACATACTACTCATTAAGAATGAAATAGGTGTATTATCATAAGTGAACCTAGCTATCAAATTGATCCTCCAAACACAATTTGGGTTTTGAGATCTATGGAGATAGATCTAAAATCAATGCCCAGTTAATGTACGTAGTCACCATAGTCAAAGGGTTTGACATGATAAACTCCAAGATAGGTTTCTTACCTATGTGGCGTGGAGTTGATCTCTGTAAAGTGTTGTCTTTATAGACTCCTTGAAAGATAAAGAGATCACATAAATAGAGCCCTTATGCCTTTGTCATAGGGTCTATTATTTATATGATGTTACGTACATGATGTGATTAATGCTCTATATGTTATGAGCATTCATCAGGAAGATCCAGGTGAGAGTCATCGGATAGTTTAGAGATATATCATTTGGTACTTGAGAAGCACCGAGAGTGTATCTCTATACACTGGAGGATAAGACTTGAAGTCTTGTAGTTTTACAAACACAAGCTTCTAATCAAATAAGTTTGATATTAAGTCAGAATAATGGTGATGCAGTGAGTTGAAAGAGTTCTATGTGATAGAACACTGTAAGTTCTACAACATATGTAAACAAGTTTACATAGTGGTTGCACACTACTTGAGAAGTAGTCTAGATGAAGTTTTTCATCTACATATTTGATACGGGATTGTCTCAATTTTCTCTGAAAGTGTATCATTGTTTTAAGAAAACAATGGAGTAGAGCCGATGTCTCATCAGAAGTTTAGAACTTCTGTGGCGATACCATACAATTAGAGAGATTGCAACTTATAGAGATATAATTAAAGATAAAGTATCTACCGTTAATAACATTGCAGATCCACTAAATGAAGCACTCAAAGAGTGTTTGAGCTTCACCTCGAGCTGATATAGATCAGCCAGATGGGTGATTGGCTTTAGTGCAAGTGGGAGATTGATAGAAATGTATGCCCTACAAGCCAATCATATATGGTATGATTCGACATTTCTAGAAATATCTCATTCAAATTAATTAGGCAAATCTTCATTATAAGCTCTTATTAGAAGCGAATATCATAATGAAGTCCTTGATCAAATACAATGATGATTAAATCATGATGAGATCATGATAATGAGATTGATCATCTAGAGGTATTTGATCTAAATGTTCCTAGTCATAGGATACTTGAGACGGGACATCAAGGATCCGGATAGACTAGTGTATGTGATGTCTTCTCATGTGATGAGGACGACCGATCTCATTGGTCATTAGTGTGGAGACACTGAGATACACATGCAGGTGCTCATTAGTTGAATGAGTTCACTGAACTGACCGAATTAGAAACCCTGAATGGTATCTTACCGAACTGTCTATCAGGGTCTTCTATCATCACGGTTGCATGGTTGGACCTTTGACCTGAGTCGCCAAAGATGCCTTGTTGGGTGGAACTTGTGCTTTGACCATTGACTTATGAATCACAATTTAGATGGTCCTATATAGCGATGGATCGGGTACAAGGAAAATCCGATGGAGGCAATTGAGCGGACAACAAGGGATCGTCCACTCTCGGTAAGTGAGAGTGAATGTCCTATGGGATAGTACTCTAAATCCCTGGCCAGGGTAGATAGGATAATTGGAAAAGGAGTTTTCCAATTGATCCAATTCCGAGTACATGATCCTATAGAGTCGGTACACTAAGGAGTTGACAGTCGATGCCGTACTCCTTTCCGATCGGGACATTGGATGGATGAGGGTTTATATCCATGTGGTAACTGATGATGGAAAGGCTCAATGGAGATGAGATTATCCCCATAGCCATTTGGGATCATGGGATGTGGCTTGTACCCTTCATGATCGGTAGGCTGATTAATCTGTTATCGGATAACGGAGTTAATTAAATTAAATAGAATTGTTCTATTTTATTTAGGCCTCAACCAAATAGGCTATTGGGCCTAGTGGGTCACACACAAAAGGACCTATCCACAAGTTCAGGGGCAAGGGCGTAATTTATAGAGATTTTGGGTTTTTATGAAAAATTTCATAATTCTCTATAAATACTAATGGTTTCAGCCAAACCCTATCAAGCCAAGGGTGAAAACCACGTCCCAAGTCTCCTCTCTACCTCCTCCTCTCTTTAGAAGGTGTCCATGGTCGATGGAGCTCCGTTCAGGAAGAGTTCTCGAGGTCGGCGCGAAGGGAGAACCTGCTGTGGATGAAGTTCGTGTGGATACTGCTGGAGACCGGACACTTGAACGGTTTGTAGAGCTTGAGAAGCTCATCTCCTTCCTCTCCATGGGATTATATGAATCCCTATCAGGTATATTCGAACCCGATTTGATCGGTTTTCGGTTTTCGTCGTTCGGTTCTGATTGAGACGGATTCTAAAGGAACCCATAGGAATCGTCGCTTCCTCTGCACCAAATTTTAATGGACGATTCCTTACAGTCCCGACGTCCAAAGGCGATCCAAAGTCAAGAGATCGATCCCAAGGTGAAGGAGAAGGCTCGATCCGCATCAGCCAACTTCATCGAATTCTTAAGAAAATTAGAGACTCCTGATGCAAAAGTATTCAACATAGAAGATGTTCATCTCTTCGTACTCTTTCATCTCCAATGGACAGAACTCAATTCTGACTTGCCGTTTGTTCGTGGCAGTTTCTGCACTGAGGGCACACATCCAGGTTCTGTTTTCTATATCCGCCCACTTTCAGAATTTTTACAGACTTATAAAGAAGGATTTCGGAGAAATAATAAACATAGGAACTCTTTCTCTCTAAGTTCTCTGTCTACTCCGACAAACGGCACTCGATTCTGACATCGGGGTCGTCCGTAACATCCTCTGCACCAAAGTCGTGCCAGAAGGATGCAAAGGCTACCCGAACCAGCCTTCTTCAACCAACTCGGCTTCAACTCAAGCCGATCCATTCCATAAGCTTTCTCAACTCCCTTAACTCAGTTTATTTATTGTTTTAAAGCATCTTTTAGTTTATTTACATCATTTTTACATAATCAAAAATACAAATAAAGAGGGTTAGGACTTGCCCCAATCCGGTGAGTTCGATTCCAATTGCTTCTTTCCCATATTCTCTCTACAGTTACTACACTTCCTATAGTTCTAATAATTTTATTTCACTTGGTTTATTGTTCTAGTTGCACAGGTTTATCAAGCTAGCATCGGTTGGAGACTCTTGTTCATCGGCCGGCCGAGGAAGAAGAAGGTTGAACCCATATCCCGATCTCCCGCGCTAAGGTACATGGTCAAATCAACTCATCTCTTGTTTTTATTATATAAAGCGGAGCCCGTGGCTCCTGGCGACCACATCTTTCATGTTTTAATTTCATCTCCTCCTCACTCTCCTCCCACATTACTTGAACCATCTCCGGTGCTCGAGCGACGCCGTGAGATGAAAGTTCGGGGATCAATGTGAGTGTGGGACCGAGGTGAGGACATTTTACCGCTTTCCGAGTGTTTTCAATTCACTCCCATTTTTTTCCCCAATTCCATCTTTCACCTTCTTATCTTGAGGTGTCGATCCGGAACCCGTTTTCTAGAGTCGACAGCTTTTTGGCGACCACGGTGGGACAACCAATGTCTTCAACCGTGCTAGCTTGATTAATCCATGCAGCTAGTTATTTTCTAATTTGGTTCCCGCGTGAACTGGCTTGTCCTTTACCTTTTCCATGTTCATTTACCTTTAAACTTACTATTTACTCTTCCTTTAAGATTGTCCCCCATGTGGACTTGATTCACTTGTCTTTAATTTCAACCCGGTTCCCGCGTGAACCACTTTTCTTCTTATAAACTGGTTCCCGCGTGAACCACTTTTCTTCTTATAAACCGGTTCCCGCGTGAACCACCTTTCTTTCCAACTCGGTTCCCGCGTGAACCAACTTATTTTCAGATCGGTCCCCACGTGGACCACCCATTTACAGCATCTTCAGATTGGCCCCACGTGGCCCTCTTTCTATTTTGTCAACTCTTACACCGGTTCCCGCGTGAACCACCCCTTTCTTCATTAAAACCGGTTCCCGCGTGAACCAAACCCTTTTCTAAATTGGTTCCCGCGTGAACCAACTCACTTTCAGATCGGTCCCCGTGTGGACCACCCCTTTGCACCAATTAGATTGTCCCCACGTGGCCCTCCTTTTCTTTTTCCAATCAAACAAACCGGTTCCCGCGTGAACCACCCCTTTTCCTTTTAAAACCGGTTCCCGCGTGAACCACCTACCTTTCCAAAACCCGGCTCCCACGTGAGACACTTTATTTTCAAATCGGTCCCCGCGTGGACCATCCTTTTACCTTTACTTCAGATTTGTCCCCACTTGGACACTCCAACACAAGCCGGTTCCCACGCGAACCACCTTTTAGTTGCTAGTTGCTAGTTACTTGTTTACTTTATCATTGCTTGTCTTGCTTGCATTCACTTGTTTGATTTATTTAATAGCTTTCATTCATGTTTGCATATTGATTGCTTCTTATTTTCCTACCCTCCATTTTTCATTTTTTGCATTAGCTTTTGCATCAGGTACCGGACTTGCTCCGATCCGTAGGACATTCGAGGCAGGGGCTCTCTCTCCCAACACACCTTCACCCTCCAAACACCTTCTTGGTGGATTCTAACATCTCTTCTGGGATATTCCTTCCTAGTTGATTTGGTTGTTTCCATCAAGGCCTCCGTAAGTCCCCATCCGTAGAGTATTCCTCTCCGCACGATTGGGCCGGTTGTACCACTTCCCAAAACCCGAAGAACCCAAGTACCTACTCGTGGTGATTGAGTGATAACCTTAGGTCTTGAAGATTGAAGCAATAGGAACCACACCTACTTGAGTGAACAATTGCTAACAATCTATCTAATCTAAGGTTTCAACCCAAAAATTGTCTAGTAGTCATTTTAAAACCTTGTTTGCATAACTTGCTTGTTCACAACAATTGAAAACAACCAAAAAATTCTCTCCTTTCAAAACATCTAAAACAAAAAGAAACAAAAAAATCCCTTTAATTTTTGTGTTCAACTTGCTTGCCAAACAACCAAATTGAAACCAAATCAAATCAAACAAACAATCATAACCAAACAAAATTCTCTTTGCAATTACACATTTCATTTGCTTTCTTTCAACCATTTTGTAAGAAAATTTGACAGGATGCCCATGACACTAAGGTCCGGAAGACACGTCGGGATGTCGGACTACTGTCGACTCCAGAAACGGGTTCCGGATCGGCACCTCAAGATAAGAAGGTGAAAGATAGATGGAAAAGGGGAAAAGGGAGTGAATCAGAAAAACACTCGGAAAGCGGTAAAGACTCCTCACCTCGGCCCCACACTCACATTGATCCCCGAACTTTCATCTCACGGCGTCGCTCGAGCACCGGAGATGGTTCGGGTCATGTGGGAGGAGAGTGAGGAGGATATGAATTTGGAACATGAATAAAAAGAAAGTGTGGTCGCCAGGAGCCGCGGGCTCCGCTTTATGTAATGGAAATAGAGTGAAGTTGACCGTGTGTACCTTAGCGTGGGAGAAAGGGATGTGAGTTCAACCTTATTCTTCTTCGGCCGGCCGATGAAGAAGAGTCTCCAATCCAATGCTAGCTTGATCAACCTGTGCAACTAGAACAATAAACCAAGTGAAGAGTTTGGTTAGACTTGTGAGAAGTGTAGTAACTGTAGTAAGAAGATAAGAAAGAAGCAATTGGAATTGGACTCACCGGCTTCGGGGTGAGCCTTAACCCCTTTTTTGTGTTTTTGATTATGTAAAAATGATGTAAATGAAGTAAAATATGATTTAAAACATTAAATAAACAGAGTTAATGGAGTTGAGAAAGCTTATAGAATGATTTGGCTTGGGTTGAAGCCGAGTTGGTTGAAGACAGCCGGTTCGGGTAGCTTGGTACCCTTCTGGCGCGACTTTGGTGTAGAGTATGTTACGGACGACCCCGATGTCAAAATAGAGTTCCGTTTGTTGGTGTCAAAATAGAATTCCTATGTTGATGACTTCTCCGAAATCCTTCTGTAGAAGTCAGTAAAAATTATGAAAGGGGGCGGATGTGGAAAATAGAACCTGGATGCGCGCCCTGGGTGTAGCAATTGCCACGAACAAACGGCAAGTCAGAATTGAGTGCCGTCAGTTGGAGATGAAAGAGGACGAAGAGATGAACATCTTCTATGTTGAAGACTTTTGCAGAAGGATCCCCGGATTTTCTTCAGAAGTCGATGAAGATGGTTGATGCAGAACGCCCGGATCGAGCCTTCTCCTTCACCTCGGGATCGATTTCTTGACTTCGGATCGCCCTTGGACGTCGGGACGGCTTTGGAGAAGAGCTTGGACGACCTCTTGACGAGCTAGGCATGGGGGATTAACCTCGGGTCATTGAGAATGTCCCTCAATTTATAGGGGAAGGGAGACGGTGCAAAATTTAGAAACTGGACAGAACGCGCCCCCGAGTTTCAAAGGAGGTGAGGGCGCGCAGGGCGCGCCCTCAAACCAAGGGCGCGCAGGGCGCGCCCCCAGTTCGGGGGCGCGGTCTGCGCGCCCCCCTGTTTCAAAGGGGGCGGGGGCGCGTTACGCGTCTCACTGCTAAAAATCGACGGAAACTTCCGGAAATTGCTAAAAATCGACTTGACATACGTAACGCGCCCCCGAACCGGGGGCGCCGTATAAATAAGTGAAAATCCTCCCCCGGAAACCTTCCAAAAACCTGGTTTAGAAGGTGCTAATCGGGGTAATTTCCGATTTAAAGCAACTGACCGCGCCCCCGCCTTTCAAAGGAACCGGGGGCGCGCAGGGCGCGCCCCCAGTTTGAGGGCGCGCCCCCGGGTTGAGGGCGCGCAGGGCGCGCCCTTCCTTTTCAAGCGGAGAGGGGGCGTGGTACACTCTCTCTCCTGCGCGCGTGTTCCGCGAGCCGTATCTTGCAAACCGGATGTCCGATTTGGCTCCCGTTTGTCGCGTTGGAAAGAGGGCCTTCAACCGTACCTCCTCAAGTCGGTAAACCAGCCGCATGACTCTCGAGATGTTCGTACGGGGCTTTCTACCGGTTTACCCTCTCGTGGAAAGCCGAAACCCGGGGCGAAGATCCGAAAGAGCACGGTTCCGGTCTAGAAATCTCGGGTCAACTCGGGATGACTTGAAATGATGACCGAACAAGTCCGGTACGATCGGATAATCCGAAGTCATCGAAAAATCTGAGATTAACCCGGTAGACGTGAATCGAAAGCCGTAAAAGCCGCGAAACCCTAAAATTGACCGAACCGGCCTTATAGCCCCAGTTGATAAAATATACGGCTAGAATCGACCCGGATGACCTGAAAAGACCCGGTGATGACCGGAAAGGCCTAACATGTGGTCCGGGATAGCCGTGTCAGCACAGATCGAAAAAGCCGTAACGAAAGCCGTCAATGACCGACGCCTACCGAAATGAATTCTCGGAAACCCTGAATGTTACGGAACACATGCGGGACTCCCGAGACCTTCAATTATGGACCATTCAAGGTCGGTCATTGAGCAGGCTTCGTGTTTTTACAGTTCACGTGCGGCTCTCGCTTGAAGGTTACGGCAATATTCCGGAAATCATTGGTCCATTCTCAACTTGCGAGGGGCTCCACCTATGTCCTTAGCTCATCTCCACGAGGAAATCCAGATCAGATAGCGGTCAAATAAAAGATATCACCTATGGAATAAGAGTATAGGGCTCCGAATCAAGCCAATTTGGCGTGTCTACAGCTTGCCTCGCCTTGATGTCGGCTTTGCAAGGGAATGGCATGTAGCGGAACGGAGTGAAACGTAGAGAAAGCGTAGTGAAACGAGATGGATCGTAGTGGAATGTAGTGGAGTGAAATGGTGATGGACTGAAAGGTGGCATCAAGGTGTAGATATAGACACGCTCAACGACCGTATTCGGCAAGACGAATCTCCTCAAGTCTCTTGGTTAACCGCCATGTTTCATCAAGTCCTCCTATGTTCGATTGGTAAAAGATGTGCCATTGGCACGAGAGAAGGATAGCCAACCCCCAACGCGGTGGGGAGTCCCCGAAACATGGGTTCGTAGGTTCATCATCAGCCGGTAACCCGATCTTTGCGGTGTTCCTGTACTGTGATGGGCTAAAGTTTAAAAAGAGATTTGTTTTGAAAAAGTAAAAGAATACCAATCGAGCACATTCAGGCTCTCAGATTCATTTAAGTCTTCCATGAGACAAGATTCGATTCGGAATGGAATGATCTCAGATTCCGAAAGGTAAATTTTTTAAGCATAGACCGTGAAGATAATGACGGTGCAAGTTCTGAACAAGATAGAAGGCCCTTGGCGGGATGAATCGGCTGCCATGGTGGGATGAATAGTAAAGAAGTTGCAATGGCCACAGTGGTGAAAAGAAATGAAAGATTTGAGGGCACAAAGTGATTACCGAACACGGTGGGATTAATAGACACGGTGGGATATTAGAGAGGTTGGTGGGACTAGAGATCATGGTGGGATTAGAGAACATGATGTGATTAGAAAACACGGTGGGATTTAGAATGAACGAGAGAGTGAGAAGGAGAAGTTTAGGAAATGATGTATGCAATGACAAAACAAAATGTAATGCAATTAATACTACATGATGCATGTTGGGCTCAAGAAAATAAAACAACTTGTATAACAAATAGTTGAAGATATAGATTGTCTATGAGGTCAAGATACCCATTCGGGAACTATTGTCCCTCACAGCACAACTTTGGCTTATCCGTGAGCATTAGAGATGACCCGACCGTCGTAGATTTTGATGAAGGGGATCTCGGGTCAAGTCTTCTCTATGCTCATGGTCTTCAACAAATAATGCATAAGATAATAATACACGACTAGCGACATATATGCTAGTCGGCAAGTTATGGGGGTTTCCCATGTCCATTCCTCCGTTTCCTCGAGCAATTCCTGTCTTTCATCAAAATGTTAGTTCCGAATGAACAATAATGTTCACTCGTCCTTAATAAAGATCAAACATAAATGTATTTGATTTTACAATTTTTTCTGAAATTTTTTCTGTATTTTTTTTTGAATTTTTCTGAATATTTTTGAGAAATTTTCAAAAATTTGACCGAACGTGCCCCCGAACCGAGGGCGCGGCCTGCGCGCCCTCAGTTCTGGGGCGCGGCCAGCGCGCCCTAGGTTGGGGGGCGCGGCCTGCGCGCCCCCACATTGGGGGCGCGTTCGATCCCAGTTTCCTGTTTTGATCGGATCCGAATCCGATTCAAATCGGGACCGATTTTCCCTATATAAACTCCTCTTAGGACGACCAAATCGTCCTACCAACACCCAGGATGGCTCCTCCTTTGAAAAAGCATTGTATTGGCTCGGTTCGAGGTATTTCAAGCGTCCCGGGTCATCTGAAGGCCAGAATCGGTGCCGACTTGGTAAGTTCGCTGCCAATTTTAGCCTTCAACCACTCTCTTCTTCTTTTTCTTAAAAAAAGTTTTCTCGTACCTTCTGTTTGGGTGTAGGATTACCCAAACTTCCCTGGGCCTCGCCGGTATTGCTCTCCTCCCTGGTTTTCTAGCTTGTTTGACGTCCTCGGCTTGTCGGTTAGAGCGATTCTTCGAGATTGGGGCTTAACCGGGCTCTTGATCCATGCCAAGCAATATTCAGGCTACTCCCTTGACTTCGGTTTGATGGGAGCTCTTGTTGAGGTGTGGCACCCCGACACTCACACGTTCGTGTTCGGCAGCTTTGAGTGTACAGTTCTTCTTGAAGAAGCAGAGCTCCTTCTCGGCCTCCCTCGGACTAAGAAAAGAGAAACTGAAGGTATGTTCATCCCTTCAGGACCCCTCTCTTGCTTGGAATTCTTGCAGGATTTTTTCGAGGCTCGGCAGATCAGCACCTTGTTGGCCGGCAAGCGAATCAGTGTTCCCAAGTTGGTGGCTTGGACAATCTCTCTTCTGACGGCTCCTGGTCTGGACGAGGACCGGATTCTGCGCGGTGCAAAGGGTTTCGCGGCTTGCCTTGCCGCGGTGTTCTTGTTTCCTACGGAGGATGGTTTCCTGGAGGTTGATCAACTCTCGTGCATCCGCGGCATCTGGACTGGTGCGCGGTTGGGGCCTTTAGTTCTGGGCTACTTGTACTGCGGACTGTCCGCAGCTTGCGTGGGCCGTCCTCCCTTCGGCAGTGCGCTTTTACTTGCTTGCTGGGCTGATCTTCACTTTAAGTTCGATCCAGCCGGTGAGGTGGCCACTGTGTCGCAGCTCTTCCGCCGTAGCCCCTTGTTTCCATATGCCGATGCGCTTGGCTTCGGCGAGAGAGGCTCCAAGAGGTGGGCATCAGTGAAGAAAAGGCCGGACTGGCGTGCTCACTTTGCCTCCATGAACCGTTCTAGCTTCTTGCACTCTTCTGCTTCCTTGATGCAGAAGGACTTCCAGGTGTGCTTTGTGCCCGGCGTTGATCTCCGCCTGGTTACAGGTTCGGCCTTTGTGTTGTACAACGCTCACCGTTGCCACTCCCAGATCGGCTTGCCTCGGTACGAGTTGCCCAAGCTGTCCCACCTGCCACCTATCAAGGGCAGGCAGCTTGGCTCTGCGGATGACGAGGAGGAGGCGATCGTTGCCTTGTGGGAGACGAGTCGGGTGTGCCGCCCAGGCCTCCTGATTGAGGAGGACCCTGACCGGAAGCGCCGCTACATCTCCGCGTTGAAGCTTCTACTTGCCTGAGAGTCTTCTTTTCCTGCTTTAACTTGTCAGCCATGTTGTTTTTTTATTTTGAATAAACAATGAATTGTTTATAGCAAGTATGAGTGATAATTCAAAAGAAATTTACCTTGTTTTAGAAAAATGCAAGACAGATGTTGACAATTATGATGAATATGCCTTGTTATTTTTCAACACCTTGAATATTTTTTAACATGAAACAAGATATTTTTGAAAGGTTTTAACATGCCTTTTTTCTTTAGGTAATTTTTCAGAGCAAACCGTGAGTCTGATGAATTTTCTTTCGGTGACTCCTTGATCGGCTTGATTTTCTGAACAGCTTGGCGCTTTCTGAAATTTTCGCCATTTTTATCAATTTTGCTCCTGAAAAATACATTGTCAGCCATTTCTGACTAGTAAATGTATAGAATTTTCTCCTGACCCCTGAAAAATGTTAGCTAGTGATGATAAAAAATATGAATATGTCTAGCTAATTTAGGAATTGAGACATTCAAAGTTATGTGAAAAGAGGGATTTTTGGTGAGAATTTAAAGAGAATTTTTCTTCACAAAATTATTTTGAGCAAACCGTGCATCAGATCGGAATTCTTTCGGTGGCGTTGCGATCAGCTCGATTTTGTAAACCTTGAGTGATATTTTCAAATTTCTCCCATTTTCACATTTTTACTCACTATAAATACCCCCTTGAGGTAAGAATATCTCATTTCCACCTGCACACCATCTCTCCTCGCGCCGGAAGCTCCAGAGTTCCAACTCAGATCCAGAGTCCGATACGCCGTCAAAGGTTAGTGCCCCTGTTACAAAAAATGTAGATCAGGTTATGCTCTTCGATTTGGTTCAAGTTTTACGCGATTTCGAGTTGATTTGACGAAGTTATCGCGAAAATAGAGATCGAGCAGATGAGAGGGTGCGGTCAACGCAAAACGTTGACCGCACCCTCTAACCAGGGGCGCACAGACCGCGCCCCCGGTTTGGGGACGCGCAGACCACGCCCCCAAGAGGAGGGCGCGGTCTGCGCGCCCTCTCTCTCCTATCTGGGAAGGGGCGCGCAGAGCGCGCCCTCAAGTAGAGGGCGCTCTGAGCGCGCCCTCCCTCTACAAAGGAGAGGAGGGCGCGTTCGGCTGAGGATTTTTTTTTTATGAATAAAATAAAATAAAAAAGTATGTAACAATGTTTAATGTCAACTTCCCTTTTGGCACAGATGCCGAGACATGTTCGCCGCCACGATTCCGATTCCGAGGAGCCCGAGCTTCCGGCAGTCCGAGAGGTACATTTTCTTTTCATGCACTTAATGATTAGCTCCTTTGCATTTTGACAATAATAATTGAGTGAACTAATGAAATGATTCTATTGCAGGCCCGGATAAAATCTCGGATCTCGTGGGACCGGGTGCATGCTGCCTACCTAGGCCTACCGGACTTCCAGCAGGTTCGGTTAGAGGAGATGTGGTTTGGGCCCATCCTCCGGGTGACTCCCTTTTGGGAGGACCTGCCACTGGTGCAGGTCCTCCGTGAGTCCTGGGACCCAGACTCCTTTGTGTTTCTGTTCCCATGGGGGCACATGGTGCCCTCATTAGAGGATGTTGCACACATCACCGGTCTTCGCGTTTACGGTAGGCCGGTGGTGTGTGCCACCTCTTTTGACTATTCGCGGGAGTTCCGGGCCCTCTTCGCATATGAGCCTGAGTTCGACCCGGAGGATGGCCTACGCACTATCGCCAGACTAAAGGCTGGTGAGATGGTAGGCTTGGTGGATGCCGAGCGTGTCCGTGGCGAGAGCCAGGACAGCTTTTTCTGCCGCATGGTCGTCCAGGCTGCAGCGGCATTTACCGGGTTACCTGGCTCTTTGGAGGCAGATGTAGACCTGCGCCGCTTCCTCCTCTTCTTCTTCGGGCGTCTTCTGTTGGGCTCGAAGCCGGACCGCATCCATCTGCGATTCCTCCCTTTGCTTGCTGACCTGGAGCAGGTTGGCACGTACGCGTGGGGGGCAGCGATGCTCGCCCATTTGTTCTGTGGCCTCTAGCCTGAGGCGGGTTCTGTTTCAGTTGCCGGCTTCTCTCCTTTTCTTCAGGTGACTTTTAGCAGCTTTCCTTTCTTGTACACTTGTATTGCTCTGCTTTGTTCTGACGAGTTGTGCCTTTTACAGGTCTGGAGCTACCTCTACTTCCCCCTGGGTCGGGCACAGCAGTCCTACCCCGACCTCCTCCCCTTGATGGCTCGTTGGGAGCCTATCCGCCCCATGCGGTGGTCATCGCGGCCTGTTGGCTTCGATTCGTGCACGTAATTCTCCGCTTCCCACACACCGGGGTATGTGTTTAATTTGTGTATCAATATTCTCTGTTGAAATAATAATCGTGATTTTGCTTCCCACAGGTGTGTTGGAGGCCATATCTCATGACCGATGACCATCTCCAGCCCCGGATTGCCCATGCCGGTCGTGTCTTCGGCCACGATCTTCATCTTCGTGCGTCAATGAGCTGGCGCCACCGTGGCTTCGGTTCTCGGCACGTGCCCTCGGTCCGGAGCGGATCGGTTGGAGCCTCCTCCTCCCCTTCCCCTAGTTGGTGCTCGTCCCAGGCGCCTTCTCCTCCCCGTGGACTGGGTGGAGAGACACCACGCCTCGATCACTTTGTGGTATGAAGGCGGCGAGGTAGTTATTGGCTGGGCAGAGGATAGCCGAGACTACCTTCGCCGATACGCGGAGGCGTACGGCCACTTGTTCGTTCCAGAGGGTCAGGTAAATGCTTCTCACTTTCCTTGAATTCTGTGTTGTTGTTCTCTTCGACCTTCATGTCATTTCAGAGGCTCGGGCTCTCATCGCTACGCCAACGGCTGGAGATTGTTGACGTTCGGCAGAGGTGGCCACTCTTCGCGGCATGCCGGGAGACCGAGGTAGACACCGCCTTTGACCTTCATTTGTATCCTCAACGTATGATTGCCTTGATGTGTTTTTCTTCGTTCACAGCGGAAGGCTCGTGCTGAGGGTTCACCTCCTTCTCTGTCGAGGGAAGAGGTGGCTGAGCTCCGCCAGCGTCTTAGTGAGGCGAGAGAGGCCTTGACGACCAAGGAAAGAGAGGTATCTTTTATTGTTGTCTATTCTGGTTGTTGATTTTCTTGGTTCATATACTTCCTCTTCTTCCAGGTTGTCGAGCTTCAGAGTAGCTTGTCCTCCCGTATCCAGTCCTTGGAGTCTGAGGTGGAGACATTGCGGTCTGCCCCAGCCGATCTTCGTTCCCAGATGATCATCTCGGATCTCCACCTTCAGCACGAGAGAGCCATGCGCGAGATGGAGCGCCAGCATAGCCAGGCCTTGCGATCTCTGGAGCAGATGCACCTGCAGGCACAGGTTCGTTTGTCGACAGCAGAGGCGACATTGCAAGTTTACCGCCAGGGCATCCCTCCACAGCCGAGCCAGAGTTTCACCCATCAGAGTAGCTCCCATCGGAGTGGCACGCACCGGAGTGGCGGCGCTGCTCGTAGTCGGGGTCACCACGGGCGGAGCCAGCAGGGGCAGAGTGGCCAGAGCCAGAGCCACGAGCACGGTGCTTCTGCGTTCCTGGCCACTTCTTCAGAGCGTCGCCGCAATGAGGCGGCTGCAGCAGCTTTGGCGGACACGGCTACCATGCCTCCTCCACATGGTCATTCTCCTGGAGGGGGTAGCAGCAGGCACTGATTTCTGTAGCAGGCTTAGCTTTTCTGATGTTGTAGCTGCTTTTCTTCTTTGTTGTAGCACTTAATGGCATAATCAGATCTTCACTTGTTTGCTTCAGTGTTTATTTGATCTGCTTGACATCGCTCAAAAGGGTAGTTAGTATCACATTTCGCCTTAGCCCCTTGCAAGTTTGTCAAGGGGCGAAGCTTTCTAAGGGCTAGTAAATAATAAAAATAAGTAATAGATGTAGGGTTAAGAGACATACCTGTTGGCGAGATTCTCACCCCTCCTTGACTTGTGTTTCTTTTCTAAAATACTCAATAGAAGGGTTAAATCTGTTCTATGGCTTACCCCCTTGCCTATTGTCATCTTACCTTGCTTACATGTCAAGGGGGGCAGCCTTATCAACCAGGTAGAATGTACAAAATGACTGAAAATGAATAAGATAAAGGTTAAGAAAGCTTACCTGCTATGGCGAGAGTCACACCCTTCTTGATCTTAGCATCCTGAAACACTGTCGCTGAGAGAACCTTCTCCTCTTATTTTAAAGTCCCTGAAAACACTTGATAAAAGAGGATTAGATCTTCACAACGACTCATCCCTTTGCCTATTATGGCCAACTTTGACTCAGGTCAAAGGGAGGAGCCCTCTTAATGGGGTGATAGTGAAGGTAAATATGCAGTGCGGAAATGAAACATGCAAGACATAAAGATAAACATGAATGCTAGCAAAGGCAAAAATCAAGGTTATGCCAAGTTAGATGATGCATTTTTTTTTTTAGATTTTTGGAAAGTATTCAAAATTTTTTTTGAAGATATTCAGTTTTTTTTTTGGATTTTTTTTTGAAAATTCATTTTTTTTTGGATTTTTGAAAATATTTGATTTTTTTGGATTCTTGAAAATATTCTTTTTTTTTGGATTTTTGTGGAGAATGTGCCAGTATTGAAACAATTCATCGATCTTTGAGTGTTAATCAAAATTTAAGTGATAAACACCACGTGAAAATAAGGTTCCATACCCAGAATCTTTCTTGCCCTCTTCTCTTGATCGGTTTGGATTCCCCCTAAGTTTGGACAGTCTACCCTACCCTAGGGGTTTTAAGATGGAAGAATAATAAGGGAAGCCTTTGATAGGATTTGGGGGTGTTGAGGAGGGTTTCTCTACTTATGCCTAAATTGCCCGTTGGGGTTCGGCCTCTTCGGGTCTTTTCTACATATGGCACTTACTTAGACAAGTCTTTGACCTGTGGGGTCATTGCCCATCTTTTGGTGCCTTCTTTTCTATTCTTTCAGGTACTCATTCAGACAGGCCCATATTTGTTTAAACCTATGGGGTTCATTGCCCATCTTTTGGCACCCTTTTGCACCCTACGAGACGGCCTCCTACTAAGGCGGCGGGCATTTTCGATACTATCCTCCTCTAGTCCCCTTCACCTATCTTGGACCGAATAGAAGAGAATAGGGTAAGGTTTCCTTTCCGCCTTCAGGGTTCTGCCTTGCCTCTCTTGAGTGTTGGGCTATCTAGATTCTGGGATCGGGAGGTGTTGTGTGTGCAAGGTGATGTCTACCCTTGACTTCTAGCTAACACCCTTGGATCGATGACTTAATATCATACCAGAAATTCTCCATTTTCTTTTCTAAGGAAAATATTTTTTGAGGTAAACGCCGTTCCATGGATGGTTCAATTTTTCTCCATCGGCGTTGGTTAGCTCATATGCATTGCCTGGATATTTTTCAGTTATAAAAAAAGGCCCTTCCCAATTAGGTTGCAACTTGGAGCGGGGACCACCCGGCTTAACGAATATACGTTTAACTACCATCTCACCGATTTCGAACTTTCTCTCTACCACCCTCTTTTGATAAAATCTTTTCAATCGGTTCTGATAAGTCCGGGCATGCTCGGAAGCGGCCAACCTTCTTTCATCTAGGAGTTCAAGTTGTGCAAGGAGAGATTCTCGTCTCTCAGCGACATGGATGTCCCTATCGAGTTGAACTCGGAGTGATGGAAGGAGTACTTCGTATGGGACCACTACTTCCATCCCATATGTAAGAGCATACGGGGTTTGACCAGTGGGGGTCCGTACAGAAGTACGATAAGCCCATAGGGCATCTACAAGCTTATCTGGCCAGTCTGCGAACTTGCTAGACTTACAGGTTTTCTTGATGATTTTAATCAAAGTTTTGTTGGTGGCTTCTGCTTGACCATTGCCTTGCGGGTAATAAGGAGATGAATGATGCAATGCAATGCGGTACCTGTTGCAAAGATCACGCAGATCTTGAGAGAGAAATTACGGTCCGTTGTCGGTGACGATGTCGCTGGGTATCCTGAACCTGGCGATGATGTTGCGTTTGATGAAGGAGCACAGTGTTGATGCCTTGATCTCCACGAACGCTTCCGCTTCTGCCCACTTGGTGAAGTACTCTGTTGCCGTTAGGATGAATGATTTGGAACGGATTTCAGAGTTAAGATCACTTAGAGGGCCAATGATATCAAAAGCCCACATGGCGAAGGGCCACGGGGCATGAATCGGATGAAGGGAAGATGCGGGAGAATGGATCTTGTCGGCATGAAGTTGGCAAGAATGACAGTGCCGGACAAAGATGGAGCAATCCTCTTCTAGGGTTGGCCAATAATACCCCTGCCTGATGATTTTCTTGGCAAGAGCTTGAGCATTGACATGGCCCCCGCAGACCCCGGAATGTGCTTCCTTAAGAACCAATTCTGCCTCTTCTTCATCAACGCATCTCAATAAAATTCCGCTCAGGCTCCTCTTGTAGAGCACCCCTCCTAGGATGGTATACCTCTGGGATACTCTCCTGATGGCCTTCTTTTCTTTTACATTTGATCCAGGTGGATATGTCTGATCTTGACAATACCTTGCGATCTCATCAAACCAAGGCCTCTCACCTTCATCTAACTCTTCCAATTCGATTAGCGAAATCTCCTCTTTTTGCTCTAGATACTCCTTCCTGCCAAATCTCTCCTTGACTTTCAGAAATCGCCCATCTTTAATTGCTGGCATCGACCTTCTACGGACATGAATAGTCCGCACCTGGCTACCTAGCGGGACGATAGGGATGAAGCTAAGGAGGCTAGGGCATCAGCAAGGATGTTCTGAGCTCGAGGAACATGGACAAAAGTGAGTTTGGAAAAGAGCTTTATGTAGCAAGAGGTGAGTTCTTGGTAAGGTTTGAGGTTTGGATGAGAAGTTCGGTATTTGGTTAGGACTTGGCGAAGAATTAGTTGGCTATCACCTATCACCCTCAATTCCGTGGCACCATAGAAATGAGCAGCCTCCAGCCCGGCCAGCAAGGCTTCATATTCAGCTATATTGTTGGTTGCTGGGAAGTCAAGCTGAAATGCTTGCGGAATGGTGACACCCTCGGGTGATAGAAGGACAATTCCTATTCCTTTACCGTGTGAATTCAGAGCCCCGTCAAAATATAATGTCCAAAGGTGGGAAGATCGGATCAACATTAGTTCGTCATCCGGGAGCTCCGACTGGGCCGGGTCAAAGAGGGGTATAGGGTGATGGGCTAGATGTTCGGCAATGGCATAGCCCTTAATCGCCTTCTAGGGGACATAGGTGATATCAAACTGAGAAAGGAAGCTCTGCCAACGACCTAACTGATCAGTTAGAACAGTTTTCTCCAGAAGGAATTTGATGGGATTGATGCGGGCAATAAGATTGACCTCATGAGCTAAGAAATAGTGTTTAAGCTTCTGAACTACCCAGACTAGTGCGGCACGGGTCTTCTCCACTACAATATACTTCGCTCGCATGGATCAAAGATCTTTGACAAATAGTAAGTTGCCCTCTCTTTCCCTTCTTCATCAACTTGTGCAAGGACTGCCCCAAGAGAATTCTCCAAAACCGAGATATATAAAACTAAGGGCTTGCCAGGGACTGGTGGTCTAAGCACAGGGGGACTAGCCAGGTATCTTTTCAAACCATCAAATGCATCCTGGCACTTCGAATCCCATTTGAACTCGGCCCCCGCCTTGGTCAACTCATAGAAAGGTTTACATCTTTGGGAGTGTTGTGAGATGAACCGGCGAACAAACTGTAGCCTCCCGATTAATCCTCGAAGTTCTTTCATATTTCTCGGAGGAGGCATACCAATGATTGCCTTGGCCTTGTTTGGGTCGATCTCTATGCCCCTTTTGCTCACTATGAACCCCAACAGTTTTCCTGAGGATACTCCAAACGTGCATTTCTTTGGGTTCATCTTCAATTTATATTCCCTAGCCCTTTGCAAGACCTTTCTTAACACTTCCGGGTGATCTTCTTAGCTTTTGGACTTAACGACCAGGTCGTCCACGTACACCTCTACAAGGGTATGCATCATGTCATGGAAGATAGCCATCATTGCCCTCTGATAGGTAGCACCGGCATTCTTCAGTCCAAAGGGCATGACGACATAGCGATAGGTTCCCCAAGGTGTGGTGAACGCGGTCTTCTCCTGGTCCTCTTCGGCCAACCGGATTTGATTATATCCAGAATAGCCATCCATGAATGACAACATTTCGAATCCAGCAGTGTTATCAACCAGTACGTCAATATGAGGTAGAGGAAAGTCATCTTTAGGACACGCTCGGTTCAAGTCCCTGAAGTCTATATAGATCCGAACTCGGCCATCCTTCTTCATGACAGGGACTATGTTTGCCACCCATTGCGGATAAAGGACGACCTTAATGAATCTTGCTTGATGTAACTTGTCGACCTCTTCTTTCATCTTAAGTGCAACATCAGGGTGGAATCTCCTTAATTTTTGTTTGACCGGGGTAACTCCAGGTTTCAAAGTTAGACGATGTTCAACTAACGAGTTGTCTAACCCCGGCATGTCTTCGTATGTCCATGCGAACGTGTCCTTATATTCTTCCAGAATTTTAATCAAACTATGTTCCTCGGTGGGAGTGAGGTTTGCGCTTAGGAGGATTGTCTTGGGATCTTCCGGTGTTCCGAGATTCAATTCTTTTGTCGGTTCATCCACCGTGGCTAATGGTTCTTCAAATCTTTTAAGTCCGGATGCATACGCATCAGCCAAGTCCTCAATTCCATCCTCGAAATCGGGATCTTTTCTGATAAGACCTCGTAAACTCCCAGTGTATGATCTACATTGAATTCATCCTCATATTGGATTTCATTAAGCTGGATAGCATTTTCCAAAAACCTTGGTAGCCTTGCACATTCCTTGCCTTTTTGAGCTATTTGTTGGAGACATCTTTCTGGCACACGTTTACCTCGAATTTTCTTCTTTCCTACACTAACTACTCCTAAAGAAGATGGAATTAAAAAGGTGGTATTAACAATGGGTGAAGGATCGAGCAGATCGATCAGTGAGTTGGAGAAGAGGGGTCCCTGGTTGGGAGCACCCTCCGAGACAAGTAGGGACGTCTCCTCAATGGAAAACTGAGTTTGTGAGAGGATGTTTTTTTTTGGGTATTTTTGGTATTTTCAATAACAAAAAGGGAATGAGCCGATGGGGCTCGAGCAGAAATAGTAAGCTTAAGTAAATGGAAGAAAAATGGGCTTGCGGGCCCGATGATGACAAGAAATGGGCAGATAGGCCCAAAGCTGGTGAAAAGATCTAAGGGGCACGTGGGCCCAAATGGTGGGCACGCGGACCCAAGTTTGTTGGATTGTAATGGGCATAGAAGCCCAGTGGAGTGAGAAGATTTGAATGGGCTCTTAGGCCCAATGATCAGTTCAGGTGGCCATTTTGGCCCAGAAGTGGGAATTGGGCTAGATAGCCCATCAAGCGAATCCAAGAGGGATAGAGTGAGGATTTTAAAATACGTGACCGTGGGATACGGCTCACGCGGGATGTTGTTTTGGAGGTGGGTTTGAGTGGACAAGTTGTTTAGAGGTGGACTTTCCCTTGACTGGTTCTTCCTCCTCCATGAACAACCGAGCCAAAGATGAACTCAGGTTGTCCACTTCCTCCTCTTGCTCTGGTGCCTTCTTCCTCTTGACTGGTTCTTCTTCTTTGTCCCCGGCCATCATCATGGTCTCCCCTTTGATAAAGAATTTTTGGAGTCCCATGGCATTTTTTGGCCGGTAGACCATCCGCGGAGTGAAACTGGGCTCATAGCCAAGCCCGTGTCTCTTTGGTCTTTGTACGGCTTCAATGGGGTGAACAACCCCATGTAGCTCCTTTCCCAGACCCTTTCCTGGCTGATAGCCCATCCCTTTCATCATCCGCCACGCAACTGAATCTGGAGGCGTCGTCAATACCATGACCTCAGGTAGCTCTGTAGTTGAAACCAACGGCTGGACAGATTTTGATATTGGTAGTGCAGAAGCGGGGTCATCCACGTCATTTAGAATGGGGATGTTGGTTACTTTGATCACCTGGCCCTTGTATGGGAACTTCAGACACTGATGATTAGTGGAGGGAACAGCTCCTATTGCCTCAAGGTACGGGCGTCCCAAAATAGCTTTGAATGTAGGGTCCAGTTCTAGAACGTGAAACTCGGCGGTGACGGCACACGGCCCGAGCCCTACTTTCAATGTAACCACCCCTCGTGCCGGCTTCCGGGAGTTGTCATATGCGGTCACCGTGACGGCAGAAGGCTCGATTTCTTCATCGGAGATGCCGCAAAGTTGCAATGTTTCTGGCGGCATGACATTTATGGATGCTCCGGTGTCAATCAAGCAGGACTTGATCTCCACGCCTCGGATGACTACTGCAACGCGCAAGGCGTACTTTCTGATCTCTGGCCGTGCCAACTCCTCCTGCGTAAAGGTGAGTGCCGGATGTTCACTCCTCGGGGTCAGGACGGTAATGATCTTCTCAGGCGGGAGGTCCTCATTGACCATGACCCACTGCAAATATTGTTGTAGGATGTCCTGATGGTTCTTTGACCTCTTTATTAGCTCCAGAATTGAAATCCGTGCCGGCATTTTGTCCAAGTGCTTCAATAGGTCATATGCCGTGCCGGGAAACGGTTCTTCTACCATCTCATCTTCTGCCTGTTCCTGTGGTTGTATCCCGACCTGGGGGAAGACCCTTTGGAACATCCTCCCGCTACGAAGTACCGGCGCCAGCGTGGTAGGGGGAAGTGGTGATGATGGTGATGGTAGGGTTGGTTGGTAGGTTGAGGAGCCCATGGTAGGTAGGGGTGGTGAGGATCGGATGATGAGGGGTCGTGGATTGGTGGAGGTCGGTATGTTGGGTGATGGTTGGGGTGTTGGTGGTGATGGTCTAACGATGAGAGGTCGTGGGGTGGCAGTGACTGGTAGGTTAGGTGATGTCTGGGGTGTTGGTGGCGGTCTAATGATTAGACGCCATGGAGGATTAATGGTGGTTGGTGGGTTAGGTTGGGGTGATGGTTGGGGTGCGGGTGGGGAGGCTGGTGGCGGTCTAATGATTAAGCGCCGTGGAGGGTTAATGGTTGGTGAGGGTAGTGGTGTTTGGGTAGTTTGTGGGCGGGGGAAGCTCTCGGTATGGAGAGTATGGTGCGGTTCGGCAGTGGGGTTGGTATGGCGGGCATGGAGGTGATTTGATCCTCGACCTGCCAACCCTGGGAATGGTGGGTTGACTCCTCGATGGTGGAGTGGACGAGGCCGAGTCGTTGGTTTGGTGGTGCTGGTGCCGGTGCTTGTACGGGTGCATGTACCGGGAGCGGATCTTGGACTATGCCCAGGCCGGGCTGCTGTTGTGCTTGTTGTCGCCGTGGTTGATTCTGACGTGCCTTCATTGCTTGAATAGACTCCCCCATTTGTGCCCAGTCAATGTTCCCTTGATCATTAAGGTCATGGATGTAGTCTTTAAACTGGAAACATACATCCACCGTGTGCCCAGGATATCGATGGTAAGCGTAGTATTTTGTCATGTCAACATTTGCTGGCCATCCTTCTCTCTCCTTTGGAAGCTCTAGCTACTGTTCAGCCATCAATGCGTTGAAGATATCGGTGAGGGGGAATGGCAGTTGAGGGTAGTATTCTCTCTTGGGTCCCCCCCTCCTAGGTCGGTTGGCTGGTGGTGGCACTTGGTTGTAGGCTTGTTGTGGTGGTGGTGGTCGGTTGTAGACATGTTGTTGTTGAGGCGCTTGGTTGTAGGCATTTGGTTGCTGGGGCGCTCGGTTGTAAGTGGGTTGCTGTGGTGGTGCTCGGTTGTATGCAAGTTGTTGCTGTGGCTGAGGAGTTGGTTGAGGAGCTGGGCGATATTGTTGATCGGGTGGTGGGTTACGGTATTGGCTTTGACGGTACCCACCCTGGTTACCCATGGCATTGATGCTCTCATTATTTACTACCCCTTCGGTGGTGGGTCCTACAGGTGTAGGCTTTCTAGTATTACGGGGCTTGGTGTCGAATGGGTTGATCATGGATGCATCCTTAAAGTGGGCTTGGAGGTAGCGGGCGCTATCACACAACTCACTCATGGTTGTTGGACGGTGCATGATCAGAAGGTTGCGAAGGTTAGGCGTGGTGTTCCCAATGAGCATCCTCACCTGCTCCCCCTCTGAGATGGTATCCACAAGCCTCTCAGCCATTCCCCTCCACCGATCAGCAAATCTGGCAAAGTCCTCATCCGGCCTCATCTTTTCAGCAATTAAGTCAGTTATCGAGCGGTGGCCCCACCCTATCCTTGTACCTCTGTAGAAACTTCGTCTTGACAATGTCGAAATCCGCCGCCTCAATGGAATCAAGAGAATAGAACCAGTCCAGGGCGGATCCATCCAATGACCGACGAAATAGGAAGGCAAGGGCTTTGCGGTCATTTTTCCATAATGAGGAGTCATAGAGAAAGCTTTTTAGATGGTTGAAAGGATTACCAGTCTCGTTGTAACATTGGAAGACTGGTATCTCTGAAGGAGGAAGGTGTAGAACTGGGAAGGATGAGACAGAGATTTCAGGGATGGCTTTAGAATCGAGGCGGTGCCTCATCTCTTCGAAGCGCTCATCCATCTGGTTGATTTTGTTCATTAACACCTGGGTGAGGCTGGATTCCTGAGCCGCGGGAGCAAAGTGTTTACTTGATTGGGTTGGAAGAGGTGGGTTGGAAACAGAACCGGTGCGTAATTGTGTGAATGCCCCACAACGGGGTGAGTAGAGACACGGCAAGGTTGCCCAGGAGAAGAGATGATTAAGGGCCTGACTGCCGGTTGGGGTGGTGAGGGGGCTTGATTTCCCTCGATCGGAGCTTGATTGGTGGGCATCTTGCCCTTAGTGGCATATTGGATAATTGCAAAGGCCTCGGGATCAAGGTGAAGAGATAGATCCTTGAGAGCTTGTTCTATAATATGTGAAGTGGATCGGTGAGGAGGATCTTGGACCTCGAGGTTCTATTACGGCATTGACATGGCCCTCTGGTTGGACCCTGGGTTGCTGTAGCATGTAGTGACCCGTCTCGTACTCCTCTTCTTGGCCGTAGTAGTCCGACATCCCGACTGTCTTTCGGACCTTAGAGTGGGCATTCTGTCAAATTTCCTTACAAAATGGTTGAAAGAAAGCAAATGAAGGGTGTAAATGCAAAGAGAGTTTTTGTTTGGTTATGGTTGTTTGTTTGATTTGATTTGGTTTCAATTTGGTTGTTTGGCAAGCAAGTTGAACATAAAAATTAAAGGGATTTTTTTTATTTTTTAGGTGTTTTGAAAGAGAAATTTTTTTTTTCAATTGTTGTGAGCAAGCAAGTTATGCAAACAAGGTTTTAAAATGACTACTCGACAATTATTGGGTTGAAACCTTAGATTAGATAGATTGTTAGCAATTGTTCACTCAAATTGGGTATGGTTCCTATTGCTTCAATCTTCAATACCTAAGGTTATCACTCATTCACCACGAGTAGGTACTTGGGTTCTTCGGGTTTTGGGAAAGTGGTACAACCGGCCCAATCGTGCGGAGAGGAATACTCCACAGATGGGGACTTACGGAGGTCTTGATGGAAACCACCAAATCAACTAGGAAGGAATATCCCAGAAGAGAGGTAAGAATCCACCAAGAAGGTGTTTGGAGGGTGAGGGTGTGTTGGGAGAGAGATCCCCCGCCTCGAATGCCCTACGGATCGGAACAAGTCCGGTACCCGATGCAAAGCTAATGCAAAAATGAAAAATGGAGGGTAGAAGGAGAAGAAGCAATCAATATGCAAACATGAATGAAAGCTATTAAATAAATCAAACAAGTGAATGCAAGCAAGACAAGCAATGATAGAGTAAACAAGTAACTAGCAACTAACAACTAAATGGTGGTTCGCGCGAGAACCGGCTTGTGTTGGAGTGTTCAAGCGGGGACAAATCTGAAGTAAAGGTAAAAGGATGGTCCACGCGGGGACCGATTTGAAAATAAAGTGGCTCACGCGGGAGCCGAGTTTTGAAAAGGTAGGTGGTTCACGTGGGAACCGGTTTTTGAAGGAAAAGGGGTGGTTCACGCGGGAACCGGTTTGTTTGATTGAAAAGGGAAAGGGGGGGCACGTGGGGCCAATCTAATTGGTGCAAAGGGGTGGTCCACGCGGGGACCGATCTGAAGGTAAGTTGGTTCACGCGGGAACCGAGTTGGAAAAGAAAGGTGGTTCACGCGGGAACCGGTGTTTTGAAGGAAAAGGGGTGGTTCACGCGGGAACCGGTGTAAGAGTTGACAAAATGAAAAGAGAGCCACGTGGGGCCAATCTAAAGGTGCTGCAAATGGGTGGTCCACGCGGGGACTGATCTGAAAGTAAGTTGGTTCACGCGGGAACCGTGTTGGAAAAGAAAGGTGGTTCACGCGGGAACCGGTTTATAAGAAGAAAAGTGGTTCACGCGGGAACCGGGCTGAAATTAAAGACAAGAAATCAAGTCCACATGGGGGACAATCTTAAAGGAAGAGTAATCAGCAAGTTTTTAAAGGTAAATTGACATGGAAAAGGGTAAAGGACAAGCCGGTTCACGTGGGAACCAAGTCGGAAAACAACTAGTTGCACGGATCAATCAAGCTAGCACGGTTGAAGACATTGGTTGTCCCACCGTGGTCGCCAAAAAGCTGTCGACTCCAGAAACGGGTTCCGGATCGGCACCTCAAGATAAGAAGGTGAAAGATAGATGGAATAGGGGAAAAAGGGAGTGAATCGGAAAAACACTCGGAAAGCGGTAAAGACTCCTCACCTCGGCCCCACACTCACATTGATCCCCGAACTTTCATCTCACGGCGTCGCTCGAGCACCGGAGATGGTTTGGGTCATGTGGGAGGAGAGTGAGGAGGATATGAATTTAGAACATGAATAAAAATAAAGTGTGGTCGCCAGGAGCCGCGGGCTCCGCTTTATGTAATGGAAATAGAGTGAAGTTGACCGTGTGTACCTTAGCGTGGGAGAAAGGGATGTGAGTTCAACCTTCTTCTTCTTCGGCCGGCCGATGAAGAAGAGTCTCCAATCCAATGCTAGCTTGATCAACCTGTGCAACTAGAACAATAAACCAAGTGAAGAGTTTGATTAGACTTGTGAGAAGTGTAGTAACTGTAGTAAGAAGATAAGAAAGAAACAATTGGAATTGGACTCACCCGCTTCGGGGTGAGCCTTAACCCCTTTTTTGTGTGTTTTTGATTATGTAAAAATGATGTAAATGAACTAAAATATGCTTTAAAACATTAAATAAACAGAGTTAATGGAGTTGAGAAAGATTATAGAATGATTTGGCTTGGGTTGAAGCCGAGTTGGTTGAAGACAGCCGGTTCGGGTAGCTTGGTACCCTTCTGGCGCGACTTTTGTGTAGAGTATGTTACGGACGACCCCAATGTCAGAATCGAGTTCCGTTTGTTGGAGTAGACATAAAACTCAGAGAGGAAGAATTCTTATGTTGATGACTTTTCCGAAATCCTTCTGTAGAAGTCAGTAAAAATTATGAAAGGGGGCGGATGTAGAAAACAGAACCTGGATGCGCGCCCTAGGTGTAGCAATTGCCACAAACAAACGGCAAGTCAGAATTGAGTGCCGTCAGTTGGAGATGAAAGTGGACGAAGAGATGAACATCTTATATGTTGAAGACTTTTGCAGAAGGATCTTCTGATTTTCTGCATAAGTCGATGAAGATGGTTGATGCAGAACGCCCGGATCGAGCCTTCTCCTTCACCTCTGGATCGATTTCTTGACTTCGGATCGCCCTTGGACGTCGGGACGGCTTTGGAGAAGAGCTTGGATGACCTCTCGACAAGCTAGGCACAGGGGATTAACCTCAGGTCGTTGAGAATGTCCCTCAATTTATAGGGGAAGGGAGACGGTGCAAAATTTTGAAACTGGACAGAACGCGCCCCCGAGTTTCAAAGGAGGTGAGGGCGCGTAGGGCGCGCCCCCAGTTCGGGGGCGCGGTCTGCGCGCCCCCTGTTTCAAAGGGGGCGGGGGCGCGTTACGCGTCTCACTGCTAAAAATCGACGGAAACTTTCGGAAATTGCTAAAAATCGACTTGACATACGTAACGCGCCCCCGAACCGGGGGCGCGGTACAAATAAGTGAAAATCCTCCCCCGGAAACCTTCCAAAAACCCGGTTTAGAAGGTGCTAATCGGGGTAATTTCTGATTTAAAGCAACTGACCACGCCCCCGCCTTTCAAAGGAACCAGGGGCGCGCAGGGCGCGCCCCCGGGTTGAGGGCGCGCAGGGCGCGCCCTTCCCTTTCAAGCGGAGAGGGGGCGCGGTACACTCTCTCTCCTGCGCGCGTGTTCCATGAGCCGTATCTTGCAAACCGGATGTCCGATTCGGCTCCCGTTTGTCGCGTTGGAAAGAGGGCCTTCAACGGCACCTCATCAAGTCGGTAAAACAGCCGCATGACTCCCGAGATGTTCGTACGGGGCTTTCTACCGGTTTACCCTCTCGCGGAAAGCCGAAACCCGGGGCGAAGATCCGAAAGAGCACGGTTCCGGTCGAGAAATATCGGGTCAACTCGGGATGACTTGAAATGACGACCGAACAAGTCTGGTACGATCGGATAATCCGAAGTCATCTTAAAATCTGAGATTAACCCGGTAAACGTGAATCAAAAGCCGTAAAAGCCGCGAAACCCTAAAATTGACCGAACCTGCCTTATAGCCCCGGTTGATAAAATATACGGCTAGAATCGACCCGGATGACCTAAAAAGACCCGGTGATGACCGGAAAGGCCTAACATGTGGTCCGGTATAGCCGTGTCAGCACAGATCGAAAAAGCCGTAACGAAAGCCGTCATTGACCGACGCCTACCGAAATGACTTCTCGGAAACCCTGAATGTTACGGAACACATGCGGGACTCCCGAGACCTTCAATTATGGACCATTCAAGGTCGGTCATTGAGCAGGCTTCATGTTTTTACAGTTCACGTGCGGCTCTCGCTTGAAGGTTACGGCAATATTCCGGAAATCATTGGTCCATTCTCAACTTGCGAGGGGCTCCACCTATGTCCTTAGCTCATCTCCACGAGAAAATCCAGATCAGATAACGGTCAAATAAAAGATATCGCCTATGGAATAAGAGTATAGGGCTCCGAATCAAGCCAATTTGGCGTGTCTACAACTACTACGGCCAAGAAGAGGAGTACGAGATGGGCCACTACGAGCTGCACAACCCATGGTCCAACCAGAGGGCCATGTCAGCGCCGTCAGGGAGACAGAAATTCAAAATCCTACTCATCAACCTGCTTCACTTAGCGTGGAGCAACTCCTCCAGGGTCTATCTCTTCATCTAGACCCCGAATCTTTTTCGCTTGTGCAATCCTTGACAAAGGGCAAGATGCCCGCCAATCAAGATCCGATAGAGGGAAATCAAGCCCCCACACCACCTCAATCAGCAGTCAGGCCCCAAATCATCTCTTCTCCTGGGCAACCCTGCCATGTCTCCACTCACCCTGTTATGGGGCATTCACATAATACTGTTCCAATTCATGTTTCCAACCTACCTCTTCCAACTCAATCACCTAAACACTTTGCTCCCGTGGCTCAGGAATCCAGCCTCACCTAGGCATTAATGAACAAACTCAACCAGTTGGATGAGTGCTTTGAAGAAATGAGGCACCGCCTCGATTCTAAATCCATCCCTGAAATATCTGTCCCATCCTTCCCAGTTCTACACCTTCCTCCTTCAGAGATACCAGTCTTCCAACGTTACAATGGGACTGGTAATCCTTTCAACCATCTAAAGAGCTTTCTCCACAACTCCGCATTCTGGAAAAATGACCGCAAAGCCCTTGCCTTCCTATTTAGTTGGTCATTGGAAGGATCCACCCTGGACTGGTTCTATTCTCTTGATTCCATTGAGGCGGCATATTTCGACATCGTCAAGGCAAAGTTTCTACAGAGGTACAAGGATCGGGTGGGGCCAGCGTGCTAGATAACTGATTTAATTGCCGAAAAGATGAGGCCAGATGAGGACTTTGCCAGATTTGCTGATCGGTGAAGGGGAATGGCTGAGAGGCTAGTAGATACCATCTCAGAGGGGGAGAAGGTGAGGATACTCATAGGGAACATCACGCCCAACCTTCGCAACCTCTTGATCATGCATCGCCCAACAACCATGAGTGAATTGTGTGATAGCGCCCACTACCTCCAAGCCCACTTTAAGGATGCATCCATGATCAACCTATTCGACACCAAGCCCCGTAACACTAGAAAGCCTACACCTGTAGGACCCACCACCGAAGGGGTAGTAAACAATGAGAGCATCATTGCCATGGGTAACCAGGGTGGGTATCGCCAAAGCCAATACCGTAACCCACCACCCAATCAACAATACCGCCCAGCTCCTCAACTAGCTCCTCAGCCCCAGCAGCAACTTGCATACAACCGAGCACCACCACAGCAACCCTCCTACAACCGAGCGCCCCAGCAACCAAATGCCTTCAACCGAGCGCCTCAACAACAACATGTCTACAACCGACCCCAACAACAACAACAAGCCTACAACTAAGTGCCACCACCAGCCAACCGACCTAGGAGGGGGGACCCAAGAGAGAATACTATCCTCAACTGCCATTCCCCTCACTGATATCTTTAATGCATTGATGGCGGAACAACAGTTGGAGCTTCCAAAGGAGAGAGAAGGATGGCCGGCCAATGTTGACACAACTAAGTACTGCGCTTATCATCGGTATCTTGGGCACACGGTGGATGTATGTTTCCATTTTAAAGACTACATCCATGACCTCAACGATCAAAGAAACATTGACTGGGCACAGATGGGAGAGTCAATTCAAGCAATGAAGGCACGTTAGAATCAACCACGGCGACAGCCACCACAATAGCAGCCCGGCCTGGGCATAGTTCAAGCACGGTACATGCACCCGTACAAGCACCGACACCAGCACCACCAAACCAACGACTCAGCCTCGTCCACTCTGCCATCGAGGAGTCAACCCACCATTCCCAGGGTTGGCAGGTCGAGGATCAAATCACCTCCATGCCCGCCAGACCAACCCCACCTACAAACCGCACCATACTCTTCATATCGAGAGCTGCCCCCAGCCCACAAACTACCCAAACACCACTACCCTCACCAACCATTAACCCTCCACGGAGCTTAATCATTAAACCACCACCAACATCCCAACCAGCACCGCAACCATCACCTAACCTACCAACCACCATTAATCCTCCTCAACGTCTAATCATAAGACCGTCACCAACACCCCAAACGTCACCCTACCCACCAGTCGCCACCACTCCGCGACCCCTCATCATTAGACCATCACCACCAACACCCCAAACATCACCCAACATACCGGCCTCCACCAATCCACGACCCCTCATCATCCGATCCTCACCACCCCTACCTACCATGGGCTCCTCAACCTACCAACCAACCCTATCATCACCATCATCACCACTTCCCCCTACCACACTGGCGCCGGTACTTCGTAGCTGGAGGATGTTCCAAAGGGTCCTCCCCCAGGTCGGGATGCAACCACAGGAACAGGTAGAAGAGGAGATGGTAGAAGAACCGTTGCCCGGCACAGCATATGATCTATTAAAGCATCTGGACAAAATGTCGGCATGGATTTCAATTCTGGAGCTGATAAAGAGGTCGAAGAACCATCAGGACATTCTACAACAATACTTGTAGCGGGTCATGGTCAATGAGGACCTCCCACCCGAGAAGATCATTACTGTCCTGACCCCAAGGAGTGAACATCCGGCACTCACATTTACACAGGAGGAGTTGGCACGGCCAGAGATCAGAAAGTATGCCTTGCGTGTCGCAGTAGTCATCCAAGGCGTGGAGATTAAATATTGCTTGATTGACACCGGAGTGCCGATAAATGTCATGCCGCCAGAAACATTGCAACTTTGCGGCATCTCCGATGAAGAAATTGAGCCTTCTGCCGTCACGGTGACAGCCTATGACAACTCCCGGAAGCCGGCACGAGGAGTGGTTACGTTGGAAGTAGGGCTCGGACCGTGTGCTGTCACCGCCGAGTTTCATGTTCTAGAACTGGACCCTACATTCAAAGCTATTTTGGGATGCTCATACCTTGAGGTAATAGGAGCTGTTGCCTCCACTAATCAACAGTGTCTGAAGTTCCCATACAAGGTCCATGTGATTAAACTGACTAACATCCTCATTTTCAATGACATAGATGACCCCTCTTCTGCACTGCCAATATCAAAATTTGTCCAACCGTTGGTTTCCACTACAGAGCTGCCCGAGGTCATGATGTTAACGACGCCTCCAGATACAGTCGCATGGCGGATGATGAAAGGGATGGGCTATCAGCCAGGAAAGGGGTTGGGAAAGGAGCTGTAGGGGGTTGTGCACCCCATTAAAGCCGTACAAAGACCAAAGAGACACGGGCTTGGCTACGAGCCCAATTTCACTTCGAGGATGCTCTACCAGCCAAAAAATGCCATGGGACTCCAAAAATTCTTTATCAAAGGGGAGACCATGATGATGGCCGGGGACGAAGAAGAAGAACCAGTCAAGAGGAAGAAGGCACCAGAGCAAGAGGAGGAGGTGGACAACATGAGTTCATCTTTGGCTCGGTTGTTCACAGGGGAGGAAGAACCAGTCGAGGGAAAGTCCATCTCTAAACAACTTGTCCACTCGAACCCACCTCCAAACAACATCCCGTGTGAGCCGTATCCTACGGTCACGTATTTTAAAATCCTCACTCTATCCCTCTTGGATTCACTTGATGGGCTATCTAGCCCAATTCCCACTTCTGGGCCAAAATGGCCTCCTGAACTGATCACTGGGCCTGAGAGCCCATTCAAATCTTCTTACTCCACTGGGCTTCTATGCCCATTCCAATCCAACAACCTTGGGCCCGCGTGCCCACCAGTCGGGCCCACTTGCCCTTTAGATTTATTTTCTTGCTTTGGGCCCGCGTGCCCACCATTCGGGCCCAGGTGCTCCTTAGATCTTTTCGCTAGCTATGGGCCTATCTGCCCATTTCTTGTCATCATCGGGCCCGCGAGCCCAATTTTCTCCCATTTGCTTAAGCTTTCTATTTCTGCTCGAGCCCCATCGGCTCATTCACTTTTTGTTATTGAAAACACACAAAACACCAAAAAAAAATGTCTTCTCGCAAACCCAATTTTCCGTTGAGGAGACGTCTCTTCTTGTCTCGGAGGGTGCTCCCAACCAGGGACCCCTCTTCCCCAAATCACTGATCGATCTGCTCGATCCTTCACCCACTGTAGATACCACCTTTCCAATTCCGTCTTCTTTAGGAGTAGTTAGTATAGGAAAGAAGAAAATTCGAGGTAAGCGTGTTCCAGAGAGATATCTCCAACAAATAGCTCAAAAATGCAAGGAATGTGCAAGGCTGCCAAGGTTTTTGGAAAATGCTATCCAGCTTGATGAAATCCAATATGAGGATGAATTCAATGTAGATCATACATTGGGAGTTTACGAGGTTTTATCAGAAAAGGATCCTGATTTTGAGGATGGAATTGATGACTTGGCTGATGCGTATGCATCTGGACTTAAAAGGTTTGAAGAACCATCAGCCACGGTGGATGAACTGACAAAAGAATTAAATCTTGGAACACCAGAAGATCCCAAGACAATCCTTCTAAGTGCAAACCTCACTCCCACTGAGGAACAGAGATTAATTGAAATTTTGGAAGAATATAAAGACACGTTCGCATGGACATACGAAGACATGCCGGGGTTAGACAACTCGTTAGTTGAACATCGTCTAACTTTGAAACCTGGAGTTACCCCGGTCAAACAAAAATTAAGGAGATTCCACCCTGATGTTGCACTTAAGATAAAAGAAGAGGTCTACAAGTTACATCAAGCAAAATTTATTAAGCTTGTCCTTTATCCGCAATGGGTGGCAAACATAGTCCCAGTCATGAAGATCTATATAGACTTCAGGGACTTGAACCGAGCGTGTCCTAAAGATGACTTTCCTCTACCTCATATTGATGTACTGGTTGATAACACTGCTGGATTCGAGATGCTATCATTCATGGATGGCTATTCTAGATATAATCAAATCCGGTTGGCCGAAGAGGACCAGGAGAAGACCTCGTTCACTACACCTTGGGGAACCTACTGCTATGTCGTCAAGCCCTTTGGACTAAAGAATGCTGGTGCTACCTATCAGAGGGCAATGATGGCTATCTTCCATGACATGATGCATACCCTTCTAGAGGTGTACGTGGATGACCTGGTCGTTAAGTCCAAAAGCCGAGAAGATCATCCTGAAGTGCTCAAAAAGGTCTTGCAAAGGGCTAGGGAATATAAATTGAAAATGAACCCAAAGAAATGTACGTTTGGAGTATCCTCAGGAAAGTTATTGGGGTTCATAGTGAGCAAAAGGAGCATAGAGATCGACCCAAACAAAGCCAAAGCAATCATTGGTATGCCTCCTCCAAGAAATATGAAAGAACTTTGAGAATTAATCAGGAGGGTACAGTTTGTCCGCCAGTTCATCACACAACACTCCCAAAGGTGGAAACCTTTCTATGAGTTGACCAAGGCGGGGGCCGAGTTCAAATGGGATTCGAAGTGACAGGATGCATTCGATGGTTTAAAAAGATACCTGGCTAGTCCCCCTGTGCTTAGACCACCAGTCCCCGGCAAGCCCTTAGTCCTGTATATCTCGATTTTGGAGAATTCTCTCGGGGAAGTCCTTGCACAAGTGGATGAAGAAGGAAAAGAGAGAGCAACTTACTACTTGTCAAAGATCTTTGATCCTTGTGAGCAGAAGTATACTGTAGTGGAGAAGACCTGTGCTGCACTAGTCTGGGTAGTTCAGAAGCTTAAACACTATTTCTTAGCTCATGAGGTCAATCTTATTGCCCGCATCAATCCCATCAAATTCCTTCTGGAGAAAACTGTTCTAACTGATCGGTTAGGACGTTGGCAGAGCTTCCTTTCTCAGTTTGATATCACCTATGTCCCCCAGAAGGAGATTAAGGGCTATGCCATTGCCGAACATCTAGCCCATCATCCTATACCCCTCTTTGACCCGGTCCAGTCGGAGCTCCCGGATGACGAACTAATGTTGATCCGATCTTCCCACCTTTGGACATTATATTTTGACGAGGCTCTGAATTCACACGGTAAGGGAATAGGAATTGTCCTTCTATCACCCGAGGGTGTCACCATTCCACAGGCATTTCAGCTTGACTTCCCAGCAACCAACAATATAGCTGAATATGAAGCCTTGTTGGCCGGGCTAGAGGCCGCTCATTTCTATGGTGCCACGGAATTGAGGGTGATAGGTGATAGCCAACTAATTCTTCGCCAAGTCCTAACCAAATACCAAACTTCTCATCCAAACCTCAAACCTTACCAAGAACTCACCTCTTGCTACATCAAACTCTTTTCCAAACTCACTTTTGTCCATGTTCCTCGAGCTCAGAACATCCTTGCTAATGCCCTTGCCTCCTTAGCTTCATCTCTATCAGTCCCGCTAGGTAGACAGGTGCGGGCTATCTATGTCCGTAGAAGGTTGATGCCGGCGATTAAGGATGGTCGATTTTTGAAGATTAAGGAGAGATTTGGCAGGAAGGAATATTTAGAGCAGAAAGAGGAAGTTTCTCTAATCGAGTTGGAAGAGTTAGATGAAGGTGAGAGGCCTTGGTTTGATGAGATCGCAAGGTATTGTCAAGATCAGTCGTATCCACCTGGATCAAATGCAAAATAAAAGAAGGCCATCAGGAGAGTATCCCAGAGGTATACCATCCTAGGAGGGGTGTCGACTCCAGAAAATGGGTTCCGGATCGGCACCTCAAGAGAAGAAGGTGAAAGATAGAATGGGGTAAAAGGGAGTGAATCAGAAAACACTCGGAAAGCGGTAAAGACTCCTCACCTCGGTCCCACACTCACATTGATCCCCGAACTTTCATCTCACGGCGTCGCTCGAGCACCGGAGATGGTTCGGGTGATGTGGGAGGAGAGTGAGGAGGAGATGAACTTAAAGCATAAATGAAAGGTGGTCGCCAGGAGCCGCAGGCTCCGCTTTATGTAATGAAAATTAAGAAGTTGACCGTGTGTACCATAGCGTGGGAGAAAGGGATGTGAGTTCAACCTTCTTCTTCTTCGGCCGGCCGATGAAGAAGAGTCTCCAACCGATGCTAGCTTGATAAACCTGTGCAACTAGAACAATAAACCAAGAAAACAAGTGAAGAAGGATTAGAACTGAGTGAAGTGTAGTAACTTGTAAAAGTAATAACATAAAACGACAATTGGAAACAAACTCACCGGATTCGGGGTTAGCCCTAACCCCTCTTTTTTTGGTTTATTTATGATGTATGAAATGATGTAAAACTGAATAAAAATGATTCTTAATTGTGAACTAAATAATTTGAATGAAGAAAAAAGAATATAAATGGTTAAAGACAACACAACCCAGGCAAAGTGGCAACCGGGTTGGACAGATTTAATGTAAACTGCGCGGCTCTGATGCAGAGACCGTAGAGGACAGAACCGATGTAAGAATCAAGTGAAATTTATTTCAAAATAAAGATAACTCACCGAGGGTGGTTTTATATGAAGACAAGTTTGCCTGAATATTATGATAAGTAATCTGAATTTATCTGATAATTCGGATCTTGGACAATGAAGTTCTGGAAACTCCCAGCACAATGTCGATGTAGGACATGCTATGGGCACCACAGATATCAAAATTGAATGATTCTTGTTGGAGATAAAATATAACTCACCGGGGAACAATTTCTATGAAGGATGTATGGCCTGAATCTACCATTAAATGTACTTAAATTGACTGAAAAAACAATGACTTAGAAGAGAAGACTTCGGATCTGTCTGTGCAGCGCCGGTGTTGAAGCCATAAAAAGCAGAGGAAATGTCAGAATTGATATCTGTTTGTTGGAGATGAAATATATCTTGATTAACCACACTTCGTATGAAGTAAGTCAGGCCATAAAATGACTATAAATATCTGTAGAAGCCGATGATCAACAGTGCAGCACGTTGGAGCATAGACCGGCTTCTTCTTCACTTTGGGATGATCTCCGGGCACCGGGACGAAGATAGAACTATTTGGGGAGATTTGGAAGAGCCTAGGGTGGCTGGAGGACGAAGAGAGAAGTGCTGGAGGATGGGGGATGCCCTTTTTAGGTCGTTCATATGAGTCTCCCTTTATAGGGGATGAAGAACAGGTCAAAAAATAGCAAGTTTTGATACATCCGACCTTAGGTTGGATTTCCTCCATTTAATGTTTCTGATTTTCATCCTGAGGTATCTAGAAACTTACCTAAATGATTGAGAGAGATTGAAAACCGTGGATCACCTTCTCCATGCTCAAAATATGCCTCCACTTGAAGAGGAAACAAATCTAGTCTAAAAATGGCAAGTCTTGATATACAAGACAACAAGTTGGATTGCCATCATTAGATGATGCTAATTTCGACCATGAAGCTTCCAGATACTATAAAAAGTGATATGGAGGAGTAAAAAGTAAGTTAAGGTCGTGAATTGGTCAGATATGTGCCCAATGGGCTGGGCTTGCATGCAATTGGGCTTGATTGGTGCTGCGTGCGGACAGAACTGCGCACCTGACTTCTAAAAGGTGCTGCGGACAAATGGGAGATCAGAATTGAATGCCGTTTGTTGCAATGGAAAGATAACTCATAGAAGAAGATTATTAATGTTGAATACTTATTCATTAGACGTCCATATAATCCTGTGAAAAATTTACAATTAGAGGATATGCTGGGAAAAGTATAATCTGGCACACCACCAAGAGTCTCTTATTCGGCAAACATGGATTTGATTAGAAATTAGAAAATCATCCTCATATTTCCAATAAGCACCTCAGCTCATCCAAAAGGGTGGTTTATCATGATTTTTATGGTCTAAAAGAGATGTTGCCAATGGAATAATGGTTTAAGCTCTAAATAAGGCCAAATTGGCATGTCTACAAGGGGTGCTCTACAAGAGGAGCTTGAGTGGAATCTTACTTAGATGCGTTGATGAAGAAGAGGCAGAATTGGTGCTTAAGGAAGCACATTCCGGGGTCTGTGGGGGCCATGTCAATGCTCAAGCTCTTGCCAAGAAAATCATTAGGCAAGGGTATTATTGGCCAACCCTAGAAAAGGATTGCTCCATCTTTGTCCTGCACTGTCATTCTTGCCAACTTCATGCCGACAAGATCCATTCTCCCGCATCTTCCCTTCATCCGATTCATGCCCCATGGCCCTTCGCCATGTGGGCTTTCGACATCATTGGCCCTCTAAGTGATCTTAACTCTGAAATCCATTCCAAATCATTCATCCTGACGGCAACAAAGTACTTCACCAAGTGGGCAGAAGTGGAAGCGTTCGTGGAGATCAAGGCATCAACACTATGCTCCTTCATCAAACGCAACATCATCGCCATGTTCGGGATACCCAATGACATTATCACCGACAATAGACCGCAATTTCTGTCTCAAGATCTGCGTGATCTTTGCAACATGTACCGCATTGCATTGCATCATTCATCTCCTTATTACCCGCAAGGCAATGGTCAAGCAGAAACCACCAACAAAACTTTGATTAAAATCATCAAGAAAACCTGTAAGTCTAGCAAGTTCGCAGACTGGCCAGATAAACTTGTAGATGCCCTATGGGCTTATCGTACTTCTGTATGGACCCCCACTGGTCAAACCCCGTACGCTCTCGCATATGGGATGGAAGCGGTGGTCCCATACAAAGTAATCCTTCTATCACTCCGAGTTCAACTTGATAGGGACATCCCTGTCGATGAGAGGCGATAATCTCTCCTTGCACAACTTGAACTCCTAGATGAAAGAAGGTTGGCCGCCTCTGAGCATACTTATCAGAACCGATTGAAAAGGTTTTATCAAAAGAGGGTGGTAGAGAGAAAGTTCAAAATTGGTGAGATGGTAGTCAAACGTATATTCGTTAAGCCGGGTGGTCCCCGCTCCAAGTTGCAACCTAACTGGGAAGGGCCTTTTGTTATAACTTAAAAATATCCAGGTAATTCATATGAGCTAACCAACGCCGATGGAGAAAAATTGAACCATCCATGGAACGACGTTTACCTCAAAAAATGTTTTCCTTAAAAAAGAAAATGGAGAATTTATGGTATGATATTAAGTCATCGATCCAAAGGGTGTTAGCTAGAAGTCAAGGGTAGACATCACCATGCACACACAACACCTCCCGATCCCAGAATCTGGATAGTCCAACACTCGAGAGAGGCAAGGCAGAACCCTTAAGGCGGAAAAGAAACCTTACCCTATTCTCTTCTATTCGGTTCGAAATAGGTGAATGGGAGTAGAGGAGGATAGTATCCAAGGATGCCCGCCGCCTTAGTAGGAGGCCGTCTCATAGGGTGCAAAAGGGTGCCAAAAGATGGGCATTGAACCCCACAGGTTTAAACAAATATGGGCTTGTCTGAATGAGTACCCGAAAGAATAGAAAATGAAAAGAAGGCACCAAAAGATGGGCAATGACCCCACAGGTCAAAGACTTGTCTAAATAAGTGCCACATGTAAAAAAACCCGAAGAGGCCGAACCCCAACGGGCAATTTGGGCATGAGTAGAGAAACCCTCCTCAACACCCCCAAATCCTATCAAAGACTTCCTTTATTATTCTTCCATCTTAAAACCCCTAGGGTAGGGTAAACTATCCAAACTCAGGGGGAATCCAAACCGATCAAGAGAAGAAGGCAAGAAAGATTCTAGGTAAGGAACCTTATTCAAACGTGGTGCTTATTGCTTGAATCTTGATCAACACTCAAAGATCGATGAATGGTCTCAATACCGACACATTCTCCACAAAAATCCAAAAAAATGAATATTTTCAAAAAATCCAAAAAAATCAAATATTTCCAAAAATTTAAAAAAATGAATATTTTCTAAAATTCAAAAAAAAGTTGAAAATCTTCAAAAATAAAAAATGAATATTTTCTAAAAGAAATGCATCATTTAGCTTGGCATAACCTTGATTTTTGCCTTTGCTAGCATTCATGTTTATTTTTATGTCTTGCATGTTTCATTTCTGCATCGCATATTTATCTTGATTATCACCCCATTAAGATGGCTCCTCCCTTTGACCTAAGTCAAAGTTGGCCATAATAGACAAAGGGATGAGTCGTTGTGAAGATCTAATCCTCTTTTATCAAGTATTTTCAGGGACTTTAAAATAAGAGGAGAAGGTTCTCTCAACGACAGGTAAGTTCTCTTAACCATTTCATTTTGGTCATCTAGTCTTTTTTATACCTTGATAATAAGGCTCCTCTCTTTGACCTAAGTCAAGGCAGACAGTAATAGGCAAAGAGATAAGCCATGGTGAAGATTTAATCCCCTTCATTAAGCGTTTCAGTATTCTGAGATCAAGAAGGGAGCGACTCTCGCCATAGCAGGTAAGCACTCTTAACTTGTCTGTCATTTTGTGCATTCTACCTGGTTGATAAGGCTACCCCCCTTGACATATAAGCAAGGCAAGACAACAATAGGCAAGGGGGTAAGCCATAGAGCAGATTTAACCCTTCTATTAAGTATTTTAGAAAAGAAACACAAGTCAAGGAAGGGTGAGAATCTCGCCAACAGGTATGTCTCTTAACTGTACATCTATTATTTACTTTTATTATTTGCCATCCCTTAGAAGGCTTCACCCCTTGATAAACTTGCAAGGTGCTAAGCTGAAATGTGATACTAACAATCCTTTCGAGAAATGTCAAGCAGATCAAAACAACACTGAAGCAAGAAGTGCTATAACAAGGAAGAAAAGCAGCTACGACACCAGAAGAAGATTAAGCCTGCTACAGATATCAGCGTTTGTTGCCACCGACTCTAGGAGAACGACCACGTGGAGAAGGCATGGAAACCATGTCAACAAATACCGCCGCAACTGCCTCATTCCGGCGATATTCCGAAGGAGTGGCCAAGAAAATGCTCGCAGAAATGGAAGAGTGGACATGGGAAACCCCCATTTCTTGCCGGCTAACATATAAGTCGTTAGTTGTGTATTATTATCTTATGCATGATTTGTTGAAGACCATGAGTATGGAGAAGACTTGACCCGAGATCCCCTTCATCAAAATCTACGATGGTCGGGTCATCTCCAATACTTACGGATAGGCCAAAATTGTGCTGTGAGGGACGATGGATCCCGAATGGGTATCTTGACCTCATAGACAATCTATATCTTCAACTATTTGTTATATAAGTTTTGTCTTGTTTTATTGAGCCCAGCATGCATCATGTAGCGTTAATTGCATTACATTTTGTTTTGTCATTGCATACATCATTTCTCAGCCTAATCTTTAAACCTTTTAAACCTTTTCCAATCATTCTGAATCCCACCGTGTTTTCTAGTCCCACCAGCCTTTCTAATATCCCGCTGTGTCTGTTAATCCCACCGTGTTCGGTAATCACCTTGTGCCACCAAATCCTCCATCACCACTGTGGCCATTGCAGCACTTCCTTGCTATTCATCCCACCATGGCAGCCAATTCGTCCCACCAAGGGCCTTCTATTTGATCAGAACTTGCACCGTCACTATCTTCACGGTCTATGCTTAAACATCTGCCTTTCGGAATCTGAGATCATTCTATTCAGAATCAAATCTTGTCTCTTGGAAGACTTAAATGAATCTAAGAGCCTGAATATGCTCGATTGGTATTCTTTTACTTTTTCAAAAACAAATCTCTTTTTAAACTTTAGACAATCACAGTATAGGAACACCGCAAAGATCGGGTTACTGGCTGATGATGAACCTATGAACCCATGTTTTGGGGACTCCCCACCGCGTTGGGGGTTGGCTATTCTTCTCTCGTGCCAATGACACATCTTTTACCAATCGAATATAGGAAGACTTGATGAAACATGGCGGTTAACCAGGAGACTTGAGGAGATTCATCTTGCTGAATCTGATCATTGAGCATGTCTATATCTACACCTTGATGCCACCTTTTCAGTCCATCACCATTTCACTCCACTACATTCTACTACGATCCATCTCGCTTCACTACACTTTCTCTACGTTTCACTTCGCTCCGCTACATGCCATTCCCATGTAAAGCCGACATCAAGGCGAGGCAAGCTGTAGACACGCCAAATTGGCTTGATTTGGAGCCCCAGACTCTTATTCCATAGGTTATATCCTTTATTTGACCGTTATCTGATCTTTATTATCTCGTGGACATGAGCTAAGGACATGGGTGGAGCCCCTCGCAAGTTAAGAATGGACCAATGATTTCCGGAATGATGCTGTAACCTTCAAGCGAGAGCCGCACGTGAACTGTAAAAACATGAAGCCTGCTCGATGACCGACCTTGAATGGTCCATAATTGAAGTTCTTGGGAGTCCCGCATGTGTTCCATAACATTCAGGGTTTCTGAGAAGTCATTTCGGTAGGCGTCGGTCAATGATGACTTTCGTTGCGGCTTTTTCGATCTGTGCTAACACGGCTATCCCGGACCACGTGTTAGGCCTTTCCAGTCATCACCGGGTCTTTTCGGGTCATCCGGGTCGATTCTAGCCGAATATTTTCATGAACCATGGCCATACATCCGGTTCGGTCAAGTTTAAGGTTTCTCGGCTTTTTCGAGTTTCGGTTCACGTTTACCGGGTTAATCTCAGATTTTTCGATGATTTCGGGTTTTCCGATCATACCGGACTTGTTCGGTCATCATTTTAAGTCATCCCGAGTTGACCCGAGATTTCTCGACCGGAACCGTACTCTTTCAGATCTTCGCCACGGGTTTCGGCTTTCCGCGAGAGGGTAAACCGGTAGAAAGCCCCGTGCGAACATCTCAGGAGTCATGCCGGCTGGTTTACAAACTTGAGGAGGTGCGGTTGAAAGCCCTCTTTCCAACGCGACAAACGGGAGCCGAATTGGACATCCCGTTTGCAAGATACGGCTCGCGGAACACGCGCGCAGGAGAGAGAGTCTACCGCGCCCCCGCTCCGCTTGAAAGGGGAGGGCGCGCTCTGCGCGCCCTCAACCCGGGGGCACGCCCTGCGCACCCTCAAACCGGGGGCACGCCCTGCGCGCCCCCGGTTCCTTTGAAAAGCGGGGGCACGGTCAGTTTTTTTAAATTGAAAATTACCCCGATTAGCACCTTCTAAACCTGATTTTTGGAAGGTTTCCGACGCTGATTTTCAATTACTTGTACCGCTCCCCTGGTTCGGGGGCGCGTTACGTATGTCAAGTTGATTTTTAGCAATTTTCAGAAGTTTCTGTCGATTTTTATCAGTGAGACGCGTAACGCGCCCCCGCTCCCTTTGAAATAGGGGGGCGCGCAGACTGCGCCCTCGAAGTGAGGGCGTGCCCTGCGCGCCCTTGGTTTGAGGGCGCGCCCTACGCGCCCTCGTCTCCTTTGAACAGTGGGGGCGCGGTCGGTCCAGTTTCCATTTTTTGCACCGGCTTTTTTTCCCTATAAATTGAGGGCCATTCTCAATGACCAAGGATTGATCCCCCATGCCTAGCTCGTCCAGAGGTCGTCCAAGCTCTTCTCCGAAGCCGTCCCGACGTCCAAAGGCGATCCGAAGTCAAGAGATCGATCCCGAGGTGAAGGAGAAGGCTCGATCCGGGTGTTCTGCATCAGCCAACTTCATTGACTTCTGCAGAAAATCAGAGACTCCTTCTGCAAAAGTCTTCAACATAGAAGATGTTCATCTCTTCGTCCTCTTTCATCTCCAACTGACGGTACTCAATTCTGACTTGTCGTTTGTTCGTGACAGTTGCTGTACTGAGGGCGCACATCCAGGTTCTATTTTCTATATCCGTCTACTTTCAGAATTTTTACAGACTTTTATAGGAGGATTTAGGAGAAATCATAAACATAGGAACTCTTACACTCTAAGTCCTCTATCTACTCCGACAAACATAACTCAATTCTGACATCGGGGGTCATCCGTAGCATCCTCTTCACCAAAGTCGCGCGAGAAGGATGCAAATGCTACCCGAACCGGCCTTCTTCAACCAACTCGGCTTCAACTCAAGCCGATCCATTCCATAAGCTTTCTCAACTCCCTTAACTCAGTTTATTTATTGTTTTAAAGCATCCTTTAGTTTATTTACATCATTTTTACATAATAAAAAATACAAAAAAATGGGGTTAGAACTCGCCACAATCCGGTGAGTTCGATTCCAATTACTTCTTTCTTATATTCTCTCTACAGTTACTACAGTTCCCATAGTTCTAATCATTTTCTTTCACTTGGTTTATTGTTCTAGTTGCACAGGTTTATCAAGGTAGCATCGGTTGGAGACTCTTCTTCATCGGCCGGCCGAGGAAGAAGAAGGTTGAACCCATATCCCGATCTCCCGAACTAAAGTACACGGTCAAATCAACTCATCTCTTGTTTTTATTCTATAAAGCGGAGCCCGCGGCTCCTGGCGACCACATCTTTCATGTTTTAATTTCATCTCCTCTTCACTCTCCTCCCACATGACCCGAACCATCTCCGGTGCTCGAGCGACGCCGTGAGATGAAAGTTCGGGGATCAATGTGAGTGTGGGACCGAGGTGAGGACATTTTACCGCTTTCCGAGTGTTTTCAATTCACTCCCCTTTTTTTTACCAATTCCATCTTTCACCTTCTTATCTTGAGGTGCCAATCCGGAACCCGTTTTCTGGAGTCGACAGATAGTAAGTAGAAGAATAAGTGCAAAGTGTATTGCACATAATGAAAAGGTGGAGCTTGAGAAGCTCCATGTATTTATATCATTCATGTTTACTTGTCTTAAATACACATTTGATAGTATAAGATACTATATATGTGTATTCTAGTATAAGATACTAGGGATGCATATAATAATATGAGATACCAGATATGCATCTTGTATCTACAATGAGTTGTAGATAATAGCAAGTAAATGAAGGTTTAAATAAGATTGTTGACCTACATATGAAATGGTACAAAATGTTGCATCATTACTAGTGGAAGATACAAATTTTCTATAACCTTCTAGAGTTGTCTTAATTATCCTTCCAAAAGAATATTGTTTTCATTTCCTAGTTGAATAAATGGTGATTTATTCTATGGTATGTAAATGATAATTGTTCTATAATAATTGGTAAAGTGTTTACTAGTGGGAGCATAATAAAGAGTTTAGTCATATAAGATATGCATGCTCTTATAATATGTGTGAAAAATTCTCATTAGGTGAAGTATATTGATATTGATCAATCTATTATTTAGTAGTACAGTCATATTTATAAGAAAAGACTTAAGGAGTGCTATTTGGATAGTAACATATAGGTAAATAATTTAGAATTATTAACTATATGTAAGTCTTATCTGTCGACTCCGAAAATGGGTTCCGGATCGGCACCTCAAGATAAGAAGGTGAAAGATAGAATGGGGTAAAAAGGGGAGTGAATTGAAAACACTCGGAAAGCAGTAAAGACTCCTCACCTCGATCCCACACTCACATTGATCCCCGAACTTTCATCTCACGGCGTCGCTCGAGCACCGGAGATGGTTTGGGTCATGTGGGAGGAGAGTGAGGAGTGAATTAACTTAGAACATGAATAAAAAGAAAGGTGGTCGCCAGGAGCCGCGGGCTCCACTTTATGGAATAAAAGCAAGATTTAGTTAGATTTGACCGTGTACCTTAGCATGGGAGATCGGGATATGGGTTCAACCTTCTTCTTCTTCGGCCGGCCGATGAAGAAGAGTCTTCAACCAATGCTAGCTTGATAGACCTGTTCAACTAGAACAATAAACCAAGTGAAATAAAAACAATTAGAACTATGGGAAGTGTAGTAACTGTAGTAAGAAGATGAGAAAGAAGCAATTGGAATTGGACTCACCGACTTCGGGGTGAGCCTTAACCCCTTTTTTGTGTATTTTTTGTGATATAAAATTATGCAAAAAACTAAATAAAAATGATGCTAAAATGATCCTGGATGAATGACGAAGACATAGAAACTTGAATGACTCAAATCGGAGCTAAAATGGAGAAGATATCACCAATATGGCCGGACAATGCACTGGACTGAATGTGCCTTGGGTTTGGAGGCGCGGTGATGAGGGCGCGGTCTGCGCGCCCTTGGTTTGGGGGCGCGTTCCACTGTCTGGCGCGACTTCGGTGCAGAGCTCGCCACGGGCAGTCCCAATGTCAGAATTGAGTGAAGTTTGTTGCAGTAGATATAAGACTCGGAGAGGAACAGTTATTATGTTGATGACTTCTCCTAAATTTTCCTTTAAAAGTCTGTAAAAATTTTTAAAGTAGGAGGATGTAGAAAAAAAACCTGGATGCGCGCCCTCAGTGCAGCAATCGTCATGAACAAAAGGCAAGTCGGAATTGAGTGACGTCAGTTGGAGATGAAAGAGGACGAAGAGAGGAACAACTTCAATGTTGAAGACTTTTGCATAAGGAGCCCAGGATTTTTTGCATAAGTCGATGAAGATGGTTGATGAAGAACACCCGGATCAAGCCTTCTCCTTCACCTCGGGATCGATCTCTTGACTTCGGATGGCCTTTGGATGTCGGGACAGCTTTTGAGAAGAGCTTGGAAGACCTATGGACGAGCTAGGCACTGGGGATTAACATTGGGTCATTGAGAATGACCCTCAATTTATAGGGGAAGGAAGCCGGTGCAAAATTTAGAAACTGGACCGACCGCGCCTCCGCTTTTCAAAGGGGACAAGGGCGCGCAGGGCGCGCCTTCAAACCAAGGGCGCGCAGGGCGCGCCCCCAGTTCAGGGGTCGTGGTCTGCGCGCCCCCCTGTTTCAAAGGAAGCAGGGGTGCGTTACGCATCTCACTGCTAAAAATCGACGGAATCTTCCGGAAATTGCTAAAAATCGACTTGACATACGTAACGCGCCCCCTAACCGGGGGCGCGGTACAAATAATCGAAAATCCTCCGCAGAAACCTTCCAAAAATTGCGCCCCCGGGTTGAGGGCGCGCAGGGCATGCCCTCCTCTTTCAAAGGGAGCGGGGGCGCAGTACACTCTCTCTCCTGGGCGCGTGTTCCACGAGCCATATCTTGCAAACGGGATGTCCGATTCGGCTCCCGTTTGTCGCGTTGGAAAGAAGGCCTCAACCGCACCTCCTCAAGTCAGTAAACCAGCTGGCATGACTCCCTATATGTTTGCACAGGGCTTTCTACCGGTTTATCCTTTCGAGGAAAGCCGAAACCCGGGGCGAAGATTCGAAAGAGCACGATTCCGATCGAGAAATCTCGGGTCAACTTGGGATGACTTAAAATGATGACCGAACAAGTCCGGTACGATCGGAAAACCCGAAGTCATCGAAAAATTTGATATTAACCCGGTAAATGTGAACCAAAACTCGGAAAAGCCAGGAAACCCTAAAATTGACCGAAATGGCCATATGGCCCCGGTTGATGAAAATATTCGGCTAAAATCGATCCGGATGACTTGAAAAGACCCGGTGATGACTGGAAAGGCCTAACTTGTGGTCCGGGATAGCCGTGTTAGCACAGATCGAAAAAGCCGTAACGAAAGCCGTCATTGACCGACGCCTATCGAAATGACTTCTCGGAAACCCTGAATGTTACGGAACACATGCGGGATTCATGTTTTTACAGTTCACGTGCGGCTCTCGCTTGAAGGTTACGGCAATATTCCAGAAATCATTGGTTCATTCTCAACTTGCGAGGGGCTCCACCCATGTCCTTAGCTCATGTCCGGATCAGATAACGGTAAAATAAAGGATATCGCCTATGGAATAAGAGTCTGGGGCTCCGAATCAAGTCAATTTGGCGTGTATACATTATCTTATTAAGCAAAATGACCAACTCTTCATTTGTCATGGAGAGAGGGCTAATGAGTTTATAGAACTCATGCATCTAGATGTATGTTAGCCCATATCTATTAAAGATAGAGGATAATATTTCAACTTCATTAATTTTCAAAGATGACTTCTCTAGGTATGGACATATGTACTTTATGAAGTAAAAATCTAAAACCTTTGAGAAATTATTTGAGATTAAGAATGAAGAGGAAATATTAATGAAAAGAGTATTAGAACTCTTTGATGAGATCAAAGAGGGGATACTTAAGTAATAATTCACACATAAATGAAGGATAGTAGAATATAATTTTGATGGACACTTCTTAGACATTTTAGCTTAATTGAGCAGCTAAAATGAGAAGCCATATTGTGTAGTACATAATATGGGCATTGACAACCTTTGCAAAATTCTTCTTTGTCTATTTAGGGGTTAGCACTCAATATAGGCATTGATTCTCTAATTGGTACCTTTCAAGTATATTCCATTTATTCCATATCATATATGAAAAGGGGTTAAAACTTGACCTTAAGCAAGTTAGGGTTTCAGAATGTCTGGCTTGGTAAAGAAGTATAACCCTATCAAGTTGAAATATAAGACTATAAATTGTTGGCTTATGGGATATCCTAAGGAAACTTAATGATATTAATGCCTCCCTTAAGGAGAAAGGTATGAGTTGATCATCTCACCATATTTCTAAAGGAAAAGCCCCTCCTTAAGAAAAATAGTGGGAGCAAGGTATAAATGGAAGGTGTTCTAGTACTACAATCCATAGACACTTTTTTATTAAGGTACTAGTTTATATCTACACAAGGGCAACTCATAGATCTTTTTTTATGTCCAATCAACCTAAGAGATATTTGAGACATATCTTTGAAGGAAGAAATGAGACATAAGATAAAAGGATAATGATCCTAAGATATATATTGAAGCAATATGAGATATTGATTCATAATGGGAAGAAACAATAAAATCCGATATAAACTCTATCTATTCTAATCAAGTTCAGAACTTGATTGATCCACCTAAGGATTTAGTATCTATAGGGTATAAATGGATCACTAAAGAATAGAATGAAGTATATTAGAAGGTATAGACCTTCAAAGTAAGGATAGTTAAAAGTTATATCATTTAAGTCAAATAGTTGACTATGATAAGACCTTTTACCTATGCCATGGAATTAATCCATTCGGATTTTGATTGTTACACATATGACTATAGGATATATCAAATGGATGTTAAGATAGTATTTCTCTATGTTATTTTGAGAAACAAGTGTATATGATACAACCTTTGGGAATCAAGTTCCAAAACATTCAAATAGTGTGAGCATAAGGTCCATTTATGGACTCAAGTAAAACTTCTCATAGATGATAGATAAGGTTTAATGAGATTAAATCTTATGATTTCATTGAGAATGAAAATATGCCTTGTGTTTTCATATAAGATAAGTGAGAGTGCTATTATCTTCTTGACATGATATATGCATGACATACTACTCATTAAGAATGAAGTAAGTATATTATCATAAGTGAGCCTAGTTATCAATTAATCCTCCAAACTTAATATGGGTTTTAAGAACTATGGAGATAGATCTAAAAGGTTTCTTGGCCTTACCCAATTCATGTGCGTAAATACCATAGTCAAAGAGTTTGACATGGTAAACTCCAAGATAGGTTTCTTACCTATGTAGTGTGGAGTTGATCTCTTTAAAAAGATGTCTTTATAGACTTCTTGAGAGATAAAGAGATCACATTAGTATAGCCCTTATGCTTTTGCAATAGGGCCTATCACATTTGTAATGCTAAGTACATGACTTTATTAATGCTCTAAGTGTTATGAGCATTCATCAAGTAAATCCATGTGAGAGTCACAGGATAATTTAGAGATGTGTCCTTGAGTACTTGAGAAGCACTATGGATATTCTCTAATGTATGGGGGGATAAGACTTGAAGTCTTGTTGTTTTATGAACACAAGCTTGTAATCAGATAAGTCTAATAATAAGACAAGGTAATGGTGGTACAGTGAGTTGGAAGAGTTCCATGCAAGAGAACACTGCTAATTCTACAACTAATCTAAAGTAGATTGCATAATGATTGTATATTGCTTGAGTAGCAGACTAGATGAAGATGTTCATCTGGCTTATGGGATTGTCTCAACCTTCTTTGAAAGTGTATCATTGTTTTGGGAAAACAATGAGGTAGAGCCAAAGTCTCATTAGAAGTTTCAAATTTCTATGGCACTACCATAGAATTAGAGAGAATGCAGTTGATAGAGATAGAGTATCTTCTGCTAATAATATTACAGATCCACTAATTGAAGCAGTTACTCAAGGAGTGTTTGAGCTTCACCTTGAGCTGATAGAGATCAGCCAGATGGGTGATTGGCTTTAGTTCAAGTGGGAGATTAATAGAAATGTATGCCCTACAAGCCAATCATATGTGATATGATTCAACATTTCTAAGAATATCTCATTCAATTAAATAGGCAAAACTTCGTTACTAGCTTTTATTAGAAGCGTATATCATAATGAAGTCCTCAATCACATGCAATGATGATTGAATCATGATGAGATCATGATAATGAGATCAATCATCTAGAAGTATGTGATCTAAATGTTCCTAGTCATAGGATCCTTGAGACGGGACATTAAGAATCCGGATAGACTAGTGTGTGTGATGTCTTCTCATGTGATGAGAATGACCAATCTCATTGGTCATCAATGTGGGGACACTGAGATACACACACAGGTGCTCATTAGTAAAATAAGTTCATTGAATTGACCAATTAGGAAAACCTGATCAGTATCTTACCAAACTGTCTATCAGGTTATTCTTACATCTCAATAGCACGGTTGGATCTTTGACCTGAGACCCAAAAGATGTCTTATCGAATGTATCTTGTACTTTGATTATTGACTTATGGATCACCATCTTGATGGTCTAGTATAGTTGATGTATTGGGTGCAAGAGAAACCCGGTGGAGGCAATTGAGTGGACAAGGGATCATTCACTCTCGGTCAGAGAGAGAGAATGTCCTATGGGATAGTACTCTAAATCCTTGGCCAAGGAACTTAGCATAATTGGAAAAGGAGTTTTCCAATTGATCTGAACCTAAGTACAGGATCCCATAGAGTTGGAATATTTGAGGGTTGACAGTCAGTGCTGAACCCCAGACCGACCGGGACATTGTATGAACGAGGATTTAAATCTGTGTGATAATTGATGATGAAAAGGCTCAATAGATGTTATTTAACTCCCCAAAGTCATTTTGGATCATAGGATGTGGCTTGTACCCTTTATGATCAGAAAGCCGTAAAAACTATTATCGGATAACGATTTTTATTTAATTTAAAGGAATTATTCTTTTAAATTAATTAAGGCTTCAACCAAATTGACTATTGGGCCTAGTGGGTCACACACAATAGATCTGGTCAATAAGATGAGGGCATGGATGCAATTTTATAGAAGTTTTGAATTTTTATGAAAAATTCCATTTTCTATATATATAAATGGCTTATTAAGCCAAACCCTAACAAGCCATAGGGCTGGAGCACGTCCTAAGCATCCTCTCTTCCTCCTCTCTCTTCTGGAAGGTGATCTCCCATGGTCATGCTTGGATCTGGAAGGTTTCTGGAGGCCCAAAGGAAGAGAGAACTTGTCTATTGAAGCAGATCGTGTGGATACCGCTAGAGATCGGACACTTGAACGGTTTTCAGCAAGGAGGAATGTCTTCTCTTCATCCATGGTGAGGGATTTTAGAAATCCCATGAGGTACTCTCGTTCTACTTCATATTCGGTTCCTGGTTTTACTCGTTCGGCATCGACCAAGGCAAAGATCATGGTTTTATGGAATCAAATATTTTCTGCTGTCATGTATTGATTCCTTACAATTTTGTCACATTTTACATTGATTCCCGCGTGAACCACCCCTTTCTTTATTAAAACCAGTTCCCGCGTGAACCAACCCCCTTTCCTAAACCGGTTCCTGCGTGAACTAACCCACTTTCATATCGGTCCCCGCATGGACCACCCCTTTACACCACTTTAGATTGGCCCCACGTGGCCCTCCTTTCCTTTTTCCAATCAAATAAACTGGTTCCCGCGTGTACCACCCCTTTTTCTTCAAAGAATCGGTTCCCGCGTGAACCACCTACCTTTCCAAAACTCGGCTCCCGCGTGAGCCACCTTATTTCCAAATCGGTCCCCGCGTGGACCATCCCTTTTACCTTCATTTCAGATTTTCCCCCACTTGGACACTCCATCACAAGCCGGTTCCCACACGAACCACCTTTTAGTTGCTAGTTGCTAGTTACTTGTTTTACTTTATCATTGCTTGTCTTGATTGTATTCACTTGCTTGATTTATTTAATAGCTTTCATTCATTTCATGTTTGCATATTGATTGCTTCTTCTCCTCCTACCCTTCATTTTTCATTTTTTCATTAGCTTTTGCATCAGGTACCAAACTTGCATCAATCCGTAGGGCATTCAAGGCGGGGGCTCTCTCTCCCAACACACCCTCACCCTCTAAACACCTTCTTGGTGGATTCTTACCTCTTTTCTGGGATATTCTTTCCTAATTGATTTGGTGGTTTCCATCAAGACCTCCGTAAGTCCCCATTCGTGGAATATTCCTCTCCGCACGATTGGGCCAGTTGTACCACTTTCTCAAAACCCGAAGAACCCAAGTACCTACTCGTGGTGATTGTGTGATAACTTTAGGTCTTTAAGATTAAAGCAATATGAACCATACCTACTTGAGTGAACAATTGCTAATAATCTATCTAATCTAAGGTTTCAACCCAAAAAAACTGTCAAGTAGTCATTTTAAAAACTTGTTTGCATAACTTGCTTGCTCACCAAAAATTGAAAACAAAAAAAAATTCCTTCTTTCAAAACACTTAAAAAAAAGAAAATAAAAAACCTCTTTAATTTTGTGTTCAACTTGTTTTTCAAACAACCAAATTGAAACAAAAAAATTCAAACAAAACAAACCATAACAAAAAATCTTTAATTGTGTGCTTTGCTTGCTCTCTTTTTTAACCATCCTTGTAGAAAGATCGACATGATGCCAATTGGGTATCCTGACCTCTGATGTTCAATCTATATCTTCAAGTAGTTTGTTAAGTAAAGTTTTGATTTTTTTAAGCCCATCATGCATCATGTAGTTTTGCATTTGTTTCATTGCATCCTTGCTCATCATCTTTGCATCCATTTGTGGTCATCACTTCCTCTGAATCCCCACCGGGTGCACTCTCCCATCATTTACCCCGATTATGATCTTTTAATATCCCACTGTTTTTTAATCCCACCGTGTTTGATAATCCCACCGTGTCTGTTAATCCCACCGTGTTCGGTAATCACCTTGTGCCTCCAAATCTTTCATTTCTATCCCCACTGTGGCCGCTGCAACACTTCCTTGCTATTCATCCTACCATGGCAGTCAATTCGTCCCGCCAAGGGCCTCCTATTCGATCAGAACTTGCACCATCATTATCTTCACGGTCTGTGCTTCAACATTTGCCTTTCGAAATTCGAGATCATTCCATTCCGAATTTAATCTTGTCTCTTGAAAAACTTAAATGAATATGAGAGTCTGAATGTGCTCGATTGGTATTCTTTTATTTCCATTCCTCACCTCCCCGATCGGTAGTTCGACCTCTTACCATAACCCCACATGGGCAGCCCTACCATGTTACTTCACCTTATCACCCCATTGTGGGTCATTCTTCATCTCGCACACTAACCCACCTCCCTCCCATCCAAGTGCCACGTGCACACCCCTAGTGAATTCCTCCCCACTTGTTGCCAAGGATAAAGAAACCGTTGAATTTTCCCACTATACTATCTACATCCCCCCACCACAAATGCCAACCTACCATCACTACAATGGCTCAGGTGATCCCTTCACCTATGTCAATGATTTTCTGAGCAAATCATCTCGATGGCAGAATGATAGGAAGACCCTTGCTTTTCTTTTTAGGAGATCTTTAGAGGGTGCAGCCCTAGATTGGCTTTTTTCATTGAATGAAATAGAAATATGGGATTTTGAAACTGTCAAGTCCAAATTCTTACACCGATATGGGCCATGCTATTCATTAATTGGGAAATCAAGAGAAGATGTGGAATTAATGTAGTATCATGATAATTTGAGCCCTATGGCTGAGAAGAACATTGATGCTATGCACCAACCTAGGAGCTCTCATCAACCCCATTCAGATCATCATCATCAGCCAACTCCTCCACACCAGTTGATTAGGCCATCCATGCCCCTACCTCAGCTGGTCATGCAATCCTTGCCAATGGCACAAACAATTATGCACAATCAAGTTCCTCTTGTCACTGGTGCAAACACTTCATTACGTAAAACGGTTCCCCAGCCTTTGACTCCACCAACATTTCAAAAGGCCCCTCGGTCAATCATTCATCCTAAGCTGATCGAGCAAACCCCGGCTTCTCAACCAATCCCACCGCATAGGGATCCTCTTCAGTTGGTTGCACAACAACCAATCATTTCTTCTATTACTCTTGCCCCAACAAAGGAATCAATCACTCCTACTATTCTTGCACCTTCTATAGTAGAAGATTCAGACACTTCGACCCTTCAAGCTCCTGCCCCAACAAAGGAATCAATCACTCCTACTATTCTTGCTCCTGCTGTAGTAGAAGATTTATACACTTCGACCCTTCAAGCTCCTGCCCTGGCAGAGGAATCAATCACTCCAACCATTTGTGCTCTGGCCCTGGTAGAAAAATCAGTTTCTAACCCTCAGTGTATCGTTGCTATTTCTCAAGATCCAAGTCAGCCAGTAGGGGAGGTTGAACCAAACCCTTCGATACTTCCGAAATCCCATAGACTAGGCATGCCCCCTTTTATAGAACAACCTAAGGAGAAGCCTACTGTAGGGATCATAGATGAAGGGATCACAAATTTAGTTGATTGTCAAGGACTAGGCAAGGATTCTCCAGGTATAGATCAAATATTGTCATCATTAGAATTGATCCCTAAAGTCAGAGAAATAGAATTGACCCCTGGATGAAAAAAATAAAAGGATAGAATTGGTCAGTGAAATGGGGAATGAATTGACAAGCCTCTAGAAGGGCATAGACAAAGAGATACTGGGACCTCCTCCAGATAGGTAGGTAAATCTTTTAGCATCAATCTTAGGGCCACGACCCTTACCTCACCCTCCTCCCAATCAAAAATCAGGCCCATGGGCCTACAATTCCTCAATCTTAGGGCCACCGCCCTTTTTTATCCTTCTTACAATAATCAATTGGGCTCATGGCCCAAAATATGTCAATCTTAGGGCCACGGCCCACACTTTATCCCACTCAACTGAGCCCTCATGCCCCTCTTCTACAATAGGGCCCTTATGCCCCTTTCATCCAACTAGGCCCACGTGCCCCTTTCCATCAACCGGGCACTTGCACCCCTTTTCTTCAATTGGGCCCATGTGCCCCTTTTCATCAACCGGGCCTACGTGCCCCCTTTATCCAACCGGGCCCATGTACGCCCATGTACCCTTCTTCATCAACCGAGCTCTTATGCCCCTTTTCTTCAACCGGGACCACGTGCCCCTTTTAATCAATCGGGCTTGCATGCCCCTTTCCTTCAACTGGGCCCATGCGCCCCTTTTCCCCAACTGGGCCTACGTGCCCCTTTCCTTCCATTGGGCCCACGAGCCCATAATTCTCTCCAATCGGGCCCATGTGCCCTTAATTTTTCTAAATTGGGCCCACGTGCCCGTAATTCACCTCAACCGGGCTTACATGCCCATGTTTTTCTGCATCCGGGCACATGTGCCCAAATTTCTTCTAAATCGGGCCCACTTGCCCACCTTTCATCAACCTCGGGCACACATGCCCACACTCCTTCAACTTTGGGCCTATATGCCCCCATTCCTTCACAATCGGGCCCCTGTGCCCCCACTTCTTCAACTTTGGGATTACACACCCATACTCTTCAATGGCGTCAGCGAGCCCATCACAAATCACAATTGGGTCCATATGCCTGTTCTTTTCGTTGGGTCCCTCGGGCTCAACTTCCAATCAGGCCTTCGAGCCCATCACCTCCCATTGGGCCCTCATGCCCATCAACATCAACTAGGCCCTCTAGCCCGCCTTCAACTCTTGGGTCCACGTGCCTCTTAATTCCAACCATTTTTGGGCCTTCAAGCCCACTATCAACTCCCAGGCCCAAGATCCCATTTTAACGTACTTTTCTTTTTAAGCATTCTCTTTCCCTTTCCAAAATTTATTTTTTTAAAAAAATTAAAGGTAGAGAAATTTCCTGGGTGATACCCCAATCTTTGCCTTCTACATCATCAATTCTAGTTCCACCGTGCCAAATCAGATCCTCCACATCTTGCACCTCGCTGTATGACTCCTATTCTTCGATTCAATGTGGAGCATATCAACAGTGGAAGTAGTTGGGAAAGGCAAGGCGAGACCTGGCAGGCAAGGCAAGACAATCACAAATAAAGCCGTCATCAGCAATGAACTTCTTCTTCTCTCAGGTATTACATGAAATTGCATTCATCATCATTATGTCATCCGCAAGGCAATATCTTTTTGAAATGATTTTGAATTTCACATGAAAATTTTAATTGAGAGAAATTCATGATTGACGATATTTGTAGCTACCTTATCTTTATTAAACAAATTCTTTACATTGCAAGGCATGCGAACAATTGATTCATCTATAGAATGTAATATACCACAAAAATGGAACGAACTACTAGTATGACTTAAGTTCACATGTTCTAGGTTGTTGTCTAGGAGTCGAGGGTAGATACCATTCTACACACACAACACGTCCCAATCCTAAAATCTGGATGACCTGACACCCGAGAGAAGCTAGGCAAGGCTTAGTGATGGAAGGAAAACCCTCACCATATTCTCTTCTGTTCAGTCCAAGATAGGAAAATGGGACTAGAGGGGGAGAGTATTGAAAGCATCCTCCGCCCTAGTAGGAGGTCGTCTCAGAAGGTCCAACTTCTCAAATTGAAAAAGGGTGCTAAATGATGGGCAATGAACCCCACAAGTTAAACAAATACGAGCCTATCTGAATGAGTACCCAAAAATGTAGAAAATGAAAAAGGTGCCAAAAGATGGGCAATGACCCCATTGGTCAAAGAACCTATCCGAATGTGTACCACAAAAATAGGTTTGTCAATAAAGAAGAAAAGACCCGAAGAGGCTGAACCCCAATGGGCAATTGGGTGTGAGTAGAGAAATCTCTCTCGACATCTTCAAAGCCTATCAAGGACTTTCCAACAATTCTTCATTCTTAGCCCCCAAGGACTGGGTGGACCAACCAAATCAAAGCTAAACTCTAGCCGATCATTGGTTGAAGGTCAGAAAGATTATGGGTAAGAAACCCCTTTTGCACATGTTGTCAACCAGTGAACCTAGAAAAACAACCAAGTGATGAGAACTTGTGTCAATATTGATTTTACTCTCAATTTTTTTTTTCAAAAACTCCAAAAAAGTTGAATATCTTCATAATTCCAAAAAAAGTATTTTCAGAAAATTTTTGAGTAGTTTCAAAATCACATTTTTTTTCTTTTAACAAAACTTCTTTTCAAATTTCAAAAAAAAAACAAATTTCATCACTATGCTTGGTTTGAATTCTTGCCTTTACATTCATCGCATATTTGCTGCTTTATTTTTACACCCTTAAGAAGGCTATTACCCCTTGACAAAGGTCAACACATATTGCAACTTGAAAGGGGATAAGCCATATTGGCATTCTAATATCCTTTTTTAGTGTTTTAGGCACGAAGAACAAACAGGCGAACTGCACAACAAGGCGATGCTCGCCACTTCCCTCCCCTAAGAATTCTTAGGAGGAGGTATCACCATAACCTCGGCCTCAACTTTGCCGAGAAACTTTTTGTAGGATTTCAATAAGACGATGCTCGCCACTTTTCCCTTTGAGGATTCTTAGAAGGAGGAGTCATCATTGCCTTGGCCTCTACTTTGCCTAAGAACTTTTGCTCTGTGTCTTCATCAAGGCACACTCTTTTGTGAGAATGTGTGTCATCACACCGCAAACTCACCATTATCATTTTACTTCTTATAATATATTAGGTGCATTACTACTTATTTATGCATTCATGTTGAAGACCGCGAGTGCAAAAAAAGACTAGGCTCGAGATCTCCTTCATCAAAATCCACGACGGCTAGGTCATTCTTTGTGCTCACGGATAAGCCAAAATTAAATATCAAGGGATGATGGTTCCCAATTGGGTATCCTGACCTCTGATGTTCAATCTATATCTTCAAGTAGTTTGTTAAGTAAAGTTTTGATTTTTTTAAGCCCATCATGCATCATGTAGTTTTGCATTTGTTTCATTGCATCCTTGCTCATCATCTTTGCATCCATTTGTGGTCATCACTTCCTCTGAATCCCCACCGGGTGCACTCTCCCATCATTTACCCCGATTATGATCTTTTAATATCCCACTGTTTTTTAATCCCACCGTGTTTGATAATCCCACCGTGTCTGTTAATCCCACCGTGTTCGGTAATCACCTTGTGCCTCCAAATCTTTCATTTCTATCCCCACTGTGGCCGCTGCAACACTTCCTTGCTATTCATCCTACCATGGCAGTCAATTCATCCCGCCAAGGGCCTCCTATTCGATCAGAACTTGCACCATCATTATCTTCACGGTCTGTGCTTCAACATTTGCCTTTCGAAATTTGAGTTCATTCCATTCCGAATTGAATCTTGTCTCTTGAAAAACTTAAATGAATATGAGAGTCTGAATGTGCTCGATTGGTATTCTTTTATTTTTTAAAACAAATCTCTTTTTAAATTTTAGCCTATCACAGTACAGGAACATCGCAAAGATCGGGTTACCGGCTGATGACGAACCTACGAACCCATGTTTCAGGGACTCCCCACCGCGTTGGGAGTTGGCTATTCTTCTCTCATGCCAATGGCACATCTCTTACCAATCGAACATAGGAAGACTTGATGAAACATGGCGGTCATCCAGGACACTTAAGGAGATTTGTCTTGCTGAATTTGGTCCTTGAGCGTGTCTATATCTACACCTTGATGCCACCTTTTTAGTCCATCACCATTTTGCTCCACTACATTCCACTACGAACCGGCTCACTTCTCTATGCTTTCTCTACATTTCATTATGCTTCGCTACACACCATTCCCTTGCAAAGCCGACATCAAGGTGAGGCAAGCTATAGACACACCAAATTGGCCTGATTCAGAGCCTGAGACTCCTATTCTATTGGCGATACCCATTATTTGACCGATTATCTGATCCTGATTATCTCATGGACATGAGCTAAGGACGTTGGTGGAGCCCCTCGTGAGTTGAAAATGGACCGATGATTTTTGGAATAATGCCGTAACCTTCAAGCGAGAACCGCGCGTGAAACATGAAAACATGAAGCCTGCTCAATGACTGACCTTTAATGGTCTTTAATTGAAGGTCTCGGGAGTCCCGCATGTGTTCCGTAACATTCAGGATTTTCGAGAAGTCATTTCGGTAGTCGTCGGTCAATGATGGCTTTCGTTATGGCTTTTTCGATCTGTACTGACACGGCTAGGCCTTTCTGGTTATCACCAGGTCTTTTTGATTCATCTGGGTCAATCCGAGCAGTATATTTTCATCAACTGGGGCCATACGGCCATTTTGGTCAATTTTAGGGTTTTCCGATTTTTCCGATCTTCGTTTCACGTTTACCGGGTTAATTTTGGATTTTTCGATGATTTCAAGTTTTCTGGCCATACCAGACTTGTTCGATCATCATTTTAATTCATCCCAAGTTGACCTGAGATTCCTCAACCGGAACCGTGCCCTTTCGGATCTTCGCCACGGTTTTTGGCTTTTCGCGAGAGGGTAAACCGATAGAAAGCCTCATGCGAACATCTTGGGAGGCATGCCGGCTGGTTTATCGACTTGAGGAGGTGTGGTTGAAGGCTCTCTTTCTAACGCAACAAACAGAAGCCGAATCGGACATCCCGTTTGCAAGCTACGGCTCACGGAACACGCGTACAGGAGAAAGAGTGTAACACGCCCCTGCTTCCCTTGAAAGGGTAGGGTGCGCCCTGAGAGCCCTCACCCTGGGGGTGTTCCCTATGCCCCCTCAGTTCGGGGTGCACCCTGCTCCCCCGCTTCCTTTGAAACGCGAGGCGCAGTCTATTTTTGAAAACTGAAAATTACCCCCGATTAACACCTTCTAAACTAGATTTTTGGAAAGGATTCCCTGTTTAAGATTGATTATTTTGACCGTGCCCCCGAGTCAGGGGCGCGTTCATCTTATCAAGTCAATTTTTAGCGATTTTCGGAAGGTTCCGGTCATTTTTAGTAGTAAAACGCGTAACGCGCCCCCGCTTTCTTTGAAATAGAAGGGCGTGCAGACCGCGCCCCCGGGGTGAGGGCGCGCCCTATGCACCCCCAAATTGAGGGCACGCCCTGCGCACCCTCGCCTCCTTTGAAATGCCGGGGCACAGTCGGTCCAGTTTCCATATTTTGCACCAATTTCCATTCTCTATAAATTAAGGGCCATTCTCAATGACCCAAGGTTGAACCCCCATGCCTAGCTCGTCCTGAGGTCGTCCAAGCACCCTCCCAAGGCCGTCCCGATGTCCAAAGCCGATCCGATGTCGAGAGATAGATACCAAAGTGAAGGAAAAGCCCAATCCGTGCGTTCTACATCAACCTGCTTCATAGGCTTTCATATAAAATTTAGAGATTTTTTTGCCAAAGTCTTCAACAGAAGAGTTGTTTCTATCTTCGTCTTGCTTCAGTTGCAACTAGCGGCACTCAATTCTGACTTGCCATCTATCCGTGGAGATTGCTGCACTGAGGGCGCGCATCCAGGTTTTGTTTTTCCACATCCGCCCACTTTCAGATTTTTTATAGACTTCTACAAGCGGATTTTAAAGAAGTCATCAACAGAAGATCTCTTTCCCTCCGGGTTTTCCATTCATACAAACAGAACTCAATTCTGACATCGGGGTCATCTGTAACATCTTCTACACCAAAGTCGTGCTAGGAGGGTGCAAGTCTACCCGAACCAGCCTTCTTCAACCAATTTAGTTTCAACTCAAGCCAATACACTTCATAAGTTCTTTTAACTCATTTCATTCAGTTTATTTACTATTTCAGAACATATTTTAGTTTTTTTGCATCATTTTTACATAATCAAAAACACAAAAAAGGGGTTAAGGCTCATCCCGAAGCCGGTGAGTTCGATTTCAATTGTTAATTTCACATCTTCTTATTTCGGTTACTACACTTCACTCAAGTCTAATCCATTCTTTCACTTGTTTTCATTGTCCTTAAGTGGCACAAATAAATCAAACTAGCACCGGTTGGACTCTTCTTCATTGGCTGGCCGAAGAGGAAGAAGGTTTAACCCACACATCATCTCCCGCGCTAAGGTACACATGGTCAACTTCTTTCTATTTTCATTACATAAAGCGGAGCTGCGGCTCCTGGCGACCACTTCTTTAATCTTCTCATGCATTAAGTTCATCTCCTTCTCACTCTCCTCCCACATGACCCGAACCATCTCTGGTGCTCGAGCGATGCCGTGAGATGAAAGTTCGGGGATCAATGTGAGTGTGGGACCGAGGTGAGGACTTTTTACTGCTTTTTGAGTGTTTTTCGATTCACTCCCTTCCCCCTATTCCATCTCTCACCTTCTCTTGAGGTGCCGATCCGGAACCCATTTTCAGAGTCGACAAAAACCACATCAAAATCAATTTATAAACATAAAACAACTTCAAACAAAATTTAATCAAACTTGTTTGCATCTCATCGGGCCTGAAAGGCCGGGGCTTTTTGTGTTCTTTATACGTTGTGGATGTGCATGCTCTCGTCAAACAAGATCGCTATGGTAGTTAATCAAGGGTGTTCGACTATTTGCTCAATGTAAATGAACATCGGATATTCGCACCATCCGATGGAGAGAGGTCAAAAATATTTTCACATAACCCGAACCTCAGTTCTATACTTTTCTAATATCACCCGACTATCTAGTATTTTTATGGTTTATCACCTACTTTACTAGAAAATTTGGGTACAATATTTCAACATTCAAAAATAAATCTTTTAAACATTTTTTTAAAACAAAATAAAAGATTATCGAGGTTCCCACAGGCGCATGTGCCCTGATGTGGGGGCACATGACCTCGTGCCCCATCCCCAGGGTGCATGGGCATGTGCCCCTGATCGGGGGCACATAGACCTAAATTTTTAGAAATTAAAAAAAATCAAAAAAATTGCAATAGAAAAATAAAGTTTTCTTACCAGATTTGTTGAAATCCTTTCTTTACATGCCTTGGGATGCTAGAAAGTGCTCTTCCTAGATCAGAACACATCTTCTTGGAAGGAGGAGCCATCTAGATAGAAATAAGATCAATTTTCAGGCTTAGGAGAGTATTTATAGGGGATCATTAGTCCAATTTTAAGTCTTGGGTAGGGCGCATGTGCCCTCACTTGGGGGCACATGCCCCATCCCCCAGGCACATGGGCACGTGCCCCCGATCGGGGGCACATGGACCAAATTTTTTTTAAAAATTCATAAACATCTTAAAAATTCTCTAGAACGTTGAAAATGACATTTTGGCTAAAGGAACCACCATCAAAAATATTATTTTGACTTTAAATGATGGTTTTAATAGTAAAAACTTTAGTTGTCTATTTTGAGAACAATATGCTTCATATGACAATTTCGTCTGTTAGGTACTAATCAGAAATGTGCAGGCAACATTTTAAGTCCAACTGGTGAATTGGTGAGATTGGTGTTTATGAAGGAACTTCATGCCAGCCCTACAGTGAAACTAAAAGAAGCGCCACCCAGTTGAACATTATCGAGGTGTTGTATCTCGTCAAAAGGTAAGATGAGGATAGATCAGACATGCTGATAAATCAGGTAGTCGATGCAAGTTGATAGGCCACGCTTGAAGACTTTACTCACATTCTCATTCTCCTCCTCACATCATCACCAGCATTCTATTTTGCATTTCGCATCACCCCTATCATCTGTCACTTAGTTATGTTAGGTTCATTTAATATGTATTATATGCATTGATGTTGAAGACCTTAAGGGTGAAGATGACTGGGCCCGTGATCCCCTTCAACAAAGTGTACGATGGCTTGGTCATTTCTTCACACTCATGGATAAGCCAAAATTGAACATTGGATGGATGATGGTTCCTAACCAAGTGTCTTGACCTCCAATGGACAATATATATCTTCAACTATTTTATACATAATTTTGTATGTTTTCACATCCATCTTCTTTCATTCTTCATCATTATCAATGTTGTCCCACCAAGTTTGTATTACCTATTGTCTTTGTTATCCCATCGTGTCTTTTATTCTATAATGTTTATCTATTCCACCGTGACAATTGGCATGCCATTGTTTCTTTTGTCTCATCATTCCATGTTAGTCCCACTATTATCTTTCAATCCCACTATGGCTTGAGTCTATTTTGTCATTGTCTAAATAACCAGGTTTTCTGCCAGAGCGTGATTCATACTTTTCACGATACCTGAGCAAATTTTGTTATGCTTAAATGAACCCTTTTAGAACTTGAGGTTATTTCACTCAGAATTAAACATCGTATTTTAGTGAAACTTGATTGAACTTGAGATTCCAAATATGATGGATTGGTATTCTTTTCATTTTAAATCAAATTTATTTTTTAAACTTTAGCTAATCATAGCACAAGAACACTATAAAGTTCGAGTTGCTGGCTGAAGATGAACCTACGAATTAGAGGACTCCTCACTGCGCTGAGGGTTGGCTACTCCTTTATCCTTTTATTTTTCATCTCTCAAGCCAATGGCATGCCTTTTACCAATCAATTATATGAGGTTTTGAAGAAACATGAAAGCGCTCTAGAATATTCAGCGACATTCATTTTGTTGAGTTGGGTAGATAAGTATGTATATATCTACACCTTGATGACATATTTTCAGTCCATCACCATTTCATTCCACTACATTCATTTATGCTCACATGCATTTTATTACAATTTACTTTAAATCACTCGACTTCATTACATGCCATTCCCTTACAAAGTCGACATCAAGGCGAGACGAGCTGTAAAGACACCAAATTTGCCTAATTCAGAGCATAAAACTCATGTTTTATAAGGTAACATGGGTTATTGATCATAGAATGATGCCGGGTCCTTTTAATGTTGATTTGGAGCTTTGCCAAATGAAATCAGATGTTTTCCGAAACTTTTCGCACAAAGCCATAATTTCCAAGCAAAAGCCACACGCAAATTATGTAAACATGAAAATTTGCTGGATGACCAATGTATAATGATCATGCATTGAAGGTTATGGTTATATTCATGTTCCAGACAAGTTTTGTTTCATGCCGTGTCATTCCGGTTGGCCATTGGAATCATTCCAACCAGTATCAGATCTTCCGTTCACTATCCTAACTTCCGGATAAAATTATAAAGTTTTGGAAAGTGTGATGGCTGATGCATTTCTGTATAATGCTTCTTCGGCTTGTTATCTTTCCAATGCAACAAACGACATTGAATCCTGAGTTCAGGAGTGTCCACAATGGCTTTTGGAACAAAGATGTGCGGAACCAGTCCCATACGCCTTGGTCCCCAGGCACATGTGCCCTACCCCCAGGGCACGTGACCATGCACCCTCATCCTGAGGCACGTGGCCATGTGCCCCCGATTTGGGGCACAAGGTAACCAGTTTTTGATCGGGATTCTACCTCTAACCGGATCGAATCGAAATTTTTGATCAGATCATACCAAAATTTTCTGAGAGATAACATGCGCCCTAGGCTAGGGTGCAAGGGTGGTGTTCTTTTAGCAAGGATCAGTCCAGTTTTTCTCTTATAAATAGACTCCAATTCCGGTCATTCCAGAGTTAGGTACATGACCCCCTGGGCATCTCAAGACATCCAAGCTCTCTCCTGCATCAATTTTGGTAATTTTTAGAGTGAGAATTTTGTGTTTTAAGATAGAGAAAAATTAGTTTAGGGGAGAGGAAGGTCAGTCTGTAGGTGATCTTCCAGGTCTCTATTCATCAGCTTCTATGGAAGCGTGTGGATGTCTTCTGCACAATATCTCAGCATCAAAGTTTTTCCTGTCCAAGTTTTATTCTGTTTGCAATTGACGGCATGTGATTCTAAGGTTGGGGCTGGTTGTGGCGAGCGCTTAAGCAAAGTCGCGCCTGGTAGATCCAGGACTGCTATTCGGCTTTTTCGACAACCCAGATTTGGCTATATCTCTCTCAATTCTTCTCATAAATTTTGTGTTATTTTTCCTATCTCTTTTTTTCGTGATTCTCCATCCTCCTATTATTTTTTACATTTTTTACATTAGTTTTGGTCGGTTAATACGAAAATAAAAAGGTTACAGATAACTTGAATCTTGTCAGTTTTATTTCATTTGTGTGCTTCATGTTATTTTTTTTACACATACTTCAGTTTGTTTAGTTCTAATTTTATTTTTATTTGTTTATCATCTAGTTGCACAGGAAACCAAGCACCAACATGTTGAGGACTCTTCTTCATCGGCTGGCTGAAGAAGGAGAAGCTTTAACCCACACTCTTCTTGCTAAGGTACACACGGTCATTTTTTTATTACATAATGTAGAATCTGCGGCTCCTGGCGAACACATAATGTCTTAAATTTCCTTCTTCACATCTTCCTCTTACATGACCTGATTCGTCTCTTCGGTGATCGAGCGAAAACAAGGGATGAAAGTTCGGGATCAATGTGAGTGTGGAATCGAGGTGAGTAGTTGTTTTCTATGTTTCCTTCCCTTTCTTTCTCATACCCTCTTGAGGTGGTGATACGGATTCACGGATGACCCTGAAAAGGAGAGCCCTATTTTTCAGAGTCGACAAATACCTCATATATTCTCAAGGTATGATCTATGTTATGCCCATCCTCATATCGGATTTCATCTAGTTGGCTAGCATTCTCTAAAAAGTTTGGCAGTCTTGCACACTCTATGCATTTCTATGTCAATTGTTGCAGATATCTAGTTGGAACTTGTTTACCTCTGATTTTCTTATTTCCTAACCTAACTTGACCTACTGAAGACAAAGCTAGAAAGATGGTATTTACACTAGGTGGATGATTGAGTAAATCAATCAATGATTCAGAAGAGAGTGATCCCTAATTGGGAGCACCCTCAAGGATGAGTAGGGACGTCTCCTCAATGGAAATGTGAGTTTTAAAGAAGAAATTTTTTTTTTGGATTTTAGAGTAAAAAGACAGAATGAGTCATAATGACTCGAGACTTGCTAGACATTTATTAAATTAAAGAGAAAATTTTAGAATTAAATAGAAAAAGGGGGTTCGCAGGTCCAATGCTAAAGAAAAATGGACACATGGGCCCAAAACTGATGAAAAATGTAAACGGTATGTAGACCCGATTCTGGATACGGATGGGCATGAGAGCCCATGCTGGGAAGAGCCCTCAATCCTGAAGTTGACAAGAGAAGTAGATGGGCAAGCAGGCCTAGTGAGAATGGAAGGTTGGAAAGGGCACATGGGCCCAAAGTAGGTTGTTGGCTTGGTGAAAGATAGTGGGCTTGGAAGCCCATTCAATAAATCCAATATTAATAGCATGAGGTTTAAATAGGTGATTGTTGTGTGTGGGCCTTGTGGGATGGTTCTAACATGGATGGTAGTTTGATCAACTAGATGATCCAAGATTTGTCTGCCCTTATGCGGTCCTTGGTGCTCTTCATTGGTTAAAAGTAGGTGCGTTAATGACAAACATAGATCTTCCAAGTCTTCTTCTTCATATGGAGCCTTCCTTCTCTTGATAGTTGTTACTGGTTCCTCATCATCCTCAGCCATCATCATGGTCCCTTTGATAAAGAATGCATGGAGTCCCATGGCATATCTTGGCTAGATGACCCTCCTTAGGATGAAATCTTCTCCATATCCCAACCCCTGCCTATGTGGCCTCTTTACAGTTTCAACCGGTTGAGTAATGCCATGAATATCCTTACCCAAACCTTTCCCAGGTTGATAACCTAATTTCTTCATCATCCGCCATCCCATAGTGTCTGGCAGAGAGGCGGTCATGTATCCAACTTATGGCAAATCTTCCACAGAGATCTGGGGTTATATTGACAATCCTAGGAGCGATGTAAAAGAAGTATCATTCATCTCGTCCCTTACAGGCATGCTAGTTACCTTGATCACTTGTCTTTTAAAGAGGAACTTTATGCACTGATGGTTTGTTGAAGCCATAGCTCCTATTGCTTCTAGGTATAGCCTTCCAAGTATAGCCTGAAAAGTTGGATCCAGTTCTATGACATGAAAATCTGTTGTGACCATACATAGTCCAAGTTTAACCTCTAGAGTGACCACCCACGTACAGACGTCTTGGAGTTGTCATAGGCTATCACTATGGCACAAGATGACTTGATTTCTTGTTCAGAAATGCCACATAACTGTAAGGTTTATGGCGACATAACAATGATGGAAGCCCCAGTGTCAACCAAACATGATTTTACTTCAACATTACATATGTTAATAGCCACATGCAAAGCATACCTTCTGACCTCTAGATCTACTAACTCCTCCTGAGAGAAAGTGAGCGTTGGGTGCTCACTTCTGGGGGCTAACACTGTAGTGATCTTCTCTGGAGGGAGATCTTTATTTACCATGATCCTTTAAAGATACTGTTGTAGAATCTTCTAATTCACCTTTGATCTCTTGATCAACTTAAGTATAGAAATACAGGCCAACATCTTATCTAAATGCTTTAATAAATTATAGGTCAAGCCTGACAATGGTTCTTCCACTTGTTCTTCTTACACCGAATCTTGCGGTTGAGTCCCGACTTGAGAAAAGAGCCTCTAGAACATTCTCCCACTCTGAAGCACCAGGGCTATTTGGTGACCAAGTAGAGGTGGTGGGTTAATTGAGTGGAATGTGATGAAATAGGAGGTGTAAGTGGAGGTATGGTGGGGAATGGGATTTGTGGATCTGGGATGTTTAGGTTCATGGGTAGAGGGGTAGAATTTAGAGGTGGTAGCGATGGTGATGGTGGCGGCCTGATAAGAAGAGGTCGGGGTGCAAAATGGTTGATGGGTTTAATGAAGGTGTTGGTAATGTGGTAGGTTGTGGGGTTGCTGGTGTGTTAAGTTGAGATTTTAGAGTAACAGAGCTCATAGGTTGGGAATTCAAGTTTGGTGATGATTGTGGTGGCCAGATGAGAAAGGGCCGGGGTGTAGCAATGATTGAGGGAGGTGTAGTCAACGTAAGGGCTAGCCTAATGATGAGTCAGCAAGAAGAAGTAGCGGCCAATGGTTGGGTTATTGAGCTTGGTGGTGGTTGTGGAGTAGGCGGTGCACGGATTATTTATCTAGTAGGATTCCTGGAAGGAGGCCTAGCTGGGTTGACTGGCATCGTTGCATCATGGTTTTCTAGCTGCCATCCTTGAGCACGGTTGGCAATTTCTTGGGCAATAAAGAGTACTAAACCAATTTCTAGGTTTGGTTGTGCTGGTGCTGGTGTCGGAGCGGGAGCATGTAATGGGAGCAGATTTTGAACAATCCCCAAGCCAGGTTGTTGTTTAGGCAGAGCTGGTAGACGTTGTCACTGCTATTGTCTAGCCTTCATTTCTTGTATGCATTCCCCCATCTAAGCCCATTCAATAGCACCTTGGTCTTTGAGATCATGGATATAATCTTTGAATTGAAAACACATTTCAATAGTGTGCCCAGGGTACTGTGGTAAGCATAGTATCAGGACATATCTACATTCGCTGGCCAAACCTCTCTTTCTTTGGGTAATTCCAACTATTTCTCTGCCATGAGTACATTGAAGATGTCAGTCAAGAAGTAAGGCAGTTGTCAGTAATTCTCTCTCCTAGGACTTCTCCTTCGTGGTACTTGATTGGGTGGTGGTGGTGCCCTCTTATAGGTGGGTTGACGAGGTTGTTGAGGTTGCACTACTGGCTGAGGGGGTTGTTGTGGTTATTGTGGCCTAACCTGCTATTGAGGGGGCTGATAAGAAGGATTCTATGGTGGGTTCTTGTACTGGTTTTAATGGTTCTCTCCCTAGTTTTCCATAATGTTTACATCTTCATTGTTGACTACTCCCTTTGTTGTAGGCCTAACTAGTGCAGAGGTAGTTTTCTTGATGTTTCAAGGTTTGGGATCAAAAGGATTTATCATTGTCGCATCCTTAAAGTGGGTTTGCAAGTATCAGGCATTGTCATAAAGCTCATTCATGGTAGTAAGACGGTGTATGATCAAAACATTCCTCAAAGTAGGTGTAGTGTTTCCAGTGAGCATCTTTACTAGTTCTCCTTCTGAAATAACATCTATCAATTTCTCTACCATTCCTCTCCACTGGTCAGCAAACTTAATGAAGTTCTCCTCGAGCATTATTTTTTCAACAATTAGATCTGTAATCGAGCATGATGTTGCCACCCGGTCTCTATACCTTTGCAAAAATTTGGTTATGACAATATCAAAATCTCTTGCCTCAAAGGGGTCGAGCAAGTAGAACCACTCTAATACAGACCCTTCTAGTGACCGGTAGAACAAGAAAGCAAGGTCTCTACGATCATTTTTCTAGAATGAAGACTCATAGAAAAAATCTTTAAGGTGAACAAAATGATTGTCAGTACCATCGTAGCGGTGATAAACTGGTAATTCAGAAAGTGGCAGGTGAAGAACTAGAAAAGAAAGAACAAAGACCTCAAGAGTTGACTTGGAATCTAAGTGACATCTCAACTCTTCATAATGTTCATTCATTTAGGTGAGCTGATCTATGATTGCTTGGGTGAGAGCAGGTTCCTGGTTTACTGGTGGGGGTATGTGGTTAGATGTGTGATTCTGGAATTTAGGAGCATGAATTGGTAAATTATCTGATGATTGTCCCATGACCTGATGGGCAAAGGGAGCAACAGGGTTGGATTAAGTGGCTTGACAAATGATGGTTGAACCACAGATGGTTGAGCTAGCGATGGTTGAATCATAGATGGCTGGACAATAGGTGGTTGAAAAAATAATGGTTGAATAGGTGGTGGTTGAACCATAGGACGAAGAGATGAGGCAACTTGATTGGCTTCAGCATGATCAGAGGCAGTTTTGCCCTTCACCAAGGATTACATGAAAATATTTCTAGGTCAATATAAAGAGATAACTCTCTAAAGAGTCATTCAACATCTCAGGGAGCAGATGGTTGAGGGACCTCTTATGCTTCTGACTTAAATAGAGGATTAATATGACCATCTGATGGAATTTGTTGGTGACCCATCTCGTGCTTTTGACGTTCAACATGTTCTGCCATTCCAACGTGCTTTCCAGACCTTAATTGCATTGTCACCCTTCAACTTCAAGAAGAGGGTAAAACAAACAAGTTGGCAAGACAAACAAAATATTTTTTTTAGTTTTAGTATTTTGCAAAAAAAAAATTAGAGTTTTGAATTTTTTTTTGACACACAAGTGATGCAAAGACTTGAAAACAAGATTACGCAATGATTTTTGATTAAACATTAGGTTTACGTATTTCTTAAGAATTGTTCTCTCAACAAATGGGTTAGGATTCTAATTCCAATCTCCAATGACATAGGGTTCACACAATCTCACCATGTGTTGGTAACTTAGGATGCTTTAGGTTTTGGGGAGTGGTACAATCAACCCGATCATGAAGAGGAATACTCCATGTATGAGGAATTACAGAGACCATGATGAAAGCCAATCAAGTCAACTAGAAAGGAATATCCCACAAGAGAGGTCAAAATCCACCAAGAAGGTGTTTTAGATGGGAGGGGTAAAAGGGAGAGTGAGCTCCCACCTCAAAAGAAAAAAAATGTAAAAAAAAGAGGTAGAGAGAAAGAGCACAAAATGTGATCAAGCAATAATGCAAATAATAAGCGAAACATAAGCTTAAATAAACAAGCAATCATACAAGACAAGTAACTAAAAACTAGACAAGCAACTAGAAACTAGAATCTAGACCTTGTTTCTCATGTGAACCCAATGTAAGTGGTGAAAAGGTGATAGAAAGAGGGAAGGGCTCAGATCTGATAGACAAGAAAAAATGGTGGTCCATGTGGGGACCGATGTAAGAATAAGTTGGTCCATGTGGGAACCAGAGTAAAAAAGATTAAGGTGGCTCACGTGGGAACCGATTTTGGGTAAAAAGGGGTGGTTCATGCGAGAACCAGTTTGAATGATTGAAAGAGGGCCATATGGGGCCAATTTAAAGGTGAATAAGGATCTGATCCAAGGGGATAGATCTGAAGAAAGGGTTTTGGTTTACGTGGGAACCGAAGTAAAAAAGGTGAAGGTGGTTCATGTGGGAAGTAATTTGAATGGTAACTAAAAATAAAAAAGGGACACACTGTGACCGATTTGAGAGTGGGATAACCTACAATAAAAGAGAAAAAATCTGATTTGGATAGCTGAAAATAAATTTTGGTTCACCTGGGAACCAGTTTGTAGAAGATAGTTGGTTCGCGCAGAAACTAGTTTTAAAAGCAAAAGGAGGGCTCATGCGGGAACTGGTTGAAATTAAATGGAAGAAATTAAATGAGGTACTTGGTACTTAAGATCTGATGAGAGAATAGTAAAATCAAAAAATTTGAGATGGAATCAAAATAGGAAAGGTGGAAAGAAGGAAAGTCTCACATAGGAACTGGTTTAGAACTAAAACTAGTTGCAAAGGAACACTAACGGTTAAATACCTTGCTTGTCCCACCGTGGTCATCACAAAGCTATCAACTCTAAAAATGGGTTTTTCTTGTGTCCCATCCATATCGCCACCTCAAGAAGGTATAACAAATAAGGAAGAAAACATGGAAAAGAAACTCACCTCAGTCCCATACTCACATTGATCCCCAAACTTTCATCCATCGGCGTCGCTCGATCACCAAAGAGACGGTTTGGGTCATGTGGGAGAAGGATGAGAAAAATGAAAATTTAAGACATTATGTTGTCACTAGGAACCACGGGTTCCACTTTATGCAATAAAAAATGACCGTGTGTACCTTAGCAAGAAGAGTGTGGATTAAAGCTTCTGCTTCTTCGGTTGGCCGATGAAGAAGAGTCCTCAACTCGTGGGTGCTTGGTTTCTTGTGCAACTAGACAATAAAATAAATGAAAAGACAATTAGAACTAAACAAAGTGGAGTATATGTAAAGAAAGTGACATGAAACACACAACTAAAAGAAAACTGACCATATTCGGGTTATCTTTAACCCTTTTTTATTTTCAAATTAATAGATTAAAACTAATGTAAAAAATGATAGGTGGAGAAGAATGATGAAACAAAGAGATATGAAAAAGAATAGAAAATTTTTGAGAAGAATTGAAAGAGATATGGCTAAATCTGTATTGTCGAAAAAGTCAAATAGCAATCTAGGGTCTACCAGGCGCGACTTTGCATCAGACCTTGCCGCAACCAGCCCCGACCTTGGAATCACGTGTCATCAATTGCAAATAGAAAAAGACTCAGAGAAGAAGTGTGCAGTTGAGAGCTTGGTCAGAAGATGTCTACACACTATTGTAGAAGTCGAAAAAGAGAGACCTGGCTGATCTCCTGCGGACCAGCCTTCCTCTCTCCTGAACCAACTTCTCTCTCTAAAAACTTGAAATTCTCACTATAAAAATCACTAAAACAATGTAGGAGAGAGCTTGGATGCCTTGATCAGCTTGGGGGGTTGTAAACTAGCCTTTGGAATGATTGAAGTCACCTCAATTTATAGGAGAACAGTTGTCGCTATCTGGTTCTAAAAAACAGGGGCCTTGCACCCTGTCCCAGGGTGCATGTGCCCCCTCCTGGGGGCCATGCAATCCAGGCAAAAAAGTTTGCTCGATCCAACCAAAAATTTTGATCTGATATGGTCGGAGGTGAGTTCTAATTGAAAATCGAATTTCATGTGCCCCTGATCGGGGGTGCATGGTCATGTGCCTCCGTATGGGGGTACATGGGCACATGCCCTCAGTCCCAGGCACATGTGCCCTAGGAAAGGATGCATGGGACTGGTTCCGCGCATTTGTGTTCCGAAAGCCATTGCGGACACTCCTGAACTCAAAATTTAATGTTGTTTGTTACGTTGGAAAGATAACAGGCTGAGGAAACTTTCTAAAGTAACGCATCAGCCATCACACAATCCAAAACTTCAGAATTTTATCTATAATTTAGGATAGTGAACAAAGGATCTAATACTGGTCAGAATGATTCTGGCTGCCAATTGAAAAGACATGGCATGAAATAAATCTTGCCTGAAACATGAATCTTACCATAACCTTCAATGCATGATCATTAGGCATTGGTCACCTAGACAATTTCTATGTTTACATGATTTATGTGTGGCTTTCGCTTAGAAATTATGGCTTTGTGCGCAAAACTCCGAAAAATGTCCAATTTGATTTAGCAAAGCTTCAAATCAACATTAAAAGGACCCGACATCATTTTAAGATCAATAATGCATGTTACCCTATAAAACATGAGTTTTATGCTCTGAATCAAGCAAATTTGGCATGCCTACATGCGGTATGCATGCCCTCAGTCAAGGGCATGGTGACTGCGCCCTCACATGGGGGCATGTTATGCATGCCCTCTCCCAAGGGCGCTTTCAGTTCCAAAATCCGATTTATTTCCCCGATTTCCAACTTTCCAAATTGATTTTGGAAGTTTTCTTGTTTTAAAGTGCTTATTTTGAACACCCTCAACCCGAGGGCATGCCCATTTTAGAAAAGATAAATTTAGAAACCTTCCGAATTGGTTTAGCTAGGTTTTGTCAAGTCATGCCGAACGCGCCCTCGGGGTATTCACACCCTCAACCGGGGGCACGCTCGGTTTCCTTCTATATTTTACACTGGGTCTGCTCCTCCTATAAATTGAGGACCATTCTCAATAATCTGGGGTTACGACACACACTCTAGCACATCCAGAGGTAGTCCAAGCTCTCTTTCACATTCTACCCTGACCCACTAGTAAGAAATCGACCTCGACATGAGAAAGGAGGCCCGATTTGTGCTTTCAACATTGACATATTTTATCAACCTCTACATAATTCTCAGAACATGTGCTGCAAAAGTGGTCAACAAAAGAAAGCTTCATCTATATGTTCTCTTTTATTTTCAACTTCTAGCACTTGATTCTGACATGTTGTTTGTCTGTGGTGATTGCTGCATCTAGGGCGTTCAACCAGGTTCTATTTTTACATTCATTCATTTCCAGAAATTCTACAGGTCTGGGAGGGCATATTCTGAATAGTCATCAACATAAGATATCCTTCTCTCTAAATTATTTATCTTTAGAAATAAACGACACTCAATTCTGACATTGGGGTTGACCGTAGAAGCTTCTGCACTGAAGTCGCACCGACAAGATACTGCACTCACCCGAGAGTAGACCATATGAACCGGTGCCGTTTGCTCATTCTGGCTCTGATCCAAACTATCTTACTCTTTAAGTCTTTCCTATTTCATTTATAAAAATTTTAGGTTATTTTAATTTAGTTTTGCATCATTTTTATCATCAAAAATCCAAAAAAAGGGTTATGGCTTACCCCAATCCGGTGAGTTCAAATCCGATTGCTCTTTTTCTTATTTTTTTTTACAGTTTCTACACTTCACCTAGTTCTAATCAAGTTCTTTCACTTGGTTCATTGTTCTAGTTGCACATGTATATTAAGCTAGCAGTGGTTGGGACTCTTCTTCATCAACTAGTCGAAGAAGGAAAAGGTTGAAGCCGAACACTCTTTTTCTGCGCTAAGGTACACACGGCCATCCTTTACACAATCTGCATTTTATTTCATTTAAATCCGAACCTGTGGTTCCTAGCAACTACATTCTTCAATATTTTTATGCATTAAGTTTTTTTTATTCTATCCCCGCTCAACTCCCACACGACCCAAACCGTCTCCTAAATGCTCGAGCAATGCCAAGAGATGAAAGTTTGAGGATCAATGTGAGTGTGGGATCAAGGTGAGAGTTTTCTGCATTGTCCTTTCTATATTTCTCATCCCCTCTTGAGGTGGTGATCTAGATAATGACAAACCTGTTTTTTGAGTTGACAGCTTTGTGGCGACCATAGTGGGGCAACCAATGTGTTCAATCGTGCTAGCTTGATTCATCCATGCAACTAGTTGTGTTCCGATTTGGTTCCTGCGTGAACTGGCTCCTCTTTCACCTTTCCCATGATCATTTATCTTAAAATCTTGTTGTTTGTCTTTTCTTTAAAGATTGACCTCATGTGGATTAGATTTGCATTCTTTTAATTTCAAAATCAGTTTCCGCACAAAGCACCATCTTCTTCCTAAAAGCCAGTTCCTGCATGAACCAAGCCCCTTTTCTAAATTGGTTCCCGCGTGAACCAATCCATTTTCAGATCGGTTCCCACATGGACCACACCTTTGCATCACCTTTAGATTGGCCCCACATGGCCTTCCCTTCCTTTTCCAACCAAACAAACCAGTTCCTGCGTGAACCACCCCTTTCCTTCAAAAACTGGTTCTCACATGAACCACCCGCCTTTCCAAAAAAACATGGCTCCCGCGTGAGCCACTCTACTTTCAGATCGGTCCCTGCCTAGACCACCCCTTTTTCTTTCACTTCTGATCTGTCCCCACATGGACACTCATTCATAAACTGGTTCCCACGCGAACCACCTTTTAGTTATTAGTCTCTTGTTACTTGTTTTGTTCTATAATTGCTTGATTTGCTTGCATGACTCATGTTTGTTTTGTTTAATAGCTTATTTTCATTTCTGTTTCTTCTTCTTTTCTTACCCTCCATTTTTATATTTGCATTAACTTTTTGCATCGGGTACCAAACTTGTTCCGATCTGTAGGGTATTCAAGGCGGGAGCTCTCTCTCCCAACACACCCTCACCCTCCAAACACTTTCTTGGTGGATTCTATCCTCTCTTATAGAATATTCCTTTCTAGTTGATCTGGTTATTTCCATCAAGACCTCTGTAAGTCCGATCCATGGAGTATTCTTTTCTACACGATTGGGCTGATTGTACCATTCATCCCAAAACCCCAAAGAACCCAAATACCTACTCGTGATAATTGTGTGACAACCTTAGGTCATGAAGATTGAAGCAATAGGGGTCATACACAAGTTGAGTGAACAATTGCTAATAATCTATCTAATCTAAGGTTTGAATTCAAAAATTATTGAGTAGTCATTCTAAAAACTTGTTTGCACAACTTGCTTGTTCAACAAAATTTCTTCAAAACACTTAAACAAAGAAAAAAGTCTCTTTAATTTTGTGTACAATTATTTACCATCAAAAAATTGAAACAAAAAAACAAAAAAAAAACAAAGCATAACAAAAAAAAATTTCAAGTGTATGTTCCACTTGTTCTCTTTCAACCATATTTTTAGAAAGTTTGAAAGGATGCCCATGATGCTAAGGTCCGGAAGACACATTGGGATATCGGACTACTACAGGCAAGAAGAAGAATATGAGATGGGTCACTACAAGCTTTAGCAACCCATCGTCCAACCAGTGGGCCATGTTAACACCGTCATGGATCATGAAGTTCAAGATCCCACTCATTAATCCACTCCACACAGTTTGGAGCAAATTCTCAAAGAACTACCTTTCCACTTTGATCCCGAATCCTTGTCAATCGTGCAGTCCTTGGCAAAGGGAAAGATGCCCACCAACCAAGGTCTAGTTGAGGGTGACCAAGCCCTTCACCAGCCTGATCGGTAGCTAGGCCTCTTATCATCTCCTCTTCTAGGCATCCCTACTGCATCTCTGCTCACCCAGTCGTGGGGCACCCATAAAATTCTATGCCAATTCCTGCTTCCAACCTGCTACTTCCAGCCCATTCCTCTAATCATCCTGTAAATCAGGTGTCAGCATCGGTAGCTTATGAACCTAACCTCACCCAAGTGTTCTTAGATAAACTCAATCAAATGGATGAACGCTTTGAAGAACTCAAGCACTGGTTGGATTCCAAAGCCACTCCAGAAATATCTATTCCATCCTTCCCTATTCTACACCTTTTTCTTTTGGAGATTCCATTCTTCCAACATTACAATGGGATTGGTAATACCTTCACACACCTCAAGAAACTCTTTTATGACTCTACCTTCTGTAAGAATGACCGCAAAGCCCTCACTTTTCTCTTTCATCAGTCATTGGAAGGATCTGCCCTTGAATGGTTCTACTCTCTCGATTCTCTTGAGGTGGTAGACTTCCATGTGGTAAAAGTAAAGTTTTTGCAGAGATACAAGGACTAGGTGGAGCCAACCTACTAGATCACAAACTTAATTACTGAGAAGATGAAGCCAGATAAAGATTTTACCAAATTTGCTGATTGGTGGAGAGAGTTGGCAGAAAAATTGGTTGATACCATTTTAGAGGGGGGACAAGTGAGGATGTTCATCGGGAATACCACACCAACCCTTCACAACCTCTTAGTCATGCATAGCCCAACTACCATGAGTGAGCTCTGCGATAATGCCCGATACCTTCAAGCCCACTTTTAGGATGCCTCCAAGATTAATCTTTTTGACCCTAAACCCTGTAACACTAGAAAACCTGCACCTATAGGGCCTACGACTGAGGGGGTCATAAACAATGAGTGTCAATGCCATAGGGAACCAGGGTAGGAATCACCAAAACCAATACTGGAACCCTCCCCACTGAACCAACAATATCGACCAGCTCCTCAGTCAGCCCAACAGCAACCTCAGCAACAACCTGCCTACAATGGAGCACCACCACAGCAACCTGCCTACAACTGAGCACCCCCACAACAACTTGCCTACAACCAAGTGCCGCCAGCCAATTGACCTAGGAGGGAAGACCAAAGAGATAATACTACCATCAGCTACCCTCTCCCCTCATAGATATTTTTAATGCACTTATGGCTGAATAGCAGCTGGAGCTCCCAAAGGAGAGAGAGGCATGGCCGGCAAATGCAGACATGTCAAAGTATTGTGCCAACTATCAATACCTAGGGCACACCATGAAGGTTTGCTTCCAGTTTAAAGATTACATTCACGATCTTAATGATCAAGGGTACATCGACTGGGCATAGATGGGGGAGTCCATATAGGCAATGAAAGCATAGCAAAATCAACCACAACACTAACAACAACAAGCACAGCAATGGCCCGGCCTGGGCATAGTTCAAGACCCACTCCTAGTACATGCACCCGCTCAAGCACCGGCACCAGCCCCAACAAACCCACGGATTGGCCTTGTCCACTCTACCATCGGGAGTCATCCAACTACTCCCAGGGTTGGTAGGTGGAGGATCAAACTACTACCATGCCCGCAAGATCAGCTCCACCCTCAACCCGTACCATACTCTCCATACCAAAAGTCACCCCCGGCTGACAACTAATCCAAGCACCCTAAAACTCGACCTTACCAACACTGCCATCACCAACCATTACTCCTCCCGGCGCCTAAGAATTAGACCGCCCACAACATGCCTACCATCACCTAACCCACCAACCACCACCACTGCACAGCCCCTCATCAACCAACCATTACCTAACCCACCAACCATCACCACTCCATGACCTCTCATCATCTGACCATCACTTAACTTACCAACCACCACCATTCCACGCACCCTTATAATTCGACCCTCACAACCCTTACTTGCCTCAGGCCTCTCAACACTCCAACCAGCCATACCATCACCACCTTCACCACTCCCCCTACCACACTGGTGCTGGTACTTAGGAGTGGGAGGATGTTCCAAGGGGTCTTCTCCAAAGTTGGGATGCAGTCATATGAGTAATAGAAGAGGAGGTGATAGAGGAACTGTTGCTCAGCATGACATATTGCTTGTTGAGGTACCTAGATAAAATGTCAATGCATATTTCAATTCTGGAGCTTATAAAAAGGTCAAAGACTCACCAATTCTACAATCGTACTTGCAGTGGGTCATGGTTAATGAGGACTTCCCACCCTAAAAGATCATCACTATCTTGACCCCTAAGAGTGAGCACCCATCACTCACATTCACACAAGAGGAGTTGGCATGGCCAGAAATTAGAAAGTATGCCTTACGTGTCGCAGTTGTCATTAGAGGCATAGAGATCAAATCCTGCTTGATTGACACCGCGGAGCATTGGAGCATCTATAAATGTCATGCTACCAAAAACATTGTACCTGTGTGGAATCTTCAATGAGAAAATTGACCCTTCCGCCGTCACGGTGATGGCATATGACAACTCTAGGAAGCCAGCAGGAGGGGTGGTCACGTTGCAAGTAGAGCTCGGATTGTGTATTGTCACCACCGAGTTTCATGTTCTAGAACTAGACCCCACATTTCAAGCCATATTGGGACATCCATATCTCAAGGTAATAGGAGTTATTGCCTCAACTAATCATCAATGTGTGAAGTTCTCATATAAAGGGTAGGTCATTAAGGTAACCAACGTCCCTATTATGAACGACCTGAGTAATCTTTCTTCTGCATTGCCACTGTCAGAATCTGTTCAGCCACTAGTCTCAACTATAGAGCTGCCCGGGGTCATGACATTGATGACCTCGCCCCCATATACAATTGCTTGGCAGATGATAAGGAGAATAGGATATCAACTAAGAAAAGGGCTAGGTAAGGAACTATAGGGAGTTGTACACTCCATCGAAGCTATGCAATGACCAAGAAGGCAAGGGCTCGGCTATGAGCCAAGTTTCATTCCAAGGATGGTCTACCAGCCAAAACATGCTATGGGGCTCCAAAAATTCTTTATCAAAGGGAAGACAATGATGATGGCCGGAGATGAAGAAGAACTAGACACTACAACCAAGAGGAAGAGGACCCTAGAACATGAAAAAGAAGTGGACGACCTGAGTTTATCCTTGGCTTGGTTGTTCATGGAGGAGGAAGAACTAAAAGAACCATTCAATGGTGAGCCCATTTCTAAATAGCTCATCGACTCAAGAAAACCTCCATTCAGCATCATGCGTGAGCCATATCCTATGGTCACATACTTTAAGGTCCTCACGCCCTCCTCTTGAATTTGCTTAATGGGCTTTCTAGCCCAATTCTTACCTCTGGGCCAGTATGGCCACCCAAATTAATCACCGGGCATGAGAGCCCGCTCAAATCTTCTTGCCCCACTGGGCTTCTACGCCCACGTGAAGCTAACGTTGGCCCCATATGCCCGCCAATTGGACCCATGTGCCACTTAGAATTTATACTTAGCTTTGGACCCATGTACTCATTCTTTGTTATTATGTAGCCCACGAGCCCATTTTTCTTATTTCTACTTAAGCTTTTTGTTTCTGCTCGAGCCCCAACAGCTGGCTCTCTTTTTCTTATTGAAAACACCAAAAAAAGTGTCCTCTCATAAACTCACTTTTCCATTGAGGAGACATCTCTACTTATCATGGAGGGTGCTCCCAACCAAGGGATTGCTCTTCTCTAAACCATTGATCGATCTTCTTGATCTTTCACCCATTGTAGATACCATCTTTTCAATTCCATCTTTTGTTGGAGTAGATAGGATAGGAAAAATAAAATTTGAGGTAAGCGAGTTCTAGAAAGATATCTCCAACAACTAGCTCAGAAATGCAAAGAATGTGCAAGGCTGCTAAATTTCTTGGAAAATGCTATCTAGCTGGCCAAATCCAATATGAGGATGAACATAATGTAGATCATACACTAGGTTTCTATGAGGTGGTATCAGAAAAGTATCCTAAGTTTGAGGAAGGAATTGAGGACTTGGCTGATACGCATGCACCTGGGCTTAAAAGGTTAGAGAAACCATCAGCCACGGTGGATGAGCTGACAAAAGAATTAAATCTTAGAACACTGAAATATCCCAAGATTGTCCTCCTGAGTGCAAACCACACTTCCACTAAGGAATAGAGCTTAATTAAAATCTTGAAAGAATACATGGACATATTCACATGGACATACAAAGATATGTCAGGGTTAGACAACTCGTTGGTTGAACATCATTTAACTTTGAAACCTAGAGCTACCACGATCAAACAAAAATTAAGAAGATTCTACCCTGATGTTGCACTTAAGATGAAAGACAAAGTCAACAAGTTACATCATGAAAATTTTATTAAGGTCATTTTTTATCCCCAATGAGTGGCAAACACAGTCCCTGTCATGAAGAAGGATGGACGAGTTCAGATTTGCATAGACTTCAGGGACATAAACTGAGCGTGTCCTAAAAATGACTTTTCTCTACTTTATATTGGTGTATTGGTTGACAACACTGTTAGATTTGAAATGCCTTCATTCATGAATGGTTATTCTGGGTATAATCAAATCCTGTTAGCGAAAGAGGACCAGGAGAAGACCTCGTTCACTATACCTTGGGGAACATATTGCTATGTCGTCATGTCCTTTGAACTAAAAAATGCTTGTGCTACATATCAGAGGGCTATGATGGCTATTTTTAATGACATGATGCATACCCTTGTAGAGGAGTACGTGGATGACCTGGTCGTTAAGTCCAAAAGCCGAGAGGATCATTCTGAAGTGTTAAGAAAGGTATTGCATAGGTCTAGGGAATATAAATTCAAGATGAACCATAAGAAATGCACATTTGGAATATCTTCAAGAAAATTGTTGGAGTTCATAGTGAGCAAAACAGGCATAGAGATCAACCTAAACAACAACAAAGAATTCATTGGTATGCCTCCTCCAAAAATATAAAAGAACTTTGAGGATTAATCAAGAAACTACAGTTTGTCCGCCAGATTATCTGACAACATTCCCAAAGGTATAAACCTTTCTATGAGTTAACCAAGACGGGGGCTGAGTTTAAAGGGGATTCAAATTGCTAGGAAGCATTCGATGGTTTGAAAAGATACCTGGCTAGTCCCCCTGTGCTTAGACCACCAGTCCCTGGCAAGCCCTTAATTATATATATCTCGGTTTTAGAGAATTCTCTTGTGATAGTCCTTGCACAAGTGGATGAAGAAGGGAAAGAGCGGGAAACCTATTATTTGTATAAGATTTTTCATCCGTGTGAGCAGAAGTATACTGTAGTGGAGAAGACCTGTGCTGCACTAGTATAGGTAGTTCAAAAGCTTAAACACTATTTTCTTGCTCATGAGGTCAATCTTATTGTTTGCATCAATCCCATTAAATTCCTTCTTGAGAAAACTGTTCAAACTGATCAGTTGGGTCATTGGTAGAGCTTTCTATTATAGTTCAATATCACCTATGTTCCCTAGAAGGCGATTAAGGGCTATGCTATTGCCAAACATCTTGCCCACCACCCTATACCAATCTTTGACCCAGTCCAGTTGGAGCTCCCAAATGATAAACTAATGTTGATCTAATCTTCCAATCTTGGAATATTATATTTTGATGGGGCCCTAAATTCACATAGTAGGAGAATAGGAATTGTTCTTCTTTCACCCAAAGGTGTCACCATTCCACAGGCATTTCAACTTGACTTTTCAATAACCAACAATATAGCTGAATATGAAGCCTTGCTGGCCAGGCTAGAGGCCACTCATTTCTATGGTGCCACTAAACTAAAGGTAATAGGTGATAGCCAACTAATTTTTGCTCCGTGTCCTAACCAAATATCGAACTTCTCATCGAAACCTCAAACTCTACCAAGAACTCACCTCTTACTACATCAAGTGTTTTCCAAACTCACATTTGTCTATTTTCCTCGAGCTCAAAATATTCTTGCTGATGTCTTAGCCTCCTTAACTTCATCTCTGTCAGTCCTACTAGGCAGACAGGTGCAAACCATCCATGTCTGTAGGAGGCCAATGCTGGTGATTAAAGATGGATGATTCCTAAAGGTCAAGGAGAAATTTGGCAGGAAGGAATACCTGGAGCAGAAAGAAGAGATTTCTCTGGTTGAGTTGGAAGAATTAGATGAGAGTGAAAAGCCTTAGTATGATGAGATTGTGAGGTATTACCTAGAACAATCTTATCCACCTGGATCCAATGCAAAAGAGAAGAAGGCGATCATAAAAGTATCCCAAAGATATACAATCTTAGGAGGGGTTCTCTACAAGAGGAGCTTAAGTGGAATATCACTCAGATGCGTTGATGAAGAAGCAGAGTTGGTGCTTTAGAAAGCACATTTTGGGGTCTGTGGGGGCCATGTCAATGCTCAAGCTCTTGCGAAATTGTTCATCCGTCAAGGGTATTATTGGCTGACCCTAGAAGAAGATTGCTCTATCTTTGTCTGGCACTGTCACTCTTGCCAACTCTATGCCGAAAAGATACATTCTCTCACATCTTCCCTTCACCTGATTCATGCCACATAGCCCTTCGTCATGTGGGGTTTTAATATCATTGGCCCTCTAAGTGATCTCAACTCTAAAGTGCACTCCAAATAATTCATCCTGACAGCTACAGAGTACTTCACCAAGTGGGTAGAAGTGGAAGCATTCATGGAGATCAAAGCATCAACACTGTGCTCCTTCATCAAGCACAATATCATCGCCAGGTTTGGGATTCCCAACGACATCATCACTGACAAGATATTATAATTCCTCTCTCAAGATCTGTGTAATCATTGCAACAAGTACTGCATTGCATTGCATCATTCATCTCTATACTACACGCAAGGCAATGGTCAAGCAGAAGCCACCAATAAAACCTTAATCAAGATTATCAAGAAACCTGTAAGTTTAGCATGTTCGCGAACTAGCCAGATAAGCTTGTAGAAGCCCTGTGGGCATATTGTACTACTGTGCATACCCCCACTGGTCAAACCCCATATGCCCTCGCATACGGGATGGAAGAAGTGGTCACATATGAAGTATTCCTTCTATCACTCTGAGTTCAGCTTGACAGGGTCATCCTCGTTGATGAGAGACAACAATCTCTTCTTGTATAACATGAACTCCTTGATGAAAGAAGGTTGGCCACCTCCGAGCATGCCCGAACTTATCAGAATAGACTCAAATGGTTTTATCCAAAGAGGGTGGTAGAGAGAAAATTCGAAATCGATAAGATGGTAGTCAAACGTATATTCACTAAGCCGGGTCGTCCCCGCTCCAAATTGCAACCTAACTGGGAAGGGCCTTTTGTTATCGCTGAAAAGTATCCAGGCAACGCATATGAGCTAACTAATGTTGATGGAGAAAAATTAAATCATCCATAGAACAGTGTTTACCTTAAAAAATATTTTTCTTGAAAAAATATGAAGAATATCTAGTATGATATTAAGTCATCGATCTTGAAGTGTTCACTAGAAGACAAGGGTAGACATCACTTAACACACACAACACCACCCGATCCTAGAATCTACGTAGCTTGACACTCGAAAAAGGCAAGGCAGAACCCTGAAGGAGGAAAGGGACCCTTACCTTCTTCTATTGGCGATATCCTTTATTGGACAGTTATCTGATCCAAATTACCTCGTGGAGATAAGCTAAGGATGTTGGGTAGCCCCTCATGAGTTGGGAATGGACCAATGATTTCCGGAATAATGTTGTAACCTTCAAGCAAGAGCCATGCATGAACCGTGAAAACATAAAGCCTGCTCAATGACCGACCTTGAATGCTCTATACTTGAAGGTCTTAGAAGTCCCGTGTGTCTTCTATAAAGTATAGGGTTTTTGACAAGTCATTATGGCAGTCGTCGGTTTATAATGGCTTTCATTATGGCTTTTCAATATGTACTGACACGGCTATCCTGGACTACGTGCTAGACCTTTCCGATCATCACCGGGTCTTTAGGGTCATCCGGGTCGATCCAACCCGTATACTTCATCAACCGAGGCCATACGGACATTTCAGTCAATTTTAGGATTTCTCAACTTTTTCGAGCTTCTGTTTACGTTTACCAGATTAATCTTGGATTTTTCGATAATTTCAGGTTTTCCAACTATACCAGACTTATTCGTCATCATTTTAGGTCATTCCAAGTTGACCCGAGATTCTTTGACCGGAATCGTGCCCTTTCGAATCTCTGCCACGGTTTTCAGCTTTTCGCGAGAGGTAAACTGGTAGAAAGTCCAATGCGAATATCTCGGGAGTCATGTCAGCTAGTTTACTGACATGAGGAGCTATGGTTTAATGCCCTCTTTCAAACACAACAAGCGAGAGCCAAATCGGACCTCCCGTTTGCAAGTTACAGCTCATAGAACACGTGCACATGAGAGAGAGTGTACCGCGCCCCCGCCCCACTTCAAATGGGAGGGCACGGTCACCGCACCCTCACACTGGGGGTGCACCCTCAGTCCGGGGGCGCGCCCTGCGCACCCTCACTCCCTTTGAAAGATGGGGGCGTAGTCTATTTCCAAAAACCAGAAATTACCCCGATTAGCACCTTCTAAATCTAATTTTGAAAAGTTTCTCCCTCTAATTATCGATTATTTTGACCGCGCCCCCGAGTTGAGGACACGTTCATCTTATCAACTCCGATTTTTAGCAATTTTAAGAAGGTTCCGGCGATCTTTAGCAATGAAATGTGTAACGCGCCTCCGCTCCTCTTGAAAAGGGGGGCACGCAAACCACGCCCCAGGGTGAGGGCGCGGTCTGTGCGCCCTCAGGTGGAGGGCGCGCCCTGGGTGCCCTCACCTCCTTTGAAAGCGGGGGGCGCGGTCTACCAGTTTTCCCAATTTGACCCAGTTTCCATTCTCTATAAATTGAGGACTATTCCCAACAAACCAAGGTTAACCCCCCATGCCTAGCTCATCCTGAGGTCATCCAAGCTTCCTCTTGAGGCCATCCCTATGTCCAAAGCCGATCCGACATCGAGAGATCGATCCTGAAGTGAAGAAGAAGGCCCAATCCGTGCACTCTACATCACAAAAATTCATCGGCTTCTATAGAAAATTTGGCTCTTTTTCTTCTAAAGTAATCAATAGAAGAATCATTCCTCTCCACGTCCTCTTTCATTTGAAGCTGGCGGCATTCAATTTCAACTTTCTGTCTATCTGTGGCGATTTATACACTAAGGGCATGCATCCAGGTTCTATTCTTCCATATCTATCCACTTTCAAATTTTCTATAGGATTGTACGGACATATTTCGGAGAAGTCATCAACATGAGATCTCTTCCTCTCTAAGTTATTCATCCATAGAAATAAATGGCACTTGATTTTGACATCAGAGTTGTTCGAAGAATTCTCTGCATGAAAGCCGCACCAGAAGGGTGCAAGGCTATCGGAACCGGCCTTCTTCAACCAACTCGACTTCAACTCAAGCCAATTCACTTCATAAGTTCTTATTAATTTATTTCATTCAGTCTATTTATTTGTTAGAACATCTTTTAGTTTATTTTTCATTATTTTTACACAACCAAAAAAACACAAAAAAGGGGTTATGGCTCACCCCAAAACTGGTGAGTTCGGTTTTAATTGCTTCCTTTCTCATCTTCTCTTTACAGTTACTACACTTCCCACAAGTCTAATCCATCCCTTCACTTGTTTCTTTGTTTAATAGTTGCATAGATTGATCAAGTTGGCATCGGTTGGACTCCTCCTCATTGGACGGCCGAAGAGGAGGAAAGTTGAACTCACATCTCAATCTCCTACGCTAAGGTACACACAATCATCTAACTTAATCTCTTGTTCAATTCCATAAAGCGGAGCCCATGGCTCTTAGTGACCACCTCTTTTATTCATGCTTTAAGTCAATTCATTCCTCACTCTCCTCCAACATGACCTGAACCATCTCCGGTGCTCGAGCGACGTCGTGAGATGAAAGTTCGGGGATCCATGTGAGTGTGGGACCAAGATGAGTATTTTACCACTTTCTAAGTGTTTTCCGATTCACTCCCTTTCCTCTATTCTATCTTTTACCTTTTCTTGAGGTGCCGATCCGAAACTTGCTTTTGGAGTCGACAAGAGGTTAAAGGAGGGTAGTATCTAAAATGTTCACCGCCTTAGTAGGAGGCCGTCTCATAGGGTGCAAAAGGGTGTAAAAATATGGGCAATGAACCCCACTGGTTTAAACAAATATGAGCCTGTCTGAATGAGTATCCTAAAAAGTAGAAAATAAAAAAGGCACCAAAATATGGGCAATGACCCCACAGGTCAAAGACTTGTCTAAATGAGTGCCACATGTAGAAAATGGAAAAGACTCGAAGTGGCTGAACCCTAACAAGCAACTTGGGCATGAGTAGAGAAACCCTCCTCGACATCTCCAAATCCTATCAAGGACTTCCTGTATTATCATTTTTTCTTAAACCCTTAGGGTAAGGTAAATGGTCCAAATTCAGGGGGAACCCAAGCTGATCAAGAGAAGAAGGAAAGAAAGATTATGGGTAGAGAACCTCATTTTTCACGTGGTGTTTACTACTTGAATCTTGATTAACATTAAATGATCGATGAATTGTCTCAATGCCACCACATTCTCCATAAAAACCCAAAAAATTGAATCCTTTTAAAAAACTAGAAAAGTAATTATTTTCAAAGATTTAAAAAATTGAATATTTCCAAAAATATAAAAAATGAAAATTTTCTGAAACTCCAAAAAATATTAGTTCATATTTAAACAAAAATCTAAAAAAATGCGTCATTTATCTTGTCCTAACCTTGATTTTTGCCTTTACTTGCATCCATGTTTATTTTTATATCCTGCATGTTTCCATTTATGCATTGCATATTTATCTTTGTTATCACCTCATTAAAAGGGCTCTTCCCTTTGACCTAAGTCAAGGAAGACAGCAATAGGTAAAGGGATGAGTCATGGTAAAGATTTAATCTTTTTTATCAAGTGTTTTAAGAATTCAAGGATAAAAGGGGAACAATTCTCGCCATGATAGGTAAGTCCTCTCAACCCTTGTTGCATTTCATTTCTTTTAGTCATTTATTTATTCTACCTTTTTAATAAGGCTACCCCTTGACATAAAAGCAAGGCAAGATAACAATAAGCAAGGGGGTAAGCCATAGCATAGATCTGACCCCTTTATTGAGCATTTTAGAAAGAGAACACAAGCCAAGGAGAGAAAAGTCTTGCCAAATAAGTTTGTTTCTTACCCTTACACCTACTATTTTTATTTTATTATTATCATTTACTATTTTAAGAGGCTCCCGCCCCTTGACAAACTTGCAAAGGGGGATAAGCCAGAATGTCGTTCTTATCTCATTTTCTAAGTGTTTCAGGCATGAAGAACAAACACGAAGAACTTTACACCCCTTGACAAAGTTCAAATCAGATTGCAACTTGCAAAGGAGATAAGCCATATTGTTGTTCTAATATCCTTTTTATGTGTTCCAGGAACGAAGAACAAATGAGAACTTTACACAAGAAGGCGATGCTCTCCACTTCCCTCCCCTGAGGATTCTTAGGAGGAGGTGTCATTGTACCCTCGACCTCAACTTTGCCGAGAAACCTTTTACAAGACTTCAACAAGGTGATGCTCGTCACTTCTCTCCCCTGAGGATTCTTAGGAGGAGGTGTTACCATAACCTCAGCCTCAACTTTGCTGAGGATTTTTCTTCAACCACTCTATGTCCTCATCAAGGCACATGAATCCTTTTCTGAGAATGCATGTCATCACATCACAAACTCACCATTATCATTTCTTCTCTTAGCATATATTAGGTGTATTATTAATTATTTATGCATTGATATTGAAGACCGTAAGTACAAAGAAGACCAAACCCAAGTCCTCCTTCATCAAAATCCACGTCGGTCAGGTCATTCTTCGTGCTCATGGATAAGCCAAAATTAAATATCGAGGGATGATGGTTCCTAATTAGGTATCCTGACCTCTGATGTTCAATATATCTCTTCAACTAACTTGTTAAGTAAGTTTTGATTTTTTTAAACCCAGAATGCATCATGTAGTATTAGTCTCATCGAAATTTTTGTTGACATTGCATACATCTCATCATGTTCTTCACTTCTTACCATGATCTCTAAATCCCACCACAAACGTTCTCCCAACATTTTTCCCAATTTTTATTTTTTCAATATCCCACCATGTTCGTTAATCCCACCGTGTCTGTCACGTATCATGATCACCTTGTGTACTTCAACATCATTCATTTCTATCCTGCCGTGGGCATTGCAATACTTTCTTGCTATTCATCCCACCGTGGCAGTCACCTTATCCCCCCATGGGTACCTATTTAATCATTATTCTTGCGTCACCATTACCCTCACAATCAATTGATTGAGCTTAAACAATTGCCTTTTGGAATTTGAGATCATTCCAATTTGAATCAAATCTTGTCTCTTGGAAAACTTAAATAAATCTGAGGGCCAGAATATGCTCGATTGGTCTTCTTTTATTTTACAAAAAAAATCTATTTTAAACTTTTAGCCCATCACAGTACAGGAACACCACAAAGATCGGGTTGCTAGCTGATGATGAACCTACAAACCTATGATTCAAGGAATCCCCACCGCATTGGGGGTTGGCTATTCTTCTTTCGTGCCCATGGTACATCTCTTACCAAATGGACATAAGAAGACTTGATGAAACATGGCAGTGATCCAGGAAATTTAAGAAGATTCGTTTTGCCAAAAATGGTCGTTGAACGTGTATATATCTACACCTTGATGTCGACTCCAGAAACGGGTTCTGGATTGGCACCTCAAGAGAAGGTGAAAGATGGAATAGGAGAAAAAGGGAGTGAATCAGAAAACACTCGGAAAGTAGTAAAGACTCCTCACCTCGATCCCACACTCACATTGATCCCCGAACTTTCATCTCACGGCGTCGCTCGAGCACCGGAGATGGTTCGGGTAATGTTGGAGGAGAGTGAGGAGGAGATGAATTTAGAACATGAATAAGAAGGGTGGTCGCCAGGAGCCGCGGGCTCTTCTTTATAGAATAACAACAAGATTGAGTTGTTTTGACCGTGTACCTTAGCGCGGGAGATCGGGATATGGGTTCAACCTTCTTCTTCTTCGGCCGGCCGATGAAGAAGAGTCTCCCAACCGATGCTAGCTTGATAAACCTGTGCAACTAGAACAATAAACCAAGTGAAATAAAATGATTAGAACTATGGGAAGTGTAGTAACTATAGAGAGAATATGAGAAAGAAGCAATTGGAATCGAACTCACCGGATTGGGGTGAGCCTTAACCCTTTTTTTTGTATTTTTTTATTGATTATGTAAAAATGATGCAAATAAACTGAAATATGCTTTAAAACAGTAAATGAACTGAGTTAAATGAGTTGAGAAAGCTTATGGAATGGATTGGCTTGAGTTGAAGACGAGTTGGTTGAAGACAGCCGGTTCGGGTAGCTTTTGCACTCTTCTGGCGCGACTTTGGTGTAGAGGATGCTACGGACGACCCCGATGTCAGAATCAAGTGACGTTTGTTGGAGTAGACAGATAACTCAGGGATGAAGAATTCCTATGTTTATTATTTCTCCGAAATCCTCCTGTATAAGTCAGTAAAAATTCTGAAATTGGGCGGATATGGAAAACAGAACCTGGATGTGCGCCCTCAATGCAGCAATCGCCATGAACAAACGGCAAGTCGGAATTAAGTGCCGTCAGTTGGAGATGAAAGAGGACGAAGAGAGGAACGACTTCTATGTTGAAGAATTTTGCAGTAGGAGCCCCGGATTTTATGCAGAAGTCTATGAAGATGGTTGATGTAGAATGCCCGGATCGAGCCTTCTCCTTCACCTCGGGATCGATTTCTTGACTTCGGATCGCCTTTGGACGTCAGGATGGCTTTGGAGAAGAGCTTGGACGACCTCTGGACGAGCTAGGCACCGGGAGTTAACCTTGGTTCGCTGAGAATGGCCCTCAATTTATAGGGGAAGGAAGCCGGTGCAAAATTTAGAAACTGGACCTACCGCACCCCCGTGTTTCAAAGAGTAGGAGGGCGCGCAGGGTGCGCCCTCAAATTAGGGGCGCGCAGGGCGCGCCCCCCTGTTTCAAAGGAAGCGGAGGCGCGTTACGCGTCTCACTGCTAAAAATCGATGGAAAATTTCGGAAATTGCTAAAAATCGACTTGACATACGTAACGCGCCCCCGAACCGGGGGCGCGGTACAAATGATCGAAAATCCTCCGCGGAAACCTTCCAAAAATCCGGTTTAGAAGGTTCTAATCGGGGTAATTTGCGATTTAAAGAAACTGACCATGCCCCCGCCTTTCAAAGGAACCAGGGGCGCGCAGGGTGCGCCCCCAGTTTGAGGGCGCGCAGGGCGCGCCCCCATGTTGAGGGCGCGCAGGGCGCGCCCTCCTCTTTCAAAGGTAGCGGGGGCGCGGTACACTCTCTCTCCTGCTCGCGTGTTCCGCGAGGCGTATCTTGCAAACGGGATGTCCGATTCGGCTCCCGTTTGTTGTGTTGGAAAGAGGGCCTTCAACCGCACCTCCTCAAGTCGGTAAACCAGCCGGCGTGACTTTCAACATGTTCGCACGGGGCTTTCTACCGGTTTACCCTCTCGCGGAAAGCCGAAACCCGGGGCGAAGATCCGAAAGAGCACGGTTCCGATCGAGAAATCTCGGGTCAACTCGGGATGACTTAAAATGATGACCGAACAAGTCCGGTACGATCGGACAATCCGAAGTCATCGAAGAATCTGAGATTAACCCAGTAAACGTGAATCGAAAGCCGTAAAAGCCGCGAAACCCTAAAATTGACCGAACCAGATGTATGGCCCCGGTTGATGAAAATATTCGGCTAGAATCGACCCGGATGACCCAAAAAGACCCAGTGATGACCGGAAAAGCCTAATACATGGTCCGGGATAGCCGTGTCAGCACAGATCGAAAAAGCCATAACGAAAGCCGTCATTGACCGACGCCTACCGAAATGACTTCTCGGAAACCTTGAATGTTACGGAACACATGAGGGACTCCCGAGACCATCAATTATGGACCATTCAAGGTCGGTCATTGAGCAGGCTTCGTGTTTTTTACAGTTCACGTGCGGCTCTCGCTTGAAGGTTACGGCAATATTCCGGAAATCATTGGTCCATTCTCAACTAACAAGGGGGGCTCCACTAATGTCCTTAGCTCATCTCCACGAGGTAGTCCGAATTAGATAACGGTCAAATAAAAGATATCGCCTATGGAATAAGAGTATAGGGCTCCGAATCAAGCCAATTTGGCATGTCTACACTTGATGCCACCTTTTTAGTACATCACTATTCCATTCCACTACACTCCACTACAATTCATTTCCCTTCACTTCAATTCTTTACATTATGTTCCGTTACATTACATACCATTCCCTAGCAAAGCCGACATCAAGGCGAGGCAAGCTGTAGACATGCCAAATTGGACTGATTCAGGGCTCCAAACTCTTATTCTATTGGCAATATTCATTATCTGACCATTATCTGATCAAAATCACCTTGGGGAGATGAGCTGAGGATGTTAGTGCAGAGCCACATGAATTGAGAATGGACTGAGGAGTTTTCTAGCAATGCCATAATCTTTAAATGAGAGCCACGCGTTAATTATGGAAACATGAATCCTTCTCAATGACCGACCCATGATGATCCACAATTGAAGGTCTCAGAAATCTTGCGTAAATTCCGCAACATATGGGTTTCTGGTAAATCTTTTTGGTAGTCATGCTTCTATATCGACTTTTATCATGACTTTCTGATCTGGACTATCACAACTATCTCGGACTATGTGTTAAGTCTTTCTGATCATCACCAGTCTTTTTTGGGTCTTTCGGATCAACCATGGCCATTTATTGTCACCAATCAGTGCCATATAGTCATTATGGTCGATTTTAAGGTTTCCTAGTTATTCTTGACTTATTTAAAGTTTGTTTCACATTTACTGGGTTATTCTTAGCTTTCTCGATGATTCTAAGTTTTTCAATTATACATGGACTTGTTCAGTCATTGTTTTAAGTCATCCTGAGCTAACCCCCAGCTTGTTGATTGAAACCGTGTTTTATCGAATCACCGCTCCGACCTTTGGCATCCTCGGAATCATAAACTAGAAGTTAAAATACCATACGAAAGTCCCAGGATGTGTGCCAGCTAGTTTATAGAGCTGAGAATCTGTGTTTGTATATCCCTTTTTGTACACAATAAACGGAAGTAGAAATGGATGTCGCGTTTGTGAATTACGGCTTTCGAACTATACACACATAGAAGAGAGATGCGGACGTGCTCTCACATCAGGGCATGATATGCGTGCCCTCGGTCAAGGGCATGACGACCGCGCCCTCATGTGAGGGTGCGCTATGCACACCCTCTTCCAAGGGCATGTTCAGTTTTGAAATCTTTTTCTTCTCCCGGTTTCTGACTTTCCAAATTGATTTTGGAAGTTTTCTTCTTTTAAAGATGCTTATTTTGAATGCTCCCTTGACCCAGAGTGCATCCATTTTAAAAAAAAAAAAATTATAAACCTTCTAAATAAGTTTAACCTAGTTTTAGCAAGTCATGATGAGCGCACCCTCGGGGTGAGGGTCAGTATGCGCACCCTCGACCGGGGGCGCATTAGGTTTTCTTTATATTTTACACTGTGTCTACTTATCCTATAAATTGAGGGTCATTCTCAATGATCCAGGGTTACCCCGCACACTCTAGAACATCCAGAGGTCGTCCAAGCTCTTCCTTAAGCTTTCTCTTACGTTCTACTCTGACCCATTGGGGAGAGATGGACCCTGACGTGAGAAAGGAGGCCTGATTCATGCTCTAGACATCAACTTTCTTCATCATCCTCTAAAAAATTCTTGAGAAATGGGATGAAAAAGTAGTCAACAGAAGAAAGCTTCATCTCTATGTCTTCTTTCATTTTCAACCAACGGCACTCAATTCCAAAGTGTTGTTTGTCTACAGTGATTGCTGCATTGAGGGCGCGCAACCAGATTCTGTTTTACATTTGTTCATTTCCATAAATTCTACAGGTATGTACGAGCGTATTTTGGAGAAGTCATCAACATAAGATCTCTTTCTTTTCAAGTTCTCTGTCCGCAAAAACAAACAACACTCAATTTTGACAAGGTCAACCATAAAAGCTTTTGCACCGAGATCGTAACAGTAAGATACTACACTCACGCAAGAGAAAACCATCTGAAATGGTGTCTTTTGCTCTATCCGGCTCCGATCTGAACTATCCTACTCTCTAAATATTTCATATTTTATTTAGAGAATTTTTAAGTCATTTTAAATTAAGTTTACATAATTTTTATTAGTAAAAACACAAAAAATGGGTTAGGGCTCATCCCAATCTGATGAGTTCAAATCTAATAGCTCTTTTTCTTATCTTCCATTTCACAGTTTCTAAACTTCACCTAGTTCTAATCTACTTCTTTCACTTTGTTCATTGTTCTAGTTGCACAGATTTATTAAGCTAGCAGTGGTTGGGGACTCTTCTTCATCGGCCGGTTGAAGAAGGAGAAGGTTGAACCTGAACACTCTTTTTCTATGCTAAGATACACACAGTCATCCTTTACTTAATCTGTATTTTACTTCATTTAAAGCGGAACCTGTGGTTCCTAGCAACCACATTATTCAATTCTTTTATGTATTAAGTTTCTTTTATTCCATCTTCACCCTCCTCCCGCATGACTCAAACCTTCTCCTCAGTGCTCGAGCAACACCGAGAGATGAAAGTTCAGGGATCAATGTGAGTGTGGGACCGAGTGAGAGTTTTTCACGTTTTCCATCCTATCTTTCTCATTCCCTCTTAAGGTGGTGATCTGGATAAAGACAAACCCGTTTTATGAGTTGACTGTTAGCTAATGATGAACCTATGAATATGTGATTTTTGGGGACTCTCCATCACTTTAGGGGTTGGCTACTTTATGTTATCTCTCTCATGCCCGCAACACACCTTTTACCAATCGGATGTAAGAATGCTTGATAAGATGCAGTGAGAATCTTAGGAGCTTGACAAGATTCGCTCTGTCAAATTTGGTTGATGAGTATGTCTATATCTACACCTTGATGTCACCTTTTCATTCTATCACTGTATCGCTCCACTACATTTCATTACAACCCTTTTCAGTTCACTACACTTCCTTACATATCATTCCCTTACAAAGTCAACATCAAGGCAAGTCAAATTATAGGCACACAAAATTGGCCTAATTCAGAGCTTAAGACTCTTATTCTGTGGGCAACACCGCTTATTGATAGCTAGAAATCAAATTGAATTACTTATTAGAGATGAGCCAAGGGTTCGAGGGGAGAGTCAGAAGCTTATTAGGTCATTTGAGGATGAGTTACAGACTTCCAAACAAAGTTGTGTTCACTGATCATGGGCCATATCCATCCAAATGACTAAAAACAATGGTTTGTTTTTGTGAGTAATGAAATTTTTGGTTATGTCGTGTCCTTTTGTGATCATCGTGTGGTCACTTTCAGTCTTCTGCTTAATATTAGAGTTTTCCAGTCACTGAAAGGTCATACTATAAGGAATCGTTTATAAAAATTTGGTGCAGCGGAAGTGACGATTCCTATAGGTTCCTTTAGAATCTGTCTCAATCGGAACTGAACGACGAAAACTGAAAATCGATCAAATCAGGTTCGAATATACCTGATAGGGATTCATATAATCCCATGAAGAGGAAGGAGATGAGCTTCTCAAGATCTTCCAACCATTCAAATGTCCAGTCTCCAGCAGTATCCATACGAACTTCATTCACAGTAGGTTCTCCCTTCACACCGGCCATGAGAACTCTTCCCGAACGGAGCTCCATCAACCATGGACACCTTCTAGAGAGAGGAGGAGGTAGGGAGGAGGCTAGGGACATGGTTTTCACCCTTAGCTTGATGGGGTTTGTCTGAAACTATTAGTATTTATAGAGAATTTTAGAATTTTTCATAAAAATCCAAAATCTCTATAATTTACACCATTGCCCCTATACTTGTGGATAAGTCATTTGTGTGTGACCCACTAGGCCCAATAGCCTATTTGGTTAAGGCCTAAATAAAATAGAACAATTATATTTACTTCAATTAAATTTGTTATCTAATAACAGATTAATTGGCCTACCGATCATGAAGGGTACAAGCCATATCTCATGATCCCAATTGGCTATGGGGATAATCTCATTCCCATTGAGCCTTTTCATCATCAGTTACCACACGGATATCAACCCTCATCCATCCAATATCCCAGTAAAAAAGAAGTATGGCATCGACTGTCAACTCCTTAGTGTACTGACTCTATAGGATCCTGTACTCAGAATTGGATCAATTGGAAAACTCCTTTTCCAATTATCCTATCTACCCTAGCTAGGGATTTAGAGGACTATCCCATAAGACATTCATTCTCACTTACAGAGAGTGGATGATCCCTTGTTGTTCACTCAATTACCTCCATCGGGTTTTCCTTGTACCCAATTCATCGGTATACTGAACCATCTAAACGGTGATCCATAAGTGAATGGTCAAAGCATAAGCTCCACCCAACAAGGTATCCTTGGCGACTCAGGTCAAAGGTCCAACCATGCAACCATGATGATAGAAAATCTTGATTGACAGCTCGGTAAGATACCATTCAGGGTTTCTAATTCGGTCAGTTCAGTGAACTCATTCAACTAATGAGCACCTATATGTGTATCTCAGTATCTCCACACTAATGACCAATGAGATCGATCATCCTCATCACATGAGTATCGACTCCAGAAACGGGTTCCGGATCGGCACCTCAAGAGAAGGGTGATGATAGAATATGGGAAAAGGGGAGTGAATCGAAAAACACTCGGAAAGTAGTAAAAGGTCCTCACCTCGGTCCCACACTTACATTGATCCCCGAACTCTCATCTCACGGTGTCGCTCGAGCACCGGAGATGGTTCGGGTCATGTGGGAGGAGAGTGAGGAATGAATTAACTTAGAACATGATAGGAGGAATTGTGGTCTCTAGGAGCCGCGGGCTCTACTTTATAGAATAAAAACAAGATTGAGTTGATTTGACCGTGTACCTTAGCGTGGGAGATTGGGATGTGGGTTCAACCTTCTTCTTCTTCGGACGGCCGATGAAGAAGAGTCTCCAACCCATGCTAGCTTGATAGACATGTGCAACTAGAACAATAAACCAAGTAAAATAAACCGATTAGAACTATGGGAAGTGTAGACACTATAGAAGAAGAGATGAAACAAAGAAGCAATTGGAATAGAACTCACCGGATTGGGGCGAGCCCTAACCCCTTTTTTGTTTTTGGTTATGTAAAATGATGCAAATGAACTAAAAGATGTTCTAAAACAGTAAATTAACTGAATAAAGTGGGTTGAGGAAGCTTATAAAGTGAATCGGCTTGAGTTGAAGCCGAGATGGTTGAAACAAGCTGGTTCGGGTAGCCTTGCACCCTCCTGGCGCGACTTTGGTGTAGAGAATGTTACGGATGACCCCAATGTCAGAATCAAGTGCTGTTTGTTGGAGTAGACAGAATGCTTGGAGAGGAAGAGTTACTATGTTTATGATTTCTCTGAAATCCTACTGAAGAAGTCTGTAAAAATTTTTAAAGTGGGCGGATATAGAAAATAGAACCTGGATGCGTGCCCTTAGTGCAGCAACCTCCACGAACAAATGGCAAGTTGGAATTAAGTGCTGTAAGTTGGATATGAAAGAAGACTAAGAGAGGAACAACTTATATGTTGAAGACTTTTGCATAAGGAGTCCCAGATTTTCTTCAGAAGTAAATTAAGTCGGTTGATGCAGAATGCCCGGATTGAGCCTTCTCTTTCACTTCGGGATCGATCTCTCGACGTCGGATCAGCTTTGGACATCAGGACGGCCTTGGGAGAGAGCTTGGACGACCTCAAGACGAGCTAGGCATGGGGGATTCACCTTGGGTCATTGAGAATGGGCCTCAATTTATAGAGGAAGGAAGCCGGTGCAAAAAATGGAAACTGGACCGACCGCGCCCCCGCTTTTCAAAGGGGACGAGGGCGCGCAGGGCACGCCCTCACTTCGGGGGCGTGGTACGCATCTCTCTGCTAAAATTCACCGAAAACTTTCAGAAATTGCTAAAAATTTACTTGACATACGTAACACGCCCCCGAACCGGGGGCACGGTACAAATAATCGAAAATCATCCGCGAAAACCTTCCAAAAATCCGGTTTAGAAGGTGCTAATCGGGGCAATTTCCGATTTTTGGAAACTGACCGCGCCCTCGCCTTTCAAAGGAAGTGGGTGTAAGGAATCAATACATGACAGCGGAAAAATTTTGATTCCATAAAACCACGATCTTTGCCTTGATCGATGCCGAACGAGTAAAACCGGGAACCGAATATGAAGTAGAACGAGAGTACCTCATGGGATTTCTCAAATCCCTCACCATGGATGAAGAGAGGACGTTCCTCCTTGCTGAAAACCGTTCAAGTGTCCGGTCTCTAGCGGTATCCACACGATCTGCTTCAATAGACGAGTTCTCTCTTCCTTCGGGCCTCCAGAAACCTTCCAGATCCAAGCTTGACCATGGGAGATCGCCTTCTAGAGGAGAGAGGAGGGAGAGAGGAGGCTTGGGACGTGCTCCAGCCCTATGACTTGTTAGGGTTTGGCTTCATAAGCCATTTATATATAGAAGATGGAATTTTCACAAAAACCCAAAACTTCTATAAAATTGCGTCCATGCCCTCATCTTATTGACCAGATCTATTGTGTGTGACCCACTAGGCCCAATAGTCAATTTGGTTGAAGCCTTAATTAATTTAAAAGAACAATTTCTTTAAATTAAATCAAAACTGTTATCGGATAACAGTTTTTACGGCTTTTTGATCATAAAGGGTACAAGCCACATCCTATGATCCCAAATGACTTTGGGGAGTTAAATAACATCCATTGAGCCTTTCCATCATCAATTACCACACGGATTTAAATCCTCGTTCATACAATGTCCCGGTCGGTCAGGGGTTCGGCACTGACTGTCAACCCCTAAGTATTCCAACACTATGAAATCTTGTACTCATGAATGGATCAACTGGAAAACTCCTTTTCCAATTATCCTATCTACCTTGGCCAAGGATTTAGAGTACTATCCATAGGACATTCTCTCTCTCCTACCGAGAGTGAACGATCCCCTATTGTCCGCTCAATTGCCTCCACTAGGTTTCCCATATACCCAATCCATTAACTATATAGGACCACAATACTAAGTGATCCATCAGTCAATAGTCAAAGTACATAGTACGCCTGGCAAGACATCTTTAGTGACTCAAGTCAAAGATCCAACCGTGCTATTGAGATGTAAGAATAACCTGATAGACAGTTCGGTAAGATACCGATCAGGTTTTCTTAAATTGGTCAGTTCAGTGAACTCATTCCACTAATGAGCACCTGTGTGTGTATCTCAGTGTCCCCACACTGATGACCAATGAGATCGGTCATTCTCATCATATGAGAAGACATCACACACACTAGTCTATCCGGATTCTTGATGTCCCGTCTCAAGGATCCTATGACTAGGAACATTTAGATCACATACCTCTAGATGATCGATCCCATTATCATGATCTCATCATGATTCAATCATCATTGCATGTGATTAAGGACTTCATTACGATATACGCTTCTAATAAAAGCTAGTAACGAAGTTTTGCCTATTTAATTGAATGAGATATTCCTAGAAATGTCGAATCATATCATATATGATTGGCTTGTAGGGCATACATTTCTATCAATCTCCCACTTGCACTAAAGCCAATCACCCATCTGGCTGATCTCTATCTGCTCAAGGTGAAGCTCAAACACTCTTTGAGTATCTGCTTCAGTTAGTGGATCTGTAATGTTATTAACGGAAGATACTCTATCTTTAATTATATCTCTATCAACTGCATTTTCTCTTATTCTATGGTATTGCCATAGAAGTTTGAAACTTCCAATGAGACTTTGGCTCTACCCCATTGTTTTCTCAAAACAATGCACTTTCAGAGAAAGTTGGGACAATCCCAAAAGCTAGATGAACATCTTCATCTAGTCAGCTTCTCAAGCAATATACAGTTATTATTCAATCTACTTTAGATTAGTTGTAGAACTAGCAGTGTTCTCTTGCATGGAACTCTTCCAGCTCACTGCACCACCATTATATTGACTTATTATCAGACTTATCTGATTAGAAGCTTGTGTTCATAAAACTACAAGACTTCAAGTCTTATCCTCCATACATTAGAAATATATCCATAGTGCTTCTCAAGTACTCAATGACACATCTCTAAATTATCCTGTGACTCTCACAAGGATTTACTTGATGAATGCTCATAACACTTAGAGCATGAAGTCATGTGCGTAGCATCACAAATGTGATAGGTCCTATTGCAAAAGCATAAGGGCTATACTAATGTGACCTCTTTATCTCTCAAGAAGTCTACAAAGACATCTCTTTAAAGAAATCAACTCCACACTTCATAGGTAAGAAATTTATCTTGGAGTTTACCATGTCAAACTCTTTAACTATGGTTTTTTATGCACATGAATTGGGTAAGGCCAAGAAACCTTTTAGTTCTATCTCCATAGATCTTAAAACCCATATTAAGTTTGGAGGATTAATTGATAACTAGGCTCACTAATGATAACATACGTACTTCATTCTCAATGAGTAGTATATCATACATATATGATGTCAAGAAGATAATAGCACTCCCACTTATCTTATATGAAAACACAAGGCATATCTTCATTCTCAATGAAGTCATAAGATTTAATCTCATTAAACCTTATCTACCATTTATGGGAAGTTTTACTTGAGTCCATAAATGAACCTTATACACACACTATTTGGATGTTTTGGAACTTGATTCCCAAAGGTTGTATCATATACACCTGTTTCTCAAAATTAACATAGAGAAACACTATCTTAACATCCATTTGACATATCCTATAATCATAGTGTGTAACAATCAAATCCGAATGGATTAATTCCATGGCATAGGTAAAAGGTCTTATCATAGTCAACTATTTGACATAAATGATATCCCTTTTAACTATCCTTACTTTGAAGGTCTCTACCTTCTGATATACTTCAATCTATTCTTTAGTGATCCATTTATACCCTATAGATATTAAATCCTTAGGTGGATCAATCAAGTTCTGAACTTGATTAGAATAGATAGAGTTTATATCGGATTTTATTATTTCTTCCCATTTTGAATCAATATCTCATATTGGTTCAATATAAATCTTAGGATCATTATCCTTTTATCTTATGTCTCATTTCTTCCATCAAAGATATGTCTCACATATCTCTTAGGTTGATTGGATATAAGAAAAGATCTATGATTTATCCTTGTGTAAATATAAACTAGTACCTTAATAAAAGTGTCCATGGATTGTGGGACTGGAACACCTTCCATTTATTGTAAGGAATCGTCCATTAATATTTGGTTCAGCGGAAGCGACGATTCCTATGGGTTCCTTTAGAATCCGTCTCAATCAGAACCGAACGACGAAAACCGAAAACCGATCAAATCGGGTTCGAATATACCTGATAGGGATTCATATAATCCCATGGAGAGGAAGGAGATGAGCTTCTCAAGCTCTACAAACCGTTCAAGTGTCCGGTCTCCAGCAGTATCCACACGAACTTCATCCACAACAGGTTCTCCCTTCGCGCCGGCCTCGAGAACTCTTCCCGAACGGAGCTCCATCGACCATGGACACCTTCTTGAGAGAGGAGGAGGTAGGGAGGAGGCTTGGGACGTGGTTTTCACCCTTGGCTTGATGGGGTTTGGCTGAAACCATTAGTATTTATAGAGAATTATGGAATTTTTCATAAAAACCCAAAATCTCTATAAATTACGTCCTTGCCCCTGTACTTGTGGATAAGTCCTTTTGTGTGTGACCCACTAGGCCCAATAACCTATTTGGTTGAGGCCTAAATAAAATAGAACAATTCTATTTAATTTAATTAAATCCATTATCCGATAACAGATTAATCGGCCTACCGATCATGAAGGGTACAAGCCACATCCCATGATCCCAAATGGCTATGGGGATAATCTCATCTCCATTGAGCCTTTCCATCATCAGTTACCACATGGATATAAACCCTCATCCATCCAATGTCCTAGTCGGAAAGGAGTACGGCATCGACTGTCAACTCCTTAGTGTACCGACTCTATAGGATCCCCGTACTCGGAATTGGATCAATTGGAAAACTCCTTTTCCAATTATCCTATCTACCCTGGCCAGGGATTTAGAGTACTATCCCATAGGACATTCACTCTCACTTACCGAGAGTGGACGATCCCTTGTTGTCCGCTCAATTGCCTCCATCGGATTTTCCTTGAACCCGATCCATCGCTATATAGGACCATCTAAATTGTGATCCATAAGTCAATGGTCAAAGCACAAGTTCCACCCAACAAGGCATCTTTGGCGACTCGGGTCAAAGGTCCAACCATGCAACCGTGATGATAGAAAACCCTGATAGACAGTTCGGTAAGATACCATTCAGGGTTTCTAATTCGGTCGATTCGGTGAACTCATTCAACTAATGAGCACTCGTATGTGTATCTCAGTGTCTCCACACTAATGACCAATGAGATCGGTCGTCCTCATCACATGAGAAGACATCACATACACTAGTCTATCCGGATCCTTGATGTCCCGTCTCAAGTATCCTATGACTAGGAACATTTAGATCAAATACCTCTAGATGATCAATCTCATTATCATGATCTCATCAGGATTTAATCATCATTGTATTTGATCAAGGACTTCATTATTATATTCGCATCTAATAAGAGCTTATAATGAAGATTTGCCTAATTAATTGAATAAGATATTTCTAGAAATGTCGAATCATATCATATATGATTGGCTTGTAGGGCATACATTTCTATCAATCTCCCACTTGCACTAAAGCCAATCACCCATCTGGCTGATCTATACCAGCTCGAGGTGAAGCTCAAACACTCTTTGAGTAAATCGCTTCGATTAGTGGATCCGCAATGTTATTAACGGTAGATACTTTATCTTTAATTATATCTCTATAAGTTGCAATTTCTCTAATTGTATGGTATCGCCACAGAAGTTATAAACTTCTGATGAGACATCGGCTCTACTCCATTGTTTTCTCAAAACAATGATACACTTTCAAAGAAAATTGGGACAATCCCATACCTTAGATGAGAATCTTCATCTAGACTACTTCTCAAGTAGTGTGCAACCACCATGTAAACTTGTTTACATATGTTGTAGAATTTACAGGTGTTATATCACATAGAACTCTTTCAATTCACTGCACCACCATAATTCTGACTTAATATCAAACTTATTTGATTAGAAGCTTGTGTTTGTTAAACTACAAGACTTCAAGTCTTATCCTCCAGTGTATAGAGATACATTCTCAGTGCTTCTCAAGTACCAAATGATATATCTCTAAACTATCCAGTGACTCTCACCTGGATCTTCCTGATGAATGCTCATAACACTTAGAGCATTGATTACATCATGTACGTAGCATCATGTAAATGATAGACCCTATGACAAAGGCATAAGGGCTCCATTTATGTGATCTCTTTATCTTTCAAGAAGTCTACAAAGACAACACTTTACAGAGATCAACTCCACACCACATAGGTAAGAAACCTATCTTGGAGTTTATCATGTCAAACCCTTTGACTATGGTGACTACGTACATTAACTGGGCATTGATTTTAGATCTATCTACATAGATCTCAAAACCCAAATTGTGTTTGGAGGATCAATATGATAGCTAGGTTCACTTATGATAACACACCTACTTCATTCTTAATGAGTAGTATGTCATCAACATAAAATGTCAAGAAAGTAACAGCACTCCCACTTATCTTGTTGAATTCACAAGGCTCCTCTTCGTTCTTAACGAAGTCATAAGATTTAATCTCATTAAACCTTATATATGATCTATGGGAAATTTTTACTTCAGTCCATAAATGAACTTAATACACACTCTTCTTGGATGTTATTGGGACTTGATTCCCTATAGTTGTATCATATACATCTATTCCTCAAAATACTTTAGAGGAACACCATCTTAACATCCAATTAGCTTATTTCATAATCATAGTGTTACAATCAAAATCCGAATGGATTAATCCATGGAATAGGTAAAAGATCTCATCATAGTCAACCATTTGACTTCAATGATATCCTTTTCAACTATTCTCACCTTTGAAGGTATCTACCTTCTAATCCACTCCAATCTATTCTTTAGTGATCCATTTATTCCTTATGGATACTATATCCTTAGGTGGATCTATCAAGTTCTAAACTTGATTAGAATAGATAAAGTTTATATCGGATTTTATTCTCTTTTCCCATTAATGAATCAATATCTCATATTGGTTCTATATAGATCCTAGGATCAATATCCTTATTATCTTATGCCTCATTTCATCTATCAGAGATATGTCTCACATATCTCTTAGGTAGAATGGACACAAGTAAAGACCTATCATTAGTCCTTGTGTAATTATTAACTAGCACCTTAATAGAAGTGTTATTGGGTTGTGGGACTGGAACAACTTCCATATATACCTTGCTCCCACTATCTTTCTTAAGAAGGAACTTTTCCTTTAGAAATATAGTGAGCTGAGTAACACATACCCTTGACATAAAAGTCGTATATTTAATATCCAGAAGTTTCCTTAGGATATTCCACAAGCCAACACTTCATAGTCTTATTATATTCCAACTTGTTAGAGTTATACTTCTTCACCAGGTCGGACATTCCGAAACCTTAACTTGCTTAAGGTCAAGTTTTAACCCCTTTTCCATATCCTATATGGAATAATCGAAATGTACTTAGAAGGTACCTATTAAGATCAAGTGGTTATAACGAGTACTTAACCAAAATTAGACAAAGAGAAAATTTGCAAAGCTTGTCATTGTTCATATTATGTCCTACATAATATGGCTTTTCCTTTTAGCTACTCAATTAAGCTAAAATGTGTAAAGATGTCCATTAGATTCTATTATCCTTCTATTATATGTAAATTATGTACTTAAGTATTCCTCTCCTTGATCTCATCAAAGAGTTCTAATACTCTTTCCATTAGTATCTCTATTTCATTCTTAATCTCAGATAATTTCTCAAAGATCTTAGATTTGTACTTCATAAAGTACATATATCCATACTTAGAGACATCATCTTTGAAATAATGAAGTAGAAATATTCTTCTTTAGCCTTACTAGATATGGGCTAACATACATCTAAATGTACGAGTTCTAATAACTCATTAACCCATTCTCCATGTCTATATAAAGCTAAAGTGTAGATTGATCTAAATCAACCCATTTCCTCTTAAAAGGAATATTCACACATAACACGAGAGCTAACATATCAAATATGATTAAACAATTCATTAAGCTCCCACTGGCAAACACTTTGCCATTCAATCTATTAGAACATCTATCAATTCCATAGCTTAGAATAAATCAACATTTATTCAAGTAGGAAATCATATAATGTTCTTGTAGAAGGATATAATAGCAATATTAATTATTAAGACATCTCCATAAGGCTATTAAAGAATTGCACCTCCCACTAATAATGATGCAACTTTTGCACCATTTCATATGTAGGTCAATATCTTCTTTATTAAGCCTTCATTTACTTGTCATCATCTACAACTCCTTGTAGATATAAGATGCATATACGGTATCTCATACCATTAGATGCATCCATAGTATCTAATATTATGATATACACATATAGTATCTAATACTATTAAGTGTATATTTAAAACAAGTAAGTGTCAATGACTTGGATACATGAAGCTTCTCAAGCTCCACCTTTGCATTATATACAAAAACACTTTGTACTTTCTCTTCCACTTACCAACACCATTACAGTTGTAAGAATCTGTCTTATTCTGGCTTTATTATCTTGACCACCTTCTTTTACTATTAACTCTCTCCTATTTTTTATCTAATGATTTTACTTCTTACTATTGGTCTCACCAACAAGAAGTAATTAAGATGTATTGTTGATCTAAGTTGCCCTTTAGTTAACTCATCAATATGAGCCATGATGGATCTCATATCCATCTATCCATGTTGTCTCTACAATTTATATCTCATAGAGACTAACATCTAATTTAAGGCAAACAATGCATCTTGTCTATGAGATAAGATCTTATCTTTCATTCATATCACAAGATAATTTAGGAGACACCTACTTCTCAAGTAGAGTAGTTAGTTGGTCAACTATGAGAACAATTCTCTTAGTTCTAAACCAGTCTAAGAAGTGTGAGCCATTAAGCTATATGGCATCTAATATGCCATACTAATGGTGGTTTATTATCGTATTCTACAACAGAGATATAATTTTATCAAAATAACATTGCAAACATTCATTAAAATTAAGATATGGTCTTTTATCCTAAATTATGCTCCCACTAATTTTCGACGAATTTGCATAACCCTCATTATGCAAAGACGGGATATCACGATGAAATCCTAGTGGGGACTAAGACCCTATTAACTTTATGGTGATGACCTTGTGGTAGCACAACAAATCACCCCATACTTAATAGGTAGGCAACTATTGCCGGTTGCAACTCTTGCAACTCTTAGTCATTTAGCCTCTAGAGTTATGACCTTGTGGTAGCACAACAAGCCATATACTCTAGTTAGGTCAAACCCGCTTGTTACGTTATGAGAATGGATTCTTCACACAGCCCTTGTGGTAGCACAACAAAGCCATGCAAATGGTCCACCCCAAGGTTCGGCAAATGCCTTAGCCATGATCACCAATCCCTTGCTGAATGAGTCTTGTGGTAGCACAACAAACCCATCCAATCTAAGATTGGCTCATCAAGACCATAACAACGGAAGGCTACGTGAGTCATTCTTAATGTCACACGTTTATCAACCTAATTATGACAAGGAGGGATTTTATTTTAGTCTCATCAATAATATGTGCTAAGTATATATAATACCTTTGGAATATCGTATATCTAAGGTATAACCTGTAGCACACATCCACATATCAAATATGCACAAAATCAGGTGATCATGGACTTAACCCTAAGCATGCACCTAAGGCACCCCTATAGGTGCAAATCCTTGCTTCAGATGCTTGAGTTGGCATGCTCCCACTTCAGAAGGGTGCTTCTCCAAGTGGTCCCGCTCTCCAACCTTCCACGAACCAACTTCTAACTCTTACAAGCGGCTTAAGGGTATGCAGACCCCACAAATGTACATAACTCAATAAGAAACCTTGGTTTTCACCAAGGGGAGTACATTAATGGAGGGAGGTAGAATGTACAATCAGATTGTATAGAGAGAGAGGAGGCACACGCAGGCCCCATTTAATAACATAACCAACATAATTAAAAGCAATCACAAGCCAAGCACAATTAAGTCCATGATCACCTCCATACACACACTAACATTCATCACATGAACATAGAGCGCATACGTGATAATTATATGAGATATATCATATATATCAGCATAAAATTAAATATAATTTATTTTGAAATTCTCAATTTCATGCATGTCGAATTTTTCATGAAATAAATAACATGAAAATAACATGACAATAACATATAAACAATTTATATGAAATGAACATATAAAACTAAACTATTTAGAACATTCATGCATTCCCAATACTGTGCAAGGTGAGAAATTAATGTCCCAATTTATATTCTGTAAAATATCATTTTATAGAATTAATTAAGACACTAATAATTTAAGTTAAACCTTTAAAACAATTTTAAAGTTTAACCATGAGTGAATCTATGTAAATAGAACTAAACATCATCTAACATGTCATTAAACACTTTAAAACATGTTAAATAATATTATAGAATTTTTAAGAATTTTTTTGGATTTTTCTGGCAATTTTTCGGAATTTTCTATGATTTTAAACACTTTAAAAGCATATAAATGGTGTCTGGCGCAATGCGCCGCACATGGCGGCGCACTGCGCCCGTCCAGCGTGCGCCAGTCCTCCAGCGGGTGTGCGCCGGCGCGTGCGCCGACCGACTGCGCGAATAGCACTGTTCATCCGGGAGAAAATCCATCCTATGGAATCGGATTATCTCCTTATCCCGGACTCCGAAAAATCCGAAAAAATATGCGTTGGAATCCTTATCAAATAAGGAATCCAAAAAAGTCGGCCTAAAATCTAGGAAAAATCGCAGTCGACCGAAAGATGAGGAGGAAGAGGCGGCAGTCACCCAAATTCCGTAGCAGAAATCTCAATTTTGCAACGAGGATAACTCCTTATCCAGGAAGCCAAATATTCTCCAAAAATACAATTTAGAATCCTCATCAAATGAAGTTTCTAAATATGTATATATCCCTTCAGAAAAAATTCTCTATTAACAGGAAATCAGGAAGAAACAAGTCGGCGCCGCCAGATTCCGCAGAACCCTAGTTCGTCGGAAAACTCAAAAATTCTCATCCTCCGCCGTCGTTCAAAGCTGTATATCAAAGGTAAAGGCTAGGAAATAATATTACCCATCTTCTAAACCTTTTCCAAACCTCAATTTCTTCTGTGGACGGAGATTTCACAAAATCCCCAAATCCGGGTGTCGGTTCGGGCATGACAGAAGCACCAACTTTTGAGGCTTCTCCCGAACACTACAGAGATCCAAACTTCAAACGGTTTGCGGCCTTGGAAAGCCCTATATCACTAGATTCTACCAAGGCTAACCAATCTATTATCTGAGTCATACACAAAATATGGTGGCCTCGTCAAAACAGACGTTTGCACAGATTCGGGAACACATAAATAACATGAAATAATGTCGATTCGACGTCGGTTTCGACCGAGACTTGAACCGGGCTCTGATACCACTGTAAGGAATCGTCCATTAATATTTGGTTCAGCGGAAGCGACGATTCCTATGGGTTCCTTTAGAATCCGTCTCAATCAGAACCGAACGACGAAAACCGAAAACCGATCAAATCGGGTTCGAATATACCTGATAGGGATTCATATAATCCCATGGAGAGGAAGGAGATGAGCTTCTCAAGCTCTACAAACCGTTCAAGTGTCCGGTCTCCAGCAGTATCCACACGAACTTCATCCACAGCAGGTTCTCCCTTCGCGCCGGCCTCGAGAACTCTTCCCGAACGGAGCTCCATCGACCATGGACACCTTCTTGAGAGAGGAGGAGGTAGGGAGGAGGCTTGGGACGTGGTTTTCACCCTTGGCTTGATGGGGTTTGGCTGAAACCATTAGTATTTATAGAGAATTATGGAATTTTTCATAAAAACCCAAAATCTCTATAAATTACGTCCTTGCCCCTGTACTTGTGGATAAGTCCTTTTGTGTGTGACCCACTAGGCCCAATAACCTATTTGGTTGAGGCCTAAATAAAATAGAACAATTCTATTTAATTTAATTAAATCCATTATCCGATAACACTTTGATCGGCCGACCGATCATGAAGGGTACAAGCCACATCCCATGATCCCAAATGGCTATGGGGATAATCTCATCTCCATTGAGCCTTTCCATCATCAGTTACCACATGGATATAAACCCTCATCCATCCAATGTCCTAGTCGGAAAGGAGTACGGCATCGACTGTCAACTCCTTAGTGTACCGACTCTATAGGATCTTGTACTCGGAATTGGATCAATTGGAAAACTCCTTTTCCAATTATCCTATCTACCCTGGCCAGGGATTTAGAGTACTATCCCATAGGACATTCACTCTCACTTACCGAGAGTGGACGATCCCTTGTTGTCCGCTCAATTGCCTCCATCGGATTTTCCTTGAACCCGATCCATCGCTATATAGGACCATCTAAATTGTGATCCATAAGTCAATGGTCAAAGCACAAGTTCCACCCAACAAGGCATCTTTGGCGACTCAGGTCAAAGGTCCAACCATGCAACCGTGATGATAGAAAACCCTGATAGACAGTTCGGTAAGATACCATTCAGGGTTTCTAATTCGGTCAGTTCAGTGAACTCATTCAACTAATGAGCACCTGTATGTGTATCTCAGTGTCTCCACACTAATGACCAATGAGATCGGTCGTCCTCATCACATGAGAAGACATCACATACACTAGTCTATCCGGATCCTTGATGTCCCGTCTCAAGTATCCTATGACTAGGAACATTTAGATCAAATACCTCTAGATGATCAATCTCATTATCATGATCTCATCAGGATTTAATCATCATTGTATTTGATCAAGGACTTCATTATTATATTCGCATCTAATAAGAGCTTATAATGAAGATTTGCCTAATTAATTGAATAAGATATTTCTAGAAATGTCGAATCATATCATATATGATTGGCTTGTAGGGCATACATTTCTATCATTTATACCTTGCTCCCACTGTCTTTCTAAAGGAGAGACTCTTCCTCTAGAAATATGGAGAGATGAGCAACTCATGCCCTTCTCCCTAAGGGAGACATTAATATCCTTAAGTTTCCTTAGGATATCCCACAAGCCAACACTTTGTAGTCTTATATTCCAACTTTGATAGGGTTATACTTCTTTACCAAGCCAGACATTCTGAAACCTTAACTTGCTTAAGGTCAAGCATTAATCCCTTTCCATATCTAATATGGAATAATTGGAATAGACTTGAAAGGTACCGATTTAAGATCAAATATCTGTATTGAGTGCTAACCCCTAAACAGACAAAGAAGAATTTTGAAAAGGTTGTCAATGTCCATATTATGTCCTACACAATATGGCTTCTCATTTTAGCTGCTCAATTAAGCTAAAATGTATAAGAGGTGTCCATCAAAATTAGATTATACTATCCTTCCTTTATGTGTGAATTATTACTTAAGTATCCCCTCTTTGATCTCATCAAAGAGTTCTAATACTCTTTTCATTAATATTTCCTCTTCATTCTTAATCTAAAATAATTTCTCAAAAGTTTTGGATTTGTACTTCATAAAGTACATATGTCCATACCTAGAGAATTCATCTTTGAAAATTAATGAAGTTGAAATATTATCCTCTATCATTAATAGATATGGGCTAACATGCATCTAGATGCATGAGTTCTATAAACTCTTTAGCCCTCTCTCCATGTCTAATAAATGAAGAGTTGGTCATTTTGCTTAATAAGATAAGACTTACATATAGTTAATGATTCTAAATCATTTACCTATATGTTACTATCCGAATAGTACTCCTTAAGTCTTTTCTTATAAATATGACCATACTATTAAACAATAGATTGATCAATATCAATCTACTTCGCCTAATGAGGATTTTTCACACATATTATAAGAGCATACATATCTTATATGAATAAACTCTTTATTATGCTCCTACTGGTAAACACTTTACCTGTTATCATTTTCATACCATAGAATAAATCTCCATTTATTCAACTAGGAAATGAAAACAATATTCTTTTAGAAGGATAATTAAGACAACTCTAGAAGGCTATAGAAAATTTGTATCTCCCACTAGTAATGATGCAACATTTTGTACCATTTCATATGTAGGATAACAATCTTCTTTAAGTCTTCATTTACTTGCTATTATCTACAACTCTTTGTAGATATATGATGCATATCTGGTATCTCATACTATTATATGCACCCTTAGTATCTTATACTAGAATACACATACATAGTATCTTATACTATCAAATGTGTATATAAGACAAGTAAATATAATGACATAGATACTTGGAGCTTCTCAAGTTCCACCTTTGCATTATGTGCAATACACTTTGCACTTCTTCTTCTACTTACCATCATCATGATAGTAGAGGAATGCTATGTCAAATTTGGGTTATAATATCTTGACTCACTTCTTTAACTATCACCATCTATTTCTATCTAATGATCTTACTTCTTTCTATTGGTCTTACCAATAAGAAATATTCAAGATGTATCATTCTTCATCGCTTTTAATTAGCTCATCACCATGAGCCATGATGGATATCAAATCCATCTATCCATGTTGCCACTACTAATTTTATCTGATAGAGGCTAACATCTGATATAAGGTAATTAATACATCTTTTCAATGAGATAAGATCTTATCTTCTCTCACTTCATTAGATAGTGTAGGAGATACCTACTTCTCAAGTAGGATAGTCAATAGGTCAACTATGAGAACTATTCTCTTAGTTCTAAACCGATATAAGAAGTGTGAGCCATTAAAATACTTAGCATCTAGCATGCTAGATTAATGGTGGTTTATAATATTCTACAACAGAGATATAAATGTATTAACATTACAGACATTCATTAAAATTAAGATATGGTCTTTCATCCTAATTTATACTCCCACTAACTTTCGACGAATTTTCATAACCCTCATTATGCAAAGACGGGATATCACGATAACATCCTAGTGGGGACCAAGACCCTACTAACTTTATGGTGATAACCTTGTGGGAAACACAACAAGTCATCCCATACTTAATAGGTAGGTAACTATTACCAATTGCAACTCATGCAATTCTTAGTCATTCAGCCTCTAGAGTTATAACCTTGTGAGAAACACAAGTTATATACTCTAGTTAGGTCAAATATGCTTGTTACATTATGAGAATGGATTCTTAACATAGCCCTTGTGGGAAACACAACAAGGCCATGCAATGGTCCACCCCAAAGTTCGGCAAATGCCTTAGCCATGATCACCAATCCCTTGCTGAATAGGCCTTGTGGGAAACACAACAAACCCATCCAATCTAAGATTGGCTCATCAAGACCATAACAAGAGAAGGCTACGTGAGTCATTCTTAATGTCTCACGTTTATCGACCTAATTAAAATGAGGAGGGATTTTATTTTAGTCTCATCAACATAGGTGCTACATATAAATATTAATATACCTTTGGAATATCATATATTTAAGGTATAAACAGTAGCACACACCATATATCAAATATGCATTAAAACATAGGTGATCATGGACTTAACCCTAAGCATACACCTAAGGCACCCATATAGGTGCAATTCCTTGCTTCAGAAGCTTGAGTTGGCATGCTCCCACTTCAGAAGGGTGCTTCTCCAAGTGGTCCCGCTCTCCATTCTACCACGAGCCGGCTTCTAACCATTACAAGCAGCTAAAGGGTACATAGACCCACAAATGTACAACTCATAATAAGAAACCTTGGTTTTAACCAAGGGGAGTACACAAATGGGGGGGGGAGGTAGAATGTACAATCAGATTGTATAGAGAGAGAGGAGGCACACGCAGGCCCCATTTAATAGCATAACCAACTTAATTAACCAAGCAATCAAAAGCAAAGCATATTTAAGTCCATGATCACCTCCATACACACACCAACATTCATCACATGAACATAGAGCGCATACGTGATAATTATATGAGATATATCATATATACCATCATAAAATTATATACTGTAATTTTGAAATTCCAAATTTCATGCTTGTCGAATTTTCATAAAATAAATAACATGAAATGCACATATAAACAATTTACATGCATAAGACAAGCAATATAAAATATTCAGATGATTCATGCTTTTCCAAAATTTATCAGAGCATTAAATTAATGTCCAAATCATAATTCTTAAAAATCACATTTTTCAGAATTTATTTGAACACTAATTTAATCAATAAAGATTTTAAAACAATTTTAAAATCATTTATAAAATGATTCTATGTCAACAAAAGTCCAAAACTATTTAACAAGTTCATAAACATTTTACAAACCTATTAAATAATTTCTCAGAACTTATATAATCATTAATTTCATTAATTTTGATCTTAAAACAATTTTAAAATCAAAATAGTAGAATTCAATGACAAAATAGTAAAACTCTATTTAATAAGTCATTAAAAACTTTAATAACTCATTAAATAAATTATACAATTTTTCAGAATTTTCTGGAATTTTCTGGCAATTTTTCGGATCAAAAATGAATTTTAAACAATTTAAAATCATTTTCGAAAGAAATAAGGCTGGCGCAGTGCGCCGGCCAATGAACGCCGGCCACGGCACCTCGGGCTCAACGTGGCTATGCCACGTACCCCCCGGCTTGCGCCGGAGGGCCGTTGGCTGCGCGCCGCGCACCGTGCGCCCGCGTGCGCCGCCGCGCACCACTGCGGGGCGGCCGCGTACCCCCGCCCGGGTGCCCCGCCCTACTGCCACGTACCCCCCTCCGCGCGCTGCCGGGTCCGGATCCGATTCGGACTCCGTCTTCTTCGCCCGATAAGGGCTGGGCGGATTCTGGAAACCCTAGAAAATCGCCGACTTTTGGGCCTGATTTGGGGGGTCAAAAGGTGTCCAAAAAATCCGTAAAAATATGCGTTGGAATACTTGAACAATAAGGATTCTATCTATAGAAGTTTCATCTCATGAAAAATTCTATCCAATGCTAAGTTTCAGGAGGAAGTTGCCACGGCCGCAATTAAACCAAAACGCAAATCCCTCTCAAATCCGGCACCTCCAAGGGCCGTTGAGTGTCCAATAACTTATGGAAACTCTAGGAAACTTATTTTCCTATCTTCCTACGTCATTAGACAGAGGTATTTGAGTCGAAATAGGTAAGTTCATCAACTCCCCCAATTTCAGCCGGATTTTCGGATATGATCATCTTAGCAACTTTCCGAACTCATTCCGGACTCTCCGGATGGACAAAATTCATGAGGTTTGCGGCATTGGAAATACCTCATCCACGAGAATCCAATGAATCTAACTACACACAGTTTCGTATCTCATACAAACTGTGGTGATCAAATCAAAACAGTTCTGTATGCAGTTTCGGGAAAGCAAGAAATCACATGAAATCAAGCCAATTTCGATTCAACTTCGACCAAGGCTTCAACCGGGCTCTGATACCACTGTAAGGAGTCAATACATGACAGCGGAAAAATTTTGATTCCATAAAACCACGATCTTTGCCTTGATCGATGCCGAACGAGTAAAACTGGGAACCGAATATGAAGTAGAACGAGAGTACCTCATGGGATTTCTCAAATCCCTCACCATGGATGAAGAGAGGACGTTCCTCCTTGCTGAAAACTGTTCAAGTGTCTAGTCTCTAGCGGTATCCACACGATCTGCTTCAATAGACGAGTTCTCTCTTCCTTCGGGCCTCCAGAAACCTTCCAGATCCAAGCTTGACCATGGGAGATCGCCTTCTAGAGGAGAGAGGAGGGAGAGAGGAGGCTTGGGACGTGCTCCAGCCCTATGACTTGTTAGGGTTTGGCTTCATAAGCCATTTATATATAGAAGATGGAATTTTCACAAAAACCCAAAACTTCTATAAAATTGCGTCCATGCCCTCATCTTATTGACCAGATCTATTGTGTGTGACCCACTAGGCCCAATAGTCAATTTGGTTGAAGCCTTAATTAATTTAAAAGAACAATTTCCTTAAATTAAATCAAAACCGTTATCGGATAACAGTTTTTACGGCTTTTTGATCATAAAGGGTACAAGCCACATCCTATGATCCCAAATGACTTTGGGGAGTTAAATAACATCCATTGAGCATTTCCATCATCAATTAACACACGGATTTAAATCCTCGTTCATACAATGTCCCGGTCGGTCAGGGGTTCGGCACTGACTGTCAACCCCTAAGTATTCCAACACTATGAAATCTTGTACTCATGAATGGATCAACTGGAAAACTCCTTTTCCAATTATCCTAACTACCTTGGCCAAGGATTTAGAGTACTATCCATAGGACATTCTCTCTCTCCTACCGAGAGTGAACGATCCCCTATTGTCCGCTCAATTGCCTCCACTAGGTTTCCCATATACCCAATCCATTAACTATATAGGACCACAATACTAAGTGATCCATCAGTCAATAGTCAAAGTACATAGTACGTCTGGCAAGACATCTTTGGTGACTCAAGTCAAAGATCCAACCGTGCTATTGAGATGTAAGAATAACCTGATAGACAGTTCGGTAAGATACCGATCAGGTTTTCTTAAATTGGTCAGTTCAGTGAACTCATTCCACTAATGAGCACCTGTGTGTATCTTAGTGTCCCCACACTGATGACCAATGAGATTGATCATTCTCATCATATGAGAAGACATCACACACACTAGTCTATCCGGATTCTTGATGTCCCGTCTCAAGGATCCTATGACTAGGAACATTTAGATCACATACCTCTAGATGATCGATCCCATTATCATGATCTCATCATGATTCAATCATCATTGCATGTGATTAATGACTTCATTACGATATACGCTTCTAATAAAAGCTAGTAACGAAGTTTTGCCTATTTAATTGAATGAGATATTCCTAGAAATGTCGAATCATATCATATATGATTGGCTTGTAGGGCATACATTTCTATCAGTGGGGGCATGCAGGGCGTGCCCCCAGGTTGAGGGCGCGCAGGGCGCACCCTCCCTTTTCAAAGGGAGCGGGGGCGCAGTAGACTCTCTCTCTTGCGCGCGCGTTCCGCGAGCCGTATCTTGCAAACGGGATGTCTGATTCGGCTCACGTTTGTTGCGTTGGAAAGAGGACCTTAAGCCGCGTCTCCTCAAGTTGGTAAACCAGCCGGCATGACTCCCGAGACGTTCGCATGGGACTTTCTACCGGTTTACCCTCTCCTGGAAAGCCAAAACCCGTGGCGAAGATCCGTAAGAGCACGGTTCCGGTCGAGAAATCTCGGGTCAACTCGAGATGACTTAAAATGATGCCCGAACAAGTACAGCATGATCAAAAAACCCGAAGTCATCGAAAAATCTAAGATTAACCCGGTAAACGTGAATTGAAACTCGGAAAAGCCAGGAAACCATAAAATTGACCGAACCGGACGTATGGCCATGATTGAAAAACATATTCAGCTAGAATCGACCCAGATGTCCCGAAAAGACCCGGTGATGACCAGAACGGCCTAATGGGTGGTCCGGGATAGTCGTGTCTTTACAGATCGAAAAAGCCATAACGAAAACCGTAATTGACCGACGCCGACCGAAATGACTTCTCGGAAACCCTGAATATTACGGAACACATGCGGGACTCCCGAGACCTTCAATTATGGACTATTCAAGGTCGGTCATCGAACAGGCTTCGTGTTTTTACAGTTCACGCGCGGCTCTTGCTTGAAGGTTTCGGCATCATTCCGAAAATCATTGGTCCATTCTCAACTCACAAGGGGCTCCACTAATGTCCTTAGCTCATGTCCACGAGGTAATCCGAATCAAGTAATGGTCAAATAAAAATATCGCCTATGGAATAAGAGTCTGGGGCTCCAAATCAGGCCAATTTGGCATGTCTACAGCTTGCCTCGCCTTGATGTCGGCTTTGCAAGGGAATGGCATGTAGCGGAGCGGAGTGAAACGCAGAGAAAGCGTAGCGAAGCGAGATGGATCATAGTAGAATGTAGTGGAGTGAAATGGTGATGGACTGAAAAGGTGGCATCAAGGTGTAGATATAGACATGCTCAACGACCAGATTCGGCAAGATGAATCTCCTCAAGTGCCCTAGATGACTGCCATGTTTCATCAAGTCTTCCTATGTTCGATTGGTAAGAGATGTGCCATTGGCACGAGAGAAGAATAGCCAACCCCCAATGCGGTGGGGAGTCCCTAAACATGGGTTTGTAGGTTCATCATCAGCCGGTAACCCGATCTTTGCGGTGTTCTTGTACTGTGATGGGCTAAAATTTTAAAAAGATATTTGTTTAAAAAAGTAAAATAATATCAATCAAGCACATTCAGGCTCTTAGATTCAGTTAAGTCTTCCAAGAGAAAAGATTCAATTCGGAATGGAATGATCTTAGATTCCAGAAGGCAAATGTTGAAGCATAGACCGTGAAGATAGTGACAGTGCAAGTTCTGATCAAATAGAAGGCCCTTGGCGGGATGAATTGGCTGCCACGGTGTGATAAATAGCAAGAAGGTTGTTTCAATGGCCACAGTGGTGATAGAAATGAAATAATTGGAGGCACAAGGTGACTACCGAACACGGTAGAATTCATAGACACGGTGGGATATTAGAAAGGTTGGTGGGACTAGAAAATACGGTGGGATTAGAAAACACGGTGGGATTGAGAATGATCGGGATTTAGGATACAAGAGGGTGAGAAGGTAAATATTATGAATGGATGTATGCGATAACAAAATAAAATGTAATGCAATTAATGCTAGATGATGCATGCTGGGCTTAAAAAAACAAAACAAAAACTTGTATAACAAATAGTTGAAGATATAGATTGTCTATGAGGTCAAGATACCCATTCGGGAACCATTGTCCCTCACAGCACAACTTTGGCTTATCCGTGAGCATCAGAAATGACCCGACCGTCGTAGATTTTGATGAAGGGGATCTCGGGTCAAGTCTTCTCCGTACTCATGGTCTTCAAAAAATAATGCATAAGATAATAATACACGACTAACGACATATATGCTAGTCGGCAAGTTATGGGGGTTTCCCATGTCCATTCTTCTGTTTCCGCGAGAAATTCCTTAGCCACTCCTTCGGAGTATCGCCGGAATGAGGCAGTTGCAGCGGTATTTGTGGACATGGTTTCTATGCCTTCTCCACGTGGTCATTCTCCTGGGGTCGGTGGCAACAGACACTGATATCTGTAGCAGGCTCAATCTTCTTCTGGTATTGTAGCTGCTTTTCTTCCTTGTTATAGCACTTCTTGCTTCAGTGTTGTTTGATCTGCTTGACATTTCTCGAAAGGATTGTTAGTATCGCATTTTGGCTTGGCCCCTTGCGAGTTTGTCAAGGGGAGAAGCCTTCCAAAGGATTAAATAATAGATGTAGAGTAATAAATATACTTGCTGGCGAGACCTCCCCCGTCCTTAACTCGTGTTTCTTTTCTGAAATTCTTAATAAATGGGTTAGATCTGCTCTATGGCTTACCCCCTTGCCTATTGTCATCTTGCCTTGCTTATATGTCAAGGGGGTAGCCTTTTTAACAAGGTAATATGAACAAAATGACTGGAAATGAATAAGATAAGGGTTAAGAAAGCTTACTTGTTATGGTGAGAGTCACACCCTTTTTTATCTTAGCATCCTATCGTTGATAGAATCTTTCTCTCTTACTTTTAAAGTTCTTGAAAACTCTTGATAAAAGAGGATCAAATCTTCACAACGACTTATCCCTTTGCCTATTACGGCCAATTTTGACTTAGGTCAAAGGGAGGAGCCCTCTTAATGGGGTGGTAATCAAGGTAAATATGCAATGCGGAAATGAAATTTGCAAGACATAAAGATAAACATGAATGCTAGCAAAGGCAAAAATCAAGGTTATGCCAAGCTAAACAATGCATTTTTTTGGTTTTTTAGAAAATATTCAGTTTTTTTTTAAAACATTCAACTTTTTTGTATTTTTGAAAATATTCAATTTTTTTGAATTTTTGAAAATATTCAATTTTTTTGTATTTTTGTGGAGAATGTGCCGTTATTGAGACAATTCATCGATCTTTGAGTGTTAATCAAGATTTAAGCAATAGACACCACGTGAAAATAAGGTTCCCTACCCAGAATCTTTATTGCCCTCTTCTCTTGATCGGTTTGGATTCCCCCTGAGTTTAGATAGTTTACCCTACCTTAGGGTTTTAAGATGAAAGAATAATAAATGAAGTCTTTGATAGGATTTGGGGGTGTTGAGGAGGGTTTCTCTAGTCATGCCCAAATTGCCCGTTGGGGTTCGGCCACTTCAGGTTTTTTTTTCTACATGTGGCACTTACTTAGACAAGTCTTTGACCTGTGGGGTCATTGCCCATCTTTTGGTGCCTTCTTTTCATTTTCTACTCTTCTGGGTACTCATTCAAACAGGCCCATATTTGTTTAAACCTGTGAGGTTCATTGCCCATCTTTGGGCACCCTTTTGCACCCTATGAGACGGCCTCCTACTAAGGCGGCGGGCATTTTCGATACTATCCTCCTCTAGTCCCCTTCACCTATTTCGGACCGAATAGAAGAAAATAGGGTAAGGTTTCCTTTCTGCCTTCAGGGTTCTGCCTTGCCTCTCTCGAGTGTTGGGCTATCTAGATTTTGGGATCGGGAGGTGTTGTGTGTGCAAGGTGATGCCTACCCTTGACTTCTAGCTAACACCCTTGGATCGATGACTTATTATCATACCAGAAATTCTCCATTTTCTTTTCTAAGGAAAATATTTTTTGAGGTAGACGCTGTTCCATGGATGGTTCCATTTTTCTCCATCGGCATTGGTTAGCTCATATGCATTGCCTGGATATTTTTCAGTTATAAAAAAAAGGCCCTTCCCAGTTAGGTTGCAACTTGGAGTGAGGACCACCTGGCTTAACGAATATGCGTTTGACTACCATCTCACCGATTTTGAACTTTCTCTCTACCACCCTCTTTTGATAAAACCTTTTCAATCTATTCTGATAAGTCTGGGCATGCTCAGAGGCGGCCAACCTTCTTTCATCTAAGAGTTCAAGTTGTGCAAGAAGAGATTCTCGTCTCTCATCGACAGGGATGTCCCTATCTAGTTGAACTCAGAGTGATGGAAGGAGTACTTCGTACGGGACCACTGCTTCCATCCCATATGCGAGAGCATACGGGGTTTGACCAGTGGGGGTCCGTACAAAAGTATGATAAGCCCATAGGGCATCTACAAGCTTATCTGGTCAGTCTGCGAACTTACTAGACTTACAGGTTTTCTTGATGATTTTAATCAAAGTTTTGTTGGTGGCTTCTGCTTGACCATTGCCTTGCGGGTAATAAGGAGATGAATGATGCAATGCAATGCGGTGCCTATTGCAAAGATCACGCAGATCTTGAGAGAGAAATTGAAGTCTGTTGTTGGTGATGATGTCGCTGGGTATCCTGAACCTGGCAATGATGTTGGGTTTGATGAAGGAGCATAGTGTTGATGCCTTGATCTCCACGAACGCTTCCGCTTCTGCCCACTTGGTGAAGTACTCTGTTGCCATCAGGATGAATGATTTGGAACGGATTTCAGAGTTAAGATCACTTAGAGGGCCAATGGTATCGAAAGCCCACATGGCGAAGGGCCATGGGGCATGATCGGATGAAGGGAAGATGCGGGAGAATGGATCTTGTCGGCATGGAGTTGGCAAGAATGACAATGCCGGACAAAGATGGAGCAATCCTCTTTTAGGGTTGGCCAATAATACCCCTGCCTGATGATTTTCTTGGCAAGAGCTTGAGCATTGACATGGCCCCCACAGACCCCGGAATGTGCTTCCTTAAGCACCAATTCTGCCTCTTCTTCATCAACACATCTAAGAAAGATTCCACTCAAGCTCCTCTTGTAGAGCACCCCTCCTAAGATGGTATATCTCTGGGATACTCTCCTGATGTCCTTCTTTTCTTTTGCATTTGATCCAGGTGGATATGTCTGATCTTGACAATACCTTGCGATCTCATCAAACCAAGGCCTCTCACCCTCAACTAACTCTTACAACTCAACTAAAGAAACTTCCTCTTTCTGTTCTAGATATTCCTTTCTACCAAATCTCTCCATGATCTTCAGAAATCGACCATCCTTAATCGCTGGCATCGACCTCCTACGGACATGGATAGTCTGCACATGTCTACCTAGCGGGACTGATAGAGATGAAGCTAAGTAGGCAAGGGCATCAGTAAGGATATTCTGAGCTCGAGGTACATGGACAAAAGTGAGTTTGGAAAAGAGTTTGATGTAGCAAGAGGTGAGTTCTTGGTAAGGTTTGAGGTTTGGATGAGAAGTTCGGTATTTGGTTAGGACTTGGCGAAGGATTAGTTGGCTATCACCTATCACCCTCAATTTCGTGGCACCATAGAAATGAGCGGCCTCCAGCCCGGCCAGCGTGGCTTCGTATTCAGCTATATTGTTGGTTGCTGGTAAGTCAAGCAGAAATGCCTGTGGAATTGTGACACCCTCGGGTGATAGAAGGACGATTCCTATTCTCTTACCGTGTGAATTCAGAGCCCCATCAAAATATAATGTCCAAAGATGGGAAGATCGGATCAACATTAGTTCGTCATCTGGGAGCTCCGACTGGACCAGGTCAAAGAGGGGTATAGGGTGATGGGCTAGATGTTCGGCAATGGCATAGCCCTTAATTGTCTTCTGGGGAACATAGGTGATATCAAACTGGGAAAAAAAACTCTGCCAACGACCTAACCGATTAGTTAGAATAGTTTTCTCAAGAAGGAATTTGATGGGATTGATGAGGGAAATAGGATTGACCTCATGAGCTAAGAAATAGTGTTTAAGCTTCTGAACTATCCAGACTAGTGCAGCACAGGTCTTCTCCACCACAGTATACTTCTGTTCACATGGATCAAAAATCTTTAACAAGTAGTAAGTTGCCCTCTCTTTCCCTTCTTCATCCACTTGTGCAAGGACTGCCCCAAGAGAATTCTCCAAAACTGAGATATACAGAACTAAGGGCTTGCCAGGGACTGGTGGTCTAAGCACGGAGGGACTAGCCAGGTATCTTTTCAAACCATCGAATGCATCCTGGCACTTCGAATCCCATTTGAACTCGGCCCCTGCCTTGGTCAACTCATAGAAAGGTTTACACCTTTGGGAGTGTTGTGAGATGAACCGGCGGACAAACTGTAGCCTCCCGATTAATCCTCGAAGTTCTTTCGTATTTCTCGGAGGAGGCATACCAATGATTGCCTTGGCCTTGTTTGGGTCGATCTCTTTGCCCGTTTTGCTCACTATGAACCCCAACAATTTCCCTGAGGATACTCCAAATGTGCATTTCTTTGGGTTCATCTTCAATTTATATTCCCTAGCCCTTTGCAAGACCTTTCTTAACACTTCAAGATGATCTTCTCGGCTTTTGGACTTAATGACCAGGTCGTCCACGTACACCTCTACAAGGGTATGCATCATGTCATAGAAGATAGCCATCATGGCCCTCTGATAGGTAGCACTAGCATTCTTTAGTTCAAAGGGCATGATGACATAGAAGTAGGTTTCCTAAGGTGTGGTGAACGAGGTCTTCTCCTGGTCCTCTTCGGCCAACCAGATTTGGTTATAACCGGATTAGCCATCAATGAATGACAACATCTCGAATCCAGCAGTGTTATCAACCAATACATCAATATGAGGTAGAGGAAGGTCATATTTAGGACACGCTCGATTCAAGTCCCTGAAGTCTATATAGATCCGAACTCGACCATCTTTCTTCATGACAGGGACTATGTTTGCCACCCATTGCGGATAAAGGACAACCTTAACGAATTTTGCTTGATGTAACTTGTCGACCTCTTCTTTCATATTAAGTGCAACATCAGGGTGGAATCTCCTTAATTTTTGTTTGACCGGGGTAGCTCCAAGTTTCAAAGTTAGACGATGTTCAACTAACGAGTTGTCTAGCCCCGGCATGTCTTCGTATGTCCATGCGAACGTGTCCTTGTATTCTTCCAAAATTTTAATTAAGCTTTGTTCCTCAGTGGGAGTGAGGTATGCACTTAGGAGGACTGTCTTGGGATCTTCCGGTGTTCCGAGATTTAATTCTTTTTGTCAGTTCATCCACCGGGGCTGATGGTTCTTCGAATCTTTTAAGTCCAGATGCATACGCATCAGCCAAGTCCTCAATTCCATCCTTGAAATCAGGATCCTTCTCTGATAAAACCTCATAAACTCCCAGTGTATGATTTACCTTGAATTCATCCTCATATTGGATTTTGTCAAGCTAGATAGCATTTTACAAAAACCTTGGCAGCCTTGCACATTCCTTGCATTTTTGAGCTATTTGCTGGAGATATCTCTCTGGCACACGTTTACCTCGAATTTTCTTCTTTCCTATCCTAACTACTCCTAAAGAAGATGGAATTAAAAAGGTGGTATCTACAGTGGGTGAAGGATCGAGCAGATCGATTAGTGAGTTGGAAAAGAGGGGTCCCTGGTTGGGAGCACCCTCCGAGACAAGTAGAGACGTCTCCTCAATGGAAAACTGAGTTTGCGAGAAGATATTTTTTTGGGTATTTTGTGTGTTTTCAATAACAAATAGAGAATGAGCCGATGGGGCTCGAGCAGAAATAAAAAGCTTAAACAAAAATGGGAAAAATGGGCTCGTGGGCCCAACAATGACAAGAAAGGGGCAGATAGGCCCAAAGCTTGTGAAAAGATCTATGGGGCATATGGGCCCATGTGGTGGGCACATGGGCCCAAAGCTAGAAAAGGAATTTAAAGGGCACGTGGGCCCAATTGGTGGGCACACGGGCCCAATGTTGTTGGATTGAAATGGGCATAGAATCCCAGTGGAGTAAGAAGATTTGAATGGGCTCTCAGGCCCAATGATCAGTTCGGGTGGCCATTTCGGCCAAGAGATGGGGATCGGGCTAGAAAGCCCATCAAGTGATTCTAAGAGGGAGAGAGTGAGAATTTTGAAATACGTGACCGTAGGATACGGTTCACGTGGGATGTTGATTGGAGGTGAGTTTGCATGGATAAGTTGTTTTGAGATGGACTTGCCCTCGACTGGTTCTTCCTCCTCTATGAACAACCGAGCCAAAGATGAACTCAGGTTGTCCACTTCCTCCTCTTGCTCTGGTGCCTTCTTCCTCTTGACTGGTCTTCTTCTTCGTCCCCGGCCATCATCATGGTCTCCCCTTTGATAAAGAATTTTTGGAGTCCCATGGCATTTTTTGGCCGGTAGACCATCCTCGAAGTGAAATTGGGCTCGTAGCCAAGCCCGTGTCCCTTTGGTATTTGTACGACTTTAATGGGGTGCACAACCCCCTGCAGCTCATTTCCCAACCCCTTTCCTAGCTGATAGCCCATCCCTTTCATCATCCACCATGCAACTGTATCTGGAGGCGTCATTAACATCATGTCCTCGGGCAGCTCTATAGTGGAAACCAACGGCCATCATCATGGTCTCCCCTTTGATAAAGAATTTTTGGAGTCCCATGGCATTTTTTGGCCGGTAGACCATCCTTGAAGTAAAATTGGGCCCGTAGCCAAGCCCGTGTCCCTTTGGTCTTTGTACGGCTTTAATAGGGTGCACAACCCCCTGCAGCTCCTTTCCCAACCCCTTTCCTAGCTGACAGCCCATCCCTTTCTTCATCCACCATTCAACTGTATCTGGAGGCGTCGTTAACATCATGACCTCGGGCAGCTCTGTAGTGGAAACCAATGGCTGGACAAATTTTGATATTGGCAGTGCAGAAGAGGGGTCATCCACGTCATTTAGAATGGGGATGTTGGTTACTTTAATCACCTAGCCCTTGTATGGGAACTTCAAACACTGATGATTAGTGGAGGCAACAGCTCCTATTGCCTCAAGATATGGGCATCCCAAGATAGCTTTAAATGTAGGGTCCAGTTCTAGAACATGAAACTCGGCGGTGATAGCACACGGCCCGAGCCCTACTTCCAACGTAACCACCCCTCGTGCCGGCTTCCGGGAGTTGTCATAGGCTATCACCGTGAAGACAGAAGACTCGATTTCTTCATCGGAGATGCCGCAAAGTTGCAATGTTTCTGGCGGCATGACATTTATGGATGCTCCGGTGTCAATCAAGCAAGACTTGATCTCCACGCCTCGGATGACTATTGCAACATGCAAGGCATACTTTCTGATCCCAGCCATGCCAACTCCTCATGTGTAAATGTAAGTGCCGTATGTTCACTCCTCGGGGTCAGGACAGTAATGATCTTCTCGGGCGGGAGGACCTCATTGACCATGACCCGCTACAAGTACTGTTGTAGAATGTCCTGATGGTTCTTTGACCTTTTTATCAGCTCCAAAATTGAAATCCGTGCTGGCATTTTGTCCATATGTTTCAATAAGTCATATGTCGTGCCGGGCAACGATTCTTCTACCACCTCCTCTTCTGCCTTCTCCTGTGGTTGCATCCCGGCCTGGGGGAAGACCCTTTGGAACATCCTCCCGCTACAAAGTATAGGCACCAACATGGTAGGGGGGAGTGGTGATGATGGTGATGGTAGGGTTGGTTGGTATGTTGAGGGGCCCATGGTAGGTAAGGGCGGTGAGGATTGGATAATGAGGGGTCATGGATTGGTGGAGGCCGGTATGTTGGGTGATGGTTGGGGTGTTGGTGGTGATGGTCTAATGATGAGAGGTCGTGGGGTGGCAGTGGCTGGCAGGTTGGATGATAGTTGGGGTGTTGTTGGTGATGGTTAGATGATTAGACGTCGAGGAGGATTAATTGTGGTTGGTAGGTTAGGTGATGGTTGCGGTGCTAGTTGGGATGCTGGTGGCGGTCTAATGATTAGGCACTGTAGAGGATTAATGGTTGTTGGGGGCAGTGGTATTTGGGTAGTTTGTGGGCTGGGGGCAGCTCTCAGTATGGAGAGTATGGTGCGGTTTGTAGGTGGGGTTAGTCTGGTGGGCATGGAGGTGATTTGATCCTCGACCTGCCAACCCTAGGAATGGTGGGTTGACTCCTCGATGGCAGAGTGTACAAGGCCGAGTTGTTGGTTTGGTGGTGCTGGTGCTGGTGCTTGTATGGGTGCATGTACCGGGAGCGGATCTTGGACTACGCCCAGGCTGGGCTGCTGTTGTGCTTGCTGTCCCCGTGGTTGATTCTGACGTGCCTTCATCGCTTGAATGGATTCTCCCATCTGTGCCCAATCAATGATCCCTTGATCATTGAGGTCATGAATGTAGTCTTTAAACTGGAAACAGACATCCACTGTGTGTCCAGGATACCGATGATAAGCGCAGTATTTTATTGTGTCAACATTTGCCGGCCATCCTTCTCTCTCCTTTGGAAGTTCCAACTGCTGTTCAGCCATTAGTGCGTTAAAGATATCGGTGAGGGGGAACGGCAGTTGAGGATAGTACTCTCTCTTAGGTCCCCCCCTCCTAGGACGGTTGGCTGGTGGTGGCACTTGGTTGTAAGCTTGTTGTTGTGGTTGTGGTCGGTTGTAGATAGGTTGTTGTTGAGGTGCTTGGTTGTAGGCATTTTGTTACTGGGGCGCTCGGTTGTAGGTAGGTTGCTGTAGTGGTGCTCGGTTGTATGCAAGTTGCTGCTGGGGCTGAGGAGCTAGTTGAGGAGCTGGGCGGTATTGTTGGTTGGGTGGTGGGTTACGGTATTGGCTTTGGCGATACCTACCCTGGTTACCCATGGCATTGATGCTCTCATTGTTTACTACCCCTTCGGTGGTGAGTGTAGACACGCCAAATTCCCCTAATTCAGAGCATAAAATTCATGTTTTATAGGGTAACATGTATGATTGATCTTATAATGATGCCGGGTCTTTTTAAGTTGATTTGGAGCTTCATCGAACAAAATCGGATATTTTCCGAAGTTTCCACAAAAAGCCATAATTTCTGAGCGAAAGCCACACGTAAATCGTGTAAACACGTAAATTGGCTGAATGACCAATGCCTAATGATCATGCATTGAAGGTTATGGTCATATTCACACTCCGAACAAGTTTTGTTGCATTCCGTACCTTTCCGGTTTGCCATCGAAGTCATTCTGACCAGTATCGGATCTTCTGTTCACTGCCCTAACTTCCGGATAAAATTCTGAAGTTTTGGAGGGTGTGATGGATGATCTAATGCTATAGAGAGCTTCTTCGGCCTGTTAGCTTTCCAACGCAACAAACGGCGTCAAATTCCAAGTTTGGGAGTGTTCGCAATGGCCTCCGGAAGAAGGACACGCAAAAAACAGTCCCATGCGTCCGTGTCCCTGGTCACATGCGCCCGGAACCCAGGGCATGTGCCCATGCGCCCTACCAGTGAGGCACATGGCCATGTGCCCTCACTTGAGGGCACATGCGCCCCACCCTAGAGGCACGAGGGAACCAGTCTTTCACCAGGACTCTACCACTGAACGGAAGGAACAGATAAGACCATTTTTTCAGAAAAGATAAGATGTGCTCTCACTGGGGGGCACATGCGCCCCTCAGTGGGGCACATGCGCCCAGGGGTAGGGCGCATTCAACCCTATTTTTTAGTCTTGATCGCGGCAGTTTTCTCCTATAAATAAACTCCGATTCCGGTCGTTTCAAAGGCATGAGCACGACCCCCCAGGCATCTCAAGATGTTCAACCTCCCTCCTACATTGATTTTGTGATTTTTATAAATAGAATTTCGAGTTTTTAGAGAGAGAAAATTCGGTTCAAGAGAGAGGAAGGTTGTTCTGTAGGTGATCAGCCAGGTCTCTCTTCTTCGGCCTCTACAGCAGTGTGTGGACGTCTTCTGTCCAAGATCTCTTCATCAAAGTTCTTCATCTCAAAGTCTTATTGAGTTTACAATCAACGGCACTTGATTCTGAGGTCGGGGCTGGTCGTGACGAGCGCAGAAGCAAAGTCGCGCCTGGCAGATCCTGGACTGCTGCTCGGCTTTTTCGACAACACAGATTTGGCTATATCTTTATCTATTAAACTAAGAATCTTTCTGTTATTTTTCCTATCTCTTTTTTTAGTGATTCTCCATCCTCCCATAATTTTTTAAATTTTTTTTCATATTTTTAGTATGTTTATCCAAAAATAAAAAAGAGGGGTTAGAGATAACCCGAATCTGGTCAGTTTCTAGTCAGTTGTGTGTTTTATGTTATTCTATTTACATATACTCCACTTTGTCTAGTTCTAATAGTCTCTTTCACTTGTTTATTTGTATAGTTGCATATAAAATCAAGCACCCACCACGTTGAGGACTCTTCTTCATCGGCCGGCCGAAGAAGGAGAAGCTTTCAATCTTTCAATCTTTATTTCATAAAGCAGGAGAAATAAATCGGAGAAGCACACGATCATCTTTCAATCTTTATTTCATAAATCGGAACCCGCGGTTCCTGGTGACCACATGTTTTAATTTCCTTCTTCTCATCTTCCTCCCACATGACCCGAACCGTCTCTTTGGTGATCGAGCGACACCAAGGGATGAAAGTTCGGGGATCAATGTGAGTGTGGGACCGAGGTGGGATTTGCTTTCTGTGCTTTATTCCTTTCTTTTCTCATCCCCACTTGAGGTGACGATCTGGGTTCATGGACTTCCCTAAAAAGGAGAGGACCCCGTTGAATTTTTAGAGTCGACAGCTTTGTGGCGACTACGGTGGGACAAGCAATGTCTTCAACCGTGGGTGCTTAGTGTTTTGTTTGCAACTAGTTCTAGTTCTAGACCGGTTCCCACGTGAGCCTTTCCTTCTTTCCACCTTTATTAACTTCATGCCATCTCAAAATTTATGATTTCACCCATCTTTCATCATATCTGAAGTGCCAAGTATGCCATTTAATTTCTGTCATTTTATTTAAACCGGTTCCCACGTGAACCACCCTTTTCCTTTTAAACAGGTTCCCGCGTGAACCAATCTCTTTCTTTACTTCGGTTCCCACATGAACCAAAACACTTTTTTTAAGATCTATCTCAACTTGGATCAGATCTTTATTCACCTTTAATTGGCCCCACGTGGCCCTCTTTTGACCGGTTCCCACGTGAACCACCTTTTTTACCCAAAACCGGTTACCGCGTGAACCACCTTTACTTTATACCCTGGTTCCCACGTGAACCAGCTTATTCTTACATCAGTCCCCACGTGGACCACCCTTTTGCTTGGCTATCAGATCTGAACCCTCTTCTTTCCATCACCTTTTCACTATCTCCACTTGGCTCACATAAGAAACGAGGTCTGGATTCTAGTTTCTAGTTGCTTGTCTAGTTTCTAATTGCTTGTCTTGTGTCATTGCTTGTTTATTTAAGTTTATGTTTTGCTCATTACTTGTTTTATTACTTGATTGAATTCTCTGCTCCTTCTCTCTACCTCTTTCTTTTACACTTTTTTGAGGCGGGAGCTCACTCTCCCATTTATCCCTCCCATCCAAAATACCCTCTTCGTGGATTCTGACCTCTCTTATGGGATATTCCTTCCTAGTTGACTTGGTTGGCTTTCATCAAGGCCTCCATAATTCCTCATGCGTGGAGTATTCCTCTTCACGTTCGGGTTGGTTGTACCACTCTCCAAAACCCTAAGCATACTACGTTACCTACACGTGGTGAGATTGTGTGAAACCTAGGTCATTGGAGATTTGAGTTAGGATCCTAACCCATTTGTTGAGAGAACAAGTCTTAACAAATCCATAAACCTAATGTTTAATGAAAATCATTGCGTAATCTTGCTTTCAAGTCTTTGCATTACTTGCTTGTCAAACAAAAAATTCAAACCTCTAACTTTTTGCAAAATACTAAAAAAAAAGGTCTTTGTTTGCTTTGTCAACTTGTTTGTTTTACTTTCTCCATGAAGTTCAATGCAACTAAGGTCTGGAAGGCACGTTGGAATGGCGGAACAAGCTGAACATCGAGAGCATGAGATGGGTCACCAACCAATTCCGTCAGATGGTCTTGTTAATCCATTGCTTGAGTCAGAAGCGCAAGAGGTCCCTCAACCATCCGCTCCTCGTGATGTCGAACAACTCTTTAGGGAGTTGTCTCTCTATATCGACCCAGAAACCTACGCCCGCATACAATCCATGGTGAAGGGAAAAATGGCCTCAGATCAGGCTGAAGTTAACCAAGTTGCCTCATCTTCTTGTCTTCTGGTTCGACCACCACTCATTCAACCACCTCTTGTTCAACAATCTATGATTCAACCATCATTGGCATTAGCACAACCATCATTAGCACAACCATCTGTAGTTCAACCATCTGTGGTCCAACCTTCATTTGTTTAGCCATCTAATTTCAACCATGTTGCTCCCTTGGCCCTGTCGACTTTGAAAATTTGACGGGGTCCTCTCCTTTTCAGGGAAGTCCGTGAACCCAGATCGTCACCTCAAGAGGGGATGAGAAAAGAAAGGAATAAAGCTCGAAAAGCAACTCTTACCTCGGTCCCACACTCACATTGATCCCCGAACTTTCATCCCTTGGCGTCGCTTGATCACCAAAGAGACGGTTCAGGTCATGTGGGAGGAAGGTGAGAAGAAATAAACATGGTCGCCAGGTGGGTTCCGATTTATAGAATTAAAATGACCGTGTGTACCTTAGCGTGAAGAATGTGAGTTAAAGCTTCTCCTTCTTCGGCCGGCCGATGAAGAAGAGTCCTCAACGTGTGGGTGCTTGATATTCTGTGCAACTAGACAAATAAACAAGTGAAATAGAAAATTAGAACTAGACAAAGTGGAGTATATGTAAAGATAATGACATAAACACACAATTGACTAGAAACTGACCGGATTTGGGTTATCTCTAACCCCTTTTTTTTAAAAATTTTCGGATAAACAGAGTAAAAGTAATGCAAAAAAATGTAAAAAAATGATAGGAGGATGGATAATAACTAAAAAAAGAGATAGGAAAAAAAAAGCAAGATTCTGAGTTGAATAGAGAAAGATATGGCCAAATCTGTGTTGTCGAAAAAGCCGAGCAGCAGTCCAGGATCTGCCAGGCGCGACTTTGCTTCTGCGCTCGTCACGACCAGCCCCGGCGTCGGAATCAAGTGCCGTCGATTGTGAACTCAAGAATACTTGGAGAAGAAGAACTTTGATGAAGAGAGCTCTGGCAGAACACGTCCACACACTGCTGTAGAGGCCGAAGAAGAGAGACCTGACTGATCACCTGCAGAACAGCCTTCCTCTCTCTTGAACCGACTTTTATCTCTCTAAAAAACTCGAAATTCTCTCTCTAAAAATCACAAAATCGATGCAGGAGGGTTCTAGGACGTCTTGAGATGCCTGGGGAGTCGTGCTCATGCCTTTGGAACGACCAGAAATCAGAGTCCATTTATAGGAGAACGAGCATGTCGACTCTGAAAATTCGACGGGGTGCTCTCCTTTTCAGAGAAGTCCGTGAATCCAGATCGTCACCTCAAGAGGGGATGAGAAAAGAAAGGAATAAAACTCAGAAAGCAACTCTCACCTCGGTCCCACACTCACATTGATCCCCGAACTTTCATCCCTTGGCGTCGCTCGATCACCAAAGAGATGGTTCGGGTCATGTGGGAGGAAGGTGAGAAGAAATAAACGTGGTCGCCAGGAACCGTGGGTTCCGATTTATAGAATTAAAATGACCGTGTGTACCTTAGCGTGAAGAATGTGAGTTAAAGCTTCTCCTTCTTCGGCCGGCCAATGAAGAAGAGTCCTCAACGCGGTGGGTGCTTGATATTCTGTGCAACTAGACAAATAAACAAGTGAAATAGACAATTAGAACTAGACAAAGTGGAGTATATGTAAAGAGAATAACATAAAACACACAATTGACTAGAAACTGACCGGATTCAGGTTATCTCTAACCCCCTTTTTTTATTTTTTCGGATTACAAAGTAAAAGTAATGCAAAAAATGTAAAAAAATGATAGGAGGATGGAGAATCACGAAATAAAGAGATAGGAAAAATAACTGAAAGATTCTGAGTTGAATAGAGGAAGATATAGCCAAATCTGTGTTGTCGAAAAAGCCGAGCAGCAGTCCAGGATCTGCCAGGCACGACTTTGCTTCTGCGCTCATCTCGACCAGCCCCGATAGGGCGCATGGGCACATGGGCACGTGCCCTGGGTCCCGGGCGCATGTGACCAGGAACCCGGGCGCATGGGACCGGTTCTGCGCGTCCTTCTTCCGGAAGCCATTGCGAACACTCCCGAACTCGGAATTCGACACCGTTTGTTGCGTTAGAAAGATAACAGGCCGAAGAAGCTTTCTATGGCATAGTATCAGCTATCACACCCTCCAAAGCTTCATAATTTTGTCCGGAAGTTAGGGCATTGAACAGAAGATCCGATACAGGTCAAAAATGACTCCGACGGCAAACCGGAAAGGCACGGTATGCAACAAAACTTGTCCGGGGTGTAAATATGACCATAACCTTCAATGCATGATCATTAGGCATTGGTCATTCAGCCAATTTCCATGTTTACACGATTTACGTGTGGCTTTCTCTCGGAAATTACGGCTTTTTGCGGAAAACTTCGGAAAGCATCCGATTTTGTTCGGCGAAGCTCCAAATCAACTTAAAAAGACCCGGCATCATTCTAAGGTCAATCACACAGGTTTCCCTATAAAACATGAGTTTTATGCTCTGAATTAGGCGAATTTGGCGTGTCTACAGCTTGCCTCGCCTTGATGTCGGCTTTGTAAGGGAGTGGCATGTAATGAAGCGGAATGATTCGTAGTGAACTGTAATGGAATGCAAGTGAACGTAGATGAATGTAGCGGAATGGAATGATGATGGACTGAAAAGGTGGCATCAAGGTGTAGATATAGACACGCTTATCTACCCGATCCAGCAAAATGAATCTCTCTTAGTATTCTAGATCGCTTTCATGTTCTATCAAAACCTCATATAATTGACTGGTAAAAGACATGCCCTTGGCACGAGAGATGAAAAAGTAAATGATAATGGATAAAAGGATGTAGCCAACCCTCAGCGTGGTGAGGAGTCCTCAAATTCGTAGGTTCATCATCAGCCAGCAACCCGAACTTTGCGGTGTTCTTGTACTGTGATGGGCTAAAGTTTGTAAAAGAGAAGTTGATCTTAAAATGAAAAGAATACCAATCCATCATATTTGGAATCTCAAGTTCATTCAAGTTTCACCAAAATACTCAGTTTAATTCTGAGTGGAAGAACCTCAAATTCTAAAAGGGTTCGTTTAAGCATAACAAAATTGCTCGGGTATCGTGAAAACCATGAATCATGCTCAGGCAGAAAAATCAAGTATTCAGAAAACGACAAAACAGATTTAAGCCATAGTGGGATTGAAAGATAATGGTGGGACTAACATAGTATGATGGTAAAGAAGAAACAATGGCATGACAATTGCCACGGTGGGGTGGGATAAAAGACACGGTGGGATAAAAGAAATGATAGAATAAAACATGGTGGAACAAAAAGAAAGGAGTAAAACACAAAGGGATAAAAGAAATAATAAAACATGATGAAATAAAAGAAAGAGAAAACATAATGAAATAGAATTGGTAATGATGAAGAAAGAAAAGGAGATGGTCATGAACACAGAAAATCATGTAGAAAATAGTTGAAGATATAGATTGTCTATTGGAGGTCAAGACACCCGATTAGGAACCATCGTCCCTCCAATGTTCAATTTTGGCTTATCCGTGAGTGTGAAGAAATGACCAAGCCGTCGTAGATTTTGTTGAAGGGGACCTCGGGGCCAGTCATTTTCACTCTCAAGGTCTTCAACATTAATGCATATAATACGTATCAAATGGACCTAACATAACTAGGTGACAGATAGTAGGAGTGATGTGAAGTGCAGAAATGAAGTGATGGTGGTGATGTGATGTGAGATTGATGAGAAGCTGAGGATGAAATCTTCAGGTAAGCTGCATCGACCGCCTGGTTCATCAGCATCTCTGGTCCATCCTTGTCTTGCCTTCTGACGGAATACAACACCATGAGAATGTTCAGCTAGGTGGTGCTTCCTTTCTTTTCGCCGCAAGGTTGGCATGACGTTCCTTGGGGAACACTGATCTCGCCAATTCACCTGTTAGGACTTAAAAGGTTGCTTGCACATTTCTGGTTAGTACCCAACAGACAGAATTGTCATATGAATCTGATTGTTCATGAAATGATCAATTGAAGGTTTTACTATTAGAACCATCATTTTAATGTCAAAACAAAGTTTTTTATGATGGTTCCTTTAGCAAAAATGCCATTTTTAACATTATAGACAATTTCTGAATTTTTGAGATTTTTCTGAATTTTTCGAATTTTTTTGTCCATGTGCCCCCGATCGGGGGCACCTGGCCATGCGCCCTGGGGTGGGGCACCTGGCCATGTGCCCCTAGATGAGGGCACATGCACCCTTGGCCAATTTTTTTTTTCATAAAAAAAATATATCTGATTGCCCTTCTCTTTTTGCTTCTTCAACTCCTGCAAATACTCAATGAAAATGATTAAATCTTTATCATTACTCATCCCTTTGCCTGTATGTCGTATGACTTGATTTTGAGTCAAAGGGAGGAGCCTTCTTAACAAGGTGGAATAAAACAAATGACTTAAAATGAAATGGGGGGTTGAGAGAACTTACCTGTCATGGTGTGAATCCTCTCCTCTCCTATATTGAAATGCCTGAAACACTTGACAGAAGAAGATTAGATCTTCATCAGGACTCATCCCTTTGCCTATTATGGTCAACTTTGACTTAGGTCAAGGGGAAGAGCCTTCTTAACAAGGTAATTAAAGTAAAAAAATGGATATGCAATGCAGGAATGGAAATATGCATGACAGTAAAATAAACATGGATGCAACTAAGGCAATGATCATGACTAAGCAAAAAAAAGTTTTTTTTTTTTGGATTTTCTTGAAAACAATCATTTGGAAAAAGTATTCAATTTTTTTTTGGATTTTTGAAATATGTATATTTTTTTGTGATTTTTTGAAATATTCATTTTTTTTGGTTTTTTGAAATATTTATTTTTTTGGGGTGTTGAAATATGCATTTTTTTGTTTTTGAAATATGCATTTTTTTTTGTTTTTTGAAATATGCATTTTTTTGGGTTTTTGAAATATGCATATTTTTTTTGGGTTTTTGAAATATGCATCTTTTTGGGTTTTTGAAAATATTCACTTTTTTGTGGAGAAAATGCTAGTATTTGAGACAAGTCATCGGTCTTTGGGGTTTGTCAAGACTCAAGTGGTAGATGCCACGTGCAAAAATAAAGTTCCCTACCTAGAATCCTTCTAACCTTCTTCCTTTGATCGGCTTGGGTTCCACCTGGATTTGGTCGGTTTACCCTACCCAAGGGGTTTAAGGAGGAAGAGTATAGAGGAAGTCCTTGATAGGGTTTGAAGATGTTGAGAGGGATTTCTCTACTCTCACTCAAATTGCCCATTGGGGTTCGGCCTCTTTGGGTTTTTCTTTCTCTTTTTTTTATTTTCTATACGGCACATATTTGGATAGGTTTTTGACCCGTGGGGACATTGCCCATCTTTTAGTGCCTTTTGCCTTGACTATCATTCTGCGTACTCATTCAGACAGGTTGATCATTTTTTTTCTAACCTGAGGGGTTCATTGCCTATCTTTTGGCACCCTTTTGTACCCTCTTAGATGGCCTCCTACTAGGGTGGCGAGTGTTTTCGATACTACCCCTCTCTAATCTTCTCTCCCTATCTTGGACCGAGTAGAAGAGAATAGGGTAAGGGTACTCCTTCCATTTCTAGATTTCTGCCTTGCCTTTCGCAAGTGTCGGGTTGTCTGGATTCTAGGATCGGGAAGTGTTGTGTGTGTAGGATGGTATCTACCCTTGACTTCTCACGAACAACCTAGGATCGATGACTTGAGGTTATACCAGTGGTTTCTCCATTTTTATGGAAAGTACTTTTTGAGGTAAACTCCATTCCAAGGATGATTCAATTTTTCTCCATCTGCATTAGTCAATTCATATGCATTACCTGGATACTTTTCAGTGATTACAAAAGGCCCTTCCCAGTTAGGTTGCAATTTGGAGCGGGGACCCCCCGGCTTAACGAATATGCGTTTGACTACCATCTCACCGATTTCGAATTTTCTCTCGATCACCCTCTTTTGATAAAACCTTTTGAGTCTATTCTGATAAGTTCGGGCATGCTCGGCGGCGGCTAGCCTTCTTTCATCCAAGAGTTCAAGCTGTGCAAGGAGAGATTCTCTTCTTTCATCAACAGGAATATCCCTGTCGAGCTGAACTCGGAGAGATGGAAGTAATACTTCGTAAGGGACCACTGCTTCCATCCCATATGCTAAAGCATACGGGGTTTGTCCAGTGGGAGTCCTTACAGAAGTACGATAAGCCCATAGAGCATCTACAAGCTTATCAGGCCAGTCGGCAAATTTGCTAGACTTACAAGATTTCTTGATGATTTTGATTAAGATTTTGTTGGTGGCTTCTGCTTGACCATTGCCTTGAGGATAGTATGGTGATGAATGATGCAATGAAATGTAATACCTGTTGCAAAGATCGCGCAGATCTTGAGAAAGAAATTGTGGCCCATTATCGGTGACGATGTTGCTGGGGATCCCGAACCTTGCCAAGATGTTGCGCTTGATGAAGGAGCAGACTGTTGACGCTTTAATCTCCACAAATGCTTCCGCTTCAGCCCACTTTGTGAAGTACTCCATTGCCGTCAGAATGAATGATTTTGAGTGCACTTCGGAGTTGAGGTCACTCAAGGGGCCAATGATATCAAAAGCCCACATGGCGAATGGCCATGGGGCATGAATTGGATGAAGGGAAGATGCGGGAGAGTGAATCTTGTCGGCATGGAGTTGACATGAATGACAATGCCGGTCAAAGATGGAGCAGTCTTCTTCTAGAGTTGGCCAATAATACCCTTGTCGGATGATTTTTTTTAGCAAGGGCTTGGGCATTCACATGACCACCACAAACTCCAGAATGTGCTTCTTTTTAGCACCAACTCGGCTTCTTCTTCATCAAGACACCTGAGTAAGATTCCACTTAGGCTTCTCTTATAGAGCACTCCTCCTAGGATTGTATACCTCTGGGATACTCTTCTGATTGTCTTTTTTTCTTTGGTGGTTGATCTAGGTGGATATGACTGATCTTGACAATACCTCGCAATCTCGTCATACCAAGGTCTCTCACCTTCTTCTAATTCTTCAAACTCAATCAAGGAGATTTCTTTCTTATGTTCCAAGTATTCTTTTCTGTTGAATCTTTCTTTAACCTTTAGAAAACGTCCATCCTCAATTGCTGGAATTGTCCTCTTACAAATGTGGATAGTTCGCACTTGCCTGCCTAGCGGAACAGATAGAGATGAAGCTAGTGAAGCTAAGGCATCGGCGAGGATATTCTGAGAGCGGGGGACATGAACAAAGGTGAGTTTGAAGAATAGCTTGATGTAGCAGGTGGTGAGCTCCTGGTAGGGTTTGAGGTTTGGATGAGAAGTTCGGTACTTGGATAGGACTTGGCGTAGGATCAATTGGCTATCACCTATCACCCTCAGTTCGGTGGCACCATGGAAATGAGCGGCCTCCATCCCGGCCAGCAAGGCTTCATACTCAGCTATGTTGTTGGTTGCTGAAAAGTTAAGCTGAAAAGCCTGTGGAATGGTGACACCTTCAGGTGACAGAAGGACAATACCTATCCCTCTACCATGAGAGTTCAGAGCCCCGTCAAAATATAATGTCCAAAGATTGGAAGATCGGACTGACATTAGTTCGTCATCCGGGAACTCCGACCGGACTGGGTCAAAGACGGGTATGGGATGATGGGCAAGGTGTTCAGCAATAGCATAACCCTTGATTGCCTTCGTGGGACATAAGTGATATCAAATTGGGATAAGAAACTCGCCATCGCCTTAACCAATCGGTCCAAGGCCGTACACATTTCTGTGCCAATTGTTGCAGATATCTGATTGAAACTCCTTTACCTCTGACTTTCCTATTTCCTAACCTAACTTGACCTACTGAAGATTAAGCTGGAAAGGTGGTATTTACAGTGGAGGGAGGATCGAGCAAATCGATCAATGATTCAAAAAAGGGGGATCCCTGATTGGGAGTAGCCTCTGGTATGAGTAGAGATGTCTCCTCGATGGAAATGTGAGTTTCAGAGAAGACGTTTTTTTTTTGGAAATTTCAAGTAAAAAGATAGAATGAGCCTGAGTGACTCGAGGCTTGCTAGAAGATGACTGAATTAATAGAGAGAAAAATTTAAGAATAAAGGGGAAAAAGGGGCTCGTGGGCCCCATGGTAATAGAAAGTGGACACATGGGTCCAAAACTGATGGAAAAAGTAAACGGGTATGTGGACCCGATCATAAAAATAAATGGGCATGTGAGCCCATGTTGGGAAAAGCCTTCAGTTCTGAAGTTGATGAGGGAAGCAAATGGGCAAGCTGGCCCAGTAAGAGTGGAAGGTTGAAGAGGGCACATGGGCCCAAAGAGGGTAAGTGGGACCTGAAGCCCATCCAAAAGATCTAGAAACAACGGCACGAGGTTTAAACATGGCATTGTTGTATTTGGGCCTCGTGGAATGGTTTTGACTTGGGTAACATGCTTAACTAGATGATCCAAGATTGGTCTGCCCTTGGGTGGTTCTTGATACTCTTCCCCACTTGAGAACAGATGAGTCAAAGATAAGCACATGTCTTCCGAGTCTTCTTCTTCTTCATCTGGAGCCTTTCTTCTCTTGACAGCTATCACGGAACTTTTGCCATCTTCAGCCATCATCATGGTCTCCCCTTTGATAAAGAAAGTATGGAGTCCCATGGCATATCCTGGCTGGAAGATCCTCCTTGGGATGGAACCCTCTTCATATCCCAACCCCTGCCTGCGTGGCCTTTTCGCATTTTCAATTGGCTGAGTGATCCCTTGAAGATCCTTGCCTAAACCTCTTCCAGGCTGATAGCCCAATTTCATCATCATCCGCCATCCCAGTGTGTCTGGTAGAGAGGCGGTCATGCATCTAACTTCTGGCAATTCTCCCACTGAGATCTGGGGTTGTATTGACAGACCTAGGGGTAAAGAAGCATCGTTCAGCTCGTCCCTTATAGGCATGCTAGTCACCTTGACCACCTGTCCTTTAAAAGGAAACTTTATGCACTGGTGGTTTGTTGAAGCCACAGCTCCTATTGCCTCCAAGTATGGCCTCCCAAGTATAGCCCGAAATGTTGGATCTAATTCTAGAACATGAAAATCTGTTGTGACCGTACATGGTCCAAGTTTGACTTCTAGAGTGACCACCCCACGTGCAGACTTCTTGGAGTTATCATAGGCTGTCACCATGGCACAAGATGGCTTGATTTCTTGCTCAGAAATACCGCACAACTGCAAAGTTTCTGGCGGCATAACGTTGATAGAAGCTCCAGTGTCAACCAAACATGATTTTACTTCGACATTGCAGATGATAATGGCCACATGCAAAGCATATCTCCTAAAGTCTGGATATGCTAATTCTTCCTGAGAGAAAGTGAGTGTTGGGTGCTCACTTCTAGGGGCTAACACTGTAGTTATCTTTTCAGGTGGGAGATCTTCACTCACCATGACCCTTTGTAAATCTTGTTGTAGAATCTCCTGGTGCACTTTTGATCTTTTGATCAACTCAAGTATAGAAATACGGGCTGGTGTCTTATCCAAATGTTTTAACAGATCATACGCCGTACCTGGCAATGGTTCTTCCACCTGTTCCTCCTCCACTTGATCCTGCGGTTGAGTTCTGGCTTGGGGAAAGAGCCGTTGGAACATCCTCCCACTCCGAAGCACCGGGGCTATTTGGCGGTCGGGTAGAGGTGATGGGTTAACTGGGGTGGGAACAGGTGGTGTAGGTGCAGGTATGGTAGGCAATGGGATTGGTGGTTCTAGGATGATTGGGTTAGTTGGTAGAGGGGCAGGATTTGGAGGTGGTAGTGATGGTGATACCAGTGGCCTAATAAGAAGAGGCCGGGGTGCAGAAGTGGTTGATGAGTTTAATGAAGGTGTAGGTAGTGAGATTGGTTGTGGTGTTGGTGGTATGATAGGTTGGGGTTTTGGAGTGGTAGAGCTCGTAGGCTTAGGTGGGGGTTCAGGTTTGGTGGTGATTGTGGTGGTCGAATGAGCAAGGGCCGGTGTGTAGCAATGGTTGAAGGAGGTGTAGTTAAGGAGGGGGCTGGCCTAATGATGGGTCGGCGAGAAGAAGTAGTGGCCAGTGGTTGGGTTATTGAGCTTTGTGGTTGTTGTGGAGTAGCAGGTGCACGGATTATCTGTCTAGGAGGGTTCCTAGCAGGAGACCTAGCTGGGTAGACAGGCATGGTTGCATTTTGGTTTTCTAGTTGCCCACCTTGAGCACGGCTGGTATCTCCCTGGACAATGGAGTGTACTAGACCAATTCCTGGGTTTGGATGTGCTGGTGCCAGTGCTGGAGTGGGAGCATGTAACGGGGGCAGATTTTGGACAATCCCCAAGCCAGGTTGTTGTTGAGGTTGAGCCGGTGGACGTTGCCGCTGCTGCTGCCTAGCCTTCATAGCTTGTATATATACCCCATTTGGACCCAATCAATGCTGCCTTGGTCATTCAGATCGTGGATATAATCCTTGAATTGAAAGCACACCTCTACAGTGTGACCAGGACACCGGTGGTAAGCACAGTATCGGGACATATCAACGTTTACTGGCCAAACCTCTCTTTCCTTGGGCAATTCCAACTGTTTCTCCGCCATGAGTACATTGAAGATGTCGGTCAAGGAGTAAGGGAGTTGCTGGTAGTTCTCTCTCCTAGGACCTCCCCTTCGTGGTGCCTGATTGGGTGGTGGTAGTGCCCTATTGTAGGCAGGTTGACGAGGTTGCTGGAGTTGTGCTACTGGTTGCGGGGGTTGTTGTGGTTGTCGTGGTTGTGGTGCCTAACTTGTTGCTAAGGGGGGTAATAGGAAGGGTTCTGTGGTGGGTTTCTGAACTGGTTTTGACGGTTCCCTCCCGGGTTCCCTACAATATTTACAGCTTTGTTGTTGACCACTCCCTCGGTTGTAGGCCCAACTGGTGCAGAGGGGGTCTTCCTGAAGTTTCTAGGTTTGGGATCAAATGGATTTATCATTGTGGCATCCTTGAAGTGGGCTTGCAAGTATCGGGCACTGTCATAGAGTTCATTCATTGTGGTAGGACGGTGCATGATCAAGACATTCCTCAAGGCAGGTGTAGTGTTGCCAATGAGCATCTTCACTTGTTCCCCTTCAGAAATCACATATGTCCATTTTTCTGCCATTCCCCTCCAGCAATCAGCAAACTTTATGAAGTCTTCCTCTGGCTTCATCTTTTCAGCAATCAAGTCTGTAATGGAGCATGCTGGTGCCACCCGGTCTCTGTATCTTTGCAAGAATTTTGTCTTGACAATGTCGAAGTCTCCTGCCTCAAAGGAGTCGAGTGAGTAGAACCATTCCAATGCAGACCCTTCTAGTGATCGGCGGAATAAGAAAGCAAGAACCCTACGATCATCTTTCCAGAACGAGGATTCGTAAAGAAAATATTTAAGGTGGAGAAAAGGGTTGCCAGTACCATTGTAGCGGCGATAAACTGGTAGCTCAGAAGGTGGCAGGTGTAGGACTGGCAGAGAAGGAATGGAAATCTCAGGAACTGACTTGGAGTCCAGGCGACATCATAGCTCTTCATAACGTTCATTCATCTGGGTGAGTTGATCCATGATTGCCCTGGTGAGAGCAGGTTCTTGGTTTACTGGTGGGGGTATGTGGTTAGAGACATGGTTCTGAAATTGAGGAGCATGACTTGAAGATTGTCCCATGGCTTGGTGGATTGGGGGAGCAACATGGTTAAAATAAGATGGCTGAACAAATGAGGGTTGGACCACAGATGGTTGAACTATAGAGGGTTGAACTACAGATGGTTGAATCATAGATTGTTGAACAACAGGTGGTTGAATCATAGATTGTTGAACAACAGGTGGTTGAACAAAGGGTGACTGAATGATTGGTGGTTGAACTAGAGGACGAGGAGATAAGGAAACTTGATTGGTTTCAGCCTGATCTGAAGCAATTTTGCCCTTCACCATGGATTGTATACGGGCATAGGTTTCTGGGTCAGTATAGAGAGACAACTCCCTAAAGAGTTGTTCAACATCACGGGGAACAGATGGTTGAGGGACCTCTTGCACTTCTGACTGAATCGGTTGGTGACCCATCTCGTGCTCTCGATGTTCAGCTTGTTCCGCCATTCCAACGTGCCTTCTAGACCTTAGTTGCATTGAACTTCAAGAAGAAAGTAAAACAAACAAGTTGACAAAACAAACAAAGAATTTTTTTTGGTTTTTTTTTAGTATTTTGCAAAAAGTTAAAGGTTTGAATTTTTGTTTGACAAGCAAGTTATGCAAAGACTTGAAAGCAAGATTACGCAATGATTTTGATTAAACCTTAGGATTAGGAATTTGTTAAGAATTGTTCTCTCAACAAATGGGTTAGGATCCTAACTCCAATCTCCAATGACCTAGGTTTCACACAATCTCACCACGTGTAGGTAACGTAGGATGCTTCGGGTTTTGGGGAGTGGTACAACCAACCCGATCGTGAAGAGGAATACTCCACGTATGAGGAATTACGGAGGCCTTGATGAAAGCCAACCAAGTCAACTAGGAAGGAATATCCCAGAAGAGAGGTCAGAATCCACCAAGAGGGTGTTTTGGATGGGAGGGGTAAATGGGAGAGTGAGCTCCCGCCTCAAAAAAGTGTAAAAGAAGGAGGTAGAGAGAAGGAGCAGAGAATGTAATCAAGTAATAAAGCAAGTAATGAGAAAAACATAAACTTTTAAATAAACAAGCAATGACATAAGACAAGCAATTAGAAACTAGACAAGCAACTAGAAACTAGAATCTAGACTTGTTTCTTATGTGAGCCAAATGGAGATAGTGAAAAGGTGGTGGAAAGAAGAGGGTTCAGATCTGATAGCCAAGCAAAAGGGTGGTCCACGTGGGGACCGATGTGGGAACTGGGGTAAAAAGTAAAGGTGGTTCACGTGGGAACCGGTTTTGGGTAAAAAGGGGTGGTTCACGTGGGAACCGGTTTGAATGGTCAAAAGAGGGCCACGTGGGGCCAATTAAAGGTGAATAAAGATCTGATCCAAGTAGGGATAGATCTGAAGGAAAGTGGTTTGGTTCACATGGGAACCGAAGTAAAGAAAGAGATTGGTTCACGTGGGAACCGGTTTAAAAGGAAAATGGTGGTTCACGTGGGAACCGGTTTAAATAAAATGCAGAAATTAAATGGCATACTTGGCACTTCAGATCTGATGAAAGATGGGTGAAATCAGAAATTATGAGATGGCATGAAGTTTAAGAGAGGTGAAAAGAAGGAAAGGCTCACGTGGGAACCGGTCTAGAACTAGAATTAGTTGCAAACAAAACACTTAGCACCCATGGTTGAAGGCATTGCATGTCCCACCGTGGTCGCCACAAAGCTGTCGACTCTGAAAATTCGACGGGGTCCTCTCCTTTTCAGGGAAGTCCGTGAATCCAGATCGTCACCTCAAGAGGGGATGAGAAAAGAAAGGAATAAAACTCGGAAAGCAACTCTCACCTCGGTCCCACACTCACATTGATCCCCGAACTTTCATCCCTTGGCATCGCTCGATCACCAAAGAGATGGTTCGGGTCATGTGGGAGGAAGGTGAGAAGAAATAAACGTGGTCGCCAGGAACCGTGGGTTCCGATTTATAGAATTAAAATGACCGTGTGTACCTTAGCGTGAAGAATGTGAGTTAAAGCTTCTCCTTCTTCGGCCGGCCGATGAAGAAGAGTCCTCAACGCGGTGGGTGCTTGATATTCTGTGCAACTAGACAAATAAACAAGTGAAATAGACAATTAGAACTAGACAAAGTGGAGTATATGTAAAGAGAATAACATAAAACACACAATTGACTAGAAACTGACCGGATTCGGGTTATCTCTAACCCCCTTTTTTTTATTTTTTCGGATTAACAGAGTAAAAGTAATGCAAAAAAATGTAAAAAAATGATAGGAGGATGGAGAATCACGAAATAAAGAGATAGGAAAAATAACTGAAAGATTATGAGTTGAATAGAGGAAGATATAGCCAAATCAGTGTTGTCGAAAAAGCCGAGCAGCAGTCCAGGATCTGCCACGCGCGACTTTGCTTCTGCGCTCGTCACGACCAGCCCCGACCTCAGAATCAAGTGCTGTCGATTGTAAACTCAAGAAAACTTGGAGAGGAAGAACTTTGATGAAGAGAGCTCAGGCAGAAGACGTCCACACTCTGCTGTAGAGGCCGAAGAAGAAAGACATGGCTGATCACCTGCAGAACAGCCTTCCTCTCTCTTGAACCGTCTTTTCTCTCTCTAAAAACTCGAAATTCTCTCTCTAAAAATCATAAAATCGATGCAGGAGGGTGATAGGACGTCTTGAGATGCCTGGGGAGTCGTGCTCATCCCTCTGGAACGACCAGAATCAAAGTCCTTTTATAGGAGAACAGGCAATCTTATCAAAGCTAAAAAATAGGGATAAATGCGCCCTGGTGCCAGGCGCATGCGCCCCACTGAGGGGCGCATGTGCCCCCCAGTGAGGGCACATCTTATCTTCTCCGAAAATTTCGATCTTATCCGGTCCGTTGGTTGAGCGGTAGAGTCCGGGTGAAAAACTGGTTCCCACGTGTCTCAAAGGTGGGGCGCATGTGCCCTCACGTGAGGGCACGAGGTCAGGTGCCTCATTGATAGGGCGCATGGGCACGTGCCCTGGGTCCCGGGCGCATGTGACCAGGAACCCGGGCGCATGGGACCGGTTCTGCGCGTCCTTCTTCCGGAAGCCATTGCGAACACTCCCGAACTCGGAATTCGACGCCGTTTGTTGCGTTAGAAAGATAACAGGCCGAAGAAGCTTTCTATGGCATCGATCAGCTATCACACCCTCCAAAGCTTCATAATTTTGTCCGGAAGTTAGGGCATTGAACAGAAGATCCGATACAGGTCAAAAATGACTCCGACGGCAAACCGGAAAGGCACGGTATGCAACAAAACTTGTCCGGGGTGTAAATATGACCATAACCTTCAATGCATGATCATTAGGCATTGGTCATTCAGCCAATTTCCGTGTTTACACGATTTACGTGTGGCTTTCGCTCGGAAATTATGGCTTTTTGCGGAAAACTTCGGAAAGCATCCGATTTTGTTTGGCGAAGCTCCAAATCAACTTAAAAAGACCCGGCATCATTCTAAGGTCAATCACACATGTTACCCTATAAAACATGAGTTTTATGCTCTGAATTAGGCAAATTTGGCGTGTCTACAGAGCAGTGCGATCGGAGCTAAAAAATAGGGCTCATTGCGCCCCACCCCTGGGCGCATGTGCCCTGGTCCTGGGCGCATGCGCCCCACAGAAGGGCTCATGTGCCCCCCAGTGAGGGCGCATGGCACTGTTCCCGAGGATAATGGTCTTATCCGGTCCGGCCGTTCAGTGGTGGAGTCCGGGTGAAAAACTGGGTCCCTCGTGCCTCCAAGGTAGGGCGCATGTGCCCTCAAGTGAGGGCACAAGGCCACGTGCCTCACTGGTAGGGCGCATGGCCACGTGACCTGGGTCCCGGGCGCATGTGACCAGGAACCCGGGCGCATGGGCCTAGTTTCGTGCGTCCTTCTTCCGGAAGCCATTGCGAACACTCCCGAACTCGGAATTCGACGCCGTTTGTTGCGTTGGAAACATAACAGGCCAAAGAAGCTTTATATAGCATGGGATCAGCCATCACACCCTCCAAAACTTCAGAATTTTGTCCGGAAGTTAGGGAAGTGAACAGAAGGTCCGATATTGGTCAAAATGACTTCGACGGCAAACCGGAAAGGCACGGAATGCAACAAAACTTGTCCGGAGTGTGAATATGACCATAACCTTCAATGCATGATCATTAGGCATTGGTCATTCAGCCAATTTATGAGTTTACACGATTTACGTGTGGCTTTCGCTTGGAAATTACGGCTTTTGCGGAAAACTTCGGAAAGCATCCGATTTCGTTTGGCGAAGCTCCGAATCAACTTTTAAAAGATCCGGCATCATTATAAGGTCAATCATACATGTTACCCTATAAAACATGAGTTTTTATGCTCTGAATTAGGCAAATTTGGCGTGTCTACAGCTTGCCTCGCCTTGATGTCGGCTTTGTAAGGGAGTGACATGTAATGAAGCGGAGTGATTCGTAGTGAACTGTAAGTGAATGTAGATGAATGTAGCGGAGTGGAATGGTGATGGACTGAAAAGGTGGCATCAAGGTGTAGATATGGACACGCTTATCTACCCGATCCAGCAATATGAATCTCGCTGAGTATTCTAGATCGCCTTCATGTTCTATCAAAACCTCATATAATTGACTGGTAAAAGACATGCCCTTGGCACGAGAGATGAAAAGTAAATGATAAAGGATAAAAGGATGTAGCCAACCCTCAGCGTGGTGAGGAGTCCTCGAATTCGTAGGTTCATCATCAGTCAGCAACCCGAACTTTGCGGTGTTCTTGTACTGTGATGGGCTAAAGTTTGTAAAAAAGAAGTCTGATCTTAAAATGAAAAGAATACCAATCCATCATATTTGGAATCTCAAGTTCATTCAAGTTTCACCAAAATACTCAGTTTAATTCTGAGTGGAAGAACCTCAAGTTCTTGAAGGGTTCGTTTTAAGCATAACAAAATTGCTCGGGTATCGTGAAAACCATGAATCGCGCTCTGGCAGAAAACTCGATATTCGAAAAACGACAAGACAGATTTAAGCCATAGTGGGATTGAAAGATAATGGTGGGACTAATATAGAATGATGGGAAAGAAGAAACAATGGCATGACAAATACCATGACACGGTGGGATAAAAGACATGGTGGGATAAAAGAAAGGACAGAATAAAACATGGTGGAACAAAAAAGAAAGGAATAAAACATGAAGGGATAAAAGAAAGAATAAAACATGATGAAATAAAGGAAAGAGAAAACATAATGAAATAGAATTGGTAATGATGAAGAAAGAAAAGGAGATGGATGTGAACACATAGAAAATCATGTAGAAAATAGTTGAAGATATAGATTGTCTATTGGAGGTCAAGACACCTGATTAGGAACCATCGTCCCTCCAATGTTCAATTTTGGCTTATCCGTGAGTGTGAAGAAATGACCAAGCCGTCGTAGATGTTGTTAAAGGGGACCTCGGGCCCAGTCATCTTCACTCTCAAGGTCTTCAACATTAATGCATATAATATATATAAAAATGGACCTAACATAACTAGGTGACAGATAGTAAGAGTGATGTGAAGTGCAAAAAAAGAAGTGTTGGTGATGATGTAATGTGAGATTGATGAGAATGTGGATTTGAGTAAAATCTTCAGGCGTGGTCTATCGAATTGCATCAACTGCCTGATTCATCAGCATATCTGGTTCATCCTTGTAATATAGCACCATGATAACGTTCAGTTGGGTGACGCTTCCTCTCTTTTTCGCCGCAAGGTTGGCATGACGTTCCTTGGGGAACACTGATCTCACCAATTCACCTGTTAGGACTAAAAAGGTTGCCTGCACATTTCTGGTTAGTACCCAACAGAAAGAATTGTCATATGAAGCAGATTGTTCATGAAATGATCAACTGAAGATTTTACTATTAGAACCATTATTTGGATGTCAAAACAACATTTTTGATGATGGTTTCTTTAGAAAAAATGTCATTTTTAACATTATAGACAATTTCTGAATTTTTGAGATTTTTCTGAATTTTTCAAAGTTTTTGTCCATGTGCCCCCGATCGGGGGCATCTGGCCATGTGCCCTGGGGTGGGGCACCTGGCCATGTGCCCCCAGATGAGGGCACATGCGCCCTATGGCCATTTTTTAAAAAAAAAAAAATGTACCTGATCGCCCTTCTCTTTTTTGCTTTTACAGCTTCTGAAAACACTTAATGAAAAATGATTAAATCTTCACTATGACTCATCCCTTTGCTTGTATATCGTATGCCTTGATTTTAAGTCAAAGGGAGGAGCCTTCTTAACAAGGTAGAGTAAAATATATGACTTAAATGAAATAGGGGTAAGGGTTAAGAGAACTTACCTGCTGTGGTGTGAATCTTCTCCTCTTCTACATTGAAATGCCTGAAACACTTGATAGAAAGGGTATTAGATCTTTACTGTGACTCATCCCTTTGCTTATTATGGTCAACTTTGACCTAGGTCAAAGGGAAGAGCCTTCTTAACAAGGTAATTAAAGTAAAAGGATATGCAATGCATGAATGGAAATATGCATGACAGTAAAATAAACATGGATGCAACTAAGGCAATGATCATGACTGAGCATTTTTTAGTTTTGTTTTGTTTTTTTTTTGTTTTTGGGTTTTCTTGAAAACAATCAATTTTTTTTTGGATTTTCAAAAGTATTCAAGTTTTTTTTTGAAATATGTTTTTTTTGAATTTTTGAAATATTCATTTTTTTGGGTTTTTGAAATATTCATTTTTTTGGTTTTTTTGAAATATTCAAAAAAAAATGTTGGGGTTTTTTGAAATATGCATTTTTTTTTTTAAATTTTGAAATATGCAACTTTTTTGTGGAGAAAATGCTGGTATTTGAGACAGTTCATCGGTCTTTGGAGTTCGTCAAGACTCAAGTGGTAGATGCCACGTGCAAAAATAAAGTTCCCTACCTAGAATCCTTCTAACCTTCTTCCTTTGATCGACTTGGGTTCCACCTGGATTTGGTCGGTTTACCCTACCCAAGGGGTTTAAGGAGGAAGAGTATAGAGGAAGTCCTTGATAGGGCTTGAAGATGTTGAGAGGGATTTCTCTACTCTCACTCAAATTACCCATTGGGGTTCGGCCTCTTTGGGTTTTTCTTTCTTTTTTGCTCTTTTCTGTATGGCACATATTTGGACAGGTTTTTTTTTTGACCCGTGGGGACATTGCCCATCTTTTAGTGCCATTTGCCTTGACTATCATTCTGGGTACTCATTCAGACAGGTTGATCATTTTTCTTATTTCTAACCTGAGGGGTTCATTGCCCATCTTTTGGCACCCTTTTGTACCCTCTGAGACGGCCTCCTACTACGGTGGCGAGTGTTTTCGATACTACCCCTCTCTAATCTTCTCTCCCTATCTTGGACCGAGTAGAAGAGAATAGGGTAAGGGTACTCCTTCCATTTCTAGATTTCTGCCTTGCCTTTCGCAAGTGACGGGTTGTCTGGATCCTAGGATCGGGAAGTGTTGTGTGTGTAGGATGGTATCTACCCTTGACTTCTCACGAACAACCTAGGATCGATGACTTGAGATTATACCAGTGGTTTCTCCATTTTTATGGAAAGTACTTTTGAGGTAAACTCCATTCCAAGGATGATTCAATTTTTCTCCATCTGCATTAGTCAATTCATATGCATTACCTGGATACTTTTCAGTGATTACAAAAGGCCCTTCCCAGTTAGGTTGCAACTTGGAGCGGGGACCCCCCGGCTTAACGAATATGCGTTTGACTACCATCTCACCGATTTCGAATTTTCTCTCGATCACCCTCTTTTGATAAAACCTTTTGAGTCTATTCTGATAAGTCCGGGCATGCTCGGCGGCGGCTAGCCTTCTTTCATCCAAGAGATCAAGCTGTGCAAGGAGAGATTCTCTTCTCTCATCAATAGGAATATCCCTGTCGAGCTGAACTCGAAGAGACGGAAGTAATACTTCGTAAGGGACCACTGCTTCCATCCCATATGCCAAAGCATACGGGGTTTGTCCAGTGGGAGTCCTTACAGAAGTACGATAAGCCCATAGAGCATCTACAAGCTTATCAAAGCCGCCGGCAAATTTGCTAGACTTACAAGATTTCTTGATGATTTTGATTAAGGTCTTATTAGTGGCTTCTGCTTGACCATTTCCTTGAGGATAGTATGGTGATGAATGATGCAATGAAATGTAATACCTGTTGCAAAGATCACGCAGATCTTGAGAAAGAAATTGTGGCCCATTATCGGTGACGATGTCGCTGGGGATCCCGAACCTTGCCAGGATGTTGCGCTTGATGAAGGAGCAGACTGTTGACGCTTTAATCTCCACGAATGCTTCTGCTTCAGCCCACTTTGTGAAGTACTCCGTTGCCGTCAGAATGAATGATTTTGAGCGCATTTCGGAGTTGAGGTCATTCAAGGGGCCAATGATATCAAAAGCCCACATGGCGAAAGGCCATGGGGCATGAATTGGATGAAGGGAAGATGCGGGAGAGTGAATCTTGTCGGCATGGAGTTGACATGAATGACAATGCCAGACAAAGATAGAGCAGTCTTCTTCTATAGTTGGCCAATAATACCCTTGTCGGATGATTTTCTTAGCAAGGGCTTGGGCATTCACATGACCACCACAAACTCCAGAATGTGCTTCTTTCAGCACCAACTCGGCTTCTTCTTCATCAAGACACCTGAGTAAGATTCCACTTAGGCTTCTCTTATAGAGCACTCTTCCTAGTATTGTATACCTCTGGGATACTCTTCTGATTGCCTTCTTTTCCTTGGTGGTTGATCCAGGTGGATATGACTGATCTTGGCAATATCTCGCAATCTCGTCATACCAAGGTCTCTCACCTTCTTCTAATTCTTCGAACTCAATCAAGGAGATTTCTTCCTTATATTCCAAGTATTCTTTTCTGTTGAACCTCTCCTTAACCTTCAGAAAACGTCCATCCTCAATTGCTGGAATTGTCCTCTTACAAATGTGGATAGTTCGCACTTGCCTGCCTAGCGGGACAGATAGAGATGAAGCTAGTGAAGCTAAGGCATCGGCGAGGATATTCTGAGAGCGGGGGACATGGACAAAGGTGAGTTTGAAGAATAACTTGATGTAGCAGGTGGTGAGCTCCTGGTAGGGTTTGAGGTTTGGATGGGAAGTTCGGTACTTGGATAGGACTTGGCGTAGGATCAATTGACTATCACCTATCACCCTCAGTTCGGTGGCACCATGGAAATGAGCGGCCTCCAGTCCGGCCAGCAAGGCTTCATACTCAGCTATGTTGTTCGTTACTGGAAAGTTAAGCTGAAAAGCCTGTGGAATGGTGACACCTTCAGGTGACAGAAGGACAATACCTATCCCTTTACCATGAGAGTTCAGAGCCCCGTCTAAATATAATGTCCAAAGATTGGAAGATCGGACTGACATTAGTTCGTCATCCGGGAACTCCGACCGGACTGGGTCAAAGACGGGTATGGGATGATGGGCAAGGTGTTCAGCAATAGCATAACCCTTGATTGCCTTCTGTGGGACATAAGTGATATCAAATTGGGAAAGGGAACTCTACCATCGCCCTAACCGATCAGTCAAGACTGTCTTCTCTAACAGAAACTTAATAGGATTGATACGAGCAATGAGCTTGACTTGGTGAGCAAGGAAATAATGTTTGAGTTTCTGAACCACCCAAACAAGAGCAGCACATGTCGTTTCTACCACAGTGTACGTCAGCTCACAAGCATCAAACATGTTAGACAAGTAGTAAGTAGCTTGTTTTTTCCGTTCTTCATCAACTTGTGCAAGGATCGCCCCAAGAGAGTTCTCAAGAACCGAAATGTAGAGGACCAAAGGTTTGTCGGGAATTGGTGGTCTAAGTACAGGGGGACTTGCCAGGTATGTTTTCAACCCATCAAACGCCTCCTGGCACTTCGAATCCCATTTAAACTGGGCCCCCGCCTTGGTTAACTCATAGAAAAGTTTACACCTTTGGGAATGTTGTGAGATAAACCGGCGGACAAATTGTAGCCTCCCAATCAATCCTCGAAGCTCTTTCATATTCTTTGGAGGAGGCATACCAATAATTGCTTTGGCCTTTTTTGGGTCGATCTCTATGCCCCTTTTGCTTACTAAAAACCCAAGTAACTTTCCTGATGAAACTCCAAATGTACACTTCTTTCGGTTCATTTTTAGCTTGTATTCTCTAGCTCTTTGCAAGACCTTCCTTAGCACTTCAGAATGATCTTCCCGACTCTTGGACTTGATAACCAAATCATCCACATACACCTCTACAAGGGTGTGCATCATGTCGTGAAAGATAGCCATCATAGCCCTCTGATATGTAGCACCGGCATTCTTTAACCCAAAGGGCATGACAACATAGCAATATGTTCCCCAAGGTGTAGTGAACGAGGTCTTTTCTTGGTCCTCCTCAGCTAACCGGATCTGATTGTATCCAGAATAGCCATCCATTAATGAAAGCATTTCAAATCCAACTGTGTTATCAACCAAAACATCGATATGAGGTAAAGTAAAATCATCTTTAGGACACGCTCGGTTCAAGTCCCTGAAATCTATGCAAATCCGAATTCGTGCATCCTTCTTCATAACAGGGACTATGTTAGCCACCCATTGCGGATATAGGACAACCTTAATAAATTTTGCTTTGTGTAGTTTGTTGACCTCTTCTTTCATTTTGAGTGCAATATCAGGGTGGAATCTCCTGAGCTTTTGTTTAACCGGGGTAGTTCCAGGTTTCAAGGTTAATCTATGTTCAACCAATGAATTATCTAATCCCGGCATGTCTTCATATGTCCATGCGAACGTGTCCTTATATTCTTCTAAAACTTTGATCAAGCGTTGTTCTTCTGAGGGAGTGAGGTTTGCACAAATGAGGATAGTCTTAGGATCTTCCAGGGTTCCTAAATTCAGTTCCTTGGTCGGTTCATTCCATGTGGCTAATGGTTCTTCAAATCTTCTAAGTCCAGATGCATATGCATCAGCCAAGTCCTCGATTTCATCCTCGGATTCGAGATCCTTCTCTGATACCACCTCATATACTCCCAAAGTATGATCTATGTTATGCTCATCCTCATATCAGATTTCATCTAGCTGGATAGTATTCTCTAAAAAGTTTGGCAGCCTTGCACACTCTACGCATTTCTGTGCCAACTGTTGCAGATACCTACTTGGAACTCGCTTACCTCTGACTTTCCTATTTCCTAACCTAACTTGACCTACTGAAGATAAAGCTGGAAAGGTGGTATTTACAGTGGAGGGAGGATCGAGTAAATCGATCAATGATTCAGAAAACATGGATCCCTGATCGGGAACACCCTCTGGGATGAGTAGAGACGTCTCCTCGATGGAAATGTGAGTTTCAGAGAAGACATTTTTTTTTGGTATTCTCAAGTAAAAAGATAGAATGAGCCTCAGTGACTCGAGGCTTGCTAGAAGATGACTGAATTAATAGAGTGAAAAACTTAAGAATAAAAGAGAAAAAGGGGCTCGTGGGCCCAATGGTAATAGAAAGTGGACATATGTGTCCAAAACTGATTAAAAAAGTAAACGGGTACGTGGACCCGATCTTAGAAATAAATGGGCATGTGAGCCCATGTTGGGAAAAGCCCTCAGTTCTGAAGTTGATGAGGGAAGCAAATGGGCAAGCTGGCCCAATAAGAGTGGAAGGTTGAAGAGGGCACATGGGCCCAAAGAGGGTAAGTGGGCCCTGAAGCCCATCCAAAAGATCTAGAAATAAAGGTATGAGGTTCAAACATGGGATTGTTATATTTGGGCCTCGTGGAATGGTTTTGACTTGGGTAGTATGCTTAACTAGATGATCCAAGATTGGTCTGCCATTGGGTGGTTCTTGATACTCTTCCCCACTCGAGAACAGACGAGTCAAAGATAAGCACATGTCTTCCAAGTCTTCTACTTCTTCATCTGGAGCCTTTCTTCTCTTGACAACTATCACAGAACTTTTGCCATCTTCAGCCATCATCATGGTCTCCCCTTTGATAAAGAAGGTGTGGAGTCCCACGGCATATCCTGGCTGGAAGATCCTCCTTGGGATGGAACCCTCTTCATATCCCAACCCCTGCCTGCGTGGCCTTTTCGCATTTTCAATTGGCTGAGTGATCCCTTGAAGATCCTTGCCTAAACCTCTTCCAGGTGATAGCCCAATTTCATCATCATCCGCCATCCCGGTGTCTGGTAGAGAGGCGGTCATGCATCTGACTTCTGGCAATTCTCCCACTGAGATCTGGGGTTGTATTGACAGACCTAGGGGTAAAGAAGCATCGTTCAGCTCGTCCCTTATAGGCATGCTAGTCACCTTGACCACCTATCCTTTAAAGGGAAATTTTATGCACTGGTGGTTTGTTGAAGACACAGCTTCTATTGCCTCCAAGTATGGCCTCCCAAGTATAGCCCGAAAGGTTGGATCCAATTCTAGAATATGAAAATCTGTTGTGACCGTACATGGTCCAAGTTTAACTTCTAGAGTGACCAGCCCATGTGCAGACTTCTTGGAGTTGTCGTAGGCTGTCACCATGGCACAGGATGGCTTGATTTCTTGCTCAGAAATACCGCACAACTGCAATGTTTCTGGCGGCATAACGTTGATGGAAGCTCCAGTGTCAACCAAACATGATTTTACTTCGACATTGCAGATGATAACAGCCACATGCAAAGCATATCTCCTAAAGTTTGGATCTGCTAATTCTTCCTGAGAGAAAGTGAGTGTTGGGTGATCACTTCTAGGGGCTAACACTGTAGTTATCTTTTCAGGTGGGAGATCTTCACTCACCATGACCCTTTGTAAGTACTGTTGTAGAATCTCCTGGTGCACTTTTGATCTTTTGATCAACTCAAGTATAGAAATACGGGCTGGTGTCTTATCCAAATGTTTTAACAGATCATACGCCGTGCTTGGCAATGGTTCTTCCACTTGTTCCTCCTCCACTGTATCCTGCGGTTGAGTACCAGCTTGGGGAAAGAGCCGCTGGAACATCCTCCCACTCCGAAGCACCGGGGCTATTTGGCGGTCGGGTAGAGGTGATGGGTTAACTGGGGTGGGAACAGGTGGTGTAGGTGCAGGTACGGTAGGCAATGGGATTGGTGGTTCTAGGATGATTGGGTTAGTTGGTAGAGGGGCAGGATTTGGAGGTGGTAGTGATGGTGATACTGGTGGCCTAATAAGAAGAGGCCGGAGTGCAGAAGTGGTTGATGAGTTTAATGAAGGTGTAGGTTGTGGCATTGGTTGTGGTGCTGGTGGTATGATAGGTTGGGGTTTTGGAGTGGTAGAGCTCGTAGGCAGGGGATTCAGGTTTGGTGGTGATTGTGGTGGTCGGATGAGTAAGGGCCGGTGTGTAGCAATGGTTGAAGGAGGTGTAGTTAGAGAGGGGGCTGGCCTAATGATGGTCCGGCGAGAAGAAGTGGTGGCCAGTGGTTGGGTTATTGAGCTTTGTGGTAGTTGTGGAGTAGCAGGTGCACGGATTATCTGTCTAGGAGGGTTCCTAGCAGGAGGCCTAGCCGGGTTGACAGGCATGGTTGTATTGTGGCTTTCTAGTTGCCAATCTTGAGCACGACTGACATCTCTGTGGACAATGGAGTGTACTAAACCAATTCCTGGGTTTGGATGTGCTGGTGCCAGTGCTGGAGCGGGAGCATGTAACGGGAGCGGATTTTGGACAATCCCCAAGCTAGGTTGTTGTTGAGGTTGAGCCGGTGGACGTTGCCGCTGCTGCTTCCTAGCCTTCATAGCTTGTATGCATTCCCCCATTTGAGCTCAATCAATGCTGCCTTGGTCATTCAGATCGTGGATGTAATCCTTGAATTGAAAGCACACTTCTACAGTGTGACCAGGACACCGGTCGTAAGCACAGTATCAGGACATATCTACATTTGTTGGCCAAACCTCTCTTTCCTTGGGCAATTCCAACTGTTTCTCCTCCATGAGTACATTGAAGATGTCGGTCAAGGAGTAAGGGAGTTGCTGGTAGTTCTCTCTCCTAGGACCTCCCCTTCGTGGTGCTTGATTGGGTGGTGGCGATGCCCTATTGTAGGTAGGTTGTCGAGGTTGCTGGGGTTGTGCTACTGGTTGCGGGGGTTGTTGTGGTTGTCGTGGTTGTGGTGGCCTAACTTGTTGCTGAGGGTGGTAATAGGAAGGGTTATGTGGTGGGTTTCTGTACTGGTTTTGACGATTCCCTCCCTGGTTCCCCACAATGTTTATAGCTTCGTTGTTGACCACTCCTTCGGTTGTAGGCCCAACTGGTGCAAAGGGTGTTTTCCTGAGGTTTCTAGTTTTATGATCGAAAGGGTTTATCATTGTGGCATCCTTGAAGTGGGCTTGCAAGTATCGGGCACTGTCATAGAGTTCATTCATTGTGGTAGGACGGTGCATGATCAAGACATTCCTCAAGGCAGGTGTAGTGTTGCCAATGAGCATCTTCACTTGTTCCCCTTCAGAAATCATATCTGTCAATTTTTCTGCCATTCCCCTCCAGCGATCAGCAAACTTTATGAAGTCCTCTTCCGGCTTCATCTTCTCAGCAATCAAATCTGTAATGGAGCATGCTGGTGCCACCCGGTCTCTGTATCTTTGCAAAAATTTTGTCTTGACAATGTCGAAGTCTCCTGCCTCAAAGGAGTCGAGTGAGTAGAACCATTCCAATGCAGACCCTTCTAATGATCGACGGAACAAGAAGGCAAGAACCCTACGGTCATCTTTCCAGAATGAGGATTCATAGAGAAAATATTTTAAGTGGAGAAAAGGATTGCCAGTACCATTGTAGCGGCGATAAATTGGTAGCTCAGAAGGTGGCAGGTGTAGGACTGGCAGAGAAGGAATGGAAATCTCAGGAACTGACTTGGAGTCCAGGCGACATCTCAGCTTTTCATAACGTTCATTCATTTGGGTAAGCTGATCCATGATTGCCCTGGTGAGAGCAGGTTCTTGGTTTACTGGTGGGGGTATGTGGTTAGAGACATGATTTTGGAATTGAGCAGCATGACTTGAAGATTGTCCCATGGCTTGGTGGATTGGGGGAGCAACATGGTTAAAATAAGATGGCTGAACAAATGAGGGTTGGACCACAGGTGGTTGAACTATAGAGGGTTGAACTACAGATGGTTGAATCATAGATTGTTGAACAACAGGTGGTTGAATCATAGATTGTTGAACAACAGGTGGTTGAACAAAGGGTGACTAAATGACTGGTGGTTGAACTAGAGGACGAGGAGATAAGGCAACTTGATTGGTTTCAGCCTGATCTGAAGCAATTTTGCCCTTCACCATGGATTGTATACGGGCATAGGTTTCTGGGTCAGTATAGAGAGACAACTCCCTAAAGAGTTGTTCAACATCACGGGGAGCAGATGGTTGAGGGACCTCTTGCACTTCTGACTGAATTGGTTGGTGACCCATCTCGTGCTCTCGATGTTCAGCTTGTTCTGCCATTCCAACGTGCCTTCTAGACCTTAGTTGCATTGAACTTCAAGAAGAAAGTAAAACAAACAAGTTGACAAAATAAACAAAGAATTTTTTTGGTTTTTTTAGTATTTTGCAAAAAGTTAAAGGTTTGAATTTTTGTTTGACAAGCGAGTTATGCAAACACTTGAAAGCAAGATTATGCAATGATTTTGATTAAACCTTAGGATTAGGAATTTCTTAAGAATTGTTCTCTCAACAAATAGGGTTAGGATCCTAACTCCAATCTCCAATGACCTAGGTTTCACACAATCTCACCACGTGTAGGTAACGTAGAATGCTTCAGGTTTTGGGGAGTGGTACAACCAACCCGATCGTGAAGAGGAATACTCCATGTATGAGGAATTACGGAGGCCTTGATGAAAGCCAACCAAGTCAACTAGGAAGGAATATCCCAGAAGAGAGGTCAGAATCCACCAAGAGGGTGTTTTGGATGGGAGGGGTAAATGGGAGAGTGAGCTCCCGCCTCAAAAAAGTGTAAAAGAAGGAGGTAGAGAAGGAGCAGAGAATGCTATCAAGTAATAAAACAAGTAATGAGCAAAGCATAAACTTAAACAAGCAATCAACACCAGACAAGCAATTAGAAACTATACAAGCAACTAGAAACTAGAATCTAGACTTGTTTCTTATGTGAGCCAAATGGAGATAGTAAAAAGTGATGGAAAGAAGAGGGTTCAGATCTGATAGCCAAGCAAAAGGGTGGTCCACGTGGGGACCGATGTGGGAACTGGGGTAGAAAGTAAAGGTGGTTCACGTAGGAACCGGTTTTGGGTAAAAAGGGGTGGTTCACGTGGGAACCGGTTTGAATGGTCAACAGAGGGCCACGTGGGGCCAATTAAAGGTGAATAAAGATCTGATCCAAGTGGGGATAGATCTGAAGGAAAGTGGTTTGGTTCACGTGGGAACCGAAGTAAAGAAAGAGATTGGTTCACGTGGGAACCGGTTTAAAAGGAAAAGGGTGGTTCACGTGGGAACCGGTTTAAATAAAATGCAGAAATTAAATGGCATACTTGGCACTTCATATCTGATGAAATATGGGTGAAATCAGAAATTTTGAGATGGCATGAAGTTTAAGAGAGGTGGAAAGAAGAAAAGGCTCACGTGGGAACCGGTCTAGAACTAGAACTAGTTGCAAAACAAAACACTAAGCACCCACGGTTGAAGGCATTGCTTGTCCCACCGTGGTCGCCACAAAGCTGTCGACTCTGAAAATTCGACGGGGTCCTCTCCTTTTCAGGGAAGTCCGTGAACCCAGATCGTCACCTCAAGAGGGTATGAGAAAAGAAAGGAATAAAGCTCGGAAAGCAACTCTCACCTCGGTCCCACACTCACATTGATCCCTGAACTTTCATCCCTTGGGGTCGCTTGATCACCAAAGAGATGGTTCGGGTCATGTGGGAGGAAGGTGAGAAGAAATAAACATGGTCGCCAGGAACCGTGGGTTCCGATTTATAGAATTAAAATGACCGTGTGTACCTTAGCGTGAAGAATGTGAGTTAAAGCTTCTCCTTCTTCGGCCGGCCGATGAAGAAGAGTCCTCAACATGTGGGTGCTTGATATTCTGTGCAACTAGAAAAATAAACAAGTGAAATAGAAAATTAGAACTAGACAAAGTGGAGTATATGTAAAGATAATGACATAAACACACAATTGACTAGAAACTGACCGGATTTGGGTTATCTCTAACCCCTTTTTTTTAAAATTTTTTGGATAAACAGAGTAAAAGTAATGAAAAAAATGTAAAAAAATGATAGGAGGATAGAGAATCACTAAACAAAGAGATAGGAAAAAAACAGCAAGATTCTGAGTTGAATAGAGAAAGATATGGCCAAATCTGTGTTGTCGAAAAAGCCGAGCAGCAGTCCAGGATCTGCCAGGCGCGACTTTTCTTCTGAGCTCGTCACGACCAGCCCCGGCCTCGGAATCAAGTGCTGTCGATTGTGAACTCAAGAATACTTGGAGAGGAAGAACTTTGATGAAGAGAGCTCTGGCAGAAGAAGTCCACACACTGCTGTAGAGGCCGAAGAAGAGAGACCTGACTGATCACCTGCAGAACAGCCTTCCTCTCTCTTGAACTGACTTTTCTCTCTCTAAAAAACTCGAAATTCTCTCTCTAAAAATCACAAAATCGATGCAGGAGGGTGCTAGGACGTCTTGAGATGCCTGGGGAGTCATGCTCATGCCTTTGGAACGACCAGAATCATAGTCCATTTATAGGAGAATGAGCAGTGCGATCGGAGCTAAAAAATAGGGCTCATTGCGCCCCACCCCTGGGCGCATGTGCCCTGGTGCTGAGCGCATGCGCCCCACTGAAGGGCGCATGTGCCCCCCAGTGAGGGCGCATGGCACTGTTCCCGAGGATAATGGTCTTATCCGGTCCGGCCGTTCAGTGGTGGAGTCCGGGTGAAAAACTGGGTCCCTCGTGCCTCCAAGGTAGGGCGCATGTGCCCTCAAGTGAGGGCACAAGGCCACGTGCCTAACTGGTAGGGCGCATGGCCACGTGCCCTGGGTCCTGGGTGCATGTGACCAGGAACCCGGGCGCATGGGCCTAGTTTCGCGCGTCCTTCTTCCAGAAGCCATTGCGAACACTCCCGAACTCGGAATTCGACGCCGTTTGTTGCGTTGGAAAGATAACAGGCCGAAGAAGCTTTATATAGCATGGGATCAGCCATCACACCCTCCAAAACTTCAGAATTTTGTCCGTAAGTTAGGGCAGTGAACAGAAGGTCCGATACTGGTCAAAATGACTTTGACGGCAAACCGAAAAGGCACGGAATGCAACAAAACTTGTCCGGAGTGTGAATATGACCATAACCTTCAATGCATGATCATTAGGCATTGGTCATTCAGCCAATTTATGAGTTTACACGATTTACGTGTGGCTTTCGCGTGGAAATTACGGCTTTTTGCGGAAAACTTCGGAAAGCATCCGATTTCGTTCGGCGAAGCTCCGAATCAACTTTTAAAAGACCCAGCATCATTATAAGGTCAATCATACATGTTACCTTATAAAACATGAGTTTTTATGCTCTAAATTAGGCGAATTTGGCGTGTCTACAGGCCCATCAAGTCATGGGACAATCTTCAGTAAATTTGCCGAGTCATGCTCCTCAATTCCAAAATCATGTCTCTAACCACATACCCCAACCAGTAAACCAAGAACCTACTCTCACCCAGGCAATCATGGATCAGCTCACCCAGATGAATGAATGTTATGAAGAGCTGAGATGTCGCCTTGACTCCAAGTCAGTTCCTGAAATCTCCATTCCTTCTCTGCCAGTCCTACACCTGCCACCTTCTGAGCTACCAGTTTATCGCCGCTACAATGATACTGGCAATCCTTTTCTCCACTTAAAATATTTTCTTTATGAGTCCTCTTTCTGGGAAAATGATCGTAGGGTTCTTGCCTTCTTGTTTCGCCGATCACTAGAAGGGTCTGCATTGGAATGGTTCTACTCGCTCGACTCCTTTAAGGCAGAAGACTTCGATATTGTTAAAACCAAATTTTTGCAAAGATACAGAGACCGGGTGGCACCAGCATGCTCCATTACGGATTTGATTGCTGAGAAGATGAAGCCTGAAGAGGACTTCATAAAGTTTGCAAATCACTGGAGGGGAATGGCAGAGAAATTGACAGATGTGATTTCTGAAGGGGAACAAGTAAAGATGCTTATCGGAAACACTACACCTGCATTGAGGAATGTATTGATCATGCACCGTCCTACAACCATGAATGAACTCTATGACAGTGCCCGGTACTTGCAAGCCCACTTTAAAGATGCCACAATGATAAACCCTTTTGATCCCAAACCTATAAACCACAGGAAAACCCCCTCTGCACCAGTTGGTCCTACAACCGAGGGAGTGGTTAACAACGAAGATATAAACATTGTGGGAAACCAGGGAGGGAACCGTCAAAACCAGTTCAGAAACCCACCACAAAACCATTCCTATTACCCCCCTCAACAAAAGGTTAGGCCACAACAACCACGACAACCACAACAACCCCCGCAACTAGTAGCACAACCCCAGCAACCTCGTCAACCTACCTACAATAGGGGACCGCCACCACCCAATCAGGCACCACGAAGGGGAGGTCCTAGGAGAGAGAACTACCAACAACTCCCTTACTCCTTGACCGACATCTTCAATGTACTCATGGCGGAGAAACAGTTGGAATTGTCCAAGGAAAGAGAGGTTTGGCCAACAAATGTAGATATGTCCCGATACTGTGCTTACCATCGGTGTCCTGGTCACACTGTAGAAGTGTGTTTTCAATTCAAGGATTCCATACATGATCTGAATGACCAAGGCAGCATTGATTGGGCTCAAATGGGGGAATGCATACAAGCTATGAAGGCTAGGCAGCAGCAGCGGCAGCGTCCACCGGCTCAACCTCAACAACAACCCGACTTGGGGATTGTCCATAATCCGCTCCCATTACATGCTCCCGCTCCAGCACCGGCACCAGCACATCCAAACCCAGGAATTGGTATAGTACACTCCATTGTCCAGGGAGATGCCAGTCGTGCTCAAGGTTGGCAACTAGAAAACCAAAATGCAACCATGCATGTCAACCCAGCTAGGTCTCCTGCTAGGAACCCTCCTAGACAAATAATTTGTGCACCTGCTACTCCACAGCCACCACCTAGTTCAATAACCCAACCACTGACCGCCACTTCTTCTCACCGACCCATCATTAGGCCAGCCCCCTCCTTAACTACACCTCTTTCAACCATTGCTACACACCGACCCTTGCTTATCCGACCACCACAATTACCACTAAACCTGAACCCCCAGCCTATGAGCTCTACTACTCCAAAACCCCAACCCATCATACAACCAACCCCACAACCTACACCTTCATTAAACTCATCAACCACTCCTGCACCCCGGCCTCTTCTTATCAGGCCACCAGTATCACCATCACTACCACCTCCAAATCCTACCCTTCTACCAACTAACCCCATCATCCCAGAACCATCAATCCCATTGCCTACCATACCTGAACCTACACCACTTGTTCCACCACAATCCACCCCAGTTAACCCGTCACCTTTACCCGACCGCCAAATAGCCCCAGTGCTTTGGAGTGGGAGGATGTTCCAGCGACTCTTTCCCCAAGCCGGTACTCAACCGCAGGATCCAGTGGAGGAGAAACAAGTGGAAGAACCCTTGCCAGGCACGGCCTGTGATCTATTGAAACATTTAGATAAGACACCGGCCCATATTTCCATACTTGAGTGGATCAAAAGATCAAAGGTGCACCAGGAGATTCTACAGCAGTACTTACAAAGGGTCATAGTGAGTGAAGATCTCCCACCTGAGAAAATCACTACAGTGTTAGCCCCTAGAAGTGAGCACCCAACACTCACTTTCTCTCAGGAAGAATTAGCAGATCCAGAATTTAGTAGATATGCTTTGCATGTGGCTGTTATCATCTGCAATGTCGAAGTTAAATCATGTTTGGTTGACACTGGAGCTTCTATCAACGTTATGCCACCAGAAACTTTGCAGTTGTGCGGCATTTCTAAACAAGAAATCAAGCCATCCTATGCCATGGTGACAGCCTATGACAACTCCAAGAAGTCTGCACGTGGGGTGGTCACACTAGAAGTCAAACTTGGACCATGTACGGTCACAATAAATTTTCATGTTCTAGAATTGGATCCAACTTTTCGGGCTATACTTGGGAGGCCATACTTCGAGGCAATAGGAGCTGTGGCTTCAACAAACCACCAGTGCATAAAGTTTCCCTTTAAAGGACAGGTGGTCAAGGTGACTAGCATGCCTATAAGGGACGAGCTGAACGATGCTTCTTTACCCCTAGGTCTGTCAATACAACCCCAGATCTCAGTGGGAGAATTGCCAGAAGTCAGATGCATGACCGCCTCTCTACCAGACACACTGGGATGGCGGATGATGATGAAATTAGGCTATCAGCCTGGAAGAGGTTTAGGCAAGGATCTTCAAGGGATCACTCAGCCAATTGAAACTGTGAAAAGGCCACGCAGGCAGGGGTTGGGATATGAAGAGGGTTCCATCCCAAGGAGGATCTTCCAGCCAGGATATGCCGTGGGACTCCACACCTTCTTTATCAAAGGGGAGACCATGATGATGGCTGAAGATGGCAAAAGTTCTGTGATAGTTGTCAAGAGAAGAAAGGCTCCAGATGAAGAAGTAGAAGACTTGGAAGACATGTGCTTATCTTTGACTCGTATGTTCTCGAGTGGGGAAGAGTATCAAGAACCACCCAAGGGCAGACCAATATTGGATCATCTGGTTGAGCATACCACCCAAGTCAAAACCATTCCACGAGGCCCAAATACAACAATCCCATGGTTGAACCTCGTACCATTGTTTCTAGATCTTTTGGATGGGCTTCCGGGCCCACTTACCCACTTTGGGCCCATGTGCCCTCTTCAACCTTCCACTCTTACTAGGCCAGCTTGCCCATTTACTTCCCTCATCAACTTCAGAACTGAGGGCTTTTCCCAACATGGGCTCACATGCCCATTTATTTCTAAGATCGGGTCCACATACCCGTTTACTTTTTTCATCAGTTTTGGATCCATGTGTCCATTTTCTGTTACTATCGGGCCCATGAGCCCCTGTTTCCTTTTTATTCTTAAGTTTTTCTCTCTATTAATTTAGTCATCTTCTAGCAAATCCCGAGTCATGCTGACTCATTCTATCTTTTTACTTGAGAATCCCAAAAAAAAACGTCTTCTCTGAAACTCACATTTCCATCGAGGAGACGTCTCTACTCATCCCAGAGGGTGCTCCCAATCAAGGATCCCTCTCTTCTGAATCATTGATCGATTTACTCGATCCCCCCTCCACTGTAAATACCTCCTTTCCAGCTTTATCTTCAGTAAGTCAGGTTAGGTTAGGAAATAGGAAAGTCAAAGGTAAACGAGTTCCAAGTAGGTATCTGCAACAATTGGCACAGAAAGGCATAGAGTGTGCAAGGCTGCCAAACTTTTTAGATAATACTATCCAGCTAGATGAAATCCAATATGAGGATGAGCATAACGTAGATCATACTTTGGGAGTATATGAGGTGGTATCAAAGAAGGATCCTGAATTTGAGGATGAAATCGAGGATTTGGCTGATGCGTATACATCTGGACATAGAAGATTTGAGGAACCATCAGCCACAGGGAATGAACCAACCAAGGAACTAAATTTAGGAACCCTGGAAGATCCTAAGACTATCCTCATCAGTGCAAACCTCACTCCCTCAGAAGAACAACGTTTGATCAATATTTTGAAAAAATATAAGGACACGTTCGCATGGACATATGAAGACATGCCGGGATTAGATAATTCATTAGTTGAACATAGATTAACCTTGAAACCTGGAACTACCCCGGTTAAACAAAAGCTCAGAAGATTCCACCCTGATATTGCACTCAAAATGAAAGAAGAGGTCGACAAACTACACCAAGCAAAATTTATTAAGGTCGTCCTATATCCGCAATGGGTGGCTAACATAGTCCTTGTTATGAAGAAGGATGAACGAATTCGGAATTGTATAGATTTCAGGGACTTGAACCGAGCGTGTCCTAAGGATGATTTCCCTTTGCCTCATATCGATGTTTTGGTTGATAACACAGCTGGATTTGAAATGCTTTCATTCATGGATGGCTATTCTGGATACAATCAAATCCGGTTAGCTGAGGAGGGCCAAGAGAAGACCCCGTTCACTACACCTTGGGGAGCATATTGCTATGTTGTCATGCCCTTTGGGTTAAAGAATGCTGGTGCTACATATCAGAGGGCTATGATGGCTATCTTTCATGACATGATGCACACCCTTGTAGAGGTGTATGTGGATGATTTGGTTATCAAGTCCAAGAGTCGGGAAGATCATTCTGAAGTGCTAAGGAAGGTTTTGCAATGAGCTAGAGAATACAAGCTGAAAATGAACCCTAAGAAGTGTACATTTGGAGTTTCATCAGGAAAACTACTTGGGATCAAAGTAAGCAAAAGGGGCATAGAGATCGACCCAAACAAGGCCAAAGCAATCATTGGTATGCCTCCCCCGAAGAATATGAAAGAGCTTTGAGGATTGATTGGAAGGTTACAATTTTTTTGCCGGTTTATCTCACAACATTCCCAAAGGTGTAAACCTTTCTATGAGTTAACCAAGGAGGGGGCCGAGTTTAAATAGGATTCGAAGTGCTAGGAGGCGTTTGATGGGTTGAAAACATACCTGGCAAGTTCCCCTGTACTTAGACCACCAATTCCCGACAAGCCCTTGGTCCTCTACATTTCAGTCCTTGAGAACTCTCTTGGGGTAGTCCTTGCACAAGTTAATGAAGAAGGAAAAGAACGAGCTACTTACTATTTGTTTAAGATGTTTGATGATTGTGATCTGAAGTACACTGTGGTAGAAAAGACTTGTGCTACTCTTGTTTGGGTGGTTCAGAAACTCAAACATTATTTTCTTGCTCACCAAGTCAAGCTCATTGCTCGTATCAATCTCATTAAGTTTCTATTAGAGAAGACAGTTTTGACTGATCGGTGTAGACATGCCAAATTCGCCTAATTCAGAGCATAAAACTCATGTTTTATAGGGTAACATGTATGATTGACCTTATAATGATGCTGGGTCTTTTAAAATTGATTTGGAGCATTCACCGAATGAAATCGGATGTTTTCCGATGTTTTCCGCAAAAAGCCATAATTTCCGTGCGAAAGCCGCACGTAAATCGTGTAAACACGGAAATTGGCTGAATGACCAATGCCTAATGATCATGCATTGAAGGTTATGGTCATATTCACACCCCGAACAAGTTTCATTGCATTCCGTGCCTTTCCGGTTTGCCGTCGGAGTCATTTTGACCTGTATCGGATCTTCTGTTTACTGCCCTAACTTCCGGATAAAATTCTGAAGTTTTGGAGGGTGTGATGGTTGATCCGATGCTATAGAAAGGTTCTTCGGCCTGTTATCTTTCCAACGCAACAAACGGCGTTGAATTCCGAGTTCGGGAGTGTTCGCAATGGCTTCCGGAAGAAGGACGCGCGAAACCAGTCCCATGCGCCCGGGTTCCTGGTCACATGCGCCCGGGACCCAGGGCACATGGCCATGCGCCCTACCAGTGAGGCACGTGACCTTGTGCCCTCACTTGAGGGCACATGCGCCCCACCTTTGAGGCACGTGGGAACCAGTTTTTCACCCGGACTCTACCGCTCAACCGACGGACCGGATAAGATCGAAATTTTCGGAGAAGATAAGATGTGCCCTCACTGGGGGGCACATGCGCCCCTCAGTGGGGCGCATGCGCCTGGCACCAGGGTGCATGCGCCTGGCACCAGGGCGCATAGACCCTATTTTTTAGCTCCGATAAGACCGCTCGTTCTCCTATAAAAGGACTCTGATTCTGGTCATTCCAGAGGCAGGAGCACAACTCCCAAGGCATCTCAAGACGTCCTAGCACCCTCCTGCATCGATTTTGTGAATTTTAGAGAGAAAATTTCGAGTTTTTAGAGAGAGAAAAGTTGGTTCAAGAGGGAGGAAGGCTGTTCTGCAGGTGATCTGCCAAGTCTCTCTTCTTCGGCCTCTACAGCAGTGTGTGGACGTCTTCTGCCTGAGATATCTTCATCAAAGTTCTTCCTCTCCAAGTCTTCTTGAGTTTACAATCGACGGCACTTGATTCAGAGGTCGGGGGTGGTCGTGACGAGCACAGAAGCAAAGTCGCGCCTGGCAGATCCTGCACTGCTACTCGGCTTTTTCGACAACACAGATTTGGCGATATCTTTCTCTATTCAACTCAGAATCTTTCTGTTCTTTTTCCTATCTCTTTGTTTAGTGATTCTCCATAATTATATCATTTTTTTACATTTTTTTACATTACTTTTAATCTGTTAATCCGAAAATAAAAAAAGGGGGGTTAGAGATAACCCGAATCCGGTCAGTTTCTAGTCAATTGTGTGTTTTATGTCATTCTCTTTACATATACTCCACTTTGTCTAGTTCTAATTGTCTATTTCACTTGTTTATTTGTCTAGTTGCACAGAATATCAAGCACCCACACGTTGAGGACTCTTCTTCATCGGCCGGCCGAGGAAGGAGAAGCTTAAACTCACACTCTTCACGCTAAGGTACACACGGTCATCTTTCATTTTAATTCTATAAATCAGAACCCACGGTTCCTGGTGACCACGTTTATTTCTTCTCACCCTCCTCCCACATGACCCGAACCGTCTCTTTGGTGATCGAGCGACGCCAAGGGATGAAAGTTCGGGGATCAATGTGAGTGTGGGACCGAGGTGAGAGTTGCTTTCCGAGCTTTATTCCTTTCTTTTCTCATCCCCTCTTGAGGTGACGATCTGGATTCACGGACTTCCCTGAAAAGGAGAGGACCCCGTCGAATTTTCAGAGTTGACAGCTTTGTGGCGACCACGGTGGGACAAGCAATGTCGTCAACCGTGGGTGCTTAGTGTTTTGTTTTGCAACTAGTTCTAGTTCTAGACCGGTTCCCACGTGAGCCTTTCCTTCCTTCCACGTCTCTTAAACTTCATGCCATCTCAAAAATTCTGATTTCACCCATCTTTCATCAGATCTGAAGTGCCAAGTATGCCATTTAATTTATGCATGTTATTTAAACCGGTTCCCACGTGAACCACCCTTTTCCTTTTAAACCGGTTCCCACGTGAACCAATCTCTTTCTTTACTTCGGTTCCCACGTGAACCACAACCTTTTTTCCAGATCTATCCCAACTTGGATCAGATCTTTATTCACCTTTAATTGGCCCCACGTGGCCCTCTTTTGATCATTCAAACCGGTTCCCACGTGAACCACCCCTTTTTACCCAAAACCGGTTCCCACGTGAACCACCTTTACTTTTTACCCCAGTTCCCACATCGGTCCCCACGTGGACCACCCTTTTGCTTGGCTATCAGATCTGAACCCTCTTCTTTCCATCACCTTTTCACAATCTCCATTTGGCTCACATAAGAAACAAGTCTAGATTCTAGTTTCTAGTTGCTTGTCTAGTTTCTAATTGCTTGTTTGGTGTTGATTGCATGTTTATTTAAGTTCATGTTTTGCTCATTACTTGCTTTATTACTTGATTGCATTCTCTGCTACTTCTCTCTACCTCCTTCTTTTACACTTTTTTGAGGCGGGAGCTCACTCTCCCATTTACCCCTCCCATCCAAAACACCCTCTTGGTGGATTCTGACCTCTCTTCTGGGATATTCCTTCCTAGTTGACTTGGTTGGCTTTCATCAAGGCCTCCGTAATTCCTCATACGTGGAGTATTCCTCTTCACGATCGGGTTGGTTGTACCACTCCCCAAAACCCGAAGCATCCTACGTTACCTACACGTGGTGAGATTGTGTGAAACCTAGGTCATTGGAGATTGGAGTTAGGATCCTAACCCATTTGTTGAGAGAACAATTCTTAACAAAATTCATAAACCTAAGGTTTAATCAAAAACATTGCGTAATTTTTCTTTCAAGTGTTTGCATAACTTGCTTGTCAAACAAAAATTCAAACCTCTAACTTTTTGCAAAATACTAAAAAAAGCAAAAAAAAAGTTCTTTGTTTACTTTGTCAACTTGTTTGTTTTACTTTCTTCTTGAAGTTCAATGCAACTTAGGTCTGGAAGGCACGTTGGAATGGCGGAACAAGCTGAACATCGAGAGCACGAGATGGGTCACCAACCAATTACGTCATAAGCGCAAGAGGTCCCTCAACCATCTGCTCCCCGTGATGTTGAACAACTCTTTAGGGAGTTGTCTCTCTATACCGACCCAGAAACCTATGCCCGTATACAATCCATGGTGAAGGGCAAAATTGCTTCAGATCAGGCTGAAACCAATCAAGTTGCCCTATCTCCTCGTCCTCTAGTTCAACCACCACTCATGCAGTCACCCTTTGTTCAATCACATGTTGTTCAACAATCTATGATTCAACCTCCTGTTGTTCAATGACCTATGATTCAACCATCTGCAGTTCAACCATCTATGGTCCAACCCTCATTTGTCCAACCATCTTATTTCAACCATGTTGTTCCCCCAATCCACCAAACCATGGGACAATCTTCAAGTCATGTTCCTCAATTCAAGAACCATGTCTCTAACCACATACCGCCTCCAGTAAACCAAGAACCTGCTCTCACCAGGGCAATCATGGATCAGCTCACCCAGATGAATGAACATTATGAAGAGCTGAGATGTCGCATGGACTCTAAGTCAGTGCCTGAGATTTCTATTCCTTCTCTGCCAGTCCTACACCTGCCACCTTCTGAGCTACCAGTTTATCGCCGCTACAATGGTACCGGCAATCCTTTTCTTCATCTTAAAGAGTTTCACTTCGAGTCCTCATTCTGGAAAGATGATCATAGGGTTCTTGCCTTCTTGTTCCGCCGATCACTAGAAGGGTCTGCATTGGAATGGTTCTACTCACTCGACTCCTTTGAGGCAGGAGACTTCGACATTGTCAAGACAAAATTCTTGAAAAGATACAGAGACCGGGTGGCACCAGCATGCTCCATCACGGATTTGATTGCTAAGAAGATGAAGCCCGAAGAGGACTTCATAAAGTTTGCTGATCGCTGGAGGGGAATGGCAGAAAAATTGACAGATGTGATTTCTGAAGGGGAACAAGTAAAGATGCTCATTGGCAACACTACACCTGCCTTGAGGAATGTCTTGATCATGCACCGTCCTACCACAATGAATGAACTCTATGACAGTGCCCGATACTTGCAAGCCCACTTCAAGGATGCCACCATGATAAACCCTTTTGATCCTAAACCTAGAAATCTTAGGAAAACCCCCTGTGCACCAGTTGGTCCTACAACCGAGGGAGTGGTCAACAACGAAGCTATAAATATTGTGGGGAACCAGGGAGGGAACTGTCAAAACTAGTTCATAAATCCACCACAAAACCATTCCTATTACCCTCCTCAACAACAGGTTAGGCCACAACAACCACAACAACCCCCTCAACCAGTAGCACAACCCCAGCAACCTCGTCAACCTACCTACAATAGGGCACCGCCACCACCCAATCAAGCACCATGAAGGGGAGGTCCTAGGAGAGAGAACTACCAGCAACTCCCTTACTCCTTGACCGACATCTTCAATGTACTCATGGAGGAGAAACAGTTGGAATTGCCCAAGGAAAGAGAGGTTTGGCCAACAAATGTTGATATGTCCCGATATCGTGCTTACCACCGGTGTCCCGGTCATCTTGTAGAAGTGTGCTTTCAATTCAAGGATTACATCCACGATCTGAATGACCAAGGCAGCATTGATTGGGTCCAAATGGGGGAATGCATACAAGCTATGAAGGCTAGGCAGCAGCAGCGGCAGCGTCCACCGGCTCAACCTCAACAACAACCTGGCTTGGGGATTGTTCAGAATCCGCTCCCATTACATGCTCCCGCTCCAGCACCGGCACCAGCACATCCAAACCCAGGAATTGGTTTAGTACACTCCATTGTCCAAGGAGATGCCAGCCGTGCTCAAGGTTGGCAACTAGAAAACCAAAATGCAACCATGCCTGTCAACCTAGCTAGGTCTCCTGCTAGGAACCCTCCTAGACAGATAATCCGTGCACCTGCTACTCCACAACTACCACAAAGCTCAATAACCCAACCACTGGCCGCCACTTCTTCTCGCCGGCCCATCATTAGGTCAGCCCCCTCTCTAACTACACCTCCTTCAACCATTGCCACACACCGGCCCTTGCTCATCCGACCACCACAATCACCACCATACCTGAACCCCCAGCCTACGAGCTCTATTACTCCAGGACCCCAACCTATCATACAATCACAACCTTCATTAAACTCATCAACCACTTCTGCACCCCGGCCTCTTCTTATCAGGCCACCGGTATCACCATCACTACCACCTCCAAATCCTACCCTTCTACCAACTAACCCCATCATCCCAGAACCATCGATCCCATTACCTATCATACCTGCACCTACACCACCTGTTCCACCACAACACACCCCAGTAAACCCATCACCTCTACCTGACCGCCAAATAGCCCCGGTGCTTCGGAGTGGGAGGATGTTCCAGCGGCTCTTTCCCCAAGCCGGAACTCAACTGCAGGAGCAAGTGGAGGAGGAACAAGTGGAAGAACCATTGCCAGGCACAGCCTATGATCTGTTAAAGCATTTGGATAAAATACCGGCCCGTATTTCCATACTTGAGTTGATCAAAAGATCAAAGGTGCACCAGGAGATTCTACAGCAGTACTTGCAAAGGGTCATGGTGAATGAAGATCTCCCACCTGAGAAGATCACTACAGTGTTAGCCCCCAGAAGTGAGCACCCAACACTCACTTTCTCTCAGGAAGAATTAGCAGATCCAGACTTTAGGAGATATGCTTTGCATGTGGCTGTTATCATCTGCAATGTCGAAGTAAAATCATGTTTGGTTGACACTGGAGCTTCCATCAACGTTATGCCGCCAGAAACATTGCAGTTGTGCGGTATTTCTGAGCAAGAAATCGAGCCATCCTGTGCCATGGTGACAGCCTACGACAACTCCAAGAAGTCTGCACATGGGCTGGTCACTCTAGAAGTTAAACTTGGACCATGTACGGTCACAACAGATTTTCATATTCTAGAATTGGATCCAACCTTTCGGGCTATACTTGGGAGGCCATACTTGGAGGCAATAGAAGCTGTGGCTTCAACAAACCACCAGTGCATAAAATTTCCCTTTAAAGGATAGGTGGTCAAGGTGACTAGCATGCCTATAAGGGACGAGCTGAACGATGCTTCTTTACCCCTAGGTCTGTCAATACAACCCCAGATCTCAGTGGGAGAATTGCCAGAAGTCAGATGCATGACCGTCTCTCTACCAGACACACTGGGATGGCGGATGATGATGAAATTGGGCTATCAGCCTGGAAGAGGTTTAGGCAAGGATCTTCAAGGGATCACTCAGCCAATTGAAAATGCGAAAAGGCCACGCAGGGAGGGGTTGGGATATGAAGAGGGTTCCATCCCAAGGAGGATCTTCCAGCCAGGATATGCCGTGGGACTCCACACCTTCTTTATCAAAGGGAAGACCATGATGTTGGCTGAAGATGGCAAAAATTCCATGATAGCTGTCAAGAGAAGAAAGGCTCCAGATGAAAAAGAAGAAGACTTGGAAGACCTATGCTTATCTTTGACTCGTCTGTTCTCAAGTGGGGAAGAGCACCAGGAACCACTCAAGGGCAGACCAATATTGGATCATCTGGTTGAGCATACCACCCAAGTCAAAACCATTCCACGAGGCCCAAATACAACAATGTCATGTTTAAACCTCATGCCGTTGTTTCTAGAACTTTTGGATGGGCTTCAGGGCCCACTTACCCACTTTGGGCCCATGTGCCCTCTTCAACCTTCTACTCTTACTGGGCCAGCTTGCCCATTTGCTTCCCTCATCAACTTTAGAACTGAGGGCTTTTTTCAACATGGGCTCACATGCCCATTTATTTCTAAGATCGGGTCCACGTACCCGTTTACTTTTTTCATCAGTTTTGGACCCATGTGTCCATTTTCTATTACCATTGGGCCCACGAGCCCCTTTTTCCCTTTTATTCTTAAGTTTTTCTCTCTATTAATTCAGTCATCTTCTAGCAAGCCTCGAGTCACTCAGGCTCATTCTATCTTTTTACTTGAAATTTCCAAAAAAAAACGTCTTCTCTGAAACTCACATTTCCATCGAGGAGACATCTCTACTCATCCCAGAGGGTACTCCCAATCAGGGATCCCCCTTTTCTGAATCATTGATCGATTTGCTCGATCCTCCCTCCACTGTAAATACCACCTTTCCAGCTTTATCTTCAGTAGGTCAAGTTAGGTTAGGAAATAGGAAAGTCATAGGTAAAGGAGTTTCAATCAGATATCTGCAACAATTGGCACAGAAATGTGTACAGTCTTGACTGATCGGTTAGGGCGATGGCAGAGTTTCCTATCCCAATTTGATATCACTTATGTCCCACAGAAGGCAATCAAGGGTTATGCTATTGCTGAACACCTTGCCCATCATCCCATACCCGTCTTTGATCCAGTCCGGTCGGAGTTCCCGGATGACGAACTAATGTCAGTCCGATCTTCCAATCTTTGGACATTATATTTTGACGGGGCTCTGAACTCTCATGGTAGAGGGATAGGTATTGTCCTTCTGTCACCCGAAGGTGTCACCATTCCACAGGCTTTTCAGCTTAACTTTCCAGCAACCAACAACATAGCTGAGTATGAAGCCTTGCTGGCCGGGCTGGAGGCCGCTCATTTCCACGGTGCCACCGAATTGAGGGTGATAGGTGATAGTCAATTGATCCTACGCCAAGTCCTATCCAAGTACCGAACTTCTCATCCAAACCTCAAACCCTACCAGGAGCTCACCACCTGCTACATCAAGCTATTCTTCAAACTCACCTTTGTTCATGTCCCCCGCTCTCAGAATATCCTCGCCGATGCCTTAGCTTCACTAGCTTCATCTCTATCTGTCCCGCTAGGCAGGCAAGTGCGAACTATACACATCTGTAAGAGGACAATTCCAGCAATTGAGGATGGACGTTTTCTGAAGGTTAAGGAAAGATTCAACAGAAAAGAATACTTGGAACATAAAGAAGAAATCTCCTTGATTGAGTTGGAAGAATTAGAAGAAGGTGAGAGACCTTGGTATGACGAGATTGCGAGGTATTGTCAAGATCAGTCATATCCGCCCGGATCAACCACCAAGGAAAAGAAGGCAATCAGAAGAGTATCCCAGAGGTATACAATCCTAGGAGGAGTGCTCTATAAGAGAAGCCTAAGTGGAATCTTACTCAGGTGTCTTGATGAAGAAGAAGCTGAGTTGGTGCTGAAAGAAGCACATTCTAGAGTTTGTGGTGGTCATGTGAATGCCCAAGCCCTTGCTAAGAAAATCATCCGACAAGGGTATTATTGGCCAACTCTAGAAGAAGACTGCTTCATCTTTGTCCGGCATTGTCATTCATGTCAACTCCATGCCGACAAGATTCACTCTCCCGCATCTTCCCTTCATCCAATTCATGCCCCATGGCCATTCGCCATGTGGGCTTTTGATATCATTGGCCCCTTGAGTGATCTCAACTCCGAAATGCGCTCAAAATCATTCATTCTGACGTCAACGGAGTACTTCACAAAGTGGGCTGAAGCGGAAGCATTCGTGGAGATTAAAGCATCAACAGTCTGCTCCTTCATCAAGCGCAACATCCTGGCAAGGTTCGGGATCCCCAGCGACATCGTCACCGATAATGGGCCACAATTTCTTTCTCAAGATCTGCGTGATCTTTGCAACAAGTATTACATTTCATTGCATCATTCATCACCATACTATCCTCAAGGCAATGGTCAAGCAGAAGCCACCAACAAAACCTTAATCAAAATCATCAAGAAATCTTGTAAGTCTAGCAAATTTGCCGACTGGCCTGATAAGCTTATAGATGCTCTATGGGCTTATCGTACTTCTGTAAGGACTCCCACTGGACAAACCCCGTATGCTTTGGCATATGGGATGGAAGCAATGGTCCCTTACGAAGTATTACTTCCATCTCTCCCAGTTCAGCTCGACAGGGATATTCCTGTTGATGAGAGACGAGAATCTCTCCTTGCACAGCTTGAACTCTTGGATGAAAGAAGGCTAGCCGCCGCCAAGCATGCCCGGACTTATCAGAATAGACTCAAAAGGTTTTATCAAAAGAGGGTGGTCGAGAGAAAATTCGAAATCGGTGAGATGGTAGTCAAACGCATATTCGTTAAGCCGGGGGGTCCCCGCTCCAAGTTGCAACCTAATTGGGAAGGGCCTTTTGTAATCACTGAAAAGTATCCAGGTAATGCATATGAATTGACTAATGCAGATGGAGAAAAATTGAATCATCCTTGGAATGGAGTTTACCTCAAAAAGTACTTTCTATAAAAATGGAGAAACCACTGGTATAATCTCAAGTCATCGATCCTAGGTTGTTCGTGAGAAGTCAAGGGTAGGTACCATCCTACACACACAACACTTCCCGATCCTAGAATCCAGACAACCCGACACTTGCGAAAGTTAAAACAGAAATCTAGAAATGGAAGGAGTACCCTTACCCTATTCTCTTCTACTCGGTCCAAGATAGGGAGAGAAGATTAGAGAGGGGTAGTATCGAAAACACTCGCCACCCTAGTAGGAGGCCGTCTCAGAGGGTACAAAAGGGTGCTAAAAGATGGGCAATGAACCCCTCAGGTTAGAAAAAAAAAATGATCAACCTGTCTGAATAAGTACCCAGAATGATAGTCAAGGCAAAAGGCACTAAAAGATGGGCAATGTCCCCATGGGTCAAAAACCTGTCCAAATATGTGCCATACAGAAAAGAAAAGAAAGAAAAACCCAAAGAGGCCGAACCCCAATGGGTAATTTGAGTGAGAGTAGAGAAATCCCTCTCAATATCTTCAAACCCTATCAAGGACTTCCTCTATACTCTTCCTCCTTAAACACCTTGGGTAGGGTAAACCGACCAAATCCAGGTGGAATCCAAGCCGATCAAAGGAAGAAGGTTAGAAGGATTCTAGGTAGGGAACTTTATTTTTGCACGTGGCATCTACCACTCGAGTGTTGACAAACTCCAAAGACCGATGAACTGTCTCAAATACCAGCATTTTCTCCACACAAAAAATTGCATATTTCAAAATCCACAAAAAAATACATATTTCAAAAATCCAAAAAAAAATACATATTTCAAAACCCACAAAAAAATGCATATTTCAAAAACCCAAAAAAAATTTGAATATTTCGAAAACCCAAAAAATTTGAATATTTCAAAAATTCAAAAAAAAAACACATATTTCAAAAATCTAAAAAAAAAATGAATACTTTTGAAAATCCAAATGATTGTTTTCAAGAAAATCCAAAAAAATATTTGCATAGTTCAAAAATCCAAAAAAAGTTGAATATTTTCAAAAATCCACCAAAAATGATATTTTTAAGAAAACCAAAAAAAATTTGCTTAGTCATGATCATTGCCTTAGTTGCATCCTTGCTTATTTGATTGTCATGCATATTTTCATTTCTGCATTGCATATCCATTTCTACCTTAATTACCTTGTTAAAAAGGCTCTCCCCCTTGACCTAAGTCAAAGTTGACCATAATAGGCAAAGGGATGAGTCCTGATGAAGATCTAATCTCCTTCTGTCAAGTGTTTCAGGCATTTCAATATAGGAGAGGAGAGGATTCACACCATGACAGGTAAGTTCTCTCAACCCCCCATTTCATTTTAAGTCATTTGTTTTATTCCACCTTGTTAAGAATGCTCCTCCCTTTGACTCAAAATCAAGGCAAACGATGAATAGGCAAAGGGATGAGTCATAATGAAGATTTAATCATTTTCGTTAAGTGTTTTCAGGAGCTGAAGAAGCAAAAAGAGAAGGGCGATCAGATACAATTTTTTTCAAAAAAAAAAAAAATTTGGCCTCAGGGCGCATGTGCCCTCATCTGGGGGCACATGGCCAGGTGCCCCACCCCAGGGCGCATGGCCAGGTGCCCCCGATCGGGGGCACATGGACAAAAAATTCGAAAAATTCATAAAAATCTCAAAAAATCAGAAATTGTCTATAATGTTAAAAATGACATTTTTGCTAAAGGAACCATCATCAAAAACTTTGTTTTGACATTCAAATGATGGTTCTAATAGTAAAATCTTCAGTTGGTCATTTCAGAAACAATCTGATTCATATGACAATTCTGTCTGTTGGGTACTAACCAGAAATGTGCAGGCAACCTTTTTAGTCCTAACAGGTGAATTGGCGAGATCAGTGTTCCCCAAGGAACGTCATGCCAACCTTACGGCGGAAAGAAAGGAAGCACCACCTAGCTGAACATTCTCATGGTGTTGTATTCCGTCAGAAGGCAAGACAAGGATGGACCAGAGATGCTGATGAACCAGGCGGTCGATTCAGCTTACCTGACGATTTCATCCTCAGCTTCTCATCAATCTCACATCACATCACCACCATCACTTCATTTTTGCACTTCACATCACTCCTACTATCTGTCACCTAGTTATGTTAGGTCCATTTGATACGTATTATATGCATTAATGTTGAAGACCTTGAGAGTGAAGATGACTGGGCCCGAGATCCCCTTCAACAAAATCCACGACGGCTTAGTCATTTCTTCACACTCACGGATAAGCCAAAATTGAACATTGGAGAGACGATGGTTCCTAATCGGGTGTCTTGACCTCCAATAGACAATCTATATCTTCAACTATTTTCTACATGATTTTCTATGTGTTCACGGCCATCTCCTTTTCTTTCTTCATCATTACCAATTCTATTTCATTATGTTTTCTCTTTATTTTATTTAATCATGTTTTATTATTTCTTTTATCCCTTCATGTTTTATTCCTTCCTTTTGTTCCACCGTGTTTTATTCTTTCCTTTCTTTTATCCCACCGTGTCCTTTATCCCACCGTGTCATGGCAATTGTCATGCCATTGTCTCTTCTTTCCCATCATCCTATGTTAATCCCACCGTTATCTTTCAATCCCGCTATGGCTTAAATTTGTCTTGTCGTTTTCTGAATACTTGATTTTCTGCTAGAGCGTGATTCATGGTTTTCACGATACCCGAGCAATTTTGCTATGCTTAAACGAACCCTTTAAGAACTTGAGGTTCTTCCACTCAGAATTAAACTGAGTATTTTGGTGAAACTTGAATGAACTTGAGATTCCAAATATGATGGATTGGTATTCTTTTCATTTTAAGATCAATTTCTCTTTTAAAAAACTTTAGCCCATCACAGTACAAGAACACCGCAAAGTTCGGGTTGCTGGCTGATGATGAACCTACAAATTCGAGGACTCCTCACCACGCTGAGGGTTGGCTACATCCTTTTATCCTTTATCACTTACTTTTTCATCTCTCGTGCCAAGGGCATGTCTTTTACCAGTCAATTATATAAGGTTTTGATAGAACATGAAAGCGATCTAGAATACTCAGCGAGAATCATATTGCTGGATTAGGTAGATAAGCGTGTCTATATCTACACCTTGATGCCACCTTTTCAGTCCATCATCATTCCATTCCGCTACATTCATCTACGTTCACTTGCATTCCATTACAGTTCACTCCGAATCATTCCGCTTCATTACATGCCACTCCCTTACAAAACCGACATCAAGGCGAGGCAAGCTGTAGACACGCTAAATTCGCCTAATTCAGAGCATAAAACTCATGTTTTATAGGGTAACATGTATGATTGACCTTATAATGATGCCGGGTCTTTTAAAATTGATTTGGAGCATTCGCCGAATGAAATCGGATGTTTTCCGATGTTTTCCGCAAAAAGCCGTAATTTCCGTGCGAAAGCCGCACGTAAATCGTCTAAACACGGAAATTGGCTGAATGACCAATGCCTAATGATCATGCATTGAAGTTTATGGTCATATTCACACCCCGAACAAGTTTCATTGCATTCCGTGCCTTTCCGATTTGCCGTCGGAGTCATTTTGACCTGTATCGGATCTTCTATTTACTGCCCTAACTTCCGGATAAAATTCTGAAGTTTTGGAGGGTGTGATGGTTGATCCGATGCTATAGAAAGGTTCTTCGGCCTGTTATCTTTCCAACGCAACAAACGGCGTCAAATTCCGAGTTCGGGAGTGTTCGCAATGGCTTCCGGAAGAAGGACGCGCGAAACCAGTCCCATGCGCCCGGGTTCTTGGTCACATGCGCCCGGGACCCAGGGCACATGGCCATGCGCCCTACCAGTGAGGCATGTGACCTTGTGCCCTCACTTGAAGGCACATGCGCCCCACCTTTGAGGCACGTGGGAACCAGTTTTTCACCCAGACTCTACCGCTCAACCGATGGACCGGATAAGATCGAAATTTTCGGAGAAGATAAGATGTGCCCTCACTGGGGGGCACATGCGCCCCTCAGTGGGGCGCATGCGCCTGGCACCAGGGCGCATAGACCCTATTTTTTAGCTCCGATAAGACCGCTCGTTCTCCTATAAAAGGACTCTGATTCTGGTCGTTCCAGAGGCAGGAGCACGACTCCCCAGGCATCTCAAGACGTCCTAGCACCCTCCTGCATCGATTTTGTGATTTTTAGAGAGAGAATTTCGAGTTTTTAGAGAGAGAAAAGTCGGTTCAAGAGAGAGGAAGGTTGTTCTGCAGGTGATCTGCCAAGTCTCTCTTCTTCGGCCTCTACAGCAGTGTGTGGACGTCTGCTGCCTGAGATATCTTCATCAAAGTTCTTCCTCTCCAAGTCTTCTTGAGTTTACAATCTACGGCACTTGATTCAGAGGTCGGGGGTGGTCGTGACGAGCACAGAAGCAAAGTCGCGCCTGGCAGATCCTGCACTGCTACTCGGCTTTTTCGATAACACAGATTTGGCGATATCTTTCTCTATTCAACTCAGAATCTTTCTGTTCTTTTTCCTATCTCTTTGTTTAGTGATTATCCATCCTTCTATCATTTTTTTACATTTTTTTGCATTTATTTTACTCTGTTAATCCGAAAATAAAAAAAGGGGGGTTAGAGATAACCCGAATCCGGTCAGTTTCTAGTCAATTGTGTGTTTTATGTCATTCTCTTTACATATACTCCACTTTGTCTAGTTCTAATTGTCTATTTCACTTGTTTATTTGTCTAGTTGCACAGAATATCAAGCACCCACACGTTGAGGACTCTTCTTCATCGGCCGGCCGAGGAAGGAGAAGCTTAAACTCACACTCTTCACGCTAAGGTACACACGGTCATCTTTCATTTTAATTCTATAAATCAGAACCCACGGTTCCTGGTGACCACGTTTATTTCTTCTCACCCTCCTCCCACATGACCCGAACCGTCTCTTTGGTGATCGAGCGACGCCAAGGGATGAAAGTTCGGGGATCAATGTGAGTGTGGGACCGAGGTGAGAGTTGCTTTCCGAGCTTTATTCCTTTCTTTTCTCATCCCCTCTTGAGGTGACGATCTGGATTCACGGACTTCCCTGAAAAGGAGAGGACCCCGTCGAATTTTCAGAGTCGACAATCGGTTAGGGTGATGGCAGAGTTTCTTATCCCAATTCGATATCACTTATGTCCCACAGAAGGCAATCAAGGGCTATGCTATTGCTGAACACCTTTCCCATCATCCCATACCCGTCTTTGACCCAGTCCGGTCGGAGTTCCCGGATGACGAACTATTGTCAGTCCGATCTTCCAATCTTTGGACATTATATTTTGACGGGGCTCTAAACTCTCATGGTAGAGGAATAGGTATTGTCCTTTTGTCACCCGAAGGTGTCACCATTCCACAGGCTTTTCAGCTCGACATTCCAGCGACCAACAAAATAGCTGAGTATGAAGCCTTGCTGGCCGGGCTGGAGGCCGCTCACTTCCATGGTGCCACCGAACTGAGGGTGATAGGTGATAGTCAATTGATCCTACGCTAAGTCCTATCCAAGTACCGAACTTCCCATCCAAACCTCAAACCCAACCAGGAGCTCACCTCTTGCTACATCAAGCTATTCTTTAAACTCACCTTTGTCCATGTCCCTCGTTCTCAGAATATCCTCGCCGATGCCTTAGCTTCATTAGCTTCATCTCTATCTGTCCCGCTAGGCAGGCATGTGCTGACTATCCACATCTGTAAGAGGTCACTTCCAACAATTGAGGATGGACATTTTCTGAAGGTTAAGGAGAGGTTCAACACGAAAGAATACTTGCAACACAAAGAATAAATCTCCTTGATTGAGTTAGAAGAATTAGAAGAAGGTGAGAGACCTTGGTATGATAAGATTGCGAGGTATTGCCAAGATCAGTCATACCCACCTGAATCAACCACCAAAGAAAAGAAAGCTATCAGAAGAGTATCCCAGAGGTATACAATCCTAGGAGGAGTGCTCTACAAGAGGAGCCTAAGTGGAATTCTACTCAGGTGTCTTGATGAAGAATACGCCGGGTTGGTGCTTAAGGAAGCACATTCTGGAGTTCGTGGTGGTCATGTGAATCCTCAAGCCCTTGCAAAGAAAATCATCCGACAAGGGTATGACTGCTCCATCTTTGTCCGGCACTGTCATTCATGTCAACTTCACGCCGACAAGATTCATTCTCCCGCATCTTCCCTTCATCCAATTCATGCCCCATGGCCTTTCTCCATGTGGGCTTTTGATATCATTGGCCCCTTGAGTGACCTCAACTCCGAAATGTGCTCAAAATCATTCATCCTGATGGCAACGGAGTACTTCACAAAGTGGGCTGAAGCGGAAGCATTTGTGAAGATTAAAGCGTCAACAATGTGCTCCTTCATCAAGCGCAACATCATTGTAAGGTTCGGAATCCCCAGCGACATCATCACTGATAATGGGCCACAATTTCTCTCTCAAGATCTGTGCGATCTTTGTAACAAGTATTGCATTTCATTGCATCATTCATCACCATATTATCCTCAAGGCAATGGTCAAGCAGAAGCCACCAATAAAACCTTAATTAAAATCATCAAGAAATCTTGTAAGTCTAGCAAGTTTGTCGACTGGCCTGATAAGCTTGTAGATGCTCTATGGGCTTATCGTACTTCTGTAAGGACTCCCACTGGACAAACCCTATATGCTTTGGCATATGGGATGGAAGCAGTGGTCCCCTACGAAGTATTACTTCCATCTCTCCGAGTTCAGCTCGACAGGGATATTCCTGTTGATGAGAGACGAGAATCTCTCCTTGCACAGCTTGAACTCTTGGATGAAAGAAGGCTAGCTGCCGCTGAGCATGCCCAGACTTATCAGAACAGACTTAAAAGGTTTTATCAAAAGAGGGTGGTTGAGAGAAAATTCGAGATCGGTGAGATGGTTGTTAAAAGAATTTTTGTTAAGCCGGGGGGTCCACGCTCCAAATTGCAACCTAACTGGGAAGGGCCTTTTATAATCACTGAAAAGTATCCAGGCAATGCATATGAACTAACTAATGCAGATGGAGAAAAATTGAATCATCCTTGGAATGGAGTTGGCAAAACAAACAAAAAACTTCTTGATTTTTAGTATCTTGCAAAAATGTTAAAGTTTTGAATTTTTGTTTGACATACAAGTGATGCAAAGACTTGAAAACAAGATTACGCAATGATTTTGATTAAATTTTAGGTTTATGTATTTGTTAAGAATTGTTCTCTCAACAAATGGGTTAGGATCCTAGCTCTAATCTCCAGTGACCTAGGTTTCACACAATCTCACCACGTGTAGGTAACATAAGATGCGTCAGGTTTTGGAGAGTGGTACAACCAACCCGATCATGAAGAGGAATACTCCACATATGAGGAATTACGGAGGCCTTGATGAAAACTAGTCAAGTCAACTAGGAAGGAATATCCCAGAAGAGAGGTCATAATCCACCAAGATGGTGTTTTGGATGGGAAGGGTAAATGGGAGAGTGAGCTCCCACCTCAAAATAAAAAAGTGTAAAAGAAGGAGGTAGAGAGAAGAAGTAGAGAATGCAATCAAGTAATAAAGCAAGTAATAAGCAAAACATAAACTTAAATAAACAAGCAATGACACAAGGAAAGTAACTAGAAACTAGACAAGCAACTAGAAACTAGAATCTAGACCTTGTTTCACACGGGAGCCAAATGAAGATGTTGAAAAGTGATAAAAATAAGAGGGTTTAGATCTGATAGAAAAGCAAATGGGTGGTCCACATGGGGACCAATGTAAGAATAATCTTGTTCGCGTGGGAACCGGGGTAAAAAGTGAAGGTTGTTCATGCAGGAACCGATTTTTGGTAGAAAGGGTGGTTCACGCGGGAACCGATTTGAATGATTGAAAGAAGGACACGTAGGACCAATTAAAGATGAATAAGGATCTGATCCAAGTGGGGATAGATATGAAGGAAAGTGGTTTGGTTCACGTGGGAACCGAAGTAAAGAAAGAGATTGGTTCACGCGGGAACCGATTTAATAGGAAAAGGGGTAGTTCACGCGGGAACCGGTTTAAATGACAACTAAAAATAAGAAAGGGTCATGCAGTGACCAATTTGAGGGTGATAACCTGCAGAACAGAGGGAAAATCTAAATTTAATGACTGAAAATAAATATTGGTTCATGTGGGAACCGGTTTGTAGAACTAGAACTAGTTGCAAACAAAACACTAAGCACCCACGGATAAAGACATTGCTGGTCCCACCGTGGTCGCCACAAAGCTGTCGACTCTGAAAATTAGACAGGGCCTCTCCTTTTCAGGGAAGTTCGTGAATCCGGATCGTCACCTCAAGAGGGGATGAGAAAGAAAGGAAGAAAACACTGAAAGCAACTCTCACCTTGGTTCCACACTCACATTGATCCCCGAACTTTCATCCCTTGGCGTCGCACGATCACCAAAGAGACGGTTCGGGTCATGTGGGAGGAGGATGAGAAGAATAAAAACTAAGACATGTGGTCGCCAGGAACCGCGGGTTCCTATTTATGAAATAAGATTGACTGTGTGTACCTAAGAGTGAAGAGTGCAGGTCTAAGCTTCTCCTTCTTCGGTCGGCCGATAAAAAAGAGTCCTCAACGCGTGGGTGCTTGATTTACTATGCAACTAGACAAACAAATAGATGAAAGGATAATTAGAACTAGACAAAGTGGAGTATATGTAAGGAAAATGACATGAAACACACAACTGACTAGAAACTGACCAGATTCAGGTTATCTCTGACCCCTTTTATTTTTGAATTAACAGACTAAAATTAATGAAAAAAAATGTAAAAAAATAATAGGAGGATGGAGAATCATGAAACAAAGTGATAGGAATAAGAACAGAAAGATTCTGATAAGAATAGAGAGAGATATAGCCCAATCTAGGTTATCGAAAAATCAGAGCAATAGTCCAGGATCTGCCAAGCAGGACTTTGCTTCTGCACTCGCCATGACCAGCCCTGACCTTGGAATCACATGCCATTAATTGAAAATGAAAGAAGACTCAGATAAGAAGAACTTTTATGTTGAGATCTTGGGCAGCAGACATCCACACGCTGTTGTAGAAGCCAAAAAAAGACCTAGCAGATCACCTGTAGACCAGCCTTCCTCTCTCGTAAACCAACTTTTCTCTTTATAAAAACTCGAAATTCTTTCTCTAAAATCACAAAATCAATGCAGGAAAGAACTTGGACGTCTTGAAATGCCTGGGGGTTCATGTACCAGCCTTTGGAATGATCGGAATTGGTCTCAATTTATAGGAGAAAATCCGGTCTAATCTTGGCTAAAAAATAGGTGATTTGCCCCCTAGCCCAGAGCGCATGCGCCCTACTGAGGGGTGCTTGCACCCCCTAGAGAAGGCGCATCTTATCCTCCCTACGAAAATGACCCGATCCGATCAAAAGTTTCGATATGATAGAGTCCTAGTCAAAAATTGGTTCCCTCGTGCCCCCGATCGAGGGCACGTGGCCTTGTGGGTCAAGGTAGGGCGCATGGTCACGTGCCCTAGATCCAGGGCACATATGTCCAGGGACCAGGGTGCATAGGGACTGATTCTACACGTCTTTCTTCCGAAAGCCATTGCGGACACTCCTGAACTCAGAATTCAACGTTGTTTGTTGCGTTGGAAAGATAAAAGGCCGAAGTAGCTTTATATAGCATTGGATCAGACATAACACTATCTAAAACTTCAGAATTATATCCGGAAGTTAGAACAGTGAACAGAAGATCTGATACTGGTCAGAATGACTCCGACGGCCAACCGGAAAGACACAGCATGCAACAAAACATGTAAGGAGTGTGAATCTAACCATATACTTCAATGCATGATCATTAGGCATTGGTCATTCAGCCAATTTTCGTGTTTACACGATTTACGTGTGGCTTTCACTCGAAATTATGGTTTTATGCAAAAAACTCTGGAAAACATCTAATTTCATTCAGCAAAGCTCCAAATAAGCATTAAAAGGACCCAGCATCATTATAAGATTAATCACACATGTTGCCCTATAAAATATGAGTTTTATGCTCTGAATTAAGCAAATTTGGCCTGTCTACAGGGGCCAATCTAAATATAAAGTAAAGGTCTTATCAATGTGGGGATCGTTCTATAAGTAGGGTGGTTCACGTGTGAACCGAGTGGAAAAGCAAGGTGTTTCATGTAGATAACTAGTTGAAAAGGGTGGTTCATGCGAGAACTAGTTGAAAATAACAAAGAAAAGTCCATCTGTGGACTAATTTGAGAATTAAAGGTAAAAAGAAAGGTTCATGTGGGAACTGATTTGAAAAGGCAAAAGAAGGGATGGTTCATGCGGGAACTGATCCAAAAAAGAGACTAGTTGAACTAAGACATCAAGCAAGCATGGTTAAAGATAATAGCAGTCCCACCATGATCACCAAAAAGAAGTTGATTGGTTGGCATCTCCCTAGTGAGAAAAGAAGAAGAAGGGATCCACTCCACACTAGCATTGATCCTTGAATGTTTGTCCCTTGGCATCAATCGAGCAGTAGAGAGTCGGTTTGGGTCATGTGATGAAATGGAAATAAAGTGGTTGCCATGAACTATGGGCATCAAGATTAACATGAGTTAAATGTAAGTAATTAAAAATATGACCGTGTGTACCTTAGCGTGGAGGGACGGGTTTGAGTTCTAACTTCTCCTTCTTTCACTAACTGAGAAAGAAGTGTATTCAACCATTGCTTGCTTGATGTCATGTGCAGCTCAAAGACAATAAAACACATGAAAAAAATAATTAGAACTGAGTGAAGTATAGTAAATGTAGAGAGAATAAGACAAAAAAAGCAATCAGGTAAGAACGAACAGAATTATGGGTTAGCCCTAACCTTTTTTGGTTTTTTATCAAATTAAAAATGGTGTAAAAATGTAAAAATGTTGAAACAATGACAAAGGATTACTAGATTATGAGATTAAAATAAAAATGAAACAAATATGGGCCAATTTGATGAAGAATTGATGAAGCTCGGTGCCAAGGAAGATGCCTAGTCCAAAACTAGAAATTGGCGATGCAACTTTGCTTAAGAGCTGGCCACAAACACCACAGAGATTAGAATTGATCTTTGTTTGTTACAAACAAAATAGGACAAGGAAAGAATTTTTTTTAAGATAGCTTGGCCAGCACACACTTCTATGCTTCTATAGAGATTGAGGAAGAAAAGCAAGTTTGACAAGCATGAACCAATCTTCCTCTCTCTAAAACTGACTAAATTCTCTCTCTAAAAATCATTAGGGTTCTAAGATGGGATGTGGAGACATGCAGGTACTCTTGAGGGATGTGCTTTCAACATTTAGGATGTCTAGAAGTCATCTCAATTTATAAGGAAGAGATAAGATGACTAAATAAGAAATACAATCCCATGCACCCTTGGGGGGCACATGTGCCTAGGGATGTCAACGATTATCAATTATCTGATTATCTAGCCCATTCATCAGTTAATAAATAGTTTGTTTATCGATTAATCATTAGTTTAAGGGATGCGATCATGGATACATCATAAACCAAACTCGAAAACCGTTATCCTTATTCGTTAATAAATACATAATACAATGACTCACATTCTATGACATCTAAGCATATACATGTCCCATTGAGAAAATCATATTGTTCCTAACTCTCTGGTTCACCCTTCTCCTTTGGGCTACAACATTGTACAAGTTTTGCCCCGACGCCCGATAGTGATGTCTTCTTCTTCTCCCACTTCCTGACGATGCAGTCCACATACACGATGGTGGTTCCTTCCTCTCCCTAGTCTAGCTACCATGACATTCTGAGAAACCTGCCATGCTAGAGAAACTTATAGACTATGTGATCTGCCAAATGGTTGATGACAACACAAAATAGGAATAGACACTACAATCTCACAAGAAGGTATTTCACTTTTGCTGCATATCAACTATCTCATGTTTTATGTTGGACATGTATTGTTTTAGATATGTAACTGAGAATTTTTTCCTTCTTATGTTTTGTGTTGAGCATCTAACTATTTACTATAGACTGAAAAATCACTTTTTTATATCTCATGTTTTATGTCAGACATGTAACTAAGAATTTTCTTCTAGTACATTGCAATAAGTGGATGCTTTTAATTGTAATATGTATTTTTTATGTGTGTTTCTTCAGTAAAATTATTTTTATTTTTTATTTTGCTGGATTGGATCATTCATATGTTATCTCTTTATATATTCATTAACCATTCGTTATTTGACCATAAATTGTTTTTAAGCAGATCGAACAATGTGGTTTGCGAACACACCCAATGTTGATAATTAAAAAATAGCAATTGGATACACCTTTTTCTTATAGGATACAAATATGAATACGGATAATACTGTTATTTAACCCATATCCAACCTGTTGACATCCCTACATGCGCCCCCACCTAGTGGCACATGGAACATAGCAAGAATTTGGCCAATTAAAGCAATGTTTAGCCAGAGATTAAAAGAAAAGGAAGAATTCATGCACTCCCAACCTGGGGCACATAAAAATTAGAAAAAAGTTTTCTAGATTTTGAAGATTCAGCCATAGTTGACAAAATTGGTAGGATCAATGTGCCCCTAGATGAGAGCACCTACGCCCCCCACCGGAGGCATTTTAGGCAATAAAATCAAATTGGGTAAAGATACGATCAAAATTGGAACTAGAATACAAAACAAAAACTCGGGGAGCTTGTGCCCTCAAAGGGTGATTGTAGGATGTGTCCTATCCCTCTCCCATGTGAATTCATAGAACCATCAAAATTTTATGTCCAAAGATTGGCAGCTAATGGTTGGGTTATTGAGCTTGGTGGTGCTTGTGGAGTAGATGGTGCACGGATTATCTATCTAGGCGGGTTCCTGGTAGGAAGCCTAGCTGGGTTGACTAGCATAGTTGCATCGTGGTTTTCTAGTTGCCAACCTTGAGCACGACTGGCAACCTCCTGAATAATGAAGTGTACTATACTAATTCCTAGGTTTGGATGTGCTGGTGCCAGTGCCGGAGCTGGAGAATGCAATGGGAGAGGATTCTGAACAATCCCCAAACCTGGTTGTTGTTGAGGTTGAGCTGCTGGACATTGTCGCTGCTGCTGTCTAGCCATCATTGCATGTATGCATTCCCCCATTTGAGCCCAATCGATGCTGCCTTGGTCACTGAGATCATGGATATAATCTTTAAATTGAAAACACACTTCTACAGTGTGACCAAGGTATCGGTGGTAAGCACAGTATCGGGACATATCTACATTTGCTGGCCAAACCTCTCTTTCCTTGGGCAATTCCAACTATTTCTCTGCCATGAGTACATTGAAGATGTCGGTCAAGGAGTAAGGGAGTTGTCGATAATCCTCTCTCCTAGGACCTCCCCCTCATGGTGCTTGATTGGGTGGTGGCAGTGCCCTATTGTAGGTAGGTTGACGAGGTTGCTGGGGTTGCACTACAGGTTGAGGGGGTTGTTGTGGTTATTGTGATTGTTGTGGCCTAACATGTTATTGAGGGGGGTGATAAGAAGGGTTCTGCGGTGGGTTCCTATACTGGTTTTGATAGTTCCCTCCCTAGTTCTCCACAATGTTTATAGCTTCATTGTTTACTACTCCCTCAATTGTGGGCCCAGTTGGTGCAGAGGTGGTCTTCCTGATGTTTCTAGGTTTAGGATGAAAAGGATTTATCATTGTGGCATCCTTAAAGTGGGCTTGCAAGTATCGAGCACTGTCATAAAGTTCATTCATGGTGGTAGGATGGTGCATGATCAAAACATTCCTCAGGGCAGGTGTAGTGTTTCCAATGAGCATCTTCACTTGTTCCCCTTTAAAAATAACTGTAGACACACCAAATTTGCCAAATTCAGAGCAAAAACTCATATTTTATAGGGTAACACATGTGATTGATCTTAGAATGATGCTGCAACCTTTTAATGTTGATTTGGAGCTTTGCCAACCGAAATCGGACATTTTCCAAAGTTTTCCGCATAAAGTCATAATTTCCAAGCGAAAGCCACACATAAATCCGAAATTGGATGAATGACCAATGCCTAATGATCATACATTAAAGGTTATGGTCAGATTCACACTCCGAATAAGTTTTGTTTCATGACGTGTCTTTCCGGTTGGCCGTCGGAGTCATTCTGACCAGTATCAGATCTTTTGTTCACTGGCCTAAGTTCTGGATAAATTTTTGAAGTATTGAAAAGTGTGATGGCTGATCCATTGTGGTATAAAGCTTCTTCGGCCTGTTATCTTTCCAATGCAATAAATGGCATTGAATTTCGAGTTCAGGAGTGTCTATAATGGCTTACGGAAGAAATATGCACAAAATCAGTCCCCATGCACCCCCACCTTGAGGCACATGGCCATGTGCCCCTAATCGGGGGGTGAGGGAACCAATTTTAGATCCGGACTCTACCTCTAACCGAATTGGATCGAAATTTTCGATTGGATCGGATAGAATTTCTTGGGTGTATGCCATGCACTCTCAGGTGGAGGCACATGCGCCCTGGCCCAGGGCACATGCGCATAGGGACCAGGGCACAAGAGCCTATTTTTTAGCTTGGATCGCGATAGCTATTCTCCTATAAATTGAGACCAATTCTGGCCATTCCAGAGGCTGTTCAGAACCCCCCGGGCATCTCAAGACGTCCAAGCTCCATCTTGCATCAATTTTGTGATTTTTAAAGAAAGAATTTTGAGTTTTTAGAGAGAGAAAAATCAGTTCAGGAAAGAGGAAGGCTGGTCTACAGATGATCAACAAGGTCTCTCTCCTTTGGCTTCTATAGAAGCATGTGGACGTCTTCTACCCGATCTCTCAACATCAAAGTTCTTCCTCTTAGAGTCTTCTATGGTTTGCATTCAACGGCATGTGATTCTGAGGTCGCAGCTGGTCTTGGTGAGCACAGAAGCAAAGTCACGCCTGACAGATCCTGGACTGCTACTTGGCTTTTTCGACAACCCAGATTTGGCCATATCTCTCTCTATTCTCATCATAAATTTTATGTTCTTCTTCATATATCTTTGTTTCATGATTCTCCATCCTCATATCATTTTTTAAAATTTTTTCATTAGTTTTAGTCTGTTAATCCAAAAAATAAAAAAGGGGTTAGAGATAACCCGAACCGGTCAGTATCTATTCAGTTGTGTGTTTTATGTTATTTTATTTACATATACTCCACTTTGTTTAGTTCTAATTGTCTTTCTCATTTTTTTGTTTGTCTAGTTGCACAGGAAATCAGGCACCCATGCATTGAGGACTCTTCTTCATCGGCCGGCCGAAGAAGGAGAAGCTTTGACCCGCACTCTTCCCGCTAAGGTACACACAGTCATTTTTATTACATAAAGCTGAACATGTGGTACCTGGTGACCACATATCTCTTAATTTATTTCTTCTTATCTTCCTCTCACATGACCTGAACTGTCTCTTCAGTGATCGAGCGATGCTGAGGGATGAAAGTACAGGGATCAATGTGAGTGTGGGATCGAGGTGAGAGTGTTTTTCGTGTTTTCTTCCTTCCTTTCTCATCCCCTCTTGAGGTGGTGATCCGGATTCACAAGCTACCCTAAAAAGGAGAGCCCCATTGTGTTTTTGGATTCAATAATAACATCTGTTAGTTTCTCTGCCATTCTCCTCCAGCGATTAGCAAACTTTATGAAGTCCTCCTCAGGCTTCATCTTCTTAGCAATCAAATCTATAATTGAGCATGATGGTGCCACTCGGTCTCTATATCTTTGCACAAATTTGGTCTTGACAATGTCGACTCCAGAAACGGGTTCCGGATCGGCACCTCAAGAGAAGGTAAAAGATGGATGGAATTGGGGAAAAAAGGAAAGTGAATTGAAAACACTCGGAAAGCGGTAAAATGTCCTCACCTCGGTCCCACACTCACATTGATCCCCGAACTTTCATCTCACGGCGTCGCTCGAGCACCGGAGATGGTTCGGGTCATGTGGGAGGAGAGTGAGGAGTGAATTAGCTTAGAACATGAATAAAAAGAAAGGTGGTCGCCAGGAGCCGCGGGCTCCCCTTTATAGAATAACAACAAGATTGAGTTGTTTTGACCGTGTACCTTAGCGTGGGAGAGAGTGTGTGAGTTCAACCTTCTTCCTCTTCGGCCGGCCGATGAGGGAGAGTCCAACCAATGCTAGCTTGATGTATTTGTGCAACTATAAGACAATAAGACAAGAAAACAAGTGAAGAAGGATTAGAACTGAGTGAAGTGTAGTAACTTGTAAAAGTAATAACATAAAACGACAATTGGAAACAAACTCACCGGATTCGGGGTTAGCCCTAACCCCTTTTTTGGTTTTTTGATGATGTATGAAATGATGAAAATATAATAAAAATGATGCTTAAATATGAACTAAATGATTTGAATGAATAAAAAAATAATATAAATGGTTAAAGACAACACAACCCAGGCAAAGTGGCAACCGGGTTGGACAGATTTAATGTAAACTGCGCGGCTCTGATGCAGAGACCGTAGAAGACAGCACCGATGTAAGAATCAAGTGAAATTTATTTCAAAATAAATATAACTCACCGAGGGTCTTTTTATATGAAGATAAGTTTGCCTGAATATTATGATAAGTAATCTGAATTTACCTGATAAGCTGGATCTTGGGCAGTGAAGTTCTGGAAACTCCCAGCACAATGTCGATGTAGGACATGCTATGGGCACCACAGATATCCAAATTGAATGATTCTTGCTTTAGAAAAAAGATAACTCACCGGGTAAAAATTTCTATGAAGGATGTATAGGTTGAATCCACCATTAAATGTACTTAACTTGACTGATAAGATGATGACTTAGAAGAGAAGACTTCGGATCTGTCTGTGCAGCGCCGGTGTTGAAGCCATAACAGGCCGAGGGAATGTCATAATTGATCTATGTTTGTTGTATATGAAATATATCTTGATGAAACACACTTCGTATGAAGGAATTCAGGCCATAAAATGACTAAAAATATCTTTAGAAGCCGATGATCAGCAGTGCAGCACGTTGGAGCATAGACCGGCTTCTTCTTCACTTTGGGATGATCTCTGGGCACCGAGACGAAGATAGAACTATTTGGGGAGATTGGAAAGAGCCTAGGGTGGCTGTATGACGAAGAGAGAAGTGCTGGAGTATGGGTATGCCCTTCTTAGGTCGTTCATATGAGTCTCCCTTTATAGGGGATGAGAACCAGGTCAAAAAATAGCAAGTTTTGATACATCCGACCATAGGTTGGATTTCCTCCATTTAATGTTGCTAAGTTTCATCTTGAGGCATCTAGAAACTTACCTAAATGATTGATAGAGATTGGAAACCGTGGATCACCTTCCCCATGCTCAAAATATGCCTCCACTTGCAGAGGAAACAAATCTAGTCTAAAAATGGCAAGTCTTGATATACAAGACAACAAGTTGGATTGCCATCATTAGATGATGCTAATTTCGACCATGAAGCTTCCAGATGCTATAAAAAGTGATATGGAGAAGTAAAAAGGAAGGTAAGGTCGTGAATTAGTCAGATATGTGCCCAATGGGCTGGGCTTGCATGCAATTGGGCTTGATTGGTGCTGCGTGCAGACAGAACTGCGCATCTGACTTCTAAAAGGCGCTGCAGATAAATGGTAGATCAGAATTGAATGCCGTTTGTTGCATTGAAAATAGGACTCAGAGGGGAAGATTATTGATGTTGAGGACTTCTTCATTTTATTTCCACATAATCCTGTGAAAAATTTTCAAGTAGATGATATGCTGGGAAAAGCATAATCTGGCACACCACCAAGAGTCTCTTGTTCGGCAAACACAGATATGATTAGAAAATAGAAAATCATCCTCATATTTCCAATAATCACCTCAGCTCATCCAAAAGGGTGGTTCATCATGATTTTGATGGTCTAAAAGAGATGTTGCCAATGGAATAATGGTTTAAGCCCCAAATAAGGCCAAATTGGCGTGTCTACAGCTTGCCTCACCTTGATGTCGGCTTTGCAAGGGAATGTTATGTAGTGAAGTGAAGTGAAATGTAGAGGAATGTAGAGAAGCGAAATGAGTTGTAATGGAATGCAGCGGAGCGAAATAGCGATGGACTGAAAAGGTGGCATCAAGGTGTAGATATAGACACGCTCAACGACCAAATTCGGCAAAGAGAATCTCTTCAAGTCTCCTGGTTAACTACCATGTTTCATCAAGTCTTCCTATGTTCGATTGGTAAGATATGTGCCATTGGCACGAGAGAAGAATAGCCAACCCCCAACGCGGTGGGGAGTCCCCGAAACATGGGTTCTTAGGTTCATCATCAATCGGTAACCCGATCTTTACGATGTTCCTGTACTGTGATGGGCGAAAAAATTTTAAAAGGAGATTTGTTTTGAAAAAGTAAAAGAATACCCATCGAGCACATTAAGGCTCTTAGATTCATTTAAGTCTTCCATGAGACAAGATTCAATTCGGAATGGAATGATCTCAAATTCCGAAAGGCAAATGTTAAAGCACAGACCGTGAAGATAATGACGGTGCAAGTTCTGATCAAATAGAAGGTCCTTGGCGGGATGAATTGGCTGCCATGGTGGGACGAATAGCAAAGAAGTTGCAATGGCCACAGTGGTGAAAAGAAATGAAAGATTTGAGGACACAAAGTGGTTACCGAACACGGTGGGATTAATAGACACGGTGGGATATTAGAGAGGTTGGTGGGACTAGAGATCATGGTGGGATTATAAAACATGGTGGGATTAGAAAACACGGTGGGATTTAGAATGATCGAGAGAGTGAGAAGGTGAAGTTTTAGGAAATGATGTATGCAATGACAAAATAAAATGTAATGCAATTAGTGCTACATGATGCATGTTGGGCTCAAGAAAACAAAACAACACTTGTATAACAAATAGTTGAAGATATAGATTGTCTATGAGGTCAAGATACCCATTCGGGAACCATCGTCCCTCACAGCACAACTTTGGCTTATCCGTGAGCATTAGAGATGACCCGACCATCGTAGATTTTGATGAAGGGATCTTGGGCCTGAGTCTTCTTTGCATTCACGGTCTTCAACATCAATGCATAAAATAAATAGTAATGCACTTAACATATGCTAAGAAAGGAAATGATAACGGTGAGTTTGCGATATGATGACATGCATTCTCGCAAAGAGTTCATGTGTCCTAATGAGGACACAGAGTGAATGTTTCTCGGCAAAGTTGAGGCCGAGGTAATGATGACACCTCCTCCTGAGAATCCTCAGGGGAGGGAAGTGGGGAGCATCGCCTGCAAAAGGTTTCTCGGCAAAATTAAGGCCGAGGTTATGGTGACACCTCCTCCTAAGAATCCTCAGGGGAGGGAAGTGGCGAGCATCGCCTTGCTGTGTAGTTCTCCTTGTTTGTTCTTCGTGCCTGAAACACTCGAAAAATGAGATTAGAATGCCAGTATGGCTTATCCCCCTTGCAAGTTGCAGTATGCCTTGACCTTTGTCAAAAGGTGTAAAGTTTTTCTTGTGCCTGAAACACTTAGAAGGAAGAGATTAGAACAACAATGCGGCTTATCCCCTTGCCAGTTGCAGTATGCCTTGACCTTTGTTAAGGGGTGTAAAGTTTTCTTAGGAGTGTAAAAATCAAGTAGCAAATATGCAATGAAGAATTTGAAACATGAGAGATTGAAAGTAAATATGAATGTAAAGATGAAAATCCAAACCAAGCATGTTGAAATATTTTTTAAAAAAAAATTTTGTTGGAATTTGAAAAGAAGTTTTGTTAAAAGATTAAAATTTTTTGGGATTTTAAAAATATTCAATTTTTTTGAGTTTTTGAAATTATTTAATTTTTTTGGAGTTTTTGAAAATATTCAACTTATTTTGAGACCTTTTTTTTGAAAATATTTTTTGGGAGAGAAAAATTAGTATTGACACAAGTTCTCATCACTTAGTTGTTCTTCTAGGTTCGTTGGTAGACACCACATGCAAAATGGGGTTCCTTACCCAAAATCTTTCCGACCTTCAACCTTTGATCGGCTAGAGTTTAGCTTTGATTTGGTTGGTTCACCCACACCTTGGGGGTAAGAATGAAGAATTGAGGGAAAGTCCTTGATAGGCTTTGGAGATGTCGAGAGGGATTTCTCTACTCGCACCAATTGCCCGTTGGGGGTTCGGCCTCTTTGGGTCTTTTCTTCTTTATCGACAAACCTATTTTTGTGGCACACATTCGGACAGTGCTTTGACTGTGGGGTAATTGCCCATCTTTTGGTGCCTTTTTTCATTTTCGCATTTTTGGTACTCATTCAGACGAGGCCCATATTTGTTTAAACTGTGGGGTTCATTGCCCATCTTTTGGCACCTTTTTCTTTTGAGAAGTTGGACCTTCTAAGACGGCCTCCTACTAAGGTGGTGGATGCTTTCGATACTCTCCCCCTCTAGTCCCCTTTGCCTATCTTGGACCAAACAGAAGAGAATAGGGTAAGGGTTTTCCTTCCATCTCTAAGCTTTGCCTAGCTTCTCTCGGGTGTCGAAGTCATCCAGGATGCAGGATCAGGATGTGTTGTGTGTGTAGAATGGTATCTACCCTCGACTCCTAGACAACAACCTAGAACATGTTGACTTAAGTCATACTGGTAGTTCTCTCCATTTTTAAGGTAGATTACATTCCATGGGAGAATCATTTGAAAACATGCCTTGCATTGTAAAGAATTCATTAGGATAAGATAAAAAGTAGTTATCATCAATCAAAACTTTCTCTCAAGTAAGATTGTCATGTGACATTCAAAATCATTTCAAGAAAAACATTGCCTTGCGGATGACATAATGATGATGAATGCAATTTCATGTAATACCTGAGAGAAGAAGAAGTTCATTGTTGATGACGGCTTTGCTTGTGCTTGCCTTGCCTTGTCTGCCATGCCTTGCCTTGCCTTACCCAACTGCTTCCACTTTTGATATGCACCATATTACATTGGATTGAAGATTCATTGTCATAGGATGAAGTGAAAGATGTGGAGGATCTAATTTAGCATGGCGGAGTCAAAATTAATGATGTAAAAGGCAAAGATTGGGGTATCACCCAGGAAATTTCTCTACTTTGATTTTTTTGAAAATAAAACTTGGAAAAGGAAAGCGAATGCTTGAAAAGAAAAGTGAATTAAAGTGGGATCTTGGGCCCATGAGTTGATAGTGGGATTGCATGCCCGGGAATGGTTGGAATCAAGGGGCATGTGGGCCCAAGAGTTGAATGCGAGCCAGAGGGCCCAATTGATGTTGATGGGCTTGAGGGCCTAACTAGAGGTGATGGGCTCGAGGGCCTAACTAAAGGTGATGGGCTCGATGGCCCGATTGAAGGTTGAGCTCGAGGGACCCAACGAAAAGAATGGGCATGTGGACCCAATTTAGGTGATTGGAAGTATGATTGTGATTTGGAAGATTTGTGATGGGCTCGTGGGCACCATCGAAGAGTATGGGTGCACAAGCCCATAGTTGAAGTGGGGGCACAAGGGCCTGATTTCGAAGAAGTATGGGCACGCGGGCCCGATGGTGAAGAAATGGGGGCATACGGGCCCGAAGTTGAAGGAGTGTGGGCATGTGTGCCTGAGTTTGTTGGAAGGTGGGCACATGGACCCGATTTAGAAGAAATTTGGGCACATTGGCCCGGTTGTAGAAAAGCATGGGCATGTGAGCCCGGTTGAGGTGAATTGCGGGCACGTGGGCCCGATGGAAGGAAAGAGGCATGTAGGCCCAGTTGGGGAAAAGGGGTGCATGGGCCTAGTTGAAGGAAAGGGGCATGCAAGCTTGATTGATTAAAAGAGGCACGTGGGCCCGATTGAAGAAAAGGGGCATAAGAGCCCAGAAATGGGGCATAAGGGCACAAAAATGGGGCATAAGGGCCCGAAAATGGGGCATAAGGGCCCAATTGAGTGGGATAGGGTGTGGGCCATGGCCCTAAGATTGACAGATTTTGGACCCATGGGCCTGATTGATGGTTGTAAGAAGGATAAAGAAAGGGCGGTGGCCCTAAGATTGAGGAATTATGGTTCCATGGGCCTGATTTTTGATTGGGATGAGGGTAGAGAAAGGGTCGTGGCCCTAATATTGATTGATCGTGGGCCCATGGGCCGGATTGTTGCTTAGGAGAAGAATGGGGTAAGGGTTGTGGCCCTAAGATCGATGCTAAGGGATTTGCACCTAGGCTGGAGGAGGTCCTAGTATCCCCTTGCTAAGGTCTACATCCTTCGGGGAGACTTGTCGATTCATTCCCCATTTCATTGACCAATTCTATCCCCTTATTTTTCAGTTCATGGGTCAATTCAATCTGACCATCTTCATTGATCAATTCCAATGATGGTAACAGTTGATCAATGCCTGATAAATCCTTGCCTAGTGCATCATTAGATTGACAATCAACTAAGTTTATGATCTTCTTACCTAAGCTCTTTACAGTAGGCTTCTCCTCAGGTTGTTTTGGGGAAAAGGGCATGCCTAGTTTAGGGGATTCCAAAAAGGTAGAAGGGTTTGGTTCGACCTCCCCTACTGGCGCGACTTTGATCTTGAGATATAGCAATGACATGATGAGAAGTGATTCTGCCATGTAGCGGGGAGCACAAATGGTTGGAGTTATTATTTCCTCTGCCAACGTAGGAGCTTGAGGGGTCAGAGTGACTAAATCATATACCATAGTAGGAGCATGAATGATCGGAGTGACCGGTTCCTCTACCAAGGCAGGAGCAACAGATGAAACAAGTGGTTTGGTAGGCGAAACCCTATGTTGAGGATTGATTGAAGTGGTCTTTGGCATAGAAGTTGGTTAGAGCTGAGAAAAGCTATTGGTGTAATTAATTGAGGAGTCATGACTTGGATGGTTGGTGAGGAGTTGTTAGTGGAATAGGGTGAGAAGCCAAGGGCCGGATGATTGGCCGAGGGGTTGTTGGTGGAATAGGTTGAGAAGCCAAGGGCCGAATGATTGGCCGAGGGGGTTGTTGGTGAAATGAAATTTGAGAATTTGATTTTGATAGTGAGGTGTTGGCACAATTGACATGAGGAGCTTGATTGTTCACAATTTATTGTGCCGTTGACACGGGTTGCATGTCCGGCCGAGATTGTGGCATGGGTAGCCTAATTAACTGGCGTCGAGGAGTCGGCTAAATATGATGATCAAGATGAGGTTGGAGAGGGCTCCTAGGTTGGTGCATAGCATCAATGCTTCTCTCAAGCTTGGGCCTCAATTCATCAGAATATTGTATTAATTCCACATCTTCTTTTACTTCTCCAATTATTGAATAGCTTGGCCCATATCATTTCAAGAATTTAGCCTTGACAATTTCGAAATCTCATATCTCTACTTCATTCAATGAAAAAAACCAATCTAGGGCTGCACTCTCTAAAGATCTCCTAAAAAGAAAAGCAAGGGTCTTTCTATCATTTAGCCATCGAGATGATTTGCTCAAAAAAATATCATTGACATGGGTGAAGGGATCACCTGAGCCATTGTAGCGAAGGTAGGCGGGTGTTTGTGATGGAGGGATATGTGGGATTGGGAAAGATGGAGTAGATATTTTAGGGATGGCCTTCGAGTCCAAACAGTGCCTTAGCTTTTCAAAGCGCTCATCCATTTGGTTGAGTTTGTCCATGAATGTTTGAGTGAGGCTGGGTTCCTGAGCCACCGGTGCAAGGTATTTAGGTGAATGGGTTAGAAGAGGCGGGTTGGAAATAGGAACTGGTGCGAGGAATTATGTGAATGCCCCACAACGGGGTGAGTAGAGACACGACAAGGTTGCCTAGGAGAAGAGATGATCAAGGGGCACATTGGCGATTGGGGTGGTGAGGGGGCTTGATTTCCCTCGAACGGATCTTGATTGGCGGGCATCTTGCCCTTTGTTAAAAATTGCACAAGTGAAAAGGATTTAGGATCTAAATGGAGGGATAGACCCTGGAGGATTTGTTCCACACTAAGTGAAGTAGGTGAATGAGTAGGATTTTGAACTTCAGGTTCTCTGACGGCATTGACATGGCCCTCTGGTTGGACCATGGGTTGTTGTAGCTCGTAGTAGTCCGACCTCCCAATGTGGCTTCCAGACCTTAGCATCATGGGCATCATGTCGATCTTTCTACAAAGATGGTTAAAAAAAGAGCAAACAAAGCACACAATTAAAGATTTATTGTTATGTTTTGTTTTGTTTGATTTTTTTGTTTCAATTTGGTTGTTTGGAAAACAAGTTGAACACAAAATTAAAAAAGTTTTTGTTTTGTTTTGTTTAGGTGTTTTGTAAGAATTTTGTTTTTGCTTGTTTTCAATTGTTGTGAGCAAGCAAGTTGTGCAAACAAGCTTTTAAAATGACTACTCGACAATTTTTGGGTTGAAACCTTAGATTAGATAGATTGTTAGCAATTGTTCACTCAAATGGGCATGGTTCCTATTGCTTCAATCTTCAGGACCTAAGGTTGTCACTCAATCACCACGAGTAGGTACTTGGGTTCTTCGGGTTTTGGGAAGTGGTACAACCGGCCCAATCGTGCGGAGAGGAATACTCCACGGATGGGGACTTATGGAGGCCTTGATGGAAACAACCAAATCAACTAGGAAGGAATATCCCAGAAGAGAGGTAAGAATCCACCAAGAAGGTGTTTGGAGGGTGAGGGTGTGTTAGGAGAGAGAGCCCCCGCCTCGAATGCCCTACGAATCGGAGCAAGTCCGGTACCCGATGCAAAAAGCTAATGCAAAAATGAAAAATGGAGGGTAGGAGGAGAAGAAGCAATCAATATGCAAACATGAATGAAAGCTATTTAATAAATAAAACAAGTGAATGCAAGCAAGTCAAGTAATGATAAAGTAAAACAAATAACTAGCAAGTAGCAACTAAAGGTGGTTCGCGCGGGAACCGGCTTGTTTGATTGGAAAAAAGGGAAGGAGGGCCACGTGGGGCCAATATGAAGGTGCTTCAAATGAGTGGTCCACATGGGGACCGATCTGAAAATAAGTTGGTTCACGTGGGAACCAAGTTGGAAAGAAAGGTGGTTCACGCAGGAACCGGTTTATAAGAAGAAAAGAGTGGTTCACGTGGGAACCAAGTTGAAATTAAAAACAAGCAAGTCAAGTCCACATGGGGAACAATGTTAAAGAAAGAGTAAACAGCAAGTTTAAGGTAAATTGACATGGAAGAGGTGAAGGACAAGCCGGTTCACGCGGGAACCAAGTTGGAAAACAACTAGTTGCACGAATCAATCAAGCTAGCACGGTTGAAGACATTGGTTGTCCCACCGTGGTCGCCAAAAAGCTGTCGACTCCAAAAATGGGTTCCGGATCGGCACCTCAAGAGAAGGTAAAAGATGGATGGAATTGGGGAAAAAAGAGAAGTGAATTGAAAACACTCGGAAAGCGGTAAAATGTCCTCACCTTGGTCCCACACTCACATTGATCCCCGAACTTTCATCTCACGGCGTCGCTCGAGCACCGGAGATGGTTCGGGTCATGTGGGAGGAAAGTGAGGAGTGAATTAGCTTAGAACATGAATAAAAAGAAAGGTGGTCGCCAGGAGCCGTGGGCTCCGCTTTATAGAATAACAACAAGATTGAGTTGTTTAATGAGTGTACCTTAGCGTGGGAGAGAGTGTGTGAGTTCAACCTTCTTCCTCTTCGGCGGGCCGATGAGGGAGAGTCCAACCAATGCTAGCTTGATGTATTTGTGCAACTAGAAGACAATAAGACAAGAAAACAAGTGAAGAAGGATTAGGCGAGTGAAGTGTAGTAACTTGTAAAAGTAATAACATAAAACGACAATTGGAAACAAACTCACCGGATTCGGGTTAGCCCTAACCCCTTTTTTTGGTTTTTTTGATGATGTATGACATGATGAAAATAGAATAAAAATGATGCTTAAATATGAACTAAATGATTTGAATGAAGAAAAAGAATATAAATGGTTAAAGACAACACAACCCAGGCAAAGTGGCAACCGGGTTGAATGATTTAATGTAAGCGCGCGGCTCGATGCGAGAGACCGTAGAGGACAGCACCGATGTAAGAATCAAGTGAAATTTATTTCAAAATAAATATAACTCACCAAGGGTGGTTTTATATGAAGACAAGTTTGTCTGAATATTATGATAAGTAATCTGAATTTACCTGATAAGCCGGATCTTGGGCAGTGAAGTTCTGGAAACTCCCAGCACAATGTCGATGTAGGACATGCTATGGGCACCACAGATATCCAAATTGAATGATTCTTGTTGTAGATAAAAGATAACTCACCGGGTAAAAATTTCTATGAAGGACGTATAGGTTGAATCCACCATTAAATGTACTTAACTTGACTGATAAGATGATGACTTAGAAGAGAAGACTTCGGATCTGTCTGTGCAGCGCCGGTGTTGAAGCCATAACAGGCCGAGGGAATGTCATAATTGATCTCTGTTTGTTGTATATAAAATATATCTTGATGAAACACACTTCGTATGAAGGAATTCAGGCCAGAAAATGACTACAAATATCTGTAGAAGCCGATGATCAGCAGTGCAGCACGTTGGAGCATAGACCGGCTTCTTCTTCACTTTGGGATGATCTCCGGGCACCGGGACGAAGATAGAACTATTTGGGGAGATTGAGAAGATCCTAGGGTGGCTGAATGATGAAGAGAGAAGTGCTGGAGGATGGGTATGCCCTTATTAGGTTGTTCATATGAGTCTCCCTTTATAGGGGATGAGAACCAGGTCAAAAAATAGCAAGTTTTGATACATCCGACCATAGGTTGGATTTCCTCCATTTAATGTTGCTAAGTTTCATCTTGAGGCATATAGAAACTTACCTAAATGATTGATAGAGATTGAAAACCGTGGATCACCTTCCCCATGCTCAAAATATGCCTCCACTTGTAGAGGAAACAAATCTAGTCTAAAAATGGCAAGTCTTGATATACAAGACAACAAGTTGGATTGCCATCATTAGATGATGCTAATTTTGACCATGAAGCTTCCAGATGCTATAAAAAGTGATATGGAGGAGGAAAAAGGAAGGTAAGGTCGTGAATTGGTCAGATATGTGCCCAATGGGCTGGGCTTGCATGCAATTGGGCTTGATTGGTGCTGCGTGCGGACAGAACTGCACATCTGACTTCTAAAAGGCGCTGCGGACAAATGGTAGATTAGAATTGAATGCCGTTTGTTGCATTGAAAATAGGACTCAGAGGGGAAGATTATTGATGTTGAGGACTTCTTCATTGTATTTCCACATAATCCTGTGAAAAATTTTCAAGTAGATGATATGTTGGGAAAAGCATAATCTGGCACACCACCAAGAGTCTCTTGTTCGGCAAACACGAATTTGATTAGAAATTAGAAAATCATCCTCATATTTCCAATAAGCACCTCAGCTCATCCAAAAGGGTGGTTCATCATGATTTTGATGGTCTAAAAGAGATGTTGCCAATGGAATAATGGTTTAAGCCCCAAATAAGGCCAAATTGGCGTGTCTACAGACAATATCAAAATCTCCTGCCTCAAAGGGGTTGATCAAGTAGAACCACTCCAATGCAGACCCTTCTAGTGATCAGCGGAACAAGAAAGCAAGGAATCTACAATCATTTTTCCAAAATGAGGACTCGCTGAGAAAATCTTTAAGGTGGAGAAAATGATTGCCAGTACCATTGTAGCGGCGATAAACTGGTAATTCAGAAGATGGCAGGTGAAGAACTGGTAAAGAAGGAATAGAAACCTCAGGAGTTGACTTGGAGTCCAAGCCACATCTCAGCTCTTCATAGCGCTCATTCATCCGGGTGAGCTGATCCATGATTGCCTGGGTGAGAGTAGGTTCTTGGTTTACTGGTGGGGGTATGTGGTTAGATGTATGATTCTGGAATTGAAGAGCATGATTTGGCAAATTCTCTGAAGATTATCCCATGACTTGGTGGGCCAAGGGAGCAACATGATTGAAATAAGGTGGCTTGACAAATGATGGTTGAACCACGGATGGTTGAACCACAGATGGTTGAATCATAGATTGCTGAACAATAAGTGGTTGAACAAAGGATGATTGATTAAGTGGTAGTCGAACCATAGGACGAGGATATGAGGCAACTTGATTGGCTTCAGCCTTATCAGAGACAGTTTTGCCCTTCATCATGGATTGTATACAAGAATAGGTTTTTGGGTCAGTATAAAGAGACAACTCTTTAAAGAGCTGTTCAACATCATGAGGAGCAGATGGTTGAGGGACCTCTTGCTCTTCTGATACAAACAAGGGATTAACATGACAATTGGACAGAATTTGTTGGTGACCCATCTCATGTTCTTGACATTCAGCATGTTCCACCAGTCCAACGTGTCTTCTAGACCTTAATTGCATTGTCACCTTTCAACTTCAAGGAGAGGGTAAAACAAACGAGTTGGTAAAACAAATAAAGAACTTTTTTCTAATTTTTAATATCTTGCAAAAATGTTAGATTTTTGAATTTTTTTTGACAAACAAATGATGCAAAGACTTGAAAACAAGATTACACAATGATTTTGATTAAACCTTAGGTTTATGGATTTTTTAAGAATTATTCTCTCAACAAATGGGTTAGGATCCTAACTCCAATCTCCAATGACCTAGGTTTCACACAATCTCACCACGTGTAGGTAACATAGGATGCTTTGGGTTTTGGGGAGTGGTACAACCAACCTGATCGTGAAGAGGAATACTCCATGTATGAGGAATTACGGAGGCCTTGATGAAAACCAACCAAGTCAACTAGGAAGGAATATCTCAGAAAAGAGGTCAGAATCCACCAAGAGGGTGTTTTGGATTGGAGGGGTAAATGGGAGAGTGAGCTCTCACCTCAAAAAGAAAAAAGCATAGAAGAAAGAGGTAAAGAGAAGGAGCAAAGAATGTAATCAAGTAATAATGTAAATAATAAGCAAAACATAAATTTAAATAAATAAACAATTACACAAGGCAAGTAACTAGAAACTAGACAAGCAACTAGCAACTATAATCTAGACCTTGTTTCGCACGGGAGCCAAATGGAGATAGTGAATAGTGATGAAAAGAAGAGGGTTCAGATCTGATAGCCAAGCAAAAGGGATGATCCATGTGGGGACTGATGTAAGAATAAGCTAGTTCACATGGGAACCGGGATAAAAGTGAAGGTGGTTCACGCGGGAGCCGGTTTTGGGTAGCAAAGTGGTGGTTCACGTGAGAACCGGTTTGAATGATCAAAGAGGGCCACGTGGAGCCAATTAAAGGTAAATAAAGATATGATCCAAATGTAGATATATCTGAAGGAAAGAGATTTTGTTCATGTGAGAATCGAAATAAAGAAAGAAATTGGTTCACACGAGAACTGGTTTAAAAGGGAAAATGGTGGTTCACGCGGGAACCGGTTTAAATAGCAAATGGAAATAAAAGAGAGTCATGTGGTGACCAATTTGAGGGTGGTAACCTTCAGAAAAAGAGGGAAAAAATCTGATTTGAATGGCTGAAAATAAATGTTGGTTCACGTGGGAACCGGTTTGTAGAAGAGAGTTGGTTCGCATGGGAACCGATTTTAAAAGCAAAGGTGGGTTCACGTGGGAACCGGCTGAAATAAAATGGCAGAAATTAAATGAGGTACTTGGCACTTCAGATCTGATGAAAGAAGGGTGAAATCAAAAATTTTGAAATGGAATGAAATTAAGAAAGAGGGAAAGAAGGAAAAGCTCGTGCGGGAACCAGTCTAGAACTAGAACTAGTTGCAAAGAAGCACTAAGCACACAAAGATAAAGACATTGCTTGTCCCACCATGGTTGCCACAAAACTATCGACTCTGAAAAAAATAATGAGGCTCTTTTTTTCAAGGTAGTTTGTGATTCTGGATCGCCACCTCAAGAAGGGATGAGAAAGAAAGGAAGAAAACACAGAAAACAACTCACCCTGGTCCCACTCTCACGTTAATCCCCGAACTTTCATCCCTCGGTGTCGCTTGATCACTGAAGTGATGGTTCGAGTCATGTGGAAGGAGGATGTGAAGAAGGAAAATTAAGACATGTTGTGGTCGCCAAGAACCGTAGGTTTCGATTTATCCAATAAAAATGACCGTGTGTACCATAGCGGAAAGAGTGCAGGTTAAAGCATCTCCTTCAGCCGGCCGATGAAGAAGAGTCCTCAACGCGTGAGTGCTTGATTTCTTGTGCAACTAGACAAGAAAATAAATGAAAAGACAATTAGAACTAAACAAAGTGGAGTATGTGTAAAGAAAATAACATAAAACACACAACTGAAAGGAAACTGACCAGATTCGGGTTATCTCTAACCTCTTTTTTATTTTTTAGATTAACAGTATAAAACTAGTGTAAAAATGTAAAAAAATAATAGGAGGATGGAGAATCACAAAACAAAGAGATAGGAAAAAAATAAAAAAAATTGAGAAGAATTGAGAGAGATATGGCCAAATCTGGGTTATCGAAAAAACCAAATAGTAGTCCGGGATCTGCCAGGCATGACTTTGCGTCAGCGCTCACCACGACCAACCCCGACCTTGGAATCATGTGTCATCGATTGCAAACAGAAGAATACTTGAAGAGAAAGAATTTGATGTTGAGAGCTCGGGCAGCAAACGTCTACACGCTGCTATAGAAGCCGAAGAAAGGAGGCCTAGTAGATCACCTACAGACCGACCTTTCTCTCTCCTGAACTGACTTTTCTCCCTCTAAAAACTTGAAATTCTCACTCTAAAAATCACAAAATTGATGTAAGTGAGAGCTTGGATGTCTTGAGAAGCCCGGGGAGTCGTGAACCAGCCTCTGGAACGACCAGAATTGGAGTCTATTTATAAGAGAAAACTACCCCGATCCATACCTACAAAACATGCTCTTTGCACCTGTAAGGAATCGTCCATTAAAATATGGTGCAGCGGAAGTGACGATTCTTATGGGTTCCTTTAGAATCCGTCTCAATCAGAACCGAACGACGAAAACCAAAAACCGATCAAATCGGGTTCGAATATACCTGATAGGGATTCATATAATCCCATGGAGAGGAAGGAGATGAGCTTCTCAAGCTCTTCAAACCGTTCAAGTGTCCGGTCTCCAGCAGTATCCACACGAACTTCATCCACAGCAGGTTCTCCCTTCACGCCGGCCTCGAGAACTCTTCCCGAACGGAGCTCCATCGACCATGGACACCTTCTAAAGAGAGGAGGAGGTAGGGAGGAGACTTGGGACGTGGTTTTCACCCTTGGCTTGATGGGGGTTGGCTAAAACCATTAGTATTTATAGAGAATTATGAAAATTTTCATAAAAACCCAAAATCTCTATAAATTACGCCCTTGCCCCTGTACTTGTGGATAAGTCCTTTTGTGTGTGACCCACTAGGCCCAATAGCCTATTTGGTTGAGGCCTAAATAAAATAGAACAATTCTATTTAATTTAATTAAATTTGTTATCCGATAACAGATTAATCGGCCTACCGATCATGAAGGGTACAAGCCACATCCCTTGATCCCAAATGGCTATGGGGATAATCTCATCTCCATTGAGCATTTCCATCATCAGTTACCACATGGATATAAACCCTCATCCATCCAATGTCCCGGTCGGAAAGGAGTACGGCATCGACTGTCAACTCCTTAGTGTACCGACTCTATAAGATCCTGTACTCGGAATTGGATCAATTGGAAAACTCCTTTTCCAATTATCCTATCTACCCTGGCCAGGGATTTAGAGTACTATCCCATAGGACATTCACTCTCACTTACCGAGAGTGGATGATCCCTTGTTGTCCGCTCAATTGCCTCCATCGGATTTTCCTTGTACCCGATCCATCGCTATATAGGACCATCTAAATTGTGATCCATAAGTCAATGGTCAAAACACAAGTTCCACCCAATAAGGCATCTTTGGCGACTCAGGTCAAAGGTCCAACCATGCAACCGTGATGATAGAAGACCGTGATAGACAGTTCGGTAAGATACCATTCAGGGTTTCTAATTCGGTCAGTTCAGTGAACTCATTCAACTAATGAGCACCTGTATGTGTATCTCAGTGTCTGCACACTAATGACCAATGAGATCGGTCGTCCTCATCACATGAGAAGACATCACATACACTAGTCTATCCGGATCCTTGATGTCCCGTCTCAAGTATCCTATGACTAGGAACATTTGATCAAATACCTCTAGATGATCAATCTCATTATCATGATCTCATCATGATTTAATCATCATTGTATTTGATCAAGGACTTTATTATGATATTCGCTTCTAATAAGAGCTTATAATGAAGATTTGCCTAATTAATTGAATAAGATATTTCTAGAAATGTCGAATCATATCATATATGATTGGCTTGTAGGGCATACATTTCTATCAGCACCCTGGCCCATGCACCCTGGTCCAGGGCGCATCTAATGCACCAGACAAAATCAGTCCAATCTGGTCAAAAAATTTGATCCGATCCAGTTAGAGGTAGAGTCCCGATCAAAAACTGGTTCCTTCGTGCCCCCGATCAAGGGCACATGGCCATGTGTCTCAAGATGGGGGCGCATGGTCATGTGCCCTGGGGGTAGCGCACATGTGCTCAAGGACCAGGGCGCATGGGACTGATTTTGTGCGTCTTTGGTCCGGAAGCCATTGCGGACACTCCCAAACTCAGAATTCGATGACGTTTATTACGTTGGAAAGATAACAAGATGAAGAAGCTTTCTACAACAGTGCATAATCCATCACACTCCCCAAAACTTCAGAATTTTATCTAGAAGTTAGGACAGTGAACACAAGATCCGATACTGGTCGAAATGATTCCAACGGCCAACCAAAAAGACACGGCATGAAAAAAACTTGTTCAGAACATGAATATGACCATAACCTTCAATGCATGATCATTAGGCATTGGTCACCCAGCCAATTTCCGTGTTTACACGATTTATGTGTGGCTTTCGCTCGAAAATTATGGCTTTCTGCGAAAAACTCCAGAAAACATCCGATTTCATTCGGCAAAGCTCCAAATCAACATTGAAAGGACCCGACATAATTCTAAGATCAATCACGCATGTTACCCTATAAAACATGAGTTCTATGCTCTGAATTAGGCAAATTTCACATGTCTACAGTTGTAACAAGGTTGTCGACTCCAAAAATGGGTTTGTCGTTATCCGGATCGCCACCTCAAGAGGTGATGAGAAAGATAAGGAAAATGCAGAAAACTCTCACCTCAATCCCACACTCACATTGATCTCCAAACTTTTATCTCTCGATGTCGCTCAAGCACTGAAGAGATGGTTCAGGTCATGTGGGAGGAGAGTGTATAAAGAAATGAAAATAGGTGGTCACCAGGATCCGTGGGCTCCACTTTGAATTAAATGAAGTGTAGATTAAGAAAATATGGCCGTGTGTACCTTAGCGCGGGAAATTGATATTTGGGTTCAACCTTCTCCTTCTTCAGCCGGCCGATGAAGAAGAGTCCTTAACCGCTGCTAGCTTGATAAACTTGTGCAGCTAAAACAATGAACCAAGTGAAAGAAGTTGATTAGAACTAGATGAAGTGTAGAAACTGTAAAAAAAGATAATAAAATGAGCAATCAGATTTTAACTCACCGGACTGGGGCAAGCCTTAACCCCTTTTATGTATTTTGTATGATAAAAATGATGAAAAACTAAATTAAAATGATCTAAAAATGCTTTAAATGAAGGAGGGGAGACTTAGGCCCTGTTTGGTATGGGGATAACCTAGAATAGACCTGGTTTATCCCCAATCCCCTGTTTGGCACACACTTAAAAATGGGTTTAACCTGGATTAAGTTAATCCAGGTTATCCCCAAAATTAGGGACAAGTGCAGGGATAAGTCATCCCATCTAATACTTGGGATATTTTAATCCCAAAATAATATTTTGAGGATACGACTCGCGGGAGCTCTGGTCAGGCGGCTCAGTCCGCCGCAGGGGGGGTGGGGGCTGGGAGCTCCGGGGGATGGGGGGCGCGCTGGGTGAAGGGCGGGGTGCCGCAGCGGCGTCCGCCGGGGGGCCGGGAGCTCCGGGGGCGGGGGGTGCGCGGGGTGAAGGGGGTGCCGTAGCGGCGCTAATAGCGCCCTATCATCCGCCGGAGGGGGAGCTGGGAGCTCCGGGCGGAGGGGGCTGAGCGCCGTCCGGCGGGGAGCCGCCGCGGTGGGGGGTGCGGCCTCCCCAGTCCGCGGGCCGCCGGGGGGGATGCGTACGCGGGAGAGAGGGGGGAGACCGCCGGGGGGGATGCCGTCGCGGGAGGGGGAGCCAACCACCGGGGGGGGCACCTCTGCGGGGGAGGGGGAGCACGTACACCGGCGGGGGGGCGGGGGGACACCGCGCGAGGGGGGGAGCATTGATCGATCCTCACCTGGAGACCTCCTCCCAAAGGGGGCCCTTGAATGTGGCCTCCCGGAAAGCGGCATCCATCTCGGAGCGTATCTTGAAGAGGGCCAAGGTCTCTTGCCGAGGCCACCGGTTTCCGGAACCGCACTCGCTCGGCCCTCGTCGCCAACGGCCGCCAAGGCATCATTGTCCGGGAAACCACCGGACGCTGCCGCCGGCCCGGCCAGATCCTCGAAGCAACTCGATCGCGGAGGCGGGTGACTGATGACCGGCGACACCACCTCCGCCAGCGAGTGATGCGCCGCGGGGGGTGCTACCAGCGGCGGCTGCGGGCGCTCCGAGCTGCTAATTCCGAGCACCGGGGCTCGTCCGCCCGCCCTGGACGAGCCAAAAGGGGTCGTTTCTGGCAGGGAAAGACCATGTTGGGACCCTCCCTGCTGCATAACCGAGAAGTTATGCATATTGGGCGCAGGCGGGGCGGCGACGGTGCCGCAGGCGGGCGGACTGCATGGTTTTTCATAAAATTTATTTTTAACATGTCAAACATAGGATAGGTTATCCTTAAAATTTATCCCAAGTCAAACCAAACATAGTGGGAATAAGATTAGTCATAAGGAATGATTTATCCCTATCCCCTATATTTTTATCCCGATACCAAACGATGCCTTAGAGACTAGGATGGCTAGGATCGGAGCCTAAACAAGCAAAAGAAACCAGTTCGATGGCCTGCACTCGGGTGAGTACAGTTCCTGCCCGCGCAACTTTGGTGCAAAAGCTACTACGGTTGACCACAATGTTAGAATCAAGTGATGTTTGTTTCTACGTATATAGAACTCGAAGAGGAAGAGATCTTATGTTGATGACTTCTCTAGAATATGCTCATGTAAACCTGTAGAAATTTTGTAAGTGAACAGATGTAAAAACAGAACCTGATTGTGCGCCTTCGATGCAGTAATCACCATAGACAAACGACATGTCAGAATTGAGTTCCATCAGTTGAAAATGACAGAGGACGCAGATATGAAGCTTTCTTTTGTTGACCACTTTTGTAGAATGCATCCCAAGAATTCTATAGAGGCTGATGAAGAACATTGATGTCTAGAGCATGAATCGGGCCTCCTTTCTCATGTCGGGGTCGATCTCTCACCAATGGGTTGGAGTAGAACATGAAAGAGAGCTTAGTTGGATGACTTATGGATGTGTTAGAGCAATTGTGGTAACCCCCGGTCATTGAGAATGACCTTCAATTTATAGGAGAAGCAGACCCAGTGTAGAACATAGAAAGAAACCGAATGCGCCCCATTAAAAAGGGTAAGCCTTCCAAAACCGTTTTAGAAAGCCCAAATCAGGGAAATTTTCCAATTTTTGGAACTAATTGCGCCCTCAGTCCAGGGGCACACTGGCAGCGCCCTCAGTCTGAGAGCGTGCTGACCACGCCGCCAGTTGGGGGTGTTCAGTTCTCTCTCCTATGCTCCCTATGTCTACGAGCCGTAACTTGCCAACAGGATATCCATTTTGACTCTTTTTGTTGTGTATGAAAGAGGACTCACAAACACAGCTCCCTAAATTGGCAAGCCAGTTGGTACACATCCCGAGACTTCTGTATGGGATTTTAAACTCCGATTTATGATTTCGAGGATGCCGAAGGCTGGAGTGATGATCCAAAAAGACACAATTTCAATCAAAAAGCCGAGGGTCAGCTCAGGATAACTTAAACCAATGACCTAACAAGTCCGATAAGATAAGAAAACTCGAAATCATCGAAAAAGTTGAGAATAATCCGATAAATGTGAAACGAACCTCAAAAAAGTCAAGAATAACTAAGAAACCATAAAATTGACTGAAACGATTGTATGGCACCGATTGGTGACAATAAACAGTCAGGGTTGACCCAGAAGACCCGAAAAGGCCCAGTGATGGTCAGAAAGATATAACACATGGTTTGGGATAGCCGTGACAGCACAGATCAAAAAGCCATGATAAAAGTTGATATAGACATGCGACAGCCTAAAAGACTTATCGTAAACTCGTATGTTGCAAAATTCACACGGGATTTCCTAGGCCTTCAATTGTGGATCATTAAGGGTTGGTCATTAAGTAGGTTTTGTGTTTCTATGATTAACACACGGCTCTCGCTTGAAGGTTACGACATTACTTAGAAAATCTTCGGTCCAATCTCTATTCACACAACTCTCCACTAATGTCCTTGGCTCATATCCACAAGGTGATTTTGATCAGATAATAGTCAGATAAAGAGTATCACCAATGGAATAAGAGTCTGGAGCCCCGAATTAGTCCAATTTGGCGTGCCTATAGCTGAGAGGTCATATGGAAATCTCCATCGATCCTCTAGTGCCTAAGCAATGTCAAGGGTCGAAAATCCAAAGATCAAGGTGTGTGTAGAAGGAAGAATGTAGAGAGAAGGGAGGGTCGGAAACCCCATCCACAGTGTCTACTAAGGTTGACATGTTTGAGCAGATTCATAGAAAATAAAGAGCTTTTTTAGCACATGGAGTCTCATTGTGGTCACCGTAGATATGGATGTGATTTCTAATGTCAATAAAAAAACCACACCGCTCACCCTAAACTTATAACTCTCGACATCACTTGAGAGCCAGAGAAAAATGGTTCAAGTGGTGCAAGAGAGGTGGTGGAGATGTGCTATGTGTAGGTGTAGTTGTGGTCATTAGGAGCCGCAAGCTCCGAATGTAAATAAAGAATTGGCTATTTTCTTCTATGGAGAGATGTGTATATGGGTTCAAACTTACTTTTCTTTTACTACTTGAGGATGAGGAGCTTGATGAGCTCTATATTGTTCAAAAGTCATCAAACTTTAGACGCTTTTGGCTTTAAGCGACTTGATCCTGAACACCTTAGTTAGTAGAATCTGAGAATAAAGGGAAATGTAACAATCAATTAGAACTAATGATGAAGTGGTGTCTAAAAATGAAGCAAACATAAAAGATAAATGTTGTAGAATGAATTGGATTGGGTCTAGATCCTAACCCTTTTTTGATATTTTAGATGTATGGTGTAATAGCAAGGACAAAAGATGTGAATGCACACTTTATAGCGATGATGATATGAAAAGAATAAAAGAAATAAAGGAGAAAGTAAGCACAAGGAACCATCGAAATGTGCTCTTTAGAATTGCCTTAGTGTTAGACGCCTCTATCAAGGACTACAACGAGAGTGGAAAGATATTTTAGATGCTCTCTTGATGGAGCTAGCACTCTCTCCAACTGGGGATTAGCCTTAGTATGTTCATAGCACACCTCATTTTATAGAGATGCCTCTAAATATTTCACTAATGAGGTGAATGGCGAGAAATCTGCTAGGGGTTTCAATTGTTCACTAAATATGCCATAGGCATGTATACTCCGGTAGATTTGACTAGTGGGAGCTTCCAACAACCCAATGCCTTCAACCAGGGTTCATAAAACACCCTAATTTAGTATGCGTAGGTCCATGATGGTTAGGCATGCCTCTAATTACAAGTGTATATGTCAAAATGCTTCTAATTAAATGCCTAATTATCCATTTTTCTAATTAGATCATATCTAGATTTTGAAATTCAAAATCATTTCTTTCAATTATGCATGTCTGGATAGTTAAGACACATCTTATTAAATGTTATGATTAATGATAGCCAATTTCTAGCAATGTTCGATATTTCTAAAATCAATCAGATTCTTGCCAACTAGGATTCATTGAAGGGAGAAACATCAATGCCGATAGGGTAGATGCCTGTGTCTACTCAACAGATGCCTATAAGAGATTATCTCTTCTTTTGGTTTCTAGTTGACATGAACTGATTCCCAAGGTAGGTTCTCAAATATTAACTTATAAAACATAAGTTTTAGGCTTTACAAACTAAACCAATTTGGCATGTCTACAAACACATGACCCTTCTCAAGGGCGTGTGGCCACATGACCCAATCTAGGGCACGTGGAGCAGTTTTCAATTTTTTTAACTGATCAAATCTCAGGGCCACTCAGGGAACAAAAATTTTTTGAACTAATCCCATTTGGGGCACTTTGCTGTCTACGGTTTCCAAATAGCAAGCAGAATTTTTTTACCATAATTTGGCCACTCAGGGCTAGGGCAGGCGCGCCCTTGACCAAGGACACATAGGAACTTTCCAAAAGTTTAAATATGATTGAATTTAGAAAAATTATTTAGGATTTTCTTGTAGAATTTATAGGCTCCTCAAGGTAGAGTGCACATTCCCTGACCTGGGGAACATAGAAACCTTTCTAATTTTTGAATTTTGGAAGATTTTCGTTGAATTTCCCAAACCCAGGGCACTTGTGTTTTGGATTTCTAGTCAAATCAAAGTGGATTTTGGTCAAGATCTATACACCCACTACTTAAGGTCATGGAAACTTGCCATTTTATTTAATTTTTAACAAGATTTTGAACTAGATTTCTACAAATCTAGGCACCCCAGGGAGCAGGTGCATGCACCCCCATTTTATTGGGCATGAGTCATTTGCTATTTTTTTGCAATTGAAATCAATATAAGCCAATCTCGGGTAAAATTTTGCTTTTAGATTGATGCACCTTATGTTAAAGGCATGGCGACACCTAGGTGCCCCAGGTCAAGGTTGTATGGGTTGGGTTTACTAATTTGCCTCGAATCCTTCAATTTTGATCACAATATTTTTGACTCCTCTATATAAAGGGAGGCCTTAGCTCATACAAAAGGTTGGCCAAGATGTTTTGGAGAGCTTCTGAGTGATTTTTACGTTTTTTAGAGAGAGAGAATCAATCATGCCGATCGATGCCAGATCGCCGCTTAAGCCGGTGGAGGAGATCCAACATGTATGCTACCTAATTCAGCTTGTGGAGAAGCTTCCTCAATCTCGGAAACCAATGGCCAAATCTTGTGTTTGCATCTAGTGAGCTTTGAATCATAAATCAGTCATGCCTACTCCTAGTGCCCCAGTTCGAGAGCTCCAAGGAATGCACTCCAGATTAGGGACACTAGGCACATGCCCCAATTTAAGGAAACTTGCAACCTAGAATTCAATTTCATGTTATTTTCATCCAGATTCTTTCTGTTCTAACTTTGTTTATATTCGTTTAGCATCACTTTTATTCACTTTTTGCATTGCGGATCTTATTTAAAAGGCCAAAAAATTAGTTAGAACTAGCCCGAATCAGGTCAATATCTTTCTAATTGCCATTTTCATGTCTTTTCCTTTGGAGATTCTATAAATCATTTAGTTCTAATCGACTTGTCGCTAGGTTATTGTCTTTGAATTGCGTAGAAACAAATCAAACGGGTTTTTATAGGCTCTTTGTCCTCAGCTAACTAACGAAGAGGAAGCTAAACTTTTCTTATAATTCATTGAATCATATAGTTTATGATGACCGCACTTCACTTCCCCTCCACTCACTCTCTCTTTCTACTTTCATACCCTCAAACTAGATTACCATTCCTATCTTTGGATGAGACAAATCCAGAGAGTGGGAGTTTTCCAAAGTCAACCCTGTAGCCTAGCCAAGGTGCCAAAATTGGGTTTTCCAAAGAGAGGATAGGGTGCCGATATGCTGTCCACTGTTGCCAGCTATTGCCACTGTTACCGTGCAATTTTTCACTAGTCACTCCCCGCAACTGATTCACCCCAAATTTCTCAATTCTAATACCAACCAACACACTCTAGTTACACTGGTGTTGCTCAATTGCTCCACCTACAATGCTAATATGCCGTAGAAACAGGTTAATGGCATGTTTGTTTACAGTATCAAACACCTGTATTAATATCAGTTTCAAAATTGATATTGATACTTTGTATTAATGAGTGTTTGGATACCAATATTAATTTTAAAATTAATAGTTAAAAAAAGTATCATAAATAATACAGGTGAAGACCTGTATTAAAACTGATACAGACGTCTCTCCGCAGCCGACGCCTCCCCGCCGTCGCCCCCCCCCCCCCCCCGCGACCGCGGAGAAGACCCCCCTCCAGCAGAGAGAAGCCGGAGTCCCCCCCCCGCGGCTGCGAACCCCGCGGTAGACGCCCCGCTGCGGAGAGAACCCCCCTCTCCGCCCCGCCGGAGTCCCCCGTCGCCCCCCCCCCCCCGCGGCTGCGGAGAGAGCCCCGCGGCAAATGCCCCCCTCCCTCCCCCCCGCGGCAAATGCCCCCCTCGCCGCAGAGAACCCCCCCCCCGGCTGCGGAGAGAGCCCCGCGGTAGATGCCCCCCCCCCTCTCCGTCCCCGCCGGAGTCCCCCGTCGCCCCCCCCCCCGTTGCGGAGAGAAGCCCCCCTCTCCACCCCCGCCGGAGTCCCCCGTCGCCCCCCGCGGCCGCGGAGAGAGCCCCGCGGCGGACGCCCCCCCCCCCGCCGGAGTCCCCCGTCGCCCCCCCCCCCCCCCGTGGCTGCGAACCCCGCGGCAGACGCCCCCACCGCTGCGGAGAGAAGCCACCCCTCTCCGCCCCCGCCGGAGACCCCCGTCGCCCCCCACGGCGGATGCCCCCCTCGCCGCAGAGAACCCCCCCCCCCGGCTGCGGAGAGAGCCCCGCGGTAGACGCCCCCCCCTCTCCACCCCCGCCGGAGTCCCCCCGTCGCCCCCTCGCACGCCCCCCGCTGCGGAGAGAACCCCCCCCTTCTCCGCCCCCGCCGGAGTCCCCCGTCCCCCCCCGGCTGCGGAGTGATTTTCATATTGGTATTATATTACCAAACATCTAATATCAATTTTAATATTGATATAACATTACCAAACATTTAAAAAAACTTAATACTGTCACTTTTGATATTAATATTACATCTTCTTAGAATATCAATATCAAAATTGGTATTGTATCAATTTTGATACTCTAACCAAACAGGCCATAAAGTAGGAACGTTGCCATTCGTCAACAAATGTCCTCTTAGACTCCAAGCAAATCACGATGCTGATATTAGATGTTCGTAAATTGTGGAAACAATAAATTTATCAATCCTAACTTATAGAAGTCAGACACGCCACAAGACGGGAGAATCGATTTTCACTTCATCACATAATAAACTTCTATAGCATTTCTCTTGAAGACTTGACATCTCGAATAAGTGACTAATTTAGATTATTTATAAGGAACAAAATTCTTCATGACGTATATTCAAAGTCTTAAATTAACTCTGACAACCCTAATTTCTATTTAAATTAACTATTCATATTTTATTTTCACTTAAGAACTAATTCGCATATCATAATTATTACAAATTATAATATTATGGAAAGACCTATTTAAGCTCTATTTAATAATTATATTGGTAAAAATCATCAATATATGTTTGACTATCAATATCAATATTGATGTTCTACTCTTTAAAAATATTAATATTAAAATTGATATAATATTATTTTTAATATTTTACATCATGTTTGGTAACACTATTAGGTATGTCTATCATTATTAATTTTAAAATTGATATTGATAGGAATCATTAAGAGATGTTTGGTTCACTATATTAGTTTTAAAATTTGTAGTGCAGAAAAAACATATTATGTAATACAAGTGTCAACTTGTATTACTTTTGATATTAATACTCTAACATTTGAAAATATTAATATCAATATTGATATAGTACCAAAAATAAAACTCTAACCAAACATGACATTAACCAAAGAGCCATTAGCATACGACCAGACACCCTGTTAATTTATACCTTGTTTGGTTAAAATTTTATTTTTGATACTATATCAATATTGATATTAATATTTTCAAATATTAATGCCCTGTTTGGTTGAAGTTTCATATTTAGTACTATATCAATATTGATATTAATATTTTCAAATGTTAGAATATCAATATGAAAAATAATACAAGTTGTCAATTGTATTACATAATATGTTTTGTTTGCACTATAAATTTTAATATTGATACAATTAATCAAAGACCTCTTAATGATTCCTATCAATATCAATTTTAAAATTGATAGTGATAGAGGTAAGTAATAATATTACCAAACAGGGTATAAAATAACAATATCAAAAATAATACAAATTAATATTTGTATTATATAATAAAATTTATTTGTACTATCAATTTTAAAATTAATATAACTAATTAAATATTTCTTAATAATTTTTATCAATATTAATTTTAAAATCGATAATGATAGAGATACATAATAGTGTTATCAAACAAAATTAGAAAACGTACGAGATAGACTTGAATAAGCGAACCAGATGATTAAGCATCACAAGGATGCTGTGCCCAAGAAGACGCGCACGCGCTGCTGACGGAAAAAGCAGCGCAGTCCGGGGAGTTAAAAGGGAGGTGAGCGAATGATACCGACCCCACATACCGGACTTTAAGAGAGAGCATGCAGGGAGAAAAAATGCCAAGCCAATTATGATACCGCATCGAGTCAGCGGCCACCAAGCGTTTCAAGGTCACAACCCCGCTATCCGCTGTTACCTTCTGCAGGAATCGGAATTAACACGAGCCAGGCAGATGCTACGGGTTACAACGTAGGTCTAGTCTTGGTACAGGGTGAAGTCAGCAGAGAAGCAAACTAGGACGCCAGCAAGAAAGCCCAATCTACTGGCCAGCAAGCATTATGTTAAAAAAGGAAAAAAAAGAAAAAGTATACCACTCAAGCACATACCCCAAATCGGCCCACAAGTTCGGACAGCTCCTTCCGTCTATGAAAATCAAAGCACTGGATAGTAACAGATACACCCTTCTTGAATCAGGGGGCGCAGGAGAACCGCCGCCGTGCTATGGGTAGGGGCATATTTATGTTAGACCGTCTAAACCAGGGCGATGCTGCTTTCGCCGCCGGGGGGCTTGCGGACGCCTCCATAATACTCGGGCGCCGTGACCTTCCCATCGGCGAAGATGTCGCTGCCGCTCATCTCCCTAAGCTTTGCAACACTGACCGGCTTCTCCGCAGAGGATGGCGGAGCATCGCCTTTGAAGATGTCGTTGCCACTGAGTTCTGCTAACTTCTGGCCATGCATTTTCCTCGCTGTCATGACCTCAGGCTCTTCGCCTAGCATGATGTTGCTTTGTCCTCCAGCCGGCTAAAAAAACAGAACGAAATCCTTGGAGAAAGATATTAAAAAAAAGAGTTGAATACGAGCTAGTGAATGAACTCACGTTGGTTACTTTTACTGATGTGTGCAAGTTACGTGGTGTCGGTTCACCAATGTCCTTGCTCTCTTTCTCTAAGATCCTCGCTGCTAGTGGCCTTGGTACAATCTCTGGAGGGGGTCCGAAAATGTCATGTCCACTGAGCTCCTTGCACTTGGCATCAGACAGTTGTTTTTTGAGTCTGGCGTCAGATTCACACTCTAACGTCCCACTCAGTTCTCGCTGCTTCGCCAGCTCCGTCAGTGTTGTTGGCTTCTTTGGCGAAATGCTCTCTTCCGCACCGAATGATATCTGACTGATACCACTCGTAGCTTGCTGGGTAGTAACAAAGGAAGAACAAGGTTCGACTGCTTCAGCAAAAGCAGGTTTTCGATTTGGTGTGAAGTACTCCAACGGTTTCTGACGTCACGCCCAGGAACCAGCAAATGAAAACGGAACAAACCTGTTGACTACCCGATACCTGATAGAGCTTTCCATTGCTTGGCGTGGAAATGGCACCGTCAGTTTCTGACTCCTCGGTGTCATTGTATGCAGCAAATATCCCACTGCCCGTCATCTCTTTCAACTTGAAGCCTGAACAAGCTTTCCTGCAGAACGTCATGAAAAAATGACTGTTCAAATGCTAATGGGGTGTTTGGTTGCATGATAATAGAGATTTTTATTTTAATTTTTAAAAATTATAAGAAAATTTGCTAAAAAAAATGTTTGGCAACCATGACAATTTTATATTTTGAAAGTGATTTTCTTCTTAAACAAAAATAGAGGATATCACCTGTTTCTTTTTTCTTGTGGTCCTCCACTTTGTTTGCTCATGTATAGTAGTTACTCTTTCCTGTTATCACATCCCTCCAAACATGATAATTTTATGTCCTCAGTTAGTTCACTTTTTATTTTAATACAATTTTTATCATGAAAATATACAAAAATTTATCATGCAACCAAACACCCCATAAAACTTGTACATATTTATTTTTCTTTTCCTTGGAGCGCAAGGCTAAGTGGCACCATGAAATTTTTCGAGATGCTTGGATTTGAGTTTGATTTGGGTTTCCAATCTAATTTGGTATCCTAGTTTGAGTCCAAAGTCAAAAAGTTTCTATTTTATGTCCTAGTTTGAGTCAAGTTTCTAATTATGTCCCTAGTTTGAATCAAATCAGATTTTTAATTTTATAAATGTTGAGTATATTTATATGTTGTAATAGATTTGTACTACAGGGAAATTTGATGACTTCAGAAACAAGATTCCTTGGGCAGGCAGCATGCTCCTCTCTCTTCTGGTGGTGGCCGAACCTCTCTCCTTCCTGACGTGAGACCGAACCCCCCCCTCTCTATCTCCCAAGTGGATTCCGAACCCCTCGTTCTTCTCTCTCACTATCTTTCACTGTGTACGCAGCTTCCCTGTCCTACATCATATTGGTATTAGAGCCTGAACATCCGGCCACAATTGCTTTCTCTCTGCACATCTCTTTTTCTCATCGCCTGACATCCCAAGCTCCTGCAAGGTAGTTGTGTTTGAAGTTTTTCCATCACACCTGCGTATCCCTGAAGTTGCTTCCTCCTGCGTGCTTGGGTTTTTTTAAGCTGCTGCCACGTCCTATCACGCACCCCTATGCCAACTGCCAGCAATCACCCTACGAAGTTCGGATCATTTCAGATGTTTGGAGGAGGTAACTCAATCTCCAATAAGCAATCTCCACCAGGCCACCATCACTTATGTTTGTTATGCCAGATTTCTCCCAAAAGATGAGAAGTGAAAAACATGGGTTAGTAAGTTTCTTTATTTGTTAATAACTCATATAATTACTAACTCCGCACTTAATAAACCGCTCATATAGTTACTATCTCTCGACTTACTCAAGCGGGTGTCTAAAGTTATTATACCACTCATAATTACCGACCTTCACACTTACTAAACCGCTCGTATAGTTACTATCTCCCAACTTACTCACGCGGGTGTGTATAGTTACTATACCGCTTATATAGTTACTAACCTTCACACTTACTAAACCGCTCATATAGTTACTAACCTCCACACTTACTAAACCGTTCATATAGTTACTAATCTCTCCCAACTTACGTGGATGTATAATTACTATACCGCTTATATAGTTACTAACCTCCCCACTTACTAAATTGTTCATATAGTTACTGTCTCCTAAACTTGCTCACACAGACGTATAGTTACTATACCGCTCATATAGTTACTATCTCACGACTTACGCGAGCATATATTTACTATACCGCTCATATAGTTACTAACCTCCCCACTTACTAAACTGTTTATATAGTTACTATCTAAACTTGCTCACGCGGACGTATAGTTACTATACCGCTCATATAATTACTAACTTCCACACTTACTACATTGTTCATATAGTTACTATCTTCCGACTTACTCATACGGGCGTATAGTTACTATACCGCTTATATTGTTAACTAACTTCCTCACTAAACTACCTCATTAACTATATACCCCTCTAAATAACTATATGCCACGTCTTAGTAACTATATGACTCCCTCAGTAACATGCTAACATTTACGAGGATGTGACAGTATTTATGAAGCACTGACAACATTGATGAAGAGCTGACAGTATTTATGACCAATCATCCCTTCTCCCTACCTTTGGGATTCTATAGAACATCTTAAGTTGGATGTGTCAGGTGACTCACTCTAGTTGGAGACTAAGGGAGTTCCCTCCTCCGGGCATCTGAGATGATCCTAACTCTCGCCCTACACTGTACAGCACAACTGAGCACGTTATATTGCCTTGCCACGTCCAGTGCAATAGCACATGTCAACATGCACACCTGCAGAGCGTACAAAGCTCCATCATGTTACCTCTTCCACAACTTTTTCTGCCGCAACAGCCATGCCAACCACCACGCAGGCAGCATCCAAGCCAACACTTTTGCACGCTGTTTCTTCCCACGGCTGCCCCCACACATGCCTTGGGGGGGGGGTTGAAATTCCTTGGCACACCAGTGATGTTGAGATGTGGCCCACAGCCACCTGATTATCTACGTCAACGGGTCATTTTTGTGCCTGGTTCCAAAGTTTATCCGCTAGTACCAGTTGACTGTTCAAAGAAGCCACTGATCACGTCTCCAAGCCTTAGCATCAAGGGACATTGTTACCAAATTGATGGGCCTTGATCTCTAGGCTGCAATAAGATAGGACGTGGCTACATCCACAAGAGCTTCCACCAAGACTTTCTGCAAGTGACGTCAAGGGTGGACTCCAACAATTCGGTAACAAAGTTCGCGGAAGGACCAGGTGTGCATCTAGGCATCGATCAGGAAATTCTAGTCCATCCGGCTTCAGAGTATTCTTCGTGCAAATCAACATGGCCCCATCTTTATGGATAATATCACAGAATTATTCGTCATATTCTAAACAATTTCTAGCCATGAAAAATGATGGAACACCTGCTTCGCTACGAAGAGATTTTTGAATTTGAGTTTGATTTGGATTTCCTTTCTACTTCAGCGTCTTAGTTTGAGTCAATGGGGAGAGCTTCTAATTATGTCCTAATGAGACGAATTTCAAATTATCTTACTTTCAGTCGAATTAGAATTTTGAATTTTAATCTTAGTAATGTATAGTCTATTTATATGTTGTAATAGCTTCATCCGTAATACATTGAAATTTGATGATTTGAGAAACAAGATTACTTGCTCTATGGTTTGCTCCTCCTCTCTTCGGGCGGAGGTCAAACCTCTCTCTCTGTGTTTTGATGCTGAAACTCCCTCTCTCTGAGGTGGGACAGCGCAATGGGACCAAGCTAAAAGACTGTAAAACAGTATTAGAACACTGAAAACGACTAAATTTGAACTGAAATGAAGAGAACCAGAATTAAAGCAGTCCAAACTGGCCCAAACCGGCCCCAAGCATGTTGAACTGGCCTGGAATGCCCTGGACTGGGCTGAACCAGTCAGTTTGGGCACTAAACAGGCCTAAATCGGAATGAACCAAGCGAACTGGGCAGTTCTGGAGTTTGAGCCAATTTTTGAACCGGCTGCAGTTGGAGGAGTTGGGTGGCCCAGTTCAATCAGCCGGCTGGCCACAAACCACCATGACCTAATGATGAGTACATGTTGTCGATATCAGCTGGGATCTATTTGATTTACTGATGAACTAATATCCATAGTTGGCACATTTGTAATTAGCATTTTTAGAGGATACAGTTGTAATTGCCTTTTTCAATTTGTCCTCATGTTTTAAGGATTTTCTTGTATTTTCTTTGTTGTCAAATAAATAGGACCAAGGAAGGCTGGAGCGTAGATCATGACCAGGTCAGCCCGGCTCTGGGCCGACCCAATTGGACCGGGTCCCGACCTTTTTTTATTAATTTTTTTAAAAAATAAAAAAAATGAAACAAATGTCAGAAAAATTCAAAAACAATTTAAAAAATAAGAGATATAACAATAAAAATATTTCCATTCATTAACACAAACTTTATTTTACAATTTACGTAAACTTGACTTAGTCTACATTTTCTACATGAATTTTATACTCTTCTCACGGCATTGTAATATATATAGTTTGCCACACATGTTCATGTTGATGAATATTATACTTCGGAGTCACTTCTATAATGACTCTAATGTCGCTATTGGGTCTTAAAAAATCATCAAAATATTATTCAGAGAGGGATTGAATCGGGGTGTCAACGGATGATCTATAATTCATCCCACTTCACTCTTGGTCATATGTAGGGAACCAAGAATTTTGAGATGAAGCATACCCAAAAATCGGTTGTTCATATCTATAGTATTAATATTCGTTGTGCTGGATATGTTGTGTTCCTCCACCTTGTGACCTCACCCCATGGTGTATGTCTTGGGTCACGTGGGTATATTGCTCTTATCCGGTTAAGCGTTCTACTGTTGTAAGAGCTCTCCCCACATCCGTGGACCTCTACCTCTACCCCATGGTGTATGTCTTGGTGTCCAAGGATTGCCGGATCGGAATCGGGCCCCGGATCAGTGGGGTCTAATCCGATCCAATCCAGGGCGATCCATCGGAAGGCAGACCGATCCAGAATCAGTTTGGATCGGCTTGTGTTTTAATTTTTCTTTTTGAAAAAATTTGGAAAAATTGCCAAATATTCTTAAAAATTATATAAAAATAAAAAAAATGTGGAAATTTGTAGGAAAGAAGAATATAAGAATGTTTTCCAATCTTGGACATTTCCACACAACTTTAGCATTGACTAAATGGCATACACAATACATCGGCACATTGGTATTACACAATCAATCAATCACACAATACAAAGTGTGACTGTGGATAGAAATATGCAAACTCGTTGAATGGGCTACGTAGTTGGAGGTGGGGCTAGAGCTCAGGCTAAGACTAGAGGCGGTTGCTATACGGTTGTTGGGGTAGAAGATGGGGCTGCTGGAGTAAAAGATGGAGCTACCTGAGTAGTAGGTGGAACATTCTCAGCCTTAACGTCATCTAACTCACCTTCTGCCCATGCACGGTCCTTAAGATCAAACTCAGCTAGATGATCTCTGGCTGCTCTCTCCTATTTCCAAGAAGCAAGTAAGTGCTTCTCCTGAAATATTTGATCCATGTCAACCTCCTCAAATGGTGTTTGTGCTCTCTGTCTTTGCTCATATAGACCACATGCAAATCGTGTAAATCTCTCATTTGAGATCTTTTGTCAGTCTTTGATGTTCTTTATAAGAAGTCTCATGTTATAATAGCAAAAAACAACTTTCTCCAATCTCCAGTCTATCAAATGTCAACATGTTCCTCTTTGCATGTATCAGGTTAAATGTACTCTAATTCCTCTCACAACATAGTTGTCAAGGCATACGCCTAGGCGGCGCCTAGGCGCCGCCTAGGCGTAAAGGCGCAAGAGAGGTGCCGCCTGAACACTTCGCCTTGCAGATGGGAGAAAAAGCGGCCGCCTTGGCCGCTAAGGCGCTCAAGGCGCTAGAAGATCCGCTGAGGCGTTCGCCTGGGCGCCGAAGTTTTGAACCGCCGCCGGTTCAAAAATTAAGTGCCGGTTCATCTCAATTGGTAAGCCGGGCCGGTTCAAGATGACTTAAGGGTGAACCGCCCACCCGCGGACCGCACAGCAGCCCTGCCCCGACAGAAGCTATTCGCGACGGAAGAAAGCCGCAGCGTGGACCTCGTCGGAGCTCCTCGCCGCCGCGGACGCCGGACCTCCTCGCCGCCGCGGATGCCGGACCTCCTCACCGCCGCAGCCAGCTGCCTTGGAAGGAGGCTCCGACGCTTCTTCCACATCCTCCTCTATTAATCTTCTCATCTTACAGAAGATATACGCTTCTTTCACCTCCGCGACCGGTAAACCTAGTTTGTAGAGTTTGATTTTTTTGATTGTTCCATGAATCTTTTCTCATTCCATCCTTCAAGTTTAACCTTCTAACATGTATTAAGCTCACTTTAATCATTGTTTACACATTTTTTATTCAATATCTAACAAGTTTCAAGTACGAACGTAAACAAAAAACGTGGTTGTTTTGATCGACTTGTTAACTTAATCTTTTTTTATTGTTAGTGTGCGGATGGTGTACAGTTTATAGTGCTTGATTATAATATTGTTTGACTTAACGTTATACTTGATTTAATTTGTTCATTTCATTATTTGGCAGTGCATATTTTCATCTTGATTCATGGAAGGGCTTTCCGGTGCTGGTAGTAACAATAGGTAGGAATCATCCGGGACAGAAGAAAAAAAAAAGAGCAAAAATCTAATGATCCCGGATGGAAATATGCACATTGGCCATCGGAAAATGATAAAAACCGTGTCAAATGTGATCTATGTGGATTGGTGACAAATGGCGGGATAAAGAGGCAAAAGGAACATTTGATAGGAGGATATAGCGATGTTAAGAAATGTCCAAAAACTACAAAGGACATTCTTTGAAGAACTGTTAGCTTGCATGAGTAAACATAAAAAGTGAACGATGACATCTTCCATAATTGATGCCGAGGAAGATGAAGATGAAGACGTAGATGATGAGGAAACGGAGGCTATTTCCAGACCGAGGGCTATTTCTACAACAAAGAAGAAGATGTTAGACACTTCAAAACATGTCAAAGCCAAAGGTAAAGGTCCAATGGATATGTTTGCAAGGATGTCTACGGAACAATTTGTTGATGCTAGTCGAAGTGGTCAAAGTAGACAAGGTTCTTTGGAGAGTAAATTCAAGAAAGAAGAGAAAGAGAACTTTGAGGAATCCGTGGCAACATGGTTCTACGAAGCCGGAATTTCTTTTAATGTTGCTAAATTAAGAAGCTTTGAAATTATGTTTGAGAATGCGGGGCGTAGGACACAGTTGCAAGCCTCCTAGCTATCATCAATTACGAGTCCCTCTCCTCGAAAAGAATGGTGGAACGCACGGGTCAAATGCTTGAAGAATACAAAAGGCATTGGAAGGTATATGGTTGCTCTATCATGTGTGACGGGTGGACTGATAAAAGACAAAGAAAATTGATCAATTTTTTAATAAATTGTCCAAAGGGGACTTATTTTATAGAGTCAGTTGATGTTTCAGATAAGAAAGAGGATGCAATTCTTTTGTACCAACTATTAGATAACATGATTGAGAAAGTTGGCGAGAGTAATGTTGTTCAAATAGTTACAGATAATGTATCTTATAATATTCTTCTTGGCAAAGTTGTTGATGGACAAAAGAAGAAGCTTATTTTGGACACCGTATTCAAATTCATTGTGTAGATCTTATGTTAGAGGACATCGGAAAATCGAAAGCCTATGCACCAATCATTTCAAAGGCTAGGAAGTTGACCACTTATATCTATAATCATACTCGATTGCTGGACTACATGAGAAAAGAGACAAAAGGTAAGGAACTTGTTAGATGTGGAGTCACCCGATTTGCCACAACCTTTCTCACCTTAGAGAGGTTGTTTGATGATGTAGTCAAAAGAGGCTTGCGGAAGTTACTCTCATCCGATGCTTGGCACAAAAGTGTATGGGGAAAGACAAATGCAGGAAGAATGTATCTTCAATTGTTTTCCAAGTTAAATTTTGGCACGGGGTTGAGGAAATACTCAGAGGATGCCAACCACTTTTACAAGTCTTGAGGTTGGTTGATGGTGATGAAAAACCAGCTATGGGATATATTTATGCAGCCATGGAGTGTGCAAGGCAAAAGATCATTGAAAATTTTGGTTCAAAAATAGTTAAGTATGGTCCTATCTTAAAAATTGTGGACCGTAGATGGGAGGTTCAAATGCAACGGCCTTTACGTACGCAAATGGTTATTTCTTAAATCCCAAATTTTATTTTAAAGCAAGATCTAAAGATATGCATGGTGTTGCAAAATTTGAGAAGGCTTTTTATACATGTGTTGAGAGACTAATGCCAGAGCCGGAAATGCAAGATAAGATAGGGGAACAAGTTTCAATGTACTTGGATGAAAGAGGAATGTTTGGTATTCCCTTTGCTACAAGATCACGTGATAAGAAACTTCCATGTAAGCTTATTTTTTTAAAGTTTGAGTATATCAAATGTTCATGTCAAATTTAGTTATCTTGAACTAATGGTTTTTTTTTGATGAAGTAGAATGGTGGATGCAATTTGGCGGAGACACACCGGAATTTAAAGTTGTTGCATCGAAGATCTTAGGACTATGTTATAGTTCATCCGGTTGTGAACGCAATTGGAGTATATTTGAGCATGTAAGTTGTCAAGGCGCTTATATTTGAGTATAACATAGTCCTAAGATATATTTGAGCATGTAAGTTGTCAAGGCGCTTATAACCGTATTTGAGCATCCGGTTGTGACATGCTCAAATATACTCCAATTGCGTTCACAACCGGATGAACTACAACATAGTCCTAAGATCTTCGATGCAACAACTTTCAATTCCGGTGTGTCTCCGCCAAATTGCATCCACCATTCCACTTCATCAAAAAAAAACCATTAGTTCAAGATAACTAAATTTGACATGAACATTTGATATACTCAAACTTTAAAAAAATAAGCTTACATGGAAGTTTCTTATCACGTGATCTTGTAGCAAAGGGAATACCAAACATTCCTCTTTCATCCAAGTACATTGAAACTTGTTCCCCTAACTTATCTTGCATTTCCGGCTCTAGCATTAGTCTCTCAACACATGTATAAAAAGCCTTCTCAAATTTTGCAACACCATGCATATCTTTAGATCTTGCCTCAAAATAAAATTTGGGATTTAAGAAATAACCAGCCGTACGTAAAGGCCGTTGCATTTGAACCTCCCATCTACGGTCCACAATTTTTAAGATAGGACCATACTTAACTATTTTTGAACCAAAATTTTCAATGATCTTTTGCCTCGCACACTCCACGGCCGCATAAATATATCCCATAGCTGGTTTTTCATCACCATCAACCAACCTCAAGACTTGGAGAAGTGGTTGGCATCCTCTCGAGTATTTCCTCAACCCCGTGCCAAAATTTAACTTGGAAAACAATCAAGATACATTCTTCCCCGCATTCGTCTTTCCCCATACACTTTTGTGCCAAGCATCGGACGAGAATAACTTCCGCAAGCCTCTTTTCGACTACATCATCAAACAACCTCTCTAAGGTGAGAAAGGTTGCGGCAAATCGGGTGACTCCACATCTAACAAGTTCCTTACCTTTTGTCTCTTTTCTCACGTAGTCCAAGAATCGAGTATGATTATAGATATAAGTGGTCAACTTCCTAGCCTTTGAAATGATTGGTGCATAGGCTTTCGCTTTTCCGATGTCCTCTAACATAAGATCTACACAATGAGTCAGCATACGGTGTCCAAAATAAGCTTCTTCTTTTCGTCCATCAACAACTCCGCCAAAGAAGAATATTATAAGATGCATTATCTGTAACTATTTGAACAACATTACTCTCGCCAACTTTCTCAATCATGTTATCTAATAGTTGGTACAAAAGAATTGCATCCTCTTTCTTATTTGAAACATCAACTGACTCTATAAAATAAGTCCCCTTTGGACAATTTATTAAAAAATTGATCAATTTTCTTTATCTTTTATCAGTCCACCTGTCACACATGATAGAGCAACCATATACCTTCCAATGCCTTTTGTATTCTTCAAGCATTTGACCCGTGCGTTCCACCATTCTTTTGAGGAGAGGGACTCGTAATCGATGATAGCTAGGAGGCTTGCAAACTGTGTCCTAGACGCCCGCATTCTCAAACATAATTTCAAAGCTTCTTAATTTAGCAACATTAAAAGAAATTCCGGCTTCATAGAACCATGTTGCCACGGATTCCTCAAAGTTCTCTTTCTCTTCTTTCTTGAATTTACTCCCCAAAGTACCTTGTCTACTTTGGCCACTTCGTCTAAGATCAACAAATTGTTCCGTAGACATCCTTGCAAACATATCCATTGGACCTTTACCTTTGGCTTTGACATGTTTTGAAGTGTCTAACATCTTCTTCTTTGTTGTAGAAATAGCCCTCGGTCTCGAAATAGCCTCCGTTTCCTCATCATCTACGTCTTCATCTTCATCTTCCTCGGCATCATCAACATCAGTTATGGAAATTGTCATCTTTCTCTTTTTATTTTTACTCATCCATGCTCACATTTCTTCAGCAATGTCCTTTGTAGTTTTTGGACATTTCTTAACATCGCTATATCCTCCTATCAAATGTTCCTTTTGCCTTTTTATCCCGCCATTTGTCACCAATCCACATAGATCACATTTGACATGGTTTTTATCATTTTCCGATGGCCAATGTGCATATTTCCATCCGGGATCATTGGATTTTGCTCTTTTTTTTTCTCGTCCCGATGATTCCTACCTATTGTTACTACCAAAGACCGGAAAGCCCTTCCATGAATCAAGATGAAAATATGCACTGCCAAATAATGAAATGAACAAATTAAATCAAGTATAACGTTAAGTCAAACAATATTATAATCAAGCACTATAAACTGTACACCATCCGCACATTAACAATAAAAAAAGATTAAGTTAACAAGTCGATCAAAACAACCACATTTTTTGTTTACGTTCGTACTTGAAACTTGTTAGATATTGAATAAAAAATGTGTAAACAATGATTAAAGTGAGCTTAATACATGTTAGAAGGTTAAACTCAAGGATGGAATGAGAAAAGATTCGTGGAACAATCAAAAAATCAAACTCTACAAACTAGGTTTACCGGTCGCGGAGGTGAAAGAAGCGTATATCTTCTGTAAGATGAGAAGATCAATAGAGGAGGAGGTGGAAGAAGCGTCGGAGCCTCCTTCCAAGGCAGCTGGCTGCGGCGGCGAGGAGGTCCGGCGTCCGCGGCGGTGAGGAGCTCCGGCGAGGTCCATGCTGCGGCTTTCTTCCGTCGCGAATAGCTTCTGTCGGGGCGGGGCTGCTGTGCGGTCCGCGGGTGGGCGGTTCGCCCTTAAGTCATCTTGAACCGGCCCGGCTTACCAATTGAGATGAACCGGCACTTAATTTTTGAACCGGCGGCGGTTAAAAACTTCGGCGCCCAGGCGAACGCCTCAGCGGATCTTCTAGCGCCTTGAGCGCCTTAGCGGCCAAGGCGGCCGCTTTTTCTCCCATCCGCAAGGCGAAGTGTTCAGGCGGCACCTCTCTTGCGCCTTTACGCCTAGGCGTACGCCTTGACAACTATGTTACTTATATACATAGATAAAAACACTCATATTCAATTATAACATAAAATATATAATTATATTTATGCTTATTTTTATATATAACGACCCCCCCGACTTAGTCTTCCTTGAATACCGCCTTGACCGCCTAGGCGACGCCTAAGCGGCCGCCTTGTCGCCTAAGCGGAATCAGTATCCTTCAACGCCTTGGGCGCGTTGTCGCCTTGACAACTATGGTTATACTCATCCTAAATCTTGAGTAATAGGCAATCCTCTCTGAAATTCTCTAGTCGGATTTTCGATCTATTTTGAGCATTGCCTACATCTATGATCTATCCAACATTGACAATGTGTTAACGTTGGAAATCCATGTTAGAGTCCCAACTTATCCCAAAGTGTTGGAGGTAAAATGGTCATTTCGACCTTCCGATGTTCGTTTTCCATGTTTTGGGCATCATTGCGAAGCTCTTGACCGGGGCTATGAAATGAGCACATTATCTTGGACATTTGTAGCATGTCAAGCCATGTCAAGACATTTCCAGAGCCTATTTGCATCATCTGTTCTTGAATTTTTCGAATCTGGGTCGGATTTTCTGCATCGGCTTCGGCATTGCTGAAATATCTGCTTTAAGTGAGCTAAGTAAAAAAAAATGGTGCCAACACCTATATAAATGATAGCCATGGTCCTACCAAAGGGTCCGAAAAAAGAAAAGGTAAGGGAGATAGAGAAAGAAAGGGGGAGGGAGGTGGAGGAGAAATAGGGGAAGTCATTGCCTATTGTCGTAGTCCCCCACCAAGTCTCTACTGTTGTCGTTGAAGTTGGAGCTTCCCCACAGAAGATTCCTTTTGATCTTCGAGCATCATCGAAGTTGGTGAAGGCTGTTGTTGGCTTCCAACAAGCCTTCTTTATTGCTGCTGAGATTTGCATACCCCCTTTAAAAGTTGGCACCAGGGCTTCCTCTGTCATTATGATTGGGGAACAATCCCGAGGTCTCGTAAGTCTTGTCTTCGTTGTCTAAGTCGGAGGAGCACCCTTGAAGCCTTCCGCCATCTTTGGCAAATCTTGTTGTTATCGTTGACACGGCACAACGCTACGAGGGCCTTCATGAAATCCCATTGTCATTGAAGTCGTAAGTAGGCTCTGAGTCCAGCGGCTCACCTAGCTGGTTCAAGCTGTTAAAACCCTCAACCCGGCTAGCTGGCTCCCCCGATCGTGCCCGATTCCTCACGGTGCCAGTGACGACCTGACAGAAGCTTCTTCCCGATGCGGACGCCGATGCCGGAGCTCCCCGCTGACGCGACCGCCGGTGGCTTTTGAGGAAGCTCCGAGCCTTCGACGCCTCTCCACATTTGTTCTTCTTCTCCTCCACATTTCAAAGAAGATATCCTCCTCTTTCACCTCTGCGACCGCTGGTAAACTTAGTTGGTAGAGTTTGATTTTTTTTTTATTCTTCTATCTATCTTTCCTCGTTCATTCCTTCAAGTTTAACCTTTTAACGTGTATTAAGCACATTTTAATCATCTTACACACTTTGTATAGATCAATATCAAACAAGTTTCAAGTTCGAACGTGTTCGTCTTCGTGCCAATGTTTTGATCGATTTGTTTGTTCAATGTTCTTTTATTGTCTATGTCTGGACCGCATGGTGTAGATTATAATATTGCTTGACTTCATGGTGCATTTTATTTAATTAGTTCATTTTATTATTTGGCAGTGCATTTTTTAGAATTTTTTACATTTTTACTTAGTTCATTTCATTTCATTACAATATTGCATTTTTAGCATTTTTTAGAATTGTTATATAATATTTATGACATGTGAGACTTACATTTCTTATCCCTCTTAATACTTCACCTTATCGCCTAGGCAACACTTAGGCGAGCGCCTTGTCGCCTAAGCTGTAAAAGGCAAGGATCGCGGGATCGGAATCGATCCTTGGATCGGTGGGGACCAATCCGATCCAGACCGGATCGGATCGGATCGGTCCGAACTAGGCCGATTTGTCAGAAGAAAAGTCGATCCGGATCAACCCTTAAAAAAACATTAAAACACAAAAAAAACTAAATACCTCATTTTGGGGTGATTTCGGGTTTAAAAGTGGCCTGGAATCGCCGCCACGGTGGCAACTTGCCGCCGTGACGTCTTCCCCGCCCTATCGGGTGGGGAAGACAGCCTTACCGGGTCCATCGGACCGGGTAAGGCCCGGATCCTCAACCGGTAGGGTTTATACCCTATCGGTTTGCGTATCGGGTCCCATGGACCCGATATTCTTAAAATTGCCGGATCCGATCACTTAAGTCACCAGATCCGTTGCTACCAGGTCCTGATGGACCCAGTAGCTTCATCGTCCCCGCCGCGGTGGGATGGCCGCTACGGCGCTCTCTGGGCCGATTCCGGCACTGATTTCACCTACAAACACCGATCCGGACCGATCTTCGGTCCGGATCGGTAGTTCCGCCGGGAATTGGATCGGAGGGGTCCGATCCGATCTAAGAATCGGCCGATCCCGATCCGGATCGGCCGATTCTGCAATCCATGATAAAAGGGTCGTCGAGCGCCTTGTACACCTTGTCGCCTTGGCAACTATGATTACAACATATGAACTAGTTGGGGGCGCACATGTCTCTACGTCCTTAAGATTGGCATACAAAAGTCAGTTTTGAAAAGAGAAGACCCCAATGTCAATTGTCATACCACAGCCTGTTAAGGGAGGACTACCCATTAAATTTTGAGAATGCTGTGTTTAACATACAAGCATACTAAACTATGAGCTAATATTGTCCAAAATGAGACGAGTTCCCCACATGCTTATCCCAGATTGGGTTATACTCATAATTGTCAAGGCGCCCACCTGGGCGGCAAGGCGCTTTTCCAAAGGCGCCTTGCCAGGGTGCCTTGTCTGGGGCCAAAAAGGTGCCCAAGGTGCCCGCCTAAGCGCCTAAGGCGTCCAAGGTGCCCGCCTAGGTGCCCAAGACGCCCAGGCAAGGCGCCCTAGGTATTTTTACATGATTAAAAAAATAATTTAGAGAGATTTTGCCCCCTTGGGCGCCTTGGCGGGCGCCTTGGGCGCCTTTCTGGCCCCAGACAAGGCGCCCTGGCAAGGCGCCCTTGGAAAGGCGCCTTGCCGCCTAGGCGCCGCCTAGGCGCCGCCTAGGCGGGCGCCTTGACAACTATGTTGAACATATTAATATATTTCACTATAACTTATGCTATCATACATATTTAAGATTTATGTTGATAAACATATATTATATACTTATAACTCATTATCCAAACATAAATATCCACACTTTCATAATTACATATATAAGATCACTTATACTATTACATACTTTTTTGGGTTCGGGGGGCTACACCCCCCCCCGACAACCCCCCACAAGGGGCGCTGCCCCCTTGACCCCCGCGACCTGACCGTGCAAGTCGATCCGCGACTACTGTCTGCGCTCACCCCGTCTAATAATATTATAACAATATTTCACCATCACTTATACTATCGCACATATATAAATTTTATAATTATAAATGTGTTATATACTTAAATTTTATAAAAATCTATTTAACTCTCTTCTCTTTCACGTACACATCACATTTACTTATATACATATATAAAAACACTCATATTCAATTATCACATAAAATATATAATTATATTTATGCTTATTTTTATATATAACGACCCCCCGACTCAGTCTTCCTTGAATACCGCCTTGACCGCCTAGGCGACGCCTAAGCGGCCGCCTTGTCGCCTAAGCGGAATCAGTACCCTTCAATGCCTTGGGCGCCTTGTTGCCTTGACAACTATGCCCAAAACATCGACCGACTTCAAAAAGGTGGTACCATCTAAACAATATACCAAGAAGTTTATTATACTCCTCTTGGTGATGTTTGTCTACTCATCACACATAACTGTACAACTCCTTTCTTTTCATACCAACTTGAACCCTTTTATCCATTTGCATCAACTCCTGAACTTTCTCATCTAACCCACCAATATAAATATGCCTGCTAGTAGGGACTTGCATTCCCGGTCCAACCTCAACAATAGCATCAATCATAGTCTGCAAGTACGGCCTGGTGGCTGCATGTGCTGGGTTGCCTATATTTCGGTAACAAAATCTATTAGCCATAAACAATGTTAATTAAATGAAACATACATACATACATATTAAGACTTATACCTATAGGTAAAAACTACTTTACAATGTGCCTCATTGCTCTCTTTACGGTTATTCCCGTTGTCTTCACCCCCTTTATTGCTTGTTTAATATTCATTTGCAAGGCATTCTGTTTCCAAAAGAGATACTTATATGTCAGTGTAGATCTCATACTATCAAACTGACACAATAACTCCTCTCTTGCTCCCACACCAAAATCCTCAGTGTGGCTAGGTCAAATCGATGTTGATGGGCCAAAAATAGGGTTAACTCTGGACCCTCCTGCTCCCCTCCTCCTCTCTTCCTCCATTGCCACTACATGATTGCTTGCATACCTAACTTTCCTGAGTTCAGAGTCTGTGGATGAATCCTCACTCTCCAGCTTCAGTTCGACTCTTGTATTGCCTTTGCCTTTCCATTTCCCTTTATAGGTTGGCATCTCTCCCTTCCTCCTCTTAAGGAGCTCATCATGCAATTACTCTTGTTCAATCATAATCTTACGTTGTGAGATTTTTCCTGTAAGGTAGTCTCTCACCTCTTCGCTCATCTCCTTAGGCACCTTGTCATATTTCTTAAAATTGCCACCTATTTCGGCAACATGTTGTTTCAAGCGAAAACTACACCGCTCATTTTCTTACCACATCATTTGCATTTAACCTACTTTTTTAACACATCTACCATGTGTCCATGATCCCAATCGACATCAAATGAACGTGCCAACACATCACCTTCGTCGTGGTCGTACACTGCTTGCACCAAATGTATGTAAACAATTTATCACGACTGTTAGACATGAATAAAATTAGTTAAGGAGGATGTTCAGGAAGAGAACAACCCTTTGAACGGGCTATTCGGTATGTTAAAATCATTACAGAGTCATCGGAAAGTGTAAAAATGAGTATATGGGAATTTCGACAAAGAAATTTTACCAAGAAGATAAACAAGAAAAAGGAACAGCCTGTGAATCGTTGAAATCGAGAGCTTGTCCGTCGGAATACAAGAAGGATCGTCAGAATCGCAACCTGGATCGCCAAAATCGCCCGGGATCTATGTTATCCGAGGCGTGAGGCGCCTGAGGCGAGGGATCCGGCGCCTCGCCTCAGGCGCCTCAGGCACCTGAGGCGTTTTGAATATTATAATAATATTTATTTTAATAATGATATATGTGATATTAGATAATTGAAAAAATACATAAAACACATGGAATCATTAACTAACAAGAGTGACAATTAAATATAACATTAAAAAGAGGGATTCAACCATGCAATAAGAAAAGAATACAACCATACAACCAAACATAATACATAAAGTAAGTCTAATTCGAATACAACCATACAAATACAAACATCACTCACTAGTCAATAGTCACTAGCAAGCACTATCAGAATCAAGGTTAGTGGGAGCTTCCTGATCATCATTACTGGTATCGTCCGAATCTTCATTAGAAAGACGAACTCTTTTCCTAGAAGACCTAGAAATTCATTTCAAACATGTAAAAACATAACATCAAAATTAACAAAAAAACAACCAAACTCAATAACTAGAAATAAGACATGTAGTGTTTAAAATACGACCTCGTACTTGGCCCCTCCTCTTCATCCATTCCAAGAAGAAGTTCTACATCTCTCCATCTCAAGTCTTCGCCTTCTCGGACAAGATCTTCATCTTCATTTGCAATCCACTCACTTGATTCATCAATGTCATCTAAGGATATTGGGTCTAGACCCGATTTCTCCAACATTAGATGTCTTTCCCTAAGCCTTTGGTTGTATTGGACGAATACCAAATCATTCAACTTCTTTTGTTCCAATCTATTCCTCTTTTTTGTATGAATCTATACAACAACAAAAAAAAAGAAAATATGATTCTATTAATCAAATAAATGATATTGGATTAGTTCAAATGCCTTGAAATGTGTTAAGGAATATTTATCTATTTTATCATCCAATGCCTTTTTTATTCCTTCCTTGGCACGATCCATGGCTTCATATATATATCCCATTGCAGGCTTTTCACCATCAACTAGCCTTAATACAAGGACAAGTGGCTTGAAGATATTCAAAGCATAAACCACTCCTTTCCAGAATGTAGTCTTCAAAACTATTTCACAACTCTTTTTTCCTTCAACTTTTTTATTCCATCGATTGTTGTTATTTGTCCAATCCTACGAGGTGAACATACGTCGCAAATCATCCTTGCATGTGTTTAAGCTGTCCAAACTCAGATAGTTAGTTGCAAATCTAGTTACGGTGTACGAACAAGGTTCTTATCATTTGTGTATTTCCTCATAAGAGCTTTAGAACCTTGGTATGGCCATAAATGAAGTTTGTGACATATTTTGCGTATGTCGAATTGTGGACTTTATTGGTGATAACTTCGAAATATCTTCAAGCATTAAATCAAGGCGGTGGGCGGACATGGTGTCCAAAACAAATGGCGGTGTGTGTCCATCAAAATGCGGCATGCAGCCACATAGCTCGCCTCATTGTCCGTAACAATCTGCAGAACATTTTCTGGACCAACCTCCTCCACAACCTTATCAAGAAGACTTGCTAGTAACCTGGCATCTTTGACCTCTGATGAAGCATCAACTGATCTTAAGAAAATTGTACCAGTAGGAGTGTTTACCAAAAAGTTAATTAATGATCTTCCCCTTCTATCTGTCCACGCATCAGACATGATACTACAGCCAAATTTCACCCAACTGCCTTTCTCCTTCTCCACCAACTTTTGGGTGGTCTCAATCTCTTTAGACAAGAGAGTCTCTCTTACTTCATGATAACTAGGTCCTTTCAAGCCCGGTCCAAACTGACCAACTGCCTCTAGCATTGTTTGAAAACTATTAAGGCTGACAGTGTTGAAAGAAATGCCCGCTTGGTACATCCATCTAGCGATGCATTGGATACATCGCTCTCTTTCCTCTTTCAAATGTTTTTTGTCCTTTATTGTTTTTGCTTTGGACTCCTCAGGAGGTGCACAAAAATGATCCATAGGTCCTTTCATTCGTGGAGGAAGAAATTGGAGTGAAAGCTCATCTACACTATGTGAGGCATCTTGCGTAGATGTCTCCATTTGTTGTACTCCTTGCCCAAGGAGGTTGTCCCTCCCTTCCATCTCTCTAACATTCATTGCCTTTTCAACTCTCGTTTGTTTTGCTTGTTGCATACACAGTTTGATCTCCTCCTTAGCCTCTATGCTCGCTTTCTTGCATGCGACACATTCGTCCCCAAGCCTGCAATGTGTTGCTTCAAACGATAGATGCCTCCTTTGCACTCTTTCTGGCAAAATTGACACCTAACAAGATCTCGGTTCCGAGGATCTACTAAAATCCCATATTTCCATCTAACATCTTTGGATTTAGGAGGTGCTCTTGATATGGAACCAGATGCTTCAGTTGTAACATACGGGCGCGAAGGTTGACTATTAGAACCTGTCCCTGATCCATGGTCTTCACGTGCTTGAGACATGATAAAATATAACTTAAAATGAACCAAAATAATAAAACAAAAGAACAAAGCATAATGTTAAAAATCAACTCACAAAATGTACTCATCAAATGTTAAATATCGTCTAATACGATTATACGAATGAAAGCGATGTCAATAAACATAACTACGTAATCAATTAGGTGCTTGCTTGAAATAACCAAGAGAATAAAAACAAAACAAAACAAAAAAGATACATACGCCCCTTGTGGGCGGCCGCAGGTGCAGTTGCAGCTGGCGGAGGTGGTGGTGGCCGCAAGTGAAGCTGCAGGTCGCGAAGGCGGCGGCAGCAACTTCCAACGGCGGCCTCTGGGGCTTCCGACGGCAGAGGAAGCAGCGGCTCAGGCGGCTGGGGCTTCCGACGGCGACTCTGCGGTGGCGGAGGCGCCCGGCGGCGGCGGAGGCTTCGGCAGCGGCGACGGCACTCGCGAGTCTTCCCAAAGCGGTGGCGGCGGCGATAGGTGCAACTCCGGGCGGCCGACGGCGGCCGGGGCTTCCGACGACGGGTCCGCACCGGCAGAGGCAGCCTCCGGCGGCGGCGGAGCCATCCGGCGGCGGCGACGGCACTCGCGGACCCTTCCCAAAGCGGCGGCGGCGGCAGCGGTGTTGGCGAGTGCGGCTCCGGCGGTGGCGGCGGCCGGGCTTCCGACGATGGGTCCGCAGCTGGCAGAGGCAGCCTCCGACGGCGGCGGAGCCTTCGGCGGCGGCGACGGTACTCGCAGACCCTTCCCAAAGCGGCGGCGGCGGCGGCAGGTGCAGCTCCAGGCGGCGGCGGCGGCAGGTCCAGCCGCAGGCAGCGGCTACGTCCGGAGGAGGGAGCAGCGTCGGGGGCGACGTCTTGGGCGTACGAGGGTTCGGGAGGGAGGGAGAGAGAAGTGCGGGGTGTTTAAGTTACCCGGATCCGGTCTTACCGGATCCGGTTCTTACCGGACCGTAGGGGGAGGCGGGCGAGGCGGGTAGGGCGCCTGTGGCGCTCGTTGCAGCGGTTGAGGCGCCGGAGGAGCTCGCCTCAGGCGGAAAAAGACAACGCGAGGCGGTTTTCAACCGCCTCGCCTCGCCTCACCGCCTAGGCGGGTGAGGCGACCGCCTCTAACTACACAGCCCGGGATTCATCGGAATCGCTTGAATCGCCGTTGGAATCGACCAATTCTCGCTGAAATCGCCGGGATCAATGCCACCGCTACAGGAATCGACCGATGCCAAGGTGGAATCGCCAGAATCAACGGAGGACTTCAGCTAGGGTAGGAGGCCGCCAGAATTGGTCAATCCGGCTCTTAATTGGCCGGAATCGGATTGATACCTGATCTACATCGAACCCAATATCGATCCCCGTCGAGACTTAAGTTGTCTCGACAAAATCCGACCGATTCTAGGTCAGAATCAATGGAATCGGTAGAATCGGTCCTTATGCCCGAAATTGGATCAAAATCTAACGATCCGATTCAGAAATTGGCCGATTTCAATCCGATTCTACCAATTCCTTAATCAATGATGCCGGCAGTCCCTCATCTCCAGCACCGCACAAGATCAGTTCTCAGTTGATCGGCAATTGAAAGCAACCCCAATCGTCATCTCCACCATCATCCACCGGAATTTCCCAGTCATTTACAACTTCAACAAGGTCATCTACGGGTCTTGGAGCCTTGCACTAACTTCTGGGAATTCCCCTCCATCTCCCGGTTGACTTTTCCCTTCGAGAGTTCCTCAACTAGCAACACCTCTTTGTCCACTGTTTCTACGAGAAGGAGCTCCAGTGCCTTTAGAACGTTTCCAATGCTCTGCTCCCTACAGAGCAACAGTGCAACCGAAGAGGCTCACGGATGCACCACCTTCTCACTACAACCCCCTTCAGCCTGGCTGCCACCAGAGGATGAGGAGGTCTTGCGCTAACCAGTCCCCCTTGAGGCAGGCACTTTTCACGTGCCCTCGGGCACTGTCAAATTGCGCCACAACACCCCAAGTGGGGTTAACTTAATGCCAGTCAGCCGACGCTGGTTCAGCGGCCAGTCAAGCCGGCCAGTGGGCACAGCAAGTTGATCCAGGCTGGTTCAAGGTCCAGGCCAGTTTGACCAGGTTCAAGCCGGTTCAAGCATAGTTCATCAGTTTCCAGCAGCTTCAGGACATTTTGGGTCTGGTCCAGTGAATGTCAGACCAGTTCAAGGTGGTTAAAGGCTGGTTTAGACCATTTCAGACCCAATTCAGCAGATTTCAACCCGTTTCAGTAGGGTTTTCAGCGTGCTTCAATCCAGGTTATGGTAGTGTTCTGGTGATGTATTTGGGCTTGTTTTCATATATATCGATAGCGTTTAATTTTTTGTCCCACATCACAAAGCTACTCTAAAAGACAAACAGGTCTCCAATTTCAGATACAAAAGGTTGAACTTTTTCAACATGTAATGTGCAGTTTAGACATTAAAATAAAAAAGAATAATGCTTATTTCCATGCCATCAAGAAATATCAAAATTGTTCGTTTAAACTGAGTCATATACAATGCGATGTTATTTATCTATTTCAAATGTTAAAGTGGAAATTAATTTGTCTATGTTGTGAAGGCGACAAGGTGTTCAAAGAGGTCACTTAGCTTAGGCAATAAGACGTGCTTACATGTCACCTAAGCAATAGAATTGGATAAATACATATATATATATTCATACATATGTATAGGTATTAGATAGAGAGGGGGATGAAGGAAGAGAAGAGCTAAGGATGGTATTTATATTTCGTATGTGTGTGTATTTATATTTTGTACATATATTTCAATGTGTATGTACGTGTGCACGAATGTAAGTGCAGTTTTTGTAACAATGTAAGTGTGTGTACACATTTTTAGGAAGAAGAAAATTTAATAGAGTAAGTGAAAGAACGTGAAAAAGGTAGTTGTAAGTATGTGTATAATTAAAAATCTTAAACCTATAAAACTAATATAAAGTATAAACAATAATGAAAGTTTTTAATATTATTTCACTACATTTTAATGGGCACTAAGGTGAGAGCCTTGACAATGATCTATATCTGAAATTAGACATGGATTTCACTTTCCAGGATACACCGTGTGGAGCTTATTCAACTGGTTGCAAAGGATCCCTCCACATTTAAATAGATAAGGTTGGATCTTTCACCACCCTATACACCATCAATTCACTATTCTAAAGGCAAGCGATACCAAAAATTAACTTATCTTAGCAATGATACTACATTAAGTCAAGTAATCATGATTTACCAAAAAGACGCCACTGGAATAGAATTAGCTTATACAGCAACACAGTCTACACAGAGAATAAATATAAACAGGGAGACCGTTTAGTTTCGGAACAATTTAGGGTCATTCACAACGTCTGTCAGCTTACGAAACAGAATAAACTGTTGATTCTAATCAACATAATAAACCAAACCTAAGCACCAGTGAAAAAATTAGAATTATAAAAAATTAAAGCAACAGTCAGCACATTATCTTGGGCAATTAGGCAAAATTAGAAAAAAAGAAAACAGAAAGCAGAGTTTCATTGCATTAATCTTGAATGCAGAATCATAATACAAGATCTATTAATCTCATTTAAGCTATGATCACTTTAGGAGTTTACACAGTTAAAATATATGGTGTGCTTGCTATTATGTGGGGAAAAGCATATGATTCATATGACTGACCAGGCTAGATAGATCAGATTATACACACAAACACCAGTAAAAACAACATTTTCTTTTAAATAACAAAAGTTTAAACAATATTGCCAAAATGGCAGCAGAAAAAATAGATTTATGAAAATAGCACTATTCATGATTTCCTAACTTTCACAAATAAAATATAAATAAATAAATACAAAAATATATAATAGTAGTTATATAATACATATATTATATAATATGAGTATGTAATATACATGATATGAACATGTCATAAATATATACATACTTTTATCCAAGTATTTTGAAATCAATTAGGTTGGCAGGATCTCAGCCGTTAGCACATTATCCAGGAATAAATAATGTCACTCCACATAACAGGTGTTATCCCATACAAGACCTGTCAATACTTGACGAGTCCTAAACAAACTAAGGGTCCTAAGCCAAACCGAAATGTACTGGTTCAGACCTATTTGGTTCAGTTAGAAACCAAAAATTTATTAAATATTTAAATTAATCAAGTATCTAAATATGCTCATTTTTAAGTTAAAAAAATTGCCATAAATATTATTTATCATACAAATGTCATTTATATTAATAAGAGAATGATAATCATATTATATTTCAGTTAATTTGATTTATCATGTTTCATTTGGTTTGGAAAGTCCCCAAATTGGATAAACCAAACCAATGGCTAAAACTGAACCAAACTGAACCAACCAGCAGGTTTGCTTTGACGGCCTGAACATTTTAATGCATGCCCTTAATCAATAGGAGCTTGACAGATAATGCAATATTTATGATGTCATGATTTTGTCCATTTACGGTTGCAATTATTTTTAACTTAAAAATGATCATGTATGTAGATAATTGATTACTTAAATATTTATTATTTTTTTGTCACAAACTAAATCAAACTAGGCAGCACCAGTTTGGTTCAATCTGAGACTTATTCTGCTTGGGATTCCTCAAGTATTCGATAAGTCTCATATCCATAAATGCTTGAATAAAATTATTTTGATATTTATGACATCTTCATATCATGTACATTAAATACTCATATTTTATATATTACAAGAATATTAAATATTGCATATAATTTTATATTTATTCATTTAAATTACGTTAGTGCAACCGTGAACATTGGGCCACCACGAACAGTTGTTCTATTTTCATAAATTCTTTTGGTGGTGCCATTTTGACGATAATTTTTTGAACACTGCTATTTAGAAAAAAATACAAAAAGCAGGTAAAACAGTACATCAACAGCTCATCATAACAAAAAGTCCTCACAAAATCACAAAATTCAAAAGCAGAAAAGCTTTACATTTTTTCAACAAACAATGAAAAAGATGATGTCAGAAAAAGAAACAGAAGATGCAACAAGTATGCTGAAGAAAGGGATAAGGCGAAGTTTCTCCCTATTTTAGCTATTCCAATCCTTAGTTTCTTGCCTTCCCTTGACCTTATAACGAGCAAATCGTTTACCCTTAATAACGAAGAACCTCCGGAGCTCAAAAGTTTTTGATGACGAAAGCAAGCGACAGATCAGGGTAAAGAACGCTGCTTCGTGAAGCGCAATATTTTTCAATCATCGAAAAACAAGCAGATCGAGTTAGACGAAAGCCACTGACGGATGAAATGCAACAGCCATGTCAAGGACAAGGAAAACGAATAACAGAATGCAACAATGCGGTCGCATCAAGAGAAAAGAAAGTGCATAAGATATAAATATGCCTACTGATGTTATAGAAGACAAGAAAACTAGAGGAAAATAAATGCTTAAAGAACATCATAGTCACCTCTTGAGCAAGGAATCTGCCTCCTCCTCCGACATTTCACCACCAAAGAGCACCGACCTGATCCCTCCAGTCGGCTGCCACACTCCAAAACACAGCATAAATTCAAGAGGCTCCAAGAAGATCAAGCCCGTGAAAAGAGGGGTAAAGCAGCACAGCGGTGACATGCCCGCCGTAGTACCTGGGACTGCATCCCGGAGCGGAGAGCGGACGAGTCGGCGGCGGGGGCTCCCTGCGCCTGGTTCTCCGTCCAAGTGAGGAGATCCGCCGTGGATGTGTGGGACTTTCTCACCGGAGTTGTCCTCTCCATGGCTGCCTCCGCCGCCTCCTTCGTTTTGGTCCGGTTTAAGACCTTTTTTTTTAAACCGAACCAAACCGTATAACCTCCTCAACTCGAACCAAACCGAACCAAGTGAAATCGATTTGGTTCGGTTTAAACCATCTTAAACCCTAAAACAGTTACCGGTCTTAAAATAGAGGATAATAAAATATTTAATTAACAATTTCGTTTTCATTAATCTTCATTAAGAAGATCTTAATTTGGTTATAAGTAAACCCAAGATATGTGCCTGCGCTAAGATTGGACTGGGGGGTTGGCTGCACACAGCACATGGCCTTTTAAAGCGGTCTTGGACTTCAAAGGCTTATGGAACCACCGATGTGGGACAAAAAGGAGATGTGCAGATGCTCAAAAGAAAGCACATTTGTCCCATATCGGTCATGTGAAGGGATGTTCACCTATTCAAATATTGCATAGTATTCGGACCACTCAACAGTTACAAGGGCACAGGCCCACATGGCAGCAGGTTGAGTTCGGTTTGCGGTTTGGGTTGGTTTTAATCGGCTTGAGCATTTTTGAAACCGATGGACCCGAAGGCAATGTACAACCCGAACCGAACCGACAATTTCGGGTTGGTTCGGTTTGGATTTTCGGGTTGACCCGATTAATGCTCACCGGATCGTAAATCGGTAAGTCAACCAATCATTCCTTGCCACGTAAACTGAGTTTTTTTCCAGCGCATTGCAACATGGCTCGTGGAGGCCTGTTGTCTCGGGCACGCGCGATTCGCGGCGGTAACGTGGCTTGTTTCACCGGTCACCTGCTAGCGTCCTTCTCATTGAAAGGTAGAAATACGGTCGCCTATACCCATATACAAATATTTTGCCGTGATTTCGGTGATTCTGAATTTTATAATCTGTTTAACATTCAAGGTATTTGATACCCAGTTATTTTGATGAGATTTTAGTGACTGCATAATTTTATAATAGGTTAATAATATCATTAAATATATTTATATTTAAAATTAACATTCACAAATTATCATAATACTTTTAAAGGTTAATTATTAAAATACATTATTTATGATATAAGTATCTGTCAATTTTGTTATTAATATTTTACCTTATAAAAATTTAATATCTAAATTGATACAATCTTACTTTTAAATTGAAAAATTATTTGACCACAACCGAACTTGATAGCCTACAAATCATCATGATACTTTAAATTCTATTTTTTTAATATTTATATGATGAGATTTTAACATTTTTGTTTTCATTTTTTATATTATGATTATATGTTTTGTTACGACCGTACTTATTTCCAAAATTGAGGTGAAAGCTGCCTTTGGTCACCGTGGTAAGAATATTGAAAGCAACTGCGCCAAATGTATCAGTTTTGATATTGATATTTTTAAATATTAGAATATCAATATCAAATGTAATAGTATCAAATTTATTTAAACATTTGATAATATTATATTAATATTAAAATTGATATTATGTATTTGATAATACAATATCAATATCAATATCACTGTTAGGTATTTTGATTGATTAAAATTAAATTTATTTATTAATATAAAATATATTATTAAAATATAAAAATAATTATACTATTTAAAAAAATATATAAATATATTCTTAAAATTTTAATTTAAATAATAACATTAAAACATAATGCCTTGTTTAGTTAGAGTTTCAGTTTTGATATTAATATTTTCAAATGTTAAAGTATCAACATCAAAATTAATACATGTTGATATTTATATTACATAATATGTTTTGTTTGCACTATAAATTTTAAAATTGATACAATTTAACCAAACACTTCTTAATGGTTCGTATCAATATCAATTTTAAGATTGACAGTGACAGAGGTACCTAATAGTGTTACCGAACAGAGAGTAAATTAAGAAAAAATTGATACAAAGTTGACCACTCTCAACAAACTGAAATGTTAAAATCTCATATTTTGTTGCCCACTCTATATTGACATATATAAGCATATAATTCAACCTACAACAAGCATAAAAATTTACCGTCTACTAAATGTACTAAGGAAATATTCTGGCACAAAGAAGGATCAATTGTATAGTCTCTGCTAAACATAATTCAATAGAAAAGTCAACAAGGAGCTATTATATTAGACCTAGTTTATTATGAACAATAACGACAAACATCTTTCGAATCTAAATCAAAATAACGACAAACATCGAATAGACAGATATCTGAAAATCCAATCTTAACAAAACACAACGGCCCAACAATGCATGGGGTACTAAAGCTGATTTTTCACTTGATGAAGCCTCCTCTTGAGTTAGAATCCTCAAAATGCTCTACAGTAAATCATGGCCTAGATTCTGGTCTATGTGATGATATCAAGTTAGGCACCAAAAGAACTACTATTGCATCTAAATGCCAGCAATACTCTCCCATGCAGGTGGCATCGGCAGCACTCCCCGATTGATAGGCTGAAGTACAGGACTACAATCACCCGCACCCAAGAGATGATACCTTCAATTTTGCAGACGTAGGGTGGTAGCTTCAACTCCTGGAGCTTTGATGCAATATGGAGCTTTGAACACAAAATCTTCAATGCAATCGAGACCTTCAATGCGATCAAAAGCATACATAAATTTGGTGAATAGGAAAAACTTCACACATCTAGATCCAAGCATTCTATAGTTGGTATAAGTTAGTAACCAAAGAAAATGCCAAGCTAAAACGTAATTACTACTTATGTAACTATACTTTGTTCACTCTTTGCATCATCTTCTTCTTAACTATAATTTGAATTCAATGATAGTGCATTCTGCACTTGGAACGAGTTAGTAACCAAAGAAAATGTCAAGCTAATTATGCAATGTAGTTTGTTCACTCTTTGTATCAACTTCCTCGACTATAATTTAAATTCAATGGATAGTGCAATCCCCAAAGAAGAATTCATTTTCAACTTAGTTCTCCCCTCTCCCAACGTTTAATTTGAAAAATATCAAGTGAACTATTTTTTATGGATCCCTAACACATCTAATGCATTAATAGGCTGACAATATTACTTCTTGAATTGTATGTTCACCCTTGATGTTTTTATATTTCTACTTTACAAATATCAGTAACTGCATATAAGATGTTCGAAATCAGATCAACCCCCTTGAAGATCAGGATGGGGATCAGGTGAAGTCCAGACACAGCTAGAATCGATAAGGAATCAACCTGATTCAGTGATTTAAGGTCAGGTCAGTCAATTCTATAGTAGGTTCAGCAACTCTAGATAGGAATTGGTTCTTTGGGACTAGAATTGGCCAATTATAAGCTTATCTAGTTATCTTGACCAGTGGGAACTATTAAGTAGATCCTGGATCAGCAGAGTCAAGCAAAGTCCCAGCCTATTTTTGATGCCATTCTCTCCTTCCCCACCACCCCATAGAGTTGGATTGGTCAACCAACCTGAAAACCCACGATGTATAACTCTACAAAATCTAGCCATGTAAGTTTATGGTGTTAGATGCATTTTTAGGGAGATCTAGACAATTATATATGACACAAGAAAATTTAAGGAAAGCCACAGAGGTAGTAACCATTGTGGTGCACAACGTAGCTAGTCCTTGATCATTTAGGTGCCTAGCAAATAGCTAGCTATTTGATTCTTAAGCGGTAGGTTTTATATGGTTGCCACTAATAAGCTGAATGGATTACCAAGTTAGAGGAGCAGTATGAATGAAGCCAGGTTTTAGTAGAATACTCCTAAGAGCCCTAATTGTGAACTCTCCATACAACTAGGGTATATTTCATTTTAGGTTTATCTTCTCAATTTTTCTTCTTGTTCGTGGCATTCTTATTTTCATTTTGTTATCTCAGATTGGAATCAAATCCATACATTACATACTTGAAGAAGGGGGGGCACCCTTTGTTAGCCTCAAGCAATGGGCTTCCGGGTGCTACTCCACCTTCAGAAGGTCGCCAATTACTTGTTAAAACTTCTATTGATTCCCCTGTTGGTGAAGATGTGAAGACGAGTTCAGTGGCCTCCCAAGGAAGCAACAAAATGGCACGACCATGAAGTCGATTGAATAGATGCTGGCAGAAAACGTACCATAGACCAGAATGCCTCTCTGATGGGCAGCAACTTTGCCTTCCACTAGCTCCTCCACGACCCTCCCCCATGACGAAAGGCCCTGTATCCGACGACCATCCTGCTACCTCCCTACGACCAAATCCACTGACCCGACTGTGGCCCCCAGGACCACCATTGACGCCCGCAGCTCCTCGGCCCTGTGGATGATGCACACGATGCCCCATCCATCTACTGTGCAGTGGCGACCAACGCCAGCGTCAAATGATGATACCTTCGATTTGGTAGTAGTAGGGTGGTAGCTTCGGCTGCAGGAGCTTTGACGCAATCGGGAGCGTTTGCCATGGAACTTCACTGAGGAGAGATTGAAAGCTAGGGCTTCGACGTGATTGGGAGCATCTACTACGAGGTGAGTCCGAGGAGAGGCGTGCTAACATGATCAGGAGCTTCAATGAAGAGAGATGTGATTGTCGATGCACCATGGGGAGGGTGAGAAAAGAAGAAGGATCACCAATGCATTCGAGGAGGCAATGGGGAGACACGGAGGTGACAGGGCTGCGCGGGGAGAGGCCGTAAGATGCTAGGGCTCAGGGGAGAGGACTCACCATGTCAATATTGGTTTCAATACAGATCTACACTTGTATTGAATTGAATAGTTTTTTATACTGCTAATTTTAAAAATTTTATTGATACCCAAACACCAAATCACGTAAAGCATTGGTATCACTTTTAAAATTGAGACTAATACAAATGTTTAATACTAAAAACAAACAGGGCAAAAGGTGCGCGACACTTTCATGAAATTGTGTCCCTTCCGTTTGAACTTGGTCTACTTTTTAGCCACTATGATGGCTAACGCCCACACGTGAGCCCCGTGGAATGACTTCCTGAGCATCTAAGGGCTAGTGATCTGCATCGCTATGAAATGGAAAATCTCGTCCGTTGTACTTTTAATAACAAAAATAATGATATTTATTGCAATTTGTAGGCCCTAGAATAGTTATGACGCTCGGGTAGTATTGTCTTAAGGCAACCGATGTTTTAGCTCAGTAGAGTGCCTATGCCGGCAGCAATGAATTCTAATTTCGATTTTTAATAGATTTACCTCTCGAGCCTTTAAGAAGTATTTTATAGGATGTTTGGTTGCACAATCAATTTATATACACTTTCATAATAAAGAATTATATTAAAATAAAGTGTGATTCAATTAATAATATAAATTATCTTGTTTGAAAATATATGATAACGAAAAAGGTTGATATCATATATGACTAAATAAGGTGGGAGACCACATGGTAAAAAAGAGATGACACCATTTTTTTTTGTTCAAGAAAAAACATTTTAAAAATATAAAATTGTAATGGTTGCCAAACACCTACTTTAATAAGTTTTGTTACAAAAACAGAAAATTGTAACAAAAAGCCAATTTATTATACAACCAAACACCCCTGCAGGAGACTCAGGCCATTCGGGAAAGTTACTAATTCGATCCGGTCGAAAAATTCGATCTAATAGAGTCCCGATCAAAAACTGGTTTCCTCGTGCCCCCGATCAGGGGCACATGGCCATGTGCCTCAGGGTGGGGGTGCATGGCCACGTGCCGTGGATCCAGGGCGCATGTGCCCAGGGACTAGGGCACATGGGACTGATTCTGCGTGTCTTTCTTCCGGAAGCCATTGCGGACACTCTCGAACTCGAAATTCGATGACGTTTGTTGCGTTGGAAAGATAAAAAGCCGAAGAAGCCTTTTAAAAAAATGGATCAGCCATCACACCCTCCAAAAGTTCAAAATTTTATCCATAAGTTAGGATAGTGAACAGAAGATTCGAACTGATCAGAATGATTCCAACGGCCAACCGGAAAGACACGGCATGAAACAAGACTTGTCCGGAGTGTGAATCTGACCATAATCTTCAATGCATGATCATTAGACATTGGTCATCCAGTCAATTTCCATGTTTACATGATTTACGTTTGGCTTTCGCTTAGAAATTATGGCTTTGTGCGGAAAACTCTAGAAAATATTTGATTTCATTCGGCAAAGTTCCCAGTCAAACATTAAAAGAAACCAATATCATTCTAAAATCAATCACATGTGTTACCCTATAAAACATGAGTTTTATGCTTTGAATTAGGCAAATTTGGCGTGTCTACAGCTTGCCTCGTCTTGATGTCGGCTTTGTAAGGGAATGACATGTAATGAAACGAAGTGATTCGGAGTAAACTATAATGGAATGTAAGTGAGCATAGATGAATGTAGCAGAGTGAAATGGTGATGGATTGAGAAGGTGGCATCAAGGTGTAGATATAGACACACTTATGTACCCAATTCAGCAAAATGAATCTCATTGAGTATTCTAGATCACTTTCATGTTCCATCAAAACCTCATATAATTGATTGGTAAAAGACATGCCATTGGCATGAGAGATGAAAAATAAAAGGATAAAGGAGTAGATAACCCTCAATGTGGTGAGGAGTCCCCGAATTCGTAGGTTCATCATCAGCCAGCAACCCAAACTTTGCGGTATTCTTGTATTGTGATGGGCTAAAGTTTGAAAGAGATATTTGATTTTAAAATGAAAAGAATAGCAATCCATCATATTTGGAATCTCGAGTTCATTTAAGTTTCCCCAAAATACTCAGCTTAATTCTGAGTGGAGTAACATTAAATTGTAAAAGGGTTTATTTAAGCATAACAAAATTGCTCGGGTATCGTGAAAACCATGAATCATGCTCTGGTAGAAAAATCGATTATTCAGGAAACGACAAAACAGACTTTAGCCATAGTGAGATCGAAAGATAACGGTGAGGCTAACATAGAATGATGAGAAAGAAGAAACAATGGCATGATAAACATGATAGAATAAAAGACACAGTAGGATAAAATAAAAGACATGGTGGGATAAAATAAAAGACACGGTGGAATAAAAATAAAAAACACAATGGGATAACAGAGTAATGATGAAGAATAAAAAAGAGATGGATATGAAAACAAATAAAATTATGTAGAAAATAGTTGAAGATATAGATTATTTATTAGAGGTCAAGACACCTAATTAGGAATCATCGTCCCTCCAATGTTCAATTTTGGCTTATCCGTGAGTGTGAAGAAATAACCAGGTCGTCGTAGATTTTGTTGAAGGGGATCTTAGGCCCAGTCATCTTCATCCTCACGGTCTTCAACATCAATGCATATAATACATATTAAATGAACCTAACATAGCTAAATGACAAATGGTAGAAGTGATGTGAAGTGAGAATATGACAAATGATGTGAGGACGTGAATCTGAGTGAAGTCTTCAGACATGGTCTATCAACTTGCATCAACTACTTGATTCGTTAGCATCTCTGGTTCATCCATGTCTTGTCTTTTAACGTAATACAACACCACGATAATGTTCAGTTGGGTGGCGCTTCCTCTCTTTTCGCCACAAGGTTGACATGATATTTCTTCGGGAACACTGATCTCACCAATTCACCTGTTGGGACTTAAAAGGTTGTCTGCACATTTCTGATTAGTACCCAACAGACAAAATTGTCATATGAAGCATAATTTTTCGGAAATGATTAACTAAAGTTTTTACTATTAAAACTATTATTTAGAGGTCAAAAAATATTTTTGTTGATGGTTACTTTAGCAAAAATGTCATTCTCAACATTCTGGATAATTTTTGATTTTTTAAGATTTTTTTGAATTTTTTGAAATTTTGGTCCATATGCCCCCGATCAGTGGCACATGCCCATGTGCCCGAGGGATGGGGCACCTAGCCATGTGCCCCCAAGGGCGCATGCGTCCTACCCTCATAAAACTTTGTCAAATTTGAATTTGACTCAAAATTGGACTAATCCTTCCCTATAAATACCCTCTTAAGCTTGACAATTGATCTTATTTCTATCCAGAGGACTCCTTCTTCTAAGAAAATGTGTTTTCATCTAGGAAGAGAAATTTATAGCATTCCAGGGAATGTGAAGGGGAGAATTTCAGCAAATCTGGTAAGAAAACCTTATTTTTTTATCGATTGTGATTTTTTTGGATTTTTTTTGAATTTTCAAAAATTTAGGTCCATGTGCCCCCGATCAGGGGCACATGCCCATTCGCCCGGGAGATGGGGCACCTGGCCATGTGCCCCCACATGAGGGCACATGCACCCTACCCCTAGGGTAAAATTTTTTATTATGAAAAATACATATACTTGACAGCTCTTTTGATTGTTTTATGTAGAATTACCCTCTTTTTCCAGGTCCTCGATGATTCTGTTCACCTACCTAGTTTAAAGATCTGCTTGGAGTGCTCCATTTATCGGTGAAATCGATCTTGAGTGGTTAGGTCTTGACCGGTCTTCTGTTTCATGCGAAGCACTATGCAGAATATCACTTAGACTTTGGATTGATGGGTGCTTTGGTAGAGCTATGGCATCCTGATACTCACACCTTTGTCTTTAACACTTTTGAATGCACCATCTTGCTATAAGAGGCAGAGTTGTTTCTCGGACTACCATGTACTATAAAAGATGAGATTGCGAACATGTTTATCCCTTTTGGATCAATGTCTTGCCTTGAGTTCTTGTAGGATTCTATAAAGACTGAGCAAATCGGCTCTCTTATCGCCGGAAAATAGATCAACCTTCAAAAACTGGCAGCTTGGACTATCTCCACTTTGTCTTCTCGCGGCCTTGACGAGACACAACTTATTCATGTCTCCAAGGGTTTTGCTTCTTGCCTTGCTGCCGTGTTTTTGTTTCCTACAGAAGATGGCTTTTTGGAGCAAGGACAACTCTCGTGTATTCGCGAAATGTGGTGTGGCAAGCAGCTTGGTCCTTCAGTGCTCGGCTTTCTCTATTGCTGCTTGTCTTCTTCTTGTGTGGGACGCCCTATATTTGGCAGTGCTCTTCTGTTTGCTTGTTTGGCAGATCTTCACTTCAAGTTTGATCCATCAGACAATGCTACTACCACTTCACGACTTTTCCAGCGTAGTCCTTTGTACCCGTATGCTGTGGCTCTTGGCTTTCCAGACATGGTTTCCAACAAATTTGCTTCATTGAAGAAATGGGTAGACTGGTGTAGACATGCCAATTTGGCCTTATTTGGGGCTTAAACTCTTATTCCATTGGCAGCATCTCTTTTAGACCATCAAAATCATGATGAACCACCCTTTTAGATGAGCTGAGGTGCTTATTAGAAATATGAGGATGATTTTCTAATTTCTAATCAAATCCGTGTTTGCCGAACAAGCGACTCTTGGTGGTGTGCCAGATTATGCTTTTCCCAGCATATCCTCTACTTGAAAATTTTTCACAGGATTATGTGGACATCAAATTAAGAAGTATTCAACAACAATAGTCTTCCTCTATGAGTTATCTTTCCATTGCAACAAACGGCATTCAATTCCGATCTACCATTTGTCTGCAGCAACTTTTAGAAGTCAGATGCGCAGTTCTGTCCGCACGCAGCACCTATCAAGCCCAATTGCATGCAAGCCCAGCCCATTGGGCACATATCTGATCAATTCACGACCTTAACTTCCTTTTTCCTCCTCCATATCACTTTTTATATCATATGGAAGCTTCATGGTTGAAATTAGCATCATCTAATGATGGCAATCCAACTTGTTGTCTTGTATATCAAGACTTGCCATTTTTGGACCAGATTTGTTTCCTCTTCAAGTGGATACATATTTTGAGCATGGGAAAGGTGATCCACGGTTTCCAATCTCTCTCAATCATTTGGGTAAGTTTATATATGCCTCAGTATGAAAATTAGCAACATTAATTGAAGGAAATCCAACCTATGGTCGGATGTATAAAAACTTGCTATTTTTTGACATGGTTCTCATCCCCTATAAAGAGAGACTCATATGAACGACCTAAGAGAGGGCATCCCCATCCTCCAGCACTTCTATATTCGTCCTCCAGACACCCTAGGCTCTTCCCAATCTCCTCAAATAGTTCTATCTTCGTCCCGGTGCCCGGAGATCATCCCAAAGTGAAGAAGAAGCCGGTCTATGCTCCAACGTGCTACACTGCTGATCATCGGCTTCTACAGATCTCTATAGTCATTTTCCGGCCTTAACTCCTTCATAATAAGTGTTCTTAATCAAGATATATTTCATATTCAACAAACTGAAATCAATTATGACATTCCCTCGGCTTGTTATGGCTTCAACACCGGCGCTGCACAGACAGATCCGAAGTCTTCTCGTCTAAGTCATCATATTATCAGTCAATTTAAGTACATTTAATGGTGGATTCAGCCCATACATCCTTCACAGAAATTGTTCCCCGGTGAGTTATATTTTATATCCAACAAGAATCATTTAATTTGGATATCTGTGGTTCCCATATCATGTCCTACATCGACATTGTGCTGGGAGTTTCCAGAACTTCATTGTCCAAGATCCGAATTATCAGGTAAATTCAGATTACTTATCATAAGATTCAAGAAATTTTGTCTTCATATAAAACCACCCTCGGTGAGTCCTCTTTATTTTAAAACAAACATCACTTTATTCTAACATTTGTGCTGTTCATTATGATCTCTGCATCATAGCTGCGCAGTTTACATTGAATCTATCCAACCCGGTTGTCACTTTGCCTGGGTTGTGTTGTCTTTAACCATTTATATTCTTTTTTTCTTCATTCAAATCATTTAATTCATATTAAAGCATAATTTTATTCAGTTTTTCATCATTTCATATATCATAAAAAACAAAAAAAAGGGGTTAGGGCAACCCCGAATCCGGTGAGTTTGTTTCCAGTTGTCATTTATGTTATTGTTTTTACAAGTTACTACACTTCACTCAGTTCTAATCCTTCTTCACCTGTTTTCTTGTATTATTGTCTTCTAGTTGCACAAATACATCAAGCTAGCATTGTTTGGACTCTTCTTCATCGGCCGGCCGAAGAAGAAGAAGGTTGAACCCGCACACACTTTCTCCCACGCTAAGGTACACGGTCAAATTCAACTTTCTTTCTATTTTCATTCTATAAAGCGGAGCCCGCGGCTCCTGGCGACCACCCTTCTTATTCATGTTCTAAATTCATCTCCTCCTCACTCTCCTCCTCACTCTCCTCCCACATGACCCGAACCATCTCCGGTGCTCGAGCGACGCCGTGAGATGAAAGTTTGGGGATCAATGTGAGTGTGGGATCGAGGTGAGGAGTTTTTACCGCTTTCCGAGTGTTTTCAATTCACTTACCTTTTCCCCTATCCATCTTTCACCTTCTTCTCTTGAGGTGCCGATCCGGAACCCGTTTTCGGAGTCGACAACTTTTGGCGACCACGGTGGGACAACCAATGTCTTTAACTGTGCTAGCTTGATTTGTTTGTGCAACTAGTTTCATTCTAATTCAATTCTAGTCACTAGATTGTTTGTTTTGTTGCATGATTGCTTGTCTTGTTTGCATATCGCATGCTCTATTTACTTCATTTCATTTCATGTTTTTGCACATTGATTGCTTCTTCTCCTCTTACCCTCCATTTTTACTTTTGCATTAGCTTTTTGCATCGGGTACCGGACTTGTTCCGATCCGTAGGGCATTCGAGGCGGGAGCTCTCTCTCCCAACACACCCTCACCCTACAAACACCTTCTTGGTGGATTCTTACCTCTCTTATGGGATATTCCTTCCTAGTTGATTTGGTGGTTTCCATCAAGACCTCCATAAGTCCCCATCCGTGGAGTATTCCTCTCTGCACGATTGGGCCGGTTGTACCACTTTCCCAAAACCTGAAGAACCCAAGTACCTACTCGTGGTGATTGAGCGATAACCTTAGGTCTTGAAGATTGAAGCAATAGGAACCATACCTACTTGAGTGAACAATTGCTAACAATCTATCTAATCTAAGGTTTCAACCCAAAATTTGTCGAGTAGTCATTTTAAAAACTTGTTTGCACAACTTGCTTGCTCTCAACAATTGAAAACAACCAAAAAATTCTTCTTTCAAAACACCTAAGAAAAACAAAACAAAAACCTCTTTAATTTTGTGTTCAACTTGTTTTCCAAACAACCAAATTGAAATAAAAAAATCAAACAAAACAAAACATAACAAAAAAATCTTCATTTGTGTGCTTGACTTGCCCTTCCTTTTTTAACTATCTTTGAAGAAAGATCGACAGGATGCCCATGATGCTAAGGTCCGAAAGATACGTCGGGATGCTGGACTACTACAAGACGGGTCACTACATGCTACAGCAACCCATGGTCCAACCAGAGGGCCATGTCAATGCCGTTAGTGAAGCTGAAGTTCAAAATCCTACTCATCCGCCTGCATCACTTAGTGTAGAACAAATCCTCCAGGGTCTATCCCTCCATTTAGATCCTGAATCCTTTTCATTTGTGCAATCTTTAACAAAGGGAAAGATGCCTGCCAATCAAGATCTGGTCGAGGGAAATCAAGCACCCTCACCACCTCAATCGGAAACTAGGCCCCTCATCATCAACTCTCCTACACAATCTTGTCGTGCTACCTTGCCTACTCACCCTGTTGTGGGTCACCCACCTGATTTCATGCCAGTTCCTACTTTGAAGCAACCTGTTCCAACCCATTCATCTAAATACCTTGCACCGGTGGCTCAGGAACCCAGCCTCACTCAAGCATTCATGGACAAACTCAACCAAATGGATGAGCACTTTGAAAAGCTAAGGCACTGTTTGGACTCGAATGCCAACCCTAAAATATCTACTCCATCTTTCCCTGTCCCACATATCCCTCCATCACAAACACCAGCCTACCATCGCTACAATGGCTCAGGTGATCCCTTCACCCATGTCAATGATTTCTTGAGCAAATCATCTCGATGGCTAACTGATCGAAGAGCTCTTGCTATTCTTTTTAAGCGATCATTGGATGGTGCAGCCCTAGAATGGTTATTTTCACTAGGGGAAATAGAAATATGGGATTTTGAAATTGTCAAGGAAAATTTTTTGCAACGATATGGGCTGGGTTATTCAATAATTGGGGAAGCAAAAAGAGACATGAAATTAATACAATATCATGATGAATTGAGGCCCATGGCTGAGAAGAACATTGATACTATGCACCAACCTAGGAGCCCTCCCCAACCCCATCTAGATCATCATCTTCAGCCAACTCCTCGACGCCAGTTGATTAGGCCATCCACGCCACAACCTCAGCCGATCATGCAACCCGTGTCAATGGCACAACCAACCACGCTTAATAAAGCTCCTCTTGTTGCTTGTACGAATACTCCATTACTTCAACCGTCTCCCCAACCTTCGACTCCACCAACATTTCTTAAGGTCCATCGGCCAATCATTCGACCATTGGCTTCTCAGCCTATTCCAACAACAACCCCTCAGCTAGCCACGCAAGCCTTGGCCCCTCAAACCACTTCACCAACGGTCCCTCGGCCAATCAGTCATCTTAAGCCGATCGAGCAAACCCCGGCTTCTCAACTAATCCCACCACGTAGGGATCCTCCTCAGTTGGTTGCACAACAACCAATCATTTCTTCTATTACTCTTGCCTCAACAAAGGAATCGATCACTCCTACTAATCTTGCTCCTGCTGTAGTATAAAATTTAGACACTTCGACCCTTCAAGCTCCTACCATGGTAGAGGAACTAGTCACTCCGATCATCCATGCTCCTGCCATGGCAGATGATTTAGTCACTTTGACCCTTCATGCTCCTGCCCTGGCAGAGGAATCAATCACTCCAACCATTTGTGCTCCTGCCCTGGCAGAGGAATCAACTCCTCAACATATCCTTGCTCTCTCTCAAGATCAAAGTCAGCCAGTAGGGGAGGTCGAACCAAACTCTTCTATCATTCTAGAATCCCCTAAATTAGTCATGCCCTCTTCCCCAGAACAACCTGAAGAGAAGCCTACTATAGAGAGCTTAGATGAGGGGATCACAAATTCAGTTGATTGTCAAGGACTAGGCAAGGATTCGTCAAGTATAGATCAAATGTTGCCATCATTAGAATTGATCCCTGAACGAAAAAATAAAGGGATAGAATTGGTCAGTGAAATGGAAAATGAATCGACAAGCCTCCAGAAGGGCATAGACAAAGGGATACTGGGACCTCCTCCAGATAGGCAGGCAAATCCCTTAGCATCAATCTTAGGGCCACGACCCTTACCCCATTCTTCTCCTAAGCAACAATTCGGCCCATGGGCCCACGATCAATCAATCTTAGGGCCACGACCCTTTCTTTATTCTTCTCCAAATCAACGATTGGGCCCATGGGCCTACAATTCCTCAATCTTAGGGCCATTGCCCTTTCTTTATCCTTCTTACAACCGTCAATCAGGCCCATGGGTCCAAAATCTGTCAATCTTAGGGCCATGGTCCACACCCCATCCCACTCAATTGGGCCCTTATGCCCCTTTCTCAGGCTCTTACGCCCCTTTTCATCAACTGGGCCCATGTGCCCCTTTCCATCATCCGGGCCCACGTGCCCCCTTTATCCAACCGGGCCCATGTGCCCCTTTTAATCAACCGGGCTCTTATGCCCCTTTTCTTCAACCGGGCCCATGTGCCCCTTTTAATCAATCGGGCTTGCATGCCCCTTTCCTTCCACTGGGCCCATATGCCCCTTTTCCCCAATTGGGCCTACATATCCCTTTCCTTCCATTGGGCCCACGTGCCTATAATTCTCTCCAATCGGGCCCTTGTGCCCTTAATTTTTCTAAATCGGGCCCACGTGCCCGCAATTCACCTCAACCGGGCTCACATGCCCATGTTTTTCTACAACCGGGCCCATGTGCCCAAATTTCTTCTAAATCGGGCCCACGTGCCCACCTTCCAACAAACTCGGGCACACATGCCCACACTCCTTCAACTTTGGGCCCGTATGCCCCCATTTCTTCACCATCGGGCCCACGTGCCCATAATTCTCTCCAATCGAGCCCATGTGCCCTTAACTTTTCTAAATCGGGCCCACGTGCCCGCAATTCACCTCAACCGGGCTCACATGCCCATGTTTTTCTACAACCAGGCCCATGTGCCCAAATTTCTTCTAAATCGGGCCCACGTGTCCACCTTCTATCAACCTCGGGCACACATGCCCACACTCCTTCAACCTCGGGCCTGTATGCCCCCATTTCTTCACCATCGGGCCCGTGTGCCCATACTTCTTCAAAATCGGGCCCCCGTGCCCCCACTTCTTTGAATTCGGGTTTGTGCACCCATACTCTTCAATGGCACCAGCGAGCCCATCACAAATCACAATCTTGCTCCCAACCATTTAAATCGGGTCCATGTGCCCACTCTTTTCGTTGGGTCCCTCGGGCTCAACCTTCAATCGGTCCTTCGAGCCCATCACATCCCATCAGGCCCTCATGCCCATCAACATCAACTGGGCCCTCTAGCCCGCCTTCAAATCTTGGGCTCACGTGCCCCCTGATTCCAACCCTTCCCGGGCTTTCAAGCCCACTTTCAACTCACGGGCCCAAGAGCCCATTTTAACTCACTTTTGTTTCCAAGCATGTTTCTTTCCTTTTTGAATTCTCTTTCTTTTCCCAAGTTCTACTTTCAACAAAAAAAATCAAAGTAGAGAAATTTCCTGGGTGATACCACAAGCTTTGCCTTTTACATCATTAATTTTGACTCCGCCATGCTAAATCAGATCCTCCACATCTTTCACTTCATCCTATGACTATGAATCCTCACTCCAATGCAATATGGTGCATATCAAAAGTGGAAGCAGTTGGGCAAGGAAAGGCAAGGCATGGCAGGCAAGGCAAGGCAAGCACAAGCAAAGCTGTCATCAACAATGAACTTCTCCTTCTCTCAGGTATTACATGAAATTGCATTCATCATCATTATGTCATCCGCAAGGAAATATTTTTTTAAATGATTTTGAATTTCACATGACATTCTTACTTGAGAGAAAGTTTTGATTGATGATAACTACTTTTTGTCTTATCCTAATGAATTCTTTACAATGTAAGACATGTTTTCAATTGATTCACCTATGGAATGTAATCTACCTCAAAAAAATGGAGAGAACTACTAGTATGACTTAAGTCCACATGTTCTAGGTTGTTGTCTAGGAGTCGAGGGTAGATACCATTCTACACACACAACATGTCCCGATCCCAGAATCTGGATGACTTGACACCCGTGAGAAGCTAGGCAAAGCTTAGAGATGGAAGGAAAACCCTTACCCTACTCTCTTCTATTCGGTCCAAGATAGGTGAAGGGGATTAGAGGGGGAGAGTATCGAAAGCATCCGCCGCCTTAGTGAGGGACGATGGTTCCCGAATGGGTATCTTGACCTCATAGACAATCTATATCTTCAACTATTTGTTATACAAGTTTTGTTTTGATTTCTTGAGCCCAACATGCATCATATAGTATTAGTTGCATTACATTTTGTTTTGTCATTGCATACATCCTTTCATAATCTTCACCTTCTCACCTTAGTCTCTAAATCTTTTATCCTAATTCTGATCATTCTAAAATCCACTGTGTTTGCTAATCCCACCGTGTTTTCTAGTCCCACCAACCTTTCTAATATACCACCGTGTCTATGAATCCCACCGTGTTCAGTAGTCACCTTGTGCCTCCAACTATTTCATTTCTATCACCACAGTGGCCACTGCAACACTATTCTTGCTATTCATCCCACCGTGGCAGTCACTTCCTCCCGCCAAGCGCCTCCTATTTGATCAAAACTTGCACCATCATGGTCTGTACTTAAACATTTGCCTTTTGGAATTTGAGATCATTCCATTCCGAATTGAATCTTGTCTCCTAGAAGACTTAAATGAATCTAAGAGCCTGAATGTGCTCGATTGGTATTCTTTTACTTTTTTAAAACAAATCTTTTTTTAAAATTTTAGCCCATCACAGTATAGGAACACCGCAAAGATCGGGTTACCGGCTGATGATGAACCTACGAACCCATGTTTCGAGGACTCCCCACCACGTTGGGGGTTGGCTATTCTTATCTCATGCCAATGGCACATCTTTTACCAATCGAACATAGGAAGACTTGATGAAACATGGCAGTAATCCAGGAGACTTGAAGAGATTCTCTTTGTCGAATTTGGTCGTTGAGCGTGTCTATATCTACACCTTGATGCCACCTTTTCAGTCCATCGCCATTTTGCTCCACTACATTCCACTACGATCCATCTCGCTTCTCTACGCTTTCTCTACATTTCACTATGCTACGCTACATGCCATTCCCCTACAAAGCTGACATCAAGGCGAGGCAAGCTGTAGACACGCCAATTTGGCCTTATTTGGGGCTTAAACTCTTATTCCATTGGCAACATCTCTTTTAGACCATCAAAATCATGATGAACCACCCTTTTAGATGAGCTGAGGTGCTTATTAGAAATATGATGATGATTTTCTAATTTCTAATCAAATCCGTGTTTGCCGAACAAGAGACTCTTGGTGGTGTGCCAGATTATGCTTTTCCCAGCATATCCTCTACTTGAAAATTTTTCACAGGATTATGTGGACATAAAATTGTAAGGAATCAATACATGACAGCGGAAAAATTTTTATTCCATAAAACCACGATCTTTGCCTTGATCGATGCCGAACGAGTAAAACCGGGAACCGAATATGAAGTAGAACGAGAGTACCTCATGGTATTTCTCAAATCCCTCACCATGGATGAAGAGAGGACGTTCCTCCTTGCTGAAAACCGTTCAAGTGTCCGGTCTCTAGCGGTATCCACACGATCTGCTTCAATAGACGAGTTCTCTCTTCCTTCGGGCCTCCAGAAACCTTCCAGATCCAAGCTTGACCATGGGAGATCGCCTTCTAGAGGAGAGAGGAGGGAGAGAGGAGGCTTGGGACGTGCTCCAGCCCTATGGCTTGTTAGGGTTTGGCTTCATAAGCCATTTATATATAGAAGATGGAATTTTTCACAAAAACCCAAAACTTCTATAAAATTGCGTCCATGCCCTCATCTTATTGACCAGATCTATTGTGTGTGACCCACTAGGACCAATAGTCAATTTGGTTGAAGCCTTAATTAATTTAAAAGAACAATTCCTTTAAATTAAATCAAAACCGTTATCTGATAACAATTTTTACGGCTTTTTGATCATAAAGGGTACAAGCCACATCCTATGATCCCAAATGACTTTGGGGAGTTAAATAACATCCATTGAGCCTTTCCATCATCAATTACCACATGGATTTAAATCCTCGTTCATACAATGTCCCGGTCGGTCAGGGGTTCGGCACTGACTGTCAACCCCTTTAATAATCCGACTCTATGAAATCTTGTACTCAGGAATGGATCAATTGGAAAACTCTTTTTCCAATTATCCTATCTACCTTGGCCAAGGATTTAGAGTACTATCCATAGGACATTCTCTCTCTCCTACCGAGAGTGAACGATCCCCTATTGTCCGCTCAATTGCCTCCACCAGGTTTCCCATATACCCAATCCATTAACTATATAGGACCACAATACTAAGTGATCCATCAGTCAATAGTCAAAGTACATAGTACGCCTGGCAAGACATCTTTGGCGACTCAGGTCAAAGATCCAACCGTGCTATTGAGATGTAAGAATAACCTGATAGACAGTTCGGTAAGATACCGATCAGGTTTTCCTAAATTGGTCAGTTCAGTGAACTCATTCCACTAATGAGCACCTGTGTGTATCTCAGTGTCCCCACACTGATGACCAATGAGATCGGTCATTCTCATCATATGAGAAGACATCACACACACTAGTCTATCCGGATTCTTGATGTCCCGTCTCAAGGATCCTATGACTAGGAACATTTAGATCACATATCTCTAGATGATCGATCTCATTATCATGATCTCATCATGATTCAATCATCATTGCATGTGATTAAGGACTTCATTACGATATACGCTTCTAATAAAAGCTAGTAACGAAGTTTTGCCTATTTAATTGAATGAGATATTCCTAGAAATGTCGAATCATATCATATATGATTGGCTTGTAGGGCATACATTTCTATCAATCTCCCACTTGCACTAAAGCCAATTACCCACTGGTGATCTCTATCGGCTCAAGGTGAAGCTCAAACACTCTTTGAGTATACGCTTTAGTTAGTGGATCTGTAATGTTATTAACGGAAGATACTCTATCTTTAATTATATCTCTATCAACTGCATTCTCTCTGATTCTATGGTATTGCCATAGAAGTTTGAAACTTCCAATGAGACTTTGGCTCTACCCCATTGTTTTCTCAAAACAATGCACTTTCAGAGAAAGTTGGGACAATCCCATAAGCTAGATGAACATCTTCATCTAGTCAGCTTCTCAAGCATTATACAGTCATTATTCAATCTACTTTAGATTAGTTGTAGAATTAGCAGTGTTCTCTTGCATGGAACTCTTCCAGCTCACTGCACCACCATTAGCTTGTCTTATTATCAGACTTATTTGATTAGAAGCTTGTGTTCATAAAACTACAAGACTTCAAGTCTTATCCTCCATACATTAGAGATATATCCTTAGTGCTTCTCAAGTACTCAAGGACACATCTCTAAATTATCCTGTGACTCTCACAAGGATTTACTTGATGAATGCTCATAACACTTAGAGCATTAATGAAGTCATGTGCGTAGCATCACAAATGTGATAGGTCCTATTGCTAAAGCATAAGGGCTATACTAATGTGATCTCTTTATCTCTCAAGAAGTCTACAAAGACATCTCTTTAAAGATATCAACTCCACACTTCATAGGTAAGAAACCTATCTTGGAGTTTACCATGTCAAACTCTTTGACTATGGTTTTTTTTTTTTTATGCAAATGAACTGGGTAAGGCCAAGAAACCTTTTAGATCTATCTCCATAGATCTTAAAACCCATATTAAGTTTGGAGGATTAATTGATAACTAGGCTCACTAATGATAACATACGTACTTCATTCTCAATGAGTAGTATATCATACATATATGATGTCAAGAAGATAATAGCACTCCCACTTATCTTATATGAAAACACAAGGCATATCTTCATTCTCAATGAAGTCATAAGATTTAATCTCATTAAACCTTATCTACCATCTATAGGAAGTTTTACTTGAGTCCATAAATGGACCTTATACACACACTATTTGGATGTTTTGGAACTTGATTCCCAAAGGTTGTATCATATACACCTGTTTCTCAAAATATAACATAGAGAAACACTATCTTAACATCCATTTGACATATCCTATAGTCATAGTGTGTAACAATCAAATCCGAATGGATTAATTCTATGGCATAGGTAAAAGGTCTTATCATAATCAACTATTTGACATAAATGATATCCCTTTTAACTATCCTTACTTTGAAGGTCTTTACCTTCTAATATACTTCAATCTATTCTTTAGTGATCCATTTATACCCTATAGATACTAAATCCTTAGGTGGATCAATCAAGTTCTGAACTTGATTAGAATAGATAGAGTTTATATCGGATTTTATTGTTTCTTCCCATTTTGAATCAATATCTCATATTGCTTCAATATAAATCTTAGGATCATTATCCTTGTGTAAATATAAACTAGTACCTTAATAAAAGTGTCCATGGATTGTGGGACTGGAACACCTTCCATTTATGCCTTGCTCCCACTGTCTTTCTAAATGAGGGACTCTTCCTCTAGAAATATGGAGAGATGAGCAACTCATACCCTTCTCCCTATGGGAGGCATTAATATCCTTAAGTTTCCTTAGGATATCCCACAAGCCAACACTTTGTAGTCTTATATTCCAACTTGATAGGGTTATACTTCTTTACCAAGCCGGACATTACGAAACCTTAACTTGCTTAAGGTCAAGCTTTAATCCCTTTCCATATCTAATATGGAATAATTGGAATAGACTTGAAAGGTAGCGATTTAAGATCAAATGTCTATATTGAGTGCTAACCCCTAAACAGACAAAGAAGAATTTTGCAAAGGTTGTCAATGTCCATATTATGTCCTACACAATATGGCTTCTCATTTTAGCTGCTCAATTAAGCTAAAATGTATAAGAGGTGTCCATCAAAATTAGATTATACTATCCTTCCTTTATGTGTGAATTATTACTTAAGTATCTCCTCTTTGATCACATCAAAGAGTTCTAATACTCTTTTCATTGATATTTCTTCTTCATTTTTAATCTCAAATAATTTCTCAAAGGTTTTGGATTTGTACTTCATAAAGTACATATGTCCATACCTAGAGAAGTCATCTTTGAAAATTAATGAAGTTGAAATATTATCCTCTATCATTAATAGATATGGGCTAACATGCATCTAGTTGCATGAGTTCTATAAACTCTTTAGCCCTCTCTCCATGTCTAACAAATGAAGAGTTGGTCATTTTGCTTGATAAGATAAGACTTACATATAGTTAATGATTCTAAATCATTTACCTATATGTTACTATCCGAATAGTACTCCTTAAGTCTTCTCTTATAAATATGACCGTACTATTAAACAATAGATTGATCAATATCAATCTACTTCGCCTAATGAGGATTTTTCACACATATTATAAGAGCATACATATCTTATATAAATAAACTCTTTATTTTGCTCCTACTGGTAAACACTTTACCAGTTATCATTTTCATACCATAGAATAAATCTCCATTTATTCAACTAGGAAATGAAAACAATATTATTTTAGAAGGGTAATTAAGACAACTCTAGAAGGCTATAGAAAATTTGTATCTCCCACTAGTAATGATGCAACATTTTGTACCATTTCATATGTAGGTCAACAATCTTCTTTAAACCTTCATTTACTTGCTATTATCTACAACTCTTTGTAGATATATGATGCATATCTGGTATCTCATACTATTATATGCACCCCTAGTATCTTATACTAGAATACACATACATAGTATCTTATACTATCAAATGTGTATATAAGACAAGTAAATATTAATGACATAGATACATGTAGCTTCTCAAGCTCCACCTTTGCATTATGTGCAATACACTTTGCACTTCTTCTTCTACTTACCATCATCATGATAGTAGAGGAATGCTATGTCAAATTTGGGTTATAATATCTTGACTCACTTCTTTGACTTTTAACTATCACCATCTATCTCTATCTAATGATCTTACTTCTTTCTATTGGTCTTATCAATAAGAAGTATTCAAGATGTATTATTCTTCTTTGCCTTTAATTAGCTCATCACCATGAGCCATGATGGATATCAAATCCATCTATCCATGTTGCCACTACTAACTTTATCTGATAGAGGCTAACATCTGATATAAGGTAATTAATACATCTTTTCAATGAGATAAGATCTTATCTTCTCTCACTTCATTAGATAGTGTAGGAGATACTTACTTCTCAAGTAGGATAGTCAATAGGTCAACTATGAGAACTATTCTCTTAGTTCTAAACCGATATAAGAAGTGTGAGCCATTAAAATACTTAGCATCTAGCATGCTAGATTAATGGTGGTTTATAATATTCTACAACAGAGATATAATTATATGAACATTACAGACATTCATTAAAATTAATATATGGTCTTTCATCCTAATTTATACTCCCACTAACTTTTCGACGAATTTGCATAACCCTCATTATGCAAAGACGGGATATCACGATAACATCCTAGTGGGGACCAAGACCCTACTAACTTTATGGTGATAACCTTGTGGGAAACACAACAAGTCATCCCATACTTAATAGGTAGGTAGCTTTTACCAATTGCAACTCATGCAATTCTTAGTCATTCAGCCTCTAGAGTTATAACCTTGTGGGAAACACAACAAGCTATATACTCTAGTTAGGTCAAATCCGCTTGTTACGTTATGAGAATGGATTCTTAACATAGCCCTTGTGGGAAACACAACAAGGCCGTGCAATGGTCCACCCCAAAGTTCGGCAAATGCCTTAGCCATGATCACCAATCCCTTGCAGAATGAGTCTTGTGGGAAACACAACAAACCCATCCAATCTAAGATTGGCTCATCAAGACCATAACAACGAAAGGCTACGTGAGTCATTCTTAATGTCTCACGTTTATCGACCTAATTAGAACGAGGAGGGATTTTATTTTAGTCTCATCAACATAGGTGCTACATATAAATATTAATATACCTTTGGAATATCATATATTTAAGGTATAATCTGTAGCACATACCACATATCAAATATGCATTAAAACATAGGTGATCATGGACTTAACCCTAAGCATACACCTAAGGCACCCCTATAGGTGCAATTCCTTGCTTCAGAAGCTTGAGTTGGCATGCTCCCACTTCAGAAGGGTGCTTCTCCAAGTGGTCCCGCTCTCCATTCTATCACGATCCGGCTTCTAACCATTACAAGCAGCTAAAGGGTACACAGACCCACAAATGTACAACTCATAATAAGAAACCTTGGTTTCAACCAAGGGGAGTACACAAATGGGGGGAGGTAGAATGTACAATCAGATTGTATAGAGAGAGAGGAGGCACACGCAGGCCCCATTTAATAGCATAACCAACTTAATTAACCAAGCAATCAAAAGCAAAGCATATTTAAGTCCATGATCACCTCCATAAACACACCAACATTCATCACATGAACATAGAGCGCATACGTGATAATTATATGAGATATATCATATATACCATCATAAAATTATATACTGTAATTTTGAAATTCCAAATTTCATGCTTGTCGAATTTTCATAAAATAAATAACATGAAATGCACATATAAACAATTTACATGCATAAGACAAGCAATATAAAATATTCAGATGATTCATGCTTTTAAAAAATTTCTCAGAGCATTAAATTAATGTCAAAATCATAATTCTTCAAAATCACATTTTTCAGAATTTATTTGAACACTAATTTAATCAATAAAGATTTTAAAACAATTTTAAAATCATTTATAAAATGATTCTATGGCAACCAAAGTCAAAAACTATTTAACAAGTTCATAAACATTTTACAAACCTATTAAATAATTTCTCAGAACTTATATAATCATTAATTTCATTAATTTTGATCTTAAAACAATTTTAAAATCAAAATAGTAGAATTCAATGACAAAATAGTAAAACTCTATTTAATAAGTAATTAAACACTTTAATAACTCATTAAATAAATTCTACAATTTTTCAGAATTTTTCTGGAATTTTATGGCAATTTTTGGGATCAAAAATGAATTTTAAACAATTTAAAAAGCAATTTTGAATTAAATAAAGGGCGGCGCAGTGCGCCGGCCAATGAGCGCCGGCCACGGCACCTCGGGCTCAACGTAGCTCTGCCACGTACCCCCCCGGCTTGCGCCGGAGGGCCGTCGGCTGCGCGCCGCGCGCTGTACGCCCGCGTGCGCCGCCGCGAGCCGCCGGGGCTAACGCGGCGCGGCCGCGTACCCCCCCGGGGTGCGCCCGCCCTACCGCCACGTACCCCCCCTCCGCGCTCTGCCGGGTCCGGATCCGATTCGGACTCCGTCTTCTTCGCCCGATAAGGGCTGGGCGGATTCCGGAAACCCTAGAAAATCGCCGACTTTCGGGCCTGATTTGGGGGGTCAAACGGTGTCCGAAAAATCCGAAAAAATATGCTTTGGAATCCTTGAACAATAAGAATTCTATATATAGAAGTTTAATCTCATGAAAAATTCTATAAAACGCTAAGTTTCAGGAGGAAGTTGCCACGGCCACAATTAAACCAAAACGCAAATCCCTCTCAAATCCGGCACCTCCAAGGGCCGTTGAGTGTCCAATAACTTATGGAAACTTTAGGAAACTTAATTTTATATCTTCCTACGTCATTAGACAGAGGTATTTGAGTCCAAATAGGTAAGTTCATCAACTCCCCCAATTTCGGCCGGATTTTCGGATATGATCATCTTAGCAACTTTCCGAACTCATTCCGGACTCTCCGGATGGCCAAAATTCATGAGGATTACGGCATTGGAAAGATCTCATCCACGAGAATCCAATGAATCTAACTACACACAGTTTCGTATCTCATAAAAACTGTGGAGATCAAATCAAAACAGCTCTGTATGCAGTTTCGGGAAAGCAAGAAATCACATGAAATCAAGCCAATTTCGATTCAACTTCGACCAAGGCTTCAACCGGGCTCTGATACCACTGTAAGGAATCAATACATGACAGCGGAAAATTTTTATTCCATAAAACCACGATCTTTGCCTTGATCGATGCCGAACGAGTAAAACCGGGAACCGAATATGAAGTAGAACGAGAGTACCTCATGGGATTTCTCAAATCCCTCACCATGGATGAAGAGAGGACGTTCCTCCTTGCTAAAAACCGTTCAAGTGTCCGGTCTCTAGCGGTATCCACACGATCTGCTTCAATAGACGAGTTCTCTCTTCATTCGGGCCTCCAGAAACCTTCCAGATCCAAGCTTGACCATGGGAGATCACCTTCTAGAGGAGAGAGGAGGGAGAGAGGAGGCTTGGGACGTGCTCCAGCCCTATGGCTTGTTAGGGTTTGGCTTCATAAGCCATTTATATATAGAAGATGGAATTTTTCACAAAAACCCAAAACTTCTATAAAATTGCGTCCATCCCCTCATCTTATTGACCAGATCTATTGTGTGTGACCCACTAGGCCCAATAGTCAATTTGGTTGAAGCCTTAATTAATTTAAAAGAACAATTCCTTTAAATTAAATCAAAACCGTTATCCGATAACAGTTTTTACGGCTTTCTGATCATAAAGGGTACAAGCCACATCCTATGATCCCAAATGACTTTGGGGAGTTAAATAACATCCATTGAGCCTTTCCATCATCAATTACCACATGGATTTAAATCCTCGTTCATACAATGTCCCGGTCGGTCAGGGGTTCGGCACTGACTGTCAACCCCTTTAATAATCTGACTCTATGAAATCTTGTACTCAGGAATGGATCAACTGGAAAACTCTTTTTCCAATTATCCTATCTACCTTGGCCAAGGATTTAGAGTACAATCCATAGGACATTCTCTCTCTCCTACCGAGAGTGAACGATCCCCTATTGTCCGCTCAATTGCCTCCACCAGGTTTCCCATATACCCAATCCATTAACTATATAGGACCACAATACTAAGTGATCCATCAGTCAATAGTCAAAGTACATAGTACGCCTGGCAAGACATCTTTGGCGACTCAGGTCAAAGATCCAACCGTGCTATTGAGATGTAAGAATAACCTGATAGACAGTTCGGTAAGATACCGATCAGGTTTTCCTAAATTGGTCGGTTCAGTGAACTCATTCCACTAATGAGCACCTGTGTGTGTATCTCAGTGTCCCCACACTGATGACCAATGAGATCGGTCATTCTCATCATATGAGAAGACATCACACACACTAGTCTATCCGGATTCTTGATGTCCTGTCTCAAGGATCCTATGACTAGGAACATTTAGATCACATATCTCTAGATGATCGATCTCATTATCATGATCTCATCATGATTCAATCATCATTGCATGTGATTAAGGACTTCATTACGATATACGCTTCTAATAAAAGCTAGTAACGAAGTTTTGCCTATTTAATTGAATGAGATATTCCTAGAAATGTCGAATCATATCATATATGATTGGCTTGTAGGGCATACATTTCTATCAAAAATTAATAAGTATTCAACAACAATAGTCTTCCTCTATGAGTTATCTTTCCATTGCAACAAACGGCATTCAATTCCGATCTACCATTTGTTTGCAGCAACTTTTAGAAGTCAGATGCGCAGTTCTGTCCGCACGCAGCACCTATCAAGCCCAATTGCATGCAAGCCCAGCCCATTGGGCACATATCTGATCAATTCACGACCTTACCTTCCTTTTTCCTCCTCCATATCACTTTTTATAGCATCTGGAAGCTTCATGGTTGAAATTAGCATCATCTAATGATGGCAATCCAACTTGTTGTCTTGTATATCAAGACTTGCCATTTTTGGACCAGATTTGTTTCCTCTTCAAGTGGAGACATATTTTGAGCATGGGAAAGGTGATCCATGGTTTACAATCTCTCTCAATCATTTGGGTAAGTTTATATATGCCTCAGGATGAAAATTAGCAACATTAATTGAAGGAAATCCAACCTATGGTCGGATGTATCAAAACTTGCTATTTTTTGACCTGGTTCTCATCCCCTATAAAGAGAGACTCATATGAACGACCTAAGAGAGGGCATCCCCATCCTCCAGCACTTCTATATTCGTCCTCCAGCCACCCTAGGCTCTTCCCAATCTCCTCAAATAGTTCTATCTTCGTCCCGGTGCCCGGAGATCATCCCAAAGTGAAGAAGAAGCCGGTCTATGCTCCAACGTGCTGCACTGCTGATCATCGGCTTCTACAGATCTCTATAGTCATTTTCCGGCCTTAATTCCTTCATAATAAGTGTTCTTAATCAAGATATATTTCATATTCAACAAACTGAGATCAATTCTGACATTCCCTCGGCTTGTTATGGCTTCAACACCGGCGCTGCACAGACAGATCCAAAGTCTTCTCGTCTAAGTCATCATATTATCAGTCAATTTAAGTACATTTAATGGTAGATTCAGCCCATACATCCTTCATAGAAATTGTTCCCCGGTGAGTTATATTTTATATCCAACATGAATCATTTAATTTGGATATTTGTGGTTCCCATAGCATGTCCTACATTGACATTGTGCTGGGAGTTTCCAGAACTTCATTGTCCAAGATCCGAATTATCAGGTAAATTCAGATTACTTATCATAAGATTCAAGAAATTTTGTCTGCATATAAAACCACCCTCGGTGAGTCCTCTTTATTTTAAAGCAAACATCACTTTATTCTAACATTTTTACTGTTCGTTATGATCTCTGCATCAGAGCTGCGCAGTTTACATTGAATCTATCCAACCCGGTTGCCACTTTGCCTGGGTTGTGTTGTCTTTAACCATTTATATTCTTTTTTTCTTCATTAAAATCATTTAATTCATATTAAAGCATAATTTTATTCAGTTTTTCATCATTTCATATATCATAAAAAAACCAAAAAAAAGGGGTTAGGGCAACCCCGAATCCGGTGAGTTTGTTTCCAGTTGTCGTTTATGTTATTGTTTTTACAAGTTACTACACTTCACTCAGTTCTAATCCTTCTTCACTTTTTTTCTCGTCTTATTATCTTCTAGTTGCACAAATACATCAAGCTAGCATTGGTTGGACTCTTCTTCATCGGCCGGCCGAAGAAGAAGAAGGTTGAACCCGCACACACTTTCTCCCACGCTATGGTACACGGTAAAATTCAACTTTCTTTCTATTTTCATTCTATAAAGCGGAGCCCGCGGCTCCTGGCGACCACCCTTCTTATTCATGTTCTAAATTCATCTCCTCCTCACTCTCCTCCTCACTCTCCTCCCACATGACCCGAACCATCTCCGGTGCTCGAGCGACGCCGTGAGATGAAAGTTCGGGGATCAATGTGAGTGTGGGATCGAGGTGAAGAGTTTTTACCACTTTCCGAGTGTTTTCAATTCACTCCCCTTTTACCCTATCCATCTTTCACCTTCTTCTCTTGAGGTGCCGATCCGGAACCCGTTTTAGGAGTCGACAACTGGCATATACATCTTGCTTCCATGAGTCATTCAAGCTTCGTGCATAGTCTAGTCATTATGCAATAAAGAGAAATTTAGATCTATTTTGCTCCTGGCATGGATCTTCAGCTGGTTACTGGATCGGCTTTTGTTCTATACAATCTGCACAGGTGTCATTCTCAGACGGTTTCCCTCGCCATGAACTACCTGTGCTGTCACACTTGACTCTCATCAAAGACAGGAAGCTCGATACAAATGATGACATGGAAGAAGCTAAGACATCCATTGCCTTGTGGAGTACGAGCCGGCTACGGCATCTAGGCATGCTTACCAAGGAGAGTCCAAATGACCAACGCCGCTGTCTTTTTCAGTTACAGCTTCTTTGTACCTGATTATCCTTTTATTGCCATTTTTTTCATGTTTGTCAAACAAATTTGGTCATTTATGAATAAAAAATGAATTTTGTTATGTCAATTTTGCAATAGGAAATTCACAAAATTTTACCTTATGCCTAAAAAATTGTCAATGTATGACCAAAGCAATGCATGATAGAAACAACTATTTTACAACATGATTTGCAAGATTTAACAATAAAAAATGGATTTTTCATAAAATTTAAACATGCATTTCCTTTGAGTGAATTTTTCTGAGCAATTCAGAAATCCATTTGAAATTCTTTCAGTGGCGTTGTAATCAACTCAATTTCAAGAGTGGCTGGTAATTTTTAAAATTTTCATGATTTTGACATATTTTTACCTCTATAAATAGAGCTACTGCCCCTACTCGCTCATTTCACCACTCACAGCCTCTCTCTTCACCAGAGCTACTCTGACTTCTTCTACATTTTCAGAGCCCGAATCACATTGCAAGTTAGTACTCCAGTTAAAGAAAATGTAGATCTCTCCATTCTCTTCGTTTTGACTATAATTTCACACCATTCCTAGTTCCTTTGAGCTGTTTTCGGGTTAGAAAAAGATCAGTGCAGATCTTAAGGTCCATGTGCCCTGGACCCAGGGCGCATGTGTCCTCAAACAAGGGCACAAGGGCATGTGCCCTCAAGTCAGGGTGCATGTGCCCTCAAGTCAGGGCACAAGGGAACGTGCCCTTAACTCAGGGCACATGTGCCCTCAGACCAGGGCGCAAGGGCATGTGCCCTGGGGTCAGGGCACATGTGCCCTGGACCAAGGGTGCATGTGCCCTCAAATCAGGGCGCATGGACTCCTGGTACATGTCGAGCTTCAGCATTCTTGTCTTGCTAATTGTATTAGAATTGAAAAATTAACCAATTTTGAAATTTGCAGATACTGAAGAGGGTTTGATGTGCACGTGCGCAAGACAACGAGGCTAGCCCTTTTGAGTCGGCAGCCTCACACGAGGAAAATTTCCTTTGAACTAGCCATAAATTCTCTTCCATCTTTGTGATTGCTGCTTGACCATAACAACTTTTCCATTTGTAGGGACGGATCAAGTCCCGCATCTCATGGCAGTTGGTATGATTGGCGTATCGAGGTATTCAACCGTTCCAATGTTGCAGACTGGATGAGATGGGATTTGGTCCTGTCCTGCATATGTCAGTACTTTAGGAGGACTTGGATTTGATCCAAGTTCTAAGAGATCGCTGGGATGGTGTGACTTGCTCGTTTCTACTTCCCTGGGGGCATATAATCCCTACTTTGGAGGATGTGGCCCATATCACGGGGCTCTGAGTCTATGGGTGTGCCATCATTGGTTGCACATATGGTAACTACGCCGAGATGGCAGTGGCGTTCCTTTCTTACTCCTTGCCTTGGTCACATGATGAGGCAGTTCTGTCGATCACTTGGAAGGAGTGTTTCTAGTTAGTGGGCCTGACAGAGACTCAGATGCAGCGAGACAAGAGTACCAAGGATTATGAGGATCGCCATATTTGTCAAGTATCTGTGACACTGTGCGGTCCTCCTGGATCAGCGAAGGCGGAACATGATCTCTGCTAATTTTTGCTCTTCTTTTTTGGTCGCTTGTTGCTGGGCAACAAGACTGAAAAGGTTCACTTGTGGTTCCTTTTGCTCTTGGCCAACGTGGAGTCCATTGGCGAGTATACCTGAGGTGCAGCGATCCTGGCACATCTGTTTGCCTGTCTCTCTCCTAACAGCGGTACTATCTCTGTAGGTGGCTTCACACCTTTTCTTCAAGTATTTCTCTTTCTATTGCTTGCTTTCCTGTTTTCTGTTATACTTGTACTAACAAAGTGTTAATTTCAGGTGTGGAGTTACCTTTACCTTCCACTAGGCCGAGGTCGACTGGATCATCCATTTTGCCTGCCTTTGTTGGCGCACTGGCACGCCATCCGTGACACCACTTCCTACGCACACCAGCTCCTTCATCTTCGAGGTGAGCTGTTGAGTTTCTCTCTTGCACGAGTACATCTCCTTGTTCTTCCTTGCTTTTGTTTGTTGATTGCTGAACCTTTCTTTTCTTTTAGGTATGCTGGCGCCCGTATCTGACAATAGATGACGAGAGTGCCGAGTGGGTAGAGAAGGGTGTCCATCTCTTCAGCCGCAACATCTACCTCCATTATCTGAATGAGGTGGAGCCACTTTGGGTTTGCCTCGTGATGTGGACATTTGGTGGTTATCAGGAGTGGTGCCCTCCTCCTCCTTCTAGACATAGCCATAACACCAAGGGGTTGACACATTCAGTGAACTGGGCTACCTGGTACCGATCTGCCTTGGAGGACTGGGAGGCCGAGGGCACCGTGGTTTTCTCGACTATCACGGATGACATGGAGTTCACTCACCATTATGATGCAGACTACGGTCATCTTTTTGACTATGCTAGCCAGGTTAGCTTTTCCACTGTCTTTTTGTTATCAATGAATTGCCTTGTCTCATAAAATTTCTTCTTTTTCAGGATTCCCGGGGCATGCTCACCTGGTATCAAGCACAAATCCGTGAGCTGGAGGAGTAGGTGGCCTCTCTCAAGGTAGCTCTACAGGCAGTATGTGTATGTCTTGTGTTCTTCAATTATACTGCCACATATTTGACTTTCTTTATGTACTTGCAGTGCATGGCCTACTTATAGGGTGTTTCTTCTTTTGAGGAGGTGAGAGCCTTACGAGACAAGCTGATTGTCGTGAGACAGTCTCTGGCAGAGAAGGAGATCATGGTAACATTTTGATAGTTGCTACCATACTTGTTCTTTCTTTGTCTAAGCCTCATACATTGGTTGTAGGTGGCTGCACTGGAGTAATCAGTCGCTGCTTCTTCTTCGGAGTCCTCTTCCAGGATCCAGGCCTTGGAGGTTGAGCTTCAGGCTCGGGTGCCCACTCTTGAGATTGCTCAGCTCTGATAGGACTTTGATGCAGAGCAACTGGTGCAGGACCAGCGCCACTTCGAGGCTCTTCGCGAGGCAGAGAACCAGCACGCTGTTACCCTTCACAAGCGGTTCAAGGCACTTCGCGAGATGGAGAGCCAGCATACAGCTGCCCTTCGCGAGCGAGACGCCGTGATCCGTGCCATGGAGCAGAGGTAGTACTAGACACAGATTGATCTTGTTTCTGCTCAGGCAGAGCTACGTTTTCATCGTGAGATAGCCTACCAGTTTATTCGGAGCCGGACCCATCAGAGTGGCAGCCACCAAAGTGGCACACGGACCCACCAGAGCAACTTGCACCAGAGCCGGGGCCGCACAACATGGGGTGGTGCTGATCCAGAGAGGAGCCAGACTCCTAGTGTGGCTAACTACCTAGTTTCTTCTCCTAAGCATAGGGATGAGTAGATTCTGATTTTATGCCCAGTATCACTGTATCAGGCTTCTAACTTGTATCTTGTTTCATGAATGAATTAGTGTTTGTGTCTACTTGTCTTGTTTTGGTTGTGTTTGCAACATCACTTCGACAATTTTGATTAGTATGACTTGGTGGCTTGGCCCTTTGCTTTTATCAAAGGGTATAGCCTTCTTAGCATGGCAAAAAATAGGGAGTGGAAAAAAGCAAATGTGGAGAGGGTTTAGAAAACTTACCTGTGTGGCAAGAATCCATTCTTCTTTCTATGTAGTGCCTAAAAACACTTAACAAAAGGATCAATTCTATCCATGTCTCATCCCTTTGCCCATTTTTTATTTTGGCTTGACTTTGAGTCAAAGGGAAGAGCCTTCTTAACAAGGTAGAATAAAATAAATGACTGAACTAAAAATGGTGGTAAGGGTGAGAGGGCTTACCTACCATGGTGAGTGTCTTTCCTTCCTACATTGAAATGCCTGAAACACTTACAAAAAGGGGGATTAGATCTTCACCACGACTCATCCCTTTGCCTATTATGCTCAACTTTTGACATAGGCCAAAGGGAAGAGCCTTCTTAACAAGGTAATTAAAGCCAAAAAATGAACATGCAATGCAGCACTATAAATATGCATGACAAAAAAATAAACATGGATGCAACTAAGGCAATGATCATGACTAAGCTAAAAGATATGCAAAAATTTTTGGGTTTTCTTGTAAATATTCATTTTTTTAAAATTTAAAAAATTTAAAATTTTTAGATTTTTGAAATATTCAAAATTTGTTGAATTTTTGAAATATTCAAAAAATTTTGTGGAGAAAATACTGGTATTTGAGATAGTTCATCGGTCTTTGAAGTTTGTCTAAGACTCAAGTGGTAGATACCATGTGCAAAATAAAGTTCCCTACCTAGAATCCTTCTAACCTTCTTCCTTTGATCGGCTTGGATTCCATCTAGATTCGGTCGGTTTATTCTACCCTAGGGGTTTAAGGAGGAAGAATATAGAGGAAGTCCTTGATAGGGTTTGGAAATGTTGAGAGGGATTTCTCTACTCACACTCAAATTGCCCATTGGGGTTCCGCTCTTTGGGTCTTTCCTATTTTCTGCTCTTCTATGTGGCACATATTTGGACAAGTTTTTTAACCTGTGGGGATATTGCCCATCTTTTAGTGCCTTTTTACCTTGACTATCATTCTGGGTACTCATTCAGACAGGTTGATCATTTTTCTTTTCCTAACTTGAGGGGTTCATTGCCCATCTTTTGGCACCTTTATGCACCCTCCGAGATGGCCTCCTACTAGGGTGGCGAGTGTTTTCGATACTAGCCCTCTCTAATCTTCTCTCCCTATCTTGGACTAAGTAGAAGAGAATAGGGTAAGGGTACTCCTTCCATTTCTAGATTTTTGCCTTGTCTTTTGCCAATGTTGGGTTGTCTGGATTCTAGAATCAGGAGGTGTTGTGTGTGTGGGATGGTACCTACCCTTGACTTCTCACTAACAGTCAAGTATCGATGAGTTGATAGTATATGTTGGCATCAAATTTTTTCCGCTTAGCTTGATTGATACAGATTTCAGCAATGCTGAAGCCAGTGCAGAAAATCTAACCCATATTAGAAAAATTCAAGAATAGATGATGTAAACAGGCTCTGGAAACACCTTGGCAGGGCTTTACATGCTACAAATGGCCAATATGATGTGCTCATTGCATAGCCCCGGTCGAGCGCTTCGCAACGGTCCCCAAAACATAGAAAACAGACACCGGAAGGCCGAAATGACCATTTTGCCCCCTACCCTTTGGGACAAGTTGGGACTCTAACATGGAATTCCAAGTTTACCACATTGTCAAGGTTGTATAGAACTAGGCAATGCTCAAAAAGGATCGAAAATCTGACCACCGGATAAATAGATATGCAAGAAAGATCAAATCTGGATGGAAAGCCATATGTCTTCGCACCAGGGGCATAATGGTCCGATCAACTCCCGGATCGACCCATGGGCTGAAAATTTCAATTTTCATGGTCCAAAACATTTATCTCATGAATATTGATGCATGAAAAATAAATTTGGCCAATGGGAGGGGGTAATTGCATTTAATTACAGTTTTTGGCATTATCGACGATTGAGATTGCACCGATCAGAGAAATCGGTAAAATCAGAGATCGAGAGAAATTTGGGGATATCAGCCACACATATTGGTGTATCACATGATCAATGGCCATCATATCTCATTCCATATTTTTTGGGATTAATTCAAGGTGTATTTAATTGATTTCGGTCAGGATTTATTGTATCCGTCGGATTAGGAGCACTTTGATCAAACCCGAGTTAAAATTAACCCAAATTGGGCTAACCCAAGTTGCATCTGGCCGAACCCAGCTCTTTCCCACCTTCATTGAACATTCAATGCCCTAAAATATAGGATTGGGTGCGCCAACACCCTACAATGTAGGGGCAGGTGCGCCAGCTCCTCATCTCACACACACATGGCTGATGAGAAGTCTTCTTGCACTAGGACTCTCCCCAACTAACCTTTATCCATATCCCATATGAGCCTTATCATCCAAAGCTTATCTTAACCATCATATGGGCATGCTTTGGTCGAACTTCAACCCATTCCCACCTGCCATGTGCGCACACTCACCTAAAAGGTAGGAGCTGGTGCACCAGATTGCATCTTACATACACCACACCTTGGTTAGATGTCTAACCCAATTAATAGTCTAGTAAAAATAGAACTCTTTGGAAATTAGGACTCTCAACCTCTCAGCCTCTTCCTCAGCTTCATATGGGTCTCCAATCCTCTATAAAAGGCCCCCCATCTGGCTTTGGTTGAAGCTAGCTCAGCTCACCTGTGCGCCAGCTCTGCTCCAGCCCATTCCTCTCTTTAATGCGCCCTCTGCCCTGCTCCAAGCCTTCCTCATCTTGCTTGGATGTCTTGAGTATCAAGAAAGAAATCTCTCCTACCCATTTTGGGTGTGCCAAGTGAAGAAGAAGAAGAAGAAGAAAAAGGCTTCCTCCAGCAGGTGCACCAGCAGCAGGTGCAACCAGCCCACCTGATTGGTGTGCCAACTTCAGCAAGTGCAGCAATCTCTCTTCATCACTTTGCTCCATCCATCAACATCAGCAAGGAGAAAACCCCCTTTTCTCATCCAACAGCAAGAGAATAAGGGTTTGGTGGCACCTTTAGCCCATCATCTTCAACACCACCTGCAGTGCAAGAGAGAAGAAAAACCTGTGAGTAGTAGAAGCGTGCTCCGATGTATTCCTTTAATTCTACTCTTCCTCTTCTCTTCTCTACCCATCTCCATGGTGGAATACCCTCTGAGTAATGCCCATTCAGCCCCTTTGAGTGCCCTTCACATTGGTCTACAGAAAGCCATCCTTTAGCCCCAAGGGTACCCTCTATTTGGCCATCACAAAAACAGCCCCTTGCTGTCCCTTAAAACAGGCCTCTGAACCAGCCCCTTTGTGCACCCCTTTGGCCCTCCATTTCGGCCTCTAAAAGTTCTACTATCATGCCTTGTTCAACCCCACTTATGGTCACTTGAACAGGAACCTCCTGCCTCCCCAATCAGGCTCCGAATGGCATCCCAAGCAGGCCCCCTTGCTGGCCCAAGTTCTACCCCCTTGTGAGCACCCATGTCAGGCCCCTTTGATGGTCACCTAGTTTTCCCTATGTGCAACACACCAAATACAGCTCCTACAGCACCCCCAAACAAACCAATCATCCTCTTTGATGTGTGGAAGGAGGGGGTGACAGCCTGGGCCTCTTGGAATCCGGCAGATGGGCCAAGAGTTAAGCCGGGTGGCCCTTATTTCTACATATCACAATGCCCTTGTGCTACCCCTAAATCAAACCCCATGTGTCTTGTTCTCCTTCCCCTTAGAGTATAGAATGAAGGTCGACGCTTTGAGACTCTCGGAATCCACCGGTCGGGTTGACACTACTTGGGCTGGCCTTCAATTCTCATGCCCTTTGTGCATTCCTAAACCAGTCCTAGTTCACACCTAAACCTGCCCCTTGTGCAGTCCTACCAAAAGCCCACCTAAACAGCACCTTAGCCAACCCATTCTAGCCCCTCTGAGGCTCACATACCCTGCTGCTATAGCAAGATGTCAAGGTGCAAAAATGGAGTGCAAATCAGGCCAACCGGGCTATGGAGGTGCAAATCAGGCCCATTGGGTTATGAAGCTCAAAACAGGCCGCCAGGGCCCATGGAGCTCAAGATTGGGCCAACTGGGCCGACATGATATGAAGTCGGCCTTCTTAGTCCATAAGACATGAAGACCAGCCCATTGTGCTGATGAAGCTAGCCTATTGGTCCTTGGATAGTAAAAATCACATTTAACTAAATCTGAGGGCGAGATGCCAAAAGTAAATAAGGAGTTAGCATCACCACGTGGGCGTTCCACCTTGGGCAGCTAGCCCGGACCCGTATCCGGTATGTTGACCCGGGCGTAGGCATAGGACACGCTTCCCATTGCAAATGGACCCTTCCTACTACTTGGAAAGTCAAATGACTATGCCTTGTAGGACGGGTAAAATTCCACACCGATTGGAAAATAAGGCGGCATGCTACCAAAATTTTTCCAATCAAGTGGATTTTACACCAAGGGAAGGACATTCACACATTTGCACCATTGACATCATTAAACATGGCATATGAACTACCACATTTGTTGTACATTGACATGGAATACTTTGAACATGAACATTTCAAGTGCCGAGTTGATTGCATGTGACTGGGCATCGACACCAGCTCGACAGACCGGATGTGATGCAAATCGAACAAGAGTTAACCAAATCTGAAGTTAACTTAATTAAATCTAAAAATACATTCAAACCAACCTTAAACATGCTTAAAACAGATCATTAAAGCTTTAACATTCAACAAAAATCAGATTTAATACAATTTGTAAAATTTGATTCAATACACTTAATTCATTGGAATTCAAATGCTTAAACAAGTGCACATCAATTAATTTACAACCAACTGAATAAAGCACATTTAAAACACATTAAAGCATCTAGAATTCATCTTAGAACATGTGAAATCAGATCATTAACAATCTGAAATTCAAGTTTAATCAATTTGAACTAAACTTCAAAACATTTAAAACATACGGAATGCACCCGAATCGGTATTAAAACACCAATCGACATGAGAAAATCACATGAAAATGACTCAACACATGTCAATTAAACTTAAACAAGTTAATTGTCTCAACACATTTAAAATTCAAAACTCAAAACAAAAAAAAAATAAACTTCAACCATTTGAAGTAAAACAAACCAAACAATTCAAACAAACTCAAAATAAATAACATTCAAATCCAAGTCAAATGGAAATATGAAATTAACATTTCAAACCACATCAAAATCAATTCATAAATCAACATAAGTCAACTTCAAAACAAATCTAATCAAACTTGTTTGCATCTCATTGGGCCTGAAAGGCCAGGGCCCATTGTGTTCTTTATACGTTGTGGATGTGCACGCTCTCGTCAAACAAGATAGCTATGGCAGTTAATCAAGGGTGTTCGAGTGTTTGCTCGATGTAAATGAACATCGGATATTTGCACCATCCGATGGAGAGAGGTCAAAAATATTTTCACAGAACCTGAACCTCGGTTCTATACTCTTTTAATATCACTCGGACTATCTAGTATTTTTATGGTCTATCACCTACTTTTCTAGAAAATTCGGATATCGATATTTCAAAACATAAAAAAACAAAAAATCTTTTCTAAGAATCAAAAATATTCTCGAGGTTCCCACAGTATACTAGTTGTTTCTCCATTTTTATAAAAAATACTTTTTGAGGTAAATTTCATTCCAAGGATGATTCAGTTTTTCTCTATCTACATTAGTTAACTCATATGCATTGCCTAGATAGTTTTCAGTGATTACAAAAGGCCCTTCCCAGTTAGGTTGAAATTTGGAGCGGGGACCCTCTAGCTTAACGAAAATTCTTTTAATGACCATTGTCGATTCCAAAAACGGGTTCCGGATCGGCACCTCAAGAGAAGGTGAAAGATGGAATTGGGAAAAAAAGAGGAGTGAATTGAAAACACTCAGAAAGTGGTAAAATGTCCTCACCTCGATCCCACACTCACATTGATCCCCGAACTTTCATCTCACGGCGTCGCTCGAGCACCGGAGATGGTTCGGGTCATGTGGGAGGAGATCGAGGAGGAGATGAAATTAAAGCATGAGAAATGTGGTCGCCAGGAGCCGCGGGCTCCGATTTATGGGATGTAAATTAAGAAGTTGAGTTGAGTTGACCGTGTACCTTAGCGTGGGAGATCGGGATATGGGTTCAACCTTCTTCTTCTTCGGCCGGCCGATGAAGAAGAGTCTCCAATCAATGCTAGCTTGTTCAATCTGTGCAACTAGAAAAATAAACCAAGTGAAGAAAATAATTAGAACTATGGGAGGTGTAGTAACTGTAGTAAAAAGATGAGAAAGAAGCAAACGGAATCGAACTCACCGGATTGGGGTGAGCCTTAACCCCTTTTTTGTATTTTTTTATTATGTAAAAATGATGAAAATAAACTGAAATATGCTTTAAAACAGTAAATGAACTGAGTTAAGTGAGTTGAGAAAGCTTATGGAACGGATCGGCTTGAGTTGAAGCCGAGTTGGTTGAGAAAAGGCGGGTTCGGGTAGCTTTGCACCCTTCTGGCGTGACTTTGGTGCAGAGGAGACTACGGACGACCCCGATGTCAGAATCGAGTTAAGTTTGTTGGAGTAGACGGAGGACTCAGAGAGGAAGAGTTCCTATGTTTATGACTTATCCGAAATACTCATGTATAAGTCAGTAAAAATTCTGAAATTGGGCGGATATAGAAAACAGAACCTGGATGTGCGCCCTCAGTGTGACAATTGCCACGAACAAACGGCAAGTCGGAATTGAGTGCCGTCAGTTGGAGATGAAAGAGGACGAAGATAGGAACAATTTGTATGTTGAAGACTTTTGCAGTAGAAGCTCCGGATTTTCTACATAAGTCGATGAAGATGGTTGATGCAGAACACCCGGATCGAGCCTTCTCCTTCACCTCGGGATCGATTTCTTGACTTCGGATCGCCTTTGGACGTCGAGACGGCTTTGGAGAAGAGCTTGGACGACCTCTGGACGAGCTAGGCACCCGGGATTAACCTTGGGTCACTGAGAATGACCCTCAATTTATAGGGGAAGGAAGCCGGTGCAAAATTTATAAACTGGACCTACCGCGCCCCCGTGTTTCAAAGAGGAGGAGGGCGCGCCCTCAAACCAGGGGCGCGCAGGGCGCGCCCCCAGTTTGGGGGTGCGGTCTGCGCGCCCCCCTATTTCAAAGGAAGAGGGGGCGCGTTACGCGTCTCACTGCTAAAAATTGACGGAAATTTCCGGAAATTGCTAAAAATTGACTTGACATACGTAACGCGCCCCCGAACCGGGGGCGCGGTACAAATAATCGAAAATCCTCCATGGAAACATTCCAAAAATTCGGTTTAGAAGGTGCTAATCGGGGTAATTTGCGATTTAAAGAAACTGACCGTGCCCCCGCCTTTCAAAGGAACCGGAGGCGCGCAGGGCACGCCCCCGGTTTGAGGGCGTGCAGGGCGCGCCCCCAGGTTGAGGGCGCGCAGGGCGTGCCCTCCTCTTTCAAAGAAAGCGGGGGCACGGTACACTCTCTCTCCTGCGCGCGTGTTTCGCGAGCCGTATCTTGCAAACGGGATGTCCGATTCGGCTCCCGTTTGTTGCGTTGGAAAGAGGGCCTTCAACCGCACCTCCTCAAGTCAGTAAACCAGCCGGAGTGACTCCTGATATGTTCACATGGGGCTTTCTACCGATTTACCCTCTCGCGGAAAGTCGAAACCCGGGGCGAAGATCCGAAAGAGCACGATTCCGATCGAGAAATCTCGGGTCAACTCGGGATGACTTAAAATGATGACCGAACAAGTCCGGTACGATCGGACAATCCGAAGTCATCGAAAAATATGAGATTAACCCGGTAAACGTGAATCGAAAGCCGTAAAAGTCGCGAAACCCTAAAATTGATCGAACCGGATGTATGGCCCCAGTTGATGAAAATATTCGGCTAGAATCGACCCGGATGACCCGAAAAGACCCGGTGATGACTGGAAAGGCCTAATACATGGTTCGAGATAGCCGTGTCAGCACAGATCAAAAAAGCGATAACGAATGCCGTCATTGACCGACGCCTACTGAAATGACTTCTCGGAAACCCTGAATGTTAAGGAACACATGCGTGACTCCCGAGACCTTCAATTATGGACCATTCAAGGTCGGTCATCGAGCCGGCTTCGTGTTTTTACAGTTCACGTGCGGCTCTCGCTTGAAAGTTATAGCAATATTCCGGAAATCATTGGTCCATTCTCAACTAACAAGGGGGGCTCCACCAATGTCCTTAGCTCATCTCCACGAGGTAGTCCGAATTAGATAACGGTCAAATAAAAGATATCGCCTATGGAATAAGAGTATAGGGCTCCGAATCAAGCCAATTTGGCGTGTCTACAGCTTGCCTCGCCTTGATGTCGGCTTTGCAAGGGAATGGCATGTAGCGGAACGGAGTGAAACGTAGAGAAAGCGTAGTGAAACGAGATGGATCGTAGTGGAATGTAGTGGAGTGAAATGACGATGGACTGAAAAGGTGGCATCAAGGTGTAGATATAGACACGCTCAATGACCAGATTCAGCAAGACGAATCTCCTCAAGTCTCTTGGTTAACCGCCATGTTTCATCAAGTCCTCCTATGTTCGATTGGTAAAAGATGTGCCATTGGCACGAGAGAAGGATAGCCAACCCCCAACGCGGTGGGGAGTCCTCGAAACATGGGTTCGTAGGTTCATCATCAGCCGGTAACCCGATCTTTGCGGTGTTCTTGTACTGTGACGGGCTAAAATTTAAAGAGATTTGTTTTGAAAAAGTAAAAGAATACCAATCGAGCACATTTGGGCTCTTTGATTCATTTAAGTCTTTCAAGAGACAAGATTCAATTCGGAATGGAATGATCTCAGATTCCCAAAGGCAAATGTTTAAGCATAGACCGCGAAGATATTGACGGTGCAAGTTCTGACCAAATAGAAGGCCCTTGGCGGGATGAATTGGCTGCCATGGTGGGATGAATAGCAAAGAAGTTGCAATGGCCATAGTGGTGAAAATATTTCAGGGCACAAAGTGGTTACCGAACACGGTGGGATTAATAGACACGGTGGGATATTAGAGAGGTTGGTGGGACTAGAGATCATGATGGGATTAGAGAACACGATGGGATTAGAAAACACGGTGGGATTTAGAATGATCGAGAGAGTGAGAAGGTGAAGTTTGGGAAATGCTGTATTTAATGATAAAACAAAATGTAATGCAATTAATGCTACATGATGCATGCTGGGCTCAATAAAACAAAAAAAAACTTGTATAACAAATAGTTGAAGATATAGATTGTCTATGAGGTCAAGATACCCATTCGGGAACTATCGTCCCTCACAGCACAACTTTGGCTTATCCGTGAGCATTAGAGATGACCCGACCGTCGTAGATTTTGATGAAGGGGATCTCGGGTCAAGTCTTCTCCGTGCTCATGGTCTCCAACAAATAATGTATAAGATAATAACACACGACTAGCGACATATATGCTAGTCGGCAAGTTATGGGGGTTTCCCATGTTGATTCTTCTATTTCCGCGAGCAATTCCTGTCTTTCATCAAAATGTTAGTTTCGAATGAACAATGATGTTCACTCGACCTTAATAAAAATCAAGCATAAATGTATTTTATTTTACAAATTTTTTTCTGAATATTTTTATGAATTTTTCTAAATTTTTCTGAATTTTTGAGAAATTTTGGAAGAATTTGATCGAACGCGCCCCCGAAACAGGGGCGCGGCCTACGCGCCCGCACTTTGGGGGCGCGGCCTGAGCGCCCTGGGTTGGGGGGCGCGGCCTGCGCGCCCCCACTTTGGGGGCGCGTTCAATCCCAGTTTCCTGTTTTGACCGGATCTGAATCCGGTTCAAATCGGGACCGATTTCCCCTATATAAACGCCTCTTAGGATGACCAAATCGTCCTACCAACACCCAGAATGGCTCCTCCTTTGAAAAAGCAGCGTGTTGGCTCGGTTCGAGGTATTTCAAGCATCCCGGGTCATCTGAAGGCCAGAATCGGCGCCGACTTGGTAAGTTCACTGCCAATTTTAGCTTTCAACCACTCTCTTCTTCTTTTTCTTAAAAAAAATTCTCTTACCTCTTGTTTTGTTGTAGGATTACCGAAACTTCCCTGGGCCTCGCCGGTATTGCTCTCCTCCCTGGCTTTCCGACTTGCTTGACGTCCTCGGCTTGTCGGTCAGAGCTATTCTTCGAGATTGGGGCTTAACCGGGCTCTTGATCCATGCCAAGCAATGTTCATGCTACTCCCTTGACTTCGGTTTGATGGGAGCTCTTGTTGAGTTGTGGCACCCCGACACTCACACGTTCGTGTTCGGCAGCTTTGAGTGTACAGTTCTTCTTGAAGAAGCAGAGCTCCTTCTCGGCCTCCCTCGGACTAAGAAGGGAGAAACTGAAGGTATGTTCATCCCTTCAGGACCCCTCTCTTGCTTGGAATTCTTGCAGGATTTTGTCGAGGCTCGGCAGATCAGCACCTTGTTGGCCGGCAAGCGAATCAGTGTTCCCAAGTTGGTGGCTTGGACAATCTCTCTTCTGACGGCTCCTGGTCTGGACGAGGACCGGATTCTGTGCGGTGCAAAGGGTTTCGCGGCTTGCCCTTCCGCGGTGTTCTTGTTTCCTGCGGAGGATGGTTTCCTGGAGGTTGATCAACTCTCGTGCATCCGCGGCATCTGGAGTGGTGCGCGGTTGGGGCCTTCAGTTCTGGGCTTCTTGTACTGCGGACTGTCCGCAGCTTGCGTGGGCCGTCCTCCCTTCGGCAGTGCGCTTTTACTTGCTTGCTGGGCCGATCTTCACTTTAAGTTCGATCCAGCCGGTGAGGTGGCCACCAGGTCGCAGCTCTTCCGTCGTAGCCCCTTGTTCCCATATGCCGATGCGCTTGGCTTCGGCGAGAGAGTCGCCAATAGGTGTGCATCAGTGAAGAAAAGGCCGGACTGGCGTGCTCACTTTGCCTCCATGAACTGTTCTAGCTTCTTGCACTCTTCTGCTTCCTTGATGCAGAAGGACTTGCAGGTGTGCTTTGTGCCCGGTGTTGATCTCCGCCTGGTTACAGGTTCGGCATTTGTGTTGTACAACGCTCACCGTTGCCACTCCCAGATCAGCTTGCCTCGGTACGAGTTTCCCAAGCTGTCCCACCTGTCACCTATCAAGGGTAGACAGCTTGGCTCCGCGGATGACGAGGAGGAGGCGATCTCAGTCATTGCCTTGTGGGAGACGAGTCGGGTGTGCCGCCCAGGCCTCCTGATTGAGGAGGACCCTGACCGGTAGCGCCGCTACATCTCTGCGTTGAAGCTTCTACTTGCCTGAGCGTCTTCTTTTCCTGCTTTAACTTGTCAGCCATGTTGTTTTTATTTTGAATAAACAATTATTTATAGCAAGTTTGAGTGAAAATTCAAAAGAAATTTACCTTGTTTCGGAAAAATGCAAGACAGATGTTGACAATTATAATGAATATGCCTTGTTATTTTTCAACACCTTGAATATTTTTAACATGAAACAAGATATTTTTGAAAGGTTTTAACATGCCTTTTTTCTTTAGGTAATTTTTCAGAGCAAACCATGAGTCTGATGAATTTTCTTTCGGTGACTCCTTGATCGGCTCGATTTTCTGAACAGCTTGGCACTTTCTGAAATTTTCGCCATTTTTATCAGTTTTGCTTTTGAAAAATACATTTTCAGCCATTTCTGACTAGTAAATGTATAGAATTTTCTCCTGACCCCTGAAAAATGTTAGCTAGTGATGATAAAAAACATGAATATGTCTAGATAATTTAGGAATTGAGACATTCAAAGTTATGTGAAAAGAGGGATTTTTGGTGAGAATTTAAAGATAATTTTTCTTCACAAAATTATTTTGAGCAAACCGTGCATCAGATCGGAATTCTTTCGGTGGCATTGCGATCAGCTTGATTTTGTAAACCTTGAGTGATATTTTCAAATTTATCCTATTTTCACATTTTTACTCTCTATAAATACCCCCTTGGGGTAAGAATATCTCATTTTCACCTGTTCACTATCTCTCCTCGCGCTAGAAGCTCCAGAGTTCCAACTCAGATCCGGGGTCCGAAACTCCGTCAAAGGTTAGTGCCCCTGTTACAAAAAATGTAGATCGGCTTATGCTCTTCGATTTGGTTCAAGTTTCACGCGATTCGAAGTTGATTTGATGAAGTTATCGCGAAAATAAGAATCGAGCAGGTGAGAGGGTGCGGTCAACGCAAAAATGTTGACCGCGCCCTCAGACCGGGGGCGCGCTGAGCGCGCCCCCGGTTCAGGGACGCGCAGACCGCGCCCCCAAGAGGAGGGCGTGGTCTGCGCACCCTCACTTTTCTCTCATGGAAGGGGCGCGCTCTTTCTATGAGGGCGCGCTCTGCGCGCCCCTTCTATGCCTGAGCGCGCCCTCCCTCTCTAAAGGAGGGAAGGGCGCATTCGGCTAATTTTTTTTATATTTATATGAAATAAATAAAAATGTATGTAACAATGTTTAATATCAACTTCTCTTTTGGCACAGATGTCGAGACGTGTTCGCCGCCATGACTCCGATTCTGAGGAGCCCGAGCTTCCGGCAGTCCGAGAGGTACATTTTCTTTTCCTGCACTTAATGATTAGCTCCTTTGCATTTTTACAATAATAAATGAGTGAACTAATGAAATGATTCTATTGCAGGCCCGGATAAAATCCCGGATCTCGTGGGACCTGGTGCATGCTGCCTACCTAGGCCTACCGGACTTCCAGCAGGTTCGGTTAAAGGAGATGGGGTTTGGGCCCATCCTCCGGGTGACTCCTTTTTGGGAGGACCTACCACTGGTGCAGGTCCTCCGTGAGTCCTGGGACCCAGACTCCTTCGTGTTTCTATTCCCATGGGGGCACATGGTGCCCTCCTTAGAGGATGTTGCACACATCACCGGTCTTCGTGTTTACGGTAGGCCGGTGGTGTGTGCCACCTCTTCTGACTATTCGCGGGAGTTCCGTGCCCTCTTCGCATATGAGCCCGAGTTCGACCCGGAGGATGGCCTACGCACCATTGACAGACTAGAGGCTGGTGAGATGGTAGGCTTGGTGGATGCCGAGCGTGTCCGTGGCGAGAGCCAGGACAGCTTTTTTTGCCGCATGGTCGGCCAGGCTGCAGCGGCATTTACCGGGTTACCTGGCTCTTTGGAGGCAGATGTAGACCTGTGCCACTTCCTCCTCTTCTTATTCGGGCGCCTTCTGTTGGGCTCGAAGATGGACCGCATCCATCTGCGGTTCCTCCCTTTGCTTGCTGACTTGAAGTAGGTTGGCACGTACGCGTGGGGGGCAGCGATGCTCGCCCATTTGTTCTGTGGCCTCCAGCCTGAGGCGGGTTCTGTTTCGGTTGCCGGCTTCTCTCCTTTTCTTCAGTTGACTTTTAGCAGCTTTCCTTTCTTGTACACTTGTAATGCTCTGCTTTGCTCTGACGAGTTGTGCCTTTTACAGGTCTGGAGCTACCTCTACTTCCCCCTGGGTCGGGCACATCAGTCCTATCCCAACCTCCTCCCCCTAATGGCTCGTTGGGAGCCTATCCGCCCTACTGGCGGTCATCGCAGCCAGTTGGCTTCGATTCGTGCACAGATTCTCCGCTTCCCACACACTGAGGTATGTGTTTAATTTGTGTATCAATATTCTCCTGTTGAAATAATAATCATGATTTTGCTTCCTACAGGTGTGTTGGAGGCCATATCTCATGACCGATGACCATCTCCAGCCCTGGATTGCCCACGCTGGTCGTGTCTTCGGCCGCGATCTTCATCTTCTGTGCGTCAATGAGCTGGCGCCACTGTGGCTTCGGTTCTCGGCCCGTGCCCTCGGTCTGGAGTAGGACTAGTTGGAGCCTCCTCCTCCTCTTCCCCTAGTTGGTGCTCGTCCCAGGCGCCTTCTCCTCCCCATGGACTGGGTGGAGAGGCACCACGCCTCGATCACTTTGTGGTATGAAGGCGGCGAGGTAGTTATTGGCTGGGCAGAGGATAGCCGAGACTGCCTTCGCCGATACGCGGAGGCATACGACCACTTGTTCGTTCCAGAGGGTCAGGTAAATGCTTCTCACTTTTTTTTTAATTATGTATTGTTGTTCTCTTCTGACCTTCATGTCATTTCAGGAGGCTCGGGCTCTACTGCTACGCCAACAGCTGAAGATTGTTGACCTTCGGCAGGAGGTGGCCACTCTTCGCGGCATGCTGGAGACTGAGGTGTAGACCCGCCAAATTCATCTAATTCAGAGCATAAAACTCATGTTTTATAGGGTAACATGTATGATTGACCTTATAATGATGCCAGGTCTTTTAAAATTGATTTGGATCATTCGCCGAATGAAATCGGATGTTTTTCGACGTTTTCCTCAAAAAGCCGTAATTTCCAAGCGAAAGCTGCACGTAAATCGTGTGAACACGGAAATTGGCTGAATGACCAATGCCTAATGATCATGCATTGAAGGTTATGGTCATATTCACACTCCGGACAAGTTTTGTTGCATTCCGTGTTTTTCCGGTTTGCCGTCGAAGTCATTTTGACCTATATCGGACCTTCTGTTCACTGCCCTAACTTCTGGATAAAATTCTGAAGTTTTGTAGGGTGTGATGGTTGATCCAATGCTATATAAATCTTCTTCGGCCTGTTATCTTTCCAACGCAACAAACGGCGTCGAATTCCGAGTTCGGGAGTGTTCGCAATGGCTTCCGGAAGAAGGATGCGCGAAACCAGTCCCATGCGCCCGGGTTCCTGGTCACATGCGCCCGGGACCCAGGGCACGTGGCCATGCGCCCTACCAGTGAGGCACGTGGCCTTGTGCCCTCACTTGAGGGCACATGCGCCCCACTTTTGAGGCACGAGGGACCCAGTTTTTCACCCGGACTCTACCACTGAACCGCCGATGGGATAAGAACTATTTTTTCGGGGTTTGTGCCCATGCGCCCCCACTGGGGGGCGCATGCGCCCTTCAGTGGGGCGCATGCGCCCAGGGGTGGGGCGCAATGAGCCCTATTTTTTAGCTCCGATCGCGCCTTCTGTTCTCCTATAAATAGACTCTGATTCTGGTCATTCCAAGGGCAGGAGCACGACTCCCCAGGCATCTCAATACGTCCAACCTCTCTCCTGCATTGATTTTGTGATTTTTAGAGAGAGAATTTCAAGTTTTTAGAGAGAGAAAAGTTGGTTCAAGAGAGAGGAAGGCTGTTCTGCAGGGGATCTGCCTAGTCTCTCTTCTTCTGCCTCTAAAGCAGTGTGTGGACGTCTTATGCCTAAGATGTCTTCATAAAAGTTCTTCCTCTCCAAGTCTTCTTGAGTTTACAATCGACGGCACTTGATTCCGAGGTCGGGGCTGATCGTGACGAGCGCAGAAGAAAAGTCGCGCCTGGCAGATCCTGGACTGCTGCTCGGCTTTTTCGACAACACAGATTTGGCTATATCTTCCTCTATTCAACTCAGAATCTATCAGTTCTTTTTCCTATCTCTTTGTTTAGTCATTCTCCATCCTCCTATCATTTTTTTACATTTTTTTTCATTACTTTTACTCTGTTAATGCGAAAAATAAAAAAGGGGTTAGAGATAACCCGAATCCGGTCAGTTTCTAGTCAATTGTGTGTCTCATGTCATTCTCTTTACATATACTCCACTTTGTCTAGTTCTAATTGTCTATTTCACTTGTTTATTTGTCTAGTTGCACAGAATATCAAGCACCCACCGCGTTGAGGACTCTTCTTCATCGGCCGGCCGGAGAAGGAGAAGCTTTAACTCACATTCTTCACGCTAAGGTACACACGGTCATTTTAATTCTATAAATCGGAACCCACGGTTCCTGGAGACCATGTTTATTTATTCTCACCCTACTCCCACATGACCTGAACCGTCTCTTTGGTGATCGAGCGACGCCAAGGGATGAAAGTTCGGGGATCAATGTGAGTGTGGGACCGAGGTGAGAGTTGCTTTCCGAGTTTTATTCCTTTCTTTTCTCATCCCCTCTTGAGGTGACGATCTGGATTCACGGACTTCCCTAAAAAGGAGAGGACCCCGTCGAATTTTCAGAGTCGACAGCTTTGTGGCGACGACGGTGGGACAAGCAATGTCTTTAACCGTGGGTGCTAAGTGTTTTGTTTGCAACTAGTTCTAGTTCTAGACCGGTTCCCACGTGAGCCTTTCCTTCTTTCCACCTCTCTTAAACTTCATGCCATCTCAAAATTTCTGATTTCACCCATCATTCATCAGATCTGAAGTACCAAGTATGCCGTTTAAATTCTGCATTTTATTTAAACCGGTTCCCACGTGAACCACCCCTTTCCTTTTAAACCGGTTCCCACGTGAACCAATCTCTTTCTCTACTTTGGTTCCCACGTGAACCAAACCCCCATTTTTTTTTAGATCTATCCCTACTTGGATCAGATCTTTATTCACCTTTAATTGGCCCCACGTGGCCCTCTTTTGACCATTCAAACCGGTTCCCACGTGAACCACCCCTTTTTACCCAAAACCGGTTCCCACGTGAACCACCTTTACTTTTTACCCCAGTTCCCACATCGGTCCCCACGTGGACCACCCTTTTGCTTGGCTATCAGATCTGAACCCTCTTCTTTCCATCACCTTTTCACTATCTCCATTTGGCTCACATAAGAAACAAGTCTAGATTCTAGTTTCTAGTTGCTTGTCTAGTTTCTAATTTCTTGTCTTATGTCATTGCTTGTTTATTTAAGTTTATGTTTTGCTCATTACTTGCTTTATTACTTGATTACATTCTCTGCTCCTTCTCTCTACCTCCTTCTTTTACACTTTTTTGAGGCGGGAGCTCACTCTCCCATTTACCCCTCCCATCCAAAACACCCTCTTGGTGGATTCTGACCTCTCTTCTGGGATATTCCTTCCTAGTTGACTTGGTTGGCTTTCATCAAGACCTCCGTAATTCCTCATACGTGGAGTATTCCTCTTCACGATCGGGTTGGTTGTACCACTCCCCAAAACCCGAAGCATCCTACGTTACCTACACGTGGTGAGATTGTGTGAAACCTAGGTCATTGGAGATTGGAGTTAGGATCCTAACCCATTTGTTGAGATTGGAGTTAGGATCCAAACCCATTTGTTGAGATTGGAGAACAATTCTTAAAAAATTCATAAAACTAAGGTTTAATCAAAATCATTGCGTAATCTTGCTTTCAAGTCTTTGCATAACTTGCTTGTCAAACAAAAATTCAAACCTTTAACTATTTGCAAACTACTAAAAAAACCAAAAAAATTCTTTGTTTGTTTTGTCAACTTGTTTGTTTTACTTTCTTCTTGAAGTTCAATGCAACTAAGGTCTGGAAGGCACGTTGGAATGGCGGAACAAGCTGAACATCGAGAGCACGAGATGGGTCACCAACCGATTCAGTCAGAAGTGTAAGAGGTCCCTCAACCATCTGCTCGCCGTGATGTTGAACAACTCTTTAGGGAGTTGTCTCTCTATACCGACCTTAAACCTATGCCCGTATACAATCCATGGTGAAGGGCAAAATTGCTTCAGATCGGTGAAACCAATCAAGTTGCCTTATCTCCTCGTCCTCTAGTTCAACCACCAGTCATTCAGTCACCCTTTGTTCAACTACCTGTTGTTCAACAATCTATGATTCAACCACCTGTTGTTCAACAATCTATGATTCAACCATCTGTAGTTCAACCCTCTATAGTTCAACCACCTGTGGTCCAACCCTCATTTGTTCAACCATCTTATTTTAACCATGTTGCTCCCTTGGCCCATCAAGTCATGGGACAATCTTCAAGTCATGCTCCTCAATTTCGTAACCATGTCTCTAACCACATACCCCCACCCGCAAACCAAGAACTCGCTCTCACCAGGGCAATCATGGATCAGCTCACCCAGATGAATAAACGTTATGAAGAGCTAAGATGTCGCCTGGACTCCAAGTCAGTTCCTGAGATTTCCATTCCTTCTCTCCCAGTCCTACACCTGCCACCTTCTGAGCTACCAGTTTATCGCCGCTACAATGGTACTGGCAATCCTTTTCTTCATCTAAAAGATTTTCTCTATGAATCCTCATTCTGGAAAGATGATCGTAGGGTTCTTGCCTTCTTGTTCCGCCGATCACTAGAAGGGTCTGCATTGGAATGGTTCTACTCACTCGACTCCTTTGAGGCAGGAGACTTCGACATTGTCAAGACAAAATTCTTGCAAAGATACAGAGACCGGGTGGCACCAGCATGCTCCATCACGGATTTGATTGCTGAGAAGATGAAGCCCAAAGAGGACTTCATAAAGTTTGCTGATCGCTGGAGGGGAATGGCAGAAAAATTGACAGATGTGATTTCTGAAGGGGAACAAGTGAAGATGCTCATTGGCAACACTACACCTGCCTTGAGGAATGTCTTGATCATGCACCGTCCTACCACCATGAATGAACTCTATGACAGTGCCCGATATTTGCAAGCCCACTTCAAGGATGCCACAATGATAAACCCTTTTGATCCTAAATCAAGAAACCTCAGTAAAACCCCCTCTGCACCAGTTGGGCCTACAACTGAGGGAGTGGTCAACAACGAAGCTATAAACATTGTGGGGAACCAGGGAGGGAACCGTCAAAACCAGTGCAGAAACTCACCACAGAACCCTTCCTATTACTCACCTCAGCAACAAGTTAGGCCACAACAACCACGACAACCACAACAACCCCCTCAGCCAGTAGCACAACCCCAACAACCTCGTCAACCTACCTATAATAGGGCACCGCCACCACCCAATCAGGCACTACGAAGGGGAGGTCCTAGGAGAGAGAACTACCAGCAACTCCCTTACTCCTTAACCGACATCTTCAATGTACTCATGGCGGAGAAACAGTTGGAATTGCCCAAGGAAAGAGAGGTTTGGCCAAAAAATGTAGATATGTCCCGATACTGCGCTTACCACCGGTGTCCTGGTCACACTGTAGAGGTGTGCTTTCAATTCAAGGATTACATCCACGATCTGAATGACCAAGGCAGCATTGATTGGGTTCAAATGGGGGAATGCATACAGGTAATGAAGGCTAGGCAACAGCAGCGACAGTGTCCACCGGCTCAACCTGAACAACAACCTGGCTTGGGGATTGTCCAGAATCCGCTCCCATTACATGCTCCCGCTCCAGCACCGGCACCAGCACATCTAAACCCAGGAATTGGTCTAGTACACTCCATTGTCCAGGGAAATGCCAGTCGTGCTCAAGGTTGGCAACTAGAAAACCAAAATGCAACCATGCCTGTCAACCCGGCTAAGCCTCCTGCTAGGAACCCTCCTAGACAAATAATCCGTGCACCTTCTACTCCACAACTACCACAAAGCTCAATAACCCAACCACTGGCCGCCACTTCTTCTCACCGGCCCATCATTAGGCCAGCCCCCTCTCTAACTACACCTCCTTCAACCATTGTTACACACCGGCCCTTGCTCATCCGACCACCACAATCACCACCAAACCTGAACCCCCAGCCTATGAGCTCTACCACTCCAAAACCCCAACCTATCATACAATCACAACCTTCATTAAACTCATCAACCACTTCTGCACCCTGGCCTCTTCTTATTAGGCCACCGGTATCACCATCACTACCACCTCCAAATCCTACCCCTCTACCAACTAACCCCATCATCCCGTAACCATCAAACCCATTACCTATCATACCCGCACCTACACCACTGTTCCACCGTAACCCACCCCGATTAACCCGTCACCTCTACCCGACCGCCAAATAGCCCCGGTGCTTCGGAGTGGGAGGATGTTCCAGCGGCTCTTTCCCCAAGCCGGAACTCAACCGCAAGAGCCAGTGGAGGAGGAACAAGTAGAAGAACCATTGCCAGGCACAGCCTATGATCTGTTAAAGCATTTAGATAAAACACCGGCCCGTATTTCCATACTTGAGTTGATCAAAAGATCAAAGGTGCACCAGGAGATTCTACAGCAGTACTTGCAAAGGGTCATGGTGAATGAAGATCTCCCACCTGAGAAGATCACTACAGTGTTAGCCCCTAGAAGTGAGCACCCAACACTCACTTTCTCTCAGGAAGAATTAGCAGATCCAAACTTTAGGAGATATGCTTTGCATGTGGCTGTTATCATCTGCAATGTCGAAGTAAAATCATGTTTGGTTGACACTGGAGCTTCCATCAACGTTATGCCGCCAGAAACTTTGCAGTTGTGCGGTATTTCTGAGCAAGAAATCAAGCCATCTTGTGCCATGGTGACGGCCTACGACAACTCCAAGAAGTCTGCATGTGGGGTGGTCACTCTAGAAGTTAAACTTGGACCATGTACGGTCACAACATAATTTCATGTTCTAGAATTGGATCCAACTTTTCGGGTTATACTTGGGAGGCCTTATTTGGAGGCAATAGGAGCTGTGGCTTCAACAAACCACCAGTGCATAAAGTTTCCCTTTAAAGGACAGGTGGTCAAGGTGACTAGCATGCCTATAAGGGACGAGTTGAACGATGCTTCTTTACCCCTAGGTCTGTCAATACAACCCCAGATCTCAGTGGGAGAATTACCAGAAGTCAGATGCATGACCGCCTCTCTACCAGACACACTGGGATGGCGGATGATGATGAAATTGGGCTATCAGCCTGGAAGAGGTTTAGGCAAGGATCTTCAAGGGATCACTCAGCCAATTGAACCGTGAAAAGGCCACGCAGGCAGGGGTTGGGATATGAAGAGGGTTCCATCCCAAGGAGGATCTTCCAGCTAGGATATGCCATGGGACTCCATACATTCTTTATCAAAGGGGAGACCATGATGATGGCTGAAGATGGCAAAAGTTCCGTGATAGCTGTCAAGAGAAGAAAGGCTCCAGATGAAGAAGAAATGGAAGACTTATCTTTGACTCGTCTGTTCTCAAGTGAGGAAGAGTATCAAGAACCACCCAAGGGCAGACCAATCTTGGATTATCTAGTTAAGCATACCACCCAAGTCAAAACCATTCCACGAGGCCCGAATATAACAATCCCATGTTTGAACTTCGTGCCTTTATCTCTAGATCTTTTGGATGGGCTTCAGGGCCCACTTACCCTCATTGGGCCCATGTGCCCTCTTCAACCTTCCACTCTTATTGGGCCTGCTTGCCCATTTTCTTCCCTCATCAACTTTAGAACTGAGGGCTTTTCCCAACATGGGCTCACATGCCCATTTATTTCTATGATCGGGTCCACGTACCCGTTTACTTTCTTCATCAGTTTTGGACCCATGTGTCCACTTTCTATTACCATTGGGCCCATGAGCCCCTTTTTACCTTTTATTCTTAAGTTTTTCTCTTTGGTAATTCAGTCAGTTTCTAGCAAGTCCCGAGTCATGCTGACTCATTCTATCTTTTTACTTGAAATTTCCAAAATGTCTTCTCTGAAACTCACATTTCCATCGAGGAGACGTCTTTACTCATCCTAGAGGGTACTCCCAATCAGGGATCCCCCTTTTCTGAATCATTGATCGATTTGCTCGATCCTCCCTCCACTGTAAATACCACCTTTCCAGCTTTATCTTCAGTAGGTCAAGTTAGGTTAGGAAATAGGAAAGTCAGAGGTAAAGGAGTTTCAAACAGATATCTGCAACAATTGGCACAGAAATGTGTACAGTCTTGACTGATCGGTTAGGGCGATGGCAGAGTTTCTTATCCCAATTTGATATCACTTATGTCCCACAGAAGGCAATCAAGGGCTATGCTATTGCTGAACACCTTGCCCATCATCCCATACCCGTCTTTGACCTAGTCCGGTCGGAGTTCCCAGATGACGAACTAATGTCAGTCCGATCTTCCAATCTTTGGACATTATATTTTGACGGGGCTCTGAACTCTCACGGTAGAGGAATAGGTATTGTCCTTCTGTCACCTGAAGGTGTCACCATTCCACAGGCTTTTCAGCTTAACTTTCCAGCAACCAACAACATAGCTGAGTATGAAGCCTTGCTGGACGGGCTAGAGGCCGCTCATTTTCATGGTGCCACCGAACTGAGGGTGATAGGTGATAGTCAATTGGTCCTACGCCAAGTCATATCCAAATACCGAACTTCTCATCCAAACCTCAAACCCTACCAGGAGCTCACCACCTGCTACATCAAGTTATTCTTCAAACTCACCTTTGTCCATGTCCCCCGTTCTCAGAATATCCTCGCCGATGCCTTAGCTTCACTAGCTTCATCTCTATCTGTCCCGCTAGGCAGGCAAGTGCGGACTATCCACATTTGTAAGAGGACAATTCCGGCAATTGAGGATGGACGTTTTCTGAAGGTTAAGGAGAGGTTCAACAGAAAAGAATACTTGGAACATAAAGAAGAAATCTCCTTGATTGAGTTGGAAGAATTAGAAGAAGGTGAGAGACCTTGGTATGACAAGATTGCGAGGTATTGTCAAGATCAGTCATATCCACCTGGATCAACCACCAAGGAAAAGAAGGCAATCAGAAGAGTATCCCAGAGGTATACAATCCTGGGAGGAGTGCTCTATAAGAGAAGCCTAAGTGGAATCTTACTCAGATGTCTTGATAAAGAAGAAGCTGAGTTGGTGCTGGAGGAAGCACATTCTGGAGTTTGTGGTGGTCATGTGAATGCCCAAGCCCTTGCTAAGAAAATCATCCGACAAGGGTATTATTGGCCAACTCTAGAAGAAGACTGCTCCATCTTTGTCCGGCATTGTCATTCATGTCAACTCCATGCCGACAAGATTCACTCTCCCGCATCTTCCCTACATCCAATTCATGCCCCATGGCCTTTCGCCATGTGGGCTTTTGATATCATTGGCCCCTTGAGTGACCTCAACTCCGAAATGCGCTCAAAATCATTCATTCTGATGGCAACGGAGTACTTCACAAAGTGGGCTGAAGCGGAAGCATTCGTGGAGATTAAAGCGTCAACAGTTTGCTCCTTCATCAAGCGTAACATCCTAGCAAGGTTCGGGATCCCCAGCGACATCGTCACCGATAATGGGCCACAATTTCTTTCTCAAGATCTGCGTGATCTTTGCAACAGGTATTACATTTCATTGCATCATTCATCACCATACTATCCTCAAGGCAATGGTCAAGCAGAAGCCACCAACAAAACCTTAATCAAAATCATCAAGAAATCTTGTAAGTCTAGCAAGTTTGCCGACTGGCCTGATAAGCTTGTAGATGCTATATGGGCTTATCGTACTTCTGTAAGGACTCCCACTGGACAAACCCCGTATGCTTTGGCATATGGGATGGAAGCAGTGGTCCCTTACGAAGTATTACTTCCATCTCTCCGAGTTCAGCTCGACAGGGATATTCCTGTTGATGAGAGACGAGAATCTCTCCTTGCACAGCTTGAACTCTTGGATGAAAGAAGGCTAGCCGCCGCCGAACATGCCCGAACTAATCAAAATAGACTCAAAAGGTTTTATCAAAAGAGGGTGGTCGAGAGAAAATTTGAAATTGGTGAGATGGTAGTCAAACGCATATTCGTTAAGCCTGGGGGTCCCCGCTCCAAGTTGCAACTTAACTGGGAAGGGCCTTTTGTAATCACTGAAAAGTATCCAGGTAATGCATATGAATTGACTAATGCAGATGGAGAAAAATTAAATCATCCTTGGAATGGAGTTTACCTCAAAAAGTACTTTCCATAAAAATGGAGAAACCACTGGTATAACCTCAAGTCATCGATCCTAGGTTGTTCGTGAGAAGTCAAGGGTAGGTACCATCCTACACACACAACACTTCCCGATCCTAGAATCCAGATAACCTGACACTTGCGAAAGGCAAGGCAGAAATCTAGAAATGGAAGGAGTACCCTTACCCTATTCTCTTCTACTCAGTCCAAGATAGGGAGAGAAGATTAAAGAGGGGTAGTATCGAAAACACTCGCCACCCTAGTAGGAGGCCGTCTCAGAGGGTACAAAAGGGTGCCAAAAGATGGGCAATGAACCCCTCAGGTTAGAAAAAAATAAAAATGAATGAACCCCTCAGGCAATGAACCCCTCAGGCAATGTCCCCACGGGTCAAAAAAAAAAAAACCTGTCCAAATATGTGCCACATAGAAAAGAACAAAAAAAAAAGAAAGAAAAACCCAAAGAGGCCGAACCCCAATGGGTAATTTGAGTGAGAGTAGAGAAATCCCTCTCAACATCTTCAAACCCTATCAAGGACTTCCTCTATACTCTTCCTCCTTAAACCCTTTGGGTAGGGTAAACCGACCAAGTCCAGGTGGAATCCAATCCGATCAAAGGAAGAAGGTTAGAAGGATTCTAGGTAGGGAACTTTATTTTTGCACGTGGCATCTACCACTTGAGTCTTGACGAACTCTAAAGACCGATGAACTGTCTCAAATACCAGCATTTTCTCCACAAAAAAAGTTGCATATTTCAAAAAAATGCATATTTCAAAAAACTAAAAAATTGAATATTTCAAAAATCCAAAAAAAGTGCATATTTCAAAACCCAAAAAAAATGCATATTTCTAAAACCCAAAAAAAATGCATATTTCAAAAACCCAAAAAATTTGAATATTTCAAAAAAATTGAATATTTCAAAAATTCACAAAAAATATACATATTTCAAAAATCCAAAAAAAAAATCTTGAATACTTTTGAAAATAAAAAAATGATGATGATGATTGTTTTCAAGAAAACCCAAAAAAAAAAAATCTTTTTGCTCAGTCATGATCATTGCCTTAGTTGCATCCATGTTTATTTGACTGTCATGCATATTTCCATTTCTGTATTGCATATCATTTTTTTTACTTACTTTAATTACCTTGTTAAGAAGGCTCTTCCCTTTGACCTAAGTCAAAGTTGACCATAATAGGCAAAGGGATGAGTCATGGTGAAGATCTAATCTCCTTCTGTCAAGTGTTTCAGGCCTTTCAATATAGGAGAGGAGAGGATTCACACCACGGCAGGTAAGCTCTCTCAACCCTTACCACCAATTCATTTAAGTCATTTGTTTTATTCCACCTTGTTAAGAAGGCTCCTCCCTTTGACTTAAAATCAAGGCATACGATATACAGGCAAAGGGATGAGTCATAATGAAGATTTAATCATTTTTCATTAAGTGTTTTCAGGAGTTGAAAAGGCAAAAAAGAGAAGGGCGATAAGGTACATTTTTTTCAAAAAAAAAAAGGCTATAGGGCGCATGTGCCCTCATCTGGGGGCACATGGCCAGGTGCCCCACCCCAGGGCGCATGGCCAGATGCCCCCGATCGGGGACACATGGGCAAAAAAAATTCGAAAAAATTTAGAAAAATCTCAAAAATTCAGAAATTGTCTATAATGTTAAAAGTGACATTTTTGCTAAAGGAACCATCATCAGAAACATTGTTTTGACATCTTAATGATAGATCTAATAGTAAAATCTTCAGTTGATCATTTCAGAAACAATTTGCTTCATATGACAATTCTGTCTGTTGGGTACTAACCAGAAATGTGCAGGCAACCTTTTTAGTCCTAACAGGTGAATTGGCGAGATCAGTGTTCCCCAAGGAATGTCATGCCAACCTTGCGGCGAAAAAGAGAGGAAGCGCCACCCAACTGAACGTTATCATGGTGCTATATTACAAAGATTGGATCAGAGATGCTGATGATTCAGATGGTCGATGCACCACGCCTGAAGATTTTACTCAAATCCACATTCTCATCAACCTCACATCATCACCAACACTCCATTTTGCACTTCACATCACCTTTACCATTTGTCACCTAGTTATATTAAGGGCCATTTTGATACATATTATATGCATTAATGTTGAAGACCTTGAGAGTGAAGATGACTGGGCCCGAGGTCCCCTTCAACAAAATCTACGACGGCTTGGTCATTTCTTCACACTCACGGATAAGCCAAAATTGAACATTGGAGGGACGATGGTTCCTAATCGGGTGTCTTGACCTCCAATAGACAATCTATATGTTCAACTATTTTCTACATAATTTTCTATGTTTGCATATGATAGAAATGTATGCTCTACAAGCCAATCATATATGATATGATTCGACATTTCTAGAAATATCTTATTCAATTAATTAGGCAAATCTTCATTATAAGCTCTTATTAGATGCGAATATAATAATGAAGTCCTTGATCAAATACAATGATGATTAAATCATGATGAGATCATGATAATGAGATTGATCATCTAGAGGTATTTGATCTAAATGTTCCTAGTCATAGGATACTTGAGACGGGACATCAAGGATCCGGATAGACTAGTGTATGTGATGTCTTCTCATGTGATGAGGACGACCGATCTCATTGGTCATTAGTGTGGAGACACTGAGATACACATACAGGTGCTCATTAGTTGAATGAGTTCACTGAACTGACCGAATTAGAAACCCTGAATGGTATCTTACCGAACTCTCTATCGTGGTCTTCTATCATCACGGTTGCATGGTTGGACCTTTGATCTGAGTCGCCAAAGATGCCTTGTTGGGTGGAACTTGTGCTTTGACCATTGACTTATGGATCACAATTTAGATGGTCCTATATAGCGATGGATCGGGTACAAGGAAAATCCGATGGAGGCAATTGAGCGGACAACAAGGGATCGTCCACTCTCGGTAAGTGAGAGTGAATGTCCTATGGGATAGTACTCTAAATCCCTGGCCAGGGTAGATAGGATAATTAGAAAAGGAGTTTTCCAATTGATCCAATTCCGAGTACAGGATCCTATAAAGTCGGTACACTAAGGAGTTGACAGTCGATGCCGTACTCCTTTCCGACCGGGACATTGGATGGATGAGGGTTTATATCCATGTGGTAACTGATGATGGAAAGGCTCAATGGAGATGAGATTATCCCCATAGCCATTTGGGATCATGGGATGTGGCTTGTACCCTTCATGATCGGTAGGCCGATTAATCCGTTATCGGATAACGGATTTAATTAAAATTAAATAGAATTGTTCTATTTTATTTAGGCCTCAACCAAATAGGTTATTGGGCCTAGTGGGTCACACACAAAAGGACTTATCCACAAGTACAGGGGCAAGGACGTAATTTATAGAGATTTTGGGTTTTTATGAAAAATTCCATAATTCTCTATAAATACTAATGGTTTCAGCCAAACCCCATCAAGCCAAGGGTGAAAACCACGTCCCAAGTCTCCTCCCTACCTCCTCCTCTCTTTATAAGGTGTCCATGGTCGTTGGAGCTCCGTTCGGGAAGAGTTCTCGAGGCCGGCGCGAATGGAGAACTTGCTGTGGATGAAGTTCGTGTGGATACTGCTGGAGACCGGACACTTGAACGGTTTGGAGAGCTTGAGAAGCTCATCTCCTTCCTCTCCATGGGATTATATGAATCCCTATCAGGTATATTCGAACCCGATTTGATCGGTTTTCGGTTTTCGTCGTTCGGTTCTGATTGAGACGGATTCTAAAGGAACCCATAGGAATCGTCGCTTCCGCTGCACCAAATTTTAATGGACGATTCCTTACAGTGGTATCAGAGCCCGGTTATTCGATAAGGATTCCAACGCATATTTTTTCGGATTTTTAGGAGTCCGGGATAAGGAGATATGTCCGAGTTAATGAGATTAACTCTCCTCCGGATGAACAGTGCACCGGCCCCCTTGTTATCGGGCGGAGAAGAAGGATCCGAATCGGATTCGGATCCGGGTCAAACCCGATTTGACCGGGCCCGCGCGCGCACCGCGCCTGCGCACCGGCGGCGTAGACGCCGCGCGGAGGTGGCGGCGCAATGCGCCAGCGCCCGCGGCGCAATGCGGCGCACGCCGGACGGGCGCAGTGCGCCCTCGCACGCGGCGCAATGCGCCACATTATTTATTTAATGATTTTAAATTGTTTAAAATCATAGAAAATTCCGAAAAATTGCCATAAAATTCCAGAAAAATTCTGAAAAATTCTATAATATTATTTAACATGTTTTAAAGTGTTTAATGACATGTTATATGATGTTTAGTTCTATTTACATAGATTCACTCATGGTTAAACTTTAAAATTGTTTTAAAGGTTTAACTTAAATTATTAGTGTCTTAATTAATTCTATAAAATGAGATTTTACATAATATAAATTGAGACATTAATTTTTGACCTTGCACAGTATTGGGAATGCATGAATGTTCTAAATAGTTTAGTTTTGTATGTTCATTTCATATAAAATATTTATATGTTGTTGTCATGTTATTTTCATGTTATTTATTTCATGAAAATTCGACATGCATGAAATTGAGAATTTCAAAATAAATTATATAATTTTATGCTGATATATATGATATATCTCATATAATTATCACGTATGCGCTCTATGTTCATGTGATGAATGTTAGTGTGTGTATGGAGGTGATCATGGGCTTAATTGTGCTTGGCTTGTGATTGCTTTTAATTGTGTTGGTTATGTTATTAAATGGGGCCTACGTGTGCCTCCGCTCTCTCTATACAATCTGATTGTACATTCTACCTCCCTCCATTAATGTACTCCCCTTGGTTAAAACCAAGGTTTCCTATTAAGTTATGTACATTTGTTGGTCTGCGTACCCTTATGCCGCTTGTAAGAGTTAGAAGCCGGTTCGTGGAAGGTTGGAGAGCGGGACCACTTGGAGAAGCACCCTTCTGAAGTGGGAGCATACCAACTCAAGCATCTGAAGCAAGGATTTGCACCTATAGGGGTGCCTTAGGTGCATGCTTAGGGTTAAGTCCATGGTCACCTGATTTTATGCATATTTAATATGTGGTTGTGTGCTATCTTTTATACCTTAGATATATGATATTCCAAAGGTATTATATATACTTAGCACATATTATTGATGAGACTAAAATAAAATCCCACCTTGTCATAATTAGGTTGATAAACGTGTGACATTAAGAATGACTCACGTAGCCTTCCGTTGTTATGGTCTTGATGAGCCAATCTTAGATTGGATGGGTTTGTTGTGCTACCATAAGACTCATTCAGCAAGGGATTGGTGATCATGGCTAAGGCATTTGCCAAACTTTGGGGTGGACCATTTGCATGGCTTTGTTGTGCTACCACAAGGGCTGTGTGAAGAATCCATTCTCATAACGTAACAAGCGGATTTGACCTAACTAGAGTATATGGCTTGTTGTGCTACCACAAGGTCATAGCTTTAGAGGCTAAATGACTAAGAGTTGCAAGAGTTGCAACTGGCAATAGTTGCCTACCTATTAAGTATGGGGTGATTTGTTGTGCTACCACAAGGTCATCACCATAAAGTTAATAGGGTCTTAGTCCCCACTAGGATTTCATCGTGATATCCCGTCTTTGCATAATGAGGGTTATGCAAATTCGTCGAAAATTAGTGGGAGCATAAATTAGGATGAAAGACCATATCTTAATTTCATGAATGTTTGCAATGTTATTTTGATAAAATTATATCTCAGTTGTAGAAAACGATTTTAAACCACCATTAGTATGGCATATTAGATGCCATATAGCTTAATGGCTCACACTTCTTAGACTGGTTTAGAACTAAGAGAATTGTTCTCATAGTTGACCAATTAACTATTCTACTTGAGAAGTAGGTGTCTCCTAAATTATCTAGTGATATGAAAGAAAGATAAGATCTTATCTCATAGACAAGATGCATTGTTTGCCTTGAATTAGATGTTAGTCTCTATGAGATATAAATTGTAGAGACAACATGGATAGATGGATATGAGATCCATCATGGCTCATATTGATGAGTTAACTAAAGGGCAACTTAGATCAACAATACATATTAATTACTTCTTTTGGTGAGACCAATAGTAAGAAGTAAAATGATTAGATAAAAATAGGAGAGAGTTAATAGTAAAAGAAGGCGGTCAAGATAATAAAGCTAGAATAAGACATGATTCTTACACTGTCATGATGATGATAAGTGGAAGAGAAAGTACAAAGTGTTTTGTATATAATGCAAAGGTGGAGCTTGAGAAGCTTCATGTATCCAAGTCATTGGCACTTACTTGTTTTAAATATACACTTAAGAGTATTAGATACTATATGTGTATATCATAATATTAGATACTATGGATGCATCTAATGGTATGAGATACCCTATATGCGTCTTATATCTACAAGGAGTTGTAGATGATGACAAGTAAATGAAGGCTTAATAAAGAAGATATTGACCTACATATGAAATGGTGCAAAAGTTGCATCATTATTAGTGGGAGGTGCAATTCTTTAATAGCCTTATGGAGATGTCTTAATAATTAATATTGCTTTTATATCCTTCTACAAGGACTTTATATGATTTCCTACTTGAATAAATGTTGATTTATTCTAAGCTATGGAAATGATAGATGTTCTAATAGATTGAATGGCAAAGTGTTTGCCAGTGGGAGCTTAATGAATTGTTTAATCATATTTGATATGTTAGCTCTCATGTTATGTGTGAATATTCCTTTTAAGAGGAAATGAGTTGATTTAGATCAATCTACACTTTAGCTTTATATAGACATGGAGAATGGGTTAATGAGTTATTAGAACTCGTACATCTAGATGTATGTTAGCCCATATCTAGTAAGGCTAAAGAAGAATATTTCTACTTCATTATTTCAAAGATGATGACTCTAGGTATGGATACATGTACTTTATGAAGTACAAATCTAAGACCTTTGAGAAATTATTTGAGATTAAGAATCAAATAGAGATACTAATGGAAAGAGTATTAGAACTCTTTGATGAGATCAAAAAGAGGAATACTTAAGTACATAATTTACATATAATAGAAGGATAATAGAATCTAATGGACATCTTTACACATTTTAGCTTAATTGAGTAGCTAAAAGGAAAAACCATATTACGTAGGACATAATATGAACAATGACAAGCTTTGCAAATTTCCTCTTTGTCTAATTTTGGTTAAGTATTCGTTATAACCACTTGTTCTTAATAGGTACCTTCTAAGTCTGTTCTGATTATTCCATATAGGATATGGAAAAAGGGGTTAAAGCTTGACCTTAAGCAAGTTAAGGTTTCGGAATGTCCGACCTGGTGAAGAAGTATAACTCTAACAAGTTGGAATATAAGACTATGAAGTGTTGGCTTGTGGAATATCCTAAGGAAACTTTTGGATATTAAATATACGACCCTTATGTATAAGGGTATGTGTTGCTCAGCTCACTATATTTCTAAAGGAAAAGTTCCTTCTTAAGAAAGATAGTGGGAGCAAGGTATATATGGAAGATGTTCCAGTCCCACAACCCAATAACACTTCTATTAAGGTGCTAGTTAATAATTACACAAGGACAAATCATAGGTCTTTACTTTGTCCATTCTACCTAAGAGATACGTGAGACATATCTCTGATAGATGAAATGAGGCATAAGATAATAAGGATATTGATCCTAGGATCTATATAGAACCAATATGAGATATTGATTCATTAATGGGAAGAGACAATAAAATCCGATATAAACTTTATCTATTCTAATCAAGTTTAGAACTTGATAGATCCACCTAAGGATATAGTATCCATAAGGAATAAATGGATCACTAAAGAATAGATTGGAGTGGATTAGAAGGTAGATACCTTCAAAGGTGAGAATAGTTGAAAAGGATATCATTGAAGTCAAATGGTTGACTATGATGAGATCTTTTACCTATTCCATGGATTAATCCATTCGGATTTTGATTGTTACACTCTATGATTATGAGATAAGCTAATTGGATGTTAAGATAGTGTTCCTCTAAAGTATTTTGAGAAATAGGTGTATATGATACAACTATAGGGAATTAAATCCCAATAACATCCAAGAAGAGTGTGTATTATGTTCATTTATGGACTAAAGTAAAATTTCCCATAGATCATATATAAGGTTTAATGAGATTAAATCTTATGACTTCGTTAAGAACGAAGAGGAGCCTTATGTATTCAACAAGATAAGTGGGAGTGCTGTTATTTTCTTGACATTTTATGTTGATGACATACTACTCATTAAGAATGAAGTAGGTGTGTTATCATAAGTGAACCTAGCTATCAAATTGATCATCCAAACACAATTTGGGTTTTGAGATCTATGTAGATAGATATAAAATCAATGCCCAGTTAATGTACGTAGTCACCATAGTCAAAGGGTTTGACATGATAAACTCCAAGATAGGTTTCTTACCTATGTGGTATGGAGTTGATCTCTGTAAAGTGTTGTCTTTGTAGACTTCTTGAAAGATAAAGAGATCACATAAATGGAGCCCTTATGCCTTTGTCATAGGGTCTATTATTTATATGATGCTATGTACATGATGTGATTAATGCTCTAAGTGTTATGAGCATTCATCAGGAAGATCCAGGTGAGAGTCACTGAATAGTTTAGAGATATATCATTTGGTACTTGAGAAGCACTGAGAATGTATCTCTATACATTAGAGGATAAGACTTGAAGTCTTGTAGTTTTACAAACACAAGCTTCTAATCAAATAAGTTTGATATTAAGTCAGAATTATGGTGGTGCAGTGAGTTGAAAGAGTTCTATGTGATAGAACACTGTAAGTTCTACAACATATGTAAACATGTTTACATAATGGTTGCACACTACTTGAGAAGTAGTCTAGATGAAGTTTTTCATCTACATATTTGATATGGGATTGTCTCAATTTTCTCTGAAAGTCTATCATTGTTTTGAGAAAACAATGGAGTAGAGCCGATGTCTCATCAGAAGTTTAGAACTTCTGTGGCGATACCATACAATCAGAGAGATTGCAACTTAAAGAGATATAATTAAAGATAAAGTATCTACCGTTAATAAAATTGCAGATCCACTAACTGAAGCAGTTACTCAAAGAGTGTTTGAGCTTCACCTTGAGCTGATACAGATCAGTCAGATGGTGATTGGCTTTAGTGCAAGCGGGAGATTGATAGAAATGTATGCCCTAAAAGCCAATCATATATGATATGATTCGACATTTCTAGAAATATCTTATTCAATTAATTAGGCAAATCTTCATTATAAGCTCTTATTAGATGCGAATATAATAATGAAGTCCTTGATCAAATACAATGATGATTAAATCATGATGAGATCATGATAATGAGATTGATCATCTAGAGGTATTTGATCTAAATGTTCCTAGTCATAGGATACTTGAGACGGGACATCAAGGATCCGGATAGACTAGTGTATATGATGTCTTCTCATGTGATGAGGATGACCGATCTCATTGGTCATTAGTGTGGAGACACTGAGATACACATACAGGTGCTCATTAGTTGAATGAGTTCACTGAACTGACCGAATTAGAAACCCTGAATGGTATCTTACCGAACTGTCTATCAGGGTCTTCTATCATCACGGTTGCATGGTTGGACCTTTGACCTAAGTCGCCAAAGATGCCTTGTTGGGTGGAACTTGTGCTTTGACCATTGACTTATGGATCACAATTTAGATGGTCCTATCACTACAGGAAATAAGGTCATTAGCGACGGCTGACCGCCGTCGCTAAAAACATAAAAGCCGTCGCCATAAGGCAATAGTGACGGCTTTTCCGCCGTCGCAATCCTGTCGCAAATAAGCCCGTCGCCAATTTTAATGGCGACGGCTAATGATAAGCCGTCGCTTTTAGTATTATTTGCGACCACCGACGCCGTCGCAATTAAGTTATTAGAGACGGCTGAAACCGTCCCTCATAAAGTTTTTAGCGACGGCACTTAGCCGTCGCAAATAAATTTAAACCCGTAATAGACATTAGCGACGGCTGTGAGCCGTCGCTAATACCCAATTTACAGCCCCGGCGACACCCGCGGGGGTGCATTTTCTGGTTTTGCGACGGCTTAGGGCCGTCGCGAATACCCCCGCGGGGGTGATTTTCTGGTTTTGCGACGGCTTAGGGCCGTCGCGAATACCCCCGCGGGGTGCATTTTCTGGTTTTGCGACGGCTAAGTAAGCCGTCGCTAATACCCAATTTACAGCCCCGGCAACCCCCGCCGGGGTGCATTTTCTGGTTTTGGGACGGCTAAGAGCCGTCCCTATTACATTAATAGCCGTCGCTTAAAAGAACTTTAGGGCCGGCTGAGTGGAGCCGTCGCAAATAACTTACAGTTTTTAAAAAATTTTTTTCCTTCGATCAATTGTATTCTCGTAGCAAGACCTACATACACAAATAATTTGTCGGTTTGCCCGATCGAAGCCATTAACATTCATTCATACATAATAAACACTGACATTCTTTAATAAGAAAAGTTCATATTTATAAAACGTATCATTACACAACAACTATCTCAAATACAAAGAAATAATAAAATAGAGAGTAAACTCTCTCACTCATCCTCCCCAAAAGAACGCTCATCGTCTTCTGCGTCCTCGTCATCGTCCTCCTCCTCCTCGTCCCCCGTGCGCCTCTATAGCCTTGGGTTGGCCTCGAACTAGACGGATCTGCAGGTGGGAGCCTACTGTTTAATTGGGCTAACATTTCTTGTGTTAGCCGTGTCATCGACTCTTGAAACTGTTGACGTTGGGCGTCCAGTTGTTGTTGGAGCGAGTCGATCATCGAGTTTTGTTTCTCGATTTGTGTAGCTTGAGCTTCGACTTTGTCCACCTACTGCTGGTAGCCCGGTCCCGGAGAGGTACTCGCTCCTCCACTGCATACACCATACCAGGTGTTGCGGGTTTGTCCTCTCCCCCCACACCGGATCCGACCCGGCCTGTCTCTGCCGAACACAGTGATAAATGCATCCTCAGCAGAGTATGGCTGCTCCGAATTCCGAGCATCCGATTCCTCCGACCGGGGGGCATTCATCAATCGGCGCATCTCATCCTATATAATGTAAATATAAAGTCGGTTGTTATATGAAATAAAAATTGTCTAATGTTGATACAAACAAACATATTGCGTACCATAACTTGACGACCTTCCTCGTTGCACCATACGAGGGATCCATCCTCTGCCTCTTTCGTTTGGGTCATCTCGAAGACCTCTGGACGGGTAGGATGACGCCCTTCTTTGTTTGTCTGTTAAGAGAAAACATTATGAACACATTAGTACTATTATCGAGATATACAATAGAGAATAATAAAAAAAATTATAAACTTACAAAATCTAACTGAACCTGATGAAAGTTGGTTCTACCTCGCCTATAAGGCATGCTCAAATTAGCCCTGTTTGTTTTATTCCTTTGGCTAAGTGCCTACAAACAAGTTCATAACACATTAGTTTTGTTAAGACAAGCTAATAAAATGAGTTATCAAATGTGGATTACTTATAAATTAAATAAATTATTTACCTTATTGTCGTCCCTCTGCCATATCTCACACATATGACGCCACTGGTCCGGATCGCATTGTGGAGGCACAACGACAAGTGCCTCCTCCAGTGAGCGTCCTGTAAAATACTGTACGCCAAAATTGTATTAGTTACAGTACATAATCGTTTACTAAAAAAATAAATATGAAATTTTTACCTTCTTCTTAAGATGACCCCTTTGTTTTCTTTGCATCTCTCCCATATGTCTTAAAATTTCCGCATCTATGGATGGTGACCGCTCAAATGTAAAATGTTGCTACAGGAAAAATACATAGATTAGTAATTTTAAAGTGAAAAAAAACAAATAAGCTCAAGTACTTTTATTTACCTCGAGGTCTCTAAATATCGCCTCCTTCTTGTCATCCGGAAGGGTCATGTAATCCCGTTGCCATAAGTTGCAATGTACCCCGTTGCAAACTCCAAGATATGAGGTGAACTCTCGGCCATTCGGGCCTACACCCGATCCTCCAATGACCCGGACGTTCAATGTCTCCACAGCGCTAATGTCCGCACATTATACGCCTTTGCAGGACCTCTCCCACGTCTAGCAACTGTAGCTGCATGCCAAAAATTTTAACACATTTAAAAATTGATATTTATAAATCTACAAAATATAAAAAATTGATATTTACCGGAGGAGGAAGAAGATGGACAGTCTGTAGGGGGCGTCGCCGTAGTAGGGCGAGTGACAACCGCCCGGGATGGTCCACGTGATGGCATCGCATCCTGGGTAGGCTGAGATGGGCCCTGAGAACCACCGGCCTGATCGGTGGATCCACCGGCTGTCCCACTCCTCGATGTACGTCGACTCTTGCTAAATTTCTTCATCTGCAATATAATCTTTAAAATTGCAATCCGGCCTCGGTGTGGTGTGTTATGCATTTTTCCAAGCTAACCGGCCGGTTTGGCCGATCCAAGCCGGAATCCGGCTTCGATCGGGCAAACCGGCCTCGGGGTGGGGTGTTATGCATTTTTCCAAGCTAACCGGCCGGTTTGCCCGATCCAAGCCGGAATCCGGCTTCGATCGGGCAAACCGGCCTCGGGGTGGGGTGTTATGCATTTTTCCAAGCTAACCGGCCGGTTTGCCCGATCCAAGCCGGAATCCGGCTTCGATCGGGTAAACCGGCCTCGGGGTGGGGTGTTATGCATTTTTCCAAGCTAACCGGCCGGTTTGCCCGATCCAAGCCGGAATCCGGCTTCGATCGGGCAAACCGGCCTCGGGGTGGGGTGTTATGCATTTTTCCAAGCTAACCGGCCGGTTTTGCCCGATCCAAGCCGGAATCCGGCTTCGATCGGGCAAACCGGCCTCGGGGTGGGGTGTTATGCATTTTTCCAAGCTAACCGGCCGGTTATGCATTTTTCCAAGCTAACCGGCCGGTTTGCCCGATCCAAGCCGGAATCCGGCTTCGATCGGGCAAACCGGCCTCGGGGTGGGGTGTTATGCATTTTTCCAAGCTAACCGGCCGGTTTGCCCGATCCAAGCCGGAATCCGGCTTCGATCGGGCAAACCGGCCTCGGGGTGGGGTGTTATGCATTTTTCCAAGCTAACCGGCCGGTTTGCTCGATCCAAGCCGGAATCCGGCTTCGATCGGGCAAACCGGCCTCGGGGTGGGGTGTTATGCTATTTTTCCAAGCTAACCGGCCGGTTTGCCCGATCCAAGCCGGAATCCGGCTTCGATCGGGCAAACCGGCCTCGGGGTGGGGTGTTATGCATTTTTCCAAGCTAGCCGGCCGGTTTGCCCGATCCAAGCCGGAATCCGGCTTCGATCGGGCAAACCGGCCTCGGGGTGGGGTGTTAAAAATAATCTAACCAGACACTTAAAAATACTAAGATAGGAGAAAATGCTAAAAAAACAATAAAAGATAGATATAAGATTTTCGAGGCCAGAACCTCGCAAGATTCCAAAACTCTTAAAAAGAGTGATTTTGAGGAGACAAGGAAGAATATTTTACCATGTCCACAAGAAGAGAATTTGGCCGAAAAATTAAATCGGTGATACCCAAGTGGAACACCTTTCTCTCGTCTCAGCACACTCGCATTCCTTACGCACCCATAAAATCCACCGGAGGAAAGATCCGGTACATGAGCATTTTTCCAAGCTAACCGGCCGGTTATGCATTTTTCCAAGCTAACCGGCCAGTTTGCCCGATCCAAGCCGGAATCCAGCTTCGATCGGGCAAACCGGCCTCGGGGTGGGGTGTTATGCATTTTTCCAAGCTAACCGGCCGGTTATGCATTTTTCCAAGCTAACCGGCCGGTTTGCCCGATCCAAGCCGGAATCCGGCTTCGATCGGGCAAACCGGCCTCGGGGTGGGGTGTTATGCATTTTTCCAAGCTAACCGGCCAGTTTGCCCGATCCAAGCCCGATTGTCCAACCAATTTAACCCACTAAAAACTTGTTGCGTTCGAGAGAAAGTTCAGAAACAACAGCGGCGAGAGTGATATATCACATAGATTGTGAAACTGACAGTGCCCCTATCTTCTTCTTTGATAACAACGCAAGAAGTTTACTGTTTCTTGAATGACAATAAAAAGAAATTCATGGAAATTATACGCAAAAAGAAAAGCTACAGCAAACTACATGACTTTGAGAAATCCTTTCATAACTTTGAAAATTTCTTTCCGGGCACCTTAAATTTAAGTTTTGCATCAGGGGGGTGGCTCACTGAATTTTAGGAGATCCCACCGAGCAAGAATCCTAGATCTATCACTATAATCCGATGAACATGCGGTGCCTCTATTCTTAGATAGAGGTCAAATGGTCACCATGAAAATGTTAGTTTAGTTGACCGGTGAAAATAGGGTCCTTATCGAAATCTACAAACCTCTATTCCAACAAATATACCTTGCCTTTTATATGTATAAAGATGGAAGGAGGCAGCGCGGCGGCGGCGGCGGCCGGGCGGCAGCGGCGGCGGCGCAAGGAAGCGTGGCCGCGGCGGCGCAAGGCGGCAGCGCGGCGGCGGCGGCGGCGGCGGCGGCAGCGCAGCGGCGGGCGGCGGCGGCGCGCGCGCGCGGCGGCGGCGGCGCGGCAGCGCAGCGGCGGCGGCAGCGGCGGCGGCGGCGGCAGCGCGTCGAGAGCAAGCGGGGGGGGGAAGAGGGAAGGTGCCGACGGGGTTTTGTAAACCCTTAATGTATTGGCGACGGCTGCAGCCGTCGCATTTGGTACGTTTAAGTACAACAGTGACGGCTCAGGCCGTCGCAAAAATTAGTCGACCGTTGAACGGGCGAAAAATTTTATTGCGACGGCTTCGTGCCATCGCTATTAACTAAGTTGGCGATGGCTATTGGTAGCCGTCGCTATTAACCCGGACCGATGGGTGTTCCGGGTGCATTTTCTGGTTTGGCGACGGCTTAGGCCGTCTCTAATAAGCGATATTGCGACGGTCTCCTAGAGCCATCGCTTATATCTTTGTATTTGTCGACGGCTTTAATAGGGACGGCTTAAGCCGTCGCAATTAACTCTTATAGAGACGGCTTAATAAAGCCGTCGCCATTAAACCGTCCCTAATAACTTTATTTCTTGTAGTGTATATAGCGATGGATCGGGTACAAGGAAAATCCGATGGAGGCAATTGAGCGGACAACAAGGGATCGTCCACTCTCGGTAAGTGAGAGTGAATGTCCTATGGGATAGTACTCTAAATCCCTGGCCAGGGTAGATAGGATAATTGGAAAAGGAGTTTTCCAATTGATCCAATTCCGAGTACAGGATCCTATAGAGTCGGTACACTAAGGAGTTGACAGTCGATGCCATACTCCTTTCCAACCGGGACATTGGATGGATGAGGGTTTATATCCATGTGGTAACTGATGATGGAAAGGCTCAATGGAGATGATATTATCCCCATAGCCATTTGGGATCATGGGATGTGGCTTGTACCCTTCATGATCGGTAGGCCGATTAATCCGTTATCGAATAACGGATTTAATTAAAATTAAATATAATTGTTCTATTTTATTTAGGCCTCAAAAAAATAGGTTATTGGGCCTAGTGGGTCACACACAAAAGGACTTATCCACAAGTACATGGGCAAGGACGTAATTTATAGAGATTTTGAATTTTTATGAAAAATTCCATAATTCTCTATAAATACTAATGGTTTCAGCCAAACCCCATCAAGCCAAGGGTGAAAACCACGTCCCAAGTCTCCTCCCTACCTCCTCCTCTCTTTAGAAGGTGTCCATGGTCGATGGAGCTCCTTTCGGGAAGAGTTCTCGAGGCCGGCGCGAAGGGAGAACTTGCTGTGGATGAAGTTCGTGTGGATACTGCTGGAGACCGGACACTTGAACGGTTTGGAGAGCTTGAGAAGCTCATCTCCTTCCTCTCCATGGAATTATATGAATCCCTATCAGGTATATTCGAACCCGATTTGATCGGTTTTCGGTTTTCGTCGTTCGGTTCTGATTGAGACGGATTCTGAAGGAACCCATAGGAATCGTCGCTTCCGCTGCACCAAATTTTAATGGACGATTCCTTACAGCATATCCATCTCTTTTCGTTCTTGTCATTACCAATTTTATCTCACCATGTTTTTACTCTTTTATCTCATCATGTTTTATTCTTTCCTTTCTTTTATCCCACCATGTCTTTTATTTTATCCCACCGTGTCGTGGCAATTGTCATGCCATTGCTATTCTTCTTTACCATCATTCTATGTTAGTCCCACCATTATCTTTCAAACTCACTATGGCTTAAATCTGGCTTGTCATTTTCCGAATATCGAGTTTTCTGCTAGAACGTGATTCATGGTTTTCACGATACCCGAGCAATTTTGTTGTGCATAAATGAACTCTTTTAGAATTTGAGATTATTCCACTCAGAATTAAACTGAGTATTTTGGTGAAACTTGAATGAACTTGAGATTCCAAATATGATGGATTGGTATTCTTTTCATTTTAAGATCAACTTCTCTTTTACAAACTTTAGCCCATCACAAGACAAGAACACCGCAAAGTTCGGGTTCTTTGGCTGATGATGAACCTACGAATTCGAGGACTCCTCACCACGGCGAGGGTTGGCTACATCCTTTTATCCTTTATCATTTACTTTTTTATCTCTCGTGCCAAGGGCATGTCTTTTACCGATCAATTATATGAGGTTTTGATAGAACATGAAAGCGATCTAGAATACTCGAGAGAGATTCATTTCTTGGATCGGGTAGATAAGCGTGTCTATATCTACACCTTGATGCCACCTTTTCAGTCCATCATCATTCCATTCCGCTACATTCATCTATTGCATTCCATTACAGTTCACTCTGAATCATTCCGCTTCATTACATGCCACTCCCTTACAAAGCCGACATCAAGGCGAGGCAAGCTGTAGACACGCCAAATTCACCTAATTCAGAGCATAAAACTCATGTTTTATAGGGTAACATGTATGATTGACCTTATAATGATGCCAGGTCTTTTAAAATTGGTTTGGAGCATTCGCCGAATGAAATCGGATGTTTTCCGATGTTTTCCGCAAAAAGCCGTAATTTCCGAGCGAAAGCTGCACGTAAATCGTGTGAACACGGAAATTGGCTGAATGGCCAATGCCTAATGATCATTCATTGAATGTTATGGTCATATTCACACTCCGGACAAGTTTTGTTGCATTCTGTGTCTTTCCGGTTTGCCGTCGAAGTCATTTTGACCTATATCGGACCTTCTGTTCACTGCCCTAACTTCCGGATAAAATTCTGAAGTTTTGGAGGGTGTGATGGTTGATCCGATGCTATATAAATCTTCTTCGGCCTGTTATCTTTCCAACGCAACAAACGGCGTCGAATTCCGAGTTCGGGAGTGTTCGCAATGGCTTCCGGAAGAAGGATGCGCGAAACCAGTCCCATGCGCCCGGGTTCCTGGTCACATGCGCCCGGGACCCAGGGCACGTGGCCATGCGCCCTACCAGTGAGGCACGTGGCCTTGTGCCCTCACTTGAGGGCACATGCGCCCCACTTTTGAGGCACGAGGGACCCAGTTTTTCACCCGGACTCTACCACTGAACCGCCGATGGGATAAGAACTATTTTTTCGGGGTTTGTGCCCATGCGCCCCCACTGGGGGGCGCGTGCGCCCTTCAGTGGGGCGCAATGAGCCCTATTTTTTAGCTCCGATCGCGCCTTCTGTTCTCCTATAAATGGACTCTGATTCTGGTCGTTCCAAGGGCAGGAGCATGACTCCCCAGGCATTTCAAGACGTCCAAACTCTCTCTTTCATCAATTTTGTGATTTTTAGAGAGAGAATTTCGAGTTTTTAGAGAGAGAAAAGTCGGTTCAAGAGAGAGGAAGGCTGTTCTGCTGGGGATCTGCCCAGTCTCTCTTATTCGGCCTCTACAGCAGTGTGTGGACGTATTCTGCCTGAGATCTCTTCATCAAAGTTCTTCCTCTCCAAGTCTTCTTGAGTTTACAATTGACGGCACTTGATTCCGAGGTCGGGGCTGATCGTGACGAGCGCAGAAGCAAAGTCGCGCCTGGCAGATCCTGGACTGCTGTTCGGCTTTTTCGACAACACAGATTTGGCTATATCTTCCTCTATTCAACTCAGAATCTTTCAGTTCTTTTTCCTATCTATTTTTTTAGTGATTCTCCATCCTCATAAATTTTTTTTACATTTTTTTCATTACTTTTACTCTGTTAATCCGAAAAATAAAAAAAGGGGGTTAGAGATAACCCGAATCCGGTCAGTTTCTAGTCAATTGTGTGTCTCATGTCATTCTCTTTACATATACTCCACTTTGTCTAGTTCTAATTGTCTATTTCACTTGTTTATTTGTCTAGTTGCACAGAATATCAAGCACCCACCGCGTTGAGGACTCTTCTTCATCGGCCGGCCGGAGAAGGAGAAGCTTTAACTCACATTCTTCACGCTAAGGTACACACGGTCATTTTAATTCTATAAATCGGAACCCACGGTTCCTGGCGACCATGTTTATTTCTTCTCACCCTACTCCCACATGACCCAAACCGTCTCTTTGGTGATCGAGCGACGCCAAGGGATGAAAGTTCGGGGATCAATGTGAGTGTGGGACCGAGGTGAGAGTTGCTTTCCGAGTTTTATTCCTTTCTTTTCTCATCCCCTCTTGAGGTGACAATCTGGATTCACGGACTTCCCTGAAAAGGAGAGGACCCCGTCGAATTTTCAGAGTCGACATGAGGTAGACATTGCCTTTGACCTTCATTTGTATCCTCAACATATGATTGCCTTGATGTGTTTTTCTTCTGTTCACAGCGGAAGGCTCGTGCTGAGGGTTCACCTCCTTCTCTGTCGAGGGAAGAGGTGGCTGAGCTCCGCCAGCGTCTTAGTGAGGCGAGAGAGGCCCTGACGACCAAGGAGGCAGAGGTATCTTTCATTGTTGTCTATTCTGGTTGTTGATTTTTCTTGGTTCATATACTTCCTCTTCTTCCAGGTTGCCGAGCTTCAGAGTAGCTTGTCCTCCCGTATCCAGTCCTTGGAGTCTGAGGTGGAAACATTGCGGTCTGCCCTAGCCGACCTTCGTTCCCAGATGATCGTCTTGGATCTCTGCCTTCAGCATGAGAGAGCCATGCATGAGATGGAGCGCCAGCATAGCCAGGCCATGCGATCTCTGGAGCAGATGCACCTGCAGGCACAGGTTCGTTTGTCGGCAACAGAGGCGACATTGCAGGTTTACCGCCAAGGCATCCCTCCACAGCCGAGCCAGAGTTTCACCCATCAGAGCAGCTCCCATCGGAGTGGCACGCATCGGAGTGGTGGCGCTGCTCGTAGTCGGGGTCACCACGGGCGGAGCCAGCAGGGGCAGAGTGGCCAGAGCCAGAGCCACGAGCATGGTGCTTCTGCGTTCCTGGCCACTTCTTCAGAGCATCGCCGCAATGAGGCGGCTGCAGCAGCTTTGGTGGACACGGCTACCATGCCTCCTCCACATGGTCATTCTCCTGGAGGGGGTAGCAGCAGGCATTGATTTCTGTAGCAGGCTTAGCTTTTCTGATGTTGTAGCTGCTTTTCTTCTTTGTTGTAGCACTTAATGGCATAATCAGATCTTCACTTGTTTGCTTCAGTGTTTATTTGATCTGCTTGACATCGCTCAAAAGGGTAGTTAGTATCACATTTCGGCTTAACCCCTTGCAAGTTTGTCAAGGGGCGAAGCCTTCTAAGGGATAGCAAATAATAAAAATAAGTAATAGATGTAGGGTTAAGAGACATACCTGTTGGCGAGATTCTCACCCTCCTTGACTTGTGTTTCTTTTCTGAAATACTCAACAGAAGGGTTAAATCTGTTCTATGGCTTACCCCCTTGCCAATTGTTGTCTTGCCTTGCTTATATGTCAAGGGGGCAGCCTTATCAACCAGGTAGAATGTACAAAATGACAGACAAGGTAAAAGTTGAGAGAGCTTACCTGCTATGGTGAGAGTCGCTCCCTTCTTGATCTCAGAATCCTGTCGTTGAGAGGACTTTCTCCTCTTATTTTAAAGTCCCTGAAAACACTTGATAAAAGAGGATTAGATCTTCACAACGACGCATCCCTTTGCCTATTATGGCCAACTTTGACTTAGGTCAAAGGGAGGAGCCCTCTTAATGGGGTGATAATGAAAGTAAATATGCAATGCGGAAATGAAACATGCAAGACATAAAGATAAACATGAATGCTAGCAAAGGCAAAAATCAAGGTTATGCCAAGTTAGATGATGCACTTTTTTAGATTTTTTTATTTTTTTGAAGATATTCAAATTTTTTTTCGGATTTTTTTTGAATTTTTTTTTGGATTTTTGAAAATATTTGATTTTTTTTGGATTTTTGAAAATATTCATTTTTTTTTGGGATTTTTGTGGAGAATGTGACAGTATTGAAACAATTCATCGATCTTTGAGTGTTAATCAAGATTTAAGTGATAAACACCACGTGAAAATAAGGTTCCATACCCAGAATCTTTCTTGCCCTCTTCTCTTGATCGGTTTGGATTCCCCCTGAGTTTGGATAGTCTACCCTACCCTAGGGGTTTTAAGATGGAAGAATAATAGAGGAAGTCTTTGATAGGATTTGGGGGTGTTGAGGAGGGTTTCTCTACTCATGCCCAAATTGCCCGTTGGGGTTCGGCCTCTTCGGGTCTTTTCTACATATGGCACTTATTTAGACAAGTCTTTGACCCGTGGGGTCATTGCCCATATTTTGGTGCCTTCTCTTCATTTTCTATTCTTTCAGGTACTCATTCAGACATGCCCATATTTGTTTAAACCTGTGGGGTTCATTGCCCATCTTTTGGCACCCTTTTGCACCCTATGAGACGGCCTCCTACTAAGGTGGAGGGCATTTTCGATACTATCCTCCTCTAGTCCCCTTCACCTATCTTGGACCGAATAGAAGAGAATAGGGTAAGGTTTCCTTTCCGCCTTCAGGGTTCTGCCTTGCCTCTCTTGAGTGTTGGGCTATCCAGATTCTGGGATCGGGAGGTGTTGTGTGTGCAAGGTGATGTCTACCCTTGACTTCTAGTTAACACCCTTGGATCGATGACTTAATATCATACTAGAAATTCTCCATTTTTTTTTCTAAGGAAAATATTTTTTGAGGTAAACGCCGTTCCATGGATGATTCAATTTTTCTCCTTCGGCGTTGGTTAGCTCATATGCATTGCCTGGATATTTTTCAGTTATAACAAAAGGCCCTTCCCAGTTAGGTTGCAACTTGGAGCGGGGACCACCCGGCTTAACGAATATACGTTTAACTACCATCTCACCGATTTCGAACTTTCTCTCTACCACCCTCTTTTGATAAAACCTTTTCAATCGGTTCTGATAAGTCCGGGCATGCTCGGAAGCGGCCAACCTTCTTTCATCTAGGAGTTCAAGTTGTGCAAGGAGAGATTCTCGTCTCTCAGCGATAGGGATGTCCCTATCGAGTTGAACTCGGAGTGATGGAAGGAGTACTTCGTATGGGACCACCGCTTCCATCCCATATGCAAGAGCATACGGGGTTTGACCAGTGGGGGTCCGTACAGAAGTACGATAAGCCCATAGGGCATCTACAAGCTTATCTGGCCAGTCTGCGAACTTGCTAGACTTACAGGTTTTCTTGATGATTTTAATCAAAGTTTTGTTGGTGGCTTCTTCTTGACCATTGCCTTGTGGGTAATAAGGAGATGAATGATGCAATACAATGCGGTACCTGTTGCAAAGATCACGCAGATCTTGAGAGAGAAATTGTGGTCCGTTGTCGGTGATAATGTCGCTGGGTATCCCGAACCTGGCGATGATGTTGCGCTTGATGAAGGAGCATAGTGTTGATGCCTTGATCTCCACGAACGCTTCCGCTTCTGCCCACTTGGTGAAGTACTCTGTTGCCGTCAGGATGAATGATTTGGAACGGATTTCAGAGTTAAGATCACTTAGAGGGCCAATGATATCGAAAGCCCACATGGCGAAGGGCCATGGGGCATGTATCGGATGAAGGGAAGATGCGGGAGAATGGATCTTGTCGGCATGAAGTTGGCAAGAATGACAGTGCCGGACAAAGATGGAGCAATCCTCTTCTAGGGTTGGCCAATAATACCCCTGCCTGATGATTTTCTTGGCAAGAGCTTGAGCATTGACATGGCCCCCACAGACCACGGAATGTGCTTCCTTAAGCACCAATTCTGCCTCTTCTTCATCAATGCATCTCAATAAAATTCCGCTTAGGTTTCTCTTGTAGAGCACCCCTCCTAGGATGGTATACCTCTGGGATACTCTCCTGATGGCCTTCTTTTCTTTTACATTTAATCCAGGTGGATATGTCTGATCTTGACAATACCTTGCGATGTCATCAAACCAAGGCCTCTCACCCTCATCTAACTCTTCCAACTCGATTAGTGAAATCTCCTCTTTCTGCTCTAGATATTCCTTCCTGCCAAATCTCTCCTTGATCTTCAGAAATCGCCCATCTTTAATCGCTGGCATCGACCTCCTATAGACATGAATAGTCCGCACCTGTCTACCTAGCGGGACTGATAGAGATGAAGCTAAGGTGGCTAGGGCATCAGCAAGGATGTTCTGAGCTCGAGGAACGTGGACAAAAGTGAGTTTGAAAAAGAGCTTGATGTAGCAAGAGGTGAGTTCTTGGTAAGGTTTGAGGTTTGGATGAGAAGTTCGGTATTTGGTTAGGACTTGGCGAAGAATTAGTTGGCTATCACCTATCACCCTCAATTCCGTGGCACCATAGAAATGAGCAGCCTCCAGCCCGGCCAGCAAGGCTTCATATTCAGCTATATTGTTGGTTGCTGGGAAGTCAAGCTGAAATGCCTGTGGAATGGTGACACCCTCGGGTGATAGAAGGACAATTCCTATTCCCTTACCGTGTGAATTCAGAGCCCCGTCAAAATATAATGTCCAAAGGTGGGAAGATCGGATCAACATTAGTTCGTCATCCGGGAGCTCCGATTGGACCGGGTCAAAGAGGGGTATAGGGTGATGGGCTAGATGTTCGGCAATGGCATAGCCCTTAATCGCCTTCTGGGGGACATAGGTGATATCAAACTGGGAGAGGAAGCTCTGCCAACGACCTAACCGATCAGTTAGAACAGTTTTCTCCAGAAGGAATTTGATGGGATTGATGCGGGCGATGAGATTGACCTCATGAGCTAAGAAATAGTGTTTAAGCTTCTGAACTACCCAGACTAGTGCAGCACAGGTCTTCTCCACTACAGTATACTTCTGCTCACATGGATCAAAGATCTTTGACAAATAGTAAGTTGCCCTCTCTTTCCCTTCTTCATCAACTTGTGCAAGGACTGCCCCAAGAGAATTCTCCAAAACCGAGATATATAAAACTAAGGGCTTGCCAGGGACTGGTGGTCTAAGCATAGGGGGACTGATAGAAATGTATGCCCTACAAGCCAATCATATATGATATGATTCGACATTTCTAGAAATATCTCATTCAATTAATTAGGCAAATCTTCATTATAAGCTCTTATTAGAAGCGAATATCATAATGAAGTCCTTGATCAAATACAATGATGATTAAATCATGATGAGATCATGATAATGAGATTGATCATCTAGAGGTATTTGACCTAAATGTTCCTAGTCATAGGATACTTGAGACGGGACATCAAGGATCCGGATAGACTAGTGTATGTGATGTCTTCTAATGCGATGAGGACAACCGATCTCATTGGTCATTAGTGTGGAGACACTGAGATACACATACAGGTGCTCATTAGTTGAATGAGTTCACTGAACTGACCGAATTAGAAACCCTGAATGGTATCTTACCGAACTGTCTATCGTGGTCTTCTATCATCACGGTTGCATGGTTGGACCTTTGACCTGAGTCGCCAAAGATGCCTTGTTGGGTGGAACTTGTGCTTTGACCATTGACTTATGGATCACAATTTAGATGGTCCTATATAGCGATGGATCGGGTACAAGGAAAATCCGATGGAGGCAATTGAGCGGACAACAAGGGATCATCCACTCTCGGTAAGTGAGAGTGAATGTCCTATGGGATAGTACTCTAAATCCCTGGCCAGGGTAGATAGAATAATTGGAAAAGGAGTTTTCCAATTGATCCAATTCCGAGTACAGGATCCTATAGAGTCGGTACACTAAGGAGTTGACAGTCGATGCCGTACTCCTTTCCAACTAGGACATTGGATGGATGAGGGTTTATATCCATGTGGTAACTGATGATGGAAAGGCTCAATGGAGATGAAATTATCCCCATAGCCATTTGGGATCATGGGATGTGGCTTGTACCCTTCATGATCGGTAGGCCGATTAATCTGTTATCGGATAACGGATTTAATTAAATTAAATAGAATTGTTCTATTTTATTTAGGCCTCAACCAAATAGGTTATTGGGCCTAGTGGGTCACACACAAAAGGACTTATCCACAAGTACAGGGGCAAGGATGTAATTTATAGAGATTTTGGGTTTTTATGAAAAATTCCATAGTTCTCTATAAATACTAATGGTTTCAGCCAAACCCCATCAAGCCAAAGGTGAAAACCACGTCCCATGCCTCCTCCCTACCTCCTCCTCTCTCTAGAAGGTGTCCATGGTCGATGGAGCTCCGTTCGGGAAGAGTTCTCGAGGCCGGCGCGAAGGGAGAACCTGCTGTTGATGAAGTTCGTGTGGATACTGCTGGAGACCGGACACTTGAACGGTTTGTAGAGCTTGAGAAGCTCATCTCCTTCCTCTCCATGGGATTATATGAATCCCTATCAGGTATATTCGAACCCGATTTGATCGGTTTTCGGTTTTCGTCGTTCGGTTCTAATTGAGAAGGATTCTAAAGGAACCCATAGGAATCGTCGCTTCCGCTGCACCAAATTTTAATGAACGATTCCTTACAGGGACTAGCCAGGTATCTTTTCAAACCATCGAATGCATCCTGGCACTTTGAATCCCATTTGAACTCGGCTCCTGCCTTGGTCAACTCATAGATAGAAAGGTTTACACCTTTGGGAGTGTTGTGAGATGAACCGGCAGACAAACTGTAGCCTCCCGATTAATCCTCGAAGTTCTTTCATATTTCTCAGAGGAGGCATACCAATGATTGCCTTGGCCTTGTTTGGGTCGATCTCTATGCCCCTTTTGCTCACTATGAACCCCAACAGTTTTCCTAAGGATACTCCAAACGTGCATTTCTTTGGGTTCATCTTCAATTTATATTCCCTAGCCCTTTGCAAGACATTTCTTAACACTTCTGGGTGATCTTCTCGGCTTCTGGACTTAACGACCAGGTTGTCCACGTACACCTCTACAAGGGTATGCATCATGTCATGGAAGATAGCCATCATTGCCCTCTGATAGGTAGCACCGGCATTCTTCAGTCCAAAGGGCATGACGACATAGCGATAGGTTCCCCAAGGTGTGGTGAACGAGGTCTTCTCCTGGTCCTCTTCGGCCAACCGGATTTGATTATATCCGTAATAGCCATCCATGAATGACAACATCTCGAATCCAGCAGTTGTTATCAACCAAGACGTCAATATGAGGTAGAGAAAAGTCATCTTTAGGACACGCTCGGTTCAAGTCCCTGAAGTCTATACAGATCCGAACTCGGCCATCCTTCTTCATGACAGGGACTATGTTTGCCACCCATTGCGGATAAAGGACGACCTTAATGAATCTTGCTTGATGTAACTTGTTGACCTCTTCTTTCATCTTAAGTGAAACATCAGGGTGGAATCTCCTTAATTTTTGTTTCACCGGGGTAGCTCCAGGTTTCAAAGTTAGACGATGTTCAACTAACGAGTTGTCTAACCCCGACATGTCCTCGTATGTCCATGCGAACGTGTCCTTATATTCTTCCAAGATTTCAATTAAACTCTGTTCTTCAATGGGAGTGAGGTTTGCACTTAGGAGGATTGTCTTGGGATCTTCAGGTGTTCCGAGATTCAATTCTTTTGTCGGTTCATCCACCGTGGCTAATGGTTCTTCAAATCTTTTAAGTCCAGATGCATACGCATCAGCCAAGTCCTCAATTCCATCCTCGAAATAAGGATATTTTTCTGATAAGACCTCGTAAACTCCCAGTGTATGATCTACATTGAATTCATCCTCATATTGGATTTCATCAAGCTGGATAGCATTTTCCAAAAACCTTGGCAGCCTTGCACATTCCTTGCATTTTTGAGCTATTTGTTGGAGATATCTCTCTGGCACACGTTTACCTCGAATTTTCTTCTTTTCTACCCTAACTACTCCTAAAGAAGACGGAATTGAAAAGGTGGTATTTACAATGGGTGAAGGATCGAGCAGATCGATCAGTGAGTTGGATAAGAGAGGTCCCTGGTTGGTAGCACCCTTCGAGACAAGTAGAGACGTCTCCTCAATGGAAAACTGAGTTTGTGAGAGGACGTTTTTTTTTGGGTATTTTGGGTATTTTCAATAATAAAAAGAGAATGAGCCGATGGGGCTCGAGCAGAAATAGAAAGCTTAAGCAAATGGAAGAAAAATGGCTTGCGGGCCCGATGATGACAAGAAATGGGCAGATAGGCCCAAAGCTGGTGAAAAGATCTAAGGGGCACGTGGGCCCAAATGATGGGCACGCGGGCCCAAAGCAAGAAAATAAATCTAAAGGGCACGTGGGCCCGACTGGTGGGCACACGGGCCCAAGGTTGTTGGATTGGAATGGGCATAGAAGCCCAGTGGAGTAAGAAGATTTGAATGGGCTCTCAGGCCCATTGATCAGTTCAGGTGGCCATTTTGGCCCAGAAGTGGGAATTGGGCTAGATAGCCCATCAAGCGAATCCAAGAGGGATAGAGTGAGGATTTTGAAATACATGACCGTAGGATACGGCTCACACGGGATGTTGTTTGGAGGTGGGTTCGAGTGGACAAGTTTTTTAGAGATGGACTTGCCCTTGACTGGTTCTTCCTCCTCTATGAACAACCGAGCCAAAGATGAACTCAGGTTGTCCACCTCCTCCTCTTGCTCTGGTGCCTTCTTCCTCTTGACTGGTTCTTCTTCTTTGTCCCTGGTCATCATCATGGTCTCCCATTTGATAAAGAATTTTGGGAGTCCCATGGCATTTTTTGGCCGGTAGACCATCCGCGGAGTGAAACTGGGCTCATAGCCAAGCCCGTGTCTCTTTGGTCTTTGTACGGCTTCAATGGGGTGCACAACCCCCTGCAGTTCCTTTCCCAACCCCTTTCCTGGCTGATAGCCCATCCCTTTCATCATCCACCATGCAACTGAATCTGGAGGCGTCGTCAATACCATGACCTCAGGTAGCTCTGTAGTTGAAACCAACGGCTGGACAGATTTTGATATTGGTAGTGAAGAAGAGGGGTCATGCACGTCATTCAGAATGGGGATGTTGGTTACTTTGATCACCTGGCCCTTGTATGGGAACTTCAGACACTGATGATTAGTGGAGGCAACAGCTCCTATTGCCTCAAGGTACGGGTGTCCCAAGATAGCTTTGAATGTAGGGTCTAATTCTAGAACGTGAAACTCGGCGGTGACAGCACACGGCCCGAGCCCTACTTTCAATGTAACCACCCCTCGTGCCGGCTTCCGGGAGTTGTCATATGCGGTCACCGTGATGGCAGAAGGCTCGATTTCTTCATCGAAGATGCCGCAAAGTTGCAATGTTTCTGGCGGCATGACATTTATGGATGCTCCGGTGTCAATCAAGCAGGACTTGATCTCCACGCCTCCGATGACTACTGCAATGCCCAGGGCGTACTTTCTTATCTCTGGCCGTGCCAACTCCTCCTGTGTAAATGTGAGTGCCAGATGTTCACTCCTCGGGGTCAGGACAGTAATGATCTTCTCAGGTGGGAGGTCCTCATTGACCATGACCCGCTGCAGATATTGTTGCAGGATGTCCTGATGGTTCTTTGACCTCTTTATCAGCTCCAGAATTGAAATCCATGCCGTCATTTTGTCCAAGTGCTTCAATAGGTCATATGCCATGCCGGGCAACGGTTCTTCTACCACCTCCTCTTACGCTCGTTCTGTGGTTGTATCCCGACCTGGGGAAGACCCATTGGAACATCCTCCCGCTACGAAGTACCGGGCGCCAGCGTGGTAGGGGGAAGTGGTGATGATGGTGATGGTAGGGTTGGTTGGTAGGTTGAGGAGCCCATGGAAGGTAGGGGTGGTGAGGATCGGATGATGAGGGGTTGTGGATTGGTGGAGGCCGGTATGTTGGGTGATGGTTGGGGTGTTGGTGGTGATGGTCTAATGATGAGGGGTCGTGGGGTGGCAATGACTGGTAGGTTAGGTGATGTCTGGGGTGTTTGTGGCGGTCTAATGATTAGACGCCGTGGAGGATTAATGGTGGTTGGTGGGTTAGGTTGGGGTGCTGGTTGGGAGGCTGGTGGCGGTCTAATGATTAAGCATCGTGGAGGGTTAATGGTTGGTGAGGGTAGTGGTGTTTGGATAGTTTGTGGGCTGGGGGCAGCTCCCAGTATGGAGAGTATGGTGCGGTTTGTAGGTGGGGTTGGTATGGCGGGCATGGAGGTGATTTGATCCTCGACCTGCCAACCCTGGGAATGGTGGGTTGACTCCTCGATGGCAGAGTGGACGAAGCCGAGTCGTTGGTTTGGTGGTGCTGGTGCCGATGCTTGTATGGGTGCATGTACCGGGAGCAGATCTTGGACTATGCCCAGGCCGGGCTGCTGTTGTACTTGTTGTCGTCGTGGTTGATTCTGACGTGCCTTCATTGCTTGAATAGACTCCCCCATCTGTCCCCAGTCGATGTTCCCCTGATCATTGAGGTCATGAATGTAATCTTTAAACTGGAAACAGACATCCACCGTGTGCCCAGGATATCGATGATAAGAGCAGTACTTGGTTGTGTCAACATTGGCCGGCCATCCTTCTCTCTCCTTTGGAAGTTCCAACTGCTGTTCAGCCATCAATGCATTAAAGATATCGGTAAGGGGGAATGGCAATTGAGGATAGTATTCTCTCTTGGGTCCCCCCTCCTAAGTCAGTTGGCTGGTGGTGGCACTTGGTTGTTGTAGACACGCCAAATTCGCCTAATTCAGAGCATAAAACTCATGTTTTATAGGGTAACACGCATGATTGACCTTATAATGATGCCGGGTCCTTTTAAGTTGATTTGGAGCTTCGCCGAACGAAATCGGATGTTTTCCGACGTTTTCCGCAAAAAGCCGTAATTTCCGAGCGAAAGCTGCACGTAAATCGTGTGAACATGGAAATTGGCTGAATGACCAATGCCTAATGATCATGCATTGAAGGTTATGGTCATATTCACGCTCCGGACAAATTTCATTGCATTCCGTGCCTTTCCGGTTTGCCGTCGGAGTCATTTTGACTGTATCGGATCTTCTGTTCACTGCCCTAATTTCCGGATAAAATTCTGAAGTTTTGGAGGGTGTGATGGCTGATCCGATGCTATATAAAGCTTCTTCGGCCTGTTATCTTTCCAACGCAACAAACGGCGTCGAATTCCGAGTTCGGGAGTGTTCGCAATGGCTTCCGGAAGAAGGACGCGCAGAAACAGTCCCATACGCCCGGGTTCTAGGGCACATGCACCCGGACCCGGGGCACCTGTCCATGCGCCCTACCGGTGAGGCACGTGGCCTTGTGCCCTCACTTGAGGGCACATGCGCCCCACCCTTGAGTCGGTCTTTCACCCGGACTCGCCGCTCAACCGACGGACCGGATAAGATCGATTTTTTCGGAGAAGATAAGATATGCCCCCCCTGGGGGGCGCATTCATCCCTATTTTCTAGCTTCGATCGGATCGTCTGTTCTCCTATAAATGGACTCTGATTCCGGTCGTTCCAAAGAGAGGAGAACGACTCCCCAGGCATCTCAAGACGTCCTATCACCCTCCTGCATCTATTTTGTGATTTTTAGAGAGAGAATTTCGAGTTTTTAGAGAGAGAAAAGTCGGTTCAAGAGAGAGGAAGGCTGTTCTGCAGGTGATCTGCCAAGTCTCTCTTCTTCGGCCTCTACAGCTTTGTGTGGACGTCTGCTGCCAGATCTCTCTTCATCAAAGTTCTTCCTCTCCAAGTCTTCTTCAGTTTACAATCGACGGCACTTGATTCCGAGGTCGGGGCTGGTCGTGACAAGCGCAGAAGCAAAGTCGCGCCTGGCAGATCCTGCACTGCTACTCGGCTTTTTCGACAAAACAGATTTGACTATATCTTCCTCTATTTAACTCAGAATCTTTCAATTCTTTTTCCTATCTCTTTGTTTAGTGATTCTCCATCATCCTATCATTTTTTTTACATTTTTTTGCATTACTTTTACTCTGTTAATCCGAAAATAAAAAAAAAGGGGTTAGAGATAACCCGAATCTGGTCAGTTTCTAGTCAATTGTGTGTTTATGTCATTCTCTTTACATATACTCCACTTTGTCTAGTTCTAATAGTATATTTCACTTGTTTATTTGTCTAGTTGCACAGAACATCAAGCACCCACCGCGTTGACGACTCTTCTTCATCGGCCGGCCGAAGAAGGAGAAGCTTAAACTCACACTCTTCACGCTAAGGTACACACGGTCATCTTTCATTTTAATTCTATAAATCGGAACCCACGGTTCCTGGCGACCACATTTATTTCTTCTCACCCTCATCCCACATGACCCGAACCATCTCTTTGGTGATCGAGCGACGCCAAGGGATGAAAGTTCGGGGATCAATGTGAGTGTGGGACCGAGGTGAGAGTTGCTTTCCGAGCTTTATTCCTTTCTTTCCTCATCCCCTCTTGAGGTGACGATCTGGGTTCACGGACTTCCCTGAAAAGGAGAGGACCCCGTCGAATTTTCAGAGTCGACAGCTTTGTGGCGACCACGGTGGGACCAGCAATGTCTTCAACCGTGGGTGCTAAGTGTTTTGTTTGCAACTAGTTCTAGTACTAGACCGGTTCCCACGTGAGCCTTTCCTTCTTTCCACCTCTCTTAAACTTCATGCCATCTCAAAATTTCTGATTTCACCCATCTTTCATCAGATCTGAAGTGCCAAGTATGCCATTCATTTTCTGCATTTTATTTAAACCGGTTCCCACGTGAACCACCCTTTTCTTCTTAAACCGGTTCCCACGTGAACCAATCTCTTTCTTTACTTCGGTTCCCACGTGAACCAAAAAACCCCTTTTTTTCTAGATCTATCCCCACTTGGATCAGATCTTTGTTCACCTTTAATTGGCCCCACGTGGCCCTCTTTTGATCATTCAAACCGGTTCCCACGTGAACCACCCCTTTTTACCCAAAACCGGTTCCCACGTGAACCACCTTTACTTCTTACCCCAATTCCCACATCGGTCCCCACGTGGACCACCTTTTTGCTTGGCTATCAGATCTGAACCCTCTTCTTTCCATCACCTTTTCACTATCTCCATTTGGCTCACATAAGAAACAAGTCTAGATTCTAGTTTCTAGTTGCTTGTCTAGTTGCTAATTGCTTGTCTGGTGTTGATTGCTTGTTCAAGTTTATGTTTTGCTCATTACTTGCTTTATTACTTGATTGCATTCTCTACTCCTTCTCTCTACCTCCTTCTTTTACACTTGTTTGAGGCGGGAGCTCACTCTCCCATTTACCCCTCCCATCCAAACCACCCTCTTGGTGGATTCTGACCTCTCTTCTGGGATATTCCTTCCTAGTTGACTTGGTTGGCTTTCATCAAGGCCTCCGTAATTCCTCATACGTGGAGTATTCCTCTTCACGATCGGGTTGGTTGTACCACTTCCCAAAACCCGAAGCATCCTACGTTGCCTACACGTGGTGAGATTGTGTGAAACCTAGGTCATTGGAGATTGGAGTTAGGATCCTAACCCATTTGTTGAGAGAACAATTTTTAACAAAATTCATAAACCTAAGGTTTAATCAAAATCATTGCGTAATCTTGCTTTCAAGTCTTTGCATAACTTGTTTGTCAAACAAAAATTCAAACCTCTAACTTTTTGCAAGATACTAAAAAAAACCAAAAAAAATCTTTGTTTGTTTTGTCAACTTGTTTGTTTTACTTTCTCCTAAGTTCAATGCAACTAAGGTCTGGAAGGCACGTTGGAATGGCGGAACAAGCTGAACATCGAGAGCACGAGATGGGTCACCAACCGATTCCGTCAGAAGCGCAAGAGGTCCCTCAACCATCTGCTCCTCGTGATGTTGAACAACTCTTTAGGGAGTTGTCTCTCTATACTGACCCAGAAACCTATGCCCATATACAATCCATGGTGAAGGGCAAAATTGCTTCAGATCAGGCTGAAACCAATGAAGTTGCCTTATCTCCTCGTCCTCTAGTTCAACCACCACTCATTCAGTCACCCTTTGTTCAACAATCTATGATTCAACCACCTGTTGTTCAACAATCTATGATTCAACCTTCTGTTGTTCAACAATCTATGATTCAACCTCCTGTTGTTCAACAATCTATGATTCAACCATCTGCATTTCAACCCTCTCTAGTTCAACCATCTGTGGTCCAACCCTCATTTTTTCAGCCATCTTATTTCAACCATGTTGCTCCCTTGACCCATCAAGTCATGGGACAATCTTCAGTGAATTTGCCAAATCATGTTCCTCAATTCCAGAACCACGTCTCTAACCACATACCCCAACCAGTAAACCAAGAACCTGCTCTCACCAGGGCAATCATGGATTAGCTCACTCAGATGAATGAACGTTATGAAGAGCTGAGATGTCGCCTGGACTCCAAGTCAGTGCCTGAGATTTCTATTCCTTCTCTGCCAGTCCTTCACCTGCCACCTTCTGAGCTACCAGTTTATCGCCGCTACAATGGTACTGGCAACCCCTTTCTTCATCTTAAAGATTTTCTTTATGAATCCTCATTCTGGAAAGATGATCGTAGGGTTCTTGCCTTCTTGTTTCGTCGATCACTAGAAGGGTCTGCATTGGAATGGTTCTACTCACTCGACTCCTTTGAGGCAGGAGACTTCGACATTGTCAAGATAAAATTCTTGCAGAGATACAGAGACCGGGTGGCACCAGCGTGCTCCATTACAGACTTGATTGCTGAGAAGATGAAGCCCGAAGAGGACTTCATAAAGTTTGCTGATCGCTGGAGGGGAATGGCAGAAAAACTGACAGATGAGATTTCTGAAGGGGAACAAGTAAAAATGCTTATTGGCAACACTACACCTGCTCTGAGAAATGTATTGATCATGCACCGTCCTACCACAATGAATGAACTCTATGACAGTGCCCGATACTTACAAGCCCACTTCAAGGATGCCACCATGATAAACCCTTTTGATCCTAAACCAAGAACCTTTAAAAAAACCCCCTCTGCGCCAGCTGGGCCAACAAACGAAGGAGTGGTCAACAATGAAGCTGTAAGTATTGTGGGGAACCAGGGAGGGAACCGTCAAAATCGAGACAGAAACCCACCACGTAACCCTTCCTATTACCCCCCTCAACAACAGGTTAGGCCACCACAACCACGACAACCACAACAACCACCTCAGCCAGTAGCACAACCCCAGCAACCTTGTCAACCTACCTACAATAGGGCACTGCCACCACCCAATCAAGCACCACGAAGGGGAGGTCCTAGGAGAGAGAACTACCAGCAACTCCCTTACTCCTTAACCGACATCTTCAATGTACTCATGGCGGAGAAACAGTTGGAATTGCCCAAGGAAAGAGAGGTTTGGCCAACAAATGTTGATATGTCCCGATACTGTGCTTACCACCGATGTCCTGGTCATACTGTAGAGGTGTGCTTTCAATTCAAGGATTACATCCACGATCTGAATGACCAAGGCAGCATTCTTTGGGTCCAAATGGGGGAATGCACACAGTTAATGAAGGCTAGGCAGCAGCAGCGCCAACGTCCACCGGCTCAACCTCAACAACAACCTGGCTTGGGGATTGCCCAGAATCCGCTCCCATTACATGCTCCCGCTCCAGCACCGGCACCAGCACATCTAAACCCAGGGATTGGTCTAGTACACTCCATTGTCCAGGGAGATGCCGATCGTGCTCAAGGTTGGCAGCTAGAAAGCCACAATACAACCATGCCTGTCAACCCGGCTAGGTCTCCTGCTAGGAACCCTCCTAGACAGATAATCCGTGCACCTGCTACACCACAACCACCACAAAGCTCAATAACCCAACCACTTGCCGCCACCTCTTCTCGCCGGCCCATCATTAGGTCAGCCCCCTCTCTAACTACACCTCCTTCAACCATTGCCACACACCGGCCCTTGCTCATCCGACCACCTCAATCACCACCATAACTGACCCCCCAGCGTATGAGCTCTACCACTTCAAACCCCCAACCTATCATACCCCCAACACCACAACCTATCATACCACCACAACCTTCATTAAACTCAACAACCACTCCTGCACCCCGGCCTCTTCTTATTAGGCCATCGGTATCACCATCACTACCACCTACAATTCCTACCCCTCTACCAACTAACCCAATCATCCTAGAACCATCAATCCCATTACCTATCATACCTACACCTACACCACCACAACCCACCATAGTTAACCCGTCACCTCTACCCGACCGCCAAATAGCCCCGGTGCTTCGGAGTGGGAGGATGTTCCAGCGGCTCTTTCCCCAAGCCGGAACTCAACCGCAAGAGCCAGTGGAGGAGGAACAAATAGAAGAACCATTGCCAGGCACAGCCTATGATCTGTTAAAGCATTTAGATAAAACACCGGCCCGTATTTCCATACTTGAGTTGATCAAAAGATCAAAGGTGCACCAGGAGATTCTACAGCAGTACTTGCAAAGAGTCATGGTGAATGAAGATCTTCCACCTGAGAAGATCACTACAGTATTAGCCCCTAGAAGTGAGCACCCAACACTCACTTTCTCTCAGGAGGAATTAGCAGATCCAGAGTTTAGGAGATATGCTTTGCATGTGGCCGTGGTTATCTGTAATATTGAAGTGAAATCATGTTTGGTTGACACTGGAGCTTCCATCAACGTTATGCCGCCAGAAACTTTGCAGTTGTGCGGTATTTCTGAGCAAGAAATCAAGCCATCTTGTGCCATGGTGACAGCCTATGATAACTCCAAGAAGTCTGCACGTGGGGTGGTCACTCTAGAAGTCAAACTTGGACCATGTACGGTCACAACAGATTTTCATATTCTAGAATTAGATCCAACATTTCGGGCTATACTTGGGAGGCCATATTTGGAGGCAATAGGAGCTGTGGCTTCAACAAACCACCAGTGCATAAAGTTTCCCTTTAAAGGATAGGTGGCCAAAGTGACTAGCCTGCCTCCGAGGGATGAGATGAATGATGTTTTTACATCACCCCTAGGTCCGTCAATACAACCCTGCATCTCGGTGGGAGAATTGCCAGAAGTCAGATGCATGACCGCCTCTCTACCAGACACACTGGGATGGCGGATGATGATGAAATTGGGCTATCAGCCTGGAAGAGGTTTAGGCAAGGATCTTCAAGGGATCACTCAGCCAATTGAAACTGTGAAAAGGCCACGCAGGCAGGGGTTGGGATATGAAGAGGGTTCCATCCCAAGGAGGATCTTCCAGCCAGGATATGCCATGGGACTCCATACCATGATGATGGCTGAAGACGACAAGAGTTCCATGATGACTGTCAAGAGAAGGAAAGCTCCAGATGAAGAAGAAGAAGACTTGGAAGACTTATGCTTATCTTTGACTCGTCTGTTCTCAAGTGGGGAAGAGCACCGGGAACCACTCAAGGGCAGACCAATCTTGGATCATCTGGTTGAGCATACCACCCAAGTCAAAACCATTCCACGAGGCCCAAATACAACAATGTCATGTTTAAACCTCGTACCTTTATTCCTAGATCTTTTGGATGGGCTTCAGAGCCCACTTACCCACATTGGGCCCATGAGCCCTCTTCAACCTTCTACTCTTACTGGGCCAGCTTGCCCATTTGCTTCCCTCATCAACTTCGAATCGAGGGCTTTTCTCAACATGGGCTCACATACCCATTTATTTCTATGATCGGGTCCACGTACCCATTTACTTTTTTCATCCGTTTTGGACCCATGTGTCCACTTTCTATTACCATTGGGCCCACGAGTCCCATTTTCCCTTTTATTCTTAAGTTTTTCTCTCTATTAATTCAGTCATCTTCTAGCAAGCCTCGAGTCACTCAGGCTCATTCTATCTTTTTACTTGAAATTTCCAAAAAAAAAACGTCTTCTCTGAAACTCACATTTCCATCGAGGAGACGTCTCTACTCATCCCAGAGGGTGATCCCAATCAGGGATCCCCCTTTTCTGAATCATTGATTGATTTACTCGATCCCCCCCTCCTCTGTAAATACCACCTTTCCAGCTTTATCTTCAGTAGGTCAAGGAAATAGGAAAGTCAGAGGTAAAGGAGTTCCAAACAGATATTTGTAACAATTGGCACAGAAATGTGTACAGTCTTGACTGATCGGTTAGGGCGATGGCAGAGTTTCCTATCCCAATTTGATATCACTTATGTCCCACAGAAGGCAATTAAGGGTTATGCTATTGCTGAACACCTTGCCCATCATCCCATACCCGTCTTTGACCCAGTCCGGTCGGAGTTCCCGGATGATGAACTAATGTCAGTCCGATCTTCCAATCTTTGGACATTATATTTTGATGGGGCTCTGAATTCTCATGGTAGAGGGATAGGTATTGTCCTTCTGTCACCCGAAGGTGTCACCATTCCACAGGCTTTTCAGCTTAACTTTCCAGCAACCAACAACATAGCTGAGTATGAAGCCTTGCTGGCCGGGCTGGAGGCCGCTCATTTCCATGGTGCCACCGAACTGAGGGTGATAGGTGATAGTCAATTGATCCTACGCCAGGTCCTATCCAAGTACCGAACTTCTCATCCAAACCTCAAACCCTACCAGGAGCTCACCACCTGCTACATCAAGCTATTCTTCAAACTCACCTTTGTTCATGTCCCCCGCTCTCAGAATATCCTCGCCGATGCCTTAGCTTCACTAGCTTCATCTCTATCTGTCCCGCTAGGTAGGCAAGTGCGGACTATCCACATCTGTAAGAGGACAATTCCAGCAATTGAGGATGGACGTTTTCTAAAGGTTAAGGAAAGATTCAACAGAAAAGAATACTTGGAACATAAAGAAGAAATCTCCTTGATTGAGTTCGAAGAATTAGAAGAAGGTGAGAGACCTTGGTATGACGAGATTGCGAGGTATTGTCAAGATCGCCATATCCACTGGATCAACCACCAAGGAAAAGAAGGCAATCGAAGAGTATCCCGGAGGTATACAATCCTAGGAGGAGTGCTCTATAAGAGAAGCCTAAGTGGAATCTTACTCGTATGTCTTGATGAAGAAGAAGCCGAGTTGGTGCCGAAAGAAGCACATTCGGAGTTTGTGGTGGTCATGTGAATGCCCAAGCCCTTGCTAAGAAAATCATCCGGCAAGGGTATTATTGGCCAACTCTAGAAGAAGACTGCTCCATCTTTGTCCGGCATTGTCATTCATGTCAACTCCATGCCGACAAGATTCACTCTCCCGCATCTTCCCTTCATCCAATTCATGCCCCATGGCCTTTCGCCATGTGGGCTTTTGATATCATTGGCCCCTTGAGTGACCTCAACTCCGAAATGCGCTCAAAATCGTTCATTCTGACGGCAACGGAGTACTTCACAAAGTGGGCTGAAGCGGAAGCATTCGTGGAGATTAAAGCGTCAACAGTTTGCTCCTTCATCAAGCGCAACATCCTGGCAAGGTTCGGGATCCCCACCGACATTGTCACCGCCAACGGGCCACATTTTCTTTCTCAAGATCTGCGTGATCTTTGCAACAGGTATTACATTTCATTGCATCATTCATCACCATACTATCCTCAAGGCAATGGTCAAGCAGAAGCCACCAACAAAACCTTAATCAAAATCATCAAGAAATCTTGTAAGTCTAGCAAATTTGCCGACTGGCCTGATAAGCTTATAGATGCTCTATGGGCTTATCGTACTTCTGTAAGGACTCCCACTGGACAAACCCCGTATGCTTTGGCATATGGGATGGAAGCAGTGGTCCCTTACGAAGTATTACTTCCATCTCTCCGAGTTCAGCTCGACAGGGATATTCCTGTTGATGAGAGACGAGAATCTCTCCTTGCACATCTTGAACTCTTGGATGAAAGAAGGTTAGCCGCCGCCGAGCATGCCCGGACTTATCAGAATAGACTCAAAAGGTTTTATCAAAAGAGGGTGGTTGAGAGAAAGTTCGAGATCGGTGAGATGGTAGTCAAACGCATATTCGTTAAGCCAGGGGGTCCCCGCTCCAAGTTGCAACCTAACTGGGAAGGGCCTTTTGTAATCACTAAAAAGTATCTAGGTAATGCATATGAATTGACTAATGCAGATGGAGAAAAATTAAATCATCCTTGGAATGGAGTTTACCTCAAAAAAAATACTTTCCATAAAAATGGAGAAACCACTGGTATAATCTCAAGTCATCAATCCTAGGTTGTTCGTGAGAAGTCAAGGGTAGGTACCATCCTACACACACAACACTTCCCGATCCTAGAATCCGGACAACCCGACACTTGCGAAAGGCAAGGCAGAAATCTAGAAATGGAAGGAATACCCTTACCCTATTCTCTTCTACTCGGTCCAAGATAGGGAGAGAAGATTAGAGAGGGGTAGTATCGAAAACACTCCCACCCTAGTAGGAGGCCGTCTCAGAGGGTACAAAAGGGTGCCAAAAGATGGGCAATGAACCCCTCAGGTTAGAAAAAAAATGATCAACCTGTCTGAATGAGTACCCAGGATGATAGTCAAGGCAAAAGGCACTAAAAGATGGGCAATGTCCCCACGGGTCAAAAACTCCGTCCAAATATGTGCCACATAGAAAAAAACAAAAAAAGAAAGAAAAACCCAAAGAGGCCGAACCCCAATGGGTAATTTGAGTGAGAGTAGAGAAATCCCTCTCAACATCTTCAAACCCTATCAAGGACTTCCTCTATACTCTTCCTCCTTAAATCCCTAGGGAAGGGTAAACCGACCAAATCCAGGTGGAATCCAAGCCGATCAAAGGAAGAAGGTTAGAAGGATTCTAGGTAGGGAACTTTATTTTTGCACGTGGCATCTACCACTTGAGTCTTGACAAACTCCAAAGATCGATGAACTGTCTCAAATACCAGCATTTTCTCCACAAAAAAAAGTTGCATTTTTCAAAATTACAAAAAAAATTTCAAAAATCCAAAAAAAATACATATTTCAAAACCCACAAAAAATGCATATTTCAAAAACCCAAAAAAAATTTTGAATATTTCGAAAACCCAAAAAAATTGAATATTTCAAAAATTCAAAAAAAAACATATTTCAAAAATCCAAAAAAAAAAATTGAATACTTTCGAAAATCCAAATGATTGTTTTCAAGAAAATCCAAAAAAAAATAAAAAAAAATTTGCTTAGTCATGATCATTGCCTTAGTTGCATCCATGCTTATTTGATTGTCATGCATATTTTCATTTCTGCATTGCATATCCATTTTTTTACTTTAATTACCTTGTTAAGAAGGCTCTTCCCCCTTGACCTAAGTCAAAGTTGACCATAATGGGCAAAGGGATGAGTCATGATGAAGATCTAATCTCCTTCTGTCAAGTGTTACAGGCATTTCAATACGGGAGAGGAGAGGATTCACACCATGACAGGTAAGTTCTCTCAACCCCCGATTTCGTTTTAAGGCAGTTGCTTTATTCCACCTTGTTAAGAAGGCTCCTCCCTTTGACTCAAAATCAAGGCATACGATATACAGGCAAAGGGATGAGTAATGATAAAATTTTAACCATTTTTTAAGTATTTTCAGAAGCTGAAGAAGCAAAAAGAGAAGGGCGATCAGGTACATTTTTTTCAAAAAAAAAAAAAAAAAAAAAAAAAAAAAAATTTGGCCTTAGGGCGCATGTGCCCTCATCTGGGGGCACATAGCCAGGTGCCCCATCCCCTGGGCGCATGGCCAGGTGCCCCCGATCGGGGGCACATGGACAAAAAAATTCGAAAAAATCAGAAAAATCTCAAAAATTCAGAAATTGTCTATAATGTTAAAAGTAACATTTTTGCTAAAGGAACTATCATTAAAAACTTTGTTTTGACCTCCAAATGATGGTTCTAATAGTAAAACCTTCAATTGATCATTTCATGAACAATCTGATTCATATGACAATTCTGTCTGTTGGGTACTAACCAGAAATGTGCAGGCAACATTTTTTAGTCCTAACAGGTGAAATGGTGAGATCAATGTTCCCCAAGGAACGTCATGCCAACCTTGCAGCGAAAAGGAAGCACCACCTAGCTGAACATTCTCATGGTGTTGTATTCCGTCAGAGGGCAAGACAATGATGGACCAGAGATGCTGCTGAACCAGGCGGTCGATGCAGCTTACCTGAAGATTTCATACTCAGCTTCTCATCAATCTCACATCACATCACCACCATCACTTCATGTTTGCACTTCACATCACTCCTACTATCTGTCACCTAGTTATGTTAGGTCCATTTTATACATATTATATGCATTAATGTTGAAGACCTTGAGAGTGAAGATGACTGGGCCCGAGATCCCCTTCAACAAAATCCACGACGGCTTAGTCATTTCTTCGCACTCACGGATAAGCCAAAATTAAACATTGGAGGGACGATGGTTCCTAATCGGGTGTCTTGACCTCCAATAGACAATCTATATCTTCAACTATTTTCTACATGATTTTCTATGTGTTCACATCCATCTCCTTTTCTTTCTTCATCATTACCAAAATCTTATTTCATCATGTTTTCTCTTTCTTTTATCATGTTTTATTCTTTCTTTTATCCCTTTATGTTTTATTCATTTCTTTTTGTTCCACCATGTTTTATTCTATCATTTCTTTATCCCACCGTGTCATGGCAATTGTCATCCCATTGCTATTCTTCTTTACCATCATACTATGTTAGTCCCACCTTTATCTTTCAGTCCCACTATGGCTTAAATCTGTCTTGTCGTTTTCCGAATACTTGATTTTCTGCTAGAGCGTGATTCATGGTTTTAACGATACCCGAGCAATTTTGTTATGCTTAAATGAACTCTTTTAGAACTTGAGGTTCTTCCACTCAGAATTAAACTGAGTATTTTGGTGAAACTTGAATGAACTTGAGATTCCAAATATGATGGATTGGTATTCTTTTCATTTTAAGATCAACTTCTCTTTTACAAACTTTAGCCCATCACAGGACAAGAACACCGCAAAGTTCGGGTTCTTTGGCTGATGATGAACCTACGAATTCGAGGACTCCTCACCACGCCGAGGGTTGGCTACATCCTTTTATCCTTTATCACTTACTTTTTCATCTCTCGTGCCAAGGGCATGTCTTTTACCGATCAATTATATGAGGTTTTGATAGAACATGAAAGCGATCTAGAATACTCGAGAGATTCATTTCTTGGATCGGGTAGATAAGCGTGTCTATATCTACATCTTGATGCCACCTTTTCAGTCCATCACCATTCCATTTCACTACATTCATCTACGCTCACTTGCATTCCATTACAGTTCACTCCGAATCATTCCGCTTCATTACATGCCACTCCCTTACAAAGCCGACATCAAGGCGAGGCAAGCTGTAGACACGCCAAATTCGCCTAATTCAGAGCATAAAACTCATGTTTTATAGGGTAACACGCATGATTGACCTTATAATGATGCCGGGTCCTTTTAAGTTGATTTGGAGCTTCGCCGAACGAAATCGGATGTTTTCCGACGTTTTCCGCAGAAAGCCGTAATTTCCGAGCGAAAGCTGCACGTAAATCGTGTGAACATGGAAATTGGCTGAATGACCAATGCCTAATGATCATGCATTGAAGGTTATGGTCATATTCACGCTCCGGACAAATTTCATTGCATTCCGTGCCTTTCCGGTTTGCCGTCGGAGTCATTTTGACTCGTATCGGATCTTCTGTTCACTGCCCTAATTTCCGGATAAAATTCTGAAGTTTTGGAGGGTGTGATGGCTGATCCGATGCTATATAAAGCTTCTTCGGCCTGTTATCTTTCCAACGCAACAAACGGCGTCGAATTCCGAGTTCGGGAGTGTTCGCAATGGCTTCCGGAAGAAGGACGCGCAGAAACAGTCCCATACGCCCGGGTTCTAGGGCACATGCGCCCGGGACCCAGGGCACCTGTCCATGCGCCCTACCAGTGAGGCACGTGGCCTTGTGCCCTCACTTGAGGGCACATGCGCCCCACCCTTGAGTCAGTCTTTCACCCGGACTCTGCTGCTCAACCGACGGACCGGATAAGATCGTTTTTTTCGGAGAAGATAAGATATGCCCCCCCTGGGGGGCGCATCCGCCCTTCAGTGGGGCGCATTCATCCCTATTTTCTAGCTTCGATCGGATCGTCTGTTCTCCTATAAATGGACTCTGATTCCGGTCGTTCCAAAGAGAGGAGAACGACTCCCCAGGCATCTCAAGACGTCCTATCACCCTCCTGCATCGATTTTGTGATTTTTAGAGAGAGAATTTCGAGTTTTTAGAGAGAGAAAAGTCGGTTCAAGAGAGAGGAAGGCTGTTCTGCAGGTGATCTGCCAAGTCTCTCTTCTTCGGCCTCTACAGCTTTGTGTGGACGTCTGCTGCCAGATCTCTCTTCATCAAAGTTCTTCCTCTCCAAGTCTTCTTCAGTTTACAATCGACGGCACTTGATTCCGAGGTCGGGGCTGGTCGTGACAAGCGCAGAAGCAAAGTCGCGCCTGGCAGATCCTGCACTGCTACTCGGCTTTTTCGACAAAACAGATTTGACTATATCTTCCTCTATTTAACTCAGAATCTTTCAATTCTTTTTCCTATCTCTTTGTTTAGTGATTCTACATCATCCTATCATTTTTTTACATTTTTTTGCATTACTTTTACTCTGTTAATCCGAAAATAAAAAAAAAGGGGTTAGAGATAACCCGAATCTGGTCAGTTTCTAGTCAATTGTGTGTTTATGTCATTCTCTTTACATATACTCCACTTTGTCTAGTTCTAATAGTATATTTCACTTGTTTATTTGTCTAGTTGCACAGAACATCAAGCACCCACCGCGTTGACGACTCTTCTTCATCGGCCGGCCGAAGAAGGAGAAGCTTAAACTCACACTCTTCACGCTAAGGTACACACGGTCATCTTTCATTTTAATTCTATAAATCGGAACCCACGGTTCCTGGCGACCACATTTATTTCTTCTCACCCTCATCCCACATGACCCGAACCATCTCTTTGGTGATCGAGCGACGCCAAGGGATGAAAGTTCGGGGATCAATGTGAGTGTGGGACCGAGGTGAGAGTTGCTTTCCGAGCTTTATTCCTTTCTTTCCTCATCCCCTCTTGAGGTGACGATCTGGGTTCACGGACTTCCCTGAAAAGGAGAGGACCCCGTCGAATTTCCAGAGTCGACAGTTGTAGGCTTGTTGTTGTGGTTGGGGTCGGTTGTAGACATGTTGTTGTTGAGGTGCTCGGTTGTAGGCATTTGGTGGCTGGGGCGCTCGGTTGTAGGCATTTGGTTGCTGGGGCGCTCGGTTGTAGGTGGGTTGCTGTGGTGGTGCTCGGTTGTATGCAAGTTGCTGCTGGGGCTGAGGAGCTGGTTGAGGAGCTGGGCGGTATTGTTGATTGGGTGGTGGGTTACGGTATTGGCTTTGGCGATACCCACCCTGGTTACCCATGGCATTGATGCTCTCATTGTTTACTACCCCTTCGGTGGTGGGTCCTACAGGTGTAGGCTTTCTAGTGTTACGGGGCTTGGTGTCGAACGGGTTGACCATGGATGCATCCTTAAAGTGGGCTTGGAGGTAGCAGGCGCTATCACACAACTAACTCATGGTTGTTGGGCGGTGCATGATCAGGAGGTTGCGAAGATTGGGCGTGGTGTTCCCTATGAGCATCCTCACCTGCTCCCCCTCTGAGATGGTATCTACTAGCCTCTCAGCCATTCCCCTCCACCGATCAGCAAATCTGGCAAAGTCTTCATCCGGCCTCATCTTTTCGGCAATCAAATCAGTTATCGAGTAGGCTGGCCCCACCCGATCCTTGTACCTCTGTAGAAACTTTGCCTTGACGATGTCGAAATCTGCCGCCACAATGGAATCAAGAGAATAGAACCAGTCCAGGGCGGATCCCTCCAATGACCGACGAAATAGGAAGGCAAGGGCTTTGCGGTCATTTTTCCAGAATGCGGAGTCATAGAGAAAGCTTTTTAGATGGTTGAAAGGATTACCAGTCCCGTTGTAACGTTGGAAGACTGGTATCTCTGAAGGAGGAAGGTGTAGAACTGGGAAGGATGGGACAGAGATTTCAGGGATGGCTTTAGAATCGAGGCGATGCCTCATCTCTTCGAAGCGCTCATTCATCTGGTTGAGTTTGTTCATTAATGCCTGGGTGAGGCTAGATTCCTGAGCCACGGGAGCAAAGTGTTTACGTGATTGAGTAGGAAGAGGCAGGTTGGAAACAGGAATTGGTGCAGAATTGTGTGAATGCCCCATAATAGGGTGAGTGGAGACATGGCAGGGTTGCCTAGGAGAAGAGATAATTTGGGGCCTGACTGCTGATTGAGGTGGTGAGGGGGCTTGATTTCCCTCGACCGGATCTTGAGTGGCGGGCATCTTGCCCTTTGTCAAGGATTGCACAAGCGAAAAAGATTCGGGGTCTAGATGAAGAGATAGACCCTGGAGGAGTTGCTCCACGCTAAGTGATGCAGGTTGATGAGTAGGATCTTGAATTTCTGGCTCCCTGACGGCATTGACATGGCCCTCTGGTTGGACCACGGGTTGCTGAAGCTCGTAGTGACCCATCTCGTACTCCTCTTCTTGGCCGTAGTAGTCCAACATCCCGACGTGTCTTCCGGACCTTAGAGTGGGCATCTTGTCAAATTTCCTTACAAAATGGTTAAAAGAAAGCAAATGAAGGGTGTAAATGCAAAGAGAGTTTTTTTTTGTTGTTATGGTTGTTTGTTTGATTTTATTTGGTTTCACTTTGGTTGTTTGACAAGCAAGTTGATCATAAAAATTAAAGGGATTTTTCTTTTAGGTGTTTTGAAAGAGGAATTTTTTTCTTTTCAATTGTTGTGAGCAAGCAAGTTATGCAAACAAGGTTTTAAAATGACTACTCGACAATTAATGTGTTGAAACCTTAGATTAGATAGATTGTTAGCAATTGTTCACTCAAGTAGGTATGGTTCCTATTGCTCCAATCTTCAAGACCTAAGGTTATCACTCAATCACCACGAGTAGGTACTTGGGTTCTTTGGGTTTTGGGAAGTGGTACAACCGGCCCAATCGTGTGGAGAGGAATACTCCACGGATGGGGGCTTACGGAGGTCTTGATGGAAACCACCAAATCAACTAGGAAGGAATATCCCAGAAGAGAGGTTAGAATCCACCAAGAAGGTGTTTGGAGGGTGAGGGTGTGTTGGGAGAGAGAGCCCCCGCCTCGAATGCCCTACGGATCGGAGCAAGTCCGGTACCCGATGCAAAAAGCTAATGCAAAAATGAAAAATGGAGGGTAGGAGAATAAGAAGCAATCAATATGCAAACATGAATGAAAGCTATTAAATAAACCAAGCAAGTGAATGCAAACAAGATAAGCAATGAGAAAGTAAAACAAGTAACTAGAAACTAGCAATTAAAAGGTGGTTCGCGCGGGAACCGGCTTGTGTTAGAGTGTCTAAGTGGGGAGAAATCTGAAGTAAAGGTAAAAGGATGGTCCACGCGGGGACCGAATTGAAAATAAAGTGGCTCACACGGGAGCCGAGTTTTGGAAAAGTAGGTGGTTCACGTGGGAACTGGTTTTTGAAAGGGAAATGGGTGGTTCACGCGGGAACCGGTTTGTTTGATTGGAAAAAAGGAAAGGAGGGCCACGTGGGGCCAATCTAATTGGTGCAAAGGGGTGGTCCACGCGGGGACCGATCTGAAAGTGAGTCGGTTCACGCGGGAACCGGTTTAGAAAAGGGTTTGGTTCACGCGGGAACCGGTTTTAATGAAGAAAGGGGTGGTTCACGCGGGAACCGATGTAAGAGTTGACAAAATAGAAGGAGGGCCACGTGGGGCCAATCTAAAGGTGCTGTAAAGAGGTAGTCCACGCGGGGACCGATCTGAAAATAAGTTAGTTCACACGGGAACCGAGTTGGAAAAGAAAGGTGGTTCACGCGGGAACCAGTTTATAAGAAGAAAAGTGGTTCACGCGGGAACCGGGTTGAAATGAAAGACAAGCAAATTAAGTCCACATGGGGGACAATCTTAAAGAAAGAGTAAATATCAAGTTTAAAGGTAAATTGACCTGGAAGATAAAAGACAAGCCGGTTCACGCGGGAATCAAGTTGGAAAACAACTAGTTGCACGGTTGAATCAAGCTAGCACGGTTGAAGACATTGGTTGTCCCACCGTGGTTGCCAAAAAGCTGTCGACTCCAGAAACGGGTTCCGGATCGGCACCTCAAGATAAGAAGGTGAAAGATGGAATTGGGAAAAAAGGGGAATGAATTGAAAACACTCAGAAAGCGGTAAAATGTCCTCACCTCGATCCCACACTCACATTGATCCCCGAACTTTCATCTCACGGCGTCGCTCGAGCACCGGAGATGGTTCGGGTCATGTGGGAGGAGAGTGAGGAGGAGATGAAATTAAAGCATGAGAAATGTGGTCGCCAGGAGCCGCGGGCTCCGATTTATGGGATGTAAATTAAGAAGTTGAGTTGAGTTGACCGTGTACCTTAGCGTGGGAGATCGGGATATGGGTTCAACCTTCTTCTTCTTCGGCCGGCCGATGAAGAAGAGTCTCCAATCAATGCTAGCTTGTTCAACCTGTGAAACTAGAAAAATAAACCAAGTGAAGAAAATAATTAGAACTATGGGAGGCGTAGTAACTGTAGTAAAAAGATGAGAAAGAAGCAATCGGAATCGAACTCACCGGATTGGGGTGAGCCTTAACCCCTTTTTTGTATTTTTTTATTATGTAAAAATGATGCAAATAAACTGAAATATGCTTTAAAACAGTAAATGAACTGAGTTAAGTGAGTTGAGAAAGCTTATGGAACGGATCGGCTTGAGTTGAAGCCGAGTTGGTTGAGAAAAGGCCGGTTCGGGTAGCTTTGCACCCTTCTGGCGCGACTTTGGTGCAGAGGAGGCTAAGGACGACCCCGATGTCAGAATCGAGTTCCGTTTGTTGGAGTAGACGGAGGACTCAGAGAGGAAGAGTTCCTATGTTGATGACTTATCCGAAATCCTCATTTATAAGTCAGTAAAAATTCTGAAATTAGGCGGATATAGAAAACAGAACCTGGATGCGCGCCCTCAGTGTGGAAATTGCCACGAACAAACGGAAAGTCGGAATTGAGTGCCGTCAGTTGGAGATGAAAGAGGACAAAGATAGGAACAATTTGTATGTTTAATACTTTTGCAGTAGAAGCTCCTTATTTTCTGCAGAAGTCGATGAAGATGGTTGATGCAGAACACCCGGATCGAGCCTTCTTCTTCACCTCGGGATCGATTTCTTGACTTCAGATCGCCTTTGGATGTCGGGACGGCTTTGGAGAAGAGCTTGGACAACCTCTGGACGAGCTAGGCACCCGGGATTAACCTTGGGTCGCTGAGAATGGCCCTCAATTTATAGGGGAAGGAAGTCGGTGCAAAATTTAGAAACTGAACCTACCGCGCCCTCGTGTTTCAAAGAGGAGGAGGGCACGCCCTCAAACCAGGGGCGCGCAGGGCGCGCCCCCAGTTTGGGGGCGCGGTCTGCGCTCCCCCCTGTTTCAAAGGAAGAGGGGGCGCGTTACGCATCTCACCGCTAAAAATCAACGGAAATTTCCGGAAATTGCTAAAAATCGACGTGACATACGTAACGCGCCCCCGAAGCGGGGGTGCGGTACAAATAATCGAAAGTCCTCCGCGGAAACTTTCCAAAAATCCGGTTTAGAAGGTGCTAATCGGGGTAATTTGCGATTTAAAAAAACTGACCGCGCCCCCGCCTTTCAAAGGAACCGGGGGCGCGCAGGGCGCGCCCCCGGTTTGAGGGCACGCAGGGCGCACCCCCAGGTTGAGGGCGCACAGGGCGCGCCCTCCTCTTTCAAAGAGAGCGGGGGCGTGGTACACTCTCTCTCCTGCGCGCGTGTTTCGCGAGCCGTATCTTGCAAACGGGATGTCCGATTCGGCTCCTGTTTGTTGCGTTGGAAAGAGGGCCTTGAACCTCACCTCCTCAAGTCAGTAAACCAGCCGGCGTGACTCCCGATATGTTCACACGGGGCTTTCTACTGGTTTAACCTCTCACAGAAAGCCGAAACCCGGGGCGAAGATCCGAAAGAGCACGATTCCGATCGAGAAATCTCGGGTCAACTCGGGATTGTAGACACGCCAATTTGGCCTTATTTAGAGCTTAAACCATTATTCCATTGGAAACATCTCTTTTAGACCATAAAAATCATGATGAATCACCCTTTTGGATGAGTCGAGGTGCTTATTGGAAATATGAGGATGATTTTCTAATTTCTAATCAAATCCGTGTTTGCCAAACAAGAGACTCTTGGTGGTGTGCCAGATTATGCTTTTCCCAGCATATCCTCTATTTGAAAATTTTGCACAGGATTATGTGGACATCAAATGAAGAAGTCTTCAACAGAAATAATCTTCCACTCTGAGTCCTATTTTCAATGCAACAAACGGCATTCAATTCTGATCTACCATTTGTCTGCAGCGCCTTTTAGAAGTCATATGTGCAGTTCTATCCGCACGCAGCACCAATCAAGCCCAATTGCATGCAAGCCCAGCCCATTGGGCACATATCTGACCAATTCACGACCTTACCTTCCTTTTTCCTCCTCCATATCACTTTTTATAGTATCTGGAAGCTTCATGGTCGAAATTAGCATCATCTAATGATGGCAATCCAACTTGTTGTCTTGTATATCAAGACTTGCCATTTTTAGACTTGATTTGTTTCCTCTTCAAGTGGAGACATATTTTGAACATGGGGAAGGTGATCCACGGTTTCCAATCTCTTTAAATAATTTGGGTAAGTTTAAAGATGCCTCAGGATGAAAATCAGCAACATTAATTGAAGGAAATCCAACCTATGGTCGGATGTATCAAAACTTGCTATTTTTTGACCTGGTTCTCATCCCCTATAAAGGGAGACTCATATGAACGACCTAAGGAGGGCATCCCCATCCTCCAGCACTTCTCTCTTAGTCCTCCAGCCACCCTAGGCTCTTCCTAATCTCCCCAAATAGTTCTATCTTCGTCCCGGTGCCCGGAGATCATCCCAAAGTGAAGAAGAAGCCGGTCTATGCTCTAACGTGCTGCACTTCTGATCATCGGCTTCTACAGATATTTATAGTCATTTTATGGCCTGACTTCCTTCATAAGAAGTTTGGTTCATCAATATATATTTCATCTCCAACAAACATAGATCAATTCTGACATTTCCTCTGCTTGTTATGGCTTAAACACCAGCGCTGCACAGACTGATCCGAAGTCTTCTCTTCTAAGTCATCATCTTCTCAGTCAATTTCAGTACATTTAATGGTGGATATTCAACCTATGCATCCTTCATAGAAATTTTTACCCGGTGAGTTATATTTTATATCCAACAAGAATCATTCAATTTTGATATCTGTGGTGCCCATATCATGTCCTACATCGACATTGTGCTGGGAGTTTCCAGAACTTCACTGCCCAAGATCCGGCTTATCAGGTAAATTCAGATTACTTATCATAATATTCAGGTAAACTTGTCTTCATATAAAACCACCCTCGGTGAGTTATCTTTATTTTGAAATAAATTTAACTTGATTCTTACATCGGTGCTGTCCTCTACGGTCTCTGCATCAGAGTCGCGCAGTTTACATTAAATCTGTCCAACCCGGTTGCCACTTTGCCTGGGTTGTGTTGTCTTTAACCATTTATATTCTTTTTTCTTCATTCAAATAATTTAGTTCATATTTAAGCATCATTTTTATTCTATTTTCATCATTTCATACATCATCAAAAAAACCAAAAAAAGGGGTTAGGGCTAACCCCGAATCCAGTGAGTTTGTTTCCAATTGTCGTTTTATGTTATTACTTTTACAAGTTACTACACTTCACTCAGTTCTAATCCTTCTTCACTTGTTTTCTTGTCTTATTGTCTTTTAGTTTCACAAATACATCAAGCTAGCATTGGTTGGACTCTCCCTCATCGGCCGGCCGAAGAGGAAGAAGGTTGAACTCACACACTTTCTCCCACGCTAAGGTACACGGTCAAAACGACTCAATCTTGTTGTTATTCTATAAAGCGGAGCCCGCGGCTCCTGGCGACCACATTTCTTTTTATTCATGTTCTAAGCTAATTCACTCCTCACTCTCCTCCCACATGACCCGAACCATCTCTGGTGCTCGAGCGACGCCGTGAGATGAAAGTTCGGGGATGAATGTGAGTGTGGGACCGAGGTGAGGACATTTTACCGCTTTCCGAGTGTTTTCAATTCACTTTCCTTTTTTCCCCAATTCCATCCATCTTTCACCTTCTCTTGAGGTGCCGATCCGAAACCCATTTTTGGAGTCGACAGCTTTTTGGCGACCACGGTGGGACAACCAATGTCTTTAACCGTGCTAGCTTGATTCAACCGTGCAACTAGTTGTTTTCCGACTTGGTTCCCGCGTGAACCGGCTTGTCCTTCATCTCTTCCATGTCAATTTACCTTTAAAATTGCTGTTTACTCTTTCTTTAAGATTGTTCCCCATGTGGACTTGACTTTCTTGTTTTTAATTTCAACTTGGTTCCCACGTGAACCACTCTTTTCTTCTTGTAAACCGGTTCCCGCGTGAACCACCTTTCTTTCCAACTTGGTTCCCACGTGAACCAACTTATTTTTAGATCGGTCCCCGCGTGGACCACTCATTTGCAGCACCTTCAAATTGGCCCCACGTGGCCCTCCTTTCCTTTTTTCCAATCAAATAAGCCAGATCCCACGCGAACCACCTTTAGTTGCTAGTTGCTAGTTACTTGTTTTACTTTATCATTGCTTGTCTTGCTTGCATTCACTTGTTTGATTTATTAAATAGCTTTCATTCATGTTTGCATATTGATTGCTTCTTCTCCTCCTACCCTCCATTTTTCATTTTTGCATTAGCTTTTGCATCGGGTACCGGACTTGCTCCGATCCATAGGGCATTCGAGGCGGGGGCTCTCTCTCCCAACACACCCTCACACTCCAAACACCTTCTTGGTGGATTCTAACCTCTCTTCTGGGATATTCCTTCCTAGTTGATTTGGTTGTTTCCATCAAGGCCTCCATAAGTCCCCATCCGTGGAGTATTCCTCTCCGCACGATTGGGCCGGTTGTACCACTTCCCAAAACCCGAAGAACCCAAGTACCTACTCGTGGTGATTGAGTGACAACCTTAGGTCTTGAAGATTGAAGCAATAGGAACCATGCCCATTTGAGTGAACAATTTCTAGCAATCTATCTAATCTAAGGTTTCAACCCAAAAATTGTCGAGTAGTCATTTTAAAAACTTGTTTGCACAACTTGCTTGCTCACAACAATTGAAAACAACTAAAAAAATTTTATTCTTACAAAACACCTAAAAAAAACAAAACAAAAACCTTTTTAATTTTGTGTTCAACTTGTTTCCCAAACAACCTAATTGAAAGAAAAAAAATTCAAATAAAACAAAACATAACAATAAATTTTTAATCGTGTGCTTTGCGTGCTCTTTTTTTTAACCATCTTTGAAGAAAGATCGACATGATGCCCATGATGCTAAGGTCTGGAAGCCACGTTGGGAGGTCGGACTACTACGAGCTGAAACAACCCATGGTCCAACTAGAGGTCCATGTCAATGCCTTCAGAGAACCTGATGTTCAAAACCCTACTCATCCACCTGCTTCACTTAGTGTGGAACAAATCCTCCAGGGTCTATCTCTCCATCTAGATCCTGAATCATTTTCACTTGTGCAATCTTTAACAAAGGGCAAGATGCCTGCCAATCAAGATTCGGTCGAGGGAAATCAAGCCCCCTCACCACCCCAATCGACAGTCAGGCCCCTCATCATCTCCTCTCCTAGGCAACCCTGTCGTGCCTCTACTTACCCCATTGTGGGGCATTCATATAATTCCATGCCAGTTCCTACTTTGAAGCCACCTCTTCTAACCTATTCATCTAAATACCTTGCACCAATGGCTCAGGAACCCAACCTCACTCAAGCATTCATAGACAAACTCAACCAAATGGATGAGTGCTTTGAAGAGCTGAGGCACCGTTTAGACTCGAAGGCCATCCCTGAAATATCTGCTCCATCTTTCCCGATTCCACATATCCCTCCATCACAAACACCATCCTACCATCGCTACAATGGCTCAAGTGATCCCTTCACCCATGTCAATGATTTCTTGAGCAAATCATCTCAATGGCTAAATGATCGAAGAGCTCTTGCTATTCTTTTTAAGCGATCATTGGAAGGTGCAGCCCTAGAATGGTTCTTTTCACTAGGGGAAATAGAAATATGGGATTTTGAAATTGTCAAGGAAAAATTCTTGCGACGATATGGGCTAGGCTATTCAATAATTGAAGAAGTAAAAGAAGATGTAGAATTAATGCAATATTCTGATGAATTGAGGCCCAGGCTTGAGAGGAGCATTGATGCTATGCACCAACCTAGGAGCCCTCTCCAACCTCATCTAGATCATCATCTTCAGCCGACTCCTCGATGCCAGTTGATTAGGCCACCCATGCCCCAACCTCAGCTGGTCATGCAACCCGTGCTAATGGCGAAACCAACTGTGCACAATCAAGTTTCTCTTGTCTCTTGTGCAAATACTTTGTTACCTAAACCGGTTCCCCAGCCTTTGACTCCACCAACATTTCCAAAGGCCCCTCGCCCAATCATTCGGCCCTTAGCTTCTCAGTCTACTTCACCAACAGCTCCTCGGCCAACCACACAAGCCTTGGCCCCTCAACCAATTTCAGCAATAGCTCCCCAGCCTGAACTGACTTCTATGCCAGCACCACTTCAATCAATCCCTCAACATAGGGTTCCCCCTCAGTCAGTCAAACCAGTTGTTTCTTCTGTTGCTCCTGCCATGGCAGAGGAACTAGTCACTCCTATCATTCATGCTCCTGCCTTGGCAGAGGAACTAATCATTCCTGCTCCTACTATGGTAGATGATTTAGTCACTTCAACCATTCATGCTCCTGCCTTGGTAGAGGATCCAGTCAATCCGATCATCCATGCTCCTACCATGGTAGACGATTTAGTCACTTTGACCCTTCGTCCTCCTGCCCTGGCAGAGGAATCAATCACTCCAACCATTTGTGCTCCTGCCATGGCAGAGAAATCAGCTTCTCATCATGTCATAGGGGAGGTCGAACCAAACCCTTCTACCTTTTTGGAATCCCCTAGACTATGCATGCCCCTTTTCTTCAACTGGGCCCATGCGCCCCTTTTCCCCAACTGGGCCTACATGCTCATTTCCTTCCATCGGGCCCACGTGCCCATAATTCTCCCCAATCGGGCCCATGTGCCCTTAATTTTTCTAAATTGGGCCCACGTGCCCACAATTCACCTCAATCGGGCGCACGTGCCCGCAATTCACCTCAACCGGGCTCACATGCCCATGTTTTTCTGCAACCGGGCCCATGTGCCCAAATTTCTTCTAAATCGGGCCCACGTGCCCACCTTCCATTAACTTTGGGCATACATGCCCACACTCCTTCAACTTCGGGCCTGTATGCCCCCATTTCCTCACCATCGGGCCCGCGTGCCCATACTTCTTCAAAATTGGGCCCCCGTGCCCCCACTTCTTCGAATTCGGGTTTGCGCACCCATACTCTTCAATGGCACCAGCGAGCCCATCACAAATCACAATCTTGCTCCCAACCATCTAAATTGGGCTGGTGTGCCCACTCTTTTCGTTGGGTCCCTCGGGCTCAACCTTCAATCGGGCCTTCGAGCCCATCACATCCAATTGGGCCCTCATGCCCATCAACATCAACTGGGCCCTCTGGCCCGCATTCAACTCTTAGGCCCACGTGCCCCCTGATTCCAACCCTTCACGGGCTTTCAAGCCCACTATCAACTCTTCGGCCCAAGAGCCCACTTTAGCACACTTTTGTTTTCAAACATGTTATTTTTCCTTTTTGCATTCTCTTTCCTTTTCAAAATTTTATTTTCAAAAAAATCAAGGTAGATAAATTTCCTGGGTGATACCACAATCTTTGCCTTTTACATCATCAATCCTAGCTCTGCTATGCTAAATTAGATCCTCCACAATTTCACTTCATCATATGACTTTGAATCTTGAATCCAATGCAATATGAAGCATATCAAAAGTGGAAGAAGTTGGGCAAGGTAAGGCAAGGCATGGCAGGTAAGGCAAGGCAAGCACAAGCAAAGCCGTCATCAACAATGAACTTCTCCTTCTCTCAGGTATTACATGAAATTGCATTCATTATCATTATGTCATCCACAAGGCAATATTTTTTAAATGATTTTGAATTTCACATGACAATCTTACTTGAGAGAAAGTTTTGATTGATGATAACTACTTTTTGTTTTATCCTAATGAATTCTTTACAATGCAAGGCATGTTTTCAATTGATTCACCTATGGAATGTAATCTACCTCAAAAATGGAGAGAACTACCAGTATGACTTGAGTCCACATGTGGTTGTTGTCTAGTTGTCTAGAATTCGGATGACCCAACACCCGAGAGAAGCTAGTCAAGGCTCAGAAGTGGAAGGAAAACCCTCACCCTACTCTCTTCTGTTCGGTCCAAGATAGGTGAAGGGGATTAGAGGGGGAGAGTATCGAAAGCATTTGCCGCCTTAGTAGGAGGCCGTCTCAGAAGGTCCAACTTCTCAAATAAAAAAATGGGTGCCAAAAGATGGGCAATGAACCCCACAGGTTTAAACAAATATGGGCCTGTCTGAATGAGTACCCAGAAAAGTAGAAAATGAAAAAGGCACCAAAAGATGGGCAATGACCCCACAGGTCAAACACTTGTCCAAATGTGTGCCACAAAAATAGGTTTGTCAATAAAGAAGAAAAGACCCGAAGAGGCCGAATCCCAACGGACAATTGGGTGTGAGTAGAGAAATCCCTCTCGACATCTCCAAAGCCTATCAAGGACTTTCCCTCAATTCTTCATTCTTACCCCCACGGTGTGGGTGGACCAACCAAATCAAAGCTAAACTCTGGCCGATCAAAGGTTGAAGGTCAAAAGATTCTGGGTAAGGAACCCCATTTTGCACATGGTGTCTACCAACAAACCTAGAAAAACAACCAAGTGATGAGAACTTGTGTCAATACTGATTTTTCTATCAAAAAAAATATTAAAAAAGTTGAATATCTTCAAAAACTCCAAAAAAATAAATATTTTTAAAAACTCAAAAAATAAAATAAAATAGCATTTTCAAAAATCCCAAAAAAATTGAATCTTTTTAAAATAAAGAAAACTTCATTTTCAAATTCCAACAAAATTTTCAAAAAAAAAAAAAATCATCACCATGCTTGGTTTGAATTCCTGTCTTTACATTCATTGTATATTTGCTGCTTTATTTTTACACCCTGAAGAAGGCTATACCCCTTGACAAAGGTCAAGGCATACTACAACTTGCAAGGGGGATAAGCCACATTGTTGTTCTAATCTCTTCCTTCTAAGTGTTTCAGGCACAAGAAAAACTTTACACCCCTTGACAAAGGTCAAGACATACTGCAACTTGCAAGGGGGATAAGCCGGATTGTTGTTCTAATCTCTTCCTTCTAAGTGTTTCAGGCACGAAGAACAAATGAGGAGAAATTCACAACAAGGCGAAGCTCGCCACTTCCCTCCCCAAGGATTCTTAGGAGGAGGTGCCACCATGACCTCGACCTCAACTTCGTCGAGGAGCATTTTCAAGATTTCAATAAGGCGATGCTCGCCACTTCCCTCCCCTGAGGATTCTTAGGAGGAGGTGTCACCATAACCTCGGCCTTAATTTTGTCGAGAAACCTTTTGCAGGCGATGCTCGCCACTTCCCTCCCCTGAGGATTCTCAGGAGGAGGTGTCATCATTACCTCGGCCTTAACTTTGCCGAGAAGCTTTTGCTCTATGTCCTCATTTGGACACATGAACTCTTTTGTGAGAATGCATGCCATCACACCGCAAACTCACCGTTATCATTTCCTTTCTTAGCATATATTAGGTGCATTACTATTTATTTTATGCATTGATGTTGAAGACCGTGAATGCAAAGAAGACCAGACCCGAGATCCCCTTCATCAAAATCCACGACGGTCAGGTCATTCTTTATGCTCACGGATAAGCCAAAATTGTGCAGTGAGGGACGATAGTTCCCAAATGGGTATCTTGACCTCATAGACAATCTATATCTTCAACTATTTGTTATACAAGTTTTGTTTTGTTTTCTTGAGCCCAACATGCATCATGTAGCATTAATTGCATTCAATTTTGTTTTATCATTGCATACATCATTTCCTAAACTTCACCTTCTCACTTTCTCGATCATTCTAAATCCCACCATGTTTTCTAATCCCACTGTGTTTTCTAATCCCATCGTGTTTTCTAGTCCCACCAACCTTTCTAATATCCCAACGTGTCTGTTAATCCCACCATGTTCGGTAATCACCTTGTGCCTTCAAATCTTTTATTTCTATCCTCACTGTGACCACTACAACACCCTTCTTGCTATTCATCCAACCGAGGCAGTCAATTCGTCCCGCCAAGGACCTTCTATTTGATCAGAACTTGCACCGTCATTATCTTCACAGTCTGTGCTTTAACATTTGCCTTTCGGAATTTGAGATCATTCCATTCCGAATTGAATCTTGTCTCATGGAAGACTTAAATGAATCTAAGAGCCTGAATGTGCTCGATTGGTATTCTTTTAATTTTTCAAAACAAATCTCTTTTTAAACTTTAGCCCATCACAATACAGGAACAACGCAAAGATCGGGTTACCGGCTGATGATGAACCTACGAACCCTTGTTTCGGGGACTCCCCACCGCGTTGGGGGTTGGCTATTCTTCTCTCGTGCCAATGGCACATCTCTTACCAATCGAACATAGGAAGACTTGATGAAACATGGCAGTTAACCAGGAGACTTGAAAAGATTCTCTTTGCCGAATTTGGTCGTTGAGCGTGTCTATATCTACACCTTGATGCCACCTTTTCAGTCCATCGCTATTTCGCTCCGCTGCATTCCATTACAACTCATTTCGCTTCTCTACATTCCTCTACATTTAACTTCCCTTCACTACATAACATTCCCTTGCAAAGCCGACATCAAGGCGAGGCAAGCTGTAGACACGCCAATTTGGCCTTATTTAGAGCTTAAACCATTATTCCATTGGCAACATCTCTTTTAGACCATAAAAATCATGATGAATCACCCTTTTGGATGAGCCGAGGTGCTTATTGGAAATATGAGGATGATTTTCTAATTTCTAATCAAATCCGTGTTTGCTGAACAAGAGACTCTTGGTGGTGTGCCAGATTATGCTTTTCCCAGCATATCCTCTATTTGAAAATTTTTCACAGAATTATGTGGACATCAAATGAAGAAGTATTCAACAGAAATAATCTTCCACTCTGAGTCCTATTTTCAATGCAACAAACGGCATTCAATTCTGATCTACCATTTGTCTGCAGCGCCTTTTAGAAGTCATACGTGCAGTTCTATCCGCACGCAGCACCTATCAAGCCCAATTGCATGCAAGCTCAGCCCATTGGGCACATATCTGACCAATTCACGACCTTACCTTCCTTTTTCCTCCTACATATCACTTTTTATAGTATCTGGAAGCTTCATGGTCGAAATTAGCATCATCTAATGATGGCAATCCAACTTGTTGTCTTGTATATCAAGACTTGCCATTTTTAGACTTGATTTGTTTCCTCTTCAAGTGGAGACATATTTTGAACATGGGGAAAGTGATCCACGGTTTACAATATCTTTCAATCATTTGGGTAAGTTTATAGATGCCTTAGGATGAAAATAAGCAACATTAATTGAAGGAAATCCAACCTATGGTCGGATGTATCAAAACTTGCTGTTTTTTGACCTGGTTCTCATCCTCTATAAAGGGAGACTCATATGAACGACCTAAGGAGGGCATCCCCATCATACAGCACTTCTCTCTTCGTCCTCCAGCCACCCTAGGCTCTTCCTAATCTCCCCAAATAGTTCTATCTTCGTCCCGGTGCCCGGAGATCATCCCAAAGTGAAGAAGAAGCCGGTCTATGCTCTAACGTGCTGCACTTCTGATCATCGGATTCTACAGATATTTATAGTCATTTTATGGCCTGACTTCCTTCATACTAAGTGTGTTTCATCAAGATATCTTTCATATAAAACAAACAGAGATCAATTCTGACATTTCCTCTGCTTGTTATGGCTTCAACACCGGCGCTGCACAGACTGATCCGAAGTCTTCTCTTCTAAGTCATCATCTTCTCAGTCAATTTCAGTACATTTAATGGTGGATTAAACCTATGCATCCTTCATAGAAATTGTTACCCGGTGAGTTATATTTTATATCCAACAAGAATCATTCAATTTTGATATTTTTGGTGCCCATATCATGTCCTACATCGACATTGTGCTGGGAGTTTCCAGAACTTCACTGCCCAAGATCCGGCTTATCAGGTAAATTCAGATTACTTATCATAATATTCAGGAAAACTTGTCTTAATATAAAACCACCCTCGGTGAGTTATATTTATTTTGAAATAAATTTCACTTGATTCTTACATCGGTGCTGTCTTCTACGGTCTCTGCATCAGAGCCGCGCAGTTTACATTAAATCTGTCCAACCCGGTTGCCACTTTGCACAGGTTGTGTTGTCTTTAACCATTTATATTATTTTTTCTTCATTCAAATAATTTAGTTCATATTTAAGCATCATTTTTATTCTATTTTCATCATTTCATACATCATCAAAAAACCAAAAAAAGGGGTTAGGGCTAACCCCGAATCCGGTGAGTTTGTTTCCAATTGTCGTTTTATGTTATTACTTTTACAAGTTACTACACTTCACTCTGTTCTAATCCTTCTTCACTTGTTTTCTTGTCTTATTGTCTTCTAGTTGCACAAATACATCAAGCTAGCATTGGTTGGACTCTCCCTCATCGGCCGGCCGAAGAGGAAGAAGGTTGAACTCACACACTCTCTCCCACGCTAAGGTACACGGTCAAAACGACTCAATCTTGTTGTTATTCTATAAAGCGGAGCCCGCGGCTCCTAGCGACCAGATTTCTTTTTATTCATGTTCTAAGCTAATTCACTCCTCACTCTCCTCCCACATGACCTGAACCATCTCCGGTGCTCGAGCGACGCCGTGAGATGAAAGTTCGGGGATTAATGTGAGTGTGGGACCGAGGTGAGGACATTTTACCACTTTCCGAGTGTTTTCAATTCACTTTCCTTTTTTCCCCAATTCCATCAATCTTTCACCTTCTCTTGAGGTGCCGATCCGGAACCCATTTCTGGAGTCGACAGAGATGACTTAAAATGATGACCGAACAAGTACGGTACGATCGGACAATCCGAAATCATCGAAAAATCTGAGATTAACCCGGTAAACGTGAATCGAAAGCCGTAAAAACCGCGAAACCCTAAAATTGACCGAACCGGATGTATGGCCCCAGTTGATGAAAATATTCGGCTAGAATCGACCCGGATGACCCGAAAAGATCCGGTGATGACCGGAAAGGCCTAATACATGGTCCGAGATAGCCGTGTCAGCACAGATCGAAAAAGCCATAACTAATGCCGTCATTGACCGACGCCTACTGAAATGACTTCTCGGAAACCCTGAATGTTACGGAACACATGAGGGACTCCCGAGACCTTCAATTATGGACCATTCAAGGTCGATCATCGAGCCAGCTTCGTGTTTTTACAGTTCACGTGCGGCTCTCGCTTGAAAGTTACGGCAATATTCTGGAAATCATTGGTCCATTCTCAACTAACAAGGGGGGCTCCACCAATGTCCTTAGCTCATCTCCATGAGGTAGTCTGAATTAGATAATGGTCAAATAAAAGATATCGCCTATGGAATAAGAGTATAGGGCTCCGAATCAAGCCAATTTGGCGTGTCTACAACCATCTCACCGATCTCAAATTTTCTCTCGACCATCTTTTTTTGATAAAACCATTTAAGTCTGTTCTGGTAAGTTTGGGCATGCTCGGCGGTGGCTAGCCTTCTTTTATCCAAGAGTTCAAGCTGTGCAAGGAGAGATTCTCATCTCTCATCAACAGTAATATCCCTGTCGAGCTGAACTCGGAGGGATGAAAGTAATATTTCATAGGGTACTTCTGCTTCCATCTCATATACCAAAGCATACGGGGTTTGTCCAGTGGGAGTCCTTACAGAAGTACGATAAGCCCATATAGCATCTACAAGCTTATTAGGCCAGCCAGCAAATTTGCTAGACTTACAAAAATTCGTGATGATTTTAATTAAGGTTTTGTTGGTGGCTTCTACTTGACCATTGCCTTGAGGATAGTATGGTGATGAATGATGCAATGAAATGTAATACTTGTTGCAAAGATCACACAAATCTTGAGAGAGAAATTGCGGCCCATTATCAATGATGATGTCGCTGGGGATCTCGAACCTTGCAATGATGTTGCACTTGATGAAGGAGAAAACTGTTGACGCTTTAATCTCCACGAACACTTCCACTTCAGCCACTTTGTGAAGTACTTTGTCACCGTCATAATGAATGATTTTGAGCGCATTTCGGAGTTGAGGTCACTCAAGGGGCCAATGATATCAAAAGCCCACATGGCGAAAGGCTATGGGGCATGAATTGGATGAAGGGAAGATGCGGGAGAATGAATCTTGTCAGCATGAAGTTGACATGAATGACAATGCTGGACAAAGATGAAGTAGTCTTCTTCTAGAGTTGGCCAATAGTAACCTTGTCGGATGATTTTCTTTGCAAGGGCTTGAGCATTCACATGACCACCACAAACTCCAGAATGTGCTTACCTCAGTACCAACTCAGCTTCTTCTTCAACAAGACACCTGAGTAGGATTCCACTTAGACTCCTCTTGTAGAGCACTCCTCCTAATATTGTATACCTTTGGGATACTCTTCTGATTGCCTTCTTTTCTTTGGTGGTTGATCTAGGCGAATATGACTGATCTTGGCAATACCTCGCAATATCATCATACCAAGATCTCTCACCTTCTTCTAATTCTTCCAACTCAATTAGGGAAATTTCTTCTTTGTGTTCCAAGTATTCCTTTTTGTTGAACCTCTCTTTAACCTTTAGAAAATGTCCATCCTCAATTGCTGGAATCGACCTCCTATAGATATAGATAGTCCGCACTTGCCTACCTAGCGAGATAGATAAAGATGAAGCTTGTGAAGCTAAGGCATTGGCAAGGACATTCTGAGAATGGGGGACATGGACAAAGGTGGGTTTGAAGAATAACTTGATGTAGCAGGTGGTGAGCTCCTGGTAGCGTTTGAGGTTTGGATGGGAAGGTTAGTACTTGGATAGGACTTGGCGTAGGATCAATTGACTATCACCTATCACCCTCAGTTCGGTGGCACCCTGGAAGTGAGTGTAAGGAATTGTCCATAAAAAATTGACGCAGCGGAAGCGACGATTCCTATGGGTTCCTTTAGAATCTGTCTCAATCAAAATTGAACGACGAAAACTGAAAGCAGATCAAATCGGGTTCGAATATACCTGATAGAGATTCATATAATCCCATGGAAAGGAAGGATATGTACTTATTAAGCTATTAAAACTGTTCAAGTGTCCGGTCTCCAGTAGTATCCACACGAACTTCATCCACAGTAGGTTCTCCCTTCATGCCAGCCTCGAGAACTCTTCCCGAACATAGCTCCATCGACCATGGACACCTTCCAGAGAGAGGAGGGGGTAGGGAGGAGGCTAGAGACGTGGTTTAACCCTTGGCTTGATGGGGTTTGGTTGAAACAATTAGTATTTATAGAGAATTTTAAAATTTTTCATAAAAATTTAAAATCTCTATAAATTACGCCCTTGCCCCTGTACTTGTGGATAAGTCTTTTTGTGTGTGACTCACTAGGCCCAATAGCCTATTTGGTTGAGGCCTAAATAAAAAAGAACAATTCTATTTAATTTAATTAAATCTGTTATCCGTTAACAGATTAATCAGCCTACCGATCATGAAGGGTACAAGCCACATCTCATGATCCCAAATGGCTATATGGATAATCTTATCTCCATTGAGCCTTTCCATCACCAGTTACCGCATGGATATAAATCCTCATCCATCCAATGTCCCAGTCGGAAAGGAGTACGGCATCGACTATCATCTCCTTAGTGTATCGACTCTATAGGATCTTGTACTCGAAATTGGATCAATTAAAAAACTCTTTTTTCAATTATCTTATCTACCTTGGCTAGGGATTTAGAGTACTATCCCATAGGATATTCACTCTCACTTACCGAGAGTGGACGATCCCTTGTTGTCCGCTCATTTACCTCCATCAGGTTTTCCTTGTGCCCGATCCATCACTATACTGGACCATCTAAATGTTGATCCATAAGTCAATGGTCAAAGCATAAGTTCCACCCAACAAGGCATCTTTGGCGACTCAGGTCAAAGGTCCAACCATGCAACCGTGATGATAGAAAACCCTGATAGACAGTTCGGTAAGATATCATTCAGGATTTTTAATTCGGTCAGTTCAGTAAACTCATTCAACTAATGAGCACCTGTATGTGTATCTCAGTGTCTCCACACTTTTGACCAATGAGATCGGTCATCCTCATCACATGAGAAGACATCACACACACTAGTCTATCCGGATCCTTGATATCCCGTCTCAAGTATCCTATGACTAGGAACATTTAGATCAAATACCTCTAGATAATCAATCTCATTATCATGATTTCATCATGATTTAATCATCATTGTATTTGATCAAGGACTTCATTATGATATTCGCATCTAATAAGAGCTTATAATAAAGATTTGCCTAATTAATTGAATGAGATATTTCTAGAAATGTTGAATCATATCATATATGATTGGCTTGTAGGGCATACATTTCTATCAGTGAGTAGCCTCCAACCCGGCCAGTAAAGCTTCATACTCAGCTATGTTGTTGGTTATTGGAAAGTCGAGCTAAAAAGCCTATAGAATGGTGACACCTTTAGGTGATAGAAAGATAATACATATCCCTCTACCATGAGAGTTCAGAGGCCTGTCAAAATATAATGTCCAAAGATTGGAAAATCGAACTAACATTAGTTCGTCATCCGGGAACTCCGACCGTACTAGGTCAAAGATGGGTATGGGATGATGGGCAAGGTGTTCAGCAATAGCATAGCCCTTGATTGCCTTCTATGAAACATGGGTGATATCAAATTGGGACAAGAAGTTTTGCCATGGCACTAATCGATCAGTCAAAACTGTCTTTTCTAACAGAAACTTAATGGGATTGATACGAGCAATAAGCTTGACTTGGTGAGCAAGAAAATAGTGCTTGAGTTTCTGAACCATCCATACAAGAGCAGCATAGGACTTTTCTTCCGCAATGTACTTCAGCTCACAAGCATCAAAGATCTTAGACAAGTAGTAAGTAGCTCACTCTTTCCCTTCTTCATCAACTTGTGCAAGGATTTCCCCAAGAGAGTTCTCAAGAACCGAAATGTAGAGGACCAAGGGCTTGTTGGGAATTGGTGGTCTAAGTACAGGGGGACTTGCCAGGTATGTTTTCAAACCATCAAATGCCTCCTGGCACTTCAGATGCCATTTAAACTCGACTCCCTCCTTGGTTAACTCATAGAAAGGTTTACACCTTTGGAATTGTTGTGAGATAAACTGGCGGATAAATTGTAGCCTCCTAATCAATCCTCAAAGCTCTTTCATATTCTTCAGGGGAGGCATACCAATGATTGTCTTTCCCTTGTTTGGGTTAATCTCTATGCCCCTTTTGCTTACTATGAACCCTAGTAGCTTTCCTGATGAAACTCCAAACGTACACTTCTTAGGGTTCATTTTCAGCTTGTATTCTCCAGCTCATTGTAAAATGTTCCTTAGTACTTCAGCATGATCTTCCTGACTCTAGAACTTGATAACCAAATCGTCAACATACACCTCTACAAGGGTGTTAATCATGTTATGAAAGATAGCCATCACAACCCTTTGATATGTAGCACTAGCATTCTTTAACCCAAAGGGTATGACAACATAGCAATATGTTCCCTAAGGTGTTGTGAACGAGGTCTTCTCTTGGTCCTCCTCGACTAACTGGACCTGATTGTATCCAGAATAACCATCCATGAATAAAAGTATTTCAAATCCAGCTGTGTTATCAGCCAAAACATCGATATAAGGAAAATAAAGATCATCCTTAGGACACGCTCGGTTCAAGTCCCTAAAATCTATGCGAATCCGAACCCGTCCATTCTTCTTTATAACAGGGACTATGTTAGCCACCCATTGCAGATATAAGACGACTTTAATAAATTTTGCTTGGTGTAGTTTGTCGATCTCTTCTTTCATTTTGAGTGCAATAATAGGGTGGAATCTCTTGAGCTTTTGTTTAACCGGGATAGTTCTAGGTTTCAAGGTTAATCTATGTTTAACCAATGAATTATCTAATCCTGGCATATTTTCATATGTCCATGCAAACGTGTCCTTATATTCTTCCAAAACATTGATCAAACATTGTTCTTTTGAGGGAGTGAGATTTGCACTGATGAGGATAGTCTTAGGATCTTTCATGGTTCCTAAATTTAGTTCCTTGGTTGGTTCATTCCCTGTGGCTGATGGTTCCTCAAATCTTTTAAGTCCAGATGCAAATGCATTAGTCAAGTCCTCAATTTCATCCTGAGATTCATGATCCTTCTCTAATACTACCTCATATACTCCCAAAGTATGATCTATGTTATGCTCATGGTCATATCAGATTTCATCCTGCTGGATGGTATTCTTCTAAAAGTTTGGCAGCCTTGCTCACTCTATGCATTTCTGTGCCAATTGTTGCAAATACCTACTTGGAACTCGTTTACCTCTAACTTTCCAATTTACTAACCTAACCTGACCTACTAAAGATAAAGCTAGAAAGGTGGTATTTATAGTAAAGGGAGGATCGAGTAAATCAATCAATGATTCAGAAAAGAGGGATCCCTGATTGGGAGCACACTTTGGGATGAGTAGAGATGTCTCCTCGATGGAAATGTGAGTTTTAAAGAAGACATTTTTTTTGGGATTTTCTAGCAAGAAGATAGACTGAGCTGGAATGACTCTAGACTTGCTAGAAGTTGACTAAATTAATAGAGAGAAAAACTTAAGAATAAAGGGGAAAAAGGGGCTCGTGGGCCCAATGGTAACGAAAAATAGGCATATGGACCCAAAACTGATGAAAAAAGTGAACGAGTACACAGACCCGAATCTGGAAATGGATGGGCATGTGAGCCTATGCTGAGAAGAGCCCTCAATCCTGAAGCTGATGAAAAAAGTAAATGGGCAAGCATGCCCAGTGAGAATAGAAGGTTGAAGAGGGTACATGGGCCCAAAGTGAGAAAGTGGGCTCGGAAGCCTATCCAAAAGATCTAAAAACAATGGTAGGAGGTTTAAACATGGGATTATTGTATTCAGAACTCATGGAATAGTTCTGACTTGATTGGTAGCTTGCTTGACAGGATGGTCCAAGATTGGTCTGCCCTTGAGTGGTCCTTGGTGCTCTTCCCCACTTGAGAACAAACGAGTCAAAGATAAGCACAGATCTTCCAAGTCTTCTTCTTCATATGGAGCCTTCCTTCTCTTGATAGCTGTAATGGAACCCTTGTCATCTTCAGCCATCATCATGGCCTCCCCTTTGATAAAGAATGTGTGGAGTCTTATGGCATATCTTGGCTAGAAGATTCTCCTTGGGATGGAATCCACTTGGTATCCCAACCCCTGCCTACGTGGCCTTTTCACAGTTTCAATCGGCTGAATGATCTCTTGAAGATCCTTGCCTAAATCTTTTCTAGGCTGATAGCCTAATTTCATCATCATCCACCATCCTACTGTGTCTGGTAGAGAGGCAGTCATGCATCTAACTTCTAGCAACTCTCCCACTGAGATCTGGGGTTGCATCGATAGTCCTAAAAGCAAAAAAGCATCATTTAGCTCATCCCTTACGGGCATGTTGGTTACTTTGATAACTTGTCCTTTAAAATAAAATTTTATGCACTGATGGTTTGTTGAAGCCACAACTCCTATTACATCTAAGTATGGCCTCCCAAGTATAGCTTGAAAAGTTGGATCCAGTTCCAGAACATGAAAATCATTTGTGACTGTGCATGGTCCAAGTTTAACTTCTAGAGTGACCACCCCACGTGCGAACTTCTTGGAGTTGCTGTCACCATAGCACAAGATAGCTTGATTTCTTATTCAGAAATGCCGCACAACTGTAAAGTTTTTGGCAACATAACATTGATAGAAGCTCAAGTGTCAACCAAACATGATTTCACTTCAATATTACAGATGATAACAGCTACATGTAAGGTGTATCTCCTGACCTCTGGATCTGCTAATTCCTCCTGAGGGAAAGTGAGTGTTGAGTGCTCACTTCTAGGGGCTAACACTGTAGTGATCTTCTCTAGTGGGAGATCTTCATTCACTTCCTGGTGCACTTTTGATTTTTTAATCAACTCAAGTATGGTGATGCGTGTTGGTGTCTTATCCAAAGGTTTCAACAAATCATAGGCTATGCCCCGCAAGGGTTCTTCCACTTGTTCTACCTCCATTAGATCCTGTAGTTGAGTCCCAACTTGGGGAAAGAGCTGTTGGAACATCCTCCCACTCTGAAGCACTGGGGCTATTTGGCGGTCAGTTAGAGGTGATGGGTTAACTGGGGTGGGATGTGGTGGAACGGGTGGTGTATGGTGGGTAAATAAATTGGTGGATCTAAGATGATTGGGTTCGTGGGTAGAGGGGTAGGATTTGGAGGTGGTAGTGATGGTGATGGTGGTGGCTTGATAAGAAGAGGCTGAGGTGCAGGAGTGGTGGTAGGTTGTGGGGTTCGTGGTGTGATAGGTTGGGGTTTTGGAGTTACAGAGTTTATAGGTTGGGGGTTCAAGTTTGGTGGTGATTGTTGTGTCCGGATGAGTAAGGGTCGGTGTGTAGCAATGGTTGAGGGAGGTGTAGTCAAGGCGGGGGTGTAGACACGCCAAATTGGCTTGATTCGGAGTCCCAGACTCTTATTCCATTGGAAATATCCATTATTTGACTGATTATCTGATTCAGATTACCTCGTAGAGATGAGCTAAGGATGCTGGTGAAGCCCCTTGTGAGTTGGGAATAAACCAATGATTTCTGGAACAATGCCGTAACCTTCAAGCGAGAGCCACACATGAATTATGAAAACACAGAGCTTGCTTGATGACCGATCTTGAATAGTCCTTAATTGAAGGTCTCAGGAGTCTTGCATGTGTTCCGTAATATTTAGGGTTTCCAAGAAGTCATTTCGGTAGTCATCAGTCCATGATGGCTTTCGTTATGGCTTTTTCAGTTTGTACTGACACGGCTATCCTGGACCACGCGTTAGGCCTTTCCGGTCATCACCGGGTCTTTTTGAGTCGTCCAGGTCGATCCTAGCCGTATATTTCATTAACCGAGGCCATACGGCCATTTTGGTCGATTTTAGGGTTTTACAGCTTTTCTGAGTTTCGATTCACGTTTCCTGGGTTAATCTCAGATTTTTGGATGATTTCATGTTTTTTTACCATACCGGACTTGTTCGGCCATCATTTTAAGTCATCCCAAGTTGACCTGAGATTCTTCGACCGGAACCGTTTCTTTTCGGAACTCCGCTGTGGTTTTCGGCTTTGCCCAAATAGATAAACCGGTAGAAAGCCCCGTGCGAACGTCTCGGGAGTCATGCCGGCTGGTTTACTGACTTGAGGAGGTGCGGCTTAAGGTTATCTTTCCAACACAACAAACAGTAGCCGAATCGGACATCCCGTTTTCAAGTTACGGCCCACGGAACATGCACATAGGAGAGAGAGTGTACCGCACCCCTGCTCCCCTTGAAAGGGGAGGGCACGCTCTACGCGCCATCAAGATGGGGGCACGCCCTGCGTGCCCTCAATCCGGGGGCATGCCCTGCACGCCCCCGCTTCCTTTGAAACATGGGGTCGCGGTCAGTTTCCAAAAATCGGAAATTACCCCGATTAGCACCTTCTAAACCGGATTTTTGGAAGGTTACCATCGATAATTTTCGATTATTTGTACTGCACCCCCGGATCGGGGGCGTGTTACATTTGTCAAGTCAAATTTTTAGCAATTATTGGAAGATTCCGGTGATTTTTAGCAAGAAGACGCGTAACGCGTCCCTGCTTGCTTTGAAATAGGGGGGTGCGCAGATCGCGCCCCCAAGGTGTGGGTGCGCCCTGCGCGCCCTCGCCTCCTTTGAAAAGTGGGGGTGCGGTCGGTCCAGTTTCCATGTTTTGCACCGGTTTCTCTCCTCTATAAATTGAGGGCTATTCCCAATGACTCAAGGTTAGTCCCCCATGTCTAGCTCGTCTTGAGGTCATCCAAGCTCTCTCCCAAAGCCATCCCAACGTCCAAAGGCGATCCGACGTCGAGAGATCGATCCCTAGGCGAAGGAAAAGCCCGATCCATGCATTCTGCATCAACTTAATTCATTGGATTTTGTAGAAAATCTGGAGCTCTTGCTGCAAAAGTCTTCAACAGGGGAGTTGTTACTATCTTCGTTCTCTTTCATTTTCAACTAGTGTCACTCAATTCTGACTTGCCTTCTATCCGTGGCGATTGCTGCAGTGAGGGCGCGCATCTAGGTTCTATTTTTCCACATCTGTCCACTTTAAGAATTTTTACAGACTTTTACAGGCGTATTCTGGAGAAGTCATCAACATACGATATCTTCCTCTCCAAGTTATCTATCCATAGAAACAAATTTATCTTGATTCTAGCATCGGGGTTGTCCGTAGAATTCTCTGCACCAAAGTTGCGCCAGAAGGGTGCAAAGCTACCCGAACCGGCTTGTTTCACTCATCTCGGCTTCAACTCAAGCCGTTTCATTGTATAAGTTTCTCTCAACTTAGTTAATTTAATTGTTATAGCATATTTTACTTAGTTTGCATCATTTTTACATAACCAAAAACACAAAAAAGGGGTTAGGGCTCGCCCCAATCTGGAGAGTTCTATTCCAATTGCTTCTTTGTTTCATCTCCTCTTCTATAGTTTCTACACTTCTCATAGTTCTAATTAGTTTATTTCACTTGGTTTATTGTTCTAGTTGCATAAGTTGACCAAGCTAGCATCAGTTGGACTCTTCTTCATCGGCCGGCCGAAAAAGAAGAAGGTTGAACCTACACACATTCTCTCCCGCGCTAAGGTACACACGGTCAAATCAACTTAATTTTGTCTTTTATTCCATAAAGCGGAGCCCACAGCTCCTGGCGACCACCTTTTTATTCATGTTCTAAGTGTAGACACGCAATTTTGGTTTAATTGAAAAGCTTAAATTCTTGTTTTCATGAATAATATTTGAGTAACCTTTCAAGGGAATCGAGTTTTCTGGAAAAATCAAGTTTTTTGTCGCATTTCGAAGAAGATCGATAGGCATTGACCAGGGTCAAAGTGCACTATATACAGGGCACCAGGCGTCCTATATATAGGGCACCTGGCGCCCTACTTATAGGGCACCTACACCTGGTCTGACTGACTAGACAGATTGATGGGACAGTTCTGCAGATAAAGTTGCCCTCTTCTTGGCTATAAAAGGACCCCCATTTGGAGGCTTGAGGACACACCAAGGGTGCCCCCCAAACTCTCTCATCCACCACAACACTCCTAAGGCCTTACAACCCCACTCCAAGCTCTTAAACTGTTCCAAAATCCTCTCCCTAAAACTCCAAGAACCTGCAGTTTCCTTCTTCAGAAATATAATTTTTATCCAACTTTGAGGGCCTCTACACTCCATTTCCCTTACATCTAGTGCCAAAACACTTTTCCATTAGCTTCACTTGAGTATTGGCTGCTTGAAGAACTCCTTCTTCCTACACTCCGGGGCGACATCGCGAAGAAGGGAAGAAAATCTGCTGAAACCAATCCCTGTTGCCCCATAAATAGGGCGCTTTGACTTTGGTCAACGTGCCCCATCAAGGGGACACATAGTAGGGGTAGACCCCGTTTTGCATTTTTTTTTAGTTTATTTACTTTTACGGTTGATCCTTTACTCCCCCCTTTCATTTTAACTTTCATTAACATGTCATTTACCATGCATTAAGTCACACATTTGCATCTTCATACCTCTTTAAAAACCTATCAAAAAATAGGGGTTGGGGTTTAGTCCCAATCCGGTTAGTTCCTTCCCTTTTGCATGTTTAAGTTCGAATTTGAGCACAATTCTACACTTTCATTAGAACTAATGATCTTTTCACATGTTTCTATGCTTTATCATGGACATTTTTAGATAAATCCGGTTGAGGCGGAGCTTCAACTGGATCGAAGACGAAGGACTCACTAAGCTCTCTTCTTTCGGCCGGCCGAGAGAGGAGAAGTCGGAACCCAACAATCTCCCCACTTCCAAAGGTACGACAGTCATTTCTGTTCTTCATTTTTATTTCTTTCTATCATATTTTGGAGCCTTTGGCTCCTGGCGACCACAAACACTAACATCCCATCCACCAAGTCCCCAAAGCAAGCGTAGGGGCCGGAAAAGGGAGATCTACGGATTCCCCGTTTTGGGTGCTTACACCTTTTGGCGACCACGGTGGGACCGACTTTGCTTTAGTAAGTTCTTCTTGTCTTTCCTAAGAATGTCCACTTGAAAACATGCTTATTTTCACTCTAATTCTCATTTAAGCCATTTCCATTTCCTTGCATTGCTATTTACTTGCTTACATGCTTGTTTGTTTCCTTGAAGCATCATCTTGTTTCTTCCAATTTACTTGCCTTTCGTTGGTCCTTTTAAAAAGCATAGTGATCTGATTTCTAGCTTTGATTATCAATTTATTTCACCATAGCACTTTAGATATCATCTTCTTTCATCCTTTGTTAAGTATCCTTGTCTATTTCCTTCTAAGCCTAGTTTTCCTTTAGCGAATCTTTCAAAGCATGCTTGGTTAAATTAGTGCTTTCTTCCATCCTAGTTTAATTTCATATCATTGTCTTGTTTACTTGCTTCCTACAATATCTTGTTAATCATTGTATGCTTTTATTTTCTTGTTGGTTGCTTCTTATTCCTTGACATTTCACTTGCATTTAGTTTGCATTGGAGTTTCGGGTTCGCCCGTCTCCATAGGACATCCGAGAAGGGAGGCTCTATCCTCCCAAAGACCCATACATCCAAACACCCCTCTTGGTGGTTTCCAATCCTCCTCTGGGGATTCCCTCTCTGAAGGACTGGGTAGCTTCCATCAGGGCCTCCGTAAGTCCCCAGATGTGAAGGATTCCCTCTTCACTGATTGGGCAGGTTGTACCTTTTCACCCCAAAACCCGGAGTACCTATTACCTATTGTTGTGAAAAGAGTGACAACTTAGATTGCTCGGCGTTGTGAGAGCATAGGGTCCTACCCATTTATTTGAGTGGACAATATTTCTCTTAACAAGCCATTAATTTGAGGTTGAAACAACAAAAAATTTGCGTTAATCATTCCAAGTCTTTGCTATTACTTGTTTGCAAGCAAAAATTGAAAATTAAACAAAAATCCCAAAATCACCTAAAAGGAACCAAAACAAAAATTTTTGCTTGAGGTTAATTTGCTTGATAACTTGCTTGTCCAACAAAATAAAATCAAAGCAAATAAAGGGGTCAAAAATAAAAACTAAAAAAATTCTTGAGCTTTTATTTGTCAACCTTCTTTTTCTGTTGTGCTTATGAATTTAAGGTTAGGACAAGTTATCAGAATGGCGGATCAAAGATATGAGCAACTACAATTGGAGTATGACCAGTCTTATTTCTACCCTAATGCCATATGTGCCGTCAATGAACCCGAAATTCTCCCCGAACCTAGTAAAATTTCTTCTTAACCCAATCCAAATTCACTTTGGGAGGCATTCTATCATGCCGACCCCACTCAACTTCAGGTTATTGAAGCCATTCTCAAGGGAAAGTCACCCGCCGAACACATCCCTCCCGAAGGTGGTCTTCACATCTATACCCGTCGGTCGGTAGCACATCAACCCAATGTGCCCACTCATGGCCATTCTTATACCGGGCTCATAGCCCCAATCTCTCCTCATCCGGTAGCTAATCTAGATCACCCTGATCCAAATGCCGTTGCTCCTTCTAGGCCACTAGTTCATTCCTCTAATCATCTCAACCCTACTCACCCTTTGGTGCATCCCCCAATGTACCCTTCTCATCCGGCTGCTTCGGCCCACCCAATCCAAGTTCCGGTGCACCAAGCACCCACTCCTCCTTCTCCTCTTAGGGAACCTTCTTTCGATCAGTCTATGATTAACAAAATAAATCGCATGGATGAGCAGTATAGAGAGCTTAGATGATTGGATGACACCAAGGCAGCCCCTGAAATTTCTCTTCCTTCCCTCCCTACCTTTCATCTACCTCTTTCTGAGATGCCAGTATACCATCGCTACAACGAAACCGGTAATCCATTCATTCATATCAAGGACTTTCTTTATGAGTCGGTAATGTGGCAAAATGATCCAAGGGCCCTTGCTTTTCTTTTCAGAAGATCATTAGAGGGTTCAGCTTTAGAGTGGTTCTACTTGCTTGACTCTTTGGAGGCGAGTAACTTTGAAACTGTCAAAGCTAAATTTTTGCAGAGATATCAAGATAGGGTTGAACTAACATATTCCATCACCGACCTCGTGGCCGAAAGAATGAGAAATTATGAAAATTTTACCAGATATGCTGATAGGTGGAGGTCTATGGCAGAAAAGCTTATTGATTCCATTTCAGAACCAGAGCAAGTGAAGATGATTGTCACCAATGCCACTCCAGGCTTAAAGAATATGCTGGCTTTGCATCACCCCACCTCCATGAGTGAACTCTACGAGAAGGCACGATGCATTCAAACATAGCTTAGGGACTCGCCTATCATGAACTTGTTTGATCCTAGACTCCGAGCTGTCAAGAAAATCACTTTTACTACAACCGGCCCAGTGACTGAGGGCCCAGTGACAAACAAGAACCTCAATGTTGTAGGAAACCCACCTAGAAATTATCAACACCAGTTTAGGAACCCTCAACAAAATCAACTATTTAGAAACTCTCATCAACCTCAACCTCAACCTCAGTTCCAGCCCCAACAACAACAAGCTCCAATCCCTCAGCGACCGCAAGCCCTAGTTCCCCAACCATTGCGGCAACAACTTGCCAACTACAACCAAGCACCCCCTCCCATGGCCTACGAACCCTAAAAAATAGGACCTAAGAGAAACCATTATTCGCCTTTGCCATACTCTCTCATGGACATATTTAATGCACTCATGGCGGCAGGGCAAATTACATAGCCAAGGGAGAAATTGGAGTGGCCTCAAAATGTCAACACAGAGCGATACTGCCTGTTTCACAGATATCCTGGGCACACCGTGGAAAATTATTTTCAGTTCAAAGACTACATCCATGACCTTAATGAGCAAGGTAGTATTGATTGGGACTACATGGGGGAATACATCAAAACAGTGAAAGATCAACCTCAACGGCAGCACGCACCAGCTCAACAACAACAACAACGAAACCCTCTACCTCCACATGCACCCGCACCTGGGAATCAACACGTTAATCCCATCTTGATCTCTTACGAAGAGTGTCATCATCGGGGACAGAATTGGCAAGTTGAGAGAGCCACCTCCGCCATGCACGTCAACCAAACTGTCCATTCCATACCTCGAGCTACATCAGTCAACCCCATTACTCTCAACCAGCCACCCATCATCCAAGCACCATCACGACCCATCATAACACCACCAGCCATAGAACTCCAATCAGGATGGACCCTAATCTGCCCGGTTAATCCAACACATACATCACCACCACTAGGACCCATCATCATCCCGCCCCAAGCAACTGTACCTTCACAACCTATCTACCCTACTATACCTCAAACCACCATCATTACACCCATCCCAAGAGCTCCCATCATTCGACCTAACCCACCACCCACCACTACCATCCCAACTATAGCTCCTCAACTTTCCATAGTACTCAGGAGTGGGCGCATGTTCCAAAGGGCCTTTCCCCAGGCTGGTCAGTTAGGATTAGTACCAGAAGTAGAAGAAGAACACATCGAAAAGCCGTTACCCAGAACATCCTATGACTTGCTAAAACATATTGATAAAACCCCAGCACGGATCTCTATCTTAGAGTTTATCAAAAGATCCAAAGTCCATCAAGAGGTTCTCCAACAATACTTACAGCGGGTGATGGTAAATGAAAGCCTCGCCCCAGAAAAGATTTCATCAGTTCTGGTCCCAAGAAGTGAGTACCCGGCCCTTACTCACAAAGAAAGAGTTGGCCAACCCGGAAGTAAGGAAATGTGCCTTATGCATCACAGTCCACATCAATGGAGTAGGCATTAAGTCATGTTTGGTTGATACCGGAGCCTCCATTAATGTTTTGCCACCAGAAACATTACGTCTTTGTGAAATTTATGAAGAGGATGTCCGGCCATCTCAAATAACAGTGACCGCATATGACAATTCAAAAAAGCCTGCCAATGGCATGATTACATTAAATGTGAAGCTTGGACCCCAAACAGTCACTGTTGACTTCACATACTTGAGATGGATCCGACATACAAAGCTATTCTAGGACGTCCCTATTTGGAAGCACTAGAGGCAGTCGCCTCCACCAATCACCAGTGTCTCAAATTCCCTTACAAGGGACAAGTAATTAAGGTGACTAGCATGCCCCTAGATTATCCACCTTCTCCTCCACCACCCCTTGGGTTGCCAAATGAGCTGATTTTGACAATCTTGGATCTTCCATAAATAAGTAAGCAACCCAGGCAAGTGTTGAGAAGGAAAAGAGAGAAAAATGAAACTATTGGGTGGCATATAATGAAGAGTTTGGGATACCAAGAAGGCCAAGGACTAGGCAAAGAACTGCAAGGCATAGCTGAGCCAATCAATCCAGTGAGGTTACAACCAAAAAGTGGGGTTGGGTATGATGGAACAACTGTGAATGGTCAGAATCTCAAAAGCAGATACTTTTCTGGATGCTTACAAAAGTTTTTCATCAAGAAAGAAACCATTCAACTGGCTGAGAACAAGGAAGAACAAGAGATGGAGAAAGAGAAGAGAAGAAGAACCACGAGGTTAATCTCATTGCTTGCATGAATCCCATCAAGTTTCTCCTAGAAAAATCTGTCCTGACTGACCGGTTGGCACATTGGCAGAGCTTTCTCTCTCAATTTGACATCACCTACATTCAACAGAAGGCGATCAAGGGCTATGCAATTGCTGAGCATTTGTCCCATCATCCAATCCCAATCTTTGACCCTATCCAATCATAATTTACCGATGAATAATTGATATCCATTTGATTTTTCAATCTATGGACTTTATATTTTGATGGGGCATTAAACTCACAGGGTAGAGGGATAGGGATTGTTCTTCTGTCACCCAAAGGTGTCACCATTCCCCAGCTTTTCAGCTTCATTTTCCAGCAACAAACAATATAGCTGAGTATGAAGCCTTACTGGCTGGACTGGAGGCCGCCCACTTCTATGGTGTCACTGAACTAAGGGTGATTGGTGATAGTTAGTTGATTCTCCGCCAAGTGCTTGCCAAATACCGCACAACTCATCCCGGGCTCAGACCATATCAAGAACTGACCGCCTGTTACATCAAGCTATTCTCCAAACTAGAATTCATTCATGTTCCTCGTGCTCAAAATATTCTTGCCGATACACTAGCATCTCTGGCATCTTCACTATCTGTCCCTCTAGGGAGACATGTTAGGACGATCTATGTCCGCCAACATACCATTTCGGTAGTAGAGGATGCATGATTCTTGAGGGTTAAAGAAGAGTTTGAAAAGAAGGAATACATTGAGCAAAAATAGGAAGTATCTTTGGTCAAGTTGGGGGAACTAGAAGGAGGTGAAAAACCATGGTATCATGAGATTGCGAATTACTGTCAGGATCAGACATACCCACCGGGATCAACTGCGGAAGATAAGAAAGCCATAAGAAGAGTCTCCCAGAGATACACCATCTTAGGTGGAGTGCATTATAAAAGGAGCCTGGCCAGCATTCTATTAAGATGCATAGATGAAGAAGAGGCTGAATTGGTGCTTAAGGAAGCACATTCCGGAGTATGTGGAGGCCATGTAAATGCCCAAGCCCTCGCGAAGAAGATCATCAGGCAAGGGTATTATTGGCCTACTCTGGAAGAAGATTGCTCAATCTTTGTCCAGCACTGTCATCAATGTCAACTTCACGCCGACAAGATTCACTCTTACGCATCTTCCCTTCACCCGATTCATGCCCCGTGGCCTTTTGATGTTATCGGACTCCTTGGTGACCCAAACTCCACAAACAAAACTAAATCCTTCATCCTAACGGCAACGAAGTACTTCACCAAATGGGCAGAAGCGGAAGCATATGTGAAAATCAAGGCATCAACAGTCTGCACCTTCATTAAACACAACATCATTGCCAGGTTCGGGATCCCAGGCGATATCATCACCGACAACGGACCATAATTCATCTCTCAGAAGCTGCGTGACTTTTGCAGCAGGTATTGCATCAAATTGCATCATTCATCTCCATATTATCCTTAAGGCAACGGTCAACCAGAAGTCACAAATAAAACTCTGATAAAAATCATTATGAAAACTTGTAAGTCAAGCAAGTTCGCGGACTGGCCGGATAAGTTAGTTGATGCTCTATAGGCCTACCTCACTTCTATACGAACCCCAACGGGTCAAACTCCCTATGCCTTGGCATTTGGGATGGAGGCGGTAGTACCATACGAAGTACTCATCCCTTTCCTCCGAGTCCAGATCGATCGAGACATCCCGATGGATGAACGCCGAGATTCTCTTCTCGCGCAACTCGAACTCTTGGACGAAAGGAGGCTGGCCGCTCGAACATGCTAGATCTTATCAGAATAGACTTAAAAGATTTTACTAGAAGAGGGTGGTGGAGAGAAAATTTGAAATCGGTGAGGTTGTGCTTAAAAGAATATTCATTAAGCCGGGTGGTACCCGCTCCAAACTTCAACCTAATTGGGAGGGTCAGTATGTAATTTCGGCTGTTTATCCCAGTAATTCATACAAGCTGACTAATGCAGAAGGAGAAGAACTAGCTCATCCCTGGAATGGTGTATACCATAAAAAATATTTCTCTTAAAACAAAAATCACAAAAACAAAAAAAATCTATAAAATCCAGAGGTGTGAAGAATGATGGTAACATCTAATGCCTGCTTGTTCGGTGCACCAACTCGTCACTTAGGGAAATAAGGATAGGCATCATACTGCACACACTACACACATAGGTTTCGGAATCTGATGATTGGAAGTTAGATAGAAAGCTAGGCAACACTTGGAAAAAGAAGGTCAACCCTATTCCATTCTCTTCTTATTTCAGTCCAGAATAGATGAAAAGGGGTTAGAACAAGGAGTATCGAAAGTGCCCATTGCCTTAGTAAGAGGATGCCTCTGTAGGTCTGACTTCTTAAAAGAAAAGATACCAAAAGATGGGCAATGGCCCCTCAGGTTGGCAAAAGAATATACCTGTCTGAATGTGTACCATTAAAAGCCCAAGAAAAGAAAATGCTCCAAAAGATGGGCAATGAACCCCTCAGGTCAAAATCAAGTAAAAGAAGAAAGACCTGTCTGAATGTGGGCCATCAAAGAAAAAGGGCTAGAAGGAAAGACCCAAGGATGTCAAATCCCAAACGGGCAACACGCACTAGTAGAGAAACAAATTCGACACCCCTGAATCTTATTAAGGATTTACCATCAATCCTCTTCCCTCTTTAACCTTGCGAGCAGGGTTGACCGACTAGATCCAAGAAAAGCCATAGCCTATCGAAGTTAAAAGGTCAGAAGATCTCAGACTAGGCACTTTCTTACACGTGATGCCTATTCTTAACCCTTAGTTAACGATGAGGGGAACCTATGGCAAGCAAAGCAAAGGAAGAGATTGTCGTTCCTTTCACACCAAACAAAAAAATCAAATACTTCAAAAAAACACCAAACAAATTCATAAAATCAAAAATCTTAAAAATTAAATATTCAAAACACCAAAAATATCATAAAAGTTCAAAAACATCAAAAACATTATAAAACCATCAAACCCCAAAAAAATTAAAAATTTCAAAACACCTAAAAATTTGCTTTCTAAATTGACTAGCTTCCTTTGCATTTATGTTTAATTTCAGTCTTGCATATTTCCTTTTGTGCATACTTATGTTTTCTTGTTATCTTTACCTTGATAAGGCCGATGTCCCTTGACAAAAGATCAAGGCAACTTTGCCCTCTCCTCGTAAGGGACTAAGCCAAAATAAAGTTCTAATATCTTCTCTCAAGTGGGTGCAGGAACAGGAGAAGGCATGTTGGCTTCATATCCCCAGACACTAGAGGAAGCAAAAACAACAAAAAAATCAAAAATTGGAAAACAAAAGTGGACTACCCCGACCCCTATTAGGACTTGCATTTAGTATTGCATCTATCAAAATAGGTAATATTTGAGATGTTGAAGACCTCAAGTCTAGAGGGGGCTGAGCCTGAGAACCCCTTCAACAAAATCAGGGAGGGCTCTGTCATTCCCTAGGCTTGCGGATTGGCCAAAGATGAATATGCGGGGATGATGGTTTCTTTATGGATGTCCTGACCTGTTATGTTCAACCTATATCTTCAACTATTTTCTTATACTTAGTTGTATTTCTTTAAACCCAGCATGCATCATTTCATACATGCATCACCCCATCATAATCCTGCCAAGACCACTTTCTAGTCCACTATGAACATTTTAAAGATGGTCTTTTATAGCCCTAGAGGAGGTCTTAATTTTTCAGAGAATCGGTTTCCAACATGTTTTAACAATGATTTCATCGAAACAAGAAGTTTTTCCATGTCGAACTGAACCGGTATTGTTGAGTAAAACCTTATGAATTTGAAGAACCCAACCTTGGTTGATTAGTTGTCTCCTCTTTACTTTTCGCAATTTACTTTTCAATGCATTTCTATCGAGTGCAGCACACCAGGCAGTTTAGGTCTTGGCTGGTAACAATTCTTATCCACGTGGGATTTTAGTTATTTACTTTAAGTACCATTCTTCTCTTTAGCCAATCGACCAAAGGAAAGATTTCGATAAGACAAAGGGTTATCATGAAGTTCGGTAAAGTTTTATTCCACTCAACTAGGACAATGAAGGTGTGTCTAAATCTACACCTTGACGTCACCTTTTCAGTTCGTTACCACTTCATTCCATTGCGCCTCACTACGCTTCACTACATTCGCCTACACTTCATTCATGTCACTCCCTTGCAAAGCCGATGCCAAGGCGAGGCAAGCTATAGACAGGAAATTTTGGTCCAATTGAAGAGCTTGAACTCTTGTTTTCATGAATAATATTTGAGTAACCTTTCAAGGGAACCACGTTTTTTGAAAAAATCAAGTTTTTTGACGCATTTCGAAGAAGATCGATAGGCATTGACCAGGGTCAAAGCGCCCTATATACAGGGCACCAGGCGCCCTATATATAGGGCACCTGGTGCCTTGTATATAGGTCACCTGGCACCCTACTTATAGGGCACCAGGCGCCTTTTTATAGGGCACCTGCACTGTCCGACCGACCGGGATGATTGATGGGACGATTCTCGAGATAAAGTTGCCCTCTTCTTGGCTATAAAAGGACCCCCATTTGGAGGTTTGAGGACACACCAAGGGCGCCCCCCAAACTCTCTCATTTACCACAACACTCCCAAGGCCTTACAACCCCTCTCCAAGCTCTCAAACCGTTCCAAAACCCTCTCCCAAAACCCCCAAAAACCTACAGTTTCCTTCTTCAGAAATATGATTTTTCTTTGACTTTGAGGGCCTCTACACTCCATTTCCCTTACATCTAGTGCCAAAACACTCTTCCATTAGCTTCACTTGAGTATTGGCTGCTTGAAGAACTCCTTCCATCTTGGAGGTCTTCCTACACTCTGGGGCGACACCGCGAAGAAGGAAAGAAAATCTGCTGAAACCAGTCCCTGGTACCCCATAAATAGGGCATTTTGACTTTGGTCAACACACCCCATCAAGGGGACACCTGCAGCTAGTGCCCCATATATGGGGCAATAGCAGGGGCAGACCTCGTTTTGCATTTTTTTGAGTTTATTTACCTTTCCGGTTGATCCTTTACTCCCCCCTTTCATTATAACTTTCATTAACATGCCATTTACCATGCATTAAGTCACACATTTGCATCTTCATACCTCTTTAAAAACCTATCAAAATATAGGGGTTGGGATTTAGTCCCAATCCGGTTAGTTCCTTCCCTTTTGCATGTGTAAGTTCGAATTTGAGCATGATTCTACACTTTCACTAGAACTAATGATCTTTTCACATGTTTCTATGTTTTCTCCTGGACATTTTTAGGTAAATCCAGCCGAGGCGGAGCTTCAACTAGATCGAAGATGAAGGACTCACTAAGCTCTCTTCTTTCGGCCGGCCGAGAGAGAAGAAGTCGGAACCCAACAATCTCCCCACTTCCAAAGGTACGATGGTCATTTCTGTTCTTCATTTTTATTTATTTCTATTATATTTTGGAGCCTTTGTCTCCTGGTGACCACAAACACTAACATCCCATCCACCAAGTCCCCAAAGCAAGCGTAGGGGCCAGAAAAGGGAGATCTACGGATTCCCCATTTCCGGTGCTTACACTAAGTTCATCTCCTCCTCACTCTCCTCCCACATGACCCGAACCATCTCCGGTGCTCGAACGATGCCGTGAGATGAATGTTCGGGGATCAATGTGAGTGTGGGATCGAGGTGAGGACTCTTTACCTCTTTCTGAGTGTTTTCCTATTCACTCTCCTTTTTCCCCTATTCAATCTTTCACCTTCTCTTGAGATGCCGATCCAGAACCCGTTTTCGGAGTCGATAGGGGTCTGGCCTAGAGATGAGTTGGCGAGAAGAAGTAGCAGCCAATGGTTGGGTTATTGAGCTTGCTGGTGGTTGTGGAGTAGATGGTGCATGTATTATCTGCCTAAGAGGGTTCCTGGCAGGAGGCCTAGCTGGGTTGACTGGCATAGTTGCATTGTGGTTTTCTGGCTGGCAACCTAGAGCACGGCTGGTGTCGACTCTGAAAACGAGTTCCAGATCGGCACCTCAAGAAAAAGTGATGATGGATGGAATATGGGAAGGGGGGGGGTGAATCGGAAAACACTCAGAAAGCGGTAAAGATGGTTTAGGTCATGTGGTAGGAAAGTGAAGAATAAGTAAACTTAGAACATGAATAAAATATTGGAGTGGTCGCCAGGAGCCACGGACTCCGCTTTATGGAATTGAAAATTAAACGATGACCATGTGTACCTTAGCGCGGGAGATTGAGATGTGAGTTCAACCTTCTTCTTCTTTAGCCGGCCGATGAAGAAGAGTCCAACCGGTGCTAGCTTGATTGATCTGTGCAACTTAAGAAGAATAGAACAAGTGAAGAAACGGATTAGACTTATGGGAAGTGTAGTAACTGTAAAGAGGAGATGATATAGGAAGCAATTGAATCTGAGCTCACCAGCTTCGGGGTAAGCCTTAACCCCTTTTTTATGTTTTTGATTATGTAAAAATGATACAAATAAACTAAAATATATTATAAAATAGTAAATAAACTAAATGAAATGAGTTAAGAAAAACTTATGAAGTGTATTGGCTTGAGTTGAAGCTAAGTTGGTTGAAGAAGGCCGGTTCGGGTAGCCTTGCACCCTTCTGGCACAACTTTGGTGTAAAAAATGTTACGGATGACCCCAATGTCAGAATCGAGTGCAATTTGTTTCTATGGATGGGGAACTTGAAGCTAAAGAGATATACTATAGATGACTTTTCCGAAATCTACTTGTAGAAGTCTTTAAAAAATTTGGAAGTGGATGGATATAGAAGAACATAACCTGGATGCATGCTCTTAGTGCAGCAATCACCACAGACAGACGTAAATTCAGAATCGAATGCTGTTGGTTGCAAATAAAAGAGGACGAGGAGGGGAACAAATCTTATATTGAAGACTTAAGTAGAAAAGCCAAAATTTTATGTAGAAGCTGATGAAATTTGGTTGTTGTAAAACACACAGATCGGGCTTCTCCTTCACTTTGGGATCTATCTCTTGACGTCAGATCAGCTTTGGACGTCGGGACGGCCCTGGGAGAGAGCTTGGACGACCTCAGGACGAGCTAGGCAAGGGGGTTCAACCTTGGGTCATTGGGAATAGCCCTCAATTTATAATGAATGAAAACCGGTGCAAAATATGGAAACTGGTCCGACCGCGCCCCCGCGTTTCGAAGGAGGTGAGGGCACGTAGTGCGCGCCCTCAACTTGGAGGCGCGGTCTGCGCGCCCAACTATTTCAAAGAAGCCGGGGGGCGCGTTACGCGTCTTATTGCTAAAAATTGCCAGAACACTTCTGGAAATTGCTAAAATTCGAACTTGATAAGATGAACATGCCCCCGACCCAGCAGCATGGTAAAAATAAACGATAATTAGCGGGGGAAACATTCTAAAATCCGGTTTAGCTAATTAGGGTAATTTTCGGTTTCCAAAAACAGACCACGCCTCCGCATTTCAAAGGAAGCGAGGTCGCACAGGGCACACCCCCAGACTGAGGACGCTAAAGGTGTGCCCCCAGTTTGAGGGTGCAATGACCGCGCCCTCCCGTTTCAAAGGGGGCGGGGGTGCGGTACACTCTCTCTCCTGTGTGTGTGTTCCACGGGCTGTAACTTGCAAACGGGATGTCCAATTCGACTCCCATTTATTGCGTTGGAAAGAGGGCCTTCAACCGCACCTCCTAGTAAGCACCCGAAACGGGACATCCGCGGATCTCCTCCTTACGGACCCCACGCTTGCTTTGGGGACTTGGTGGATGGGATGTAGTGGTTGTGGTCGCCAGGAGCCAAAGGCTCCAAAATATGGTAGAATGAAAAGAAGTGAAATGGAGAAGTGACCGTCGTACCTTTGGAAGCGGGGAGATTGTTGAGTTCCGACTTCTCCTCTCTCGGCCGGCTGAAAGAAGAGAGCTTAGTGAGTCCTTCGTCTTCGATCCGGTTGAAGCTCCACCTCAATCGGATTTACCTAAGAATGTCCATAAGAAAACATAGAAACAAGTGAAAGGTTCAATAGTTCTAATGAAAGCATGGTATCGTGCTCAAATTTGAATTTGAACATGCAAATGAAAGGAGACTAACCGGATTGGGACAGAATCCCAACCCCTATTTTTGGTAGGTTTTTAAACATATATGAGATGCAAAATGTTCTAAGACATGCCAAATAACATGATGATCAATGCTAGGATGAAAGAGGAAGACGAAAACTCGATTAAACAGGCGATCGGAATTCAAAAATGATAAAAACGAGCTTCTGCCCTTCCTGGTGCCCTATATATAGGGTGCCAGGAGCAGGTGCCCCCTTTATGGGGCGCGTTGACCAAGTCAAAGCGCCCTGTATACGGGGCACTAAGTCTGGCCCGAACAGATTTTCTTCCCCTCTTCGCAACGCCGCTCCGGAGTGCTGGGCGGCTTTCGGGACGAAGTAGGGGCTCCTCCTTGTAGACAATATGCAAATGAAGCTAATGAAAGGTGGTTTGGATGCTAGATGTAAGAGGAGAGACGGATAGAGGCTCTCAAAGTTGGAGAAAAATCATGTTTCTGGGTGACAGAAACAGAAGGTTTTTAGGGTTTTTGGTGGATGATTTTGGATCGATTTTAAGGCTTGTGGGGGATGAGAATGGTTTAGAAACGTTGTGTTGGATGAGCTCTAGGGTGGCACGAAGTTGGAACCTCCTCCAAGCTCCAAATGGGGGTCTATTTATAGCCCAAAAGAGGGCACTTTGGCCATTTTCGAAAAACAGTGCCATGTGGCATAGCGCCCTATATATGGGGCGCCAGTATCATGAGATAAGTCAGGTCAACAAGACGAGTCACTGCGGGGGGTCAAATCAGCTTGTCAAATCGATTTGATTTGGATCTAGGCGCCCTGTATACAGGGCGCCTGGTGCCCTATATACAGGGCGCCAGGTGCCCTGTTTATAGGGCGCCTGGTGCCCTATAAGTGGGGCGCCAGGTGCCCTTATATACAGAGCTTTGCCCTCTTTGAAATGTGCCAAAAACCTCGATTTTTCCGGAAAACTCGGTTCCCTTGAAAGGTTACTCAAATATACTTCATGAAAACAAGAATTTAAGCTATCCAACTAGGCCAAAATTGCGTGTGTACTCTCCTCAAGTCAGTAAACTAGCCAGCATGACTCCCGGGATGTTCACATGGGGCTTTCTACTAGTTTACCCTCTCGCAAAAAGCAAAAAATTGTGACGAAGATCCGAAAGGGCATGATTCCGGTCGAGGAATCTTGAGTCAACTAAGGATGACTTAAAAGGATGACCGAACAAGTCCGGTACGATCAAAAAACCCAAAATCATCGAAAAATCTGAGATTAACCCGGTAAACATAAACCAAAGCTCGGAAAAGTTGGAAATAACTGGGAAACCTAAAATTGGCCGAAATGGCTGTATGGCCCTGATTGATGAAAATATTTGGCTATGATCAACCCATATGACCCGAAAAGACCCGGTGATGACCAGAAAGGCCTAACATGTGGATTGGGTTAGTCGTGTTAGTACAGATCGAAAAGCGATTATGAAGAAATCGTTATAGACTAACGCCTACCAAAATGACTTGTCGGAAACGCCGAGTGACAAAGAACACACGCAGGACTCCCGAGATGTTCAAGTATGGACCATTCAAGGTTGATAATTGAGTAGGCTTCGTGTTTTCACGGTTCACGCGTGGCTCTCACTTGAAGGTTATGGCATTGTTCTGGAAATCATCGGTCTATTCCCAACTTGAGAGGGGCTCCACCAACGTACTTAGCTCATCTCCACGAAGTAATCAAGATTAGATAAAGGTCATATAATGGGTATCACCCATGGAATAAGAGTCTGGCGCTCTGAATCAGGCCAATTTGGCGTGTCTACAGCTTGCCTCGCCGTTCGACACGATGCCCATGATGCTAGGGTCCAGAAGACACGTTAGGATGTCGAACTACTATGGACAAGAAGAGGAGTACGAGATGGGCCACTACGAGTTGCAACAACCGATGGTCCAACCAGAGGGCCATGTCAATGCCGTTAGAGAACATGAAGTTTAAAATCCTACTCATCTACTTGCTTTACTTAGTGTGGAACAAATCCTCCAGGGTCTATCCCTCCATCTAGATCCTGAATCCCTTTCACTTGTGCAATCTTTAACAAAGGGCAGGATGCCCGCCAATCAAGATCCGGTCGAGAGAAATCAATCCCCCTCACCACCCCAATCGACAGTCAGGCCCCTCATCATTTCCTCTTGTGGCCAACCCTGTTGTTCCTCTACTCACACCATTGTGGGGCATTCATATAATTCTATGCCAGTTCCTACTTTGAAGCCACCTCTTCCAACCCATTCATCTAAATACCTTGCACCGGTGGCTTAGGAACCCAGCCTCACTCAAGCATTCATGGACAAACTCAACTAAATGGATGAGCGCTTTGAAGAGCTGAGGCACCGTTTGGACTCGAAGGCCATCCCTGAAATATCTGCTCCATCTTTCCCAGTCCCATATATCCCTCCATCACAAACACCAGCTTACCATTGCTACAATGGTTCAGGTGATCCCTTCACCCATGTCAATGATTTCTTGAGAAAATCATCTCGATGGCTAAATGATCGAAGAGCTTTTGCTATTCTTTTTAAGCAATCATTGGATAGTGCAGCCCTAGAATGGTTTTTTCAATAGAAGAAATAGAAATATGGGATTTTGAAATTGTCAAGGCCAAATTCTTGCAACGATATGGGCTAGGCTATTCAATAATTGGGGAAGAAAAAGAAGATGTGAAATTAAAGCAATATCATTCAGTTCATCATCATCGACTGACTCCTCGATGCCAGTTGATTAGGTCACCCATGCCCCAACCTCAGTCGATCATGCAACCTGTGCTAATGGCGAAACGAACTATGCATAATCAAGTTTCTCTTGTCGGTTGTGAAAATATTTCATTACCTAAACTGGCTCCCCAGCCGTTGACCTCACCAACATTTCCAAAGGCCCCTCGGCCAATCATCTAGCCCTTAGCTTCTTAGTCTACTTCACCAATAGCTCCTCAACCAACCACACGAGCCTTGGCCCCTCAACCAATTTTGCCATTAGCTCCTCAGCCTAAACTGACTTCTTTGCCGACACCAATTGAACAACCCTTGGCTATTCAATCAACCCCTCAAAATAGGGTTCACCCTAAGTCAGTTAAGGCCCTTGTTTCTTCTATTGCCCCTGCCTTGGCAAAGGAATTAGTTACTCCTATCATTCATGCTCCTATCCTGGCTCTGGCAAAGAAATCGATCAATCTGATCATCCCTACTCCTACTATGGCGGATGATTTAGTCTCTTCAACCCTTCAAGCTCCTACCCTAACAAATAAACCAATTGCTCCAATCATTTGTGCTCCAGCCCTAGCAGAGGAATCAATTTCTCAACATATCATTACTATCTCTCAAAATCAAAATCAGCTAGTAGGGGAGGATGAGCCAAACTCTTCTATCATTCTAGAATCCCCTAAACTAGGCATGCCCTTTTCCCTAGAACAACTTGAGGAGAAGCCTACTATAAGAAGTTTAGATGAGGAGATCATAAATTTAGTTAATTGTCAAGGACTAGGAAAGGATTCTCTAGGTATAGATCAACTATCGTCATCATTGGAATTGATCCCTGAAGTTGGTCAGATTGAATTAACCCCTAAGCTGGGAAGTAAGGAGACCAAATTGGTTAGTGAAATGGAGAAGGAATCTATAAACCTACATAAGGAAGATGCAGACCTTAGCAAGGAGATACTAGGACCTCCTCCAGCTAGGCAAGCAAATCCCTTAGCATCAATCTTAGGGCCATGACCCTTACCCCATTCTTTTCCTAAGAAGCAATCTGGCCCATGGGCCCACGATCAATCAATCTTAGGACAACAACCCTTTTTTTATTCTCTTCCAAATCAATGATCGGGCCCATGGGCCCACAATTCCTCAATCTTAGGGCCACTACTCTTTCTTTTTCCTTCTTACAACTGTAGACACGCCAAATTCATCTAATTCAGAGCATAAAACTCATGTTTTATAGGGTAACGTGTATGATTGACCTTATAATGATGCCGGGTCTTTTAAAGTTTATTTGGAGCTTCATCGAACGAAATCGGATGTTTTCCGAAGTTTTCCGCAAAAAGTCGTAATTTCCGAGTGAAAGCCACACGTAAATCGTGTAAACATGGAAATTGGCTAAATTACCAATGCCTAATGATCATGCATTGAAGGTTACAGTTATATTCACACCCCAGACATGTTTTTTTGCATACCGTGCCTTTTCTGTTGCCGTCGGAGTCATTTTGACCAGTATCAGATCTTCTGTTCACTGTCCTAAGTTACGGATAAAATTATGAAGTTTTGGATTGTGTGATGGCTTATCCAATTCTATATAGAGCTTCTTCGTCCTGTTAGCTTTCCAGCGCAACAAACGGTGTTGAATTCCGAGTTCGGGAGTGTTCGCAATGGCTTCCGGAAGAAGGACGCGCAAAAACAGTCCCATGCGCCCGGGTCCCTGATCACATGCGCCCGGAACCCAGGGCACGTGCCCATGCGCCCTACCATTGAAGCACGTGACCTCGTGCCCTCACTTGGGGGCATATGCGCCCTACCCTTGAGGCACGAAGGAACCAGTTTTTCACCGGGACTCTACCGCTGAACAGATCGAGCGGATAAGACCAAATTTTTTGGAAAAGATAAGATGCGCCCCTTCCAGGGGGCGCGTGCGCCCTGGGGTAGGGCGCAATGTGCCCTATTCTCTAGCCTTGATGAGAGAATTTCGAGATTTTAGAGAGAGAAAAGTCAGTTCAAGAGAGTGGAAGGCTGTTCTGCAGGTGATCAGCCAGGTCTCTCTTCTTCGGCCTCTACAGTAGCGTGTGGACGTCTTCTGCCCAAGCTCTCTTCATCAAAGTTCTTCCTCTCCAAGTCTTCTTGAGTTTGCAATCGACGACACTTGATTCCAAGGTCAGGGTGGTCGCGACGTGCACAGAAGCAAAGTCGCGCCTGGCAGATCCTGGACTGTTGCTCGGCGTTTTCGACAACCCAGATTTGGCTATATCTTTCTCTATTCAACTCAGAATCTTGCTGTTCTTTTTCTTATCTCTTTTTTTCATGATTATTCATCCTCCTATCATTTTTTTACATTTTTTTGCATTACTTTTAGTTTTTTATTCCGAAAATAGAAAAAAGAGGGGTTAGAGATAACCCGAATCTGGTCAGTTTCTAGTCAATTGTGTGTTTCATGTTATTCTTTTTACATATACTCCACTTTGTTTAGTTCTAATAGTATTTTCACTTGTTTATTTGTCTAGTTGCACAGAAGATCAAGCACCCACACGTTGAGGACTCTTCTTCATCGGCCGGCCGAAGAAGGAGAAGCTTTAACTGACATTCTTCTCGCTAAGGTACACACGGTCAATCTCTAATTTCATAAATCAGAACCCGTGGTTCCTGGCGACCATATGTCTTAATTTCTTTCTTCTCACCCTCCTCCCACATGACCCGAACCGTCTCTTTGGTGATCGCGCGACGCCAAAGGATGAAAGTTTGGGGATCAAAGTGAGTGTGGGACCGAGGTGAGAGTTACTTTCCGATGTTTTATTCCTATCTTTATCATCCCCTCTTGAGGTGACGATCTGGATTCACGGACTTCCATGAAAAGGAGAGGACCCTGTCAAATTTTCAGAGTCGACAGCTTTGTGGCGACCACGGTGGGACAAGCAATGTTTTTAACCATGGGTGCTTAGTGTTTTGTTTGCAACTAGTTCTAGTTCTAGACCGGTTCCCACATGAGCCTTTCCTTCTTTCCACATCTCTTAAACTTTATGCCATCTCAAAATTTCTGATTTCACCCATCTTTCATTAGATCTGAAGTGCCAAGTATGTCATTTAATTTCTGCATTTTATTTAAACTGGTTCCCGCGTGAACCACCCTTTTCCTTTTAAACCGGTTCCCGCGTGAACCAATCTCTTTCTTTACTTTGGTTCCCACGTGAACCAAACCACTTTCCTTCAGATCTATCCCAACTTGGATCAGATCTTTATTCACTTTTAATTGGCCCCACGTGGCCTTCTTTCAATCATTCAAACCGGTTCCCATGTGAACCACCCTTTTTTACCCAAAACTGGTTCCCGCGTGAACCATCTTTACTTTTTACCCCGGTTCCCACGTAAACCAACTTATTCTTACATCGGTCCCCCCACATGGACCACCCTTTTTCTTGACTATCAGATCTGAACCCTCTTCTTTCCATCACCTTTTCACCATCTCCATTTGGCTCACATAAGAAACATGGTTTGGATTCTAGTTTCTAGTTGCTTGTCTAGTTTCTAATCTCTTGTCTTGTGTGATTTCTTGTTTATTTAAGTTTATGTTTTGCTCATTACTTGCTTTACTACTTGATTGCATTCTCTGCTCCTTCTCTCTACCTCCTTCTTTTACACTATTTTTGAGGCGGGAGCTCACTCTCCCATTTACCCCTCCCATCCAAAGCACCCTCTTGGTGGATTCTGACCTCTCTTCTGGGATATTCCTTCCTAGTTGACTTGGTTGGCTTTCATCAAGGCCTCCGTAATTCCTCATACGTGGAGTATTCTTCTTCACGATCGGGTTGGTTGTACCACTCCCCAAAACCCGAAGCATCCTATGTTACCTACACGTGGTGAGATTGTGTGAAACCGAGGTCATTGAAGATTGGAGTTAGGATCCTAACCCATTTGTTGAGAGAACAATTCTTAACAAATCCATAAACCTAAGGTTTAATCAAAATCATTGCGTAATCTTGCTTTCAAGTCTTTGCATCACTTGCTTGTCAAACAAAAATTCAAACCTTTTTTCAAAATACTAAAAACCAAAAAAAAAAAAGTTATTTGTTTGCTTTGTCAACTTGTTTGTTTTCTCCTTGAAGTTCAATGCAACTAAGGTCTGGAAGGCACGTTGGAATGGAGGAACAAGCTGAACATCGAGAGCACGAGATGGGTCACCAACCAATTCCGTCAGATGGTCTTGTTAATCCGTTGTTTGAGTCAGAAGCGCAAGAGGTCCCTCAACCATCTGCTCCTCGTGATGTTGAACAACTCTTTAAGGAGTTGTCTCTCTATACCGACCCAGAAACCTATGCCCGCATACAATCCATGGTGAAGGGCAAAATGGCCTCAGATCAGGCTAAAGCCAATCAAATTGTCTCATCTCCTTGTTTTCTGGTTCGACCACCACTCATTCAATCACCTTTTGTTCAACCACCTATTGTTCAACAATCTGTGATTCAACCATCATTGGCACTAGCACAACCATATGTAGTTCAACCATCTATAGTTCAACCATCTGTGGTTCAACCATCATTTGTTCAACCATCTTATTTTAACCATGTTGCTCCCCTGACCCATCAAGTCATGGGACAATCTTCAGTAAATTTGCCAAGTCATGCTCCTCAATTCCAAAATCATGTCTCTAATCACATACCCACACCAGTAAACCAAGAACCTGCTCTCACCCAAGCAATCATGGATCAGCTCACCCAGATGAATGAACGCTATGAAGAGCTGAGATGTTGCTTGGACTCCAAATCAGTTCCTGAGATCTCTATTCCTTCTTTGCCAGTTCTCCACTTGCCATCTTCTGAGCTACTAGTTTATCGCCGCTACAATGCTACTGGCAATCCTTTTCTCCACTTAAAAGATTTTCTCTACGAGTCCTCGTTATGGAAAAATGATCGTAGGGTTCTTGCCTTCTTGTTCCGTCGATCACTAGAAGGTTCTGCATTGGAATGGTTCTAACCGCTCGACTCCTTTGAGGCAGGAGACTTCGATATTGTCAAAACCAAATTCTTGCAGAGATACAGAGATCAGGTGGCACCAGCATGCTCCATTACGGATTTGATTGCTGAAAATATGAAGCCCAAAGAGGACTTCATAAAGTTTGCTGATCGCTGGAGGGGAATGGCAGAGAAATTGACAGATGTGATTTATGAAGGGGAACAAGTAAAGATGCTTATCGACAACACTACACCTGCCTTGAGGAATGTGTTGATTATGCACCGTCCTACCACCATGAATGAACTCTATGACAGTGCCCGATATTTGCAAGCCCACATCAAAGATGCCACCATGATAAACCCTTTTGATCCTAAACCTAGAAGCTTCCGGAAAACCCCCTCTGCACCAGTTGGGCCTACAACTGAAGGAGTGGTCAACAACGAAGGTATAAACTCTGTGGGGAACCAGGGAGGGAACCGTCAAAACCAGTTCAGAAACCCACCACAAAACCATTCCTATTACCCCCCTCAACAACAGGTTAGGCCACCACAACCACGACAACCACAACAACCCCCTTAACCAGTAGCACAACCCCAACAACCTCGTCAACCTACCTACAATAGGGCACTGCCACCACCCAATAAGGCACCACGAAGAGGAGGTCCTAGGAGAGAGAACTACCAACAACTCCCTTACTCATTGACCGACATCTTCAATGTACTCATGGCGGAGAAACATTTGGAATTGCCCAAGGAAAGAGAGGTTTGGCTAACAAATGTAGATATGTCCTAATACTGTGCTTACCACCGGTTTCATGGTCACACTGTAGAAGTGTGTTTTAAATTCAAGGATTACATCCACGATCTGAATGACCAAGGCAGCATTGATTGGGCTCAAATGGGGGAATGCATACAAGCTATGAAGGCTAGGCAGCAGCAGCGGTAGCATTCACCGGCTCAACCTCAACAACAACCTGGCTTGGGGATTGTTCAGAATCCGCTCCCATTACATGCTCCCGCTCCGGCACCGGCACATCCAAACCCAGGAATTGGTCTAGTACACTCCATTGTCTAGGGAGATGCCAGCCGTGCTCAAGGTTGGCAACTAGAAAATCAAAATGCAACCATGTCTATCAACCCAGCTAGGCCTCCTGCTAGGAACCCTCCTAGACAAATAATCCTTGCACCTGCTACTCCACAACCACCACCAAACTCAATAACCCAACCACTAGCCACCACTTCTTCTCACCGACCCATCATTAGGCCAGCCCCCGCCTTGACTACACCTCCTTCAACCATTGTTACACACCGGCCCTTGCTCATCCGACCACCGCAATCACCACCAAACTTGAACCCCCAGCCTATGAGCTCTATCACTCCAAAACCCCAATCTATCATACCACCAACACCACAACCTACCACATTACCAACACCTTCATTAAACCCATCAACCACTCCTACACCCTGGCCTCTTCTTATCAGGCCACCAGTATCACCATCACTACCACCTCCAAATCCTACCCCTCTACCCATAAACCCAATCAACCTAGAACCATCCATCACATTGCCTACCATACCTGCACCTACACCTGTTCCCACCCCAGTTAACCCATCACCTCTACCCAACCACCAAATAGCCCCGGTGCTTCGGAGTGGGAGGATGTTCCAGCAGCACTTTCCCCAAGCTAGTACTCAACCGCAGAATCCAGTGGAGGAGGAACAAGTGGAAGAACCCTTGCCAGGCACAGCCTATGATTTGTTAAAACATTTGGATAAAACACCGGCCCGTATTTCCATACTTGAGTTGATCAAAAGATCAAAGGTGCACCAGGAGATTCTACAACAATATTTGCAAAGGGTCATGGTGAGTGAAGATCTCCCACCTGAGAAGATCACTACAGTGTTAGCCCCTAGAAGTGAGCACCCAACACTCACTTTCTCTCAGGAGGAATTAGCAGATCCAGAGGTCATAAGATATGCTTTGCATGTGGCTGTTATCATCTGCAATGTTGAAGTGAAATCATGTTTGGTTGACACTGGAGCTGCTATCAACGTTATGCCGCCAGAAACTTTACAGTTGTGTGGCATTTCTGAACAAGAAATCAAGCCATCTTGTGCCGTGGTGATGGCCTACGACAACTCTAAGAAGTATGCACATGGGGTGGTCACTCTAGAAGTTAAACTTGGACCATGTACGGTCACAACAGATTTTCATGTTCTAGAATTGGATCCAATTTTTTGGGCTATACTTGGGAGGCCATACTTGGAGGCAATAGGAGCTGTGGCTTCAACAAACCACCAGTGCATAAAATTTCCCTTTAAAGGACAGGTGGTCAAGGTGACTAGCATGCCTATAAGGGATGAGATGAATGATACTACTTTTACATCACCCCTTGGTTTGTCAATGCAGCCCCAGATCTCAATGGGAGAATTGCCAGAAGTCAGATGCATGACCGCCTCTCTACCTGACACAGTGGGATGGCGGATGATGATGAAACTGGGCTATCAGCCTGGAAAAGGTCTAGGTAAGGATCTTTAAGGAATCACTCAGTAGATTCAAACTGTGAAAAGACCATGTAGGCATGGGTTGGGATATGAAGAGGATTCCATCCTGTAGACACGCCAAATTGGCTTGATTCAGAACCCTAGACTCTTATTCCATAGGCGATATCCTTTATTTGACCGTTATCTGATCCAGATTATCTCGTGGACATGAGCTAAGGACATGGGTGGACCCCCCTCGCAAGTTGAGAATGGACTAATGATTTCCGGAATATTGCCGTAACCTTCAAGCGAGAGCCGCACGTGAACTATAAAAACACGAAGCCTGCTCGATGACCGACCTTGAATGATCCATAATTAAAGGTCGCGGGAGTCCCGCATCTGTTCCGTAACATTCAGGGTTTCCGAGAAGTCATTTCGGTAGGCGTCGGTCAATGACGGCTTTCGTTATGGCTTTTTCGATCTGTGCGGACACGGCTATCCCGGACCACATGTTAGGCCTTTACGGTCATCACCGGGTCTTTTCAGGTCATCTGGATCGATTCTAGCCGAATATTTTCATCAATCGGGGCCATATGGCCATTTCGGTCAATTTTAGGGTTTCCCGGCTTTTCCGAGTTTCGGTTCACGTTTACCGGGTTAATATCAAAATTTTCGATGACTTCGGGTTTTCGGTCGTACCGGACTTGTTCGGTCATCATTTTAAGTCATCCCAAGTTGACCCGAGATTTCTCGATCGGAACCGTGCTCTTTTGGATCTTCGCCCCGGGTTTCGACTTTCCGCGAGAGGGTAAACTGGTAGAAAGCCCCGTGCAAACATATCGGGAGTCATGTCGGCTGGTTTACTGACTTGACGAGGTGCGGTTGAAGGCCCTCTTTCCAACGTGACAAACGGGAGCCGAATCGGACATCCCATTTGCAAGATACCGCTTGCGGAACACGTGCGCAGGAGAGAGAGTGTACCGCGCCCCCGATCCCTTTGAAAGTGGAGGGCGCGCCCTGCGTGCCCTCAACCCGGGGGCGCGCCCTACGCGCCCTCAAACTGGGGGTGCGCCCTGCGCACCCCCGGTTCCTTTGAAAGGCGGGGGCACGGTCAATTTTTTTAAATCGCAAATTACCCTGATTAGCACCTTCTAAACCGGATTTTTGGAAGGTTTCCGCGGAGGATTTTCAATTATTTTTACCGCGCCCCGGTTCGGGGGCGCGTTACGTATGTCAAGTCAATTTTTAGCAATTTCCGGAAGTTTCCGTCGATTTTTAGCAGTGAGACGCGTAACGCGCCCCCGCTTCCTTTGAAACAGGGGGACGCGCAGACCGCGCCCCCGAACTGGGGGCGCGCCCTGCGCGCCCTTGGTTTGAGGGCGCGCCCTGCGCGCCCTCCTCCTCTTTGAAACTCGGGGGCGCGGTCGGTCCAGTTTCTAAATTTTGCACCGGCTTCCTTCCCCTATAAATTGAAGGCCATTCTCAATGACCCAAGGTTAACCCCCGGTGCCTAGCTCGTCCAAAGGTCGTCCAAGCTCTTCTCCAAAGCCGTCCCGACGTCCAAAGGCGATCCAAAGTCAAGAAATCGATCCCGAGGTGAAGGAGAAGGCTCGATCCGGGTGTTCTTCATCAACCATCTTCATCGACTTCTGCAGAAAATCTGGAGCTTCTGATGCAAAAGTATTAAACATACAAATTGTTCCTCTCTTCGTCCTCTTTCATCTCCAACTGACGGCACTCATTTCTGACTTGTGGTTTGTTCGTGGCGATTGCTACACTGAGGGCGCGCATCCAGGTTCTGTTTTCTATATTCGCCCACTTTCAGAATTATTACTGACTTATACAGGAGTATTTCGGAGAAGTCATCAACATAGGAACTCTTCCTCTCTGAGTCCTCCGTCTACTCCAGCAAACATAACTCAATTCTGACATTGGGGTCGTTCGTAGCATCCTCTGCACCGAAGTCGCACCAGAAGGGTGCAAAGCTACCTGAACCGCCCTTTTTCAACCAACTCGGCTTCAACTCAAACCGATCCATTCCATAAGCTTTCTCAACTCATTTAACTCAGTTTATTTACTGTTTTAAAGCATATTTCAGTTCATTTTCATCATTTTTACATAATCAAAAACACAAAAAAGGGGTTAAGGCTCAACCCAATCCGGTGAGTTCGATTCCGATTGCTTCTTTCTCATCTTCTCTCTACGGTTACTACACTTCCCATAGTTCTAATCAATCTCTTCACTTGGTTTATTGTTCTAGTTGCACAGGTCTATCAAGCTAGAATCGGTTGAAGACTCTTCTTCATCGGCCGGCCGAAGAAGAAGAAGGTTTAACCCACATCCCAATCTCCCACACTAAGGTACACGGTCAAATCAACTCAACCTTGCTTTTATTTCATAAAGCGGAGCCCGCGGCTCCTGGCGACCACATTTTTCATGCTTTAATTTCATCTCCTCCTCACTCTCCTCCCACATGACCCGAACCATCTCCAGTGCTCGAGTGACGCCGTGAGATGAAAGTTCGGGAATCAATGTGAGTGTGGGACCGAGGTGAGGAGTCTTTATCGCTTTCCGAGTGTTTTCTGATTCACTCCCCTTTTCCCCTATTCCATCTATCTTTCACCTTCTTATCTTGAGGTGCCGATCCGGAACCCATTTTCAGAGTCGACAGCTTTTTGGCGACCACGGTGGGACAACCAATGTCTTCAACCACGCTAGCTTGATTCAACCGTGCAACTAGTGGCTTACCAACTTGGTTCCCGCGTGAACAGGCTTGTCTTTTATCTTCCATGTCAATTTACCTTTAAACTTGCCATTCACTCTTTCTTTAAGATTGTCCCCCATGTGGACTTAATTTTCTTGTCTTTCATTTCAACCCGATTCCCGCGTGAACCACTTTTCTTCTTATAAACCGGTTTCCACGTGAACCACCTTTCTTTTCCAACTCGGTTCCCGCGTGAACCAACTTATTTTCAGATTGGTCCCCACGTGGACCACCTCTTTACAGCACCTTTAGATTGGCCCCACGTGGCCCTCCTTCTATTTTGTCAACTCTTACATCGGTTCCCACGTGAACCACCCATTTCTTCATTAAAACCGGTTCCCGCGTGAACCAAACCCTTTTCTAAACCGGTTCACGCGTGAACCAACTCACTTTCAGATTGGTCCCCACGTGGACCACCCCTTTGCACCAATTATATTGGCCCCACGTGGCCCTCCTTTCCTTTTTCCAATCAAACAAACCGGTTCCCGCGTGAACCACCTACTTTTCCAAAACTCGGCTCCCCGCGTGGACCATCCTTTTACCTTTACTTCAGATTTGTCCGCACTTGGACACTCCATCACAAGACGGTTCCCGCGTGAACCTCCTTTTAGTTGCTAGTTATTTGTTTTACTTTATCATTACATGTCTTGCTTGCATTCACTTGTTTGATTTATTTAATAGCTTTCATTCATGTTTGCATATTGATTGCTTCTTCTCCTTCTACCCTCCATTTTTCATTTTTGCATTAGCTTTTGCATCGGGTACCGGACTCGTTCCGATCCGTAGGGCATTCGAGGCGGGGGCTCTCTCTCCCAACACACCCTCACCCTCCAAACACCTTCTTGGTGGATTCTAACCTCTCTTCTTGGATATTCCTTCCTAGTTTATTTGGTGGTTTCCATCAAGACCTCCCTAAGTCCCCATCCGTGGAGTATTCCTCTCCGCACGATTGGGCCGGTTGTACCACTTCCCAAAACCCGAAGAACCCAAGTACCTACTCGTGGTGGTCGAGTGATAACCTTAGGTCTTGAAGATTGAAGCAATAGGAATCATACCTACTTAAGTGAACAATTGATAACAATCTATCTAATCTAAGGTTTCAACCCAAAAATTGTCGAGTAGTCATTTTAAAACCTTGTTTGCATAACTTGCTTGCTCACAACAATTGAAAACAACCAAAAAAATTCTTCTTCTTTCAAAACATCTAAAAAAAAATCTCTTTTAACTTTTGTGCTCAACTTGCTTGCCAAACAACCAAAGTGAAACCAAATCAAATCAAACAAACAACCATAACCAAACAAAAAACTCTCTTTGCATTTACACCCTTCATTTGCTTTCTTTCAACCATTTTGTAAGGAAATTTGACAGGATGCCCACTCTAAGGTCCGGAAGACACGTCGGGATGTCGGACTACTACGGCCAAGAAGAGGAGTACGAGATGGGTCACTACAAGCTTCAGCAACTCATGGTCCAACCAGATGGCCATGTTAATGCCGTGATGGAACCTGAGGTCCAAGATCCCGCTCACCGATCCGCTTCACATACTATAGAACAAGCTCTCAAGGATCTATCTCTTCACCTTGATCCCGAGACCTTTGCAATTATCCAATCTGCCACTAAGGGCAAGATACCCGCCAATCAAGCTCCGATCGAGGGAAATCAAGCCCCCTCACCACCCCAACCGGCAGTTAGGCCCTTGATCATCTCTTCTCCTGGGCAACCTTGCCGTGTCTCTACTCACCCCGTTGTGGGGCATTCACACAATTCTGCACCAGTTCATGTTTCCAACCCACCTCTTCTAACCCAATCAAGTAAACACTTTTCTCCCGTGGCTCAGGAATCCAGCCTCACCCAGACATTAATGAACAAACTCAACCAGATGGATGAGCGCTTCTAAGAGATGAGGCACCGCCTCGATTCTAAAGCCATCCCTGAAATCTCTATCCCATTCTTCCCAGTTCTGCACCTTCCTCCTTCAGAGATACCAGTCTTCCAACGTTACAATGGGACTGATAATCCTTTCAACCATCTAAAGAGCTTTCTCTACGACTCCGCATTCTGGAAAAATGACCGCAAAGCCCTTGCCTTCCTATTCCGTCGGTCATTGGAGGGATCCGCCCTGGTCTGGTTCTATTCTCTTGATTCCATTGAGGCGGCAGATTTTGACATCGTCAAGGCAAAGTTTCTACAGAGGTACAAGGATCGGGTGGGGCCAGCCTACTCGCTAACTGATTTGATTGCCGAAAAGATGAGGCTAGATGAGGACTTTGCCAGATTTTCTGATCGGTGGAGGGGAATGGCTGAGAGGCTAGTAGATACCATCTCAGAGGGGGAGCAGGTGAGGATGCTCATAGGGAACACCATGCCCAACCTTCACAACCTCCTGATCATGCACCGCCCAACAACCATGAGTGTGTTGTGTGATAGAGACCGCTACCTCCAAGCCCACTTTAAGGGTGCATCCATGATCAACCCGTTCGACACCAAGCCCCGTAACACTAGAAAGCCTACACCTGTAGGATCCACCACCGAAGGGGTAGTAAACAATGAGAGCATCAATGCCATGGGTAACCAGGGTGGGTATCGCCAAAGCCAATACCGTAACCCACCACCCAATCAACCATACCGCCCAGCTCCTCAACCAGCTACTCAGCCCCAGCAGCAACTTGCATACAACTGAGCACCACCACAGAAACCCACCTACAACCGAGCGCCCCAGCAACCAAATGCCTACAACCGAGCGCCTCAACAACAACATGTCTACAACCGACCCCAACCACAACAACAAGCCTACAACCAAGTGCCACCACCAGCCAACCAACCTAGGAGGGGGGACCCAAGAGAGAATACTATCCTCAACTGCCATTCCCCCTCACCGATATATTTAATGCATTGATGGCTGAACAGCAGTTGAAACTTCCAAAGGAGAGAGAAGGATGGTTGGCCAATGTTGACACAACCAAGTACTGCGCTTATCATCGATATCCTGGGCACATGGTGAATGTATGTTTCCAGTTTAAAGACTACATCCATGACCTTAATGATCAAGGGAACATTGACTGGGCACAAATGGGGGAGTCTATTCAAGCAATGAAGGCACGTCAGAATCAACCACGACGACAACAACAGCAGCCCGGCCTGGGCATAGTCCAAGATCCGCTCCCGGTACATGCACCCGTACAAGCACCGGCACCAGAACCACCAAACCAATGACTCGGCCTCGTCCACTCCGCCATCGAGGAGTCAACCCACCATTCCCAGGGTTGGCAGGTCGAGGATCAAATTACCTCCATGCCCGCCATACCAACCCCACTTACAAACCGCACCATACTCTCCATACCGAGAGCTGCCCCCAGCCCACAAACTACCCAAACACCACTACCCTCACCAACCATTAACCCTCCACGGCGCTTAATCATTAGACCGCCACTAGCCTCCCAACCAGCACTCCAACCATCACCCCAACCTAACCCACCGACTACCATTAATCCTCCACGGCGTCTATTCATTAGACCACCACCAACACCCAGAGACATCACCTAACCTACCGATCCACCGCCACCCCACGACCCCTCATCATTAGACCATCACCACCAACACCCCAACCATCACCCAACATACCGGCCTCCACCAATCGACGACCCCTCATCATCCGATCCTCACCACCCCTACCTTCCATGGGCTCCTCAACCTACCAACCAACCCTACCATCACCATCATCACCACTTCCCCCTACCACGCTGGCGCCGGTACTTCATAGTGGCAGGATGTTCCAAAGGGTCTTCCCCCAGGTTGGGATACAACCACGAACGAGCGTAAGAGGAGGTGGTAGAAGAACCGTTGCCCGGCACAGCATATGACCTATTGAAGCACTTGGACAAAATGCCGGCACGGATTTCAATTCTGGAGCTGATAAAGAGGTCAAAGAACCATCAGGACATCCTACAACAATATCTGCAGCGGGCCATGGTCAATGAGGACCTTCCGCCTGAGAAGATCATTACTGTCCTGACCGCGAGGAGTGAACATCCGGCACTCACATTTACCCAGGAGGAGTTGGCACGGCCAGAGATAAGAAAGTACGCCTTGCGCGTTGTAGTAGTCATCCGAGGCGTGGATATCAAGTCCTGCTTGATTGACACCGGAGCATCCATAAATGTCATGCCGCCAGAAACATTGCAACTTTGCGGCATCTCCAATGAAGAAATCGAGCCTTCTGCCATCACGTTGACCGCATATGACAACTCCCGGAAGTCGGCACGAGGGGTGGTTACATTGAAAGTAGGGCTCGGGCCGTGTGCTATCACCGCCGAGTTTCACGTTCTAGAATTGGACCCTACATTCAAAGCTATCTTGGGACGCCCGTACCTTGAGGCAATAGGAGCTGTTGCCTCCACTAATCATCAGTGTCTGAAGTTCCCATACAAGGGCCAGGTAATCAAAGTAACCAACATCCCCATTCTGAATGACGTGGATGACCCCTCTTCTGCACTACCAATATCAAAATCTGTCCAGCCGTTGGTTTCAACTACAGAGCTACCTGAGGTCATGGTATTGACGATGCCTCCAGATTCAGTTGCATGGTGTATGATGAAAGGGATGGGCTATCAGCCAGGAAAGGGGTTGGGAAAGGAGCTGCAGGGGGTTGTGCACCCCATTAAAGCCGTACAAAGACCAAAGAGACACGGGCTTGGCTATGAGCCCAGTTTCACTCCGCGGATGGTCTACCGGCCAAAAAATGCCATGGGACTCCAAAAAATCTTTATCAAAGGGGAGACCATGATGATGGCCGGGGATGAAGAAGAAGAACCAGTCAAGAGGAAGAAGGCACCAGAGCAAGAGGAGGAAGTGGACAACCTGAGTTCATCTTTGGCTCGGTTGTTCATAGAGGAGGAAGAACCAGTCAAGGGCAAGTCCATCTCTAAACAACTTGTCCACTCGAACCCACCTCCAAACAACATCCCGCGTGAGCCGTATCCTACGGTCACGTATTTCAAAATCCTCACTCTATCCCTCTTGGATTCACTTGATGGGCTATCTAGCCCAGTTCCCACTTCTGGGCCAAAATGGCCACCTGAACTAATCATTGGGCCTGAGAGCCCGTTCAAATCTTCTTACTCCACTGGGCTTCTATGCCCATTCCAATCCAACAACCTTGGGCCCGCGTGCCCACCAGTCGGGCCCACTGTCGACTCTGAAAATTTGATGGGGTACTCTCCTTTTCAGGGAAGTCCGTGAATCTAGATCGTCACCTCAAGAGGGGATGATAAAAGAAATGAATAAAACTCGTAAAGCAACTCTCACCTCGGTCCCACACTCACATTGATCCCCGAACTTTCATCCCTTGGCGTCGCTCGATCACCAAAGAGACGGTTCGGGTCATGTGGGAGGAAGGTGAGAAGAAATAAACATGGTCGCCAGGAACCGTGGGTTCCGATTTATAGAATTAAAATGACCGTGTGTACCTTAGCGTGAAGAATGTGAGTTAAAACTTCTCCTTCTTCGGCCGCCAGATGAAGAAGAGTCCTCAACGTGTGGGTGCTTGATATTCTGTGCACCTATAAAAATAAACAAGTGAAATAGACAATTATAACTAGACAAAGTAGAGTATATGTAAAGAGAATAACATAAAAAAAAACACACAATTGACTAAAAACTGACTGGATTCGGGTTATCTCTAACCCCTTTTTTTATTTTTGGATTAACAGAGTAAAAGTAATGCAAAAAATGTAAAAAAATTATAGGAGGATGGAGAATCACTAAAAAAAGAGATAGGAAAGATAACTGAAATATTCTGAGTTGAATAGAGAAAGATATAGCCAAATCTGTGTTGTCGAAAAGGCCGAGCAGCAGTCCAGGATCTGCCAGGCGCGACTTTGCTTCTGCGCTCGTTACGACCAGCCCCAACCTCAGAATCAAGTGCCGTCGATTGAAAACTCAATAAGACTTGGTGAGGAATAACTTTTATGAAGAGAGAACTGGAAGCATACGTCTACACACTGCTGTAGAGGCCGAAGAAGAGAGACTTGGCAGATCACCCGCAGAACAGCCTTCCTCTCTCTTGAACCGACTTTTCTCTCTCTAAAAACTCGAAATTCTCTCTCTAAAAATCACAAAATCGATGCAGGAGGGTGGTTGGACGTCTTGAGATGCCTGGGAGGTCATGCTCATGCCTTTGGAATGACCGGAATCGGATTTAATTTATAGGAGAACAGAAGACGCGATCTATACTAAAAAATAGGGGGCCTTGCGCCCCACCCCTAGGCGCATGCTCCCTGGTTCAGGGCGCATGCGCCCCACTGTGGGGCGCATGTGCCCCCCAGTGAGGGCGCATGGGCACAAATCTCGAGAAAAGAGGCCTTATCCGATCGGCAGTTCAGTGGTAGAGTCTCGGTGAAAAACTTGGTCCCTCGTGCCTCCAGGGTAGGGCGCATGTGCCCTCAAGTGAGGGCACAAGGTCACGTGCCTCACTGGTAGGGTGCATAGCCATGTGCCCTGGGTCCCGGGCGCATGTGACCAGGAACCCGGGCGCATGGGACTGGTTTCGCGCGTCCTTCTTCCGCAAGCCATTGCGAACACTCCCAAACTCGGAATTCGACGCCGTTTGTTGCGTTGGAAAGATAACAGGACGAAGAAGCTTTATATAGCATAGGATCAGACATAACACTCTCCAAAACTTCTGAATTTTATCCAAAGGTTAGGGCAGTGAACAGAAGATCCTATACAAGTCAAAATGACTCCGACGACAACCCGGAAAGGCACGGAATGCAACAAAACTTGTCCGGAGTGTGAATATGACCATTATCTTCAATGCATGATCATTAGGCATTGGTCATTCAGCCAACTTCCGTGTTTACACGATTTACGTGTGGCTTTCGCTCGGAAATTATGGCTTTTTGCGGAAAACATCAGAGAACGTCCGATTTCGTTCGGTGAAGCTCCAAATCAACTTTTAAAGACCCGGCATCATTATAAGGTCAATCGCACATGTTACCCTATAAAACATGAGTTTTATGCTCTGAATTAGGCGAATTTGGCGTGTCTACAGCTTGCCTCGCCTTGATGTCGGCTTTGTAAGGGAGTGGCATGTAATGAAGCGGAGTGATTCGGAGTGAACTGTAATGGAATGCAAGTGAACGTAGATAAGTGTAGTGGAATGGAATGGTGATGGACTGAAAAAGTGGCATCAAGGTGTAGATATAGACATGCTTATCTACCTGATCCAGCAATATGAATCTCGCTGAGTATTCTAGATCGCTTTCATGTTCAATCAAAACCTCATATAATTGACTGGTAAAAGACATGCCCTTGACACGAGAGATGAAAAGTAAATGATAAAGGATAAAAGGATGTAGCCAACCCTCAGCGTGGTGAGGAGTCCTCGAATTCGTAGGTTCATCATCAGCCAGCAACCCGAACTTTGCGGTGTTCTTGTACTGTGATGGGCTAAAGTTTGTAAAAGAGAAGTTGATCTTAAAATGAAAAGAATACCAATCCATCATATTTGGAATCTCAAGTTCATTCAAATTTCCCCAAAATACTCAGTTTAATTCTGAGTGGAAGAACCTCAAATTCTAAAAGGGTTCGTTTAAGCATAAAAAAATTGCTCGGGTATCGTGAAAACCATGAATCACGCTCAGGTAGAAAAATCAAGTATTCAGAAAACGACAAAACAGATTTAAGCCATAGTGGGATTGAAAGATAATGGTGGGACTAACATAGTATGATGGTAAAGAAGAAACAATGGCATGACAATTGCCACGGTGGGGTGGGATAAAAGACACGGTGGGATAAAAGAAATGATAGAATAAAACATGGTGGAACAAAAAGAAATGAGTAAAACATAAAGGGATAAAAGAAATAATAAAACATGATGAAATAAAAGAAAGAGAAAACATAATGAAATAGAATTGGTAATGATGAAGAAAGAAAAGGAGATGGCTGTGAACATAGAAAATCATGTAGAAAATAGTTGAAGATATAGATTGTCTATTGGAGGTCAAGACACCCGATTAGGAACCATCGTCCCTCCAATGTTGAATTTTGGCTTATCCGTGAGTGTGAAGAAATGACCAAGCCATCGTAGATTTTGTTGAAGGGGACCTCGGGCCCAGTCATTTTCACTCTCAAGGTCTTCAACATTAATGCATATAATACGTATCAAATGGACCTAACATAACTAGGTGACAGATAGTAGGAGTGATGTGAAGTGCAGAAATGAAGTGATGATGGTGATGGGATGTGAGATTGATGAGAAGCTGAGGATGAAATCTTCAGGTAAGCTGCATCGATCGCCTGGTTCATCAGCATCTCTGGTCCATCCTTGTCTTGCCTTCTGACGGAATACAACACCATGAGAATGTTCAGCTAGGTGGTGCTTTCTTTCTTTTCGCCGCAAGGTTGGCATGACATTCCTTGGGGAACACTGATCTCGCCAATTCACCTGTTAGGACTAAAAAGGTTGCCTGCACATTTCTGGTTAGTACCCAACAGACAGAATTGTCATATGAATCAGATTGTTCATGAAATGATCAATTGAAGATTTTACTATTTGAACCATCATTTGGATGTCAAAAAAAAGTTTTTAATGATGGTTCCTTTAGCAAAAATGTCACTTTTAACATTATAGACAATTTCTGATTTTTTTGAGATTTTTCTAAATTTTTCGAAATTTTTGTCCATGTGCCCCGGATCGGGGGAACCTGGCCATGCGCCCTGGGGTGGGGCACCTGGCCATGTGCCCCCAGATGAGGGCACATGTGCCCTGAGGCCAAATATTTTTTTTTTTAGAAAAAAAATGTACCTAATGACCCTTCTGTTTTGCTTCTTCAGCCCCTGCAAACACTTAGCAAAGATGGTTAATTTTTCATCATGACTCATCCCTTTGCCTGTATATCGTTTGTCTTGATTTTGAGTCAAAGGGAGGAGCCTTCTTAACAAGGTGGAATAAAACAAATGACTTAAATTACATAGTGGTAAGTGTTGAGATAACTTACCTGCCATGGTGTGAATCTTCTCCTCTTCTACATTGAAATGCCTGAAACACTTGATAGAAAGGGGATTAGATCTTCACCGTGACTCATCCCTTTGCCTATTATGGTCAACTTTGACTTACTTCAAAGGGGAGAGCATTCTTAACAAGGTAATTAAAGCAAAAATGGATATGCAATGCAGGAATGGAAATATGCATGACAGTAAAATAAACATGGATGCAACTAAGGCAACGATGATGACTAAGCAAATTTTTTTTTGGATTTTCTTGAAATATCAATTTTTTTATTTTTGAAATGTTCATTTTTTTTGGATTTTGAAATATGCAATTTTTTTTGAAGTTTTAAAATATGCATTTTTTTGGATTTTTGAAATATGTATTTTTTTGGATTTTTGAAATATGTATTTTTTTGAATTTTTGAAATATGTATTTTTTGTGGATTTTTGAAATATTCCTTTTTTTGGGTTTTTGAAATATTCCTCTTTTTTTGGAGAAAATGCTAGCATTTGAGACAAGTCATCGGTCTTTGGGGTTGTAAAGACTCAAGTGGTAGATGCCACGTGCAAAAATAAAGTTCCCTACCTAGAATCCTTCTAACCTTCTTCCTTTGATCGGCTTGGGTTCCACCTAGATTTGGTCAGTTTACCCTTCCCTAGGGATTTAAGGAGGAAGAGTATAGAGGAAGTCCTTGATAGGGTTTGAAGATGCTGAGAGGGATTTCTCTACTCTCACTCAAATTACCCAATGGGGTTCGGCCTCTTTGGGTTTTTCTTTCTTTTATTTTGCTCTTTTCTATGTGGCACATATTTGGACAGGTTTTTTTTTTGACCCATGGGGACATTGCCCATCTTTTAGTGCCTTTTGCCTTGACTATCATTCTGGGTGCTCATTCAGACAGGTTTCTTATTTTTCTTTTTCTAACCTGAGGGGTTCATTGCCCATCTTTTGGCACCCTTTTGCACCCTCTGAGACGGCCTCCTACTAGGGTGGCGAGTGTTTTCGATACTACCCCACTCTAATCTTCTCTTCCTATCTTGGACCGAGTAGAAGAGAATAGGGTAAGGGCACTCCTTCCATTTCTAGATTTCTGCCTTGCCTTTCTCAAGTGTCGGGTTGTCTAGATTCTAGGATCGGGAAGTGTTGTGTGTGTAGGATGGTACCTACCCTTGACTTCTCACGAACAACCTAGGATCGATGACTTGAGGTTATACCAGTGGTTTCTCCATTTTTATGGAAAGTACTTTTTGAGGTAAACTCCATTCCAAGGATGATTCAATTTTTCTCCATCTGCATTAGTCAATTCATATGCATTACTTGGATACTTTTCAGTGATTACAAAAGGCCCTTCCCAATTAGGTTGCAACTTGGAGCGAGGACCCCCTGGCTTAAAGAATATGCGTTTGACTACCATCTCACCGATTTCGAACTTTCTCTCGACCACCCTCTTTTGATAAAACCTTTTGAGTCTATTCTGATAAGTCCGGGCATGCTCGGCGGCGGCTAGCCTTCTTTCATCCAAGAGTTCAAGCTGTGCAAGGAGAGATTCTCGTCTCTCATCAACAGGAATATCCTTTTCGAGCTGAACTCGGAGAGATGGAAGTAATACTTCTGGGAGATTTCTTCTTTATGTTCTAAGTATTCTTTTCTGTTGAACCTCTCCTTAACTTTTAGAAAATGTCCATCCTCAATTGCTGGAATTGTCCTCTTAAAAATGTGGATAGTCCGCACTTGCCTGCCTAGCGGGACAGATAGAGATGAAGCTAGTGAAGCTAAGGCATCGGCGAGGATATTATGAGAGCGGGGGACATGAACAAAGGTGAGTTTGAAGAATAGCTTCATGTAGCAGGTAGTGAGCTCCTGGTAGGGCTTGAGGTTTGGATGAGAACTTCGGTATTTGGATAGGACTTGGCGTAGGATCAATTGACTATCACCTATCACCCTCAGTTCGGTGGCACCATGGAAATGAGCGGTCTCCAGCCCGGCCAGCAAGGCTTCATACTCAGCTATGTTGTTGGTTGCTGGAAAGTTAAGCTAAAAAGCCTGTGGAATGGTGACACCTTCAGGTGACAGAAGGACAATACCTATCTCTCTACCAAGATAGTTCAGAGCCCCATCAAAATATAATGTCCAAAGATTGGAAGATCGGACTGACATTAGTTCGTCATCCGGGAACTCCGACCGGACTGGGTCAAAGATGGGTATGGGATGATGGGCAAGGTGTTCAGCAATAGCATAACCCTTAATTGCCTTCTGTGGGACATAAGTGATATCAAATTGGGATAAGAAACTCTGCCATCGCCCTAACCGATCAGTCAAGACTGTCTTCTCTAACAGAAACTTAATAGGATTGATACGAGCAATGAGCTTGACTTGGTGAGCAAGGAAATAATGTTTGAGTTTCTGAACCACCCAAACAAGAGCAGCACAGGTCTTTTCTACCACAGTGTACTTCAGCTCACAAGCATCAAACATCTTAGACAAGTAGTAAGTAGCTCGTTCTTTCCCTTCTTCATCAACTTGTGCAAGGACTGCCCCGAGAGAGTTCTCAAGAACCGAAATGTAGAGGACCAAAGGTTTGTCGGGAATTGGTGGTCTAAGTACAGGGGGACTTGCCAGGTATGTTTTCAACCCATCAAATGCCTCCTGGCACTTCGAATCCCATTTAAACTCGGCCCCCACCTTGGTTAACTCATAGAAAGGTTTACACCTTTGGGAATGTTGTGAGATAAACCGGCGGACAAATTGTAGCCTCCCAATCAATCCTCGAAGCTCTTTCATATTCTTCGGAGGAGGCATACCAATAATTGCTTTGGCCTTGTTTGGTCGATCTCTATGCCCCTTTTGCTTACTATGAACCCAAGTAGCTTTCCTGATGAAACTCCAAATGTACACTTCTTAGGGTTCATTTTCAGCTTGTATTCTCTAGCTCATTGCAAAACTTTCCTTAACACTTCAGAATGATCTTACCGATTCTTGGACTTGATAACCAAATCATCCACATACACCTCTAAAAGGGTGTGCATCATGTCATGAAAGATAGCCATCATAGCCCTCTGATATGTAGCACCGGCATTCTTTAACCCAAAGGGCATGACAACATAGCAATATGTTCCCCAAGGTGTAGTGAACGAGGTCTTTTCTTGGTCCTCCTCAGCTAACCGGATCTGATTGTATCCAGAATAGCCATCCATGAATGAAAGCATTCCAAACCCAGCTGTATTATCAACCAAAACATCGATATGAGGAAAAGGGAAATCATCTTTTGGACACGCTCGGTTCAAGTCCCTGAAATCTATATAAATCCGAATTCGTCCATCCTTCTTCATAACAGGAACTATGTTAGCCACCCATTGCGGATATAGGACAACTTTAATAAATTTTGCTTGATGTAATTTGTCGACCTCTTCTTTCATTTTGAGTGCAATATTAGGGTGGAACCTCCTGAGTTTTTGTTTGACCGGGGTAGTTCCAGGTTTCAAGGTTAATCTATGTTCAACCAATGAATTATCTAATCCCGGCATATCTTCATATGTCCATGCGAACGTGTCCTTATATTCTTCCAAAACTTTGATCAAACATTGTTCTTCTGAGGGAGTGAGGTTTGCACTGATGAGGATAGTCCTAGGATCTTCCAGGGTTCCTAAATTCAGTTCCTTGGTCGGTTCATTCCCTGTGGCTGATGGTTCTTCAAATCTTCTAAGTCCATATGCATATGCATCAGCCAAGTCCTCGATTTCATCCTCGGATTCGGGATCCTTCTCTGATACCACCTCATATACTCCCAAAGTATGATCTATGTTATGCTCATCCTCATATCGAATTTCATCTAGCTGGATAGTATCATCTAAAAAGTTTGGCAGCTTTGCACACTCTACGCATTTCTGTGCCAATTGTTGCAGATACCTATTTGGAACTCGCTTACCTCTGACTTTCCTATTTCCTAACCTAACTTGACCTACTGAAGATAAAGCTGGAAAGGTGGTATTTACAGTGGAGGGGGGATCGAGCAAATTGATCAATGATTCAGAAAAGAGGGATCCCTGATTGGGAACACCCTTTGGGATGAGTAGAGACGTCTCCTCGATGGAAATGTGAGTTTCAGAGAAGACGTTTTTTTGGGATTCACAAGTAAAAAGATAGAATGAGCCTCAGTGACTCGAGGCTTGCTAGAAGATGACTGAATTAATAGAGAGAAAAACTAAAGAATAAAAGGGAAAAATGGGCTCGTGGGCCAATGGTAATAGAAAGTGGACACATGTGTCCAAAACTGATTAAAAAAGTAAACGGGTACATGGACCCGATCTTAAAAATAAATGGGCATGTAAGCCCATGTTGGAAAAAGCCCTCAGTTCTGAAGTTGATGAGGGAAGAAAATGGGCAAGCAGGCCCAGTAAGAGTGGAAGGTTGAAGAGGGCTCATGGGCCCAAAGTGGGTAAGTGGGCCCTGAAGCCCATCCAAAAGATTTAGAAACAACGGCACGAGGTTTAAACATGGCATTGTTGTATTTGGGCCTCGTGGAAGGGTTTTGACTTGGGTGGTATGCTAAACCAGATTATCTAATATTGGTCTTCCCTTGAGTAGTTCCTGGTACTCTTCCCCACTTTAGAACAGACGAGTTAAAGATAAGCATAGGTCTTCCAAGTCTTCTTCTTCTTCTTCTGGAGCCTTTCTTCTCATGACAGCTATCACGAAACTTTTGCCATCTTCAGCCATCATCATGGTCTCCCCTTTGATAAAGAATGTGTGGAGTCTCATGGTATATCTTGGCAGGAAGATCCTCCTTGGGATGGAACACTCTTCAAATCCCAACCCCTGCCTGCGTGGCCTTTTCGCATTTTCAATTGGCTGAGTGATCCCTTGAAGATCCTTACCTAAACCTCTTCCAGGCTGATAGCCCAATTTCATCATCATCCGCCATCCCAGTGTGTCTGGTAGAGAGGCGGTCATGCATCTGACTTCTGGCAATTCTCCCACTGAGATCTGGGGTTGTATTGACAGACCTAGGGGTAAAGAAGCATCGTTCAGCTCGTCCCTTATAGGCATGCTAGTCACCTTGACCACCTGTCCTTTAAAGGGAAATTTTATGCACTGGTGGTTTGTTGAAGCCACAGCTCCCATTGCCTCCAAGTATGGCCTCCCAAGTATAGCCCGAAAAGTTGGATCTAATTCTAGAACATGAAAATCCGTTGTGACTGTACATGGTCCGAGTTTGACTTCTAGAGTGACCACCCCATGTGCAGACTTCTTGGAGTTGTCATAGGCCATCACCATGGCACAGGATGGCTTGATTTCTTGCTAAGAAATGCCACACAATTGCAAAGTTTCTGGCGGCATAACGTTGATAGAAGCTCCAGTGTCAACCAAACATGATTTCACTTCAATATTACAGATAACCACAGCCACATGTAAAGCATATCTCCTAAATTCTGGATCTACTAATTCTTCCTGACAGAAAGTGAGTGTTGGGTGCTCACTTCTAGGGGCTAACACTGTAGTTATCTTTTCAGGTGGGAGATCTTCATTCACCATGACCCTTTCCAAGTACTGCTGTAGAATCTCCTGGTGCACCTTTGATCTTTTGATCAACTCAAGTATAGAAATACCGGCTGGTGTCTTATCCAAATGTTTTAACAGATCATATGCCGTGCCTGGCAATGGTTCTTCCACTTGTTCCTCCTCCACTGGCTCCTGCGGTTGAGTTCCGGCTTGGGGAAAGAACCGCTGGAACATCCTCCCACTCCGAAGCACCGGGGCTATTTGGCGGTCGGGTAGAGGTGACGGGTTAACTGGGGTGGGAAAAGGTGGTGTAGGTGCAGGTATGGTAGGCAATGGGATTGATGGTTCTGGGATGATGGGGTTAGTTGGTAGAGGAGTAGGATTTGGAGGTGGTAATGATGGTGATACTGGTGGCCTAATAAGAAGTGGCCGGAGTGCAGAAGTTGTTGATGAGTTTAATGAAGGTGTTGGTAATGTGGTAGGTTGTGGTGTTGGTGGTATGATAGGTTGGGGTTTTGGAGTGGTAGAGCTCGTAGGCTGGGGGTTCAGGTTTGGTGGTGATTGTGGTGGTCGGATGAGCAAGGGCCGATGTGTAGCAATGGTTGAAGGAGGTGTAGTTAAAGAGGGGGTTGGCCTAATGATGGGCCGGCAAGAAGAAGTGGCGGACAATGGTTGGGTTATTGAGCTTTGTGGTAGTTGTGGAGTAGAAGGTGCACGGATTATCTTTCTAGGAGGGTTCCTAGCAAGAGGCCTAGCCGGGTTGACAGGCATGGTTGTATTTTGGTTTTCTAGTTGCCAACCTTGAGCACGACTGGCGTCTCCCTGGACAATGGAGTGTACTAGACCAATTCCTGGGTTTGGATGTGCTGGTGCCGGTGCTGGAGCAGGAGCATGTAATGGGAGCGGATTCTGAACAATCCCCAAGCCAGGTTGTTGTTGAGGTTGAGCCGGTGGATGCTGCCGCTGCTGCTGCCTAGCCTTCATTACCTGTATGCATTCCTCCATTTGAGCCCAATCAATGCTTCCTTAGTCATTTAGATCGTGGATGTAATCCTTGAATTGAAAGCACACCTCTACAGTGTGACCAGGACACCGGTGGTAAGCACAGTATCGGTACATATCTGCGTTTACTGGCCAAACCTCTCTTTCCTTGGGCAATTCCATCTGTTTCTCCGCCATGAGTACATTGAAAATGTCGGTCAAGGAGTAAGGGAGTTGCGGGTAGTTTTCTCTCCTAGGACCTCCCCTTCGTAGTGCTTGATTGCATGGTGGCGGTGCACTATTGTAGGCAGGTTGACGAGGTTGCTGGGGTTGTGCTACTGGTTGCGGGGGTTGTTGTGGTTGTCGTAGTTGTGGTAGCCTAACCTGTTGTTGAGGGGGGTAATAGGAAGGGTTTTGTGGTGGATTTCTGAACTGGTTTTGACGGTTCCCTCCCTAGTTCCCCACAATGTTTACAGCTTCGTTGTTGACCACTCCCTCGGTTGTAGGACCAACTGGTGCAGAGGGGGTTTTCCTGAAGTTTCTAGGTTTAGGATCGAAAGGGTTTATCATGGTGGCATCCTTGAAGTGGGCTTGCAAGTATCGGGCACTATCATAGAGTTCATTCATGGTGGTAGGACGGTGCATGATCAAGACATTCCTCAAGGCAGGTGTAGTGTTGCCAATGAGCATCTTCACTTGTTCCCCTTCAGAAATTACATCTGTCAATTTTTCTGCCATTCCCCTCCGGCGATCGGCAAACTTTATGAAGTCCTCTTCGGGCTTCATCTTCTCGGCAATCAAGTACGTAATGGAGCATGCTTTGGTGCCACCCGGTCTCTGTATCTCTGCAAGAATTTTGTCTTGACAATGTCGAAG